>CM072996.1:301131988-304103655 GCA_037038555.1 Rhynchonycteris naso
AGCTCCTCCCCCCTTCTCTATCTCTCTCACTCTCTCTTTCACTCTCTCTCTCTCTCTCTCTGTCTCCTCTCTAAAATGAATAAAATAAAAAGAAATTTAAAAAAAAAAAAAAAAAAATTAAAAAAAAAAAAAAAATAAGACAAAGATACGAAAAATATGAGGAAAAAAATTTACTTCTTTGTCTTTCCATAGAAGATGAATCCATGAAGTCTATTATCCAACCAATTATATTTCTAGAGCAAAAATGTAGTAATAGCAAAAAGAGAATAGGAAATTATCAAAATAATAATATACTAGAATTCAGGTTAAATGGCCATTTTCTTTTTATCAGCACAATGAGTGAAAAGATCCACATCTAAAAGTGCCACTGTGAAATTTCAAGAATTTAGAGATGAGGAAAAAAAATACCCTACTAAGGAATGAGAATGAGAAGCACCAAACCCTCATTAGCAACAAAAAGTCCAGAATACAATAGCATAATGCTTTCAAGTTTTTATGAGAAGATTATTTCCCCTTCAAAACCCTATGTCCAGGGGAAACCATCGATCAAGTGTGGAGGAGAAAAGTCAAAGGGGACAGAAAGGATGCCCTTGCACGTCTTCTTTCTGAGCAAGTTACTGGAGGGTCTTCTCCAGCAAAATGATGAAATAAACCAAGAAACAGAGGCGATCCTGGAGGTCTGGACCTAACCCCTGAAAGCAGTAAGAAAATGCTGGTGGCGTGGCTGGCAGGAAGGCTGGACCACAAGGTCCAGACTGGTGCCGGGGACGGAAGGAGAGGAAGGGCACCAGGGACGACGGGGGTCCCAGAAATACGACGTGACCCTGGAGACAGGGAAAGAACCTGAGGACGGGATGCAGACAGTGCAAGAAAAAAAGCAAACAGTCTAAGAAAAAGACAGAAACACAGCAAAGAGTAACTTCTAAAAACTTAGGAATAAAAGAAATGCGATAGTCATAGTTTCAAAATATGGAGGTAACCCATAGAAGAACTAAAAATAGCAAGTTATAAGAGTTAAAAGGTACCAGAGGCAGTGGTTGGGGTTAAGGATACAGGGACAGGAAAATACTGCATTACGTGATGAGACCACTGTGCTCTGGCTGGTTTTAATCATGTAAAGGTATAATTTTGACAAAAACATTTTTCAGTTCTCATTTGCAAGTGAAAAGGGGAACGTTCTCAGGTCAGTGATTCCAGGCATCCCCAATACTTACTGAAGAAGCTCATTCGCCTTGAGTATGAAAGAGCCCACAGCAGTGATAGCATCTAAAAGGAAATGAGTAAGTATCATTTGTCAAGTAAGTCAAGTGCGTTTAACGTCCTCTCTTGAAAAATGCAGTGACTACCTTCAATTCCTGCAGCATCCAAGCCGAGAGGTTCATACTTCTGCCTCCATGAAGCCATCCCTTTCAGCTCACTCAAGTGGTACAACAGGGACTCTGAGCCACTATCAAAACGGAGCAGAAACCAATCAGTCCCATTGCCACCAGCAAGGAGCCAGGCAGCTACTGCCTTGTTTGAACGTCCTTAAATATTCAGAAATAAAAACTGAAAGTAACTAATTTTTTTCTGTGAGAAACTTAATAATTATTTCTCAAAACGATCTCTAAAAACTGCAGCAGAATCATTTGATCATCAACTACCGAGAGGAGCACATGACCACAAAATTATGTTGGGTAAGAAAATCAAATTATGTTCCACAGCAGTCAATGTGGCCATTTTGATCTCCCAACAGCTATATGTTTAACACTCAGCAAACATTTCTTCAACTTGAAGTCAGGCGCTATGCTAGATACCGGGGACATGATGGTGAACTACACAAAAGGGTCCTTGCGACAGTCTGACGGGGCAGACAGGCAGGTCCACACTGTCAGACGTCACATCATTCCGACAACCTTAAATGCTTGAAGGAAAGGCGCAGGGTGGGGTGTGACAGAAGAACCAACCCTACCCGGAGAGGTCAGGGAAGCCTCTATGAATAGGTGATATCTGAGCTGAGAGCTGGAGTGCAAGTGAACAGCAGGGTGGGGTGTTCCCCAGTGGTGCACAGAGCGGAGTGCACAGAAGCATTATATAGGAGAAAAATATCAGGTTTGAGAAGGCCACCAATGTGGGTAAAGCAGTGGTGGCTGTACTAAAGGCTATGCAAAGGTCCTGGGGACGAGAAGGCATTTGTTTTTAAGTACGAGTAACCTGACCAGATCCCACTGTGGAGAATACATTTCAGGGGCAGAGTGTGGGTTGGGGAAGACCAAAGGGCACAGCAGTGATTCAAGAGAAAGGCGAGGAAGGCCGAGGGGAATCAGCATAAAGTGATTTATCAAAATTCAAGGCAAACACTGAGCACATCCGCCTGCCAGCTGCTTCGCTGAAGGAGCTGGTGAGAGAAACAGCACGAGGCTTGAAGATCCAGGACTCTTGGCTCTGACCCCGGTGACTCAGGGCCAGGCACACAGCTATTCTGAACTACAGTTTCGCCTTAAGTAAAACAAGGATAGCCATAACCAATACCTTCCCAAGGCATCAAACGCAAACGCATGTAACGTGCTTTGTAAATTCAAAAATAATATCCAAACATATGTAAATTCACTGTTCAATAAAGGGTATATGCCCTATTCAAAATATTCCTCACAGCTGGGTGAGAAAAAAGCCCGGAAAGGGCCTCCCATGGTGCAAAGATGTTGGAAAACAAAGTCCACAAAGCAGAATAACAGGACTGATTCCCTATATCTTGGGTACTACGAGATTCCCCTCAGATGCTGATGCAATAATTTCAGCTAGGAAAGGCTCAAAAAGACGACAGATAAAGATAAAGAGAAGGTTGCAGAGAAAAGAACGCACAGTGCACGCCAGTGCAATGACAAAAAATCCCACACCACCTTCATACCTCTGTAAGTGACTGATAACCAATTTCTGTATACTGGAATACGATGACTCTATGGACTGGCCGAGCTTTTTTAAGCCCTAATTAAGAGAAGAAAACAGAGTTAGAATGCAAGGAAGACACTATATGCCACTCCAAAAATAACTAAGACTGTGTTCACAGCCACTGACATACAGAGACTTCCACCACACCCACCTTCACTGTTAACTGGTTCATCAGAAGGGTCTGAAGTTCAGCACTACGACAAAAAAGAAAGGATTGGGAGTCTTCGCTCCTCAAAATCTGAATGAACCCTTTAAAAATTTTACATTTCAAATTATGAACATAAAGAAAAAGCCAAACAAAAATGAAGAGTCTGTTGTCCTCATAGAGGAAACAGTCCAGTCCAGAAACAGACGGAAGCGTACATGAGGCTAAAATGGCATTTCAAACCAGTGAGGAGAAGCTGGAATACTAGATAAACCACACTGGGCAATTATCTTAACATTAAAAAAAAAAAAGTCTTTCATGGCAGGCAACCAAATAAATCACATCTGGGACATGTGAACGGAACAAAAAATAAACCATAAAAAATAAAATAAAAACACCGGAAGAAAACATAGCTCCATCTTTGAATACTCTTACGATGGGAAAGGTCTTTCTGAGAGTAACACTAAGGCAGACACTATTAAAGATTCATTTCGCTATATAAAAATTCTTAATTTTTATAGATTTAAAAACACACACACACATATATTATACACACAAAATGATCATGTTTACATAAAAACATGTATGTGCACAGAAAACTAGAGAGATATATACTATTTTTTTTAATTCCTGTATATCAGAATTAAAAATTTTTTTACAATGAATAACTTTTAAAATAAAACTACCTTAGAAAAGGAAAAACCAAAGTACCTAACATGAGTTTATTACCTAGCTTTCCCCCACAATAGCAAGTGCATGAATTCATCCTGCACTGATGTGGTTGTGGTCTTTTCCTGGAAAAAAAAAAAAAAAAAAGGATAAAATTATATGTATGTTTTATATTATATGCATATTTATTCAAAATTACAAGAGCACAATTCCCTTTCTTTTTCTTAACCTTCCCTCCAGTCCCTATTTAAATTGATTACGGGCATAGCTGTTGCCAGGAAGCAGCCAGTCAGCTCTCCCAACACCTGCCCTAGGCCCTCCTGCCCACCTCAGCCACAAGCCTGCCCGCAGCTAGCTGTACCAAAGGGAGGAGTGTCCTGTCTCTTTGAGAAAACAGCTTGAGGTGAAAGCGGGGTATCTCAAAGAAATCCGGATCTAAGCCTTTTACAAACCAGAACGAGTTCTCATGCGCCTCATAAAGTAAGTAAGGACACCAGGCCTTCAATGCGCAGGAAGCTGCAGGGACATCACCTGCACGAACTTGGTGAGACGAGAATCCATCTGCATCAGGATTTCTTCCCACGCTTCACACATACATGTGAGTGACAGGTTTATATACTATTCACAAGAAGAAGGAAATATCAGTGTGGTAAAAAGTACTTAAGTCAATATGCTAACTAAATGGTATGTGCTCTTTCTGTCCATTGTCTCAAAAAAAAAAAAATCCAGAATTTACTTTCAGTCACTTGTAACTTAGTTAAGCCCGAAGAAGAGAAGACCACAGCTAACGTTTGATAACCACTTAACTATCAAACATTCCTAAATTAATTCTGAGGTGGTAAGGCAGATACCCTCCAGCTTCTTACAGTTATGTTTTATGGGCACAAATGGTCAAAAATGCTGGTTTGCTCAGCTATTCAATTTTCAGACAGGATCTGTAAGAGATTCTGGTCTCCAGAAATCTTTGACATCAAGTATATCAGTGACTGCGGTAAACTGAAAAAAAAAAAAAAAAAGGAGAAGGCGGCGGCCAAGTAGCTCCTCTATCCAGAGGATAGAGGGTGGATTTCCCCAGTCCCTGAATATGGGCTGGCCCTGTGCCGTGAAGTGACCAACACAAAGCACATCTGACACTGAGTCCAAGGCTTTGTACACTTCCACTCACACTCCTGACAGCCCTGCCTCGGCCACCACTTTGTGAACAGGCCTGGGCTGGCCCACTGGGAGATGACAGTGTGGAGCCTAGACAATGAGTCACATCTAAGGGACACCTAGTTCAGGCGGCTGAATACCCATGCATGACTGAGCCCCGCTGGGACTGCTGAACCTGGTCCTGATGGGCAGAACCTTCCCACGCAGACCAGCCCGAACTGTCGGTGGAGACGCCAACCTACAGAAACATGAGCTAACTTGGGATGGCTTTGTTAAGCATTAAAAGCTAACTGCTAAGATGAAGCTGACTGTTTTCTGTAATATTTTCTTTACAATAAAACTTGCAAAATTCCAAGGTATTACTTTATTTGTGGGAATATTTTAAAAGATTTAAACTAAATTTTCTTTTCCTTCTTTCTTTCCTCCCTTCCTCCTTCTTTCCTTCCTTCCTTGAAAGAGAGATGGGTGAAAGGAGATTTTCAATGAAATTTCTTTTCATTGCTTTAACAGACATTGTTAGATTATCCATCAGACTAGACACACCTACCATGGATAGTTAGCTTTACGAAATAAAATTTTCAAATCTTTTATTTATGGAGCATTAGAAACTTATAGTAAATGAACACATAAAACAAGCTATAAATAAATACCTGTAAAAGAGCCGAAATGTGAGTAAACTTTCTGGCCATCCGAGTTACTTCAGGTAAGAAAGAGTACAATACATTGGTTTCAAGCTGTAAAATCAAAATAATAAAATGAATCACAATTTTTTTCTTTTTAATTATTTTCAATTCCAGCTGACATTCAGTATTACATTAGTCAGGTGTACAGCATCGTGGTTAGACATCTGTATAACTTATGAAGTAATGACCCCTATAAGTCTAGTACCCACCTGCCATCACACATAATTACTAGCATATGACTATATTCCCTATGCTGTGCTTTACATCCCATGACTATTTTTTAATGGCCAATTTATACTTCTTAATCCATTTACCTTTTTCACACTTCTTTAAAAAGATAAATCAGTCCTTCCCCGATACAAACTTCCAGTTATAAATCAAATTACAGGGTCTTAATATATAGCATAGTGATTCCAGTCGATAATAATGTAGTGCAAGAAAGTCAATCTTAAAAGATCTCATCTCGCCTGACCTGTGGTGGCGCAGTGGATAAGGTGTCGACCTGAGAACACTGAGGTCGCCAGTTCAAAACCCTGCACTGGTCTGGTCAAGGCACATATGAGAGTTGATGCTTCTAGCTCCTCCCCCCTTTCTCTCTCTCTCTCTCTCAGTCACTCTGTGTCTCCTCTCTAAAATAAATAAAATAAAAAGAAATTAAAAAAAAAAAAAGATCTCATCACACACACGCACAAAATATCTTTACATATCTTTGTGTAACTGTACAACGAACAGTAATTAGAATTACTATGGTGATCATTTCACAGTACATACAACTATCAAATAATTATGTTGTACACCTGAAACTAATGTTATTATGTGAATTCTACCTCAATTAAAAAAATAAATTTAAATAAAGCAGTGTCTCCTAGTTCAAAACAAGTCCTATAATTTAGAAGAGTCAAGGTCTAATTCTGTATCATCAGAGAGACTGTCAGGATTCCGCTCCTTTTAAGCATAATAGTTTTAAGACCAACAGCACAAAACCTTAGGATTTTCCAGTCTGCTGTGTCTAACTGTGCACAGCTCACTCTCACCTTCCCTAGAAATCCCCTCTACATAGCTAGAATAACTGCAATAATACATTTTAAAACACTAGTATGAGAAATTTTAAAAATCATCATAAAATATATGTAAAAAATTTTAAAGACATTATAGACTATTGATAAAAACAAATTGAGTATCATAATGGTATGTGATTTTTATCTCTATGAAGCCGTTATCAAAAAATAAATATTACAAACTTCAAAGAAATAGTGCATCATTTTGTTATAGCAACAAATGCAATCCTGGGAACAATATTTTCACAGAACCTTAAGAGGAAAAGCAAGTATCAACAACTGTTCCAGTGACTGTTTGGATTCTCTCTCTGAATACAATGAATGTTGGAGGGCTCAGACACATCGCATCTTGCCTCTCCCTGGGCCTACTTTTGAGAGTTCATGCATACTTAGTGGCTGCGTTATTTGAGATGAAAATTTGAGGAAGATTTTCTTGAAGGCAAAGCTATGATCTAAACACTCCATAGGAGCCAGCCCGTTTCCACAATCTACAACACAAACAGCACACAATAGAAAAGGTTTTCCCCAACATTAACTGACCACCTGACCTCAGAGGCAGTGTCTTGGTTAAGAGCACCGACTCTGGAGCCAGACTACCCAGACCCCTTTCTCATTCTGTGACACACACCGAGCAAACTGCCCAGTTTCTCTATGGGCCCATTTACTTGTCTAAAACATGAGGACGTAACGGTACCTGCCTATGAGGCTGCTGTAAGGATTCAAATGAACTATGCTGAATCCCTCAGAGCTTGGTACATATTAAACAACAAACATTAGCTTTTACTAATACGAGGGCCAGAGCCCTAATGAAACACGGTACAAAGATGAACTGGTATAGCAACCAATTCATATGGTCGTTAATAGGTCATCAAAACATTATTTTTATGAATACTAATCTGGGACATGAGAATATGAATAAGGTATTCATTATAATAAGATTCTACATATGAGATTTAGAAGCCTCAAGTCAGTTCTTTGCTTTTTGCTTTAATAACCATTAGGATGATATGGATAATAAAAACCTGTAACACCTTTTAAAAAATATATCTAGCCCTGGCCAGTTGGCTCAGCAGTAGAGCATTGGCCTGGCATGTGGAAATCCCATGTTTGATAACCGGCCAGGGCACACAGGAGAAGTGCCCATCTGCTTCTCCACCCTTCCCCCTCTCCTTCCTCTATCTCTCTCTTTTCCTACCGCAGCCAAGGCTCCATTGGAGCAAAGTTGGCCCGGGCACTGAGGATGGCTCCATGGTCTCTGCCTCAGGCATTGGAATGGCTCCAGTTGCAACAGAGCAACACCCCAAATGGGCAGAACATTGCCCCCTGGTGGACATGCCAGTTAGATCCCAGTTGGGCACATGTGGGAATCTGTCCATCTGCCTCCCCGTTTCTCACTTCAGAAAAATACAAAATAAATAAATAAATAAATATGTGTGTATGTGTGTGTGTGTGTGTGTGTGTGTGTGTGTGTGTATACCTGTTCTCTACTATCAGGTTTCAGTACTCACCTGAAAGTATGACACTTCTGAAGCACCAGTGGCAGAGACCTCTGTGACCACAGATAATGACTTCAAATCACTCGATAAACACAATCCAAGACAAGTTCCAACAATCTGTAAGACAGTTAAATTGCCCAGTATATTTAGTATTGCTGCTAGACAGCATCTGCTTACAATACTGAACCCCAAAATTCACAGAGGTGTAAAAAGCAGAAACATGCTGCCCGGCTCCTGCCACACATGCGTAGCCCGCTGATGAAGGGGTGCGTCTGCCTGGCTGTGAGGACCAGGAAGAACATGGTCACATAGACTCATAATCCATATCAAGGGCCCCAAATCAAATGGAGAACCAACGTATTCCAGAGTCTACAGTTAAATACTAAGTGTATTTCCTACTGTTCTAGGGAAGAATAAGATAATTAAGCTATGGTAGAAATAAAAAGCTATGGAGAAGACAGAGACTTAGCGAGCATGCCAACCATGGAGGACTTAGTACTGAGCAGAAGACAGCTTCTGATGACTCACATCACATTCCTATCACAAGTTTTAGCTCTTAACCACCACATGGCTAAAACAACATTACATCATAATAACTATATCCTATCAACCTTCCTGTTGAAAAGAAAAACTTGACTAATTCCACAAATAGTTTCAGATTGTCATAACACTATTTTCTTAGTAAGAATATTATCCTCTTAACCTTTAAGGACAAATAATTCTAATAACTGAAACCGAGAAAAAAAAGCGCGTTTTATTATTCTTTCATAAATCAGTTAACTGCTATATTCTAAGATAAACAATATAGAAAATATTAAAACTTACCCCTGTGACTCGAGCAATTTTGAACATTCCATAAGCATAAAGTTCAATAAAACCAGAGCTTCCTCCAAGGACAAGAATATTAAGCCTAATTAAAAATAATGCGACAAGCTGAGGACAACAGGCAAGCTATAAATCGTTCCTGCCCTCATAATCTGAGCGCTAAAGCTCCCCTGCGGGGGAGACGTAACATCAAACAAATTCACTAATACTCAACCTTCAATCACATCAGCCTTATTCCATTGCTTCAAAAGAACAACATCAATTTTCCCTAGCCTAAAAAACATACGCTAACAGTAAAATAAGAATATATTTTGACAACGATTGCACTTACATGCCCGCAATAGTAAAAGAGCCCTTTTCTCAGCTAATAAAAGCACCACCAGTTTTACCATGGCTCTTATACTAAGAGTATTAAATGGGCATAAAGACCTTGAATATTTAAATTCAAATTTCAGAGGCCCTAGGATCTCAATCCTCCTTTACTTCGTACTGAAATAAACAAGGTACATTATTATTAAGCGTGACACAAAGACCATACAGTAAATACAAGTAAATAGATATTAGTGTCTGTATGTTGTTCAAATGTGTTTGTTAGCAATAAGATAATATGACAAACATAAGATTTGCCCTTGAAACTCTGAAAACTGCCTCAAACGCCAAACATCAACTTTAATACATTAGCCTAGTTAAAGATATGTGTAAAATTTACCTGACATCTCCCAAAAGCTTAATAATTTCATCTGAATTTTCTTCACTAAAATATAAAAACAAATTGGGTTACTTTTCAACTATATCATTCAAATAATAAAAGATTACCTTACTTGGAAAAAAAGAAAAAGGCATGTCTTACCTAAATATTTTTGAGGTGTTGCTATAACTAGAGAAAAACAGAGACCAGGGTAAAATATACTCTTACTAGAGAGAATTTTTTTAAAACAAATGAGAAAATTGTCACAGTGTTAAAAGTAAAGAGAAATCCAATGAAATTATACTCTGATACTTACTTTTTTGGCAATGTAGGTAGTTTAGGTAGGAGAAGGTTTGATTCATCTTCAGCATTATAGAAAGATGTTAGAACACTAAAAAGAAAAAAAAAAGGCATTATAAAAACACCAAAAATTTACCCTGGCCGGGCAGTTCAGTTTGTTGGAGCACTGTCCCCAATGTCAAGGTTGCTGTTCGATCCCTGGTCAGGGCACATACCAGAATCAGCCAATCCATGTATAAATAACTAGAACAAGTAGTTGTTTCTCAAGCTCTCTCTCCCTTCCTCTCTAAAATCAATTTAAAAGAATAAATAAAACATTAAAAAACTAAAATAAAAAAAGATTTTACTTCTCTTTCCATTAAAAACAAGTAGTTTTATTAAATGCCCAGTTTTACACATTACCAAGTAGACAGATGCCACACATACTCTACCACTGTAACAGTCATAACAATCATAAACAAGAAACAAGAGAGTAGGAAATTGTTCATTTACAAAAGGGCTTATTTCTGCAAAAATATCAGCCTGCCCACTTCACATTTAATGGAACAAAATTAAAAACAAGTTTCTCAGCACCTGAAATACACAGGGGTGGGCAAAAGTAGGCTTACAGTTGCTGATATGAAAAATAATAATAACACAAGAGTAAACTCTGTTTCATGTACTCACAACAGTAAACCTACTTCTGCCCACTGCTGTACTCATATGTATTTGGTATTAGATACTGACTGAGAACTTATGATTTCTTAACTGCAAAACTAATTAAAAAGAAAAACCTTGGCCATACAGAAATTATGTACTGCTCCAGAAAACAAACAGATTTCTTCAGAAGAAAAGAACCTAACAAAGCATAAAAATATTTTTATCTTGATAAACTTAAAACCAAAAACTAAATGCAATGTACCCAATATACATATACCCCTAGGACAGTGGTCAGCAAACCGTGGCTCGTGAGCTCCAGGCGGCTCTCTGGCCCCTTGAGTGTGGCTCTTCCACAAAATACCACATGCAGGCGCTACCTCGATAAGGAATGTACCTACCTCGATAAGGAATGTACCTACCTATATAGTTTAAGTTTAAAAAAATTGGCTCTCAGAAGAAATTTCAATCGTTGTACTGTTGATATTTGGCTCTGGTGACTAATGAGTTTGCCAACCACTGCTCTAGGTACCCAATCTAAAAAATGAAAATTTTAGGAACATCGTCTTATTGTGACTAATAGGGTTTTTCTCTTCTCTTCTTTCTCTCTCTCTTTCTTTCTTTTTTATTATCATGTGAGAGGTGGGGAGGCAGAGAGACAGACTTCCACACGTGTTCCAAGTGAGATCCACCCTGCAAGTCTTCTACCAGCGATGCTCTGCCCATCTGAGGCCGTTGCTCCGTTGCTAGGTAACAGAGTTATTTTAGTGCCAGAAGCGAGGCCATGCAGCCATTCTCAGCATCTGGGCCCAACTTGCTCAGACCAATCAAGCCATGGCTGTGGGAGAAGAGAGAGAGAAAGAGAGAGAGAAGGAGCGGGGGCAGGGGAAGGGTAGAGAAGCAGATGGTCACTTCTCCTGTGTGCCCTGACCAGGAATAGAACCCAGGACTTCCACATACTGGGCAGACGCTCTACCACTGAGCTAACCAGGCAGGATGAAGATTTTCTTTTCTTTTTTATTACTCTACCTGCTCTCTGCAGTCACTTCCATCCAATGCATACAGGAAACTGGAGCCTCCACAGAGAAGGAGTGCAAGCTTTCGGGTTTTTCTACATCACACAGAACAATTTTCTTGGTGTCAGCAAGAGCAAAGGCCAAAACTAAAACAGGAAAATATAATTAGAAAAAAATTAGTGCAACATTTAAGAAAAATAAATGGGTATTTCATTTCTTGCCCCATTTTACTATTTTACATACACTGTGATCACAGAAATTATTAAACCTAAAAATCCTTCCCTTAAATAATATTTTAAAACCTAAAAGGTATCTTTGCACATAGGCTGTTGTCTAAGCTTACTGTCAAATGCTCAAACTTTCATGAACAAGCTGCTACTTTCTCCTGTACCACACTTACCATCTGACACATCAAAGCCTCTAGACTGGAACCCAACTGCCAAGCAGAAAATACAAAGCAGGTCTCAACAGACTAGCAATACAGTTGGGTCACCAAGACACATGGGCCCCATAAACATGCACAAAAGGCAAGAAGCAATTCTATCTGCTTGGTTCTCAGAAAATTCTTTATTCCTTTTTGCTTCTAACCTCTAATGGAAAACAAGATCATCACTGTGACTGACTTATAAAATTTCTCTATCTAAGTCATTAACATCTTCCTAACATATCAAATTTAAGAATTTCTAAATAGTGGGCTATGCATTTCACTCTACAGCAATACACACAGCTGGGCTACATGTGAGCTATCCAGGTTTCTCATCTTCAAAGCAATCTTGAAATAATCAATACCTAACAAAACCTTTCTTAGTGTCTAAAAACACAAGACATTTTTTAATGATAAAAATATCTATTTAAATACATTTTAACACACTAACTTTCATGATTTATTTCTGAGATTTTGGTATTTTTGGATGAATACTGCAAGACATCAAGAGGTTACTTACAAAAGCCCTTTAATTTTATCTTATTAAAGATTTTATTTATTGATTTTAGAGAGAGAGAGAGAGAGAAAGGAAGGGTAGAGGGAAGAGCGGGAAGCATCAACTCGTAGTTGCTGGACTGGGTGAGCCCAGGGCTTAGAAACGGTGACCTCAGCATTCCAGGTCGACGCCTTATCCACTGCGCCACCACAGGTCAGCAAAAAGTCCTCTAATTTTAAATACTTTAAAAAGAAAATAAAACAAGAACTGAGCTAAACGAGTACAGATAAAAATAGTTATCTGCAATTGATAGGCTTTCATAACAATTTCTATGTACTTATTTACATATGTTCATCTAGAAATAATTAAGCATCATAGAGTACATATCATTTTACAAAAACAAATTCAGTTTTTTTTCTTAAAGCGCCAATGATACAGATGAACTTGAAACTATGATTTACAGCATTTCTCTGTACTGTGTGTGTGCACCAGTTCAAATAGCAAATGTCACTGTAAAACAACACACAGGAGAGGCGAGTTCAGTCGTCAGAGCTACAGCCAGCTACAGCATAACAAGCTGCCAAACAAAAGACACCATGCAGAGAAAAACGATAAAAGAATAGAAGAAATAAGGCCAGAGCTGACCGTCCTTCAGATGAGGCGAGCATATGTGCAGAGACTCTTTCTGAGCCATACATTTAACACTAAGATGCATTTTTTGGAGAAAAGAGCCATGACTGTACTTAACTGACTAGGGAGTGGTGGGTGAAGTTTGGGCCAAACCGTGTAAGCCCAGACAACGAAAGGAACAAAACACAAGCATTTTGTACAATCCACCGATTTCATTTTACAGTTATCTTCGCCAAGGAGTCACATTTTAGTTTGGAGGCATCTTTGCCCAAAACACAAGATGGTAGAATTAATCTGAGTTCTATGAAAACACTTTAAAGCATTCTAAGAAACAAAATTCCCATACTGGTATTTAAAATTCTCGTATATAATGAGAACAATAAGTTCTTCCTGGAAATAAGCTTTCTATAAAGAATACTCTTTGTAATATTCTTTGTATAGTATGTGTTATAATTCTATCATTACGTTTGCCATCTGGTCTCCACGCCAGGCAGGTCACTTCCTTCCCTGTATTTTCATTCGGTGGAAAACTCCAAACTCGATGAAAACTTGCAAGTCGATGAAGTAAAACCTAGGTCAAGACAGATACAATGGTGGAAAATAAAAATCCATTTTCAAAATGAAAATAAACCTAGATCCCCACCATAAAAGGTTTCTACATCATCTTGGGTATAAGACTTAGCTATCAGAAGAAATTAGAAGACAACAGTGTCCGAATGAACTTAAGGTATTTTCAAAGGGTGAATTTAAGGTATTTTCAAAATACGTGAAACAGGTTTAATTTAACACTGTACCAATACAGTTTCTTATCTTTTACGTCAACAGAAAACTTGTCTTTTGGAAAGAAATAAGGCTGTTCAAAAAGTAAAGACAAAAAAAGAAAAACATAAACAGCACTAGAAAGACAGGGGTAATATAGTTAAATAACAGCAAACTGGGAATCAGACAACTTTGGACTTAACTTCAGCTACGTCATGTAACTGGCTATGGACCTTGGACAAGTTATTTGGCCATTCTAAATTTCCATTTCCAAATGAGTAAATCCCCACCTTGGAGGGTCAAGATAATGGCCCCGAGTTCCTTGTACTTCAAAAATAAGGCTGGGAACACTATTCAGCTATAAGAAATGATGACATCGGATCATTTACAACAAAATGGATATACCTTGATAACATTATACGGAGTGAAATAAGTGAATCAGAAAAAAAGAAAACTGAGAACAGCATGATTTCATACATAGGTGGGACATAAAAGTGAGACTATGAGACATGGACAAGAGTGTGGTGGTTACCGGATGGGGGGAGAGAAGGGAGGGTGGGATAGGGAGAAGGGGAGGGGCACAGGGAAAACCAGATAGAAGGTGACAGAGGACAATTTGACTTTGGGTAATGGGTATGCAGCATAATTGAATGATAAGATAATCTGGAGATGTTTTCATTGTACACCCCATTAAAGTTAATAAAAAAATAATAATAATATAAGGCTGTCCCGCCTGACCAGGCGGTGGCGCAGTGGATAGAGCGTCGGACTGGGATGCGGAGGACCCAGGTCCAAGACCCTGAGGTCGCCAGCTTGAGGGGGGGCCCATCTGGCTTGAGCAAAAGCTCATCAGCTTGGACCCAAGGTCACTGGCTCCAGCAAGGGGTTGCTCGGTCTGCTGAAGGCCTGCGGTCAAGGCACGTGTGAGAAAGCAATCAATGAACAACTAAGGTGTTGCGACGAAAAACTGATGATTGATGCTTCTCATCTCTCTCCGTTCCTGTCTGTCTGTCCCTATCTATCTCTCTCTCGGACTCTCTCTCTATCCCTGTAAAAAAAAAAAAAAAAAAAAAAAAAAGGCTGTCCCTACTCCATCCCTCCACCCTCTACACAATCAAACCACCACTGCAAACAAGGCGGCAGAAGCGCATGTGTTCCCAGACCCCCACACACCCTGACGTCACACATTCGCAGCTTTACTGCCGCGTTATTTCATGGCACCTTTCACTCCTAGCTACATCAGTTCCCAGGAGGCCAGGACTCCCAAGGACTCACTCATCCCCCAGACTCAGTGCTCTTTCCTGGGCCCATCTCTGCCATCCCTTACCTCTGAAACCCTTCCTCGGCTCCGTCTGGAACTCGAGGCCAGGTATCAATCCTCAAGGTCCCCTATATCAGTGGTCGGCAAACTCATTAGTCAACAGAGCCAAACATCAACAGTACAACGATTGAAATTTCTTCTGAGAGCCAAACTTTTTAATCATAAACTATACAGGTAGGTACATTCCTTACCGAGGTAGCGCCCGCACGTGGTATTTTGTGGAAGGGCTACATTCAAGGGTCCAAAGAGCCGCATGTGGCTCGTGAGCCGCAGTTTGCCGACCACTGCCCTATACCTACGTTCCCTTCTCTGAAATGTGCTTCTCACCTGAGGATACCGCTGCCCTGCAGGATTCTCGGGTGGCCGTCTGGCATCCACACCCCCTGAACCACTACTAGACTAAGAGGTCAAGTAGGTTTCGTCCTTGATGCCATTTCTGGATGACTTTTCTTCTCTCCTCTGACATCCTCTAACTTTGAACCATAGGCAATCAGACCATATCACCCATTATCCCCCTTGAAGTGCAGTCATCTAAAGACCCGTAAGCCATTCTCCTCGTTCCTACAAGGTGTGGACTCCTGCCTGGCCCACTCACGCTTTCCAACACTACTCATCCTCATTCTTAGTAATTTCAAGAGCTTTTCAGTCCTCAACTACCTATGCTCCAATGATTACACCTTCTCCCTCACCTCAGTCGCTCCCAGGGTCACACCCCTGAACTTCTCATCACCAACAACTACAAATGCTGACACTATCTCAGTTTCAAACCTCCCACTTTCCATCACTGTTTCTATCTTCCCAGCTCATCCCTACTTATACCTAACTTTGGTTCTTCAGCCTCACCAAGACATACAATCCATCGACTCCACCACCTACCCAGTGCCCCTCACCCATGCATTCCCTTGCTCCCCAACTTAATCAGGTTAGAACCCAAGGTTCGTCATTAGAATCACTCCTCTTGCATATACTCCAAGCCCCTTGCATCTCTCTTGCTTTGTCATACTTGCAAAGCAACCCTGGTTAAACCCAACCACGTGTGCACCCACAGAGTCAAAAAGAACAGCAGAGACAACCATGCTCACTAGTTTCCCTCGGAACGACAAGACTATTAATCTCGTGTGGCGCTTGATAATGACCCACAATGCTATCAGGCTTCTCTAAGCTGCTTTTCCATACCTCTCCTTTCTCTTCAAACTGCCAATATTTTCTTTCCCATCCTCACTCCTAGACAGTGCCCTTTCTTCTCACTGAGAAAATGGAAGGAACAAGTGCCCACAATTACATCCACATATCTGACTGCACCGGTGCCCTAAATCTCCCTTCCCTCCTACTGTTGAGGCTGTACTATCTGCACTCCTCTCTAGAGCTACAACGAAGTACCAAAGCACCCTGGCAGAGGAGGAAGACTGGATTTGATGGAGGTCCTTGAGGAAGTAGACATTAGTACCCAGGCGAGAAGGGCAGGGCAGTCAACACAAAGTAGCCCCAAAAGCTGCTAAGCTTCCCTGGCTGCGAAGTGTTTCTTACCAGCTTGTTTCCAAGCTTGCTGCACAAAACATCACCTTCCCCTGGCCAGGTAACTACCAGTAAACCTGCCCAAAGGTCAAAGGAGGAAACATGCACAGTGAAGGTTTCCTTACAAAATGGCTGCCATGCAACAAGAGCTCTCAGCAGAAAGTTTGGTACAACCCGGATGAAGCTGGTAATATACTGTGAACTGGAAATGCTGTCAACACTCATGCACATTCCATCAGGAATGCAGGGAAATTCACACCCTTGTTTTAAAAGTATTTATAATGGCAGTGGCTAGCCAACACATAACACAAAACTTGGACAACATGTAATACAGATGCTAAACACATGCTCTGCGGCAGGTAGATGCATGCACATTTGCAGCTCAAGTCTGACAATAACTCACCTTTCTTCTGATACTAAACCGCAAGCAAACTTCAGGCTACGTGGAGCTCATGAGGGACACATGGTGGGTTTTGAAAAGCCCACTTAATTAAATGACTAAAAGAGACTGGGATGCAGGACTGTGCGATCGTCCTGCAACCCAGGAAAACTTCTTTTCGCCGTACAATACGTAAAATGGGCATATAGGTCATCCTTCCCCTATATGGTCCCTCATACTTTCACTTGAAGTTCACAGGCCTGGAAGGGGGGGGGCGGGATAGACAGGCGGCCCGCCCAGTCCGCAGAAGGGGAAACTGAGGCTGGGGCCGTCGGTGCGCTCACTCACCTCGCCCGCGGTGTTGGCCAAAGCGATGAGATCCCGCTTGGGTGACCAGACCAGGAAAACGATCTCCTGCGGCAGCTGCTTCTCTCCCACCACCCGGAAGGACGGGAAACACGTCGGAAAACGCAACATTGGGGCGACCCTGCAACGACACCTCCGTTACAGGCCGGCAGGGGCCCGCCGCGCCGCCCTCGCCCCCGGCCCTCCCGGGAGGGCCCCGACCGCGGCCGCACCTGCGGGGCCCTCGGCGCCCAACCCGGCCCTGCGGCCTCTCCCTCCCGCTGCCGGCTGCGCACCGGGGCCTCCGCGCAGCCCCGCGCCGCGCGCTCGGGGCACTTCCGGCGCCGGGACTTCCTCGCGAGAGGGGGAAGGCGGCGTGGGTGCGGGAGTGGGCGCGGGGGATGCGCAGGCTGCTCCGCGAGACGCGGCCTAGAGGGCGGCGGGCGGGAGCGCGCGGGCTGCACCGCGAGACACGGCCTGGAGGGCGGAGGGCGGGAGCGCGCGGGCGGCACCGCGAGACACGGCCTGGAGGGCGGGAGCGCGCAGGCGCTGGGCGCCGGGAGCGCGCGGGCGGCACCGCGAGACACGGCCTGGAGGGCGGGAGCGCGCAGGCGCTGGGAGCCGGGAGCGCGCGGGTTGGGCCGGCTGCGGGCGGGGGCGCAAGGGCCGAGCCAGTTGCGGGAGGAGGGGGCGGGGCGTGTGGTCCTTCGTGTGCGCGCCCGCAGGTCTAGTCCGTTTCCGCGGGAATTCCTTGCACTGAGTGAATGAGCTCATAGGTGTAGGGGCGAGTCCTTAGAGAGGAAGGGGAGACGGGAAGGACCGCAGACTTTAGGTCCTGACCCGTTGGGGCCCCCTTGGACAGTTTATAAACAGGTATTCTCAGTCCAGGTCGCCCAGTTGCATCCCCTGGTGAGGTTTACGTCCCTCCCCCGCCCAAGCAGCACCCAATGAAAAGAGAATTCATACGGGATGAGACCCAGTATTTATTAAAACTCCCTAGGCGTTTCCAAGTTGCAGCCAAGGTGGAAGGGCCCTCCTCTAAACCTCCAACATAGGCAAATATTTTGATTCTTTATCCCACTTAAACCTCACAAGTTGGTAGTAGCCCCAGCATAATAAATGAGGGTTGTGGGCTCATGTAGGATTTATTCCGTAGCTATTTGAGCACCTACTATGTGAAAGCATCTGCGCTACACAAGTGAATGGAACATAGGCTCTGCCCTAAAAGGCTCGTAGATCAACCTGGCCGACACTTGAGTCAGAACCCATCACGGGGGTTTGGGGAGTGAACACCTAATACAA
This sequence comes from Rhynchonycteris naso, assembly GCA_037038555.1. Classification (NCBI taxonomy): domain Eukaryota; kingdom Metazoa; phylum Chordata; class Mammalia; order Chiroptera; family Emballonuridae; genus Rhynchonycteris; species Rhynchonycteris naso. Next base: position 301,150,756 of record CM072996.1, read on the forward strand.
TGTACGGAAGATGTGTTGTAGAATTGTGCACCTGAAACCTAATGATTGCATTAACTAGGGTCACCCCAACAAATTCAATTTAAAAAATCAGAACCCTTCTGATGCTTCCTTATACAGGGCACATATAAATGTCCAAAGGTCCCCACAACTTCTGACTGGGTTAAGAGAATGTGACAATATTATCTTGTGATTCTTGAACTTAAAATCTGTGGTAAAAAGCCGTCGCCTTTCACTTCCTATTCAAGGGAGGGAGGCAGCAGACCTCCCACCTTCAGCAAGCCCCACCTTCCTGCCCTCTCTCTGGGCTAGCCTCGTGGGAAGGGGTGGGAGAGGTCAACTAATTCATTCAGCGACAAATATTCCAGGCACTATTTTGTGCCAGACACTGTTATTAACTCTTGACGCTCATCCTGCCCCTCTCAGAGATGGGCTTTGGCAAACAATTGAGGTGTTCCCTATCACTAAGGTAATAATGGACTTCCCTTTGTTATTCGTGAAAGGCAGTTTCAGGTGTTACTGTTCTGGGGTGGCAATAATGGCTCATCTGGATGGGGGAGCCAATATTGATCCTCTTAACTTTCTTACAAAAATGAATGCCCATTTTCCTGAAACTCACCCTGAATATGAACCCTCATACAGCATACGAAAAGAACGAGTACTGGACAGGTAAATAATGCTACAGGACATAGAAGAGGAACTGCCAGCGAATTATGAAGCCTTCACAGATGTGAATGCATTTCCCAGGAAACGGTATGGGTGTGAAGTTCCAGATGTGGCCAGGAAGCAGCAAATAAATGTGGCTGTAGTGCCTCCTGTCTTGGTGGAAGTGGGGGCAGGGACCCTTACTGGAAATGACCCAAAGTTGCCATAGGACACGAGCTAGAGTGTCCCCAGCCTTTCCTGTTTCCCACTGCCCCGTAAAGGAGATGTTGACTTTACCCACTTCATTCCCTTGCCGTCCCGATTCTCTAATGAAAACACGGCCTTGTTAGATTGGTTTATTTGTACTCCTGTGGCCCAGAACCAAGCAGAAAGGGGAAAGTCCAGGGCTCAGGCATCAGTGCCTTCCTAAGCAATGGCAAGAAATCCCGAAGTATGGAGAGTGGGGAGGGGAGTGAGGCGTAAGAGAAAACACCTGAAGAATTCCCATGCTCTGTATATCCTCATTGTGCTTGGGGACGGGAGAATGCAAGAACTAGCCTTTCTGTAATAACTTTTGGGTAGGTAGGCTCTTTCTCTGGTCACTACACCCCTCGGGCTAGCTTGTGCTGATGGTGTTTTTCCAGGTGTTATAATGGTATGGGGCTGAACTTTGAAGGGTCAGGCAGCTACTAACAGATTCATTGCGGGAGGAGGATGTATTGTTGACAGCATTGCACTCATTCTTAGGCTCTCAGGATTTTAATTTCTGCGGCAAGGGTCATGATGCATTCATTACAAAGCGTGCAAAGGTGGCAGGAAGACAAACGGGGTAGAGAGGAGAGATTCCAGAGACATTTCTCAAGTAGAATAACAGGAATTGGTTATTGATTATACTGGGGGAATGGAAGTGAGGGAACAGTCAGGACTGAGGGATATTTGGGTGCAGATTCAGGGAATAGAGGACTGGTTGTTGAGAGGTTGGAGGTGGGGATCTGAGGGCAGGGAAAGGAAACCAGAGCAGAAGTTCAGTGAGGACTACGTTCAGGTGGAGGTATAGTATGAAAATTCCTGATGGCCAATGGGCAGCTGGAAGGCAGGTCTGAAGGGGAAAGGTCAGGGCCTGAGCAAAAATGTCGAAATCACTGTGCATACGAATGGAAGATGCAGTTGTGTGAGATATGACTAATCTAGACCATGGGAAAGGCCTAGTTATTCTGAGAGGTTTGGAAATTGTAAAATAAGCAAATTGACTAAATGTGCTGGGAAGAGAAATAAAGGTATGTTGCTGTTACACTTTCTCTGCCCTACTATGGCTTCAGTCATTAGGCAATTTTAAAAAAATGATTCAAAGCTGCCCAAGTAATAATGAGAATGTACTGGCTCGTGTAAATAGCAAGGCCAGCAATACGGCCAACTTCCGGGCAGGCTAGACTCAGCAATTCCCGTCACCAGGGACCCGGCTCAGGGTGTGTCATCATAAGGCTGGCTCCCCACATGGTCACTGGAAGACTGCTTATAGCAACTGGAGATACATGCTTCTTCATCCAAACACCTCTTCAGCAATCACAAGGTTCAAGTCCGGAACCTTGTGATTAGACCAACCCCTCTCATGAGCCCAGCAGAAATCAATCACAGGTAAGGGGGATGGGATTATGCTCAGTGAAAGGCTCTCCCCAAGAGCTGGAGAGGCTGTCAGTCATCCCTCCCCCAAATCCCAGGACAGGCACACAGTGGGGAGGGTGGGAATGTTGCTGCCGAAACAACCAACAATGTTCAATACAACAATCGTTAACTACTCAAAGAGTAGTTTTAAGTATGAATGCATTTGAGAGATGTTCCATCCTGGCACAGGGAGTGTAAATTTTATCAGTTCACGGTGTTCTGTTTCCTCTCACAAAGATTTCAGTCGCTCTTCTGGGAAAGAAACTCAGAAACTAATTCGTATGACTCCCACCTGGAGGAAGAAGTTCTAGTAAGAGCCACAGAACCAGTGTTTATATACTATATATATATAGGAATTTACTGTAAGGAAACAAGATTTGGTTATAAGTATAGTACGTTCATCATAGGTCGTTAACAATAGTGAAACAATATCGACAACTTAAGACGTCCAACCATAGGAGACTAATTTTTTTTTAATATGGTACATCCATACTAAAGAACACTATTGTAGATATAAATAGATGTTCACACGTTTATTTAAATAGTTTTACAGAATAGTATTTATCTACAATTCCATTTCTGTGGGAGAAATTTTTGAGTGTCTGTATCGCTATTTAAGCAAGAATCTGTCGTTGGGAAGAACATACACAGCTGTGAACGTGATTATTTCTGGGTGGCAGGATTAGAGTTGCTTTTCATTTTCTCTGGTTTACCTGGCCCATGTATCGTAAAGGTAACGGGCAGGAACCTTTGGTTGCTTTGTCCTCTAAGCATGGAGAACATTTTGGCTGACTCTTCTAGTTTTCTCCCACTCCTCACCTCCATATTTGCACATGAAGAGACTGGCCTATCTACTGAGGGTTTGTTTCTCAGAGACACCGGATGCTACGCTTGTTGTCTGCAGCGGTAAGAAGCATCTAAACACTGTGAGAATGTTGGCTGTCCCGCTAATGGATGAAACTCACCTCTCAGAGCTCTGCCTGCTCACTGTTGGTGCTTTCCCCTCTGTCTTGCTGAGTTAACGTTTATACTAAATCACCTGAAATCAAATAGTAGAGATCTTATCTTCACTTTATTGATTGCAGTGACCTTCTTAGCTGACCCTCAAGTAATATAACCCATGTCCTAATGTTCCAATTAAAATTGTATCAAATAATTGAAATTGGATTTTCCTTTGCATTTCTGTGCAAGCTTTCCTTACCTACACGGTTCTAAGCATATTAGCTTCATGTAGCACAGTGAGCGTTCTGAGGCATAAAGCGGTATATTCCATGCATTTCTACTCACTCAATATGTATTTATGAGCAGCTACTGCTTGAAGGGTGAAGAAATGTGTCGGCTTGGCCACACGCTTCTCAAGGTTGTGGGCAGGAATAAAGACCTCACACATGCTGCCGTCAGCTGTCCCTGGCATGGCTGTGTGCAGGGCCCAGCTCTAGGAGGGGCCCTGCCATCACGAGCTAATCTGTACGAGGGAAACAAGTACAAAAAGTCCTTCTAATACAGGGCATGAGCGAATCACCTTAAAGGAAGTATAAGTGGAAAGACACAAAACAATAAGACATTTTTATTTCACCAGCAGAGGTGTACTGTTCTAGAAACACCCACAAGGATATTGCGCAGGGGAGGCATCACACCAGGACCTTTTAGAAGGCTACATAATTTTATATTTAAAAATTAAACTTCTCTCAGATTTTTAGGATTTTATAGTTCACTTTGAAGGGACCAGACATCAACTTAAGTGTTTTCCTTAAAATAACCTTGAAAGCCGAATTATGTTAAGTTTAAAGACTGCCCATCTCGCTCACACAGCACATCCCAACATTTAAACCCTCGGTATTTGTTAGGATACCCCTCCTAGAATTTAGTGACTCTAAGTTCTTCCTAATATTGTTTAGGTGTGTGCTTCTTTTTCCAGCCCCTATAAGAACGAGAGAAGAGCAAGTTCTGTCTGTGTCTTAGGCATGTCTACTGTTATGGATGGAATTGTGTCCCCCAAGATCCATGTGTTAAAGCCCTAACAGCCCTAACCCTCAGTACCTGAGAGTGGGGCTGGATTTGGAGACAGGGCCTTTGAAAAGGAGATTAGGGTAAAATTGGATCACGAGGGTGGGCCCTAAGCCAATCTAGCTGGTCTCCTTACAAGAAGGCAATTTGGGCCCACCAGGGATAGGTGCACAGAGAAGGCCCTGTGAGAACACAGGGAGGGGACCGCCCTCTGTAAGAACACAGAGGGGGCGGGGCCGCCTGCAAGAACACAGGGAGGGGGCGGGGCCACCTGCAAGAACACAGGGAGGGGGCGGCCCTCTGCAAGCCAAGGGCAGAGGCCTCAGAAGAGCCCTGTCAGCACCTTGCTTTTGGACCTCCTGTATCCAGAACTGTAAGAGAAATTATTGCTGTTGAAGCCACCCAGTCTGCTATATTTTGTTATGGCAGCCCAACCAAACTCTTACACCTACCATCATCTGAAAACCTCTAGAAAATTCTATGCTTTCATCAAATTCTTACTGAGCACCTACGATGCATGAGACATAAAAGTGTATAAAATGATCACTGACATTTACAAACTGACATCTTTTGGGGAAATAGAGCCTGTAAATATAACCATGTAAGAATAATACATGAAACGTGCCTCAGATGCAGTGCAGAATGCCAAGGGGTTCAGAGAGGAAGGTAGTGCTTGGTATCAGGGACTCATGCAAAACCTCCCACAAGAGAAATGGACTTGGGCCAGGGCCTGGTGGCTCTGTAAGACTTTATTAAATAGATGGCTGTATGGAGGAAAATATTCCAAACAGAAGACGATGAATGAAAAGACAGGCATACTGGAGAAATAAATTAATCTGATAATAGACCAAATGTAGGAAAATAACAAATCTAATCATTCATGTCCTACAATGTACTCTGTATTTCATTAAGTTTTATAAGCAAGAAGTACAATAAAATTTAGCTGTAATTATTTAAGAAAAATGTCCTAAAAAGCATAGAAAGTTTTATCTGTCAAATTTCAGGGATTTTCTTTTGTTGCTGTTTAGAGTCTGTATCTTAATGCTCAGATTTGCAGATTTCTAATGAGAACAAATGACCTCACCTCCCATCACACTCTACCTCCCACAGTTTATTTACATCCTATTAGAAAAGACAGACATGAAATCCTTAAAATTAGTATTAATTGAACGTAAGAACAGAATCAACAGTTTTCCTATTTTTAACTTTCTAAGAAGGTAACAAAGTTTTAAAGTACATAATTCCTGATTATAATAACCTATTTCCTCAATTCTAAAATGCACTCTTCTTCACATTTCAATATTTCTGAAATAAGATACATCTAAAATTTAATATGTATAATTAATGAGTTATGGAGTGCTTCACCCTGAGAAGCTATGCTTATATTAATAGTGCATTTTTTGTCTGGCCTGTGGTGGCGCAGTGGATAAAGCGTTGACCTGGAATGCTGAGGCTGCCAATTCAAAACCCTGGGCTTGTCCAGTCAAGGCACATCAGACAAGCAATCAATGAACAACTAAAGTGAAGCAACTATGAGTTGATATGTCTCATCCCCCGCTCCTTTCTCTCTATAAAATCAATAAAAAAAATCTTTAGCCTGACCAGGTGGTGGCAAAGTAGACAGAGTATGGACCTGGGACACAGAACCCAGGTTTGAAACCCTAGGGTCACTGGCTTGAGTGCAGGCTCACCAGCTTGAGTGCGGGGTTGCTGGCTTGCGTGTGGGATTATAGACATGATCCCATGGTTGCTGGTTTGAAGCCCAAGGTCCACTGGCTTAAGCCCAAGGTCGCTGGCTTGAACAAGGGGTCACTGGCTGAGCTGGAGCCCCCTAGTCAAGGCACATACATATGAGAAGCAATCAATGAACAACTAAAGTGATGCAACTATGAGCTGATGCTTCTCATCTCTCTTCCTTCCTGTCCTCTCTAAATAAATAAATAAAATCTTTAAAAATAATAGTGCATTTTTTTCCAATTGATGGTATCTTAAAACAAAGGAAATATGGTGTTGATTAGAACCATTGCCCCTCGGGACCAATTCTGCAATTGTCACAGTCCCTCAAGTTTCTGAGTGTTGGGGGAGATAACAATAGATCTTACCATGGTATCGTGGATACCACAAAAGTCAGGCAATATCCATATCCATGCCTGAATCAGGGAGGGAAACCGTCACAATGATTCTATAAGGTTCTTAACTCATGGTACTCATATTATCGCCATAGCAACCCATTCAAAAAGGGGGCAAAAGAAGTTTCCTGATGCTCATCAGGTCCAGGAGCTTAGCTTATCATTTGATGTTACCTGATATACAAACTACCACTACGTTGACCAGCGCTCTGCTTGAGTATCCCACATCAGGCATCAAACAGTCCTAACTTAAATACTGGAGAGAATTTAAATGCTAGATGGAGTGCAGTTCTACCTTTACTCATAGGACCCTAGCTAACTAAGCCCAAGCAAAGATGCCTGCAGACTCACTCTAAAACAGGACAGGTGTTTGGATTTCAGAAAGGTTATTATGCAAATGCAAGCCATTCAAAACTGTTCAATTTAAAGGAGATAATGTCAGATACCTAGCAGAGAAATGGGGAGATGAACTTGGAATTTGTTCTCAGAATTCAAACTACTCTGTTCAGTGCTATGATACTAGCCCACTGGGGATTACCATCAGGGCCCAGAGCCATTTTCATTTCTTAACATTTCTCACCTGAGAGAGCCAGGTGCCCAGGTATTTATCACAAAAATAAAACTGAGGCATAATTATTATTATCCCCATTATGAGAATGAAGAAATAGGAGCTTCTAAAGAGTGAATAAGCTGCCTCTCTCCCTCTCTCCTGTCTCCAGAGAGTAAAGGCTGTCTGAGGACACAGCAAGAAGGTGGCCATAGACAAGCCAGGAAGAGAGGTCTCACCCAAAATGCATCTTCCGGTCCCTCGATCTGGGTCTTCAAGCCTGCAAAATGATTGCTGTGGAACTTGCCATCCTTGGAGAACCCACATGAAGTGCCTCTTGACAAGCACGTGCGTGAGATATATTAGAAACTTTGTGCATGATCAAGACAGTACAAAACTCAATCAGGAACGTGGAATAAACTACTGACTGCAAGTACTGTGTTTGCAGTCGGGATAGACTGATAAGTGCTAATAAGACAGATGTGGTCCTAAGCTGGGCCCTCCACACAAATCTCTTTCCTCACCCAGGTTTTCTGAATTCCAGCTGCAGGGCCCAGCAATGCCTTCATCTCGAGGTCACGCACAGACTTCTACAGAGAGAGCTGAGATAGCACCAAGGACATTTATAGAAAGGTTGTCTCTAATTTTTATCCAAGATCAAGTAACTGTGTCTTTTGTTTTCTGCTAAGGACCAGTCCCATTTTCACTTACTTTCTTTACATCATTGTGAATGCAAACAGGAAAATCTCTGGAGGCAGATTCTTATGTTGAAATCTGAAGTCAGCCACTTTTACCAATTTTCCAAAATATGAAAATATTACTTTATATACTCAAGAATCAATGTCCTCAGCTGTAAAAAGTGGATATTAGTAATAGCTATCTCAAAGGGAAACATAAATAAATTTATAAATAAATAAATAAAGAGTGAATAACCTGGCCAAGGATATACCACCAGGAAGTGCTAGTCCCAAGAGGAAAAAGGAGATTTAATCACCAAACTGTTCTGCTTTCTGTACCACGTTTATATAGAGAGAAAGTTACTGCTCAGGTTAAAAGACAAGATGATGGAGCAAGTCCTAATTTTAAATACCTCATTCATTCCACAATCATTTGGGTGATTCTATACCATCAAAGGACAATTGCAAAAAGTACTTGAAAAAGAAATATTTAATAATAATATAACCATAATTATAACCTTCATATCATTAGACAGCCTGTGTCAAAATTCTCTCCATCATTTTCAGATTCTGTCTAAAACTAATTGTATATTGTACTTCTCCTTATAAGGGGGTTTAAGCCATTGCACAATATTTTAATATTTAATTTAAAACATTTATCGCCTGACCTGTGGTGGCGCAGTGGATAAAGCGTCGACCTGGGAACACTGAGGTCGCCAGTTCAAAACCCTGCACTGGTCTGGTCAAGGCACATATGGGAGTTGATGCTTCTAGCTCCTCCCCCCTTTCTCTCTCTCTCTCTCTCTCTCTCACTCTGTGTCTCCTCTCTAAAATGAATAAATAAAAATTTAAAAAAAAGTTATAATTTAAAACATTTATCTTAGTTAACATACCCTTCTGTAAACGAAACCTCGGGTTTTCGTTTCCTTCTGCCTCTGCAAAAGAACGCTGTACACCCACTTACCAGATAAAAGAGGCTAAAATAATATGATTTAAAGGGGTTTAAAGAGAGAGAAAAAGACACAGAGACACAGAGCTAGTAAACCAGCTAGGGATGGAACAACTCACCAGGTCTCCAGAGGGGTCCATAAACCAGCAAATACCATCTGCCTATTATCTAGCCCAGAAAGGTGCACACCTTTGGAAGTGACAGAATTTAAGTCCAGCATGGCACTTTCAGAAAATGGCATCAAAGGTTGGACTATAAATCTTTCTTATTCTCCAGTCACTGGACATTTAAGAACAAAGATATTGATGGGCTCTTTCTCTCCTTTTCTTCTTCCTTGTAACAGATGTATGATTCACGGGCTGTCCTTTAGTGGTCTCCATTTTCATCTTATTACTTTTCCTTTGCTTCTGCTTTCTGGCAGCTCTGAAAAACAGGGTGCTAAATTATTTTGTAGAATGAGCACAGTGAATAATGTAATTAGGTTGAAGTTTAATTAACTAGCTAGCTGAATGAGAAAACAGAAGGGAAAGAATTTATTGTATGATAAGCATAAATCCTCAGAATCCTAAACCGTAATAACAAGGAGAGAGTCAGAGGCCTGACCAAGCAGAATATTTGAGAAAAGAAATTTCTTTGAAAGATGGTTACTATAGATTCAGAGCAATCTATTCAGGACAAACACACAACAGAGGTAAACAGTCAAGACAATGAGTTGGGAGTTTTTTTCTTTCTTTTTTTTTTGACTTTATCTATTTTTTACATTTGTACTGCTCAACTCAGCACTACAATCTCCACACTCCTGAATTACCTTTATCAGAAAAAGGAGAGCTATATTACAGCAGTTGGCAGAGGCGGAAAATGACATGGCACAATAGCAAACACTAACACTTAGAGAGGCTGCCCTTGTAAGTCCTACGGCTAATTTGCCCTGCGTCAGTAGATCTATAAGTCCTGACAAGGGCCACATACAGGATGTCCACATTTTGCAGGCTCTTCTTGAAGACTAGCTTCAAAATGAACAAGCTGGAATTTGTCCTCTAAAAACACTAAACCACACAAGAAAAAAAACCAGTTCCTTTGTTTCTGGTAGTCTCTGAACTAACTTACAGACGTGCTGTCGCTGAGAAGGATTGCTAGTCTATTCGTTCACTTTTTCCGAGCTGTCAGAATCATGCCATTTATCACATCTGAGCTGGGGCTGCCAGCCCTGGCCAACCTGGAACCCGCCCATGGCTATACAGCAATGTCAGTCGTTAGGGTCATTCTCCTGAAGCGCAGCCAGCCCCGGGGCAAAGCTTATTCTCGATCTTCCCACCTCCCACACCTGGGAAAGAAGCTCGGTTAACATCTCCCAGAGAGCCGGACTCAAGCCTCCGCTTTTGTTCATTCAGCATACATGCTAAGTGCTGGGGATACAAAATGAATGGGCATGATCTTTGAGTGCAAAGAGCTGGGACACCGAGACGAGGCCGATCTCACCCTTCTCTTCCCTTCCCAGCTTCTTTTAGAAGAAATTGAGGCTATGAAATCATCCAGTGAGGAAGTAGCAGAACGAGCTTGATTCTAGAACCTGTGTCTTAATTACCTTGATACTATGTACTCTACTATAAATTATTTAGGTGTGTAAAATACTAAGCATATAGTAGTCACTAAATAAATATGAGCTATTATTAGTAGCTCCATAGGACTATAATTCCAAATTTTGCTCGACAAATTTAAGTTTTTCCATATTTATATTTTGCACTAAGGACTGGGGTATTCTACCAGTTTACAAAACAATCATCTTTCAACTGTTTTGTGCATGTTATCTAAATATCCTTTCCCTCCAGCCAGTTTTTTAAAAGTAGGATAATGTCCTGATAATGATTTTGCAAATTTAATGAAGTATAACCTCTTAATGGCAAAGTAAATAAAGCTATGCATGCCTGTATACAAAATTTAAACAAGTTTTCTTCGGCTTATCCACTTATAAGAACCAAACATGAACCAGATTTCACTAGAGGATACAGTAAACAACAAGAGAAAGAAAACAGTCACTTGTAATATGAATAAATAAAACTTTCCAGAGATAGTTTTTCAGCAGTGATGAAGTGATTGAGTATAAATCAATTAATTGTTTTATTTTGCTTTAAAATTAAATCGACCTAGTATTTGTCCTCTAAATTAGTTATTTATATAACTGATAAAATGAGCTTTAACCACAAGAGGGAGCCAGCGTCATTTCAATTCACCACCACAGGAAAACGAATACTAAGGGAAAGCCAATTAATATGAGACATAAGATGAAAGATCTTTTGTGATATATATGCTAAAAAGGTTACCAAAATTATTTTTTCATTGCAATAAAAGGTTTTCATTTTCAATTTCATTATAAAATATTTTTTGAAAGCAACAGCTTGGGATAACTGTGAGCAGGAGTTTAGCAGTTTTCTCTAAGAAACGTTAAGTGCCACATCCTAAGGGATTTGCTCTTTGAATTAAACTTGATAAAATCTAGTACTAAAAGATACTAGAAGATTTTCATCAATGAAAACAATGTATTGCTACCAAATAGACCAGCCAGGACTACTTAAGAACCAATGAAGAGCCTGCAATGTATCGAAACACAAGTTCAGTTTCCATGCATCCTAAGGCCACAGAATAAAAGGCTGAGCTTGTAACTCACTCGTGTTTGCAACCAGAATTCCACTGTAAACAGTGAAAAAGAAATCCCAGACAAATGGTTTATTAGGTTGTATTCCATTCTGGAAGGTTTCTAAGGAAAAATATTTTGTAAGATTCTTCAATATACCTCTTTAATTAATTTTAAACATACCACTTCTTTTCTGGATTACTCTGTGGAAATATTTTTTTTTATTATTTAATGATTGAGTTTTAGAGAAACAGAGATAGGAAGGGGGGAAAGGACAGGGAGAGACAGAGAATGAGAGAGAGAGAAAGAGAGAGAGAAGCATTCATCTGTTGTTCCATGTAGTTGTGTACTCATTGGTTGTTTGCCATATGTGCCCTGACCAGGGATTGAACCCACAACGTTGTTGTCACAGGACAATGCTCTAACTGACTGAACCACTGTAACTGGCCAGGGCCAGTAATAATTATTTAAAGTAAATTTGATAAAAAAATAATGGGAAAGGTTGTTTAAATAGTAGGCAAAATGCGCTTGACCAGGTGGTGGCGCAGTGGATAGTGTTAGACTGGGACACAGAGGACCCAGGTTCGCAGAGGACCTGGGGTGCACACCCCGAGGTCACCAGCTTGAGCACGGGGTTGCTGGCTTGAGTGTGGGATCATAGACGTGACCCCATGGTTGTTGGCTTGAGCCCAAAGGTCGCTGGCTTGAGCAAGGGGTCACTTCCTCTACTGTAGGCCCCCAGTCAAGGCACATATGAGAAAGCAATCAATGAACAACTAAGGAGCCGCAATGAAAAATTGATGCTTCTCGTCTCTCTCCCTGTCTGTCTGTCCCTCTATTTCTATCTCTGTCACAAAAAAAAAAAAAGTAGGCAAAATTTAAATGGCTGGAACTTAATGATACATAATACTTAATGATACATAATACATAAAATTCTGCTCACAAAAATTAGAGGATATTTCAAAATGAATATGAAGCAATAAAATATCCCCTAATTTTTATGAGCAGTGTAATTTCCACTGACAGAGACAAATAAATGGGAGAGAATTCTAATATCCTAAATAGGTACCAAAGAATTGGATACTGCTATTAGTAATAGATTTTTTAAAAATCACGTCATATGATAGCTCAAAATTTGATCTTAACCTCAATTTTTGTGTAATGAGAACCTGAGTATCTGGTTTTCACATCAATAAAACAAGAGGACTCAGTACCTATCATCCTTTTTAGTTGAAAGAAAAAGTGTTAACATATCAGTTAGCCCCGTTGCCGCAGCAATGGATTTTCTAAATACGCTACTGTCCCTGGTGTAACTCTGCTCTGGGTTACAGCCAGGACCGACCAACTATTGGTGAGGAAGAGAAATTATGATAGAAAGAAATGTAAAAATCAAAACTTTAAGTATTTGAATGTAAATATGTCTAAATATACAGCTCACAAAAATTAGGGGATATTTCTTTTTTAAACTTTTTATTTTTATTTTATTCATTTTAGAGAGGAGACAGAGAGAGAGAGAGAGAGAGAGAGAGAGAGAGAAAGGGGGGAGGAGCTGTAAGCATCAACTCCCATATGCGCCTTGACCAGACCAGTGCAGGGTTTTGAACTGGCGACCTCAGTGTTCCCAGGTCGACACTTTATCCACTGCGCCACTACAGGCAAGGCAAATTAGGGGATATTTCAAAATGAATATGAAGCAATGAAATATCCTCTAATTTTTGTGTGCTGTGTATTTTTCTTAAAGTCTGATATAATTTATGAAAAAAATAACGTCATTTTGCCAGTATGTCCCCTGTGGAATCACATGTTTCATTCCATCTGAGATGCTTTCTCCAGCCTTACCCGCTGACTCGTGTGTCTACATCCAGTCTGTCCTGACTTAAACATCACATCCTTCAATAAAGCCTGCACTCTCACCCCACAGATTATAATTTCATATGAAGTCAGTCACTTTCTACCTCGTATTTCAGTTATTTTTGTATCTTACCTATAAAATCCTCAGCTCTTGGGGTCATCCTCATATCCTCCCTCCCCCATCTATGTAAACAATACGTAACAGTGACAATTAATTTAGCACTTCTGAATCCTCTATTGCACACTTTTATGGATTGCTCTGAACAAATCACATAAAGAAAACATTTTTTTCTAGTAAATAAAAGAATTCAACTAACTTGTGAACTTTCTTCGATGTAGAGATGTTAGGACAAGTACTGCGTTTATGACCTAATTCACCACAAATGAAGCAGATGTCCTTAGGGGCCTCGCAAGAATGATCTGGAAGAGCACAGCGATCGCAAATGCCACAGTGGGTCCAGGCTGTGAAGTAAAAATTAAGTTTTAGAAGAGGTTCACTTAGTATAATTTTTCATGTGATTAACCTTTATGGCAGGGAAGCATGAATAGTGTTGACTTCAATTATTGTGACGGGTTGGCAGAGCTGGTTATGATTTGGCTCAAGGGCCCAACATTAAGAAGTTGGATTCCTTTGTAAACCAGGTAACTTCTTCCTGAAACACGGCAACAAGCTTAGCCCTTCTCTAATGAGTCATGACCTTAGAGCCACTGGCACACCGGGGGCTGGCTGAGTGACACAAAGCCCCGTAAAAGTATGCCAAACCCAACTCACACTGAAACAGTTTAGTAGTCACACTAATGTATAAAACAGAGAACGTACATTTTGGTAATTGTAAAAATTAAAAAGGAAGTAAATTAATACCGGTCTCTATAATAATTTTTTCTTTTATAAATACAGTTAAGTACAAATGTTTTCATAGGATCTCAAACACTAAGTCTCAATACTTACAAGGCTTTACACACTTTTTGCAGAGAAAGCAATGCTTCCATTTCCTGCCATCCTACAAAAACAATTTTTAAATTATATTTAATTTGCCATTAAAAATCAAGTCCCACAATTAAAAATTAAAATGTCTTATTAAAATCTGTATAAATGATTAATTCCTTATTTCTCACCTTCCTGGGCTTCAAAATTGCATATTTTATTTTAATATATGCATTTCTCCACTCAACTCAATGCCTCATTGATGGGCTCCCATTTCCTTAACCCTAAAACTGGGGGAATTTAGCTAAATGGTCTTAAAAGTCCATCCACACCAGATCAAGCAACCCGATCTGCCTAAAAAAGGACTCAACGAAAATTTCAAAAGAATGATTTATAATTTTTGTCCATCTGGCATAATCCTTCATAAAATTCATATTTGAGAACTGTATGTAATTTAGAAAGATAAAGATTATGGGTTACTATCTGGGTAATTTTAAGACGGTGAAGTAAGACATATCTAGAACAGTGCATAAAACACACATGTCCTGTTTAATGACTGTATAAAGTAAACACAAACCCCTAACAGGTCAAGAACCGGAACACCTTGGCCCACGGGACACCTTCCCACGTGCCCTGCCCTGCCCGGTCCCGCTTTCCTCCTTCTGCACAAGGAACACCTGTGCGAGTTCCTGTGATGGTCACTTCCTCGCTTTCACTTATTTTTACCACTACGTACGTGTGCATCTCTGAACAATAGTTTTATTTTCCACATTTTTGAACTTTTATGCGCTGAGCATTATTTTTTTAAAAATGAAGAATACAGATAATTTCTAAATGAACTGAAAATGTATGTAATCAGATGTGTTACCATAATTAAAAACGAGTATAACCAGTAATACAATCATAAAGTTATAAAAATGTACTTTCTAATAGTTATAAAAATATTTCCTTTCCTTTGAAGAACAGTATGTGTTTATTGGCCAAACTAAATTTCACATGTTCTTTCTTGACCGGACTTACTTAAAGTCACAGAGCAACAGGGTGATCCAACCTTCCTAAACAATAAAGAGGTGATATGCCCCATGTAGTCCTTTCTCATCTATAAACAGTGAAGAGTAACTGTTGTACCTATCAACCAGGGCTACTGCAAGAGTGAGTTCATCCATGGACAGCTCTCAGGACAGAGCCTGGCACATAAAAAGTGCATAGGACCTGATATTAATTAGTTTCACCAGAACAGTGATGGTATCCAATAGTTCAATACCTTATTTGAAACATAATTCTATGCTCAACAAAATGCAGGGCCTTATTTATAACACTAATAATTCTAGCAGTCATACTGTACCATATAAAAGTGACTTCAAATAATTATCAATGATGATGAAGCTGATTGTGCTACATGCTGTACCATATAAAAGTGACTTCAAATAATTATCAATGATGATGAAGCTGATTGGGCTACACGTTGTTGAGTTGGTGTCATTCCTGGCCACCCAACAAACAAGTGATGTCCACAATGTCCTGCCCTCAACAAGCCCTGCTCAGCTCCTGGGGATTCATGCCTACGGCTTTTTCAAATAAAGTCAATGCATCTCATATCTGGTCTTCCTCTTCTGCTGCCTCTGCCTTCCCAGCAGGACTGTCTTTCCCAAAGAGTCCTGTCATCTCAGGATGTGCCCGAAGTGGGAAAGCTTCATTTTTGTCACTTCTGCCTCCAGCGATGTTTCAGGCTCAGTTTGCTCTAGGACCCTCTTGTTTGTCTAACCATTTTTAAAAGACTATTGTACTTTATAATTAGAAATAAAATACTGTGTTAAAGTATAATTAGTAAATTATAATATAAATTATATTAACAAAATAACGTTAAACAAAAGTAATGAACATTAGTCAATTAAAGTAAAATACGTTTGAAGAAAAACGTATTCTAAAGAAATCTATACCTTGGATGTGCAAGAATTACAGTGCTCACAGTGCTGATTCTCTGGAGAAACATATCGTTGACACAGAGGGCAAAATCTACAGACGAAAGAAAGACTTGGAGAAATTACTGCATATACTTACTGAGTTTCACAGAGTAAATAAAAGTTGGCAAGGCACTCATTACAAATTTAATCCAATATCAAATTACGGGCCAAACTTAAAAGTTACGGAACTACATGAGTCAGTATTAAAAGCCCTTCAGTATTAGACACGTGGAACTGCATTTTCAGTGACCTGTGTATGTCAAGGACCACTGTGACCTTACCTGTACCCTTCTTCAACAGGAAGGATTACTTTGTTGGGCGGAATATTGGTGAAGATGCGCACGGGAGACTGTTTCCGACCCGTCTTTCCATGTTTATAAAGTGCATGATTATCGTAATCTACCTAGAAAGTTGTAAAAATTTGAAAAAGAAAATTTACTCAAATGAGTCAATATTCCTTAAGATTCTTTAATCAATAAATGAACAAGCTGATACTAAGACACAATAAACTGAGGTCTTTAAAGAAATTCTTAAAAGCAAGTTTACTTACTAATTAGCAGCCTCTGAAAGCCCTCCATGGCAGTGAAATTTGATTATAAAAATGGTAAAATTTGTAATGACAAAGTCACATTGCCTAGCACTGAGAACAACTCCAATCTCTTATCCAATAGACTTTACAAGAAAGGCTATTACATAATTAAGAACTTAGAGTTTGTAAGAAGTACAAATTGGTGATTACGAAATAGTCCGGAGAATGTCAAGTACAGCGTAGGAATCTAGCTAATAGTTTGGAATAGCTATGTATGGGGCCGGGTGGGGACTGGAAGAATCAGGGGGACCACTATGTAAAGTATGTGGTGTCTCACCACTATGCTGTACTCCTGAAACTAACACAAGTTATGTTGAATGTAAACTATAATTGAAAAACAAAACCAATTTCTTAAGAAGAATTTAACTTTTGGCATTAAAAAATTCCACCTTTGAAGATACAAGCCAGCTTGGTTGCAGCTATTCATATTTTATGCGTGAAATTCACTATATGTCCGTTTTCAGCTCGACCACCCTCAGCAAGATCTCAGTCTGGCCCTCTACCCCCATTTGACAGAGCACAGGGTTGGAGGCCGGACCGTGGCTCTACTGCTCACTGGGTATGTGACCTTAAGCCAGGATGCATAATTGTCACCTGAGAGATGTGCTGGAGAAACGAGATGATGGATGTGACACACTGAGCTCAGGGCCTGGCACATGCAGACAGACAGAAAGACGGTGAGGAGGAGAGGGGCTGCGAACTCCAGCTCTCCCGGCGATGACTTTTTCAAACGTTTACCTCTCTTGTCAAGATTCCTAATCCAACTTTCAGTTTCAGCAGATTATCCTGAGAGTAAACTGAAGCTCAAAATCATGATCTCTATTAGCTTCTAGCTCCTGTCCTTCCTCCGGTCTCTATTCTCCACACACATTTTCAATTTGGTTTAAAACTCTAGGGATCCACCCCGCTGCTTCGTTCGCCTTTCTCTAAGATCATTCTCAGTGTGGGGTCTGGATCCGCAACATCACCACCTGGGATCTTGTTAGAACGCAGACTCTGGCCCCGCCTAGGACCTCATAAAAAAAACGTCTGGGGTAGGGGCCCAGCAATTTGTTGGGTTTTTTTTTTTGCAATTTGTATTTTTAACAAGCCCTCCTTGCACAATAGTTTGAGATCAACTGCTTTAGACTGTCCACAAGAATACCATGAGATTTTTATGAGGTCAATTCAGGTGGAACACAACTTTCAAATAAGTGGTCAGGCATGAAGGGGCTTTATTAATGTCTCTCTTAAAATGTAGTGACTGAGCCTGACCACCACCACCTGGTCAGGCATGAAGGGGCTTTATTAATGTCTCTCTTAAAATGTAGTGACTGAGCCTGACCAGGCAGTGGCGCAGTGGCGCAGTGGATAGAGCGTCGGACTGGGATGCGGAAGACCCAGGTTCGAGACCCCGAGCTCGCCGGCTTGAACGCGGGCACATCTGAGGGCCCATCTGGCTTGAGCAAAAAAAGCTCGTCAGCTTGGACCCAAGGTCGCTGGCTCCAGCAAGGGGTTGCTCCGTCTGCTGAAGGACAGCGGTCAAGGCACAGGTGAGAAAGCAGTCAATGAACAACTAAGGTGTCGCGACGGCAACGAAAAACTAATGACTGATGCTTTTCACCTCTCTCCGTTCCCGTCTGTCTGTCCCTATCTATCCCTCTCTCTGACTCTCTCTCTCTGTCCCTGTAAAAAAAATAAAAATAAAATAAAGAAAAAAATAAAGCCGCTCCATTTCCATGGAAAGCAATGAAAACAAATAGGATTTAGTTTAGCACACTGCTGGTATTTACTCAGAGAAGAGAAGGCTGGGAGGATGACCCAATAGCTACTTTATAACAGAGGGGTGTCCGATGGAATAAAAATTAGCCTTATCCCTTATTGCTCTGGAGAACAGAAGTAGGACCAATGGTTGAAGTTAATAGGGAGCATATTTTATCTCAATATGAGAAAATCTTCTAACAATTGCAGCTATTAAATAAATTGAGTTGCCTTGTAAGGCTGCAGAACTTTGCTCACTAAAAGCATCCGAGTGAGGCTAGATGAGCGCTTCTGGTGAATTCCGTGCAGAGGATGATTACGCTGCGAAGTTAGCCTATGTTACTTCTGTTTCTTTCCAACTTAAAAATTCTATGAATATGTGTTACCTAAGAGAGGCTAAGATACAAAAGTAGATTTTACTTCAAAATCACCTTAAAATAGTACCTTCGGTAGTTTTCTTTTAAAATGATTTAAATTCATAATTTCCCCTGTTGCGCTCCTCTTTGTACTCAATAAATATATGGCACCTTACTACATTCAACCAAGACATTCTGAACACTCATGAGTGTCATGAGAAGATTTGTCCCAAGAGAATCTTACAAATATTTGCAAATGTTGGAAACGAGTATCTTAGAAAGATTTCTAGCAATATTTCTAGGAATACTCCATGCAATATAATAGATAGCAGATGGAAGGGAAAAAAACAGAACAATTTCTTTATGGTTACCCAAGGAGTCAGAGAATGTATGTGTCAGGAAGGTGGTTGATTGCTTGATTTTGCATAACCTAATTGAGATTATTATTATTTTTAAATGCGGGTTTGTTGTGCTAATTAACTATAAACATATGGTATGTAAAATGCATGCTGCTAGGGGAAATTAATGTACCTCTAACATACATCCATATTTCATAGCTTCATCCACACAAATAAACCTCCTATGGAAGAGCTGTAAAGCAAACACAATTTTGCAAATTGCATATCACTAGTGGTAGAGCTGATACACCATTTTCCCATCATTATCCCTGACATTTCACTCACAATGATGATGAGAGGCATTTTCAAATAGAAAATTTCTCCCATGGAACTGATTAATGTGATGAAGTACTGTATAGAAATGAGGAAAAGCACAAAAATCTCTGCACTTCCTAACTTTTAATTTTATCTCTACGCAAATTTCTTCTGCAACATGAGACTGAAACTAGTGATGGGGAAGGCAAGACATTCAAGTCAACAAACATTATTCTGCACCTACTATGCTCCCAGCATCATGCCGGGAAAGACCAACTAGAACAGGACCTGGACTCTCCTAACTCCCTAAGGACTGTGTTCTGTTTCATTTCAGCATACTGAAATGATCCCAGGTGAACTAACTCTTCAGCTCCATCAACCAACCTCTACCACATTTCACATTCTCCATATCCCATGTAACCTCATCTAAGATTACTATAGACAGAAAAAAATAGTGTAATTAGTATATACAGCATGGGGGAGTGGCTCGTATGGAAAATAAGTAAGTAATAAATAATGACACAATAAGTTGTTTTGTGTACTCACATTGGAAACCGACTTTTGCCCTACTTTGTGTGTGTGTATTTCACTGCAAACCCATGAAATGTTTTATTATATGTCAAGTCTTAAAATTTTCAGTTGCCACTTTTTAATTTACAATCATATCTCAGAAATTCCTATTAAAATGTCTTCATTTCTAAACATGAAACTAGACTCAAACACCAGCTTTTCTATACGAGATGATTTTTTAAAAGATAGCTTTAAAAAAGAATAAAGCAAAGAGCTCTACTTTGAAGAATGCAGACCGGTGCAGATGAGGTGGAAATGAGAGCTCCCATAGCACGCTTCGGGTAGGAGGAAAGTGAGATGCCTCCGTTCAGATATGGTAACACAAGGCCTGAGAGCCGTCACTGCCCGACCCTGTCCTGAGACACACGTCGCTCGTCAGTCACGCTGCCCTCCTCTGCCACCCCACCGAGCCTGGTGTTCTCGACACACTCTCCAGGAAGCCACCGCCAATTACTTTATCAGGTTGGGAGCTGAAAGTGGAACTTATCTGCCATCCCTTCTCTGGCTCAATCATTTTATTTTATTTTGTTTTACTTTATAGCTAAGGAAACAGAGACCTGGGGTGAAAAAGTGACTTCTCTCAAGATTGAATTGCCTCTAAAAGGCAGTGCTGGAACTCAAACTTGTGACTCTCCATCAGAATTTCTTCTCATTGTCACATCCTTCCCTTCTAACCTGCCCTTAATAAAACACTTGGTGTTCTTGGCCTCTGATAACTATTTTATTCTGACTCATCAAGGGCTTATCATGGAAGAGTCTACGTACTTTATATTTTATGAAGATGTGCAGCATTTCTGTCTTTCTCTTACCTGAACAGTATCTCAAAAAAGATTCAATGATTTGGGGTTTTCTTTTCTTTTGACTGCATTGTGGTTTGGGGGCTTATACTCATCTCAGACAGTGTCAGAACGAAGGCCTAATCAAGGTTTTGGGGGAAAGATCTGTGAAGGAGGAGAGCAGACTTTCACATTTTTATTCGATAAAGGTGGCTAATATGAAAGGAAAAAAATACCACAAAATGAGGCTAAAGTAACAAAAGAAAGAAAAGGAAAACAAAGAAGAGAGTGATAAGTGCAGGTAAATTCTCAGAAACAAAGGCAGGAAAATCATGAAAGGGAGGCACAACAAATAAGGTTAAATCCACTAGGACCGCAATTTTCAACTGCTGTGCCGCTGTGCACTACCTGACTATTTAGTCAGGGGCTCTGACCTCTTTTCTCTAGATTGTAAATTTAAAAAATGACAACAGCCAACACAACAATAGCCTTCTGGTGTGAATGAATTGAAATTACACATTTTTTTTTTGGCAGATTGGCAAAAAAATGTAATATATTTTTTGGTGCGTCGCAGAATTTTAGTAATTAGTTTCTATGTGACATGAGATGAAAATGGTTGCAAACTACTGCACTCAGAGAGACAGTGAAAGCGGTTTCTCCAACTAAGTAGGTCGTGGGCATTAATGTTATCTTTAGTAGGAGGGCTCATGAAAAATAAATACTTGTTTTGTTTTATAGATCTTATTCTAATGTTTCTTTTCTTTTTTATGTATTTATATTTACTTTTTTTCTTCTTTTCCAAGTGAGAGGAGGGGAGATAGAGAGACCGACTCCTGCATGAGGCCCAACCAGGATCCAGTTGGCAACCCCTGTCTAGGGCTGATGCTCTGCCCCCATTTGGGGTCTCTGGTAACCAAGCCATTTTTAGCAACTCAACAGAGCCATCCTCAGTGCCCGGGCTGAGTGCTGGAATCAATCGAGCCAGGGAGAGTGAGAGAGAAAGAGAGAGAGGAGGGGGAGGGGTGGAGATGCAGATGGGTGCTTCTCCTGTGTGTCCTGACTGGGAATTGAACCCGGGACTTCCACACACTGGGTCCGACACTACTGCTGAGCCAACCGGCCAGGGCCTAAAATTTTCTTTTCAAAGGGTGGCTTTCTCTTTATTGGAAAGATTGCTTTTCATCCTGTCCAATACACATGACCTAATTAGAAACTTTTTCACTAATACACTTAATTACATAATTATACCCAATATTCTTGGATCTTGAAAGTATTTCTCAAAATCAAAACTCCAGAAGTTCTTTCCCAGTATCACAGGCTGTCTAAACAAGTGACAACGGGTTCCTCTACATTACCTTTCTCACCTCTTTCTCCTGGATCTGCCTTTGCCTCCTTACCATTTCAAACTCTTGGCCATAGTAGCTGGGACACTTTTCTAAGGAATCTTGTATTTTGAAATTTTAATGCCTCGGAGACTACAAGAAAGGACCTAAAGAGAGTTTTATCCCCGCCTTGAGACCATCTAAATGATGACAATACAGTGATGGTTATGACAATATTGATAGCAATAACCTCTGCTCTGGATTTGCTGTGTGCCAGGGCCTAGGCTAAGTGGGTTTTTTGTTTGTTTGTTTTTTAGGCTAAGTGTTTTTAATGCATTACCTCATCCAATTCTTGCAACCAGATGAGGCACATATAGGTTTACTAGCCTCCTTTACCAGGTAAAATGAGCCTCAACGAGTGAAAGAAAATAAGCCTAGCTAGTGAGCAGCAGAACCAGGATTAAAACTCAGCTCCTTTTCAAATGCAAAGTTCCCGCTAACTTTTTCATTCAGCTTTGATTCCACATGTAAGGCGCCTGCTGTGTGCCCGGTCCAGCCCTGTACTAGAGGGTGATTCACTGCCGAAGGCAGCAGGTGCTGCTGGAACGGGAACTCCTTCACTTCGTGCACATCTCAGGCTGTGTCAGCCCTCTCTGTGCTGTAAATGTCAGAATCAGAAGGCCCCTCAGACAAGAAACAGAAAACTGGGCACCCTGTAAAGGAGTGTACACCACTTTGAGAAGAATTATGATGTGGATTTTTTCTAAAGTGGAACTCAAAGAGTCAATATTAAAATAGCTATATACTTTGGTGAAGGAACCAGTTAATATGGTTCAATGGTCATAAAAATGTCTGTTAAATTTGATAATGTAATTTTTAGAATTCTATTTTAGTTTTGTAAATTTATTTTAAGGAAGTTATGTAAAATATGGGAGAAAAGTGTATGAATAAAAGATGTTTATGGCAGGTTTATTTATGGTACCTTTAAGGTGAAGGCAACCTAGAAGTCCAAAGAGAAGAGAATGATAACAGCCTGTTAATAAAATAATTTAAAGTTACTGAAAGCATAAAAATTGTGTAGCTACATTTTAAAATGTACATTTATATAAGACATAGTGAAGAAAACAATTCAAATTCATCTGCTATGATTACAAGTATGTAAAAATGTTTTTAAAAGAGACAGAAAGGGAATACTTCAAAATTGTATTTGCTGTTTGAGGTGAAATCACAGGTAGGGCTGTCCCTGCATTTTTAGTAACATTACTTCTTTCAGAACTTCTAAGTAATTTTTTTTATATTAATTTTTTACAGGGACAGAGAGAGAGTCAGAGAGAGGTATAGATAGGGACAGACAGACAGGAACAGAGAGAAATGAGAAGCATCAATCATTAGTTTTTCGTTGTCATTGCGACATCATAGTTGTTCATTCATTGCTTTCTCACACGTGCCTTGACCGCGGGCCTTCAGCAGACCAAGCCACCACCTGCTGGAGCCAGCGACCTTGGGTCCAAGCTGGTGAGCTTTGGCTCAAGCCAGATGGGCCCGCACCCAAACTGGCGACCTCGGGGTCCCGAACCCGGGTCTTCCGCATCCCAGTCCGGCGCTCCATCCACTGCGCCACCGCCTGGTCAGGCTAAATAATTTTCATAGTGGAATGTCTTCCAGACTAGAAAGACTGAACCTACTGCTAGCTTGGATTAACTAGTGAAGATCTGTGCAGTTATAGGGATGAAAAGCCTTCATCAGAGGATAGTCAATTTCTCAGGAAACTCAAATGGAAAAATATAACTATGGAAGAGGAAGCAGTGCGCACTCGGTGAACACACCTCGGAATGGCGACAAGGGAGTTCACTTGAGAAGTCAGGACATGAATACAGGAAAGTGGGCATTAAAGCAGAAGACCAGGCTGAGGGCAAGGTGGAGGTGCCGTGGCTCCACCCTATGACTGTGCGCACCTCAGGCAGGTGGCCAGGGCCTTGGGCAGATATGTGAAGGAGGTCTAGCCGCTCCCACCCTGCGTCAGCACACACACGCGCACCCACAGACCTCAGCCAAGTCGCACAAGGAAGTGTACACGGCATCCTACTGACCAGAAAAAGCTGTTTACTTCTCCATGACCTCTACACAGAGAAAAACCCCTGCATTACAATCCTGTGGTGTTGTGAAATCACCTGCGATGATAAATGATTAGATCAGTTGGTCTAAAACCTAGCTGCATTTCAGAATCCCCGGGGAAGCTTAGTAAAATATGTATTTTTTTGAGGGTTGAGCTCCACCCTCTGATTTTAATTTAGTAGATTTATTTGGTACCTAAGAATCTTTATTTTTAATAAGCATCCTAAGGATAACAGATATTTAGGATAACAGATATTTAGGACTAAGCTACATATGGTATAATTTTAGTGTTTAACAAAATTTATAGTATTTTCATTTACTAAAACCAAAAGTCTTATCAGAATATTTATTTAAACTGAATATCCAATCCCCCACCATGCCAGCAGACAGAATATTTACCATACCTGATAGTCCAGCATGCGGAAGCTTGGAAAAAATTGACAAATTCGGGATTCAAAAAAATAGGGGAAAATCCAGAAAATGGGTAGTTCTTTGTGATTGTCATCTAATGGATCATAAAAAAGGAGAAAGAAAATAAGAAACTGATATTAAAGGAAAAAAATAAAGCAGCGGTAACTGGAAAACTTATGGTACCAGAAGAAAGTACAATTGTTCGATAAATTTAAGTCATACAAAAGGAAAGAAGATTGACCAGAGTGCCATTTACAACCAGACCTTTCTCAAAGGCAATGGACACGTTCTTTTCTATCTAAACACAGCTACAAAGGTATGCAAAGTAATCCTTACATGAATATCACTATAACATATGTAAGGCAGAGATGTTAACAAAAAAGTGGGAAAGAAAACAAAGCCCCAAGATTTCACTGGTTCAAGTTTATGCAGCTGGTAAGTGGCAGCACTGGAATTCAAGCCCACAAAGCTCTTTATTACTTTCCCAATAACAGAGGCTCTATCTACTCTCGTAAGTAACTTAAGAACTGAAAATGAGTGGAATACTTAAGTCATGTTTTAAATTTTATTTTATATATTTTATTTTATTTTACTTTTTAGCAAGAGAGAGGTAGAGACAGAGAGATGAGAAGCATCAACTTAGAGTTGCAGCACTCTTAGTCATTCATTGATTGCTTTCTCATATGTGTGCCTTGACTGGGGGGCTCCAGCTGAGCTAGTGACCCCTTGCTCAAGCCAGTGACCTTGGGCTCAAGCCAATGAACTTGGGCTTCAAGCCAGTGACCTTTGGGCTCAAGCCAGTGACCACAGGATCATGTTGATGATCCCACGTTCAGGCCGGCAACCCCATGCTCAAGTTGATAAGCCTGCATTCAAGCCAGATGAGTCTGTGATCAAGCTGGTGATCTTAGGGTTTCAAACTTGGGACCTCAGTATCCCGGGTCAACACTCTATCCACAGTGCCACCACCAATCAGGCTTATTTTATATAGTTTAGATTAATTTGCATTCCGTCCCCAAAGCACACTGTTTATGTACCATAATTGATGGAGAAAATTGATTACCAATTCCTGACACTGTTACAATTTATCACCTTGAAAACTTGAAACTAAAAAATTGTTGTATAGACTAATTAGATAATTGTATTAAATACTTTGAAGTCCTAAGCCACTTTAAACTGATTAACAGCCTTCAGCCATTACTGTACCTCTAGGACTGGGTACTGTGAGTCACTGATAACCACTGTCAGTCTACTGGATATCTGACTTCCCACCCAAATCTTGGCACGGTTAGCACTCCAGGTCAGAGGCTGGGTGCCATCTTAGGGTTCTGGGCAAGACGCTGGGAACAGGGAGTTTAAGGTTCACAAGGGCAGAGATGTGGCCATCCTGCCCACTCTCCTTCCAGCACCTACACAGGACCTGGTTCAGAGGCCATTCGTAAGTACAGGTATGGGCAAAATTAGATGTAGTTAGGAATACACAAAACGCAGTCTATTCTTGTATTATTATTCATTAATTATAGTATTAATTTCCATATGAACCACTGTAAACCTACTTTTGCCCACCCCTGTATTTATTAAAGAAATTCACTGCATTCTTCAGAATGTTCCTTAATGCCCACCAAAAAAAAGAGAATATTTTACCTATGAACCATTTTAAAAATACATAATTAGGACAATACAAAATGTATCATGATGAAAAAATTTGTTGCATTATCAAATAAGCCTATTTTTTAAAAAAACAAGGACCCAAAGGCATGAATTTTTTATCAGTGCTCTGATTCACTGAGCTCTGCTAACATTTGACATAAAGTAGATACATACATACATGTTTATTTTGCATTAAGTAATAAATTACACACCTTGGCTTTGACCTTTTTTCCACATAGCAATTAACTTCTTGAATGTAACAGCCAGAGGTTCAACCAAGCCACCAAAAGGAGGATCTGTCACCATAATGACTCCTTCACCTTCATCTTCCTGTAAAAATGTTCTGCATATTTCAAGGGCAGCCTGGAACAAATAAAAATTCATTTCTAAATCAGGACTAGAGAAAGGCACTTCACCCTATTTGGAGGAGAATGCATTAGGCTCAGCCTCATTCTTTGTACTGAAACCTCACCCATCTGCCACCCAAGAAAGAATCCCTCATTGACATCCTGAAGCCTCTCTCATTCAGCCCCGGTAAGATTTTATCTTTGGGGTTCTTGATAAGCAGGTTTTTAAAATTGCAAATTCAAATATCACCACTATTAGAGGACTACACATTTCGAATGGTTAAATCAAAAAACTAAATTTAGTAACCAAAAAGAGAAACTCATTACCCATGAAGACTATCTAAAACACTGAATTTAACAAACAGAAGCAGGGACTGTGCTAAACACTGGAGACACAAAGACGAATAAGACATTTTTTTTTACTATCTGGTTTGTCCACCACCATGTGTTCAGTTTAATAGGAGCTACAAGTACCAGTTAAAGATGCGCATGTTTTTGAGTGCCGGGTAAATGGCAGACATAATTGAATAAGCACTGGTAAGTAAATGAAGGTTCACAACTAACAAAGCTTATCCAGGCCATGAAACCATCCTATTAGCACATCTTCCCAACAAACTGGTTCAAGTACTTTTAGTAATTGCAAAAAGTTAACATTAACCACTGTCCAGGATATGCATCACATTTTGCTTTGGGAGAAATTAATGAGACACGAATAATAACAACTCCAGTCAACTGACTTTGTAATAGTTTTCAAGTATGAACTCATCCATAAAAGCAAACCAACACTTAATAATAGGTGGCATATGATTTTAAAGTTTAATGGTATTTTAAACTTTAATAAACTTATATGTACTTTATAATAAAATATATATTGTTCTACTACTAAATCAATTTAGAAGACCCAACAGATGAGAGAAAAACACATAGCATCCTAATCCCTTTTCCCTGGGAGTGTCTTTCTTCACTTCCAACTGGAAATACTACAGCAAAGGATAGTGTGTCAAGAAGGTTAATCACTTCTCAAGTGCCAAGTGCCTCCATGAACAAGGACCTAAGTACAGATGATGTTCTTGAAAAAATCCTGAGTTAAAAGCAGAAAAAAGAAAATAAGTAAACTAGGTCTAAACTCTCAACCAAATGTTAAAAACGTGAAGAATATCTTTCCAGAAAAGAATTAAGGTAGTGATGTCCTATCATGAGGTGCTGAGGATCCCAATATAGACCGTCTGTGGGAAATAGATGCTTACTTATACCACCAATGTTGACAGTAACTTAAACCTTTTCATCTCAGTTATAACTTTAAAAGTGCTTAGCCTTTTAAGTGCCACCCTCTAAACACACTTTTAACCCCCTTTAAGGCAAATGACATTTTTTGTTATCCAAATACCCTATTATTTGCTATGAAAAAATCCTGTGTGGGAAATGCCTGCTTTTTAATCCAGTTAACTAGGAAGTACTTATGAGCAGTGACAGAGGGTTAGAGTCTCAAAGCACCCTGCACACCTTCACAGGCATCGAGACACACAAATACTTAGCAATTGATGCAGGGGTAGTCAACCTTTTGATACCTACCGCCCACTTCTGTATCCCCATTAGTAGTAAAATTTTCTAACCACCCACCGGTTCCACAGTAATGGTGATTTATAAAGTAGGGAAGTAACTTAACTTTTATAAAACTTATAAAGCAGAGTTACAGCAAGTAAAAGCATATAATAATACTTACCAAGTACTTTATGTCGGATTTTCACTAAGTTTGGCAGACTAAATCTTTATTTATACTTTGGTTGCTCCGCTACCACCCACCATGAAAGGTGGAACGCCCACTAGTGGGTGGGAGAGACCAGGTTGACTACCACTGGTCATTAGAGGATGGTAATTGTGACTGAAAACCTTGACTCAGGAAGTAGGCAGAAAGAAAAAGGGCAGAGAATAAAATCATTAAAGTAATAGTTTCCTATAGGTCAGTCTCTACAGTTATAGTGCTACTTAGAGGCTGTTACTAAAATTATAGAGAGTGGAGAGTCTGAGCTGAACGACTGTTCTCCACTGGGAAAGATAAAGTGGAACGTGGTCTTGGCAGCTCACTATAAACGTTCTAGAAGCTTGTAAGGTAATTCTATAAATTTTCAATAAAAGTTACATAGAATTTCCTGGACAAAGGCTAATCACATATTACTTTCTTAAAATATATGAAATTGCTAGCCAATTGTTAGGTATTTAAATGTAATTTTACTCTAGTCAATATGATTCAATATAAGATGCAAAATCATGGCATGGTATTAAAAGCAAATAACTAAACCCCTGACCCATGACTGCAGCATCAAGCAGGGATACAAACTTGGTTACTTCCTCACTCTGTCACTAGCCCTGAGTCAGGGCCCCATCATTTCAAGAGACCATCCTAGATACTTCCACACCAATACTCCTCCAGCCTCACAAACTCAACATTCCCAAACCCCATGTCCGAACTTCCCTACCCACTGTTTTGATGAAATATAAATCCAGATCACACCACCGAGTCATCTTTGACTTCTCCTCTGGAACACTTATCACCTAGGCTTTGTTTTAAATTGAGGCACAATTTTTTTTTAATTTTTATTTTATTTTTTTTTAATCTATTTATTTATTCATTTTAGAGAGGAGACACAGAGTGAGAGAGAGAGAGAGATAGAGAAAGAGAGAAAGGGGGGAGGAGCTGGAAGCATCAACTCCCATATGTGCCTTGACCAGACCAGTGCAGGGTTTTGAACTGGCGACCTCAGTGTTCCCAGGTCGACGCTTTATCCACTGCGCCACCACAGGTCAGGCCCACAATTTTTTTTTTTTAATTCAAGTATACAACATAATGATTACAACGAAGTCTTCTTTCATTTTATTTTTCATTCTTTTCTGAGAGAAAAAGACAGGAAGGGAGAGAGGT
Organism: Rhynchonycteris naso; assembly: GCA_037038555.1. Classification (NCBI taxonomy): domain Eukaryota; kingdom Metazoa; phylum Chordata; class Mammalia; order Chiroptera; family Emballonuridae; genus Rhynchonycteris; species Rhynchonycteris naso. Next base: position 301,180,190 of record CM072996.1, read on the forward strand.
GAGAAGTCTCAGCTCCTACTTGTGGCACTTTATTTGTTCATTGATTACTTCTCATGCCCCTTGACCAGGAGGTTCAAGCTGAGCCAGTGATCCTTTGCTCAAGCCAGCCACCCTGGACTTCAAGCCAGCAACCTCTGGGCTAAAGCCAGTGACCTTGGGGTCACGTTGACGATCCTGTGCTCAAGCTGGCGTTTTCAGGGTTTTGAACCTGGGTCCTCAGCATCCCAGGTCAATGCTCTATCCACTGGGCCACCACTGGTCAGGCCCAATCAAGTCTTCTTGTTTCCATCTGTAAAATGCCTACACCATCCACTTTGTTATTTCCCACTGCCACAGTCCTAGTTGAGAAGTCCTTCATCCTCTACTGTCATGTGATTTCTCAACTCCTCTCTCCTCCATGCTAACCTAGTCATCTCTCAGATCCTATTGATTATCAACCACATAAGCCCTTTGGGAAGCAGTAAAATACGTCTTATTCTAACTTATTTATTTCAACACTTGGTTTTCATGGCTGTCATGGCTGAAAATATAGGTCCCGATGCTAAACTGATTCTGATGGAAGGAGTGCACTCCTGTGAAATAAGTCAGGAGCCTCATTTTTCAATCCCAACCAACAATGCAGATTATTTTCATTTCCTTAATGCTTGGTTTTTTAGTTTCGCAGGGTTTCATTCTCTAATTACGTAGTATCTTAAAGCACAATATATACTTCAGCGTGGTTCAAATTATTTTTTAATTGATACATACACAACACATATGGATATACTTCAAGTGTCTTGATAATTCCAAATCATTTACAAATTCAAGCCCTCCTCTCAGGTGTGACTGCTTGGTTGGTTGTGCGTTTTACTTTGTAAGAGGGTCGACAGAGCTCAAACTAGGAGTAGAAGTAGCAGCTAGGCTGTGTTGTTGATTCACAGAGACATTATTAACATCATATTGAAGGAAGAACTTTTTTCAGCCACTGTCTTTTTTTAAGACTATTGTTTCATGTCAGTTTTAGGTTCACAGTAAAATAGAGAAGATACAGAGATGTCCCACACACCCCTGGTCACCACACACGCACAGCCTTCCCCATTGTCAACAGAGGGTGAGCCTGAGTTGACCCATCTTCCTCACCCAGAGTTCACAGTTTACACAAGGGTGCACTATTGACAATACTTTTGAAGAATGAATTTAATAGAATTTCCTGTCCCTTACCTGGGACATGAAATTTATCAGGGAGGCAGACACCAAACAACTAACCATGGAACTATTTAATGATATAGTATCGTACATCTACGAAGGAGAACTTGAGCCTATCTGGGGCCCAGTGGAGACTGGACAAAGTCACTTAGAACAGCGCTCTGAAGGATGAGGTCAAGGTGATGAGGCAAAGAGCGAGCAGAAGGCAGAGGAATGGCATGGGCACAAGCCTGTGGTGGGAAGGCCAGTTCCAGATGAAAGGATGAGGTGAAAGCCCTGTGCCCTGAGTACAGAAAGCAGGAGCCGGGAGAGGACAGGCTGAAGAGTGTCAGGGGGTTCTTGATAAGAAAGTGGGTCTTTACCCAAAAGAGGGTTGAAGAGTTATGAAAGAGGAACAATTTGATCACTTCTCGATGATCAGTACATACTCAATTTATGAATAGAAAGAGCTCTATGAATAATGGTGGAATGGCCACAATTTGATCAGAAGGGACTTTAGAAACTAAAGAACAATGGAGATAGTCTTAAGTTTATTCTTCCACAGGAGGAGAAAGAGATAATGGTTATAATTCTTACCTCTCCATCAAAGAAGTGATGGTTAAACATGTTATAATGGCAAAAGCTATCTTCCATATAAAACTGTGAATACCTGTAAAATAATTTATTACTGGAGTTACTTGTTCAGTGATAGCTATACATTTACATAGTTACAAACTAAATTTTAAAACTACAAAATCACACCTTTAATAAAATCAATTTCATCACTCCTTAAGTGTTCTGATATAAGGAACACTTCCCCAAAATCTCAGCTAGTAATGATGGATGATGAATAATAATGAACTAAAATTATGTTGCCAAGTTTAATTAATCAATAATAAAACTGCAATATCACATATAAAATATACATGTTCTTATGGACCAGAGAAATATAAACAATCAGGTTACTAGTAGATTATCACATAGTTTAAGCTTTAAATAGGCTGACAATTAAAATACATGTCCCATAGTTAATAACTTTAAGAAAAATACTGAATCAATATTGCTGCTCAACAGCTGTTAATTACTGTATTTTCTTCTGTGATTAACAAAATAAAGTACTTAATACAAAGTTTTTGTCTATTAAAGATTAACTTTATAAAATATGCTTTTTAATATATTAAAAAAAGTATGTGCACTTCATATTTTCTGAATTAGTGTCAGGAAAGAGGGATATTTGTTTACTGATTAAATCACTTCATTCTTCTAACATACTTCTTTATTAAAAAATGTTTTTGTTACTTTTATTTTTTTAATTAAAATTTGTTTTTTGCATTTACAGTTGACATACATTATATTAGTTTCAGGTATAGTACCATACTACTCTAAAATACCATCAGTAATGAATGAGAGTACCTGCTTTGGGTATTAACATTTTATAAATTTTTGCTAATTTACCAGGCAAAATTCATAATAATGTTTTACATTTGCACTTATTTGACTTCTTATGAGACTGAGATTTCTTTATTCCTTCAGTGTGTTTGTACTGTCTGTCCCATTTCCTCCATTTATGAATATGGGTCTTTGTCTTTCTTGCTGATTTCTGAGTTTTTCAAGTAATATAGAAACCTCATTTTTATCTCAAATGGGATTCTGAACTTTGACAATTTTGTTATAAAAAATTCCCATATGAAGCACATCATCCTTCTACAAAATGCATAACCTAGTGGGAAGGCTGAAAAAGAAACAGGGACACATCCTTACTTCTTCAACCAGACAGTGGCAGTGGCACTGCACTGCGTCTGCTCCTATTCTCAGTGGTCCATGACTGCCCACACCTGGTTCACCAGCCACAGTGAGGATTACAGTGGGTGACCCTAGCTTGCCCTCTTCCTGTTACACTGGCTCTGTGGGCAGATGGTCTAGTTTCAGACTCTGGTCTCCCCTATTAGCTGTTAGCTGTGTACACTTAGTAAGTTATTGAGCCTGTCTGAGCCCCAGTTTCTTCATCTACAAAGTGAGAAATACAGTAGTTTCTATATCGCAGGCCTTGGTGAGAATAAACGAGATGATGATATATGTAAAGTGCATACTACAGTGCGAGCTACAAAGCATATACGGAAATGCCAAATATCGCTATTTTATTAAACACCAGCTATAAATATGTATGACTTAGTGTCCCTAAAGTTAGGGAGTTATGTTTATACCCAACCAAATCTTCCCTCCTATAATCTAAACCATTTCTTCTTATTGTGTGGAGATGGAGAACAGCTGCTCACCATTTTCAGTGTGTTGACCCTTAATATTATTTAACATACTGTTAATACATCTGCTAATTTCATAAAACAAATCTGCATTGAAGAATTAAATAAAAGATCTGGATAACTGAAAAATATTTAAACTATGTACTGTAACAATGAACATTCCAAAAACTGCAGACAATGTCAATTACCATTAATAAACAAATGTCTTCCTATTTAAAAAGTCCAAATAGCTAGTAATATATCTATATCTCAGTTATTTAATTAACATATATCTATCAATACTAGCACAGTTGTGAGTCACTTATCATTTGAGACTTTCCTTCTCTCTTACATTGCTTTGTGGAAGCAAAACAATATATATACATAAATATATACATACATACACACACACATCATACACACACACACACATACAATCCCTTTTTAAACATATTTCTACTGCTTCTCCATTTTTCAATTGCTTCACAATGACACAACAGTCATTTTTTATTGTTTTTTATTTAATTCCTTTTAACTTATTAATTTTAGAAAGAGAAAGAAGAATGGAGAGAAAGGGAGAAAGAAAGAGAAAGAGAGAAAAAAACATTGATTTGCTGTTCTACCCATTTTTGCACTCATTGGCTGATTCTTGTATGTGCGCTGATGGGGGATCAAACCCACAACTTTGGCATATTGATATGATAATAGCCACTTTTTTTAAATTGAGAAGAAAATTTTATTTGCATAAAATTCAACACAGTACAGTTGTCCAAAACTTATGGGCAGTCGTGGTTCCAGAGAGAGCAAAAAGCCTTGATTTCAGTTCTAAGTTTCATTGAATACAAAAAAGGGAGCATAATTACTCATATTTCAAATTATGAAAAATCACTCAACATTGCCCTCTTAAAATGAAATTGACCACAAAGAATTATTCTCTCCATTGAATAAGGCAAACAAAACCAATCAGAAATGCATACACTTGAACACTGTTCAAAAGGACATTCGTTTAATTTGGCCATTCATTCTCTTTAAATGAGCCAGTTACTAAGTGTGAAACATGCTCCACACACAGGAAATGCAATCAAGAGCTGAATAAAATCAGTTCATAAAATGAACCCAAGAAATCCATTTTTTTATATAACTTTATTTGGATGATAGTTCGCCAAATAGAGTTTCACATCCTTCCTGCTAAAATTAGAGCACATAGAAATCCATCTTAGGAAATGTTAACTTCATATCTTAGACCCCTGAAAGGGATACTTTTAGCACGTCTCCATAGAACGCCGAAGTTGAGGCAGTGCTCTGCAGCCTTGGGCAGACCTTTCGCAGGGCAACAACAAACCAGTTAGAGTGCCAAAAGCAACCGACCACTGCCACTCCATAACGCAGAGGAATTCCTTTTCCTGATTTCATTGTAAGAAGTCTGCACTAACCACACACTCCATCATACTATAAATACATTCAGCAGGCTAAATTCATTCTGGCTGCTCCTTTGTTTCAATAAACCAGCTCCCTCTAAACCCCCAATGTTGACCTTTTGTAGAATTGACTCCGTAACAGAGAACGGGATCAAAGAAACTAAGCTAGGACATCCTTAGTACAACACTTTGGGCTTCTGTTTGCAACACACAAACAGAGGCTTACAGACATGAAAAAGAAAAGGATCAGTGTATTCCATTATAAAATAGCTTGATCCAAATCCCCTATGCCTTACTCTATCCAAGAGATTTCAACCCCTGGCTCAAGAAAGGTAAAACCATAGGTATGGCATTTAAGGCAAGAGTTAAGGGGCCATTTAAATCGCTCAAATTAAAAGTAAATTGGGTCAGATGAAAAGAGTTCTGAGAATGGTTGCACAATGACATAAATGTACTTTACTTACTTAACACTACTGAACTGTACATTTAAAATTATTAACATGGTAAGTTTTATGCTATGTGTATTTTGTCACATTTTTTAATAAAAAAGTAAATCAGGGAAATAGCATTGAATAATACAAAATGAAATTATGAAAACAATTTACAATAACAAAAAGAACAAACATTTAGAAATAAATTTAACAAAGGAAATGCAAGACTTACACACTGAAAAATACAAAATATAATTTAAAGGAATTAAAGACGACCTAAATAAATGGAAAGCCTCAGGTACATGGGGTGGGAGACTTAATATTAAGATGGTAATACTCCCCAAATTGATCCCCAAGTTTAATACAATCTCTATAAAAGTCATGGCTGTTTTTTTTTGTAGAGATTTACAAGCCGATCTTAAAACTCCTAAAATGCAAGGAACCCAAAAGAACGAAGTTGGAAGACTTACACTTCCTAATTTCAAAACTTACTACAAAGCAACAACAATCAAGATTGTGTGGGACTAGCATAAGGATAGACACAGATTAATGGACTAGAATTTAGAGTCCAAAATTAAACCCATACATTTGGATTTTAATGTATGGTACCAAGACAATTCAATGGGGGAAGAATAAACATTTCAACAAATAGTGCCAAGGCAACTATGCAAAAGAATGAAATTGGACCCCTACCTCACGCCATATATAAAAAAGTAACTGAAAATAAATCAATAATATAAATATAAGAACTAAAATAAAAAGCTCTTAGAAGAAAACAGGTATAAGTGCCCATGACCTTGTGCTAGACAATAGTTTCTTAGCCATGACACCTAAAACAGAAGCAACTAAATAAAGAATAATCGCACTTCATCAAAAGTGAAAAGACAACTCACAGCATGGGAGAAAGTATTTGGAGACCATATATTTGATAAGGCTCTAGTATTCAGAATGTATTAAGAACTTTTTCTTTTTTTAAAAAATAAAGTTTATTATATTGATTTTATAGAGTAGAAGGGAGAGAGAGAGACAAGAGCATTGCTCCTGTATGTGCCCTGACCAGGGATTGAACCCGCAACCTCTGAGCTTCGGGATGATACTCTAACTAACTGAGCTACCCTGTGAGGGCTAAATGTTAACTAGGATTATAACAGGTCTATAAACAATTAAAAGGAGTAAAAAGGAACAGTAGACAATAAACAATAATAGATACTATACTTTGTAAACCTACCGAAAATCAATATCCAATAAAAGGCTTTTAATGTTAGACTTCTTGTCGCCTGATGCTTTCAACCTGATCAGCTCATGCAACCTAAAGCAATTAGTGAAAGCAAATTTAGTAAGAAATTACAAATGCCACAGGTAATAAGTGAATAAAACCCCCAAAAGTCAATGTTCTATTAATATTTTTAATATTTCAATGAAACACTAAAGAGAATTTCGCAGATATAACCAAAATTTCAGTTTTGCAAATATTTTTAAAAGGCAGAACTTATCTGAAACAGAGAAGTCTAAAATTATAAATAATTTTAAGAAGCAAATCAGAAAGAAACCTTTATCGTGTATGGGAAATCTATAAAGATTTCTCTCAAATGGAATACGCATTACAAACTCCTTAAGAGGGGCCGTGCTTGGTAGTTCTTTGCATACTCAAAGTTTCATGCTATATCCTAGAACTTGATCATTTTTTTCTTAAAATTTAAATAGTGGGTCCAACAAAACTTAAAAAAAAATCAAATAACATACCTTGGTGTTCCAACACACAGTACTCTTCTGAACCCAAGGGTAGAAAGTAGGTCTATCAAGAACTGACAGCTCCTATCAGCAAACAAATACTGAGCATTTGTCTTCTTATTTTCCAGTGGAGAAAGGAGCTGACTGGGCCTTTTCAGCTGGGTGACAGAAATGTCACCCATGACCTGATGCTCACGATGCTTCTCCCAGTCACCTGGCAATAGCAGCTGCTGACATCTTTGACAAAACTTTCTCTGAGACAATGGCAACTCAATAAACTTCAAGTACCTTCAACAAAACATAAAGGAATATATTTTAAGATTTTTTTTTTTGACAGGGACAGAGAGAGAATCAGGGAGAGGGATAGACAGACAGGAAGGGAGAGAGATGAGAAGCATCAGTTCTTCGCTATGGCACTTTAGTTGTTCATTGATTGCTTTCACATATGTGCCTTGACTGGGGGGAGGGCACAGCAAACTGAGTGACCCCTCGCTCGAGCCAGTGACCTTGGGCTCAAGCTGGTGAGCCTTGCTCAAACCAGATGAGCCTGTGCTCAAGCTGGCGACCTCAGGGTTTTGAACCTGGGTCCTCCGCATCCCAGTCCGACGCTCTATCCACTGCGCCACTGCCTGGTCAGGCTCTATTTTAAGTTTGTTTTAAAAGGTAATTTATTTTTGCTAGTTTTAGTATGCAAAAAGTATTATTGTTTCCTAAAGAATATTGCAAAATGAAGCAAAGGTAAGAAAAATCTGCGGAACGTTGCCTAGAATTTACGTCCGGCTGCATGCCGACAAAGTGGAAGAGAATCAGCAATGTCATAAGAATTGAGATGCTCCAATTCAGCCCCTGAATGAAGATCAATATCCATTTAAAATGTGAACCTAATATATTACTCAAATAGCGTAGTGGGAATGGAGACCACTATCATCTTTAAATTTATTGACAAATTCATGTGCTTTAACTTGGACGTGTTAAACAGTCTAGCTCAGTATGACCATCATTTTAAAATAAGAAATTAAGATCATTCTTCAAGTTCTTATGGCATACTTAGCAAGCAAAATTACCTTCTAAAAGAAAAAAATGTTCCTACAAAGTTCCTCTATTCTTAGCAATACCGAGGCAGGCAGTTCTAAGAAGTTCATTCCCCAAACAGCAAGCTGATACTCAAAGCCTCAAAAAAAAAAAAAAAAAAAAAAAAAAAAAAAATATATATATATATATATATATATCTCAGAAACCCATTTGATTTCTTTCAAGTCATCCTGATATCTGATTTCAAAGTCACCACCTTGGTCTTTCTTTCTTTTTCTCTGGGATGAGTAAATAGAGAAAATAGTCATGGTTAGTGTGTTAAAAACTGCTGAGTTTGTATATGCTATGCCATCTATGAAATCAGAGTAAGAAAACAAAAGAAAAAGAAATAAGATTATCGAGGCTCGTAGAGGGTCAGAAATGTCCAAATCTGAGCATGTCGAATAGGGCACTAAAGGATTCTTCTAGTTTGAGATTGAACTAAACTCTGGAACGGCACTGGAAAAACTGAACTTAATGTAGAATCAAAGTGGGTTTTAAAACTTTTTATTTCCAAGCACCGTTTCACTTCAAAGCATCCCGGGCGGTGACAAATAGAGATTCTGAATGGCTACAGCAAGAAATAAGCTTATCAGGCTGGCCATTTAAATATTTCTATTTCTATGATAACGGTTCTCTGGACAGCTTTATCTAAGACTGGAAAGGAAAGGACAGCAGTGTTAGAAGAAACTTCTATGGTAATGCAAAGAATGTCAGTAGAGAAAAAGGCCCTAAGACAGGAAACACAGGTGGAGAGAACAGGTGCACTGCAGCCACAGCAATGCCGAATGCACAACCGTTCCCTCTCGCTGTTAAATGTTAAGTGTGGAAGACGTCCACGTCCAGCCAGGAGAGAGTAACAGAGACCGATTTACTATCCCGAACCTCAAAAAGATGTCTCAACACAAAAAATATATGAAACACACTTTTAAGATATTGGGCACCTGGCAGCCCCAACAGCGAGAGACAGAAGGGAACAAATGAGCGGACAACTGTCCTGCTTACAGTGGTCCCCTGTTATCCACAGTCCAAGACCCCCCACCACAGATGCCTGAAACTGCGTAGATTTCGAACTCTGTATACAGTGTGTCCGTAAAGTCATGGTGCACTTTTGACTTTTGACCTGTCAAAAGTGCGCCATGACTTTACGGACATACTGTATATTATGCTTTTTCCTATATATATACACCTATGATAACAATTAATTTCCAAGTTAGGCACAGTAAGAGATTAACAACAATAACCGATAATAAAATAGAACAATTATGATAATATACTATTATAAAAAAGTTGTATAAATGTGATCTCTCTTTCTCTCTAGTACTTCTTCTGTATTTTCCATCTGACCCAACTCCTGAATCTAGACTTGTTAAATTGGCTAAAATCCCCAGTCAGTGTTGAACAGAAATGGTGAACCTGGCGTCCCTGCTATGTTCCAACATTAGGAGGAATGCACCCAATCTTCTATGGGGAGGGTATTAGCTATATTTTTTCGTAGATGCCCTTTAGCAGGTTGTGAAAGTTCCCATCTATTCCGAGTTTTCTGAGAATATTTATTATGAATGAATGTTTGATCTTGGACTCGGAAGAACTCAAGTTATATATTTCTATACCCTGTGTATTTACTGAAAAACCCGTCGGACAGGTAGAAAAGGTAACATCCAGACTAGAGCATTTTTAAAAGTCCTAGAACAAACTTCTCTAAGATGACACCAATAGGTTTTGCTGCATCTGAATGTTCTGGTAGGATCCAGACGACGAGCAGCATGTGCAGGGAATCAGTGATAAGCACATAAATAAGAGCAGCTAAAAGAAGAAACCCAAGACTGTTATTAACTCCAAGGAAAACAAAAAGCTATGTAGGAAAGAACTTAGTATGATTTATTTTATGGTTCAGCTATGAGCAGCATTTATAGGGTTATAATAGTGAGCATACTAAATTGTGAATCTAACCAAAATCATAACCTGATCTTATAAGACTAAGGTATGAAAGTGTACATATGGATTATAGCTGGGCGGGGCAGGGCAGGGGCAGGTGTTGGAGGGGAGAGGACCGAGAGAAGAGGGGAAGGTCAGTCTTCATCTTCCGTATGAAATAAACAGGCACTTCCAGAAATGGATTAATCCAGAGAAGTATGAGACAGGCATATTTTGTATTCTACAGATAGGTGAATTCTAAAAGAATCAGCCAGAAGAGCTGGCTGCGGTGCCTGCTGCAGAGTGCAAGATGCGTGGGTAGAGACAGGCATTTTGCTCTTTGTAAAACCTCACAGAACTATTTGGTTCTATTGCCACATACACATTTCTTTGTTGAAATTTAATTCACATACCACATAAACACCTTTTAAAGTGTACGATTCAGCGCTCTCCCTCCCGGGAGCATGCCCACAACTTGCTCTTCCCCCTCTCCCTCCCCCACAGGTGTGCATCTCTTAACCTAGACTCTAAGGGTCCCCAGAGGACTTGCATCCAGGGGAGCAGTGGGCAGCAGCAGCACGTCCCAGGCCAGCCCCTTGCACCTGTCTGCAAGGTCCCTTCTCTCAGACTTCTCAGTGAGCCCCGCCTAGGCTCTCCTGTAGCTTTTACTATCCTAAGCCCTTCCTTGTAAAAAATAATCAAAAAGTGTATGATTCAGGGATTTTTAGAACATTCATGAAGTTGTGCAACCACCGCCAGAATAGAATTCAGAACATTTCTATGCTCTCAAAAAGAAACCTTGTATCTATCCGTGGTCACGCCACCAGTGCCGCTCCCCCACCCCTAAAAACCATGAGTATGCTCTCTCTATATATAGATTTGCCCATTCTGGACATCTCATATAAATGGAATCAAATACGAGCCACATAGAAATTTTGATTTAAAAAGGTTTATTAATAAAAAGACTTCTATTTTAAAAATAAAGACTGCTAGAGGATGTATTTCAGCCGAATAGGAGATGAAGAAAGAGCTCATACCCAAGGGCTCTCCGTAAGTACTAAATCCGTTTAACCACAGAATAAAAACAGGAACAAACATGGGCATTATACTTACAGTGCAAAATGCAAATAGTATAACTCAAATAAAAGTGGCCGGGGAGGGTATGAGAAAGTGGCCGACAGTGGAAGTATTCTGATTTTTGCATGTTTTAGAACCACAGGTCAAAAGTTGTAATTTGAAACTGAAAAACCAAGTAAAAGAGCTATAAGCAATATTCAAAGGCATAAAGGTTAACCCTAAGAAGAAATAGTCAACTAAGATGAGTCAGTGATTGAGAAACATACTCAGATCATCATTTCTCATGTTTGGATGAATAAAGACTACGTAAAAAATAAAAGGATTAAACCTGACCAGGCGGTGGCACAGTGGACGGAGTGTCGAACTAGGATGCGGAGGACCCAGGTTTGAGACCCCGAGGTCGCCAGTTTGAGCGCAGGCTCATGTGGTTTGAGCAAAAAACTCGCCAGCTTGGACCCAGGGTTGCTGGCTCAAGCCAGGGATTACTTGGTCTGCTGAGGGCCCACGGTCAAGGCACATGTGAGAAAGCAATCAATGAACAACTAAGGTGTCCCAATGAAAAAAAAATAAAAAAAATAAAAATAAAAGGATTAAGTATGGCATAGAGAGTTACAAAGGCAGCCATTACAATAGAACTATGGAAGCGTACATTGAAATAAGAGAAGCAAAGCAAACACAGGCCCCATATAGTGAAAGTGAAGTAAAAGAAGCAATAAAACAGAAAGCATTTAATATGTAATACAGCAACACTAAGAACAAGCATATTTATTACATCCACTACAAAAAAATGGGCTAAATCCATCCATTATAAGAAAGCCTGTCAGACTGGACCACAAAGCAAAAACCAACGACCCTATTTCATAACTTCCAAGAAAGCTCTTTTTTCATATTTCAGCACGTATGATATTGACATGATTTATAACCGCTATCAGCCAGACGAAGGTCATGCCGTTGCAGGGAGTGTCCACCCACGTGCAAACACGGTCCTAGCGCTTCAGGCCGTCCTCGTTTCCCAGCAGGACGGAGCACTGCTGGGACTACAGGAGGGGGGTCACCGCCATCACCCTGTCTCAGTCCCCAAACACAGAGCTAGCTCACCTGCAGTCAGGCACCAAAACTGAACAACAGAGCACACGTTTGACATCGTTGGAAGGACGACAAGGGCTTTATAGGAAAAGGATAAGGAAGATTCCCGAGCAGATAAAGCTGTGGCAGGTTCTGTGATGCCAACTCAAGGCAGAAGCTGCAAAGTCACCAGGAAGAGATGAAATAAAGTCCAAGGCCCTGAGGGGCAAGTGTCCCAGACACTCACTATACAGGACTGCCTACCTGAAGGCACTTAGCGCATGAAGTTCAACCACTTTTACAAGAACACTGTGAAATGAACTTCCATTTCTGTCTTTGTGCCTTGTCAAAAGTGTCCTTCAGAAAGCTTCACTGCTTGTCCATCAACCTTCTCTTGACAACAGGTCAACTGAGATCTTGTGCCTATTTCTCTCTCTTCCAAATCACATCACAATTGTTCAACTACATTGCTTTAAATTTAACATTCGGCACAAGGGTTTTTATATTTTTGTTCTTATTAGACCATATTTTTTCATTTTTAGTTTAGTTTCAATTGTACAACACAGCGGTTAGACAACCAAATACTTTACTAAGTGTTCCCCCTGATATTTGCAGAAGCCACCTATCACTGCACACAGTCATGACAGCACTGACTGCATTCCCCGGGCTGTGCTTTCTGTCCATGCGACTTTTCTGTAACTGCCACTACCAACCTGGAACTTCCTCACCCCTTCCCCTCTTTCACCAACGGCCCCGCACCTGTCCCCTCCGTCCACCAGCATTCAGACACAAGATTTTTTCACAGTCTGATAGCAAGAACATGAGACCATGAAGAGCTAAGGATTACTCAGTGCTCCCTCCTTATTTGTACTTAATACACAATCCCCAGAAGGAAAAGAAATTCATTCTGCTGCATGGCTCAGCATGATTCACAAATTGCAGGCTAGCATTTTGAAATGTCATTTTTATTGATCTCCGTTTGATATTCCATTTGCCTTTCCTGGAGTAGTAGACAAATTATGTTTATTTCCCTAATAGCAGACTATGAAAATCTGAGTTTAAATGAGCACTGAAACAAAACATAATCAAATGAAATATCAACTAAATAAAACTATCTGAATGCACATAAATTAATGTTGATTTCTAGCATTAAAATATATCTTCCCTAAGACATCATAGGTCACAGTGAAGGTGCCAGCATACTACATAATAGAATAACATCTCAGAGCACAACAGGCCGCTAAAAACTAGAAGGAAAGTCAAATCTCAGGCACAAAATGTGAACCTGTCAACTACACACAGGAACTATAAAGGATGGTCCAAAGAGTGAGATTAGAAAAGCAAGTATCAAGTCCTATTCTGTGGAACCCAGAAGTCTGAGCAGCACTGCCAGTTCTGTAATCAAAATCAAGTCACAAGGTCCATTTATCATGCTACCTAACATCATTCATTCTAACAATTACAAAAATAAATTAGTCAATGGAAAGCTACTGTCACGCCACAATAACAGAGGGAAAGTTTGCTTTCTGGGATAGGTATCATGTTGAAATGCATTTTACGACTTTCAAATACAGTAGTTCTTTAATAAGATACAGTAACTTACAAATGAGTTGCATAAAGTTAAACCAGAAAGCAATTACGATCTCAAGTAATGATACACCATCCTTAGGTCCACTACATGCAAGAATAAACTGCTCGTCTAAAGTGAGAGATGCACTAACAACAGGTAACCAACAACAGAGAATAGATAATGTACTAAGTGTTTGATTTTAAAAACCAAAATTTTAAATTTTTAGAGGAATGCTGATTTCAAATATTTTACGCCATAGAAAACACATAAGAAAGCATAAGAGCATCAATTACAAAGTGATGCAGTGAAATCAAAGACATTATATTCCAGAAAGCTTACACTTCTACTCATCTTCCAAAACCTATTCAAATGCCATGCCCTTAAACTGTACCAATCAGCTATGGCACAAGTAAGGCGTAGTGCTTCTGACTTTCCAGAGCACTTAATCTTTTTCTGTGAATACCGTCGACATTCTTCATTGCAGTGTATAATTTTTTACTATATCTCAACTTCACTACTAGCAGTTTAAGTTCTTCTTGAGCACTCAACAAAGAATGAATATAGCTCTGGTCAGTTTGCTCAGTGGATAGAGTGTGGCCCAGTGTGCAGAAGTCCCAGGTTCAATCCCTAGTCAGGGCACACATGAGAAGCAAACATCTACTTCTCTTTCCTCCCTATCCCCCCTCTTTCTCTTTTCCCCCCTCACAACCAGTGATGCGACTGGTCCCAGCACAGGCCCCAGGTGCTGAGAAGAACTTGGCTGGTCAGAGTGTCAGCCTCAGGCGATGAGGATAGCTTGGTTGATTTGAGTATCGGCCCCCGGCAGGGATTGCAGGGTGAATTCCAGAAAGGGCACATGCAGGAGTCTATCTCTCTATCTCCCCTCCTCTCACTTTAAAAAAAGAAGAAATAAATAGATAGATGGGTGGGTGGGTGGATGGTGGAATGGGCAACAAAATCCAAGGTATGGGTCATAGATGACTTACAATTTTAAAAATTATTTTCAGATATGCTCTCAAGAATCAGCACTAGGTAACAGATGAAATTATGGCTCCCAAGTCTTACTGAATCTAAACCTTTTTTTCTCTTTTAAATAATTCCAACTCTGTAAGTTAAAAAACCTCTATAAGCAGCCCAAACAAACAATCTTTTGAAAATTCTTTAATATTTCATATTTTGGCCAGTGTTTTTATATGCTAATAAGCATGAAATATAAATTTCAAAAATTCTTTATTATCAAAAAAATCATACTCTGTCAGTATAAAGATAAGAACAGTGTTTTAGCTCCAAACTAAAATTTTATTATGCAAGAACACAAAAGCACCTAAATTTTCTTAAAGAATTTAATTGAATCACCAATGTCCTTACATAATAACATAAGCAACATGCTTATCAGATAAGAGTGATAAGGCAGAGTACAAAACTATGTACATATTATGATTACAACCCTGTAAAACAAACCCTAGCACAGGAAAAAAGGCCTGGATGCAATGTAACAAAATGTCCCAGGTGATGGGTGCAAAGGGAAAAACCACAGGCAATGTCTACTTCCTGCATCAGATACTCTATTTTATCTCACTATGATAATCTCATTATGACATATCTCGACATACCTCCTTATGTTTATCTCCTTATATTTCTTTAAATCAAATCACTACACATCATATATATTTTTTAATTTTTATTTATTGGTTTTAGTGAGAGAGGAAGGGAGAGAGATAGAGAGAGAGACAGAAACATCAATCTGTTCCTATATGTGCCCTGACCAGGAATCGAACCGGCAACCTCTGTGCTTCAGGACGCTGCTTTAACCTACCAAGCTATCCAGCCAGGGCTACACATAATATATTAATTACCATCTGCTTTTATGTTTAAAAATGCCATGTTAGAATCAGAGAGGCATGAATGAGTCACTGCTTATTCTAGTATTATGAAGTTAACTTCTCCAAGCCTCAATTTTCTCATCCCAGCAAAACAACTCAGCAGGATTAAACATCTCATGCAAACCATCTAGCTTAATACTCAACTCACAGTAATGCTCAATTTATATTACTTCCCCTTTCAACATTTTTTGTTATCGATTGAATTCCTATAAATAAAGTAGGCATCACTGATTAAGTTCTTTGGATAAGAGACAAACCATTTATCTTAAGAAAAGCCTCCTCCATCAAAGGACTTTGAAATCTTCTAAGAAGCTTAGGAAGACATTTTTAATAGATCCCAGTAATCCTTTCCACTTATCCTGGATAAGACCTCAGAATCCCTCAAAACACAGCAGCCCAGGTAGCCAGAGGAGTGGCCATGAGCGTGAATACCTATTTGTCATCAGCAAGTCAGAACAAGGGACGCTTAAGAAGCTTCTCCCAGTACATAGAGCGCAAGGCCTATGACACAGGAGAGGGATGAATTACTTTCACAGGTTTGGCAGATAGTTACATCTATGACTCAATTCTAGTTCACCCAATAAATCACGTAAATAGTGCAGATATTAAAAACAAGTGTTTACTGATTAAAAGAAAAAATTGGTGCATTTAATATTTTTAAAAAATTACAGTAAATCTTCGAGGCTTTGGATTTAGCGATGAATTATTAGCTATGATACCAAACGCACAAGCAACAAAAGAAAAATTTGATAGATTGGACTTTATCAAAGTTAAAACTCTTGTGTATCAAAGGACATCATCAAGAAAGTGAAAAAACAATATAAAGAATGGAAGAAAATAGTCACAAATCATCTAATAAGAGTGAACATATAAACACATCAAGAACATATAAAGAACTCCTATAATTCAATAACCAAAAGAAAACCCTATCGATAAGAAAAATGAACAGACATTTCTCCGAAGATAAGCAAATGGCAAAAAGACATGAAAAAATGATCAACATGAGTATAGGGAAATAAAAAACTAAAACCAAATACCACTTCACAATTGTTGAGATGACAATAATAATAATATAGAAAATACCGTATTTTTCACTTCATAACACACACCTGACCATAAGACAGACGTAGGGTTTTAAGGAGAAAAATAAGAAAAAAAATATTCTGAACCAAATGGTGTGTTAAAATATTTAATAAAATACCATATTGTTTTCTCCATAAGACGCACGAGCATTTTCCCCTCCACTTTTGGAGGGAAAAAGTGTCTTATGGAGCAAAAAATACGGTAAATGTTGACAAAGACGTGGAGAAATTAGAACCCTCCTGCACTGCTGGTGGGAATGTAAAATGGTGCAGCAACTGTGGAAAATAATATGGAGGTTCCTCCAAAAACTAAAAACAGTACTACCATATGATCCAGTAATTCTGCTCCTAGGTACATACGCAACCAAACTGAAAACAGGGACTCAAACAGATATTTATACACCGATGTGTATTATAGCACTATTCACAACAATTAAATATATGGAAACACGCAAGTCTCCACTGATGGATGAATAAACAAAACAAAATGTGGTATATACATGTAACAGAATAATATTATTCAGCTATAAAAAGGCTGGGCCTGACCTGTAGTGGCGCAGTGGATAAAGCGTCGACCTAGAAGGCTGAGGTTGCTGGTTCAAAACCCTGCACTTGTCTGGTCAAGGCACATGTGGGAGTTGATGCTTCCTGCTCCTCCCCCCTTCTCTCTTTCTCTCTCTCACTCTCTCTCCTCTCTAAAATGAATAAATTTTTTTTAAAAAGGCTGAAATTCTAACACATGCTACATCATGGATGAATCTTGAAAATATTATGCTAGGTGAAATAAGTCAAATATAAAAAAAGAAATATTGATAATTTCATTCATCTAAGATACCCAGAATAGTGAAATTCATGGAGACAAATAGTAGATTAGAGGTTACCAGGGACTGGGGGCGGGGAGGTAAAATGGGAGTCATTGCTTAATAGTGACAGTTTCTTTTGGGGGTGATAATTTTAGAAATAGTGGTGATGGTTGCACAAGATTGTGAATGTAATTAATGCTACTGAGTTGGCAAATTTTGTGTGTGTGTATACTTATCACAATAAAAATTAATTAACTAATTAAACTTAAAGGCACAGGTAAAACAAAACAAAACAGGACAATTAAAAATGACAACACATTAGTACCTTTCCACACACTCCGTTCGGGATAGTGGAGGCTGACATCTTCGGTTATGAGCTTCTCGGGCAGCAAGTCTAGCTCCTGAAAACTGAGAATACAAAATCCACTTAATATACCATCAAACTTGCTACTACGCTAAAGAAACCAATACCACATTCTGACATCAAGAAGCCAAAACTTCAGGCAGCTCAAAGTGGTAACCAAGCATTCATTTCGGAGGTGGGGGCAGGGACCTAAACGTTAAACTGGAAAAATTCTAGAGTAGTTTGAAGCAGTATGCAACATATTAAAGTACTGAGATTAACTCACATGTGGTGATTAAAAGGTCTGCAGAAGAGTAATATACAAGACTGTTTTCTAATAAGCCTAACAAAACTGTTAATATCCTAGTCAAAATTTTCAGAAGCTTGGAGTGGAGTTCAAGAGAATACCCAGCTCATAACTAAGTGCCTTCATCCAATGGCTGTATAAAGGATGTTCAATGCAAATGTTCTTTAAAAAGTGTTTTTCTAAAACATTTTCTGGAATGATCATGATCTAGATTCTTTAGGGAGAAATCTGTATTTGCAAACGCAATACTAACCCCTCAGGAGGTCTTACTGGGAACTAAGTCTCTGAGATAGTAATTTTTAAGACATCAGTGATCAAAGTTCATAGTATGAACTCCAGTCTAACAAAAACATGTTATACTCATCCCGTACATGATTTATCTCACACATTCTCAAAAATGTCACATATATGAAAAATAAAAAACATATATCAAAATGTTAATATACCTTTTCATCTTCCCATTGAAAAAAATTACAATCTTTTCTATCTCTACAGGCTGAGCAGGCATAAAATCTCCGTGTTTCTTCCTTCCCTTGGCTCACTTTTACAAACAAAAGTGTGGGTCCTAGTTCCGAGAGCAGGAAAAAAAAACATGTCAGACAATAGTCACCTACATCAAGTTCCGAGTTTTCAGCACCCTTAAATAAACTTGTTTTAATTTTATGCACGATTTGTCACAACTAAATCCACTACTTTGTTTTAATAATGTACTTAAGAAATAACTTTTGCACACTGGTCCTCTCCAGAAATGAAATGCTATTGTTAGCAGAGCTGCTGTCTACATGATGAATGACCTGGGTCCCGAGGCTAAAAACAAGGAAAGCGCCCAGAGAGCTGAGCGCTTTGCCACCTGAGTCCGTTTGGTTATCCTTTCCGTGGATCTGAGTCTTTAGAGCCGGACACACCCTCTCTCTGCAAGTTAGAAAAAAACTGGGTCTGGTTGCTAGGGAGGAATTCATTCCATCATTCCCCCTAACATTTCTTTCTTTCTTTTTTTACTTTTACTGAATGGACAGCAAATCAACAAATGGAATCCCCCAAGTACTTGGCAATGGGAATTACTCAATAACACGCATTCCCTTTGCCTAGCCTCTGCCTCTTTTCTTTCCTTAAAAAATATATGAAAGTAGCTGTGGAGCCAAATGGGGACTTTCTGTGACGATTTCTTAAGTACGTTGAAAACCACAAGTTCCCGCGGAAGGAGCGTTTTATACGCATCACACATGTTTCCAGGAGAGAGGATGTTAAGAACCCGGGAGCCCCGGGAACCCCTAGAAACTCGGCTGAAGCTCGCCCTTAGGCGCCCGACAGCCAGGCTGAGCCCACACACGGACCCACCGTGAGGGCACAGCGGGGCGTGGGTGGCGGCATCCGGGACAAGCACCACCTCCGCTCCCGAGCTCCCCTGGCTGCCCGCGCTCCCCTCTGCCTCTATCGCTCCAAGCCGGTCCCTGAGCGTCGCCATCTTCCCGCCGCCGTCCCGAAAGCCTCAGCCAAACAAAACAAAACAAAAAAAAATGAGGCTGAGAAAGAGTGCCGCCACCACCCGCTGAGACTCGCAGCGCCCCCGCACGCCTGGGAGGACCTGCGACCGCGGGGCAAGGCCATTCCTTGAAATGCGGTCGCCGCCAGCCCTGGGCTGCCCCTAAGAAGTCCTTGCCACGGAAGGGTACGACTCACAGGCAACTTGCTGGATCTGTGCAATAAGCTCACCTATTTTCTGCTGCACCCCTTAGCACCTGTAAGTACCGTCCTTTCATAAGAATACAGTCAGGAGACAAGATAACACTTAGGAGGAAAGTTTTGGTCGGATTTAAGTCCAAGAGGCAGCATCACCACCAACAGCAGTTGACAAGAGAGAGCTGAAAGCCTCTGCGTTTCATGAAACCACCCTCTTTTCAAAGTTGGTGGCACAGTGTCATCTCCTACCTTTTGAACAGTGTTTACAGTTGCACGTTATAGTTCATATCCATCAGCATGTATTTATTGTAAAGAAGTAAAACTGGCCCTATTTGCATCTGACATGATTGACTACATAGAAAATCCCAAGGAATCTATGAAAATAACTCTACAGGTAGTTTAAACTAAGTTTAACAAGGTTGCAGGATACCAGATAAACGTACAAAAATCTATTGTGCTTCTATATACTAGCAGAGATCACTTGGGAGCACCAAAATTAAAAATAGAATGCCACTTATAACCACTCAAATAAATGAAGTATTTAGGTTTCGCCTAAACCTAACGAAATAGGCACACAGCACTTGTATCAATCTATCCAAATTCAAGACATAGCTGTAGTAAACACACACGCGTGGCTGTAGATGAAATAAATAAATCTCCTTATAGTATTTAAAGAATCAATCGTCCTTGTACATATTTAAACTCACACATTCACTGCTATGATATATTAATTTAGAAATATTGCTCTTTTCCAAACACATTTCACACAGTGGTTTCACTCAACTCCTTTACCTGTACCTGAGCACCTGGTCTTTGGCATAACAATTCTTTTCAAATTGTCCAGCACAGGTTATTGGCATGTCTATATCTTTAGTATTGAGAAGTTTCTGGACCCATGTGTAATGATACTTTTTTTTAAAAGATCGTATTTATTGATTTTGAGAGAGAGGAAGGAAAAAGAGAGAAAGGAGGGGTAGAGAAGCAGGTAGCATCAGCTTATAGTAGTTGCTTCTCATATGTGCCTTGATCAGACAAGCCCAGGTTTTAATCCGGTGACCTCAGCATTCCAGGTCAATGCTCTATCCACTGTGTCACGACAGGTCAGGCCTGTCTAATGATACTTTTGAAAATTGTATCTCAAGACCTAACTACCCTTAGTCATTAACATTAATATTTCTATTGAAAAAAATTAACTAATAGGTATAGCTTTGTAATCTTTGAAAGACTTGTTTACAAAACTTGCAGTTGAAATCATAAAATCATACCACCAAAAATAGTTACTGAATCAATATTTTTTACTCTCTCTTAAATAATTCTGATGCTGTAAGGTGAGCTTTATAAGCAACCCACACTTATAAGGATTTGCAGCTCTCTCTTGAAAAGTCCAACAAAAGTTACCAAACAAGATAAATGAAAGAGCACCTCTTAGCATGAGAGACCTACAAGGTTTCAAAAATAAGGCAGCTCTCTCTTTCCTGGGGGATAATTTGAGGACAGAAACATTTCACCTATATCCAGACATGTATATGTAGTACAGTGGTTCTCAAAGTGTGCACCAGGCCACACAGGTGCACCCTAGAAGCTTTCCAGGTGCGCCTATGGTATTCCAGAGAAATATGTGCCTGTTTGGGACCAAAAAACCAACAGAGTTTTTGGAGTTTAGATTTTTGGGGGACAAAGGTGTGGGGAATTGACTGTAAACTGACAGTCTGCCCAACCTCCCATCTCACTTGCCTGATTAGGTTGTAAAAGGCTGTTAAGCTGTGGTGCTGGATTGTTTACACTACTCCCCATGTTTCCTAGAAAGATTGGAGGCAAGTTTCTTCTATCCTTTGTTTGGTCTAAAGTTAAGATGATATGTATGGTGGGGTTTTCTGCACTCAACATAATGAAGAGTAAAAAGAGAGGAATTCTTCAATGTATTGACAAGGAAATGAGAGTTTGCCTTTCAAATATATGCCCAAACATTGAAGAAATCGCTAGGACACATCAGGCTCATGTTTCTCATAAACACAAGAATGAAAAAACACATTCGTGCCGGGACCCGCTGAATTCACTAAATCTTACTAAGAACTTTCTGTCATTTTTTTTATTTTTAACCCCTCTTTTTATGAATTCTAAAAAGCATTAACTCAAAAAATGTAACATAAAAGTGTTTTTTAATGTCAGAATAAATTTAATTTTGTCATATTTATTTCATTTAATTACCATAAAAGCACATTTGGACTTTACATTTTTTTCTTTAATATTTGACTTATAACATATTTCTCAGAAATTTGTATATAGTGCGCCTACAATTATTTGTAGGATTTTTTTTTAATTTTTATTTTATTCATTTTAGAGAGGAGATACAGAGTGAGAGAGAGAGAGAGAGAGAAAGAGAGAAAGGGGGGAGGAGCTGGAAGCATCAACTCCCATATGTGCCTTGACCAGACCAGTGCAGGGTTTTGAACTGGCGACCTCAGTGTTCCCAGGTCGACGCTTTATCCACTGCGCCACCACAGGTCAGGCTATTTGTAGGATTTTAAATGTGCGCCCACTTCAAAAAGTTTGAGAACCACTTACGTAGTATATGTTGAATGCTTACTGAAGAAGTCATGAATATGAGCAATAAGTTATGCATGTTTCATTTTATTGTCTAATAACAGTTTTAGTTTGTACAGGAAGCACCTGGAGGAGAGAAAGCTGAGAGTTGTAGGGGATTTTCAAAAGAAACCAATGGCAGAGCTGAAAACGGGCCCCTTGAGGCTGAGCGCTGAGAGAAACCCGTCACACGCATCATTAATGATCCTTAATACCCCTAAGACAGGCTCAGATCCAGCCACTGCCCCACCAGAGGATGTGGACAAACTGGTGAGCTTCCTACAGGCACCAGGAAGTCTCACTCCTTGACTTTGTTAATAGGATAAATGCCCTCCAACCACCCGAATCTCCTGCAGAGAAACATTCTGGTTGAAGCCAGAGGAACATTTTGTAGTGGATGCCTGACTGATTTCTCTATCTTCTGTAAGAGAACCCAGTGTTTTCTTTGGGAAGCCAACCCTTGCCAATTTTTGCCCATGTATTTTAAAAGGTACAGAGAACCATAGGACTGGCTTGGGTATGGGCAGGTGACTGGGGAATGGCTGCAATGGCTGGAAAGAATCAGTAATCCTTAGATTTTGTCATCTCAGGGGCATCCATAATGCTGATTTATCATGGGCTGAGTGGGTCAGCTCTTCAGCTTTTTCTCAGCTAGGTCGCGTACTTAGTGGTGGGCTGGTCCAGGTTCGCCTAGGCTGGGATAACACAGGTCTTCTCCTTCTATCTCACATCCTCCCTGCAATGGACTGAATGTTTGTGTCCCCTTAAATTCACACGTTAAAATTCTTAACCTCCAAAGATGATCATATTAGTAAGTAGAGCTTTTGGGAGAAGTGATTATTAGATCATGAGCATAGAGCCCTCATGAATAGGATTAGTGCCTTTATGAGAAGCCCCAGAAAGCTCCCTACTCCCTTCTGCCAAGTGAGAATACAAGAAGTCTGTGACCAGAGAGAGCTCTTACCCAACCTTGCCCAGCACCCTGATCTTGGACTTCCAGCCCCCAGAACTGTTAGCAATAAATTTCTTTTGTCTTTAAGCTGTCCAGCCTGTAGTACTTTGTTATAGCAACCCTGGTGAACTAAGACATTTCTCTTAGAACCAGGGGGC
The DNA here is from genome assembly GCA_037038555.1 of Rhynchonycteris naso. Taxonomy (NCBI): domain Eukaryota; kingdom Metazoa; phylum Chordata; class Mammalia; order Chiroptera; family Emballonuridae; genus Rhynchonycteris; species Rhynchonycteris naso. Next base: position 301,203,665 of record CM072996.1, read on the forward strand.
CAGCCTGGACATGTCTTTCTCATACAGGTGGTGGAAGCACAAGAGAACTAGGGGAACACACAAATTTCTGCAGGCCTAGGCTTGGAGCTGCCACTGTCACTTCTACCTCCTTATTTTGTGTGTGTGTGTGTGTTTTTTTAATTATAGATTGATTGATTTTACAGAGAGGAGAGAGAGAGAGAAACATGGCTTGTTGTTCCATTTAGTTGTGCATTCATTGGTTACTTCTTGTATGTGCCCTAAGGATTGAACCTGCAACATTGATGTATAAGGACAATGCCCCATCTAACTGAGCTACCCGGCCAGGGCACATCTACCTCATTCTGTTGGCTTGGGCAAGTCATGTGGCCAAGCACTACAAAGTTACGTGGCAAAGGGGGTGGGTCAGAAAGGGGTGAAGAATTCGGTCCAATGGCACAATCCGTCACAGAAGCATTCTTCACTGGGATGACCAAGTTGCCAAAAACCTAAGGAGCCCCTGCTTAGCAAGAAGTCAATAAGAAGAAAACAGAGCTAGGAGACAGGGGTGTGTAATGATGCTGTGTGAGCACCTCGATCCAGTCATGCCTCCTGTCTTTAGTAAAGAGAGTCGTGAACGCCTTGGTCTCCTTAAGCCAGTTTAAGGTGGGATTCGTTCTGTCAGTCGCAACCTAGAATGCCGACTGATGTTCTGTGGCTGCAGCGGTAACATTGGATGGATGGGTGTGTATGAATATTTCAGAAAGCTCTTTCCTAGGCAAGACCAGCCGACCCTTCTCTCTTCTCTGCTTGCCCCCTTCATCATTTTCCTCTACCCATCATGGCCTCCCCTGCAGAGGCCCTTTACATTAGACTAATGAAAGACAGATTCACAGAGAAACACAGATGTTAACTGTGCATAAAGCACATACACGGAGGACTTAGAGTTGAGTAAGTCCAAGGGGTGATTAGAACTTGGGCTGATAACAGCATCTTAATTTAAAAAAACACAATAAATTGTTAAAGACATGATAAGACAAAGGAGGACTTTGAGCTTGTAGGTGTGGCAAATCATGGAAAGGCAAATATAAGGGGAAACTAATGGCTGATGAAGGTTAGTTTTAGCAAACTTTGTTATATAGATACCTGTGGTGCCCTCTCTGGATTGAAAAGATCTAGAGCAGGGGTCCCCAAACTACCTCTGGTGGGCTGCATGCGGCCCCCTGAGGCCATTTATCCGGCCCCCCACCGCACTTCCTGAAGGGGCACCTCTTTCATGGGTGGTCAGTGAGAGGAGCACAGGATGCATCCGCACCCATAGTTCCCATTGAAATACTGGTCAGTTTGTTGATTTAAATTTACTTGTTCTTTATTTTAAATATTGTATTTGTTCCCGTTTTGTTATTTTACTTTAAAATAAGATATGTGCAGTGTGCATAGGGATTTGTTCATAGTTTTCTTTATAGTCCGGCCCTCCTATGGTCTGAGGGACAGTGAACCGGCCCCCTGTGTAAAACGTTTGGGGACCCCTGGTCTAGAGCTTTCTCCACTGATTAACCTCTGCCCTTCCTGATAGAGAGGAGAGGGGGCAGACATCTTTACAAATCATGCCCTGCTTTTATGCAAGCAGGGAGGGCAGAGAGCTTTTCTTGTATCTGCTTCTTAATTGCCTTCAGCTCAAAATAATACTTATATCAAAGTGCTGTATTTGGGAGTGGCATGTCCTGCTACCCTCCTCCATCTCTTCATTCAAAGTCAAAAGCTTTTCCTACTGCATTCCTTTATAGATAATGCCAAGTTCTGCGTCAGCGACAACTTGACCTCTCTGAGCCGCAGACTTTCGAAACTTAAAGGTACTGTATTTCCCCTCAAAACATATTAAAGTGGATGCTGTCCAGTGAACAGGGAGTGTTTTAGCTAGGGCTGCAGAGAATGATGCATTTGCAACTCCCCACTGAAGGCATGGATAGCAGGTGCGGCCAGTGCTCCATTGCTTAGAAACTCTGCCAAGGCAGAGGCGACCTTGGTTTAAACCAGTATCTTGGTTTAAAAGCAGTTCCGGATGACCTTTAAACACTACAGTTTTTTTTCATGTGTACAAATGTTTATAGCAGTATTATTTATAATACCTAAAAGTGGAAACCCAATGTCCATCAACAAAAGAATGGATAAACAAACTGTGCTGTATATACCTAATGAAATATATTTTTAAATTTATTTAATTGTGTTTACATAGATTCTAGGGTGACCCCGACTGCATCCCCCCTCCCCCATATTCCCCTCCACATCTCCCTTGCTCCCCTCCCTACAGCGCCCTCCCCCCTTCCCTTCAGATTTATCTCATCCTATCATCCCCCTTCTCTCTGTCCTCTTTTCCTCTGGTCCCTTTGATCCCTCCTCTGTCTCAATTCCTTTCCTCAGTTCTCAATGTTCCTTGGATTCCTCAAATGAGTGAGGTCATATGATATTTTTCTTTCTCTGCCTGGAAACTATTATGTTGAGTGAAATAAACACTACAATTTAAAACAAACACTTGAAGGGTGAAACCGGTTTCTGGATTGTTCCCAAAATCACACGGAAGATAAAAGGCAGTTTTATTTGCCCTGACAGGCGTCAGGCCCAAGTGTCACTGCCTCTGGTCAAGCCGGTTCCGGCAGCCCGGGATCAGCCCAGAGACGTTTATACAACTTTCCAATCCGGGAAGGGGGAGGCCACCTGAGTTTTCTGTCTCTGCTGGCCTCAGCGGTTTCCAAAGCCTTGACTGTCAGGTGGCAGCCGTTGTAACCAGAGCTGCCGAGCAGCCGGGGTCCTGGGGCCACAGGCAAAACAAACACATTTCTGTGCTTGCAGAGTACACTGACTGCTCCGCCCCCTTCTTTAGTATCACATGCTTTGCACTTCCAGGTCTGAGAAACCCACCAGGCAGAGGCACAGTCACCCACTGCCAGGTTATCATTTCATGGGCTGGACCCAGGTGTCAGGATTCCAAACAAAAAATCTTTGAAATGTTGCTTAGGGTCTCAGGGAGTGAGGTTTGGATAAATATCTTACTATTACCCAGTGACCTCGGGTGCCTTTTTCTCTGAACCCCAGGTCAACCGGTGTCACACACAGAACACTTTAAAGCAGGTTTTTGATTCTAAATCTGTCCCCATGCTCCAGGAACGATGATATCAAATCTAGAAATTTGCGTGTGCACAGACCCCCTATATGCAATAATCCAAACCCAGAAACACACGTGTACCTTATTTCATCTAAAACCCCAGATCCACATAGACAGCTTCTCAGGTGGTTAGCGTAAGCAGCTAGGAGGTAACAATGAAAGAGAAGGAAGCCAGACTTTCTGGGCCTGATTGAGTGTAAGTCTGCAGGTCACAGCTTCAGACACCCCAAAGGATAGCTGAATCCCTACCAAGGGGAGTAACACCTGTTGGTCAAGTAAGTTTGTAAAATATGATTTTTATGTTTGCTCGCCTATTGTTTCCATTGCCGGCTGGGCAGCGCCAGGTTATGTGGGTCCGTGAAACTGCACATTACCTTCCTGCTTGGGAAGGGCCATGGTTTTGTGAATGTTTGCTGGAGGAGAGGTTTTCATGCCAGAAAGTTTTGAAGAGAAGAGAAGAGAAAGAGAGAAGCCATGTTTGCAGAGTGAGAGCAGAGAGAATGCAGGGTGCTGAAGAAGAAGCCAGTTTGTGCACAGAGGAGCAAGTGTGCAGATGGGGAACCATCTGCTGTGCTGAGGGGCTTTTGTGAGCCCCACTGAGACTGGTGAGGCTTTTGATTCTAGGAGAAACTGGAGAAGATTCTCCTGGCTGTGGAACTGGAGAATGCGTCAGTGGCTTTGGGAACCCTGAGTGAAAGGGAAGTGTTTTCCCTGTGTGTTTGCTTGTCAGCCGGTGTGAGACTTTAATAAAGGAATGGCCCACCATTTTTTGGCTCCACTGTTTCTTTTCCATCTGCCAGAATCCAATGAGAAGCTGAAAGTGGATGGCAGCGACGATGGTGACAACTGGCCCTACAACACCCCTCCATCTCCCCATGCAGGAAGAGGGACCAACTTTCCAGTCTCCTCAGGGTACAACTGGTCTACCTGCCCAGACTGTGAGGGCAAGGAATAAACAACAATAGGGGGAAGTTCCTTTGCTAGGCACATGCACAGTAGAAGCCACGATGGTGCAGGGAAAGGTAAGTGCACGTGTGGCAAAAACCAGATGACACAGCAGAACCTTGAGGCATGCACAGGAAGAGGCAAGATGGTGATAAAGGGGAGGAGTCTAGCCTGGTAAAAGGATTGGAAAGGATGAGGGCAAGAAATCCCACAAGATAGAGGCAAGAGATTGGAATGGGGGATGGGAGGTCCAAAACAAGCCCATGAAGAGCCAGGAAAGAGATTGGTTAGTTTGAAAGAAAGCTTACCCCATGCCAAGCCCAAGGTAATATAATCAAAGCTTAACAAAAGTCCCTCCTGGTAGCATGCCTTCGTTCCTGTGCTCGCCCATTCATTCATGCGTTCTGTAGCAGCCTTGCAGGCCTAGCAGCCTCAGGGGCCCAAGTGTGGGTGCCAAGTGTGGCTCCAAGCGTGGGCTTGGGTGCAGCAAGGGCAGTGCCAGCTGGAGCGCAGCTGGGAGCAGAGACTGAGTTAGCCGAAGGGCACAGAGACTGAGCTGGACTAAGTTTGGCATGGGCTACACTGAATTATGGCAGCTTCACATGCCCTGCCAATCCTGAGTAATGGCATAACATCTCTGGACTCTGATCCTTCTCCTAGGCTTGGTGAAGACAAGATGAGGCTTCTTCCATAGAGGGGCGGAGCTAAGCCACCTGGTCGTGGATGAGACACTGGGCACCTGAGGACAGTCCTTTGTATTTGCTCCAGTAATTCTTACCACTGTACCTCATCCTCCAATGCATGGGTCCCAGAAATGCTCTTCTTGTGACTCTGTGAAAGAACCCCATTTCCACTGGCAACAGGATAGAAATAGAATCTGAAACTAAGTCTCTGAACTGCACTCTTCACAAAATATACCATTTTGCACACTCATTACAAATCTCTGGAGTTACCGTTAGCTCATGTATTTATGTGTGGGAGATTGCAAGATCAGACCAAGGTCACGGAGCTAATAAGGGGCAGAACCACGACTCAGTGCAGGTCTATTCCAATCTCAAACTCTTAGTCAAATAGAGTTGTGGCATACCTCCCATTTATTGGAGCTAGCAAGATTAGAACATAAGTGGGCTCACAGTATTTTGGAATGACAAAAGTTAAATCTATTGCATTACTTGGTGGTAGAATAAAAACTTTAAACTTAAGGATTTATTTTTCTCAAAAAACTCTTTACATGGATTCTGAAGCAGACTAAAACTTACTGAAAAAAATGATGGTTAATAATGCAACTTGCTTAAATGCATTTTTTGTTATATACTTAAACTATTTGATCCATGGGCCAAGAAACCGAATGAGTCATACCCTCCCCAACCCAAGAGAAATCTAGACATTGAAAATATACTTCTATAATAAATAAGAAAAATGCTGAGAGCATTTAGTTTACGAAGCATTTACTCTCCCTCCCTTGTATGCAAGGAATTTACAATCTAAGAGGCAAAAGCAGAAACGTGCAGGTGTGGGACATATATCAAAGATTAGGAAGGACATTGTTCCCTGGAAAATATTTGATTTTTGATCTATTACCATTTCCTTCTCCCTCTGAGCAGCATGTGAAGAGTAAATCCAAGAGCTGAATTTGTACCTTACTGATTTTTGTATTCCCGCTACCTTCTGGAGAATCTGGCATACAGCGAGTACCTAAGAAATGTGTTGAGTTCAGTGAGTGATTTATATCTACCATGCCAACGGTTATCCATTCAGGAGTTGGGATTTTATCAAAGAAATGAAAAATAGCTAAAGCAAATTCATGTATCTGCCATGACTGAGAAATGAGAGGTTCTGGTTCCCAGTTACATTGAACAGAACCAAGAGCCCAGCGGGAAGCAAGACATTTATCTCCACAGTCAAAATAATTATTACAAATCCAGGTTGAAAACTTCCTACACATGATTGGGGGTGGGGGGTTCTCAGATCTCACTTCAGAAAATAGTTAAGGTGGGTGTTGCTATTGTCTGTCTCCCATTAGGAATATGACTCAGGAGGTGGCTGGGACTGCAGTAATGACAAAGGTGGAGGCTGATCTTGGCCACATTAGAGAGACTAATGCATATGCAGGTGCTTAAATGTTTTACTTTGGGTGGTGCCACGAACTGAAATGTGTCCTCCCCTTCAAAATTCATGTTGAAGGCCTAATCCTCAATGCCGTTATATTTGGAGATGGGGCCTTTAAAGAGGTAATTATGGGTAAATGAGGTCATATGGGTAGGTCCTAATCCTATAGGGCTGGTGTCCTTATAAGAAGAGGAAGAGACACCAGGGATGTGTCTGCACAGAGAAAAGGACATGTGAGGACACGAGGAGAAGGAGGCTTTCTGTAAACCAAGGAAGCAGGAAAATCAACCCTGCTGGCACTTCGACCTTGGACTCCCAGCCTCCAGACTCTGAGAAAATGGATTTCTGTTTAAGCCACTCTGTGGCATTTTGTTATGGCAGCCCTAGCAAACTAACAAAGGCAAACAAAACATTCATGCCAACATGCTCCCCTAGAAAGGCTTATTCTATTAATGAAGTAAATGGAACATGGAAAATAACAGAGAATATAAAAAACACTCACTTACCTATCACTTAGATTTTAACAACTGTGGGGATCTCGTATTTGCTGTCGTTTTCACAATCCTTTTGTTTGGGGTAGGACCCAGCACACCTCTGGTTGGACTTATTCCTGGGAATCGGATGTTTGGTTGCTGCTGTAAATGATAACTTAAAATATTTTTCTAATGTTGCTGGTATATAAACTTTACAAAGTTCACTTATTTATTCTAATAGTTATTGGCAGATTCTTTTGAATTATCTACATGTATAGTTATGTCTTCTGTAAATAATGACAGTTTTCTTTCTTGCTTTCTGACCCGCCTTTACTGCACTGGGTAGGCTCTACAGTGTAGTACTGAACAAGGCCAATAAAAACAGACATCCTTGTTAGGTAACTGCTCTCAGAGGGAGCATATGGAAGCAAGAATAATGGCCCCCAAGGAGACCCATGGCCTAATCTCCAGAATTTATGAGTATGTTATATGGCAAAGGGATATTAAAGCTGAAGGTGGAACACAATCACTAGGATCCTTAAAAGTAGAATTAAGGTTGCATATCAGGTCCTGGCTGGTTAACTCAGTTGGTTAGAGTGTCATCCTGATACCCAAAGGTTGCGGGTTTGATCCCCGGACAGGGCACATACAGGAACAGATCAATGTTCCTCTCTCTCCCTCCCTCTCTTTCTCTCCCTTCCTCTTTCTCTAAAACCAATAAATAAAGTAAAAAAAAAAAAAAAGTATTTTTAAAAAGTTTGCATATCAGCCTGACCAGGCGGTGGCGCAGTGGATAGAGCGTCGGACTGGGATGCGGAAGACCCAGGTTCAATACCCCAGAGGTCGCCAGCTTGAGCGTGGGCCCATCTGGCTTGAGCAAAAGCTTGCCAGCTTGGACCCAAGGTCGCTGGCTCCAGCAAGGGGTTACTAGGTCTGCTGAAGGCCCGCAGTCAAGGCACATGTGAGAAAGCAATCAATGAACTAAGGTGTCGTAATACAATGAAAAACTAATGATTGATGCTTCTCACCTCTCTCCGTTCCTGTCTGTCTGTCCCTATCTATCCCTCTCTCTGACTCTCTCTCTGTCCCTGTAAAAAAAAAAAAAAAGTTTGCATATCAGCAAGGCCTTTATATAGGATTACCCTAGATTCCCTGAATGAGTCCAACACAATCACTAGGATCCTTAAAAGTAGAAGAGGAAGAAGATGAAGGATCAAGAAGCACAAATTGTCAGTTACGAAAGAGTCACGGGGATATAAAGTACAGCGTAGGGAACAGTGTCAATAATATTGTCAATAACTATGGGTGGTGCCAGGTGGGTACTAGTATATCGGGGTGATCACTTTGTAAAGTGATATAAATGTCTAATCATTGGGCTGTACACCTGAAGCTAAGATAATGTTGTACATCAACTATAATTGAAAAGTACAAAATTATTTAAAAAACCAAAGTAGAAGAGTGGGTCTCAGAGTGATCCGAAGAGACAAGGATTCAACCCACAGCAGCGGCTTTGAAGATGGAGGCACAGGGCTACCAGCCGGGGACATGCGAGGCCTCCAGAAACCACGGAGGGCAAGAGAATATTCTCCCCTAAACCCCGGAAAGGACACCCCAACTTCAGCCAAGTGAGACCTCTATCAGATTGCTCACCTGCACAACTGCTAAGATACTCAATCTGTATTGTTTTCAACCACTAGTGTGTGGTAATTCCCTATAGAAAGCTGCAGGTTTTCCAACACCGTGACGTCTGTTGTAGGTTTGTGTGGGTCTTAGTGTTTGCTCTTGCGTTTCATTTCCCTAGCCCACATCTTAGTGCCCCTTGTTGCCTGCCCATCTCACTCCTGAACTTCTCCTATTTTGATGCTATGTTGTTCTTAGGTTCTATCCTTTCTTAAATTCCTTCAGCATTTTTAAAAACATTATTCTTTTTCTCTGGGATAGCTTCATTTTCTGTGGGTGTGTTAAACAGATTGTTATCCTGTTATTTTTTAGAGCATCTTGTTAGATGTGGTTCATGTTTAAGTGACATGGGTTTTCTTATATTTTTGAAAATTCCTGTGTAGGAGGTTGAGCTGAGCCAGGACAGTTGCCCAGTTCTGTGGTTCTAGGGTTCTCTCTCCTGTAGTTCAACTAAACAGTGTTAGCTAACTACTAATTTCTGTGCACCTCGTTGGCACTTTCTGACTTCTGTCTCGTTGGTCTCATGATCTAGACAGTGTCTGAACCTTCTCTCCTTTACTCCCAGCGTCTGCCCCTTGTCAACGTGTGTTCTACACCCACTATCTCACCTGGTACAGGCCTGTGTGCTCTCCACCGGCTGCTTCTGAGAACCCTGAAGAACAGGTTGCCTGAGCACGCTCATACCTTTCCGAAGGCTCCTTTTACCAGTTGATAACTAATTACCGGACAGTCCCCTCTCAGTTTTGATTGATTGTGGATTTTGGATCCACTGGCTGAGCTTGCCACCACTACTGTGTCTCCTCCAGTTGGGGCTGAGTACACGTGACAGATTCTGGGTTCTCTGGTTCTTACAAACATCACAGCTCTCCCTCACTTTCTCTGCTGGCTCCTCTGAGCTGCTGTCCCTTTGCGATGCTGCTGCTATGGGTGGTTTTAGTCTAACCGCGCCGATTCTGGGATCCACAGGGTTAGCCTATCTCCTAATTTTAGTGACAATGGTGTCACTGTGTGTCTTTTCTTTTGCTATAGACCAGCTCCATGGGGATTTGGGAAGATTAAAAGACTACCCACTGCTGCTGCCATCCTGTCTCCGATAATTGATTTTTTCTTTTAAAATGATTTGTGTTTTTCAATTTACATTATAATGTCCAGGATAGGACAGACTATGCTTTAGTAATGAATAAATTCGACATTTTTGTGACTAAACACGAACATTTATTTCTTGTTCATGTCACAGTCCAATGAAGTCAGCAGGATCCCCTTCCAAAGCAGTGACTCACAGGCCCTGGCCGCTTCCATTCTGCAAACTGCTTGTTTGTAATCAAACAGGAAGACAGGCGAGTGTGTTCAGTCATGACCGCTGACGGTGACGGCAGTGAGTTACCGCCAGGCCTGGAAGTCACATCGATCTTCCCCACCTCTCACTGGCCAGGACTCAGTCACATGGCCCCAAACTAACTCTAAAACAGGCTTGAAAACATAGAGCAAACTGGGACTTTCTGCCCCAACTCTGTCCAGGTGCCCAAGCAACTCTGGGCGAGAGGGCAGACTATAGACGGACGGCGCTGCCTGGCTCTTCACAGATCCATGAAGGACTCGAGACGTACGCTGATCAAAGAACATGTCACCATCGTTTTTAAATAAGGTTTTAATTCCATTAGTATAGTATTTTAATTTTTTTTAAAAAATGTGAATAAAATTGTTTTCAAGTCTGCAAAATACCATGTCCCCATGGTCTTCAGTTGCTGACAAATTAGGAGAGAATAAAGAAGCATATCATTAAGGAAAATTAAAATGTCTCCAATGATAAAGGTTCCAGTTAAATATATCTTTTGGAATTATTAAGAATTAAACTATACCATTAAGATATAAAGTTCAAAAATGGTAGTTTGTCATGATTTATAAACATAAATGTCTTCATAAACTTTCTAAATATTCAATATTAGAAGAAATCTAGACTTAAGACAATGATTTTTATTACCTTTAGTCTACCATTGACACTATAAATACACTCCCTAAAAAAATTAACACAATATTTAAATAAGAATTAAATTCATAAACATTTACAAAATATAACCAATGAACTCTGACTTGTAATCACATCTTAAATATTTCACCTTAACTTTTCTGGCCTAGTCAGACCATTAAAAAGTATTTCCAGCTATTTTTGTTTTCAAATATAAAACAGTAGCAATTTACCATGGTTTCCATTATAAAAATTAATGTAACAATTCTCACAGTACTGAAAGAAACTGTTTCATGAAAGCACTACCCACCTCCACACGCTCAGAACAAACCATCTCTGAAGGCACGTTTCCATGGCGAACACTGATCTAAAGACAGTAGCAGCCTGAGCTTACGTTTCCAGTGTTCCGTCATCTCACCGTGAAGATGACACAGGGTCGGAGGTAGGAGGACACTGCTACTGGGACAGCCGTCTTCTCACTCGTCACACCCGCGAGATCAAGAGACAGGAGTGAAGGAAGGGAGAACTGCACACCTGGCCTCCACGCTAACTTAACCTTCGGGGAATACTTTACACAAAGTACTTAATTCAAAAACATCACGAGATAGCGGAAAAAAGGCCAACAACACATGCGGCCCAGCTTGATCCGAGGGGCGGTCCTGTTCGTTGGGAGCCCGGAGAAGACAGTGAAACATCTGCTTCTTTGGAATCATGTCTTCACTTTGGGTTCGTCTTAATTTAAATCACTTGGTGAGTTAAAAGTGCTACAGATCCTCAGGATATTAGACATACTGATATTCAGACTCACTGCTACCGTTACTCTGTCGTGTCCACTTTAATTAGGGCTGATATTCTAAATTTGATTGTAATTATAACAACGTCGGGAATTTCAAGTACCTTAAAATGCTGCTGTTATTTTTAAGAGTTTATGTCCTAGGACCCAAAAATGCAATATAATATGCACTTTGAGGCATGGTTTACTTTTCAGTGAAGTTTTAAACCGAAGTATTAAATCGAACAAGATTAATTCTCTGGAATACTAACTGATTATCTAATTGATCCCATGCAAGGAACAAAAGGAAAATTTTAATGCTATTGTAGAATTTCAAAAACATTAAGGATTTACCTTAATTTTATATAATCCTCCTCAAATCTCAGTTTAGTGTTTCCGTTTTTTTTTTTATAAAGGAAATAGCTTCTAATTTTTCTTTCTCACAGTAACAAAATAACTCACCAAAAATATTCTGAAGGAAAAAGAAAAGTCATCAATTACTTAACCAAGGTATAATTTTCTGGTCCCTCAACATGGTCCCTTTAGGAGTATTTATTCAAGTTCTAAAACAGCAGCTTTTTAAATTAAGGCAGCATTGCTCTACTCTGACCTGCTTTTCTATTAACTAATCTATTAGAGCTCTTAAAAGCAGTTTCACACTCAGAGGCCTTTTATAATGTAAGAAGATTAACATGAACATTTCTTCTTCATGTTTATAAAGGATATAAAAAGTTATTCTATTCAACATCCTCTATCTGGAATTCTACAGTCATTTTAGAATGTGTAAACCTTTTACACATCAACAACATCAAGTACGATTTTTCTACAAAAATACAATATAGGAGATAGACGACTTCTTCCCTGAAATAGAAATTTAATATTTGGACAAAAAACTGTAAACTTTTGATTACATTCAAAATATAACCTTTTAAAGATTTATATTATTTGAGGTTTTGGCAACCAGAACGCTTAACAGCAGATTTATGTTGCTGGAATGTAAAGTGAACACATTTTACATGAACAACACCAGACAGCTTGCTTCTCTCACATCTGCTACCAGGAGGAAAAGAAGGGCTTCCTGCAGTGGAACGTCTGGGTGAAGGAGCTGTTGATGTGGACAACGCAGCCCTGCGCTCTCCCTCGGCTCTGCTCCACGATCACACAGGGCATTTGCACCAGCTGGAGGGGGCTCTTCCCGTCCCGCAGAGCCTGAGTAAGATTTAGGATCTGCGAAGAGATATTTTCATCAGTTCAGAAAATATAAAAATCCTTCAGTTCACTGACATTAGTCATTTATTCATAATTACAATTTTATTTTATTCATTTATGCCCAATAGATTGTGATGGGGAGTAGCTGCTATAAATATATATTACATGGCTGTATGTATATTTCTACATACACACATATATACACACAAGTACACACAATTAGAATGAAATCACTTTGCCAACTGGTACCTCTAAAATATGCAGCAATGTACTTCTGTGCAGGAGAAATGAAACCAGAATCTGAATAAAGACTGGTTTCACATACTCCATTTGACACAGACCCTAAACAAATACTGGTCCAAACAGTCTGGTTTTAACTAAATAACCATTCAATAAATACACTTACTTCAAGCAAACTACAAGCTAGCTTCTGTTTTAGTGAAGGGGATACAACAGTGAAAAAAGCAAACTCACATTTTAGCAGGGGAGGAGTCAGTACACAGTATGAATACGTAAACCATACCATGAATTAGAAGGCAGAAGGGCCATGAGAAGCATGACTCAGGGCGAGTGGGTTACAGAGTTCGGGAGAGTAGCCAGTGAAAATATTTAAGAACTAACTCTTAAATAGAAAATGAAAAATATATTGCATTCCATGTTTATATACTCTTGGAATTGCTACTTGAACATAAATATATGGTTATGAAACTCAATACATAGCTTACAGCCTATCCTACTCTGTTCAGTTAAAGTAAAATTTTAATAATTCATTTTCTTTCTTCCCTGAATAACCCTTTGTTATATACTTTAGCAATAAGGATGTCTTCTTTAAGTATTTAGAAATCACTAATACACGGTCCTGGCCCGACAGTTTAGTTGGTTAGAGCATCATTTCAAAGAGCAGAAGTTGCTAGTTTGACTGGGGAGTCAGAGCACATACAAACAGATCAATATGTCTGTCTCTCTCTCTTTTTCACCCTCCCTTCCTCTCTTGGTAAAAATCAATAAATAAAATATTTTAAAAAGAAACATCTAATATATGGATGATATGCACTTTACTGGTTTATTAAAGACTATCTAATGGTGATAAGGATAAAGATTTCAACACAAAGCCATACTAATAAATACCCTTAATAATACTTTAAGTATTATAAACTAGATGGTTTAGACCAGAGGTGCTCAATACTTCGATCGCGATCTACTGGTCGATCGGGAAGGAAGTGTGGGTAGATCGCATGACATTAAAAAGACATTTGTCTTTTGATTGGCATACAAAGTAGCCAATCTGACGTCTGAACTTTTGACACCCTACGCATGTGCGTTAAACCGCGCTAACTTGTTCAGTTACATTGCTGCGTAGTTAGCCTTCAATTTATTTAAACTAAATACAACAAAGGGTATAAAAATGAGTGCCGTAGCTGGTCCGAGTAAGAAGCCTAAAACCTACCACTTTCATACAGAATGGGAGGGGATTTTTTTCACTATGTCATATTCTAAGTGCGTTTGCCTCATCTGTCTGTGTGCCATTGCTATTCTAAAGAAGGGAAATGTGGAGCGGCTTTTTCGGACTGTTCATAAAAACTATGACATTGACTTTCCTCTGAAAAGAGAGCTGAGAAGGAGAAAGGTGAAAGAAGAATACACAATATTAAATAGTAATAATAGTAACTTAAATAATGACAATATAGAAGAAATAAATTTATGTTTTGCATTTTTATTGTAGGTAGATCATTTTGACTTGGTCATCTTATAAGTAGCTCGCAAGCGGAAAAAGTGTGGGCACCCCTGGTTTAGACATTAGAAGATTTAAAGTATTTAACTCAACAGGGGATTATTTCTAGCAGCAGTTATTCATTGCATTTATGTTTTAAGATCCCTTTTAAGTTCTTCCCTTAACATCTTCTAGGTAGTTATATTTGAATTACAAGACAAAAAAGAATTTATGAAATTTACACTTAAACACATCATTCTTCACTAAAAAAATAAAATGTGGGCACCAGCATGGCTAAGGAATTAAATTTTCTGGTTGGTTCCCTCTACTGCTGTTAAAAATTCTGTTCCAATAATGTTAGTCTAAACAAACTAATTTAAGTAACATCTAATACTTTCCTGACTCTAGAAACAATACATAGTTGTTATAGAGATTCTGGAAAAGAGAACGATATGAAGAAAAAGAAAGTGATTCTACAAGAGTAATAGTTTTCAAATATACACTAACAGCAAAAATTATTGTATTCTGAAAGTATCCTAATGTAAACATTCCTCTGAGAGTTGAGAAGACACGTGACAATCTTCCATTTATTAAAGAAACATTTACTGAGCACGCACCATGTTGAGGAGAAGACTCCCCTCAGGAAAAGAACTGTGTGAGCCCTAAAGAACCACAGTCTATAAACAGCCACATGAACAAATAATGGGAGTGTGTGTGGTGAACACTTCAACAATGGCAGACATATGCCCTGACTTTAATATGTGCCCCTCCCCTACATAGCACCATTTTTTCATTTCTCAAAGGATAAGCAAATGTGTTACTATGTTTCCCCCATGAGAACTCAGCAGAAGCCAGTGGAGTCACAGCCAACCTGCAGCACGCACGTGTTACTACATGTTTAAATCAGAGAAGATTATTTTCAGAAATAGACTAAACCTTGTAGGCAAGAAGAAACACTTCAGAATTCTCCATCTCTGCCACATTTGATAACTTGGTAGGGATATGATAGTTATGTCAAGGGCAGATGGTATAAAAGTACAGATTTCTTTCCTTTTGACAAGTTAATTCACTGCTCCTTACCTTTTAGTCATGAGAATTGCTGCACTGCCTCCACAAGGTCAGATATATTCTACCTTATGGTCGATTTTAAGTTATTTTTTAAAAATAATGTGCCCGATATGCTGAATTTAAGATCCCATTTCTGAGTAAAATGTGATGCCAGTGGATTCCTGGAGAGTGCTGCGGAAACTGGAGCTCCCTGGGTGGCAGGAGGAGACTAGGAGGTCAGAGTGAGAGTGTCAAGGAAGGCGTGCTCCAGAGGAAGAGGAAGAGGAAGAGGCACCCGGGGCCAGACAGCAGGACAGCCCACACAAGGGCACCACTGGGAAAGGAAACAGAAGGATGAGCACTGGGGTGGCCAGGCTTGGGGGAAGCTGCCCGTGGAGAGAGAGAAAGGCAGGCGGAGGGCTGGAGGCAGATGGGGAAGGGTCTTTGTTGCCTGTGCCGGAAGCCGCGACCTGAGCTTGTGCGCACTGATGAATCACAGAGGTTTTCCATCACTAGGCTCGATCAGGTTTTCTCTGAGAGACTGTCTGGTCTGGTGTGGAAGAGAGAGGCCCAGGCAGAGGCAGTCTCTAATGCTGCAGAACCGCCAGGCTCAGACACCCCTTTATTTCACAGGTGTGACTTAACCCGTTGGAGCCAAGTGTCCTCCGTGGGAAACATGGATAACTACGAGGAGAAGTGGTAACAAACAAAAACATCTAGCAAAGGGTCAAATACTCAGGAGATACTCAAGTGTTAAGTTCCTTTTCTTTAACAGCAATTATTACTGAATCTGCACAGGAGCGTGGTTTACAAATTACTGCATACAAGTTCACTACGTGCTCATAAAGCCATTTTCTTTTATTATTTCTGCCATTTTTTTTCCAGATCATGTGTAAAATATTTTCACATTGCTTATCAATATTTTCTGAGGTCTAGTGTTCCAAACTGGCACAGAAAGAAAGAGAAATGATTGTTCTTATTGAACTTGATCTTGACCTACTGCTATTTACAGTAATATAAATGCAAAACATGGTTTATCTTTAAATTTCATAAACATTACTATCCCAGATTTTAAAAGAAATGCCTTCATACTACAGTAGTTTCAAGTTCCATTCCATATCTTTATGTGAAGAATTAGAGCATGTCACTTATAATGTGTATAAAACTAAAGACTTACTATAAACTAGAGCAAAAGACTTGGTTGTACAAAGCACAGATCGTGAACTTAACTGGCAATACTGGGGAGAAGAGGGACTTAAGGGATAATTAGTGGAAGTGACACTCATATTTTGACTCAGTTAAGGAACCAGCTAAATAATGATTCTGTTGTTTAGAATATAGGTTACTGGCACTATTTGATTATGTTAAGTCTGTTTTATAATGATTTACTTTGGAATATAAAACACTACCTGCTTTTTCACATCAGATTTTTAAAAATACTGTTAAGAACTAGAAAGCTACATAATCATGTACATGGTCAGGGTACTCTACTCTTTCTGGCTATCAGGAAGTTCAAAACCCAATTAAAAAAAATTAATGTGATTAAATTAGAACATATAAATAAGGTATTGTTTTATTTTTTCTTTCCCCAGATCTTGATCCTGTAGTCTTTCTATTTTATAATATACATGTGTAAAGTCCTTTACCTCCTTTGTGAATGAGGAAGGGTATGAACAAATAAAGGCAAAATATCAGATATTTTGTAACAGCCCTCCCTTAGTACTGGAATATCTCCATGTCTTTCCAGATAAACAATTTTTAATTTAAATTCCTCATGTACTAATTTTGATTAACAGTTGAAGCTTACAAAATTATTTACAGCTTTTATTTTGAAAAATCCCTAAGAGAAAGATATCTATTTAGGGACATGACAATGCCAGAAGATGGAGCATATTGATTAGTTCATTTGTTTCAAGCAAACGGTCAAATTAGGGCAGAATTATCAATGCCTAAAAATTTAATTCAAAATATAGCTGGGATGGTAACACTGCAATATAATTACAATCACTGATCATTAAGCCCTTCATTCATGCCTGCATTATGGAAAACCAACCCCAAGTAGACTCCTCATCCACAGAGTAAACCTGCGTGCACTGTCCAGCCTAGCTTTCTACAATGGTTCTTAATCTTTGTTGGGACAGGGACTCTTTCTACTGACACAGATATCCTAGTGCCTCCCCCCGTGCCCAAAACACACTTTTAAATGGTATTTAGTGCACAGTTCAGGGGGTTCAGACAAGAAAGCCTGGAGACATCAAACCCCTTTAAATGGGAAATATCTAACTGTTCCAGTCCCTTCCCTGTGGACTCTATACTCTGGCACTTAAGGCCCCTCATGAGCTTCCCCTTACTATTTAAAACTCATGACTCAGCAAAGCATGGCGTCCGTACAGTGGAGCACGGAGATGGACATGCCCACACCGTCCCCTTTCTTGGGGCTCCCTTAGAAGAGGAACTGGGTTTTGCTCACTGCTTTATCTCAATGACTAGAACAATTTCTGGCACTAGTTGTGACAATAGATACTTGCTGAATAAAAGCTTGTCTAATTTAATCATATTTATTTTGTTAAAGTTATATAATACAGTGTGTCCGTAAAGTCATGGTGCACTTTTGACCGGTCACAGGAAAGCAAGTGCACCATGACTTTACGGACACACTGTAGTGCAAAATCTAGACTCATCTTTTTTGCAACAGGGATGCAGCAAACAGCTACCTTAAATAAATGTATATTTTAGGAAGAAAAAGTTCATTAGTAAGTCACTAAAAGACAATGTTTACAGTATAATTTATTTTGTCAAGTCTTCCTTTTGGCATCTAAATACTCTTAATAGAGTGAAAGAACGAGGTGTCATCTATAGGCCAGCCCAGCCTGTGGGTCTTCTTCTGCAGCCCTCAGACCTCCACTTAAAGGAGGTGAGAAGGGGTAAGAGGACCGAGTCACAATTAGTACTTTTACACCCCAATCAGTACTCAACCTTAGTGACATGGTTATTTACTGACTGCTCTTGCAGAGGAGAAAATGTTCTATGAGACAAATGATGAACAGACGACAGCACATCTAAGCAAGTAGGGGAAAACTGAGTAACTTGGTACAACAAAGAATAAGACAATAGAGGAAAGATACTATTGAAGTCAACTTCATTTCTAATCACCTGAGCTGTTTTGATACAGCATAAAGACAGTATCCAGAGTTGCATCTTTGAGTTACAATGGACAGAGACGTTGATTACTATTTCAAACAGAGCTTTTTTTCTTAGTAAGAACATGAAAGGGTGACCTACCTGACCCCTCATCACAGACATCTGACTTTCAAAAGTGGCTCTGTCAAATCTCTTGTCAATCTATCACAGAAAGGAAACGACATCATTATAATTCCAGAAATCAAGGTCTTTGAAACAAATACTGAAAATCAAACTCTTCTCATTTAGCACATGAGGCCATTAGAAAGCTTTCCTAACTGATAAAGTAACATGAAACAGTGTTTTTACCTGAGGTATTTTTGTACACCCCTAGAACGGTAAGAACAGTTTATTTATATTCCAACTTGTTTCAGAAAAGATCTAAAAATGACACTCCAGCCAATGAGTTTAGGCTTTTTTGAGAGAAGGAAATTAAAGCAGGTCACCAAACATTTGTTATAATTTTTAGAGTCATTTTATAAATATTCAACTTTTGAAAAATACACCATCTCAAGTTTTAGGTCTCACTTCAAAGAATACTCATAGTAAGTGTAACTTCACAAATTTATGTTCCTGTAGAGTAAAACTGCTAATTCCTTTCTGTTATGTCAAGTTCTACTGCAAGAAGGGATAACAGCAGCAGTAAATTACAAATTAGCCTTACTGAGAAAATCTCTTCTAAGGTTTCATTTTCTGTAATAATTGAAACTAAAAATTTACCTTAAAAAGTTCATAAAGATCTTCACATAAATCTTGCACGAAGTTCATGTCAGAAATATATGGTAGAATCAAGTTTCTTGTTTCTTCAGAAAAAGAAACTTTTGCTTGAGGAAGCCAGGCCCAGTGAAATGGATCTAACAGAAAAGCTGTATTAATCAGTGGGGAAAGAGTTTATTTTGACCGACATTTATCCTACTTCTTTTCCTATAATTCCCAGGTTCTCAAAAAACAAACAAACAAAAACAGACGGGAGAAAGAAGTTAACAGAGATTGGATGTTCAATTCAGATGGCAAACACAATATTGTATTACCTGCATTAGGTTTCTTTAGGTTTTAAAGAATAAGAGTTTTGATGAGTCTATTTCAAACAGCCCTATATAAAAACATATATCTGAATCTCTGGTTCCTAAATTTGGAAATTAAGAGATACTGTAATTTGTTCACAATCACAGAACAACAACATCTTGACTGAGGTCTCCTTGCCTGCCCTTCCAGTCACAAATCATCAGGAATTGTGTATGTACACACACACACACGCACGCTGTTCTAAAATTTTAAATCATCAGTAGGTAAATAGGTGAGTGGCTTTAAGCGATAAAAGACTCATCACTCTGGGCTAACTGTAGTTCTCTCCCAAGATGACCGATATCCACACAGTGCCCAGACTAGAAGGAGTTGTAAAAGCTGTACAATAATGGGATCTTACAGAGAGACTGCATATTCAGTTTCCTGCATGGAAGTATATGGCTTATGACGCGCTCACCGACAGAACTACTGTGAGTTCGTCAGACGAGAACCTCCAGCTTTAATGGCGCCTACCATTCAGAGAGCCCTAAGGAAGAGAACTGCCTGCAGAGTCATTCCTTCTTACTTTTATCTGTCTTTGGACACTGTGCGAAGTACACAGTCCATTCCAAAGGAAGCTTTTCTGCTGGCCTACATCTCCCTGAAGTTATACCCAATTTCCTTTTTACCTTTCCCTGATCAATTACATAAGAAAAGCCCTTCTTCTGATGTCTGCCTCTACTTCCAATCCCTATCCCTCAACTTTACTATCACTGTCTCCCCCAAGAGCAGTAAGTCTCCCCAAAGGCCCATGTGCAATCCTCATCTATTCAATGTCCTTGTATCACGTAGCTGTTTTCTGTCATCTCCTTCTGTGAAATTCTCTACTGGCCTTTGGAGAAACCCTCAAAATTTACCTTCTGTCTCTGCTGGCTTTTTTTGTCTTCTTCAGTGCCACCACTCCCAAGAATATATCCTCACTCTTTTTTTTTCATTCGTTTACTAATCATTCATGAAACACTGAGTATTATGCACTTTGAATTATCCTAGGATGGCATTTGTTCACCATGATTTCCTTGGGTAACAGCAAACACAAGCACAGATTCCAATACCAAGGTGATAGTTTAAAAACCATATTCTCAGTATCATTTCCTCTTCCAAGTTCAAGACCTCAATCCCTAACTGGGTGTTTGGTAAAATTTCTCAGATGTAATATAGGTACCTTAAAATTAACATTTGTTTTTTAAGTGAGGAGTGTGATTTATTAACTCTCAGCACCTGAGGATCTGAGTACCAATTATAAAACAAACAAACAAATAATTTCAAAAATTAAATAGAAATAGGAAATAAATACATTTAAAAATCCTAACACTTTTAGGAGTGAAACAAATATCAACTCAAAACAATGAGACATCAGTTACAGTATCAAATTAGCAAATATTTAAAATACACTGCTCACAAAAATTAGAGGATATTTTCACTTCATATTCAAAATTAACATTTTTAAAGTAAAATTTGCATACAGATTCCAGATCACTGAAGGAAAAAGAAATGGAACAAGACATCTCTAGTCAGTTCACTAAAAATAAGAAAGGAAAAGAATGACTGGAATTTATGGTAAGTAGAAATAAAAAGGATGTCAGTAAAAGTTCAAACATATCAGTAGTTTACCAGACAAACTACAGAGTAACTGTAGCTATTAAAAGAATCTCAGGCTAGGTTTAAAAAAAAGGTCAAGAATGTGATTTGACTAACAAGCTTTTGTTAGTAGATAGAAAAAGAAATTTGTGCCCAAACATATTCTTTTCAAGTGCAGTCCTTCAAATTGGCCATATATCAGAGTATATAGAAATTACTAACAAATTTCAAAAAGCAGATTTCACACCATTGTATTCATAGATCACAAAGCAATTAAACTTAAAAATAACAATGGGCAGTTTTTTACATCAATTGATCTAGAAATTTTACAGTCAAACAAAATGTGTCTAAATGACTTCTGTCAAAAAGCAAATCTGAAGGTCTGACTCTATAAAGCAGACTAATAGAACAGCGTGCCCAGTCTATGGTTTAGCCAAAACAATACCTAGAGAAAACATTTAGGAAAAAACATATAGGATGAGTAGAGAAGAAAATATAATGATGGAAAACATAAATCAATGAAAAAGAAAAAGTAAATATACTGAAAATCTGATCAATAAAAGGCCAATTAGCTGAAAAACACAAAAAGATAGAAAGAGGCCAATGTTTTATAATAGACAAATCTTTGGCAACTCCAATAAAGAAAAAAGGCTACTAACAATAGTAGAAATTTAAAAGAGGTATAGTAATAGATACAGATATTACTTTTAAAATTTATTAAACATATTTGAAACATACAAAAATCAAAAAACTAGTACTATGAGCTCCTATATTCTGAATAACCTAATTCAATTATTCCCAAATTTTTACAAAACTGGTTTAATCTATCACTGCTTTCTCTCCAAATACTTCAAGGCAAATTCCAGACATTTCATTTCACCCCTAAATACTTAATATACATAGAGAAAATTTTCTTATTTATAAGAGAATTCTATAAAAATCTTTATACCCATAAATCTATAACTCAAGATATGGACAATTTTAAGAAAAATAAAAATGTCTAAAAGAGGCTTTAGAAGACATAGAAATCAGACCTTAAGACGCACAAACCAAAGCAGTAGAGACCGGTTAGGCAGCTAAAGCGTCACTTACTGAAAGAGGGGGAAGGTAAGACCTAAACTGTTTTGTCAGTGAATATTACCCAAAATATTAAAATAAAGCTCTACCAAAATATTAAATAGATAACTCCCATGTTTTATATACATTTAAAATTGGAAAGCTATCACACTTACTTTGCAAGGCTAGCACAAGCCAAAAAATCAAGACCAGACACAGTTATCCAAAGATAGGCGAATACATAGTAAGACCCATGCAGTACACATCTCTGCACCTAGTGCCTAGAAAAGAGTCCTAATGAATGAACTCTACCCAGGTTTTCTTCTGCTAGTTTAATAACCATACATTTTGTCCCCTTCCTTTTCTGGAGAAGGGGTAATTACAGAACCTCTAGGAGGTTCTAAACACTCACATGCTCTCCATTCATCAGGATGTTTAAAAGGAAATGCTAGACCATTATCAATTGCAGCTATTTTAATAAGCGGTTCTTTATCATCAATCCAGTTTGATTCCTAAAAAGGAGAAAAATGGTCTGTTGATAAAAAAACATATATAAATATTTTTAACAGATAAAGTATTTACAGTAATTGTTGAGGGTAAAAGACATTTTATCTGAAGAGCCTATAATAATAAAAATAAGTTCCCAGAAAGTACAAATTCACAATTGAAGGACAGAGACTGTCTTCAAAATCAGTAAGAATTTGCCTGACCGGTGATGGCACAGTGGACAGAGTGTCAACCTGAGTTGTTGGAGACCCAGATTTGAAACCCCAAGGTCTCAGGCTTGAGTGCAAGCTCACCAGCTTGAGTGCAAGTTGCTGGCTTGAGCGTGGGATCATCGACATGACCCCAAGGTCACTGGCTTGAGCCCAGATGTCACTGGCTTGAGCAAGGGGTCACTGGCTCAGCTGGAGCCTCCCAGTCAAGGCATGTATGAGAAGTAATCAATAAATAACTAAAGTGACACACTATGAGTTATGCTTCTCATCTGTGTTTGTGTGTGTGTGTGTGTGTGTGTGTAGACAGTTACCATTATTAAGCAGCCTAGATAAAACAATGAAAGGTAAAATCAATAATCTTTAAATCTAAAGTACATGAGTTGATAAAAAAGCTGTGGTACATTTACACAATGGAATACTACACAGCTATAAAAAAGAAGGAAGTCTTACTTGTTGTGACAGCGTGGATGTATCTGGGAGTTTATGTTAAGTGATATGAGCCAGCCAGAGAAAGACAATATCATATGTGGAATCTAATGAGCAAAATAAACTAACCAACAGAAACAGAAACAGACTCATAGATACACAGAACAGACTGACAGCTGTCAGAGGGTGGGGGGCTGGAGGGGCTGTGTGAAAAAAGTGAATGGATTAAGCAAAAAAAACCCCACCCAAACCCTCATTGACACACACACTATAGTGATTATCAGAGGGAAAAGGGGGTGGGGGTGGTAGAAGGTTAAGGGGGGATAAATGGAGACGGAGGAGACTTGACTTGGGGTGGTGAACACACAATATAATGTACAGATTACTTATAGAATTGTACACCTGAAACCTATAAATTTTATTAACAAATGTCACCCCAATAGATTAAACAAAAATAAAAATAAAAAAGTATTAGAATAAAGGTCCATATGAAATACTTAAGAGAAAAATAATTAAGTTTTCAGTAAAATCTAATTGCTCAAGATATACCAATAAAATATATTTAGTAACTACTATAAATATGTACATTCAAATCTGTATTTTAAACCCATTTCTGCTCTAACCGGCATTTATTTTATTTCTATCATATTATTCTATTTAAAGCTTAATTGAGGTATAATCACACACAATAAACTTCACATTTTAAAGTGTACATTAAGCACTGATAGACGTGAAACCTTCACCCAGAAGTTCCTGTGCCCCTGGGCAGTGCCCCCTCCCCCAGACCCCAGGTCCTGAGTCTGCTCTGGGTCCGCCTGGCCCAGGTCCTGAGTCTGCTCTGGGTCCACCTGCCCTAGCTCGTGAGTCTGCTCTGGGTCAGCCGGGCCCAGCTCCTAAATCTGCTCTGGGTCCGCCCGGCCCAGCTCCTGAGTCTGCTCTGGGTCCACCTGGCCCAGCTCCTGAGCCTGCTCTGGGTTTGCCCGGCCCGGGGAGTAGTCTGCTCTGGGTCCGCCCGGCCCAGCTCCTGAGTCTGCTCTGGGTCCGCCTGGCCTGGGGAGTAGTCTGCTCTGGGTCCGCCGGGCCCGGGGAGTAGTCTGCTCTGGGTCCGCCCGGCCCAGCTCCTGAGCCTGCTCTGGGTCCGCCGGGCCTGGGAGTAGTCTGCACTTGCAGTCTTGCCTAGCTGGAGTCAGAAAGCACACTACCTTGGGGTGCAGCTTCTGCCCCCGCTTCTCTCATTCAGCAGAAGTCTGAGTCAACCACATTGCTGCCTGTATTGAGTCTGCTCTTTTTCATTGCTAAGTAGCATGAATAGGAAGTTTTAAATTTCTTTGATGAACACTGGAAAGTATACGCTCACTAAAGTGATGCTGTTCCTTTAAGTGATGAGAACACACAGATTATAATATTGGGAAAATTATATTTTTAACTAGTTAAAACTTTTTCAGATTCATAGACTATTTTAAACTAGTAAAACTTCTAAAAATATCTCTTATGTAAATATTTAAAATTTGAACTTGGGTAGTCAAAGTTGACAAAAATTGATCTAAAATATCTGAATCTGATGTGTTATGGGTCTATGCAGTCCATTATGTACATGAAACCTAATACTGAGTCATAAAAACCAGAAAGAAGTGAATTATTAATACCAAAAAATATGACCAAAAATACCAGAAGCCTTCATTACATAAAAGCAAAATAAATCTGGTCATTCTACAAAAAGTTTCCAAGCTCTATTAAAAGTACCAAGTTGGTATCACATTCTATTCCAATGCACCATAAAAAATAAAACTGCATGAAGACTTTTTAAACATAGAATTAAAAAATTGTAAATAAAGAAAGGAAAAAAAAAAGATGAGAAAAACAGAAAATGGAGACAAAAACCAAGGATTTGAGTGAAGGAAATGAGAAAATGATGGAGAGTTACTTAAAAGGAATCGTTTAGAGGAACTATGTATGCACGTACGTGTGTGTGTGTGTGTGTGTGTGTGTGTGTATTCATTCAAATTTTCCTTACCTTAATTTCCTTTCCAGGCTTCTGCTTTTCATATTTGATTAACCAATTATCATTTCCCCTGTCTTTTGAAAGAACAACAAAAACTATGTTACTTGGTTTTTGATGGATATCATAGCTTATTATCAAGGGGGAGAATCTATTGACCTCCTAATTTTCAAGACTTCACTGGTTATCTGTGACATATGTTTATGTATGAAAGGCTTCAAGTTAACACATACAAGCTAATAATATTCATAAGTATTAGCTTATGTTATTGAGCGTTTATTCTGTGCCAGACATTGTGATAAATGCAATGTATTTAACATGTATTAATTAATTTAATCCTCATAACCACTCTGAATAGTTCTTCACAGGTAGGTATTACTGTGAAGAACAATTCAATCAATGTATTAAAATCAAGGATAATTTCTCTTCACCTTAAGAAGAAAAAGCACCTTACCCTATTACCTGGCAAACATCTGGGTAGGCTCCCACTTAAATGTCTATATAGGAGTATTCTAGACTCTACACTAATTTTAACATTAACTTAAGACCATATTAAATTAAAGATGGTAAATCTAGAAAACTATATAATGCTTGTTGAGAAACCAATATAAATAAGCAAATGTTTTGAACCAGTGGTTCTCAAACTTCAGAGCGCAGCAGAATGACCCAGAGGATTTGTTAAAGCACATAGTGCTGGCCCCAGATGCAGGCTCTGCTACAGCAGATCTGGGTGGGCTCCTGAAGACACACAGGGACCAAGCCCCCACGTAACACTGACCTTCACTGGCCAAGCACCGCATCTGGGCACACTGCTCCCTTCCAGCCCATAAAGAGTTGAGAGTTTAATGTATTTATACATTACCCTAAATTACCTACAGTCAAAATAAGCATTTAAAATAACTGACACAATCTGTTTTAATTATCCATACAATGCAGATAACATTTCTACTAACTAGCTTTGTCCTGCTGCCAAGAAACACCGCCACCGCTAGGGACAGGGACTGCTCTCGCTCCTGAGGGCAGGAGCCTGCTGTACCTACGGGTCTTCAGGCTCCCCGCTGCCTGGAAGGTCCGCACTGCCCCACTGTTTCCTCAGGCAGGGAGGGAAAAGGTGGCCACGAGATTTCTGCATCAAAACTTTGCTTTCGATTTCGATAACAACAGTGGAATACAGTTTAGAAACTAACAAGATCTGAGTGAACAAATGAGAGAATTTCAATACCTGTATTTCTGATGATGTAATCCAAAATCACTAATCTTTCAAACTGTGACTGAAATTGTTTTCTAATATTTTCAGGCAAAGGGTCAGCTTCAAATTTTCTAAGCCAAAATTCAGCCTCTTTGTAACCATCGACAAATAACTGAAAGGAACCAATCTATAATTTTAAGAACCATAGGTAGAAAAGAAAGTACAAAAACAAAGGGATTATTTTTTAAGTTTCTTTGCAGTATCGTCATAAAATAAATATACACAATAAGAAAAATAGAAAAGTCAACACTAATTTAGATAAGCCACATGTGTCAATATCAAGAACACTATTTTTATATACCAACTTTAATCACATAAAGAATAAATAGCAAATAAAAATGTTCAACCATAGATTTTCAAGGGGCATAGCAGCTATTTTAGGATAAAAGGCAAAACTATCACTAAAACTACTGGTTAACATTAAAAAGGTTATTAAAGGAAATACGAATTTATACCGCACATGACACACAGGTAATGGGTAACCTAGCTGGCCTCACAAATACAAGAAATCACCACAAAAGAAATCTACTTCTTATTCTTTCTTAACAACTTATGTTCTTGTGGTTGGCATGAAATTTTAATGATTTCCTAAAGGTTTTCTCTAAAGTACTTAAGTCCTAGTAATCAGAAATATGGAAATAACATCCATTTTTAGTCACACTTTATTTCAGTATATCCAAGGAGCAATAGGCCTTATAAAAATTTTCCAACTCCTTGCTTTGACTGCAATTTTAAAGACAAGTTAGGCTAACCATAAATTTCTACTCAAGTTTTTTATCTAGATAAATGCACAGCGACTATAAAACAACAAACTCACAGGTCAAATATATTTAAAAAAGAGAAAAAGCCTAAAGCTTTTGCGAAAATACTTCTCATTACCCCTCCCCACTATTACTTAGCCGGCTGCTCATCACCCCTTATTTTCCACCTGTGTTTTAGCCATTAATTTATAAGACGTTAGATGCAACCTCCTCTTGCAAACATTCCTTAGCCCCCCAAAACAGGTTGGGTATCCCTCGTCTACCCTCTCTGAGTTTGCTGCACTTAACTATCCCAACGTTATCATACTGCACTGAGATTGCTTCTTTACTATAGAAGCTCTTCGAAGATAAAAACAAATTTCTCTAACTATTACATCCACAGCCCACTCCACAAGGCCTAGCACATGGAGCCCAGGTAATAGGTGCTGAATTGCCCCCCAGATAGAGCTTATCTCAGTAACTTACCTTCGGAGGAAGTCCTATCCGATGAAATTTTCTACCTACTTTTGGCACTTTCTCTAAAGCATACTTTTTGCCTCTAGCTTTTGCACGGTCAATTGCATTGTAGTTAAATGTCTCACTGACAAGCCAAACCACCTAGAAACATACCATTTAGAAAAATGGTTATTAGAATTTGCATGATAGTATCTATATTCATATACATCATGAAACTCACTCAAATACTGTAAATTAGCAAAGTTCAATCCTATGCTAAATGCCTCAGAGAATCTCAAATAGAAAGGCTAAGGGATTCTGCAGGCAGTTAAATGGCACGTCTTTCTGAGAGAGGCAGTGAAAATTAGCCAGCGGAAGAAAGAACAGTCGTGAAATGTACAATGAGGAATGAATATTTTGAGGAAGACTTCAAGGAAAAACGTATAAAGGACAAAAAGATAAAACACAGTCTCCTGAGCACATTAGTTATCTCTGCCTTCAACAGAGTTTCTAGATGCCTGATCTTATCTGCTTTCTAAAGCTAGCTCTCTTTCCTCTTTCTGTTAGCACCCTCCTCGCTCCCGTGTGCAGGAGATACTCCCTTTGTACTTTGTGGGCCTACACTGGGATCGAATTGCTAGTAACTCATGACTCTGGGTCACCAAAAGGGGGGTGCTCAACTTCGGGCCCCGCCATTAGAAATGTGTTCCCAGAGAAGTAGGCTGTAAATGAGAAGTCCATGCCTAGCAACCAATTGCCCCTCACCCTTGTTTTCGGTACAATGCCCAGATGAAGCTTTTCATCCACAAGGAAGGCAGAGGCTTCGGAAAGGTATCCTTGGTTCGGGATCAAGCAGCCTCTGCCAAAGCAGCAAGGGCAGCAGACCTTATGAAAATATTTGGTCCATTTTGGGTTCAGGTGACCATAAGGCTCTTCTGACTTGGGTTTAAACACACCAATAATTTTCTGTGGGGAGGAAAAAGGTAGAAATGTTATTAGACTTTTAATATATAGAGGATAATAATCAATAAAGTTTATTCTGATAATTTTTTCATACTTTTTCCCATCTCAGACTTGGATAACCCTTAAATATTAAGGGATTTAGTTTCAATCCTATTTTTATATTCATTCTCATCCAACAGTCTAAAATCAGTAATTCTTCAGGCTCGTGGTTTGCAAAATGTGCTCTGAGAAACCCTAGGGGGGGGGGAGGGGGGGCAGGGGAGGCGAGGCGGGGCTCTAAGGCCTCATGTCACTTAGCCAGATAGACTCAGATGCCACTTGTTTTATATTACTGCACTTCCCAGGTATTAAAGGATTCCACTGATTTTAAAATATGTGAAAACTCCTGCTCTAGATCAAACAGTTACCATTTAATATCTGTTAAATATCCAAATTATATGTTTTATTGTCTACTTTCCTGACTTGATGTACATTCTAAAAGGACAGGAACTCTCTTAAGACTGTATCACCTGACCAGGCAGTGGCAGAGTGGATAGAGCGTTGGACTGGGATGTGGAGGGACCCAGGTACAAAACCCCAATGTCGCTGGCTTGAGCACAGGCTCCTCTGGTTTGAGCAAGGCTCACCAGCTTGAGCCCAAGGTCGCTGGCTTGAGCAAGGGGTCACTTGGTCTGCTGAAGCCCCCCTGGGTCAGGGCACATATGGGAAAGCAATCAATGAACAACTAAGGTGCCGCAATGAAGAACTGATGCTTCTCATCTCTCTCCCTTCCTGTCTGTCTGTCCCTATCTGTCCCTCTCTCTGTCTCTGTGTCACACACACACACACACACACACACACACACACACACACACACGGGACTGTATCCCAAGTACTCAGAACAGTACTTGGCATACGCAGGCATTCAACCATTTGTTAAATTAATAAAACCAATAAAAGAACGAGTTCTCTGTACAAAGATAAAATACAAACGTAATGACAGGACACAGTGAACACCTTTGTTGTCAGGTTCTCCTATCGTAATCTATTTTCCAATTTTTTTTTGCGGGGGGAGGCAGACAGACTCCTGCATGTGCCCGACTGGGATCAACCTGGCATGCCCACCGGGGGCAATGCTCTGCCCATTTGGGGCGTTGCTCTGTTGCAACTGGAGCCATCCTAGCGCCTGAGGCGGAGGCCATGGAGCCTTCCTCAGCGCCCGGGCCAACTTTGCTCCAACAGAGCCTTGGTGGCAGGAGGGGAAGAGACAGACAGAGAAAAAGGGGGGGGGAAGCGTGGAGAAGCAGATGGGCACCTCTCTTATGTGCCCTGGCCAGGAATCGAACCCGGGACTTCCACATGCCGGGCCAATGCTCTACCACTGAGCCAACCAGCCAGGGCCTCCAATTTTATTTTTTAATTAATTTTAATTTATTGTGTTTATTTACATAGATTCTAGTGTTGCCCCGAATGCATCCTCCTCCCCCATATTCCCTTCAACATCTCCCTTACCCCCCTCCCCATAGCGCCCTCCCCCCTTCCCTTCAGGTTTATCCTCTCCTATCATCCCCTTTCACTCTGTCCTCTTTTCCTCTGGTCCCTTTGATCTCTCCTCTGTTTCAATCTCGTTCCTCAGTTCACATTGTTCATTGAATTCCTCAAGTGAGTGACGTCATATGATATTTTTCTTTTTCTGCCTGGCTTATTTCACTTAACATAATAGTTTCCATGTCCATCATGTTGTCACAAAAGGTAAGATTTCCTTCTTTTTCATGGCGCCATAGTATTCCATTGTATATATGTACCATGCTTTCTAATCCACTTGTCCACTGACAGACACTTGGGCTGTTTCCAGATCTTCGCTATTGTGAACAATGCTGCCACAAACATGGGGGTGCATTTCTCCTTTTGAAATAGTGCTATGGTGTTCTTGGGGTGTATTCCTAAAAGTGGGATAGCTCGGTCAAAAGGCAGTTCGATTTTTAATTTTTTGAGGAATCTCCATACTGTTTTCCACAGTGGCTGCACCAGTCTGCATTCCCACCAGCACTGCAGGAGGGTTCCCCTTTCTCCACATCCTCGCCAGCACTTATTCTGTGTTGTTTTGCTGATGAGTGCCATTCTGACTGGTGTGAGGTGATATCTCATTGTGGTTTTAATTTGCATTTCTCTAATGATTAGTGATGTTGAGCATTTTTTCATATGCCTATTGGGCCTCCAATTTTTTTATGAACCAATTTTAAATACATTTTCTCTCAAAATTTTTTGACCATGGACATCTATTAGTTTATAACCTTTACTACTGGTCTGATAAAATATATTCATATTAAATTTAGGGACTGAATTATCTCTAGACAATTTTTATTTCAAGAAATAAAAATCTTATTATAATTTTAAGTACATAATAGTTTTATAATGCAAAATGTCTGCTGCAACACTAGTCAGAAAGTAAACAAGAACATATCAAGAAATCAAACTCAGATTAAAGACTGAGAATGACATTACCTATATACTTATACCACAAGAAAGACTGTTTTAAAATATAACTTCAATCTTTGCAAGAAAATATCTGAATGAAATTATAATCTCTCTTCCTTCTGAAAAAGGAACTCATGGCAATGCATCATCCAGAAAGCTTTTACAAATGATAACATCGGTATCTGAAATATTCTAGACTCAATGAAACAAAGTCCCATATCAGTTTCTCTTTTTTGCCCTAGAATTATACTTTGGTTCACTTCACTTTGTGACATTCCAATGCCTTCAGACTTCCCAGGCTCCTTCTCTCTGGTATGATGTGGGAAAAATATTCCTAGGGTAGAAGAAACCTTTAAAAAAATCAAGTAATTTGGGAACTAAATGAAACATTATTTGAAAGTTTAAACTTCTACTTGGCTAATACTGTTAGAGACAACTGTAAGGTAGGCACTTATGATAAACTCAACAAATCTACAGCTGAAAGTGAGTATTCAATAAATAGTTGAAACCAAATATTAAAATAACAGAACAGCAAACTATGACTTCAAATCAATAGCTCTATTTATGAATAGTAGTGCTTTAATACAAAACAAAACAAAACAAAAAACAACTGACCTTTGTTTCTGAAAAGAGGGTGCAATCAGATTTATTAGGAAAATATCTTCAGAAACTCACAATGACTTCACACTTAGATTAGTGTTTTCCAAAATTTCTGTTACATATAGTAGGTCTGTAAAATTCTCACCCTCTTAGGATCCTTCACAAAGTAGCTTCCACTTGAACCTTGAGGTATTCTTTCTGGAAGAACTCCAAATTCTATGGCTTGCTCTGCTTTCAATACAACATCAGCAAACTCTGGATCATCCAAGAATGTATTCAACTCTAAAGAACCTACAATTATTGCATTAAGAAAGTCAATGTTAATACTGCACATAAAGAAGAAGAAAGAGCTGCTATGAAAACGTTCATGATATGAATCTATAATATTGGGTCAGGTTAATAGCACTGGGACATGAAAGAATATAACGTAATCATGTATTATATGGGCCACTTTGGTCCTCCTTTTTTCCCTGCTACCCCCACTTTTCTTTAAGCTTCAAGTAATGACACATAGAACACAAGATTCCTATTTGTTGAAATAACCACAGTACTACTTCATATTACTTTGAATGCCTCTCTTCCAGTGATTTTGTTTTCCATTTGACCTAAGTCTCCAACTACACAGCCATACCTCAGATCTGTCAATACCAATACCTGTAATCTCTCCATCCTCTGAATTTCAAGCACCTTATATCTTCCTAATTCATGCCTTCTAGCATCAAGCTAAAAATTTCTTCCATCCCACTAGGATCTATAAACACTGACCTATCATGTTGTCACTAATCTTCATGTCCTTTGTGCCCTTATTTTCCTCCCTGGTCAGCTTAAATTATAGTCATTCATCATATAAGCCCTCTCTTTTTCACTCCCCTCATCATGGTCACCTGGAAAAATCCCAATCCTGGTTAAACTCATTGTCAGCTAACTATGCCTATGCTCAGACACCCAACCTTGACAAGCACACAAAACACAACACCTGGTCTCACTTTAAATCCATCAGGTGGGATTCCTGCTGCCCAAGAAGCATACTACATTCTGGTTGTGGACTAAATGTTTGTCTCCCCTCAAAATAAGCTGAAGGTCTAATTCCCAATGTTATTATATCAGAAGACCGGTCTTTCAGAGATAATTATATTTAGATGAGGTCATAAAGAAACAGCCTCCATAAGGAGATTAGTGGCCAAGGCAAGCTCTCTCCCCCTCTCCCTCTGCATTGTGAGGACACAAAATGAGGTGGCCATCTGCAGCCAGAGAGAGTCCTCACCAAAACGTGACTATGCTGACTCACTACTCTTGGACTTCCCAGCCTCTAGAACTGAGAAATAAATATATGTTGTTTAAGGCTCTCAGTTTATGTTATTTTGTTATATGTAGCAGCCTGAACTAAGACAACTCCCCTGGTCCATAGACTCTCCCAATCTTCTGAACAACTACTCACACATTCTCCTCGAATGCCCAATGCCTCTTTTCTCTCAGTAGATGCTCTAGCTTCCTATTTCACTATGAAAAGAGAAGCAATCAGAAAAAACTACCATTAGCCTTCAGCACTGCCTCTACCCACCCACTATGTTATAGATGAACCATCCAAGCTCTAAGACCAACTCTTCCACTTTGTATATCTTAGTGACTGACTGCTCCAGGACATTTCTTCAGTAATTCATCCCTGCATCAAAATTTCCCTCTCTACTGATCATTTCTCTCACCTACCACATCCAATCCATCAGCAAGTTGTGTGGCTTTTGCCTTACGTTATCACAAGTCTCCTGACTGGTCTCCCTTTTCTACTCGTGCCCTCTCTACATTCAACAGAAAAACTATCGCCATCCTTTAATCAGATCATATCACTCCTTTGTCACACTAAGAAAAAGTACACATCCTTATAATGACCCCCAATACCCTACCCAATCTCCCCTAACCTTCACTTTAATTTTGTTTAGCACTTATTACTTAACCTATAACTTACTTATTTTATGAGCTCCTAGAAAACAAGGATTTCTTTCACGTTGTATACCCAGAATTTTTAAAGTTCTTGGAACATGATAGGCACTCAATAAACACTTGAAGAATAAATTAATAATCATTTAAAGTGGTAGACAAGCCAAAAATTACTTTGGAAGGCATTTAAATGCTATTATATGTATTTTACAAAAATTCAAAACATAAACTTTCCTTAATTTAAAATTTGCCTTCATTCAGACAGAAATAAAGCTGTTATTTTACTATTTTTAAACATTTGTACTAAGAAAAATACTACAAAAAGCCCCATTGGGCATATATAACCTACTTTAAAAAATAAATAATCCAAGTATTTCAGTCCTGGCTGTACAATTGATATGCTAATACCAAATCATTCTCATCTACCCTGTGGAAATCTTTAAGAATAAAACAAGGAAGTTTTATTTTATCTTCATTTTTCTCTGGGTATTCCTAGCACCTGAGGATGGTGGAGGGTGGTACATAATACTACATTGAACAATTGTATTATTTAGATGCCTGAGTGTGCCAGTAATCATTATTATTAGTTGGATGAGAGTTCTTCTAGGTCAGCCCTCTGAACAAGAAAGAACTTGACAACCTTGCTCCCAATACTGGTAGACGGTCCACAGTACCTCACCAGCAGGTGGTCTTTGGGTCAATGTTTAACACTTTCAATGAGAGATCATTCCTTTTCTTATGCTCCTTATAAACATACATAAACTTCTCCCTTTACTTCCAGAAAGTAAGTCTCCTGCAGTTTCACCCAATGTCCTAGACATGTCATCTGGAGCAAAACAAAAGTCTACCTACTCCTTTCTTCCCAGGGATAGCCCTTCCGATAGTTGAAGATCAATTCATGTTCCCCCAAGTCCATTCTCTGCCTCTTTCCACATGGAAGTGTTTTAAGGCCTTTCAGCATCTGAGTTGCCCTCCTGTTTTATACCTGTTTTTCCAATTGTTAAAATATGTTCTCTAGAATTAAGCATCCTTTCGCAAAGAATAGAGACATCTCTTAGTCTTGACACTATATCAAAAAAAAGAAGCACTCTACTATTTCATTAGTTGTTTAGGCATCCTGCCATACTTCTAATTCATACTGAAATGGTTAGACTCTTAAGGATACTTTTGGTCTCTCCTATCCTCCTATACTTGAGCAGTTCTTTTGGAAACTATGTGAGGGCTTTGCCACTATTACTATTAAATGTTATCAAATTGCTCTATGGGTTAAGCTTTATGAGCTTTTCATAGCACATGCCTTTGCTGCTCTCATGGAGCCCATGATCATACTCTGAATATTTAATTCAGTTTCAACCAATCAGAACAGAATCATTCCCAGAAAATCAGCCAGCATGTTCCCAATCCCTTTAATTTTTCCCTTACTGAGTAACTTTTTTGGATAAGTGAGATACCCCCCCCCCCATGAAAATGAGCCCTCTTTGAGATGGCCGAAATTCCCTGTCACAAGAAAGGCACTTGAAAGACAAGTGGTCCTGCTAATTACTGCCAGAAGAAGAGGCTATATATCAACTATTCTAAAGTCAAAGTAATTTTTAGATAATTTTTCTTTTACTGAGACTCATAACTCACATTCTACAACTTTCTTCATTCTAGTTACTTAAATGTACTTTGTCAATGAGTTTAATTTGGAGGACACCATCAAGTTATGCTGCTTCAAGCTATATGTGCTAGGGAGATTTGGCTTGAAAATTTATTGTCATTGTTTGGTTTGATTCTTAATAGCTGAGTGCATGGTCAGCTACATTTTCTTATCAGTTAAAGTTACTACCACCTCTTTCAAGGAATAAACCATTGGCTTTTGTCTCTATATCAAAGTATATGCAGATTTTCTAGAAGAATCTCGATTCTGCTTCTGTGTACTCCCTTTGGGTCTCCTCTAAGAAGAGGCAGTGACTTTCTAGTCAAGTTCCAGTCCCATTCAAGCTTCTCACTTTTTACTAGCCATTCAGCCCACCCTCTGAAGCTTTGCTCCTGGCATTCGCATGTATATGCCAAGCTTCCTTTCCATGGCTAATTCTTATTCATCCGTTTACTCCATCTCATCACCTGCAGTGCCGTAACAAAATGATCTAAGTTCCAGGAGTGCAGAGACCTTTGTTTTGTTCTTTGATGTATCCCAAGTGCCTAAAACAGTGCTGGGCACATGGTAGACCTTCAAAAATTTTGAGCTAACTATCTCCTTATCCACACTTAAGGATTATTACTGGCCCTTTAGTAAGTTGAAATTGAAAATGGAATAAGAAAACCCATTGTATAACTTTTTATAATTAGTTTTTTGTTTGTTTGTTTATTTGTTTATATGTTTTAGGTGAGAGGAGGGGAGATATACTCCCTGACCGTGATCCACCCAGCAACCCTGTCTGGAGCTGATGCTCCAGTACTGAGCTATTTTTAGCACCTGAGGTTGCTGCTGGACCCAACCAAGCTTCCCCAGCATCTGATGCCACGATTGAACCAATTGAGCCACTGGCTGCAGGAGGGGAAGAGGGAGAGATGGGGAAGAGGCAGAGGGAGAGAAGCAGATAATTGCTTCTCCTGTGTGCCCTGACCAGGAATCAAACCTGGGACGTCCATACACTGGGCCAAAGCCCTACCCACTGAGCCACTGGTCAGGGCCTATATTTAGTTTTATGGTAGTATGCATGCAAACTTATCAAATTCTCATTATAAATCAGTCAATCAAATGAATTCTTTCTCACTTAAGTGTTGAAATTATCTTACCCACTAACCCAGGCATGGCCAACATACAGCCTGCGGGCTGGATCCAGCCTGCATAATGAGTTTATGTGGCCCACAATTAAATTTTTAGTATTCTCCACTATTTTAAAATCTCAGCTACTCAGAAGCGGAAGTGTCTTTGATTATTGGAATTCGAGATATTTAAGAAGATAGTGATACACGAAAAAGAACTCCACGTGTGACTAATCTAGGGTTAACTTCCAATAATAATTGGTCAGATTTGCAATATTTATTTTTTAAAAAAATTCCATCATAAAGATTTACAACCTTTGTACTCATCTGTTCTCGATGTGAACTGTTTGACATTTAGCGGCGATGTGAAACCCACATTCTTTTAGGTGAAGTTTGCCAGTGCGCACCCAAGGTCAAACAATTCGTTATTTTTGTGGTCAAGTGTGCTGAATCAAGTGGCATTGTAGCATAGACAATAGCTGCAGTTGATAACCGAAAACGTGTCCAGGCTGTTTGTAAAACGAAATAATTGTTTTATTTGTGATATAACCCCTTCAAGCTCATTCTATTAATTAAATACTGTTTCGATGGATCACAATAGTTTGGATATTTATACGCTATGTAATTATATTTTTATTAAAATAATATTGTATATTAAATTTTTTTCACTCACACTTATTCATAAACAAATTACCTAATAAAATTTTGTTTACTTAAACGAATTGTTTTTGTATTTAACATTTTTTAATTTTAATATTTCGTCTGGCCCATGAAGAAAGTTTTCTTTCTAATCTGGCCTGGGGGCAAAAACTGTTGGCCACACCTGCACTAACCTGAATATTTTCTTTAAAAGAAAAACAGAAACAGTAGCTGGCTCACAAGTTTGGCAACCTGAACTCTGCCTTGGTGCTTTTCACCCCTGAGGCCTCAAGGTAGATGCCACTTCCTCAGCTGGGGCACAGCTCAAGGGGGTCCTCAGTTTGCCCCACCCAAGCACTTATTCCATCAGTTAGAAATGTTTGTTTTAATTGACTGAACCACCATTTGGCTTGAAAGCTATGTGGACAACGACTGAATTTCCATTGGCTACATGGTCACCACTGTCTCCCCAAAGCCTCCATCTCTACTGGCTACCCAGGAGGCACTGAAACATTTCATGAATGCTGTATCTCTGCAGAAAATGAAAAATAAAGAATAGGTGTGTTATAATTACTGGAATAATCTCTAACAGACTGATGCTTACTATTTTCAAAAGTTCAGTTATGGGGGATTTTTAAGACACATAGAACATCTATTCTTCTAATACCTTCCTCTAAAGTAAGCCAGATTATCAGCATCTATATCCAGTGATACTGATACACCGCCCATTAGAATTACTTCTACTGAAACGGGCTTCAGTGAAGTTATTAAAAAATACTACAAAATCCATCACTTTTATTGCACAGGTATTATTCAACATATA
The DNA here is from genome assembly GCA_037038555.1 of Rhynchonycteris naso. Classification (NCBI taxonomy): domain Eukaryota; kingdom Metazoa; phylum Chordata; class Mammalia; order Chiroptera; family Emballonuridae; genus Rhynchonycteris; species Rhynchonycteris naso. The sequence continues at coordinate 301,241,334 of CM072996.1, forward strand.
TATAGTCTCTTCTCCTAGAGAATACATGATAAGTTATCATTTGTCAGTTCTGTTTTGGTTCAAATAATAGTTTGTTTTAACTTTATGGGCACAGTGATTATGTTTCTCTCAAATTGGGTACTCAGCAGGATTTAAATCGAATTGGTGAGCTGCCTGCATCCAGTGTCTGATGTGCACTTTGTGCGCTTACTCCAGCCTCCACCTAATGTATTTTATTATCCTACTTCCCATCCTCATCTTTCCTCCTTACTTTTAAATTTTTTAAATTTTATTCATTTTAGAGAGGAGACACAGAGAGAGAGAGAGAGAGAGAGAGAGAGAGAGAGAGAGAGAGAGAGAAAGAAAGGGGGGAGGAGCTGGAAGCATCAACTCCTATATGTGCCTTGACCAGACCGGTGCAGGGTTTTGAACTGGTGACCTCAGTGTTCCCAGGTCGACGCTTTATCCACTGTGCCACCACAGGTCAGGCTCCTCCTTACTTTTAAATGATTGTACTTTGTTCCTACATTTATAAGCCACCATGATTCACTAAATAGCTTATAAATACACACTTCCTTTTACTTTGTAGTTCTTTGTGAATTCTAACACTGTTCTCTAATTGTTAGGCTCCCTAACAAAACTGGTAAGTGCACCTGGTTTGTATTAATCGGGATCTTGGATAAGTCACTTCACTTCTGTGCTTCCTTAAAATGAGAAAAAATAGCACTCACTTCACAGGGTTGGTTATAGTTTGCACATAGAGCTATACCCTGCACGTATGGTTATATAGGTATTAGGCACTGCCATCTTTATTACTCTCTAATTCACCGATTAAAATGACAGAACAAGGAATGCCACTACTCCTTCTACTTTGCATTGCTCCAACAACATTATGGTTTATGCTGGTTCTAGACTTTGTCAAATGCCTTGTTAAATATCAGAGATATAAGACATTCTTCCACTGGCTAAAGTACATAAATTACATAAACAGAAGTCATAAATTATGTTACTATTAATCTAAAGGCAAGAATTTCTTGGAACAGAGAAGTGGGCTCCTGGAAATTAGATATTAAAGGACAAAGGAAGTTAATGTACTCACTGAAAAATAACTAAACTTAAAAATCTAGTTAAATTACTCAATCATATACTTTTTAGAAGACTGGTTTAAACTTTGTAAAGTAACATTTACAATTCAAAACTATTTTTAAATGCATTAAAATCAGACCTCCATAACAAACAACCAAAAGTAACAATTATTTTATAGTACTTGGCGATCCCCAGCAAAATAGAAAAAGTGCCGGACATGAAGAAGAACAAGTAAAGGCTCAGTCCTGGCTTTACCACTTCCGGGATACTTAACTTTGGCTGACCTCTGAGGTTCTATAACTATAGTACTAGTCATTATACTTTTATTCTTTTTCAATCCTCACAACAGGGATGGGGGTGGATAACTAACTTGCTATGCTATTGTGAGAATCAGTAAAATATACAACAAACAAACAAACCATAAACTGTGATAACAGTTATTATGAGTTTAAAAGGTAGGAATTCTCTTTAATAATCCATTTGTATTCTGAGTACCATATCCCCATTTTTACTTTTTCTAGCCTTATTTGTATTTGTTTTAAAAATCTCACTTTCACAGAATAAACACACTTTCAAGGTTTTAGGCTCTTTTAAAATATAGCTACACAGGTAACTTTGGGGTAGAAAAAGACTAGATAGCCACATGGGTCTTGGTTATTTCACAGGCTGGCTTCTAGGATATTATGTATCCAAAGTATCAATGTAGCTTTTGAATGTGATCTGGTTTAACTTCATATTTGTTTGTGCTGTTAAACATTGTAATGTCAATGTATCCATTAGCTAACATTATAATGGTAGCAACCTGCATGACTGATGGGTTTGCTAAAGCTTTATCTATGAAACACTTAAATTGGAAAGTCTGCTTCCTTCCCTTAGGTCTCTCTGATTATTGTAGACATGTTTGACTCAAAGTTTAATACAACTTGAATAACCTATTCTCTCTAATTCTTTAAAATGTGGAAGGCCCATTAGTGTACTAATAGTAGCAGCACAGGTAAAATCTCACCACTCCAGAGAAAATAAGCAGTATTAATGAAAACTCCATTTTCTGTGACTTTTTGTTTTTTTTAAGCTGTCATGGATGGAGAAATACTTCAGACACAGTGCACACACCATTTCATTTAAATCAAACTAACCACTAGCGAGTAGGTGTTATCACAATTTTACAAACGAGATAGTCTCATCTCTAGCTAGGACTCTTACAAGTCTACTGTATTTGACTATCGAACTAGCCTAACTCCACTCGACATGCCAAAAACTCACTTTATGAACAAATATTCCTGCCCGCGGTAGCATGCCAAAATTTTGCTAACTTTCAACATCATTTAACTTTCCCTGTCTTTCACCTGAGGCTATCAGTCCGCTCGTTAATGGAAAAAATTTTTCTTTTCTTTTTAAAGTAAAACATAGAAACGACTCAAGAAAAATTACATTGCAGAAGAGATAGCAGGTACAGAAATTCAACTGCCTCTGCCCCCTCTGGCCAACGTCACAATAACAATTGAAGAGCAAAAAGTTTTTGAAGCATGTCCCAGGGGCAACTGGATATTCTTGCTGTACATCTTGCACATTCACAACTCGGGAACTTTCTTGATAGTTCAGGGTTCTTAACCCAAAACTCACGTCCGATTTAAGTAAACAACTTGCGTCATTTTACAGTGTCAAAAGTTTTCAGTGTCTGGTTCTGAAAGTTTAGGCTTGCTCCTAGGCGAGGCCTGAGGGATCAGAGTTTAATGACAACCACTGGCCGTAGGTGAAGCAGCCTACGGCCCCCAGAAAAGGTGCGGGAAAGGCGGGAGCAGGGGAGAAAGGCAAGGGGGTGTCCGAGGCTCGGGTAGGGGCCGCCGCCGGCCTGCGCTGCGGACGGGGTGCCTCTCCTGGGCCACGGCCAGTGCGGGACAGGGGACAGGGCACAGAGAACGGAGCCTGGGCGGGGCGGGGGCCCAGGGGGGAGGGGGACAGGAATTGGGGGCTGAGCGGCGGCACCGGCGACAGGCGCTCTGGGCCGGCCGCGGGGACAAGGGAAGAGCCGGGTCGCACCTGAACCCACGGGGCGGTTCCAGTCCAGGTCGGTGGAGGGGCTCCGCGGAATCCCCAGGTCCCAGGAGGAGGAGCGGAGCGAGCTCTTGAGCCGGAGCAGCAGTTCCTGGTCGTCGGTCTCGCCAGACGAGGAGGCGATCTCCTCCCGGGCAGCCTCCACCAGCCTCACGGCGGTCCCCGGGGCGCCCTTCCGCGGCGGGGCCCAGGCGACCCGCGGCAGCAGCGGCTCCCGCTCCTCGTCGTCCTCCTCGTCCGGGCTCTGGCCGCCCGCCGCCCCCCGCCGCCCGGGCTCGGATGGCTCCGCCATCGCCTCCCCCTGTGCTGCCCCCGCTGCGACCGCTCAGAGAGCCGCGGTGTCCAGGTCTGGCCTCCACATCCCGGGGGAGTCGGCGTCGCTGGGTCGGACGGTGGCCACCTCACTGGCGTGCCGCCGCACTCCGTTCCCGCCCAGCGGTCGCCCCGCCCTGCCACCCGCCGGGTCCCACCTCGCACCGTCCGGCGCCTGCGCGGAAGAGCCGGGGCGCGGCGCAGAGCTGCCACATGCCTCTGAGCGTCGGGGAGGCGCGTGGGGAGGCTCGGTGTCGCTCGGCGTGGAGCCCTGCCGTGGGAGTTGTTATTCCCGCCGCGTGCGCCTCTGCCCCCTCCAACCTCTCTCGGCCTCTTCACTGAAGATTTCTCTCGTCGAGTTTGCCTGTCTATACCTGTGTCCTTGTCTGACTATAAAACATTTATTTCCCCCACTAGAAGGAGTCCATAAGAACAGGACCCTTGTCTCGTTCAGACATCCTGTCTTTTTTTCCCCCCCTCTGACTAATCTAGTTAGAAGTTTATCAAATATTCAAATCTTTTCGGAAACCTATCTCTTGTTCCATTGAATTTGGTTTCTAGTACCTTAACTCTTGTTCTCTATTAATTTCTTTCATCCCATTAATTGGGATTTGATTTCCTCTTCTTTTTCTAGCTGCTTAGAGTGGAAGGTTACATTATTAATTTTTCACCCTTCTATTTTTAATGTATTTTTAATATGAGGTTTCTATTTAATTAAAGCTATGCATTTATCTTTAAGCACTGCTTTGGCTGCATTTTACAATTTTTGATATGTCTTGCTTTCATTTCATTTAGTTCAGAATACTTTTTATTTCCTTTATGATTTCTTCTTTGACTCACTTCTTTGAACCAAATATTTAGGGGCCTTTCTAGATATTATGCTATTTTCCATCTGTTAATTATGACCACTTATTTTGAAGTCCCTTTTTAAAGTTTTTATGTGTAATAACTGTTTAAAAGTCTTGGCTAATTCTTACATCTGTGTCATCTTGGAGCCAGTTTTCATTGACCACTTTTTCTCTGGACAGTGAAACAAAGTTTCCTATTCCTTTACTGGATATTGTGGATAATTTTTAGAGCCTCTAGATTCTGTTATCTTCATCTGATGAGTGTTGATGTCCAAGTAGGTAGTTAACTCAATTAGAGTCCAATTCCACATGAAATTTCTGATTATTTCTTTTAGCTTTGGCTTTTTTCTGAGCTGTTTAGAATATCCTCCATTCTAAACTCAGGAGTTAACAAAGAACTTGGGCAGAGTGCATGTATAGATTTTGGAACTCTTTCCCCAGATCTCATCCTTTAATTCCTTTATTGGAGTGACATTGATTAATAAAATTATATAGGTTTCAGGTGTACAATTCTGTAATACGTCATCTGTATTTTTTATTGTGTGTTCACCACCTCAAGTCTCCTTCCATCATTTCTTCCCCCTTGACCCTCTTCTACCTTCCCCCACCTCTTGTCCTCTTGTAACCACTGTACTGTTATCTGTATCTATGAGTTCTTTTCTTCGCTTAATCTCTTCACCATTTCCCCCAGACCTCCAAACCACATCCCCTATGACAGCTGTCAGTCTGTTCACCATATCTCTGAGCCTCTTTCAATTTTGTTTGTTAGTTTATTTTGCTCATTAGATTCCACATATAAGTAAAATCGTACGGTACTTGTCTTTCTCTGACTAGCTTATTTTACTTAGCATAATACCTACCCTCCAGGTCCACTTAAGCTGTTGCTAAAAGTAAGATTTCTTTCTTTTTTACAACTGAGTAATATTCCATTGTATAAATGTACCATGTTTTTTGATCCATCTATTGATGGGCAGTTGGGCTGCTTCCGAATTTGGCTGTTGTAAATAACACTGTAATGAACCTGGAGGGGCACACATCCTTTTAAACTAGTGTTTCAGGTGTCTTTGGATATATTCCCAGAAATGGAATTGTTGGGTCATAAGGCAGTTTCATTTTTAATTTTTTTGAGATAACTCCATATTGCTTTCCACAGTGGCTGCACCAATTTGCACTCTCACTAACAGTGAGTGCATGAGGGTTCCCTTCTCTCCACATCTTCGGCAACACTTGTTTGTTGATCTATTGATGATAGCCATTCTGACAGGTATGAGGTTATATCTCATTATGGTGTTAATTTGCATTTCTATGATGATTAGTGACATTGAACATCTTTTCATATGTCTGTTGGCCATCTGTATGTTCTCTTTGGAGAAGTGTCTATCAGGCCCTTTGCCCATTTCTTCATTAAGATTGGTTTGTTTGTGGGATTTTTTTTTTGAGTTTTATAAATTCTTTATAAATTTTGGATATAAAACCCTTATCCAATGTATTGGCAAATATGTTCTCCCATTCAGTGGATTGTCTTTTCATTTTATTGATGGTTTCCTTTGCTGTGTAAAAGCTTTTTAGTTTGATATAGTCCCATTTGTTTATTTTTCTTTTGTTTCTCTTGCCCAATGTGATATATCAGAAAAAATACTTCAATGAAAAAGGTCTGAGATTTTTACTGCCTATGTTTTTTTTCAGAAGTTTTATGGTTTTGGGTCTAACATTTAAGTCTTTAATTTATTTTGAGTTTATTCTTGTGTATGTTATAAGAAGGTGCTCTAGTTTTATTTTTTTGCACATATCTGTCCAATATTCCCAATGCTATTTATTGAATAAACTGTCTCTACCCATTGTATGTTCTTGCATCCTTTGTCAAATATTAATTTACTATAAAGACATGGTTTTATTTCTGAGCTATCTATTCTGTTCCATTGATCTAGTAACTGAGCCCAACAGGCAGCTGGTAGGCAAAGAAAGCTGGATATTACATAAAACAGTATGCCTGTTTTATGCCAGTACCATGCTGTTTTGGTTACTATGGTCTTGTAGTATAGTTTGATATCAGGTAGTGTGAGTCCTTCGACTTTGTTCTCAAGATTTTTGTTGCTATTCAGGGTCTTTTGTGGTTCCATAAAAATTTTTGGAATATTTGTTCTAGTTCTGTGAAATATGCCATTTGTATCTTGATAGGAATTGTGTTGAATCTATAGATTTCTTTGGATATTATGAACATTTTAATGATGTTAATTCTTCCTATCCATGAACATGGTACATGCTTTCACTTATTTGTATCTTTTTCAATTTCTTTTTTTAGTGTCTTATAATTTTTCAAGTAAAGGTCTTTTACAACCTTGGCTAAATTTATTCCTAGGGTCCTAGCTAGGGGCTCAGTGGATAGAGTGTCATCCTGGCATATGAACATCCTGGGTTCGATTCCCAGTCAGGCCACACAGGAGAAGTGACCATCTGCTTCGCCCTCTCCCTCTCCCCCTTCTCTTCCACTTCCCCTCTCACAGCCAGTGGCTCATTTGGTTCAAGTGTGGCCCCAGGAACTAAGGACAGCTCAATTGTTCTGAGCCCATCAGCCTCAGGTGCTAAAAATATCTCAGTAATTGAGCATTGGCCCCAGACGGAATTGCTAGGTGGATCCTGGTTGGGGCACATGAGGGAGTCTGGCTCACTATCTCTTCTCCTCTCAACTAATATATATATATATATATATATATATATATATATATATATATATATATATATATATATTCATTCCTAGGTATTTTTTTGACATAATTGTGAATGGGATTGTTTTATTAGCTTCCCTTTCTGATAGTTTATTATTGTTGTATAAAAATGCAACTACTTATGGATATTTACTTATTTATTTTTTTAAATGTTCATTTTACTGACTTTAGAGAGGGAGGAAGAGAGACAGGAACATCAATCTGTTCCTGTATGTGCTCTGACCAAGGATCAAATAGGCTACTCTATGCTTCAGGACAATGCTCTAACCGACCAAGATATCCAGTCAGGGCAGGATATTTATTTTGTATCCAGCTACTTTAATGAATTCACTTACCAGTTTTAGTAGGTTTTTAGTGGATTGTTAGGGTTCTCTATATACATTATCATGTCATCTGCAAATAATGACAGCTTTACTTCTTTCTTTCCAATTTGTGGCTGCCCCTGCTGGGCTTGGAAGTGTGCGGGAAGGACCAAGCTGCACACCAGAGCTGGCTTATACTAGCATCAGGCCCAGGAGCAGGTCAATAAAAGTCCTAAAGCACCCCAGGATCTGACTCCAGCTTTCTTTGTCTACCAGCTGCCTTTTGGGCTCATTTACTAGAAGAGCCTCTGGTGGAGTTGGGAAGATGGGGCTAGTGGATTTTCCATGAGTGGGAGGTGTTGATTAGGTTTTAGGGAAGGTGGTGGGTGTGGTCCTTGACTCAGAGCCACCTGACTCAGTCTGACCTGGATTTTGCCAGATCTCAGCAGGGTGGAGCTACTAGGAGTTGGGTGGGTGGGGCTTCCAGAGCCTAAAGGTTGGAAGCCAGGAGAATAGTTCTTTCGGATCTTCCATGAGGGGAAACACCAGTCAAGTTCATGGGAAAGTGGTGGGGGGATGACCCTTCCTCAAAGCTAGACAACTGAGTCACAACATGCCCTGAGTCTGTCCAGATCTGTACACACTGGCCAAGGCAAATGACTCCTCAGTAGGTCCCTAGCTCTGAAGGATGGGGTGAGAGTCTGAGAGTGGGGCAATTGCTTTCCCCCCAAGGTGATGCCACATAGAAGGGAGTATTACACCCAAAAAAGATAGTGTCTGTGGTATTGGAGAATGACTCAGCACAGAGGTCCTGCTGGCTGTCCCCTGTGTCTCTCCTTAAAGCCACAAACCCCAGACTCTCCACACGTGACTCTAGTCTGCTCTGCCCTCCCTCTGCCAGACCCCAGGGTGAGTGCCTGCGAACAAAATTTTGCGCATTAACCCTTTAAGAGGGTGCTTGTGTCTCTAGCCATGTTTCCCTGGTGGACAGAAACCTCCCTGCTTTTCAGTGGAGTCACCTTTTCCAGGCTAAGGAGACTGGCTTGGGGTTTAGGTCCCCACTTTTCAAAGGGACCCCCCACAATTAGGATATCTCTTCAGAACCTCAGCTGCTGCCCCTAGAAATGCAGCCAGTCCTTTTCATGTCTCCACCCTTCTTACCAGTCTCCATGTGCTTCTTCTGTAAATCCCTGATTACAGGTGTAAGACTTCTCATCAGCCAGTCTTCAGTTAGTTATTCATGATGGTTGTTCCATAGTTTAGTTGTAATTCCAGTTTGGTTGAGAGGAACTGAGTGTAGCTTTCACCTACTCCACCACCATTTTGATTCCCCACAGAATAGGGCTTTTTTATTGAGTCCCAGCTGCCTTTCACAGTACAAACTGAGTAGTGCTCTCAATGAAAAGATGTATGAGCATAAATCACACTCGTTATATTTCAATTCTTTGAAGAGTGGCTATTCCTTTAATTATTGCCAGCTGGCTTTTGATTACTTTCTAGTGTCTTTAAATATAATCATTCATCACTTACCAATGGGGATATGTTCTGAGAAATGCATTAGGTGATTTCATTGTTGTGCAAACATTATAGAGTGCATTTATACAAACCCAGATGGTATGGCTAGCTATATGGTAGATCCTATTGCTCTACGGCTTTAAGCCTGTACAGCACATTATTGTACTGAATACTGTAGGCAACTGTAATGCATTGCACTACAATGTTACAACAGTTATGACATCACTAGGTGATAGGAATTTTTCAGCTTTATTTTATTTTATTTTTTAAAGCTTATTTAAAAACATTTTTTTTGACAGAGAGAGAGAGAGAGAGAGAGAGAGAGTCAGAGAGAGGGACAGACAGGAAGGGAGAGAGATGATAAGCATCAGTTCTTTGTTGCAGCCTCTTACAGGAAAGCGAGTGCCCCTTGCTCAAGCCAGCAACCTTGGGCTCAAGCCAACAACCTTGGGCTTCAAGCCAGCGACATTTGGGCTCAAGCCAGTGACCACAGGGTCACGTCTATGATCCCACACTCAAGCCAGCCACCCTGTACTCAAGCTGGTGAACCTGTGCTCAATCTGGATGAGCCCACACTCAAGCTGGTGACCTTGGGGTTTCAAACCTAGGTCCTCTGAGTCCCAGTCTGATGCTCTACCCACTGCACCACTGCCTGATCAGGCGGAATTTTTCAGCTTTATTATAATCTTATGAAACCACTGTCATATATGTGGTCCATCATTGATCAAAACATTGTTATGTAGTACATGACTGTAATTATTCTTATATTTTGTACATAGTTTATTTTGTCCATAAAAAGGTTAGTCTAATAGAGCCTGACTGGTGGTGGCACAGCTGATTAAGCGTCAACCTGGAACCCTGGGCTTGCCCAGTCAAGGCACATATGGGAGTAGATGCTTCCTGCTCCTACCCCACTTCTCTCTCTCTCTCTCTCTCCTCTAAAAAAATGAATAAATAAATAAAAATAATTTTAAAAAGGTTAGTCTGATATAACATCTTATGACATATTTTATTGGAAGTGTATCTTTTGGTGAAATGAATAGTGCTATATTTTTGTCAGTAGTTTACATATTAGCAGAAGAATATGAGTTATTGTGAGATAAAACAGGATTCATCATCAGTTCTATTTATTAAGTTTTTGTAAACATAAACACTAAGAAAATGTCCAAATAAATAGGTAAAAGTGGAAAACATTTTGTAATAGCCATGTCACTCAGATCTTTAATCTCCTTCTAAGATACATGCTAAAAAAAATCACTTGGTACTCTATCATTAAAAATTATTTTCTATGATTTATTATCAGGTACCTCATTTAGGTCCTCCTTTGTTGGAGTTAATTCACTTTCTCAAATTCTGGGAAGTATACCAAAAAGCCTTTTAAAACACATCAAGTTATTAATAAATATAACACTTTCATTTCAAGGCACCTTATTTTTTAAGTCAGAGTTGAGAAAACAAAGATATTAACATTTCTACAAACCTTTTGCCAATACAATATTATTTATTAAAATTAATTATCTTATCATGAGCTTTAAGTATATATTTTTTAAAACCTTGGAACTAAAGATTTGGCTCATTGATTGCATGTAAAATTAAAAGTTAATTGGCAAAGTCAGGCTTCATTATCAAATCAATCAGCGAAACAGACTTTTTTTCAATTCACATAAACATGTTAAAATATACCCCCGTGTCAACATCTCAGTTTTGAATTCCAAGGCTCTACTGCCTTCAGTATTCCCCACAGACCCTTTCTTTACTTTGTTCCTATGGAATGTTGCTTAGGAGTATATTCTTTGATAGTACGCAGGGCAAAAAACTTTAAATGACACTTGTCACTCTCACAACCTCATTCCGCAATACCTATGTATTCAGAACATCCGAACATAGGCCTCAATGCACCATGTCCAGTATCACCATCACCTTTAAAATAATGCTTCTTTCATGAGAAAAGGCGTGATGCCCTGCTGCTCCCTCATGGGGCCTCTGTTAAAGAAGGCTTTGCCAACACCTGTGTATCAAACCCAGTCTTTGTTGGGAGCCTCAGGTGTTTTGCACCCTGGAACAAGGAGCCATTTGGAAGATACAGGATGGGTGTTCCAATGCCAACCAGTGTAACTACAGTTCAATTCTGGTACTAACTCCCCAGAGTTAGAACAGATCCCACAAAGTAAAGGGGCAATTCTCCATCAGGTTGTTAACACTTCAGATAACAGCAACACTTTGGTGGGCCCTGGGCCACCCCCATTTATGATCAATTGACTTCCAATTTGGGGAGCCTGTGATCTCCTCAGGTTTTATAATTTACTAAAATAACTTACAGAACTCAGCAAAGATCTCAATGTTCTCGCCCTCGTGGAGGTCATGATGAGCTGAAACTTACAAGTAGGTGGTTAGAGTACAGTATGCTGAGAGCTCTGTGGAGGAAATACAGGCTGCTATGAGAGCGTATAAAAGGTGTTAAGATCAGGAAAGAAGGTTAGGAAAGAGAATACAGGGTAGGGGAGAGACTATGGACGATGTAAAAATCTCACCTGACATTTTCTAAATCATTTTTTCAACAATCCAAGCTGCTGCTTTTTGCTGGGCAAGTAGAAGGTCAGGGAAGGCCTAACAGGGCAGATGACATTTAGGCGGAGAAGTGAGTGATAAGAAAGAGCTGTGTGTGGAAAGAATGGAGGAAAGAGCAATCCTGGCAGAGGGAACAGCTTGAGCAAAGGCCCTGAGGTGGTCCAGGGCCTCACTGTGTTGCCTTTCAGTACAGACATCATGCCAATATATTTAGGCCTTTTGCTGAAGGTCCTGACCACCTCACTGCTCTTTGTCTATAACCCATAGGGTGGCTAATGACACAAAATGAGGTTAGAGATTTAGGAGATTTAGGAGGCTGACCTGTAAGGGTTAAGTAGAGTTTAGATTTAATTGTAAATTCCATGAGTTCATAGCCATCCCAAAAGGATAAGAACTTTTGCTTAGAGACATTTTAAACAAATGTGTGAGTCCCCTAATAAATGAACTCAACAGAAAACTGTATACGGATAACTGTTGAAGGTTAATCCTCATCTTAGATGCATACACATGCACTGAATGTTTTGGAAAATATATACAGAAAAGTGATAACAATGGTCGCCTCTGGAGAGGGATTGAGAGATGAGAAAATGGGGTGGGCATGAAACATGCTTTTCTCTCTATATGAGTGGGGGGAACACGGGTAGCTTATTGGTAGGACCATCAGCAACCCTCCTCCCTCCAGAGCACCCCAAATGAATACACAGTCTAAGTAGGAAACCATGCTTACTAAGAAAACATGCACTCAAGACTATTTCCTAGTTCCTCCATTCATTCATTCAGCAAGTAACTTGTGCCAGGTGCTATTCTAGTGCTCAGGAAAGAGGAGGAGACACGTCTCTGTTCTCACAAAGCTTTCATTTTATGGGGGAGACAAACAATAACAACGTGCAGAGAGTCTTGACGGAATTGAAACTGATAGTTATGCCTAGTCGGCTACCCGGGAGAAGAAGATTCTAGATATACGGCCAACTCTAAATCCCTTCTCTATGGGAATTCTGGACCATCTACTTTTGTATTTGTTTTTGAGCTGTTTGATTTTTTTTTTTTTACCAAAAAATTACATTAAAAATATGTTTTTTAGTACAGTAAAAGGTTTTTATAGCAATGGAAATAAAAAGAAACAAAATGACTTAACGTGAAATCTTAATTAGATGTGGTGGCGTTTTGAGGTTGTGACGCATCTGATTAGCAATCAGTATGCATGGAAAACACAGAGAACACTAGCAGTTGAGTAAGTCAGATAATAGCTACTGGGTTGATAATGTGCGTTGGCTTTGGTTAGCTAGCTGCCGTGGGCTTTTGCTTCATGGGCATCTGTTATTACCTTGAAGAAACAAAGAGATCCTCCAGATGAGCCCTCCAACCTCTGTGTTCTGCTCCATTTCGTTATACGTGTATATGCGGTGATCTGAATACAGATATATTTAGGAAAAACTTGATTCCTACATCCCTGTCATCCTCAAAATTTATCTTATACTAATACTGAATCTTGCTTTAAGCAAAATCTGTTCCCAAAAACTTATATGCAACTAAAACACTCATGAAACAAATGTGATTTTAGTGCAGTGACCAGGAAGGCTACAGGTTACGGAGGGCAGATGCTGTTGCACGTGCTCTGAGGTTATTGCCATATACACCTTCACAGCAACTCACTGAGGCGGGGGTTCTTCTTGTCCTCTCTTTGCACATGGAGGATAGAGCCATTCATTCTTTCATTAAATGCCCACTTACTGCCCAGGCCTGTCCTTAGCAGTGGCACAGTTTCATGCATGATCTAGACACATAATGTGTTCGCTTTGCTTTCTAGGTTCTGAAGATACAGATGGTGGCTCTAGATTTTCCTTTTCAGGCTAAGAGGCTGGACATAAACCATGCTGGGGGTAGTGAAAGATAGATTATTGATCTGATCTAGTCATTTGAATTGGCTTAAACCCCACTGGGATATAAGAAAATGGGAAAAAATAAATAACGGAAAAAAAGTAAAATAGCCCCGAGATTATAACAGTCTTTGACTTGGACAATAACAAGTGAATTTAAATGAAGCTAGATCTCAAAGTGATTTCTATGAAAACAGACAACTCAGTTTTATTTTTCTTCTTTCCCCCTTTTTAAAAAAAGATTTTAATGTAATCTGGTAGAGTAGAAGAAAATAACTCAATGCTCTGAAGATAAATTTCCCAGAGGAAGCTATTACGGCAGCCTCTTGTTTCCTGTCATACTCTGAATCAGTTACAAGGACAAGCTCTATTTGTTTGGGTACATTAATTTTGCTCAATGGCCTTTCTATAAAATGAGCATCAAATTGATGGGACCGGACCTCAGCAAAGAAGAAGTTCCAATTTTCTCTGGCTGGATTGTTCTGGACGTGCAGTGGAAAATTATTATTAATAGCGATTCATGTTTACTATCCAGAGAGCACGAGAGGAAGATGGGATTTAGAAATGCAGCTGTATCCAAGTAAGCCCTGAGCACCATAGGACAAATTACTAGGGAGTGCCGACCCCAATCTTTGGTTCCTGTGTCTATTTGGGCCACATTTGGTGTGTTGGATCATAGGTTTTCTCTGATTGTACCTTGATTCAGGAACTTCAGGGAAGATAGATTTTTGATCTGATCTAGTCATTTGACTTGGCTTATATGCCGATGTATCCGTGTGTTTCTTTCAATCATTCAAGTGGGAACATGGAGAGAGTCTGACAGACATGTTCCCTTCCCTCATGGAATTGGTATCTAGTGATTAAATCTGGTTCCTAGGTCTACCTGATTCTGACTCAACCTTCAAAGGTCAAACCAAAACAGAGACGTATGGTGGCTCTAGATTTTCCTTTCCAGGCTGGAAGGGGATGTGAGGAAGGACATAGAGGTAAAAGAACTCCATCTTCTGGGGCTTAATCAGAATCTAGCTAGTCCCTGTGGGTATGGAGAATTGCTATAAATCTTATTTCTTATAAACATATATGCCTGTGTCATTGCATTCTGTGTGCTAAGCTAGTTCCTGAGTTCATTTCTCTTTCTCTTCTGTGGAAATAAATAGACACCAACTAAATGAAATGGGCAAGGTGTCTTTATTTAGCGCTTGCCACCACCGTTTGTGTTTGGGCAGAGACTCAAAGGCAGGCAGAGGAGTGAGAGTTTTAGAGTGAAACAAAGCGAAGCCCTCAGATATGCCCTGAGTAGAGGCTATTGACCTGCAGAAGCTGGAGGCGGGCTAACTAGAAGTGGGTCACCTCACGTGATTGGTTAAGAGTGCATATTGGGCTCTGTCTGGTTGGTCCTAAGTTTAAAGTAGGGGCAAACATTAGGAGAGCTAAGTTATTAATCAAGTCCTGGCTGTTGGGGTTAATTGCAACCAAGATTATTGTTTAGCTTTCTGGGCTGGTTGATAAAGATAGTAGTTTGACTTACAGATCAAATATTGGCTGCCTGGGCTGGCTACTGACTGTAGATAATAGGTTGGTTTCCCAGGCTGGTTGCTGCAGGTTGTGTGTCAGAGTTCTGTTTTTATATATGGTCTAACCATTTCCTGTTTGTATATTCAGTCTCTCACTTTTTATTTTATCTCGTTGCTTCATCTATTTTAACCTCTAAATCCTTTGTCTTAATCATACCCATTAATAACTATCAATTATGCAAACTCCATGGTTCATTTTCAAAAAAATTTAATTACAAAAACAATGCATTTTTATTGGTAAAATGTTTTAAATAGAGTTAAGCAAAAGAAAAAATAGTTTTATAAACTTTCACTAACCATAGCCCTACTGCCAATTTGCTGTATGCTCTTTCTATGCATACATATCACTGTAACTCCATAGCACTTTGTACCTTCATGACTCCTTATAAATAGTTGCTGTTTTCCCACTGGGGGTGTGCAGAGACGGAGAGTATTTATTATTCAAATCTTATTCCACCAACCTCACATAATGCATTGCACACTGTAACATGTTCAATAAGTATTAATTGAATATTTTATATTGAATTGTATGAAATTTTCTTTCTTCTAAGTCAATAGTAACCAAATAATGGTATTTTCACGTGGTTAAACCTAATTGATGAATATATGAGTGGGTGGGTGGATGCATGGACAGACAGACAATGAATGAGTTTCACTATTGTCAGTTCTATCTCACATAACTAAAGAGTTAAGCATCAAAGTTCTGGATGAATATGTCGTGGTGTCTCGACAATGATGGGGAACATTCTGACTTCTGCTCTCAACTTAGTTATTTCTTCCACTGGTTTATGACTGTTATTTAGCCAGTCACCAAATGGCAGTGTCAACCCTTTTCATCCATATGTGCATTCAACATTTTTATAGGGTTGCAATCTTTCTGTCATGAATAGATTGATCATTTTCATTTTTCAATTATTTGAGCTTCAGTTTAAGACTTTGGTGAATGATTTTTTTGCAAGACACTGATTAGAGAGGTCTTTTTCTTTCCTGATTAAAAGCATATAGGATATCGTCTCTTCAGCTCTCCTTTATTTGTATCTAGTAATTGCGGATCTAAATATATGATGATGGTAATCTGTCATATACTATATGTACTATAAGAATTTTTCAGGAAGCAAAATCATTTTTTAAAATAAGTCATTTCAGAAGGTTGTCATTAGTCAGACTAAGGATTTTGGAAATAAATCTTAAGTAAAATGAATTGTTTCAGGAGAACACTATAATAACAAATCACTGCTGCCAATTCCTCTTCAATATTCCTCCTATTATGCTATCTGTGTGTCATAGCTAGAGAAGGGTTTTCATGTAAATTATTTCTAAGGTGTTGTTCTTATGGCTTGGTCTTTAAAAACTGCAACCAGTTGGTAGTTTAGTCAATCTGTTCGGCAGGAGTACAAGGTTGGCTGTCCTGATTTGTCTTTTCTCCCAGCTTTGTCTCTTACAAGTTCTGTTACCTTGGGCATATATCTTCCCACTTGGAGTCTCAGTTACCTTATCTACAAAATGGTGCTATAGACTGAATATTTGTGTCCCCCCCCCCCAAATTTATATGTTAAAATCTAACCATTATTGTCATGGTATTAGGAAGTGGTACCTTTGGGAGGTCATTAGGTCACCAGGGTGGAGCCCTCATGAACAAGATTAGTGCCCTTATAAACGAGACCCCAGAGAGATGCCTTGCCCTTTCTGTCATGTGGGGTTAAATGGAGAAGGCTATTGTTTATGAACTAGAAAGTGAGCCTTTGCCAGACATTGAATCTGCAATGTCTTGAACTTCTCAGCCTCCAGAACTGTGAGAAATAAATGCCTGTTTTTTATAAGCCATTCGGTCTATGGTATTTTATTATAACAGCCAGAAAAGACTAAGACAAATGGGGTTAATGTTATCGTGGAGGATATAATCATTCTTTTTTTCACTAAATATCCATTTATGTGTCCAGGCCTGTCCTTAGCAGTTCTATTGGGTGGCACGATTTTATGCATAATATAGACACAAAATACGTATGTTCACTTTGCTTTCTCTGTTCTGAAGATGCAAATGGGGAAAAAAGGAAAGAGAAATATTTTTAAATTTTTTTCTCCAAGTGCAATATCATTGTATAAGCCAGTTCTCAAAATGAGTACGTTATGGTAGGAGAAAAAAGTACTTGGATTCAAGTTTTCTGTTATTTGATCTTGGGAAATGTCTCAAGTCTTCCCTCTAAATTTCCTCCTGGGAAATTGTAAATAATGGTTTCCCAGAAGTGTCTAGGCATTTGCACCTGTTAGCAGTGTACATACAGTTCAATTATCATCAAATGAGATTATCTCTATGAGTGCCTTACGTAAACTGTAAATATAGAAGTGGTGATTAAAATTTTTACTTAAAACAACATGGGTTGGTTTGAGGAAAACAGTGTCTTTCTCATATTTTGGTTACAGAGTTCAACTGTCCAAGAGGAGTTTTGGAACTTCTGCCTGCACTTGACAGAGAATTCATCCACAGCGTCACCCAAAGGCTGACATTCACCCAACTAGTTATTAGCATTAACTGGAAAATATTTCAAAAATACCCTGGCCAGGCCCTCACCCCAAGCAATTGTATTCTAATCTCTGGGGGTGGATTATTATACAAAACCTCCCCAGATGATTCTACTGTTTAGTCTGGGCTGAGAAGCACAGCCCCAAGAAATACTTCTCTAATCTAACACCTGCGGTTGCCTTCAAGCATTACAATTGTTCTAGGTGAGTGGGTGGTGGCTTGTTCAGCTTCCCTCTCACCTTCCAGAGGTGTAAGCTGAGGCAAGACTTGAGCTCCGGGGTGGCTGGATAGAGGATCTGCCCTCTGCCCTCACAAGTGGCATTGCCAGCATTTATAGTTTCACAAGAGTAATACAACCACTTTTATAACTGGAGTGCTTCACAGATTACAATATGCTTGAAGAATTTTTTTTAGATATAAAGAAACATTGCTTATCATAGGAATCTTAGAAAATATAGAAAAGTGAAAGAAGACATCAAAAATTTTTTTTCCCAAATCCCATTATCCAAAGACAAGCATTGTTAACATTTCATAAATTTTCTTTATTGTTTCAATGAGTTAAATTTTTAATCATAAAACTATGAATATTTATTGTAAAAGAAATCAAATACAGAGTTTACAAAGCTCCCCACTTGCACAATCCCCTCTCCTCCCAACAATTCCTACACCCACCATGCTGAATCACATCCTTCCAAGGTGGTAACTGTCAATGGTTTTTACATGCATATGCATTCAGCCTTTTTCTTTCTACAGGCATAAGTTTAAATATTTTTTCATGGTTATGTTCATAAAGTATTTGCAATGTCAATTCTATTTTACCCCATTGAACATTATATCATGAACTTTATTCAGCATAATTTTTAAAGGCTACATAATATTCTATTGAAAAATGTGTATTATACTTTGCATAATGGTATGCTATTCAATAATTAGGTAGTTTCCAGTTTTTCACTAATTTAAATTTTGCAGTGACTATCTTTGTACATAAAGGCTTTTCTGCTCTACTTAGGCACATTCTATAGAAAAATCCACACCCCAGGAGAGCATTCATGAGTCACGTCACCCAGGAGACTACAGGCCCTTTCCTCCTCAATAACCATTCCCCTGTCACAGAAGTAACCACTGGCTTCTGTCACTATGGATTGGTTTTTCTTGTTTTTGAACTTTATTTGATGAAATCAAATAGTACGTAGTCTTGTATATATGGTGTTTTTTGCTGAATACTATGTCTGTGAGATTTATATATGCTAATGTATTAATAGTCTATTCTTTTATAATGTGGTATAGTATTACACTATATGAATATCCCAACATTTATTTATCCATTATTCTGTTTATAGACATTTGAGCTGTTTCCAGTTTAGAGCTATTATAAAAATGTTTCGCCTGACCAGGCGGTGGCGCAGTGGATAGAGCGTTGGTCTGGGATGTGGAAGACCCAGGTTTGAGACCCCAAGCTCACCAGCTTGAACGCGGGCCCATCTGGCTTGAGCAAAAGCTCGCCAGCTTGGACCCAAGGTCGCTGGCTCAAGCAAGGGGTGACTCGGTCTGCTGAAGGCCCGCGGTCAAGGCACATGTGAGAAAGCAATCAGTGAACAACTAAGGTGTTGCGACAGCAACAAAAAACTAATGATGGATGCTTTTCACCTCTCTTCGTTCCTGTCTGTCTGTCCCTATCTATCCCTCTCTCTGACTCTCTCTCTCTGTCCCTGTAAAAAAAAAAAAATGTTTCTACATGTTTATGGTGGATACATAATACTCATTCCTTTTGAATACATACCTAGGAATGAAATTGTTTGGTCTTACAGCTTTGATAGATACTTTTCTTACCTTTTATGATGACAAACATTGAAAAGAAAAAAATAATTTATTTATTTATTCAGTAGATGTTTGTTAAGTGTCTAATATTCACCAGGCACTGTTCTAAGTCTTGAGGCAGAGGGGTTCCAGGTTTAGTTAAATGAGAAGTTTAAAGATGTCATTAAGGACCACTTTTCTTTTTCCCTATCTTTAGAGTGTTTTATAGTATTTAATTTCATTTTCAGGTTTGTACCTCATAGACTCAAGAAGGATGCTACGGCTCCAGGTATCACATCATTATAAAACCTCAACCAAAAACAAAAAGTAGGGGGAAAGAGGACCTTTCTTATATGTGTGTGTTTTATTTTATTTTTTAATCAGGACAAAACTTTCCCAAATATTCCCAGCAGACTTTCCCTGAGGCCCCTTTAACTAGATTGGGTCACATACTCATGCTCTCACAGCAAAGAACTCTGGGGTAAAGTATAGTCAGCATTTTCAACTTCTTTAATGACAAGGATGTTCAACCAGCAAAGACAAAGGAAAACGGTTATGGATGAGCAACTAACAATGTCTACCACAGCTATTTTATAGCTGTTTAAACTTGGGTGAACTTGGGTAATTCTTTCCTATTAGAAAAATGGGGGGAGATCACAGCTGTTCTAAAGGTTAGGGTCAGTATTAATAAAATAGCCTGTGATGTGATAGGCACATCATAGGTGCCAAATAAATACTGATACCCTTTCTTTGTGTTATTCTTGTGCATATGCCATTCAATGTTCCTAGAGATTTCATCAAGAATTGTTCAAATGTAAGACCAGTTAAGAAGGATAAAGGAGAAACAAAGAAAATATATTTTATGTTACGATATGTCTATGTAGTTTATAAATTATATGGCTAGAGAAATAATAGCTTATTATTTTAGGGGTTCAAAGAGAATGTGGAAATCTGAATCGGTCACAAGGTGTATTGTAGTTAATCAAATTTTGTTGTTCACAAAGACATGAAAATATATGGTCATGTGAAGGATATTGGATATCAAATGGGCTTTATTTTTAACTGTTTGTTTTAATAGCTCATAAAAATCTGGTGGGTTTTATTTTATAGCTGTAATGAATTTTAGGGATATGAAACTTCACTGCAGCTGGTGCTAAATCTTTCTTAGTGGAGGGAGAAGATGCGCAGTGAGTGATGTCTCTCCGCATCCCGGTGGTCAGTTCCTCCTGTTACTTGTCATGCTCTTCTAAAAGTTGCAGGCTGTGACATGGAGACAAGGGGCGACCACTGAAGGAGTCGGTGCCTAGGAAGTCGGTGTGATTGTCCACGAACTTCCCTTGCCTTCCTCGCATTTATTCTCATTTCTTAGTTACAAACCTTTCTCCATTCTTGTGGAAGGCATATAATGGCTTTATTTGGTGTTGGAACTTTAAAAGAGGGGAGAATACATAGGTGTGATAAGATTCTTTGATTTCAATATCAGAAATTCAGCTTAACTTCTCAGCCAAAGAAAGACTATTGATTGGTTCACATCACTGAAAAGTCCAGGCTATATACTGACGTCAGGGACAGCCGGACCCGGGTGCTTGAATGTTGTCAAAGCATGTTGGTTTGCATGTCTTGTGCCTTTCCTGCTTTCCTCTGGGGCGGTTTCATTGTCAGAGAGGCTGATCTCTAGGGATAAAAGGACAGCCGCTAACATTTGTCTTCTCAGCAAACCCAGGAGATGAAAACCATATCCTCTCATGACGAGTTCTAGGTGAAGGTGTCCGCTCTGGAGGATGAAGGGTAAGAGCAGGGCTGACGCTGAGACAGGTAGCACCCATGCAGGTGGGACAACAGTTTCTAGCTGCCATCAGATTGGGCAGCGCCTATGCTGTGCCCACTGTTAAAACTTTTTGCAAGTGAAAGGAGAAGTGGCAAACAGCTAACCCTATTGTACTTTTTATAGCCTTTATTTCATTTCATTCACCTTTGTCTTTATTTTTCCTTCTTTGCTCCATCAAAATATTAAGAAGTAGGTGGGAAAGATTTGACCCTAGTGTGATATAGTTGTAGCGGTGGTGATTGTGTGTTTGGGGAGTGTGACCTGGTTATTCCCGTCCCTATTTCCTACCACAAATCCCTTTGTTCAAGAAGACAGTAGGCCTGACCAGGCGGTGGCACAGTGGATAGAGCGTCGGACTGGGATGCGGAGGACCCAGGTTCGAGACCCCGAGGCCGCCAGCCTGAGTGCAGGCAGGCTCATCTGGCTTGAGCAAAAAGCTCACCAGCTTGGTCGCTGGCTTGAGCAAGGGGTTGCTCGGTCTGCTGAAGGCCCGCAGTCAAGGCACATGTGAGAAAGCAATCAATGAACAACTAAGGTATCGCAACAAAAAACTGATGATTGATGCTTCTCATCTCTCTCCATTCCAGTCTGTCTGTCCCTGTCTATCCCTCTCTCTCACTCTCTCTCTGTCCCTGTAAAAAAAAAAGAAGAAAGTAGGAAAACCATCAGCTTCACTTGGACATGTGCCTAATGTCCCATTTACCATAATATATTAAGTGGAAAAAAAAAGCTGAAACGTTGTGTATGTTGAGATTTCTACTTTTTTATATATAAAAGCATACGTGTATTTGCATAGAGAAAACATTTTGAAGACCTGCAACCAATGTAGTAACAGCGGCTTTTTTCTGGGTGGTTTGTATTAGGAGGTGATTCCTATTTTCTTTTATATACTTCACTACTGTCTGATCTTTTCTTTTTTCTTTTTTTACAATAAGCACATATTACTTTTATAAACAGAACAAAACTATTTTTAAAAAATATGTCAATGTGACAGACAGGGTCAGATAAATATTATTGGTCTAAACAGGTAGACTTTGGAGCCTGGTGGGTCAATGATGACACGTAGAAAAGCACAGTGACAAGGGTGATTCCAGATTGCAGGCAGAGGGTGTTTACCCTCTGACTCATGATATTCCCCTCGCTGATCATGTCTCTTTCTGTGTTATGTGGAAGTAAAAGGGATGTCAGAAAGTGGTCTGCTAAATGGAGGAGTGTTATGGGCTGAGTTGCATCTCCCTAAAATTCATATGTTGAAGCCCTGATCCCTAGCACCTCAGAATGTGACTGCATTTGTAGATAGGGTCTTTAAAGTGATTAAGTTAAAATGAGGCTGTTTTGGTGGGTCCTAATCCAATCTGATTGGTGACCTTATAATAAGAGGACATCAGACACACTGGGAGACACTCAGGATGGGAATGCACCGTCCATGTGGGGACAGTGAGAAGACTTCTATCTGCATACCAAGGAGAGAGGCCTCAGAAAAAACTAAGCCTGTTTGACACCTTGATCGTGGACTTCCAACTTCCAGAACTTCAAGAAAATAAATGAATTTTTCTTGTTTAAGACATCCAATCTGTTGTACTTTGTTAAGACAGCTCTAGCAAACTAATACAAGGATTTCACAATTTTAAGTTTTTGCATATTGAAATGTGTAAATATTTCAGCCCAAATAGATGTGGCACTTTTTGCCTTAATTCAGAGCACCTATCTTCAACAAATATTTCATTTAAAAAATTCATCAAGTAAGTTGTATTTACTTATGATTCTGCATAATTACAGGCCTCCTAAATCTCATTTCATTCCAGTACAGAACATAAATTTATCTAATTAAAAATATGTGCTTCAACAAATGAGTCATCCTGCAAGTTGAGATATTCTAAAATGCAATTACAGAATTTCAATGTTAATATTGTATACCATTTGAGGGCTCATTGTTTAATTTGTTGGGTATCTCCTGTACTTATGAAAGAATAAATTTCAAATCTTGCTTCCAATAACTGCATTTTGGCATTTCATTTGATTAAATACTTTGATTAAAAAAATTCATAAGCACACAAAAAAGATGTCTACTCTTATTGGTCACCAGAGCAATCTCATTAAGATCACAATGAGATATCACTATACACTAGAATGGATAAAATAAAAAAGAAAACTAACATCACCAAGTGTAGGTCATGATGTGGCACAGCTGGAACTCTCAGACTTTGCTGGTGGGAATACAGTCACTTTGGAAAACAGTATAGCATTACCTTATAAAATTAAAAATTCATTATCATATAAGCCAGAAATTCTACTTTTGGGTATTTACCCAAAAGAAATGAAAATATGGGACCTGGCCAGTTGGCTCAGTGGTAGAGCATTGGCCCGGCGTGTGGAAGTCCAGGGTTTGATTCCTGGTCAGGGCACACAGGAGAAGTGCCCATCTGCTTCTCCACCCTTCCCCTTCTCCTTTCTCTCTGTCTCTCTCTTCCCCTCCCGCAGCCAAGGCTCCATTGGAGCAAAGTTGGCCTGGGCACTGACGACAGCTCCATGGCCTCCGCCTCAGGCACTAGAATGGCTCTGGCTACAGCAGAGCAACACCCCAGATGGGCAGAGCATCGCCCCCTGGTGGGCATGCCAGGTGGATCCCAGTCAGGTGCATGTGGGAGTCTGTCTGACTGCCTCCCTGCTTCTAACTTTGAAAAAATCCAAAAAATAAAAAAGAAATGAAGATATGTGTCCAGCCAAAACATGCACATAAATGGTTGTAGCCGCATTATTTATAATAGCTCCAAATTGGAAACAACTCAAAATGCTCACCACAATTGAGTGGATAAACCAAGGATGGTTGGTATCTTCATACCTTGTAAAACTACTCAGCAATGAAAAGGAAGGAAATATGAGTACAGAAAACAACGTGGATACATATCAACAATGCTATGCTAAGTGAGACAAGTCAAACACAAAGATTCTATATTGGATGAGCCTGTTTATATAAAATTCTGTAATATGCAAAACTATAATGATAAAAACAGACCAATGGCGAAGGGAGATGATTGAATATGATGATTGCATATGGAGAAACTTTTTAGGGTGAGTAAATCATTCTATATCTTGATTGTGGTGGTGATTAAATGACAGCACAAAATTACAAAAAATTCACACTTCTGGACACTTAAAGTTGGTGTAAATATTACTTTGATTAACAAAAATGAGGGTGGAGAACAGCATGATTTCATACATAGGTGGGACATAAAAGTGAGAATATGAGACATGGACAAGAGAGTGGCGGTTATGGGATGGGGGGAGGGGGGGAAGAGTGGGATAGGGAGGAGGGGAGGGACACAGGGAAAACCAAATAGAAGGTGACAGAGGACAATTTGACTTTTGGTGACGGGTATGCAAAATAATTGAATGATAAGATAATCTGGAGATGTTTTCATTGTACATATGTACCCTGATTTATTGGTGTCACCCCATTAGAATTAATAATAATAATATATATATATATTAAAAAAAATGAGGGTGGAAACCCCACGTATTTTGAACAACATGCACCCAAAATTTAGAGGACTTGTTGACAAATAGTTTGATATAACAATGGTAGAACTCTTACATTGATTTACAAAGCTCAAATTTCAAGGCTCATATATTTGTAATGTCAGATTGAAGACATTGCACCAACTCTTTGAGTAAGTCTCATTTTCATTTTGGAAATGATAAAGCAGGCTGAGAGAACATGAATAACTTGCCCAAGGAAATAGCTAGCAAGTAGTGAGGCTGGAATTCGAATGAGCTCACATCCCAGCCACTACCTGCCTTGACTTCTTTATGGGACCTGACATTAGCATTTAACATGGTCTTTGGGGCCATTTGAACATACTGTGGTTAGCATTTAAGGATAGATCTCACATTTAACCTGTTTTAAGTGTTTTCTATTGTATCCTCCACCAGAATCACAGCACCTTCCCAGTGGTCAGAGGATGAGTCCTGTGGGCCTCTCCTCCATGCCTTAGTCTCCTCCATTGGAATCACCCTCTGACCTTCCCCTTTGCTGTCCATCAGTGCTTCACATCCAGGAAAGCACAGTCCTCCAGGAGGTATTTGGAAACGTGTGTATCAGGCGGCATTTTGGACCCACCGGTACTTAATGGGCAGGAGTCAGGGACGCTCAATATTATATTATGCCACAAAGCATGAATGTATCAACCAGCTCTAAATTGCCAGTAGCACTAGAGCACCGCTTCCAAAACTTTCGCTAAATCCTGTCTTTAGAAACCTAACTCACATTGTCTCTGTGCGTCTTTCTCTGCCCAACCTGGCCAAAGTCACCTGTCCCTCTTGAATGACATCAGGCTGTTGCTACCCTGCATAACTTTTTATCTTACATTCTCTGGTTTTCTTCTCTTCTGGGTGTAGAAGCCTGTCTGTTGAAGCATACGGGAGGCACTCTGGCTTCAGAAAGCCAGTCTGCCCCTGGCACTGAGGATGACTCTATGGCCTTCGCCTCAGGCACTAAGAAGAGCTCTGTTGCTGAGCAATGGAGCAATGCCCCAGATGGGCAAAGCATTACCCCCTAGTGGGCTTGCCGGGTGTATCCCAGTTGAGGTACATGTAGAAGTCTATCTCTCTGCCTCCCGTCTTCTCACTGAATAATAATAAAAAAATAATAAAAGGAAGCCAGTCTGCGATTCAGTTGTACCCAGCAGTTCAGTAGCACAGTGCTTTGCTTGTTCGATCAGTCACAAAATGATTTAAAGAGGCTTCAGTGGCAGTGCTGAAGGAGTTCCTATAGGGATTGCAGCTAGAGAGACAAACAGGGGGCCTTTGTTCAGTGTGGGTACAAATATGCATGCTGCACATACCTGTGAGAGACCTGAGGTGTGTGAGGGGCCCTTCAATGGTGGCTGACCTTTGCCTGGGACTCCAGGCAGCGTCAGAGATGGCTTTCCTGAAACCTCCAGTTAGCACTTAATTCTGTGCAGGTAGCCACTGTGATTCATGCACCAGGCCATTAATCCAACCAAAAGCCACTAAATGGGCAGACGATCAAAACAGGAGGTCCTTCTGAGAGCCATCAATTACCTCTGAAAACGGCTTTATATACTTGAGAGTGAGGGGTATCCGGAGCACTGTGGGATGTAGCTGGGACCTCAGTTTCTAATAGAAACCTCAGAAATCTGATTCAACCACTAACAAATTGAAGACTTATTTTGTACAAGTGGCTGGGCTGGCACAGAAATGAATAAAAAGACAGAGTTTAATCTGTCAGGAGCTCAAAAACTCGAGAGAGAGTGATTCTTGAGTACTATTTTCCCTTGCCCTGCCCCCATCTCCAGTGCTAAAGTACCAGCCCTTTAACACCCTTCCCAGACTTTTCCACTTCTTCACCCCTATTGCTGGATGATGGCTGCAGCAGCCTCTTACCCTGGTTACCCTGCGACTCCTGCCCCATTCGAAGCCAGAACCCACACACTAGCAGGTGAACATTTTCAAAAACAATCTAATCATCTCACTCACTGATGCAAAACCTTTTCATGGTCCTCTGTCATTTTATAAGGATGGAATCTGAACCCTTCCCCATCACAGTCTTGTCTGCGTCTCCAGCCTCTCTGTAATATAACCCCCAACCCAGACATACTGACCCTCTGGCAGTTTCCCAGACCTCTGTGCTCTAACTTCTACCACCTTGCACCACGTGTCCCAACCTCTAGTCCAGATAACCAACCAGGCTTTCAAGATTCAGCTCTGGTTCTGTCTCCTCTTCCTCCTGCCCTTTGGCCGAGGGGCAACTCTCTTTGTGCTGCCCTAACCACCATGCTTCTCACTCATCACATGCACCAGATCTGACTCCTTATTTGTCTCTCTCAGTCAACTTTGATTTTCTCAACTAAACCACAAGAACTATACCTGATTCATCCATGACTCTTTAGCACCTAGCAGTATGCCAGATATCTGATGGGTACACAATAAGTGCTTGCTGAATATATCTGACTGAATGCCTATGCAAGGTCATAATAACTAAGACAAGAGTGACTCATTCACTGCAAAGCACGTTTATCTCTATGTGGTCTCTGCTTTGTTTCTAATATTGCATATTGGAGAAGTTGTTGTGGACAGGTATGCCTTATTGTTCCTGAATGATGTATGAGAGTAGAAAAGAAACAGTATTTATTATGTTTGGGGAAATCAAAATACAAGTCTGTAGCCCTGGCCGGTTGGCTCAGTGGTAGAGTGTTGGCCCGGCATGTGGAAGTCCCGGGTTCGATTCCTAGCCAGGGCACACAGGAGAAGCGCCCATCTGCTTCTCCACATTTCCTCCTCTCCTTTCTCTTTATCTCTCTCTTCCACTCCCGCAGCCAAGGCTCCACAGGAGTAAAGTTGGCCCGGGCGCTGAGGATGGCTGCATGGCCTCCATCTCAGGCACTAGAATGGCTCCGGTTGCAACGGAGCAACACCCCAGATGGGCAGAGCATCTCCCCCTAGTGGGTATGCCAGGTGGATCCCAGTGAGGCGCATGCAGGAAGAAGTCTGTCTCTCTGCCTCCCTGCTTCTCACATCAGAAAAATACAAAAAAAAAAAAAAAATACAAGGCTGTGATATAATTATGTCTCACAAGTGATATAAACATTCATGTGCAAAATAATGTAAGCACTACCTTGGCCAGATAGGTCAGTTGGATGGAGCATCGTCTCAAGGTACAGAGGTTGATGGTTCGATCCCCAGTCAGGGCACATACAGAAACAGATTGATATTTCTGTCTCTCTAACTCCTTTCCTCTCTTGCTAAAATCAATCTATAAAAATTTAAATAAATAAATAAAAACATAATGTATGCATAAAAGATGTATAGTTTAGTAGGTTGAACATTTTGGTTAATTAGTTGAATTCAATACTTCATAATTTTGTTAATCTGCTTTGTTTTGAGCTCATTTGGGTTTTTGGGGGAGGGTTTGTGGGTTTTTATTTATTTATTTTTACTTGGACTGTGTATTAATTTCCTAAGGCTAGCATAACAAATGACACAAACTTGTTGGCATAAAACTACAAATTCTCTTACGGTTCTGGGAATCAGAATTCCAAAATCAGCGTGTTGGCAAGCTGTGCTCCCTCCGAAGTCTCTGGGGGAAACTCCTTCCCAGCTTCTTCCAGCTTCTGGCAGCTCCGGGCCTTCCTTGGCAGTGTGGTCACACCACTTCATTCTCTGCGGACATCTTCACAAGGCTTTCCCCTGTCTTCTCGTCTGTCTCTTCTAGGCAATTACCCAGGTAATGCATGATGATCTCATGTTGTGATACTTAACTTGATTACATATGCAAAGACTCTTTTCCCAATAATGTCCCGGGTTCCAGAGATTATTAGGGTGTGGACATATCTTTTTGGGAGGGTGCACAAGGCAACCCACCATGAACTGGAAATAGTAATTTTAAATACCTTTATAAAAGCTATTCAAATGGAAGTCTCGGGGGTTAAATAATTATTTCACCTTAAGTAAATATAAAATAACTATTTTGAAAGGCTTTGAGATGGGTCTTATTTCCTCAAATTGGAAGGCGCTGCAACTTGGTGAGCATGCAGTATTAATATTACATGAGGACGCCACCTACTGGTTGCTAAGATCCACAACTAGAAGAGTTCTGTGGTCATAACACAACTCAGAATTACTGGGGTGGTGCAGATAAAAGCCTAATTATGTGTTATCTGTTAGCATATTTGAAAATGTAAAATAGCTATACAAATACACTGGATATGTTGAGTCCATTCAGAACACTTGAAAAGTTTATTTTTCTCTTGGGCTTTGAAGCCGCGAACTCAAAGGGGTAAGGGGTGAAAGCCATTTATTTTTCCTTTAGCGCTAATGATATTTCATGTCCATTAAGGAAGAAGCAAGGAGAAGCAGATTAACTCTAGCAATCCTTGAGCTTCACTTCTAGTGTCTCCAATGAAGTGAATGGGAAAGGTAGCGCATAAATAGTACTCTGGTGCCGTGCCACGAGTCCGCCCACGTGTCCAGCGGTCGGTGAGCTATGGTCTCAGGCAACATGTAGTCTGCTTCTGTTTTTGTAAACAAAGTTTTATTGGGCATGACCATGCCCACTAATTTACATATTGTTTGTGTCTGCTTTCGCACTCCATCACAGATCTGAGTAGTCAGGACAGAGACATCATGGTCCTCAAAGCCAAAAATATTTACTAGTTGACCCTTAACAGAAAAAGGTTGCCAACCCGTGATTCTATTCAATAATACGATGTTTTTGAACATATTCCATGTACTGGATGTTGTGATGTTTTCTATGCATTTTTCATATAGTTTTATTTCATCCTCAGAGCTACACTATGAATCAGTCATTATTATTGCCATTTTATAAATGAGAAAACTAAGGCGTAAGGACCAAGTAACTTGCCTTGGATCACAAAGCTGCTGGGTGACACAGGTAGGTCTCGAACTGCTGTCTGTCTGATTACTGAAGTAGAGTTTTCACTCATTAAAGTAAGTGCAGACTTTTGTGTATCCTAATTACCTAGATTAGCACAGAGAACAAAAAGGCATATATATTATATACTGGCACATATTTGTTGTTGCTTTTTGAAAAATACAAAAAGGCGTTTAAAGCCTTATTAGAATAATATTGGAAGATAAGCTATAGCTTGTTTTAGTTATTCAGCTAGTATTTAATTATCTAAGCTGTTTTATATACAATGAATTCGTCTGTGAAGTGAGCCCGCCGCTCTTGGTTATAAACATGATTAAAATAAAGGTCTTGTTCAAAGGCTACCCATGGGATGGAAACTTGACCAACAGATTTCACATAATATTGTGGGCAGAGACACAAGTACAGCCACTGCCTGCAGGGGGGAAGAATGCCTTAAGCAATCCTATCTGAGGGCCTCTACTAAACTCTCCCTACTTGACTCTCCTCCCTCTGGCTCTATTTTCAACAACGAACCTACTAGATATTCAGTGCTGGTGCACTAAACAATTATGGGGGTGAGGGGTGTGCCACTTACTTTGCAGTCCACAGGAAGGGCAGGCCCTTGCGTTTTACAGTATGTAGCCGGGGATGCGATAGGTAGGTGGCTTTTGAAAGAATGGACTAGGTTTGCTGACACCTGTAGGTTTAGTAAGAGTTATGTCATTCGTAACATAAACTGGCGTCCAGTTGTATGCATTGCTGTCTGTGAACCTGAATTGATGTGTCCACCGGTGAGACCAGTCTATTTTCTCCGTGCTCACACCATCTGAGCTTTGGATTTGGCAGACTAAGGGCCAGTCCCTGGAGTGCTGTAATGCTGCCAGGGAAATAGATGCCACATTATGAGGTCTCCGGGAAAAGAGCTATAGACTTCCTCGCATTATGACGATAAAAC
The DNA here is from genome assembly GCA_037038555.1 of Rhynchonycteris naso. NCBI lineage: Eukaryota > Metazoa > Chordata > Mammalia > Chiroptera > Emballonuridae > Rhynchonycteris > Rhynchonycteris naso. The sequence continues at coordinate 301,271,669 of CM072996.1, forward strand.
CCCGTCCTCCCATCCGTAGAAGATGTTCTGCTGTACCACTCAGAAGTGGAGGACTCACTCCCCAGCTGCTGGGTGCGCTGCTGGCTGCGGGCCTTCAGCTGTCTAAAGGGGCTGCATCAGCTAGAAGGGCTGCCTCGTCTCACTGCTTCAACTTCGAAGCGCCAGCCGTTTCAAAGGCTCTTCCTGTTTTCAGAATTCCCAGTAGAGTTGGATGAGGCTCCTACGAGGGTTGCGTCAGTTCTACTTGTGTCTCTGCCCAGTCCTGCTTTCCGCCCCTCCCTGCCCAGATGCTGAGCCACTGCCTGCATGCTAATCTCCATCTCAGAGTCCATTTTCTGGGAAACCCAACCTGTGACACCACTCCAACCTCAAAATCGGAGACTCCGGCCCTTAGGGACTGTCAATCCATCCAAGTGGCAATAAAAAAAATCAGTCTTCACCTATTCATCAATTATTATTGAGCCTCTATTATGAGCCAAGTACTAACTAGGCACTAAGAACAGAACAGCAAATAAGAAAAGTCTGTCTTGCTGGAGAACTTTCTAGTGTGGGAGGCAGACACAAACAAATCATTTAACATGCCAGGCTGAGACATGTACGTGAAGAAAAATAAAGCAGGTTGAAGGGTCAGAATGTAGGGGTGGGAGGGGCTGCCATAGGGAAGACCTTCCGGAGGCAGCGATATTGAGCAGGGACCCGCAGGAAGTCAGCCACACAAGGATTTGGGAGCAGGGAATTCCCAGTTGAGTCAACTGAAATGCGAAAGGCACATCCTAGTTTAGGGATTAGCACTGCGTTTTTGAGGAATATCAGGAAGACCAGCCTGGCATAGTGGAGTGAGCAAGGTGGCAGATAATGGGAGGTGAGAAATGAGGCCTAGAGGGATGTCTTGTATTCTGAGTACTACAGTGAGCAGCATTAATGGGTTCCAAGCAGGAGAGCAACCGGACATAATTTATGTTATTAAAAGGTCACCAGGACCTTTAAAAGGAGTGGGGGAAAGAATGGCAGCAGGGGGCCTGTGAAGGCTTTGCAGTTTGCAATAGTCTACATGGGGGATGATGGTGACTTAGACCAGTGTGGAGGTGGTGAGGAGTGGCTGGATTGGGGGATGTATTTTGAAGGCAGGGCCTCAGAATTTGCAGATTGTTATGAACTGAATATTTATGTCCTTCCTACTCCAAGCCCTGAACCCTCAGGGTGATAGTAGTAGGAGTCTTTGGGACTTTTGGGTGGTTAATAGAATTAGATGAGTCCATGAGGGTGGAGGTCTTGTGATGAGATTAGTGCCCTTCTGAGAAAGAGACTCCAGAACATCTTCTTACTGCTGTGTGTGGACACAGCAACACGGCAGCCGTCTGCAAGTCAGAAGAGGCTCTCCCTGGAACCCGACCATGCTGGCTCCCTGATCGCAGACTCCCAGCCTCCAGAACTGGGAGGAAGAAATGTTTGCTGTTTAAAACCACCCAGTCTATGGCATATTGTGGCAGTTTGAGCCTACTAAGACAATGATGGGTTGGATGAGGAGGTCAGGTTAGGGAGAGAATCAAAGTGGCTCATGTGCTTCTGGCCTGAGCATGGGGGATAGAAGTGGAGCTGTTTTCTCAGATGGGCATTCTCCCCATTTGTAGATACTCTATCTAGAATCTCTCTTCACAAGTCCGAGGGCCCATGTGATAATTTGCATCTGCAGAGGAATCCTTCACTGTGTGCCTGAGGAGACCCATGAGGAAGGAAGCACAGGAGATGACTGAAATTTCAGTTAATACAAATAAATAAGCACGTATCCTTTTATGAGAAATATTCCTGGTGGGAGGGAAGAGGTAAGGGAGATTGCAGTCAGGGCATTCTGCTATTATTATTCCTAGGAGAAGTGCCATCTCTGTTGTAAAAGAGAATTAGGTATGAGAAATCAGCTTTACAACCAGAGGAGTGCTGGATGCAGTTGGCATTCCTGGTCAGTTCCACTGGCATCTATTGATATAATTACAGTTTTCTTCTTTAGTGTAGCGTAATGCGTTTTGCTTATATATTTCATAATGTTGACTCATTCTAGCAGTGATGAAATAAAATCTATAAGGAAGTGATGTACCGTCTTTTCAATATACTGTACTAGTGGATTGGAATTGCTAATTATTAATTAATTATCTGATTTATTTGTTAATATTCAATGTTCTTTATTTTATTTTTTTTCAAGTGCTGAATTTGTTTCATTGAAAATCAAATTATGAAATTATAAGGCAGGTTACCACTTGCTACTATCAATGTGTGTGAATATTAATTTTGCTAGTCTGCCATCTTGACCAGAATCTATTCAGTGCTCTTTAAAAAATAAGCTTAGGGTATTTTCTTTCCATTGTCTTTTATTTACTATTTTATTAATTTTTTTGTATTATTTTGAAGTGTGAGGCGGGCTGGGGGGAGGCAGACAGACAGACTCCTGAGTACACCCGACTGGGATCCACCTGGCATGCCCACCAGTGGGTGATACTCTGCCCATCTAGGGCACTGCTCCATTGCAACTGGTGCCATTCTAGTGCTGGAGATGGAGGCCATGGAGCCATCCTCAGCACTGGGGCCAACCCTGTTCCAATGGAGCCTTGGCTGTGAGAGGGGAAGAGAGAGACAGAGAGGAAGAAGAGGGGGAAGGGTGGAGAAGCAGATGGGTGCTTCTCCTGTGTGCCCTGGCTGGGAATCGAACCCAGGACTTCCACACAACGGACCAATGGTCTACTACTGTGCCGACTGGCCAGGACTATTTTATTAATTTTAGCTTTTATTCATTACTTTCTCCTACTTTGTTTCATTTTAACCTCTTTGTAGTTTCTTAAATTGATCACATATATTTTTATATTTTTTGATTAATAAAAGCATTAAGTCTATAACTTTCCATTTGAGTATATAATGCTACCTGTATGCATAGGCTTAGGAATGAAATGTTTTCCTTGTTGTTAATTTCCACATGATTTTTCAGTTTTTATTTATCCCTTTGATCCAGGTTGTTTAATTTTGTTTTATTTTCAAAAGATAGTTTTAAAACTCTCAATTATTTCAGAGTTTTGGACATAATTTTGTTGTTGACATCATTTTATTAGCTTATGGTTAGAGAAATCGATCTGTTTTCTCTAGAAACAATATATTTCAGAAAGGCTGTCTTTCTGGGCAACTATATGACCAATTTTTGTTTAAATAAGTAAAAAAAGAATTCTAAAAGCTTATAGGAAGTGGGCAAGAAATTGCTTATTAGAGTGGCATGAACATTATTTAATTTTTCTATATTCGTTGAAAAATAAAGGCTGCTGATTAAAGATAGATGATTTAGTGCACAATTCTACGCTGCTCTCTACAAAGTCCTCCCTAAAAACTACAATGAATGGCTTTTTAGAATACTGTAAACCCAAAAGAAAAAAAGACTGGAGCGTCATTTTCTGAGCTGAAATGTACAAAGGTGAGTGGTAACTGATGGGGAGCTCCTGCCCTAGGGAAGCTGTAATGGATGCCCCTGACTTAAGAATGTGGCACCAGGAGAACGGAACAGAGCTAAACACAGGCATGATCCTCCACAGGCTATCACAAAATTCCTTGGAAATCCCATGAGTTTCCTTTTCTTTCTTACACTTATGTTCATGACATATTTACAAAACAAACAAACAAAAACTGATGGCCATGAAGAAGACAGAAAGTCAGCACTCAGATAGGTCTGCAAAGCAACCTTACTAATATAACCCTGACCTTCTAGTCATTTCCCCCATGTGTTCTAACCACTTCCCCACAGCTGACAACCCCTGGCCCAAACCCCTTTCTGTTGTCTTGTCATCATATGTTGCTAAAAAGGATACATGTAAGTTCTCAGGCCTAGCCACTGCATCGGGTCTTCACTTTTTTTATTTTTTGCAAAAGCCGAATGCATAATAATAAAACTTTCTCCTGTGAATCTGTCTTGTCAGTCCGGTTTGCAGGGCCTCAGTCACTGGACATAAGAGGGTCAAGGAAAAGGTTTTTTCAAACTCCTTCTTTACATTAGTTGTACTTTCTCAATATAACTGGAAAAGAAAAAAAGAGTTCAGGAAATTAAATAACTGGCCTGATTTGGTTAATGAGCTCTAGTGTCTGGGCTTTTTTCCCCCCTCTTCGTTTCTTTTTTAATCTATGGGCATATCATCTCTCAAGGGGAATTCTCTGGAAGCTGTGTAGTGTGAGGTGCAATGTGTTAGTAATGATTTGCTCTTGAAAGTGAAGCTCCCACTGTGAATGTGGATGCTGAGTATGTCATTTCTGAGGGATTCAGAGTGTCCCCAAAGTCATGCCTTGTTAGTTACTTGAAGAAACAGCTTTACACAGGAGACACAAATGATCTGATAAATGGGCACCAGAATATTAGTCACTGGTGTTCCGTTCTTATCAAACAGGACTACATCCTGCCTTCAGAGGTGAAGTGAGTGACAAGCTGTGTGAACAGTGTCAGCCGTGGGAGCTTCCTCGGAAGATGGACCTTCAAATCACAGCTCTGCCGCTGACCTGCTGGCCTATCGGGGCACGTTCCTTTCCCTCTCTGAGCCTCAGGTCTTCACTCGCAAAGGTGGACATTCACTCACTCGTCCCACTTATTAAGACACTATTATTTGGGGGACCATTATGTGGATGGAGATGGAATGATGATCAAGTATAAACACAGCCACTTTCAAATAATAATTTCTATTCCATAGGATTGTTGTGTGGATGGATTAAATGGAATCATGCAGAGAAAGGGTCAGGTGCAGTAGTTATTGTTATTATAAACTTTATATTTGACCCAATGCCTAATCAGAGCAACCTGCCTTGGAACTTGGTCCTATTTGTGGGGTATCGCCAGCTTTTTTGAGAATACTTTAAGGTTCTTAACTCCCCACGGCTTCCTGTGGTCTGTAAGGGTCCCACCACCACTCCATTCAGTAACTCTTTGGATCTGAACAAATTAGTAGCAGAAATGAAGGAAGGGCCAAGAAATACCCTCCCCTTTCCCTCTACCCACCCCATCCTGGATTCTCCTTGATTAGTACATCCTAGGAAAACAATTTTCATTCTTTCAACATTATTATCTTTTATACGTGACATCATGTACTAAATGTGGAATATGCAAAATCAGCAGACTGTGTTTCTTGTCCTTGACAAGCCAAGAATATTCCCAACCCAAATTCTAAAAATGGACCAGACAGACCTCAGTCTCCCAAAGTATAAGAAGATGGGCGTTCCTCAATGAATGTTCAGGGCAGTCGTTGGCAAATCACAGTCCTCAAAATTTTTGTAAGTTCAGAGGTTGCACGGTGTCACATGGGCCTAGAGTTTTCCTCGATGCCTTCACCATCTGCTGGCCAGCGTTCTGCCTTCATTCGTGTTCACTTTTATTTCAGCTGGATGTCTCCTAACATCCTGGCAAGGAAATGTTTCTAAGCTATAAAGAACCTGGAATGTGTTTTCCAAAAGTACATTTTTCAACATTCAAAAAAAAGAAATTAAAAAATGCACCATTAGCCTCAGGGCAGATGATTTAAAAGATCTCTCTTGTGATGGCTTCAAATACGTTGGTGGTTGGAAAGCTGGTGCATGAATATAAGGCATATATTATTCCGCAGCGAGGCTTCAGAGGAGGAAACTAGTTAGGGGAATATTTTCCTGCCTAACATTTTATCCCTGCTGAAATAAGTCAAAATACCCAATGTTCTTTGTATTCAGAGGTGACACTGGTACAAGCCCGACTGTCAGCTGCTGTCAGTCCCGGGCTTTGGAAGCAATGTCACGGTGCTTTAGCTTGCTTTCCAGGTTGCTCAGCATGCCTTTGAAGCGCTGCCGCTACTCCGCTCTTCCACAGCTCAGTGTTCAGCCAGATTGCACTACTTCAGCAGGAACCCAGCTAAGTACGGAAAAGGTAGTGGCACAGGCTCCGCCCTGTGGAGGACTGAATCCTGTCTTTTAGAGAGTGACCCTCCAGTAGGCGCATCCACGTGCTTGGGGGCGCTGTGACAGTGCCTATTCCTGGGCCTTATTCCCAAACCTACAGATTCAGGGACTAGGAACCCGCATTTGTCCTGGTGATGCCTGTGCACTGATGGTTAAGCCCTCTGAGTTGAGGGCTTTTACGATCACTGTGCTTGGTTGAGCCTCTTTTACAGTCTGCAGAAGCTCGTTCCCAGAAAGACACCTGAACATCACCAAGGGAGGGCCTATTCATATGACTCAAATTTTCCCAGAAAACTTTCTGTCCCTTAAATGGTTTACGACTTATATTTCGTACATGTCCTGCATACGATCAGACATATCTTTCTAAGTGGCCAGGTAGATTCTAAACAAAGGCAGAACACAAGTCAGGTTTGAAACATGAGCGTCCTGTGAAGGAAGAAGAGCTTGAAGAGTGGGAGCAGAATTATAACCTTCCGTGCGAAGGGAAGAAGCCCTCAGCTCGGCTGATACACAGTCAAGGGCCCTTTCAGGTTTTGGAGAAGGAAATAAAACAAGTGCAACGACACCTTAAACCCTCTCCCCAGACAGGTCCACTCCTAGCCCTGCTCAGGGCAGACTGTGTTTCTTCCTCGGGCCACCTGGGGCTCAGAGCTCCATATCTATCCGTATGCTTTCTACAACTACAGGCAGCGTTTCCATCCATGCTATTTTTTTAAACTTTTGATTCTGAAGAAATTATAGATTTGTAGGAAATTGCCAAAAAAACATACACAGGGTTGTTCCATATTCCCTGAACTCAGTTTCCCCAATGGTAACATCTTGCACAACTACAGTATAATATCACAGCCAGGTCATGGTCATTGGTACAATTCACAGAGCTTATTCAGATTTCACCAGTTTTACATGCATTATGTGAGTGTGTGTGCGTGTGTGCGTGTGTGTCTGCAGTTCCATGCAATTTTATCGCATTTGTAAATTAGTACAACCTCTACCACAGCTAAGCTACCGAACCGTTTTATCAACACAAGGCTCCCTGTGCACCCCTTCCACCACCATTCCCAACCCCCAGAAACAGCTCATCTGTTTCCCATCTCTGTAATTTTCCACAATTATTTTTTAAATAGCATTTTAATAGCCCTGAGGCCACCTCCAACAGTGCTGCGCTTCCTGCCTGGACTGTCCAAGCTGTCTCTCATGGTACCAGTTACTGTTTCTGTTAGTGCTCTCGTTACAAAGTTACATAAATTTTTAGTGCTCTGACTATCATCCTAATATTCCTAAAAGCATTATTTTGAATGTACAATTTTGCTGAATGTGTGGTTTTTCAAGCAACGTCTCTTCCATGTCATGGCAGGAATAACTGTGTGATGGCTCCAACAGAACAGAAGTTTTTATGGTTACCCACGGAGGAGTCCAAGGAAGATACTCTGTCTGGAAAGACTTCTTTCCAGTTGACAACCAAGTAACCCGGATTCCTTTCATTGTGTGATGTTGCCACTTTGATGGTTAATTTTATGTGTCACATGGGTTGGGGCATGGATGCCCAGAGACTTGGTAAAACATTATTTCTGAAGGTGTCTGTACAGGGTCTTCTGTACATTTGACCCAGTAGATTTAGTAAAGTAGTTTGCCCACTCCCTCTCCCCAGGATGGTCAGACTTTATCCAAGCTGTTGAGAGCCTGAATAAAATCAATGGCTGAATAAGAAAGAACTCTGTCTTTGAGCTGGGACCCTGATCTTCTCCTGTCTTTGGACTTAGGCTCCCACTAGCATTTACACCTTTTGCTCTCTTGGTTCTCTGGCCTTCAGGCTCAAACTGGAACTCAACCGCAGGCTCTCCTGGGTTTCCATATTGCCAGCTGCACATCTCAGACTTTTCAGCCTCCATAGTCAGGTGCGCCAATTCCTTACAGTAAATCTCTTTCCATGTCTGTTTCCTGTTAGTTCCGTTTCTCTGGAGAGCCCTGACTGTACAGGCACTCCCGAGGGAGGGCCATGGCACAGCTGTATCTTCCTCTCGGATGGGCACAGAGACAGCAGAAGAAGCATAGCTGTTTCTTCAAGGTGACTAGGAAATGACATAGATAACTTTCATTTAAGTTCCACTATCTAGTTCCATGGCCACATGGCCACTCCTAACTGCAACAGGGGCTGAGAAAAGTTGAGATCAAAGGACATCTGTCTTCTACCTTCTAAAAATGGATGGAGGTTTCCCTAGGAGAAAAAAGGGTGAGAGTATACAGCTTTAGACTAGGCAAAAAAAGAGAAAAAAGTGTCTGAAATAATAATGAATGCAGAAATGAGGCTGCAAAATTTTCATCTCAGAATTGTTTGTAATAGTGAATATATTCTAACAGCTTAAATAAGCCATAATATGAGATTGGTTAAATACATTATGAAGGATTCATACAACAGAATGAAATTCAGTGTTAACAGTGGTGTTTGCCAGGGCACTGGTTGGCTCAGTGGTAGAGCTTCAGCCTGGCTTGTGGATGTCCTGGGTTCGATTTCCAGTCAGGGCACACAAGAGAAGCGACCATCTGCTTCTCCACCCCTCCCCCTCCTCTTTCTTCTCTCTTTCTCTTCTCCTACTGCAGCCATGGCTCAGTTGGTTTAAGTTCATTGGCCCCGGGTACTAAGGATGGCTCTGTGGAGCCTTTACCCCAGGCACACGGTCCCAAATGGGCAGAGCATCGGACCCAGATGGGGGCCGCCAGGTGGATCCTAGGCAGGGTGCATGTGAGAGTCTGTCTTTCTGTCTCCTCTCCTTTCACTTGGAAAAAGAAGAAGAAGAGAAAATAATGGTGCTTTTGAAAAATATGTGGTTTAGAATGAGTGGAAAATGTTTATAATGCACTGTTGGGTGTAAAAGCAGGCAATAGAACATATATACAGTATGTTCCTTTTCTGCCAAACAACAGTAACAAAACAGTAAAGATGTGTATAGAAGAGAAACTGAATGGTTAGCCTTCTGGGAAAAGAGAGGTTCTTATTTTTTTAAATATGTAGTTTCCAAATTTTTTATTATTGCTTTTGTATTTTTCTGAAGTGAGAAGTGGGGAGGCAGAGAGACAGACTCCCGCATGCGCCCGACCAGGATCCAACAGGCATGACCACTAGGGGGCGATGCTCTGCCCATCTGGGCCATTCCTCCTTTGCAACCAGAGCCATTCTAGCACCTCATGTGAAGGCCATGGAGCCATGCTCAGCACCCGGGGCCAACCCTGCTCCAATGGAGCCTTGGCTGCAAGAGGGGAAGAGACAGACAGAGAGGAAGGAGAGGGGGAGGGTGGAGAAGCAGATGGGTGCTTCTCCTGTGTGCCCTGGCTGGGAATTAAACCCAGAACTTCCACATGCCAGACTGACACTCTATCACTGAGCCAACCGGCCAGGGCCTAAATTTTTTAAAATATAAAATATGCATCATACTTGAAATAGAAATAATAAAAAATCTTAAATAAGGTAATATATACCGCTGACCATAAAACAAGGATAACAGGCACAAAGATGAAAGAAGAACTGGTAGCCTGAGTTTGAATCCTTGCTCTACAACTCATTAATTGTTTTACTTTGGAATGAGTTATCAACCTTTCCAAGTCTTGATTTCCTCATCCATAAAATGAGAACACTGGAAATAAAAATATCGACCTCACTGACTTGTTGTAAGACTTAAATAAAATACTGTTCTTCTAGTTCAGGACTTGGCACACAGTAAGTGCTCCAAGAGCTTAACCAGTGTTATCAGGATCATTATTAACAGTAATGAAATACTATTTTAGGGGAACTCAAGGGCATGGTATAATATGGAAGTCTTTGAACACTCTCTCCACCCTGGGCCAAATTTCAGTCCTCATGGATAAAGTCTTGGTTCTTCCCCCAAATCTGCATTGCTTTTCTTTTACCTCAGTTTTTGCACTATGCTTGCTCATACACTTTCAAACACGTTCTTTGTTATCAATACCAGTCAGCCTAAACTCTAATCTCATTAAAAAAATCCCACAAATTATAATCTTCTTTATGTCATTTTAACAGATCACAGCATCAATCAGTCATTACCAAAGGTCATTTCTAAAGAATTTGTCATTTAAGAAACTTCTAAGCAATTGTGGCGACCATATTTTCTAGAACGTCTCCCTTACTACCACCACACACATGCCTGTCCCTGTTCCCAGCATTTCCTACTATGCAGAGGTAACTCTGCTGGCTCTCAAGCCCCTCACTCAAGGCTATTGTCCTCCAATGTCCCCCAAGTAGGCCTTTCTTCTTCCCTTTCTTTGGGGCAGGCAGCCTGTGCCCACTGATCATAGATAAGTCTGGTTAATTCTGGATGTGGTACAGGAAGCCACTTGACAATGTCTTTACCCTAGACCTTATCGGTGATTAAGATGAATTTTGGCCTCTATCTTCCTTAACCTTTGTCTTATTTCCTAACTGGTTCGAAACCTGGATGGAGAAAGCAGTTTTAGTTATGGCCCCTCCTAAAAGTTTCGAAGAAACACACACTCCCTCTCTCTCTCTCTCTCTCTATTTCTTGAAAATACAATTCAAAAGATAAAGGTAGCTTTTTCTTTTTCTTTTTACTAAAGCAATGATAAAGAACAGGTAGGGAAGAAGTTACACTGAAGCATCCAAAGAAAAAAAATATGACCGGAATTGGAAAGAATAGGTGAGTGCTCAATGTAAATTCAGTTTGAATCTTTAGGATAGGATAGTATTTCTCAAACTTTAGTAGTGCCCAAGAGTCACCTGAGGGTGTTGCTGAAATTTATATTCTGATTCAATGAGTTCGGAGCGGTACCCAAATTTCATCTTTACAGTAAGCTCCAGGAGATGTCACTGCCTTTGGTCGTCACACAACACCTTAGGTAGCAAGGGTATAAGATACCATGAACTGCTACCTTCTGCACTCAATAATCACTCATCTACTGATTTATTTTGAAGCAAATTTACATGCATAATCATTTTGGCTAACCTAGTATTTACGATGCACCTCTGGTTTCCTGAGGATACCAGACTGCACGTCCGTCTGGGGAGTATACCATAGTTGCTCATGTCACTCACCTGCCCCCACCTCTTAATGGCTCCCGATTATCAGCAAGCTTTGCTGCATTAACAAACTACCCCAAAACACAGCAGTTTAAAACAACAACTGTTTATCTTGCTCACGGTTCCGTGGGTGATGATTTGGGCTGGGTGTGGCAGCCGGAGGCTGCAGGGCGCTAGGGTGATGTTCCCCGGATAGTGCTGACTGCTGACTGGTGCAGTGGAGAGCACCGGATCACATGTCCCTCACCCACCTCCCCTGGCGTCTGCAGGCTTGTTCAGATGGTGGCAGAAAGGTTCCAAGTGCAGCATTAGGCTCAGGCCAAACGTGCAAGCCTTTCTCATGCTTCTACCTGAATCATGTTTGCTACCATCCCTCCTACTGGCCAAAGCAAGCTGCACGACCAAATTCAGCATTAGTGTGGGACAGAATCACTAGGAGGGGGAAGGAGCTGGGGCTGCTTTTGCAATCTGAATATTCAAGTTCAAACTGGCCTTTGAGACCTTCCCCAGAGAGGCTTTTCAGGGTTTGTTCCCCCCCCCCCCCACTATTGCTTTTTCACTTCATTCCTCCTGGACTGTTCTATCTGCATCTGAACAGAGCCCTAGACCTCTTTCCGAATGCTACCTCCTACTTAAGCTTGATGGCTACATTGGGTGGGCTCTTCAGTCATATGGTCCATCCATTCAGACTCCTATATTTACTTATGTACAGGCTGCACCCTCCCCTACTAGATCAGGTATTTCTAAAGGGTTTTGATTGTGGCTTGCTCATTTTTGCATTCTTGTAACACCTAGCAAATAATATCAATTGCTACTATTTATTATGTGCTAATAATTACTGAGTGTAGTTCCTTTATATATTTTTTATCTCATACAGAGAAAATATTATTATTGGCTTCCTTTCATAGATTAAGAGATGAAACACAGAGAAAGGTAGTGACTTGTCCAAGATCACAGAGCCAGGAAATTGCACAGTCAGGAATTGAACCCATTATCTATTGAACTCAGAGCCTGAGTTCCTCATTGATTCAAAATAAATGGTTTTGAATAAGCAACATGCATATAATTAAGACTTGACCAAGGAATGTATACCAGTCCACTTTTTGGGAATTCAAGTCAGGCTTCAGGGCTAAAAGAAGGCTCTGGGGTTAACGGGCTTCTTCTCTCTCACAGAGATGAGCTCAGATATTTAGTCAAGTCTATAGGCTCCAAATAGTCCTTCGTTCTCCGTAGAAGAGTTTTCAGGCTCTGTAGAACTGAATCATTGATAAAATGAATTTCAGACTCATAAAAGACTGAAAAAAATGTCTAGAAAGCTCCTTATTAGTGTCTAGGGAGATAAGGAAGTGACAGCCATACCAGCACTGATATCATATGGTCAGCATAATGTTTTATATAAAGGGAAATGAAGTCAAGATGAGAAGCTTGCAGGGTGTGTATAGTTTCTGCCTCCTTCCAAAAAGGATTTGAGTCCATTGCAAAGGGAATGGCTATTTGTTTTTGAAAAATTTTGTAAGAGTTTATTTGAGCCTGACCAGGTGGTGGCGCAGTGGATGGAGTGTCGGACTGGGATGCGAAAGACCCAGGTTCGAGACCCTAAGCTCGCCAGCTTGAGCACGGGCCCATCTGGCTTGAGCAAAAGCTCGCCAGCTTGGACCCAAGGTCTCTGGCTCCAGCAAGGGGTTGCTCCATCTGCTGAAGGCCCGCGGTCAAGGCACATGTGAGAAAGCAATCAATGAACAACTAAGGTGTCGCAACAGCAACGAAAAACTAATGATTGATGCTCCTCATCTCTCTCTGTTCCTGTCTGTCTGTCCCTATCTATCCCTCTCTCTAACTCTCTCTCTGTCCCTGTAAAAAAAAAAAAAAAAAAAAAAAAAGTTTATTTGAGCCAAAAAAACTAAGGACATGCCTAGAAGCAAGATCTCAGCACTTGAGAAAATGCTCCAGAGAATGATAGTTCCACAGTTCATTTTATACATTTAGAATCAAAGGAGAGAACGTAAGAAAGGTTACAGAAATCCATTGGTAGTGGACTAAGGAGGGAGCAGAAAGGATTAAGGGGAAATCTCTAGAACAGGATAAAAAGCAAAATGGAGAGACACACTCTTCTACATTGGTGGGTGCAGGACAGTAACACCTAACATAGAAACAGAAATGATATGAGGGCAACAAGATAACAACGGGTTTCCTGGTGTCGTGCCTGGAAAAGAAAACTACTCTGACACCTCAAAGGTGTGTCATCCTAGATGCCTAGTGACAATGGCCAGGGCTCCCCCAAGGTAAAGATCGCCCTTTGCTAAGGAAGCAACGGGCCTGGGACACGACTACTCGCCACGACCTGCCCTGTCTGGAATTTATGATCAGACCACGCTGTGTGGTTACTTTCTGTCACTGAGCTTGTCAGGCCCGCTGTGTGGCCCTCTGATCATGTCAGGTCTACTTTCTCGTTCACACTTGCATTTCATTGCTGTCATTAGCGGAATTCAGATCCTTGCAGCTGTGGGACTGAGGTCCTCGTTTCCTTGCAGGCTGTCAGCCAGGATGACTCTCACTGCCCAGAGTGTGCCCACATTCTTTGACTTCCTCCAGCTTCAAGTCAGCTCCGACCTGTGAAGTCTTTCCCAGGCTTTGAATCTCTTATTTCTGCCAGGAGTGGCTATTTTTAAGCAGTGCGGTTACCCATGAGGCATGGTGAGTCATTCTTGATTAAAATGCTGAACTGGCCATGCTGACGGGAAGACTCACATTGAGTCATCAAGGCTTTCATCTCTCTTGGGCAATACGGGAGAACTTCTTTTCTCTCAATGTCTCCATTTTCAATATTCCACAAGGACATCAGTATTGATTGGGCTTCACGCTCTGGGTCTGGGGTTGTGAAGTCTGTTCTAATCTGACTCTGATTATTTACTTCCCAGCACTATAGTTGAAGTTTGGGCAGCTGTCAACAGGGGATGACAACGCCTTAGGCTTAGTTACATAGGGACGGGATAATCTGGTCAGTCTTTCTGTAGGCTTGGATAATGCAGGGGGAAAATATTACCAGCTAAAGCAAATAATGTTTTGACACTGTTTTCACTTGTAAAAAGTATGGCAAACCATTGAGAGTGTAAAGGAAAGAGATGTAAACACCTCGTGGAGTAGTCAGGGCTGAGTGCGGGAAGTGGATGTGACTCTGGAAGGGACTTAATGTTAAGAACAGTGTGTTTACAAAATCACGGAAGTATAGGAATATGGGTTCTACACTGACTTCTAGAAGTGACTCCCAGAATACTGCAGAACTGACCCCCAGGGAAGCTGTCATCTCTGAGGTCACTAGATCTACCGATGTCAGGAGCCATGACTGAGGCTGTGTTTCCAGTACCAGGAAGCCACCCGGGAGGCTGGAGAAAGGACTCCAAAAGGCTGAAAAGCCCCCGTGTCTCCACTGCGTAGCTTGCCTGTAACAACACCCAGCGAGAGAAGCAGGACATATTCTCAGCCTTCTGAGTCTCATGCAAATACATCTAATTGGCCAAAGTTAATTCGCTTCCAGAATTAAGAATTGCCTCTTGAGAGGGAGTCTGGAAAATGTAGTCTGTAGTTGTCCAGCTACTGGTAAGGACCAGAGAAAGGGGCTGACCCAAGCAGCCCACACGCTCCACACCCAGGGCCTCGCGGCTTACTCACCACCTTGGCCACTACCGGCCACTAGAGCAGAGATGATGGTCTCACATTTGCTGACTGCTCCCTCCGTGCCACTTGCTGCGCTATCTCCTTTATATCCGTCCCTGCCTCCTCCTCGTTATTGCTATGCTCCCTTCCCAGTGGGGTGAGCAGGGGCCTGCAGAGACTGGGGAATTTGCACAAATTTACGCTGGAGGAAGAAGAGGAGCCAGGCTCTGAAATTCACCTGCCTGATTCCCACCACTACTGGACCTGCCCGATTCTCACCACTACTCGCCCTGCCCGATTCCCACCACTACTGGACCTGCCCGATTCCCACCACTACTGGACCTGCCCGATTCCCACCATTACTCGCCCTGCCCGATTCCCACCGCTACTGGCCCTGCCCGATTCCCACCGCTACTGGCCCTGCCCGATTCCCACCGCTACTCGCCCTGCCCGATTCCCACCGCTACTCGCCCTGCCCGATTCCCACCGCTACTCGCCCTGCCCGATTCCCACCGCTACTCGCCCTGCCCGATTCCCACCGCTACTCGCCCTGCCTGATTCCCACCGCTACTCGACCACTTCCTGTTATCACAGCTCTACCAGCTGCCACCCCTCTAAGTCCAAGGCCTCTGCAACTCCTCCTCACTCTCTTTCAAATGTCAGCGAGCCCCAGGCTCTGGGCCAGTCCACAGACTCCTGACAAGTCTCCTGCAGCTTTTTCTCTCACCCCTGCTTTTAACTGGCTATTGTAACTTTGTAACTACCTCTGCAGTTTCACTGCTTGGAGGGAACTTTCTCTTCCTACCTGTCCTCCCTCTGGAGAGAGAATTGCTTTGCTCATCCCAAGGAAGGTCTGAAATTACTTTCTGCTACATCCACATCTCCTTTTATTTCGTCTCTCTCCATTTGAAACAGAGAAGATGAAGGCGAGACCATGCTTTCTGAATTCTCTGAGTCTCAGCAAAATGTAATTACTACGCTTTTTTTTCTCTTTTTCTAATCACAGGAGACTTCTCTGAACAACTTAGTTACTGATTCTACTGCTCCCTCACTTTCTCCTTCCAACTGCTCTTTGAAGCCTGGCCTTGGTGTGCAAGTTATTTTGCTTCAAATTGCTTCAGCAGCCTCATTAATGAGGTTATGACAGCCAGACCCTGTCATGCTTCTCAAGAGACTTGTCATTTCCCCTTCCCCCAACATTTTTGAACACGTGAATGAAATGACAAAGTGATATCATTTTTTTGTCTATTTGCATCTGCCATTGGAAACTGTCTCCGGAATTTAAACTCCCTTCACGACATGGGGCGTCCCCCATTCATCCCTGGTCCCTGCTCTCCCTGCTCCCTCTACATCTGGGTTTATTCAGCAAGCATTGAATGGGAAACCGTTTTGGGGACCCATTGTTATCATGCACTCACTCAAAAATGTTTCTGAATGCATGCCATGTGCCAGGCACATGCCAGGTGCTAGGAAGAGTAGGTAAAAAGTCAGGGTTCCTGGTCTTCCAGAACCTTCTAATCCAGTGGATTACACAAAAGAATTTAAATTATATATATTTACTTTATATACTTTTCAAACTAGGTTCCAACTTCAATAAAGCAGTCAGGGGAGGCTTCTTGGAGGAGGTGACATTTACAATGAAAAATAAAGTAGGAGCCAGCCGTGCAGGATGAGAAGGGGAAGATCATTTAAGGCAGCAAGCACAGCATGTGAGAGGGTCTGGAAGTGGGAAAATGAAAATTTGGTGTGTTTCGTGGTCTGCAAGGAGGTCAGTGGGGTGGGAGCCCACCAGCTCAAGGAAGGGTAGCGCTCATTATCAAGGAGGGCCAGGCTGTAGAGGATCTTCCAAGTCAAGGTGAAGAGTCTGGATTGTACAGTTGGTGTGATAGGAAAGTGTGAAGGGTTCCTAGCAGGGGAAGGATGTGATTGGATGGATACTTAAGAGATCATTCTTTCTGCTGAGTGCTGAATGGAAGCAGAGAGGCCACTGAGGTTGTCCTCTGCAGTGAGGAGATGACAGAGCCCTGGACTAGATGGGGTGAGGGAGGTGGAGAGAAAGGGGTGGGGCGTGCCCCAAAGAGACTGCTGATACAAGGGGATTGGAGAGGTGGAGCAGAGGAGGCTGAGATGCCTCTGGGTTTTCAGCAGCAAGGAAGCCTGGCACCAATATGACAGGGATTTAATGGGCTTCCTGACTTAATAATATACTTTTGGCAACCTGTCCTTTCTCCATTTCTGGCTCTCCTCTTGTTACTCCCTCCACATCCCAGTGGACAGAACTTTGAGGCTGCATAATTACCTGCCGAAAGCCTACAGCATGCAGTGCCTCTTGGCTCTGACAGTGGGGGCAGACAGCCTGGTGTGAACCCCGCTCTCTCCCTCGATGAATGGTGCAGTCTCACTGGATCCTCCCGGCTCAGCCTCTTCTGCTGTAAAACGGGCTCAGGGAAGTCGTACCTACCCCACCGGGCAGCTGGGAGGACTGGATGAGCGACTGCAGCTCAAGTCCTCAGAGCAGCCAGGTGCAGGCTCAGGGGCAGCTCACAGTAGTGTAAGTCAGAGGGACCAGGGGTTTTTGAGCTGCCTTCACTCTACACCTTTACAGCAGGACTGAGTGCTTCAAGGCCTCCCCCAAACAGATCTCATAATCCCATAGTGGGTTAACAAAGACACAGACTATTTTACTAAGTATCACATAGGGACATGGAGGATGGGGATTTCCTCTAGAGTGGACAGCATTTCATTTCAAATCTCCCACTGAAAATCTGGCCTCTCCTCTCTCTCCCTGGGCACTTGCTGCATATCTGTCCCCACCCCCTACTTCCTTCCTGCTGTTTTCCTGGCCTCTGGACCTGGAATCTCCCTCTTACCTCACCCTTCATTTAGGTACAGAAACCACAACTGGTTTTGCCAATCATAGGGGGCTGGCGGGGGGTGGGGTGGGGAAGGGTATAGCAGAAAAGAAAAAAAAGGCTAAAACCTTTCCGGGCTAAGATATTGTCTCAAGAGTTAGTAAAAAATATATTGAAAATAAACTCAAAGAATATAGAAGACAAGAAATGATAAAGATAAGACAAATTAGGGAAATAGAGAACACAGAGAGGATTAGATCCGTGGTGAAACATTCTAGAAAATACTGACCAGTACTCTATAAAATTGTCACAGTCGTGGAAAATAAGAAAAGAATGAGATATTGTCCTAAACCGGGGAAACGAAGAAGATAGAAAGACTGAAAGCAGCGTGGCATCCTGATGGATACGCCGAGAAAGGCACACGAAGGTCCAGCACAGTGAAGCGAGTAGCTTCAGGTCGAATTGATGCCAAGATGGGTGCCAATGGCAAGTGAGGGGCAAGAATTGTGTTGATTGCCCTGAGGTCTTGAAAGAAATGGATATCCTTGTCCATCTGATTTCTTTACTTGCGACACTGAAGAGCTACAGGGGCCCGTGCAGGGTCTGAGAAGACCTTTGACTATATGGCCTCCAGCTACACCAGGGGTCCCCAAACTGCGGCCCCCTGAGGCCATCTATCTGCCCCCACCGCACTTACGGAAGGGGCACCTCTTTCATTGGTGGTCAGTGAGAGGAGCACAGGATGCATCTGCACCCATAGTTCCCATTGAAATACTGCTCAGTTTGTTGATTTAAATTGAATTGTTCTTTATTTTAAATATTGTATTTGTTCCCGTTTTGTTTTTTTTACTTTAAAATAAGATATGTGCAGTGTGCATAGGGATTTGTTCATAGTTTTTTTAATAGTCCAGCCCTCCAATGGTCTGAGGGACAGTGAACTGGCCCCCTGTGTATAAAGTTTGGGGACCCCTGAACTACACATTTGAACCCATCCTTGGCTCCTGACTTTAGGGTATATTGGTGACGTTTGGGTGACAGTTTGGCAGGATCTATCTACTCTCCGGGATCTGCCCCAATTCAAAGTCAGTGGACTTTGAAGGTCAGAGAATGCCAGGTACAATATTAAAGCCGTTATCTGAGTATGTATCGAATATAATGGGGAAGGCGAGGGTATATCCGGAGCAGACACAACTTGATTGCAAATAGAAAAGTTCTCTGGAACTTTAGAAACAGTCCTCTGTTGAGCACTTAATATTAGAATTCGATTTGCAGAGTAAGTCTCTCCTTATTAAATTTGCAGGGGCGATGTCGCAGGGCAGGAAGACATGTTCTTCATTCAAGGGCCCAAGGGTTACAGTTAGGAGCCTGTATATTCCCAGGAGATAGAAAAAATATGTTGGTGATTTGCAAGACAGGAAGTGGTTGGGCAAAGATGAGGGCTTCAATGTAGTAAGAGTAGTGCCCTTATCTGCCAGGAATTGATGAGGTTGTCCATCTACGCTTGCTGAACTTGAGTGTTCAAGGAGAAGTTGGGATATTGGGAGCTTTTTCCTTCCCCACAGCATCCACAGTGATCAGAATTGAAGGGTTTCCTGTGTCTTGGTTTTTGTGAGGTGGGACATCCTTTTTTCCAGTGTCCTTTCTATTTACACTATCCACACTGTCCTTGTCAAAAATGGTAGCTTGGGAAGTGGGCCGCCTAGCTGTTTAATCTGCAAGAGCACAGTTCACTTTGGATTCTGTCTCACTTTCATTCTAAACCTCTCTCAAAATGTTCTGACAAGAGGTTTAGTTCAGGCAAAGGTTCCATTTTCCATTCTAATTTCTACTTTTGAATTAGGCTTCCAGTTTCAGGCTTAACTCCATTGACAGAGTGAGATGAAAAATCTGCTTTTATGCCGGCACCTTCTTAACTCCTGAATGTTCTTGGAAAGTATTTTCATAAAAATATCTTATATTTTCATCTTTTTCTGTTTGCATGACTGAATTATGACCCAATAAAATTTTATTAGAAATGTCTGGGGAAACTACTTTTGGGAGACTTTGCCCTACTTTTCAGGCCTCTTTTTTATTTTTATTTTTAATCCTAGGTTTATTGTGGAAAAGAGATCCTGTAAGATCCCTTGTTGGACCAGTCCAATCAGCCAGGCAAGATTTAGCATCGGAAGTTCTGACCAACATGTGTATAAGTTGATTTAGGTTAGGTAAACCTGAATCATATGCACCCAAAGAATTTTAAATTCTTCTAGGAATAGTTGCTGGTCTTCCTGTAGAGTAGGGAAGGTCATTAATTATAGTCCTTAATTCATCTTGGGTCCAAAGTCTAATTCTACAGTTGCCTGCACACCTGGCTCATGGGAGGGGTGGATATTTACAGGCAACTAATAGTTTGTTGACTTATCAGAGTTGAGAAAAGACAGGAATTCTGGTCAAGAGGGAGCAGAGGAAGTAGTTGATGGAGGTAAGGAAAGAAAGAGATCAGAAGCCTAAAGGGGAAGAGGGATGTTGGATGTAGGGAGGCAACTGAGGTACAAGGAGAGGAAGTATATACCAAAAAATGAATCCAGTTTGCTGTTGCCTAAGATTGTCAAATTGCCCATTATCTTTGGCCAAAGAATCTTTTATTGAAATAATTCTTGAACCAGAATTTCTTTTGGAGGCCTCTATCTACCAATCAAAAACTGCTGCCCACTGACCTGAGAAATCTTAATTCCTCTTCTTTTCTAAGGTTATATCAAATAAAAAAATTCATTTAAGTCAAATGTTCTCCAAAGTGGCCACTAAAGGCCAAATCCTCATTGCTGAAGTTATACCACTCAGAGAGGTAAGCACCAGAATTAAGACTGTAACAAGAGCACATGTAAGAAGCAGTGGTTTTCCATGGAGGAGGAGAGGATTTAGGCTTAGGGGATCCCAGAAGAGCTGGCAGCGGCTACTGATGATTGTGCTTTCAGTATCTCAGGCCCCATCTGATGGTTGGCTCCTCTGAACACAGACCTGAAAGTCTGTGCCTTGTGGCAGGTGGAAAATTGGAGTAAACTCTCTCTCTCTAAATTAAAAATAAACTCTCAGGACACGGACACACACACACACACACACACACACACACACATACACAATAAAGACAGAAAAAACCTCATCTAGTTTTATTGGTGACCTCCAACAAAGTTTGTCCAAATGGATGCCAGTCCAGAGAGAACTGCAAACTCATTGGTCTGTGTCTCTGCCTGAGTTCTACCTCGTGATTCTTATGACAGACAACACTTTTAGGCAAAACAATAGAAAACAGAAGCACAGAAGAGAGTCAGCAAGGATGAAAGGGCATAGTCTGATTCCACCAAGGATGCTTAACTAATGGGAACCAATAATAAAGCCTGGGCACCAAATTTAGAATAAATAGCTGAGGAACTCCATGCAGACAGCAGGGTTCACATCCAGCACTGACATACCACAATGGCACTGACTTGACAAGCCTCAAGTAGCAAGGTGCAAGGGGCCTCTGTGGGTACCTCATCTGGTCCAAGGCTGGGGTCCGTGGTGAGGGGCAGTGAGGACCATGTCTCAATGGAGTCCTCAGGAAAACTGTGGAAATAAAGGGAGATGAGCCAAATAACTAATATAATTTCAGAGCTTGCTAGAGTAAGGGAGTTAGCGACCATCACTTGCATTTGTAAAACTAAGAGGCAGGCAGGGGAGTGGAAAAGCTTTATAGCAAACTAGGGAGAAGTTCCGGTGTGCTCTGGTTGGAGGTTGTTGGCAAGGGGACGGTGGAGGTGGACTAACTAGTAACGAGCATCTCATGTCATCGGTTTGGGGAACGTATTTGGCTTTTACTAGTTTGTTCTGAGTTGGAAGCAGGTGAAAAAATTGGGGAATCAGCAGTCACTGACCATGTTCTAACTGTTAGGGGCAGACTGCTGCCGGGTTTGGCTTTGGCTTCCTGGGCTACTTGCTGCCAAGGCTGTGGGTTGGGGTTCTCATTTGGACCTTGTCCATTTCTCAGATCAGTCTATTAAGGTGAAGATGTTGTTGAGAAGTTAGATTTCATTTAATCATCATAACTATCTCCTCCATGTCCCTATTTTACAGAGGAGGAATAAAAAAGCTCAGGGACTATGAGTAATGTATCCAAGCCATACAACTAGTGACACAAACAAAATTCAGACCTACACATGTTAGACCTATTTGCAACTATGTTCCAACATTTAAAGACCATACATTATTCCGATGCTTTTCTATCTGTTTAAAATAGTAGGTGCTCAAAAGTTTTCATTGGCTGAGTGAATAGATGAAAACAATTTTGTAACACCTGTTTTGAAATTGTATGCATAGCCTGTGTTTTGTGACTCCTTTAGTGATGGCATGTCTTGATGGATTTAGTTTTGGGAAATAAACATTTTTTTCTAAATTAAGACGGGTGAATAATGTGAGGGAACCTGCTGGCAGAAAACCTAGTGTGTACATTCAGTAATGAGATGAATCTTGGGATTTTGCACATTTTGCATGTGATTGACAAAGCAGCTTTGAAGGTTTTTCTTAAGGGAAAGTTGTAAATAGTTGCATTTTGAGAGAATGGTCTCAATTTCTCCAAAGTTTGAAGGATAGTGCTTATTTTTAAAAAATAAGACAAATTCTCATTATTTTTGTGATTTAGCTTTTTGTGTAGTTTTTCACATTCTCAAACTGTTTACATCATTCAACAAGTATTTGTTGAACATCTATTATGTGTTCAGCGTGTGCTTTGAAACACACTGAACACATAATATGAAACATAGATATGAAATATACTCTTGCCAACCATGGCCTCAGAGTTTGGTTAAGGAAGACAGAATATTAACAACTGAAATGCAATTAAAGTAGTACCATGGCTGAAAAATGGCAGGATGCCCTGGGAACATGCAGTAGGAATAATAGTGAGTTGGTATGTGCTAAACCACTGGTTTGTGGTGGGGTGGGTATAAGGAGGTAAGTGTGCTGGTTTCATGGTGTAAATGCTCCCACTGTGGCCAAGTTAAGCTACTAGCATGATGCTACCAAACGAGGAAGTTGGATAGAGATGTGCAGTAGCAACACCACAATATCTTATCTACAGACAACATCAATCTAAATAATGTCAAAACATAGGTAAGAGTAAAGTGTGGTAAAATAATTGGGAAGTGATGAGTCTCAGCACTTATTACTTTTGCTTTTAATATAGTTCATTGTAAACTTACTTATTGTTAGAGAGCAGCTATATTTAAAAGCCAGCTCACAAAATTACTGAACATTTAACAATCAGCTCTAGTAAGCAGGTGTGAAGCAGTGCAAATGGGCTGCCGCACGGCCCTGGACAAGAGCAATGTCAGGAATTACAGTAGAATCATCTCAGGTGAAGACTGCAAGGAAATCGAAGGCAGCACTCCTGCCTTTTCATTTCTGTATCTCCAGCACCTAGCGCTAGGTTGCTGAATAGTCAACGTAAATCATTTTATATAAATGATAAATATATATAAATAAATTTAGCCCCTACTGTGTTCTGCAAACTACTCTAGGAGCTTGGCGGTGGGTTTGGGTGGGTGTGAGGGTGGCAGTCAAAATCAAGGCCCTCCTTGTCTTTAGGGAATTTAAACTTGTGTGTGTGTGTGTGTAAACAAATGCCTGCCATATAAGGCGGTGGGTGATAGGGTTAAAAATTCAGCAGTGCAAAGTAGAAAAGTGGAGAATGGCTATTTCATAAGGGGTTATGAGACGTAGGAAGGTAAGGACGGAATGTTCTGTTATCTGAGAAACACACTCTGTGGAAGGCTGCAGCACGTGCACGAATCTCACCATTAAACAAGGCTGGAACACTGAGAAACTGAGGAAGTTTCTTCTTCAGAGAACCCCACGCGGTTGCCCTTTACTTTCCTTAGGTCTTCTGCACAGCGCGAAGTCCTTCCTTCAAGTCGGTCTCAGAAACACTAAGGGCTTAACTAGACCCTTAGTTAAATAGTCATGTAAACTACAGGGACCGATCAAATTTCCAGCATCAGAAGCCAGCTAAACGCGCTGACAACCCTGCGCATGCTCAAATTCTCCAATATCTGGTGCACCAACTCAGGCGGTTCGCGCATGTGCGAGAGCGAGGTTTACAGTTTTGACCCAAGGGCTTGCCGTACCGTCCAGGCGGTGAGTTGCACCGTGTGTTCTATCGTGTGTCTGCCGCGGGTCAAGTGCTGTCCCGCCACAGTTGCTACCGCCAACATGAATCGGGAGAGTTTCGCGGCCGGCGAGAAGCTGGTGTCGCCGACTTACGTGCGGCAGGGCTGTGAGGCCCGCCGATCGCATGAGCACCTCGTACAGCTGCTTCTGGAGCAGGTAGCGAGTTGTCTGGACCCTCTCTCGCCGCCGCGCCCCCAGGCTCCGCCCCGCCCCGCCCCATTTACTGTGGAGTTCCGTGTCACTCGCTCTGGTTTGCCGGTTGAGACGTGTCCCCAGAGTCACACGCAGCCTAGCAGACGCTATGCCGATCTGCTGCACTCAGCTCTTCACCTCGCCAAAGGCGGCAAAACCCAGAGTGTGTTTCTAGAGGGCGTGTGGGGTGGAGATCTTGAGCCCCAGTTTGTGTAACTGCGATGCGGAAGCGAGTGGAGGTCCCAGTCGGTTTACTGTCTGGTTTGCGGAAAGGGCAAGGTTCGTCCCTCCCACCTGTCAGTCTTCCCGAGAACTCGGGGAACACGTGTTCGTGCACTACGCTGTACTAACTCCAGCCCTTGCTGCCTCGGAACAGCACAGGTCTCGCTCCTGCTGGCATTCCCGATTTTAATTTCACTGAAGTTTGACAACCACCGGTTTTAACACTTTGGTTTGGCGAACCTTTGTTGAAGATAAGGTTTTGTTAGTTTTCAGTTACCTTAACTTACTGCCACTTTAAACCGCAGTAAACGTCTCACCGTGTTCATTTATCTCTTCTCGCAACCTGCAGATAATCGTAATACACTGTAACCTAAACGTTCTGTTTGAGGTTTCTTCATAGTGCTGAGTTTCTGTCTGACTTTTAGACAGTAAGGAAAGGGCAAAATAAGACATGAAAACATTTTAAAATTCATTGACATGTGTTCTAGGGGACGAAGTGATCACCTTAAATATAATTAAATTATGCTTCAATATAATTATGTTTTTTATTTGTTTGTTTTAAGGGCAAATGTCCAGAGGATGGTTGGGATGAAAGTACACTTGAACTCTTCCTACATGAACTCGCAATCATGGATAGCAACAATTTCCTGGGCAATTGTGGTGTGGGAGAAAGGGAAGGGAGAGTGGCATCGGCCTTAGTTGCTCGGCGTCATTACAGGTATTCTTTTTTTTTTTAGATAGCGTGTGAAAACATTTATCTTTTTTCCTGTTTGTTTGTTTGTTTGTTTATGGGGGTGGCTAAAACAATGGTGGCTATATTTATTATATTAGGTTATGAAATCTCTGTAGCCCACTCTCCTATTCAGATAGTCATGTAAACTACATAGATGAGACAATTTAATCTCAGTAGATGCTTTGCAAGATAGTAGGGTCAAAGCTCTTGTCAGGTTCTGGATGGTTCACAATACTGGCTATATTTTCGGTTAAGAACAGTTAATCTAATAAACCTATTATTTTTAAGAGTTTAAAATATTTCATATATTGTAGTTTTCCATGTTTCTTTTCTACAGTTATAGGTTTTTTTAGAGAATGATGTATCAGTAGAACTTTAAAACATTGTTCATCTGCGTCTAAACCGAGTCCCCATTTTATAAGCACCTTGCTTTGTTGTAACTGATATGGGAAAAGGTGTCCTAAATTTAATTTTAGATTAAGTCACTCGTTCGTATTTTTTCAAAAGGTTTTCATCAATTCGGGTAACCATTTAATTGACTGTGGTTCCAAATATACTCATTTCTTTGTTCTCCAGCCTTTCTGTAAAATATATTTCTTAAAAATTCTTGTCTTCCATGACTTTAAATCATGATGAAATTTTCCATCCCATAGTAGAACGTTATTTAAATCAAAACCACCAAACTTCTAATTCAGTCAAAAGGTACAAACTTCAAGTATAAAATAAGTAAGTCATGGGATGTAATGTACATCACGGTGCCTACATTTAATAATATTGTATGATATACTCCAGGGTTTCTAAGAGAGTAGATCTTGAAGGTTCTCACCACATGAAAGAAAAAATCTGTTACTATGTTTGGTGATGGATGTAAACTAGACTTATGGTGATCATATTACAATACATACAAATATTGAATTGTTATCTTGTATACCTGAAACTAAGATGATGTTATATGTCAGTTAAAAGAAAATGTACTGCAGTTAAAACTAATGATCATGAAGGTATAACTTGGGTGAAAAATTCATGTTAAAAATGAGCTGATAATGGTTGATATTATCTGTAAAAAAGTGCTCTGTGTGTGAGGTTTCAGTGATAATGAAGTGTGTCAGTAGTATTCTGTGATAATGCTGGTGTACAGATTTTTTAAATCTATTTTACTATAAATTAAAAATAGATTTTTGATTTTGAAGAATATTCAGAGGTATTTTTAAATAGCGAATGACATGTAATTTAAAATGAGTGGATTTGCATGAAAGTTTTTAAAAATGGATTAAGGCAATATTTGAAGTATCGACTCATCCCCATTGCAACTTAGTCCCCTGCTCCAGTTAGGGAAAAAGGAAAGAAAGAAAAGAATTTAATGTCAGATATATTTTGCTTTTCTGCTATTGCACAACAAACCACTCAAAAGCAGTGTCTTAAAACAAACATTTATTATCTCATAGTTCTGTGGGTAAACTGGGTTCAGCAGGATGATTCCTACTTTGGGTTTCTCTTGTAGTTGCAGTCAGATGTTTCCTGAGAGTTTGGTCATCTAAAGGTTCAACTGGGCAATTTATCCAAGTTGATGCACTTGGATTGCTGGGAGCTCAGATGGCCTCTCCATGTGGCTTTGGCTTCTCCCAGCATAGCATCTGGGTTCTAAGAGGGAACTCCCCAAGAGCAAGCCCTTCATGAGGATTGATAGGAAGCTTTAAGGCTTCTCATAATATAACTCAGAAGTTCTGGATCATCACTTCTGCTAGATTATTTCTGGCCAATCAGGTCACTGAGGCCAGGCCAGATTCGAGTGGAGGGAATTAAACTCTACCTCTTGGTTACAGTACCACATGGGCACAGGGAGAAAAGGAATTAATGGTGGCTCTTTGGAGACTACATATCCCAGCATAGTTGATGAATTTGTTTCACTTTAATAAGATATTTTAATATTAATAGTTTGAAATATGTATACAATAATCAAATATTGCTTCTGGTATTTCTTGTTGTTATTGTTATTTATATACTTAAACAGTGGATTACTTAGAATGCTGGATACCTTTGTCTACTTGGCCCATTTTTTGTTTAGGTTCATTCATGGGATTGGACGATCGGGGGACATTTCTGCAGTGCAGCCCAAAGCTGCAGGTTCTAGCCTTTTGAACAAACTTACCAATTCTTTGGTCCTCGACATCATAAAGATGGCTGGTATGTACTGTTTTAATCATAATACTTTTGGCTGACCAGCCACACATGCCTTTGCCTAATTTCTTTTATTAATGCATCTTTAAAAAAGTATCTACATTGACTTTTGAAAAGACATGTGTATATGTAAAAATACCTCTAGAGTAAGATAGAAAATCAGAGCCATAAGCATGGGGGATGAGCTTGGCAGTGAGCTTGCTGAGAATGAGCACAGGAAAAGGAGCACTCAATCCACTGCTCTTACTTATTATTTGCTAGAGTATAGCACTTCTTCAGGAAGAATACTGGTTTTCCAATGGAATAACTAATTTCTGTTTTACTTCTTATTTCTAGGTGTCCGTACAGTGACCAATTGCTTTGTAGTGCCTATGGCAACTGGTATGAGTTTGACTCTATGTTTCTTAACATTACGACACAGAAGACCAAAAGCAAAGTATATTATATGGCCGCGGATAGACCAGAAGTCCTGCTTTAAATCCATGATCACTGCAGGTAAAAGAAGAGAACTGGTGTATATAATGTCTTCAATGCCACAGTTAAGCATTTCAAACTCTTTATGTAAAGACAGATAAATGAAAAGAAGCTACATCTATTTTCTATTTCTTCTTTTGATTGTGGTAAAATATACCTAACATGAACCATTTTAACCATTTTCAAATGTACAGTTCCATGACATTAAGTACGTTCACATCGCTGTGCTGCCATCACCACCATTCCTCTCCAGAACGTTTTCATCCTCTTCAACTGAAATCTGCCCATTAAACGGTCACTGCCCCTCCCCTCTCCTTCCGGTCCCTGGCAATCATCATTCTACTTCTGTCTCCATGAATTTGACTACTCCAGCTCCTTCATATAAGTAGAGCATTTGTCCTTTGTGCCTGGCTTATTTTACTTATATCTTTAAGATTTGATCCATGGTACAGTATGTGTCAGAATTTCCCTGTTTTAAGACTAACATTCCATTCTGTGTGTGTGTATGTGTGTAGACACTTGGGTTGCTTCTACCTTTTGGACGTTGTGAATAATACTGCATTGAGCATGGGTGTGCAAATACTGGCTTGAGTTCCTGCTTTGAATTTTTCTGGATATATACTCAAATTTCTGTGTCCCCGTTCTTTAAAATGGGGTTATGATCAGCTACCTCACTAGATTGTTTTGAGGATTAAGTGGGATGGCATATTAAATGTCCAGCAGTATTCCGTGAGCATGAGAGGTGCTTAGAAATGTTTGCTGCTTATACATGAGTGGAGTACACATAAACTATGACCACGAACCAAAGTGCAAGGAAAACAGGTATTCAGTACAGATGAGACAAACCTTTACATTGGTATTTTAGTATTTGTCTTGCTTAACTCAATTTGAATTTGAGAATTTAAGATTATTTTTGAATGACTTCAGTGTGTTTTATAACATGAACAGTACTGGGTATAACTAAACTGCATAAGTAATCCCAAAGAAACTCATGTAAAGGGATTTGTAATAATGACATATAGCAGAAACTGATAGAATTTTAAAAATATACTGCTTTATTTTAAGTGGTATAAATTTGTCAAGTCTGTTCATTTACATCCAATTAACCAAAGGATTGATAATTAAACTATCAGAAAAGATTGCCTTATTGAAAAACTGGAAACTTTCCCCCCAAACATGTTATGATCTGGACCACAATGGACACCTTATTCTTTTTCAGGATAGCCTCTATTCTTAGGCATCAAGATAGTTGTATTCTTTTTTGTTTAAGATTTTATTTATTCGTTTAGAGAGAGGAGACAGAGAGACAGAGAGAGAGAAAGGGAGAGGAGCAGAAAGCATCAACTCCCATATGTTCCTTGACTAGGCAAGCCTGGGGTTTTGAATCGGAGACTTCAGCATTCCAGGTCGACGCTTTACCCACTGCACCACCACAGATCAGGCAAGATAGTTGTATTCTTAAAAAAAAAAAAAGTACTTTAACTGTTTGAAAGTCAAAATAGGGTTGGGTGTAGATAATTTGAGAAATAGTAGAAAATCACCTGTTCTCAGGAAGCTACTTATTTAAGTGTTGTATATTTTAATAACTGTGAAGGTATAGGTTAAGAAACCTGGATGTCTTTGAACCCACGTATTTGAAGCGATGATTTTTTAGTGGCGAAGCTTTAATATTTCTGTAGATGGAAAAGGGATGAGTTGATGTGGATTCTAAAGCACACCAGAAACTACTTGCTCTTAACTTTGCTGTGTGACCTTGGGAGAGCCGCTTAATCTTCCTGAACTTTGGCTTCCTTATCTTTGAAATGAGTGAGTTGAGCTAAATGGTTTCTAAATCCTTTAGGCTTTTAAATCCGTGAATCTAGTCTTCTGCTAGATTTGGTATTTGGGAAGACTGAAGATGTGACTCCATAATAACTTTATGTGCAAAGTTTCCCAGGTTTATTTGCTATCCAATTTCTGAAACTTAAATGCTTAGGTTTTACTTTTACCCTAAGTCAGTGATGGGCAATCTTTTGAGCTTGGTGTGTCAAAATTCGCCAAAAAACGGAGCATAACTCAGTGGTGTGTCACTTCGAGAAAAACGGCCTAACCGGAAGTCCCAGAACTAGACGCTCTATGCCGGAGTTCTGTTGTTTTGGCCTCCAGACCTCCGGCACAGAGTGTCTACACTACAGCAAATGTTTTATCCTCGGCTACTGCACCTGGCCGTGCCGGAGCCGAGGATGAAATGTCTTTCTCGGCATGCGGCCCCATACTTCTCTGGTATGCGGCCACATGTGTCATTGAAAATGGCTATGCATGTCAGTGCTGACACGCGTGTCATGGGTTTCCCATCACGACCCTAAGTACTTATTAGTATTATAGAATACATAGTTATATAAGTGCTTTGTACATTATTTGGTGTATATATTGCTTATACAGCTTTTTAAGTTGATGGATAACTAAATATTTACCAGGATGACTGGAAAGCCAGTAGTCGCGGCCACTATCACAGCCGCCTGGCCAATGCAGGTTCACATTAGATTCGTACAGTCGGTAATGAAACAACGGAGCCAAGAACTGGTGAGCCATCAGCTTTAATTCTAGCTTGCACCCTGCGGGCAAGCAAAACACACACTGGGCTCCAAAACCCACACATTCAGTGCTCACAAAGCTACTGACTTATCCGAGTTTCCTAGCATCAAAGGTTTCTAGCTCACCAGACTTATTCATCTGTTTTCCTTCTCTTTCTCTCTGCACAAACTGGCTTCTTCCTCAGCACTCCACCATCTTGGCTGCTTCTCCTCTCCTCCACGTGGCCTTAATCTGCTTTCTTCTCCAATACTAACCTCAGGAACTGAGAGAGAGCAAGCTCCTGGCCTGCCCCACTTTATAGTATAGAAATCCAAACCTTTAATCCAATCTACAAACAAGGAAGTCTCTGATACAGAGTCACTTATCTGAGGCATAATGGGAGGATTCCTCATGAGAGTGCACCACCCCACATCATCCAGTCAGTCAAGGGTGTGGGGAAAAGCTTACTCTTAAAACTTGCACGTGGGCAGCGCCATCTTTAACAAAATGAGCATAATATATTTTATTGCCCAACACACATGCTAGTTAAGTGTAATGATTCAACTGAAAATTGATAAAACAGTTTTTATATTTATGTTATAGAAGGCCCTTGTAAGCTGAGATGAGTCATTACCCTTTTCCTTAGAGGTAGAACTGTTGGCCATGGTGAAGACAGCACCAAGTGTTAGACGGAGCCAGACCGACCTCAGTTCAGCAACCTTGGCACTTGAGTTCTGGCTAAGAAAGAATTCAGAAGCAAGACTCAAACAATAAGAGAAAGTTTATTGAGAAAGTTACAGAGTTAGAAGAAGTGAGCTGTTGAAGAAATGGATTTAGGAAACACATTACAGAGGCAAAAGAAGGGCTCTTTGACCTTAAGAGGAAAAAGTAAAAGTAATGCAGCTGGGAGAAGTCAGGGGGAACATAGGTGTGCTCCCAGGAAGGAGAGTGCCATGGGTCCTCCATCCCAATGGCTTTTAAGGGTGGGACTTTAGGGGAAGTCCCAGGGAGAGGATCTCAATAGAATGTCCATCAGCTTTCCAGTTGTGTCCTTTCAGAGTTATGGTCTCTACTGATTGGTCAGCACCAGGGCAGGGGGTCATTGGTCAATGCAGTTTGTCATCCATCACATTGCTTGTCTGATTTTGCTGCTTTTGTGGTCCTGGAGCAGAAACAGCTGAGCTCTAGATATTATCCCCAGGGTTAATGCTTAAGGGAGTGGTTGTGTAACGGCCTGTGTGGGAGTCGCATGAGGCCAGTCTTCAGCCCCTGGTTTCTCCTCCAAGGGTCTATCACATGATTAGCAACATGCCAGGGGAGGAAGAGCCCGGGCAAGGTTCAAGCCACTTGACCAGTGAAATGAAAGTTCAGGCGATCCAAACCGGATGACCAGTGTTATGCTAGAGTTGGAAATGTTACCCTTTTTTTGGTGGGGGGGGGGCAATGTCCTTGATTTCCCAGTTTTGCCCATTGCTAGGCACCTGGGGCTTTCTACCCATCATCTTGTACTTGACCCGTCATCTTTGTTCCATGTCTGACTAACTTCCTACCACAAAACATTTTTGTGATCTGTTTCAATACTTGAGTTATATTTTTGTCCATCTCTGAAATAAAGTGAACTTTAAAGTAAAACTTAAGCATTGCCGGAGACATGTGTAGCTTTACTTTTCCATGGACTGAAACAGAACTAGAATAAGTGATCCTTGTCATGACTTACTGCTTGTATAGCTATCTATATAACATTTGTTTTCCTTACTTTCCAGAACTAGTCTTTCTTGTGATTCCAAAGTGCTAAATAGATTTGTGGGCCCAACTGTGGTTTAGTGGTCCTTCACTTTATTTTGACCTGCCTTTGACTTATACCAGTATTGAGCCAGGTCCTTATTGCTAGAGAAAGGTTCATTAACCAAAGGAGACTGGCAGAGTTCTTGTGTAGAATAGCGCTGCTTCCTAGAGTTCCAGGACCTTCTCCTGTTTCGCTTTACACTAATGTTTTGATTTCTGGTTGGCCGGGTTAGGTTTCGAGCCTGTGGTGATAGAGAACGTTTTAGAAGGCGACGAGCTACGCACAGATCTGAAAGCTGTAGAAGCTAAAGTCCAGGAACTTGGTCCTGAGAACGTGCTGTGTGTTCATTCTACTACGTCCTGCTTTGCTCCAAGGGTGCCTGACAGGTAAATGATTTGGAATACTGCCCTTTATCTATTCATCAATCTATTAAATAAAATGCTCATGTACTCTCTCAGAGATGCTGAAGGAACATTTGGCAGCAAATAGGTGAGTGGACTGTTCTGAGAGAATAGATTGACTCTAGGGGAGAATCATTTCTTGAGAAAATAAAAATTTGATATACAGTGTGTCCGTAAAGTCATGGTGCACTTTTGACCGCTCGACCGGTCAAAAGTGCACCATGACTTTTCGGACACACTGTAGAAGAAGAAGAAGAAACAATTAATACCATCTGTTTTCTTGCTCTTTTTTCTGTTTCTGATCTCTTAGCATCTTTTCCCTTATTATTTAATAGAAGTTTCTAAGCCAAACGCTAGGTTTACTTGTTTTCATTGTTCTTGCCACTTCTTTGATCTTACAGTTAGTTTTCCTATGTAGGCACTATTGGTAATAATGGATGACACTTTATTTTCTCCCAAAGTATTGTCTTTGTGTTTTAAAAATGGATTTTAAGCAGAAAAATTTTAGAATTATTTACTACCCTTTGAATATTTTTTAATCGAAAGATTAATTCAGATGTACACTTAGGTGTATAGAGTGGTTGTCTTTGCATTCTGAGAAAAATGCAAATGTTTAAGAAAATAAAAGCAAAAAGAAAACAATCCAATGTTTACTTTTCTAAAGGATGACCACACATTTTTTCTTTTTTTAAAACAGGGACAGAGAGAGAGTCAGAGAGAGGGACAGATAGGGACAGACAGACAGGAACGGAGAGAGGTGAGAAGCATCAATCATTAGTTTTTTGTTGCCGTTGCAACACCTTAGTTGTTCATTGATTGCTTTCTCACACGTGCCTTGACTGCGGGCCTTCAGCAGACCGAGCCACCCCTTGCTGGAGCCAGCGACCTTGGTTCCAAGCTGGCGAGCTTCTGCTCAAGCCAGATGGGTCCGCGCTCAAGCTGGCCACCTCGGGGTCTCGAACCTGGGTCTTCCGCATCCCAGTCCGACGCTCTATCCACTGCGCCACCTCCTGCTCAGGCAAGATGCCCACACATTTTTATTCTGAAAAGGTAATAATTAAGTGTAAGAATACAGATTTCTAGTTTTGACAGCAAGTCTTTGTTTCATGTTAACATTGTAAGTAGAAGTGCTAGTAATTTGTTAACATTATATTGATTTTGTACTACTTTTTAATTTTATTTTTATTATTTTTAAAATTTATTGTGTTAACATGAATTCAAGTGTTCCACTCAGCATAACACCCTCACCCCCAAACAAAGTGGGGCAAAAGGGATGTACTATTTTTGTAGCATCAACTTACACTTTGGTTTTCATGGAGTCATGTAATTTGGTGATAATGAATGCGTATCAGCTTTTACAATCTTATGGGTGGGCTTTCAGAGACAATTTTAAAACCATGCTTGTGAAAATTTACCTTGCTTCAATCATAAGTCTGTTAATTCTCTTTTAAGATTATATTGAAAATAATATAATAATCAATAAATAATAACTCAAGAATAACTTGTTTCATGAACTCACAACTATAAACCTACTTTTGCCCACCCTGTATTGTATATGTTTTATTTATTACTTACCAAACATGTTTTAAATTTATATGCAAATATTAAGCATCTCTATTCTTTCTTCATTGATGGTTTTGTTATCTGGAAAAATTTAATGTGCTAGATATAAATCACATTTCCAAAACAGCATATGGATATTTGTATCAGCTTTATACTTGAGGATAGTATTGTTTTTATTTCATCTTGACTAACTCTTTTTGGCTGGTTACAGTGTGCCTGGTGCAATATTAAGTATTTCACATGCATCATAAAGTTTTTTATCAGCAAAATTCTTATATATCACTTTCTAGTGGGTATTAAATGATAAATGTTTCTTATAAGAATGAACTTTAAGAAAATGGTGATATACCATTATTAGTAATCTGTTTGAATTTCTGATTTTATTAAATTTAAAAATACATTTTGATTTCTTTACATTAAACTTAATTCTTTTGTAGTCTTCATTTGAATGGGTAGATATTATCTTTTGTAGTGCGTTAATTGGACAGAGAGCACTGTGGGGCAAAATAAACCAAAGGAAATGTTAAGTAAAGGAAGAGTATCATGTTTTCTAATTGATAAACACCTTCAATTGGCTTCTAAGTTAGAATATAGTTTGATTCACATGGAAAATATTTTTTGATCTCTTTAACTTTCACTAAATACCTTTATATACGCTCTTAATATTAGCAGATTTGATCAATTCAGAATATTTAAGGCCCTGGCCAATTGGCTCCGTGGTAGAGCGTCGGCCCAGCGTGTGGAAATCCTGATCAGGTTCAATTCCCGGTCAGGGCACACAGGAGAAGCAACACTCTATTTTGCCACCCCTCACCTTCTCTCTTCTCTCTCTCTCTTTCTGTGTGACTCTCATTCTGTCTTTTCCTGCTGCAGTCATGGCTCTAATGGTTTGAGCAAGTTGGCCACTGGTGCTGAGGATGGCTCCATGGCCTCACCTCACGTGCTAAAATAGCTTGGTTGCCAAGCAATGGAGCAGCAGCCTTAGAAGAGCAGAACATCACTGCCCCCATAGGGGGTTTGCACGGTGTATCCTGATTGGGGTGCATGCACAAGTTTGTCTCTCTGCCTCTCCGCATCTCATCCTCTCACTTAAAAAAAAAAGAATATTTTAAACTACTGACAAGTGATTTTTTAAAAGATAGTGCCTTACTCTTCAGGAAGTTTTCTATTAAGAAATGCCTTTGTTAGAACACAAACATCTGAAAGTGCCTTTTATGAAGAAATTACTGTGTGTATCTCAGAAGGTCTATTTTGTTAGAAACAACATCTGATTAGATTAAGTAGGGTTTTCTATGTTGATTTGTGAGATTTATGAAAATAAATGATAAAATAAATTTTTAATTCATAAAACTCTAAGGAAGTAAATCGAAAACTGACAGATGAACAGAATAAAGTTACTGCTCTTTATAGTTTAGAAACATATTTATACACATCTACTGTAAAAAGAAAATGGACTGTGCATAAAGAGATAATAAAGCTATATAATATGTATTTGAAATATGTCTTGTGGGAAGGAATTTTTATTGTATAAAAATGCTTTGCTTTCAAATTCTTTACTGTAGAAAGAATATTTTTTAAAAATTAATTTTGTTAAACTATAGGATTTAGTCTTAGCTTTATAATGTTAGTGATAACCTCAGTCACAAGTAGTATTTGGTTTTACAGAGAATATTACTTATTATACTTTAATTGAAATTTAGCTACCTTACTTTGCATAAAGTTATACTGTTGTATAGTCTTTTTTGATGTTTCCTTTTTGTGTGTGTGTGACAGAGACAGACAGAGAGAGGGACAGATAGGGACAGACAGACAGGAAGGGAGAGAGATGAGAAGCATCAATTCTTTGTTTCGGCACCTTAGTTGTTCATTGATTGCTCTCTCATATGTGCCTTGACCGGGGACTACAGCAGACCGAGTACTTGCTCAAGCCAGTGACCTTGGGCTCAAGCTGGCGACCTCGGGATTTTGATCCTGGGTCCTCCGTGTCCCAGTCTGACACTTTATCCACTTAGCCACTGCCTGGTCAGGCTTGATATTTCTTTCTTTAACTCAAATTTTATTTTCAATTATACTTTGCATTCAGTATTATTTTGTGTCAGTTTCAGGTGTACAGGATAGTGGTTAGACAACCATATACTTTACAAAATTCTTCACCCGGTATATCCAATACCCATCTGGCACCATACTTATACAATATTATTGTCTATGTTTCCTATGTTGTATTTTACATCCCTGTGTCACATTGTCTTAATATAATAAGTGTCAAGTAAAAAAGTAAGAGTGACTTTAAAATCAGATTATTTTTTAAGTTGTTGGAGAATGTTATGTTGGTACTGAAACATTTAATGTTACGTATTTTTTAATACATTGAAGTTTTTGAAGTTTTTTTTTTTACATTATAAGACATTTAATGTGAGATTTGCCAAGATTTCAAGATATGTTCATTATTTGGCAGATATTATTTTTAGTATAAGCAACCGAAAGCATTTAAACATGAGCATATATATCCCATTATAAGGGGTCATTATAAATCTGCTTCTTGCTTTTTATACAGGAAATTTTTAAATTATTTAAAAGCTACCATTTATACAGATTTTTATAAATACACATTTTTTTATTTATTGGTAACATTATAAATTTAAAAGCTTTTGGAAGTTGATTCTAAAGTGCCTGCTGTGTATTGTCAAACTGCCGAATTCTATGCTAAAATAGAGCTGTAGAAATATCAGTTTTGTCATTTTTTTCCTGGTGTACATTGAGAATAACTATTCAATTAGTTTCCAAACTGCAGTTTATAAAAGCACAGTGTGAATGTGTCTTTCTATTGAATACTTACGCTTCTAGATTAGAAGAACTGGCTGTGATGTGTGCTACTTACGGCATTCCACATATAGTCAACAATGCTTACGGCCTGCAGTCTTCTAAGTGCATGCATCTCATCCAGCAGGTAAGAGCATTTATAAAGATCTGTCAGGAAAAGGTGGATTTTAACATACAGGATTATTAGTCTGTTTTCCTTGCATCTAATATAGAAAAAGCAGTTATCTCACACCATCTATTTTATGGAGCGTTAGAAATTTGCATCCAACGTTCCATCAGTAAAAGTCATTTTTTGGTAGTATGGTGGTTATTGGACTACTGGCTTTGGTCAGAACCAACATTGAAAAATATGTCAGGAGCTTAGTTTTGAACTTCCTGAGAAGATTGCATTACCAAAATTTTTGTTTTTCTAATATACTGTATTATAATGACTTAAAATTGTATTCATGATTTGTTCTATATTCAATACTTAAGGAAATCACTTTACCTTAATATCCTAGGCTGGAAATGAACTTATGTATAAACGTTCTAGCATATAACTATGGAGCTAGCAAGTTTTATATTTTTTATTTTTTTATTATTAAGTAAGAGGCGAGGAGGCTGAAACAGACTCCCGCATGCGCCCCAATTGGGATCCACCCAGCAACCCCCTTACCAGGTGATGCTCTGCCCATCAGGGGCTGCTACTCTGTTACTTGGAAACTGAGCTATTTAGCACCTGAGGTGAGGCCATGGAGCTATCCCCGCTACCCAGGGCCAACTTGCTCGAACCATTTGAGCCATGGCTACAGGAAGGGAAGTGAAGCAGATGATCGCTTCTCCTGTGTGCACAGATTGGGAATCAAACCCGAGATTTCCACATGCCAGGCTGATGCTCTACCACTGAGCCAACCATTTTTATTACTACTCCCCCTTTTCCTTTTCTCTCCCTTTCTCCTCTTCCTTAATTTTTAGCAGTCTCAATTCTTTTGAAAGTCAAATACATCATCATTACTAAAAGTTTAGAAACATGAGGAAGTAGTAGAAGCTTATTCATAGCCCTATGATCCTAACAAATACTCATA
Organism: Rhynchonycteris naso; assembly: GCA_037038555.1. NCBI lineage: Eukaryota > Metazoa > Chordata > Mammalia > Chiroptera > Emballonuridae > Rhynchonycteris > Rhynchonycteris naso. Next base: position 301,309,325 of record CM072996.1, read on the forward strand.
GTAATTTATGTGTCCACATTTTTCTTGTTTTATATACATTTATTGCACTTTATATAGTGATAGTCATTGTGTACATTTAGAATAAACTTTTAATATCAATGGAGAAAGATTTAATTTTTAACCTTAAATATAAACTTAGATTACAGTTTTATACTCTGCCATGACAGTAAAGTTTTATAATGATCATTTTAATGGTTTCTTAACATTTACTCAGATGTTATTTATTTAACCTGGTATGCCTGACGAGAATAAGACTAAAAGAAAATGAGCTCCAGGATCTGCTATGAAAGGTACCCTTGCAGTTGTGAGGCAGGAAAACCCTACTCTGTCATCGCTTCTCTTCGTTCACGACGTGGTTTTACTAAAATTTTAACCGAAAACTAACACTGTAAGATCAGTGAATGAATTTTTTTAAATGTAGTTAATTCTGTTGTTGCAGATATTGTATTGCCTTCTAAAATTGTTATTTATTCAAAATTTAAAAAAAGCAGGACACAGACATTTCATTTTTCCCAGTTTGACCCTCATAAATAGAGGTGGTGGTGTAATCGCTTTAAAAAGAAATGCTTGGGTCTTACTGAGTGCTAGTTGCTGTATCATGGCATTCTAAAAACATTAGCTTTAATCCTTCCCAGTAGATTCTATTAGTAAGGTGACCAACTGTCCTCCTTTAGGGAGGACAGTCCTTTTGTAAGTTCTGTCCTCCCTTGAAAAGTGACCTCCTACATGTCCTCCTTTTTGATATTGGGAGCCTAATTTGTAAATGTCTATATTCGATCTATACAGAGTCTATCCATTTCGTGTGATGTGACATTTGTATCTAAATGAGTACTTTTTTCTTACAATTACTATTAAAAATTAATAGGCATGTACGCATAATTACAATATAAAATATTATAAATATTATATTATGCAATTATAGTGTATTGTTGCAATGAATAAAATGTTTCTTTTATTTATGATATTGTTTTCTTCAATTTATTTTAGTCCTCCTTTTCTTTTTTTCTTTCTTTTATTTTCCGAAGTGAGAAGCGGGGGGGAGGCAGACAGACTCCTGCACGCACCTTACTGGGATCCACCCGGCATGCCTACCAGGAGCCGATGCTTAGCCCCTCTGCAATCAGAGCCATTCTAGCACCTGAGGTGGAGGCCATGGAGCCATACTCAGTGCCCGGGCCAACTTTGCTCCAGTGGAGCCTTGGCTGTGGGAGAGGAAGAGAGAGACAAAGAGAAAGGAGAGGGGGAAGGGTGGGAAAGCAGATGGGTGCTTCTCCTGTGTGCCCTGACCAGGAACTGAATGTGGGACTTCCATATGCCAGACCGATGTTCTACCGCTGAGCCAACCGGCCAGGGCCCGTCCTCCTTTTCATTGTAAAACAGTTGGTCACCTTATTGTTAGTAATGTATACCATTTACTCAGTACACGCCACATGTCAGGCATCTTTCTAGACTTTTAAAGTTTATTAACTTAATCCTAACCATTTCCAGTCTACAAAGGAATAAACAAACTCAGTAGGATTAAGTGACTTGCCCAAGATCTGAAGCTACAAAAGGGCCCTTGTAGTTCATTGTAACTCCAAAGTGCTGTATTTTTCTCTAAAAGACAAATTACTAAAACTGCAAATACTTTCTGGGGAAGCTAGTATTGTAATAATGAGGCAATCAATAAAGCAAGAGCTTACCACTAAAATGTGTTAGGATCCTTTTTCTGGAGTTTAGCAAAGTCTGGGCTACTAGTCCTCTTAGTAACCCTGCTCCCAGTTTAGGTTCACATCTCTCAGGAAGCTCTGGACAGTACTTACATGTTAATGAAAGGCAGCTATAACTGTTTCCCTTTATTTTTACGTGCTACCACTTTGCGTGTTTTTCAGTGATTTATTCCGTTAGTCTTATATGCTTCTGTTTTTCTGAGATATGGTGAGATTTTCTTTGATCACACTGTATGAGGAAATTAAAAGAGCATCAGGAAGTTTGAGATTTAAAGCATCATGTGATAGCCTCCAGCGTTTGCTGCCTCTACCTGTTGCCTGGATCTGGTCTCTCAGATTAGACCAGCTATCTGTCACTGCTATTCTTTCCGAGATATGGACGTGGGGAGAGAGTGTGAAGCTGAAGGTCAAACGCGGTTATAATATTAATAGCAATGTAGATTCTGAACACAGATTGAAAATCTGTCGCCAAAGATAAAGAAATAAAAACCAATCTTAGTTGAAATTTAGATAGTATCTCTATTTTTAAGAGGAGAAAATGGAAGCACAGTTGACAGAAGGTCATAGACTATGTAGGATTGGGACTAGACCTTGGTTTTATGTTTCTGGTAAGTAAGTATTCAATTTTTCATCAGAATATTAGATTTTCCCTTGAAGTTCATTTACAGTGGAATGAGATCATCTAACATGATAGCATTAGGAAACATAAGTTAATATAGGAACATTGCCAAGAGTTAAAAAAGTACATATATTCCATTAGTTGATATTAAAAATAAAAATTTTCTTTTTCTCTTTTGTTATCTGACTGGTGGTAGGAGCAGACTTATTGCTTTAAGTGGTCATGCAGGTAGATTATTCAAGAATCAAATAGAGGCACTTAAATGTGTAACTAATTGATTGGCAGCGTGGGTGGCTGCAGTCCATTAGATTATGGTGGCTGCTCTCAACCTCACAGAGGGTGTTTGAAATTACTTAATAGTTTTAGGGCCCGCTGTTGACATTTATTGTCAAATAGAAGGCCACAGATGAGAGACACAGGAGGAAGCCACTCTGTCTTACCCAATTTTAAGGTGGAAAGCTCTGTTTCATTGTGGTTCCCACCTGAACTGATTCGGGAACCCTGCCTTGCTCAAGGGGTTGCTGTGAGGATTAAATGATTTTTGTGTGAAAACAGGTTGTAAAATATAAAGTGCTCTTTCACATATAGGGAGCAGCATTTAAAAATTCAGTTTAATACTTAAAAATATTTTACTGGCACTGTTGTAAAGCAATACAAATATTTTATCTGTTTTTTATTTTCATGCATTATTTTAATGGTATTTACTTGTCAATAGCCATTGTTGTTGCTTCTTCTAAAAAACAATATTTAATACTATGTTTTTTCATTCTAGGGAGCTCGGGTTGGTAGAATAGATGCTTTCGTTCAGAGCTTGGACAAAAATTTTATGGTTCCAGTAGGTGGCGCTATAATTGCTGGCTTTAACGATTCCTTCATTCAGGAAATCAGCAAGATGTATCCAGGTAAATAAATTAGTTGCTCTTCAGAAAAAGTAACAAACAAAACAAAAACCCATTTGTACATAGACTACTATAATAAATCTTAATTTACAAAGCTTTTTTAGCCTGCTGAGTGTAACTTGTTCTTTTTTCAGGAAGGGCTTCAGCTTCACCTTCTTTAGATGTCCTTATTACTTTATTGTCACTTGGATCAAATGGCTATAAGAAGCTATTAAAAGAAAGAAAGGTAAGCTTTTTCTTTAGGTGTAAAAGAATATTCCTGACTATAACAGCACTCCAAATCATTGGTATTTTTGCCTGGTGGTTTACCATTTTGGATTATAGTTACCTAATGTGGAGTATTATGATCTGACTTATTCTGAAGGACCACTCTGATTGCTGTGTTGAGAATAAAGTAATGAGGCAAGGATAGAAGCTTGGATCCCTATTAGGAGGCTTTTACAGTAGTCAGGAAGTGACGTTAGCTTGGATTTAGGTGGTGACTGAGTCGTATTTCATTGTCTATGTGCATCACTTCTGTATCTGTTCATCTGTTGATTGGACACTTAGGTTGCTTCCTTATCTTGGCTATTGTAAATAATGCTGCAATGAACATATGATTGTGTATGTTTTTTTGATTAAGTGTTTTGGGTTTTTTTGGGATAAATACCCAGAATTGGAATTGCTCTGGTTATATAGCCTTTGTTTAAAAGTCTGTTTTGTCTGATATAAGTATTGCTACACCAGCTTTGTTTTGTGTGTTTGTTTCCATTTTCATGAAATATCCTTTTCTATCCCCTTACTTTTGTGTGTATCTTGATCTGAAGTGAGTCTCTTATAGGCAGTGTATATAGGATCTTGTTTGTTATCCCTTCAACCTCCCTATGTTTTTTGAATAGAGCATGTAATCCATTTCCATTTAAAGTAATTCATTGATAGATATATATTGTCATTTTATTATTTATATATATGTATTTAAAAAATTTATTTTTATTTTTATTTATTCATTTTAGAGAGGAGACACAGAGTGAGAGAGAGAGAGAGAGAGAGAGAGAGAGAGAAAGGGGGAGGAGCTAGAAGCATCAACTTCCATATGTGCTTTGACCAGACCAGTGCAGGGTTTTGAACTGGCGACCTCAGTGTTCCCAGGTTGACGCTTTATCCACTGCGCCACCACAGGTCAGGCTTATTTATATATTTGACTTGATCTTTTTGTTCTTCTTCTTAAAGAAGACCCTTTAACATTCTTTAATACTGGTTTGGTGGTGATGAACTCTTTTAGCTTTTCTTGTCTCGGAAGTTCTTTATTTGTCTTTGTATTCCAAATGATAGCTTTGCTTGGTAGAGTTATCTTGGTTGTAGGTAGGTCCTTGCTTTTCATCACTTTGAATATTGCCAGTTCCTTCTGGCCTGCAAAGTTTCTGTTGAGAAATCAGCTGACATTCTTGGGAGCTCCCTTATAGATAACTAATTGCTTTTTGCTTGCTGCTTTTAAAGTTCTCTCTTTGTCTTTAACCTTTGGCATTTTAAATATGATGTGTTTTGGTGTGGGCCTCTTTGAGTTCATCTTGTCTGGAACTCTCTGGGCTTCCCGGACTTGTATGTCTATTTTCTTCACCAGATCAGGGAAGTTTTCTGTTATTATTTTTTCACGTAGGTTTTCAGTTCTTCTTTGCTCTCTCTGTTTTCCTTCAGGCATCCCCATAATGCAAATGCTAGTATGCTTAAAGTTTGTTTGGATTCCTTTTGTTCTTCTTATTGGCTATTTTCTGCTTCCTTCTAAATTTGATTCTCTGCTTCATCTACTCTACTCTTGATTCCCTGTAATGTATCCATTTCAGTTTGTGTACTCTTCATTTTTGACTGGTTCTTTTGTTTTATATCTCTGTTTTTATGTTTTCTATTTCTTTGTTGAAGTTTTCACTACATTCATTTCCTTTTCCCCTAAGTTCATTGGGCATCCTTATAACCAGGGTTCTGAACTCTGCATCTAGTATATTGCTTGCATTTAGTGGGTTATTTGTCTCTTTTGTGTACTTCATTTTCCGGGGTTTTGTTTTGTTCTGTCACTTGGGACATGTTTCTCTGCCTCCTTATTTTGGCAGCCTCCCTGTGTTTGTTTCTATGTATTAAGTAGAGCTGCTATGTCTCTTAGGCTTGGTGGAATGGCCTTATGTTGTAGGGGTCAGTGGCACAGCCTCCCTATCATTCAGGCTGGTCACTCCAGGTGTGCCCCTCACCCCACCAGGTGGACTGTGTACACCCTCCGTTTATAGGTGAGTCTTGATTGCTGTTGGTACCTCAATAGGAAGGATTCACCCCCAGACCAATTAGTGTGGGGAATGGCTGTGACCATTGGCGAGGTCCATCTATGCAGGGCCTGACCCCACAGAGCAGGACTTATTTCAGCAGAGTTCTGATGTCTGCTGAGTCTGTCCCTGGAGTGTGTCACTTGTGGAGGAAGTTGGGTGGTGCCTCAGAGTGGTCTAAAGCTCTCCCATCAGGTGTGCTGGCTCTGAGACCTCCTGGGAAGTTCAGGCCAAGGTCAGCTGCCACCTGTGTCCTGTCCAGGGCCAACTGGCATGAGCTACAAAGCAATCTGCAGATGGCTGCCACTGGTGCTGGGCTTGGAGTTGCCCAGGAGAGGCCAAGCTGTGAAGTGAGGTTGGCTGCTGTTAGTGCCAGGCCTGAGGCCCCTTAGTGAGAGGTGCAAGGCCTGCCGAGGCCAGATGCTGCTTGTTTGAGAGATTTTAGTTCAGTCCGAAGCATGAGCTAAGACAGGCTGATTGTATGGGAAAATAGCGGGGGTTGGTCCCCCAAGTTGGGTGGGGTAAGTTGGATAAAGCAGGATCTCAGGAAATCACCAGGGTGGGATGAATACTGCTAGCCAGGTTGATGGAAACTCCTATATGGCACCCACCTGCTGGCTCTGTGGGGGAGGGCTCAGCAAAGGAACAATGGCCTCTGCCAGCTCTTCTGTCTGAGAGAAAGCAGTCTCTACAGCTCTAATACCAAAGCCAGACAATTCAGTTCCTCCCATATGTCCCTGTCACTCAACCACAGTTCCTGCTGTATTATTTTTGTTTGTTTGTTTTACTTACTGATTTGAGAGAGAGAGAGAAAGGCAAACAGAGAGAAAGAGAGACAGAAAGGGAGAGAGATGGGAAGTATCAACTCGTAGTTTCATTTTTTTAGTTCATTGATTGCTTCTCATATGTGCCTTGACCAGGGTGCCTCAAGCTAAGCCAGTGACCCGTTGCTCAAGCCTGTGACCTTGGGCTTCTAGCCAGTGATCTTTGAGTTTAAGCCAGTGACCATGGGTTATGTCAGTGATCTCATGCTCAAGCCAATTGAGCCCATGCTCAAGCCAGCAACCTCAGGTTTTTTTTACATGGACAGAGAGGGATAGATAGGGACAGACAGACAAGAACGGAGAGAGATGAGAAGCATCGATTATCAGTTTCTCGTTGCGACACCTTAGTTGTTCATTGATTGCTTTCTCACATGTGCCTTGACTGTGGGCCTTCAATGGACCGAGTAACCCCTTGCTGGAGCCAGCGACCTTGGGTCCAAGCTGGCGAGCTTTTGCTCAAGCCAGATGGGCCCGCGCTCAAGCTGGCAACCTCAGGGTCTTGAACCTGGGTCCTCCGCATCCCAGTCCAACGCTCTATCCACTGCGCCACCGGCTGGTCAGGTGAAAAGGTGATTACTTCTTGTGTATAACAGGGACTGGACTTCCAGGAGTGGGACTTCCTCATTAGCAGGTACTCCTTTTCCAAAGCACTCTTCTTACATTGGATTGTGGAATTGTTGATTTTAGGGGTGTTCTGTCATCATTTTGGAATTTAAGCATTTCTATTATGCCATGGTTCTCCTAACTTTTGACACTTAGAGTTTGACTTTTACATTTTCAGCTTCTTTTTGATGATTCAGAGTCCCATATATGTGTACATTTTGCTTAGCATAAATGACAATCTGCCTGCTTTGAGAATGACTGTAAGAATATGCAGCTCAGCTGCTGATAGGCTCGAGCAGGCATCCCTGCTCTGCTTTTCTCTGGGACTTTGTTCTTTATTAATCATTGGGTAAATACTTTATGGGAGAAACTTTACGTTCCAGTGATATTTATGAATTGAATGGCTCCGTCTCTGATGCCAAGAGTACCTCTCCTTGTAACACCCAGGACTTTGTTCTCTCCTCTTATCTAGGTAGAGTAGAGTGGGATAAACAAGGATGGGGCAAGAATAGGATTATAACTACTGGGTATTAGTACAAGTCTATGGAGTCCTGCTGGCTAACGTTAGTTACTTTAACCTGTAAATGCAGCCGGGCTAAGGGGAAAGTAGGTGGGTGGGTGGGGAACAAACAATTTTATGAGTGTATGCTTTGTTCCAGCAACTCTGCTAGGTTTATTATGTTCATTATTTCATAATACTCAGCGTAAGTTTATGAGGTAGGTATTATCCCTATTTTCCAGATGGACTTGTGGCTCAGAAAAGTTCAGTACTTACTCAGGGCCACATACGACTGCCAGAATTGCCACTGAAACGCAGGCTGGGTGATGCTAATGCCTCTTTGCTTTCTGTATTTGTTTATTTATTTATTTTTGACAGAGACACAGAGAGAGAGGCAGAGAGAGGGACAGATAGGGGCAGACAGACAGGAAGGGAGAGAGATAAGAAACATCAATTCTTTGTTGTGGCACCTTAGTTGCTCATTGATTGCTTTCTCATATGTGATTTGACTGGGGGGCTCTAGCAGACCAAATGACCCCTTGCTCAAGCCAGTGACCTTGGGCTCAAGCTGGTGAGCTTTTCTCAAACCAGATGAGCCCGAGCTCAAGCTGGCGACCTTGGGGTTTTGAACCTGGGTCCTCTGCATTTCAGTCTGATGATGTATCCCCTGCGCCACCACTTGGTCAGGATGCTTTTCATCTTACCGCTCTGTACTCACTGCTTCCAGTATTGAAGGAGCGTTTACCTGCTTTGTGCTAGGCATCTGAGTCCTAAAGATGATGCTCTGTGACCCTCTCCCCCCACAACATTCGTATCTAGTGAACATATGTAAAATCCCGAAGGTTCTATTGTATTAACTGGTTTTATTTAAAATGCTTTGTCTAGAATTTACTTAGACTAGACTAGGACTATCTGCAGTAGTAACCTTCAGAGTTCATTTGAGAACTCTGTCACTGTAAGTGAATAAAATTGTTCTTTAACAACTTCATTCAACAGGCACGTCTTTTCATGGAAAAATGTCGATGTCCTCCATAAACCATAATTGCATATCTGTAGCATAAATATTGTTTTTTTATTGGATTTGTTTCAGAAGTAAGGACCTCTTTTGTTTAAATGGACTTGCTTTTGAACTGTGAAAATTTAATCGTGATAGTTTATTGGCTCAGCTCGGGAGAAGCTGAGGGAAAGCTACTCTGCTCCAGCTGGAGCTATTTATATCCCATCGCTGGGCGCTCCTTTTTCTACTGTCGGAGTCATTGCGTGCTAAAAAAAGGAGTGTTCAAAGAAAGCGTAAGGTTTTTCAATTCGGTGCCCTTCTTCACCACAATGATATTTTTAGAGGTTATTTCATCTAGTGTATCTCTTCAGAAAAGCCTTTATCTTTTTCACAGTAGAGGCAGACAAGAACTCAGCTTGAAGCCGTTCCTTCTGAGCCATCTTTTTTGAGGGATGAAAGGATCGGGGAAAGTGGAACTGTGTGTGTGAAATGAGCCTCTTTGCCCTCAGTCCCTTCCTGATCAACACGACGGCTTCACTGAGGGGAGAAATGACCAGGAATTTAACGGAAGAGGCCTTTAAGGAAAAGGGTTAAAAGTTAAGAGACAGTTGCTTTGAGTTTCTCTAAGCAGAAAGCAAGATCGGTCTTAGAAGCTTATCCTCATTTTGTTTTGCTTCCGGAGGGGACCGTTACTGCACTTAGCCTTTCCTTTGAGAAGAGTGCTTTGCTGAATAGGGCCGGCAGGTGATCGTGGTTGCGGGTACCTGCTGAGTTGGACAAGTGCAGGAGAGCAAAGACAATGCGATGGCTGTGCCCGTGGCTGGGATCTGTTCGCTGAACAAGCTTCTAAAAGAGCATCAGACATCTGCTTCAAACAATGTCCTGTCACGGAGCTGGGTTTGGGAACAGTAGGTCGGCAGCCCTAAAGGTGGAGTAGTTGATTGAATCTCAGTAAAAGCATGAGATTCCAGGCCTGGCCGTGGGGCCTCAGCAGAAGAGTTTGAAAGCAGCGCTTTAGCCTGTGATGAGAAGACTGCTGAGTGTACCTGGATCCTTAAATCTGGCCACAGTCATAGAGCAGCACATCGCATTTGCACCATGGTCTGCAGTGTGGACACCTGTGCATGCATATGCGCCTGCAGTCTGTTGTGCACCCGTCCTTTGAGGTTATTGAAACATTAGACTACTTGTTACGCTTCCCTTTTGGTTTATTACCCACCTTATGAGGCAAACTGTGATAACACATGAAGTGCTATTTACATCTTATTCTACAACACAAGATAGTATGTTTCAAAAACATGATTACATAAGCGCTTTTTCTTTACCATTTACTGAATTATGCACATCTTTGGGTTATGGGGGGAGAGGCTGAATGTTGGGCTTCGTGAATGTAAATCAGTTTGCAAAAGGCTGTATGAAGGGCAATGCTTAATATAATTCAACTTCTCTTCCATTAACATCTTGAACTATAGTGTAAAGTTTAGTATTTTTATTCTGGAAATAGCGCTGACATTAGCATTCAGGTATATAGCTCAGTTTATCTCTAGTGAAGAATCTTTTAAAATTAAGTTAAAGATAGCACAAAAGGCATAGAAAATCAATAATATTTCATTTCTTTTAAGGAAGATCATTTTTATGTACATTTGCTTGGGGTGCTAATAAATTTTTCTCTTTACAGAAGTATTTTATAATAAATGTCAGTTATAGATTTAACTCTAGCAAAAATCTAGTGCAGGTTCTGTAGTGCCTCTAATATGTCAGGTAGAAAGCTGCTTAGCTAAGTACCAGTGCAGGAAGTTGTGGTCCAGTCTCTTAGACGACACATTTTAAATGTAGTAATTTTAATGGGAAAGCATTTAGGACCTTAATAGGTGGAATGGTATAGGATTCAGTACATTGTGTTTTCAGATAATTTAAGTTTCTTTGCTTATTGGATTACCTATTATAACCCTATACACAGAGTAGAGATACTATAAATATCTGCAGATGGATATGAACTTGACTCACAAATATTTTCTTTTTTCTCTAATTCCTCCCATAGTAGTGATAGGAGATTTAGTTACCTTATTATGGTGTTTATTGTCTAAAGAATTTTATCCTAATGTTATGTTAGCTACAATCAAAACTGAATTCCAGTGGCATTAGCAAGTGATTGATAACCCAGGTTACAAATAATTTGTTAAAGTATTAGAAGCTGAACATTGGAGAAAATATCTCAGTTTTTAATAGCTACATATGCAGTAGTAAGTAAGTTTGAAAGCGCTATCTAGGGCTGTTACTACGGAAACATTTCCTCTCTTTTTAGAAATAGCTCAATACAAATTATGTACACTTGACTCGAACAATATAGGAGTTAGTGATGCCAACACCCTGTGTAGTAAAAGATTCCATGAATAACTTTTGACTCCCCCAAAACTGTTGTCTGTGGCAGATTGGTTTCAGGACCCACCATAGAGATCAAATTCTGCAGATGCCCAAGTCCCTCTATAAAATTATGTAGAGCAGTTTATACAGGAGACCCTTCATATCTATGGATTCCAAATTATGGGTCGGAACCCTTTCCTCAATCCATGGTTGGTTCATTTGTGATACAGAGGGTCGACTGTGTTTATTGAAAAAAATCTGCATATAAGTGGACCAGCACAGTTCAAACGTGTCTTATTCAAGGGTCAACTGTAATCACATTGGTGAGTACTGTGGCAGCCATACTAGATAGAATACTATTTTAAATTGGTCCTTGCCTCTGAAATATGTGTTTTGGTTGTTTCTACTGGGGGGAAAACATAGGAATGTAAAAGGCATTTTCAGGCTGATTTATTTCTGCTTATGAGAGGTTGATGCGTATGAGAATAAGAGAGACAGGTGCAGATTAAGCGTTTGGTTTGTGCCCTGGCTGGATTGCTCAGTTGGTTGGAACCTTGTTCTGAGTTGCAGAGATTGCCAGTTCAATCCCCAGTCAGGGCACATAGAAAAACAGGTTGATATTCCTTTCCCCCTATCTCTCTCTCTCTTTCTCTCTCTCTCTCCTTTTCTACTAAAATCAATAAAATAAACATAAAAAGACTTTGGTTTATAATATAGATGGAGAAAAATCAGCAGGTAATATCCGAATTAAAATGTGACTTTAAGAAAGCATACAGAGTATTGAAGTGAGTGACCTAGTTACTTTATAGTACAATAGATGATAGTTTATAAGTGAAACCCAGGAATTCTGCTCTTCATACACACTGGTGTGGTACTAAAAGATTGTGAATTGTTCCAGTGGCTGGAAAAACTCTTAATTTCTGTATTCCATTCACTGGGGAACAAAATTTTTGTTGCATCCACAAACACACTTCTTACCTAACTCGTGTGTGCTGATCTCAAATCTGACATTAGTTTTTCTTTGTAAGCTACAGTGTTTTTGCAATTCAAGATTTTAGGTTTTCATCTTATTGTAAAATTTTCAACATTTAGTTGAACATAATGAAGTACAATGTCTTATTGGGCATCATCTTTGTGAAAATATAATAATTTATATAATGCAGTAAATACACTAATACACTAAAAGATATGATTGCATCAGAATTTGTCTACAATTTTGAAATAGAACATATTAAAACACTTATTTTAATCATAAAATTTGTGCAAAACTTATTTAAATTCTATTCAGGCAAAGATTTGCGTTCGTAACTCTTGCGTTTGTGTTCTTGTTGAGGACAATCTCGTTTGATGCTCCAGCAGTAGTCTGCCATCATATTTCTGTCCCATCGCCCCTGATAATGCTCTTCCATCATCTTCAAATCTTGATCAAGGCGATCTCCCTGCTCATCACTAACAGCTCCAAGATTTTCGGGAAACTTATCAAGGTGACTGTTCAGGAAATGAATCTTAATGCTCATGTTACATCCAATGTCGCGGAAAGCCAGCAGCATCCTTTGAACCAGAAGTTCATAGTTTTCTGCTTTTTTGTTTCCAGGGAAGTTCTTTGTGACTGCCATGCTGCTTTCTCCTCCTTATTCATCTTCCTGGAAAATTCTTTGTCACGTATGAGGGTTCAAATTTGAGGTTCATCGAATACACCTGCTTTTTAATTTTATTTTATTTTATTTTTATTATTATTATTATTTTTTACAGGGACAGAGAGAGAGAGTCAGAGAGAGGAATAGATAGGGACAGACAGACAGGAACAGAGAGAGGTGAGAAGCATCAATCATTAGTTTTTCGTTGCCGTTGCAACACCTTAGTTGTTCATTGATTGCTTTCTCACATGTGTCTTGACCACAGGCCTTCAGCAGACCGAGTAACCCCTTGCTGGAGCCAGCAACCTTGGGTCCAAGCTGGTGAGCTCTTTTGCTCAAGCCAGATGGGCCCGTGCTCAAGCTGGCGAGCTCAGGGTCTCGAACCTGGGTCTTCCGCATCCCAGTTTGACGCTCTATCCACTGCGCCACCGCCTGGTCAGGCAAATACACCTGCTTTTATCTTCTGGAAAGACAAGGCAAGAAATGCAGAAATAATATGTTGAAAGCATTCACTTTCTCTATTCACAGCCTGAACAAACAAACTGCTTCATTAAGCCAAGTTTGATGTGAAGTGGGGGAAAAATGATCCTGTCTCGATTAACTACAGGTTTATTCACAATATTCTGCATTCTACTTCCAGAGCTTCACGTTTCGGACACTCCTTCTGTGTTCAGTGTTTTTTCCTGAGCTCGGCTGTCCCACAAACACAGAAAGCAAGGATACTTTGTGAAACCTCTTTGTTGTCCTAGCAGGAAATTGACCATTTTAAGATCCACACAAATGATCCAGTTATGCTCCTCATACTTCAGAAAGTCGAGGACCATTTTTATGTCATTATAATCTTCTCACAGATGAGTTGAATAACCAATTGGAACCGCTGCATAAACATTATTGTTGTGTAGGAGAACACATTTCAGACTCTGTTTAGAGCTGTCAAGAAATAGCCACCATTCTGTTGGATTCTCAGTGTTAATACCTAGCTGGCTGAGAAAACTACTGATATCATGACAGTAAACAAAGTGTTTGTCTTCGGAAAAAGGGTCCACAAAAATTTGTTCACGCTTCCTGAAATGGGATACTTTAGCTGACTGATGGAGTATATTCTTTTCTTGAAGCCTGGAGGCTAATAACTCAGCTGCTTTCTTTGATAGGCCCAAATCTCTTACTAAGTCATTCAATTCGGGTTGGCTAAACTGCTGAGGGGTTAATGACTGCTTGGCATCAGAAGAAGACCCTTCAGATTCTACAACCATTTTCTCATGCATCTTACCAAAATACACTTGATCACCATGTTCACCTTCTTCATCCTTAAAAGAAATAAAACCATTGAAAACTGGAACTGGGATGTCTCAGAGTGTGGGATAGGTCCTAATATTGCTGAAGGAATATTAGGATGTGCAATCATATGCTGTTTTGTCTTGCCGATGCCCTTTGTATGGATCAGACAGAAATAACAGTCACTGCTGTGGTCCTTAGGTTCATGCCAAACCATGGGAATACCAAAAGGCATTCCTTTGCGTTTTTCTTTTGTCCAGTCATCAAGCATTTTCTCACAATTATAACACACATTATGAGGAGCCCAATTCTTATCTGGATCGCCAAGGGGAACTTGAAAATAGGCAATATATGCAAGTGTCACAAATGATGAAATATTGTACCTTTGATGTTGAAGTGTGTTAACAGCCACATATATAACAGAAGGTGTCAGGACTATTCTTACATTTACGTCTACTTGAAGAAGCCATGATTCAATCTTAAAACAAAATAAGAGGGTGTTTTTATCAGATAATAATTTTTTACATTTAAAAACAACTACAATTATGTCAAAGTGATGTTTGTGAAACATTAGTTGCCAACGACTCTCAGTCCAAGAGTAGTTGCCCTTTAACTCCAATTTAAAAACCAATGCATGCCATTAACTGTAACAAAAAGAAATTAAAATTGCATAAAAACTAGAGCATGCACCAAAAAACGGATTTCAGATTTGGAATCAGCGATGCACAAATATATAGAAAAAGTTCTAAAACCTCATGCAACAGAAAATGGAAAAAATATTTTTTTTCCCCAGTGTTATCATTTCACCTTCTGAAGTGAATATTGAAGTATTAGTTCAATAAGGAAGAGTCTTTATATGTCCAGGAAAGAGGCCTACCACGACTTTATTTTTTCCTTGTTTTCGGCGATAACATTTGCCTTTTTAAAATATTTCTCTACGCTTTGTTTTAAATGACAAAAGAAAAAAGATTTATTACATGTATCAGTAACACTCATAGGTTCAAAAGGTATAACGAATTTGGATGTTAACTTTTTCTTTTTTTACAGGGACAGAGAGAGAGTCAGAGAGAGGGATAGATAGGGACAGACAGACTGGAACGGAGAGAGATGAGAAGCATCAATCATTAGTTTTTGGTTGCGACACCTTAGTTATTCATTGATAGCCTTCTTACATGTGCCTTGACCGCGGGCCTTCAGCAGACCAAGCAACCCCTTGCTGGAGCCAGCAACCTTGGGTCCAAGCTGGTGAGCTTTTGCTTAAGCCAGATAGGCTTGCACTCAAGCTGACGACCTCAGGGTCTTGAACCTGGGTCCTCTGCAGCCCAGTCCGACACTCTATCCACTTCGCCACTGCCTGGTCAGGTGGATGTTAACTTTTTTTAAATAAAAAAAGTCAGTTTCTTTTAGTGATCTAAGATTTCATAATTCTGACAGGCTGAGATTGATCTTAGAAGATCACCTAAAAATTTAAGAACAACAATTAATTTGAAAAATTTTTATTCAGAATATAAAATATAGTATGTCAACAAGGGTAAAAATGTTTGTGGTCTTCAGTAGACTCATTAATAATTCATAAACTTGGTAGGATTTTTCCTCTTCTTTTAATCTTTACCTAACAAAGGATAGAGTTGGTCTTTCCTGTGCTTTAGGCATGAAAAAGCTATTCTGTGGGTCAGTGTGGGGTCAGACTCTGCAACCCTTGGCTTACAGAAAATGGAAGCAGCTTTCGTGGCCTTTGTTCTTGGAGAGGTGTCATTCCTTGCCGTCTCCACTAGGGGGTACTCTGTTGGCCCTTGGCTTTTAGGAATATCTTTAGAGTTTATAGGTTTTGACTATGGCTAGAGTAGATCAGTGCAAATGCCCTGTTCAATGGGCAGATTTAAGGACTTAGTAAGGGAAGAAAGTATAATTTTAGGTCACACGGTTTCCAGGTTACTATTTGTTTGTAACTTGGTTGAACTCCCACTTCTTACATGTACACGTGAAATTTCATGCTTATATCTTTTGAGTTCTTATTATTAGATATACATTCTTTTCTAGAGTAGGATCATAAATGTAATTTTTAGTTTTCTGTTGTTATATTTTTTAAATTGAGTTTAGAGAATTGTTATTTTTAAGTTTATGTGATTTAAAAGAAATACATTTTTAAACTACCTCTTCCTAAGTTACTTACATTCTAAAAGCCTGGTAGTTTTTGTGGTGTTGAGAAAACAGTGGTGAAGAAGACAAAGTCCCTCCTTTCAAGAGCTTTTTTATTTCCCATTCTAGTAGGTTGTTATAGGCAGTATTTGTGTAAGCAAATAAATGGGGTCATTTCAGATTCGATTGTGATAAATATAGTGAAGGAACCAAAATGAGAAATGGTGTTGAAGTGAGAAGAGTTGGGCATGGGCACAGTTGGAGAGCTGCTTTTATAGGGAAGTAGTGAAGGAAGGTCTCCTTAGTCTGTGCCAAGAGGGACCACTCATGGAGTGACCTGGGAAGAGAGCTTCCGAGTCTAGGGGAAGTAGGCATACAGGTCCTCATTATCAGAGTGAGCTTGGCGCGTTCAGCTCTTAGAAAAGAGGCTGACGTACGTGCCTGACGTTGCAGTGAGTGAGGGAATGACAGTTGCCGAGTGGGGCTTGTTGGCTGGGCCAGATCCTTTGGAGCCTTATAGATCAAGAGTTGGTTTTTTTTTTTCTTTACTATATACTTACAGAATGAAGTCACTGGGAGGGGCATGATCTGATTTATGCTTTTGAAAGACCACTCTGGCCTCTGTGTGTAGAACAGACTGTAGAGGGTCAGGAAAGGAGGCAGAGAAATCACTTAGAATGTGTTGCCATGGTCCAGGGCAGAGGTTGACAGCTGCTTGGACTTGAGCTGCTCGTAGACCTGGAGGTTCTAAAAAGAGGATGGATTTGTGATAGATAAGAATAGCCCCAAAGCAGGAAGTGTGCTGGTTCATCACCTTCCTTACCTAAATTCTGTGAGTTTCTGATAATCGTGGCAACTTTGAACCTCCCTATATTGCAGCAAAGAAAAGAATTGCTCCTTGGTCACAGGAATGAGTTTAATTTAATTGGCATCAGAGACTTTACACCAATCAGATTTTATCTTGTTAAATTTGGCAAGTTGTAATATATATATATTTTTGATTCTCTTTAAGTGTAACATTTTGTTATTGCAGGAAATGTTTTCATACTTGTCCATCCAACTAAAGAAACTGTCAGAAGCCTACAATGAAAGACTGTTGCATACACCTCACAATCCCATATCTTTAGGTAATTCTTTTTCCTTAAAAAAAAAAAAAAATCAGCACTCTGAACCATCCCCAGCAGGAAGGTGGTATTTCTAGAAAGAGTATGAATTCCTTCTGGTTATAGTGATATTTCTAAATTTATTATAGTATTAATTTGTAAGTTGAAAAGGTTCAGTTAGCCTTTAGAAATGTTTTAATGTATTTCTAAGATAAAAACTATAAACTGAAAGAATCCAAATTGGTATTAAGTATTATAATGATTAGACAGAAAATAATACTTTAACTCTTGCTTCTAATGAAAATAATTTGTTCACTAGCAAGGACTCTATGTAAGTATTTAAAAAATTTCTACCAGTTAACAAAATACTATAATATTAGATGTTAAAGCTATTCTATATTGTTTTTAATGCTCTTATTGTTTTTTTTCTTGAGGGTCTGCATGTTAGAGAATTCTGTATTGATGATAATTTCTTTTATATAAGGACTATGTATTTTTGTCATGTAGTACAAGAACTACTGAACAGGATAATATGGATATTAACTTCTATGCATTTAAGTAACTTTAAGCTTTATAATTATCCCTTTTAACTTGTGAATATATGCAGTGTAATATGTTTAATATTTCATATGTATCTGAGGAAAGAAAGGAAATAGTCATTTATAACTAAAACCTTTTTCTGGAATGTGCTTCCATGGAAAACTATTTGACTATGACTATATACTAAAGCCCATCACAGTCATTTCTTTGCTGGTCTATAATCTGTGTAGATGTTACAGAAGGTGATATGGTATGGTTTGAATCCCAGTTCTGCCATGTCCTAGTGTCCAAGTCCCTTTCCTCTATTTATGAATAGAGATCTAGATCCCTCACATGCAAAATTGCTGAAGAATGGTTGAAATTATATACTCTCTGGTATGGTAAGTACATCCTCAGGAAATGGTACCTAGTATTGGTGATTGGTGGTATTAATAGAGTACAGTTTACCCATATAACCTCAGAAAGATAATTTTCATTTCTCTATGCAGAAATTCATCTTACTTAGTCTTATACTTGTGCTGAAATATATCCCACATTCTCAGTTTACAAGCTCCTAAAACCTGGTTGAATTTGAATAAACTGCCATATTGATCATGTCATAGCTCCATCTGTTTAATTGGAAAATTCACTCTTTAGAGGGGTGATTCAGAAATTCTGTTTGATTCTGAGTATGTTAATTTATATTAACATACTTTTGTCTGATGTACAAACAAATCTGTATTATAATTTATAAAGTGCATTTTAGTAATATCGTGCCACGTGACAGTGTATAAAAAGTAATGTCTCTGAAATAAGCCAGTTAC
This sequence comes from Rhynchonycteris naso, assembly GCA_037038555.1. Classification (NCBI taxonomy): domain Eukaryota; kingdom Metazoa; phylum Chordata; class Mammalia; order Chiroptera; family Emballonuridae; genus Rhynchonycteris; species Rhynchonycteris naso. The sequence goes on from CM072996.1 coordinate 301,327,624, forward strand.
AAAAAGACAAATACTGCATGATTTCATTTATATGAGGTACTTGGAGCAGTCAGAATCATAGAGACAGGAAGTAGAAAGGTGGTTGCCAGGGGCTGGGAGGAAGAGACAATTGGGAATTCTTATTTAATAGATATACAGTTTCAGTTTTATAAGATGATAAAAATTATAGGAATGGATGGATGGTGGTGATGGTTGCTCAATAATATCAATGTATTTAATCCGCTGAATGTACATTTAAAAATGCTTAAGATGGTAAATTTCATGTTGTGTGTATTCTAACACACAGAAAAAGTGATGTCTTTATTATTAAGTGTTGTTTCTTGAGTGATTCTTCTGCTGGTGCACCAGCTTATGGGGGTACTTTTTTCTTTTTCAGCTGTGACACTTAAGACACTAGATGAACACTATGACAAAGCTGTCACTCAGCTTGGCTCAATGCTTTTTACCAGACAGGTTTCTGGAGCCAGGTAAGTTTGTTTAAAAGAGGCTTAGATTTATTTGGTGTTTAAATTTGATTTTAATTAAGTACTTTTCTTTAACAATCGTTCTCCCTAGTATATGCTGACCTCCCCTGAGAATTCATCGTGGAATAAATAATGGTGAGGTGGAGAACCTATAAGTCTGTTATATGCCCTCTGGGCTGCCTACACTTGCAATAGTCACAGAATATATGAATCTTGTTTGTTGCAATAGATATACTTTAGTGAAAGTTCGTTGTCTCTCTTTACAAATGTTTGTCTTTAGTTTTTTTGTTATATAATCTTCAGTGTTATCACTTAATGGTGTTAAAAATGTCATTATTATTATTAAATTTAAATGAAAATGTTTTTTTCTAAGTACATACTGCCTTTGAAGAATATGCTTTTTGCTCATTTATGTACATGGCCTAAAAATTAATTTCATTATTTTATTTGATGATATCAGAGAAAAGGACTTGAAATGTCTTGTTCTAAGTATTTTTCTCACTCTTCTGTCATTTCTCTGACTATTGGAGGTTAGAGATTTCACATCGAAGGACAACTTTTTAAAGGAAAAAGTCTTAGGTTACTTAGTTCAGCTTTTACCTAGATGAACTAAGTGTAGATAACACAGCATAGTTTGACACTTGTACAATGGTTTTCTTGGCCTTGCTTTTATAATTGCCACTATTTGTCTTTATGTTGTTGTTTTTCTTTGGTGACAGAGAGACGGACAGATAGGGACAAACAGACAGGAAGGGAGAGAGATGAGAAACATCAGTTCCTCGTTGTGGCACCTTAGTTGTTCATTGATTGCTTTCTCATATGTGCCTTGCCTGGGGGGCTACAGCAGACCGAGTGACCCCTTGCTCGAGCCAGCGACCTTGGGCTCAAGCTGGTGAGCCTTGCTCAAATCAGATGAGCCCTTGTTCAAGCCCATGACCTCGGGTTTCGAACCTGGGTGCTCCGTGTCCCAGTCCGAAGCTCTATCCACTGCGCCACCACCTGGTCAAGCTATTTGTCTTTATGTTTAAGTTGATCTTAATTGACTTTTTTGAAATACAAAGGACTTTTGTAAATCTTTTTATATCAAGTATGCAAAAGGGATCAAGCTTAAAAAATGCATATGCCATTGTTGAATATTACTGACCGTGCCCACCACCCCACTGTAAGCAGTTACATAATTTCTTCTGGATCCTTGCCTTAAAACTCTTACTGCATAGCACTGATCAGATAGGTGTAATTGTAGTTTGTTGATTATTTGAGGTGATACACGGCAATTAATCAAAATGGTTTTGACTTACTAGTGTCAGTATTCTGTTAAAGTTTGTATATGTGAAGTCAGATTCCACATTTGGTACTAAAACAAACAATTTTATTTTTACCTCTTTGAAGAAGATATATAGATGTTTGTGATTCCTAGAGCTTGGACCTCTTTAATAGAAGATAAGTAAATGGTGATCACTTTTCCATGTAAAATTGAGGGTATTGTATACATTTTTAGTTTAAGGCTGACACAGTCTGTTTTCAAAGGCTATGATTTATTGGCTGTTTATAAACTTTATTTTAAAATTTTTAATTGATTTTTAGAGAGAGAGGAAGGGTGAGAGAGAGAGCGGAGAGAAACATTGATGTGTTGCTCCACTTATTTATGCAGTCATTGGTGGATTCTTGTATGTGCCCTGCCCAGGATTGAACCTGCAGCCCTAGTATGAGCGGGGTGATTCTGCAACCAACTGAACTATCTAGCAAACTTCTTTTTTTTCTTCCAGGGACAGAGAGAGAGTCAGAGAGAGGGATAGATAGGGACAGACAGACAGGAACGGAGAGAGGTGAGAAGCATCAATCATTAGTTTTTCGTTGTCCTTGCAACACCATAGTTGTTCATTGATTACTTTCTCACACGTGCCTGACTGCGGGCCTTCAGCAGACCCAGCCACCCCTTGCTGGAGCCAGCGACCTTCAGAAGCTGGTGAGGTTTTGCTCAAGCCAGATGGGCCCACGCTCAAGCTGGCGAGCTCAGGGTCTCGAACCTGGGTCTTCCGCATCCCAGTCTGATGCTCTATCCACTGCGCCACCGCCTGGTCAGGTAGCAAACTTCTTAATAAGTAGATGTAAGGCTTAGTAACACAGATTTCTTTTGTTTATAGATGTTATGTTAATATCACCAAACATATTAAATTGTTAAATTTTTCCATTTTAGAGTTGTACCTCTTGGGTCCATGCAAACCGTGAGTGGCTACACTTTCAGAGGCTTTATGTCCCATACAAATAACTACCCTTGTGCCTACCTCAATGCTGCGTCAGCCATCGGAATGAAGACACAGGATGTGGACTTGTTCATAAAGAGACTTGACAAGTGTTTAAAGACAATAAGAAAAGAACAAAATAGAGAGAGTGATGTATCTGGAGTTGACGATTGTGACAAAACTAAAGATGTGGCTATTGTAGAGCTTTTAAAACTGGATCTGTAATTCTTGACACATACTAGGATTCTTCTTCGTGACACGTGAAGTGTTTCTTTTTGATACTGTGAAAGAAGTAGGAAGTGATAGTGTAAGCAAACAGTTTAAAGAGAATACCTGAGGTTTTAAAATTGAGGATGTCATGGAGATGTTTGGTCAGGAAATAGAATTTAGCCATTGATGATTGTCGCATTATTTTTTCTTATGCTGCCTCAGTCATTATGACCCTTAACAGGTTATAATATACAATTAGCATTTTTCTAATAGTGAGACTGTTTGTCAAGTAAGCATTATAATGCTTCAGATAATTCTTACTAATTATAAGGGCAGTAAAATTACCACAATACTCTTCGAAATGTGCCGACTGCTTCTCCCCTTCCAGCCTCTACCATGCACAGATCACTAACATTTCCGCTCACACAGAATTTAGAAGGCTCTCCCATATTGCTCATTATTAGATGCTTGCTGGTGTGTGTAATTCCCCGTGTGCCCATTAAACAGGAGGCCGAGTCAAGGGGCAGGCTCTCATTTTCTCTCAGCAGAAGGGGTTCTTGACTGGGGATGATTTGCTTATATCTAAGGAACATCTGGGACGGTTTGGGTCGTTACGACTGGTGGGATGCCATTGACCTGTAGCATCCAACAGTGGACAGGACAACTTCCTAGAACAAAGAATCATCCAGCCCCGAGTCTCAGTAGTGCTGAAGTTGAGAAGCGCTGCTGTAACACAGATGAACTCAGGTGAAGAGTTTTCCATAGCAACTTCAGTTATGCTGTAGTGCTTCGAAGCAGGTGACTCTATAATGTTATCTCACTGTCCAGTATGGAGACTCGAGTGATAACCGGGGTTACCAGGTCTGGATAGGCAACCATAGCATGTTTATTTGGCACTTGTGCCTTTTTCTATTTGAGCAAGTGAAAACTGTATTCCACTGCCCTCGCTGGTTAGTTTGTCAGGCTAGTGCACAGTCCTCGGCACGAGTGGCTAACTGTGGTATTTCTGAACATGCTTTGCTGGGAGGTGAAAATGCCGAGGTCTGATAAACAGGCATATTGCCCCCTCCCTTCCTGCATGCTCACTTTCTGAGCCTGGAATTCCAGGCCTATTGGCTGTAACAATTATGTTTGTTGTTAATTTTAAGCAATCAACTGATGTCTCATAGTCTAAGGAATCAGCAAAGTTTCTGAATACACCAAATGGTGAAGGTGTGTTTCACAAGACCTGCTCTGTGTGCTCCTAAGAGGTGCTCACGGGGTGAAGGAATCTGTGGACACATAAAATGGGGACTTTGCAAAGCTACCTATTGCATATTAAAAGTTCTAAAAAGTCCTTTGAACCCAGTTTGAATATATTGACTTACTGACATCCATTGAGCAACCTTTGGAAAACACTACAGCAGCGAATCCTGTTTTGATTTTAGGTTGTGTTTCTCTACCAATTTGGCGGTGTAAACTCTTCACCGTGAGCTCAGACAGATGCGCTCCCACTCAGGTGTAAATTAGAATACTTAGACACTGGTTTGACAACCTTGGAAGTTGAGACAATTGAGATAAAGTCCTTAATTATAAATATTTTAAAATTTATTTTTAAATGATTATATCTTTGGAGTTCAAATATTTTGAATACCTGCTTTTAAAAATAGTTTTAATAACTCATCTCAAAGGAGTAAATGCTGGCTTTCTGTGTGAATTTGGGACTGACTTTGAAAGCCAATAAGACTCTGAAGAGTATCCCCAGAACCTCCAGCATCTATGAGAGGGCATGAAGTGACGTGGCCAGTGTAAGCGCTGGCAGTGCACTTTCTCTCCACGTGAGCCAGGACTGGTTTATAGAACAAGTGAGCTCGAGTGTGACCATCAGTTAGCTTAAGACAGACCGGAGCCCGACATGAGCGCACATCATCCCAGCTGCGATGTATCGACGGCTGGTGGGCTTCGGCTGCTGGATAGATAAATCTAATTGAGGATGAATTACACGTACCCACATGATAGATATGTTAGAGCGTTTTTTTCCTGGTGCGTAAAATAAGTGGCAGTTTTTATTATTAGCACTTTCTTTTCGAAAGTTTTGGAATTCGAGTTCTGTTCCTGCTGGTTTAAATTTGACCTTGAGATCATAGAATTTCTGAGTTTCTATTGATTGATTTTTAGGGAGCAAGAGAGGAAGGAATTGAGAGAGAGAGAGAAACACTGATGTGTTGTTCCACTTATTTATGCAGTCATTTGTTGATTCTTTTGTGTGCCCTCACCAGGGACGACAGTCTAATCACCCAGGCTGCCCGGCCAGGGTGAAATTTTCAGAGTGTTTAAAAGGGATGTTGTACAGTTCTGCATATTCAGGCATGCCTTTGCCCCACCCCAGAGCTGGTTTTCCTCCCATTTCCACATCTAAATATAAAATATATGTACAGATAACTGTGTATTTTGAATTGCTAGTACTAATTGGTAACCCTCATAATAGACTTGAGTTAACTCGGAACTGTGGCAGAGAGACAATGGATGATACATTTTCCAGTTATTGACTAAGATGACCTCTTCTCTCTGTGATCCAACTGCTCTTCCTCAAGTTATCAGGTAGAATTTGAGAGTTTGTTTTTCAAAGTCACTGGGCTGTAGTAGTCTGCCCAGAAAAGAAAATTGAGTAACATAAAATATTCTTTAGGTCACTACCCAATGTGTTCCTTATATGCACAGCAGGGAAAGGGATTCTAAATCCAGCTCTCCATTTGGCTCTTATGTTCTCAGCTGACAAATTCTCACTCTGTCAGGGAATGATATGTGATACCAGCCTTAGCAACTCAGTGTTTCACTATAAATCTTTCTATTTAGCTTTTTGTGTTAGTTGAATGAAATTCTAGAATAGGAATTATTGAATACAGTTCTGTTCAGCCAATAGGTACTTGATATACAGAATGGTAAGTTTACATATAAATTCATTTTTTCCCATATTTGGCCCCAGCACAGAACTCTGTTTCTTTAGCCACCCCATAATAAGAGCTTTAATGAGGCCTAAACTATAGGATGTGCTTTTATTTTTAGACTATATGCCTAGGATAGGTTTTAGTAAAATTTAAATGAAACAAAGGTAACTTTTTTTAAACAGTGACATTATTTTAATATTGAATTAGTAGCTCATTGTGAGAGTTAAACTCCTATGTTCTTTCACGGAAGTAAATAACCAACAATTGCCAACACAAACACATGCCAATGAGTCTCATTCACTCTACACTCAGAGAAAATATTTTTGAATATATATTCATTTGCTGCATATAAAAATTGGTTTTCCTTTTCCCACCTTATAAGATGTACTGATTCCTGCCAAGCCTTTAAATGGTTTTGTTATCTTGTGCATGTCATGAGGCCAACTTTATTTTGTAACTAAAAAATAATCCAGTTTGTGTACACAGAAGTTTGGTGATTTCAGAAGTGTCATATCCTCTGAATAATTAGATAAGAATAATTGAAATTGTTGTTAACAGTAAAAAAAGAAAACTTTCCCTAAACTATCTTTTTCCTTGTCTGTCTCATTATGTTGCTTGTATGTCTTTTACGGCCATTCGTAATATGACAGGACGAAGACGTAGCCAGTGCGTCCTCTGTGCCTTTGTTCCCTCTGCTTTCGTGCTCCTTGTGACCATTGTGGTATTTACACATGGAAGAGGGTGAGTTCAAGGCCAAAGAACGTATCTTTATAACTTCCCGCCTGATATTCTACAGCTCAGTCTAAGGCCCTAGGCAAAATGGAAATGTTTATACTGCATTGTTTTTATCAAGTGGTATCAACTTGAACTTTTAGAAAAATGTGTAATTGTGGGGGATTCTAGCCATTAGAATGGAGGCTGATGTCAGCCTGACGACCTATTTGTTTTACCAAAACAGAAAGATGTTTCCCAAAATACTTTTTGGTGTAGACTGTTTAAAAACAAAAATGAATTATATAATTTATGACATGAAATAAATTTTTAATAAATCATTGACAGTACGTTGTATTATTTTACCTAATCATTGCTACAGATAAAATCTGAAAGTACAGAGAAGTTACACAAAATTATTTGCCTGATTTTTGATTCAGTCATCAGTATCACCTTGCCTAGATATCGGCAAGAAAAGTCATACCTATAATGAGAATTGTCATAGGAGGTGGGGCGGTGGTTGGGTTATTATTATTATTTTATAAAGGAAGAAGTTGACATTCCAGCAACCATTTTGTAAAGGATCTATTGACTCTAGAAAGTTGCATGCTTGGAAATTTATCTTTTCTAAAAGAACCACTTTATCTTGTATTGGACAATAAACTAGATTAGTATTGTTTTGTTCTTCAGCAGATGTCATTTCTAAATTGTGCTGTTGAATTTTGTAGGTAGTTCTCATTTTGTTTGCAGTTAGGTTTCTGCACTGCGGCTTATTGACCATGTGAGCTCACATATTTAACTTCTTAGAATCTCGGTCTCATCATAAGTGAAGTGGGTGCCACCTTAGAGGATTGAGGACTTAGTGAGATGGTAATATGTGTGAGTGATTAACTCAGTGCCTGAGACATAGCCCTTACTGTTAATAATGCTCCACACAGACTTGTACTGTACCATGTGGTGCTAGATTTTAACTGAAATATAGTCATTATCTAGTTTAGTAGAACTTTTATTTTAGTAGAAATTTTTTTAAAAGGGAGTCATCAACATTTTGTGCATTCTCCAATGGAAATTAAAAGGTATGTAGTTGATTTTAGAGGACCATCTTTTTTTTTATGTTCAGAGTTTTTCAATTTTGGTTTCTATGAGTTACTCTTTGTTTTGCATCTATATATGAGCATATTCCTTTTAAAAATATTGAAAATGCATTAACTATTTTACACATGGGAGATTTCAGATCACAGCTCAGGAGGAACGCACAGAAAGTTTATGTCACAGTGACTTGCATATTGATTGTATTATCTGACCACAGTGTTTGGTGTACTCAGTGGATTACAAGCATAGCAGTAGTTCATTATATGTTGCCCTATTCTTGGATGACTTCAGTGGAATGCCTGATCATAGCTCCCAAATTTATATCTCTAGCAGACCTCTTTCCTGAACTCCATACTTTTGTGAAACTGCCTGTTCATTTCTTGGTTGTCTAATAGACATCTCAACTTTTACATGATTCCTTGATATCCCCCCCACCCCCTCCAAAAAGAACCCTGTTCCACCCACTTTCTTCCCCATTTAAATTGATCATACTTCCGTTCTTTCAACTGCTTAGGCTAAAAACCATGGACTCACCCTCAACTCCTCTCTTTCTCCCACCCTCCATCTAATCCGTGAAGAGGTCATGTTGGATATACCTTAGAAAAATACTCAGACTCAAACCACGTTTCAGCTCCTCTGCTCCCAACAGCAGGTCTGAGTTACCAGTGTTTCTTGTCTGGATCACTATCATGGCTCCCTCCCCCATATTGCTTCCAAATACAGCAAGCACCTTATTGCCTTAGAGCAGTGGTTCTTAACCTTTTTTGAGGTACCGAACCCACCAGTTTCATATGCGCATTCACTGAACCCTTCTTTAGTGATAAATAAAATATGATTTTTTTTTCCAAATTCAAGATATAGGTATATGTTTTTTTATTGGTGCACAAATGAGCCGTGCATGAACATCACCTTGCTCAAAGAACAAAACCAACAAAGTGCATGAACTCACAACAAGTAACGGTATTACTTTATTCTGGCCTCCGCGGCAGAGGCTTCTCCGAACCCCTGAGACCGACTCATTGAACCCCTAGGGTTTGATAGAACCCAGGTTAAGAACTACTGCCTTAGAACCTTATTCCCACTGCTCCCTCAGTCTGTGAACATGTCAAACCAGATGCTTAGTTAACTCCCTCACCTCCTTCATGTTTTTAATCAAAGTTTCCCTTTTCAGGCTGACCAGGTGGTGGCATAGTGGATAGAGCGTCAGACTGGGACACGGACGACCCAGCTTCGAAAATCCGAGGTCGCCAGCTTGAGCATGGGCTCATCTGGTTTGAGCAAGGCTCACCAGCATGAGCCCAAGGTCGCTGGCTTGAGCAAGGGGTCACTTGGTCTACTGTAGCCCCCAGTCAAGGCACATATGAGAAAGCAATCAATGAACAACTAAGGTGCTGCAAGGAAGAATCGATGCTTCTCATCTCTCTCCCTTCCTGTCTGTCTGTCCCTATCTGTCCCTCTGTTTCTCTGTCACACACCTAAAAAGGAAGTTTCCCTTTTCAGCAAGGTTTAGACCATACTTTTTGATACTGTAGTTACCTCCCCGACTTTCATGTTGTCTAAAAGTTGTCCTAAAATAGAGAGTGAAGCTTTAATTTTACTATGTATAAGAATTACTTCGGGTTCTTGGTAAAATGCAGATTTGCATTCAGTAGGTCTGCAGTGAGGCCAGCATTTCTAGCAAACTCCCTATGTGATGCTATTGGCCTATGGACCACGCAGAGGAGCAGAAGTCCAACATGCTATGTAATTTACATCCTTATTATGTCCTGTTGTCTCTCTCCCTCTTGGAGAACATATGCTTCAGCAGAGCAGGATCTTAGTCCTGTCCACCCATGTACCCCAAGCACCTAAACACCCGGCACATGACAGACACTCGACTATTTGTTGTATGAATGATTCAATAGACATCATTAACTATTTATGTAACTATGAAATCTCATCTAGCCTGATTGAAACCGTTCGGTGGTTTTCCGTTGCTTTTAGAATAGAGCTCTAAAAATTCTATTCAGTGTGGCCAACACAAGCTGCAAGGAGTATGCTTTGCCGACAACCTCCCTGCTGTGAGCTCCTTCAAGGTTATCTCCAAACTCGGTTTTTGACCCCAAGTCAAACTCTTTGGTCAATTTTGGAGCAAGGTGCTGGTATGTCCAGGAAAAGCCTTGCTATTTCCACCTGACGCAACTCCTCTGATAGGCAGTCTCTGCTTCCGAGCCCTCCCTGGGGGCTGGCTGAACTGTGTGGGGTTTGCAGCTTAGCCTAATGGCTCCCCTGCCCTGGCCTGCTTCCCCCTTTCTTTTATAGGGCCTTACTCTCCCATAAGCCTTCTGCACTCTTTTTTTCAGCTTCTAAAGAATTTTATTTTAAAATTATAGTCAACATACAATATTACATGTTTCAGGTGTACAAGATAGTGATTAACCATTTATATAACTTAAGAAGTGATCATCACAATAAGTCTAGTAACCATCTGTCACCAAACAGAGTTATTATGATGTTGACCATCCTTCCTATGCTGTACAGTACATTCCCTTGATTTATTAAGAAACTAAGTGTTATTCTGCACTCCCCCCTCTAAAACATTTTGGTCATAGGCAATAAAATAATTCTTTATGCCATAGAAGCAGAAAGTACTTACACTTAGAAAGCTGTTGCCTGACCTGTGGTGGCACAGTGGATCAAGTGTCGAACTGAAATGCTGAGGCTGCCAGTCAAAGCCCCAGGCTTGCCTTGTAAAGGCACATATGGGAGTTGATGCTTCCTGCTCACCCCCTTTTTTTCTCTCTCTCTAAAAAATGAATAAATAAAAAATTTAAAAAAAATTTGAGGGGCCCTGGCCAATTGGCTCAGTGTTAGAGCATCAGCCTGGTGTGTGGAAGTCCTGGGTTCGATTCCTGGTCAGGGCACAAAGGAGAAGTGACCATCTGCTTCTCCACCTCCCCATCTCTCTATCCCCTGTCTCTCTTTCTTCCTCTCCCACAGCCATGGCTCAAACAGTTTGCGCAAGTTGGCCTTGGGTGCTGAGGATAGCTTCGTGGCCTTGCCTCAGGCGTTAAAATAGCTCAGTTACTGAGCAACGGAGCAGTGGCCCCAGATAGGCAGAGCATCACCAAGAAGAGGGCTTGCCAGGTGGATACTTGTCAGGGCACAAGTGGGAGTCTGCCTCTCCTTTCTTGCCTCTTACTTAATAAAAATAAAAAATAAAAAAAGCTATCCAGAGGAAAACAACAAAATATAGCAAAAAGCAAGCCTCTTGTTGGAGAAGTGAATGTGGAATTGTGCCACCCAAAGCTCCTGGGGTATGTTGGTCTAAACGCCCCCTTTGACGCTTTCCCAGTAAGAACACAGGTTTCGAGAATGACTCCTCAAAGTCCCACAGCTAATTGCAGGTCAGACTGAGGCAGATCGTGGGCCCAGAGCTACCAATGGGCCTGTGACAAGGCAGGGGCTGGTCTGACTCAGGTTGAGAAACCCCTTGAAAGATAAAACGTTGATCCAGAAAATATTTTCAAACCTTTTAGGTAAACTTTCTTTGTTTCCCTGTAAAATGCATCAGTTTTTCTTTGTTCCTTCAGTTTCCCAGGCTTGCTCTCAGCATGTTTAATTTATTGCCTATTTGTCATTGCCAGTGACTCCAACCTTCCAGGGCGGGGCTGGGTAGGGTGGGGACGTGAGGGGTTGGGGGGGGCAGGAGACAGGAGCCTTCTGCACAGCCACCCCCGCTAACTTTTCTTGAAGACCAATAAAAATATTCTTCCATTTTAATTTACTAATTCTAAGTAAATGGACCTTTTAACACCAGCAAATTCAGCATGTTTTGCTTGCTTTTATGATCATTGTCTGTTTTCCATTTATTCCCGTCTATTTGCAATAACTATATTTTTGAGCCAACTTGGTTTATGCTGTTCCACAGGAAAAAGAGAAAAGGAAAGCCTTACAACCAAACTGCTTCTATAACCTCCCCTGTGGACCCAGAGCTTCCTAGGCATGAAATTGACTGACGCACACCAAGGCAGCAGGTGCGCGGCCACATGCCACTCACCACCTTTTATTTTTCTTCCATTTTTTAGTGTGCGTTGATAATCAGTGAATGGCTGTGGAAGTTTAAATGGTTCCCTAATACTGATGGAGAGCGGATGCTGTTATAACTTGAACTTATATTGCCACGCAGATGGTGGAAATAAACATCCAATTCTGAACATGGTTTTATTTGTCGCTCACTTTTAGGAGATGGGCCGAGTGTCAGGCCTGCGCGGTGCCAGCGGGGGACGCGGCAGGGGCCCCGGAGAGCAGGGCTGCAGTCCGGTTCCAGGTTGGCTTTTGTGCCCAGCACCCCCAGGGCTGCGGGTTTCCCGTGAGTGGGGGGGAGGGTCACTGTGGCAGTGCACCCTGCCCCCCACCCCCAGGGTTACTGGCCGGCAGCTCCCGCTGGAGATGTGCCTCACACCCTTGACCTTCTCAATGACACAATGATTGCAACCTAACTGTACCTCCTGGAACTCTCCTGCACCTGGCTGTCCTCCTCCTACTTTGTTAGACACCTGCACCACGGGCTTGGTTCAGCACCCGTCTGCTACGTTTTGCTCCGTTTCCTCAGCGCCGTGGAGGCTCTTAGTAAAGAGCTGTTGAACAAATGAACCAACCACTAACTTGTTCGTACCATAGAAATAACCAATAGAGTTGAATGTTAGCCTATTCCAGAAATTATTTGTTTTAACAAGTGAGGAATAAAGACAGAAGTGAATCTAGGCATGGCTGGGGAAGGGAAGACCTCCTATCACGTTATGATTCCCCGGGGGGCCGGGGGAGACTTATCTTTGGGAGGAAGGCCAAGCCTGGGAAGACTGCATGCTATGTGTCAAATTTGGGACTGGCCCCAAGTTTGAATATTTAAGGGATCATTCCAGACTTCAGGGCCAAAGAAACTGCTGCACAAGCGAGGGGCCTGCGGTTTATGACAAAGGCCGTGTCACGCAGGTTTGGTCTGCTGTAGTAACTAATCATGCAAAAGCAAGGCAGGACTCCCCCGACCCCCTCACAGTTGGCTTGTTTCCCTCATCCCAACGTCCTTTCTCTGAATCAGTCATGCGGCAATCCTTCCCGATTCTATAGAGTGCTTTCCGGATTACAAAATGCTTTCACATACATTATCTTGTTGTCATCTCCTGACAGTCTGGAACTGGGCACGGCGTGACGATGATTCGTATTTTGTGGTTAAGCCCCAAGAGAAGTTGGGTGATGTAGATGGTTTATCTGGCCTCACTCCAGGGGAAGGATCTAGAAACCCTGGAGCTCAGGGCTCTGATGCCTGTCTTGGAGCTTTCTTGGAAACTCTGGATAAAGGTTAAGATCCTGCACTTTGGAGCAAGGATAGATAAGGATTTTTTGTTTGTTTGTTTTTGTTTCTTTGTAAAGGGCCAAGTAGTAAAGTAAATATTTTAGGTTTTGCAGGCCAGGTGGCCTCTTGCAACTACTCAAAAGCAGCCACAGACAGTATGTAAATGAATGGGCACAGCAGTGTTCCAATGACACTTTATTTATGGACACTGACATTTAAATTTTATATAATTTCTATGAGTTCTAAACTGTTTGTTTCCAGTTGATTTTTTTTCCCCCCAATCAGTTAAAAGTGTACTATTCTTAAGTCATACAAAAATAGGAAGCTGGCTGGATCTTGCTTAGAGGACATGTGTGCTGACCCCCTCTGAGAGCTGGTCACCACTTATCAAGTGTGTAATTTGGGGCAGATACTGAGCTACGCCGGGACGGGAAGCGTAGTGGTGGTTCCCGCCTTCAGGGGCCGGGGGAGGCGTGTAGGGAGAGTGCAGTGTGTGGCACGGTATCTGTTGACCAGCTGGCCCTCAGGAGATGGGAGCTGTCGTCACTCGGTGATGCTAAGTTTGGGGAGGGGTTTGTTTTCCCAAATACACGGAAAGGGGAGTCTGATCTCTTTAAAACAACCGCAGCCTTTTCCGCACCTGATGCTAATGAAAAATTGTGTGTTGAAGGGAGACCCAGGCGTGCTTACAGGACAGAAACACGCTCTTCTTAAACCCAAGGATACGTCTTCAAAAATAATAATAACTTGTCAGTGACAGAAAGGCCCAAATGAAATGAAAACAGGCTGAATGTTTGGCCTGCTGATAGGAACTCGGTAAGGAGTTTCTGCCTTCGGGCCTTAGTTTCTCCATCTGTAAAATGGGGGTGATAATAATAGTCCCCACCTCATAGGACAGAGGGGAGATGAATGGGATAGTGGGTAGCAAGTGCATAGCACAGAACTTAGCATATGATGGAGACTATTCCAGAGCATATGAAGAGCTCCCTGTCTGTACTCATCATGCTCATCTCCTGGCTCAGGTTCTGAAGGTACTGGGAGGACTAGCAGACTGTGCACTTTGGAAACTCCCTGCTCCTGGCACCCAGGGGATGCAGCCAGGGGTCACCGTGTGGGGCCCCGGCATCACCGGAGGAGGCTGGGGTGGAGGTAGGCGGGAGACGTCCCGAGCACAGAAGGCTGAGAGGAGCTGAGTCCAGGAAAATGTCCTGAGTCTGTCCGCTCAGCATGTGTGAACCTGGCCTAGATTTGCCCAAACCTGGCTCCCTGCTCTCACCTTTCAGAAGCAGAAGCTTGTGACTTGGCACCTGTCTCTGGAACCCTCTATAGACCAACCTTGGATGATTCTACACCCTTGAGCCAGGGAGGGAGGTGGTCCAGAGGAGAGAGTGGGGCTCTTGGGACCCAAGAGGCTGACCGGGGTCTCCGCCTCTCTGGCCTGAAGTTCCCCGCTCCGTCAGCTGGAGTCTGCACCTGCACAGAGGACACTCACACTCCTGCTGACCACGCCACAAGGTGACATTGTGCACCCTGATGTGGTGGATGGTGAGGATGGTGAGGACCATCACTGATGAAGCAGATGAAGTCCTGGGTGAAGTGAAAATGAGGAAGGTGGCCCTGACCTTGGCTTTCCCCACTCTGTCAGAGCTGCCCTGTTGGTCAGTCATCCCTTCTGTGCCCAGGGACTGCTCTGGCCAGGAGTCAGGGCCTTATGCGTGGGAGTGAGGGGGTAAGCCAGGGACTGAAGTGTGGTTGCTTCTGCCTATCCCTTCCCTCCCCGAGCCAGCCTCCTACCTTCTGACTCTCCCCCACCCCCACTCAGGCAGCAATCACAGCCTAGTGTAGGCAGGGCAGGCACAAATTACAGGTCAACTGGCCTTCAGTTCAGTGGACATGATTAAAAAGATCTGAAGCTGCTGGACCAATTATCTGTCTGACCAAGATTTACTGAGCACTGGCCAGAGACTGCTAGCTTCTTCCCAACTTTAACTGGGAATAATGGCGCCCGTCCAATGGATTAAATTTTCCAGCTTACCTTGGAGATAGGTGTGGCCACCTAGTAAGGTTAGGCCAATGAGATATATGTTGAGTTATTGTGTGGGTTTGCTGGAAAGTTTCCTTGAAAGAGAAGCAATCCATATTTTTGTAATTGTTCCTAACACAAAACTCAGATGTGATTGCTGGAGCTCAGGCATCTATCTTGGACAATGAGGTAGACATGCTAAGCATAGTGGAGGAGCTGGTAGGAATAGTTTGGGCCTTTGATGATAACAGCTCCACAAAATATTCCCCGGGCTGCACACCTCCAGATATTTCTCACTAGAGGCAAATACACTGCTACCTTTTAAACTACTGTTACCATGAGGTCATGTGTTACATGCAGCTAAACCCAAACTAAGCTGATACAAGTCCCCACTGTGTGCCAGACATTCTTCTGGGTGGTGGTGACAGAGCAGTGAGGATGATACATGTGGTGCCTGTCCTGTACACTGATATTCTAGTGGACAGAGAACTACAAATGAGGAAACAATCATTCCAGGAAGCAATTGGTGCCATGAAGCAAAGAAAACAGAATAATACTGAATGAGACATAGTTCTGAGCTGTCATGTGTTTCAGCCAAGTTTTCATGTCCATTCTGTGATATAAGTGCCATTATTGTCCCCATTGTACAGATGGGGAAAACAGGCACAGAAACGTGAAGTTGCTTGAATGGTTTTGTGATCAACCTGCCTTAACAGGAACTAGCCCCAGATCCAGAGGGGAATCCATGGAGGATCCTAAAAGCTATGGAATTGCCTGAGGTTTGGGGAGCATGGACCAGTACAAGGGAAACTTGGGGCCTTGCTCCAAAAGTCTTCCAAGTTTTCCCACCCCTACCTAGGAAACAGC
The DNA here is from genome assembly GCA_037038555.1 of Rhynchonycteris naso. Taxonomy (NCBI): domain Eukaryota; kingdom Metazoa; phylum Chordata; class Mammalia; order Chiroptera; family Emballonuridae; genus Rhynchonycteris; species Rhynchonycteris naso. The sequence goes on from CM072996.1 coordinate 301,343,496, forward strand.
GGGCCACTGGCTTCAAGGAATATCAGGGATGGTTCATGGATCAGCAAGCCTGGAAAAGGTGGTTATTTATTAAGGGCCAAGGTTTTTCATATAGTATCATATGTTATCTGGCTTAGTCGTCACAACAATCCTGCAAAAGGAACCATTATTCTCCTTCTGCAGAGGGGTTACTGAAATTGAGAAAGATGCAAATCACATGCCTAAGGCCACAAGGCAAGTGGTAAGGACAGGACCGAAGGCCAGACCTGCCTGGCTTTGCCTTTTATGTTTCTTCCTATTCTCATCCTCACCCCTTGGTGTGATGGAGGGAGTAAGGCTTGCTTAAGTTTTGGGATCCTGGAGTGATAGCCAATGTATGTCTGCAGCTGTCTGCAGTCATTTGAGAATACTCTCAGCCAGGTTCAAGGACAAATCCTATATAGGGGATCCCACGCAGACCCTGCCCACACCATCTGCAGCTTGGGACAGCTGGGCTCTGGGCAGCTGGGAAGAGGACTGGAGAACTATTTCCCAGAAAAGGAGAACAATGGGAAATGCAGTTTATTAGTTGGGAAAGGTGGGGAGGAATCTGGAACTAAAGACAGGATTTGATTTGCAATAAAAAGTCTTCCCTCTGGCCTCTCATTTTTCAACTCGCTTTGGCTGAGAACAGAACACTTTGTATACATTGAACAAATGGTTTGTCCCCAATGGTTTCTTGACCTTCGAACACAGTATTTCCCTTCCTAGAAATGGGAAGTGTGAGCAGGGATTCCGTTTCAGCTTTACGTCATTACAGGATCATACTCCCTTCCTTATTCCAAACCCCAAACCTCAGAAAACCTAAAGCTTAAAAAGATCTGACTTGACACATTGTGCAAGGCTCTCTAAGGCTTCACTGATCTTCCTTTGTATAAATATTCCTCCCCTTTTTGCTGCAGAAATATCAAGGTGTACATGCACGGGAGGTGGCCCCACATGGACTATGCCCCGCAGTGGCTTTCTTAAAACCCCCAACAGTCTGAACATGGAAATACCTGGCCCCAAGACATCCGCTAAGGAACTGCAAATCCATGTCTCAGAAATGGCTGAACATTTTTCCTCTCACCTTTTACTCATTCTTTCTTTGTTTCTCGTCCTTTCCCCCTCCCCCGCCCTTTTTACCTCCCCATTGGAAAAATAATATCCTGTTTCTTCTTTTCTATCTTGGTTCGTTGGCTCTTCCCTGCCCCCCCCCCATCCGCCTAGCTAGCAGAAATGCACGGCGGGCCAGGCATACGCTCAGCCATGCAGGTACAATGGTGACCAAGTGGCTGTAGTCCTGAGAGTCGAGTCCAGTCCCAGTGGGGGAGCTGACAAGCAAAGAGACCGTCATCAAGCCGAGCAATGGGACGAAGAAGTGCTATGGAGTGTGCGGGAAGAGTCCCTCTCCCAGACTCAGGTCACGGTAGGGCAGCTCGGAGCCCAGGTGGGAGTGCTTAGGTGGCTGTAGTTCCTTCCAGGTTCACACTCCGGCCACCCGAAGGCGCCCCAGGAAACACATTAGCATGTTACCTTTGCAACACCATCTCAGCACGGTGCCCTGACCCCTCTTCACTGGAAGCTGCCCAGCCCCCTCTTCCGTAGACCATTGTAAGGTTCGCAGAGGCTTTCTGCGAGAGGGGTTTCTAAGCGAGGAGTTGGACCATTTTCCTAACTGGGACTTCCTCCTTATTATTTGACATCCAGTGCATTCGTTTGCTAGGGCTGTGGTAACCAAGTACCTGGATTCCACTTATACCACAGACGTGTATTGTGTCCCAGTTCTGGAGGCTGGACGTCTAAGGTCAAGGCGTCCGCTCAGTTAGTTTCTTGTGAGGGCTGCAAGGGACATGCTTCCGGGCCTCTCCTGGGCTTCCAGGGGTTTGCTGGTAACCCTTTTCGGTCCTTGGCTTTGCTGCATTACGCACGCTGACTTCTTCCTTCACCTTCATGCCGCCTCATGGCCTTGTCCCTGTATGTCTGTGTCCACATTTCCTCTTTGCATAAGGACACCGGTCATCTTGGCTTAGGGCCCACCCTGCTCCGTTACAACCTCATCCTTACTAAGCACATCTGCAATGCCCCTGTTTCCAAATAAGGTTCCATTCTAAGTGCGAGGGATTAGAACTTCAACATCCGAAGGTGGGGGGATGCAGTCCCACCTGTAACACCAAGTCTTTCCTTGTGGAGGATGCTTCCAGGGAAGACACTGCTGTCATTGCTATAGGCTGAGCCTGGGCCTTTGGCTCCCAGCAGGACCGAGGGTGAAGGAGGCAGGAGGCAGGAGAGGAGACTGGTTGGCTTCCTGGTAAAGAGTGGAGAAGGGCGGCGGTGCTGCCTGTCATGAGCTGCGATGGGCATGGCAGGTGGGGCTCTAAGCCTGGAGCTCAGGAGGCAGGAGACCAGGGGCTGCTGGGAAGAAGGCTAGAGCTCCATGTACTGGGCCCATTGGTGGTGCTGAGTCCCTCAAAGGGCTTTAAAAACAGCTACTCACCTGATGGAAAAGATTTTAACAGAAAACCAAAAATCAGCTCCCATAATGCTATCACACCAAAGGGCTTTCTATGCTAACTTCAGAAAGGTGGCAAAATATGGACAGATCAGTATAGCACAGTGGTTTAGGACGTGGGATTGAATGCCAGCTCTGTTACATATTAGCTGTGTGACCTTGGGTAAATTAATCACCCTCTCTGTGCTTCGGTTTCTTCATCAGTGCAAGGGGTTTCATAGCTGTACTTACTCCACTAAGCTGTTGCAAGAATTACCTGTGAGCCTGTAAGTAAAGCCCTCAGAGCAATGCTCAACATGCTGTCTGTTCTTCAGTAAATGTAACTGGTATTATACAGACCAGAGCAGGTGAATGTGAGGCCCAGAACACACCTGACCACACTGACTTTGCATGTAGCTGCTTCAGAGAGGCCTGCCTTTACACAACAGCACAGACGTGGCTGCAGAGCACCAGTGTCAGTGTCACATAAGGTATCAAGAGATAGGGGAGGAGAGTGAAAGATGAAAAGTTTTTCTAGTCCTTTTTTTACATAGAAAAGGGGAGTTTATAGAGCCTCCAGGCTGATGTGATGATAATCCCTTATAAAATTATTAGACAGGCCCTGGCAGGTTTGCTCAGTGGTAGAGCATCGGCCCAGCGTGTGGATGTCCAGAGTTCAATTCCTGGTCTGGGCACATAGGAGAAGCACCCATCTGCTTCTCCACTCCCACTCCCTTCTCTCTATCTCTTTCTTTCCTTCCCTCAGCCAAGACTCCAGTGGAGCAAAGTTGGCCTGGGCGCTGAGGATGGCTCCATGGCCTCTGCCTCAGGTGCTAGAATGGTTCTGGTTGCAACAGGACAATGTCCCAGATGGACAAAGCATCACCTCCTAGTGGGCTTGCCTGGTGGATCCCAGTTGGGTGCATGCGGGAGTCTGTCTCTCTGCCTCCCACTTCTCACTTAAGAAAAAAAAAATTAGATAGTTTGGGCATGTGTGTAGAAGGAAGGAGTGATCACCAGTACTCTCATGGGTTCACTACAAACAAGTCTTGCCAAACCCACTGTATCTCTTTTGGTGATAGGTTAATATAAATTTTGAAAATGCTAATGACCTGGTGGACCTTGATCTTGTGAGGTATTTATCAGAGACACTCACACTAGCCCTTTGGACAAAAAGGAGAAATATAGTCTGGCCATATAGATAGCACAGATAAGTCGATTCATCTTTGGTTGTAGCCGAAGATATTGAATAAGGACCTGTTTGAGGGGAAGGTTTGAAAATCTGATTCCTGGGCCCAAATACCTCTCTGTTGCCTTTTAGAAATAGATGCCAGCTTCTTCAGCACTGGACCTATTGGTCTGTGCCCCCCCCCCCCAGAATATAGTGTTAAAGGTTTTTATTTGTTTGTAGAATCACCTTAAAACTAACAAATGTAGGATAGTTTTTTTATTAAATTTTCTCCCAATGGTGAAACGTTTCATCAAAATTCAAACAGAGTGGTACTCATTTCACAGTTCATTAATACTGAAGTCCGCACAAAACCTGACCGGTGAAGAAAAGCCACTTGGTCAATGGGCATTCTTTTCTGCTGTAGTTCTTAAAAAAAAAAATAAAAAATTACCGACTATGTGCCAGGCACTGTGCTAGACGTTAGCGATCACAGGCTCAGAAGGAATCGAGATGCTTCTGAACACGTACAGGGAAGGCGTTTCCCTGCCTGCGTGGGCGCTGCGGAAGCACTTGAATGAAAGCCTGCCGCTGCACAGCGGTCCTCAGAAGGTTTGCAAGCTCCCTTACCCTTTGTGCTGGGGTTTTATTTTTGAAATAAAAGCTGATCTCAGGGGAGAGGCCATAAAACCAAAATTACAGTCCAGGCATTTTTCTTTAAAGCAAGGAAGGATGTTCAGAAAGAAACTTCTGAATGATTACGTTTGGCCAACCATGGAAAACCAGCAACCGCCCTCCCCCTCCCCGGCCCCCACCCCGTACCCCCACCCCCAGTGCTCCAACAACAAAACAAACAATCAGATAAAACACTGGACCTGGCGGTGTGTTGGGACCAGCTGTGTGTACCCACCCCCTGCACATCGTCTAGGGGACGTGTGTGGTTGGTGGTAAGTGGAGTGGAACAGAACGTGGATCAGAGTGGTGACAAGCCAGGAGCCACTGTCCCGGAGAGTTCCCCCCTGCAGCTGCTTTTTGTTACTTGCTGGTACCATAAAGCATGTTTTCTAAACAGGACAGACCAAATGGAAGAGAGAAGGATCATCCTTCTTTTGCCAAGCCCATCCCCCTCCCTCACTGGTACCCACAGACCAGATGGCAGTTCTATCAGTCAGGGGCTCGCTGGACCCGTGTAATCCAAATGGAGGTAGTTGGTCAAACTTAGGGTTGCCCTGTGCTGCCAGGAGTTTGGCGTCTCATGGTTTTGAACAAGTGACTGAAACTACCGCTGAGAAAGAATAAGAACTGCATTCTACATGAGTTGGGCTCTCGGTTCTGGTTGCCCGCTAAGGGTGTGAGAGGAGCTCTGAAAAACCATCAATGCCTAGCGCCACTCCAGACCAAGTGACCCAACTCTCTAGATTTCTGTAGTTTCTTAACATCTTCCCCAGGTATTTCTTTCTTTCTTTTTAATATTTTTATTTATTTATTTTTTCCAAGGACAGAGAGAGACAGTCAGAGAGAGGGATAGATAGGGACAGACAGGAACGGAGAGAGGTGAGAAGCATCAGTCACTAGTTTCTCGTTGCTCTTGTGACACCATAGTTGTTCATTGATTGCTTTCTCACACGTGCCTTGACCACGGGCCTTCAGCAGACTGAGCAACCCCTTGCTGGAGCCAGCGACCTTGGGTCCAAGCTGAGGAGCTTTTGCTCAAGTCAGATGGGCCCGCCCTAAAGCTGGCGAGCTCGGGGTCTCAAACCTGGGTCCTCCGCATCCCAGTCCGACGCTCCATCCACTGCGCCACTGCCTGGTCAGGCTCCCCAGGTATTTCTTAAGGACCGAGGGGTGGCAAGAGCTTGGGGCTCAACATCAGGGAGATCTGGGTTTGACACTTGATATCACTGCTGCCATTTGAGGGCTCTTTGAAGAAGTTTCTTAGTCTTTGTATCTCAGCTATGAAATGGAGGTTAATGGAAACTACCTTTCAAGATTGAGAGGACTAAATGGGACAAAATATGTTAGTGTTTGACTCATGGTGAGTGCTCAATAAATGGTTGTGGTTTTAATGATCACCAGATGCTTGTGGATCTTGGGCTCACTTTCTGTCTCCGTATAACCTCCTCCATGTTCTGTGGGTCGTGTCTGAAGATACCAGGACTCATCTTCTCTCCCGTCTCAGTTCTGCCCATCCATGTGTGGGCTTCAGTCTCAGACTCTATGGGGACGTTAGTTCTTCCCTCACCACTCATTCAGGGTGAGTGAAAGTGTGAAACAATTGGCCCCCCGTGGTGTCACATGTCCATTCTTGACCAATCACTCTAACAGTGAGAGTGTGAGGCTGTGATTGGTTCAGGGCTGGGTCACCTGATCCACCTCAAAGCCAGTGGTGGAGAGCAAACTGAAAAGCGTGGGCTGGAGTTGGAGAGGGAGTGGTTTCCTCAGGAGAAACCAGGGGTGGGGTCTAGCCGGTGCTGGGGCGACACAGTAGATGTCTGCATCCCACAGCATGCCTTACTCATAGTGAACTATTACTTTGCAAAGAAATAAGCCAGCCTATAGAAAACAGAGGAGGAACAGGACAAGAGAGATCCAGGGTGCAACGCCCTTCATTTACTCTCTTGGTTGTAATATGGCTTGCTAATTTTTTACACAACTGCAGTAAATTCCTGGCTGCTCCCTGAACAGATTCTAATCTCCCTTTGCTCGTGCTCTTCCATTGGCCTGGTGTCATGTGTTTGTTTGCTTTTTCTTTATCACCCATCCAAATTCTATCGATTCTTCAGGATCCCACTTCAAATTCTTCTCCAAAAAGCCTTTCATGAGCCCCTTGTGCCTTTACCTCCCCTGCCGCAGTCAAAGGAAATGCAGTCAGATTTTTAGCATTGTTATCTACGTCCTTTTTATATAGTACACATCACTTCCCATGCTGTACTACTGTTCTAACACACTGTTGCCTCTACTGCTAGTCTGTGATCTGCTTGAGGACTGGGTTTATTCACCTCAGTTAATTGTTTTTTAAATGAATGGTCGACCTTTTGTTTTCACAAATAGTAATTAGCCCTCAGATGCTCAAATAAGGGACCTGCGGCCTTGTTTGCTGTGGCTCAGGATGCCAAGCCAACTGATTTAAAAATTGTGATAAATATAACATAAAATTACGATTTTAACCATTTTTAAGCATGCAGTTCAGTGGCACTGAGTACATTCACAATGCAGCAACCACCACTCTCAAGTTCTAGAAAATTTTCACCACTCTAAACGGAAACTCTGTACTCATTAAAATAGTAACTCCCCATTCTGTCTTCCCCCAGCCCTGGTTATCTTTAATCTACTTTCGGTCTCTATGAATTTACTTATTTTAGGTACCTCATCTAATTGGAATCCATATAGTATTTTTTTTCCTTTTGTTTCTGGCTTATTTTACTTAGCATATCTTCAAGCTTCACCCATGTAGAATGGGTCTTTTTTTTTTTTTTTTTTTTTTTGTATTTTTCTGCAGTTAGAAGTGGGGAGGCAGACAGACTCCCACATGCACCCAACCAGGATCCACCAGGCATGCCCACTAGGAGGTGATGCTCTTCCCATTTGTGGCATCGCTCTGTTGCAATGGGAGCCATTCTAGCACCTGAGGCAGAGGCCATGGAGCCATCCTCAGCACCTGGGGCCAACTTTGCTCCAATGAAGCCCTGGCTGCGAGAGGGGAAGAGAGAGATAGAGAGGGAGGAAAGGGGGAAGGGTGGAGAAGCAGATGGGTGCTTCTGCTGTGTGCCCTGGCTGGGAATCAAACACGGGACTTCCACATGCCGGGCTGACGCTCTACTGCTGAGCCAACCGGCCAGGGCCATCTCAGTTAATTTTTTATTTTAATTTGGCTAGCGCATGGTTCTCAAATATTTGGTCAAATATTATTCTGGATGTTTCTCTGAGATATTTTTAGATGAGATTAACATTTTCAATTGGTTGACATTGAGTAAAGCAGATTGCCCTCCAATGTGTGGGTGGGCCTCATCCAATCAGTTGAAGGCCTAAATATAACAAAAATTCTCAGCTCTGCTGAGTAAGAGGGAATTCTGCTAGCAGAGAGCTTTCAGCTTTGAGCTGCAATGTTAGCTCTTCCTGGGTCTTCAGCCTGTCTACCCTGCAGACTTTGGGTTTGACAGCCTCCATAATCACAAGTGAGTTCTTTACATTTTATCAGTGCTGTTTCCCCAGAGAACCCTGGCTAACACAATTACCTAGTAGAGTACCTGGGAAAAAAGAAAGAGCTCTGTGTTTGTGACTGTGAATGAATACATTAATGGATTGATGTATTCTGCATGGCCTTTAGGTATTATGTAGCTAAGGAAAAGCCTTTTACCCTCAGCTGGTAGGACTATATATGGAAACACACTTCATAAAGGGCCGACCTCTCCACAAACATCTGTCATTGTAATTGTTTCTTCCACCGCCACTTATCACCCCCACTGTGGCTTCTGGTTATAGGACTCTTGCCACGGTGCTGGCCTTAAAGTGCTCTGTAGCTCTGCCCTCACAGGCCGCTGGACACCTGGCTCCAAACAACTACCCTTCTCCTGCCTAGGACGGACTTGATCAACTGGTGCTTAGTTTCCAGTCTCTTCTCACATCGGTGCCGTGTTGTTTGAAGTTGTAGCTCAATTTGATGGAAGGAAACCATGGTGGGGCGAGGAGGTGGGAGCTGTCCACAGTCATCCTATTTTCTCTCTCATGAGCAAACCATGTAGTCATGAAAAGCCAAACCATGTTAGCAGGTAGAGGGGGCCTCTTTCGCCAGCATATCTGATGGTAGGAGAAAGCCCAGCCCCATGCCAAACTCAGAATATCGCCAAGATGTGTTACTGTCTCCACAGAAGAGCCTTTGCTGAAACTATGGAGACAACGAGAGGCCCTGTGGTGCCAGAGGTCGGGTGGGGAGATGGATGGGCTGAGCACAGGGGCTTTTACGGCGGTGGAAACTACCTATGTGCTATTATAATGATGAATCTATGTCATTATACTCTTTCCCCAAAGCCATTGAGTGTACCACACCAAGAGTGAACCCTCAGGTAAACGATGGGCTTTGGGTGATCCTGTGCCAACGTAGGTGTATCCTTGGTGACACATATACCGGTCTGGTGAGTGGCGCTGATAACGGGGAGGTTATGCATGTGGGGGACAGAGGGTGTATGGGACATCCCTGCTCCTTCCTCTCAATTTTATTGTAAACCTAAAACTGCTCTATACAAAATAAAATCTTATAAAAACAAACAAAAACAAAAGCTTTTGCTGAGTGAAAACAGTTTCTGAAAGCAATGACAAATCCCAGATGAAAAATCACCTCGATTTATTGCGAGTTCAAACAGCTTGGCTCAGATGAGGGGTTGGCACCACACTTGAAGAACAGCGGGAGACCGTTTTGGGTATGGGTTTATTAGCCAGGAGCCGAGCTTGGAAGAGGACCTTTGGGGAGAAGGCGTCCTGGCCGGAGGACTCACAGTACTGTGAATAATCCCGACAGCACATGCAGTAGTCGGTGAAGATATCACTGCCTCGCTGTGCCTCATCCGTCGGCCATTTCAATGGGGCCTCTGCAGAGAAGGAAAAACCAGCCAGGGCCAGGGCCAGCCGGTCAGCTGCCAACCCGACACGGGGCCTGGACTGGTTTCCCTTGTTCGATGGCCACCTCAGCCTCCTTGAGCCTCGGAGTAGGAAGAGGCACAGGAAGGTCATGGAGTCCAACAGTTGTCGGATTAGAGGAGACCCGCTGGGCTTTCTGCGGTGAGTGTGGCAGGAGGGCAGCAGGCAAACAAACGCATGAGCTGTCATCGGAGGCCTCCCGTGTGCCAGCCCTGCCCCTGTACTACAAAAGCTCACGTCCTCCAGGGCAGAGACTGAGGGACCTTCCCAGGCAGTTAGTATTTCTGTTCCTTGGTTGAACCTTGATGCTATTTTGCATCTTCCATTCATTCACTCATTCATTCACTCACTCACTCATTCATTCTGTTGGCAAAGATACTATTTGCGTTTTGTGTATGTGCCCTTGTAGAAAATGTAAATATGCAGAAGTAGAAAGAAGAACATACAATTTTTCACCAACCAGAAACAAGTCCTTGGACATTCTGACATTTGACAGTGAAGTTTCTGACACCTTTCTCTATGGATATGTGCATGTTGACATTTTGTGTGTCACTCAGCATAATGAGACTTTATCTGTTTCCCAACTTGCTTTTTTTATTTTTTATTTGACAATGTCACAGACAGCTTCCTCCAGCAGTGACTATCAATGCACAGAAAGATGACTGTTTAGGACTGTGTTACACGGCTGTATCACAACATCATCTTTGCCATCCGTGGGTGCACGTTTAGTCGGCTGTTGGCCTTTTGCTCTGAGAAACCCCCCTGAGGTGATTCTCCTGGGACCCCCCCCACACACATACCCTCCTGCCCCTCTGAGTCACAATGCCACAGGTCCACAGCCCCTCATTCACCACCCACCCTCCTTTTCCTCCTCCCCAGCCTCGAGAGGCATTGCTCCTCACTTCTTACTGCACACCCTCACCTGGGCCCATCATTCTGGCATCAGGTTTAGAGAACTGGCCAAGTGTGGGCGCTAATGTGTCTTCCCCACAACCCCATTCACCATTACCTCTTTGGAGCCTCTGGTGGCTATGTTGTCAACAAACTGGGAATTTCTCTTGGGCTTTCTCAGGGTACTCAGGGGAGGGCTTCTGTCTGCCTCTTTGGTGGCCACATAGGAGAGCATACTCTTACCTCCCTGTCTGTCCCCAGAGCCAAGTTTTCCTTCCCGAGTGGGGGGCCATTCCCCCCAGGGGAGTTGGCATAGAGGTCAGTAACAGCTGCTGGAGCCTTCCCAGGTAGCTGCCTGTGGAACTGAAGAATGAGCCTCTCAAATGAGCATACTGTGGAAAATTCAATTTCTGCTTGTTGCCTCCTGCAGCTCTCCACCGGCAGCTGCAGAGGTAAAGCCAGAAAGAGCTATGGAAATGTCAGAAAGCAATTGACACAGCTAAATCATGGCTGTCATCGCAGGGGTGCCCATACGTCCTGATCTGGCTTTACCCACAGTCTTGGCTCGGGACCCCACTCCTGATGGAGGACGGGGTGGGGGGTGCAGGGAGAGCTGTGATTTCAGAGAGGCTGCCAGATGGCAGTGAGAGGCCCAGTGCACACACGTCACGCCGACTGACAGCATTGAGAATTATGCAGATGGAGAAGGAGCCTGTTAGCTACAGTGGATGGCGTTTCTGCAATCCACTGAATACCTACGTGCAAAGTAATGCACCTTGGTAACTGACCGTGAACTCTCACTAAAGGTCTGATATGCCGAGACTGGGTGCAGTGATGGCTGGTACAGTCAGCATATCAGGGTAATGTTCGTTGGAACCGTCTTTCCCCAGAACCAAATACAGCAGTTGCTCTTTCAAGTTTGCCGACTTAAGGCCAGATGACTGAGGAACAGAGAAAGGGCAAATGGCTCTGCCCATGAGCTTCCTACTCCTTGGTTTTCTCTGTCCTCTCCCACCAAGAAAACATTCTATCTTTTAAATTCCATGGAATCTACTCCTGCTTTCAAGAAGCCTTCCTGGATTTACCAAACTCAACTGGTCAATGCTGTTTCCTTAGAATGCGCTTAAAAAAAACATATTATTAATTTTAGAGAGGGGGGAAGGAGAGAAAGAGGGAGACATGGAGAGAGAGAAAGATTGACTTGTTCCACTTACTTGTATATTCATTGCTTGTTTCTTGTATATGCCCTGACTGGGGATTGGACCTGTAACCTGGGTGTATTGGGAGGATGCTCTAACCAACTGAGCCACCTGGCCAGGGACTAAGATGCACTTTTTAAAAACCAGTCTGCAGCTCTATATTTCCAGCTTTTCCTTGTACAAACTGTGTATCCTTGGGCAACCCTCAGGTCTGTTGTGAGGATGGAATGAATTAATATGCAAGAACATAGAATTGTGCCTGGAGTAGAGGAAGGCTAATTTATTATAACTAATATATATAACACACACATCACATATAAGTAAAATATAATATTACATATATACATTATATACAACATATCATGTACTTAGAATAATAATCATTATTATTAGTTCAACAAGTCTTCAGTAAGTGCCTGCTATGTGCCAAGCACGGTGGTGGCCGCTGGCAGTGGGGGCGTAAACATAGAACACAGACACGTCTCCTGTCCCCATCGATGTGTAACACACACCGAGAACAAGAGCAGGATGCACGTGCCACTTGCTCTAATAGAAAGCTGAACACAATCTTTGTTAAGCTGAGCCGGTGGGGATGAGGCTCAGGGAGAGGATGGGGGAAGAAAGAGGGAACTCCCCAAGTCATCTGCCTGCCGAAGAGAATGGGAGGGCTTCCTGGAGGAGGTAAGTGTGAGCTGAACCCTGAAAGAGAGGATTTGGGTGGGGTAGGAGAATGGGCCAGGCACCCCCAGGCACAGAGTGAGGGCAGGAACAAGGCATTCACCCACCCAGAATGCACTCAGTGAGCGTCACTGTGTGTCAGGCACAGTGCTGGGCTCCAGAGTACAGCAGTGACCAGCACAGGTCACGAAGGCCCAGCCGGAGCTAGGAAGAAGGGGGTATAACATAAAGGAGGTGCAAAGCCCTTCACCACCCTTCTGACCCCAAGGAGTTGTGGAGAAAAGTGGCGCTAGAAGGAGACTGAAAGCATCATGAACTGGCCTTTGTTTTTCAGCTCCTGCTGGAAGGGGCAGCTTTAGAAACAACCAGATAGGCAGGGCTCCCCTGGGGAATATGGCGTTGGGACCTTTCCTAGTGGGTGGGCTGTGGTTCAAGGGAGGCTGCAGGCCCCAGGGGAACCCCAGTCCTCAGTCCGTCCCTATATAAGAAGCAGGGGTGGGGACAGGCAGCCAGACAGCTGAGCTGGCGCTCCCTGACATTGGGACTGGGGTCTCCTTGCCCTTCTTAGTAGGACAGCAGCCTCACAAAGCAGGCGCTGTTGAAGGAAAGTCCTTTGTTTCCTCGTTTATCATAGGTGGGCTGGTGAATGGAAGGGCAGTACCAGGGAGAAGGGGAAGGCAGGGTCCTGGGGGGACTCTGGATTTTTTAAGGCCCAAGTTCCTCATCTGAAGGACAGTTGGATTTGGGCAGGGCAGCAGCAGCAAGATGTGATGGTGCTGGGGGAGTTGGGAGGTTTGTCAGGGGAGGGGCAAGGGACAGGGATGAATGGTGAGGACAAAGGGCTTCACCTCTGTTCTGGCCTCGTATTAGTGAGTCTCACTCAGACCGCAGCCGGTCCTGGGTTTCTTTGGGTTGGAAACACGGACTTGCCATAGTCTCTCCTTTGTTCTCACTTCCCTCCCCAGGCAGTGCGGCTCCGAGGCACACACATCCTGGGCCCTTCCATGCAATGCCGTCTCCGGCTCCTGGGCCAGCTACTTCTCTGCATCCTCACTCAAAAGACACTGGGAATTCTGTCCATCCCCAGCTTCTGTTGTTGTCCCCTCAGAGCAGTCCTTGGTCCTGAACCGGATCGCCCTGCATGCTCTCACGGGATGCTGACGTCTTCCTGCAAAGCACTCATCTCAGTGTGTAATTATTTGGTTGCGTGTTTCCAAATCCAGTCTCAGAAAGACCTAAAGCGTTCATGCGCCGAGATGCTCTAAGATGCGGGTGAGTAACACCAGAACTTCCTGGTTCCTCGCTTTTCCTATCGACTTCTCCAGATCATCGGTTTTCAAAGTGTGGTCCCTGATGGAATCAACGTCATTCGCCATCATCCGGGGAATGGCCGGGGATGAGAATTCCCAGGCCCCACCCCATCCCTCTGACTCGCAAACCCTGGAGGTGGGCCTCGCACCCTGAGGTTTAATGAGCTGTCCCCGTGATTGTTATGACCCACGGGAGTTTGAGGACCGCTGGGCTAAGGAGAAAGGTGAGTTGGGGAGGAGGAACGGAATGAGAAGATGGGGCCCGGAAAAGAGGGAACCCCCCACCAGCTCCCTGCTCCGCCTGCTGTGGCCACATCAGCGCGTGGAGGGAAAAACTCCAGATGGGTTTGGAGGGAATGGTCTGAATATGCGAAACCTTTGCTCAATGAGGGAGAGACAGACAGACAGACAGACAGACAGAGAAAGAGACTACCCTGTCCCTATTTAACAGTGCAGAAACAGAGCTTTGGCGGGATTAGGTAACTTCCCAGACTCACACAGCAAGGGTGCAGTAGCACCCTTACTTGACCTCAAGTCTAGTTGTCCCCAAGGTCTACTAGTCAGCTGGCTCAGTGGTCAGACTCATCATTATTTGGAAACACATTTCACACTTTTTTTTTTTTAAAGAAGCAACAAAGTTAGCATCTCTGCAGAGAGAAGCCCAACACGGGGGGTGCAGACTCTGAAGGTGAGATTGCGTCCAAGGCTGGTGGGCATCGCGGCTCCACGGCGGACCCTCGGTGACAGCCCCATCTCTGTTCCCGGAGTCCTTCACTCCTGGCCGTGAGGGTGAGGCCCCAGGTATAAACAGCACCCAGCAATGCATCTCCCCGAGTTTATTTACTAAAGCAACATTTCGTTATTACCAGGACACGTTCGCAGTGAAAATATGACAGCCTACATTTTATGTAGCCATTGATCTTTAATCCGAGCCTGCCTTGAGGTTTCCTATAAAATCAGGGCTTCCTGGCCCCAAATGTGATTCCAGCACCGGAATGAATGACAGCCCGGGCTGCTCTTTTCTCATCTGAAAAGGCTGAAATTGCTTTGTGTAAATGGGTGGAAAATGCTGATATTTGGATTCTATAAATAGCTCGCCTCCTGAGCGAGCCAGCGCCAGGTTTCATCTGCAGCGTCTCCTTGGAGGGTTTGGGGCCTTATCACTATTATCCAGGGTGCAGTATTCCAGTGAACCCCACCACTGTGTGCCTGCTGGGCAGTGCGGACTGGGGGACATTTGGGCACATCTGTGGGGTCAGGAGGGAGGGGCGCTGCTGGAGGAACAGGACGTGGCCGCGAGAGCAGGGTGGGGTGGCTGGAGATGGGCAGGAACCTTCTTTCAGAGGAGAGAGAGAGCGCGGCCCCTTCTCCCCACTTCCATTTGCAGCCTGTGCCTGCCTGCGTGGGCGAAGTTTCTATCTATAGCGCGCTATTTTTAGCTGCATCATCTGAAGAACCTGACAGCCAGCTAATGACTGGGACCCATCGTGGCGTGTCTGCCGCTCTGTGGCATGCGCGCGCCAGGAGCAGATGTGCCGAGGCTCAAGGTTGTTGCATCTGCAAATGCCCTTTCTTCCCTGGGAAGGTGGGCTGTTTGAGGGGCCTCCCCCCGCACCACTCGCTGAGAACCCGCATAAGGCAGGGAGGGGGCATCTTGTTCGTTTCTGGTGCAGAAAATGACATTTTCCTAACCCAGCATCCCATTGCTAGAGGCTGTTAACACAGCCTGGAAGGATGGAGGGACCAGGACAGCCGGGGTGCAGGCCTGGGAGTTGGGAAAGGAATCTCCTTTCACCCTGGGGAGCTCAGAAACCCTGGAAGAAGACCAGCGGATGGCCAACCTAGTTAGGGAAACCGTAATTTTCCCCAAAGAGGGAAAACCCTGTTTCAGAGATCTTCTGCCCTTCAGAAGCTATAGTCTATAGTGGCCACAGTTCCTGAGTCTATAGATCATGGGCTTTAGCTCAGAGAGGGCCAGTGACCTGCCCAGGACCACGCAGCTTGCCTCTCCTGCACCCACACCTGCAGCCACTGCATCTAGGACCAAGTGACAAATCAGAGGGCCTGCTTGTACTCTGTGAACGGACACGGGGCATGTTAGTGTTTGTACATTCATTCATGCTCTCACTCACCTGGTACCGGGGGCCACAGTGGGCGGGCCGGCTTAGCACCAGGAGAGCAGACCCAGAATGAGGAGTGGCAAGGAAAGACCCGCGTCAGGGACCCAGTCGGGAGCCCTGGGCACAGTCCCGGGTGCGGTAAAGGGATAACAGGGCGGATGTGTCCGTGAGGGCTTCCCTGGGGTCGTTGGCCACCTGTCCGGTCTTTTGGATAACATGGACAGCTGGCATGTACCAGGTAGCGTGGGCCAGTGCACCATTCTGAGCACATTACCTGAATTAGCTCCCGGTTCTCATGCAACCCCAGGAGATGGTATCCTAGTACGACCCCATCGTAAAGGTGAAGAAAGACAGGGTAAGTAACTTGTCCACGTCACGTAGCCAGTAAGTGGGGGACCTGTGATTCCAACCTGGGCTCGCAGCCATAACCGCTGTTCTATACTGCCTCCAGGTCAGGCGCACCTGACTTGCCCCACTGAAATCAGACCAGAGTTAAGGGGCCCTGCAGTTCTGAGCATGCCGTCTCCCTCTCGGGTTCCTCTGGAACCGCATCATCCAATCAGCACTCAGCAATGAAGGAAATGTGCCATGCCCGCACTGTCCAATACTGCCGCAGCCCCTCCAGGAGGCTAATTGAAATGTGGCCGGTGTGACTGAAAAACTAAGTTTTTAATTTTATTTAATTTTAATAAATTTCAACTTCAATGACAAGATCCAAGTGGGGCCAGTGGCTACCATATTGGACAGAGTAGCTCTGGAAGACTGGCTAATTTAATTTTTAATAACATTTTAATTTATTGGCGAGCTTTTAAAGATGGCAATGCCAGGATTTATGCCCTGAGATTCTGAATTAAGTGGTCGGTGGTAGAGCCTGGCATCATCATTTCAAAAGATCCTCAGGTGATTCTGATGTGCAAGTTAGGGAACCACTGGGCCCCATGATATGCTAAGTCATTCTAGCCTCTAGTAAATGGCCCTCTGTTTTTATGTGGCAGATAGTGTAGGTGACTCATTCACCACCCTTCCCAAACCTCTTATCCCCTACCTTTCTCTACTGTGGAGAATAGAAAGCTAAATATATGACTTCTCTAAAGGCCAAACAGCTGGGAGGAGCTGTGTGACACTGTTCTGGCCAAAGAAATATGCACAGAATTCTGCTAGTGTTTCTCTGTTGCCATTCTTCTTCCTGCCTAGAAAGCAACTAGATGGCCAGAGCTGCGGCAGCTGTATTGCAACCATGAGGGAAGACCAGAAGAGTAGCAGACAATTATGTTGACATCATTGTGCTACTGAATCAAACCCAGTAGCTGCCTTTCTCTGGCCTTCTTGTTTGGGGAAAAAATACAATCTATTTACTTAAGCCAAGCTAGTTAGTTTTTCTGTCCCTTATAGCCTAAAGCATTGTTAATGTTGCTATCTTTTCATTTCTTTAGCTTTGAAATTGCTATAAAGACTAAACACGGTGATGTATGTGAAAACACTTTGCAAACTGTACAGCACCCAGCAAATGGACAGTGTTTACAATTGGTTTGGAAATATAGCGAATTTCCACTTCAGGCAAAAAAATCCAAATCGAAGGTGCTTGAAATCCATGCTATATCAGGGCAGGTTGGGGAGAGGTCCTCATGGGGTTTGGTGAGGGGAAGGACAGAGTCCTGGGAATAGGAGAGCAACTGGTTCTGCTTGTGGAGGGCTTCCCAGATTTAGCACTGTAAGTCCTGTCCCCCTCAGTGCTGGGCAAATCGGGAGAGTTGGCCACCCTACCTGGGAACGTGGGGCACAGAGGCCTTTCTTTCGCTACAAAACATCTGCTTTCAGACTAGGTTGCTAACAGACTTCACAGGCCTGGCCACTTTTTGCTGGAAAATCCATCAGCTGATACACTCTGGGCCAGAACCTTCTCATTCAGCGCTTCAGTTGAATGAGATGAGTGGCTCTTAGACATGCTCTTACACTTCTCTCAAAGCCTTTACTTCTTTCTCTAAGAGAAGAATGAATCTGACACTCCAGGGAAGACAGGGCTGGCCTGAGGGCTGACTGTCCAGCTCGGCACGCCTTGCCCAGTCCAGAGCCACCCTCTGAATCCCATGCTGCTCAAGTCAAGTGCCTGGGCCGGTCTTTCTCCCCATCCCCGGCTGCTGTGCCCACATTTTGGCTACCCCGCCTCTGCCTCTCCTCCATCCCAGCTGACCAGTAGTTATGCTCACCCCTTTCGTTTGCAGCGTGCACTCTGGTTTGTAAGGAAAGCTCAAGAGTATTATCTCTTTGATTCTTCCAGCAACCCTGGGTGGTGGTTATTCTTCACTTCATCTCCATCATATAGATGAGAAAACTGAGGCTCAAGAAAAAAAACAAACTTGCCACTGTCTGTCCAGTTTCTGTCTGCTCTTGCTGAGGTGTGAGAGGTGGTTCTGGTCTGGGCTTTGGGTTTGAATCCCGCCTCTTCTCTGCTGTGTAACTTCAGGCGTCTCATCCTCCTGAGCCTCACCTCTTGGTGGTCAGGAGAAGTCGATCAGATACTGTGTCTGGCTCCCAGTAGGGGGTCAGTATGTGATTCCTCACTTCTTCTTGTCTTCCTTCCCCCCTCGCCATCCATTCCATCATGTTTAAATTTTAACAAGCTTCTAAAAAAGGAAAAGTACTTCAGTCGTAAGAGCCGACAGCCATGTGCCAGGCTCTGTTTCAAGCATTTGCTAATTCTCCTAGCCCTAGAAGACTATATTATTCTTTATTTTTTAGATTTTATTTACTCCTTTTTAGAGAGAGAGTGAGAGAGAGAGAGAGAGAGAGAGAGAGAGGAAACAGATAGTGAGAACAGGGGGAGGAGCAGGAAGCATCAACTCCCACATGTACCTTGACCAGACAAGCCCAGGGTTTTGAACCAGTGACCTCAGCATTCCAGGTCGACGGTTTATCCACTGTGCTCCCACAGGTCAGGCAGGACTATATTATTCTTGTTCTCATCCACAGATGAGGAAACTGAGGTGCAGGAAGGCTGAATCTTTTATAGTCTCATAGGCTACCTGCTCCAGAAGGCCTGTTCCTAACCACCACACTGTCCTGCCTCTACTGATTTCCTTAGTGGGGAATTCCAGGAGCTGACAGGACAGTGTAGCTGGAGGTGCTTTCTGGATCCTACATGCCATCTGGGCTGTTTGCATCAAGTCCAAATTCATTTCATAATAACACGTGCCTTGAAAACATCCCAGTGCCCTGGCCGCCACTGGGGAGTATGTGAGATTCCTGTTGCTGATGTAAACAAATGACCACAAACATTGTGGCTTAAAACAACACTGATGGGTTATTTGATAGCTCTGGAGGCCGTAAGTCCTAAATGAGTCTAACCAGGCTGAAGCCAAGGTGCTGGCAAAGCTGCGTTCCTTCTGGGGACTCTAAGGGTGGATTCACTTTTCAGCCTTTTCCAGCTTCTAGAGGCCCCTGCATCCCTTGGCTTGTGCCCCTTCATCTTTAAAGCCAGCAGCATCTTCCGATCTTTGACTGTGACCTTTCTTTCTTTTTTAAATAAGGCCCCTTCTGTTTGGACCCAGCCAGATCACTCAGAATATAATCTTCTAGTCTCAAAAAATCCTTCATCACATCTAGAAAGTCTCTTTGTCATGCGAGGTAACATATTCCTAGGTTCTGGGGATGAGGGCATGGACATCTTTGGGGACCCACTATTCTGCTTACAGTAAGGGTGGGGCAAGGTTTGAATCCCAACTCTATGGTTTGTAGCCCTCTGTGCCTCAGTTTCCTCCCCTGTAAAGTGGGAGGATGATGAGGTTGGTGTAATAAAGGGGGTGACCTGTGTTCCCTAAAAGTGATGCTTTTTGGCTCTGAAGCAAATCCATGGTATATGTATTAATAATATCCACCCGGGTCTCTCTATGTCATTGTTCATAGGACTTGGAAGACATGGGAACCAATGCCAACATCATGCTTTGCTATTTAATATGCTATGAGTAATAAATCCTTTGTCTTTGACCCAGGAGTCTCATGTCGTCTGCCAGCATCCATAAACTGTGGCAGGTGAAATTATTAGCTTGCAAACAGAGTAAAATCCTGGACCCTGGCACAGTGGCTTGATGTGATCTTGCCTTGATCTCAAGGGGCGGGGAAATATCACCTAATCTCAAAGTTGTGTGTGAAAAATTTGGTGATGAATAAAGGCTGTTAACGTTATTAATTCATTGATTTAGGAAACTTTATTGGGTGACTGTAGGGCAGGTGGGAAGAATTAGGTTTTTCAACATAAGAGGAGTAAAGGTGATGGTAATGTATTATGTTGTTTATATTAATTTAATTTAAAATTTTTTGCATTGATTTGAGAGAGGGGAAGAGAGAGAGAGAGAAAAAAACATCTAATTGTTCAACTTAGTTATTCTATTTAGTTGTGCATTTATTGATTGCTTCTTATGTGTGCCCTGACTGGGGATCAAAACCATGACCTCAGTGCTGTGTTACGACACTCTATTTACTAAGCCACCTGGCCAAGGCCTTTGTTGTCTATAATTTAATTGAGATATTTTCACAGAGATACTACAATATGTAGGTGTATGTGGGTTAGTTTTAATCTGTAGTCTAGAGGCAATGAACATTTTAAGTGTTCTATTCAGAACACTCTAGGGGTGGTTGGTTAGCACTTTAAATCAGAAGTCCAACTTAGGTGGCTGCCAGAAGTTTTAGCAATCTTTACATTGGTCAGTATCAGAGTCTGTTAGTTTACATAATAGATGCTAGAAGTTATTTTTTATTGGTAAAATTAGTAGTATCCAAGATGAGCAGATGGGTTTGAAATATCATTCAGAGACTCCTACTCTTGCATGAACAGAGTTTAAGAATCCAGGGAGCACAACAGTGCATGACTTCTCAAATTTGGCTTCACATTGTGATCACCTGGCATAAAACTTTAAAGAAATGCCAATACTATGGTTCTAACTGCAGAGATGGACTTTGTTGGCGTGCTTCACATTTAGCTCCATCACTTATGAACTGTGTGACCTTGAGCCAATTACTAACCTCTGTGAGCCTGTTTCCTCATCCTGTAGCATGGGTATAATAAATACTATGCCTACATCATCTGGTGGTAATGAAGAGTTAATGAGTTAATTCATGTTGAATGCTTAGAATAGTGTCTAAGTGTTAGCCTTTATTACACTGTTCTTATTTGAACTATTTTTATGATGATTGTTGGAAAATTTTCTAGGGCAGATTATCTTGTCTAGCTGTTCATTGACTGAAACCTGCAACTAGAATATTTGTCTTAAATGACCCTTTCAGAGGAGATGCTGTAGAAACTCCCCAAAAGAGAGGGAGTAAGAACTTGATCTTGCTTCCAGGAGAAGTTGTAGAAACTGCTTTAGCACCAGCATGTTAATAAATGTCTCTGTAGATGGCAGGACTCAGTCTGGAGCTTGCTTTCAATGCAACCTAATGGGAGTAGAGAACTTTGGCCTGTACCTAGCTCTGCTTTAGGGGTTTCCATTCCTTTTTGGGTCATGTACTCTTTGAAGTAGTCTGGGCAAGCCTGTGGATACCATTGAAGGATAATGGTTCTAAATGTATAAAATAAAATACTGGTATTACAGAGGAAATGAATTACAATGAAGTACAGTTATCAAAATATCAATAAACAAATTTATTATAATCATACATGCACTTCTTTATTAACACTTTTAATAACAAGGTCTAAGCAGTGGGTAGTGATAAACATAAAATATATTTTAGGATCCTAGCTAACAATTGTAATGTGATATAAAAAAACTGTGATTTCTATTAGTGACAAAGTCATACACTTTTATACTATTGTGGTTTGTTGCCTCATTCATTATTAAAGACAACACTATATTTCAGTAAAAGGTTAATAAAAATAAAGATGTGATATACTTTTTTCTTACCCAAGTTCTCAGACCTTTTTGAATTCCATGACCCTCAGGTTAAAAACCTCTATTGGGAGGCTGCTAATAGCCATCCAGCTAATATTTGGGTGTGACCAAATGAGCTTATGTCAGACTGTGGTGCCACAGAAAGGCAAGGAAAGGTGTCAAAAGAAGATTATTCGCCCCGGTTACTACGGCTATATACAAAAGACTTCAAAACTTATTGGCTTAGAACAGTGATTTATGGTTTTGTGTTTTATATGTTTGACCAGGGCTCAGCTAGGTGATTTTCTGCTGGTCTCACTTGGGGTTTTTCATTTGTCTTCATTTAGTTGAGACCCTGGCTACACCTGGAGCTTCCAAAGTGGTCTCTTGTCTTGTGTATTAGTCTGCTCAGGCTACCATAGATCAAGTGGCCAAACAAGAGAAATTTATTTCCTCACAGTTTTGGAGACTGGAAAGTACCAGAAGTGTCTGACAACACTGATCTCCTGTGAGGGCTCTATTTCTGGCTTGTAACAGCCACCTTCTTGCTCTGTGCTCACTTGGCCTTTTCTTGGTGCATGTGCATGGAGAGAAAACTCTGGTCTCTCTTCCTCTTCTTTAAGAACACTAATCCTATCAGATCAGGGCCCCACCCTTGTGACCTTATTTAACCTTATTTACTCCCAGAAAGGCCCTATCTCCAAATACAGTCACACTGGAGATTGGGACTTCAATATGAGTTTTTGGGGCAGGCAATTCAGTTCATAGCATCCCTCCCAGGCCTCTCTCCATGCGTAAGCTCTGCTCATGCCTTTGGCTAGCCTGAGCTTCCTTACAGCATGGCATCTGGGCTCCGGAGAGGCAAAGTAGAACCTTTCAGTCCTCTTCAGGCCTGAGCTTGGAACTTTAGCAAATTGCTTCCACAACCTTCTTCTGATCAAAACAAGTCACAGGCCAGGCCAGACCCCAGGGGAGGGAAGACAGCTTCTCTGTGTGATGTGAGGAGCAGGACATCAGGGAGGGGAAATATTACTGGGGGCTGTACCTGGAGGGTGTCCATATGCTTCTTTGGTTCCCACACCAGACTTCTCCTCCCAGAGTTCCCAAAAGGATCTCCTGAGGCTTGAGAAGTGTTAATTTAAATGAAAAAAAAAATTCTAATTTTATCAATACTCATTAACAGACTTAATTATATAGCGGGTCCTATACTGCATTAATGTAAGGGGTTGTTACTTTACAAATGAGAATTAAGGAAACACTTCTCCCTTCATTAACTCGGCATGTCTGACAACTGCTGACATCTAGGCAGAGAGGATCCTGTCCCACTTTGTTTTTCTGGGAGGCTTTCATCAGGAGCACCTGGAGTCCCAGTCTCAGACAATGGGCTCGTCAACATTGTCCAGTGGGAACCGGGCACCAAAGGGCACTCAGGAGATGCCCTGAATTACTCATAACTGCTGCCTCCCTCTGCCTTACCCACAAAAGGATATTTCCCAAGATAAAAACTCTGGTAGGTGGTGGCTTGACCTGTGTTTAATTTTACACTTAAGTATATTAAATAAATCAAGAATAAAACTCTTACCTGCTACAATGGGAGCAGGTTGAGAGTCATAGGATCTTGGCAATTTTGCTTCTGGGACCAAGTTCAAGGTCACAGCATCCCTAGGCAAGCTCCTGGAGTATATTCCCAGCCTCCACCCTTCTGTGTCCCAGCTGCCTTGACATTTCCATCAGTTCCAGTGGTCTGCCCCCCACCCCCCCCACCCCACCCCAGCCTCTTGATGCAGCCTGTCTGATTGGTTTGTTTAGGGAGATTAAGACCCAAACCTGACTTAACTCAGACCAGCACCAACTCGTTTGTGCTCTGCGCTCCTAAGGTTCAAACCAGCCCAAACAAATTCCAGTAAGCCATGGTTAAAGGGCCACCCCCACCCATCCATAAAAACCTTCCTGCCACACTTCTTGCCAGGTGCACACCAGGAAGAAATCTGTATTTGGTTACTTTTCCTCGTTTTTGGTGTCGCTTAATAGGATTTAGAATGTTCTGAGGGAAAGGAGTGTTGAAGAGCGCAGGTGATGGGACGTAGAAGGGCATGTTAAGGGACAAAAAGGGAGGGACAGTAACGGGACGTGTTCATGATAACACGTATCATCGGGCGATAAGCACTTACTGAAACACCCATGAGCTCATCGACACTCATTGCCCCACTGTACAGATGATAAGACTAAAGACCAGAGTGGTTCTCTGATGTGCCTGCAACCACACAGGAGGGGGTCCCAAGATGAGACTGAAGCCTGAGTCTGTCCCAGCGCCCCCCATTTTTAGGAGTTCTGCAGGTAGGCAGCTGGGAGGGAGCCAGAACAGCCTAGTCAGCGCTTCTCAGCCTGGCTGCGCAGAAAAATCAGCTGGGGAGCTTTTCAAACAGTGCTGGTGGCTGGGCCCCACCTGGAGCAGCTGATTTAATTGCATTCAGCTGTGGCCTGTGTGTCTGTATCTTTTTAAAGCTCCCCAGGTGACTCTGATGTGCGGCCTGGGCTGAGAACTCTAGCTGGACAGTCAGGAGCTGGGACTCAGCCCTGAGGCGACCTAGATTGAGGAATAGACTCTGAGATGTGGGGGAATCAATGGGTACATCGGGGGCACCCTGGAAAAGGATGACAAGGATTGTTACTACTTTAGTCATTCTTTTTCTTGATCAGTGACTCTGCATCCAAGATGGACTTGAACTCTAAGGTTCCCAATAAAGCACCAAGAGAGCGAATCATCTAACCGTCTTCAGCTCCTCAGAGATTTAGGCCCTGAACTAACCTCACTGCCATGTGACCCAGGCACCACTAATGTACGTGACATAACATTTACAATTTCAACCATTTTTAGGTTCAGTGGCATTAACAAGTCACAGGATTGTGCAACATCACCACCATCCATCTACAGAATGGGTTTTCATCTTACAAAACTGAAACTCAGTGTTCATTAAAGAAGACCAGCCCATTCCCCCCTCTTCTTGTGTTACCACCATTCTATTTTCTTTCTCTGTGAATCTGACTACACACAGACCTAATTTTATGACAGACTCATTGTCCCTACATCAGCTCAAGTTCAAATAACAATAACTACCTTTGTGAGAGCGATTACTTCCGCAGTACCCTGTCTGCAGGTACTACTACGGCATTGCCTCTGTTGTGCAGACGCTCAGACAGCATGACAGACGTGATGCTACATGCTCATCCAGAGGACCACCTTTCCTGGCCTCTGTGGCAGTGAGGTGGGGTCATGCTACTGGACCTGGCCAATGGAAAACAGGCAGAAGGGGTACTCATCATTTCCAGGCCTGGCCCTAACCCCCTCTGACTTGTCTTACCACACCCTCTTCACCTTCCAGAGCAACCACAAAAGCAACACATTTGACATCACAATGGCCAAAGATGGGAGGAGCCTGAATCCTTGAGTCGCCACTTGGAGCAGAGCTGCTTGGAGCAGAGCCGCTACCAAGAATTGCTGACCAACCTGCCTCAAACTGGCACATGCGGAAGAAATCAAACTGAGCTCTTGAGCGTATTTGTTACTGCAGTAAAGCCTATCCCATCCTGACTATTATCCAGGGGTCCAGAGCTTGCCACACTCTCCTAGCTAATAGTCACTGGAGTCAGGATTCAACTCTAGCTCTTTCTGATACCAGATTTTGTGATCTTCTGCATTGTAGTCTACAGCTATGATGTTATCCTGAATTGCTCCCTAACTATTTATTTGAGGTAAAATATATGGTCTTAGAAAAAAAAAGACAGGGCTTATTTCTGTAAAAGAAACTAGGGGTTTTTAATTTCTCTTCACACACAACCAGCCTTTTCTACATCACGCCACATCCCCAAAGAAACATAAAACAAATTTCTTCTGCTGAGCTGCATCCCTCCAGTTGATGAAAATCCTGGCAGCTTCTGGTCCTCGAGCAGGGCAGATGTTCAGAGCTACTCTCCTTTAAGAGATGCTTCTCCAGCAATTTATTTTCTGTCACTGCCTGCGTTTCTGCCTGTGAAAGATGATATTTTGTTCACCTTTGGTGCCTTTATGCCGTTGTGTTCTGCAGTAAATGTCCCCAAACAATGCTTGCGCTATCCATTAGGGAGGGCCGTTTTGACTGGCTGTCAACCAGCGAGGCTGCATTTCGTAGTCCTGGGTCTCAACATAACGCCACTTCTTTTTAGCATATATCACCCACCACTATCTCTTGGTGAGTGAGTGTGTGTGCATAAAAAAGTGTTTGATACAGTATTTCTTCTCTATTCTGTATCACTACAGCATGCGTCGACACACAACCCCAGTGCTTGATGACCCTTTTAAAACTTTGAAGAGGAAGGTGTAGAAAAAATGACCAAGAGATCGCACATACATTTGGGAACCTGAAAAACAGAAAAGCAAAGCTGAATGTAGAGCAGCAACAAAACTGAGAAGGAAAAGGCCAGAAAACTTTTCACATTCTGAACTTGACAGCGAGGTAAGTACTTTTTGTCCAACCAATGAAATAGAGTGGGGTGGTCAGAGCGTGCAAATAAAACACATGCAGTCACTAAGAGCCTCATACATGTTTTTTGCCGTGGTGTGTATGCTCCACAACTTAACTCACTGTGTGACTCTGGGCAAGGTGTTAATCTCTCTGAGCCTCACTTTCCTCATCTGTAAAATGGAGCTAATACCATCTACCTTTCAGGGATTTTGAGGCTTGAGTGGATTGTGTGTGAAGTGCTCAGCACGCAGTAGGTGCTCTTCCCTCATTCAATTTCCTGTGTGTTCAGTGTTGGTCCTCAGCAAAGTCTGGCCTCTGGAAGGTATGGAGAAGCCTAAGGCACGAGGAGCCTTTCTCGGGAGATGAGGTAGGAGGTTTGGAAGGGCCAGAGGAGAAAATGGCACCCTAGAGAGAAGCAGAGGACCCTGAGGAAACCTTCCTTTCCCTTGCACTTCGCCTGGCGTGGGAGCGGCTGGGTTTCTGTGTTAGTGACCAGTCCCCACAGAGATGTAAGTACCTTCTATTTTCTCCCCGCCATCCCCTCCTTTCTGATTTATTGACATGTAAAATGTTTTTCTTAGGGGCACTCAACCTCTAAAGCAATTTGATTCTTCAAATACTAGGGGGGTAGCTACCATGTACATGTGGGTGGCAGGTAGCCGTGGGAGAAAAATCCAGGCCTTAAATGGGGTCCGAGTCTGAGGCTAGAAGGAAAGGTGCTGGTAGAAGAGTACTATGACCTGAGAGAGGCACTCTGGAATCAGGAGGAGTCTTTCAGGGACTTGAAATTATACCGTATGATACCTTTATCCAATGGGTACTTTTCTGAGCACTCATCATGTTATATCCTGGTCCCAAACAGGGGACTGGAGAAGTAGATGAATGAGACCACTTCCGGTCTTACAGTTGCTCAGGGTTCACTTAGGCAAAGTGTTGAATTACAATACGGTGTGACAAGTGCTGTAAGTATAAGAACAGGGTTCCATGGGGACACAGAGGAGGGTCAACCAACTCAGACCTGTGGGGGTCAGGGAAGGCTTCCCAGAGGAGGTAGCATTTGACTTAGGTCTTAAAAAAAGAGTAGGTAATAAAGAGGGGGATGAGACAAAAGAGAAAGACATTTCAGACAGGAAATAGAGCACATGCAAAGGCATGGAGTAGCTCTGTGGGGCCCACACAATAATAATAAAACAATACCCCCCCCCCCCCAATGCTCGGTATAAGGCAAAGCACCTTATGTGAATTTTCTCGTTTAATCCTCATAATAGTCCTTGGAGACTGGTGGTCTTCATTTTCCCATTCTCCAAATGAGAAAACCAAGTCATAGGGAGGTTGGGTAACTTGACCAAACTTACAGTCAGCTAGCTTCTGAGCTCGGCACTTAACCTGGCTTTCCTGTTCCCGAAGCAAAGCTCTCAAAGCCTCTTCCATGAAGAGATTTTTTCTGAATCTTAAGCTGGAACATCAAGGCCAAGAGCAGCGTTCCTGAGTCACCTCTCTACATATTTGCCATTTTCTGGCTAACGTGGAAACCTGGCTGCGTCTGAGACCCAGCAGCTGGGTGTGGATCCTGGCCCAGCCCGGGGACTTCCTCTCTGCCCTCTCGCTGTCCAGCATCCCAGCCATCCATCTTCACAAAGCACCGACTCAGAGGAAAGTTCTGGGAAAAGCAAAATCGATGGCCGATGTCACCCCCGGGTCTTTAATGAAATTGCAGCGATGCTTGACTTGCGGAGCCTCCCCCTTGTCCGCCCCGGGCTCCCTAAGCACTTAGCCATCCCTATCGATTGTCGATTGTCGGGCTGCTGGAGATGGACGGGAGCCCATGACGAGGAGTTGCTGGAGTCTGTTAATTTGCCTTCCATTGTGGATTGCTTTTTTTCACTTGTTAACTTATCTCCTTTCCATAGTTTCTTCACTTAGAAATAAATAATATTGTCAAGCTAAACAAGGGGGAAGAAAAAGGAAAGAAGTCTGTTGGTTTTGTTGCTCTTGAATTTGTTCCCTCCCTCGTTCTGCTCTGTATCAGAGGGCGCCAATGTATTCTATTTCAAGGGCTGGGTAAAAAGTCCTGTTTAGTTCAGAAGGTTTCTGGCATTTTTCTTCTTAGTGTTGTGGCTGCTCTATCCCTGCTTCATGACTCTTGTTCACATCTCTGATGCCACTTTTAGGAATACGTCCCACTAGAACAGCATCTCTGCTCATTATAGCAAAAATTTGAAAACAGTCTGTCGTAGGCAGCTCTTCGCTGGGTAGCAGGCAGCCAGAACAACTCGCATCCTGCAGCAATTACAACACAATGCGATCAGTATGCTTCCTAACAAAGGTAAGGGCAAATCAAAACAAGAATCCAAACAAGAAAGCGGCCACTCTGCCTGGAGGAGTCAGGGAAGTCCTAAAGAAAGGTGGTATTTAAATTGGGTCCTGAAGGATGAATAGGAGTTTACCAGGTAGAGCAGAAGAGGGTTCAGACAGAAAGAAGATGTATAAATGTGGGGGGAGGCCTGACAGAGCACATTTAAGCAACAGTAAGGAGTTTGATATGGCAAGAGTTTAGATTGAACGTGTTGGGAGGAGAAGAAAAGGTGAAAGGTAAGAAATCAGTTGGAGTCAGAAAGGTTTTGGTGCCAGCCTGAGAATTAGACAATGGACAGTGGATTTGGATTTGCAAGCAGAATTGTGGAAGCATTTGTTCTGTTTCAGGAAAGTCATGAGGCATCCTGGAGGCTGAGGGACAGTTCGTTAGGAGGCTCTGGAGAGAGGCCAGCTGAGGTTTGCTGAGGTTTGGCCCAAGGCAAAAGTGGGAAGGATTACAGAGAAGTGAAAAACCAGGACTGCCAAAGTGAGGATGAACAGAGACTTAATTCCTGGATATGCAGTTTTTTTGAGACAAAAGGGAACAAATAATTGAATATAGTTGCACCAAGAGTGAGAAAGGTATTTTCTTTTAGTTCAGTGGTTTGGGTTTCTTTGGGTATATACCTAGAAGTGAAATCGCTGGGTCATAAGGCAGTTGGTTTCATTTTTAATTTTTTGAGGAGCCTTCAGACGGCTTTCCATGGTGGCCGCACCAGTCTGCATTTCCAGTAGCGCATGGGGGTTCCCTTTCCTCCACATCCTCACCAGCGTTTGTTGTGTGTTCATTTATTGATGATAGCCAATCTGACAGGTGTGAGATTGTAGTTTTAATTTGCACTTCTCTGGTGATTAGTGACGTTGAGCATCTTTTCATATGTCTATCGGCCATCTGTGTGTCCTCTTTGAAGAAGTATCTATTTGTTACTTACAGGAGTCAAGATATGGAAGCAACGCAAGTGCTCAGCAGTAAACAAGTAGATAAAAAGCTGTTCCACATACACAATGGAGTTCCATGTATACAACGGAATAGTACTCAGCCATAAAAAAGAACAAAATCTTACCATTTGCAACAGCGTGACTAGACCTAGAGGGCACTATGCTGGGTGGAATAGGTCAGACAGAGAAAGACAGATACCATATTATCTCACTTATACATGGAATTAAAGAACAACATAAACCAACGAACAAGACAGAACCAGATTCAAACACGGGGAACAGACTCTGGTTGCAGTGGGGATGAGGGTTGGGGCCTGGATGAAAAGGTGACGGGATGGAGAAGTGCGGATTGGTGGCTACGGAACAGCCACTGGATGGAAAGCACAGCACAGGGAATACCATCAATAGCATTGTAGCAGCTATGTGTGGTGCCAGCTGGGTACTGGAAATGTCGGGGGGACACTTTGTAAAGCATGTGACTGTTGAACAGCTGTGCTGTACACCTGAAAGTAACACAAAATAATATGGAATGTAAACAGTAAATTAAAAACAATGTGCGGAGCATCAATAAGGAAGACAGTGAAGATGGGAATTTTGGAAATTATCACCTCAAACAATAGGAATCCCAGAAGAATACCTTTGCACCCGGTGTCCGCATGAATGGTACCCAATGAATGTCAAACCTCTGGTCGTCTCTGGAACGTGTCCAGGAAATGCATTTTACACCCAAGACTCTAAGTGAGCAGGCAGATGTCCACGTGTTTTCAGTATCTACCTCATTCTAGCCTTTTCTCATCAGTGTTCCTTCATAGTAAAAGTGAAAAAAAAAAAAAAAGAAAGTTCATAAAATACCAGCTTGATGAGAGAGTTGGTGCTCAAACACAAAATACGGATTGTTTTGCGAACACACACAATAACTCCTTCCTGAAATGGAAGGGTCATGTTGAACACTGGAAATTGGTTGTGCATGTGCCCGCACAAGCACACGCACTCACACACGTTCACACATGTACGCACAGCGCATGCACGTGTATACACACACATACATGCACACACACAGGGCATGTTATCCTACCCGCCTGCAAACACTTTTGCCTTCTTTTACTGGTTGACCATTTGCCAAGCTGATCAGAATGCCCATAGAAACAGTCCCATATACTACTGTGACATTCTTTAGGTAATAAGAGAAAAGGAGAGGGTTGGGGCTGGCTTGTAGGGCTGCACGCTGTGCAGGTAATAAGGCCCTCGGTTTATAGGCCTAATTCTGCCAAAAATATGCTTCCAGAGGCTGCCTTCTCAGGCATGTCGGAGAGGAGGATTTACTACCCAAGGCCCACTATCGTTGAGAATGCAGTTAAGTAACTGCACTGCAAATGTGGTATGAAGGGACAGGCTTCTGGTCAAAGCTGGCAGGTGGCAGGATTCAAAGGGAAACTCAGGCCTGGGAGACGGAGATGAAAGACCACCCAGCTGATGTTTTTGGACATTTCCCATTTGGGGACACTGTCATGGTCACTTGGGGAATTCAGATAATCAGCCCTGGTTAAGACTGGGAAGGAGAGATGGTTGGCCATTTGGGCGCCTGGTTCCAAACAACATTGTCATTATTACTGAGGGCATTAAATGAGCGGTAGTCTGGTAACAAAGGGGATTAACATGCCAAGAGCATGACTGTTGAGTAAAAGCTGGCAATTAACCTCCATGACCCCTATTATTCACTGGTTTGCTCAGAATTAGATGCCAACCCCAGATGAAGTTTTGACCCCACATTACAGGCTCATGATTTATGGTGACAATTAACATCCTGGGTTCAAGTTCCTGGGCAAAGCTTGAGAAATGCCTTTTCCTAACTTGTGTTTTATTGTCTTACTCTAAATACCAACTTTTGGGGACCTCTCACTGTAGCTTCATTTTGTGGGGACCCTATAGTTTTTTAGGGTAAATGCTAAACTATTGTAAGGATACCTAAAAATACAAAGCCTAACATAAGATAGAAATTTACTGCTCTCTCATAGAACTGTAGGACGATGGTAGAGGCTGGGTGGCTGGGCAACTCTGGTCTGTCAAGACCTGGTCCCCAGGACCCACGTGGCTTCTCTCTTGAAGTCAATCATCCTTTAGATTAGGAGTCAGCACGTATTTTCTGTACAGACCCAGACAGTAAATATTTTCAGCTTTGTGATCCAAATAGTCTGTTGTGACTACTCAGTTTGTCACTGCAGCACTAAAGCAGCTAGAGACTATATGTAAACAAATGGACATGGTTGTGTGTCAATAAAACTTTATTGACAGAAACAAGTGGTGGGCAGGATTTAGCCTGTGGGTAGCAATTTTTCTCACCTGGACCTGGAGCAGTGCAGCTCGATGGATATATAATGTGAGCCACATGTATAATTTTTAATTTTCTAGCAGCCACATTTTAAAAAGTACAATGAAACAGGCCAAACTGATATTCAAATTACATCCTATTTAACTCAAATCTAAAATTATATCATTTTAACATGTAACCAAAATAAACATTAACGAGATAGTTTACATCATTTTTTTGGGTACTGAGTCTTTGATACCCAGTTTGGATGAGCCACATTTCAAGTGCTTGGTAGCACATGGGGCTGGTGGCTTTCCTGTTAGTGCTGCCCTAGAAGGTTGCCCTTGTCCACCTGGGTAAGGCTGGCTCATTGACACTACTTTCCAGGTCAGGGGAAGAGGGTAGGGGAGCACATGCCCAATTTTTGTAAAGTTGAAGCTTCGAAGTCACACATGTCACTTTCCTTGACTTAGCATTGGTAAGAATCCCATCACGTGAACACATCCACCTGCAAAGGAGAGCGGGAAGGTGGTCTCTAGCTGGGGCGCCCAGCTGACTAACACTCGGCAGGAAGAGTTCTATCACTTCACTAAGAGGAGGAATGGGAGAAAAAGAATCGGTTGATAACAAATCCTGCCATGCCATTTAAGTTTTATTGAACTGTACAATAGTCTTCCCTGATTCTGAAGTTATAGTTTGGCCTAGGGAGGTCCTGAAAGTCAGTCTGTTGGGATGGGAGTGACAGGGGGCTCCTGTTGAGATCCTGTTTTTCTCTCCATGACCCCATGAACACCTCTGCCGTCTTCTGAGTCCTTGTCTGTCCCCTGCACCAACGCTCCCCTGTATTAGTTTCTTAGGGCTGTCCCCTGCACCAACACTCCATCTGTATTAGTTTCTTAGGGCTGCTGTAAACATGTGACCACACACTTGGTGGCTTAAACAACAGAAGTTTGTTCTCTTGTGGTTCTGGAAGCTGGAATTCCGAAATCAGGAAGCCAGCAGGTTTATGCTCCCTCCAAAATCCCGGGAGAGAATCCTTCCCTGCCTTTACCAGCTTCTGGCCTAGCTCCTGGCCTTTATTGGCTTGTAGACCCATCATTCCAATCTCTACCTCCATTTTCACATCATCTTCTCTGTATTTCTCTGTGTCCTCAACCCTGCTTATAAGGATGCCAGTTCTTGGATTCAGGGTTCATGTTAAATGCAGGATGACTTCTCAAGATCCTTAATTTATTATACCTGCAAAGATCTTATTTTCAAATAAGGTCACATTCTTTTTTTTTCTCATTTATTTCATTTTTTTATATTGAATTTATTGGTGTGATGTTGATTAATAAAATTACACAGGATTCAGGTGTACAATTCTCTAATACATCATCTGTATATTATATTGTGTGCTTACCACCCCAAGTCAAGTTTCCTTCCATCATATAAAGTTGCATCTTGAGGTTCTAGGTAAACATGAATTTGGGGGGACACTATTCAATCCACTGCAGTATCTTACTAGAACTCTGAGTAATGGCCCCACACTTTCCAACCTCTTTCCCCCCATGTTCCTGCATTTCTGCTATCCTAAACTCCTTGCATTTAGGAAACCCAGTGCCTGAGAAGAGATCAGAGGGGACCCCTCCTTGTTGAGGGGACCTCTCAAAGAGCCGGAGGACCCAGACAAGACTGGAGAAGGACGTTCAGAGCAGAAGGTCCCTCAGCACTGCAGGTCGCAGGAGGAAATGTGGGGCAAACCTGCCACGTGGCATATCTTCACGAGGAATAAGTCAGTGTACCCAGCATGCCCCACAGGTGGCAGATATATACAGCACATTGCATCCTGAGATAAAATAACAACAAAAGAAAACAACAAAATACAGGATCACCCTGTCTAGTTCTCCTCCCCAAAATAAATGAGTCCTTGAACATTTCCTGACAGTTGTTGATTGCCTAGCAAAAATGCCTTTATCCCTGAGTTGTGCAATGTTGATTTCTACAGATGTGGAGATAAAAATCACATCTGAAAATTACTCCTACTCCACCGTGAACAGCCGAATGGAAACTGGGCAACCTTGGCGGTTTTACAGGGTGGATTTTTTTTTGTTTTTTTTTTTTTTAATACCTGTTGTGTTCTTGTCTTTTCTGACTTCCTTGCAATTCTTTGAAAATCGACTTCTAGCTTTTGATTCTGAGTCTCCTTTTGCAGGTTTTTTTTTAGCCGTGAAGAGGGGAGAATGACAGTAATTGAGACGAGGCCTCCCTATCTCTCTCCAAGTCCTGTTGATTTTGTTTTCTATCTCTTCATTCTGTGCACTTCTCCTCACCCTCCTTTTTCATCCCTCACCTGGCCTATTGCAACTATTCTAATTGGCCAAACCACAGCTTCTTCCCTCCCTGCAATCCATTTTCTCTGTGGAGGCTAGAGTAACTATTTTGGAAACCCAAATGTAATGATGTTCCCTTCTTGCTACTAAGTTATATCTGCTGTGTTTCTGGTGCTCTTAGAGTAAAAACAACTTTTTATATGGCACTGAACATGTTTCAAGCACTGTTCTAGAAAGTTCTATATACACTAGTATTAATTAATTTAATCCTCTCATTAATATCCTCATATTTCACAGGGGTAAACAGAGAAATTAAGTAACATAGCTAATAAGCGATAAAGTGGGGACTCGAACCCAAGAAGACAGGTTCCAGCCTTTCCTCTTACCTGCTGCTTTGAACAGTGGCCTGGTGGCCTTTGAAACTCTCTACAATGCCCCTGTCACTTCACCAGCCTCCTCACTTCCTGAATTCTGGTTAACACTGGTCTGCCTCTACTTAATGATATCTTTCCTGTTCTCACTCACCACAGGGACTTTACATACACCCTGATCTGTTTTCTGTCTTAGCTAAGGTAACTCTTCACAGACCTCAATTCCCTGGCTCAGTGGGTCCCAGTGCACTGAGGTCATGGGTTCAATCCCCAGTCAGGGCACACATGAGGAACAATCAATGAGTACACAATTAAATAGAACAACTAAGTGGAACAACAAGTTGATGCTTCTCTCTCACTCTCTTCCTCTTCCCCCCCTTTTGATCAATGCAAAATTAAAAAGGAAAGAAAGATCGTCATCCATGATCTCTAGTAGATTAAGCCTCCCTAGGGGGCTTCTAGAGCGCTGAGAACTTCTGTGCGCCACATCCCACAGCTCTCCCTCTTGTTAGTTTGGGTGATTAGTTGGTAATGCCTCTGCCTCCCCTTTCTTCACTTCCTCCAACCCACACGTAAGCATCCTGAGGACAGAGTTCTGCTCTCTGCTGTCCCTCCGGGGTCCAGCATTGGGTCTGTCTCACAATATTTGCAGAATAAGGAAGTAAATGAAGAGGGTGCTGATGAATCAGTGATGTCTGATATCAGTTTTTTAAAAAAGTACTTACTGATATAGATTACAGAAAAGCTAACAAGAAATGCAAAGAACTAGCGAGGTGGTTTAGCTGCATTGTTTCTAGTTCTAAGTGTGACCTGCCGTCACTGGGCCGACACGCAGAGCAGGGAGCGAGCAGGCCGCTCAGGCGGAGGCAGCTTGGGTCTTGGGACCAGGAAGACATTGATATGAAGCTTTTCCTGAGGGCTGATGTTCAGTCATGTTTCTGTGTATTTCAGATGCTTTTTTTCTTCCTTCAAATTTTAATGATTTTGAAAGCGATTGATCTTACAACGGAGCTGTACACTTAATGAAGTGCATTTTTTTGTTGGTACCTGTAAAGCAGTTATGAAATCAATGGTGAGTCCCACAGTCAATGGCATTTTGGAATTGAGGTAATTCTATTTGTGGCCTTGGGTATAGTCTTTGCTTTTCTGAGTCCTAATTTCCTTACTTATAAAAGGGCAGGGTTGTCATAAATATCGGAGATGAATATAATGGTTTCAGTACAGTGACTGGTGGCTTTAATTTATCAACAGCAAGTCTATTATGAGTTTTATAAACTATGTGTCAGATGAGTGTTTTGCTAGAATAATCCATACCCTTGCACGGTCAGTCACATATTTGGCTATTCACAATTTATGAAAGGAAATGAGAGAGCAGGTTTTTAAGGACTCTTTCTTCTTTACATTTTAATTAATGCTGGATAAAAACCTCTTTCTCCTATCTCTGCTTTGAGAGGCAAACCTTCATCACTAATAGCCATGGGAGAGGCGCTGTGTAACTGGGTAAGCTCTTAAAGCTCAGCGTTTTCCTTTCCCCCACGCCTCTAAAGACTCTACAAATAATCTGCATAGGACTTGGCTTCTACACGTACATTTAAAATGATATGGAATTTGACTCATCTACACAGCACATCTTTTTAAAAGTCAGGGTGATTACTTGTTCTATTTCTACATCTAATGCTCTTTCCAGGTTATTCTTGGTGAGCATTAGTCAGTGCACCTATTTTTCAGTAAAGGATTCTATTTGCTCCAAACCGGTAACTGGTGTATAATCTCAGTAAAGTCATCTACAGTTTTCCTTTACGTCACTGTCGTTCATCGGCTTAAGCCAGGACACAAGAAATTATATAAATTAAGCCTTTAGATGATTCTGTGAAAAATTATGCCTTTGTGAAGGACCTCTCTTTACCCCTTAAAAATATCACAAGACCAGTAAATCACTGTCTTAACTATATTTAACTTGGCAGACATGTACTAAGAATAATCGAGAAAACATATATTTGGATTAAAAACAGGAAAAGCAACTGCTGAGTGAGAGCAGAGAAGGAGTATAAAGTCAGCTGAGCATGCTTTTCAAGTAAAGAAACCCAAATCCCCTTTCTGCTGATTGGAGTCCACCATAGTAAAAGACAGAGTTCAAATAGTATCTTTTCCATTGACCAACTTTTGTGGACGTTAGCACATCATATTTTTCTCTCTATTTATGCTGCTTTGATGAGGTTTTCCATTATTTGCCATAGGACACATTCCTCATCTTTTAAGAGTTGATTGAAGTTTTGGAAATAGCAGAAAACACTGAGAGCTAAGTTGGGCGAATAAAGTTAGTGATCAAGTAGATTAATATGTGTGTGTGTGTGTGTGCACGCACGCGTGCGCGCACGCACAAGAGAGGAGGGGAGGGTGAGAGAGAGAGAATTGATTTTTCTAATTCTTAAAATAAGCAACCCAAGATTCTCGTCTACTGCCTTCAGAGGGAGCACAACCCTGCCGACACCCTGATTTCAGATTGACCATAAAGCAATGGAACTGGCTGTAGTTGGTTGGATCACGACCCCTCCCCAAAAGATCTGTCTACATCCTAATCTGAGGAACCTATGAATGTGAGCTTATTTTGAAAAAGGATCTTTATAGAGGTAATGAAATGAAGAATCTCAAGATGTCATTCCATGGATTATCCATGTTGGCCTTGAATTCAATGACAAGTACCTTGTCAAACTGAGGCAAGGGGAGATTTGAAACCGCAAGGAGGAAAAAGCCATTTGAAGATGACGGCGGAGGTTGGAGGGACAGCCACGGGCTTGGAGCACCGGAGGCCAGCAGAGGCTGGAGCCAGCAACTGGACTTTTCCTCCCTGCCTTTGGAGGCAGCATGGCCCGCTGACACCCCAATTTCAGATTTCTGTCCTACAGAACTAAGAAAATACATTTCTTTTGTTTTAAGTTGCCATGTCTGTGGTAATTTGTTGCAGCGGTTAATATACTGGTGCTCTTTTTTGGCTTAGAAACTTGGTTTTAAGACAATTCCCAAAGGGGAAAGGAATTTAGAACTAATTTGAGCAGTGCTAGTATTATTGAAATAAGTGTCTATTTTCTTCCAGAGTCTACTTAAAATAATCTCTGCCCACCTGCATTAATCAAAGGCCAAATAGGGAAACAGAAATCACTTTGCATGTTTACAGAAGCGTTTATGAAAGAAATTTGTCCCAGCACTGATAGAGACAGTAAGAAGTCAGAAGGAGGCAGAGGGGAAACCCAGAGACTAGCAGCAGTAGGAAGCTGTGACTGCCCCTAGGGAGGAGGTGATGGTCAGAGGTCAGGGTTTCCTACAAGAAGCTGGATCCATGGTTGGCTGATATGGCAGGAGATGCCACCTGAGGTGGAGGAGAAGGGAAGAAATTTCCCAGCTTCTCCTTCCTCTGCCCCTCCCATCCCTCTCAGGCCCTCTCACTGGCTGAAGGAGAGCTAGAGAATCCTTAGGGCTTAGTTAAGTGAGGGTGTGGACTAATGGGATGTGGAAAGGCAGAGGGAATAATTCAAGCAAACATGCAAATAGAAGAAAGCATGACTCTTGGCCAGAGCCCTCACCAGTAACAACACAGCAAAGGTTGTGCAAATGAAACAGCCCTCTGGCAGGAAGTCATTCAAATCCTATGGAGTCAACTACATCTTGCAATCCAACGCCTGGCTGCTGAGGGGCGCCATAGAGGGAGCAAAAGCCAGTCAACCGTGTATAGGGAACATTGTGTATAAACAAAAACATAGAGTAAATAATCAAATAAACACAGTTGTTAGCAATTCAGGCACTCTTGGAAGATGAGATGAAGGTCTTTACCAAATTTAACGATTACAAATTACTAAAACACTCCCCAATCATCACTGTACTGAGACATCTCCAGGGTACCCCTATGAGTTAGAGGTGGCTGTGACTTCCAGATGTCCTATTTATGACAGGCAATAGGACCAGTTTTTGTTTGAATTTATTGATTTTTTAGAAAGAGAGGAAAGGAGAGAGAGTAAGGGAGAGAAACATTATGCCATCATTGGTTGATTCTTGTATGTGCCCTGGCTGGGGAGCAAACCCACAACCTCGACATGTCGGGATGACACTCCAACCAACTGAGCTACCCAGCCAGGGCCAGGACCAGTTTTTATTGGGTTAGCCCCACAAGGATTTATTGAGTAGAAACCCAGCAAGAACCACCAAATTCAAATCTCTTTGCCTGGAAAAGGACTCCTCCATTCAAACACAGACTATGAACCTGACATTCTGGGCTGAGAACATGGCTGAGCTGAGAACTTTACCAGAAAAGATGACAGAACAAACCTGGTCAGGCAGAACAAAGTTTTTGAGGCAATTTAAGTTTGCATCCAATCTATCAATAATTTTCCTCTACCTCCATGCTCCATTGAAAGTTTGAACTATTGAAAGTTCCCACAGTATAGTGTTACCATCCATTCATTTATTTATTCATTTTATAACCATTTATAGAGCCTAGGGAGGTTGTAATTAAGTCATAGGGCCAGTTAGTGACAGAGTCTGGTATTTCGGTTTATTTGTTTGTTTTTGGCTGATGCATCACTACCTATGGTGAAAACAGAATTTTGAAACCCAAACTTCAAGCTATATGATAGCGACCTCCTCATCTTAAAGCAGAGATTCAAATGACTCCAGGGGTCTCAAACATCTTTGGTTCTCTCTGACTTCTCTTCGTATGGTTTTTCCTATTCGTTAGGGCCCACACGTGATCCGAATCCCAGGGATGTCTGGCACTCTTCTTCAGTCATATCATGGGGATGCTAGGGTAGACATTGGTCCTTCCTTCTTTTCGTTTATTCGTCCAGTGATATTTGAGAGTCCATGATGTGTCAGGGGACTGTACTAGTCAACGGGACTAGAACTGTAAACCAAACATCATGGTTTCTGCCCTTGGCCTCCCTGAGAAACATACCCTCTCAATGCTATCCACTCAGCCACTCATTCCCCAGGACTTACTGGGTGATTTTTATCTAGCATTTATTTGTTCGGTGCCAGGAGCTTTTCTAGGCCTTAGGGAGACAACGGTGAACAAGGTGGGAAAGGTTTCTGCCTTCAAGGAGGTCACATTCTAATGAGGAAGACAGTATTAAATTAAGCAGCCAATGAATAACTATATGCTACTTCAAGCAATGGGAACTGCTTACAAAGAAACAGCTGCGTGAATGGGTGGAGGGTGATAGAGGTTCCATTTCAGGTGGACTAGGCAGGGACATCTGAGAAGAGATGTCAGTGATGTGACAGGTGAGCCACTGCTGAGTGAAGATGAATAATGGGCTAGTTATTATTTCTTCCAAGGGAAGAATTGACAAAGAAAGAATCTGCGTCATCTCGGTCTCCGTGGTGCTTAAGTGTATGTGTGGGGGTTTTACCCACGGGGTGGGCACCTTCCCAGAGCCTCCCCCTCTG
Organism: Rhynchonycteris naso; assembly: GCA_037038555.1. Taxonomy (NCBI): domain Eukaryota; kingdom Metazoa; phylum Chordata; class Mammalia; order Chiroptera; family Emballonuridae; genus Rhynchonycteris; species Rhynchonycteris naso. The sequence continues at coordinate 301,383,074 of CM072996.1, forward strand.
CCCTCCTGGGTTCACGAAGTTGTGTCTGAAGTTGCCCAATGTCCTCTTCAGCTGGAGACTGCGCAGTTGGGGGACTTTGGAGAGCCAGCTGGAATAGTCAAAGTCAGAGTGACAGAAAGGAGACTCGCCACCCGAGATCACATCCCTCTAACCTCCTGGGACTCCTTCAACCGTTTAGAAGAAGAAAACATCATTTCCCAGAACTGCTTGATCAGAACCTAATTATCCCTGGAGCCATGAGTTTAAGCAGCAGGGCTCCTGTCACCTGGCGTTGAGAAATGGGTCATCGGCCAGGACAGAATGTGCCTCTCTTACATACACGTCAGGGCTGGCCACACAGCCTTGGTAGAGAGACACCTTCTCTGCTGAACACACTTATGCTTGGTACCTTATTAAAAATGGAGTTGTGGATACCAGGTCCTAGACAGGAGACTGAGGGTGTGGCCCTGTTAATCGTCCATCAGACACTGTCTTTATCCAAGTCTGGTGGGCACCTAAGCCCGTGACCTTCTCAGTTCTTGCACTCGGGAGCATTGGAAGCTGCCTCCTTGCGCCTCTCCTCTTGGCACCCAGGAACATGGAGGTCTTCCTGTGCTCCTACCTTCCTGTCCAGTTGTCCCCAAAGCCCAGAGCTTCATAAATGGAAAAGTTCTGAGTGTGTGTGGTCTAGTGCTCCTGTTTGGAGACATGAGACCCAGAAGCATTTGGTTGATTTATCAAATGTCTAACAATCAGTTCAGGGCAGAACCAGACCCCAGGCTCTTCCTGTCCTCAATGTCACCTCCATCCTCTCTCTACTCTGCCCTTTGCTTTCTCTTTTACTGAATTTGGTCTCCATTGAGCTTCATAACTGGTGGCAAAAGTTTCATCCCCAGCCCGCTCTTGCTGAGCCAGGACCTCCCTGCTCCGTGGGGAACTTAGCAGATTTGACTTGCTTCTCCAGCCTGGGAAAGGCCCTGTGCATAGTTTCTGCAAATTCCCGGGGCGTGGCTGTCAGCGTCAGGGCCCCTGCTCTAAGCACAGAGTCTCTGTTTCACCTTTTTTGGACCTGACATGAAAGGCTCCATTGTTGGTTCTCACGCACACACGCACAAATTATCCTGAGTGTGTGTGTTTTTGGTAGCTCTTCCGAAGATTGGGGAATCACAAGGAAAAATTGTATAGCTAGCCAGCAGAACCTTCCTCATGTCTCTGTCTCTGTCCTTCCTTCTCTCTCCACACTTCCCGCTCCACTTTCACCCCTGGGAAAACACGCTCTGCTCCTCTCCTCCTACAAGGCACTGACCAACCTTCAGGGTTTCACGCTCATAGAATTTTTCTAAGTCAACCCATTGCTCTCTTTGGTAAATAAACTGAGTTCTTCTTCCTAACACAGCAATGGTCTCACCCCATATCTCTCCCAAACCCCTTTCTAGCACCCGTTTTCTGTCTGTATTTCAGATGCGAATCTCCACCTTGTTCCTGGGCATGTCCACACAGATGTCCCACAAACAACCCAGCTCTGGGTCCCTGGTCTTCCCCAGGACACCCCCCTCCCCTTCCTTCGTGCCCTGCTGTGTGCTTTTCCTGGATAACAGTGTCATTGGTCTCAAATGCACCTGCAGTGGGGTTAGTGGACAGCATAAGGTTGGGAATGAGCTTTCAGATCAGAAAACCCAATTTCAGATTCTGAATCTGCCACTGCCTGTGCAACCCAAGGCAAATGACTTAACCTCCCTGAGCCTCACACTCTTCCCCTATGTGCTGGTGATATTAACACCTTCTTGGTGGAGACGTGTCCAATCTTCAGTAAGGTAAACAGAAAGGGCCTAGCACAAGTTGGCATTAGAAAAGTGTTAGCTATTATTCTTGTTGTTATTACTAATCAGTGGCTCTGCTCATTTCATTTCCGCCATGCAGAACGGCCCTCTTCTCTTCACTGTCTGTTTGTATCCTCCCCCTTCACCATGGCCCAGTTCCAATGACGGCGGCCCTGGAAAGCCTTGCCCTCCCCCTTCTGTGCATTTCTGGCCTTCTGGGTTGTTGATTCCTGTTAAGCAGTGAGTTTATAAGAAGAAATTATTGCTAATAGTCTCCTGGGTCCAGCAAGACCTGAAGATCTTCTTTAACAACTTTTATCCTAGTAAAAAAAAAAAAAATTAGTTTCTCTAATTTTTTGTCAACTGACCAAGGCCAAATATCTATCTTTTCAATAGCAATTGTCATATGATGTCTTGTATTTCTTAGTTATTTATCTGTTGTTGAAGTGCTGACTCTTTGAGGGCAGGCTTAAGTGCCAAGAATCTTTGTAGCATTGGTCCTTCACCCAGGGTTTGACCTATTCAAGAAACTCAATAGATACATACAGAAAGCACTGATGGCTGCTGGAGGGAGGGCAGGTGACAAAGGTGAAGGGGAACAAGAGGTACAAATGTCCAGTTATAAACTAAGTAAGTCGTGGAAGTGTCGTGCACAGCAAAGGCAACACAGGAAATAACAGTGTAATAGCTTTATATGGTGACAGATGGGTCCCAGACTTACAGTGATGATCACATCGTAAGATATACAAATGTTGAATCACTATGTTGTACACCCGAAGCTAATACAATGATAGCAACCATACTTGAATAAAAAATAAATAAAAATAAAACATAAAATGCTTGGTAGACGTTTATTGAATCAACCAATGAACTATGGAAAATGAAATTCAATAAGCAGCCGTTAGCAGTTCCTGTTAAGCAGTGAATTTCAAGAAAGAAGTCACTGCTAATACTCTCTGGGGCCCAGAAAGGCCTGGAGATCTTCTGTAACAGCTTTTGCCAAGCTTCTCTCCGTTCATTTCGACTGGCAAAGCCCAGATGTCTTTTTCACCGTGGTGAACAGACCTGGGGAATCCCAGCTTGGGGGCCTCGTCCTGAAAGGCTTGGACACCAGCGGCCAGGCGTCAGTCTCCTGCTCTTACCTCCTCTGGGTCCTTCTCAGCTTGCAAGTTGAGGTCACTGTTCTCTCAGGGAACCCCTGGACTGTAACTGAGCAAGTAGGTGGTGCAGGGCCAGCCGTTTATGCCTAATGTGGGATTCCTCTTACAGGCAGTCTGCTTCAGAGTCCCTCTGGGGGCCAGCTGAACTTTGTGGGGTCTGTAGCACAGACTGATGTCTCCCCTGCCTTGGCGTACTTCTCCCGGTTTCCTGTTACAGGTGTTATTCCCTAACAAACCTTTTGTATTTTCAATTCCGGCTAAGCCTCGGCTGCCTGAAGGTCCTAAACGCACATTACTGCAGACCAAGGTCCCAAGAGAGCCAGAAAGAAGATCAACCTCATTTTCCAGGAGCTGTGCCCATTTATGGCAGGTAAAGTAACACAGGATCTTGAGCTGATCTCACAGCACCAAGTTTGACCCTACTCCGGCCATTGGAAACCTTGTCCAGTAGCCTGCCTGTATATCAGAAAGAACACTCAGGGTCTTTTGGTTTTTATGGGGATATCTAGCTGTAATTACACTGTCCAAAATGTTATAGTGAAATCGATCAGAAAAAATGATGTTATTCGTGTGGCAAATTTCCTGATTTCCCAAATGAGTCTAAAAACAAGACATTATTGATGAATCCTATTTTTCCTTTCAGAGGATAAAAGATAAAAATAAATAGTGCTGTCTGAGATTGTGCACCCTGAGGGACTGTCGCAGCTCATCCTGGGACGGGAGGGGAGTGGAGGATGGCTGGGGGCAGTTTTTCCAGCTGGCCCTTCTCTGGTCTGGAGGCTTCCTGGATTGTCTGTGATCTCCAAGTGTGACTATGTCTTTTCCTCTCCCTGTCCTTGTCATTTTTCGGCAAGTGTCTCAGGCTCCCGGGGATTCTTGCCTCAAGCCAGGCAAGATGTGCCACAAGGGAAGATTCTAGGGGGCTTTCATTCTGCCCTTCACCCTTTTACCCTCAGCAAGTGCTTCCTGGGACAACTGCAGGTCATGTGTGGCCTGAAAGTTATCAAGACCCAGCCCCTGAGGGCTTGCAGAATAGTCATATTTAACATGGCTCTTAGACAATATATAACAGAGATATACCTTGAGTGACAGCCACTCGAATGGTTTTCCATATCTTGGCTGTTGTGAGCCATGCTGCAGTGAACATGGGAATGCAGATACCTCTCTGAGACCCTGATTGGACTTCCTTTGGAGGAATATGCAGAAGTGGGTCTGCTAGATCATATGGTAGTTCTATTTTTAACTTTCGGAGAAACCGCCATACAGTAATGGCTTTCCCATGGTGGCTGCACCAAATTTACATTTCCACCAACAGTGCACAAGGGAAAAAGAAAAAGATATGTCATTAAATACCTTGGGGCAAGATGGAGGAAGAAATGGCAGGGCTTCTGCTTTCTAGAATCCTGTAGAAGGCATTGATAACTTCTTTTTCCAATGCATCCCTCACCCTCACCCCCAATACCGTCCGGTGTGGTGATAGAGTAGGACAGCTCTGTCCACGGCAGCCTTTGGCACTTTGACATTGGGTGCCTGATCTTGGGCCGGACACTTAAGATGTCCATACCTCAGTTTCTTCCTCTGGAAATGCCGTCTGTGCCAGGGTGATTCTGAGTCTACCACTGAGATAATGCTGGCGAAAGGCCTTGTTAACTGTGAAACTGCTGTGTAAATGTCAGATCTTATCATCATACCCTTGGGAGCTACTTTACTCCTCCAGCCACAGAAGAGAAATATGCTTGAGACAGAAATGCTCCAGGACTTCTTTAAACAGAGGGCAGACCTGTGTCTGTCCAGAGCTGAGATGGCCTGCTGAGGACAAACGTGAGGTTTACAACCACGTCTTTCTGAAATGACTGTTCCTAACGGGTCAGCATTCAGCCCAGTGGGCACACCCTCCTGCTTTTTGTGAAAGGACAGATCACTTGCTCTCCGCCCAAATCAGCAGTCTTTGGGAGCCACATAAATTCTAAGCTCTCCTGTCATTCTAACAATTGAGAACTGAGAGTCGTGAGGTTTGCTTAAGCCTTAAGGAATGAGAATTTATCTCAGTGCTGCAGTGGGTCTGGTCTTACCCGGTAAGGGGAGTTGGATGAGTGTGCTGGTGTTGCCACCATCTTGCCTCCTGGCTGGACTCCTGAGCTTCTGCGCAGTTGCCTGGGTGCTGCTGACCCGAGGGGACAGGATACACACCTGCATTTGCTGAATGAGAAGCAGGGCAGGCTGAGGGCAGCAGGAATCCACAGCTGGACCACATCTGCCTGTGCACGCACCACTGTAGTCCTGGAGTCTAGAACAGCTCCTGGCTCTGTGGAATGAGGAAATCAATTATATTTGTTGAACATTTAAGCTAATCTTTCCAGTTTTAAGATAAATGCACAAATCCTTTCTCTTGGATTGTGGAAGAACTAAGACATTTCCAAGGTACTAGCAGGCTGTTGTAACATAGAAAAGTCTTATTCCCTTGGGTACATTTAAGCTTCCTGAGGAGCATATATCTAAATATATATCTACCTACCTAGAGCAATATCCATATCCATATTTTGTAGTACTAGATTCTGAAGAGTTCAGGAAGGGGAGACATGGGCCTGAGAGTTGAGGGGGAGGGCTCTGAAGATAAGTTCTGGATAATTTTTTCGGAGCAACTTTTAAAATAAGATATAGAGGGGGTGAAGAAGGGAGACCCATATGCAGGTCTGTAGGTAGCAGTGGAAGCCGTAGTCCATTCTCTAATTTCAGAGCCTCTCTGAATTGCCCCCTTGGTATTTAGTTTATTTCTGATGGCGATGTTCAGGCATAAAGGTCCCTGGAAAGAGCAGCAGTCCAATGAAGAAACAGCCATTGGGATTAGATGTGGATGCACTTTGGATACCTTCCTTAGAACACATTGTGATGTGGGCTGGGGTGGGTTAGACAGCAGGTGTAAGGACACAGAATAATTCAGATGCTGTAGAATGGAAAATATTTAAGCCCCAAATATCTTTAATTTAGCCTGATTCAAATTAAGTTGAAACCAGAGGCCACGGGCTCAGTGGCAGGAATCAGGAGAGAATATATGTTCTTTGAGAATGCAAAGCATTGAATTAACCATTGTTTATGGATAAGGGAAGAACTTAGAGGATATTTATAGACCCATTATTATAGATTTAAGTTAAATCTGTACTCCTTGTGCAACTTGTTCTTCTAAAGTAGAATTTCTAACTCTGCTAAGAAGAGCAAAGAGGTTCCCCATAAAATTATTATATTGACTTGTAAATGTGAGACCGTGAAAGTTTGTTATTTAGAAAACTGTCCTTATCTTAAGGGACCGACTTTACTCAGACCCACTGTCTGTGACTCACAGATTTATTTCCAATCAATTCAACCCAAGTAGGAACAGAGCTAAAGGCATTCTGTCTTATAAATATAAAGTGATGTGTTAGTCAGGGTTCCAGAACCAATAAGATTATATACATACACAGGAGTGGGCAAAAGTAGGTTTACAGTTGTGAGTACACAAAGTAAAAGTTTATTCTTCTTATTAATTAATTATTGTACTACTTACCATTCAAACAAGTGTAAATCTTCCCCCCTGTACACACACACACACACACACACACACACACACACACACACACACACACGAGGATTTATTATAAGAATTAGCTGACATAGTTATGGAGGTAGAGAGTGTCCATAATTTGTTATCTGTGATCTGGAGACCCAAAAGAATTGATGGTATAATTCAACTTAGTCCAAAGGCATAAGAATTCAGGCAGGGGTGGGTGTGCTGGTGCAAACCCTAGTTTGAGTCCCAAAGTCTGAGAAACAGGAGTGCTAATGTCTGAGGACAGGAGAAAACAGATGTCCTGGCTCAAGCAGCGGGAATTCGCCCTTCCTGGAGTTGCTCCATTTGGGTGAGGTGTTCATCACTAGATTATTCACTGTGGCTGGAAAAATGAAATGTTCTGGAATGCTTTAGCTGAGCTGATGTGCAATGGGAGATGAAAATATCCATCAAGTGAGCCACGTGGATTGAATTTTGAGAAGTCATTTCCCCACAAATAAAATTGTGCCCTATAGTCACAAGGCGGGACAGCTGAAGCCAGGTGACAAATATCCCATAAATGTTCATTACACTGGTGGTGGAGAGGAGGTGGCAAAGGTCACCAGAAACCAGGCCCAGGGTCTTGAGAGCTTTCCGTCTGATTCACACTACTGCACGAGACAGCCACAGGCAGCCCTTCCAGAACATGGTTGACGTCAAGAGGCCACTCTGAGGCAGGTTCAGAGTGAAGCTTCAGGCTCCGACCCCCTCTGAGTTTATGAAGAAAGGAAATGATGAAAAGCCAGCAATGGCCTCTACATTTGACCAGCAGCCAACCACAAGAGTGGCGTGTTGGGGTGATGTGGTCAAAGAGGGATTGGAAAATTCTCTGATTAAAAAAAAAAAGGACAAGACAGTGTTTGTTCTTTCTTTCTTTTTGTCCCAGGGAATCCAACCTGTAGCCTTTCAACCTGAGTGCCATTGAGGACGGCATGAATGGTTTTTCTCCTGTTGTTACAGCAAGCATCAGAGCCAGGGAAGTGTCAGACATTAGCGAGGGCTTCCCAAAGCTGATAGTTCTGGTGAGAAGACTTGCTGTGGGGTGGACGTGGAGGTTGGTTGGAAAATAGGGGAGAGGAATAAAGAAGCACGATGAGGTCTCAGATTCTTACGGGAGTGACAGTTCGGTTTAGTATTTGAAGATCATTTTTTTGATTTAAAAATAGATTTCCTCAAACTGCAGTGTTTCTAGATTTGCCCTTCTCTGTGAGATTTCTGTTGTTCGTTGCTGACTGTACCTGAGAAATATTTTCTCTTTAATGTTTATATGTCTGAAATGTCATTCATTCATTTACTCATTTATTTGTTTAATCAACCATCACTACATTGAGGGAGAATCAGTGCTTCATCTAGGGTATGACTATTTCCCATCTACCCTCCTCCCGTTTTCTCCTTACCATCCCATTTGGTCATCTAGCCACCCACACAGCTGTAAGTACATGCCTCCTAGACATTTCAGAGCCAACATCTCCAGTAGCAAATTTTTGACACCTCTCTTCCTCTTCTGGGTGTTCTTAGCTAAAAAAAAAAAAAAAAAAAAAAAAAAAGAATGGTTTCTCTATCGACCCATGGGCTCAAACTAAAAGCTAGGAGGCATTCCTGATGCTTCATTTGGCTTCAGAGCTAAATCCAACCCAGCACCTAGCAGACCCTCGGTCTACTATTAACCCAACTGACAGGTGGTCACATGAGCAGGGGAATGAATGAACACTGCTTTCTGCTGCCCCTGCAGCTGGCACATTTCAGTCCCTATAGGGATGCACATGTGCTCATGTCATGGAGACAGCTTGAGTGAGTGCACATCTGAACAAGGAGTTTTACATTTTGAGAAACACTCTTGCTATTTCTTGGAAACAGACTGTGTTTCTCTGATTGTCTATTAAGTTTTGTTTTTGTTTTTTTTAATGGCTGAGGATTTTGGAACCAAGCCAAAGTAATCTGCATTTCCATTTTTGTATTTTAATTTATAAACTGCACCTTATAATTTACAAGCACTCACTCACTTAGTGTCTCTAACAGAGCCGAAACAAATACCAACCCTGCCAGCTATGTGACCCAAGTCTTCTCTCTGCACCCCACCTAGCAGGAACCTTCTAGTTTTTCAGCTTGGAGACAAGGAGCTGGAATCAGCCCTGGCTTGGGGAGGGTAAGGATAATAATAATTTTATATTTATTTAAGGAAGAGAGAGGAAGTTCTCATTGTCTCATCACTCCCACGTTATAGATGAGAATATAGAGGCTGGAATGGGAAAGACATGACTGAGAAGGTTTGTTGATGAGTGGTGGAGCCAGACCTAGAATCTGTACCTCTGAAATTCCTGCCAAGGGTCTTTTTTTTTTTTTCTGAGAGAGAGAGAGAGACAGAGAGAGAGAGACAGAGACAGACAGACAGACAAGGAGAGACAGACAGGAAGGGAGAGAGATGAGAAGCATCAACTCATAGCTGTGGCAACTTAGTTGTTCGTTGATTGCTTTCTCATATGTGCCTTGACTGGGGGGCTCCAGCAGATTGAGTGACTCCTTGTTCAGGCCTGTGACCTTGGGCTCAAGTCAGCGACCTTCCACTTCAAGCCAGAGATCTTTGGCTCAAGCCAGTGACCATGGAGTCGTGTTTATGATCCTACGCTCAATCTGGTGAGCCTGCTCTCAAGCACGTGACCTCGGGAGCCTGAGTCCTCTGTCCCAGGCCAATGCTCCATCCACTGTGCCACCCCCTGGTCAGGCATGCCAAGGGTCTTTCCAGGACATCACGTCAGTGTCTCTCTACTTAGGCACTGGTGACACTGGGGCTGCATCACTCTTCACTGTGCATTGTGGGATGTTGCACAGCATCCCTGGTCTCTAACCTAGATGCCAGTAGCACCTACCCCACTATGACAATCCAAAATATCTCCAGATATTGCCAAGTGTCACCCCTAATTGAGAACCACTATCCTAAACTGTGTCCTTGATTATAAAGGAGACACAAAGGTTATGAAAATTCATCTCCTTTCATAGCCCGTCCTCCATCCCTGTCTGTTTCCTCCCATCACAGGTGTTAGCTGAGAATTACTTTCCACAGTGTCACTCAGAATTCTGAGCAGATACTCAGTACCTCCTGGGTGGCAATGGGTGCTTTACATTCTTGATCACATTTAACACCCAAAAGTGGGCATAACTATCTCTGTTTTACAGGTGAGGAAATGGAGGCTACATCACAGCTTGCCTGTGATCACACAGTCAGTGAGTGGCATGCTGGGATGCTAACCCAAACCTGCCTAGTCCTGGAGACAGAGAGTTTTACCTCCCCTACCCAACACATTGAGAACCAGATTTTCTTTTCTTGGGTCAGCAAGAAGTCACTGCGTTAAGGAAGCCTTGCCCCCTCCTGCCTACTAGTGCATTCGCCTAAAGGTGGGCATCTTTCAGGCATGCAGGACATATATCCATGATTGTGGATTCTTGTGTCTGTCACCTGTCACTCTATCCAGACAGTGGGCTGTGTCCTCAGCCTTAGCACTGGGCCATGCTGAGGAAAGCATTTGTGAAATGCTCAGCGGTGAGCGCTAGACACAGCAGCCAGTTCTGGATGAGGATTTTTCTGGTTGTGCCCTGGGGACCTTGGGCAAAAGACACATCTCTGAGCTCAACCTTCCCATCTATAAAACGGGAAGACCCATTTCTTGGAGGAGATGTGAGAATTAAATGATGATAAATGTAGACTGGTTCGCGGTGATGCAAGGTGCTGGCTAAATTCTTGCCTTGATGAATGTCCAACCTCTGTCACGAGGTTTCCTGTGACAAACTCACTTTCAATTTCTGAACCCCTATGGTCAGTCCATGACCCCATGTACCATGTGCAGTTGCTTCTTTAGGGCTACCTGCCCAGCTTGACTTCAAGGTCCCTGAGAATAGGGCCTGTCCCTTTGTCCCCTCCCACAGTGGCCAGCCTGAGACCTGCTCAGAATGACTGCTGAAGAAGGAACAGTAATGAGTCCTACAGTAATAAACTTTGGCATTGGTACTGCCTTCTCTGGGTGTATGTTAACATAGAAATGGTTTGCCTTTGTCAGTAGCCTGAGGATGTGCCTGGATCCCTGCTCTGAGCAGTTCGGGCTATTAGCCATCATTCTGGTTCTGCTTTGGCCATTTTCTTTGATTTCCCCAGCTGACACTACCTTGTGGTAAATAAGATTGCAGCCTAGTGTGGCAAACATGCGGGATGGAAGAGGGGCTCGGGAGAACCTGGTAACCAATCCCCATCCCACGCCCCAATCTCCATCCAACCATTTACATCTGAACCACCAACCAGTTACTGGTGCTTTCTGTGCCTCAGTTTCCTCACCAGTACATTAAAGATATTAATAGGACCTGCCTCTGAAGGCTAGAAGATTAAAGGCGCAGTGCTTAGAAAGTATCATGCCCTCAATCTTTTGACGAAGCACCCCTATCCTTTAATTGTGGTGGGTGGGGTGGCAGCGAGCATGCCCAGGAAAACTTTGGCGGTGAGCAGGGAAGGCAAGCGCCAAAGAGCAGGGTGCACAGCGCTGTAGCAGGCTCTCCGTTCTCCATTCCTTCCGCAGGGAAGGGGCCGGCTTCAGTAACACCACAGTGCTGTGGGCACGGGAAAGGGAGGGGGAGGGGAGGGGGAGGGGAGAGGGAGGGGGAGAGGGAGGGGAGGGGGAGGAGGAGGGGAGGGGAAGAGGAAAAGGGGAAGGGAGAGGCAGACCCCGCCGCCCCATCGCAATAGACAAGACAAGCCATCCCCGCCCATCTCCACGGCAGCAGTCGTCTCATTCCTTATTTTAAAAATTAATAAAGGCTGCTCAGAATTCTGCACTTTTCAAAGCACCCAGGACGACATCTCCCTTCCTAGTCATCAAGTCAGTTCCCCTGTCCCTACTTTTTTTCCGTCACATTTTGGCTGGGCAAAAGGAGCCCGGCGGAAGGACTGCGGGCATCTGGTCCTCCACAGCTCCCCCAGGAGGTCTCCTTCCAAGGTCGGCCTCTCCCCCGAAGCCACCCAACTTTTTCCTCCTCCCGCAGCTCGCAGGGAGGGTCGCGGAGGGCCCGGAGGGGTTGCGGCCCAGGGGCGCGACGGGGGCGGGGCGCGGCCCTCTCCCGCGGGGCGGGCACCCGCCCGCATCCTCCATTGGCCAGAGCGGGCTGCGGGCGAGAGCGCTGATGTCAGGCGGGCGCGAGTGCGGCGGGCGCAGCGGCGGCGGCCGCCCAGCAGCCCGGGCTCGGGTGGGGGGGCGCCGAGTGGGGGTGGCGGCCAGCATGCTGCTCGGCTGCGGCTCGGCCTCCCACACCCGCGGCGCCCTCGTCCTGGACAGCAGCGGCGGCGGCGGCGGAGCAGCGAGCGGCGCCCGCGTCTGCAGCGGAACCGGGTCCGAGCGCGCAGCGCGGCGGCGGAGGTCGGGACCCCGGCGGGGACCGGGGACCCGGCATGGCGCTGCAGAGGGGCGGCGGCGGGACGCCGGGGCTGCTGCTGCTGCTGCTGAGCGCCGCGTGCTGGGTCCCGCCGAGCGCGCAGGTGAGGCGGCTGGCGCGCTGCCCCGTCACTTGCAGCTGTACCAAGGAGTCCATCATCTGCGTGGGCTCTTCCTGGGTGCCCAGGGTCGTGCCGGGCGACATCAGCTCCCTGTGAGTGAGTGGGACCCCTCCAGCCCCCGCCCCGCTTTACCCTGCGCCCGCCGTCGCCAGGGAGTTGCTTCTGGCAGTGGGACGGCGCGACTTGACCCCACTAGCCAGCCCGTTTCTTTCTGTTTGGGTGGGGGCGCGCTGTGGGACGTGGGTGGAGTCTCGGGCCCTGGGGAGGATGGCCCTGTGGCAGTGTTTCTCCAAGTGTGGCCCCCTTGGGCCACCTGCATCAGACCCACCTTGTGCAGCCTGTGTCAATGCAGATTCTAGGGCCCGTGCGGAATGAAGCAAGGGCTCTGGAGCGGAGCCTTGGAGTCTGCATTTGGTGTCCCAGGTGATTCTGGGTGCATTAAAGTTTGAAAGGCTGTGTGTATGTTGGGGTGTGTGTGGGTGTAGGGGCATGCATATGCAGTGAACCTGACTAGAGTGAGTGAGTGAACCCAGGAAAGGCTGAGGCCTCACTGTCCCACCTCAGGTCTGGGGCTCTGCTTTGGCCTCATCCCAAACGCTCCACAGTTCAGGTCTGGAAGAACCTGGATAAACTCATACAGCTTCTGAAGGTGGGGGTGAGGGCTGCCCCATGCGGCCTGGAAGAGGGGAACACAGGGAGCTTGGCAGAGCACTGAGGCAAGAGGGGCACCCAGCCTGTGGTGAAGTGCTGGAAGTCAGCCTCACTTCTTGCCCTGAGTCCACAGGGACTTCTTGTCCCCTCTCCGCACCACCCATTATACTGGCTGCCTTTCCAGTGCTGGAAGAAGGGTGGGGAACGGCTCCACATCATTTATCCACCAGCTAAGAGATGCTTCCAACCTACCCATATGCAGCCACTCAAGCCACATGACCAGCTCCCGTAATGGCTTGGAAAGGGGCTACTGAGCTATGTCTTTTACTGCTGGGAAATGTTTCCTGCTGAAGTGACTCCCATGTTCCAGGCCAAGGTGCCTGGGGAAGCCCACTCAATGGCAGACACAAGGAATTCCCAGGTGAAGCTGCTATGCTCAGGGTACTTCCCCCTGTACTACACTGCCCTGCCTCCTACCCCCCGCAAGGCACAGAGGCCTGGGCCCAGGACTGAAGTGCTTCCTGTTCGCATTTCTAGAAAGTTAGAAGTCTGTCTGGCAGGCCAAGAGGGCCTTTTTGGTTCCTAATATTGCAAATTTGGTGACATGGAAGATTCCAGAAGTTAGAATTCCCCTTGTTAAATCCTTTAGACCAGCAGCTGGTTAATTTATCTGCATGCTAACTAAAGTAATTCTGAAATGATGTGTTGAGGTCCTGCTGTGGCCAGAAAGAATGGTGGACCTCGTGGCGATAATGGAGCCAAGCCTCTTGCCCCCACATCAACCTTAATTCTGGCAGATGGCATAGCCTCCCACTGCACATTCAAGTTCAGGTGCCTCTGAGTTTTCCCCCAAGGCTTTCACGGTGCATTTAATCAGGAGTGCTCTGAGTGTCTTTCAGAGATAGGCTCCCAAGGGGAATGCTTAATCCTACCCTGCCTGGAGTTTCATCGGCCAACAGTAACACTGTGTCTGCACAAACAGAATCATGGGCAGAGGGGGAGTAATTATCCATTTGCAGCCAGGGCCTCCAGGAGTTGAGAAAAAGAAAGCGGGGGCGGGGGTGGTGGAAATTGATTCAAACTGGCTGAGATAACGTCTGTGGAAGGGGGGCTAGACTAATTAATGGTAAAAGTTTCTGTTATTCAGACTAGTTTTCATATCGATCCAGTTCATTGGAACATGAACTTGACTCCCGTTGTTCCTACCCCAAGAAGCTCCCAGTTGACTGGTTTAAGGCTTGTTCCTGAGTGGAGGCGTCTGAAGTACAGGCAGACGAAAAGACGGATTCCCGCCGCTGCCCAGCACCTCAACAACCCAGGCCTTGTTCTGTTCTGCTTTTTGCCTGTAGGAGCCTGGTAAATGGAACGTTCTCGGAGATCAAGGACCGAATGTTTTCCCATCTGCCTTCCCTGCAGCTGCTGTGAGTCTGGGAAGTTCTCCCTGAAAATGGGAGGGTCTCGGAGGTGCAGTCCCGGGAGAAGCAATCTCTGAGTCTTTGATATCAGTTCTTACTAAACTACGCAAGCTACATGGGTAAAACAAACCGTGGCCGGCTCTGGGCGGTAACTCGGCCTATGGTGTTCCCACCAACGGGAGGCCCAAGGCTCTTTGCGGGCTGGCCCTTCCTTCGGGCACATGGTTTCCTTGAGGGCCTTATTGTAGATCCCAACCCTCCCCCCACCCAACCCCCAATCTGGCAACGGGAGACATGATTACTGGGAATTTTGACCAGGACTTTACCTAAAAGTTTCCTTCACTTTAAAAGAAAACCTACAGTTGAAACGCTGTTACTCTGGAGATAACAGTATTTCTACTTGACTGAGTATCTAACCTGTTGGGCAGCATACTATGTATTTATAAGCAAATTTTTATGTAGTCATCTTATTATCCCTGCAAGGAGGTTATTTTTATTTTCCCATTGGACAGATGGGACAACTGAGGCTCAGAGGAGTTCAGTAACTTGCTCAAAATCACAGCTGAAATTCTAACCCGCACTTGTAACTGCTCTGTGTCCTAGTCACTCTTGGTGAATGCTGATGTTGTGACCGGTTACCCAGGTCGGTTAATGTTTCTAATGAAAAGAAATGTCCAGAAAGCAGCTTTTAGAAGCAAATCAGTGGCAGGCAAAGTCATGAGTACACAGCTCACTCTCTGTATCTGTACTGGTTTCTTAAACTTGAGATGAGATCAAAATTAAACACTATTCTTTAGAAAAATACGAAGAAATTGAATGTAGGTCATCACTCATCCTAAGTGAACTGAATGTTGGTACTTTTGTTCTTGAAATGTTCTGTACAAACTTATAACATTAAATTCTGAAATAGCTTAGAAATTCAAATTTCTATTAAAATATACTTTCCATATGATAGGAGTACAGTTTTAGGTATTTTACCAAATAGACTCAAGTGGTCTCCCATAGAGACTATATAAACTTTTATCAAGTAGACTTAGGTAGTGACCATACAAAACTACACTGTTCACAAAAACTAGGGGATATTCTATTGCTTCATATTCATTTTGAAATATCTTCTAATTTTTGTGGGCTGTATATTTGGTGATAGTCTTCTGAAGGTTTCCTAAACTTTTTTTTTTTTTCCCTCATGGGAATGGATAATATAGTAAAAAAGCTTCTAATATTTCTGGAGGAGGGTTGGTCTCAGCTCTGTTACTTTGGTGAGTGACTTAACTTCTCTGGGCTCAAATTCCCCCCAAATAGAGTTGGATTAGCTCCTTTAAGAGCTTGTGCATCATTGAGCATCCCCTGGCTGTTGAGTTGCACTGGCGTTAGAATGTTTTGAGACAACAGCTCTCAGGTCATATTCACCGGGACCCACAGGGAGGAAAGGGTAGAGTAAGGGGGTTAACCAGAGAGGCTGGCCAACAGGGGTCCCCTTTCCATTTCCTGTTAGCATCTGTGATTTGGATTATGCATCTGATTGATGGGCCAGTCTTAGGTGAAGAAGAGCCCGTAGTGGCCCACAGAGGAGAACACAGGGAAAGATACAGAAATGGCCTCCCCGGGAGACCCTAGCTGTATGTCTCTACCTTGAAACTTGTCCTTTATTTCCAGACTGCTGAATTCTAACTCATTTACCGTCATCCGGGATGACGCTTTCGCTGGACTTTTTCATCTCGAATACCTGTGAGTGTTGTGCTTTGCCTATTTGCTGAGCATTTGGTGTGTCGGCAGAATTGCTGTCTTGCTTTCCAAGCCGAACAACAGCTCTTGGAGGACTTAAGGGTGGAGAAAACCCCATTCTCTTTTCAAAGCTGACCTTTTGTCGTTTACTTGTATATAAACATGCTGGGACAGGAGGAGGTTGGGGACAAAGAGGGAGACAGGAAGCAAAGAAGGAAAAATACTTATTCATTCTCTGCTGACATTTCACTTGTCATGTAGTAAGCACAATTGGAAATTGCATCGGATAGTTCTGCCTCCCGTAACTACGCGTGGATTTGCTGATCCGCCAGAAATGAAGCTGGAGGATTCTGAGGGTTACTTATTTTTAATAAAGTCTCCCTACATGGGAATACAACTTCATGTTTTTAATTCAGTTGGCCTGTGTCCCATTTGCAGTAGCTCCTGTGAGCTGCTGACAAGGGTCTAATATTCTTTCTTCTCCTATCAAAAAAGGTTATTTTTCCCTTTTTCAGATGTGCAATTTTTTTGCCCAGCAGTGAGCCTTGCCCTCCCTGTGATTTGTGCCTTTCCTCCCTTTCATGTCTTTTTCCCCCTTAAGCCCCTTCATCTTGTCTTTTATAACTTTGTAATAATATTAATCCTGCTATCAGATGGGATTTCCTTACTTAGCATTCAAAGCAGTTTTTTAAGCCTCGTCTCGGCTTTCTTATCGGAGGTGAACAGGTAGATGTTTGAATTCTCAGCACATCCTGGGCCTAAGAAAACTCTCTACTGATTTTGCGTCCTTAGGACCGATGTTTCTGTAGCTCTTTCTCCAGAGTGCACATGATATGTGTGATCTCATGACACCGTGGTAGCATGCTTACCACGGACAGACAGGTAGGGCTGAAGCGCCGGCTCCAGCTGGGTTCTATCAGAGGGCGTCAGCAGGCCATGTTGGAGGAAGTCCATGTGAAGCTACCCGCTTCTCTTGTGAGCAGTTCATCTTACTGCCTAAGTGATCACGGAGGAGGTTAGCTTAGTTTACATGGAAGTTTACCACTAAATAGACCCCCGGCTTTTAAAAAGCAGGCACCAGAAAGTTCTCAGTGCAAGACTTCAGAACTGTTTCATTAACAAATGGCGTCATGTTGCAAAACCTCTCCCCTGGACCATCTCATCAGAGACCCTCTTTCCCTGGATGAGATGTGATGCCTTAAACTAAACTGTAGGTCTGTGTGGCCCTGGAGCACAGTCGTGATGCATGTAATTCCCACTAAGCCTTTAAAGCATGGCAGAGTTATTATTGCAGGATCCTAGGCTCAAGCCCTAAGATGTTTCAGCACAGAGAAAGAAGTTTGGTCCATACTTAGTGTCATTACTTCCTACTTCTTAGTGCCTCTGAGATCTTGAGAGGACCCAGCGTCTTCACTGATTTGTTCAGAGATTAGACTGTGTAGGCGCAGGGGTCCCCAAACTTTTTACACAGGGGGCCAGTTCACTGTCCCTCAGACCGTTGGAGGGCCGCCACATACAGTACTCCATACACTGACCACCAATGAAAGAGGTGCCCCTTCCGGAAGTGCGGCGGGGCCGGATAAATGGCCTCAGGGGGCCCCATGTGGGCTGTACTTTGGGGACCTCTGGTGTAGGGCAGGAATTCAAAGTTTGCCAGAAGCCAAGCTTAATGGAATTCCCCCTCAGCAAAAACTTTAATAAGGAGATGTGAAACAATGGGCTCCCCTCAAGGGACAATGACATTAACAAAAGTATTAATAGCTGGTCTGTGAAATGCGAGAAGGGTTGATTGTCTGGAAGCATTCCTGGCTTGCAGAGATATGAACATTTCTTGCCTTTGTAGAGTGCTTTCTTCTTTTTTTCCCTAAGATGCTTCATTCACATTGCCAACTCTGAATGTGAAGGCTCCCATGAGTCAACTGGAGAGAGTGCTGAGCACACACCTGTGTCCATCCATTTTGCACGCACACCTGTGCCCGCTGTCCTACTCTTCAGCCATGAATTTTTAAAAATACATGAATGCTTTTGCCTGACCAGTCGGTGGCGCAGTGGATAGAGCATCGGACTGGGACACGGAGGACCCAGGTTCGAGACCCCGAGGTTGACAGCTTGAGTGCAGGCTCACCTGGTTTGAGCCCAAGGTTGCTGGCTCGAGCAAGGGGTCACTGGGTCTGCTGTAGCCCCCCGGTGAAGGCACACATGAGAAATCAATCAATGAACAACTAAGAAGCCGCAACAAAGCATTGATGTTTCTCATCTCTCTCCCTTCCTGTCTGTCTGTCCCTATCTGTCCCTCTCTCTGACTCTCTCTGTCTCTGCCATAAAAATGAATAAATAAATGAATAAAAATAAAAATACATGAATGCTTTTAGAGTTTATCCCCAAAGCATACCAATATCATTTTTCTTACAGATGTTACGCTGAGAAAATTCAGTTTAATTATACTGCTGTTCTCCTTAGGTTCATCGAAGGGAACAAAATAGAAACCATTTCAAGAAATGCCTTCCGTGGCCTCCGTGACCTGACTCACCTGTAAGTCCGATGAAAAGTGTTGCCAGTCCTTTAAAGGGTAAAGTGTAAGAGTCACTTCCTGGTGCCTATCTTTCTCTTGACTGTTTTTGTCCATATTTGGACATGCTCTGAAAGAAACTAATTTCCAGGTTGCCCTAGAGGTTTCTCTATTGTCAAATAGTCATCCATCATTCTGGGTCATCGTCATGGACCACATGACTGCATGTTAAGTAGGGAGCGTTCTGAGCCACGCAGGGCCTATGTGAGTGATGGAAGGAAACTGATATGTATTGTACAGCTACTCTGTGCCAGGCCCAAGGCTGGGTGCTTAGTGAGCCTTCTTCTCTCCTCTTTCACAGTAATCGGTGAGTCCCCATTTTACAGACTTAGGAACTGAGGCTTACCTGAATCATAGAAGATTGGTGAATGCCGTGTCAGAATTAGGACAACATGGAATAGAGACATTTTTGTGGTTTCTCTCATTTGAATGCAAATAGCATTTTCTTTTATGTTGGATTAATCTTCGGCTTAGCTAAACTCTGTGGGTTTTTTAATAGCTTTCTGGAGGAAAAAAAGTTAAACAAATTGATTTGAATTGGCATATCAGAGTAAAGTAAGGGCACACACTTAGCAAATGTAAAAATCAAGAAAAAAGAAGAATTGTGTTTATGAAAATGTAAAAATAGTCATTGTCTTGGTAGGAGCCATTTATTAGCCAGGAACCAGGTTTGTGTGATGGGTGTTTTGTGTTTCTTACTGAGAAAACTGAAGGGCTTTGAATGGGGTGTTGGGCAGGGGCGGTAATCCCCTCAGGGTGTGACAACCTGACCCTTACAGCATCTAAGGAGATCGCCATTTGCCAGATACAGGCAAAGGTATCTGTCCCCAGGCCAGCGAGCACTGAATTCTTGTTGGCATTATTATTTCATGTTTTCTTCTTATAAACTAAAAGCCTTGATTTCTTTTTTCCTTTTAATTCAATCTCGATGCCAAATCTGCACATTCTTGTAAAGGCTAAGACATTGGGCTTGGGGTCACATAGACGTGGGTTCAGATCTTAAGGCCATCATTTATTACTGTTGCGTAGTCCTTTTGAGACTGTTTCCTCATCCTTAACATGGAAACGACTATGTGGACCCTGAGGACTGCTGCACGTAGTGGGTTAATGCTTGCTTGCAAGCACCCAGTCCATCGCCCACAGTAAATGCTCAGGGTATGGTCAAAATTCTTAGCATTGTCAGCGTCTTCATCATCAGCAACAACATGTTCCCTTCCTCCACTCATTAAAAAGTCTCAATTTTCTCTATGGACTGCTGAGTAGCCTTGGCCTTTGGGGTGACCAGAGAGGGTCTGTTAAGATGACAGCTGTGGGTGTCTGGGGAGGAACAGCTAGGGCCAGATAAACCCAGTTCCCAGAAGTCAGGTATGAGGGGCTTTGGTTTAAGCAAAGACTCTCTGGGCACGTTGTGAACCTAAAGTAAAGCCCGTGTGACTGAGTTAGCCCAGATGTCAACTTTCATTCCACCACTTGGCTATGGTCCCTGGTCTGAAAAGCAGGTGAAAGCCCACAGGTATTGTGTGGGTACATTTACATAGCTTTACAGCCATGTGCCCGTGGGTGCATGGACTTCTCTACATGTGCGTATGTAACTGTGTTTCTGTGTGCATGCTCGTGCATCTACACACAACAATTTGTGTGTAACAGACGTACATATGTGCAGGAGGCACCTCCTTCTGTATGAAAGGCAGAGGGAAGGAAGGAGCCCTCTGCTTGGGTCCAGAGAGCATCTGAGGCATGAATACACTCATCCCAGCATGTCTGGGCATCTGACAGTCAAGCCAACAGAGCCCCCCTCTTTCCAGCTCACAAGCCTCCTCACCCTAAATGTCCTCAGAGCACCGGGCGCTCAGGGGCCGCCACCCATACGCAACTCATCCCATTCCTGAGCTGTCCTCACATCCTTTCTCTTGCCCCGGAGGCTGCTTCTTCTGCTAGGGATCTCATGGAATCTACTTCTTCAAAGTTCAAGTCCCATCTGCACTCCCACTGTGGGGAGCTATTCGGCTCTTCCCCTCACTCTATGGCCTTCCTTGTTGGCTCACACACCCAGCACTTTACTGTTGACCTGGGCCATACTGGTTGGTGCCCTTTCATGGATGTTAGTTTTATCTCCCCTGCCGCACTGAAGGCTCCCCGAGGGGGAGACCCCATGAGGGTCTTCCCCTGGCTCTGCTCTGCTCGTTTCCCAGCATCTGGCACAGGGCAAAGACAACGGGACATTCTTTCTGATTGGCTGGCTGACCAGTGGGCTCCTTACAGAGCTGGATTTTCCATACAGACTCTACTTCTGGGCAAGTCAGGGGACTTTTTTTTTTTTTTTTTACAGAGTCAGAGAGAGGGATAGATAGGGACAGACAGACAGGAACAGAGAGAGATGAGAAGCATCAATCATCAGTTTTTTGTTGCGACACCTTAGTTGTTCATTGACTGCCCTCTCATATGTGCCTTGACCACGGGCCTTCAGCAGACCGAGTAACCTCTTGCTTGAGCCAGCGACCTTGGGTCCAAGCTGGTGAGCTTTTTGCTCAAGCCAGATGAGCCCGTGCTCAAGTTTTGAGCTGGTGACCTGGGTCCTCCGCATCCCAGTCCATCGTTCTATCCACACTGCACCACCACCTGGTCAGGCAAGTCAAGGGACTTTTAAAGTGGCCTCCTCCAGGCTGGAGATGTCTGTAGTGATTCAAGCATTTAATACCTTGTTTAAGAATAAACTGATCCTCCCATTTCCACCACCACCTTTTTGTAAAGGAAGCAAAGAGAGCATACCTCACTCTCTAAAGTGTACCCTTGTGATTAAGGAAACCACTCTCTGGAATTTGTTTAAGTATCTGATTTTTATCTTTTATGAACTTTCCCAACAAGGACAGAATCACATTTTTATGTAAACGAACATGATCAGGTTTCAAAGCACAGGAGGAGCCCGGCCAATCTGTAACTAAAATCTAGGACGTTTGTTTTCCTGCAGTCCTGTCAAGCCCAAGGGACAGGTTGCCGGTGAAGTAGTTTTAGAAATGAAGTAAGTGCCGTGAATTCATAGGTAAAATGAAGTGGGAAGTAAGATGTTATGCACCGAGTGTGAGCGGGGTGGATGGTCCATCTAAATAATTCAGCTTTCGGAAATCTAAATTGAACACTTGGAATCGGTTGCTAACCAGTTTGCTTTCTGGGCCTCGACTATTTCGTATATTCTTATCACTTTGATACAATACATTTCAAGTAGCTAAAAAAAAATTGGCTAAAGCCTGACCAGGCGGTGGCGCAGTGGATAGAGCATCGGACTGGGATGTGGAAGACTGAAGTTCGAGACCCCAAGCTCGCCAGCTTGAGCGCGGGCCCATCTGGCTTGAGCAAAAGCTCGCCAGCTTGGACCCAAGGTCTCTGGCTCCAGCAAGGGGTGGCTCAGTCTGCTGAAGGCCCGCGGTCAAGGCACATGTGAGAAAGCAACCAATGAACAACTAAGGTGTTGTGACGGCAACGAAAAACTAATGATTGATGCTTCTCACCTCTCTCAGTTCCTGTCTGTCTGTCCTTATCTATTCCTCTCTCTGACTCTCTCTCTGTCCCTGTAAAAAAAAAAAAAAAAAAAAAAAAAGGCTAAATAATTAAGCATCAAGTAGGAAAAAAACAACAACCAAAAACGTTTTTTGTACTTTTTCAGGTAAAGTAACTGTCAGCCAGTTACAATCAAATCAGACGTGTTCTTTTTAATTTCAGAAAGCTATTTCAGTGTATTTGCAGTCTGATTATGTATCCAGTCTGTTTTCCGACATTTTTAGGAATGTACAGATAACTCACATTGGAAAGAAAGGTTTAAAAGTCTATGGTACCCTAGATGGGAAGGGTCTGCCCATGTTCTGTTTGTATCTTGAAGCAAGAATGGCTGGGTTACCAATGGGCCCGAAGCTTTCTACTCCAGCTGAGTCTAAGGAGTAACACTCATTTCTTCAATTCCTTCTGGGATGGGTCATTATGGTGTTGCAAAAGACTAATTTCATATATATACTTTCAAGGGGTTGGTGCTGAATTGTCTACATGTTTCTCATTTATAGTTTTGCTATTTGTACTCGTGTAAAAGAAAAAATATAGGCGCCGGTTTCTTGGCTCCCTCATATCAGAGCAGACGTAATGCCTGGGGGAAATCATAGACTTGATGTACATTGTGTCAACACCCAGCGTCTTTCAACATCAGCAGCCCAGCCCTGTGGACATCCATCTTTAGCAGGATGATGACAGGGCACTGCAAAATCCTGACTCATCAGAGAAGGACTTGATGGTGCTCATTCAAGTCTGCTTCTGGGAGATGGGGGTGGGACTCCGGGACATTTCAGAAAGCTCTTTAACACTAAGAGCGAAAGGTAGGATGTTTTCTGGTAAGCCTTCGTTAATCAGAAAACAAAATGGATCACCATTCATTTTCTAAATGCGGTTTGTTGAGATTTTATATTATTGTTGGGGTTAGAACTGAGGGTCTTTATGTGAAACCATATTTACTGTGTCCTTTCTTAGAGTCACAAGTGATAGAATTCAGTTAAATGGACCATTAGAGAACTTGGCACAAGACTCTACATCTTTTTTTTTCTTTTTAATCACTGTCAGTTTAGTGCATAATTCATTCATTCAACAAAGATTTACTGAGTACCTACAGCGTACATAAGCTTGGGGGTCTTGGGGGGAGAGCCTTCTGGGCAGATGGACAGCAAGTTCAGAGCCTAGAGCTGGGATTGCATTTCTTCAGTCTGAGGAATAACAAAGTGGCCAGTGTGGCTGGCTAGATCTTGGTTCAGATGTGGTCCTACAGGTGGGTGGGAATCGAGGTAAACTAGACAATGGGGGGGTCTTGGGCCTTTATTCTGAGAAACATGAGTGCTACACATGTATGTCGAGAGCTTAATAAGTTCTTGTTTTAAAGACAAAAGATTTACATTGTACCCCAGCATTCATAATGTTATTTTTGTATAACGAAATTCATTTCTTTATCTTGGTATCGCTTCCCAAAGCCAGAAATTGAACCACGTTGTGCTGAAGAGGGTTAGAGCTCTGCTTGAAGTCATGACTTTATTTAAGGGACTTCAGAGTAATAGGGTATGAAGATAATAACCACATTTAAGTGTTGCTTTCTCATTCCAGTTCTTTGGCCAATAACCACATAAAAGCACTCCCTAGAGACGTCTTCAGTGATTTAGACTCTCTGATTGAACTGTAAGTAATGAAAATCAAGTTTATGTCTGCTTGTCATTGGACCCCAGTTAATCATGTCTTTAAATGGCTTCTTCTCCTTACTGCATTTCTTTTATGTTGGAGCTAAAAAAAAAAAAAATCTATGATAAAATAGTGCCCACTGGGAAACAGCATATAGGCTGTATTCTGTTGGGGATTTTACCATCTTTTCCCGAGATAGAAATCCATCTGTTTTACCTTCTAGTGTTTGTCACTTCTCACTGGACATACTATAGTTTAACAAAGTCTTACTATTTCTATTGTGTTTATGAAAACTGGTTTCCTAAAAATGCCCTGTTTTTGTTTGTGAACACCTGTGTTGGGCGGGGCACTTTTTTGTCTTTGCCCCCATGTCCAGCATGGCATGGTGAGAGTTTCAAGAGAGCTTGGAGAGATGGTAGTACGTTGGCTCTGAGAGCTCTCTGTTGGCCACACAGTTAAAATTACAGCTACTGAAAATTATTAAATAACATCAGTATCATGATAAGAACAAGAAATAAGATGTATTAGATACCAACATTTTTAAAATTACATTTTGGGGGGGTTATGAAAAATATCAAGATGTAAATAATTCTGGAGCCTCATATCACTGCCCAAACATTTCAGGCACCTCTGTTTCCCTCTGCGTTTTGTTTTACTTGTTAGAGACTTAAGGGGCAATAAATTTGAATGTGACTGCAAAGCCAAGTGGCTGTACCTGTGGTTGAAGATGACGAACTCCACCGTGTCGGACGTGCTGTGTATCGGTCCCCCGGAATACCAGGAGAAGAAGCTCAATGATGTGACCAGCTTTGACTACGAGTGCACAACCACAGGTATTCAGAGCCTCTATGATCGAAGACTGTTTATTTAAACTCATCCCTTCATTTTTGTTTCAGATTTCTGACAGGGAGTGGAGAAAAGTGGGTGTAGATATTTTCTACCAAAATTATTTTAGGCCAAATGTAAACATTCTAAAAGATATGAACTGATGTGGTATAAAACATACCTCAACAGTTTAGAGATTTTTTTTTTAACTGTGCTGACTTTAATTTTGCTTCTCTCCAAAATTCACGTTTTTCTAAAGATATTTTTTAAAGGTCAAAGTATAAACTAGTAAGTTTTACATAAAAACATTTTCAAATCAGTTTGAGTTCCATAGAAAGCCAGGGCAGAGTTGGCCTAAATTACAGTTCTCTTGATTGAAATTATATGAATTTTACTGAAACTTTAAGTAATAAAATCCAGGCTTTAAAAATCTATAAGTTGAATTTGTAGTTCCATGCAAAACGGTAACTAGGTAAATTATAACCAACAGCAAAGTAGAAATGTATTGTTAACAGTTAGTTGTCAAAAGAAAGAAACTCACATTGAGGGGAAAATGCAAAAAAGTTTGATTTTGTTTTATACACTTTTCAGGCTATAACGTAGAATTAAAATACTGTCTCCATGCTCTACACATCCTGTAGAGAGCAGGTGAGTGTCTCCATGAGAAAGGCTTGGATGGAGGAGCCATAGCTTCTAAAGCCAGGCTTAAAGGAGAGAGGACCCATATGTAGTATGAAACGCCCTTATTGAACTTAGAAAAATAAACATTGATGCTGAGATTTGATATCTGCAGGGTGTTGAGTTCCTTCCGTAGGGGGAGCAGGAATGAGAACTCAGAAAATAGTTCCAGAAACTCAAAAGACAACAGACAACCTCGAGAGCAAAATTTCCCATTTTGGTCAGTCCGGGCGCTGCCCTCCAAACAAACAAGCACTTATAAAGTAGCTTATTTCTGGATAGCTTTCTAAATAAGGGGCCCTAGAGGCCCTGTTCTTTTCTGAGAGGAAACCTGAACTCTTATGGGGAATGACCTGGTCTTTCGTCACTGCATGGGCGCTCGCTCAGTCCGCTGTGTAACTGGCAGGTGCCGCCTGGCCTGCCACGGCCACTGGAGGGTGATATACTGTATCACAGAGCAGGGCAGTACATCAGAGGTCACTGTCAGTGGCACTTGTGCCACAACCAAGGCCATCGGGTACAGAATGCCAAGCTGGAGTTTGATGGGACTCCTCTCTACCTCTTCTCCAGTTTTTTCTTTCTGGAGGGTTCTCTATACTCCCCAGTGAAGTTAGCAGCGTTTCCATGGTGGGGTTCACACCAGGCCACAGAGCATGAAAAGTTTGTGGAGCTCTGAGAGAAATGACACAGGCTGGAGAGGGCCTTGGGGAACTGGGAATGGTTTAGGGGGAACAGCATGATCTCTGAGCCTAGAACCCTGTGGATGGTTATGAAAACGATCTGGGGCTTGGAGAATTGTCCTGGGAACGGAGAAACCAGGCGGCCAGGTCCCGGCATCAGGCTTAGACCCAGAATGCACGGAGCAGCGTGGGCCCCTAAACGTGTTAGGGCGTTCTCTCTCTTATGTATGTCTTTGTTGAAAAGCATCTTGTTAAAATTTAGAAAGTCAGCACTCCTCCCAGGTAACAGGGAGGTGGTGATTCTCTCTGTTACTGTTTTATCCCTTAAAGACTCACGGACAAATTGATTCTTGCTCCTAGTTTTCTTCTGTCATGAAAAAAAATGACAGCCAGGTTGTGACCTGTCTTCAGATAGAGTCCCTGCCTTGTAAGAACATAGGTCAGTAAACTGAGTTTTGGGGTTTCTATCTCCTGCTCAGATCAAGTGTCATCCTGTGGTGTTCTATTACAGACTGGGGAGGAAATTTATGAGGAAGAGGGAAATCCCATTCTTAGAGTTATGGCACTGTTATGCATCCTCACCAGAGATTTTGAAAGAAGCACATTTTCCTTTTCTTTTTTTTTTTAAGTTAAGTGAGAGGCAGGGAGGCAGAAAAACAGACTCCTGCATGCGCTATGACCGGGATTCACCTGGCAACCCCTGTCTGGGGCCAATGCTCTGCCCATCTAAGGCCATGCTCACAACTGAGCTACTTTTAGCACCTGAGGGAGATGCTCCACAGAGCCATCCTCAGCACCCAGGGCCGATGGGCTCAAACCAATAAAGCCATAGCTGCGGGAGGAGAAAAGAGAAAGATACTAGGGGGAGGGGGTGGGGTGGAGAAGTAGATGGTCACTTTTCCTGTGTGTCCTGACTGGGAAGCAAACCTGGGACTTCCACATGCTGGGCCAATGCTCTACTGCTGAGCCTATTGGCCAGGCCCCACATTTTCTCAGTGCATTATTTTCCTCTTAGCTCAGATTTTCAGGAAAACAGTAAGTTCTCCAGGTGGAAGAAGGGAGGCAGATACTGTTCCGCCCAGGGAGAAGAAGGTACTGTTACCATTCTGTTCTAGGCACTGGGGTATAATTAACACCACGAAGCAACCCCTGGACTGTTTCAGCTCTCTAGATTAATCACAGTCCTTCCAGAACCCTCCACCTAAAGTCTATTTTTAACCACCATAGAAATCCCAGTTACCTGCTCATGATTCCCCATGTTAGGTGGATAATTCACTAAATTCCTTAGAGGGAGTGAGTTTTGCATCCTAATGGTCCCGTTAGCTTCCTTATTTCAGGGCTGATGAAAATGCAAAGAGAAATAATGCATTAATGTGCACTTTCTCTCCCAATAGGATCGGCATCATGTATAATTTATTTTCTGCAAGTGCTATAAATAGCTACGTAAAAATCTGTTGATTCCAGTGGGAGCCATGCCTGAATTGGAAGAGTCCCACTGACATCATGAACTTAATCCAGTGTGAATGGAAATGGCAGGCTTTTGCAGAGAATACCAATAATACTTAAACACTAGTAAATTGATGTTATATCAATATGTGCATTCTCTGAGCGCTTTCCACACGAGTCTGCCTCTGCCGTTTGTGAAAGATAAATGAAGACGAGGGTGGAGGAAGCTGTTTAAATTCAAGTCCCCTCCCCCATACACACACACACACACACACACACACACACACATGCATGATCATTTTCTTCCACTCGTTTCTTCCTCTTTTTCTTCTCTTCCGCCTCCTTTTTGGAGGGGTATAGTAGAAGGGAAAAGGGGTCTTCTACTAAGAATTAGATTTATCATTCAAATGACTTAACAGTTTGTGCTGTGCCGGACACTCAGTTTATAGAAGATATGACGAAACTGAGGTTCTGGGAAAATAAACGATCTCCTGTAAGTGCTTGCTGGGCTGCACAGTGTCGCAGAGCCCGGGCACAGCCGTCACCCGTTGCATGGCGCCAGGTGCTGAGCTGCACAGTGTCGCAGAGCCCGGGCACAGCCGTCACCCGCTGCACGGCACCAGGATCTAGTGCCCAGGCTTCGGTTAACTTCCCCTCACGGGGGCTCTATAAACCTCCGTGACTGTATCAGAGTGTTTGGCTTGGTTTCCAAATGTGCAGAGTGCCATTTAGCGGTTGACTTTTTGTTGTGAACAGAAGGTCACCAGGGGAATGCAGAGCTGGGGAGTATGCGGACAGGTGGTGAAAGGATCCCATTGTCAGGCAGGCTTGAGAACCGCCGCAATAAATACCCAAAAGCTTTCTTTACTACCCGGCTCTACCGAGGAGGCCAGGGATACCGCTTTTCCCAAATGCATTTGCCCAACCGCCAGCCCTGTTCACAGAGGACTTTTCACACTGCGCTCCGATATGCTGCTCTGAGGCACCCTTTCTTTCTTGCCTGTGTGAAAGCCAGGTCGCACCATATCTGTTTAAAATACTGAGTTCCTTTAGCCAAACCTGTGAGCTGTTTATCTCAAAGAAGCTGGGTTAGAAGCTGTGCGTTCAGTCTGCTAGTTCTGTGCACGCCAGAACCTTCTGCGGTCGCCCAGGGGCAAGCTCGCTATGATGTCCGTGTGGCTTCTCTCCTGGTCTCCCCCCCTCCTCTTTTTGGAGAAAAGGGAAGAAGGGGTGGTTGTTAATTCCCACAAGAAATCTCATGGAGCCTTTCTCTTTAAACACCCATCCCCAGATTTTGTGGTTCATCAGACTTTGCCCTACCAGTCGGTTTCCGTGGATACGTTCAACTCCAAGAACGACGTGTACGTGGCCATCGCTCAGCCCAGCATGGAGAACTGCATGGTGCTGGAGTGGGACCACATTGAAATGAATTTCCGGAGCTATGACAACATTACAGGTGTGTTGTGGCTTTGACAGGATTTATCGGCCTAATTCCAGTGAGATGAGACGTGTTCTCTGCCATACCAAGGCACTGCTTGGCTCTCTCACTTGGTTAGACCTGGGGGGGGGGGCGCGTTTCAGCCTACCCTCATCTCTCTGATCTTTCCACGACATGGCGCGTTGTTGCTGAGAAGAGAAGCCTCAGGTGGTGATCCTATTTATTGTTGGTGATCCTTTTGAAAAAGCAGAGGGTAACGGGTTGCAGGTGGTGGGAGGCATTTTCCCGGTGTGGTGAGAAGTCAGGTCACCCTGAGAACCCGTTCATCTTGAGCTGTGAGCTGTGATGGCAACCTGAGACTGCACCAGCTTTGTGACAGCTAAATGACTCCTTTAACTTCTGTTAAGCCAAGTGTTAATTAATATGCTAATGAACACGCATATGTGCTCATGCACTCATACACACGTGAACGGACATACACAGGCACACACATACACATGCACGTCCTCATGCACACAGATATACACACGGATATACATTCATGTAGCACATATGTACACGTGTACACATGCTCATTACCACACATGCACACATGCATGTAGACACTCGGACACGCTCTAGCTGTTCCTCCTGTTCCCTCGCCAGGTCCTGGTGATCACTGTTTCCTTTAATAAGTGCAAACAAAATGAGAATTCATGGCTCTCTGAGTTCAGGCCTTTGGGACAAGCTTAGTTAATGCTTCTCTCAGTGCAGGCAGGGGATCCCAGTGTCTCAGTGCTACCAAAAATGGATGGTCTGCTTGCTTTTTAAATAAGTGGATAAAGTCAAGATACTCTTTCAAAGATTTCTCATTTATCACGCGCAACCTGATAACAATACTAACAGGATAAACAGCACCACAGTGGCCCAACTGTTACCCCACGAGAGAATTTCCTTGGTGGTGCCTGATTTGGAGTTAGAGCAGTGTTTTGCTGTTGCAGCGAGAAGTGTAACTAGGTAGAATTTCCGGGTGGGGAGGCGCCTAGGACTCTCTCCGGCGGCGGCGAGTGTTTTCGCAGCAGGTGCAGGGATGTCGAGAGGCAGGGAAAGTGTCGTTTCAGCCCTCTGCGCGCAGAGCTGCTAATGAGCCTCATCTCGCAACCCTGAGAGGTCTGTGAGACACACATGCAGATGCCACCGAGAGGCCATTTCAGATGAGCCACGTTGCTGTCTGCTGTAGGGCCATCTGGCCACCCGGTGCTGAGCTCACATTCCTGAGAGCAGCCCAGCCCGTCCAAGTGCAGATTCAGCACAGAGCAGGGCAGGTGAACCTGTCAAGGGAAGCTGAGGTCTTTAGACCCTAAACCTAGTCCACTCATTAAAGGAAAAATGAAGGCGAGAGAAGGACTCACTACCCACGTGAGTTTGCTTCCCTTCCTTTTCTGACTTGGAAGGTAGGTGAGGAGTGACTGACTTGGCCCCTCGCCTCCTCCCCATGATAGGAGGTGGGAGCAGAGCGAAGCTTGGCTCTTGTGCAGGGCATTCCAATGTGAAGGCTTGTGTTGCCAATGCTGGTTGCGGGCCTGCGAGGTGCCAGGTGCTGGTTTGTCTCATTGGAGACTCACAGCAGCTGCTGGGATATTACTGTGGGTTGCTTGCCCATAGGTAGAGGACAGAAGCCCTCTGACACGGAAGAGCAGGCATCTTCTATAAAGAGACTGAAGAATGTGGGTTTTCCCTCTGACTGCCATGTGCTAGGAAGTCATGGTGTCCTCCAAGGCTCAGTGTCCTCATCTGTGGAATGGGCAGATGTACCACATGTGGATGTTGTGAGGAATCCATGAGTTCCAGGCACATGCAGGCAGGTTTTCATGCCAACTTCCTTTTCACACCTTTATAGATGAAGGGGGATTGAGGCTCTGGCATATTGGGTCACCCCACTGCGACTCATTATTGCATTCTACCCCTTCCCACTCCCAGGTTCACCTGAAAAGGGATGGCACTGCCCTCCACCTCTAGCTGGTGGCATGCCTGAGTTCAAGCGATTCATTCATTCATTCATTCATTCATTTTGTTTGCTTTTTGATTTCTCTATACAAAGTGTGGTTCAGGCTATAATCTCTCTTTCCCACATTAAACTACACACACACGCACGCACGCACGCACGCACGCACGCACGCTGATCTCTGCTGCTACTGACAACTCTGTGGGCTGAGTGTGTACCTGGACAGAGGCATTATGGAACATTTCTGAAAGATGAGTTCCTTGTGTCTCCGTGCGCCATCAGCTGAGACCGGCAGGCCTGTAGGATGCTTCGGGCAGCAGAGACCTCCATGGCCAGGCAGCGCAGGAAGGAGACCAGGAACGTGGACTCTCGATTAGTGCTGTCAGGGTGAGCGTCAGTGCCACTTTCGAAGAGCAGTTTGGTAGTTTAAACCGAGAAGCCTTAAAAAAACGTGCACGATGTTTGACTCAGCAAACACTTAAGAACACTGCCAGATGGTTTTCCAAAAAAGATTTCTCTACAAGGAAGCATGTTACTTACGATAATGGAAAGCTAGAAATAACTGCAGTGTCCAATAATAGGGGATTAGTTAAAAAAAATTGGTGCATTCATGCAGTGGAACACTGTGTAGTATTTAAATATCTAGTTATAGAAGATGAAATAACATGGGAAAATTGGTACAACAGAGTGGTCAAGTGAGAAAACATAAGTTATAAGAAACCTATGTATATATACAATAAGCTCAAATTTATTTTCAAAAAGTACATCTGTATATGAGGGTGGATTGGCAAAGAAATATGTCAAGGTATTAAGTATTATTTCAGCACTTGCAGTACAAGTGATGTGGATTTTCTTTTTTGTGCTTTTTGGCATGTTGTTGGTAGAGTGTAGACAGGAGCCAGACTACCTGGATGTGGATCCCAGGTATCACACACCTCATACTAGCTGTGTGACCTTGCATAAGTTGCTTAACTTCTCTGTGCCTCTCTTTTACCCTTTATAAAATGGGGATCATGATAATAATAGTACTTGGCCTGTCTGGTTGTCACAAGGATTAAATGAGTAAAGCTACGTGTGAAGTGCTTAGTACAGTGCTTGGTCATAGTACACACTTTATAAGTGTTACCTATTATTATTTTAAAAATTTGCTCTGGTGAACATTTAAAACTTTTATATTCAGTAAAAAAGAAGTGCAATAAACAGAGGAAAAGGACCAGGTTCTTGCAAGAAGGCTAAAGCAGTGAAAGCAAAAAGTACATACTACTCTAAAACCACCTACTGTCCGCCCCCAAAGTTATTACCAAGGACAGAAACTGCCTAACTACCCTTGCAACTTACAGACCAAATTCACTTCGGTCTCAATTTCTTAGAAAATCAGAGGAAAAAAAAAATCACTTCTAATCAAATGCCCTAGGTAGAGGGTCAATACTATTTTTTAGATTCTTTTATTTTTTATTGATTTTAATTTATTGTGTTTACATAGATTCTAGTGTCACCCCAAATGCATCCCCCCTCCCCTGTATTCCCCTCAACATCTCCCTTGCCCCCTTTCCCACAGTGCCCTCCCTCCTTCAGAGGGTCAATACTTTTGAAACGCGGGTGCTCCTATCTTTTGCTGGCTGGGAGGGGGAGGCTGTGGGGGGAGGGACCAGGGGTCCGATGCAGAGTGGAAGAGAATGGTAGGAGGTGCCCAGACCTTCAAGGGAGTCACTACGGAAAATGATCCCCCTTTCCTGCAGGGTTCTGATTTTGTGCTACCTGAGCTAGATCATTCCGCCCATTGCCCACTCTGCAGGCATTGGCGCAGGGGGCAGCCTTTAAAGGAGCTAGGTGTTTTGATTATCGAGACAGCTGCTTCAGTGATCCAATAACGATAGCTACTAGTTATTGACTACTTCCTGAGTGCGGGTGCTCTGGACTGAACACTGTAGCCATGCATTTCTCATTTCTTCTGTGCAGTAGCCCTTAGGGCAGTGCAGGCAGCAGCCTTAGCTTCGTTTCATAGACGAGGAGGCTGAGCACAGAGAGCTGAGTGAGCTGGCATGGGGTCAGAAAGCTTTTCAGGTGCGGGGCTTTGCTGGGAACCCTGGGACACCTGGTCTAGAGTCACAGGGTTTAGCACTACTCTGCCTCAGTCTCCTTTGGCTCTGGAAGTCAGAAGAAGCCAAATGTCTTCAAAAGCCCTATTAAAATTATTTTTCTCCGCCCTTGAGACCTCACTCGTACTGTTTAACCCTCGCCCCTCACCCCAAAGAAGAAGCCCGTTTACTTGCCTCTTTCTGCCCTATGGACTTGGGAAATACTGTTTTCAATAGCACAAAGACGATTCATTTGGTGTGTTGGTGAATTTCTTGAATTGTTCACCTGCCTCTGAAGACACAGAGACCCAGGGAATGAGCATTTACCTATTTCTTTGGGACTATCATTTATAAAAATATGTTTATTATTTCTTTTTACTTAAGGGAAAATAGACATAGATTAAAATGTATCATCTTAACCACTTTTAAGTGTACTGTTCAGTTGTATTAAGTCCATTTACATTATCGGGCAACCAAACTCCAGAACCCTGTTCATCTTGAAAAACTGAAAATCTACACCAGTTAAACCACAACTCCCCATTCTTCCCTCCTCTCAGACCTAGGTAGCCACACCCTATACTTTCTGTCTCTATGAATCTGACTACTCTAGGTATCTCATGGAAGTGGAGTCCTACAGTATTTGTTTATTTGTCAACTGACTTATTTCACTTGGCTAGTGTCCTCAACAGTGTATTGTGCATCAGAATTCCCTTCCCTTTTAAGGATGACTAATACTCCATCGTATGGCTAGACCACATTGCGTACCCACTTATCCATCAGTGGACACCTGGATTCCTTCCCCTTCTTAGCTATTGTGAATAATGCTGCTATGGACATGGGTATATACAAATATGTCTTCAACACCCTGCTTTGAATTCTTTTGGCTAAGGGTCCAGGGGCAGCATTTCTGGATCATATGGTAATTCTGTGTTTCATTTTTCAATAGTTTTAAGTTTTCTGTGGTTTCATGGGAGCTGCCTGACATTTCTCATCAGCAGTACCCAAGGTCACTGGGGAGGAACACCCCTGACCGTGGCTGCCCTAATCCCCTCTCCTTTCTTTTGGGGCACAGGTCAGTCCATCGTGGGCTGTAAGGCCATTCTCATCGACGACCAGGTCTTTGTGGTGGTGGCCCAGCTCTTCGGCGGCTCTCACATTTACAGATATGACGAGAGCTGGACCAAGTTCGTCAAATTCCAAGACATCGAAGTCTCTCGCATTTCCAAGCCTAATGACATCGAGCTGTTCCAGATCGATGACGAGACGTTCTTCGTCATCGCGGACAGCTCAAAAGCTGGCCTGTCCACGGTGTATAAATGGAACAGCAAGGGGTTCTACTCGTACCAGTCGCTGCACGAGTGGTTCAGGGACACGGATGCGGAGTTTGTTGACATTGACGGGAAGCCGCACCTGATCCTGTCCAGCCGCTCCCAGGTCCCCATCATCCTCCAGTGGAATAAAAGCTCTAAGAAGTTCGTCCCCCACAGTGACATCCCCAACATGGAGGACGTGTTGGCCGTGAAGAGCTTCCGCATGCAGAATGCCCTCTACCTGTCCCTCACCCGCTTCATTGGGGACTCTCGGGTCATGAGGTGGAACAGTAAGCAGTTTCTGGAGGTCCAGGCTCTCCCATCCCGGGGGGCCATGACCCTGCAGCCCTTTTCTTTTAAAGAGAATCACTACCTGGCCCTGGGGAGTGACTACACGTTCTCTCAGATCTACCAGTGGGACAAGGAGAAGCAGCTATTCAAGAAATTCAAAGAGATTTACGTGCAGGCCCCTCGTTCTTTCACCGCCGTTTCCACGGACAGGAGGGATTTCTTCTTCGCATCCAGTTTCAAAGGGAAAACAAAGATTTTTGAACACATAGTTGTTGACTTAAGTTTGTGAAGGTGGGATTAGGTGAATGAATTTAAAAGGCAGGCAGCAGTAGCTCTCCTAAGAGGAGAACAAAAAAAAAACATTAAAAAAGAAGAAGAAGAAGAAGCCAGGTTCAGAGGTCTGAAATGAACAACACGTCGGGCAAACAGAAGTTCTCGAACTTTTAGAACTTGCATTTTAATCAGGGATTGCATTTATTGACTAACTGCATGATGTGTCCACTCTCCCATTTAAAAAGACATCTTAAAGCCTGTAATTCTCAAGAAAAGGGTACAGTATTAAGTCTACCATTTAGGAAGGTAAACTGACTTTTTTTTTCTTTTTTTTAATGAGGAAAGAGAAAATCAGATAAGGTGGGGACAGCTCTTATTATGAAATTTTTAAAAAGGCCAAACAAACTATGGGCCCTTCTTATCCCATTTTAGCCATCTTTCTGGTAAGAACTCTTAAAGCCAAAGTCAGCTGAAAAGATTTGCTGATATCGGTTTAAAAATCTGGTAACACTCAGCAATGCTATTTTGAGCCATCCTAATTTCCTAAGCCCCCCTTCCTGGCAGAACCTTGGCTATTTCATTGGCTCACAGGGATGCTTGTCATGGGTGTGTCAACAAAATAATGTTTGACAGATTGCTTCCCCTGCTACACAGAAAATATTCTGCTGACACACGTCTAGGCCCAGCATGAGTTGTGGACCCAGGAGTGAGACAGAGCACTTTCTCCTCTTCCTGTGGTTCAGAGCTGACCCCTGTGGTGGCCGGAGCAACACTGCTCATTTGATGCTCTCTGTGACTCATCTGCTTCTCTGAGCCCATCCTTTGAGTGTGCGGGGAACCAGCAGACAGCCCAAAGACTGAAGGTGCTTTTCATTCTGTCCTTTAGAGCAATAGAACAGGTGTTTCTGTCTGATGGGAATTTGTGAAGTAAAATTAACTGTAGCAGTGATTTTTGGGACATCAAGGAGGACTTGATACAAGTCTGTATGTACTTTGAAACCTAGAGACGGCCCTTTGATCCATGCCTGTCTTTGCCCTCTGGGCAACGTAACACTTCAAGTCATTGAATAACAACAGACCTACCTGCCCAGCCACCAGCTCCCTACTCACCTAACAGTCTGCTTTTGTTGATTTACTGATGTTGCTGCTGCCAACACCACCCTTCCAAAGGTGCCAGAGCACCAAATTGTAGAGCCTGGGGTGCTCCTGACAGCACTCTCCTGCCTCTCCTGTCCTTAGCTCACTCAGGCCACGTGCTGCCAGGGGGTTCATCCTATACAGGATCGGGGCGGGGGGAGACCAGCTGATCCGTAGGGACCAGCTTTGGTGCCACATACTCTGAATCCCACAGACTGGGTCTGCACTCAGGGGTCCAGGTGGCCTGTTTCAAAATGGACCTCTCTGGTGTAGACCACCAGGAAGCTCATCGGGGAGGGGTCTGGTTTTGTGGACAGGTCCAGGCGAATATTCTGCCTGCTGAGCTGGTTCTAGAATATGAAGTGAATGCTTTTAGGAGGGGCTCTCAAAGGGTAACCCAACAACTTCTAGCCATGAACGTAGCATAATCATTGTACTGTATTGTTATTTTTCACAATGAATTTTGTTTGCCGAGTCATGAGTAGGTAGATGTTTTGCCACTAATATGAATGTGTTTGTTCTTTCCAGACTTTAAGCAATGCAGATCGAGGCAATAAATAGCACTTAGAGAACAATGCATTGATGTCCCAACAGCTCTCTTGGGTACATTCTGGGACTGCAGGCTGAGGACCTCCCCCTTGGTACAGCAGGGATTTTAATGAGCTAACTCATCCACACATAGTGGTGTCGCTGCTTGAAATGTTCCTACTAAGCACCAGGTGAACAGTAGAGAAGGAGTGTGTTTTTACATTTTTTAAAGTACCGACGACTCTCCTGCATTCTTTTGCCATTCCGGTTATTTGAATTTACCGCAGATTCCTCGAACCCTGCATTGGAGGCTGAGAGTGGGATCGCGCTGCTGTTCCTCAGGCTGTCAGCCACCCCCCTGGCACATGGAGCCCTTCAGACAAGGTGGGGTGGCACTTGGCAGGTAGCCAAGTAGGAAATGTGTAGAAAGCCCCAGCACCCTACCGGATTGAAGTGACGCTCCTGACTCAGACGTCTGTAGAGAAGGGGACTGGGGCATCGTCACGGTGCTGCCTCCAGGGAGCGATGCTCTAATTTCCCAGCTTCACCTCGGCGGGTGAAACTAGGGGCTAACCACTTGTACTCACTACCCTGGTAGGCACGGCCTGGAATCTGGAGAACCAGGGAGCACAGGGTGCCGAGCTGGGGCTGGGGGTGCGGGGGGGGGTGGAACTTGCCGAGTCCTGATGAGACTGGATGAAAGAAAAAATCTGAAGCTTCCAATGGAAGTGCGGGTTGGGGTGTGAGTGGGTGGGTGGGTAAGCCACTCTGCTGCAATCAGGATTTCTTGTCTGTTTCTTTTTTAAAAACTTTAGACAAGATCTGCGTCTGCAGTCTGCAGAGTCCCCGTGCTGAGGGAGGAGCGATTTGTTCTGGCCGACTTACTTAAGGAGTGTAGCTGTTCTTGGCACACGGCAATACAAGCTCTGCTTCATTAATCTTCCTGTTCCGTCCCAAGAGTCCCTCAAGTTTTAAACAATTTCTGCAAGGCGCTTTCCTCCAGTAATAATGTAAGGGAAAATAACCAAGCAACCACAAAAAGAGCAGAGAGACATGGGGGTGGAGGGGGACCATCCCTGTGGAGATAGCTTTAGGAGGGGTGTGCTACTTTCTCCATTCCTTCCCATCACCCGTGGGTTGATCATCCCAGCCCGTTTCTTTACAGTCTTGATGGCTAGGCTCCCAGACTGAGTCCCTCCACATAACCATGTGGCCAAGACACACAGCCCCTGAAGCAAGGACTTGTCCCCAAACTCCACGGAGTCAGAAATAGATCTCTCGTGAAGACTCTAAAAATAAGTCTTCGGTGTGAATGGCGCTGTGTTCTCAGGCGGCAGGAGAGGAGACCACCTTGTATTTCAGCAACGCTTCCTATTTTCCAGTGTACGTCTGTGTTCATCTCATTTGTTCGTAGTAGTTCTCCAGGTGATTGGAGGGCAGATGATACTCTAATTTCAGAGACAGGGAAACAGACAGAAATTCTAAGTCAGTTGCCTGCTCAAGATTGTACAGGAGTGAGTAGCAAAACTAGAACTTTCCCCCTGAACAACAGGCTTTGTATTTTCTTTCTGTGACACTGCCGGGCCCTCCAAATGAAAACATTTTAATCGTGATGTTGAATGGAGTAGCACCTTGAGATAAAAATTTTATAAAAAATGCAACAAAATGTGCATAGCCTGAAAGAAAATAGTGCAGAATAGACAGCGTCCAACCACCCAGTCCATTTAACAATTAAACACCATAGAACCGCCGTGGCATGCGAGAGCAAGTCTTCCAGAAGTTTCAGGTGATGTTCTGTTCTAAAGAGGGTTTCTATCTGGCATGGTCATTTCTCCCCTCACCTCGTGATGGACAGGATGCTGAGGTTGAGACGCATCCGGCTCTTGTCACACTGTCCACACGATACACGAGCTGTCCTGTGAGGGAGAGAAACGAAAAACTTGAACGCAGGGGTGATGATGAATTGCCCGGGGCCGCCATCAGCCTTTGGGGAGCACGCTGGAAATGGCAGGGTTGCATTTTTTCTTCCCCATGGAGCGAGAGGCTGTGTATTTTTAGGAAAGAAATCAGCGTGGGATGCTGGAGGTTTGGCTGCCAGGAACACTCAGGATGGAAATTTCTCCACTGGGGTGTAATGAAAGCGAGATGAAGGCCTGCGGGAGGGGAGTCTATTTGCATGCCACCTAAAGAAAATCTCTTTAGCCGGCTCCCGGTTCTTCTGCGGACGCATCGTCCCTCGCTTGCAGCTTTAGACGAGTTCTTTAATTAGGCGGTGACCAAAGATTCTGTTAAACTGCACCCTAGGATAGACCACAGTCATCTAGTTGTCAGCACACTGAGTAAGAGGATCCAGACTTGGGGGGAGAGTAAAGGAAATGGACAGAAAAGCAGGGCAGATGCTACAGAGGAAGCTCTTGGGGGAAGGGGAAATCACCTGGGAATAAATAATCATGATGATTTCCTTTGCCTCGGTTCCGGCAAGTAGACTGGCAACAACCGGGCAAATTAGCAGCCGCCCAATTGTTAATGAAGAGAACGCATTATAATGCTAGTTAGACTTAACTGGAAAGCGACTGACATCTAAACAGAAGCACTCTTATCCTTACATTATTCCACTGCTTGTATCAGAATCTACTTTTTTTTTCTAGTAGGAAACTATGCATTCCCCATCAATCCCTTTGACTATCAGGAATGTGTAAGACCTGTGATAGAACTGGCCGATATGCCATTTGGTACCATTTTTATGTATTTGAAATGCATAACTTAGGCAAAATAAGAATAGTTTCTATGGGTATGAAAGCAAATTTTGCAGTATGCAAGCTGCAATGAATGCATTTTAAGGCTGAATATATATGTAGCTCTTTTTGGTAAATAGAGTTAACAAATGATATGCCTCTTAATTCGTTAACTTCTGTAAACCTATGAATAAAAAGTAGCTCCTGCCTACAATGGCTTTTGATCTCTGGTCTGCTTGAATATGGATATGTCCACTTGAGTCGTAGAGTTGAAGGGATGCCCACTCTGGGTTACTGAGGAAGAGCCATGTGAGCCCAGGCATCTTCGTGGCTTACCCTCCCCCCCTCCCCAGTTTACAAGGAAGATGGGTACCACTGGGCCCTTTTGCATCTGCTACTTGCAAACTTAAGAGTCACAAAAAGTCAATGAAGAACTTTGCAGTTGTACCTTTCCCTGACCTGTAGAGTCAGAATCTGACAGACTGACAAAGAACTCTAGGAAATATTTGGGCATCTTCTGATTCTGCGTGGTAAGGAGACGAGATTGCATGATCTCATTGGTTGGACTGAACCATGAACAACTGGAGGGCAGGTTCTTCAACTTGTTCTGTGCCTGTCTGGGATCTAATCTGACATATAGTAGGCATTCAGTAAAACTTGGCTGCATGTCTCTATGTCTTTAATATAAAACTCATTTAGTTTAGTTAGACAAATAGAGGGTCAGAAACTCAAATCACATATGACGAGGTACATACTGGGTGCCAAGTACTTTGGTGGGCTGTGGCGCTTTTTAAGAACTCCAAGAATGAAGTCCTTACCCTCATGGGACTTACAATTCAGTGACAGGCAAAGTCATCATGGCCTGAGGCTGTAGTCACAGCCCCAGGTCTAGATAACATTCTGTATCACAAAGCAGTGTGTCCCTCATCATGCAATGAATGAAACAGGTGATAACCAAATATTTGCCGACTGGTGTAGAAGGTGCACTGAGTTTGTTTTTTTATTGCTGTGTAACAAATGGGCACAAATGTAGTGGCTTAAAACAAAAGTGTATGAGCCCAGCGTTCTGGTGGGTCAGGGGCCCTGGCACAGCTTGGCTGGGTCCTCTGCTCAGGGTCTCACAAGCTGCAGTTAAGGTGTCGGCCAGACTGAGTTCTTATTTGGAGCCTCAACTAGGGAAAGATCTGCTTCCAAGCTCATTCAGGTAGTTGATAGAATTCATTTCCTTATGGCTATAGGACTGAGGGCCTCATTTTGGTTTGTTTTGTTTTTTTGTGGCAGTAGATTTTTTTAAAAGTTTATGTTTAATTGTAGTTGCCATACAATATTATGTTAGTTTCAGATTTACAACATAGTGGTTTCAGCTTTACAACATTTATATACTTGACAAAGTGATCACAATAAGTCTAGTAACCATTTGTCACTGTACCCAGTTCTTATGAAATTATTGACTATATGCTCTACGCTGTACTTTCCTTCCCTCTGACCTATTTTACAACCAGAGGTTTGTCCTTCTTAATCGGGGGCCTCCTTTCTTGCTGGCAGTGGGTCAGGAGGCCTCTCTGATCTCCTAGAGGCTACCCACATGCTGCTGCCAGGGCCCTGCTCCTAAGTCCTCTCACAACGTAGCTGTGGGCTTCCTCAAGGTCATCGGGAGTCATTAGTATGACATCCCATCACACTTTGCCTATTCTATCAGTTCAAAGCAGGTCACAGGTTCCACTGTCACTCAGAGGGATGGTGTTATAAAGAACATGACTGATTCACGGATAGGGGATGGTCACCTCAGGTATGTCCATATCAACCAGTGACTGGGCCCAGGGCATTCCAGTGCAATATGAGCTGTAAATACAGGTGATAAATTCATAGCAGGAAAGGTCACTTCAGGCCAGGGCAAGTACTCTTTTGAGCAGGATAAAGGAGGAAACGGGCCTGGTTCCTTTTCATTATTGTTTCCTTATTAAATTATTCTTTGTGGAGAAATGTTAAAGAAAAACCATTTTCTTTTTGTTCAAACTTGCAAGTCAGAAGCTCATTAATCCTTATGTTTGTGTGCATTTCATCTTAGAACTAAAATGCTTTATGTAAATTACCCAATCCTGACCATGTACCCATTAGCCAGGCAAGTCCATTTATTTTTCCTATTTCTCAGAGAGCTAACTGAGGGCTGCCTAAGAAGAATTGGAGGCATAAGGAATGTGTCACTTTCATTGATCATTTGTTCTTGCAATTGGCCTCTTTACCTGCCCCCCCAGACAGGGCAGCCCTCTACTAAGCAGGGTCTAGTTGGTACGAATGTCTTTTCCCCATAAATTGGTAGCAGGGCTGAGACTGAAGGCTTTGGATAACATCCCACCCCATGGCCACTGTTCCAGGCAATCTCCTGCTTAACCCTAGCTTCTCCTACCTTCAACCAGACAACAAACTAAAGCAACACAGGAAAAGAGGCCTTTGGTGATGGAAATGCTACCCTGGAACCCCCAGCACTTCCTGAATTTGTAGGTGAGCCCCAAAGAACATTCTCCTGCATATACCTCCAGGTGTCCACTCCAGGAAGTCAACTAGAAACTAAGAGAAAACATACTCTGAGTTTTTTCACCTTGCCATAAATCCTTGTGAGGGCAGAGAGAAACCCGCCCGATCTCCATCCCCGTCTCACCCCATCCGTCATCCCCTGAAACGACCCAGAGCTCCGATCAGCATCTCTAGTTGGTAGGGCTGAGAG
The DNA here is from genome assembly GCA_037038555.1 of Rhynchonycteris naso. NCBI lineage: Eukaryota > Metazoa > Chordata > Mammalia > Chiroptera > Emballonuridae > Rhynchonycteris > Rhynchonycteris naso. The sequence goes on from CM072996.1 coordinate 301,424,839, forward strand.
ATTCCACGTTGTATCACCAGCCCAATTAGTTCTGTCATCTCCCTATTTTCTTTCCAGGGTGGCATGGGCTGAAGAGAATGTGAACATTAGATTGGGGACTAAGGGAAAATAGCAGTCTTGACACTTGCCATGGCCACAGTCTCAACTCTGCTTAGTCCTGGTGTGATTCACTCCTTATCTCCTGCCTTTGATTTGAGAGTTGTTTCTGACCCAGAGAAAGATGTCAAGACTCTGAAGAACATTCAGGATACTCAACCTGGCACTAGCTGCTATGGACTGAATAAATGTTGGTGTCCCCCAAAATTCACCTGTTGAAGCCTAACCCCTCATGTGATGGTATTTGGAGGTGAGGCTTTGGGGAGATGAGTAGGTCATGAGGGTGGAGCCCTCAGGAATGGGATTAGTGCCCTTATAAAAAGAAGAAACACATGATTTCTCTCTGCTCTCTGTCATGTGAGGATATAAGGAGAAGGCAGCCATGTGCAAGCCAGGAAGGGGGCTCTCACCAGAACCTAATCTGCCAGCACCTTGGTCTTGAACTTCCCACCTCCAGAACTGTGAGAAATACATTTCTGTTGTGTGCAACCCAGCCAGTTTACGGTATTCTGTTATTGGAGCCCAAACTGACTAAGACATAGACCCCTATTCTTTAAAGACTGCACCCATTGAGAAATGTGAAAATGACATAATAGCACTTTTATTATTAATAAGGATTATATTGGAGACTGATTTATTATCTGTAGGCAAGTGGGTTTCCTAACACTGAACTTCCAAACAGACAGACATACCTGGTTGCAGACTTACAGTATGGAGGAGCAGGGGACATGCTTGCTCTCTGCATGCAGACCGAGAAGAGGGAGAGGAGACTGGCTTTAGCATGTCCAGTTTCTCTGTCCTAACTCACCAGTCACGCAAAGACATCCCACATTAGCTCAGGTGGAGAGTGAAGCATGCAGGTTGGCGCTGGGAGTATTATACCCCTGGAGTTTCCTCCACATGGAAGGAGACATCAGGAATAAGAAAGAAGCCGTTCCCTCCATACTGTCAACTGGGAAAGGCAATGTCTCTTTATATTTGAGCAGATCTGGGGAGCTCAAGCTTCCTATTTCTTACTATTTGCACGTTGTCCACAGAGACCAGAGAAAGGTATCTTCACCACTTGGAAAAGACCTTTTTGGTATGAAACAAACCAGAAGACAAGGGAAATTTGCCAGCACTGAGAGAGGACCTGTTTTGCAGGTGACAGGAGTTGACAGAATTCAATAAAGCTCTGTTCTTTCCCATAATCCCTTTCTAGAACTTTAGTTGCTATTTTATCTTTTCACATTGAATATAGTGAACTGTAATATCATTCCGGGGCCCTGAAGAGAAAACAGGTCAACTTTAAATTTCTTTCAGTCACATAGAAAATCAGGGGAATTTTCTGGCATTTTGTATTTTCAGCAAAGTGGAGTATCTGCTCTACTTACTAAAAATGACGCTTTCTCCCACCGCTCCCATCTGCATTTACGTTCTGCGCGTACTGCTGAAGAGGCTGTTTCCCCTTCTGTTTACTGCTAGTACATTTGCATTTTGGTCACAATAAATAACCCAGCAAAAACCCTCCCATGGGTAGGTTTCAGAACAGCTCTGTCGAAGCATGGAACTACAGACAATGACTTACAGTCATAATGACTCAGAGGAAGGAAAAAGTGGACATTGGCAAAGACAAAAGAAAAACAAGTTAATTCAAAAGAATGCTCACCAAGCTGTTGGGAAGTTAAAGATGAAATCGAAGTGGTACATCTATAGTGAATCATGTCTTCAGTGTGTAAAGAGGCCACAGCAGGGGGAGACTTGCATTTCAGAGGCTGTCCCCGTGTTGGTCACCACTGTTTTCTTGGTACCCAGTATGTCACCTAGCCCGAAAGGGTTCCCCAACTAATATTCTCTGAAAAGGATATGACTAAATGAATGGTCAGCATTTGTTCAGTGTTAGATGCTAAGTAGAGGGTGTTATATGTCTTAACTCACATTTTCTCACAACTGTGCTACAAAGCAGGCACTTTCATATTTCCATTTCACAGATGAGCAAATGAAGGCACACAAAGGTTGAGGGATTCCCCTGGGTCATACAGCTAAAGACCAGTGAAGTCAGGAAACCATGGTCCAGAGCAGGAAGGTAGCTTGCTCAAGTTTGTAGAGGAAGACCTGGCATATGAACACACCTAGTTCACCTTGAGATTAGGGTCAGAAGTGGAGGATGCATTTCAGATAAACAGCAAAACTTTTAAAGCATTAAGGATGTCTCAGATATTGTGTTAGATATAATTATGTGAAAAATTATTCCTTGCTTTTCTAAAATTCAAATATCACCTGTATTTTTATTTGCTGGCAACCCTAATCCAGAACACACACTTTGTACATGTGAAGAAAAGAGGCCCCTTGAGGGTTAAGCAAGTTGCTCAAAGTCAAGTGGAAAGTGAGTTGCTGAGGACATGAGTTCAAACTAGAGCCATCTGATTCTCAAGTTGGGACCAAATAATGATTTGACAGCCCAGGCTAAGAAATGAAGTCAAGTCGTAAATTAACTCACACACCACTCAAACATGCAAAAATTAAGCTTCTGTATTTATCCTCTGATTAACCTAATATTTTTTTATGGACTCTACCCCACTGGGTAATGAGTAAATGAAATGTAGGCCGATCCAGTAAACTCAGTCTAATTAAACAATTTAAATAGTCTCCTTAGATCATTCAGGCTGTGGTGAGGTAAACACAATTTTTCAGATTTCCGCCCTCTGGGTTTCTCCTTCAGGAGAACTTTCAGCATCCTGTGGCAAAGGGAGTGGGGTAGGGAAGGATAGAATTTTCTAGATACTCCCTGGCCTTACCCTGCCCTAGTTTGGTACCTGGTCTTGGGAACACTAAGATCTGGCTAATCCTATATGATCTCTGAGTGACCTCAGACAGGATTTCTTATCTGCACAATTGTGATGGTAATAGTACCCACCTCCCGAGGGGAATTCAGAGTTCACACGAGTTAATAAATGGAAAGCACTTGGAGCATGTTCAATACACACCTGATGTCGTTGGCCGAGCCCGTCACTGGTTCTTGGCCATTTGCCCCAGTCTTGGGCATTTACCTACAGTGGCCTTTTTGTCTCCCTTGCAGGCCACTCTGCCAGCCCCCTCAGCACCTGTGTTCTCCTCACCAGGGCACATGAATGTTGAGCTTCCCTGGGGCCAGGGTGCTGGCTGTTAGAGTTGATGTTCCTCACCTGGAGCCATGTGGAAAGATGCCACTTGGTGGGCTCCTCCCCGACCCTGGCAGCCTCCGCTTGGATGCATGGGGACATGTAACTGGCTCAGTAGACTTCTTGGCCCTCCCCTTGACCTGTGCAGCATGCCGCCCCCATCCCCCCATCTAGGACCTTGTCCCTGCTTCTCTCCACTCCTCCCACAGTCCCCAGAGTAGAAGAACTTCCAGTTTCCCCTGCCTCAAAGCACGGCTTCTTTCTCCTCTGTCTTATGGTAAAACTATGATCCCAGTCGGCCAATGAAATGGGAGGAATACAGAAAATTCTTTTTTTGACAGCACCTGGTTGTCAAGACTATTGTCTTGCTGAAGAGTCCAGGAAGGCAGCTTAGAGATGAAACTGAAGCTGAGTAGCGGCCCCTTTCTTCTGGCTGGAACCCGCCCTGCCTTCCCTGGGGTCACTGGAGCTGTGGCCATCCCACAGGAGAAGCACTCCGGCACGTCCACTAGGTGGGGATGTTGTAGAAGGGAACCGAGCCTCAGAGGCTTGACCCGCCCAAGGTCATTCCTGGCTGGGGCACTGGAGCCGGGAGCCTGGCTGGTGGAGCTCCAAGGGCAGCCCGGGTCCTCCAGCCTGGGGCTGGGCTCTGGACTCGGGCTTTCCTGCCTTGCCCCCGGGAGCAGTGCAGGTCCAGGCTCGGGGCCCCTCAGAGCAGGCACACCCCTGGGAACTGGCTGAATGGACCTAATGTAGGGGCCATCTCCAAAGGCACTTCCTTCCAGGTGGCTGACGGTACTCACACTGTCCCAGGTTTGAGCCAGCGAACCGGCCACGGGGAGCAGCAGGGCGGGGTGAAGCGGTGTCGGTAAGAAGAAGTAAGTGTTTCTACCTAGTGCAGGAGAAAATGCCTGACTGAACCGGAGATCATGTTTGGAAAAGCCTGTTTAGTAACATGTGCTGGCGTCATGTAGGTTGGGGTCTCTTCAAAGGGACAGACAGACGTCCTGCGGGGGTGCTCGAACAGGCCGCAGCGGAAGACCGAGGGGCAAACATGCATTGTAAACGAACACGATGTCAGTGCAGAAGCAAGCTCCGGTTTTGAATTGAGGCCACAAATGAACATTCAGCTCCGCAGGTGCCACAGGCTGCCTTTTCCAAGTTTGGCCGCGGGAATACCTCCCATCCCAACGTCGGGGTCTGGGCGGGCTCACGGCTCACTTGTACCCAAGAAAATGCAGCAGAAATGGTGCTGTGACTTCCAAGGCTGAGTCATCAGAGATGGGGTAGGTTTCCATGGCGCATAACAAACGACCACTCACGTCACGGCCTGCCACGACATTTATTGTCATCTCACACTTTCTGTGGGCCACATGTTCAGGTATGGCTTAGCTGGGTCTCTCAGTGATGAAATCTGGGTGTTGGCCAGGCTGTGTTCTTTGCAGGAGGCTCAAACAAGGAAGGGTGTCCTTCTAAGCTTGCTCGGGGTTTTGGCAGAATTCATTTCTTGTGACTGTTGACTTCATGGAGGCTGACTTCTTCAAGCCAAGTGTATTGGCTTGCTAGAGCTGCCATAACAAAGCGCCACAGACCAGGTGGCTTAAACAACAGGACTTTATTTTCACAGGTCTGGATATTGCAAGTCCGAGATCAAGGTGTCCATGGGTTTAGTTTCTTCTGAGGTTCGGCTTGCGGATGACTGCCTTCTTGCTCTTCTTGTCTTCACGTGGTCCTTCCTCTGTGCACATGCCTCCCTGGTGTCTGTCTGTGTGTCCTTGTTTACTATTCTTTTAAGGTCACATGTTGGATTAGCTTAGGAATGAATCACTCTAATGGTCTCATTTTAACTTAATCATCTCTTAAAAGGCACTATCTCTAAAGTCACATTCTAAGGTACCTGGGGTTGGGGCTTCAACATGTGAATTTAGAGGGTATATAGTTCAGCCCATAATAGCAAGCATTGGATGGAAGGGGTCTCTGCTTTTTGGAGCCTCTCACTTCAGGAGAAGTCTAGACCTTCTTTCAGAGGGTCCACATGATTAGCTCAGGACCACTGAGGATCACGAACCCAAAGTTAAATGATTGAGAACATTAATTGCATCTGAAAATCTTCACACTTTTGTCATTTCCATAACATAATCGTGGGAGTGACAGCTCGTTGCCTTGTCATAGTCTCTTGGTTAGAATTAGGTCACACTTCCTACCAACCTCAAGGGGGAGGGGATTTGTAGGGTATAGACTTTAGGGGACAAGAATCATGGGGCCTCTCTAGGGAACATCCACCATAAAAGATGTTAAAACCTCTGTCTGGTTTGCTGGGACACTCCCCTGGAACTCTGTGCCGTCATATAAGTGGTCTGATTGTGCAAAAGGCCCCCATGCCATGAGGAGACCCCCCTGGAGAAGCCTTGAGCCTACGTGGGGAAGGAGAGAGAGAAGTCCCAATCCCCAGATGTCCCATACCTCATCTTCTTGCAGCCCTGGCCCCGTCTGACTGCGCTGCCAGAGACCCCAAGCCAGAACCACCTGGCCTTGCACTTTCCAAATTCCTGGCCAACAGAAACAACGTGAGATGAGATCATCATTGTTTGAAGCTGTTCCATGTTGGGGCCATTCTTTATGCTGCAGCAGTAACTGGAATAGCAGGCGCTGCAAACAGGACAGAGTTTGTGTGTAACTCCCTGAGAGGAACGTCAGAAAGGATGGATTTCTTCAGCAGCCCTCCCTTGCCTCCTACCCCCATGTTCCCTGGCCCCTAACCTCCTTGGCTTTTCTGTTACTCTTACTCTCTGGTGCACTTTATGTTCAGCCGTTTGCTTGTTGCTTGTTCTGCCCTCTCCTCCACCCCAACCTCCCCGAGTGTCCATTCCATAATGGCCAGGCTTTGTCTCTGCTGTCGGGATCTGGACACTGTGGGTCCTCAATATGATTGTTGTTACTTTAACTGTCGATGGCTGCTCTAACAGCTGGCGGGAGCCCAGAATAAAAAAATGAGTGTTCAGAAGCAGTCAGAGGAGCGGAAAGCCACACAGAAATAGAGCAGAACGAGACCTTAGGAGCATTCCATTCAATGCCACATTTTATCCTTGAGGAAACGGGGGCCCAGAGCAAACAACTCACAGGACAAGGGAGGTTAATGGCGGAGCTGACGGCTAGAGCCAGGCCCCTGACCCTCTTAGGGTTCTGAAAGCTCGGCCACATCTGCACAAAGGTGCCCATATTGATACTGCTCCCATGATCTTCTAGAGGAGTTTTGTCTGAACTTGACACATTAAAAGACGTTATATTTTTTATAGACTGCTTCCAATCCTTTCACCACTAAAATACAGTTAGGGTATTATACTGATTTAATGTGTGTGTGTAAGTTATTATGAATGAATTTCATTTCGGGATGGTCATGGGGATTGTCTTGGCTTGGGTCCACCAGCAACTGAGATAAAGGCTTTGTTGGGAGGGGTTACGCTTGAGGAGTGTGATCCATGGAGCAGGCGTGAGCGACAGTGGGGAGAGGAAAGCTGGCTGACAGTATGGGGCGGCCGCCCAATCCTACTAGGACCGTCTAAGTGGCTGTGTGAACGGGCCCTGCAGAGGAGGAAAGGGAAGCATTGGCCACAGGTGGTCGTGCAGACATTTACTGTTGCCCTCTTGTGGGTTGGGCAGCCTCAGGGGTGCCCCATAGGATGACATCAAGATGTGTGTTTCCCCACGGCAAGACAGAGGTATGTGTCCCTCACACTCTGTCCAGTTACCCCTACGTAGAGCGTGACAGGGTCTGCCTGGAGTGAGTCCCCACAGAAGCAGTTGGAATGAGAGCTGAGACCCAGAGAACGTTAAGGAGCAGTCCGGAAGGTCTGTCTGACCCCAAGTCCTCGGTGTTCTTTCCAGTGCAGACAGGGGGCTGCAGTTCAGAAGGGTGAGGCATTTCTGGCTAACCACATGGCCTAGATTTCGCATTGCAGAGCGGTCCAGGATACTCCATCTGCGGCATCGAAGTCACAGGAGAGCTCCATGTGCTTTTCTATTTGGAAAGAACGGAACCAAAAATCTCACCTCTGGGAATGCTTGGTTGTCTAATGTTTCCTGTTTCCAGGACATGGTAGCGGGTGTCAGATTTGTTCCCACATGGACCCTGAACATATGGAGGTGAGCGCGGGGGCTGGGAGCCCAGCCTGTTAGGGGAGATGCTTCAGGAGAGTGAGCAGTGATCACAGGCTGGGAATATACTAGTCTAGGCACCAGGCTAAGCACATAAGAGCCGTGTTCTCCTTTTTTTTTTTAACAGAGACAGAGAGAGAGAGAGTCAGAGAGAGGAATAGACAGGGACAGATAGACAGAAACGGAGAGAGATGAGAAGCATCAATCATCAGTTTTTCTTTCGTTGAGACACCTTAGTTGTTCATTGATTGCTTTCTCACATGTGCCTTGACCGCCTTCAGTAGACTGAGCAACCCCTTGTTTGAGCCAGCAACCTTGGGTCCAAGCTGACGAGCTTTTGCTTAAGCCAGATGGGCCCGCGCTCAGGCTGGCAAACTCAGGGTCTTGAACCTGGGTCCTCCGCATCCCAGTCCAGCTCTCTATCCACTGCGCCACCGCCTGGTCAGGCAAGCCATGTGTTCTCCTTTAATTATCCCTGCTAGCCTTTCAGGTACATATTAGCCCCATTTTATGAGGAAAAAGACCTGACTCAAAACCCCTCCACAATGTCTCACTGTCCATACCAGCACCGACTAATAGAAATGTAACACATACACACACACACACACACACACACACACACACACACACACACACACAAAATGTAACACACATGCAAGTGACAGGTAGACTTCACCATTTCCTAGTAGCCATATATTTTACTGTACCAAGAAACAGTTTAAATTAATTTAAATATCTTATTTAACACAATATATCCAAGGTGTTACCATTGCATCAAGTGATCAACATAAAAAAATATTCACGAGATACTTACCTTTCTTTTCACACCAAGTCTCTAGCACCCTGTGTGCATTATTTTACACCTCCGGTGCATCTCCGTCCGGACTGGCTTCATTTCCAGCGCTCCCCAGCCCCGGGTGGTCAGTAGCTTACATCGGAACAGCACAGGCCTACACTTCCGGAAACGGGTTCTCAGCGGGGTATCCTAACACGTGCAAGGGAGTCCAGTGGTTGTTGTGAAGGAGGGCGTGCCAGTTGTGCTCAGTGGGCAGAAATGCTGGGGCTCTGCCAGACCCTTGACAACCATGTAATGACCAGGACCGTCCCAAAGAGGCTGAAGGACTGTCTTGCCCAAATGACAATAGCGCTCTTATTGAGAGTCACGCCTTTGGCACATGTTAAGTGCTCAGAGCAGTGCCTGGTTTGTAGTAAGTACTCAATGCAAGTGCATCATTACTATCCTTGTTAGGCGGTCAAGTCCAGACTTCATCTTCTGGCATGTGAAACCCTCTATAACAGTGGTTCTTAACCTTTTTTGAGGTACCGAACCCACCAGTTTCATATGTGCATTCACCAAACCCTTCTTTAGTGATAAATAAAATATGATTTTTTCCCCAAATTTAAGACATAGGTATATGTTTTTTTACTGGTGCACAAAATGAGCCGTGCATGAACATCACCTTGCTCAAAGAACAAAACCAACAAAGTGCATGAACTCACAGCAAGTTACGGTATACTTTATTCTGGCCTCCGCAGCAGAGGCTTCTCTGAACTCCTGAGACTGGCTCATCAAACCCCTAGGGTTCGATAGAACCCAGGTAAAGAACCAATGCTCTATAATCTGATCCCTCTTACCAAGAAACTGTACACACAATACCCCTGATAACATATATTAGTAGTTGTGATAGCTACTATTCTACTATATCTATCATCTATTTATCTCTCTCTCTCTCTCTCTATATATATATATATACACACACACACACACACACACACACACACACACTGAGCAAAAATATATATATACATATATATATATTTATATATAGTTATATACTGTATATAGCTGTATGTGTATAGAATGTGTGTATGTATGTACCTAGGCTCTTTATATTTCATTTGATTTATGCTCACATCTGCTCTTAGAATAGGAGATACGTATTACTAGTCCCATTGAACAGATCAGAAAACTAAGGCCAGAGAAGTTGAATTGTTGGCATAAGTTCACACAGCCAGTGAGGGCAGAGCCATGACTTCATCCCTCTGTTAGAAAGTATCCGTAAGTCTAGGAGCCAAACTGAGAGATACCAAGGCTGCAGACCTCATGGCAGAAGTCAGCCCATCTTCCATTCCCAAAGAGCTGCAGAGCCCCTGCTTGGGGGGCAAACCTAGAAACAGGCTTGGAGCAGATGACAAAGAGAAACATACCGTGCAATCGCAGCCTCAACAATGACAACTGATGAGGCACAATAGCAGGATCTGGCCTGCAATCAGCCTCGAGCTACACTCAGCTATTTAGGCATCCATTCTGCCAGCTCTGCAAGGGTGCGGGGAGAGGCACACACCCCTCAACTCCAGCTCCGTGCTCATCATTGTGGGTACCATGTGCAAAGAGGACCCCTTTGTGTCAGCCTCGTAAATTACAGCCCCGGCAATCTGGAGCCTCAGCTAGAGCAGAGTCTTCTCTCCCCTAGGGGAAAAAAATCTGTTTTAAGCTTAATTATAGTCTGTCATTACCCACAATTACTTTGTAATGATCCAAAGTCCCGGGCAAAATGATGATAATAATAATAAAAAGGAGAAAGAGAGAGAGAGAGAGAGAGAGAATCAATTCAAAGATGAGTTGAAAAGATTCAGACACATCTTTGGAAGGAAGGTGATGGTGGCATTTCTTCAGAAACAATTGTGAAACGAGGATCAGAGCTTCAGAATAGTAAATAGTTGTTCTGGCTCGATTGTCAATTTACCAGACACAAAGGCTCAGTGTTATCTTCACCCGCTTTCTGAATCTTTAACCTTGTTGTTCCAGAATTCACTCTATAAAATGTAGGAGTGGCTCCCAGGATAAACCGAAGCCCAAAATCAAATGTCATTAAATAGGACAATACTTCTTACTTAGATCCTGAGAGGAGGCACTGAATGGACTAGAAGGGCTCAGTAATGGTTCTTGGCATGTTAGCAAGAAGATGCTGAGGGTTATCAGAAGGCCCCTTTTAAATCAAGTTTTCTTTGTCACTTTCCATGGACTGGACTGGACTGGAATGTCCTTTCGGGTACAGCCAACCACTGGGAGCTCCCTCTTGTGGCCATATCAGGAATGGAACTGGATCAATTCCCACCTCCCCATTCACCCTCAAGAGCAAAACTGAGACCAGTTGATCTAAGCTGGTGGGTCTGGGATTAGATAGTAGGGAGGCAGGCTTTTGGGGAGTCTCAGATGTCATGCCAAATCTTCCTGGAGCCTGAATGTCCTCTTGAATCTGTGAAACTTTGTGAAATGATGTGAAGGGAAGGAGAAATTTCTTCTTTTGTTTAAATTCTCCTTTGGGTATTTTTCATAAGTTATTTGTGAAAATAATTATTTTATATTGTAAATAAAATACATGTATTTATATTGCATGGAGCACGGTATTTTCCATTTATTACTCTGTGAGAATTCTTAGAGCATCAAAGAAATCCTTTATGAGTTTTATTTTATCTATTGATTTGAGAGAGAGATAAAGGGAGAGAGACAGAAACATCAACCTGTTTCTATATGTGGCCTGACCAGGAATTAAACTGACTATCTCTGTGTATTGGGACAGTGCTCTGACCAACCCAACTCTTCAGCCAGGGCAAAGAAACATTTTAAACTTTGTGTTTCCGTAGGAAGATTCTTGATGGTGATTCTGGAATAAACGTCAATGCATTAGACAAGGAGTCTGGTTTGGAACATGGAGCTGACTGTATTCAGAGAATGCTGAGTGAGGTCCCCTTCACTGGAACGGCTGTTGGGTCACAAGGAGAACTTGGCCAGCATTTCATGCAGCTTCTCGTTTTCTTACCATTGATCTCTCACTTCAGGAAGGAAATGATGGCGTGACTTACCCATCAGCCCTGTGTTCTGATTTTGAAACCACAGGGAGGCATCTTAGTTGTTATGGGAACAAGGTTAGGAAAGAAGTGAATTAGGAATTATTATGTTGCAAGTACAGTAACAGGACCCTCAACTCACACCAGCTTGAATAGCACATGGAATGTATGGGATCAGATAAATGAGTCTGTGTAGGCTTCAGTTAAGGCTTGACCCAGCAGATCAGAACCACCACAGAGAAATCCATTTCTCTCCTCTTTGTCTTCTAAGGTGTAGCAAGCACTCTCTGTACTTTTCCCATCTTCCCTCAGCCTGTTTTAAAGCCCAATTTTACACATGTTTTGTGTACTTTAAAGATTCCTTGCATCTTTCTTAATGAGGGAATTTTCTGTCTCTGGGAATATACACAACAAGTTGGAAATATCAGAGACTTAATATCTTTAAAATGACCACCAATGAAGTTAGTGAATAAATAGCTTAGCCTGCTGACTCCTAGTGGGACAATTACGATGTGTTCTTCACTCTGCGTCTGAGCCCTCGCTGCCCACAGTGGTCTATCAGTCCACCCTTTATTCGTTTCCATCCTTTCCCTGTGCCACATCCCTCCTACCTCCCAGTGCTTTGGAGGATGCTCCGCTCCCCAAATCGCTCATACCCAAATCCCTGTCTCAGGATCTTTTTAGGGTAACCAGGCTAAGAACAAAACACGCTGCTTCCAGAAAGGGGCGCATGGACATTGGACAGCGGACCACGGATGTCACCCTATCAAGAACCCCTGAAGACATACCCCATTCATAGAAGCCAGAAGAGCTCTCTTCTGGATGTGGTCCTTTGAGGGAAGGAAACAAGTGAGGACGGATAGACCAGAATCTGCCTCTAGATGGCCGGCGTTCTCACGATGACCAGCACATGGTATGGACGCTGAGCCCATTTCATCCTGTAGAGGACAATGGTGGTGAATGACAGGAGGCTGGAAGGGAAAAGGGAAGACAGTCCCTTTAATTCACAGGGAATTAGGGAAAACAATCCATCAACCAAAGCAGACTGGTTTCAAACGTTGTCCTACCTCATCACTAGTGCCTGACCAGAAGTGGGCTTGATGCACTGACCTCCCACACCAACACACCACCCCAAAATTTAAGCTAGTGGTGTTCCCCATACATATAACATGAGCTCCAAACACAAGTCATGCATGCAATTTAAAGTTTGCTTTTATTCACATCAAATAAGGGGAAAGAAACAGGTGAAAGTAATTTTAGTAATATATTTTACTTAACCCAGTCATCAGAAATACCATCCTTCAATAGATAATCAATATAAAAAGTACTAACGTGGTATTAAAATTATTTTTAGAAAATACTAAAAGCCTTCAAAGCCAGTGCAATTTAGAGCATATTGCAATGCAGATTAGCCCTATTATAAGTGCTTAGTGGCTACATGGGGTTAATGGCTACTGGGTTGGGCAGCACAGGTTTGGAACACAATTTGTGGCTATGGAAGTTTCAGAATGCTTTCGTATATATACTTAGTCAACATTGGCAGACCCCTGGGGATCATCATCCTCATATTGATACTACTTTAAGGGGTGTCTTATCAGGGGAGGCTAAGCTCTTTTACATCCCTGGGGGTAGCAGGGCTGGGCCTGAGCTAGATTGCAGTCCTGTGTGCCTTCCACCACCCTACATGCATATCTGCATTCATATCATCTTTTTTTTTTTTTATCCCTTTCAATATCAAGTAGCTGCTAGACAAGACGGCAGCTCCAGGGATTGCTGCCCGGGAAAGCAGTGAGGGTCTCTTGGTGGAATTCAAGGAAATTTCAGTCATCTGGGTTAAGTCGGGTAGGGGTACACCTACATGGAAGTGGGGGAGTGGGGCCCATGGTGTCCCAGGTCTCTTCCAGACCACAGATGGCTGATTGGTGGGGACAGGAGCTGGCACCTGTGGGTTACCTTTGGGAGCAAACTGTCACAAGCAGTTGTGCCGGAGGCTGACCTAGTTAGACAGTGGGCTGCACACAGGCTCTCTCCTTTTCAGGGTTTGTTCCAGGCGTTTGTTTGCTTTTTGTTTTTTGTTTTCACAAACCTCTCTATTGGCCTCTAAAAATACGCCTCCAAAGCAGATGCACAACTGCCTGGGACTCTCTGGCTACAGCCCCTGGTACCAGCACAGAAGCCCGGGAGCCTCCCCTCAGGCCTCCGGCTCAGGGACCACAGGGGAGGCTGCGGTGGCATTCCTACCTGAAGAGAGGCAGCACGGGTCACTCCTGTCACCCCCAGATGAATCCCTCCCTAAGACATGTGCCAATTAAGAAGGACCTCTTGGGCTGGGCTGTCGGCTAACTGTGAGCAGTGTGCAAGGACTCTTCAGCTGCAACAGAGAAAACTAGATTCACACTGAGTTAATCTCTCTCTCTCTCTCTCTCTCTCTCTCTCTCTTTCACACACACACACACACACACACACACACACACACACACACACACACACACTGTCTCAATGAACAGACATTCAAGGGACAGTTTCCGGCACAGCTGGATCCAGGCGCTCAGTGGATCACCAGAATCTGGCCTTTTCCTGGACTTCTTCTGGTTCTCTTGCCTTTGTGTTGGCTTTACTCTCAAGCTGGTTTTCTCTTCCCCATGTCAAAATGGCTGCCGGCAGCCTCAGGCTTACATACTCATCCCTCCAAGTTCAACCCAGAGAGCGTTTCCTTTCTCCAATTATGTTTAACCAGTTTTACCTGGGTACAAATGACATACAGTAAACTATATGCATTTAGAGTGTTCAATTCGATAAGCTCTGACATGTGTACGCGCCCATGAGAACATCACCACAAGCAAGATAGAGAGTACCTCCCTGACCCAGCTGTGTCCTTTGTAATTCCCGCTTCTCACTCCTCCTTTTCTAGTCCCCGCCCCCAAGTAACTACTGATCTGCTTTCCGTCACTTTATAATACTTTGCATATTTCAGAGGGTTAGGTGCATGGGCTCATGCAGTATGTATGAGGTGGGGGTGGTCCTGGGTTGCTCTGACTTAAATTAGCTCTTGCCATGACTTCCTGTTGAGGCAGCTGACCTCAGTCTTCTCATCATCCTTAATCTCTGGGTGATGCATATTAAGCAGTCTCCTTGTTGGCTGCCCCTTGTTCTTGTCCCTAGAAACACCGTGTTCCGTGAACCGAAGGGCAGGGCGGTGGTGAGGGCCTGGAGGGGGCAGTGAGTGTGGGGTGTGGACTGGGAAGAACTGAGGTAACGGATCACCAAAATAATTTACATGAATGAAATGGCCTGGATCCAGCCTGCTCCTCGCAGACCGACAGTTAGTAAAGTCACAAATCCAGTCAGGAGGAGGGAGTCAGAGGCCATCAGCAGTCTTTAAACCAAACAGGACAGCTTTAGAAGTCACTTTGAACGTCTTTACATATGTTAATAGGGGGTCACCAAGGGGGTGAGATGGGCCCATCAGGCCTGGGGCAAGTTCACAAAAATCCTTGTTATGGGGTCAGGTTGGGTTAACTAGGTTTTCCGTCATCTCACAAGAAGCACTCTGGCTTCTCCCTGGGCAAAGGAGAAATGACTCAGCACTGATCCAATTAATTGGGTAGAAGATACAGGACAAGTTGGAGGTTTATGTTTTTGCCTCTCAATAGTCTGATAATTGTGCCCCAATTTTTTTCAGAAGCACCTCGAGAGTCTGGAACATTCATTATGTTTCCTGTCACCTTCTTGGGTGAATATTAAAGCAAAGATTGTTTTCCTCTATTTTTAAGTTAAATGCATTGGGGTGACATTGGTTGATAGCATTATGTAAGTTCCAGGTGCACAGCTCTCTAATACAGTCTCATGTGCTCACCACCTCCAGTCTGCGCTCCCTCCATCGCTGTATAGTTGACCCCCTTTTACTCTCTTCATCCTCCCCCCAACCCTGTCGCCCTCTATTTTGGGAGGGCGTGATGTCATGTAACTGCAATTGCTAGAATTTCATCTTTGTTTCTTCAAATGAAGGAGTTCAAATGTGATCCAGATATGACACCATCCCTTTTCCTTTCCACCAGGGACATCTGATTTGACTGTCCCTCATGCCTGGATGGCATTATCTTGCTCCTGCAGAGCCATGAGCCTTGCAGGGCGGCAGTGGGGCAGTGGCCTGGGCCAGCCTCGTCTCTTGTACAGGTAACGGGTGAGGAGGCTGACACCCTTGGTCTCCAGCGGCAGTCCTTCCTCCCTGCTCGGTGTCACCCACTTGCCAGACCTCTGCAGACCACTAGACAGCGGGCCACAGTGGGGAGGGGGCTAGCTCTGTCACTGGGGAGGTGAGCACTTAGCTGAAGGATCATGTGGCTCTCGCAGAGTGAGGCAGAAGTATCAGTCATATCTCCGGTGACGTCATGATTGTCGCCTAACAAAAATTCTCAGACCCAAGCTTCTTCTGAAGAGTCATTACAACAGGACAAGTACTCTATGACTCCATTAACTCGAGGTGTCTCAAGTGGTCAAATTCATAGAAACAGAAGGTAGAATGGTGGTTGCCAGGGAAATGAGCAGCTATTGTTTTGGGGTATGTGGTTTCAGTTACAAGATGAAAAAGTTCTGGAGAGGTTGGGGTTGGGCTGGGGAGGTGACCGGGCAGAGCACAGAGGACTTTTAGGGCAGTGAAAAGACTGTGTTTGACGTGATAATGATGGGTGCATGTCATGCTGCATTTGTCCAGGCCCCTAGAACGGACAACACCAAGAGCAAACTATTATGTAAATTGGGCACCTTGGGTGGTTACGATGTGTCCGTTTGGGTTCATCAGTTGTGGCAAATGGACGTTCCAGTGCGGGAATGCTGGTGATGGGAGAGGCTCTGCTGGTCGGAGGACAGGAGGTATATGAGAAACCTCTGTCGCTTCCTCTGAATTTCACCACAAACCTAAAACAGCTCCAGAAATATAAAGTCCCTATTAGCCCGCCCCCAAAGTTCTGGGGGTCTGTTTCACAGCAAGCTGAGTACACCCGACTCTGCCACACACTTAAAAATGGTTACGGTGGGGCATGTTATGTTACGTGTCTTTACCACAGTAGAAAGTACTTTTTAAAAGCCACTTAAATTTCCCCAACTTCCAAACCCAGGTGGCCCCCAATAGTTAATAATAGAATATGCAGAGGTATGAATAGAGCTGGGTGTTCAAGGGGTGGCCATGTGCACACACTGCGTGTGGGTATGAACACACATGCCCTGTAATATGTCCCAGAGAAGGGAGGTGTGAACCTCTTAAGTCCAACGGGGAGTAGTTGTTTGGGGCCCTGGGAATCAGCGGTCCAGTGCCCTCAGTGACGAGAAAGAGGTCTGTTGAGCTGAGGTGACTGAAACAGAGGGGAATGAGCACCCAAGGAGGAAGGGATTCTTGCAGAAAGAGAAAGAGCTTGCCCTTTATGGAAACCCCTTTCCCTCTGGCACCCAAGGGGCCACATTCACAGACAGCGCGGGCTCTCTGCAGAGTTTGGGAGGCTGCGTCTGCAGTGTGGGCTTCTGTGAAGACCTGGATTATTAAGATGCAAATTAATAATCATCATTCTGGGCCCTGAAGTGGCACCTCTTCCTGAAAGGCCTCAAAGTGTTTTCCTATTGACTGTTTCAGACAAAATGCTGCTTTCTTCAATAACACTGTGAGGTATAAACAGCCACAAAAGCCGATATCAAAAGAAAACATTGAAAATACAGTCACTATCACAGGTGCATTTTGGATGGGAAATGTATTTGGTCAGAGAAATTGTTATCAGTTAGGCTTTCCCTTCTTTTCTCCCTTTTTAAGCCACCATAAAAGTCCAGAGTAAGTTACCGTGAAAAGCTATAATAATGCTAATTTTGTTCCCATTTCCTGGCTTTTTCCACTAGACTTGAGGCTCTTTAATATGACTTTAAAATTTTCTTCCATTAATAATATCCTTTCTTTCGGCCTCTGCTCTTTTGAAGTTGTATTATTATTTTCCTCTGTGACTGACTGCGGCATATTTGCTGTTCAAAATCAACTCCCAATGCATGAAAACACATTCCCAAAGGCCACGCTGTCCACCCTGAAGTTTAAAAGCTTCTAGAAATGAGTGGGGATGCATTATTCTGTATGGAAACATTTGGGGCAGCTTGCCCGGAAACCTCCGTGGGAACAGGCAGATCTGGAGCACGGGGTGCATCTGAATGAGGAGGTGTTCTGACCTGTCACTCACTGCCTGTAGCCCTAGTAACCGCCCAGGCACAAGTGGTACCCACACAGGCGGTAATGGCCCACCACGGGCAGCAATTTCCTGCACACTCCTGCCCCCTGGCCCCTTTCTTTCCTCCTCCCCAGTGCGGGAACAGCTGCTTTTTCTCTGGTAGGGGTCCCCAAGGGCCCACAGAAACTGAGCAGGAGTGTGGAGGGAATCTGAGTCGTTGAAGGCTGGAATTGAGGAACCCAGGAGCATCCCACTCAGAAGTGAGAATTATGTCAACTCCCTGTGGCAACTTAAGCTTGGTACTTCTCATCAGAGACCCCAAAGAACCATTCTATGTGCCTTCAACCCACTCCAAAATTGTGAAACAAGTTCGTTGCCTTAATAAACACAGCTTGCATGCTGGAAAGTATCTGTTTATTGAATAAATGAGTAAATAAAAATAAATAAATAAAGGAATTATTTGCATTAAGTCTCAGTACAACCCTCGGAGGGAAAGACTATTGTTATCCCCATTTTATAGATGAAAAACTAAGTGCTGGAGGAGGTAAGCCCTTGCCAAGATCACAGAGCTGGCTCATGGTAGAGCCAAGATTCAAGTACGTATTTCTCTTATTCCAAAGCCTGGGATGCTCCACCTTGCCTTCCAACCTTGTGCCCAGTGGCCAAATTTTGACCTTTTAGTCCTCTTGATTTGGGGGCCATATTGAACTATCATTTTTACAACTTGGCCACCAGGAAATGACAGTAATAAAGTGACAAGAAGTGGTAAAAACTAACATCTATATAGCTCCTACTCTGCGCCAGGCACTGTTCTAAGTCCTGGGTGTTCATTCATTAATTAAACCTTCACAACCCTCCCATGAGGTAGGGTTAGAGACTGCCCTTACAGATGAGGAGACTGAAGACAAATATGTTACTTGTCAGCAGGTGGCACAGACTGCATTCAGAGCTGGGCCATGTGGCTCTGGAGTTTGTGCTTGCAGCTCTGCGCTGTGTCTGGCCTAAGGGAGATGGCTTGCATATCCCATCCCTCTGCCCCTCGTAGGGCTGAGAACTGTCAGGGCCACCACAACTCTTCTCATCAGGATGAGCACACTCCCTCTCACCTTCCCAGGTGGAGAGAGACCGTGGCAGGAGAACGATCCGGGCACGCAGAGGGCACATATCTGACCCTTAGCACCACCCACTGACTCGGTGACCCATCCTGTCCACAGCCACCTCTGCCGCCCTCTGTTCGGGCCTGCAGATTTCTAAAACAACCATGCACCTCATCCAAGTGCCCCGGGGAGTCTGCGCTGGAGTCCTTGACAGCATCTCGGGAGAAAGGCCATGTCTGCCCCATCCTTCTGCCTACACCCTCTTCCCTCACAGGGTGTTGGGCCCTAACTGCACAACTGACAGTTCCTGCTTGGAGCTGGGGCCACCCTGCCACTGCGGCACTGGACAGAACCAGAGACCCTGTTTGGCAACTTCAGTGTGGCCAGGAACGAGAGCTGTCATCAGGGCCCCCCTCTCCCGGCTGTGAATAGCACATAAAGTATTTGGTTTGTGTGTCTGTGGAATGTGTGTGAGCCTTCCCGCCCCCCCCGAGGAACCATACCCTGTTGATCTCTTAACCTCAGAATGTAGCGTAGACTCTGGCTTACTGAGGTGTTCTAGTAAGTGAATAAATGAAAGTAGGCACTCAGTCTACTTTGATTCCACTGGATAAGGGAGCCCCCTCCCACCTCTCTCCAGGTCATGACTCTGAAAGAAGCATCTTGGAAGTTCCCTGCCATGTGAGAGGCGAGTCCCCTCACCCTGCACAGGTGCTTGCAGCTTTGCGCCGTGTCTGTCCTAAGGGAGATGGCTTGCATATCCCATCCCTTGGGACGTATTGAGTGCCCACCCCAACCAGAGCCACCTCTCTCTCATCTCTGTTACCTGAGACGTTTCCACGTGCCTCAGTTCCGGCAGGAGAGAGACGTGACGTTTCCATGGCGTCAATGAGGAGAACGTAATGAAGGTTATTTACGAAGGTAGGGTGAAAGGAAACCCACCAGGGATAGTGCAGCTCTTGAGACTAGCAAGAGCAGTTGCTACCCACATCTGAAGGGACAAGGTTGGGGATGGTTCTGAAAGTCAGAGGGACAGAAAGAGAGGTGGAGCTGAAGGAAAGGGCCACCAGGCAGGGACACAGCCCTTGCCAACCAGTGACCTGACTGGGAGAGAGCTCTGGGAATAAATACGTTCATCACTCTGTTCTCCCATCCTTTCGTCTCCTACTGAGTCCTTCCACTGGCTGAGCCGGAGTTGTCACAGGAAGATTGATGATGTAGGCAGTCCTCAGCACCCCGGAGCCCAAGGAAGGGTGAAGAAGGCTGGTGTCTTCGTCCATAGGAGCTGCTATAACATCAACAACAACAAAAACCTCATAGACTTGGTGGTTTAAACAGCAAGCATTGATTTCTCACAGTTCCAGGGCCTGGAAAATCCAAGATCAAGGTGCCAGCTGATTCAGTGTCTGGTGAGGACCCACTTCCTGGCTAACAGACCAGTCTTCTCACTGGGTTCTCTCTCATGGCCCAAGGGAAGCAAGACAGCCCTCTGGGGTCTTCTATATACAGGCATTAATCCCATTCATGAGTGCTCCATTCGCACAGTCTGATCACCTCCCAAAGGCCCCACCTCCAAATACCATCACACTGGGGCTTAGGACTCAACATATGAATCTTGGGAGATCACAAACATTCAGTGCATAGCAACTAAAGTAAGCTTTTAACGTATTATTTAAAAGACAAGACAAAACAAAATTTCGAAAATCATGGCTCTGGACCCTCCCCCCCATTTCACAAGCGGGGAAATTGAGTTACAACACAGGGTCTTGAATTGATCCAAATTGCCATCCTAGCACCTTAACCAACCTGACTATGAATCCTTAATTTGTCCTCAGGAATATTTTTCTTGCTTTTTCTTGTGACATACTCCAGTCACGTGCTTCTCTAAGCGTTGGTGTCCTCAACCATGTGCTGAGGCTTTATGATCTGTCTCTTAAGTCACCACTACAGCCCACTGCCTGGCCCCTCCAATGCGTCTGAATTTACACTTGCACTTAGTCACATCCTTGAAGGGGGCTCTCCCTATCCCTTCAAGCCCCCTGATTGATTTGGCACTCATAGTCACTGTTATATTTTATACCGAGCCTTTTGAATCAGTTCATTGAATTTTAGCTGTAGCTATATAAAATCTTCTCCAGTGAAATTATTTGGCCATATTGCGGATGGCTCTGCCGTGATCTATCAATGCCACTATCAACAATAAAAACAAAATCCTCCTTCTTTTCTTTTCATTGTAATGAATTTTCTAAACTCGGATTGAACCTTGGAAGCCACTCTTCTGGCTTTTTAAGAAAATTTAAAATTTAGCATTATATTTTTATGTGAACCATGCAAGATGGGTGATGGCCAGTTTTGAGTGTCTGCTATGCTATGAAATTTTGCTGGGGAGATTCAGAAGAGCTTGGCTGTGACTTCTTGGGGAAAAAAAAGGATGAACTTGGGGCAGACTCATGGGAGTCAGGTTTGACCCAAACACTGGTGATTTAGTGCAGGTCTGGAGGATGGAGTTTGTGAAGCAAAGAACAGGTATGATAACCAGGTTGAGATTATTTCAATGTATTCATGTACTGACGAAAAGAAAAAAGTTGGCATAATCTGTCTAATGGCTTGAAAAAAAAAATTATTGTCTTTCCCAGGAACGAGGTCAGGTAGGAAGCTATTGAAGCCGACTTTATAATGGCATTACAAAGTGGCTTAGGTGGAGGAAGCAGGTGGCGTCATAAAGAGGAAGAAGTCTACAGCTCCAGGAAGAAAAGCCATGCATGCGTAGGAATACTTAGACACCACAAATAATGGTGTGTGAAACACCTGTCTCAAACTTGTAGAGTGCATCTGGAGTTAATGTAAAGAAGAGTTCCAAGGCAAACCGACTGAAGATACGGCTGGGGTTAATATGAACTTGCATCCTAAGATAACGGAGAGGAAACTCCCACTTCTGGCTAAGATAAAGTCACCTCCCATTCACCAGAACTGTGGTCTTTATAGACAGCCGTTTAATACGCACTCCCTCCTCAGGGGAAAGCCCTTTAGTTCATCAACACTGTGTCTTTTCACGGTCTGTATACAGTGGGATACACAATGGCATTTTAACCAATGGAAGGACAAGCAAAAATATATTTTTTAAAAAGCCACTTTAGAATGCACCCTTTCTTTGTTGTACCATGTACGTTACTTTTATAATTGGGGTGGGAAAAGATATTTTAATTGAAAAAAATGTTATGTTTGAGTGGTAAAAAGAAATTAAAGTAGAAGGTTCAGTCCTCATTCCTCTTCAACCCAGCTGAGCGTAGATCGCTTCGAGGACACCCATGAAGGCTCTGGGAGGAATCCCGTCTTGTCTTGTCCCAGGGTCTGTGGTTGCTGGCAATACTGATGCCCTGTTGTTTGTGGATGCGCCACTTCAGTCTCTGCCTCTGTTGTCACAGGGCATTCTCCCTGTGTGTCTCTTCTCTTCTTAGAAACGCACCAGTCATCTCGGATTCAGGTCCCACCCTAATCTGGTTTGACCTCACCTGAGCTCATTCCATTCACTAAGACCCTACTTCCAAATAAGTTCAGTTTCTGAGGCTCTGAGGGACCGTATTTAACTCAGGATGTAAATTCTCAGGCCCCACCCTAGACCTCTGAGTCACAAACTTTGGGAGTGGAGCCCAGCACTCTGTGTTTGAACAAGACCTCCGGAGCTTCGCCGTCCTCCACAGGGTAAGAACCAATGTCCCGGACGGAGCTGCACACACACCTGCCCATGTCAGCCTTTGGTCCTCCCAGAAAACAAATAGAAAGTTATTTCTTTAAGGAGAAAGCTCTCGTGAGTGGCATTAGTGTCCTTATAAAACACACTCCAGAGAGGGGTCTGGTTCTTCTGCCGCCATGTGAGGACCCAGCAAGGGGATGGTGTCTACAAACCAGGAGGCGGGCTTTCACCAGACACCCAACCCGCCAGCACTTGCCCTTGAACTTCCCAACCTCCAGAACTGTGAGAATAAAGTCTGGTGTTTCTTAAGCCACCTAGCCTAGAGTATGTTGTTATGCCATATTTCTATGGTATTTTGTTGCAGTAGCCTGCACAGGCTAAGATACTGTTTATTTTTCTTCATGGCAATTATCTCAGTAAGAAATCACACAATTATTAGTTTATCTGTCTACTGTTTGTTATCAGTCTCTCCCTCTGGAATATAAACTCTGAGGGAAAGGATTTTGTCTTACCACAGCATTCCCAGGGGTTGCTTGGAACAATCCCTGGCTTATTTTAGCACTCAGTAAATATTTGTTGATTGACACCAGGGTGCAAAATAAATAATGAATAAAAACTCATGTGATAAATAAATATTTGTCAAATAAATTAAAATACCAAGAACCCTAACTGATACAGGAGCCTTACATTTTTTATAGAAATCATGCCCATCTTTATTGAAACAAATTTTTCTTTAAATCCCAACAGCCTTGCCTGACCAGGTGGTAGTGCAGTGGATAGAGCATCGGACTGGGATGCGGAGGACCCAGGTTCAAGACCCTGGGGTCGCCAGCTTGAGCGCGGGCCCATCTGGCTTGAGCAAGGACTCACCAGCTTGGACCCAAGGTCACTGGCTCCAGCAAGGGTGGCTCGGTCTGCTGAAGGCCCGTGGTCAAGACACATGTGAGAAAGTAATCAATGAACAACTAAGGTGTCGCAACGGCTACGAAAAACTGGTGATTGATGCTTCTCAACCCTCTCCGTTCCTGTCTGTCCCTGTCTTTCCTTCTCTCTGTCCCTGTAAAAAAAAAAAAAAAAAAAAAGAAGGAAAAGAAATCCCAACAGCCTTTTAAACCAGAGATTTCTCCCAGTGTCCTAAGAAAACTTCAGGCTTTTGCTGTTGTTGTTGTTTAATGTAGAAAATACTTTGGGTAAGTGCATTTTAAGGTGACATAGGCATTGTTACCATTCACTAGAGCCATGATGGCGAACTTATGACACGTGTGTCATCACTGACACGCGGAGCCATTTTTGATGACACGCAGCTGCACGTGGCCGCATCCCAGAGAAGTATGGGGCCGCATGCTGAGAAGGGTGTTTCATCCTCGGCTCCTGCATGGCCAGGTACAGTAGCCGAGGATAAAACATTTGCTGTAGTGTAGACACTCTGTGCCGGAGGTCTGTAAGCCAAAACAACAGAACTCCGGCACAGAGCGTCTAGTTCTGGGACTTCCGGTTAGGCTGTTTTTCTCGAAGTGACACACCACCCGAGTTGCTCGGTGTTTCAGCGAACTTTGACACACCAAGCTCAAAAGATTGCCCATCACTGCCCTAGAGAGTGCAGAGCAATCCTGTGGTAAGTTAATGACAAAGTACCACTTAGTCCCCTGTCTTCTCAGGATAGACTTCCTGGGCCACCCAGCCCCTTGCATTTAAATACATACAAGTCTTCACTTTTACGACTGAATGCCCAAGCAGGGGCTGATAGTTCCTTATTAATTCCTGAGATCCCACCAATTTTTCCATCAGGGTAACATGAGAACAGCCCCCTCTTTGTTACTCATCGAAGAAGATCATTTTCTAGTATTTTTCCTCCCAGACTCACTGGCCCTCATCGGCATAGGACGTCAGCCACGGCCACACTGGGGAATGCCTTCCCCTGAAATAAGCTTACTGCGATATCCTTCATGCCTGGGTGGACCACAGAGTTATAATTAGAATGAGGCTCCTCTCCCCAATCATTGCTCTGATGGCTCTAAATTGCTTTGCACGAGCCCATTTCTTTCTAAGTGAGCAGGATGTTTGCCTTTCGGACTGGAGACATGTGGGATTGACCACCGGGTCCCTGGCACTTCCCTCTCACTACCCCTTTCTCCGGCGCTTTCAGGTCCTCTGCCCTGTACATTTCGTGTTGGGGGCCACATTGCTGGGTTGTAACTTCATTTTTCTAACGTTCGTCTGTAGAAGGCTCACAGCCGGCGGAAGGGGATTACAGTTTACCAGGAATTCACATTTAAGCAGAGGAAACTCCTCTCTGGGGATCTGGGTTTATTTACAAAGTGTGGGGACTCAGCTGAAGACCAAAGAGATAAAGCAGCGCCCTTCCTTCTTCTTGCAGCTTAACAGTCTCTCAAGCACAAAACCAAACACGAAATAAAGTGGCTCAAGACTTGCGGCAGTGTCTAACCTTAACTTCTGCTGCCTTCCGTCTTGCTATCCCCCTAGCTGTCCCCGAAGACCCCACTTTATCTTCTCAAAGACCTGTAGCTTTCAAAGGAGAAATAGCCACATCTCCTAGAATGCTTCCAGGAGCCATGGGCAATGCCAAAAGTTGAATTACCAAAGGATCAGATCTGTTGACGATCTTGATCAGAAAAAGGTCCTAATTGTGTGCAATACCTTTCAGAAAATCTATTACATGCCTAATGCTGTACTTGGCACTATGGAAAATGAAGCAATACGTCAATTTTATATCTTAATCTCTGCTAATAAGGAAGTTAAAACGGCAAGCCATAGTAGAGTGAAGTAGTTTGGAGCGTGCACTAGGGCAGTGAACTAGAATCCAGGCCGGAATCCTGTTGGAATTCTTAGCTTTCTGCACTTCACTTTCCTCCTCTGTAAGTTGGAGACAATAAGAGGAGCTACCTCTAGGGTTATTGTGGGGTTTTAGTGAGTTAGTTCATGAAAACGAGAGAGTGGCACATAGTAAGTGATTTTTATTTTATATAGATTGGATGCATGTGTGTGTCTTCATGAATGTAAAAAAATCCAAAATGAAACAAAACCTATTAATAAGGAAGGCTATCAGAGTTCAGAGGCAAGAGACATCGTAGCTGGAGAGAACCCAGGAGGCTTTCTGGGAAAGTGGCAAAGGCAATAATGCTCACTAAATATTATATTTGATCCACCTACTTCCCAGCTCTTCCTTAAAAGTCACATGATAATTTCTGGCCAATGGGATGAACAGGGAAGAACTGGGGTTATTTGGTATCTCCTCTCCTGCTGCAATGAATGAATGAGAAGGCCACTCCTTCCAGATGTTATAACTACAAATGTAGGAAGACCACCAGCCTGGGTACCTGAGTGTCAGTATGGAGTGGAGACCTCCTTTGGCTCAAGCACCTACACAAAACCCCAAAATGGATATAGAGCATGAGCAAAATATGTATAAACCTTTCAGCCATTGGGATGTTAGGCTTAGTTTGTTGCTGTTGTGTAACCTAACCTGTTTTGGCTAATATAAAATTGTATCTGCATTATAAGAAAACCAAGAATTGTGGGTTTTGCCCCTTTCTCCAGAAATACTAAATCCTGCTATACTAGTGAAGGTAATCCAACTACCATAACAAATAAACCCTGAACTATATAATGGTTCAAACATGGTAGACATTTATTTCTTACACAAAATCCTAAAATGGTACTTCTGATTGCTAGATGGCTTCTCTTTATGTGATGATTCAAAGACTCAGGGTACTTCTATCTGGTGACTTTGTCATCTTCCAGATGTAGTCTCCAAGGTCACGAGGCTAATCTGCATCACGCTGGTGAAAGAGAAAGGAAGGTCGTGCATGGAGGTGTAATGGGCCAGCTTTGGCATGGACCAAATCACTTTGCTCACTCTCCATTGGCAAAAACTCATTTCCAGGTTCTCCTTTAATTGCAAAATAGGCACATCAATGCCATTTACCTGTGTGTCCATGAAGGAGGAAGGATGTTTGGGGAATAAGAACAGACTCTACCACACCTGCTATTGTTTCCTAAGCATTCTCCTCTTCACATATATCTCTTAAAAGGACAAATTAATAAAGTGCTAGTTTCTCATTCTTTCAATAGACATCGATCGAACACACCTGCTCTGTTCAAAGCACATACGTGATGGCTGAGGTGTGGAGGATGCAGAGGAGAAAGCCACAGGAAGTCCCCCTTAGGGAGTTAATAATCCAGGGAGCAAGAAACAATACATATATACGTAATATAAGGCAGAAAATGACAAAAATCTCCAAGGAAGCTTCAGATAAGGCTTCTTGGAGGTTGAAAAGACGGGTTGAGGGAGGGTTCTGCGATGTGAGAGGGCTGCGGTAGGCACAAAGGTAGGCAATTAGGGAGTCTTTCTGGCAGGAAATCAGTTCCAATTGGCTAGAAGGAAGGGTGTTGGAGAGGAGAGAGCAAGTTTATGCTGGAACAGTGTGTTGGGTCCAATGCCCTTAAACTCACTCGCGCGTGCAGTCTGGTGTGATGATGTGCGTTTGTGAGAGAGGCTGTTCAATCACCTATCTCCACAGTTTCTATTCCCCCCCCCCTCCATCTACATATGTTTTATTAAGCAGGTCACCTGCTCTCCTTCCACTTCAGATAATTACAAAGATGATTATGGAAATGCTAGTAGTGGTGCTGTTAATGATGAGGGGGAGAAGAGGTTTTGGGAAACTCCCTAATCTACCTGCAAGTCTGTCTCCCTCCAAGAAGAAGCCTCGAGCTCCTCACTCCGGTGCTGCGCTGGGCCGATTCCCACTCACTGGGAACCTACATGAGAAAAGTGCAGCAGGGTGCAGGCTGGTTTTGAGAATCAGCAGAGCAGGGCTGCGGGACAATGAGTTTGGGGAACACAGAAGTCACAAAGCAGCAGATTGAGGCCAGCTCTGAGTGGGACCAAACATTGTCTATCACATGACCATAGGACTGAACACCACTGGGGTTAGGATTGCTTTTCTCCATTCTCAGCTTTTCCGAGAAGCATCCGTGGATCAGAGAGAGTCAGCGCAGTATGCCAACGAGAGTGCTTCTTCCTCATTTGAATTAGACGGGCGGACCAGCTGAGTGCATGACACTGTAGCAGCCTGGCAGATGAAGTTCAGCAATAATTCAGGTTCATTTCAGTCGACCATAAATGTCACCTTAAGAAGGCGTGTGTGCTACCCAGCCTATCACATGGAGTGCAACCTGAGTCTGTTAGTCTTCTCCTTTCTTACCAGACTCATGCCAGCTCCCAGCCACCTGAGGAATGACAGGGAAGCACCATTACTCTGAAAATCCTGGCACATCTCTTGATTTTTTGGGGGGACTGCCCCAACAAAGTCCCCACAGACTCGGTGGTTGTAAACAATAGTCATTAATTCTCTCACAGTTTTGGAAGAGCATTCAAAGCAGAAGGAACCATGATTGCAAAAGCTCTGATGTGGGCGGGTACCTGGCTGGAGTCATTAGAGTGGAGAAAGCAAGATTAAGTAAGGGCAGTGGAAGCTGAGGTGAGGGTTCTGGACAGCCTAGTAATGGTCAAGTTCACACATTAGCAGTGGTAAGGAGGCAGCGAGTTAAGAAATTGAGAGAAACACACATCTCATCCATTCTGTCGGAATTCTTAGGCATTCTTCAAAACCATCATGTGTCCACTTTCCCTGATTCTGCTCCTCCCCCACCCCTCTCCCAACACCACCTCCTCCTTCCTGGACACCTGCCCCATCTACACACAGTACTAATCTTGACCTCTTTTATGCCAAACCGTACAATGTGCGTCTCTCTAGAAAAGCACCCAGCATGTTGCTTTGGATATAGTAAGCACTGAATATTATTTTCTTCTTCGTATCTTAAAATCCTTACCACGATTTTAGGGATTTCCACTAAAAATTAAATTTGAACTGAGTTTTTAGAGAAGACCTAGTTTACGTGCAAAGACATAAAGATATAATAGAACCCTTTCGAAGAGCTCTCTTGCTAATGCTAAATGGTAGGAAACAATGCATATCCTGACATTTTCAGATTTGCAGGCCAGAGAAAGAAGATGATCAAGGCGGGGAAAGCAGTGAGAATTATATAAAGGTTCTTGGTGCTATCTTCTTCCAGACAACATCTTTATTCACGGGGCAAAAGGAAGGACTTCGTGTAGAATAAAATCAACTTCAAATCAATATGGGCACAAGGTATACGCCCTACTTTTTGTCCAAGCCAAGTCTTAACTATAGAAAATATATATGTTCTGTGTAAGGATTCTAAGAAGCTCTAAAGGACTCCAGAAGGATACAGGAAGTTTGGTGTATGCATGCAGAAGGGGGAGGGAAAGAGAAAGAGAGAGAGAGAGACTGAACTCATGTATGTTGGATATAGGAAGGAGTGGTGGATCCAGTTAACACAAGGAAGTGTAATAAGCATTTGACTGCACAGAAGTAGTCTGAGAGAATGCGAGGGGTCACTTGTAAGCGGAGCACTTCAGATTGGGAGCAGGTTTCAGCACCTGTTTTAATCAACCTTACAACTACTTTTTATGAAGATTTACACTTATAGAAGTTTGAGTAATTGAGTTCCTTCCCTTTGCTTACAGTTTGTAATTTTTTTATGTTTTTGGACACAAATAAATGCAGCTGTTTGCTCAGTGAGAGCTATGGAAAACATATATTTATGCCGCATTTGTAAGATAGAGAATGTTCAATTAAGAATGAATTTGGCTTCTTGCCTTATGTTTCCACTCCCCCCCCCCCCGAATAACATAAGGTCCTTCATTCATGCAGATGATGCTATTGACTCATCAGCATGGTATAGCAAAAGAAAGGGGTCTGGGCACAAAAACAACCATGTTTCAGTTCTGCTTCATCAGTAAGAACCTTCCTGAACGTGGCAGATTATATTTTCCAAAGATGACCTCAAAAATCTCTCATCCCACATACTGACACTTTCCCATCAGGAGGAAGAGTTTATGTCCCCTCCTCCAGAATCCAAATAGGCTTGTGACTTCCATGTAACTAATGGAATGTGGCGGAAGTGACCATGCATGACTTCTGACGTTGAGCCCTAAAGGCCATGTAGCTTCTGATTTGTTCACCAGAACATTCCCACTGGGAGCCGGGCTGCCACGTGGGAAGTCTGACTGTTCTGAGGGCACCGTGCTGTGAGGAAGCTAAGCAGCAGGGAGTAGCCACGTACAGGCACTCCAGTCAAAAGTCTAGTCTTTGACTTCCCCCAGACCAGGTGCCAGACTGATTGAGAAAGTCTTCAAATGCTCCAAACTCACAGTTGCGAAGTCACTCCTAACCTTCAAGCATTTCCAGCTTAAGTTCCCAATGGTTTAGACACAAACTGGCCCTGCAATGTTCTTTCTAAATTTCTGATCCACATAATCTGTTAGCACAGTATTGTATTATGCCACTAAGCGTGAAAGCAATAAGAATGAAATTAGAAGCAATGGAAACAGAAAATCTGGAATCTGGAAGTGGGGGACGTACTGTAACAAAAATCTAAAACATATGGCATTAGCTTAGGGACCCTGTGGCAGATGAGTTCTGGAAGCCCCGTTTCAGTTTGGAAAAGCTGCAAAGTCCTCAAGAGAGTGCTGATGAGGGTTTATAGAAAACTCAGAAAAATGTTATTAGAAATGGAAAGGAAGGGGAAATGTTATTAGAAACTGAAGGAAAGAAGATCCTTGTTATGTAGGTGGAAGAAATTTCAGCACAACTGTTTCTGTGGTAATGTATAAATAGAAAATGTATCTGTATAATCTAGGAAACTTGATTTCCAGGCAGAGTATTGAAGGTACTTCGATAGAAGTACTGCCGGACTTTTAATTGCCTATAACAAAATGAGAAAGGAGTAAGACTAAAGAATGAATTCTTAAGTTTTCAAGTGTAATTTGGAGACTATTTAAAAATTCTAGAACAGTCTATACAGCCAGAAAAGGATTCCGAATTAAAAGATGGCTTCTGAAAAATGTAAGTTCAAGATACATGCTGGGAGGAAGAAAGCCACACAGAGAGACCACACATCAACACTCTAGTCAACGTCTCAGATCCTCCCAGACCAGGTGTCAAGCATGTAAGAGAATGAGCCTTCAGTGGAGTCCAGCACCAGCCATGGAGCCACTCTCTGCCTTTCAATCTCTCCAGTGAGACCCCATGCCTTATGAGGAAGAGCAAGCTGGGCCTATCCTGCCCTTTCTGAATTCCCAAACATAGAATCCACAAATGTGACGACGTAGTTTATGTCGCTAAATTTGAAATGTTTTGTCGTGCAGCAATAATAAATGAAGCCCTAGACCTCATTGAGTTTTTACTTTTGTAAGATGAAGAATTTGGCCTGTATGATCTCCAAGATCTTTTTTTTTTTTTTTCAGCTCCAAAGACTAGAAAATCTGATTGCATCACTTAATGGCTTCAAGAAGTGTTCTCACATCTATTTTCTTCTTCATGGACCCATGACTACCCAGCTAGAGAGTATCTCAGGTTCCTTTGCAGTGAGTAGTATGTGACTACGTGATGGAGTTCTCACTAAGGGGATATGAGTGGAAGAAACACATGCCACCTCGCTCTCACTTGTTTAGAAGGAAATTGCTGACCCTGGACTCTTTTCCCTTCCCACAAGCTGGGACACACTTGGACCAGCAACTCAGCTTCAAACTTGCACTTGAGATTGATGTCCTAGGTGAAGGAAGACCACAACGTGTACAGAGCCTAGGGTTCTGAGTAGCCTTGGAAGCAGGGTTGCCTGCCAGCCTGTCATGTAAGGAAGACATTTAATTCATTCTTATTCGAGCCACTGTATTTGGATCTCTGGTACTGTAGCTTCATTTTAATCCTAATATACCCTCCCAAGGCTCCCAGGGTTTGTGTGACAAATTCCATCTTTCCTACCAGGGCTGAGGCTCAGATCTTTCCTCCAGCCTGATGGCCTGGCACCTCTTCCCTCCTCTCTGTGTGCAGGTTGAGCTGGTCTTTGTGAAGTTCTGTCGTTTTCATGCTGCCCTCCCAGCTTGGTGGCACTCCTCAGCTTATCTTTATTCCCAGCTAACTTTTACACATTTTCAAGTTACTTAAAAGATACTTAACTGAGATTCCTTAGTATACAGCAGAGGTCCCCAAACTACAGCCCGTGGGCCAAATTGCAGCCACCTGAGGCCATTTATCCGGCCCCCGCCGCACTTCCGGAAGGGGCACCTCTTTCATTGGTGGTCAGTGTATGGAGTACTGTATGTGGCGGCCCTGTATGGAGTACTGTATGTGGCGGCCCTCCAATGGTCTGAGGGACAGTGAACTGGCCCCGTGTAAAAAGTTTGGGGACCCCTGGTATACAGTCTCACTGTGTCCTTGTATTTTTCTTTCATAGCACCTTTGACCTTGTTAATGGAATAATCATTTGCATAACTAGTTGATATCTGCTTCACTGTAGACATGACATAGATATCATGGGGACAAGGCCCAGGTTCTTTGTGTTTCCTGCTCTATTACCAGTACCTAAACAGAGCCTGCACATAGTAAATACTAGAAGGTTATTTGTTAAGTTCTATTGAGTGAACTTGTAAGATAGCTAACCAGGGCTTGCAGTTCAAGTTTGCGGCCATGGAAGTAAGCAAAAGATGAACTTGCCCATAGGATATGAACCTACAACCTTGGCTTCATAGTTATTATGCTCACAAATCAGCTGAGCTCACCCCACCAGGCTGGGGGCCTCCTGAGTCTGCTCCCTCTAGGCCATCTTGGTGTCATCAGGGACACTCCTGATAATAGAATCTCTCTCTTTAAAAAATTGGTTTATGGATGAAAAAGTCCCAAGTATATAGGATGCTGAGTTTAGCAGAATTTGTATGTAAATTGGTATTTGGCTGGTGATCAATCTTGTGCTAAAAATGGAAAATCAATAAAAAAAAGAGAATCTAAGGGGAAAATAAGTTGTAGACATTTTTGGTCCAATGAGTTTCTAAGTCCGAGGACACCATCTCTGAGATCAAGGTTACTCTCTGCTTCAAAGTCGTGCGCCAGAAACCCGGATGACCAGCTCTCGGCCACAGGGTAGAGCTGAAGCTCCCGGTGAGAGAGAAGTTCCGAAGGCAGAGCCTCCCATAGCACTTTCTGGGGAAGGCCTTTGCCGAATCTACTTAGGACTCAGAAAGGAGTCCCTATACATGTACAGCAGTTTCAGAACCTTCTACACTGCAGAGTTCACTGAGCTACTGAAGGAACAAGAGCTGACCTGGGCCAGGCACTGATGGCAGCAACATCAGCAAGCTTAAGAACATTGAAATAGCATGGAAAAGCAGTAAAATGAGTTAAAGAATACCTCCCCTCAGTGCCTTCCACAAAATATCAAAATGGATTGGCACAATAGAAAGACATAGATTGCATGAGGGAGGAGCAAATATTGCTGAGTTAGCACCAATTCAAACCACTTCCAATGGAAGCAAGGCGGGACACTCTGGGGATGGTTAAGCATTCCCTGAGCAGCTAGTGGACCCAGATAATTTATGCAGATGCTTGGGTAAGTTTGTTACACAGAGATGCGGGAAGTTGTATTGATAAGAAAACACCTGTTCAGGGTTGAATTGTGTCCCCCAGTACTGCAGAGAGTGACTTTATTTGGAAATAGAGTCATTGCAGATGTAATTACTTAAGATGAGGTCACACTGGAGTAGGGTGGGCCCCTAGTCTTATACAACTGATATCCTTATGAGAAGGAAACGTTTGGACAGAAACAGACACACATAGAAGGGAGACAATGTGAAGAGACATGGGAAGAAAATGGCCATCTACAAGCAGAGGAGAGAAGACTGGAACAGATCCCTCCCTCACAACCTCTGGAAGCGACCAACACAGCCGATTTTGATTTCATAGTCCTATCCTCTAGAGCTGTGAGACAATGCATTCCTGTTGTGTGAAGCCTGTGGCCCTTTGTTACAGCAGCCTGAGTCAACTAGCATACAGAGTATCACAGAATAGCAGAGGGCATGGACCTCAGAGACAGTACATGGATCCTGGATTCACCCCTTACTAGCCATGTGACTTCGGTTAAGTCATTTAAAAACTCTTTAAAATTTTCACATTTCTCTTCTCTCAAATGTAAACAATCAAGAGTGAGATTCAAAATATTTAACAGCCCATAAGGTGTGTTATAGAGGCTGCTGAATCCACCTGTGGCCACTGGAGAATGACTTTAGGTTTATTCATTCTTAAAGATTCGTTCTAGTCTTGGGCAGCTAGACAGGCACCGGGCATTTAAGGTTTTTTTTATTTTTTATTTTTCCCAGGGACAGAGAGAGAGAGAGTCAGAGAGAGGGATAGATAGGAATAGACAGACAGGAACAGAAAGAGGTGAGAAGCATCAATCATTAGTTTTTCATTGTTGTTGCAACACCATAGTTGTTCATTGATTGCATTCTCACATGTGCCTTGACCGCAGGCCTTCAGCAGACTGAGCAACCCCTTGCTGGAGCCAGAGACCTTGAGTCCAAGCTGGCGAGCTTTTGCCCAAGCCAGATGGGCCCCGTGCTCAAGCTGGCGACCTCGGGGTCTCGAACCTGGTTCTTCCGCATCCCAGTCTGGCGCTCTATCCACTGCGCCACCACCTGGTCAGGCCAGGCATCGGGCATTTACCTGCTAGGGTGCCAGCAACACATGCTCCAGGGTCTGTCTGCTCCTTCAGGGTGTGGTCAGATCAGGCCAGGGAGACACATGGGAACGACACCATTGAGGAGAAACCACTCAGCATTCTCAGGCGAGTGGGAACTCCCTGGTAGTGCCCACCTGGGTCTCTCCTGGACTGTGGTGTTTGATGGGCAAGGCATATGAGGTAAGGAGCTCATTCAAGGGATACAGAGAAGCTGTTACTTACCAACCTATACAGAAGTGTTTTAATATTTCAACATCAACAACCAGTTGGGGAGTGCTGACTTTTGAGTGCGGAATATCAGGCCTGAGATAATCACAGATGATTATACAGTTTTGTGAAGACTAGATGAGATGACACATGTCAAGTGCTTAGCAAAGTGCTTGGCATATGGCAACTGCTCAATACATGCTAGTTAACATTGCTATTGAGAAGAATGGTACTTACATGAAGCTCAATTTATTAAGCATTAAGTGAGCACCTACTATGTGTCAGGTACTAACCCAGGCACTTGAAATACAGAGATAAATATGGCATAATCGCTGCCCTCAAGGAGTTTATTTGTAACAGAGCTGAGACATCTTTCCTACTTCCCTGCTTTTCATAATAAAGGAGATGAGGTTCTTTCAGTATTTCAATGCCTGTCACTGTTGGTTCCACCTTTCTATCCACACTGGATGCCCTCATGCATTCCACATTTAAGCATTTCTTTAGGGACTTGCTTGTGTCACAGGTTGGCTTAAGTGATCCCTGATCTGGTAGGTTCTAAAACAAAAACAAATAAACAAACAAAAAGTTACACTGAGGCCTGAATTCAGTTGATTTTGTTTCTATTAAGATAAAAAAAAAAATGTCAGGCTTGATTAATACCTGCCTGGTATTCTTTTTCCAAACAGGGCACCAAAGGATAATTTGTGGTGAAAATCAAAATTGCTGCTATGGTATACTAGCTTGCTCCAAAGATGGTAACCATCAAATTCTTCTCTCTTTGTATGCACATGGCTCCATTTCAACCCCATCTAGAAGTGGAGTCTATTGAACTGGGCAGGTTTGTCAGGAACCCTGACCAAAAGCATATGGGAGAAGGGATTCTATGCCAATTCCAGAACTGGCCTTTAAGAGGACTGGCAACTTCTAATTTTATACTCTCTGAATGTTTTTGTCCCCCTCAAAATTTATATGTTGAAATTCTATCCCCAAGGTGGTGGAATTAAGGGATGGGCCTTTGGGAGGTGATTAAGTCATGAGTGCTCTGCCCTCCTGACTCGGATCTATGTCTTTATCGAAGAGAACCTAGAGAGCTGACCTTTCACCATGTAAGATCACAGGGAAAAGATGGTCATTTGGAAGTGGTTCCCACAGGACACTGGATCTGCCTGCATCACGATCTTGAACTTCCCAGCCTGTGGAACTGTGACCAATAAATTTCCATTGATTTTAAGCTATCCAGTCCATGGTATTTTGTTATAGCAACCAGAATGGGCAGAGACACACTTCTCTACCCCCACCAGCCTTTGAAACACTGGCTCTTCGGCAGCTCCTTCTGGGAGCCCAGGTACCATGTGGTGGGAAGCCCAACATGGATAGTCATGAGAAGGTCCTCCAGCTGACAGCCTCAGCTGAGTTTCTAGTCAATAGCTGGTGTCAAGACATAACGATACGTTGACATTCAAACTACTGGTTTGGGACATTTTTGTTGAATAGCAATAGATAATCGGAATTTTGCTCTTATGAGTCTCAAATATTGCCAACCTGTAAGCATTGTGAAAGAGCCAGGGTGCGAGAAATCTAAAGTCTGGGCTCTTGTTGCAGCTCTGTCCCTGACAAGCTCTGTGACCTTTATCACCCTGGGCCTATGCTTCTTGTCTCATAAAATAAGGGTCCAGATCACTAAGATTCCTCCTACTTCTAACGCCCCATGGTGTTGTAATAATCTCTCTTGGATGGTATAAACACCATCTTCGCTAACCTTTTGTACAGAGTTCCATTTGAATGTAAAATTCTGCTTCTGTTCTATAGGGTCACAGGTCTTCAAGGTCATCTGGCCCAATCTGCCCATTGCATGGATGAAGATCAGTCCATCACAGAGAGGAAAGATGCCCCAGCTTCCAAATTCACTGCTTCAACCCATGCTCCTTCTGCGAAGTTTTTGTCCTGTGACTCCTTCTTTCACTTTGGAAAGGGGTCTTTGTTTCCTCTTAGACAAATACTCTGGCATTTGGTGAGTAAAATTGCCAACGCGTGCTTTCTGTGCCTCTGTAGTCTTTGATCTTGACCTGTCTCAGCTTTCCACATGGACCTGAATTTTCTTTATTTGTATTTTATTCAAAGTTTTTTATTTTACTTTTTATTATGGTTTCATACACACACACACACACACACACACACACACACACACACACACTTTTCCATCTTAACCATTTTTAAGCGTACCAAATGGACCTAGTTTCCACGGTTCATTCCTGGTTCTTGAAGCCCGTGTGACACATCATATCTGAAGAGGCTGGTCCTGGAACATCTCTCTGTGTTTCTGCAGCGCTCAGCTGATTGAGGCTACTGGGCTAAGGCTTGGGGACAGAGGACCAGGTCTTAGACTGGTTGTCATCCCCACGGCCTAGCTTAGCATATACATGCTCAAGAAATGTTTGTCGAGTGAATAAATGATCCTATATGTTAAAAGAGAACCTCCTAAGATTTTCTTCTATCATCTTAAAATCACTTTTCTTGTCTCATGGGCACAGAGTTAATAAATGGTAACTACTGTGTCTCATGTGCCTCTTTCTCCAAAGGTAAGCTATTCAGGGCAACAGCAGGGACATGATAAGCTCATAAACACCCTTGGTGACAGTCTCTTTTCAGAACTCATGTTTACTTGCTGTACGGCCAGTGGCTGCTGCCATTGTGGCCATTCAGGTTTTCATTGGATTCGGGCAGCTGGTAAAGAAACAGTGCAGCCAAAAAATGGTGGGCCATTCCATGTATTAAAGTCTCACACTGGCCAACAAGCAAACAAGTAGGGAAAACAGTTCCCTTTTATTCAGGGTTCCCAAAGCCCGATGCATTCTTTGGTTCCTCAACCAGGAGAATCTTCTCTGGTTCCTCCTAGAATCAAAGTATCCCACAAACCTCAGTAGGGCTTCCAAAGCCCCCCAATTCTCCATCTGCACACCTTCTGTTCCTCTGCAAAACTGGTTTCCTCTTCAGCACTCTGCATTCTCTCCACTCTTCCTGTAAAACTGGCTGGGCCCACAAAGGCCCCTCCTCCAGCAAACATTAGCAAAACAATGACCCCTCCCAAGCAGGAATACAATCCACAATTTGCATTCAACTGCCCTGGTCTGAGGGCAAGCACACCCATGGCTGCCCAATGCCATTTTTTAATAATCAAAATGAGCAAACTCAAAAAATACAAATTTTACAAACTCATTTGCCCAACACTTGCCATGTTGTGTTTCTGTTAGAGAACAAAGAGAAATTTACCCTTTGGTGATGAAATGAGTGTCACAATATAATTGGTGTCACCAAGAGCTGACAAATTCTGCCCCAATAATGTAATAAAAATTAGCAGATCGCTGCCATCCTTTGAAACTTTCTGTGGCCAGAAATCATGGCTGTGGGCTGCAGCTAACTACTTCTCTGTTTGCCCCAAGACAAGGTGAGCATGGCAGCTAGAATCCCCATACCTGTTTGGACATTGAAACGAATCCCAGCTTTGGTGGAAAGCAAGAATATTTATCCTTCATGGGAATGAAGGGACAGTAACACCCTTTGGCCTGGCTTTGTCTCTGCCCTGTTCAATCTCCTATCTCACTGCAATTCCCAGTTGCGGCATAAGTCCTGGCTCAGAGGGGCCACCCCACACTGTGAAGGGTTCTCTTGGCTGTCACGGTCCCTGCCAGGCTGGAGACGCTGTGACCAACTGAGAGAGGCACATCTTAAAATAAATGCCATGACCTGGTTTGAGGGGGGAGATAATACCCA
Source organism: Rhynchonycteris naso (assembly GCA_037038555.1). Classification (NCBI taxonomy): domain Eukaryota; kingdom Metazoa; phylum Chordata; class Mammalia; order Chiroptera; family Emballonuridae; genus Rhynchonycteris; species Rhynchonycteris naso. Next base: position 301,462,673 of record CM072996.1, read on the forward strand.
GAGCCCAGGGTTGTGAAGGACAGCCTAATGGACAATAAATATTTTACCAGCTCCGGCCATTTGTGTGAAATGCCACCTTTTCACCCTTTCAAGAAAATTGTTTTCTTTGTTTTGCTCGTCTCCAAGCCCCATTATTCTTTCATAGTGCAGAAGGTAAAACCACATTTCCACCACTCCCCTAGCCAATTCGGTGTGCACAGTAGGTCCTTGCTAATGTTAATTTTCTTCCTTTATCTCCCCTGGCCATTTCTACTGGATAAAAGTTGTCCCTCATCCTAAGAAAAAACTCAGACAGGAGGACAATGTAGGTGATTCTACTTTAGGCAGTCATCAGACTGTTTTGTTTTGTTTTTAAATAAGCTTTTCCAGAGCAACAGGGTCAGTCCCTCTCTTGGCCTGAAGTTGAGGCCAGTGGCCCCAAGTTGGCTGCTTCTATTTCCAGCTCCCCAAGTCCAGAGAGTGGTCACCTCGCGTCCCCTGAGGGCCACACAGCCAGACCGCCAGCAGATCCTGCCTGCAGCCTGCTGCATCTATATTTCCATAAATTTACATCAAATTTGTGCTGAATCATATCCCACACACACAGAAGAAATGAAATCCGTTATCAATAAGTACAACAAATTTGAATAATCAGAAAGGCGAGTGACTATTCTTGTTTCTTTTCCATTTAACTCGTTCCACTCCCCGCCGGAGCCCACATTGTCTTCCCTCCACCCTCACCCCTGTGCCAGTTTTTCCACTTTTCTCTCCCAGTTCTTGATCTTCTGCCTGTCGTCAGAAGCTCTAGGCCCGAATCCCCCTCTGCCTCGCCTTCCCTAGCTGGCCGCCGGTAAGGTCAGTAGTCGCGACCATCATCACAGCCGCCTGGCCCGTGCAGGTTCACATTTAATTTGGGCAGATAGTAAAGAAACAGTGGAGCCAAAAACTGGTGGGTCATTTTCCTTTATTCTAGACTCCTACTGGCCAATGGTTAAAAAACAAACACACGGGGCACCAAAACCCACTCACATGTTCCCCCAGTTCCACAACCAGGAGAATCTTTCCAGTTTTCCTAGAATCAAAGGCCCCACCAGCCTTATTCACCTCTGTTCCCCATCTCCTTCTCCTGCACAAACTGGCTTCTCCTTCAGCATTCCACCATTTGGGCTGCCTCCTCCACGTGGCCTCCCTGCCCTGCTATAACATGGGCTCCTCCTCCCTACCACACTGCCGTCTCCTCTCCTAAAATGGCCTCCGAACTTTACCTTTTAAAACCTTTTGGTGTGAAAGGCCCTCCTCCAGCACACATTAGCAAAACCAAGCCCCTACCCAAGCAAGAAGGTAATCTGCCGCCCCACATGGGCAGTGGCCATCTTTAACAATAAGAGTGAGAAAAAAACAGAAAATTAGATTTTACAGCTCATTCGCTGAACACTGCCCTTTCTTGCTGAAGTCTCCCTCCGCCCCCTTCTGGAACTCTTCTATCAGCAGAAGGTGCTGCCCTTCTGCTTCCGCTGGTGCCCACCCCATACCCTACAATGCCCCAGCCAATCACGCCCAGGCCTGGACCCCCTCAGGATGACAATTACGGGTCCCCAGCCTGCCAGGCCATCATCAGCCCCACTCAGTCATTTTGAGCATCTACTAGTGGTTTGGTGGGGAGTGGAACTTATTTCCACCCCCTGTTGCCCCGCTGATTGGCAGCCAATGGGGTTAGGGGGAGCAGCCAGCAACTAACTGATTGTTTGCTGCTGGGCAGGGAGGGCTTAGTGGGGGCAGAGTGAGGGCCCAGGAGCTCAGGGGGCTAAGAGACAGAGGATGCTCTAAGTCAGGAACCAGGCCAGGATCCCCTGCCGTCTGTCTGGTGTCTGGCTGCCGGCCCCGGTAGAAAAATGGCTGAGGCCCATTGCAGAGTGTCTTCAGGTAGGGCGGAGAGAGGAGGTTTACCTTCTACAGCGTTAAGGCCAGTGGCTCAGTGGACCTCAGGCCTCAGGAGTCTGCAGAAAGACTGACTGCTGAGTATACCTGGACCTGCAGTCCCCTGTCCCTGGATGAAATCAAGAACAAAGGAAAGGCATTTAGCAACCAGCCCATGGGGGCTCCTGGCAGGACCTGTCAAATCGGCCTTCCCTTGACAGGAGCAAGAATTGGGGACCTTAGCTGACATAGAGATAATTATTGGGGACGTTAGCTCACATAGAGCTAATTATATATATATATACAATTAGCTCTATGTATATATATCTGCCACTATAAACCACAATCATGATGAATCATTTTCTTTGCAGGCTCATCAGATCAGACTGGGCTTCTAACTCAGGCAAGGAGAAGCGTACTTTGGGGAAGGAGTGGCCGTGAATATTGCCCCAGTTGTACAGTTCAGAGGAAAACTGAGCCAAAAATCTCTTCTGGAGGTTTACTTCGCTTCCTTTAATGAGAACTCTGACATTTTTCGCTTGGGCAGCCAGAATTTGAACTGCAAATACTGTCGAGAGAAGTATCGAAAGCTTTAGGGTGTTCCCCGTGTGTCCAGGGCTGTTGGGACTTGGCCAGTGTCATCCTGCCAGTCAGGAGAAAACCTATAAGGAAAGGCCCAGGTTTCTAACGGTAAATTCATGTTGTTCTTTCCCCATTTCTCCAGAGAGATTTTTTTGTTTGTTTGTTTGTTTTCTTTTGTTTTTCATCCTTACCTGCCGGTCCATTCCTCAGATCAAGCTATTTTGGAGTTGCCACATCTAAAACTCGCTCCAGCTTTGGGAAGTGGAAAGCATCACTCAAAAAGCACCTAAGCTTTTCTTCTAACACTATAGGTGTATCTAAATACATACATGAAGCTGGTCCTGGGGCTACCAATATATGTGGAAAATTGGGTCCCTGGGGAGTTTTCAGAGAGCTAAGGGGACATAAAAATAGAGGCTAGAAAAAGAAACGAGCATGCAAAACAGAAACAGATTCATAGATACAGAGAACAGGTTGATGGTTGCCAGAGGCGGGGAGGGTTGGGGGACTGGGTGAGAAAGATGAAGGAACTCAGAATTAAAACATGATAGTTGCAAAACAGTCATAGGGATGTACAGCCAGTATAGGGAATATGGTCATTAGTACTGTAATGACTATGTGCAGGGCCGGGTAGAGGTACTGAAAACCTCACGGGGACAGTTTGAACTACAGGATTACTTAACTGCTATGCTGTACATCTGAAACGAATACAAAATAATACGGAATGTAATTGAAAAATAAAATAAAAGTAGAAAAGAAATAAAACCCTCTGATGTGGGCTTTCAAAATATGTAATTAATATTAACAACGTGTTTTGTTTTTTATACATTTACAAAAGGGTAGAAAAATACAGAATAATGACACCAAAGTAAAAATTCAGCACCCACCTCCCAAATAAAGACATAGAATAAATAATATGAGAAATAAGCTAAAATATTTAGAGCAATTTTCCTAGGTCATAGGAGATTTTACAGTCTTCTTTCTACAGCAAATCAAATGCCATTTAACTTTAAAAAAGAAAAGAAAGAGAACAGAGGCTCAAGTCATGTGTTAATTCTTAGTCCTAGGTGGAAAACTTTAAGTCAAGGGCACCTGGTCTTAAACTGGTTCCGTGCAAATGGACTGTCGGAACATTTGAGCTAAGGAGCTAAGAGCAAAGGAGAGTTGCGCAGCCGTTTTACTTATTTTTAATTTTTTTGAAAAAAGTTAACGAACAATATAATTAGCTTTGTTTCTGTCAGCCTGGGCTGCTGTTGAGGAGGTATCTAGAGGCCTTCTGGTATAGGTGCCTAAGAGCTTAAATGGCATTTAATTATTATTATTACTCAATGTCAGGCTCCATAAATGAAAAGAGATAAAAAAAGAATTGCTTGCAGCGATACTGCCTTGGTTTGTGATTTCATCACATCTCACAAGCGAAGCAGGTTCGAGCTGGCAGGTGGGGCATGAAACCTCTCAGGAAAACCCAGCAACTGGAGATGCTGTGTCAACTGAGTGGCAAGTTTCTCTACATGCTGGGGGAGGAAGAGGCTTGCTACTCTTTTATTTTTCCTCCCCCATTTTATTTTAAAATACCTCCAACCTTGGCTGTCTGGCTTCAGATAAGGAAAGCAAACAGGAGAAACAGCATCACACAGAGTTTATTGTCTTAGGGGTACGTGGCCTCGAATGGAAGACTCCTTGGCTCTCAACAGCTTGCTGATGGCCTGTCCTGCTTCCTGACATATCAGGGAATGCTCCCAAGGAGCAGCAGTACCGAAAGGCTCAGCGAAACATGGTCACTGGAAGGGGCAGGATGCTTTCCCACCTGAATGCCAGCCGAAAGCAAGGTACAGACCAGGAGGCAGCGGAAGGCAGATGGACCAAGTTATGTCCACTTTTCCTACAGTCTATTTCATCGACAGGTCAGGTCAGAATGAAACCAGATGGTTTGCCAGAGGGCAATATATTGGCAGGCAGTACCTTCTTCTTAGCGTGAGACATTAGGCTGTTAGGAACAAGAGCTTGGCGCTGAGTTAACCCTAGACGTTCAGCTCAGGGATGACCTTCTTTCCACCTCCTTGGATTAAAAAGAGAATAGATTAGGTGGCCCAGCATGGTGAGAAGACCAGAAGTCTTAGCTATAGTCTAGCCCCTTCTTTTTCTATTTTTATTCCCTAAAGCAAAATCTCAATGGTAAGGTTTGTAAACCTTTCAGGTCCCAGGACAGCGACTATGGTCTGCAACATTATGGAATTCAGGATGTGTATAGGGTTTGTATACAATGGGCATAGAATAAATGGGCTGACTAGCAGTCTCATAGTCCCTGGCCTGCCAGTATCTGCTGTAGAATCTTCCTTAGATGGGACCCAGCTGGTCATGGTGCCAGGGGTTATTGATTTTCTAGTGTTGCCCCAGAGAGCCCAGGCCTTACAGACTCTTCATCACTGTCACTATTTATATCAGTTATGTATAACAAACCCTCCCAAACACTAGTTGCTTAAAATCCTGGCAGGTTATGTAGCATGTGATCTGTGGGGCAGCAACTTGGGCAAAGCTCAGCTGGGTAGTTCTTCTGTTGGTCTCATCTGTAGCAGCGGGGGGTGGGGGGTGGGGGTCAATGGCCTCACTCACCGTGTGGCAGCTCAGTGGTGGTTGGCTATGAGTTTCTCACATCTAGCAAGCTTTTCTGGGCTGTTTCCTATGGTGTGGCGGGGGATCACCGGTTCCCAAGGACATAAAAGCAAGGATGAACCTGACTGCACAAGTGCTTTCCAGCCTTTTTGTGAGGCACATTTGCAAACACTGCATCAGCCAAAACAAGTCACATGGCTGAGCCAAGGGTCAGGGTTACAGACAATGGCTGGGACACAGGCAGGAAATTATTCATGCCATTTTGCAAACAATCCACCATGTCAATACATCAAGGTCAACAAAGAATCCAATCTTTTTGACTCTCAGGGGTGAAATTTCATTTGCAGATTTCCAAGATGTTGAAGAGGGACTCTTGGTACCAGATGTCTTATTTGAGTCTCTGTTTCTCCACTTTTCAAGCTCTGTTTTCCCATCTGATAAATGGGGATAAATATTCACCTCACAGGGTTGATCCAGGCTCAGTAAGGGCTAAATATTGGCTGTGATGTTTCACACCAGTAAAATGGGTTCACAACGTCTTCTCAAGCTACCTACTCATCTCCACAGGCACTCAGTCCTTCTGCAGGTATGGGAAGCTCACTGTTGGTGGTGGTCCTTGAGAGGGATTTAGGTGCACAGGAAAAACTGCCTCGAATAACATCGACTCCTGTGGGACCCGTGCCCCTTGTTCAATTCTCTTTCAGTCCTTCCTCTCAGAAGTCTGGATCTGATGCTGATACACCTTAACACCTCTCTTACCCCATGTCAAGCATCACACAGCTTTTAGAATTATTTAGAATTCAACATCATTTTATTTTTAATGTTCACATTTTCTTTCTATTTATGACAGCTGATAATTCAAGAAATTAATATAAATAAACCTTAGCAGCTTGCAAAGCAATGTTAACTATACAACACGCGGTTCATTCATTCAGCTGTTCAACCCATCTTCGGACAGCCCCACCATGTGCGAGGCCCTGCGCCTTTCATCAGAGAACAGAGCAAAGCCCCCTGCCAGGGTGGGGCTCACGGTCTCATGGCAGGAGCCTGACGGCGGTCAGGAAAGGGCTGGATTTGGAGATGTGCTTCTTGCGGGTGACACACAGGTGCCCGCCCTGCCCACTTCTGGCCCTGCAGAGCGGTAGTGCTGGGGTCAGGAGTGACCTCCGGGCTGAGACCTGGGCGCCCCTTCCCGGGAGCCCGGGCGCGGGCCAGGGTGGCCCCGGGGCCCGCCCGGCTCTGGCTGCTGCCCAGGCGACCGCGGCTCCTCCTCCCCTTCCTCCCGCCGAGGCTGACGTGGAGGCGACAGCGCGGGCGGCCGCGGGAGGCGGCGGCACAGCGGCTCGGAGGTCCGGGCCCTCGCGGGGCCGGTGGCGGCGACGGCGGCGGCGCAGCAGGCGGCGGCGGAGGCGGAGGGCGGCATCCATGCAGCCCGCCCGCGCCCGCAGCAGGAGGCCATGAACGGCGACCGGACCGAGAGCGACTGGCAGGGGCTGGTGAGCGAGGTGAGGCCGAGGCGCCGGCCCGGCGGGGTGGGCCGTGCTCCCGGGGGGACGACCGCCAGCCCCGGGCCCGCGCTCACGGGTGGGCGAGCCGGGGCGGGGACGCCCGCAGGGAGCCGCACCGGTGGCCGCGGCGCCCGGGCCCCGCGCGGCCCGCCAGGTGCGCTCTTCCCGCACTTTCCTGTCTGTCCCGGTGCCACTTTCCTCCACGCCATCTGGTGCCAGCCTTTGGGGAGGGGCCTTCCCTCCGGCAGGGCTTGGCCCTGGATTGGAGAGAAGCCCGGGATCCGGCCGGAGAAGGAAGCCAAGCCCCACCTGCCTTCCAGTCACCACTGTTTTGGAACCAAGCGATTGGATGCCCAGTGATGAAGCGGAAAGGAGATTCCAGGGGGAAATCCGGGTCCTGGGGACAACACCCGGGCCAAGTGGCCTTGCCCGCAGCGGAGGTTCTGGTGGGGGAGGTCAGGATCCTCCGCAGCCTTCATTCATTCACTATGGAATTAAATCAACACGTGTTAACTGTCGGCCTACCAAATGAAACACAGGTGCAAAAGTCATTCGCTCTGTGGAAGCAGAGACACCACGCCCCCCTAACTGTTTTGTCATAAACACTCCTGGGCCCCTGGATCCGTTTTTTGGATTCCTATACAGTTTCCTTTTCAGTCTACCCTAAGAGTTTTGGGCTTGGGGGGGGGGTGCTGCCTGACTTTAGTAGGTGAGAGGGATTGCTGATGTCTCCCTCTCACAGGTAACTTGCTTGTCCTGACTTGCCGTTATTTGTGAGGGTAGTTACCCGTGTCACCTAGCCAGGCTTACATCTACCAGAACCTCTCCCTTCTCTCCGTCCTAAGAATGATCCTCCATCCCCAAAGCCTACTGCGGGGCTTCTTTTCCTGCGCGCACATGCGCAGTGTAATGGTTTGCTCTTTTCCTTCCCTTGGGCGGGGGTGGGGGTGGTGGAAGGGAAACTCTGTACCGACTTTCTCTTCTAAACATTTTCTGGGCCTCCAGGTCAGCCTAGTAACAGTACTTCACGTCTAGCGTGTGCAATGCGTTGTATTTCTGAAGAGGAATGAGATGTCACAGCTTCTCCCATAGTTGAATTTGTTCACTCCCGGTCTAGTAGTTGAAAGCTTCTGACTCCATAGGGTTCTGATACATTGCATTGCAGCCTGTTCCCATTTCCCTCACTTGCAGGCATGTTTTCTGGGTATATTTTCTCTTGGCCCATCAAAAATTATACACAGCAGTCAAGGAGGCTGAAAGTGGTTCTTCATAGAAGTCCAGTGTTGGACTCGAACATGGTAGCAGAATACTCAATGGATGCCCCGTAGGGGCCTAGTACATCACTAGGTCCTGGGGATTCAGTGGTGGAGAGAGAACACTTTCTGCCATCAAAGGACTCCTGGAGCATAGTGTCGTTTGGGCGGGGCCCTCCCAAGTTATGCTAATACTGAAAGAATGCAAAAAAATGGAATGCGAAGGATGGAAAGCCAAAGGTAGAAGGGCGCTCTGTTTTGTAATCCCACAATCTCCCTGCTAGGCTGTATCTTTTATTTGGCTTTCTTCCAAAGCCCACACACTGAGCACCATACACAGCAGGTGCCCAGAAAATGCGTGCAGAATAAGTTGAGAGCCAGGACTTGTCTTGCCTATCCCAGCTGTGTTTCTCCAGATTTATGCCTTCCACAGACATTCATTAAAGGCTTAGGATGTGGAAGGCACACAGCGAGGGCCTGGGAGGTGTGAAATGAATGTAACATGCTTCTCACCTTCACAGTAGCTAACAGCTATTTCTTGTGTCCATCTCCGATGTTAAGCATTTTGCATGGCCTTATTCTCATAGTGGTATAAGGAAGAAATTATTTCTTATTTTACAGATAAGGAGACTGTGGCTCAGACAGGCTAAGGACCTTGCCCAGGGCCTCACAGCGGGAGGGGCAGAGTTGGAACCCAGGTCTGTCTGACTCCGGAGCTTGTGATCACAAGGACACACTTTGTATTTTAATCATCTGTTCATCTGTTTGTATCTTCCACTAGACAGTAGGTTCTCCACGGGTGGGAACCGTTTCTTCATCATTTTTGACTCCTCAGCAACTGGATTAAATGTTTCTCATGGTCTACAGATCAGAGTTGTTTTAGAAGCAAAGAGTCACTTTGCATTTTGGGGGGAAGTGCAATATGTTGAGTCTTACCCCAAATGTACTGTAGTGGATTGAAATCTCTCTCTGCGCCCTCCAATGGACACATCTACCTAACAATCTCCCCTCTACCCTGATGAGTGTGAACTTATTTGGAAATATGGTTTTTGCAAATGTGATCAAGTTTAGAATCTCAGGATGATATCATCCTAGATCTGGGTGATGTCCTTATAAGAGAAGATAGAGTTGAGACATAGAGACACAAGGGAAAAGGCTATGAGAAGACTGAGACACACCCAGAGGAAGGCCAGATGAAGATAGAGGCAGAAATGGGAGTGATGAAGCCACAAGCCAAGGAATGCAAGGGGTGGCCAGCAGCTACCAGAAGCTGGAAGAGGCCTGGCACCCATTCTGCTTCAGAGCCTTCGAAATGAACCAGTTCTGCTGTCACCTTGAGTTTGGACTTTTGGCCTATCCAGCCATGAGAGAAGAAATTTCTGTTTCTTAAGCCACCAGTTTGTGGTCATTTGTTATGGCAACCACAGGAAACTAATACACACAGGGCATGAAAGTGCCTGGGAGGTACAGCGCCAAATCCCCCTTTTCCACAAACTGAACTGGCCAGGTGATTCCCCCTCTCACTCAAGTTCAGCTGGCCAGGTGCAGACTGTGCCGGGCATGGAGAATTGGCTGGTACTCAGCCAGGTAGAATTTAAAGAAAAGTATAGTCAGTGGCCAGTGACCTTTCAAAGTGATTTTGGCTCCTACCAAAGGTACTGCAGAAGTTGCCACCAGACATCTAACTTGGGCTGAATGGGCTTTTTGACACATGTACATCTATTTCTGCACAAGTCCTGGCTTCTCACTCCCACCCGGGTCCGCACTCCAGTGCCCTTCCTGCCCAGAGCCCTGAGCTCTCTTTCAATCAGTTTGCTTCTGCAGCTTGCCTCTAGGAAGCAGTTTTCATTTAAAATGATTCTGCAGAGATCAGTTTTATTTTCATATTTTCAGTATAACAAGCTGAAATTACCGCCTTCTCGCAGGCCCTGGAGTAAACATGGCCACGCATGTGAAGGAGGCATAGCTGCTGTTCTATTTGGAAAATTAAATGTCTGCAGAGGGGGAAATGTTTGCCTCATCACCACCTGAGGTGATCTTTCCAAATCAGGGGACAATTTTGAAATGCAGCCGTGCGGACAATCAATAACTTTTTTATTTCCAAGATAAAAATTTTGGTCATTGCTCAGCCTACTGCCCTATGATAAATAAGGCTTAATTTAGTTTCCCTATTTGAATTTTGGTTAATTAATTAGATAGCACTCACTCTTGTATTCCTGGAGTGTGTTGTGTGCAGTCGCTGTGAGGCAGATAGAAGACAGTTAACCCTGGGCCTCTGCCCCAAGTGCAGCGACTGACTTTTGGAAGAGAAGGGTTGAAGAGGTGTGGAGTCTGGCTCAATGGTTAAGGTAACAGCTCTGGGTCTTGGTTGTTGACAGATCTGGGGTGGGGTGGGATGAATGAGTCTTGGCTCTACCTCTTTCTTGAAACAAATGATCAAAAATTCAGTTCAAAGTGGTTCAGATCAGAGGGAATTCATTGGCTGATGTTGTGGGTTGAATTGTGTGCCCCAAAAGATGTGTTCAAGTCCTAACCTCCCCCTGTATCTGTGATTGTCATTTTGTTTGGGAATAGAATCTTTGAAGATGTAATCAAGTTAAGGTGAAGTCATCAGAGTGGACTCCTAATCCAATGATCAGCATTCTTATAGTAAGAAGAGTGAAATTCGGACACAGAGATGCACAAAGGGAAGACAAGGTGAAGTCACAGGGGAAAGAAGGCCACGTGACAACAGAGACAGAGATTGGAGTTATGCCACTCAAAGCCAAGGAAGGCCAAGATTGCTGGCCACCACCAGAAACCAGGAAGAGGCGAGGAAGGGTCCTCTCCTAGAGCTTCATTAAGGAGCGTGGCCCCACTGACACCTTGATTTCATTCTTCCAACTCCCAAGAATATCAGAGAATTAACTTCTGTTGTCTCAAGATGCCAATTTAGGTGCTTTGTTGCGGCAGCCCTAGCAAACTAATTCAGCTGAAGTGGCTAATAATCCCAAGATAGGGGTGAGTCGAACACAGCTGGATTCAGTACTCAAAAAGGTGCGCTCTGTCCATCTTTTGGGCCTGCATGTTGCCTGCCTTCAGTATCATCCTCCTATCCCCTCAAGTTCAAGTCCAGAGCTGAAGTCAGAAACTCCTGCATAGTACATCCTGTAAGATGCCCGGACTTCCTCCATTTGAACTCACTTAGATCACTGGCTTTCCCTTGGGGAAACGGCTAGGGAGTCTAGTGATGTGATTGCCTTAGGCCTGGAGTTGTGCATGAGGCCCCACCCACACCTCACGGACTGAGAGCATCCTGGGACATTGGAGACTATTTAACAGAAGGAGGACAATGGATGTTGAAAGAATCACCACACTATGCAGCTTCCCTGAGCGTTTTATTTCCTCATCTTTAGATAGGATAATAAAGTACCTACCTCATAGGCACTATAATTGTGAGGCTGAAATGAAACCATCCTTGTTAGTGCTTAGCTCTCTGCCTGGTAGTAAGTGTCTAGTGGCCACTGTTACAATAAGGATGAACCTGAGGGCACACTCAGTTCTTCACAAAATGAAAACTTCTTTATTTGGCTATAACACTTTAATTTTGCTTACAAGTTCCCACTGTGAGGGTGATGGGAATGTAATCTGGACTGAGTCAGCCCTCTCCCATTTCCTTGAACTTGTATTTAAATTCTAGGGGCCTAAGGAGTACTCAGCCCTTGGCAGGGGTGGAGGGCTATATTTCTTTAGCCACACTCCGCATTTTTGCCAAGTATCTGGTCACTACCCTTCCTTGTCCTCCTTTTAGGCCCCTCTGGTCCTCCGGATACCTGTACCACACTCACGTGACTGCCTGAACAAAGAGCAAGTTGATATACAGCTGCACCATTGGAAGTCTCATATGTTGATGGAGGGACATAAAATGGTGCAACCCCTTTAAAAACAGTTTTGCCGTTTCTCATAAAGTCGTACATACACTTAACCAAATAATCCAGCAATCCTATTCCTAGGCATTTACCCAGGAGAAATGAAGGCACATGTTCACACAAAAACTTGTATGTGAATGTTTATATCAGTACTATTTATAATTGCTGAAAATTGGAAATCACCCCAATGTCCATTAACCGGTGAACAGATAAACTGCTACATACATCCTTTAACAGAATCCTGCTCAGTGTTAAGATGGCGCAGACTACTGATCCATGCAAATAGATGGATGAATCTTAAAAGTATTTGGCAACTGAAAGAAGCCAGGGTCGCAAATGTATCTACTGGAAGATTCCACTTATATGAAATTCTTGAAAAGGCAGAACCAAAAAGACAAAAACCAGATTACTCTTTGCGAGAGCCTGGGAGTAGGGTGAGCAGTTTGACTGCAGAGGAACACGCGGGAACTTTTTGGAGTGATGGGCATAGTCTATGCCTTGATTTTGGGGATGACTATGGGACTGTAGAAGTTTATGGAAATTCACAGAACAGGTGAATTTTTCTCTGTGTAAACTATGCTTCTAACTTATATAGAAAAATATCATTTAAAAAAGGGGGAAATGGATAATCAAGACAACAATCACTATAGGAACTTTACTCCTTACCTCTCTAATTCCTCAACTTATCATGTTTCCATCACAATTAGCTGTATCCCCCTAACTTCCGTCCTCCAGTCTTTACTACATTGTCCCCATCCCAGGCTGATTGAACAAAACTCAGTGTTTATTTATTTATAGATACTCATTGAGCTCTCCTTCCTTGCCCTTTTTGCAACTTTGAGATCTTTTCTAGTCTTTGTGTCTATGTGTGTGTGTGGGGCGGGGGATAGTCATGGGGAAAGGAGCTACCAGGAGACTCTTCTAGGCCCTGATATTTTAAGGACTGGGCTTTTAACTAAAAAGCCAGTTAACTGTGTTCTGATAGGCGCTCCCCTCCTTGGAACACAAAGGCAGAATGTCTGGCTTTTCAAAGGGGCCAGGAGTATGTAGGGAGAAACAGTGTCGGGGTTACAGGAAATGGAGGCCAGGTGGAAAGATAGGGTTTCCATTAATATTTTAAAGTATTCCTTATTTTATAATATTATAATTGAATGAAAAACAGTGCATAATATAGTGACCAAAACATTTTAGACATGTACACAGGCAGTTGGTGAGACTTTATGAAATAGGGAAATGCTTCTTAGAAGAAGTGGCGCTTAAACTGGGTCCTTGCCCTTTGGCTGAAGAGGATATGGACAGTCATGACAGGAAACAAGTGTGAACCCTGGGCAGGTAAATGACCTTTGAGGAAATGCACCAGATAAAGACAGAAGCTAGTGGGTTAAGGTATAGCGGACATTCAGGTTGGCTAGCCAGGTTGGACCAGATGGGGAACAACTTTAAAGCAAAACAATATGGTACCTGGTAACAGAGAGGCACTGGTTGCTATTCTAGCTGGAGTACAAGATGATGGAAAGACTTGGAATAGATTTGTTTCCACTGAACTCCATAATCACTGAGACCTGATCATCTGCAAGCCTTTATTTACAAAATAGAGACAAACTTGGTAACTTTGCCAGGAATCAGGGAAAGAAAAGTGACGATGAGAGATCAGTACTCAAGTTTTTTCCTGTCACCATCAACATTCCCTAATACTCCTGTTGCACCTGTGTCATCCCACTTATCATTGGGTTTTCTAACCTTGGACTTGTCTCTCTCACCACTGGACCCAAAAGATCTCAAACTCTTTGAAAGTGATCTTAACACTTAATACTTTTTGAAAGTAATCTTAATTTGTGATCTTAACAGTGAGCAGTGTACCTTGCCCTTTGTGGGTACTCCATGAATGCAGGCTATACGAATGCTTGGATGTTTGAATGTGTGAAGAGGAGACAGCATCAGTGGGAATAGAGAAAAAGGTATGGCAGTGAGAAAGGTTGTAAAGGATGGCCCCTACAGAAGTTCATAGCCAACTAGACTGGGAATATGGAATAGAATGAGTCCGAGATGACTCTTGATTGGTACAATAGAAGGTTTTGGGATGATTTAGTCTGCCGTGAGGAGGCTGAGTTCTGTTCAGAATTCTGCATTGTTCAGTTTCCTGGGAGCACTGGAACTCTTATGAGGCGGGCTTCGTCCTTGCTGGGAGCCTTTTTGATGAGCCCTTCTCTTCACAGAGGCAGACTAATTTCAGAGTAAGTTTATTAAAATTAGCATATAGGGGAAGGTGAACACAGCTGCTATTTTTAACTGATGGGGTTTGTGTTCTCTCCTGGACAGAGAAATTTGCATATGTGCTTCCAAAATTGACAATTTCTACTCCTATTATGTTAAAAATTAATTTACTGGCTCTCACATTGAATAAAATAATTGGCTGAAGATTAGAAGAGGACTTTGACTAGTCCCCGAATGAAAATAACCAGAGTAAATGACATTTCTCACTCACTGCCTGGTTTTCCACCAATAAAACCATACTGGAACTTCGGGTACCTCATGGCCAAGGGCTGTCCGTGTCTGTCACCCATCAGGGAAGACAGTACCAGTGTTAGGGAATGCCTGGTCCCCAGGGAACATGAACCTTTGGTTAAATCTTTATTTTGAAGTCTTCCTGTTTTCATTTTACCTTTTCTAGTCTACTCTGTGTTCATTATTTTATGCTATTTTAGTGTAACATCTTTTTTTCCCAAAGAAATTGTTTTGAAGTGTTTATTTTAATATGTTCAGAACAAAATGTAATCATTATAATTTAATAAATACAAAATTAAGAGAAACCAAATATCTGAGGAAAATAATTACAATACTCAGATGATGAATTAAAAGACACTGGAAAAGAATACTTGTTGAAATAGTGAATGCTTTATAGAATATTAACTAGATTATTAAAAGTTTAAAAACCTACTCTGTTTTATGTAATAGCTAAAAGCAGTGGCATTTGATCTGATGAGGAATTGTCAAATAGCTGTAAGCAATGATTAGGCTTCCTATGGGACTTATTGGGGGAAACCCAGGTTATAAAGCACCAACATATCTTAATTATGTTCAGGTTATCAGATCTTCGAGCCAGACCATCCTCTATACAACTAACCTATAGAGCCACTTTATAAATAATATAAAAAAAACCACTTTCCATCAGGGTTTCTTATGCAAAAGTGTTTGATGGGTATTCAAAGCACTCCTCAAACTGGCCGTGGCCTTTCTAGCCTGTGCCTCATTGCTCCCCTCATATATTAACTGCTCCAGCCAAACCCATCCGTCATGCATTCCAGCTTTCACCTTATTTTTATGCGCTGACCTTGTGCAAGTGGGCTTTCCACTTCTTCCTGGCCACTGCCTCTACCAGTCCTTAGGGGTAGAATAGAAGCCCACATCCCTCCTAAAATCACCCAGCTTTGAAGTGAGCTCTTCATTCGATTGCCTCATGTAGCTGCAGCACTGACGTGCCTCCTTGGAAAGGCCTCTCTGTGTGCATCTTAAGTCTGGCATAAGTTAGTGAGCTCCTGGGAGACCAGCCTATGACCAGCTGGGTCTGGTAGGAAACAGGGATTCTAGAATGATGAGCTTCATGCAATGATTTGAGAGAAGCGGGATGTGACTGAGGATACTGAATAGCATCCCAGAACCAACCTGGTTCTGGCCCATTTGCAGGGCCTCTCCTTCCATTTCATATCTGAACTTATGGAAAGAGACTCATGTAAGTGTCTATTAGCTGTATAGGGCGCTAGGATCCTGAGTTGGCCTTCATCATGGAGGTGGCTGATGGGGTAATTGTACCCCTTGAGGGGAGGAGAAGTTGCCTGCATAGGCTGGGAAGGTAACTTCTCTGCCAAGAGTGTGTGTGAGGGGCTGGACGGGCATGAGGAGCAAGCAGGACATGGAAGCCCACCTGTACCTGCACTTCTGTCCCCTTGCTCTCATCCACTCTCATCCCATGTGAGCCAGCCTTCCAACCCTTCTCTCCTCCCGAGAATGCTCTTGCCAAACCACCCAAGACCAGCCTCTTATTTGCCGCTCCCTGTGGTCTTTCTTCAGGACTCAAAACCTACTTGACGCCTGGCTGTGCGGCCTCTGACACTCCACTCTTCTTTCCCTACATGCTGGGCTTCTGCCTCCCTCCATGTGGCCACTGAACATGTCCCCCCATCACCTCACACTCAGTGTGTCCTGCACGCAATGCAACCTCCCTCTGCCTTCTCTGCCTTTCTGATCTTTCCTTCTTCCAACCCCTCTCAGTTAATGACAGCACTGTGTCTTTCCTGGTTCTTCTTCCCAACTTCCCTCACCCACCAATTTAATTATCATCAAGGCCCATGTTTTCTGCTTCTGTCCAAGTCCTTAAATCAGGGTCCCATGTCGCCATTCTCACTCTCCCGCCATGGCCCCGGTTCTCATCCATCCTCCCCAGGATATTTGCATCACCCTCCAAGATCTTCTTTCCTCCACACAGTTACTGGAGTTGCCGTTCCAAGCACCAACATGATTTACTGCTCCTCTGCCTAACGTCCTCTGGTGGCCCTTCAGGGCCTGCAGAGTGAAAGCCAGTCCTCCAGTTGGCCTCGAAGGGCTCTGCCCTCTCCTCATCCCTAGTCACTGCGCCATATACCTAATGCCCATTGTCTCCCCCAATCTCTATAGGACTCCTGACTGGTACCAGCTTGTTCCATGCCCCGAGTCACTTCTAAGCCTTTGCTTATGTCCAAAGGTGACCTTCTGCTTTAATACAGCCCAGCTCAAATATCATGGCTTCTATTTGGGTTTCCTACCTTTCTTGGGCCTGAAGAGGTTGGGAAGTAGATGGTGTATTTCAGTTGGGAAAATGGTGTGGGGTTTGTTGGCAGAATAAGAAGGCAAGGTAATGGGGTTCCTGAGAATGGGGGGCCCTCAGAGAGGAGGGTGGGCGGTCACCAATGTCTACTAGCACAATGCCAGGCAAATGGTACCTGGCAGGTACTTATAGAGGAAGGAAGAAGGGAAAGGGGGAATAACAAGAAGGAAAGTGGAAAGGAAAGGCATTCCCAACATTCTCTTTGAAGCCATGCCTGCGTACCTGTTGGTATGTTCTACTTCCAACCAAAGAGCGGGACTGAGTGTCCACATAGCCCCAGTAGACGCCCTGGCTCAGGCTCAGTGGGTCACATGTTATCAAGCTCTGCCCCTAAGTAGCTACATGGTCTTGGGCAAATGTCCTGACTTCTCTAAGCCTTAATTTCTCTGGACCTTATACACTCAGGAAAACAATATCTGCTTTGTGTGTCTCATTTAAGATGAGCCTTAAGTGTGGTGATGCGAAAATGTGTTTTAAAGTCATCGACCCTTTACGGCCAAGGTAGCAGTCCTGTCCTTGCTTGGACTTTAAGAAAACCCTTCCCAGACCTTCCGAGATGCTTCTGCAGAGAGAGGTGATGCGTCAGCTGCCAGCTGTCAAGATGATGCCTTTGAAAATTCATATTGATGGGGCACAGATTGACTTATCTGCTTGCTCTGCCATCTGCGGACCCCATGACCAAGGCAATATTGTAGGTGGCAGGGATGGGGCTCCCTTCTTCTAGCCAGTTCCAATTTGCTTTTTAATTTGCTCCAGGCTGGTGAGTTCTGTCAGGGTCATTCTGTTGCCTTTTCTTCTTTCCCGATAGTCCCTGGCGTGGCCAGACCTTTCAGCACGATTGTAGCTGTTCAGTCTATTTCCCGAGCACCTTCCATTCCCATGGCCTCTTCGGTGCTCCTCCGAGTCACTTTCTGACATCATGCCTCTCTGCCTGTCCTCCAGTCCAATCGCCTGCCCAAAGGGGTGGCCCTTCCCTGTTTGTCCCCCTCTCTGACTGCTTCACTTTCTTCGCCTGTTGGCGTCTTGAATAAGCCTCCTATTAAGCTGATGGCGATGCTCAGAAAAGACACAGCACTACCAGTAACCCCTCTCCCCACTGGGTTTTTGCAGGCGCCTCCGTCCACCTTCCTGCCTCCTGCATCTCCTACCTTCCCATCCCACCCGTGAAACTCTGGTCCTGACCCTACCTTGCTCAAAGACCTCCGTAGCTCCTATTGGCTCACACCTGGGTTCGGACTCTGTTGTCATTTAAGGCCTTGATTACTTTCACTGAAACCAAATGTTCCAGCCTTGTTTTGTATTTCTCCTTTTCGTGTGTCCGGTGCTCCTGGCAAACAGAGCCACTTCGGGTTTCCACACACCTGGCCTCGACTCAGGCTGTGCCCTCCGCCGGACACTCTTGTTCTCTTACTTCTCCTCACTCCCCTTTCGAGACTTGGTCATGGGTGACGAGCGCCGAGCCCCCTCCTGACAGCTCCCTTGACTTCCGCAGGCCCATAGCGTCTAAGCGTGCATCTGTGACCGGTGTCCCCGGGCCACCTCATGTTGGAATTATCTATGTTCTCACCTCGCTTCCAGCCAGAGTTACTCCGAGCAAGAAAGGGCTGATTCATTGGTGAATCACCCGCTGTGCCCAGTGAAAAGTCCTGTGTGTAGTGAACAAATTTAAAAGAGATGACAAACCTATTGGGTTCTCAGTTAACACCTGAATTGAAAAATTACTGAATAATAAAAAAGGACAACCACTTTTCTTTCTTCGTCTTCTCCTTCTTCTTTTTTGTCATAACACCATTTTCCTCCATTTCTTTCCCCAAAGTCCTCTTATATCCATTTGATCTCACAGACGTTCTGAGTTTCAAAAGATTTTCATCTTTTAAAAGAACTGAGTCAGATTGCCTTTTATTAAACTCTAAGGGATTTATGAATTTACTAGAAGGCCATTCCTCCTTCCCTGTCTCCCTTCCCCCCTTCTTTCCCTTCCTCTCTTCCTAACTGGAATTTTATTGCATCAGAAACATTGCTTGGAAAGGGTCGGGCAGAAGCTGCGGTGGGGCCTCGTTTGGTTGTAAAGAGCTGCTCTCCATAATGGCCTGTGACGTGCACGATGGAGGGTCTGGACACGCGCCAGCCTTGGACTCCGCCCTGGGCTGCAATTTAAGCTTGCTCCGAGGTTATCTGCCACCCACTGTTGACTCTCATGCAAAGAAACTGTGTAATTTTTTTGATTCCTATGGTCATCTTCTCTTCATGAGAAATAATAAAAACAACTCTTGACGTTTGTCTTTCTTCTCCTGAAATTGAAGAGGAGTTACTATGTCCCGGGCAGTTTGCTGAAAGTTGGAGTGCACAGTCCACCAGGGTATTGCCACCTTCTTCTCCATTGCCTAAACTAACCCTCAAACCACATTGCCAGTCCTCATAGTAGAGACGAAGAAACGGAAATTCAGAGCCCTTCTTTATGGTCACCCAGCAAGGATCCACCTCCCACACGCTCCTGCTCCACCCCCAGCCCAGTGGTCTGGTCCGGTCCAGTCCGGTCAGATCAGTAGGTAGCTGTTGGGGGCTGCCTGTGAGGGACGGAATCTGTGAATGGGGAGACATTTGGGAAGGAGAGTGAGCAGCGAAGGTGTTACCTGGAAATAAGAAAGCCTTGGGTCGTGGCGGATTTAGCTTTAAATACCCAAGTGATAGGAATTCACCGCACACCTGAATTTGGAAAATATGGATACATTTAAAAGGGAAAAATAAAATTAGTACTGAGAGCTGACTGCTGTTAACATGTTCATGCATAATTCTTCAGTTTCCCATGCCTTTATTTCTTAAACTGAGCTATTTTATTTTTTCTTTTGTGTGGAGACACAGACATGCAGTGAAAGCCTGCGGTGAATGCGCAGTGCCTTTTCCGACGTGCGCGCACCTGGGTCACTGCCACTCAGATCAGGATATACGACATTCCCAGCTCCCCGGAGGTTCTGTGTCTCCTTTCCCAGGCAGCCCCTCCCCCAGGTCACCACTGTTCTGACTTCCGTCAGTGTGTGCTGTTTTCATAACTTGTTCTTTTTCCCACTCAGCAGTAAGTCGTGAGTAGCTTCCATGTCACTAACTCACTGTTGTCCTCACGATCATTCGTCATCGCGGCAGCATAGGCGTCCACGGTGCTGACAGTCCACGCAGTTGTTGGACTTTGAGCCCATGTCTTAGACTGATTGTGTTGTTCTGTGAGAAAGCCAGGTGTCCGACCAGGGCTTCTGTTTAGGTTTAGAGCAGGCAGCTGGGTCAGTGACTTGGAGAGTTTCCTGTGTTTCTTTGCGAGGTCTGCTTGTGCCTTCCCAGGCGCACTTGCTGCTCTGAGGCCATGTGTGTCACGGTGCACAGCCTGCTGCCCCTCCCTGTGCCGGGAAGGGCATCTTGCACCCTGGCACACGGTACAGAGGTTTCTACAGGAGAGCAAATTCTAGGGTGTGACTTCATCCCGCTCCTTAACTTCTTTTTTAAAAAATCATTTTTAAAAGAGGAGAACATTTCATTGAACAATTAAAAACCAAACCAAACTGGGTTTAAAGAAAGGTTCTTTCTGACATTGGAGAGCTAGGAAAATAGCTGTTTTGGTTACTGGAGTCACTCGTGAAGGCGCAAGGAGAAAAATGTATGCGTCTCCCAGAAATACTCTCTTACCCCATGCTGAACGCTTGAGTTGGGATCATGTACGTAGGCGTTCACCACGCACATTTGGGAACCTTGATTTAACCCTCTTTCAGTTTAGCTTTTGATTCTTTTACTACCACTGTCACTCCGACACTATTACTTCTTCTGCTCTTAGTATTATCTAACAGCAATAAGGTTTTCCTTATACTGTTTCCCTTTATGAAGCACTTGTTGTCTGCCAGGCGCAACAGGAAGCATTTTTCATATAATATCCAGTTCAGGCACATAGTCAAAGGAAAAGGAAACATTTTGTTGAGCCCTTTTAAATGTGCTGAGTCCTGAGCTGAATGCTTAATATATGCGACTTCATTTATTCCTCACAATAGCCTTGGGAGGCAGCCAGATTGCCACCATTGTATAGCTGTGGTCAGTATGTGAAGAGGTGAGAAGTAAACATAAGGGAATCTGTGAGTAATGAGAGAGCTGGGAGTTGAACCCCAGGCTTTTCTGATGCCAAAGACTGTGTTTTTCCCACTCTACCATAGCCTCACTGGAGGGAAAGATTGATGGGTGGATGGATGGACCAATGAATTAACCTGATACAGCAAAATAATCATTTTTCACTCACTGAATTATGGAGCAAGAATGAAAGCATTCCTTCATTTAAACTCTATTTAATACCTTGATATAGAACTTAAACACTTTTGTGTCATAGATATCCAATGTCACCTGTCACTGGTGACAAAGGGTTCTAATATAAACTCAATTACCTATCTTGCATTATAAAGTGACAAATTTCCTCAATATCAGTTGTTTGGGCATAATGGTATATTATTTAGAATTACTTTTGTTGTTTTGTTTGTTTGTTTGTTTGTTTACAGGGACAGAGAGAGAGTCAGAGAGAGGGATAGATAGGGACAGATAGACAGGAACGGAGAGAGGTGAGAAGCATCAATCATCAGTTTTTCGTTGTGACACCTTAGTTGTTC
This sequence comes from Rhynchonycteris naso, assembly GCA_037038555.1. Lineage (NCBI taxonomy): Eukaryota > Metazoa > Chordata > Mammalia > Chiroptera > Emballonuridae > Rhynchonycteris > Rhynchonycteris naso. The sequence goes on from CM072996.1 coordinate 301,483,928, forward strand.
ATTGATTGCTTTCTCACATGTGCCTTGACTGCGGGCCTTCAGCAGACCGAGCCACCCCTTACTGGAGCCAGTGACCTTGGGTCTAAGCTGGCGAGCTTTGCTCAAGCCAGATGGGCCCACACTCAAGCTGGCAAGCTCGTGGTCTCGAACCTGGGTCTTCCGCATCCCAGTCCGATGCTCTATCCACTGCGCCACCGTCTGGTCAGGCTATTTAGAATTAATTTTAATGTAATACCAAAAGCAACAATGGTTTAAATATCATAGATTTATCTATATTTCTCTCTCAAGAACAATAACTTTGGAGTAGGCAGTGTAGGGCCAATATGGTTGCTCACAGTTTGTCAGGGATACAGGACAGGCACCTTCAGTTTTTCTGGTCACCCATTCCATTCCCAGAGTGAGGCTTTCCATTTTATAGACCAATATATTACAGGAAGAGAAAAAGACATGGAAAAGTGTGTGCCTTCCCCTTAAGGAAACTTGCCAGAGGTTCCACAGGACACCTTTGTTTCCAGCACCTTGTGTCTATGTAGGGGATCAGAGTAGTACCTATGTCATAGGGTCTCCTATGAGGTATAAGTGTATAAAGTGCCCACAGCAAAGATGGAGGAGTCAGCCATCAGTATTTTGACTGATATTTCCATGGTCATATCTAGCATTTGAGTCCATCAGGCTTGGTAGGACTTTCCCAAGTAGGACTTATAACTTCTTTAGTTTTTTGCCTTCTCACCCAAAGTGGACAGCAACCAGTCCTGATGAATCCATGAAGATGATGATGGATGATGGTGATGATGACGATGATCAAGATACCTCTTAGTAAATGCCAGCTACATGTCAGTTACTGGGCTAGACACCTTGCTTTATTATCTCCTTTAATCTTCTCACAGACCTTATAAAGTAGATATATCGTGGTCCTCATTTTACAGATCAGGGGCTTTGGGCTCAGCGGGAGATGGACGAATTTGCTCAAGGTCGTTGCACTAGATGTGGCAGGGCAGGGATTAGAATCCAGGAAATTTAGACCCCGAAGTTCAGGGCTTTAATGAGGTCCTCCCCACTGCCCTCCATATACTTTTAGGTCTCTCTGCCTCTGAAATTTCATCCCCTTTTGCAGGGTCAGCCTGATCACACAGCATTGGACATTTTGTCTTGATGCTGCTCTTGGTAGTGATCCTGATTATTATTGAATGCTCCCTACTGAAAGAGAAGTGCTCCAACCTTGACATTACCTGCATTGGTGATGTCTGCTGTGCCCTTCTCCAAGGAATGGTTTTTTGTGTTTTTTTTTGTTTTTTTTTTTTTAATATATATTTTATTATTATTAATTCTAATGGGGTGACACCAATAAATCAGGGTACATATGTACAATGAAAACATCTCCAGGTTATCTTATCATTCAATTGTGTTGCATACCCATCACCAAAAGTCAAATTGTCCTCTGTCACCTTCAATCTGGTTTTCACTGTGTCCCTCCCCTCCTCTCTATCCCACTGTTCCCTCCCTCCCCCCATCCCATAACCAACACTCTCTTGTCCATGTCTCATACCCTCACTTTCATGTCCCACCTATGTATGTAATCGTGCTGTTCTCAGTTTTTCTTTTTTTCTGATTTACTTATTTCACTCAGTATAATGTTATCAAGGTACATCCATTTTGTTATAAATGATCCGATGTCATCGTTTCTTATGGCTGAGTAGTATTCCATAGTATATATGTACCATAGCTTTTTAATCCACTCGTCTTCTGACGGACACTTGGGCTGGTTCCAGATCTTCGCTATTGTGAACAATGCTGCCACGAACATGGGGGCGCATTTCTTCTTTTCGAACAGTGCTATGGTGTTCTTAGGGTATATTCCTAAAAGTGGGATAGCTGGGTCAAAAGGCAGTTCAATTTTTAATTTTCTGAGGAATCTCCAAACTGTTTTCCACAGTGGCTGCACCAGTCTGCATTCCCACCAGCAGTGCAGAAGGGTTCCCTTTTCTCCACATCCTCGCCAGCACTTATTCTGTGTTGTTTTGCTGATAAGTGCCATTCTGACTGGTGTGAGGTGATATCTCATTGTGGTTTTAATTTGCATTTCTCTAATGATTAGTGATGTTGAGCATTTTTTCATATGCCTATTGGCCATCTGTATGTCCTCTTTGGAGAAATTTCTATTCATTTCTTTTGCCCATTTTTTGATTGGGTTGTTTGTCTTCCTGGTGTTGCGTTTTATAAGTTCTTTATAAATTTTAGTTATTAACCCCTTATCAGATGTGCTGTCGAATATGTTCTCCCATTGTGTGGTTTGTCTTTTTATTCTGTTCCTATTGTCTTTAGCTGTGCAAAAACTTTTTAGTTTGATATAGTCCCATTTGTTTATCTTGCCTTTTATTTCAGTTGCCCGTGGAGATAAATCGTCAAATATACCGCTGCTACTGATGTCGGAGAGCTTGCTGCCTATGTTTTCTTCTAAGATGCTTATGGTTTCACGGCTTACATTTAAGTCTTTTATCCATTTTGAGTTTGTTTTTGTGAATGGTGTAAGTTGATGGTCTAGTTTCATTTTTTTGCAGGTAGATGTCCAATTTTCCCAACACCATTTGTTAAAGAGGCTGTCTTTACTCCATTGTATGTTCTTTCCTCCTTTGTCAAATATCAGTTGTCCATAAAGCTGTGGGTTTATTTCTGGGTTCTCTGTTCTGTTCCATTGATCTATGTGCCTGTTCTTATGCCAGTACCAGGCTGTCTTGAGTATAATGGCCTTATAGTAAACCTTGATATCTGGAAGAGTGATACCTCCTGCTTTATTTTTTCTTTTTAAGATTGCTGAGGCTATTCGTGTTCTTTTTTGGTTCCATATAAATTTTTGGAATATGTGTTCTATATCTTTGAAGTATGTCATTGGTATTTTAATTGGTATTGCATTGAATTTATAAATTGCTTTTGGTAACATAGACATTTTAATGATGTTTATTCTTCCTAGCCATGAGCACGGTATATGCTTCTACCTGTTTGTATCTTCCTTGATTTCTTTTATCAATGTTCTATAATTTTCCGAGTACAAGTCCTTAACCTCCTTGGTTAAATTTACTCCTAGGTACTTTATTTTTTTGGCTGCAATAGTGAAGGGGATTGTTTCCTTAATTTCTTTTGCTGATATTTCATTGTTGGTGTATAGAAATGCCTCTGATTTCTGAGTATTAATTTTATATCCTGCCACCTTGCTGAAATCATTTATAAGGTCCAGTAGTTTTTTGACTGAGACTTTAGGGTTTTCAATATACAATATCATATCATCTGCAAATAATGACAGTTTTACTTCTTCTTTTCCAATTTGTATGCCTTTTATTTCTTCTTCTTGTCTGATTGCTGTAGCTAGGACTTCCAGAACTATGTTGAATAAGAGTGGTGAAAGTGGGCAACCCTGCCTGGTTCCTGATCTCAAGGGGATTGCTTTTAATCTTTGTCCATTTAGTATGATGTTTGCTGTCGGTTTATCGTAGATGGCCTTTATCATGTTAAGGAATGATCCCTGTATTCCCACTTTACTGAGAGTTTTGAGCATGAATGGGTGCTGGATTTTATCAAATGCCTTTTCTGCATCTATTGAAATTATCATGTGATTTTTGTCCTTCCTTTTGTTTATGTGGTGAATCACATTGATTGATTTGCGAATATTGAACCAGCCTTGCCTCTCCAGAATAAATCCCACTTGATCATGGTATATGATTTTTTTCATATATTGCTGGATCCGGTTGGCTAATATTTTATTGAGAATTTTAGCGTCTAAATTCATCAGGGATATAGGCCTATAATTTTCTTTCTTTGTGTTGTCTTTGCCCGGTTTTGGGATTAGAATTATGCTCGCCTCATAAAACGAGTTTGGAAGTCTTCCTTCCTCTTGAATTTTTTGAAATAGCTTGAGGAGGATAGGAGTTAGTTCTTCTTTGAATTTTTGATAGAATTCACTTGTGAAGCCATCAGGCCCAGGACTTTTCTTTTTTGGGAGTTTTTTGATAACTGTTTCTATCTCATTTGCTGTAATTGGTCTGTTTAGGTGTTCTGATTCTTCCAGATTGATTTTTGGAAGGTTATATGATTCAAGAAATTTGTCCATTTCACCAAGATTGTCTAATTTTTTGGCATATAGTTCTTCATAGTATTTTCTTACAACGCTTTGTATTTCTGTTGTGTCAGTTGTTATTTCTCCACTGTCCTTTCTAATTTTATTTATTTGAGTCCTCTCTCTTTTTTTCTTGGTGAGTCTAGTTAAAGGTTCATCAATCTTGTTTACCTTTTCAAAGAACCATCTTCTGGTTTCATTGATCCTCTGTATTGTTTCCTTAGCCTCTATGTCATTTATTTCTGCTCTGACCTTTATTATTTCCTTCCTTCTACTCTTCTTTGGTTTTATTTGTTGTTGTTTTTCTAGTTCTTTTAGATGCAGGGTTAGGTTGCTTATTTGAGCTTTTTCTAGCTTCTTATGATATGCCTGTAGTGCAATAAACTTCCCTCTCAGAACTGCTTTTGCTGTGTCCCATAAATTTTGAGTTGATGTATGCTCATTATCATTTGTTTCTAGAAACTTTTTTATTTCTTCTTTGATCTCATTGTTAATCCATTCATTATTTAATAACATGCTATTTAGTTTCCAAGTGTTTGAGTATTTTTCAGTTTTTCTTTTGTGGTTAATTTCTAGTTTCATGGCATTGTGATCAGAGAAAATGCTTGATATGATTTCAATCTTCTTAAATTTATTGAGACCATTTTTGTGTCCTAACATGTGGTCTATCCTAGAAAACGTACCATGAGCGCTTGAGAAGAATGTATATTCTACTGCTTTAGGGTGAAAAGTTCTGAAGATATCTATTAAATCAAGTTGATCTAGTGTATCCTTTAAGTCTGCTGTTTCTTTATTAATTTTCTTTCTTGAGGATCTATCCAGTGTTGTTAGAGGGGTATTGAAATCCCCTACTATGATAGTGTTGCTGTTAATCTCGCCCTTTATATCCATCAAAGTCTGCTTTATGTATGTCGGGGCTCCTATATTTGGTGCATAGATATTTACAATAGTTATATCTTCCTGTTGAATTGTTCCCTTTATCATTATGTAGTGTCCTCCTTTATCTCTTACTACAGCCTTTGTTTTAAAGTCCATTTTGTCTGATATAAGTATTGCTACCCCTGCTTTTTTTTCATTTCCATTTGCATGAAATATTTTTTTCCATCCTTTTACCTTCAGTCTATGAGCATCTTTTGTTTTAAGGTGTGTCTCTTGTAGACAGCATATGTATGGGTCCTGTTTCTTTATCCATGCAGCTACCCTATGTCTTTTGATTGGATCATTTAATCCATTTACATTTAAGGTTATTATTGATATGTAGTTGTTTATTGCCATTTTATTCTTTAAAGCTGTATTCTTCTTTTGCTCTATTCATTCCTCCCTTTAAACTGTTCACAAGAGGCCCCTTAGTATCTCTTGCAGAATTGGTTTGGTTTTTATGAATTCCTTGAGGCTTTCTTTTTCTGGGAAGCTCTTTATTTCTCCTTCAATTTTAAACGTTAGCCTTGCTGGATAAAGTAGTCTTGGTTGTAGGTTCTTGTTCTGCATTACTTTATTTCTTGCCATTCTCTTCTGGCCTCAAGTGTTTCTGTTGAGAAGTCCGATGTCATCCTTATGGGGGCTCCTTTGTATGTGATAGCCTTTTTTTCTCTAGCAGCTTTTAAAATTTTTTCTTTATCCATTAGCTTTGGTATTTTAACTATGATGTGTCTTGGTGTAGATCTTTTTGGGTTTCTTTTTAATGGAGTTCTGTGTGCTTCTTGAATGTGTGGAGTGTTTCCCACCCTTAATTTAGGAAAGTTTTCTGCTATGATTTGATTGAACAAAGTTTCCATTTCCTGTCCTCTCTCCTCTTCTTCAGGCACCCCTATGATGCGAATGTTGTTTCTCTTCATGTTGTCACAAAGCTCCCTTAGAGTTTCCTCACATTTTTTAAGTCTCTTTTCCTTTTTCTTCTCTGCTTCTGTGCCTTTGTTTATTGTGTCCTCTAACTCGCTTATTCGATCCTCAGCGTCATCCATCCTGCTTTTAATTCCTTCCATTGTGGTCTTCAGTTCTGATACTGTATTTGTCATTTCTGTCTGATTCTTTTTTATTATTTCAATTTCACTTTTTATACTTGTTATCTCTTTATTTAGGTGTTCATAATGACTATCCATTGTTGCTCTAATTTCTTTGAACATCCTAACTATCATTATTCTAAATTCTGCTTCTGGTAATTTGGTTATATCTGGTTCATTCAGGTCCTTCTCTGGGGATTTCTCTTGATTCATTTGGTTTGCATTCCTCTGCCTGCCCATTTTTTCTGTGTATAAGCAAGTTGTGTCCACTGGAGTTCAGTAGGTGTTGCCTTTGTGTTCTCTAGGTGTGGTCTATCTGCAGGCCCCCCACCCCCTCTGCTGGTGCCTAGGGTGTTTGGGTATGAGCGTTGCCAGCGCCGGCCCACTGTGGCTTTTGCTGTGATTTCTGCCTCTCCTCCGTGGGAGGGGCTGTCACTGAAGCCACAAGATTAGCACCAAGGGTAGAGGTGAGCACCTTTCCTCAGCTGCGGACCCAGCCTATTTCCGGACTTCCGCCCAGAACCAGCAGTCGGAGCCTGCTCGCTACAGTTCCGCGGGTTAGGCGGGGCTTTTGACGTGCTCTCAGCTGTACACTTTTGCCCGCCCGGAGATTTAGCCCCGCCCTCGAGGCCAGGGCCCTTTGCGCAGGGTCGGAAACCAAGGTTTATTGGGGCGGGCGTGTTTGCTGGCTTCCGCTTAGCTGCGTACTTCCGCTCGTCCCGGACTCTACCCCGCCCCCGCGTTCGGAGCCCGCTCGTGCACGTATGAATTCTATCCGCGTTTTCTCCGGCCAGATGGGGATAATAGCGTGGGCTCAGCTGCGAGCCTCCACCCGTCTCGGGGTCCACCCCGCTCCCGCGCTCGGAGCCCGCTCGCGCACGTATACTGGCCAACCGCGGTTTCTCCGGCCGGGGGTGGGGGGGGGTGGGGTGGGGGGCGGAATGGTAGCGTCAGCTCAGCCGCGAGCCCCTGCCCGTCCCTGGTCCTAGCCCGGTCCCTGCGGTCAGGGCCGGCTTGCGCAGGGCCTGCCTGTTCCTGGCCTCCCGCTTTGTCCCCGTAAGTGGGATTAAAGGCGGGCCCGCAGCTTCCGGACTGCTCTCGCGCTTACCCTCCGACCCTCTGGGCTAGACCGATCTCCCACCGGCTTGGCCTCTGCCCACGCCGACAGAACCGCCTTTCAGCGTCCTGCCGCCCCACAACCCCAAGCAGCCCTCAGCAGAGTAGGAAGGGACCTAATACTCCACACTGTAGGCCTGGGAGCTCCCTCACTTGTTTCACAGCTCAAAACTGTCCAAACGCCTCTTCCATGCTCTGAGACTGCAGGCTGGGGCTTGGTTCCTGGGACCCAGGTCCCTCCCTCTCCGCCAAACTCTCCTCCCGCCCCGCGGGTCTCTCCGGGCTGCCGTTTGCTCCGGGGAGCTGGGCAGCCCTCTTCGTGTTTTCGCTATTCCTACCAGTCTCAATGTGGCTTCTTCTGTGTTCCTTGGTTGAAGAGTCCACTTAGTTTTGTTCAAAGTTGGTTTGTCCAGGTGATGGTTCTTAAAATTGAGTTGTAATCCACTTTGGTTCTGGGAGTTGGAAGTTGGTACGTCCGCCTACTCCGTCGCCATCTTGCTCTAGACTCCAAGGAATGGTTTAAGTGTCAGGTCCTCATTCTGTACTTGGAGAAGAGTAAAATGGAGCAGCCTATTTTATTGTCATTTAAATGCTCTCCTGATGAACATTGATGATGAAGGTAGTGGTGCTGGTGAACAAATTGACTGTCAAGGAAAGCGAGTAAAATTATGCCAAGTTAGCCTCATGATCTGTTGGTGATGTGTAGCCAGTGAGGATTTTGCCATCTTCCCGGAAAGCCATAATGAACTCAGGCCACACCCCCCCCGCCCCCCCGGGGCCTTTCACTAACGTAATCAGCTCATTTGCATAGTTAGGTCAGAGAAACAGACCTGGACAAATCCCACCTTAAGAAGTGTTTGCACTGTAATTCGTTCTCTGAAATCTGTAGTTGGTCGAATAGCCAGGACTGCACACCCACCCGTGTTCTGAAATGAATCTCCACCGAACTTTCTGCTGTGGGGCTGAGTTCTGAACTGCCAGTTCTCATCGAGGAAAATGTCTCACTAATCAGTGCTGCCTGGCGTTGGTGGGAGGAAGTCAGAATGACGAAGATGAAGTGCAGGAGCAAACTCACGGTGCTCAGAAAAAATAGGAGCACAGTGTGGAGAGAGGGGAAAAATCAGCTCCCAGCCACCAGCCTCAGCGGGGGAGACCTGCCTTCTGCAGGTGGAAACTTGGGGCCAAGTGGCCCTTCAGCGATGACACCATGGTTCCCGTACCGAGAGAAATACTGGGGAAGCTGTAATGATCACGATTGATTAGACCCTTGGCCTATGGTGGAAAAGAGCTCTATTTACTTGGATAATTAAAGTGGTGATGGGTTTGCATGGCTGATTTCAAGATCCCCAGTCTGCAGATGACTGCCTTTGGGGGCAGACTGGGACCAAGCACCTCCTTGCTGTAGAGTACCTGCACCTGCCTCAGTGTGTCAGCGAGGGGAGCGGTGAGGAGTCCCACAAAGGCCGCATCCCGAGTGAATCTTTGTCTTGGGCTCACTGGTCCTTTCATGGAGCTGCTCCTCCCAGCAGGGCACTGATATTTCTCAGGAAGCCTGGGTCTGCTGGCAAACTAGGGACTAGAGATCGTTTTCTTTCTTTGAATAAGACTGACCGGTTTGTTTTTGGTTTATTTCAGTTTTCTTTTTTTTAAACCATGATAATAAGATGGCTGCCTTTATTAGTTAATTAATTTTTACATGCATTGTCTTACAGAATCTTAGACTCTTCTTTGACAGAGGCCAGGCACAGTCAGAAAGGGCATGGGACAGGCCTGGGTTCACACCCCACTTTTGTCCTTATAAGCTGCAAGATCCTTTTTTAAAATTTTTTTAACCTCTGAGAAACTCAGTTTCCTGATCTATAAAAGGAAATAGTAATGTTTACCTTTTGGGGCCGTGGTGAGGATGAATGATTTCTATATGTGAAATGCTAAATCACGTTCAGGCACGGAAAAGCTCCCGGATGATATGGTGGTGGTTATTCACAGACTCATTTATGGAAGAGGACTCCAAAGCACAGGGGTGGGCGGTGAGGGGCTTCTCGCGCCCAGTGGGAGGTGCTGGCATTGGAACCCACGTTGCTTCTGTTAATGACACCTTTGTCTCCGTATCTCCTGAATACCTTTTGTGAAGGGACAGTCCAGGAATCAATTCTGGTTTGGCACATGCCACCCCTTACGCCTCTCAGGGCCCCATCTATAGAGTGGGTGCCCTGTTCCAGGTCCACGTGGTATTTGGGGCAGACCGGAGAGGTTAAGAGCTGGTATCTATACAAGAGGGTGCTGTAGGTCATCGATAACGGGGCTTTTAGGGTCCTGTTATGATTTTGAGACAAGGGGAAAATGAGCCACAGCATGTTGACAGCTTTTAAAGACAGTTTGAGAAAGTCGTCCCTGCCTTGCCGGCTTTCTACTACCGCCCAGTTCTCTAGAGAAGCCCTCTGCCACTGAATCGAACTGTCCCGCAATGAAGTAACCAGAGGATCTATCATGACATGCCCCATGTGGCTGTTATATAATGTCACTGCATATGTGAGAAGTGGTGATGTGAGCTGTTGCCTGTGTCCAGTGCACCCCAGCCCCCTGGCCGCCTGGAGGGAGAAGGGGGAGCCTCAGATGCCTGAGTAATTTTAGTGCTCCATCCTGAGCAGCCGAGATCTGAAACAAACCAGCTTCGCACGTCCCACCATCATTATCTCGGCCGGAGGCAAGGTTGGACCAGCCTAGCAATGGGAAGATGGCAAATTCACCCTAGGCGGCAATGATGTTTAAAAATATATGTTCTCTTCAGCAAGTGACAGGGTTCATAGCCTGTTCGTGGCCAAGAAGAAGGAAAGCCAGCCTTTTCCCTTGTGTTTCCTCCATATCTCTACAGGCCTGGAAAGAGCAGGGGCTGCTCTTTATAGAGTGTAGACACTGAGGAGAATGGGGAGAGTGAGGAAGGGGGAAATAACAGGAGAGATGGGATTGGAGTAGATATTCAGACAAACCTTCCTTATTCAAAACTCCAGTTAACCAAGCCTGTCAGTGGATTCCACATACCCCCCAGCTACTGTGGTTCACATTATAAACTCTTCCAATTACCTGAAATCTCACTTAACTTAAATTTCAGCACATCCCCTGGGGCATTCAAATAATCAAAGTTTGCCTGCCGAAAGTAATACCGGAGAGGGGAAACCACCAAGATGACTCTTGAGAAAGATGGATTATTAAAATAAATTATTTTAGAGAATGATTTTGGAATCATTAAGTTACCAACTTGAAATTGCTGAAGTGTCATCTAAAAATTACAGAGGTGGACACAGATTTCGACAAGGGCTGTGGATGCGCTCCGTCCGGGAGCTGGACAGTTGGAGACTGAGGTGTGGACGTGGGCAGGAGAGACGCAGCCTGAAGGCACTCGCCAGTTGTATTGTGTGGCTGGGGTTGCTGCACACCAGGAGACATCAGTGAAATGCACACCAGAGCGTGGTCAGCCCCACATGGCCTCTGATGCTACAAATGCCCAAGCTCTGGTCAGGTTGGGTATACGTGTATCTGCAAGTGACAGTCCTTTGTGCCGATCTAGGCTGTTGAATCTGCAAGACTAAAAAAATGAAGCTGGTGAATTGACTCTGTGGTCATGCGATGCAGGAAAGTGCTCATTTTAAGCAATAAAAAGGAGGTTAAACACCAATGCCATTTTGATGATTCTATAGGAGCTATCCTGTGACCTCTCTGTACACATGGAGTTTATGTAAATGGACTTTTCTTTCTTCTAAACATGATGCTAAAATGGGATGTAGAGATTTGGGCTTAATAAGTTGATGGCTACTTTACAAAAAAATTTACAAATATATAAACAAATGTTTGTAATATCTATATCTATATATATCTGTATCTATGTCTATATATATAGATACAGATATAGATATATAGATATAATCAGCTTAATGAAAACCAGAACTTCTCAGATGTTTCTTGAGCACTCAGCATGGATCAGGAGCTGTGCTTGGTTCTGGATATGCGACAGTGAATGAGCCTGGGTGCAAAGATGCCTCAGGTAGTGGGGCGGCAGATGGGTCAGCAGGTGGTTGCGATGGAGTGTGTGGTACTCTAATCAAGGTGTATCCAGAATGCCTTGTGGCCACCAAGAGCCAGCTCTTTCTCTGTTCCAAGGGGGGAAGGGGGAGTCCCAGACAGGGGCCAGTGAGCTGGGTCCAGGACAGGACAAGAAAGAGAGAGGAAAGATGGGTGTGGAGCGGCTGTAGGTGAGACTAAGGGTGACATGGAGGGCAGGGGAAGTCGGAGAGGTGGACTGCGGGCACATATTGAAGGGCTCTTGGTTGACATTTTTAAAGAGTAGCAGGACCTCACTGCCAGTTTTCAAAGAGGCTGGCTCTTGGACTAGACAGGCAGGGAGACAAGGGATAGTCCCTGCCAAAGATCATCGGGCAGCGATCACCAGGCAGCTCCAAGTAGGGGTTCCGGGAATGGAGAAAGCGACTTATTTGAGGTTGGAGAAGTTGAATCCCGTTAACCTGGAGCTGATCGCTGGGTGGGGAAGGAGATATTCCTGGATGGGAGAGGGAGAGGAGGGAAGGGAAAGGGCGGCAACAGAGTAGAAAGTGGAGGGATGCCAGGGCAGGAACTACCTTTCAGAGTGAGCCTGCAGTTCAGAAATTCCTAAATTATTTGGAACACGACCCCTTTGGCCACAAGTGTACATCAGCACACTGAGAAACCTTTCTGGATTAGCAGGCCGTGGTTCTTGCAGTGGTTAAAGAGCGAGCCTGATCCCATCAGCAAAAGTCTCCAGGGACCACAAGTCATCGCTTGACAGAGAGGGTCACTTGGCGAAGTCCCCTCCCTAACACCCCGCTACCTTCATCTCTCTGCAGTTATCTGGTTGTAAAGCCATCCAGATAGTAATGTAGTATGTCAGATAGTCATTTAATTATTATAATCTCCCTTGTAACAATTATGACTTGCTTTATTGCAGATAACAGTAAACGGGTAGATAAAAGCCACTCAGTAGTGAAAATCGTGGGGTTTGGGTTCTTAAGATGATAAGCACAAGGCTACCTTCATGGCGTTTGCCGGCGGGCATGAATTAACATCGACAAATGAGTTACAAGCTCTGCTTTAAAAATATAATTGGAATGCAATTCAAAAGAAAACTGGTTTTGAGAGGATAATAAAAACATTTCATGGTATCTACTATATATGCCAAAAACTGGGCATATTTTATCAAGTTTATTCCATTTAAATTTCACTGATCACCCAGCTCCCTTGTGTGTGGTCTTTGCCTTTCTCCGGTGGGTAGGGGTATACTCTACAGCAGCCGGGTAAACTTCACCAATGTCTCTGTTTCTATGTGTGATTAATAGAGGCTCCGAGATTACTTGAAATAAAAGGAATTGTTAAATTGAATACCTGCTGTTTCTTGTTCAACCTTGATTCATGTGCCACTAGCAGGGGACCCTCGGCAAGGTTGAGAAAGAGTTTCTATCGAATGGATCTGCCTAGGTTACTACGCTGAACCTTTATTGTTTTCTTACTTCCCAGCATTCATTTCTTCTTCTCAGCTGCAGCCCCGTTGGGAGGCTGCTAGCACTGCATATAATCTGGAGGGACAGATCAGAGGGACCTGACCTGGCTGTCCTGTCCTCCCCCAAGGCAGAGGGTGGCACATAATCTGCTTTAGGCCAGCTAGAGACACCCTTGAGCAGAGAGGCAAAAAGGATGAGACATAATGGAGTTCAGTTCTACCTTGTTTGGTGGCCTCTGACCTGAACTTTTTTCACTGAGACCTGGTGGTCCCTGGTCCTGCATCCAACCTCCAGAGTCACCTGGCTGCTCACCTGTTTTTAAGTACTTCTCTGTGCTCCTGCCAATTCTATGAGTTCCAGTATCCTTTCAATAGAGAGAGAGAAAGAAAGAGAGAGAGAGAGAGAGAGTGTGTGTGTGTGTGTGTGTGTGTATGTGTCAGAGAGAGAGAGAGAGAGAGAGACAGATTGGGACAGACAGGCAGGAAGGGAGAGAGATGAGAAGCATCAATTCTTCATTGCAGCTCCTTAGTCTTCCTAGTTCATTGATTGCTTTCTCATATGTGCCTTGATCAGGGGGCTACAGAAGAGTAAGTGACCCCCTTGCTCAAGCCAGTGACTTTGGGTTTCAAGCCAGCAACTTTGGGCTCAAGCCAGCAACCTTGGGCTCAAGCCAGCAACCATGGGGTCATGTCTATAATCCCATGCTCAAGCCAGTGCGGTCAAGCTGGTGAGCCCTTGCTCAAGCCAGATGAGCCTGCACTCAAAACCCGGTGACCTCGGGGCTTCAAATCTAGATCTTCCACATCCCAGTCCAATGCTCTATCCACTGTGCCACCTCTGGTCAGGCTCAATAGATTCTTATGTGAGTTGGTTGGTCACTGTTGCTTATAACCCAAGGATTCTAAGTGAATGGTCCGGCTCTGCCCCTTACTGCCTTTGTGATGAAGGATAAACTGACCTCTTTGAGCTTCAATGTCCTCAGCTTTAACATGGGGCTAATCAGACAACCTGTTTCATTGGGCTAACTATGTTTCAAGTAGGGCATAGATCACAATTTAGAAAGTAGTAGGGTTCACTAAATAGTGGCTGCCACATTTACTGTTATAATCACATAAAAGTCCTCTCATTATTATTGTTCCTAACAGTCCCGAGCACATTGTAGACATTCAAAAACTAACTTGTTTTCTCCTCCCCCAGCCCCCGGGAAACAAACCCCAATTCTCCTTTTCTGGGGTTAGAGAGGAGAGCAAATATCTCTGGCCCCTACCCCACACATGAATTTGACAAGGAGAATTGCACCTCGACTAAAGACTAGAAACAGAGGCATGAGAAGAACTGAGTGTAGATTCCTTGGTCTCACCTGAGTGACCAGAAAGTGGGACATTCTTCTGTTGTTCACCCTGCTCAGCTCAGCCCTTTGGGGTATGGTTGGGTGGCCACATGACCCACTCGCCCACTGAAGCGAGTCTCATGACAGCCACCTTGGCTGAGGCTCACCCCATGCGTATGTCTGGTAGCAACCTGCCAAACAATATCGTGCTAGGCAGGGTGACAACAGACCCCGCACTAACACCAGCAAAGCCAGTCTCTGCTTTGTAAGCCTGGCAGATCTGATCAAACTGCAGAATCAGGAGGTATGTCTGCAAAGTACGGGGCCTGAACCCCAACCACCTTTTCCTCCCTGTGTGAGCATGGCAACAAATTCTACTCAAGCTGTGTAGTCCACGATGGTATGCACCACGTGATTGTCAATACACGCCAATCCAGAGAGAAGCTGCGAGACTGAAAATCTGCCCCTGTAAGCAGAGGGTGGGAGAGGTGGATGAAAGAGGCTGGCCACTCCGGTCTGGTAATGAATGAAACTCATTACGGGCAACTTACCAAGCGTGTCTTAGACAAATGCGAGATGAACTGGGTCTCTGTGCCTGGTTGGCAGGAGCCAAAGAATGATATAGGTAAATGTGGATGGGTGGGGACAGACTTGGGTACTAATAAGTGAATGCTACCCAGTGTGGGAAAGTCACTTTACATGTTTGACTGGGTCAGGACAAGAACCAGTTCCACAAACCAGCGCATAGCACTAGGTAGGGGACGGGTGCTGACTTACGTCGGAATGAGCGAGCATCAGTTACAATTAGACAGTCTCTAAGGGGGATTTGCAGAAAGCAACCCACGTTCTGGCCCAGTTCCAACCTGAGGGACAAACAGACAGTAGTCATGGCATGGAGCAGTCTCCCCTCTACAATGATGTCAGGGCAAAATTGTCTTCCTAAAAGGACTCTTAATGTCACTCTCCTAGTCAGAGACCCTTGGGGCCCCTGCTTGCTGGAAGAATAGAGTCTACACTCCTTCCAGGCCCTTTCTGACAGGTCCATCATGAATCTCTCTTCCTAGCTCCATCACACTCAGCTTTTATGCGCCCCTCCACCGAAGCCAGCCCAGCACGTGGCTCTCTGTTCCGAGAGTCCGCCTTTCGGGGTCTCACCTTTGTGCTGTGCTGGGGCTGCTTCCCTCCAGCAGTATTATTTCCCCATCAACACTGCCTGTCACAACTTCCCTTATCCCCAAACAGAAAGAATCCCTCTACCTGTGTTTTGGGGGGAGTCCTTTCAAACGTTCACATCTTCCTCCAATTCTTTGAGTACCTTCTTTGCCAAGCTGTGATCACTCTCCTAGTGATAAAAAGGATAGTAATAAGAATTAACATGCATACCTCACCGACTGTTTTCAATGTCTGACATATATGAATGGATTCTGTCCATTCTCTCGTCAGCCCTGTGAAGGCACTATAATCACACCATTTAACAAACGAGGACACTGAGTCACAGAGACACCAAACAATTGCTCACATAGCTAGTGAGAGACAAAGCCAGGGTTGAACTCAGGCTGTCCAGCTCCTCTGCCGTGTGCCCAGCCATTACTCTCCGCTGCTTCTCTCTGTGCTGGGAGATTCGTTTGTGTCTCCTTACAGCACTTAACACACTGCTGTTAGTAACTACTAGTAGGTGATGGTCAGGCTACTTAACTACCTATTTTATTACATTAATAATTATGGTTACTATAAAAAATGCGTCAGGCGCCATTGTAAGTCTCTGGGCATTTATGTCTCTCTAGCTGGAATGTGTCCTTTAATTTGGGAGTATGGAGAGAGTACTGAAGTTGGAATGAGAAGAGAGCTCAGTGTAGGTTTTGGCTCTGTGTCCCACCAGCCAGCCTTGGATAAGTCAGTGTTCCATTTTGCGTCCCAGTTTTCTCCCCTGTAGAATAAGGAGCCTGGCTAGGATGATTCTTATGCTCTTCACTAGCTGTGAGTTCGAGAATCTTTAAAATGGGGGAAGCACCATGTGTTACAGGTGTGTTGAGGCTGTAGGAAGATGATGTATGAAGAGTTCTCATTCATTTTAAATGGATCACCGGCTATGTACCATGCTTTGTTCTCAGCACTGGGCAAATGGAATAAAAAGGCAACGTCCTTGCTGCCATGGAGAAGGAGATGCTGAAAGTAAACCAATAATTAATTCTATAACTCAAGGTCAAGTGGTAAGTGCTGTGAAGGAAAGTGTAGGGGGATGGAGAGTCTGAGTGGCGGCAGGTAGGGACAAGCTTCCTGAGAAGACATTACAACAGAGGTTTGGACGAAGCCAGGGAACAAGCCATGCAATCCCAGCAGAGGGCACGGCAGTGCAAAGGCCCTGAGGTTAAAGTGGGCTCGATGTGGTCAAAGACTAGCAAGAAGGTCAGTGAGCATGGAGAGCAGTGAGCAAGGGCAAGTGCAGGGACCGGGCTTTGTTTTAAATGTAATCGGAGGCCTTGGGGGGTTTGAGCTACCACATGTTGCCGTCTGTTTTCATTTAAAAAGCATCTTACTTGTTACTACATGGAAAATAGATTGTAGGTGGGTAGAGGCAGGAGGTAGAAGCAGGAGGCTAGGGCGGGCCACAGTCTAATCAGGAGATGATGGCGACTTGTACAAGGGTGAGTGTGGCGGAAGTGGGTGAGAGGTATCCTATTTTAATATATCTTGTGAAGGTAATGCCCTCAGGATTGGCTGGCGAATTCATTGAGGGCTAGGAGAGAAAGAGAAGAGGTAAGGCCAATGCCACGGATTTTATAAGAAACGGAGCATGCTCTGGACCACTAACCAAGAGGGAAGATTGGGGGCAGGGCAGATTCAAGGGGACATCCAGGGTTCGGTGTAAGATGCCTCTCAGATGTTCAGATGGAAGTCCACAGCTGGGTGTCAGAGTGAGACACTGGTGAGAGGGCTGAGCTGGGGAATCAGTCTGGGTAAAGTCCACGCAGAAATGACCGCGAACGCAGATACTGTTGGACTGAATAAAACCTCGTGATGGGGGTGGGGGAAGTGCTGGGGTTGGAGTTAGCCAGGAGACCAGGGCCAGGGTCTGAGTCACAACTTGCACAACCAATTGTGCAAGTTCTCTTTGAAAATAAAGTGGCTCCCGTCGTGATTCCGCTGGCAAAGGCTCTGGTGTGGTGAGCGGAGCCTGTCCTCGGGTGGCCAGGACTCTGAGGGATGTGGGGACGGTGCTCACTGAGCAGATCCATGGGACCCTCTCACACCGCTGCCCTTGCCCATGGAATAGCATTGAAAAGACCCAGGAGGCTGCCAGTTTTCCAAGCAGGGCCTGGAAACACTAGGAAAGAAACTGAGTTGCTTTCAGTTATACAACTATCACTAAGAGTGTTGTGTTAAAAATGTGATTGAACTCAAGAAGGGTAATGTGTGGAACTGCTAATCATGTATTTGGTACCAATATGTAATTGTAAAAAGAGGCTGGAGTTTATAATCAGGAGTACTAGTTTGATCTGACAGTTTTAGTTCCGTGACTCTGAGAAAGAGTCTCAGCTATTTTGTCTGTAAAATGGGAAAACGTTTTTGTCCCACACAGCAGGTAGTGTTGACTATCAAACAAGAGAGTGTCCGTGACAGTGTTTTGTAAGCTTTAAATGCTGTCAATATAAGACCTTTAATTTTGAAAAACTTTGCAAAGCCAGATTTTAGCATATCACCTTCTGTTTCAAGCTCAACAGTAACTTCAGGTATTAATTAATCAGAGCTGCACCTCAGTCCCAAAGAACCAGCCAATTATTCCCATCCCATAAGGGCCTTCGTTTGGTACCTTTTCTAGTTCCTTGCCACGCAGAACTCATTTCCAGCACCACCTCTGCTGTGTAGCTTTTCCCCCTGCCCAGCTCCCAGCCCCCAGCCTCCCTCTCGCCTCTCTTGGCGCCTTTCACTCAATATTTGTTGACTGCATGAATAACGTGTGGAGTGCTTATTACAACATAGTAATTTTCCAACTTTTTAAGTGGCATTCCACAATCATTATGTGAAAATGTGCATATATGTGTGTTTATTCTCACACATCTATTCAAAAAACAAGTTCCATAAAACAATACTTACCTTTACTGCATGGGATTCATGCTGATATTTTCTGTTCTGTTGTGAATTTATTTTTCTTTTTTCTTTTTAAAGAAAATGAGGGTTGCAACTGAATTGATTTCACTACCCAGACTAATGTATCGTGACCCACAATTTGGAAAACACTGTTATGGAATGTGCTGGCAGCCAGGAACCTGTTCTCTGCGAGTCACTTTGGTTATTTGTGAGGCTTCTCTCAACTCCAGCATTCATGCTAATGCTAAAGAGTAAAGAAATTAGGAGGCTGCGGGAATATCAATTCAGCATGATGGCAGCTTGAACATTTACTGCATGGAACGAACTTGTAGTTTTTCCTGGACTATGTGAGGAAGTAAAAATTGAATAAATGTTTAGGTTTCGGGCAATTACTGTTTGAGAAAGATTTTATTTTAGCCACACATATGTCATTGAGATGATGTAGAGATTTGCAAGGGTGACTTACTTCCAAATAAAGGTTAGGTTCGCTGTCTAGGATCCCAGGGCCCCAAATGTTTCAGAGGCAGGAAGTCCTGGCGTCTGAAAGGAAACACAATAAGCACACTGTCTGTTTTCTGTCTTCCCCAGTAGAGGCGTG
Organism: Rhynchonycteris naso; assembly: GCA_037038555.1. Classification (NCBI taxonomy): domain Eukaryota; kingdom Metazoa; phylum Chordata; class Mammalia; order Chiroptera; family Emballonuridae; genus Rhynchonycteris; species Rhynchonycteris naso. The sequence goes on from CM072996.1 coordinate 301,502,697, forward strand.
GGCAGCAGCCCGTACTCAGACACACTGATTTGTCTTCAGCAAATGTATGAATATTCATACCCACTGGCATAAAGAACATCCACACCCTCATATCAGCTGAGGTCATTAACAGGGTATGAACACGCGTGCAGTTTTTAGAAACTGGGGGGTTTCCTGCTCCTCATATCCTGGTCATGGGTCATAGCAGAGCCTGTTTGCTGCCAAGTACCTTAGACCCAACGGAAGGTCAGAATGGCTTCCGATGCCTCATTTGGACCAGGCCCTGTGAGAGAAAAAGCTTATCTCTTGGACCCTACCTGATTGCAGTTCAAGGTCAGAGATCTTGCATTTCCACTTTGCCCATAGCAGTGGCCCTGACCTGTTCCTGGTCAGCAGACTGGATGTTTCCACTCAGCTCTCCTACTGCTCCATACAACGTCTCCATGCGACTGGGATTTTCTTTCCTGAAGTCAGAAGACACTATCTTTGCAGCCTCGGTTTTCGTCGATCTTATAAATTGAAAAGACAAAGGTGGCCGTCTTGGTGCTACCAATACTAATAGCCCTGACAGCTGAGGCTGCTGATTGCGGCCAAGGAACTGAAGGCACCAGAGCAGATCTGTTCAATTGTGTGTAAATAGTATTTTTTTTTCCTGTGAAATCTCAATACCTCCCTTAGGACATTGCAGCTTAGGTTTCTGAGCCACGGGCCTTTGATATTTACTCCGTTGGGGATTTTACTCTTAAGAAATCACTGTGGCAACAGAAACCATTTTGCCTCCATGAAAACGATGTCAAAGTCTTAAAATCCATGACATTTTAAGGCAGAATTCCAACCTCATTACTGCTAGGAATAAGAATCATCCAAGGTGGAAGTGTCCTCTCTTAGAACTCAAATCCATCTCAGAATGGGCTTTTCTTTCCCCCTTTGTTTTGGAAGCTAAGCAATTACTTTTTTATTTTTTTAAGGGAAAAAAAATTGTGCTAATGCACAAAACTCTCTTTTCCCCCTCTCATTTATTTGAAATTGAACTTAACAAAGTCAGTTCCGAGCTAGCACTATATATGAGTAATGCTTTTTGTCCATAAAAGAGCATTGACTCAAAAGCTACAGGAGTGCTGATTCTCTCTGCTTTGTCTGAGCGTCCGTAATGACAAAGTGCTCGTGTCAGGGTGTATAATGAAACTATAAATTGTTTTCATGAATGCTCTGAATCTGGTCTTTTACGGGGCAAATTCAAAAGGTATTCAGTGCCACATTTCATATATGTGAATAACCCCAGATGGTGCAGGGTAGCCGATACAAGTGAAGAAAATCCTGGTCAGGGCTCACACTGGCCCGTGTGGTGGGTGACTATCAGGCGGGGGTGGCTCACCGTTGGGGGAGTGGGAAGGAGGCTTGAAGAGTTCCTGCAAGGATATATCCAACTGTGTGTGAGTAATTCAAATACTGGGCTCATAAAATAGGTCTCTGGTGGGACAAGGGCTGCACTGGAATCACAGGAGTTGAGTATGCCTTGGCGAACAAAAATTCTCAGGTGAGAAAATGTCTGCTGTGTTGTGCGGACAGGTGCTACCCATTGCCGTGATTTATGGTTCTATTAAATTATTTTAATAACATTTTTTGTGCTTTTTTTAAATTATAGAAACCATGTGGGTTTATTCTAGAAAAGTTAGAAAACATAGAAAAGCATAAAGAATACAATTTTAAAAACAAGCAAATAGTTTTGCTACCAAGAGATAATTGCTTGTAATATACTAGTATCTTATTAAATGTCTTCCTGTAAACTTTTAACAAAGTTTTACATAATCTTATCTGGATATATAAATCCTTTTTTTTTAAAAAAAGCAATGAAACAAATTAGAGGTCTAGCTATCTATTTCCTTGGTTATGTCATTTTTAAAAAGTATTCTACTGTTTTATTCATTTGTCAGTGAAATGATTTCTATCTGCCCCAGTTTGCCTAAGTTTATGAACATCCAAGGTTTGGGTTCTGTGTGAGGGAAATAAGTCGGGTACTGGGGCAACGTATGTCAGTTACTGACAGATGTCTCTGGGTATATGATCTCCAAAAACGAAACAAAGCAACAGCCCAGCAACCCAAACCCCTAACCGTGCAGGGCGGGCCGTGTGACACGGAGGTCGGTTGACGTGCTGACCCGCGCTTGGATTTATTTTGCAGTACCTGGTCTGCAAACGGAAGCTGGAGAGTAAGAAGGAGGCCCTGCTGATCCTCTCCAAGGAGCTGGACACATGCCAGCAGGAAAGGGACCAGTACAAACTCATGGCCAATCAGCTCCGAGAGCGCCACCAGTCCCTGAAGAAGAAGTACCGAGAGCTGATCGTATGTATTTCCTCCTGGTGACTTTCCTGTTCCCCTGTGAAGCGAGGAAGAGGGCACTTCAACACGCTGTTTCTCAAAAACAAAACAAAACAAAAAACGATTAAATTCAGAGAGTTCCAACGTGAAAAAATTAAGAAGTAGAAGTCATCACCTGGGTGTCCTCCACAGCCCAGTGCCACTGGCTGGCTCGTCGGAGTGCCTCTCCCTCCAGATTGCTTCCCCGGGTACCTGTGCGCGGTACATATCGATGTATATACGTTTGTGTGCCTCTTTACTTAGCAACTTGCTCATAGGAGTGTTTCTAAGAGGATTTGTGTTCTAAACCTGCACTGTCTCATACAGAAACCACATGTGGTTATTTAAATTAAGTGGAATTCAATAGAATTGAAAATTCAGTTCTTCAGTCTCATCACTTTCTGTGGCTCAGTGAGCATAGGTGGCTAGTGGTGACTACTAAGTTGTATTGTTATGGGACATTGCCATGGTGGCTACTATGCTGGGCAGTTCAATGTAAGATGTTCCCATCACTGCAGAGTTCGATTGGACAGTATTGTATAAATGTTGTTCTAAAATTTGCTCTTTTCACTCAGCTCTTTATTCTAGACCTCTCTCTAGGCCATACTTACAAATTTAGGTCATTTTTAAAAACAATTGCATAGTAAAATTTCTATAATTTTTTTTTACTTTTTTCTTATCATGAGCATTTAAGTTTTCTCTAGGGCAGGGGTGCCCACACTTTTTCAGCTTGCGAGCTACTTATAAGATGACCAAGTCAAAATGATCTACCTACAATAAAATACAAAACATAAATTTATTTCTTCTATATTATCATTATTTAAGTTACTATTATTACTATTTAATATTGTGTATTCTCCTTTCACCTTTCTCCTTCTCAGCTCTCTTTTCAGAGGAAAGTCAATGTCATAGTTTTTATGAACAGTCCGAAAAAGCCGCTCCACATTTCCCTTCTTTGGAATAGCAATGGCACACAGACAGATGAGGCAAACGCACTTAGAATATGACATAGTGAAAAAATCCCCTCCCATTCTGTATGAAAGTGGTAGGTTTTAGGCTTCTTACTCAGACCAGCTACAGCACTCATTTTTATACTCTTTGTTGTATTTAGTTTAAATAAATTGAAGGCTAACTACGCAGCAATGTAACTGAACAAGTTAGCACGGTTTAACGCGCATGCGCAGGGTGTCAAAAGTTCAGACGTCAGATTGGCTACCCTGAATGCCAATCAAAAGACAAATGTCTTTTTAATGTCATGTGATCTACCCACACACTTCCTTCCCGATGGACCAGTAGATCGCAATCGATGTATTGAGCACCCCTGCCTAGGGTTTTATATGGCAAGATTTTTAAGAATATAAATTGTAGCAAAATGAAAGATACCAACAGCATAGTACTATTTTTGCATTTTGCATTTTTTATTATTCTTTTCCAAGTGAGAGGAGGGAGATAGAGAGATAGACTCTCTCATGCTCCCCAACTGGATCCACTTGGAAACCCCTGTTTGGGGCCAATGCTCTGCCCATCTGGGGCCATGCTCACAACCAAGTTATTTTTAGCACCTGAGGCCAAAGCTCCATGGAGCCATTCTCAGCACTTGGGGCTGATTCCCTAAAACCAATTGAGCCATGTCTGTGGGAGAAGAAAGAGTGGGTAAGGGGGAGGGGTGGAGAAACAGATGGTCGCTCCTCCTGTGTGCCCTGATTGGGAATCGAACCCAGGACATTAACACACTGGGTCAACGCTCTGCCACTGAGCCAGCCAGCCAGGTCTTCATTTTTCTCTCTTGGCTATAACCTCTTTTTTAAGAGCTGCCACTGTTGCTAACATTTAACCAGTTGTCTGGGACCATTGCACTGTCCTGGAACAGAAATAGAGGAGAAAGAGTCCTCAGGTTAAAATGATGTTCACCTACACACAAATTGACAGCATCCGATAAAAGAGCACTCATTTATTGAGCATTTATTCATGCACCTGAGGTATTTGTATTCCTGGATGACACACAAGGGAGAGAAACTGAATCCTTTTGAGATAAAAAATCGGATGGTACTGGAAGTTCTCAGTTACTTTTCTTTTCTTTTGAGACTATCCCTCCTCCCACCCTCCAAAATTATTCTGTTCTTAGAGAAAACTCATGTGTATGTGAGTAGCCATTAATGTTCCTTTGGATCTAACTATTTAAAGAGGAACTCGACTCAAACCAAATGAAATTTAAGTTGGGCTCTGCTCAAAAATAATTTTGATTAATCCAGGTTTTTGTTGCTGTTGTCGTTGTTCACATAGTTTTAGAAAATATATACGTTTGGTTCTAAATGAAACTGATTCCTTAATGGTTTTCCCAAAATAAGTCTGGTTCAGTTTATACTTACTTTTTTCAAAGCATATTTGAGCTTGGTTCAGCACATTGATGATTGTAGAGGGTGGAAGTTAGGAGGGTCTGAATTTGGTTCATAGTTTGATTCAGTTCCTTGAATCAAAGTACTTATAAATAAATAAATAAATAAATAAATAAATAAATAAATAAATAAAACGTAGCACCTGTTTCTTTGTAGGATGGAGATCCATCACTTCCCCCTGAGAAGAGGAAACAGGTAAGACTTATTTCTGACCTTGGAGAAGACTCAGATTGTTCGCGTTGGTGCCTCAGAACAGTTAGGGAGATCAGGGAATCCCACATGTATAGAGAAATCTTTTATTTTCCAGAATTCTTTTATAGTACCAGGGGGAGTGGGTGCTAGGGAAAATCCTGACTGCGAAGAGGGGCTGGGGCTGGGGCTGGGGCTGTGTGCAGGGCGAGAGAAACCCAGTGAAGGCAGCAGGCACCCCAGGTGTCTGCCTTCCCTTTCCTGTTGGGGACGCTGTTGGGAAACCAGAGTGGAGGGTCTGTGGCTAGAGGACTTTAGCTTACTGTTCCGGGGATGGTACTCTCTTACTGTTCACCTTCTATCATTTCAGACTTCTTAAAGTCTGAAATTTTGTATTTTATTTTATTTATACTTCAGTGTAGCTAGCACACAATATTACATTAGCTTTAGGAGTACGACATGGTGATTTAACATGTCTCTGCCTTAGGATGTGGTCACCACACGGGGTGTCAGACCCGTCTGTCACCATACGCAGTTATTGTGATCTTATTGACCGTTCCCTGCATTGACTTTACATCCTCATGGTTTATTTATGTTGTAACTATAGGTTTGCACCTCTTCTTCCCTTCCCCTTTCTACCCGGCCCCCTCACTCCGTTCCCGTCTGGCTACCATGAGTCTGTTCTCTGTCCCCATGAGTCTGTTTCTGTTTTGTTTCTTCCTTTATGTTGTTCTTTAGATTCCACATATAAGTGAGGCTATATAGTATTTTTCTTGTTATGACTTATTTCACTTAGCTTAATACATTCTGTGTCCATCCATGTTGTTGCAAATGGTAAGCTTTCAATGTTTTCATATTCCTGAGTAATGTCCACGATGTATACGTACATCTTCTTTATCCATACGTCCATTGGTGGACACCCAGCACTTCAGACTTTTAAAATCCAGCTTACCAGCAAAACTCACAAGCCATTTATGTTCTTTGCTCCTAAATGGTAGCCAACATTATTTATTGACAAATTCATTTTGTCCTGCTAATTTTAGATGTCCACTGTTATTACTCAACAGATCCTTGTATATACTCATGGGTCTGTTTCTGGACTTTCCATTCTGTTCCTTTGAGATTTCCATATAGTCCTGTGGTTGTACATATTATTCTGTGTTTACTTTATAATTCTTTTAACATCTATTTAGGCTCCTCTCCTCCCCTTTTGCCCTTCCCTTTCAGGAAGGTTAACTTACAAACATTTTATCACGTCCTCCTCTGAGTCCACTGATTCCCCTGCCTGCAAACTCATACCTATTGGTATTTTGATTTGGGGGTTGTTAAATTTATAGATTAATTTGGAGACAGTTAACATTTTCATATGATTATGTCTAGGAATATTGTGCATGAAATTTCCTTTAATAAATTGCATACATACATACATACATACATATTGCTTTTCTCAAAGATATCTTTGTTAGAACTTTTAACTTCACAGTTGTTCTATACTGACATACTCTGACTGACTTATAGCCTTTTATGGGCTTGAAGGGAGCCCAGACAATGGTGATGTGAATGCAGTGTATTCTATGTTATGGGAAGTCTCGGCACCAGATCAGGGCTTCATAACTGGTAGATGCAAATAAGGACAGATTTATTTGGTCTCTTCATACCTATAACTCAACATCCTGCTTTTGTTCATTGATCATGTACCTGGCACTGCATATACACTCCTTGGTTTCATTACCTAGTGATTTTTGGTGCTGTATAAATAGTATGCCCAAACGTGTGCGTGCACACACACACACACACACACACACACACACACACACATTTACTCTTAAACAGTGATTCAGTCCTGTGGTTACCCATTCAGTCATTCAGGTCTACTCACTCCCTTAACCTCCTTGCTATTTTATTTGATTACTTTACAATGCTGCAGGTTTGATCTAAAGTCAGATTTTTCTGTGGAGTCAAGTGATTTTTAACCTAAACAAAATTACATGGAAATTTATCATTAATGTCTAATAATTGGAATCCTTAATCCGAAATTATGAGGTGCTTTTTGTGTGTGTTTCTGGTGGCTATGAGCAGTCATCTTGGTCAAGGTTTTAGAATTTGTTAGTATTCATGGAGGAGTTTTACAGTGGAAACGAGTTTACATTTGTAACTGTATTATAAAAAATTTACATTGACTGAGGAGAATCTGATGAATTCCAGTAAGTTTGTCAAGCTGCATTCTTATGGCTCTAAAAACAAAATCAAACAAAATAAAATAAAACAAAAAAACAAACTCAATGTACTAAAGACTGGCTTTGTAGCTTTTAATATGGCATTGTGTTTCTGTCCCTCTAGGGTCAGTAGGGTGCCTTGAGCTTACGCTCTGTACCCTTCCTACTGGGGTGGGAACCACTGACTTGCTGCATGAAATAGGATGCATCGGGGTGCAAGTAACAGAAATCCTATACTGCTTACACAGTGCGGGAATCAACGGCATTCCAGAACCAAGTTCAGAGGTGGTGCGGGCTTCACAGGCTGCATAGTCATCACGTACTGGTTCTCTCCACCTGCCACACTTAGCAAATAAAATACATGTAATAATACAAGAAACCGCAGATAGACAATTCATATTTTTTCAGTATAAAGGTATGTCCCATGCATTATTGGGAACACACTGATGCTAAAATGTTAACAAACTTTGTTTATCTGAAATTCAAATTGAACTGGGCATTCTGAATTTTATCTGGCCACTCTATCTCTGTGCTGATTTTAATGGCAGCTTCTTCCTGAATTTAGCATGAGCTTTCTTCCAAGGAGGTTCCCTGCAGCAGGAGAGTGAGTCAGAGAACCCAGCCATGGAATATAAGTCCTTTCCTCCAGTCTAACTGGGTGTGTTGGATATGCTCCCATCCTGGTCTCCTAACACTCACCAGGAAAGCACTATACATTAATTGCCGTTGTAATGACACCCATCAGACTAATTGTGTGGCCTTGGGAAGGTCGCTTTGGGTGTCTGAGTCTCAGCTTTCTCACGTATAAGATGGGAGTAAGTGGTGCCCACCACGTAGCGTGGCTATAGGGAAAAAATGAGATGTTGCAAGTAGTGTTTGCAGTTTCACTTCTCTGAACCAGTGCTTCTCATACTCTTGAGAATCAGAGATATTTTTGAGAATATAATGAGAGCCATGGGCCTTTGCTCCATTAATGGGATACACACATGCCCACAAAAATGTCTGCATCCAGTTTCCTAGATTCACAGTCTGCAGCCTGTCTGTGGATCCTTGGGGTTCTTTGGGCTACATTTAAGAGCTGCTGTTCTAAATGTACTGAGGGTTCTTCTCAGATATAAGTGGAAACAATGCCACATACTCTGTCTTTGCATCACTTTGTGCTTTTCAGAAACTATATATGCATGCATGGCTGGCTGGCTGGCTGAATGAGTGGGTGGGTGGGTGGGTGGATGGATGGATGGATGGATGGACGGACAGACGGACGGACGGACGGATGGATTTGTCATCTCCCATCTATCTTCTAAGGTCGCACCGGCAAGTGAATGGCTTTCACAAAGTCTCAAGGACAAATTATGGGTGTCATAGATTTAAATTTAACCCAACCACTTGCTGGCTGGGTGATCTTGTATAACTTTTCTGAGGTTCAATTTCCTTCTCTTCAAAATAAATATAATTATGAGACACATTCATCAAGTTCTTATGAGGAATTGGTATGAAAATGCTTATAATGCTTATTTCCATGTACTTGGTGAGTGCAAACATGAATTGACTGTATTTTATTTTTTCCTGTGACTTGTCCAGGGTCACCTAGCAGGTTGATAGAGCAGCACCCGAATCCAGATCTCCTCACTTGTGGTTCAGGGTTTGAGTTCAGGTTTGTTGTTGTTATTCTACATTTGATTCTTAGAATGTTTGAGTGGAGAAGAAGCATAATCAGTGTTTAATCCCACCCATTCTTTATCCGATGCCCTCTGCTTCAGAGTGGTGGAGAACCAGAAACTGACCTAGGAGTTCTTACTGACGCCAGTGTTCTTTCTTGTAGCAAACAATATCTGGCTACAATTATTTCCTGCTTTCTTTTTTTGTCTCCTCCTCAGAGAACAGACCAGAACTTTCATGGTTGTGGTTCTAGAAATATAGTTGTCGGGGTTTTCTTTTAGAACGTAGAATCCTTTTTAAAACAACTCAATTTCCAATGGTAAATCATCCGTTAAAGAAGCTGTGAAGAAATCGTGACAACAGTGATGCACTAATAGCTTCTCGAGGAGTTTTGAAATGAAAATTTCTTCGTGGTAGTCCGGGCAGAACTGTGCAGAGAGCACCTCTTTGCACTGTAGCAAGAGATCTACAGAAGATCTCAGACAACTCTGTAAATAGTTTTCTTTTGCTGAACAAGAAGTCTCTCCAAAAAAGACAAAGGAGAGTTTAAATAATCTTATAAAGTGGAATTGGGGGGGGGGATCACAGCAGCCCCTTTTCCCCATGCAAATTCCTCCTCGAATAAATTATCAGATGCATCCTTGTCTTTTTCGGTTTTGATTTCAAGCAGATATACCACAAGAGGCATTTCTCTCAGTCCAGGAGGGAGGCTTTGCTTTCTTCCCTTAAAAAGTGATGGCTTATTTAGATGCTGACATGCACCAGGATGACAACTCTGGAGAAATCAGAGCATAGAGTGGCCCTTTGTGGGATGGAAGGGAGCCTTTTACTTCAGTAGCAAAGTCTTCTTGGTCAATCCTATTTTGGTCCCCACTGACTGCATATCAGAGCAACTTTGTATATGTGTCCTGGTTTGATGCTCAGAACCTAAAACTTCCTTCAAAGGTCTCCAGAGCTTTGAGATGTTTCTTTCATAACACTTTGAATAGTACACGTTACTGTCACACCCGGGAAACTGGAGAGACATCCAGGCTCCAGCCTATGGGAAATCTTCCAAAACATAATGGTAACTCCTCCCGAGCCCAAATGCCTCTTGCTATAAGCCCTTTGAATCTTTGCAGCAATTTTGCAAGGAAGTTGAGAGCACCCCTTCCCCAATTTGTAGAGGAGGAAATTTAGGCTCAATGAGTCTAAAGAAATTGGGAGCTGTTAAGGGAGCTACTAAGTGGCAGATGCAGAATCATAATGACCAAGATTAAGCAAACATTTATTTAAATAGCAACCTCCAAACCTATTGAAGAGTGTTTGCCTGTGGACTGGAAATGCATGCATTTGCAAGTGTGTGTTTTGAGATTATGAGGTGGGAGTAGGCTGCTGAGGGCTCCTTGCACAGCCAAAAAAATATATATGGAATAATCTCCCGGGTGGTTGTTTTCTTGTAAATCAGAAAGCTGTCGCTGTAGCCAAGGTCATCACTTTGGCAGTTGCTATGAATAGGGGGCCCTTGCTCAGCAAAAACAAGTTTCACTCTATTACTATTAACATAGGAGTCACCATATACCAAAGCAGCCAAGTAGAAATTGCAATTAAATTTGCTATCAATCACACCTCTCAAGTAGGCTTGATATTGCATCAAATGTTTTTTTTGTCTTTTTTTTTTCCTTTTACATATTGTTGTTTAATGTAGTGCTTTCCCCTACTGAAGGTGTGGATTTAAGGGGTTCAGAGTATCGAACTTTTTAACACCCTGTAGTTGAGCAGCATTTTCTAAATCTGATCTCTGTCTCTTTTTCTCTCTCGTTCTCTTAGGAAGTAAGTGCCTAGGTCAAGGTTTTACCTCTCTCTCTCTCTCTGATTTTTCCCTCTGATTTTTGAATTCCAGTTTTATTATACCAGCAATTTAAGAAGTAAGGTACAGGGCTTTTGGGTAATGCATGGTGTTAACATGACTATGTAAAGTAACCTTTTCATAGTTAGGTTAACTGAAATTATGTTCATCCTACAAATGGCCAAGATTCAAGATGGCTGAGGGATTGTTCCTAGAATGTTACCTTTTCGCACGCGCACACACACACACACACACACACACACACACACACACACACATACACACACACACATCCCGGTCGCTGATCTGACTCCTTGAAAGACTCTGACGTCCTGTGGCTCTGCCCAGTGTCTGGGCTAGCACATGTGGAAAGGTTAACCTTAAACTTTTTATCAGTTTCTTTTCACATTTTTCGATTCTCTGCCCTTTTAGGTTCAGTGAATGGGGACTGTGAATTTAACTAACCAGAAAGGGGTTACCTGGAGAAAAAAAAAAGCATATAATTGTATGAATATTTTACGTGGAAGGGAGTTCACAGAAGAGAAGGAAAACTCAAAGAAGTGGTTAGACTTGGGGGCTTAGATACCATTATAACAAAAGGGAGGGTGTTTGGGCTTCAAGGGGTGGTAACTTGTGGGAAAGTAACCAGGAAATATATGCAGACACTAAGGGGAGATAAGGGTTCTTTTAGTTAGGGTTGTTTCCAGTGTCCACCTTTCATCTCCAGTGGCCCCAGTCGCGAGCGCTCCTCCTCTTCCTGGTCCTGGGGCTGATGGGTGTGTGCAGAAAAGGAAAGGTAGGCCCTGCCTTTAGGCAGAAAATGGGAAGAAAAAGAACTATCTGTATCTGTTGGTTCTCAATTGCCTTTAGCTCAAAATAATCCTTATGACAAAGTAGCCTATTTTGGAGTGACATATTCTGAACCCCTCGTAGTCAACTTTTCATTTCTTACATCGGGGAGAAAAATGGTATATTGTGGATCCTTTTCTCCCCATCTCAAAGATTTAGAGCTGTTTCTTCCAGCTAGCATCCTTAACTCCCTTCCTCAGGAGCCAGCATTGATTACGTGATCATTGAAAACAGGAGTTCTTAATGGTGATTGTTGCTGCCAAATGTGATGTATCATTAAAAAGAAACAAAACACCTCCCATCACTTTTTATAAGCTTAAAAAAATTTATTGCGTCGAGAGTGTAAACTGTTCTGACATATTTTGTGACATTTCGAAAAGAATGGGGAGAGCAGTAGAAGCAGGAGCTAATTTAGGACGCGGAAGGGCCCGAAGAACGTGGGAGAGGTTCCCCTGAACCATAGGACCAATCCGCGTGGGTGACAATTTCTGCAGCAAGGCGGAGGGAGCGCTGGGGCAGATCTCAGCCCGCGTATCTCTGCCTTCACGGCTGTCAGGGCTGCTGCCTGCCTCTCTGTGCAGGAACCATTTGCATGAATCCCATGGTTCCCACAGCAGGGGCTGGCCTCCGCTGGGTGCTCCTGCAGACATAGGTTGTCACTGGGGTTGAGCTCTTCCACGACAAAGGCAGCGGAATGGAGAGCTATATAATACATATACTTTGAGCCTCAGCTCTCCCAGCTACGTTTTCATCAGATCTCTCTGCCCTCCTTTCCGCATCCCAATTTTAATAAACTCTACACCCCCACAAAAGAGTCACACACACACACACACACACACACACACACACAGAGAGATTGTACACTATACCCCATCACATTCAGCATTCCACTATTATCAGAGCTAAAATGTCAACCTTTACTGTCGGCCTCGGCTAGATCTGAATATTGAAAAGAGGCCTTCTTTTTAAGCCTTTTCATGTTTGGCTATTTATGCTCCCCAGAGATTTAGAGAAAATGACCTCTTGGTTTTGTTTTGTTTCCCTGTGAAATCCTTCCCAGCGCCTGCCCCCTTTCCCCTGACATTTCCTGTACCCAGTGCTGCTATTCTAAACCAATGGTCACAGAGTCCTTCTCAATAACATGGAGACAAAACACTCTGCATAGCTGATAAATTATAAGTAAGTGTCGCGTGTTCATTTGATGGATTGTTATAGTGAATGTGTGTGAGTCACGGCTGTTATTTTTGGTCGAGACAATTGCGTGAACTTTTCTCCTCTATTTTGAGTGCTTTGAAATGTACTACTCTTTCTTTCCATTTTTTTTTCATTCTTTCAGGTGTTAGGCATCGTATCAGAATAGTCATTTTCTAGTTTTCAAAGTTATTGTTTTGGAGTTGAGGAGGTGGAAGGTCTGCTGAATAGGAAAGAATTGTGCATTGACATGTAATCTAGCCTGTGAGATGTAAAAGAAAATTACAAGTCACCTTCTTTAAAGCGGGACACCAACCCTACCCCAGCCCACCTCTGGGGTCAGCCTTAAAGCTGGTATAGATTCACGGTGAACTCACCTGGCGGCAACTCGATTCTGATTGACTATTGTTTTGCAGCTACTGTAGACACTCCTGACTTTATTTTGATAGATTTCTTTTTAGCCAGGCTGCAGAGTTAATAATGTTTGACAGTCACGTCACTGGGTCTCTGAGTCACTGTTTCCTGAAGCAGCCCCGTCCTCTGCTGCACAGGAGGCACTGGAACCTTTGAGGTATATGCAGGGTGCCTGCTGTACTCTGTCTAAATACCCAGAGCATCGCCAAGCTCGATACTGTTCAAAGTGAGGCCCAATGACCAGCGCCCGGTTGCAAGCTGCTCTTTCTGGATGAACTAAGTGCAGAAATGAATAGTAAGAGTTTAGCAACTTTGATAGCAATTTGACAGCATGATTATTGAATCTAACAAATACTTGGGGTCTTGATGCCTTCTTACATTCATTTTCCTCGTGACTGATTTTTATTGGATTTTGCATAAGTGCTGGTTTAGGACCGAGTAGAGGTGGAAATCCAGTCTTTCACCCCGATAGACGAAGTTGTACTGATTTAGAGGCAGCAGTTGAGTTGGTGAGGGAACATCCACCCACCCGAGGGGCTCAAGCCAATGTTGGGACGCTGCAGATTTTTTTTGTCGTTATTTGCTTCTTATTAGGTTTTCACTGTTACTCTTACAAGCATTGCTTTCTGAGCATCTCTTCCGTTTGAGAAAAGGCAGGCTGCTGCGGAGGTGAATGTCGCTGCGTGTCCTGCCGGTGGGATGCTGCCGCTGGCCGTGTGCGGGCTGCAGCGGGCCCCTCTCCCCTCCTCTGGGCCCGTCGCTCGGCCTGGGGGCCTGTCCCTCCAGCTGCTGGGAAGGGATTGTGCGCGCTGGGAAGTGTGCTGGAGTCGTGTGGGGGAACCGCGGAGGCTGCCCACGTGTAATAGTGGGTGCTGCAGCGGAAGTGTTGTGGACGGAGAGCTGTGAAGGGAGGGGAGGAACCGGGCAAAGAAAATCAAGGGCTGAGTCATCTGTTCACTTCACTGCGGTCTCTGGGGTGAACTGCTCTCCAAAGGGGAGGTTTCTCAATGTGATAGGGGAGAGGCAGAGGGGGAAAGACGGAAGCCAGTAGCTAGAACTCCAACTTTCCCCGCCCCACCTCACCCCCGATTTCCACAAGGCTCTCACCCTCTCTCTTTTTTCGCATCTTGGTTTCAATGTGGCCTTGCCAGGTCTTCTGTGGCTCCTTCCTGTGGCACACTCCGTTCCCTTTGCCTGCTTTATTTTCCTCCTTAGTCCTAATCATTCAGCTACTGGGTCATTATTTATTTTTTATTATAATACAATGTAATTAATGTAATATCATCTGTTAAAATTTCAGTTTACAAGGGCCGGGGGTATTGTCCATATTGCTCACTGCTGTAGCTCCAGAGTCTAAAACAGTGCCTGGCACACAGTAGATGCTTATAATAAAAATTCATTTTGTTTGTTACAAAATGAATAGATGAGTAAGGAACAGCAAAGAGGCAGGATCGCAAAGGAGCCAACTGTCTCCAAGGAGGCATTTGGTCATATCCACCCAAGGGCTCAGTGCGTGGGTGAGTTGGCGCAGGTGAGCGGAAGGGCATAATCAAGGGGAGACGACCACCCTTTAAGCAGTGCCTATGCATGCCAAGCACTGTGGCAGGTGTCCCGTGTTCATTACTCAATTGTAGTATCCAATCTCCACATGCAGTTTGTATGGTGATTCCATTTTACAGATGGGGAAACTCAAGAGGTGAAGGAACTCACCCAAGGTAACCAGCCCAGCAAGTTGCAGGACTGGGATCTATTTTAGTCTTTCCTATTCGATCGAGAGAAATTTCCAAAAATACTCCATTGGTAACAGGGTCTGTTGTTTCTTTGCTTTCCTCCCTGTAAAATGGGAGTTAATTTTCCTCATCCTTCACCAAATTTTTATCTGCTGAGAACAGAATCTGGGAAAATTGGAATGCACCTATTATAAGATATGACCTTTGCAGATTCGAGGTAGAAAAATTAGACTACATTATTGAGTAATGTCGACAAAGAAGGAGAAGACATCAGGGCTTGGTTAAGTCCAGCCAGTGGTGATGAGTGGGCTTTTCTGGGCAAGACTCCGTGCCGGGTACTGGTTTTAGCATAGGTGATTGTCATCATTATTCCAGATCCCTCTAGGCTGAGATCGCAGCCTCCAGGCTCAGCGTCTCTCATTTAAAAAATAGCTGTGGCCTAATTGGTGATGGTGCAATGGATAGAGCGTCAACCTGGAACACTGAGATCTCCGGTTTGAGGCCCCTGGCTTGCTCGGTCAAGGCACATACAAGAAGCAACTACGAGTTGATGCTTTCCCCTCCTCCCCACAGCCTTTCTCTTTCTCTCTGCTCTCTCTAAAAATCAATAACTAAAATTATTAAAAAATAAAATAAAATAAATAATTATGGGTTGTCTGCTAGGTGCTTGAGGTAGATCAGTATAGAAAACACAGTTATGACCCTGGCTGGTTGGCTCAGTGGTAGAGCATCGGCCGGCTTTGTGGGCCAACTGTCAGCCAGCGCTGTGGGCCAATGCTGTGGAAGTCCCAGGTTTGATTCCTGGTCAGGGCACACAGGAAAAGCACCCATCTGCTTCTCTGCCCTTCCCTCTCTCCTTCCGTTCTGTCTCTCTCTTCCCCTCCTGCAGCCAGGGCTCCACTGGAGCAAAGTTGGCCCAGGCACTGAGGACAACTCCATGGCCTCCGCCTCAGGCTCTAAAATGGCTCTGATTGCAGCAGAACAATGCCCCAGATGGGCAGAGCATCGCCCCCTGGGCATGCCGGGTGGATCCCAGTCATGCACATGCGGGAGTCTGTCTGACTGCCTCTCTGTTTCTAACTTCAGAAAAAATACAAACAAAACAGAAAACACAGTTTCTTGCTCTTCATGTAACTTCTGTTTTAGGAGGGAGAAGGAGACAGGTTATAAGTAGTGAGCAATAAACCATAACATAAACAACATGGTATGTTAGATGTGCTGTGGAAAAAAAGAAAGAGTTGTGTGGGGAAGGGGCTTGGGCGTACAGGGCAGAGGTGGGCAGGTGGTAGTATGAGATGAAGTGGCTTAGGGGCCTCCTTGAGACCAGGAACTTTGAACAAGCTCCAGAAAGAAGCGAAGGTGTGATCCAAGAGGTGTTTTGGAGGGGGAGCATTCCAGTGAGAGAGACAGTGTGACAGCGCTGAGCTGGGGTCGTGCCCCGTACACATGGGGAGCAGCAAGGAGCGTGGAGGGAAGCTGAACTGGGTGTGGGATACCTTGAGGGCGGAGATCACAGATTCCCTGGTAGATGGGATATAGGAGATGAGATAAAGTGAGGAGTCAAAGATGAGCCTGGGTTTAATTTTATATTCTCTTACCTTTAGTGGCTTTTTACTACCTCGCATAACTGAGCATGGGAGTCTGCAGATTTAGCCATGACAGTTGCCAAGTGTCCTAATGGCTCTGGACCTGAGTGTCTTCCCTTATAACGTGAATGAACTCTACAAGATTATCTTTGAGCCTGACCAGGCAGTGGCACAGTGGATAGAGCGTCGAACTGGGATGCGAAAGACCCAGGTTCGAGACCCCGAGCTCGCCAGCTTGAGTGCAGGCCCATCTGGCTTGAGCAAAAGCTTGCCAGTTTGGACCCAAGGTCACTGTCTCCAGCAAGGGGTGGCTCAGTCTACTGAAGGCCCGCGGTCAAGGCACGTGTGAGAAAGCAATCAATGAACAACTAAGATGTCGCAACGGCAACAAAAAACTAATGATTGATGCTTCTCATTTCTCTCTGTTCCTGTCTGTCTGTCCCTGTCTATCTCTCTCTCTGACTCTCTCTCTCTGTCCCTGTTTAAAAAAAAAAAAAAATGATTATCTTTGAAATCCCTGTGGGATGATTTCTGAATGATTCCTTTTCAAGAGTCATATTCTGATTACTTGCTTCCTTTTCTCTTCCCTCCCTCCCTCCCTCCCTCCCTCCCTCTCTCCCTCCTTCCCTCCCTCCCTCCCTCCTTCCTTCCTTCCTTCCTTCCTTCCTTCCTTCCTTCCTTCCTTCCTTCCTTCCTTCCTTCCTTCATCGTGAGTCTTTAAAACATTGGCTGGAACACAGGCTTCCTGGAGCTCAGGAAGCAGAGAATGGAATCTCTGCCTTTCCCCAGCTCGCTGTCTTCTTGCTAATGTTAGGCTAGAGCACGGTAAGCACGGTGAGAACTGGAACAAATGACAGCTAGCAAAATACCAATAGTTCCTCAGAATGGAAGCCATGTAAGGCTCAGTGGAATGGTAAGTTACAGGCTCGAGTGGACGAAAGCACGTCCATAGTTGGGGAAACGAGCCATTCCAGGTTTGGGGAAGCCCAAAGAAGGGGTAAGAGCGAGGGAAAAGGCGCCCACATGTTATGGGGAAAGGCAGTACTGGTGTGAGTTAGAGTGGGATTGGGAGGAGAGTTTGGCTATTGGACAACCTCCCACATGGGCAGGAGGGATCTGGGTCTGAGCAGGATGCAACTCTCAAGGAAGGGATGACATCATAAAGATGGGACTGGCTGCTGATCACCCTGACTATTTGGGAACAGGGACGTAGGGAAACTAGCCCAGGAGACTGTTGAGCTATCCCTGGACCCCGGTTTCTGAAACTGTATCATATCACATCACTCGTGTCTTCTCTGGCTGCTTCCTTTTGTGGTCAGAACTCTGGGCATTGAGGTGGCAAAGAAACATTCATGACACAAGATCTATTTGAAGGGGAAAAAAAGCATCAAAACAAGGAAATGAAACATTTCCTGTATTGTTAGCCTAGATTTTAGAATTAAACTCTGTGTCCACTTGTAAGATTTTTAGTGACAAGCTCTTAATTTTTTTTTTTATAAAAAGTCAAATATGACCAATTTTTTTTTTAATTATTATTTGTCTGTGAGCCATTCTGGAAACAAAGAACATCCCCAAATTGAGGTTCACGGCCAACTTCATTCCCTCCATGCAGTTGTCGTGGCGTGATTTGCACGCTTGCAACATTCATCTATGCGTTTACTCTAATGGGCTTTGTGTGCTTCAGCTGGGCCTGGACACCAGCCTCTACAAGCTCAATAAAACCTTGCCTATACCCACTCCTCCGTTTCTGATTGTATTTCATAATGTGTTGATATTTCCAGGCTAATCTTGCACAACTATTGAGAGATTCTCAGGACCGAAATAAACGTCTGGGAGAAGAAATTAAAGAACTTCAGCAAAGGCTTGGAGAAGTCCAGGGTGACAATAAGGTATCGTGAATATTTAAAGAGAAAAGGCTCTGTGGAGTAATCGTGCGCTAGAGGTTTATGTAGAACTCATCAGAAAAAAATGGAATGCGGCATTTGCTAAAAAATTTGTTATAGATTTTTTTCCATTTGCAATGAAAATTCACAGTTGAACATTTCTTATCTTTATGACATTCCCTTTGTGTGTGCGTGGGCACGCGTATGTGTGTGTCTCTGGGTTCCTCTAAAATATTGTTACAACTCATTGTAGAAGTTTCATTATGTTCAGCTTGGTGGTGAATAACATTGCGGTTGAGGGCAAAATAAAACCCAAATGCTATACTTTCCCCCTTCTATACAAATAATGGATTTGTGGCTCAGATGATTTGGAATTATTCACATTCGGTTTTGAATTTTAAGTAGTCATCCTACTAATTATGTTCACATAACCAATTTATTTTATTGCTAAATTTGGCAATTTGTATGGAACATTGCTTAAAATCCACTGCTTGGTATTAATCAAACTCCCCTGTTGGCAACGTTAATTATAAAATATGAACTCATAAACTCCAAACTAAATGTGTACACTCTCTCTATCCCAGCCGAAGCTATGAACAAAAGTACAATCGAGAACAAGGAAGAAGAACTACAGAAGTTCAGTTCTGTCCCCACAAATAATTTCCCACTTTGCCTGGACAGATTTATTTTTAATTCCTTGCCAGAGGCTGCTTTCTCAGCAGAGATGGCTGCTGGAGTTCAACTCAGGAAAACTACATGGTGGGGAAATGACCACATTCCTTGACAAATCGTGGTGATGGCCATAGTGTCTGAGAGTCGTTGGTCATTGGAAGGCACCGTTTTGAAAGATGGGAACACTCTTTAGAAATGCATGGAAGAATCTGGTTACCCAAGAACCCTTGTATGACAGAAGCTCCGAAAGGGTCTGAGTGCATTGCTATCTTGAGAATCTCCATCCGTGGGAAATCTTCCTTTACAGGCAGACTTCACTAAATCTGCCTCTAAAACACATTTTTATACCTCTTAGATTTAACATATATTTGAAAAATTAGACTTTTCTATTTCCAGTCATGACACAGGGAGTGGGAAAGAATGCCTAAGGTAGGTTCTATTTAACATGGGACAAGTTAATCAGGCCTCTGGTGTCGTTTTATGCATCAGTAAAAGGATTTAAGCTGTGGAACCTCGCTGTTTGGTCAGTAATTAAAGGCCAGACATTCTGGGTCACTTCCTCAAGTGAGGAAGCAGGGCGAGGTTTCCTAGAGAATCAAATAAAGTATGTGCAGTTGTTTCCTCTAAACCCATAAAAATAAGAGAGGAATTTCGGAGACATAAACCTACAAAATACTGAAACGATTTATAATGTGGTTTTTGGATCTATGGTCTTGACTGATTTTATTCTTCTTTGTTTCTTTCTTTCTTTCTTTTTGAGCTACTCCCCTGCCCCGACTTCCAACTTCCCTAAATACACCTTATCTGTAGGTCACTCTTAATTGTATCACCTTTTAGGCATGAGATATTTTAGGAATTGACATTAATAACTGATATTTCGAGGAAAGAAAGGGAGGGTGTGTGTGTGTGTGTGTGTGTATAACACTAAGCCCCGAATTTGGGGCTTCTGTCTGGGTCTTTATTCCAGCAGCTGGACACATTGATCAAACTTTTGTTTTCTCACCCAAGGTTTAGAATTTAGTGACTCAAATTCATGCCTGTGACATAATTCACCTGCCAAAATGTGCAGGGAGGATGCTATAACGTTCAGCTGACCCTGTGTCTCAGGGACCAGCCTCTCCTCCTTAAAAAATACGAACCGAAGTGAGGCCTAGTGATTGCATGTATTCTCATTTGCATCTAAAGTGATAGGCCTGGCATCTTTACAGCCCCTGTGAGTCATGGTCGTCCTCCCCCCATCCCCTTAGTCATCAGCCAGATTACTCATTTGATAAGGACACCAGGCGTCTTGAGAGACTCAGAGGCCCCTGTTCAAAGATGGCTATGACTGTGTAATGGAGAATGGGTTATTAACCCTTCATTATTTTTTTTAATTCATCATGTTATTCTCTGCTCCAACCTTCCTCTGCCCCTCTGAATCCATTCCCACCTTCTTGCCATGGTGTGCTAGGCCTTCCGTTAATTGGCTCCTATTGATTTCTACTGCCACAAATCTAACTAATAGTCTCCTAATACGTTAGCCCTGCAACACTAGTTTAGCCCCTTTGCTCAGCTGGACTGCCTTGTGCCTCAGGGTCTTTGCACCTGTTGTTTGCTTCGTCTGATACACTCTTCCCCTTTATTTTCCCTGCATACTCCTGCTCATCTTTCAAGTCATAGGTCAAATACAACCTCTACCCACAGTGCCCTGCTCTTTCCCCTCTGCTTGCTCTTGTGTGGACCCCCCACCATCAAGGGTGAGCTCTTTGCAGTCCGGATTCCTGACTGGTATACTACTGTATTCCTAAGAATTTACATTCTTAGCTCCTGATATGTAGACATTATTTGATAAATCCTTGTGGAGGAAAGGAACAGAGTAAATAAATGAGTGAGTGAATAAAACGAATGAATAAAGGGAATGAAAAGAAGAACAAAAGGGTTCAAAAAGGGAAAAGGAAAAAGAATACAAGAAGATAAGTGGACTCACTGCCACTTCGGTTGTCGTCAGTAACTGTCTTCTTAGGACGAGGCATAGTTTAAAAATTTGGAAAAAGGAGTTAGAAAAATAAACCATTTCATCAAAGGAAAAGAAAAAACCAGACCAAACCAAACTGAACCTGTGAGACCTCAGGAAGCCCCCATGGAGAGAACAGAGAGTTTGATGCTGAGCCATGGTGGACACGGTTTAAGGTCTTGCCCATTGGCTTGCTGAATAGCCAAAGCCTATTAAATTCAAGAATATTTAATAATTGCTGTTGTTAGACTCCTAGCTCCCTACTTTGCAAACAGAGGGGCTGATGGCATCATTTTATGAGCCACCATTAAAGTGGAAGATGTTTATCTCCGAGTTGCCATTTTAACTGATGACCCTTATCCACATTTGGGGAGCTCAGCTTCTTAGATGTTAAGTACATTTAAGAAACAAGGTGATAGGAAATTACTTGCCTTGGATATTTTAAGGTAGACTAATTTTTCCATTTGTTCAGCTAGAGCCTTGTAACCCTATGTGCCATAAAGCATTGCAAACAGCCTCTTGAAAGATTTGTTGCCACCCTGGCTTACGAATAGCTTAGCTCTCATGTTGGGGGAAGGCTGGATTTTATGACAGTGCGGGGGTCCTGTGATCAAACACCACCTGCTGTCTTTCTGAACTGTGCCCAAGAACCTCCCGAGACTCCCAGTCCAAACCAGAGGAAAGGTGTGAAAAGGGAAACGTACCGGATACCCTCCCCTGCCTTGGCAATTCTAGTTCTGAAAGGTTAACAAGGAACGAGAAGTCCTGTGGGGCTCAGTGGACACACACCTCCACAAACCACCCTGAGAAAAGGGGCCTCAGTGTGTCAGTCTGTAAGTAATAAGGACCTATTAATTATGCGGAAGGACCCAGACCATGCAGGACCTCAAGTCTGAAAAGCAGCCCACTGAGAGAATGGCAGCTCCCCTCCCTGCCCCTGTCCTCTTCTGGACATTAAGAAAATAGTGGATTCAGGGGAAGGGGACCAGGAGGAATAAGGAGGTTTCGTAGAATTTAAGGATTAGTAAGAGTCAATCAATAAAACTAGGAGAGCACATTGGAATCCCAGACATCCAAAGGAGAGCTGGTGGACCACTGGGTCTCCGAAAAGAGGAAACCTGGCTGGTATTTCCATGATGCAAATAATGATGCCAGGACAAATACCAGGCAACCAAAGTGAAGTCACTGAACTGAGAGTGGTAAAAATCGGCACTGCAGGACGGGCTGGCTCCAGCCCGCCACTGCCGTGTGGTGTGCTATATGTAGTACAGCAGGTCTTTGACTAACATCATCTGATTCAGTGTCATTTTGTTATAAAATTAATGAGGAAAAAAATAAATTCCTGGTTGGGGCCACTGCCCGTGTGGAGCTTGCATGTTCTCACCATGTCTGCATGGGTGTTCTCTGAATCCTCCCATTTCCTGCCTCATCCCACAGATGTGTGTGTGATGCACCCAAGATGGAAGGGTGTTCTGTCCAGGTGGGTCCCATCTTGCACCCTGAGCAACTAGAATAGGCTCCAGCTACTTGTGACCCTGAACTGGATTCAGTGGCCTAGAAAATAATTCTCTTCACTTGTTTCTATTCATCTTTCTTTTAAATGTATGTAAACTTCACATCTATTTCAATACTTTAAATTATAAGTGTTTTGGATCTTTATTTAGAAATTTGGTGGTGTTTTTTTGTGACCAGAAATAGGCTTGTAGGAACTTAACTGTTGTTTATATCAATGAGCCTATGATAAAATTAGTTTCGCTCTATGTCATTGCACCTAAAGTCAGTCTCCAAGAACCTATTGATGATGTTAAGAGATGACTTACTATATAGCCCAAATAGGACCATCTTTGGAAACTTTTAGACCCAAGTGTATATTTTAGCTCTGCAAGTGACTGTCTGTGTGGCCTTGGGCAAGTCACTGTTCTCATCAGGCCTCAGTTTCCTCATCTGTAAAAAGAGAATAGTAGTCCCTGGGATAGAATTATTCTCAGGTTTCATCATTTATTCATCAACACATAATTGGGGACTGGGTAGATGCTATTAATGTTAAAAGATTTAAGGAAATATTAGGGAATAAAAAAAACAAGGTATACTTGTTCTCACAGAGCTTAGGTTCTAGTTGGGAAGACAGTAAGGAAATAAAATAGATAAAGTCAACAGACAGTGCTGGGGAAAAAAGAAAGCAGGAAAATAATGTATAATAATTGGGGGTGGGGTATAATATTAAGTGATTATAAAGTGTGTAGCACAGTGCTTGGCACCTGGAAAGCACCCATCAAGGGTGAATGTTGCTGGTATGTTTAGCACGACATGGGCCCAGGTTGGCTTAGAATCCTCCTGTACAAGAATTCCACCAGCACTCTTTCAATGTCTTCCCTTCCGCTGAGCGACTGTTTTCCAGTGGACTGGGTGTGTGCCTCTCCACAGAGACAGAGACTGGGACGAGCAGCTTGGCAGATGATCACTGAAACTCAGCCCTCCTTACCGCCCCTCCAGGTTGTGCCAACACCCCCCTTTACTGCTTCGGTGCTGAGTTCCTGGAAGCTTCCTTGCATTTTGTGAGCCCTTTGTGAAATAGGCACCCATTTGGATACGCCAGGAGCTGCAACTCACGTTCCCGTGGAGACAGCTCACAGTTTTGGTTTTCTTGTCCGTTTGCTTTTGTTTTTCTTTATTTTGCAGAGTCTGGCACACGTTAGTGCAGAAGAGCAGCAATGCAGTGCCAGGTATGCAAAAGCAAAATGGGTCAGGTGGACGGCTGCTCCTACCAGGGCCATGCATTTACATTTCCTGGGCCCCCGCTGGCCTGTTTAAATGTCGCTGTTTGTGACATTGCATAAACACCAGCTTTGCCCTTAATAATGAGCTTTATGTTACACCAGCTGACGTCTTTCAGTACCTCTGTTTTTATCTGGTGTTGGCACCATAAAACGCTAGAGCCCTTCTGTGACCATACTTCTTTGGACATAGGACTTTTGGATAGATTCAGCAAGCAAACCAATTAAGTCAAAGCCACAAGCCAATAAAGACAGACCAGTGAGCATGCAGGTGACTAATTAAAGTATACTTTGTTTTTAAAAAAAAGAGCTCAGCTGTGGATGATTGTAACAGTTCAGGATGAAGGATCAGAGAGCTCTTTATAAATGGTTCCTCTTTATGCTTTAAAGAAACGCAGAGATGTCCTAGCCTGTGGGAAACTCAGATGAAGGGGGCACTCTAATGAAAAGCTCTCGCCTTGGGCATCACAGAACTTGATTACGAGGAATTGAAATGAGTGATAAGGACCTTCGCTCGCTGCTCCCGCCCCGTCCTGTCTTACTCTAAGCTGGGATCTTGACCGTGAACTACAGGTAACGCCCAGCTGGTTCAGCAAGCAGCCTCGCTAGTTCAGCACTCCCTAATGTTGTACTGGCAAACGAATGAGATGAGCTTGGTCTCAGAGACCATATGCAAACCTGTCCTGGCTTTTATGAGCCTGTAGCCTGGGTGGCGCGTGAGACCAAAAGAGCATGGTTTTGGACTTCAGTCCCACAGACTGTGCATTGTAATTAGATTCCTTAGCAGAGAACTGCTTCTGAAAGATAGCTCTGTCCAAAACTTATTTTATAGTACACCATGTCCAGGTTATGCTAACGTGAAAAGAAATGGAAGCAGCTTTAAAACTGTCTGGTAGGCACTATAAAGATTGGGGCTCTGGGAGCAGAGTGTACGGAATCATCTGAATGTCATTCAGGGGCTTCTTAGCTGTGTGATCTTGTGTCAGCTGCTTGACTTCTCTGTGCCTTATGGAGAGTGGTCCAATTCATTGCAGCACATCTTTACTGGGAACCTGACGACTTGCTTTGGGGATAGGACAGTAATCAATGAGTCCCTGCATTCATAGGGCTTCCATTCTAGTGGGGATGGAGGGTCAGTAAGCAAATACATATTTATTTATTAAACAAGTAAATATATCGTAAGTCACAGATTCTGAGAGGCAAGTTTTTCACATTTGGACACCTCTGACAGAGGGGTATCGTGTGTTTATGACCGGCACTTCTTATTCTTTGTAGAGGTGCATGATGGTGGGTCTTGATAGAGACTTCTGTTTGATGGAATTCAGTGGTTGCTCCTCTGTGGTTTTGCTTTCCACAGCTTCCGCTATCTGTGGTCACCCGTGGTCCAAAAATATTAAATGAAAAATCCCAGAAACAAACAATTAATAAAGTTTGAATTGAAAGCAGTTCGGAGTCCCATGATGAACTCTCGAGCCCTCCCCCTCCGTTCTTCCCGGGATGTGAATCATCCCCTTGTCCAGTGTGTCCACACAGCCCACACTTCCTGCCCGTTGGTCACTTAGTAGCTGTCTCGGTTATCAGATCGTGATGTCACAGTGCCTGCGCGCAGGTCACCCTTATTTGACTTCAGGATAGTCTCAAACTATAAGAGTAGTGATGCTGGCAATTTGGATACGCCAAAGAGAGGCTGGGCAGCTCTTCCTTAGGTGCAGAGGCCTGTGCACAGAGGGAAAGCCCAGTGTGTACAGGCCTCAGTACTCTGTGCAGCTTCTGGCGACCATCAGCAGCCTTGGACCAGGTCCTCCTCGGTAACGCAGCACTACTGTATGATATAACATGTCAGAACAGGCAAAGTGCTGAGTAAAAAGCAGCATGTGTGGTGTGCAGCCTGGGCACAATGGGGAACACCATATCAGGTGGTCAGGGAAGGAGGATCTATTCACGTGCCCTTTGCACGAAGACCTGAAGGAAGTGTGGCGGTGAGGGTGGGGGGTCAGGTAACCTGGGGAGGAGGTGAGGAGGTCCTGGAGGAGAGTGAGCTTGGGGGCCAGAGCGCCCTTTGTGAGGAATAAATCGGAGAAGTTACACAAAGCACAGAACGCATGGCGTGATGAGGGCACTGTGCAATGTTGTGGTTGTTGTGGTGAGGAGCATGAACACCAGAACCCAAGACAGAAGGGTTCCATGCCAGGCCCCACCGTTTATAAAGTCTGATGTGGGCAGGTCACTTTATGTCTGTGTGTCCCAGTTTCTTCCCTGAGAATGAGGATAGCGACAGTCCTTTGTAGGGTGCTTTTTGGACTCACACGGGTTACTGTGTGTAAATACCTAATACCTAGGACAGGGCCTGGCATGTGGGATGTTCTGCATGTGAGTTTGCTCTGAGTGGTAAGACTGAAGCCGTGGCTAAGAGATCCTGCTGAGCTGGGCATGTCCCAGGACAAGGAGACCTGGCCGCAGAGGCCCGTGTCAGCCCCTCTGGGGCTCTCTCTGGCAGAGAGCAGAGGACAGTGTCTGCCCCCTGCGGTTGTGGGAAACATCAGATGAGAGGCTTCCTAATTTAAGAAACACTTGAGGACTGGCTGTGGTTAGCCAGACACTGCTGTGAGTGCTGGGCTATTTCAGTGCAGACGACCAGCAAGGTTCCTGTGGTGGAGGGGCTGACTGTGGAGAGGGCACCATCCATAAGTACCGTGAAGACGGGGGGCAGGGAGGTGGGAGGGAAAGGAGCTTGGGGGTGAACAGCTTCAGTGATGGTGTCCAAGGAAGACTTCTCAGAGGTGGTGATGTTTAACCCGAGATGTGGAGGAAACAAAAGAAGTGGGTTCTGGACAGACGTGTGGGCAGGCTATTCCAAGGGCAGAGGAAATGCAAAGGCCCAGAGGCAGGCAGGAGCATGCTGTGTTTGAGGCACTAAAGCAGGGGTCCCCAAACTATGGCTTTCGGGCTGCATGCGGCCCCCTGAGGCCATCTATCCAGCCCCCACCGCACTTCGGAAGGGGCACCTCTTTCATTGGTGGTCAGTGAGAGGAGCACAGGATGCATCCGCACCCATAGTTCCCATTGAAATACTGGTCAGTTTGTTGATTTAAATTTACTTGTTCTTTATTTTAAATATTGTATTTGTTCCTGTTTTGTTTTTTTACTTTGAAATAAGATATGTGCAGTGTGCATAGAAATTTGTTCATATTTTTTTGGGGGGGGTTGTTGGTTTTTTTTTACAGGGACAGAAAGAGAGAGTCAGAGAGAGGATAGATAGGGACAGACAGACAGAAACGGAGAGAGGAGAGAAGCATCAATCATTAGTTTTTTCGTTGCCATTGCAACACCTTAGTTGTTCATTGATTGCTTTCTCACATGTGCCTTGACCGCGGGCCTTCAGCAGACCGAACCACCCCTTGCTGGAGCCAGCGACCTTGGGTCCAAGCTGATGAGCTTTTGATCAAGCCAGATGGGCCCGCGCTCAAGCTGGCGAGCTCCGGGTCTCGATCCTGGGTCTTCCGTATCCCAGTCCGACGCTCTATCCACTGCGCCACCGCCTGGTCAGGCTGTTCATAGTTTTTTTATAGTCCGGCCCTCCAACGGTCTGAAGAACAGTGAACTGGCCCCTGTGTAAAAAGTTTGGGGACACCTGGGCTAAAGGAAAGCCAGCATGACTAGAGAACGGAGAACAAGGGAGATGGTTAGAAATGGAGTGGAAGGTGAATGAAGAGCCACTCGTTAGCCTCCCAAGGGCTGTGGCATTTTTCCAGTACAGTGAAAAGCCACTGGGCATATCATGTGAAGGAAACTTCCAGTGTGTTGTTTGGCCCAAACCGGGTGCTGATTAACTGAGAAACATTCGTACACACAAATGAATGTGTGCACAACGATTTCCAGAGCCTTGCGAGAAAGAACCTGAAAACTACTGGGTTTGTTTATATTTCATTTTTTAAAATGACAACTGCTTGAGTTTTAAGCTAGCACTGGACAAGAAATTTGCTCTCTGCTATACACAACAGAGGTGACGACATGGGGCCTTTTAAAAACTCTCTTGTTCAGTTTTATCGAGGGTGCTTCAAAAGTCAGGGGCCGTTGGAGAGGATATGGATAAAACCAACTGGAAAAATAAAGAGACGGTAGCCAAGGCCTTGTTTATTTCATTTGCCCAGCACTGTGCTAGTGAATTGTTTAATACATGCCTATTGGTGCAGACCACTTCCGAGGTGTGCTGTGTGCATGGGCACACAGGTACGCAAGACTCTGGGTGAGGGAGGGCTCGCATCTATATCCCGCTAACAAATCTCTCATTGGCTCCTCTCCGTAAGCTCCTGGAGCTGGAACCACCCCAGCTGTGACTGGGAGTTCAAGCTTTAAAGCTCTGCGTCAGCCATACAGTTACATCGACAGTGGTCCTTGCATTCGAGCAGTGATTTTCCAACTTTTCCATTGCACGGCGCACATAAACTAATTACTAAAATTCTGTAGCACGCCAAAAAATATATCAATCCTTTTGCCAATCTGACAAAAAAAAAAAATAGTAGATATCATTTTGATTCATTCACACTGGGCAGTTATTGTGTTGGCTGTTGTCATTTTTTTGTCTAGGGGAAAAGAAGTCAGTGCCCTGGACTAAATAATCAGGTAGTGCATGTTTTAAAAATTCTTGCTGCACACCATGGTGCCTGCACACAGGTTGAAAATTACTACATTGTGTCTTCACACTGTGAGAATGGAGGCCCCAGACTTGGAATTGGAATTGTGCAGTGCACAGGTTGGGCAGTCATGCACATCTGTCCTGTCTACCAGGTAGCTTTTATCCTGATGATAGGCTGAATGTGTCGCCATAAGATTCATGCGTTGAAACCTAATCCCCAATGTGATGGTGCTGGAGGTAGGGCCTTTGGGAGCTGACCAGGTTCTGTCCTCACAAATGGGACTAGTGCTTTCATAAAAGAGACCCCAGTGAGTTCTCTTGGTCCCTCTGCCATCTGAGGAAACAGCCATCCATAAACCAGGAAGCAGGCTCTCACCAGACACCAGATCGGCTGGCACCTTGATCTTGGACTTCCCAGCCTCCAGAGCTATGTGAAATAGGTGTCTGTGGTTTGTAAACTACCTAGTCTATGGTATTCTGTTAGAGCAGCCTTAATGGACTGAGACAATTCCCAGTAAAGAGAAAAAAAAATGTCAGCTGGGGCCCAGGGACGTTAGATGGCTGCCAAGGACACATGACTAGGAGTAGCAGAGGCAGGATCAGAACACAGATAACACCTGGAGAGTAACAGCTGCTCCTGCCCATGGCTGCCTCTCACTGTCCAGGGGGAATGGATTCAGGCAAGTGAGAACAGGATGAGAGAGAGAACATTGAGGACTGTGAGGGGTAAACCCGAGGAGAGATCTAGGAAGGAGCAAGTCATTCCAGGCAGGGGGCCTTGAGGAGAACCAGAGTTTGTACAGGTCATGGGCAGAGGCGTGGGACTCAGCAGGCATGGTGGGGGGTGGGCACCTACAAGCCATTCAGCCCCATCATTTCACAGACAAGTGACCCAGCGCATGCCAGCTGCAGCTGCGTCTCATCCGTGAGCCGGTGACTCACACCCATAACTCATTCATAAACGTTTATTTCCATCTATGTCACCAAATGAATGTGTCCACGGATGGCAGAGCCGTGTGCCTCGGTAGAGCACTGATCCGCTTCCAGGGTTGGCACGGGGAGGCTGGCTGTGGGGTTCTGACGCCATGTTTGAGAGAATTAAGTGCCCTGAGCAGTTGCTTCCTAACCATGTCCAAGAAGGGACATCAGCCCCATCGCCTGCAGTCTGCAGGTAAGGCTGACTCGGGGGTCTGTGCAGGGAAACTCACGTGGGGGATGACAGTGACCATCGTCCTAACAATAATCGTCATAGCAGCTAACATTTACTGAGCGCTTTTTATGTCCCAGGGGCTGCGCTAAGGGCCATGGAGAAATCCCATCTTCTGTCACCTAGGGTTAGGTTCTGAAGTCAGCATGTATGAGGCAGAAACTTGTGTGCAGTCAAAATTCCCCTTGATGCAGCCTTAAACTGCCTATGGAGTTCAGGGCACATGGTCACGTGTCCCCCTGAACAGTGGCATTATGGGTAAATACGAACAGCATGATTTTGCCCACCTCTCAGTCTGGGACATCAAAAGCAGGGGTGGGTAAAGTCAACAGTTTTTAGTCTCTCTTCTCTATCTCTCTCTTACCTCTGTTCCCCCAACACCACCATCTCCTTGCCAAGCACATATTTGAATGCCCTGCGTTAAATGTGCATCTAATGCAACTCCACTCTCCCCTCACAGTAAAAAGCTATACTATTACTGTTATATTTTTACATGGAAGGATACTAAGGCTCAGAGACATTAAGGCACGTGCTTGAGGTTATACAGCTCACAGATTGTGGAGCCAGAATGTAAACAACCCAGAAGCAGAGGGACCCGGAGTCTATGAGCTGTCAGCTAGGAAGGCAGGTGAACTCTTCTCGGGTGCTCCCATTCCTGTGCGGGGATCCTTGGACCCCTTCAGTTGACAGCACTTGAGTGTCAGACCCAACTAATGATCTAGCTATCACCAGCTTGGGCCTTACTTTTAAATTTAAGTGTTTCAACCAGTCTATCCCTGAGATTTAATAGCTGATATTGTATGCACATTAAACACCAAATGATTGTTAACGTATTTATTGAAGCTTACCAGGCATCCAGTGTATAAAAGATGACTCTCTTATATGGCTGTCAGACCTCAATAAACATGTTTAATAATTAATTGGCGTTAAGCAAACATAATTGTGTGATTCTAAATTAAGTGTTCAGTGGAGCGTATTGTGAACGGAAACCCACAGTGGTGTTTCATTACTTAAAGTTCAGGCTGTCAGTCTGGCTTTTCATAGATCAAGAAAAGAGCCTCACTTTCAAAGTCGTGTCACAGGCCTCCTGTTGCCTCAGACCAAAAATGGCAGAAGCTTACCTGTTCCTAGATACTTTGATTTGAGAAAAAGAATTGTATTTGGTTAGCTGTTTGTCTTTCTGTATACCTGCTTGGGGTTCTGCAAGTCTGGAGCCAAGAAACTGTATAACATGAAAAAATGTTCATACATCAGCTTTCCGTTGAATTAACCAGTGGTGCCGTAAACTCCACCCCCACACTCATCACGCCTAATACAGTTGATTCTTCATTATTTACTGTAGTTATATTCTCTAAAGTTGCGCAGATACTAAAATATCAAATACTGAACTATTGCTTCTAGAGGAAGTAGAGAATTAGTTTTGTTGACCCTGAGAAAGAAGACACCTACCGAGATACCTCCTGTGGCTAACTGGGCTCACATTTAAAAGCAGGGCCAGCAGCTGTTTGTAAGCTGAGGCCTCTCACACAAGCCACACTTTAGGGAGAAGCCTGCACTAAGCTGCCTGCCTGCACTGTGTGTCTGCCATCTGAGCCAGCCTTTATAAAGGAGTTCCTGGAGTCCTATTTCAACCAATAGGGCTGAGGCCTTCCCTGTCTATTTGGAGCTGCCCCACTGTATCATCACTGGCATCTTTACTGACCAATCAGAGTGTGCTGTTTGAACCAATCAAACTGCAAAGATTTGGAGTCCTCATCTGCATGAAGACAGAGACTAATCTGTATAAGTCAGCTCCCCTCTGACTCAGAGGGCACCTTCTCACAGCCCTACTATATCATAATTGAGCCGTTTGCACTGAATAAAACATTTTCTTCTTTACCATACCTTAAATTGGTGAAACTGGCATTGAATTTGGTGTCAATATCAGTTGACAGGTTCCTGTGAGCCTCTGGTCACATTTCTGATAATGCGTCAATACATAACTTTGTTTTATATGTGTTTTCTTTCTGTTTGAAGTCACATTATTTAGCCTGACCAGGTAGTGGCACAGAGGATAGAGCATCGGACTGGGACACAGAGAAGCCACGTTCAAAACTCTAAGATTGCCCGCTTGAGCGCAGATTCGCCAGCTTGAGCATCAGGTTGCTGGCTTGAGCATTGGATCATAGACATGAACCCATGGCCACTGGCTTGAGCCCAAAGGTTGCTGGCTTAAGCAAGGGATCACTGGCTCAGCTGGAACCCCTCAGTCAAGGCACATAAGAGAAAGCAATCAATGAACAACTATGGTGCCACAACAAAGACTTGATGCTTCTCATCTCTCTCCCTTCCTGTCTGTCTGTCCCTATCTGTCCCTCTCTTTGTCTCTGTTGCAAAAAAATAATAATAAAATAAAATCACATTATTTAATGAATATTGTTGGTTCATTAACATTGAGCTCACAGCCAATATAGCACTGTAATTCACGCCTGAACGAAGCTTATCTAACACACGTATTTTCTCTATAAGACTCATCACATATTTCATGTGCTTAGGAACACTAGACAGCATTTCAGCATTATGCATGGAGGCCATTTTAAACAGCAAAACACCACACACACACAAAAGCACAAAAATGTGGCATCAAATAGACCATGGAAAGAACGCTTGTGTAGAGAGCTAAACAAAGGCCAGAGTGTTGCCTTGCTCAGCCTCAGCTGGGAGCTAGGCTGATGGACAGTTGCACAGTTTTTGCCAATCTGCACTTGTTCACCCATGTCCATGTATGATTTGGAAGTGACACGGGTGTTGATTTTGAAGTTACAAATACATTTATGAAATTTGAAAATACAGAATCCTTGAGTAATGTGGCTCAACTGTAATCAGAGGCGATGAAGCACAGCATTTGTATCTATCCATCCTCTGCCAGGTCTTTGTAGAAGCCATTCCACTGCCTGGACCATCGTCTGTCCAATCCCAGTGATGCTTTAGCACATTATAGGTGCACAATAAATATACATCCAAATCTATTGAGTAATTCTTAAATACGGACCCCATGTCAATATCATTTAAAAATGCTCTTTACTTTTCTTCAGTCATCATTGCTTTTCAAAGCCTATTATTTCAATCTAGCTAATATTCTACCTTGCTTTTTAACTTTCTCTCACCTGCCCCTAAATCCTTCAGAGACTTGAAAATAAAGCCATTTTCTCACTGGCGACGAATCCCTCAAGATTCAATAAAAGGAGCAGGGAAAAGAGTGTCCCACGCAGGCACTGCTGGCTGAGTCGGGTCTGTGTGACAGGGAAGGACTGACCCCAGGATCTGATCCATATATGAAGCCTATCCACATCCACCCTACCAGGAAGGGGGGCATCAGGCTTGCAACCTCTTTAGAAGAGGCATTTGGAAGCAGTACTGTAACTTTAAAAAAGCAATTTAAATGGCAACCTATTTGGGAACAGAGGAGATGCTCTGAGACCACAGGACCTTCCTGGGGTCTCACATAGTTCCCAGTGTGGCATGACCTGGACAATTTAGGGGCACTTGGGAAGGCTGGGCCTGCATTCCAGGGAAGCTATGAATTCTTTGGGAGTCCTTGGGAAAACTGCATTTCTGAGGACTGGAATTCTATTGCTAGGGATTTAAAACCATATAAATAAACATATGTTATGAAAGTCATGCATATTTATTTTACAACTTAGAAAACTACACGTGGTAGCAAGGATGTGGAAAAAAAGAACCCTTGTGCACTCTTGGTGGGAATGCAGATTGGTGTAGCCACTGTGGAAAGCAGTATGGAGTTACCTCAAAAAATTAAAAATGGAACTGCCTTATGACCCAGGGATTCTACTTCTGGGTATATATCTAAAGAAGCCCAAAATACCATCAAAAGGATATATGCACCCCTATGTTCATTGCAGCATTATTTGCAATAGCCAAGCTATGGAAACAACCCAAGTACCCATCAATAGACAAGTGGCACATTTATACAATGAAATATTACGTGGTCCTAAAAAAGAATGAATTCTTACCATTTGCAACAGCATGGATGGGCCTAGAAGGTATTATGTTAAGTGAAATAAATCAGTCAGAGAAAGAAAATGCCGTATGATTTCACTTATATGTGCAATCTAAATAACACAATAAATGAACACAAAACAAGCAGATTCATAGATACGAGAGGAGTCGGGTTGGGGGACTTGGGGGAAAAAGTGCAGGCATTACTAGTACAAACAGGTAGTTACCAAACAGTCATGGGGACGTGAAGTATAGCATAGAGAATATAGCCAATAATGCTGTAATAACTATGGAAGGTGCCAGGTGGCTACCAGAAATATCAGGGGGAACACTTTGTAAAGCATATGATTATCTAATCAACTTGCTGTACACCTAATACAAAATAATATTAAAAGTAACCTATAACTGATACAAAATGATATTAAAAGTAACCTATAACTGAAATCTTTGAAAAATTAAAATAAAAGAAGAAAATAGCATAGCATACAGTCTCGTCATCACCTAAGCATACACATTTTAGTATTGTGAAATATTTGCTATTTTTTTTTTCCTTTTGCTCATGGGTTCTCAATATAATTTTAGTCATACTGCATATAAAAGTTAGTATTGTTTTTCCCTCCACTTAACATGGCATTCTAAACATATCTGTGGGATTGTATAGTTCTCATCACCCCCATTTAAAACAGCTACAAACAAGTCCATTGATTGGTTGCATTGTAGTTTGCTAAGAATTTCACTATAGTTAGACGCTGTTTCTAGTTTACTCTCTCTATAAATAACAGTGCAGATCTACTTTCTCTTCTTTCCTAAAGCTAGTCCCTGTCTGAGATTATTCTTAACCCAGATTGTCAGAAGTTACTGGGTCATGAGGTCGGGACATTTTTAAGGCTCTTGATAATATAGTGTTAGGAGTGTGGAAGCATGCCCATCTCAGCATGTGCTATTATTTATTTTTAATTTTGCTAAGTTTAGAAGAAACCCAGTGTTGGTACCCTCACCATGGCTATGCTACTCAAGACATCCACCTTCAAAGGCTCAGGCCTGTGTTATTAGCCCTGTGTCATGTATGCCCACACACATGTATCTGTGCATGCATATACAAAATACAAGATACTTTTTTAAAACTTATGATATTGGCAAGAAATGTCTTTGTCTTGTTCTTTTTCCTGGCATTTCTTTAAAAATCCTTCAACACTTTCTGCCAAGTATGCTTGGTTTTCTTTTGTTTGTTTGTTTGTTTGTCTGTTTTTTGATCTATTCATTCTCTCTCTCTCTCTCTCTCTCTCTCTCTCTCTCTTTCTCTCTAATGGAACATGCAGCTCTTGAGGATGACGATTGCCAAACAGAGGCTTGGTGACGAAGAAATCGGTGTGCGGCACTTTGCAGCCCATGAGCGTGAAGACTTGGTTCAGCAGCTGGAGAGAGCGAAGGAACAGGTGATTGCTAACATCTGTTAAGAGTAGGGGATGGGTTTGCACAGCTGGACACAAGACAGAGAAGCGTGGACTGTGTCCCTGTTGCCCAGAGGGTGTGGGTTTCTGGGATGCGATTCCGAGGAGGAAGGAGGATACAAGCAGAACGCTTTCGCTTTCTCGGTTCTCCACCGGGTCCCCGAGCCGCCCCTTGTGTTTCTGCCTGTCTTCCCGCAGGTCTGCTCTGTTACTTTCGGTGCCATTGTTCTGGACACAAGAAACTCCCCACCTACCCAGGATAGACAAGAAGAGAGCAAAACCTGACAAACTGCCCTTAATTTGCAAGTTTCCGCTCAAATGCTGAGCAGTGCTTTTTAGGCAAAATCTCAACGGGTACAGAGTCCTAGTTAGGCAACAGCTATGAGAGCCCAGACGTTGCTTTCTTTCTCTTGCTAATTGGTTTTGAAGAGCAGAACAAGATTTCTGGGTCTAGAGTGGATTGAAAAAGCATGTGTTTGTCAGACACCAGCTGCAGTTTCCAATATTGGGATCTGCTCTCTCCCAGCCTCCAATTTTAGGGCATGCTGCCACTGGGAACGGGTAGGTTCTGTTTCCCAAGCAGGTGCACCTCTCCCACCCTTGGCTATAGTGAATGTGGCAGGGTGTCATCCCCATCCCATTAGCTTTGACCGTATTTCAGTGAGTGGCTCTTATGGTTCTACGGCACGAAGGTGGTACTAATAAACTCTCTAAAAGTCAGTCGGCCACGCGGAAGGATCCACCTCTGGCCAGAAAGCCGGTGTCTGGAACATCTTGAGTCAAGGCACTTCCCTTGGTTTCAGATTGAGTCTCTGGAGCATGACCTGCAGGCCTCTGTGGATGAGCTTCAGGATGTAAAGGAAGAGCGGTCCTCCTACCAGGACAAAGTGGACAGGCTCAACCAGGAGCTGAACCACATCCTGGGCGGCCACGAGAACCGCATCATTGACGTGGATGCCCTGTGTATGGAGAACAGGCAAGTGGCCGGGTCCTGGCCTGTGATCGGGTAGAATGCTCGCTGTCCACGGGCCTGCCGGCTGGGAGCTATTTGCAGCCCTATTCCTGTTTGAGAAAATTGACTTACAATGAAAGGAAAGTTGCAACCCCAAAAAACAATGATATTAATGTCACATGTTATTAGTAGTATAAGTCAGAAGCATACCCCTTTCTCTCTCTCCCGAGTTGGGCAAGAGAGTGGGGAACCAGTGAAAGCTGCTTGTTATTGCTATCAAGGAGAGAGAAAAGAATAAGAAAATAAATTGAGAAATTCCCTTAGCTGTTTCTTTTCCCCGAGGCAAATTTCAGAGTGTGTATGTGTCTAACTTAATGTTATGTCTGGTGTCGCCTCTTCCTGCCTTCCTTCCCAGTGGAATCATCTTAATGAGAATTATGTGAAAACTGTGTTGGTATCCCTTAGGGGAATCTCTGCAGAGGGCTCTTCTGAAGTAGGGTTTCTGTGATTTGGGCATATTTGACCTTGATCGCATCCATTTAAGCAGAGGTCACAGAGATACACTTCCTCCCCCTCCCTGCACCCTCCCTTCAGCGGTGAGAATGCATTCTATGTAAAAGACAGCGCGAGCTTTTCTCCTTTTCTCCCCTCTCCTATTTCAGTGTGTGTTTTTTTCTTTTGCCCCCAAACACTATCTAGTTGGGGTTTTTTTTGTTTTTGCAGGTACCTTCAAGAGAGATTAAAGCAACTCCACGAAGAGGTCAACATCTTGAAATCCAACATTGCCAAGTACAAGGTAGCAGAACCATGACGGTGATGGTGATGATTCACAGTTGTACATTCATTCAAATGTCATCCTTTATGTGCCAAAGAGTGCTTTAGTGCCTGCCTGCTCTCCCAGAGAGAGACCCATCAGAGCTATCGGTGAGGTAGTCGCTGAGAATTAAACCTGAAACAGCAAACACAACGACACCGTTTTGGGGAGAGCTCCTCCTGTTGCTGTTATCAGTACGGGGTGCACGGAGACCCCCACAATCTGGGCGTGGCCCCTTTACAGCCTCGGTCCATACGACATTAGGCTCCTTGTCCTGCATTTCTGTAAAATAGCATCTGTCATCAGATGCTGTTTGTCTCATAATCATCCATAAGAAAATGGTTTCCGAGCGATGAAGAAACAAAGATTAGGAAATCGCAGTCTAGACCATAATGTTCACGTTGCCCCAAAAGGACAGAGTGTCTAAATTCTCCCCACTGTTATTTTGTCTCATTCTGGCACCATTAGTTTGATAATATCTATTTCTGCAGATGTTACTTGTAAGTGTTATAATTAGAAAAATCTCCTGGGTTTTTCTGCTTTGAAAATAGATGGATTTCTCTTCCTGAGGGTGAAGTTTTACCGCAGTCTAGATGCTTGGGAGAGCCTTCTCATTTTCCGAGCTTTTGACGTGGGCTTTTATTTCTCAGAAGTCCATTCTGTTCCCCCTTTCCGTTCTGTGGGGGCCCCACTTTAGTTTATAACAGTCTATATATACACATGCAGCCAAAGAAGAAGACAGCTTTTAAAGATATATAATTAATACATAATTTTAGAATATGAATGTATACATTCCTTTAAGAACATTTATTCAGTTCTATGTGCCAAGCCTGAGCAGGTTAGTACATGTCAATTTTAATATAAGAGTCTCTTCTAGGAATGGTATTTGGGCAACATATGTGCACTTCCCTTTCTGGTGTCCACGGCAGGTGTCACTGATCGATTGTGGCTCTTTTACCAGTGTAACCAGAGAGCCCTTCCGAATACCACTAATGACTCCTTGGCATTGCTACATGAAAGTAGACCTGTTCTCCATCTCAGGTCTGTTCAGAGGGGGTTTCCATAACCAGTGACTTCACACATCAGACTGCGTTCTTGCCTCAAACTTGACGATTTCACAAATATGCATTGAGTGCCTTTTACATTGAGAAGAGGGTAATTGCTGTCATTCCACCAGACACCAACTGTTTGAATAAAAACTCTTTACCAGGTCCATAAAAATCCTAACCTTTTGGCAGGGACTCAGAATTTTAACAGGTGGGCCAGCATTTGGGGCTGGCAAAGGGTTCCCGTGCGCTGAATGGAAAGGATGTGTCTAAGCATAACTAGGTATTTTTCCGTTATTGGCTTTTCTGACAGAGGATTTTATGTTTTCTCCCCATGCTGCTTTAGAATGCTCTGGAGAGGCGGAAAAACTCAAAAGGCCAGGGTAAATCCAGCAGCAGCGCTCTGACCGGAGTCCTCTCGGCCAAGCAAGGTAGGGTTTGTGCTCCGGGAGGGACCACTTAGGTTCACAGGATGTTGGAGCTGTCAGCCCACATCGCCTTCCATGGGCTGGGAACCGGGCTGACCCTTAGAAACTCCCGTCTGCAGCAGGACTCTCCGGAGGGCTTGTGAGAACACAGATTACTGCCCCCCAACCCCACCGAACTTCTGATTTAGTAGGTTTGGGGTGGGCCCCGAGAACAGGCATTTCTTTAAGTTCCCAGGTGATGTTGATGCTGGTTTGGGGGCCCTGCTTTAAGAATCTCTGCCTTAGAGGTTGTCCTCATAAGCGGCCCCCGTTCGTGCAGCTTCCCCGCCCCCTGTACCTCGCTCTTCTCTGATCACCGGTTTAGTGTCTCCGAGAACATGTTTCAACCCCTTCGAACTTCCCTTTTTCCTGGCCTCTTTGATCAGAACAGTAGCCTCATGGCTGCTGAAACCATTTTCTCGTGGAGTGTGTGTGCCTTTTTCAAAGAAGCTGTTATTGATTGCAATTTTGTTCCTCCTCCTTGTCGATTCCGGTGAAAAATAATGATCTTCCAGGAACAGTCCAGGGGAATAAATAGCAGAGAGCTTGCTTCTGACACTTAATATTTGGGGATTCAGTTTTCAGCGTGAGCCTCGGGTTGAACATGCTGGACTGGCCCACTTGCGGGTCGTCGGCCGTGCCGACAGCCGCAATCAGGCGGCCGTCTTCATCAGCGCTCCGAGGGCGGCTGAAAAAATGCTGAATCTCCAGCTTATCTAATAACCAAGGCACTTTTCTAAGCGACTTTATTTTTTTATTCCACTGGAAAATGACACCCTAGAATTGTTTTTTTTTTTTTTTTTTTTAAGAAAAGTACAAACTCTACAAAAATGTGAGGTAGCCCATCTAAGTTTAGCTTTTAGATGCCCTTGACATCACAGCGTCATTGAATGCTGAGACCCGGTCGGATCGCCGCTGGGGGAAATGCCAGCCACACTGGAACCCCGTGGCAGAGCAGACAACCTTCCTAGCTAGCCATTTGGCAACGTACTAGGAGGTGCCTTCCACAGATCCCCTTTCAGCCAGCGAGAATGAACTAGAGACGGATGCAAACATTTTGCTTCAAGAAAGTTCTTTCTACGTTAGTAATTTAAAAACAATCATTGGGAACAACCTATTTACTAATTATTATGTAGTTACACGTGAATTGCTCAGCAGCGATTACATTGTGTTTTAGGAGAGACTCATGATGTGGCATCAGGTTAAGTGAAAAAAGTAGACCTTTTCCCCGTTCTTGAAGGAAAATGTATGAATTTGTCTATCTATATATAGGCATATGGGAATCTGTTCAAAAATATCTAATGATTTAAACTGTTGTGTTTTTTTCTCTGTCTGGTGGGAGTACAAGTGGTTATCTTTTATTTTTTTTTTTTGTCATCTCTTGTTTTATCTACCCTTTCTAAAATGTGCATATACAATATATATTTTGTAGTTTAAATAATTTCCTAAATTGTCTTGCTGCCCACTGAAGGCACCACATTCTGGGAAGCTTTACCATAAAGAAAGGAGTTCAGGACTAGAGTCCTTGTATTAGCATGCCTGCGTGACCTCCAGCCAGTGTTTGGATCCATCTGCACTTGGTTTCCCGTCCATGGAATGAGGACAAATGTTATTTGCCAGGGGGACTTTTGTTGTTGTTGTTATTCATTTTAAGTCTCAAATGAGTTAGCCAGTACGAAAGTTTTCCTGAAAGTGTAAAAAAAGTACTGAACAAATGCAACAGATTATTACCCTTTTAAAAATGGCTGATAAAAGCCCATGAGGACTTCCTCCTTTCTGTTTAACTGGCACACTGAGTCTTATTTTGTTGTCCTTGTTGATCCTTGAAGTAGTTAGGACTCCTCAATGCACCATGGTCGCATTTAGAAGCTTGGCACCCACCACTATCCGGGAAAGGCTGACGCTGGTCCGTGTGCCAGTGTTACAGATGAATTTAAGACTGAGCTGTGATTTCATATCCCACTTAGTTCAGGATCTGTTATCTGAGGACCACGGATGCAGTCTGCCAGCTACTCCACAGTCCGTTTCCGACCTGAAATCTTTGGCAACGGCCCTGTTGGAGACAATCCATGAGAAAAATATGGTCATCCAGCACCAGAGGCAGACCAACAAGTAAGTGACTAGACTTTTGGGTGGGAATTGGGCAGGAAAGATGTGGGTTGATGGCAACTGTTGGGACTACAGGCCTTACAGAAGTGGGTGAGAACCCTTGAACCCGGAAGAAAACTCCTTAAACTAGCGCTATGCTTCTGCACTTTGATGGCACCTTGGCTCTTAGCTAATAACAATGGTCACTACTTATTGAATACTTACCCTGAACTACTCACTGAGTAATGCACATTAAATGAAAATTTGAATAGTACACTTGCTTGAATAACTCAGATGACCTGTCCTCCAGGTCACCTTTAGGGGAGGCACTTTCTGAGTGGCATTTTAACCTACAGCATGACTTTAAGGGGCTCTGACTGGTAGGAACAGCCAAGCCTCCACTCAAGGGCAGCTGGGCCACCAGGAGAGTCTCAGGTCACTCTTCAGGATCAGCCAAAAAGATGGTGGTGGGAAGGAGCAATAATAAAGCAGAATGTCCTCCTTGGTTATTTTAAACATATTGGCTAGCTGGAGCAAAATCAAGCACATTAAAGTGGCCGTTAGAGACGACAGAAGCAAAACTGAAAGTATTCAGAGGACGGTGATGAAACAATAAATGAAAGCAGCAAACCCTGCAAACAGGGCCGGTCCATGGGCCAGCGCCCTGTGGTTGCTCAGCGTCCTGTGCTTAGAAGGGTCCTGCACTTGGTCTAAGGCTCCTGTCTGCATGTTAGAATTCTTCATTATTTTTTAGCAAGGGGGCTCAACATTCTCATTTTGCACCGGGCCCTGCCAATTATGTAGCTGGTCCTGCTGGTAAGGCCTACACCCCAAACCAAAATGGAAGTTTGGAGGAAGTGAATAGGGAGGAGAGGCTGGGCTTCCGGCAAGAAGGGGAGGGATCAGAAACTCGGGGCCCCAGAACATGATTGAGAGTATTGTAAAAACAAAATGGAAAAAAGAGGAGATGGCAGTGAAGGGAAGATCGCACAGGAGATTAAGATGTATATAAAAGAAGGCAGGGAGCAGTGGAGGGAGTCTGGGCAATCTCAAAGGGATGACAAGGGTAATTTATTGACAGAAGAAGTTTCAAAAATTCTTTTTAAAAGAAATCTCAGCCAAGGAGCGAAACAGCCAGAGGCTGAAATGCAGATGCTTTTAAGGGGAGGGAGAAAGAAAGGGAGTCTCCCCCAATAGGCACGAGGTCTCTTGTTTTTCAGGCAGAATCCCTGCCGAGTCCCACCCTGCGGTGGATCCCAGCCCTCTGACAGGCTGATTTCCTCATGTGTCCCTCACATGCCCTACTGCCGCCACGTGTGCCCGCCGGACGTGCCCACGCTCCACGAACTCTCGCCTATTTTAGAAAGACTGAAATTTTCATTTTGCCAAGTTTATTTTTGCTTTAATGCACCCTTTTCATTTTTAATAGTTTTGAACCATCTGGTGGTTCAAGTTTAAAAGGTTAAACAGCGGTATACAAGCAAGTCCTTGAGCCGCACTGGTTCATTCAACGCTATTCCATGATAATGTTCGTGTGCTGTGTAGCAACTTAACCCTCGTTTGTAGTAAAATTGGTTTCACTATATGTCATTTTGCTTAAAGTCAAAGAACCTATTGAGGACATTAAGTTAGGACGTGTCATACCCCCAAGCTACCGAAGTCCCCTTCCTGGAAGAAATCACCATTCCTTATTTCTTATGGCTCCTTCTGAAGCATGCACATACTGTGTAAGCAAATGCATAATACATATATACCAACACACAAAAATACTCGTGTATTTATATTAATATTACTATTTTCCTTTCTTTTTTTACAAATAGCATCTAGTATCATTTTTTAAAAAGTTTTCCACTGTTCTGCAGTTTGCCTGTAACAATAGGTCTTGCAGATTGCTTCATATCAGTCCATAAAGCACCTAATGTGCCATTTTTTAATACTTGGAGCCTTAAGTTTCATATTTTTAATAAACGTTTTATTTGGGAGCCTGCAAAGAAACTAATTAAACAACAAATGGAGCAGGGGCTAAGACTGATATGTGAATTTTGCCTGCTTGCTGTTATTCCCCACGATTTAGCGTTTTGTAACTAAAATACAGAGATCGCTTTGTTTTGGTGGAGCGTCATAAGAACAAATAAAGATCTTCTGTTCCGGAAGTGTGTGTTCCACTGCCTGACAACTCCCACCCATCCCTTGAGAAGGCTCAGTGGGAGCCATCTTGAAGAATGAATGACTGAACCTGAGGCTTTCCATTTGAGAGGAT
Organism: Rhynchonycteris naso; assembly: GCA_037038555.1. Classification (NCBI taxonomy): domain Eukaryota; kingdom Metazoa; phylum Chordata; class Mammalia; order Chiroptera; family Emballonuridae; genus Rhynchonycteris; species Rhynchonycteris naso. The sequence continues at coordinate 301,545,335 of CM072996.1, forward strand.
GCTCATTTACTAGGCATTCTGCTTGAGGTACATGTTGCCAAAGAGTTGTCAGTTGTCAGATTATTGCTAAAGAACAGCTGAGGTTCACCTGTCTTATAAACAGATGGCAAAGCATTAATAGAAGAGGCAGATGTTAAAGTACTGTGTCACTAAACACAGTTAGTTTTCCAGTCCTTCCCAACAAACCATCACTCTGCTGGTGGAGGAAGGCTGGTGGCGGTGAATTTATGAAGCCGTGCTGGTCTTTTGCTACCCTTCCTGTGGTACCTGAAACTGTTCACTGCTCTTCCCCTTCCCTGGCCAATGGTAAAGAGCTTGGAACTTCTAGATCTTGGTAACAACATGAACTGTCATGGATCAGGGCAGAGATTCAAAAGAAGGTCGCCTGGGTGGAGGTTGGGAGAAGTTCCAGGCCTGTAAAGAGCCACCTGCTTCTTCAGGCCCTGGCTCTCCCCAAGGACTCTCGCTCAGGGATTCCTGCTTCCTGTTTGTCCAGGAAGCAAGGACAGAGGCACAGTGGTGGCCAGTTCCTGAGTTCGTCTGTCTTTGCAGATCCCATGATGTTGTTATCAGAAACTGCTACTGAAAATCTCTCTACAGGATTTTCCTAGACCACTAGGTGGACATATGCTGAAATCTGCCCTATCTTAAAACAAAGTATAGCTAAGTAAAAATGTTGTTTAAAATCTCCTATTCTAAAAAAAGAAAGAAAAGAAAAGAAAGAAAGAAAGAAAAAAATAATCCTCTCAAGCCTGTTTATGCCTCAAGCTACTGCCCTAGATGTCTCCTTCCAGTCCTTGCTAAACCGCTTGGGGAGTCATCTACATGTACTGCCTCAACTTCTCATAGTCTGCTCCTGTCTCAGTCCTGTCATTTGGATTCTAGATTTCATCACCTCCACTGAAGCTTCTCTCTCACGGCTGTGCATGTCTTCTAAATGGTTTCTTTTAAACGTTCATCTAGAAGTTTGACCACTTCTAGAATAAGACAATACTGCGCACACTGTCCCACCTGGGAGTCTCTCTTTCCTTGCCTTCCAGGGCCCCACATTGCCCTGGCTCTCCTCCTCTGTCCCCAGGTGTACTTTTCTGGCCTTATTGAGGAGGTAGTCTAGCCCCCTGTTATTCTGACTTCTCCCATGCTGTTGGTGAGCCGATTTACTCCCCCAAACTACATGCTCATCTTTGCACCCCAGACCTATCCTCTCTCCCTTATGTCCAGATGGATACCCTGTAAACACCTCACCCTCCTCAGCTACCTCCTGGTTGTTGCCCCATTCCTTTGGCTGCCCTATATCCCTGCTGGCTTGTTCTGGGCCACCATTGTCGCTGATCTGGACGATGACGTTCTACCTGTTCTTTCTGCTTCTACTCATGTTCCTTCCACTCTCTTCTCAACTCTCCATCAACAACACTTTCCTTAAACTTCACTATGCTGCTTCTCTGCTTAACCCCCTTTAGTGCCTCCCCATTTCCAGTGTATAAGTCTTTACATTGTCGATGTAGCAACAAGATCACTAAATAAATCTGGGTCCCTACGAGCCTCTGTGGAGCCATCTTTCATTTACTCTTCACTTCTGCTCCTCGGTTCTACTGAAGGGCTCATGTATTTCCAAGCCTGAGTTTTGATCCTGACCCCTTCATTTACCAGCTGTGTCACCCTGGGCATGTTAGTTGACCTCCCTGGGTCTCAGTTCCCTCATCTACACAATTAAAATGATAAGAGCTGCCTCATTGGTTGTAGCGAATGGAGGGATTAAGGGAAAAAATGATTGTGCAGTGCTTAGAGAAATATCTGGTACAGAACAAGTGATTGATAAATACCAACTGTTATTAAAGCCTTCCACTGGTACAGTACATGTGTGTGCACATCTGTGTGTCTGTCTCCCCACCAGGCTTTAGTCCCTCAAAAACAGAGGGTGGGGTCTGTTTCTCTTCATTATCCCCTGAAGCCTCAATAATTGTTTGTTGATTGGTCAAATTGAATTGAATGGACCCTGTTCCTACTTCCACCATCTCCATCTATAAATACAGGCAGCTATTAAGACTCAAATAGCCTTGTGTGCTGGGCGACATCACACCATGGTCAGTGAACCACCTGCCATATTCTTTCAGTGTCAAGCCAATCAGGAGGGGCCTCTTTGTCATTTGAAGCATCTCAGGCTATATTTGGCAAGTCAGCTGTGGTTACATCCATATTTTGATACGAACGGTTTTTAACGAGAATTTGCTGCAGACATGAGAAAGCTCGTTTTACATTGCCATTACTGGGTTGAGAGTAATGCACTTCAGAGGCAAACTGGGGCTTAGACTTGTGACTCCTGAGGACTGAGAAGGGTTCCGGGTGGCCAACTGGGCTCAAATTAAAAAACAAAAAGAATGTAATAACTATTTCTGCACAGGGCCTCCCAAGCAAAATGCACTTGGCTGAGAAGCCCCTACGCTAACTTGCCTGTCTCTGACCTGAGCTGCCTACCTGCACTGTGTCTGCCATCAGAGCCAGCCCTTATGAAAGAGCTCCTAGAGCCCTGTTTCAACTGATAGGACTGAGGCTTTCCCCATCCAAAGGGATCTGCAAAGAGCAGATCTGTTGTGTCAATTAAGACAGTCTTTGGACCAATCAAACTGAGCATTTGGTGTCCTCATTTGCACGAGGACGGACCAATCAGGGGCCACGGGTGGGGGCTTCTGTCTATATAAGCCAGCTCCCCTCTGGGTTGGTGAATGCACTTTCCACAAAGACTTAAGACTTGTTTCTCTGGCTAGCAGTGTAGAATATTGTGGAGCGGAGCTGCCTAGCTCAAGAGGGACCTGGACTGGGGCACCCTCACAGCCATGCTGTTTTCACACACATGCTATATTACCTTTGAGCTGTTTGCACTAAGTTTCCTCCTTCACTGCACCTCAAATTGGGGATTCCTGTTTGAATTTGTATTGGCACTAATGACCATGGATAGGTTGACAGGTTCAAATTCAGATTCATCATTGCCTGAGTCCCGCATGAGGTTCTGGTCAAGTTAACTAATTTCTGTACCTCTGTTTCCAACTGGGAGGAATAGAATATGATGGGTGAGAGCAGAGTTTTGAGATTAACTCTGTGTCCTTGGATAAGTAGCTTAGCCACTCTGTTCCTTAGAGCCACATGTGTAAGAGAGGAGTAGAAATACATTGTACGCTGCAGGAGCTTTGTCAGGCCTTATGAGATAATGCAAGTCGGACCCTGATTTACATCCAGGGCTCAGGAAAGAGTAATTTTGCTGTTTGTGTTAACGGCAGTGTACTGAGGTACCTTGAGATACAAGTTTAATTTGTTTTGTAACCGAGCTCGTAAGTCAGTCAACTTGTATATCAAACAAATTTCTCCCATTTAAAATAACTGAAATAGATTTAATCCATTCCAGCCCTGTGAAACATCCCCAAATCATCCTAAATTATGAAGAAAAACCATGTTTTTAATTAAGAAACACACATGTATACTTTACCAATGCATAACAAAATATATGAAATAAAAGAAAAAAGTGTTATTTAGTACTGTTTTCTTACCTTGGAGATGGACGAGTGTGGCTAACGGAGGTGAATGGCAGAGGAGGAGGGAGAGAGGAAGGGATGCAGGCACTGTAGACACATAAACTAAAACTGCACTTTCTTAACACTAAATGTAAACTAAAACTGCATTTTCTTTACTTTAAACAAAACTAAAACTGAATTTCTTTACTTAAAATGAAACCACAAAAACCTAATTATAAAAACATGCACTTTTTTAACTTTAAACTTAATCTAAGCTTAACATTACGTATTTTTCATCTAATCATCACCTGTTTTTGCCTTTTTGGCTGCACTTTCGGCACTTCCACTTGAAGGACTTTTGAATAAAAATCGATCCAAAGAGGTTTGCTTTTGCCTGCCTTTTAAAATGTTATGGAAATGTGACAAACAAGTGTCATTAAAAAATGCTGAAGCACAATCAGTTGAAACTTTTTCTGGGTGTTTTGTTTCAATGAAACTTGAAAGCTTCTCCCACATTGCCAGCATGTCTTTAATTTCACTTGTAGAAATCACTTCCTCTGACTCTACCTCCTCCTCACTACTACTCTCTTGCAGAAGCTCCGTATGTTGCATCATCTGTAGCTCCTTCAACTCCTCAGTTGAGAGTTCCTCCTCATGTTCCTCAACGAGCTCATTTACGTCACCCTCATCAACCTCTAGACCAGTGGTTCTTAACCTTTTTTGAGGTACCGAACCCACCAGTTTTATATGCGCATTCACCGAACCCTTCTTTAGTGATAAATAAAATATTTCTTTTTCCAAATTTAGTTTTGCCAGTGCGAGACTAGAGTTGCTCAACTTGGCATTGCATATCATGCAGATAGGATGCTGACTTCCATCCCGTTCTGTGATACATGTGAATCCATGTTGTACATATTCGTCTGACCACTTTCTTTTTTTGCTTGACATACATATTTAGTATGGATTAAAATATTAAGAAACCACACAACATACAACTACGACAGCCGTTGACTACTGCGCGCACTAAATTCCCAGCAGCACTGGTTAGCCAAGCAATATAACGTGATCCTCTGCAGCAAGTGATGGGCCAAGCGGGGCTTGTCATCATGACTTTATACAAGTGTGTCTTTACCTCCGCGGCAGAGGCTTCTCCGAACCCCTGAGAGCAACTCATCAAACCCCTAGGGTTCAAAAGAACCCAGGTTAAGAACCACTGCTCTAGACCCATCAACTTTCTGAGGGATGCAATCTCCTCCAACGTTTCTACCTCGGTCTCAGTCTCTAGTTCGAATCCTTCTAAGTCCCTGTCGGCAACAATATCAGGCCATAACTTTTTCCATGCTGATTTCAAGGTTCTTCTTGTAACCTCTTGCCATGCCAAGTCAATAATATGTAAACATATCACGATGTTGTAGTGATCTTTCCAAAACTCTCGAAGGTTGAGAATTGTATTCTCAGTCACCTCAAAACAGCAGTAGAACAAGTGCTTTGTGTAAAGCTTTTTAAAGTTGGAAATGACCTGCTGATCCATAGGTTGCAAGACTGAGGTCGTGTTGGGTGGGAGGTAGAGGACTTTCATGAATTTAAACTAATTGAGAATGTCATCTTCAAGACCAGGTGGGTGGGCTGGAGCATTATCAAGGATTAGTAATACTTTCATCGGGAGTTTATTTTCTTGAAGATATTTCTTCACTGCAGGACCAAAGACGAGATTTACCCATTCAATAAAAAACTGCTGTGTAACCCATGCCCTAGCATTGGCACGCCATATAACCTGCAGTTTTTCTTTAAGAATCTTGTGAGTCTTAAAGGCTTGAGGATTTTCAGAATGATACACTAGCAGTGGCTTTACTTTACAGTCACCACTAGCATTTGCACACAATGCAAGGGTCAGACGGTCCTTCATGGGTTTATGACCTGGCAGCTTCTTCTCCTCTGCGGTGATGAAAGTCCTCCAGGGCTTTTTTTTTTTTCAAAGCAATACTGTTTCGTCACAGTTGAACACTTGTTGGGGGATGTAACCTTCCTTTGCAATAAGCGCAGCAAAACATGCGATGTACTCCTCAGCTGCCTTAACATCAGCACTCGCAGCTTCACCACGCCTCACCATTGAGTGGATCTCTTCTTGAAATTTTCAAGCCAGCCGTGACTTGCCTTAAATGTATCTTCTGCTGCCTCTTTTGAGGTTGATGGTTCTTTCTTCTTCAAGTTGCCGTAAATAATGCGTGCCTTTTCGCATATTACAGTCTCCGTCACTGTATCTCCTGCCAGCTCTTTCTCTTTCACCCACACCAGCAGAAGCTTCTCCATTTCTTCATGGGTAGTTATCCTTAATTGGGATGGAATTGTAGTTCCTTTCGCTGGATTTGCGCTTTTGATGGCATCCTGTTGTTTAAGGATGGTACAAATTGTAGATGTATTGCGATCGTACAGCCTTGCCAGTTCAATCACTCGTACACCACGCTCCTGTGTTTCTATTATTTTTTGCTTTACTTTTATCGACATTATTCTCTTCTTCTTCTCACCACTGTCCTTTACACTCACTTTCTTTGGCCCCATGATAGCACACACAAAAAAAATTAGTAAAAAATGTAAAAATAATGCAAGAACGAGTACAGCGCATGAGATTCGACTTGATTCTGTGGGTAGCATGTGAGAAAGAACGAGATGCTGGTGTTGTGCTGCCGATGCTGGACCCGTGCGCCAATGCGCCAACTAGCAGCAGCTTCCCGAATCACAACTCGTATCTCGGAATTTCGCTCCGATCTTGAACAAAACTACAGACCGAGTCGCAGCTTGTATCTTAAAAAAAAAAAAAAAAAAAAAAATTGTATGTGGGTCTGCTCGTATCTCAAGGCATCACTGTAATTGCTATTGTTATTGATGCTATTACTACCACCACGACTTCTGTGAGATTCATTGTGTTGCCTGCAGCCCTGCCTCAGATGCCTGTATCAGGCCAAAGAAGAAGAAAACAGTCACCTGACAAACTTAGGCAGGGACTCTGGAAGTAGATTTGTGGGGACCCCAGAAAATTCACCTCACTCCGTCTGTGGGAGACGTGGTTGTTATCTGGGAACATAAAAAAAAAAGACACAACCAAATGTCTCTTCACCACGCCCTGGAACGTGGCCCTGATGGCATCCTTCAGTGTCCACAGAAGAGTTAAGCCTTATCTTTTGTTTCCCAGAGGCAGCCAAATACAGATGATCCGATCTCGTTAAGAAACAGGCGGAAACAGGCGTCCACTTGAACACTGCTGTGATTGCATCTCAAACCCATCAGCTGGTGAAAAGGGAGCTTGGATCAGAAGGTCTGAGCAAAATATTGAAAGCGAGATTACGAAGAATGCTGTTTATTTAAGGGTCAGAGTCATGAAAGCAGAATAGACCCGACAATTGGAGTGAAAATGGAAAGTAATTGATAAAGACTATGCAGAATTTAAGACTTAAGGGAAAGAGGCAAGAAAAGCTCTAAGTACCCAGATAAAAGAAACCACATATAATAATGCCAAAGTGTTTTTTGTGAACTCACAGGGCATATTAATTAAGATGCTGTAAGTCAATTCAGATAAAATAAGGATGAATTTGAAGCCATACACGTATGTGGAGATGTATACATATTCATGCCTCTGTATGGATGTGGGTGTGTGCAGCTGTCCCTGGAATATAAAGAGAGCTAGAAGAACAATTCTGGCGTTCTGATTTCTCCTGTTGAAAGGAATTGAGACCTGGCTATTAAGGATATTTCTGCAGCATTTTAGCACAGCAGTGCCAAGGAAATCCCTCAAATAATATAGACTGGTTTTTCAATTTCCAGGTCAGTGGAAACTGATTGAAGTTTTAGATGACTATCAAATCATTTCCCAATATATTTAATTTTGTGGAAAGGAGGGGAAGTGTGTGCCCACATTTATGTCTTTCTATGCATACAGACAAAGTTTGACATCTAGGCAAACAGTATGGTCTTTTCAAATACACATTCCAGAGCTTACATATTAGTGAGTCAGAGTGGCCACCTTGGAAAGCAATCTTATTATTCTAGTGGTTCTGCAATTACTGGGAATTCTTTAAAAAGTCTTTTTTTTTTTAATTGTCTCTATCAATAATTATAAGCCATGAAAAAAAGGAAAGCATTTATTTTATCAAGTACATTTTTTAACATCTAATTATGCTAGATATCAAGCAAGAATTGGACATCAGTCTAACATAGGTTAGGTCTACAAAGGCAGATACTATTATTTTATTGACTTGTTACCAAGTACATTCACCTATGTTATTTGTTAGACTTTATTGTTTCTGAAACTCAGATTTACCTTCAAAGAATCAAGGTGTGATACTACTAAGGATATTAAAAATTAATAGTCATTTTTAGCAATGAGCAATTCCTAAACAGAAATTCTGTAAGATACTTGGGCAATGGTGGAATAATTGTTTAACTTCTCAAAGGAATTACCTTTTTGGGAGAGAAGCCGCTTCAATGGCAACATTTTAGTATTTTAAAAAATTATTCACTTTATTTGTATTTTCAATAGAGCATGTGTGTGTATTAAGCATATATCTTAAATATCAAGACATTTTCTATTAGTGAGCTAGTTGACTTCCCAAGTAGCCTGCTCACAGCCTTGGAAGCTAACGAGATGCCCACTAATCTGTCTGCTGCAATTTTCTCTTCTTCAGAATACTAGGGAATCGAGTGGCTGAATTGGAGAAAAAGTTAAGAACTCTAGAAGTTTCTGGTTTGTGGAGTCTTCCAGGTAAGCAGAACTTCATAAAACTTGTTTTTCTTTTATTATAAAAAGGAAGAGTTCTCATAATTTGCAAAGGGGATTCTACCTTTTTAATGTCCTTTTATTTGACAATTGTCGCTGAAAAAACTGCAAGTGTTTAAACTTAGAGACCGTCATTCTGGAGGGAAATCAGAGAAGTCCAATAAATATGCAGGTTCTCATCTACGTAATTATGAAGTTTTGCTAATTTGAATTTTGAAATTGTTGCTGTATGTGTCTGTATGTTTAAAAAAACTTTGTGGGTATAGTAAATTGTTTCATTTTTGTTACCTGTAGATATCTTATAAAAATTTGTTCAATTTAATCATTAATCCTAAAAATAAAAATAAGAAAAAACAATGCGCTTGACAACCTCCTTCTCTCTCCCCTCATCCCATTTTAAACATAGCTTGAAAATCAGATATTCCTGTTTTTTGTTTGTTTGTTTATTTTTCTGAAGTGAGAAGCAGGGAGGCAGACAGACACTCCCATATGCACCCAACCTGGATCTACCCGGCATGCCCACCAGGGGGCAATGCTCTGCCCATCTGAGCTGTTGCTCCATTGCAACCGGAGCCATCCTAGCGTCTGAGGCAGAGGCCATGGAGCCATCCTCAGCGCCCAGGGCCAACTTTGCTCCAATGGAGCCTTGGCTGCGGGAGGGGAAGAGAGCGATAGAGAGAAAGGAGAGGGGGGAAGAGTGGAGAAGCAGATGGGCATCTCTCCTATGTGTCTTGGGTGAGAATCAAACCTGGAACTTCCACATGCCAGGCCAACGCTCTACCGGTGAGCCAACCAGCCAGGGCTGGTTTTTTTTGTTTTGTTTTGTTTTCACAGTTGTACATGGCACAAGGGAAAATAAGCCCTTCCTGAGACCCTGGTCAGCTATTCTCCCTTTTTACAAGCTCCAGAAACTTGTACCTATCAGTTTCTATCACCTCCTCTCCCCTAGAAGCAATGTTGTACATGTATTTTTAGTTAGTTAACCTTTCCACACAAACTAGTCTCCTCTGCCTTGATTCATATTTGTTGCTTCCCTATAAACGTATGGGGAATGAAAATCGCCACAGGGATAGGGACAACAGCATGTTTCTTAATGTAAATGTGAATAGCTGCCTTAGGTTGCCTGAAAGTATGTTTCATAAATTGGCATTTTTAGCAGTGATTCCTTGAACTTGATGTCAAAAGACCTAACAGAACTAATTAGTGGCGAATGCCATCCTGGGGATTTGAATGATCCATTTTGCACAAGAACCTTTTGATGCAGTTAAAAACCTTATCTGCTTTGAAGACCTTTCTTTTATTGCATTGAATTTCAGCACAGTCGGGGAAATTTATCATTTATTTGTGCAGTCAGATTGCTATTTTTGTGCATGTACTGGAGTTTTGATTTCCGCCCCCTCTCCAAATGACTTAGTGAAATTTCACAATGTTTTATTTCTGCAACAATGAATGCTGAGAATTTTCTATCTCTGCTGATGTTTGGTCTAGGTTCGAATGGCTATTATGCAATAACGATTGTTTCTTTCCTTCCTTTTGCTGCCTGAAGGCCTGAGCTACAATGTTTCAGTAGGATTTGGGAGTATGTTCTATTTGAAATATCTGTGTCTGTGGCTAATATCAGTAGTGCATTAATATCATCCCTGCATGTAAATAAACAGAAATGCATTCTCGACGTATCCTTGCTCTTCCCTGATTAGAACAGTAGATTGAAATAGAGAATTTAATTAGTACAGAACAAACATTAAATGGTAAAAAATTAGCTTTGAGGGACCCGGCTGAATGGATTTTATGCTGTGGCCATGTTTGTTCTAAACTCTGGAATCCACATAGATACAAAGTGGGAGGACAGGAAAAAAGAGTGGCAATTTCCCAGTGGAATAGCACTGCCCTGGTACAGTGATGAATGGTGTTACAACGAAGCATCAAGCATCGCCTTATGATCATTCTCAAAGCCTGGTGAGAATAGGGGTGAGGAGCCTCTTCCTATGTAAATCAGACCAGGCCCTCTGTCTGCTCATTGTATATGGCTCCATTCAGGTACTGAATTGTGCAGCAAGAGGTAATATGTTCTTTTCCTCCTAGTCATATTCTTCTTTTTCCATTTTTTTCCTCCTTCCTCTTTCTTTTCCTCTTCTTCCTCTTCCCTTTTCTTTCCCCAAGTAGGAGCCAAATCATAATGCTTCAGCCAACAGGGGGGAACCAAGTATCAGTGGCTTCAGAGAATTGCTAGCTCTCTCTTCTTTACCATCATCTTGAAAGCATCAGTTTCTCCTCCAAGAAGTTAGTCTATCATTGTGTTGATACCTTTTTCAGCATCAACTTCGTGAATTTAGTTCTGTGCCATGCATTCTAGACATGCTTTCAACTGCGCTAAGAATCCACAGTCTCATTAGGGAAGTAAGATGAGTATACATTAAACAGTGAGAGGAAAGTGAAAAATACTGAAGTGCTGAGTGATAAGGATGTTAGTGTGTGAGGTATTATTGAATGCTAGACCTGGAAAGACAGTTGACAGCAAAATGTTCAAGGATGGTAAATACTCGGTATATATTACACAACACCCATTCCTGTGACAGTGGCAGACATTGCTAATCAATCACATCGCTCTTCTTTGATGATCTCTCATATGGCTCTCAGAACAGTCTTCCACTGTTGGCTTTCCAAGGAGCCACCGCCTGGTCAGACTTGACATGTGAGAGAAAACAATTTCCCCTTTTCTAAACTAGTCTGATCCCCTCAGTTTAGGTAAGGAAGTTATCTGAAGGAAGCCCTGTAAGTTAGATGATACCTGAGGCCACAGCAGCTGGTATCAGAACCCAGGTGTTAAGATCTTCATTTTGTTGTGCCACCTGTCCTAGGGAACTGCGCTTCAAAGAATAGATGACAGGGTTGATCAGATCAGCTGGGGAATGGTTCACAAAGCAAATTGGATTGGAGAAGAGGAAGTTGGAAGCCAGAGCAGTCTCTTCTGAGACACTAAAGGACAGTGGTGAAGCCCAACACTCTTTACTACAAGGCAGAGCTACTGCTGGGCTTTGAGCATGCTATGATTTTTCTTTGACTCTCTTCTCCCTCCTGTCTCACTCTCCCAGCCAACATATCTAGCTCTTGATGTTATTTGAGAGAGTTGGGGCAAACCTGTCATCTTGCTGGGAAGTAGACAAGTTTGACAAATGTCACACAGCCTATGGAGAAATCACCTGGATAGTAAAGCATGTCCCACACTGTCAACTGGTCCTTGAGAGGTGGGAAAGGAATAGGGCTAGCAAGAGGAAGTCAGAGGGTGGGCTGTCCCTCTGGGAGAGAAGCACCTCCCCCTCCCCAGCTCCTACCTGTGAGCCTCCTTCTCTCAGCCCTTCACTGGCCTTGGCATGGAGAATGGTGCTTGGGGCACTCTGAAAGGAGGTGTCCACAGTGTGCTCATGCTCTAAAAAGAGACACTGAAAGCCAGACCAAATCTGGCAAGAGCAGAGCCTGGCTCTTTAAGCTTCTCATTGTAATTCTCTCTTCCCTACTCTAAGCATCTCCCTGAGGAGGAAAATGTGCATTTTGAAAGTTCTTGGGACATTTCAGAGGAGGTATGCTGTATTAGAAGGAATCGGGAGGGCTTCCAGAAGCCCAAACACCAGCTGAGTGGAAGGGCCTGTGTGACCACCAACAGGACTTGTGCTTTGACTCTAGTTTGTCACACTCCTCATCCTCCAGGCGCACAAACCACAGCGAAGCTATGAAACGACAGGCCATCGGATTAGAGCTCGCGCCGATCAGTGTAGGTGGAATCCAAACTGAGTTAGAAACGATAGAATGCACATTCTTCTAAGAAAGATCTTTGAATCCTTCAAATATTATTTGAAAGAATGGCCAAGTCTTGGCATTTTGCCTTAAGATTAGGAAAAGATCTCCCCAGGCAGACACTATGGGAGGTATTTATCTTCTCCCTAACCCCGCCTTGATTAGACAGGAATGAGTGGTGGCTTCTAGTGCCCTTCTCTGTGTGCTTGATACTCAGATTCTTGGAGAAGTTTCATGTTGCTGGTACCAGCATGCTTGAGGGGCCATTATGGAGTGGACGATGCCCTGTGGTTTGAGAGAGCCACAAGACATGGCACCCTAGAGAATTTCTCATGACAGGAGGGGCTGAGGATCTCAGCCAGCTGCCCATTCTGCCCATAATAATGGTTCTTTGGCCTTCAGGACAGAGGGACTCGGAAGGCTGGTTGGGACACAGAAGAGCAGAGTGCATCTCTTACTGAATCTCCTTAAGGCTAGAGAGCTGTCAGTCGACCTGCTAGAAAAGATGGGCCAAGGAATATGGTCCTTTTCCTGACTTGAGGACGGTACCTTTTGCCTCAGTTTCAAGAAAGGAAAGAAGTGCATCCTGTGGCATCTGCTATGGATTCGTAGTGACCAGTAAGCCCACACAGTGTTTCCAGATGGTATCTTTGCAGCTCAAAGGGAGACTGGTTGTGTTGACTTTATTCTGAGTGTCTCTTAACAATATCCCAATGGTTCTCTTTGGAAAACCTTTCCAGACTGTGGCCCTGAAGATTTCTGGACTTTTCCCCCATATACGAAGAATACCTTTGCTGGGAGAGAACTTCAGGGTTGGCTCCTATCAGATTTGTATTTTTCCGGGATGACCCTCATACAGCAGAGAAGTCGGAGTGCTCTGGCTAATAACGTGCACCATCCACCTGAGCAGCAGCAAGGACCCATGCCCTGCAGGACATCAGGGTTCCCAAGAATGCCTCTGCCATTTATTCCGACATTTATCAGAGAGTTATTAAGCACGTGCCATGTGCAAACTCTCCACTATAGTCTTGGAAATCAAGTTAATAAGACAGGGCCTAATGGGAAGACAGTGTTATAAAGAAACTGAGGACTCAGATTCACCAGAGGAGTGGACATCTTCACGCAAACACCACTCTGTGCTCCGCTGAGCCTGAAACTAAGACCATAGAATGTTAGAGCCTCTGACCTGAGCCCCAGAGACGTTGAGCAATTGGCTTTAGAAAGGGTCTTGCGCAAAGTTGGACGGCTAAGGTTGGAGCATAGGCTGGGACATGACCCATGGGGTTTGGAGTGTGGCACAGTGGTTCCCACCGAGAGAGACCCAAGGCCTCCTAGAGCAAAGTTTGGGGTCCAGTCCTGCCTGCCGGGCCGTCTCCATGGTGCTCGTGCTTCAAAGCCGCGCTTTCCTGCTCCTCTCCTCCTTAATCGCCATGGCCTTAAAATAGAGTTGTGACTGTTTTCCTTTTCTCCTTCTCTTCGCCTTGCACCTTCCCCATCCACTTAGTGAGTTCATACAAACAGATCAAAGGTGTTGGCTGGCCTGGGACCATATGTTCAAACTGAAAGTTTAGCTGTGATCATTTGAGGGACCGGATACTACCTAACTTACGACAGAGTTATTATTCAATCTTAATGACCAAATCAAATTAAATCAGATGCACTATACTGTATGTGAGAGTGCCATGGAAGGTACCTTATAAAGTAATACCTTTGAGAGGTGACATTTATGGAGTGCTGGTTAAATGTCTCAGCACTCAATATGAATCAGTTCATCAAAACCACCCAATGAAGTGGGTGTTGTGATTTGTCCTCATTTAACAGATGAGGGCTCTGTGGTTCAGAGAGGTTAGGTGACTTGCCTGAAGTCACCCAGATAGCTAGTGATGACATCCAGAACACAAACACTGTAGTATGGCTCCAAAGCCCATACTCCTAAGCATTCTGTTGTTGTTAAGTTGTTATTATCGTTACTGTCTCATCCTGAACACGGACACTCAGTTTTCGGCTGACATACAGGCGTAATGGTGGCATTTGTGGGCAGCCATGACCTGAGAAGACTCTCAGGAACTCATAGACAGCTGTCGCCTGTCCTCACACTACAGAAAGGGCCCTCTGGCCCCTTCCCTTGCACGGCGGGACCTACAACTGAAGAAGGTGCCTTGTTCAGCAGCATGTCCTTATATCGGGTGGAATGTAGCAGCAACTCTACTGAGGACCTAATACATCCCCTTTCCCCTTTTCCATGACAGGGGGCAAGGACACCATGCTGTTCAACGACCCCGCTCTTACCACCATACAGAGGTCCAGGTCCCCGCTGCTGAAGGGAGTGGAGCAGCCCGCCGAGACCAAAGCAAACCCCGGGGACGGTAAGCACACCTGATTCCCTTGTCTTCCCTAGGCCTGTGCCAGGGACAGAGGGCTCAGTGCACATCCATCCCTTCCCCTCTCGCAGCTTCTGTGGCACTGTTGCGTATTCCTTCTGTTTCTTACTTCTTTCTTGTGGCTTATGTGGCTTCTTCTTGTTGGGAGCTCCCAGCAGAAAAAGGCAGACCGCTGTACTCTGCATGGTGGCAAAGAGATTAAGAGTGAGGGCTCAGTCTGTTGACCAGTTTGGGTCCACATTCCAGCCTCATGTCAAATTGGCTGTGAGCACTGGGGTTAGTAACTTCAGCCTCTGTTTCTTTGCCTATAAGAGATGATGCCAACCTCAAGGAAACCTTGGCACATTACCTGCCACATGGTAAGTGGCCTGGGAATCATTTGCTTGGAGAAAAAGCCTTTTCCTCTACCAGGCACACTTCCTGGAGGCAGGTGTTCTGATGGGGACCATCTAGGTACCAGATGAGCCAGCCGGATCTCTTCCCATGTGGCACGCTTGTTTCTCCAACTAAACTCTCCTTCACATCTTCCTGGGTTTGACTTGTCTTTGTCCTCCATCTCCAGTGTGGTTGCCACCTTCTGATGTAGGCCCGTATGAGCCCCTCCTCCTGGGGTTCTTGCCCTTGTGTAGCCTTCTCTCACATGGTTTCAGGGCAAATCTAGGTAACTTACAGAATACAGCAGAAGGGACAGTATGTGACTCCCAAGGCTAGGTTATCAAAGACATGTGGCATCTGCCCTGCTCTCTTGGTCTTGGATCATTCACTCTGGATGAAGCTGGCTGCCATGTCATGAGGATGCTCAAGCAGCCCGACGTGCCATCCATGTGGTGGGAGCTGAGGCCTCCAGCCATCAGCCATGTGAGGGGGCCATCTGGGAGGAAGATTCCCCAACCCCCATCAAGCCTTCAGATGACAACAACCTGGTCAACATTTTGCATACAACCTCATGGGAGACCATTAGCCAGCACCACCCAGATAAATGGCTCCCAGGCTCCTGAGTCTTAAACTGCTACATTTTGAGGTAGTTTGTTACACAGCAGTAACATGTAGCTGTCAAACTTCTCTCCTTGAACATCTACAGTTCCTCTCTTCCAGAATCATGCCTTTAGCCACCACCTCTATGAAAATATCCTCACAATATTTTTAACCCACTGGGCCCATCTGTGGAGTTACAGTCCCACATTTCCCAAAGCTCAAACTCTCCCACTTAAATACCCTATGGCCTCCTCCCTGTCATCAGCCTTGCAGCTACCCAGGCTTGAAACCTTAGAGTCCTTAGCCACTTTCAACTCTCCTTCCCTGTCTACTTCTGGTCTTCAGCTAACCCTTTCTCCAGAGTTTCTTGAACTCCATTCCTACCCCCTGACTTGGTACAGGCCCGCTTTACCTCCCTGGCAGCCTTCCATCCTCGTGTTCCTGCCTCCCCTCCTCTCCTACCGTCATCTCGTCTCTATGAAGCCCCTGGACCCCTGCCTGCCATCCTGTTCGGACCCTGCTCAGAACTCACACGAGTGGCTCCCAACTATCTCCCACCTCAAATCACAGCCCTGCGACCTGGGCTCGCCCGCCTTTCTAACCTCGGGGTTATCCGGCATGGAGACTGGGCTTGGATCAAACTGTGCTAACCAGCTGAATCGATTAGCTATTTTTGCCCAGCAAACCGCCCCGACGTTTAAAACTTAAAGCGACAACTCTGTGTTACTTATCATAAGTCTTTGAGTCAGATGGGTGGGTCTGCTAGCCTAAGCTGGGCTGGACAAGCTCACTCACACATCTGGACAGCTGTGTTTTGAAGTGTGTGCTAATCATTCATCATAGTGCTGGAACGGGGAGAAGGGGGACAGGTCTGGAATTTCAGCAGAGAGGTTCCCTGGGCACATGTTGGGGGAATTCCTGGAGCCAGCCCCTGCCGTGGATGGCTCATGCACTGGCCAGAAAGAAAGTGGGGTCTTCCCAGCCAGCAACACGTGGCCGCTCCCACGGCAGGTCCGTAACACAGGATGGGTCTGGACCACGTCTGGCTGATGGTCATCTCACGCCAGCCTCTAGTATCCACATGGAGATCAGAAGACTTCTGTCTGCTCTGGGCTTGCTGAGCCCCCAGGTGGGCCAGGCCAGGCCTGGGAAACTGAATCAGACTGTGAGCCTGGCTTGATTTTCACAAGAGTGGCATAAGTAATGGCCTGATTCAAAATGATAGCTTCCAGAGTTCCATCATTAGCTCTCATTGTTCCAAGCCCGTCCTTCGCCAGCCCGGGCGGGACTGAGGAAGCGCTCCCGTAGCGGCTGTCACTGGCTGGGATGGGCTGCCTCACCCCCGCCGCATCTCTGATTAGTGCCAACTGGAAGCAGCTCCCACTCGGAGGACAAAGCCCATCAGAGACCAGTTAACAAAGGAAGGAGAATCTTCCCTTTGGACCAATGGGGAGGGGGGAGGGGGAGAGACACATTTCTAGAAAACTAGCAATCTTTACTTCAAAGAACTACTGTCTCTTACTTTCTTAGAGAAAATATTTTTACTTTCCACACTATTCATGTCATAATGCATTTGTATCAGTGGATTGCCTCTTTGTTATTTAATATGTGTATTGTCATTCGTAAGTATTGATGATACTAATTCTGTTTGCTAAAACAGCACAGAATAATTGCTATTATTTATAATAATATTTTCCTACTCTGGGCTAGTTCAGACATCTTTCTTTTATGAAAATGGCAATGCTATGTGGCTGTCCTCGAAGAGAAAATGACATTCCCACAGCTCCGGCGTTAACATTCCTGAATCACAGAATTGAAGGAAGGCTTTGCTCCCACTGCATGTAACTAGAGGTCCTAGTTTGGGCTCAACTGTTGTGGCATGTTCAGTAGCTTTTCTTTGTCTCCTGCTAATTGATTGAATATATTTTTTAGATACCTATTGGCTAAACAAAAGGGAGAAATGTTTTGGTAAATCTTCTGCAGACCCATAAACTAGTCCCGGAGCCCGGCCCCTATCTCTTTAAGGTTCTGAGGCTCTGAAATGCTAGCCTTCCTCAGGAAAAAAAAAAAATCCCTGGTAGAACCAAACAGTAGAATCCCAGCCTTGTCCACTTCCTTTCTGCAGCTGTGTTTTGGCCTCTAACAATGACCAGTGTTGCTCCCCTCCCTGCACCCAAAAAACCAAAGTTTAAAAGTTCTCTCTGCTCATCTCAGAGGCTTGCCATGTTCAGAGAGATTTGTACCTTTGATTAAAAGCAGACTGTCACCTGAAAAAATGGCACAAGGCAAAGTGCCAGCGGCCAGAAGTCTCCCGTGTAATTTAGACCACCCTCACTTAGATGTAAATGTAGAGAAGACTAACCTGACCCACAGTCAGAACTCTGCAAATGCTTCAGGGGTTAGGCTGTTACTGGTATGGTTAATTAATTTTTTTCAGTGCCACCAGAATATACTATTAAGTGTTTTGGAAGAAGCAACATTGTAAGAGTGATTTCCAGAAGGAGTTTATTCATCTCACGGTGGTGAAAAATTTAGCTGCAGAAAAGACCGTCAGTTCCTCCTCTTGACTAAGCTTCTTGCTCTACTCCGGGAACTTGCTCATTCTGATTCCGTGTGCCCCGTGTCCCCTATACAACTGCTACAAAATTTTCATTTGTTAGTATGAAAATTACGGATTGTTTCCCTGAGCTACCTAAGAAGTAGCTAAATGTGTATGTGAGTTAGAAGTCTCTTTTTTTTCTGAAAGTGCCATTTTAAGAACTTTTAGGGTAGCAACCTGAAAACAACCTGGAATAAATGCCATAGATTCAAAGATTGCTTTATTAATGCATGGTGTTCGAATATATTAATATATTCACTTATTCATGAATTAATGTATATGTCCATAGATTCAAAGATTTGATAAGCTAGTTATTGAGCCCCAACTATAGAACATTAGCAAAGTTAAAAAGTTAATCAGGGGAGAGTTTAATACTGTAGGTGGTTTTTATCAACTAACTATATATAGGTTATCATTTAAGGATAAAAAGTACTATGTTCACTTGGAGGTCCAGGCACAGCCTTTTGGGGATTAAGACTGGGGAGAATACTTCTGGCTGAATTTAATCAGATAGGCTTCATGGAGGAGATGGACGTGTAGCTCACTCTGGAGTTGGCCATCTGAATCCATACAGGGATGATGATCATGGAGAAATAAACCGCCTAAGCAAAGGTGCAGAAGGCAGGGCTGGGATGCCATGAAGGTTCATTGTAGCTAGAGTCTAGGGATACAAGAAGAATTGGGATGTCAGGTAAAAAGGTTGATTGATGTTCGGTCATCGAAGGCCTTGAATATCAGGCTAAGAGCTTGGACTTGGTTCCTGTGGCAGTGGCAGACTTTGAAGGATTTATAGCTGAGGAAATGCATGGTCAGACTTGTGTTTTAAGCTCACAATGCTTCCTAAACTATAATGTGCACCCAGATTGCCTGGGGTCCTGTTAAAATGCAAATTCTGAACCAGTAGTTTCTGGGTAGGACCCGAGAGCTTGCATGATGAACGAGCATCCAGGTGATGCAGCCTCTGCTGGTCCCTGGACCCCACGTTGAGTAGCAAAGCTTTCGGAAATGTCCCTCTCCCAACAGGTTGGTTTGCAGCAGGAGACAAGAAGCAACGGAACCATTAGGAACTAACATAATTATCCTGGAGGAACAGATATGAATAGTTATTTTTTTTCAAATCAAGGCTTCCTTTATTCACTCATTTATACATTATGAATTTTATTCTCAGTATAAGCAATGGTCTCATTTTCAGGTACAATACTTACTGAGGGCAATGAGTTCTCAGGAGAGTAACACATAGTTGTCCATGACTAAGTACACTCTTTAGAACGTACAGTGTAGTTTTGATCGAACTTCTGTCCCGGAGACTTTTTCTATGGTTATCAAAAAGGCTAAAGAGAAAGAAAACGGCTTCTTCTGAAGGTGGAAGCAAGTGTGTAACAGAAGCACTAGAGAGGTCTGGAGTGAGGAGACAGCGGTCATGCCGTCCTGGCTGAACTGAGACCCACTGTCATCTTCCCCAGTGAGTCCTGCCTGCTGGTGGTCACAGCCACCACCTCCGTCTGCAGTCACATCTTCCTTCCTCCACTGTGCCTGCCCTTCCCCATCCTGGCGGCCTCAGGTCAGTCCTGTGGGCCATCGGATCCCACTAGTATTTCATTTCTTCTAAAGTTTCTCAGAGTTTTGTTTCTAAACCAGGATTTAGCGATGTTTAAGTTTCTTAAAATGTTAAACACTATTTTAAGTAATAAATGCTCAAAAACATATCCAGCTTTTAAGTGAAATAAATAGATGATCAAAACATCCTATTCTTTTATTAATTTTTCAATTGTAGTTGGTATTTAATATTATTTATATTAGTTTCAGGTGTACCACATAGTGGGTATACATTAATAGAATTTATGAAGTTGTCCCCTGATACTTCAGGTACCCACTTGACACCATACTTAGTTATAACAATATTATTGACTCTATTCCCTGTGCTGTCCTTTACATCCATCCCCATAACTCATCTGTAACTACCAATTGGAACTTCTTAATCCCTTCGCCTTTTTCACCGAACCCCTAACCCCCTCTCCTCTGGCAACCATCAGTCTGTTCTCCACATCTGAGTCTGTTTCTATTTTGTTCTTTAGATTCCACATATACGTGAAGTCATATGGTATTTGTCTTTCTCTGTCTGACTTATTTCGCTTAGTTTAATACCCTCTAGGTCCATCCATGCTGTTACAAATGGTAAGATTTCATTCTTTTTTAATGGCTGAGCAATATATAAGAAAAAAAATGTTGCTAAGAGAAATGTCAGAGAATTTACTGCCCATGTTTTCTTCAAGGAGTTTTATGATTTCAAGTCTTTAATCCATCTTGAGTTTATTCTTGTACCTGGTGTAAGAAGATGGTCTGGTTTCTTTTGGGGGACATATATCTGTCCAGTTTCCTCAACACCAGTTACTGCATGAACTCTCTTCGCCCCATTGTATGTTCTTGCTTCCTTTATCATATCTGAATTGACCATATAGGTGAGGATTTATTTCTGGGCTCTCACTTCTGTTCCATTTACCTATGTGTCTGTTTTATGCCACTACCATGTTGTTTTGACTACTATGGCCTTGTAGTAAGTATAGTTTGATTTCTGGTAGTGTGATGCCACCAATTTTGTTCTTCTTTCTCAAGATTTCTGTGACTATTCAGGGTCTTTTGTAATTCCATTTAAATTTTTGGATTATTTCTAATTCTGTAAAAAATGTCATCACTGATATTTTGATAGGAATCGCATTGAATCTATAGATTGCTTTGGGGAGTATGGACATTTTAAAATGTTAATTCTTCCTATTGTTGAGCACAATATATGTTTCCATTTATTTGTATCTTATTCTTTTCAATATTTTATAATATTTCAAGTCTTTTACCTCCTTGGTTAAATTTATTCCTAGGTATTTTATTTATTTTTGATACAATTATAAATGGAATCATTTTTTTAGTTTCCCTTTCTGATAGTTCATTATTGGTGTAAAAAAATGCAATCATTTTCTGAATATTTATTTCATACCCTGCTACTTAATTTATTTATGAGTTAGTTCTAGTAGTTCTTTTTGTGTGTGTGTGTGTGTGTGTGTGTGTGTGTGTGTGTAATCTTTAGGATTCTTTCTATATAGTATCATGTCATCTGCAAACAATAACAGTTTTACTTCTTCCTTTCCAATTTAGATGAGTTTTCTTCTTCTTGCCTGATTGCTGTGACTAGGACTTTCAAGACTTTGTTGAATAAGAGTGGTAAAAGTGGACGTTCCTGTCTTGTTACCGATCTTAAGAAAAATGCTTTTAGTTTTTGTATTGAGTATGATGTTAGTTGTGGATTTGTCCACATTTCTGTCTCTTTTTTTTCAGTCTTAGAATATTGTATGTTTCTAGGAATTTATCCATTTCTTCCAGACTGTCCAAGCAGTTGGCCTATAATCATTAGTAAGTAGTTTCTTATCATCTTTTGTATTCCTGAGGTATCAGTTGTCACTTCTCTTTCATTTCTGACTTTTGTTATTTGGCTCCTACCTCTTTTTTCTTTAGGAGTCTGTATAAAGGTTTACCAATCTTTTCTTAGATTTTCAAAGAACCAGCTGTTGGTTTTATTGATCTTCTGCATTTTTAGACTATTTCAACAGTTCTTATTCTTAAGAAATACCTTGATGCATTATATTAAAATTAAAATGGCTCATGCATATAATACCGGTACATGTTGTGGGTATTCTAAGCTGCATTTTAAGTCAAATATTTTAGATTATGTCATTTTTAAGTTATATTTACTTAGATCTATGCATGCTAAAATATGCAATCTTCTGCTAAATTATAGAAATAATCCTCAAAAATTTATACAATTCTTATAAACAATCACCATATATCTATCACCTGCCTAGACAGACACAAACCAAAACATAAAGTATGATTTCAGTATTTGAAGTTCAAAGACCAGGCACAGCTAGCTCATCCTTGGCACCTGAAGTAAGCTAGAGGTTATCCTTGGCAGAAGAGAAGTGATGAGGAAGGGGTATCTAGGCGGAAGACTGGATCGGGACATGTTTGTTTGTAGGGGGTTGGTAATGCTTTGTTTCTTGTCCCAGCTGCTGGTTAAAAGGTGAGTTCACTTTGTGAAAGTTAATTGAGCTATAGATTTAGAATTTGTACACTTCTGTGTATATTATATTTCTACCAGAAAGAAAAAGAGAAAAGTGAAGAATTATTATTTTTTAAACGTTCTTGAGTGCTTAGGATGTTTCAAGCACTGTGAACTAGCCAGGTAAGATCCCTGCATGCATTCTAGAATAAGGCAGGTGTATGGAATGCTGAGGGCTGAGCCTGGCAGACGAGCACCTGCTAGCAGTGAGCTCGGATCATTCACGTTGGAGAGGGAGACACCAAATGGTGCAGGCAGAGGAAAGGCAGCACAGAGGGGACAGCAGGACTCCTGCAGGTGAGAGAACCATGAGAAGTGAGGGCAAAGCAGGAGCAGACAAGGTAGGACCTTGGGAAGGACCTAAGTGAAAGGAATAGAAATTTCTTCTAAAAGCCTCCAGGCTCCAGCAGAAGGTTTTAAGCAGGGAAATGTGTGGTCAAAACAGGTCTGCTTCCTTTCTGACCCTCCTACCGTTCACCCTCAGATCTCCAGAGTTCCAGCTCTCAGCCCGAAAGCACATTGTGTGTATCTCGGGCAAGCCCGATGGCAGTGGGGTTCTACTCTGGTTCCATTGTGGGGACCAGGAGGTGTTAGCAGATGCCTCGGCCCTAGAGGCAGTGAGCCTCCTGCATACGTTTCCTCACTGTGTGTGCCCAGGGCTGAGACAATCTTGACTTTGGGAACCTCGGAGTCTGGTGTTGAATTCAGTACATCCAGGTGCTAGGCGCTTGCTCCTCTGCTGCTTGTGAGGGCAGGAAGGGACCGCAGAGCATCCTGACCCTCGTTTTGTACCTGGGAAAAGGAGGCCAGACAGGTCCTGCCTGATCACAAAGCAAGTGAGTAGGAAAAAGAGGGCCAGACATCCACTCTCACTCCCGTGTTCTCTCCCATCGATATTAGCCCGAGAACTTCCATTGTACAGATAATTGTATAGGTTGGGGAACAGCTTAGCTGGGGGGCAGAGGGAGCTTGAAGCTGCTTTTGCATGTTTTTATTTGACATTGAGGAAACTTCAGCATCTGCGTCAGAGAATGAGGCGCTGATGGAGAAAGGTGGAGAATAGGGAGGGTGGGGGAGACGAACCCCCTCCCAAACTGCACTTCTGTTTCCCACGCTGAAGGCAGACAGATGCCTAAAGAGCCCCAGGCCTTCACTGAGCTACGGAACACACAAAACCTTTGTCCGCAATTTAAATGTTTAATGGGCACAGAAAGCCACTGCTGGAGAGTGAAGCAGGAGGTCAGGAGGGGCCTGGAAAGGATGGATTATAAATGGCCCAGGTGCTCCCTTTCCTTCCCTCCGCCGACACAGCCATCATCAGAGTGCCCGCTGCTTTCTTTTTGAACTTGAGTCCAGTGTTTGCCTTCAGGAGGAGGGACTGGGGACCACCGAAGTATTTTCTGTCTCAGAGGCCCCGGGACGGTGGGCGGAGGTGGGGAGGCGAGGGCTGACTCCCAGCCAGAGGTTTGATGTGTCCTCCGTCTGTTCCAGGGGAGGCTCAGACGCAAGCACAAGATGAAAGCTGGGCGGCTGCCGAGGCGTTGACAGCGCAGGAGGATGCTGGGAGGCCCGCTGTCAACTCCCCAGCAAATCAGAGCCACGGGAACCAGCGCAAGCACTTTCATCCTTCATTACCCCGGTTCCCTTCTGAGGAAGAAGAAGTAAACAGGCTTGGAAGGGAAATAATGAAACTGACTGAGGAACCGGCACCTGCAGAACCGGCAGGGGGCGGCAGAGAGAGTCCCGCGGAGGGTCTGCTGGACGAGGCCAGGCCGACCCCGCCCAGCCTGGCCTCCGGGGGGCAGCTCCCCAAATCTCGCCAGGACACCTCTGAGTCCAGCCAGCCATCAGCCGAAGCTTCCCCCCTGGAAGATAGCGAGGAGACCCCAGAGGGCGGAGGCCCAAGCGGCATGGTGAAAACATGATGGGGAAAGGGACCCAGGCATGGTGACACTTCGAAGGCAGTGGGGACGGGGACGGGAAAGGACTCGGCATCAGAAAGGCTCTCCTAAGTCACTTTCTCTAAACCACCTCCAAGCACACAAGTGAGGAAAGAAAGACGCGGATCCTGTCGCAAACTGTGAACACGTTTTCGGATGTCGCCAGCCAGCACAGTGCTGTTTATTAAATGCGGGGCCTCACCTTCTCCTTGTCTTCTCTTTCTGCGGGAGACGCACTGCTGTGAACAGGGCCAGGCGCGGGATCGTGTCCGCCATATGGCTGGTTTTCGGCATCCTTCTTTCTGTCAGCATTTGTTTTATTAGAGGAGAGATGTTTTTTATTAGCGTTGGATGCTGTCGGTCAAAATGATGGGAAGAGCTGGAAACCGACCGAGTTTTTAATCAGATCTCCGTCTTTGTAATGGGTTTAGGGGGCTGGAGGGAAAGGTGTAATTGAGCATAATGGGTCCAGAGGGCCCACCGCGCTGCTTCATCATGTCAGGGCCCAGTCGGACCTCCCGTCATGGGTGTTCTTGGCAGCCTGCCTGCAGCACTGCCTGCCGTGGCCCCGACTGGCAGGTGGGCAGGGGCTGAGCGGGCTCAGAAGGAGGGGCTTCCGGCCTGAAATCCACGGCCCCCGTGGAGACCTGTTTGCTGACTGCTGGAGTGAGGTTTCCAGCCTGTAATTGGGGAGGATTAATCGACCTGGATTGATGTGGGGATAAGAAGGGAGGTAGGGGACTTCCAGGGGTGTTTTGACTTTTTTGTTTCTGAGACGAGATGAGATGAGGGCCAGAACGTGGAAATGCTGCCTCTCTCCTTCAACCTGGCTGCGTACAGGGCTTTATGGCCATGTGGGATGGGCAACATATAGCTGCCTAGGGCCCACGCCCTTCCCCACCCCACCTGAAACCTCGAACCCTTCACTCCTCCAACAGAATGTGAAGGCTGCCTCCTCTGTACCCCCCAGCCCCACCCCAGCTACAGGGATTTTAAAGACAAGACACAGAGCTCATGGCCCCAGAAAGAGGCCAGGAAAAAGAGAGAGGAAAACAAAAGAACTTTATTTACTGCAGCCTGGTGAAGGGGACTGTAGAAACAGGGGGGGGGGGGGGGGTCGTGGTCAGCCTACCTGGGTCTTTCCTTGGGGATGAAACCAGCTTCTCTTGGCAGCATCTGGCGTTGCAGAAAATTGAAGGCTCCTCAAACGATTGAACTTGCTTTGAGATGAACCCAGTTTCTTTCCCCAAGAAGAACTGATACTTGATCCCACAGCTCAAAGCACCTCTGAGCACCAGAATCCCTCCTCCCAGAGACTCTCCTGCAGGCAAAAGAGAGGCTCCCAAAGTGGGAAACGTTGAAAATTCATCCTAAACATCGGATGTTGATACCAGGATTGTGATGGCAGGTGTGAAACCGCACGTGGGTGGCCAGCCCAGCCTGACTTCCCCACCACATCTCCTCTCCTGGAGCCCCTCTGCTAGCCCAGTAGGAGCCCCGTGGGAATCCATGCTGTCTCTCTCAGAAAGTGCAGATAAGAAGGTCCTTTCCCACATGCACAGTGTGGGAGATCTCCAGCTGCTTTCTCTCCACCCCGCTGGTGGCATGGGGGCATGCCTGGGTCAGTGCACTGTTGCTCCTGATGAGCTGGACACACCATCCACCCCTGCCTGCCAGGCCCTAGTGCCCCGTTCCTCCCCCTGAGCTCCAGCCTCCCCCCCTCCCCAGGCCACCCCCTCCACGGCCCTTCCGGGAGGCCGCTTCTGCAGCTGCAGAGCCCACACAGCCCAGCAGCCGCAGAAATCATTTTCCTGCTGCACTAGGCCTTAATTGCCTGCCGATGTTCAGCTCTACTGCATAGGACGCCAGTCACCAAAGGAAAACACAGCCAGATGTAATACAATAATAATAAAAAGAAAAATCTCTCCGTGCAGAAGCTCTGGTTCTGACATACAGTTGGGCAGGTGCACATCTTTCGGGCCCATTCATCACATTCTGGAAAGCCAGGCTTATAATAAACCCACAAGACATTCCATTATGGGCAGGAAACCTGCCGTGAGCTCCAGAGAGTCTGGAGTTTGGAGCAGGTGGTCATAGAGAGCGAAAACCTAAACTCCGTGTATACAATCAGCCCAGAAAGGTTTTGTGTTATGAGATGGCATTGGAGCCGATGAATTGATCCTGTTGTATGTGTAACCTTGACAATACCCCATACAGTCATGTGACACTGTCCCACCTCTGCTGTCCCAACCCAACATGGTTCTTCTGTTCCACAGACATTAAAGAACATTTCAGCAATTACTTATGGTTGTCTTGGTCTTTTTAAGAGTCATCATGAAAGTGTGCAGCATTCTCTCCCCATTCCACCAGACAACCCCGCATCAGCCAGGGTGCTCTCAGCTATAATTCACACTTTAAGAAACTTAACAATAGGAACATGAGTTATATTGCATAATACGAACTTTAGAAGTAGGGCGTTCCAGTTCTGATTCACTCAAGAAAGTCATCAAGGATCTGGGTCCCCCTCTTCCTACTCTGCCCACCTCAGTGTCAGCTACTTCCTCAAGCTAACAGGGTGGCTGCCACAGCTCCAGGCATCATCACTTCTCACATCTGTGTCCAAAGACGAAGGAAAATTTCTCCTTCTGTGTGTATATGTGTGTTTAAGAGCAAAAATTTAAAAAAAAAAAGCACAGTTCTTTGGTAAGAATTTTTTTTCATTGGTAAGAATTGTCACATGCCTATGTCTCCACCAGCCCCTCACAACCGAGATGAATTTATGTCATGGGTTTAGATTCACCAAGATAACCCTGTGACTTGGGGTGGGGCTCTGTCCCTGAACATGCAGACTCTGAGGTTAAACACCAAAACAAAATCACGTCTTGAGAAATATAGAAGAGTTGAGACTAAATTTGAATAGGCCACCAACAGCATGGGCACTGAGCCCCACATGTCTGGTTTTGTTTTAGTTGTTTCCCCTTCAAAAGCCAGAATATTATTTTACTGAGGAGGGTGGAGTTGGAGGGAAAGGTGTGTGTGGGGGGGTATTTGTCGGTTTGTTAGTTAAGAAAAATGTCGCCTCATCACCCCTCTTCCCTGGCTTCTTTGTCATCTGTCCTGTTTTGTAGCTGGAATGTTCCCACCTTTGTTTACCTCTTCAAGTGTGTCTGTCCTTCCATTATTTTTCCAGTTCGGTTGCCAGCAGAACGCAGAGCAGTCTGGATAAATGAAACGGGGCTGACAGGTCTCTTAATGAAAGCTTGTTTGCACACACTGCGTTTCCTGTGATCTCTCTGTGCCCGAGAGCCTTTAGGTGAGGAATTTTACATACGAGTGTTTGTCATTCTTTTAATTAAGGCATGTGGAAATGGACTGGCTTTTGTAAACCAGGCATTTCTTGTCCCTAACTCCTTCCCTTTCCAAACATCCTCTGCCCACCCTCCTGTCCCCGTCCGTCCCCCTTGGCATTCAGCTCAATTTCTGCTGCACCCTCCTCCCAGTGGGCAATCCTAAATAAGCTAAATTTGTTTTCCCATCATCGTTCCTCCTCTGTGCCCTCCCTCCTGAACTTACATCAGCAATGCGACGTGAAGTTCTCAAAAGGGGTTCTGATATCAGCCATTCAGGTGCTGGAGTGAAATTTTTGGATGTGTTTTTCTGAATGGAGCATTGACACACTCCAATTCACCTGGGGACATAACAGGGTAATCTCTTCTTAAAGGAATTTCAAACCAGCTACTTGCTTCACGGGGTTATATTCCCTTTTTTAAAAATTGCATCATGCCTTTGCTTCTTTCGGTTTTCTGCTAAAAAAAAAAAAAAAGGCACTTTCTTCTGGCTTGATCATTTTTTTGCAGCCCTGTGGATGACTGGGTACCCTGCTTCTCTTTGAAAGAGTTTTCTATTTGAGCACCACCTCCCTCTGCTTTTATTCGGGAGGCCTCCATTTGGAAGAATATTCCTCCTTAATAATATTGAGGGTAACTTAGGATGTCAGAAAGGCAACGGAGTCCCCTTAACTCACTACGTTAATACATTCCTTTTTATCCAGATGTCTTTCTGAACAGAGAAAAATGTGAAGATCAGAGAGATGCAATAGAGAGCTCAGTAGTGAATCTAAATGAAATGAGAAGCAGAAAAAATAAGAAGGACCCATCTCTCAATGCTATGATTGCTCACAAAGACAAAACAAAGCCTGCTGATACGACATGAAGGCAATTTAAAGTGATAGCTTTTGAGGTGCCGCCTTACGGTTCATGTCACCTCTTTGCTAAATGAGAATTTTTTTTTTTTAATGCATAGTGAATGTTTGCATAATCCTGACAAGTGTGACTTTCTGGAACCTATGTGAGGCCAGGAATATACATATTTTGGGATCTTTGCAAGGCCAGTGATAGACTATTAAACTTAAAACAATTGGCTTTAAAAAAAAATAGACAAAACAGCTGCTATTTTGTAGTTTAATTTAAAGAAAGGAGTAACTTCCATTCACCATAGAACTTGCTTTACTGGATTCTATGATCATCATGTATTATAACTATATCATTTTTGTTACCTGAAATAAAAATGCTGTAACTTCCCTGATATAGATGATTAATTATCTTTATTATTTGGGTCATTCTCTGCCTCCACGCTCACTGTAGGCCAAGCATTAGCTGAGCGGTATATTGTAGCAACTTATCAGTTACAATCTGTCACCTAAAATTATTAGCTCATGTGCTTCTCAGGAAAATTATGGAGAATGTAAAGATTTTACTCGTTCAGTCAAAAATGCCAAATATAAAATCAGTTGGTTTATTTCCTGCAGTCTTTCAAGTTGACCAAAGCACTCACTGATTTGCTCTATTTTCTTACATTTTTAGTATTTGTATGTGTGTATATATATATATATATATATATATATATATATATGCACTGAAAAGCCCAACTCAGAAAAAAAATTCACTGCAATTCTGAGAAAAAGCTTATCCTAAACATCTAAAGATAGCACTTCTAATTATTGTCTACATTGTGTTTAAACTGTGCAAACTTGAGTGTTATTCTCACTTTACCAGCTGTGTCTAGGTAGAGTCATTACATCAAACGCTTCTAATTTTACAAAAAGAAATCAAAACAAGCGTGTGTTTAAGTCTCGGTGACAAATGCAAACCCCGTGAGTCAAACAGTCAAACTGATTAGCAAGCTGGCCGGGAAGTCAAAACAGCAAATGTAGAGAGATTAGCAAAATGGAGCTGCAAGAGGAGAGGGCTAAAAATAGCCTCCGGGGGGCCAAGCAGGGTGCAAAGGGCACATTTGGTGACACACATCAGGTTCTGGGCCAAGAACCAGATGCCTGCCTTTAGGGCCCACAAGCTTTCCCTCATCTTAGGTCCCCCCAGGCCCTAAGGGCTGGGATCACAGTGTCTCTCAGCCAGCCTCCTAATGGATGCAGAAACCCTTCTTACAAACCTAAAAGGTGACAACATTTCCTCTACTTGAATCTTTCTAGCTGCATTTCCAATCCATTAGTAGTAGCCATCTTTCTGACCTTAGCCACTGTTTTTAATTAGACACTTATTAGATTCTTAGGTCTCCATGTTATGCTATACACCTTTCAAGAATAACACTTGATTTAATCATCACAACAATCCAATGGCTAGTCCTATTTAACTGACGAGAGAAGCCAGGTCCAGAGAGGTGCCTTGCTCTCTGTGTGACTGGCTCAGGTCACACAGCTTGGGTGACAGAGACATGGTTCCAAACAGGCCTTTCCGGCTAAGCCTGAGCTGTCAACCACTTGCACTCTGAGCATTCCTTTGCCCTGACAGTGAACGCTAGTTTGCCCCTGTGTTATTTCCTCTCTGTCTCTTGGCCCTGGAGCCCGGCAGAACAGTTTTATCAATTCCATTCCCATTAATGAATGGCACAGAAAGGGGAAGGTTGCAAGGGTCTCCCTTTAGTCTGGAAGGCTGATGGTAGTGGAGGGAGAAACTAGGAACAGAAGGTGCTACGGTCTGACTGTGCCCCCCAAGATAAATATGTTGAAATGCTAACCCTCAAAGACGAGGGTAGGAGGTGGGGTCTTTGGGAGATCATAAAATCATGGGGGGCCGTACTGAATCTCATGAGTGAGTTTAGTGACTAAGAGCTTCCAGAGAGAGATCCCTTGTCCCTTCCACCATGTGTGGATGCAGCCATAAAGTAATGGCTATAAAGCCCAGAAAGGTCTCTAACCTGGCCATGATCTTGGACTTCCAGCCTCCAGAACTGTGAGAAATAAATTTTTGTTGTTTGTAAGCTACCCAGTCTGTGGTCTTTTGTGAGAGCAGCCCAGACAGACAGACAGAGAGAGAAGGTAAGTGATGAAAAGCACCAGTCCCCTTCTGAAAAATAAATAAATCCCACCCTCCCTGGATGATCCTGAATTAACCTATAATATGGGGGGGGGGGGCAGAGTCGAAGATGGCGTGTTTGCCATTTTATTCCTCTCTGTCATGTGTCCCTATGTAACTGCTGCCTCATTTTCAGAATTTTTCACTGGTGGGATAAGTAAACATATCTATTTGAGATTGGGATATTTAAAGGTTCAGTGTTCTAATTCCCTTTCAGTGCTGATGGGGACAGTTCAAGTTAACATTTAAAACCAGTAAGAACCAGCTGGTGGAGCAAAGTCACTAGACAATAATAGCCTTTCTCTCCAGTTGTCCCTTGAGTTCAAGAAAAGATTTTTCAATGACAAGTTAGTCCTAGTAAGAAGTAAAAATAACCAGCAGGGGATGAGTTTCTGGCTAACGTTCCGTTTGACTCACTTCGGAGTCACAGATGTGAGTCTGGCAGGAATGGAAGCTGCTTCCAAGTAACCAGGGTAGAGAAGCCACAGCTAGGAAGTGGGTCTACCCCAGGAGGTTCAAAAGTTATTATGAGAACTTTTATTCCGTAAATGAAGGTGGCTACGCAAGACTGATCTAGTCTGTATGTAGATTATAATTTTCAAAAAGAGGCTGAAATTCCAATAAGCCTTGAATGAAAATCTGCCTGCTTTTGAAGTCCACTGATGCCTAGTGCCTTTGTGTTAAGAAAAGCATTGTCCTGGTGTGGAAAAGGTGGAACCAGTCATTTGCCAACACTGACCTACGGGTAACCTGCCCAGTGACACTGCTGCAGGGGCCCTGTCTCGCCCACCTGGGAAATGGACCTCATGCTGCACTTTGAGGCAGATGTGAGGGACCACGGGGAAGCTTATTGCAAAGAGATTTCTTTCTCTGCAGTTGGGGATGTAGCCCAGGAAGCTGAATTTTTTTTTTTCTCACTTCCCACAATTGGTGACTGAACCTTGTCGCCGGCAGAATTGGAACGAGGGGAATAAGGAGAGGTCCTACAGGAATTTTGGAAATATCTTTTCTCTTTCCAAATAGTAACGGAGCACAGAAGACAGGCCTCAAACAAATAAAAAGTAACCACCGCCCTGATGCAGAACTGTGCTGCTGAGATTTTAATATGCAACGTGAAGATTGTGAAACCGTCCCCAAGGGTGTCTGTCTGCCCCCTTCAGGGTGGCGGGCTGCCAAAAACAGCTGGAGACTCGGGCAGGGCCACCTAAGTGCAGGCAGCGGGTGCTGGTAGGACCACACATTGGTAGTGGGTTGGGAGGCGGGGACTCCAGGCAACCTCAGGACAGGTCTCAGAGAACGTAGGAGGAATCTAAGAGGTGGAGGAGTTGGGTGGGTCCTAAGTATCTCAGGGCTCATGGGGTGAGTGAGGATAGGGGTGTCAGGGTAGAAAGGGACCTGCAGAGTCTAGGAGACTCTCGGGGTAGGTGGGGTGGATGGTAGATGGGGGGGTGTAACCGGGATCCTCAGAGCTGTGGGTGGGAGGCTGCAAAGGCGGGGGCTGCACACTGGATGCAGGGGCGTGTCTCAACACAGCTGGCTGAAGATCTCAGGGTAGAGGAAGCATCTGGGGAGTCCTCAGCCGGAGCAGGAGTGGGACTTCGGGGTAAAGGGTGACTCCGGGAGCAGAGGGAGCAACTCAAGGTTGGGGGTGCAGGGTGCCCCCAGGGCATCAGGGCCCGGAGAGGTCCGGGGGCGCGCGCGAGCTCTCGGCCGCCTTGCACTCGCTCTCGCGCCGCCGCTTCTTGCGCTCGGCGTGCTCCTGCGCCAGGCGCGCCCAGGGCGCGGGCCCGCACAGGCCCACCACGCAGCAGGCCAGCCGGCGGCCCGCGTTGCCGTTCTCCAGGCTGGCCGCGTTGCCGCCGCGGCCCAGGTCGTCCTCGCCCGCGTGCACCACGACGGCGCGGCCCGCGATGGAGTACGGGCCGCTGAGCGAGGCGGCCAGGCCGGTGCGGTACTTCCAGAGGCCGCCGTCCCGCACGGCGAAGTTGCCGAAGTCGCCGGGGTGCAGCGGGTGCTGCACGGCCAGCGGGTTGTAGTGCGGCCCGGTGGCCTCGCAGCCCGGGCTCAGGTCCCCGAACTGGTGCACGTGGATGGCGCGGCTGGAGACGTTGGGCTCGGCCGGGAAGCCCTCCAGAGCGAAGAAGGCGTCCAGCCGGGCGCCGGGCCCCAGCTGCCGGAAGAGCACGAGGCCGGTCACCTGGGGCTGCGAGGCGTCCAGACTGGCCGATGGCCGCACCTCGCACGCGGCATAGAGTGTGGCGTCCGGGCCACCTCCACCCGCCGCCTGTCGCCCTGTCACCTCCTGCCAGATCTCCGTCACTTTGGTGTGCATGTCGCGGATCTGCTCCTCCACGCTGACGGTAGCGTCCGATGCGGCTGAGCCCACTGGGGCGTCCGAGGCGCAGGCCACCAGGAACAAGCAGGTACAGAGCAGCGCCAGCATGGTTGGAGTCGGGCACCTATGGGCATCCCCGGGGCAGGGGCGGAGCGAGGCTTAGTCAGAAGAGACTGGGAATCTCAGGGACCCCAAGTCCTTGGTTCCAACCTGTCCCCACCAAGGAGCCTTGTTGCCTGTTCGTTCTTTCAGCCTCTATACCTCCAGGAGCTGTGTTAAGTGCTGTGCTTGTAAAGATGGATGACACAAAAATCTCAGGAAACTCATAGTGATCTTTCTGATCATGGGCTTCTCAAGTCCCATCTTCATGAGTGGGGAGTCTCAGGGCACATAAACAGCAATCTCATGGCCCTTGCGGACCTCCTCCCTCTCCTCATCTCCACTCCTCTTTAAGCACCCTCCCTTACATCCATGCCTAAGTCTTGCTGCCCCTGGCTTCCTGGCCTTTGCACCTCTGTGCCTCTCTCTGCAGTGCCCCATCCCCCTTCTCTGCGTGCTCAGTAGACTTGAAGACAGAAACTCCTGCTGTATTCATCAGTAGCCCCAGCTTCTCTGCGGCGGGAAGCATTTACTATGTGATTGTTGCCTGAGGAGTTCACTGAGGGACAGACATGTCATCAAATCATTCTAACTTTATCCTGTGATTACAGATGGAGATTCTGATTCTGTAGAAGGGCCAGAATTGTGTCTTTTTTTTTTTTTAACTCCATCATTTTGGGACCCAGTCAGGGATTTTAGAATCAGACATAGATTCGAACCCCAATCCCAATATATAACTGTAATGTCATCAGGGAATGTATGGCTCTCTTAGCTACTTGTGAAATAAGGCCACTAGTTGCCACCGATGGTCACGGACAGTGAGGATTAAATGAGATATTATACACACCAGGTATTTTCACACTTTTATGTCTGCCCACAAGGATCAATGCTACCTCAAAAAAAACCCCACTGGTTTGAGGGTCAGCAGCACTTTCAAAGGCCTCCTCCAATCCCAGAGCGAGTGCCATTCTAAAAGTCAGCACCAGGGTTGAGTATTTATTCTTTCCGTAACCGTTACAGAAGTGTGATCTAGTAGGATAATGAAAAGAATGGGTGCAGAAACTCGCTGCCTAACTCTGAAACCTGACTGTGCCATGTCCTCTCCAAGGGTTAGCAACCATTATTGTTATTTTTGTTGCAGAGTAGCAGAGAAAATGCTGGGCTGCACACTCTGCTTGGGCTCCACCTCTTCTCTGAGCCTGTTTCCTTAATCTGTCAATCGGCATAATTGCAGGTTTCCTGTGAGGCTTAGAAGAGATGATTAGAATTGCTAACATGTATTGAACACATGTGCCAGGCACTGTTAAAAGCAGTTCGCATGTGTTAATTCATGTAAGCCTCACAAGAACTCTGTGAGGTAGGTGTTATTGTTATCCCCATTCTGAAGTGTGGGGAAACTGAGGCACAGAGAGGCAAGTGTTTTGCCTCACAGTACACGTGCAATAACAGTTGAGGACAAGACTGGAAAGTGTGGTCTTCTGCACGCCCCCGGCTTAGCCTCCATCCTGAACAGCTCTCACCTGAGGCACTTAGCTCCGAGGCGGGCTGGCCCCCACAGAGATCTCAGTCAGTGGCAGCCCATTCCTTAGAAATCGGAGACAAGCTGCTGATGGAGATTTCAGGCCCAGCATTGAGAGCTGATATGGAAGATGTGGGAGGAGAAACCCAGGAAACGCTCCAAGAAGGAGTGGCAGATAGCAGAGAGAGCCCAGAAAGTGTCATCCAGGGGACCGCCACGGACATGGCCTGGTGTGGCTTACTACGCTGAAGCCCAGGAAGTGGCTACAGGAATGGGACCATCCCTGCCAGACCTCAGCCTCGAGCTCCCCTTCATCAGGAATCACCCCCTCCTTCTGAGGCAGTCCTGGCCCTCAGGAGGGCTCTGTCAATTACAAAGTTCTTCCTTAAAAATGTAGAGCAAAAACAGACTGTTCTCTTTCAAGCACATTTGGGTAATAATTAATGTGCCATGGAGAGGTTTTTCTCTTAACAAAAACAATATGTTTCCCCCACCCCAGGTAAGCCCTGGCTCCTTGTTTCTTAAGCCTTTGACTCTGTCCCTTGAAGCCAGCTTGATAAGGCTCAGCCTTCTTGCACATTCTCCTTAGTTTGAACTCTGGATGACCAAGTGGGGTTTTCAGAACCTGCTCTGTGCCTGGCTTTTGGGGGGAGACAAGATTATCAGAGAAAGGAGACAAACTAAAGGCCACTGAGCCTCTGCCTCCTTCCTGGGTCTAGACCTGGGAAGATGGCAGCCCACCTGATGCCTGGCATGTTCTAATTCCTCCCTCACGCCTAGAAGGAGCCTGGCTTGTAGCTCTCTTCTCTGTTCCTCTGCGAAGCAGGTGGCTTTTCCTCAGTAGCTCCCTCCATCCAAGCCATCCAGCACCCAAAAAGGACAGCCTTCCTCCCCCCAGAGTCATCTGCTCTAACACTTAATGCCCCTCGGGCTGGCCCTGGCAGACCCAAAGGAGAAGAGCTGTCTCTCCCATTTGCCTTCCTCCCCGCTCTCCCGAGCTCCCTGCTCACCCCTCAGAGCCGCCAGCCTCTGTCATCCAGTCTGTTTCTCTCAAGATGATCAAATACTTTTCCAAGACAAAGCCCGGGGCCCTACCCTAGTTTCAGACTCTTAATAAGCTCTCTCTGGGAAGGAAATGAACCTGGACTTGGCACCCACCTTTCCAGCTCTTCCCAGAGAGCTTTCCTGGTGAGAAGCTGGGGGCAGCACCCGGCAGCCAGTTGCAGGAATGCAGACTGACTCCTGAGGCCGGGCTCTTCGTGGGTGTGCTGGAAAGCCAGCCGAGGGGAGTGGTCACCCTGAGGAAAGAAGGTCATTGGGCCAAGAAGGGAAGGAAAGCACCAGGCTGGCCCTGGGAGCATTGCCTCACCTCCTTCCCCTCTGTTCCCTCCTCCCCTAACCCCTCCCCGGCCTGGGTTCCCTGGCCAAGGATTCCTTGTCATGACTTCACCAGTCTCTGCAGACGCAGTCAGTGACCTTCAGCACGCAGCAGCAGGGGCATAAAAATGAGACAGAAAATAGCCTGTTTGGAGTGGTGTACAATGGTTTCTTTCTTGAGAGGCCCTTTGCATTCCTCTGATTTCCTTAGTTATTGACTTCTTTTTGCTGGACGCATCTACGGTGGAAATGGGCACTGGACAAATACGTGTGACATTTTCTCAGAACTGTGCTGCCCCACCTGGGAGACGTGAGAAGCAGCTGTGAGGGTCCAGGTTGCAGGGTCCCAGCTGTGTCTTCCTAATGGTGTGCTCCTGGACCAGCTAGCTCCCTGTGTCTCCCTTCCCTCGTCTGCAAAATGGGGACATAATGCTAACGGGTACCATCTCATCGGCACTGCTATTGCTTTGTTATGGAGGAGGCTTTGAAGAGTACATAGTCTGAGCAAACCTGGACCCCCGCCCTTCCCAGCAGCCTTTTCTCCTTTGCTGCTGTGATCTTTTCTCAATCACAGAGCTCCTTCCAGAAATAGAAGCTTGTCTTCGCCAGCAGAGCCCACATGGGAAAAGGCAGCCGCAGGACTGCCTGTGTGTCCTCCGGCCTTCCTTCACAAATGTGGAGATGGTGCTCATGCCATGCTGGTGCTGCTGTGTGCCAGGTGTCCATTGCTTCAGAGTCCCTGCCCCCCAGGGGCTCATACTCTAGAGAGGTAACAATGGTACCAATAGGTCCATCCAATACAGAGTGGGGGGGTGCAGCTGGGGAGGGATGGGCGAGAGCCAAACTCTCACTCTGGCCACAGAAAAGCTTGTTCAAAAATCTAGACTTCTGGACCCCACCCCAGGCTGAGTGAATCAACCACCAGCTGGAGCTTTCCGGAATCATCCCTTTGAAAAAGCTAGTCATTCTAGTGAGCAGCCACGTTGGAACCACTACTTGGCAGGAAGAACTCAAACTAAAGGGGTTAGGCTGGAGGCAGCCATTCTAGAAGATAACATGGAGACTTCTGTGAACACAGAGACTCCAGCCTCTGCCCAGCCACCCGCCCTTCGGGCTCACTGTCAACTCAGCCTCATCTGCTCGCCCCTGCTGCACCACATTCTGCTGCTGGGCGTAGCTGTCCCTGACTATTGATTTTCAGATGCCAACGCCCACCTGGCCCCACCCACCACATTCTGGTTTCTCACTGTGAACCTTTCATTAGTTGTTTTTTAATCTGTATTTTCATTCAGTTTTTGAAATAATAATTGTATAAGTTCATGACTACTGAATCAAGTGGTGCTGTCTTCATGTAATCTAATTTTATTTCTTTGAAGGTTAAAGAAAGATCTCCATATGGAATTCTAGAATTGATGCTCACGTCCGCATTCACCTTCATTTTTATATGGCCTTTAAGGGAAATTCACCCTGACCCTGGCAACAGCCAATTCCCTGTCCTTTGGCAAGAGCACCCCAATATTCTTCTTGGAAACAACTGCACTTTCAGTTGAAGGGGAGGGGGGAGGATACTGACTCCACCCCTTGTTTCAGAAGTGGGCTCATGACCAATCCAACATTGCATTGGTTCAGAGATCATCCATTCTGAGCCAATGAGATATAGTGACACTTTTGCTGGGACTGCCAGATGAGTGGATGAGCGGTGTCCTCTCTTCCCCCCACCCCCCCACCCCCCGGGAATTGAAACTGGAGGAGAAAGACTGGAGTTACTGAGGCCACTTTTCCCACAATGGGAGAACCTGTCTGCGAATAGGGCCACTTGGAGGGAAGTAAGGTGAAATCTGGACCCAGAGCAGTGGGTGAGCCCCTGGATCCCGCCATGTCTGATGCCCTACCTCTTCACTCTGAGGGTCAAGACATTCGTATTTTGCTTAAGTTGTTTGGGTTGGATTTTCTGAATCTGCGACTGAGCACTTTACAGAACACTTTCCCGCATAGCATGTTACTTAGTGCTCGCAATGAGCATGTTGCGTGGCTATTAATCTGTTCATTACGTGGATTAAGGAAATAAGGTTCAGAGAGAGTAAGGAATGGGTCCAAAGTGGCAAAGCTAGGAAATAGCAAAGTCAAGATTTAAACTCAAGACTCCCTGATTCCTAATCATTATGCTTTACTACCTCCCAGCCTAAAGGGGCGACAAAAAAAGAGTTAGAAACAGCAGGCAAGTCTACGTGCCATAGGTATCTGGGTATCTTCAGTGGCCACCCGGCTCGCGAGGCACTGGAACATTGACCTCTAAGCCTACTTTTGCCCCACCCTGTTCAACAGAACAGCAAGGGAGCGCTGGAAAGTTGCTGTGTTAGGAAATGCAGTCAGAAGTACTGATGCTGCAGGATGCGGCAACAGCAGGCTTCCAGTTCTGGGTACGTGACATAGTTTATTCTTGTGTCATTGTGTATTAATTATTGTCTTATTTTCTATATGAACAAGTGCAAACCCACTTTTGCTCCACCCTTTGCGTAGACGAGATCTCTGCTAGAGGACTTTGTACTTCTTTTTTTTTTTTACAGAAATACCAGTTGTAAATAGCTTCCTTCTCACTGTGTTCAGAAAACCAATAGCGTTAAATTCTACCAGGAAATTAGTGGTGACCATGAGGAGAAAACAGTTTTAAAACAACAGTTAGGGTTTCAGTTGCCTCCCTCAAAGGCTGGGTTCTGTGTGATGACAATTTACCCAACCAGAGCACTTCAGACATGCCCGAGGAAACTTCAAGTGTGACTTGTCCGCCTGAGGTTCTTCCAGAAACTCCCGAGGGAGTGGACGTGGAACCAGTTACTGCGTAATTTAGTTTTGGATCTTGTCATTTTGTCCAATACAAATTTGGGTAATTTGGGGGGTAAAGGGATCCTTGTTGGCCAGGAAGGGAGAAAAGAAATAACATTCTTATTAATAATAATAACAACGTAGTAACATCTAACAGTTATTAAGTGCCTCTTCTGTGCTAGGCACTTAGTAAGCAATTTACATGCACCTTTACATTTGAATTAATGACAGTGCTCCTCAATGAAAATGACAGATGGCATGCTCTGTCCACGTCACAGTCTGCCAAGTTGCCTTTCACTGTGAACCTGTCACCCTTCCTTCTATTCAAGTTCAAGTGTCGGGACAATGTGTTTGCATCAGAACGTAATGAAAACCAGTCAGAACCAGAAACTTCTCAATTAGGTACACTTGGCTGGCAATGTGAGGACAAAGACCGATGACCGGACACGAAAGCCATGCCTTTTCTGACAGGAAGTTGTGTGTTAAGTATTCTCTCAGGACAACACCAGAGTGAAATCCCTCTAGGCTACGCTTTCGTGGGCTCCGCCCCTTCCTTCAGGTCCATGTTCTGCCTGTACCAGGGAGAGGAAGCGCGTCCTTCCTGCTCTATCTCCTGAAAACAAGACAAAGTGTGAGTACTGAAAGCATAGCAAATGGAGGCCTGACTTCCTCAAAATAATTGCATAGTTCATTCCGCTGGGAAAAAGATAAGGCTTTTCCAGCTCACTCTCTAGTCCTATTTATTTAAAAATATTTGTTGAGCCCCCAGCCACATCTACTCATCTTCTTGCTGCCTCCCACTGTAGAAGCTGGAAAGCTAGATGTCTGCTTTCCCAGCATCCCTTTTAGCTAGAGGTGGTCACGTGACCTGAGTATAGCCCA
Source organism: Rhynchonycteris naso (assembly GCA_037038555.1). NCBI lineage: Eukaryota > Metazoa > Chordata > Mammalia > Chiroptera > Emballonuridae > Rhynchonycteris > Rhynchonycteris naso. The sequence goes on from CM072996.1 coordinate 301,584,813, forward strand.
TGCAATATAACCTGATGTGGCTTTTAAAAAATTTATTCTTAAGTGAGAGGTGGGGAGGCAGAGAGACAGATTCTTGCATGCACCCCAACTGGGATCCACCCAGAGAGCCCCCTATGGGGTGATGCTCTGCCCATCTGGGGCCGTTGTTCTGTTGCTCAGTAACCAAGCTGTATTAGTACCTCAGGTGAGGCCATGGTGCCATCCTCAGCACCCAGAGCCAATTTGCTCGAATGAGCCATGGCTGTGGGAGATGGGGTGGGGGGGAGATGGTTGGAAAAGCAGATGGTCGCTTCTCCTGTGTGCCCTGACTGGGAATTGAACCTGGGACTTTCACAGGCGGGGCCAGTGCTCTACCACTGAGCCAACTGCCCAGGGCCCTGATGTGGCTTTTCTTAATGAAAATAAAAGAAAGCTTTTACTTTAATTATAAAAGGAACGGAAGTGGTTAGCGCCACCTCTTAACCTCCTTCTTTCGCTTTGAACGTGGATTGGAAGGTCAGCAACACGGCAGTTACCACGAGACTCAGTTGACAAGAATGAGAACGGAAGGCCAACATGTACAGAATGGAGGGGAGAAACGAGGAAAAGATCTTAGGTTCTCAAAAACATCATTTAAAAAATAAACAAAACAATAAAAACTAAAAGGTGGCGGGGGGGGGGGGTTGCCTCACTGAGCACTTTAACCAACACCAGCTCAAATCCAGTTTTCTTTTAATAAGAAAAAAAAATAAACCTCAATGTATTCCACTCTTAGTAGGTTTCTGTCACAGCCAAACTTACGACTAACTGATATAATTATGAACCAGACCCTGTCCTGGGCACGTGACTATGAAGAGGGAAATCCAAGTCTCACTGCAAGCACTCATAGTCTATTTGGAGAGGTCTATGTATGAGGCACTATAGACTCCTCTCCAGTGTCATTCCTCATTTTCCTATTTTACAGGTAAAGAAATTGAGATTCACATTGGTTAATTGACTTGTCCAGTGTCACACCTGTTAGGTGCAGAGAAAGTACTTGAGCCCAGTTCGCTGAGCCTCCAGGGTGGTGACCTACTTACGTCATCAGTTCTGAGGCTCTGTTGACCATCTCTTCCCCTTCCTCCTGCTGACCGCTCATGCGCACGCGCGCACACACACACACCCTGCAACCTTACTGTAATGAAGAAGCACTGTCCCCACTCAGCCAGCTTGTCCTACCCAGTGCCTTTTCTTACAGCCCCAGAATGACCACACTGATGGAACACATGGGCACCAAAGGCCCAGGGAATGTGTGAAAAACGCACAAACATCACAACAAGCAGAGAACAGACTCTAGGGACAGAGGGGATAGGACCTTCCCCACCGCTAGGTTCGTAGGAAATTGTTGCTGCAGGAAACTGTAGAGGAAAGAGAGGTATTTTGATTCAGCCTCTGTTTTAGAAAATGAATTAAGTCTAAACACTGATAGGATTTGAAGCTTCAGACTCAAAGCCCAGAGAAGGACTGCCAGGAAAGAAGCCATTTGTCTGACTTAGAAAATGAACCCAGTATGGTTCTAGCCATTCTTTAGTGTTGTCTAAAATGGGATGGGTCACAATTCCCATCTCAGCTTCCAAACCACGGTCACCCACCAAGGCTATCCAGAGAGTAAAGCCATAGGGAAGCGGCCACTGGAAGGTTAAAAGGTTTCATGTTATGGCCCTAGTGGAATTTCATTTCACAGAATTTTGGAGCAATCTTATAAAGCCGTCAAGCTCCTCACAGTGTTCTGGCCCCTGGCCCCACTGTGCAGGACACCATCTTGCCCTTCCTGGAGAGAGCACAGGAGTAGGGTTGGGTCTCAGGACATCCTTCGCATAGTGGGGAGGTAACGGGGGCCGCTGGCACTCCCAGCTGGGGATCGAGGCACAGAACTTTTCAAGTGTTTCCACCCCCTTCTGTCCATCTTAGCACAAGAAATGTTCACACTGGTCTCTCTCTGTTACATGAGAAACAGGAGTGTGTCTCTTAGTGGCCTATTTCCCTCAAAAGCCAGAGCAGAAGCGATGGAATCTAACTATTGGCTCAACTAGTTGATTTTACTTAGAGAGACATATTTTAGTCACCCAGAGTATTGTTCTGGCTGGATATTATTGACCAGAATAAATCTTTTTTTTTTTAATTCTAACCCTCCAAGTTAGAGCATCTCAAACAGAACTTGAATATTTACTGCAACAGAAATTGAAGCTCAAATGTCCATGGAGGCCAAACAGTCATCTGATGAATAACGCAGGCCAGGTAGACTTTGTCTCCTTTTTGTCTTTAAACAGACAGCCTTTTATCTACATTCTGTCTTCCCACATTAGTGGAGATATTTACCCAAAGAAAAAGTTGTCTTCTAAGAGAACAAGAGTCCATTGAAAAATGGCAGTTCTGCCCCAGTGCCTGGGAAACGAGTGGGAAGAGGAGGGAACACGCCAAGTCAATAGGGGGCAGCAGCTGCTCAACCATACGTGGCCATCCAGGAACGCAGCCTGTAACTGCCGGATCTTCTATGTCTCAAGAGAGATCAGAGATTCAGATTTCTATGTGATACCTCCCATTTTTTTAAAGTGATGTCTCAGTAGTGTTATTTGTTGCCTATAAGAGCTACATATTAAATATAAGGCACAGGTAGATTGGCAGTAAAAGGATGTTTACCATGCAAACAGTTCAGCATAAAACAAGCATGAATATATTAATATTAGATCAAGCAGATATCAAGACAAAGGCTATTGCTGTAGATGGTCACAGCAACTGGACATTTCACAATGATAAAAGGTACATTTATTAAGAAAAGTATCCTAAATATTTACATACCCCAAAACATAGCTTTAGAATACATTAGATAAAAACATCTAAAGCTAAAGAGAGAAATAAAGCCATAATCACAGTTGAACATTTTTAATATAGCTTCTCATTCACTGATAGAAGAAATAAAATATCAATTAGCATATAGATGATCTGAACAGCGCTATCAACCAGCATGACTGAAATGTTTCCCAATAATTGCAAAATAAGTGTTCTTTTAAAGTTTTCATGAAATGTTCACCAAGGTAGACCATATTCTCGTCTATCATGATTTTGTTAAATTCAAAAGTTAAAGCCTTACAGAGCATGTTATCTGATTTCAATGAAATAAAAACAAAAACCTATAACAATGGGATTTCTAGAAAATCCTGACATATATGAAAATTAAATAATGTACACTAAATAAACCATAAGCCAAAACAGAAACCATAAGAGAATTAGAAAATATTTCTAGATAAACCATTATGAAAACAACATATCAAAAATTTGTGGGATGCAGCCAAAGCAGTTATTGGGGGAAAACATATAATTTTAAATGCCTTATTTAAAAACTAAAAAGGTTTAAATGTTAAGAAGCTAGAAAAACAACAGCAAATTAAACCCAATATAATAAGAAAAAAAGAAATAATTAAAAAAATAAATCACTGAAATTGAGAATAGATAAACATTACAGAAAGTTAAAATAACCAATAGTGGATCCTTTGGAAAAATTTATAATATTGATAAAGCTTTAGCAAGACTACTAAAAAATAAGTCCAAATTACCAATGTAAGAAATGAAACAGGGCATATCACTTTAGATCAGGGGTCCCCAAACTATGACCGACCGGCCACAAGCGCCTCCCTGAGGCCATTTATCCGGCCCCTACCGCACTTCTGGAAGGGGCACCTCTTTCATCGGTGGTCAGTGAGAGGAGCAGAGGATGCATCCTCACCCATAATTCCCATTGAAATACTGGTCAGTTTGTTGATTTAAATTGACTTGTTCTTTATTTTAAATATTGTTTTGTTCCCATTTTGTTTTTTACTTTAAAATAAGATATGTGCAGTGTGCATAGGGATTTGTTCATAGTTTTTTTTATAGTCAGGTCCTCCAACGGTCTGAGGGACTGTGAACTGGCCCCCTGTGTAAAAAGTTTGGGGACCCCTGCTTTAGATCCTATAGCTTCCAAGAGGATAACTAAATATTTTGAACAAATTTATGTTTATAAATTTAATAACTGAGGCAAAATGGAAACTACAACTTATTAAAATTGACACAGGAAAAATAGTTTAAATGGTGCTATGTATTTTTTAAATCAATTTTATAATTCAAATAATCTTACCACAAAAAAGTGTGGGCCCAGATGGGTTCAGTTGGTGATGTTTACCAAACAGTTATTAAATATTCAAGAAAAAAGTAATACTAATCATCTACAAATTTTTCCAGAAAATTCAAGGAAAATACAGTGGCACCTTGAGATACAAATTTAATTCGTTCTGTAACCAAGCTCGTAAGTCAGTCAACTCGTATATCAAACTACCAATACTGGACCCATGCGCCAACGCGCCAACTAGCAGCAGCTTTCTGAATCACAACTCATATCTTGGAATTTCGCTCAGATCTCAAACAAAAATACGGACCGAGGCGCAGCTCATATCTTAAAAAAAAAAAATGCTGGTCTGTTTGTATCTCAAGGTACCACTGTATTCTTCTCAATTCATTATGAAGATAGCATAGACCTGGAACCAAAGTCCTGAGAGACCAATGTCTCCTAAACATAGAGAAAAATTTCTAAACAAAATATTAGCAAAACAAATCCAGAAAATATATAATATGGAAAATATATAATAATCAAGTAGAGTTTATCTCAAAAATGTAAGATTGGTTTAACATTTGAAAATACATTTATGCAATTCACCACATTCACACAATAAAGAAGACAAATCATGTGATAATTTTGACAAATTATAAAAAAAGTGTCTGATAAAATCCAACCCCCATTCATGATAAAAAACTTTTAGCAAACTAGAGATAAAAGGAAACTTTCTTAATTTTATTAAAGGCAGCTATGAAAAATCTACCCGTAATAGCATACTTAGTAGAGAAACAATTGACTGCTCTCCAATTAAGACTGGGCACAAAGCAAAAATATCTGATCTTCCTGCACCCATTCAATATTGTAGTGGAAGTCCTAGCCAATGCAGTAAGACAAGAATAAAATATGATAAAATGCATAAATACTGAGTGGGAAGAAAATAAACATCATGAATATCAACACAAAAAGTATTAAGAACTATTTAAAAAGCACTATTAGGCCCTGGCCAGTTGGCTCAGCGGTAGAGCATCAGCCTGGTGTGTGGAAGTCCCGGGTTTGATTCCTGGCCAGGGCACACAGGAGAAGTGCCCATCTGCTTCTCCTCCCTTTCCCCTCTACCTTCTCTCTATCTCTTCCCCTTCTGCAGCCAAGGCTCCATGGGAGTAAAGCTGGTGTGGGCACTAAGGATGGCTTCCACCTCGGGCACTAGACTGGCTCTGGTTGCAAGGAAGCAACACCCCAAATGGGCAGAGCATCACCCCCTGGTGGGCATGCCAGGTGGATCCCAGTCAGGTGCATGCAGGAGTCTTTCTGACTCCCCGCTTCTCACTTCAGAAAAATTAAAAAATAAAAATAATAAATAAATAAATAAAAGCACTGCTATAAACAAAGAAATTTAACAAGATCACAACATACAAAGTCAGTAAATAAAGATTAGTTATATTTTTATACTAGCAACAAACAATTGAAATAAATACCATTTATAATAGCACCAAAGAGAATTAAATATTTAGTAATAACTTTAGGGAGAAAATTTAAAACATCTACACTTAGAAATTACAAAATGTACAGAAATACGAAATGTTTCTGGGAGATATTAAAGGAGAACTAAAGAAATAGGCATTTCATATTTATTGATTATAAAATTCAATATTGTTAGGATGCAAATTATCTCAGATTCAATGCAATTTTAGGTATAATCCCAGCAGACTTTTTATAGGATTGAATAAAATAATTTAGGATAAAAAAATTAGAGGACTTCGGCTAGCTGACTTCAAGACATATTATAAAACTTTAGTAATCAACTACAGAGGATAAATCTTTGTGACCTTTAAGTAGGCAAAGATTGCTTAACAGGACACAAAAAGCATAAATCATAAGAGAAAAACTGGACTTTGTTACAAGTAAAAATGTTTGTTCTTCAAATGACAACTTTACACAATGGAAAATGCAAACTACAGACTGGGAGAAAATATTCTTAATATACATATCTGTCAAAGGACTTGTATTCAGAATATGTAAAGAACTCTTCCAACAATTTTTTTAAGTGGATCAAATAATGTAATCACTGCTTCACAAAAGAAGACATACAAATGGCCAATAAGCATCTTCATTGGGTGTCAAAATCATGGAAAACAAAGTCCAATTCAGAATCACTCTACATCAATATGCTTGACTAAAAATTAAAAAAGTGACAACATAAATATTGGCATGGATGTTGAGGTTCTAGATCTCATGTTACTGGTGAGAGTGTAGAATGGTACAACCACTTTGGGAAGCTGTTCAGAAGTTTCTTACAGGATTAAATACACACTTAACATGTGACCCAAGAATTTCATTCCCAGGGACTTACTTAAAAGAAATGAAAATGTATGTCCACACAAGACTTATACTAGAATATGCATATGAGCTTTATTCAGAATAATTTCACTGGAAACATGGCTGTCAGCTGGTGAATAGATTATTTGTGGTATAGTCCCACAACTGAACACTATTCAGAAATAAGAAGGAATAAACTACTGTTACATGGGTGGATCTCAACAATATTACCCTGAAATGAAAGAAGCCAGACACAGAGTAGTACGTACATACTACGTGACTCTATTCACGTGAAATTCTAGAACAGGCGAGCCAGCTAATCTATTGTAGAAATCCGAACAATGGCTTCCCAGGTGGGGGTAAAGGGGCATTGGTTGTGAGTGCGTGCATGACAAATCTTTCTCAGATGACGGAAGTGTTCTATACATTGATTATGGGATGCTGACATGAGGATTTACTTCTGTCAAAGATCATGCATTTTATTGCTTATAAATTGTGCTTCAATAAATTTGAAAAGCAGAGACGTTTGCAATGATTAACAGAATAACAAGGCTGGCAGCCGTTGGGCTGACCTCATTGGTGTGAGGATAACCTCAAGTTCGAATTCTTCCCAGGCAAGGTCATCTAACTGGAATTTAGTATTAGATGTTGTTTGTCCTTAAAATTCAGTTTTGCAAAAATTGAGATCGGACCTCTAAGGAGCAAGCATTCTGGAATAAACAGAGAATGCTTTCCAGTTCATTGCTGGAATAGTTGTCTTGTTGAGGTTCTAAACAATCCTTGAGACCGCTGCTGGACAGTTAGTTGACAACTGACAGAGGCCTCGAGAATGGTGAGAGTACTGCTCCTGACCTCAGGCTAGTGAATTCACATGCCCCCCACACCAGCTATCCACTCCGAGCCTCAGGGTCCTCGGTCCTCCCGCGTGAACACCGGACAGTAATTACACAAGGACTAAATGAGAAATGTCTGTAAAAGTAACCAGCAAAGTGCTTGGCATATTGTAACCACCACATTTCCTACTTTTGTTGCTTGTTTGCGAGCATAATTCATTATCTCAACTGAGCTAATGAACACACAAAGATCTCAGGGCAGGGATGGGAAGGTTGTTGTGAATATAAAATAAATTTCTTTATGTTATCACAGTTGACTATTTCTCCTCTTTAAGACTCAAGATACTGTTACATTTTGTTTCTGTATTAGCTAGGTCTCCTTAAGTTGCAGGAGACAGAAATGCAACTCATGCCAATTTCAGCGAAAAGGGGATTTTACCGGTTCACATAACTGAAAAATCCAGGATCTTCTCTTCCAGGAGCTCTACAACCCCTAATAACTGCCACAGATGTCTCAAGCTGAGTCTCCAAGGCCTATTTGGGTCATGTTCCCATATCTGAGCCAAAGACTGCATGATAGGGTTGGAAGACAGTCCTGTGATAGGCTGACCCCTGTAACCAGAAGGAGTCAGCACCCCCAGAACCACAGAGGAGAGAAGGAAGGACATGGATCCCCAAAGGAAAACACAGGTGCTGCGCTGTTCTGTCCGAGCTCCCACATCTGGCAGGTGCTTCCTAGCACTACAAAGTGATCCCACCCGCTGTGAATGCTGCTCGAATACCACAGCGGATTATGCACAAGCTGATTAGTGTTCTGCGGAGAAATGAACACCTGGGAAGCTGCCTACATATCACATGATCCTGTCGCTCAATTTCCACATCAATTCCCGGTGAGGTACTGGTTCCTAAGTCCTAAGGCCACTAGCTCCCCACTGAAGAGACTACTTCCACATAGTAAGCAGCCATGACTCGTCTTGTTGTTGAGCAGACTCTGGAATCTCTTTCCATTTACACAGAACTTGGGTTTACTTCAGGACCACCCTTCTATACAGTGAAAGTGGCTAACTTGGGAGGAAGAGAAGGGAGGAATTGTTTGTTTTTTTCAAATATTCCGTTTTTACAAGTAGGCTACTTGATCCCTTGGGACGCTTTAATTGCTTCCTGTTATGAGACTAGTCAAATAGGATGAATAAACTAGACCATTCAGTTGGAAGCTATAAATGTCAGCTAAACGGAGAAGAAAACAAGTCTTCTTTTGCAAGTGGCAGCCAGGATGTGTTCAAACCAATGTGGGTGCTTGGCTGATAGAACCGTCATAATCACTTTATACTTTGACACTTCCACATTTTGCAAAGTTCTTATACAACATATAGGTCATGGATACTTTTGGCTTCCTATGATTATCGATCCTTGATTTTTTTTCTAACAGGTATGTGGTTTGTTCAGTTATTGAAGACTACCCAACAGGATTCAGAAAGTCCCCCCCAAAATTTATGATGAATCTAGTTCAATTTGCACCTGGGTTTTTCCAAGGATGGCCAAGCAGAGAGATGTGATAACCTAGGTCCCTGAGGCTGTGATGGTTTTGTGACTATATATTTACCTCTGGACTTCCCACCATGTGATCTGTCATACAAATCAATGTAAGCCAGGGGTTTCCTTTGTTTGTGGCCCAGACTAATACAATGTGCCATCCCCTGAGAGGAATCGACCTTTATTCAGGAAATGTTCAACAAAGAATGCTTTTCCTTTCACCTAGAACCCAGGCTACAATTTTCAATTGGATCAACCCAGGAATAACTGCCAGGAATACTTCTGGCTGCAAATACCAGAAAATATGATAAAAACTTGCTTAACCGCATATGGTCGTCACATGGAATAAACATGGGGGGCAGTCTGCAGCTGGTAGGAGGGCTCCGGCAAACGATCCAGGCTCAGTCCTTCCCACCTTTCCATTGCATCACCACCAGTGTGGAGGCGCCTGCCCTCATGTGTGTCAGCTCACGGCTGCCAGTTGGCTTTGACAGCTCCAGATGTGGCATCTCACTTCAGACAGGAAGAAGAAAGGGAGGGGGCGGGAGTAAAGAAAGAAGAGAATGCACTCTCTTTCCCAGATGACTCTAATTTCTGTCTCATGCCAGAAATGTATCACAGGGCATCCCTACACCCATGGGAATCTGGCAGAGCCAGAGCAAGTGTTCCTAGAGGAACACGTGGCCGCCCGTACAGAATTGAGTTTTCCTTTTTAAGCAGGAACAGGGAGTGTTTATTAGGTAGGCAGCTAGAAATGTCTGCCACACTAGTTCAGATAGTTCTCTTTAGATCTTTAAGGAGCTAAGGAGATTCTTTAATTTGAGATTTTACAAAGACAGCAAGTAGATGAGATGAAAAGAACTAAGCTTGTTCATGGCATTAACTGCTGATAGTTAACTTAAGAATGAAGAAAGAGGCCCCAAACTAGAAACAATAACAATATCTATATTCTTTATCTGAAGGGAGCGCTATCAACCTTAACCAGGTGCAGCAAAGAAATATGTTTTCCCGATCTTTCTCATCCCTCATCATCCTGGTTCTGCACCATTCACAGACCTTCTTTGGGTCCCACAATAATAAGTGGTTGTTTCCCCTAGCAGAGCTGGTGGGAAAATTGTATTCTCTCTGTTCAATACCTCCACCCACCCACCCATCCATCCATCCACCCATCCTTCCATTCTTCCATTCTTCCATACATTCTTTCCTCCATCCATCCACCCACCCATCATCCAACCAATTTTTTTTTAACAGGGTCAGAGAGTCAGAGAGAGGGATAGATAGAAGCAGACAGACAAGAATGAAGAGAGATGAGAAGCATCAATCATCAGCTTTTCATTGCGACACCTTAGTTGTTCATTGATTGCTTTCTCACAGGTGTCTTGACCGTGGGCCTTCAGCAGACTGAGTAACCCCTTGCTTAAGCCAGCGACCTTGGGTCCAAGCTGGTGAGCTTTTTGCTCAAGCCAGATGAGCCCGCGCTCAAGCTGGCGAGCTCGGGGTCTCAAACCTGGGTCTTCCGCATCGCAGTCTGATGCTCTATCCACTGTGTCACCACCTGGTCAGGCCAACCAATTTTTTAAGTCACTCAGTCTAAGTTTCCTGAACTCAATGAAAGCACAGAGTCTTATCAACAATACTTTCCAAAACTTTAGCTTCACTAGTGCTAAAGCTACTACCACGTATGTCTGTGTAAAGGTGCCTTCAATGTGCTCTCAAAATGCTTGGTTTTGCTTTCTCTCCATCAGAGCTGTGTGGAGATTTTCTGCCTGACTCTGTACTCTGTTCTGAGCAAGCTCCAATCTTCCTTGCGGAGCGGAAGCAGTTTTGTCCTGACTTTTAACAGGAACAGAAAAGCTTTCAAGTTGAGTGTATCTCAGGGGGAAAACCTCCTTAGAGGTTTCTCCCCGACTCTTCAGAACTTAGGGAGAGATGTCCAGTGCATCATAATTAAACAATGACAATCATTCTTCCTCCCAACCAGCCCCCCACCCAGGCCCTGCCAGTGATGGGCAATCTTTTGAGCTTGGTGTGTCAAAATTCACCAAAAAAACGAGAATAACTCGGGTGGTGTGTCACTTCGAGAAAAACGGCCTAACCGGAAGTACCAGAACTAGATGTTCTGTGCCGTAATTCTGTTCTGTTGTTTTGGCCTACAGACCTCCGGCACAGAGTGTCTACACTACAGCAAGTGTTTTATCCTCAGCTACTGCACTTGGCCGTGCAGTAGCCGAGGATGAAACGTCCTTCTTGTCATGCGGCCCCATACTTCTCTGGTATGCGGCCTTATGTATCATCGAAAATGACTACGTGTGTCAGTGCTGACATGCATGTCACAGGTTCGCCATCATGACCCTAAGCACTGGCTTTTGCTGTTCAATCCCATGGGAGTATCTGCCCCTGGGATGGACACATGAGCCTCAGGTATTCCCCCATGTGGACACTCTCCATGTGACGACTCATCCTCCAGACCTCTCCATGTGGCCTTGTTCTGTGACAGGAACCCTCAGACATCTTATCTGGTGGCTCAGGCACTGCAAATGGTTCCCTGGGCTCTGAAATTCCAAAACACCATTTCCTTCTAATTCCATTGGTCAAAGCAACCATAGGCCACCAGACCCAGATTAGCTGGAGAGGAACGTCCAAACAGAGAAGTCTTAATGCTTAGAATGGCACAGAGAAGGGAAGAGAAGAGAAGGTACCAAACAAAACTCAGCTAGTTCACAACTTGACTTGTAGCCATAGCCAGTGCCCTCCCAGCCAGACTGATTTAAGCAACAGCCCTGATTTAGCAGACCTGGGTTGTGAAATAAGGTTGTGTAAGATTTTGGAGTCAGGCTCAGAGTCAAAGAGACTCTCAATAATACACTCATTTCCTCTCAGAAATACACCCATTCCCACTCTGTCATTCCACACATGTTTTTAATAATCCTCCCTTCAGATTGAAGATAAGGCCTGCTTTAAAGCATTTGAAGAAAATACAGAAAAGGGCCTCCTTTTGTTATGACCAAGGTAGCCTCCATGACCACCCGTAAGAACAACTTCTTTGCTTATGTAAACAAACCACGGTGATTATTTTTAGCATAACCGAAGCCCCGGGAGACTAATGAGGTGTTAACAGTGTGTGTTAATTATGTGATTTTTGTTGTCTTCATTAAAGTTAAGATTCGAGATCCCATTCGCCACCTGAATCCCAGAGGAATCTCAACACTCATCTGACCCCAGCATCTTTTCGTTTCCGAAGTTCACGCCATCCCTTAAACGTATCTCATTTCCCCTGCAGAGAAGCAGATGAGCGCAGCTCACACACTGGGAAGACCTTGAATACCCCCTTTCAAATTCCTATCCATTTTTAATCTCCATTATTAGTAGTTGGATCTTCCAGTAGGCTCAACGTGCAGGAAGCTAGCGACATTAGCTCATTTTGGATCATTGAGAACAGCCTGTCCTTCAACTCAACAGAAAACTGCCAGGGAAGCTGAAAACCAGGAAGGAGATGCAAAAAAAAAAAAAAAAAAACAAAAACCCGCTTTCGTTGCTTTTCACAGTATTTCAATTAACCATGGAATTGTGTTGCATACACACGACTCTGATTATTTTAAACTTCTGCAATATATGCTAACATACCTCTGTTCCTGAGTCACAATACATTCCATCCAGAATAACCTGTTCTCAGGAAGAGATAATCACCTATCCCAGACTCATTAGAAGCAGCAATCAACATCCCTTTCATGACTTTGTCTGCATTGCTGATGTTCTAGAGAAACTTTATTTGGCAACGGTGTTAGGGACCTATTGCAAGTCCAGGAGGTAGGTAATGGAGTTCAGGATTTCAGCTGAGCACATCTTAATGATGGCCTCATCAGGGTGTATGAAGTTGGAATGAAAATAGCAGGTGAATCTGACTGCAAATAGCACATTATGAGTCTTCCTAGTAATTAGAGCTGTCTAAAAATGGAATGGGCTGTCACATGAGGTGGCAAGCTCCCCCTGTCAAAGAACCAGGGACGTTGAAGTGAGGGCTCCTTGGCAGGCAGAGGGTTAGACTTGTTACTCTTTTGGGCCTCTTTCAGCCTTCACCTAGATTCAATGATTGTTGTAAGCCCACACAGAGCAGTAGTCTTGATTTTGGGAATTTGCAAGCTGGGTTCCATGATGGAGTGTGATGGGTAGAAAGTCAGATGGTCTTGGATTCTTATTCCTGCTTTGACTCTTACTATCTCTGTGTGGCTGTGAAGAGTTTACTTAAAATCTCTGTGCCCTGTAAAATGAGGATTGAAATATATTGCTTCCAGGGCTGTTGTATGAGTTAGAAATAATACATTGAAAACACAAAGCCCAAGGGAAGCACCCCATAAATGCCACCTCTAGTCACCTTTAGGAGTCCAGTTCTTTTACTTTGTTATTCACTCTCCACTTCAGTGATAATCTTGGTGGGTAAAAACAGAAGAAATGGCAAGTCTTAATCCGACTAGTGGTGGTGCAGTGAATAGATCGCTGACCTGGGACGCTGAGGTCCCAGGTGTACAACCCTGAGGTCATTGGCTTGAGCACAGGCTCATCAGCTTGAGTCCAAAGGTCACTGGCTTGAAGCCCAAGGTCACTGGCTTGAGCAAGGGGTCACTGGGTTGGCTGGAGCACCCCAAGTCAAGGAACATATGAGAAGCAATCAATGAACAACTAAAGTACCACAACTACACGTTGATGCTTCTCATCTCTCTCCCTTCCTCTCTTTCTAAAACAAATAAAATAAACATTACCAAAAAATGAAGGCCTCACAAAGACCCTGGAGAAAGATTATGCTGATGGCTGGAGTAATTGAACAAAGAAGGCTGAGAAAATCTTCATAAGTCAACAGGTAGAGAGTCTCCCGAGCAGGCAGAAGCCTGCCGCACTGTTCCCTTCCCAGAAAAGGAAAGTAGCATTGCTGAGTGCCTGTAGTGTACTGGGCACACCCCTGTGACACCTTAATTCTCTATACCATTGTCACACCAACTTTGAGAGGTAGATCTGACCATCCTCACTTTACAGAGGAGAAAACTGAGACTCAGAGAAGTCACAAGTCTAACTCCAGGACCTGTGGCCATTCCCCAGCTTTACTCATTCTACCACCGAGCATTGTGCAGGGCAGAGTACCTCCAGATGCCCAGTTGCCCTCTGGAAAGGATAACGCCCCTGACAGCATATGGTGAATTTACCCCAACCAATGGGAGTTTCTGCAAAACTTCATGTTTGGAGAACTGAGCTGAGCCTTAGTTTGTAAATTTTAAATTTATTGTGATCTGTCACTTCCTCATTCTTTACCTATTGATCTTGGGCTTTGCAGAAGGGACGCATGTGTCTGCTAGACCTTCATACCCTCTCTTGTCCACATATTGCAAAACCGTAAAGTACAAAAGGGAATACTCATTCTCCCAGGTTCCCGGGTCTCCTTCTCAGCGACAATTACATTACCAGTTTCTTGGTATAGCCTCCCTGAGATTTTTGGTGAAATTCACATATAGCCATTAGAAAGTGTGCACTTTAGTGGCATTAAGTGTCTTCACAATATTGTACAACTACCACCTCTCTCTAGTACAAAATTTTTATATCCACCCTGCAAAAAAAAGAGAGGGAAAATGAAATCACCCATTAAGTAATAATCATCCCCCATCTCCCCTCCCCCACCCCTGGTAGCCACCAGTCTGCTTTCCATGTCTACAGATCAGCCTATTACGAACACATATTAAAGGACTCGTATAGCAGGTGGCCTTTTCTGTCTGGCTTCTTTCACTTGTCATATGTTTCCAAGGCTCATCCAAGCCGTAGCATGGACCACCACCTTATTTTTTTCTCATGACTGAATGACGTTTGGGTTGTCTTCACCATGTCGAGTATTTTGAATAATACTGCTATAAACATTTGGTACAAGTGTCTGTGTGGACGTGTGTTTTCATTTCTCTTGTTCATATTACCCAAAGTGGGATTGCTGGGTCAAACCATAATTCCACGTTTAGAATTCCACTGAGGAACCAGAGGTTTATTGAATGCCCACAATTCACCCCAGTTTTACAGTTGTTGCCATACAATGCATGTCGTGCTGCACTTTGCCTTATTCACTTGACAATAGGTTTTGGCAATCTTTTCAGTGAGGTGCTAGGAACTGTTTAATAACCAGCTCTCCTAGATTAGGAAGTGCCCTGATTGGTAGCATTTACAGATTTCCACAGTGTAAATCCTAGGATGGTCACTGCCAGCTATGTGAGGTCATGACTGCGGAGTTAGGAGGAGATGCTAATAATCTGTCCTCGTGAACTGGTCTAAGCCACCCCAGCACCTGACTGGAGCATTCCATAGTGGAGCGTGAAGAGCCGCCTCATTCATTTTTATGACTCCAGAGCATGTCATTTTAGGATGTACTATAATTTTTTAACTAGTCCCTTGTGGTAGACGCTTAGGTTGTTTCCAGTCTTTTACTTCCACAAACCAGGCTTATTATAATGGATAACCTTGTGTGCATGTCATTTTGCTCATGTGCAAATATAGCAGTAGACATGGTTCCATGACTTCATAAGAATCGCTATGGGAAGAAATTCTCAAAAGGCAATTTATTCCTTCATTGGACAGTTATGGCTGCTAGGGAGAATTCTATGCAGAGAAATTGTCTCTTTTTATCCCAGTTTCCTTGTGAGTCAAATGGATGCAAATTAACTAGCACTTGCCAGCATCAAAGAATTAATGTAAAACTTTGAAATGAAATTGAAAAGCACGTTTTTCTTCTTCAAGATAGGAATTTGTATGTAAATACAAAGTGGTATGGTTTATACTTGGTGACAAAGCGCTCTCACCATGGGTTGGCGAGAAAAATACGTCCTGGGACATTGTGCTCCTACCTGAGTCTTACAAAGATAAGATTTGCAGGAGAGGGAGCCAATCAGCTGACCAGGAACTAGAATAGTTAGAGTTTCAGCACAGCTCTTAGAATTTTTTGACCAATTAAGACAATGTTTCACAATTGTGATTACAGGTTAGAATCATCTGGGAAGCTTTTACATTTTTGATGCTCAGGTCACAGCCCAGACTAATCAAATTAGACTCTGGAGTTAGGGGCTCAGGCATCTGTGTCTTTTTAAAACTCCCTTGGGGATTTCACTGTTCAGCCAAGGTTGAGAAGAGAATCTAAGGAGGGAATCAAATGAGAGAAATAGGGAGACATTTTTGCATTAGGCAAGGTTCTCCAGAAACGCAGAACCAATGGGATGTGTATATACCTAGAAGGAGACTTACTTTAAGTAACTGGCTCATGCCACTATGAATGGGGAAGTCCAACATGTGCAGAGTGGGCTGCAGGAGGAGACCAGGGAAAAGATGATGCTATAGTTCAAGCCTAAAGGCCACCTGCTGATGAATTCTCTCTTGCTGGGGGGAGGTCAGTCTCTTGTTCTAGTCAGACCTTCAACTGATTGGATAGGCCCAGCCACATCACAGAGGGCAATCAGCCCTATCCATGGCCCACTGGTTTAAATGTTAATCTCGCCTAAAAATACTATCCCAGTGACATTCAGAATAATGTTTGAGTACATGTCTGGGCACTGTGGCTTAGCCAAGTTGACACCTAAACTTAACCATCACAATTTAACAGTTATTTGGGGGTATCAAAACTTTATCATTAAGGAGTTGAGACAGGAGTTCAGTGGTTATTTGAAGTATTTGAAGTCGTATCTCTTGTTTGGTTACAAACAGACTCTCTCAGAAACTCCTTCCTTTCTCCCCCAAGAGGAAGCATTTACTTGTCACTGGTAAGCCCTACTCCCAGAGCTCACAGATTTTATTAAAATTAAGAATTATGGGAAGATAAAGTAGTTTGTTCCATCATGTTGGAATTGGCTGTTTTTATTAGAAGATTATCCACTTTTTTTTGTTAGCAGAGTGAGTGTTGTTAATTGGGCAAGGAAATTCACTAGAGTGGATATTAAAAGGTTGGTCTTAAGCCATACATATATTCCTTTAAGAAAGTCTGATTCCTTCTGCTCTCTTGAAAGAACCACAGTATCAAAACTCAGAATTAAAAAAGATTAGTGTTGAGAGTTCTATAGGTCTCAGCAGGAAGGAAACGTGGCTTATTAGGGAAATCATGGACAACCTAATTATCCTTTCTCTCTTAAAAAAAAAAAGAGGGGGGCTTTAGAGCCTTTCCAGGTCACCAGCCATAGGGGTTATTTTCTTTCGTAACTAAATGGAGTGTAGTTGAGAATACAGTTTTTCTCTACAACTGACCATCAGGTTGCCTAAATACCCTCGCTCAGTGGTCGGCCAACTCATTAGTCAGCAGAGCCAAATATCAACAGTACAACGATTGAAATTTCTTTTGAGAACCAAATTTTTTAAACTTAAACTATATAGGTAGGTACATTCCTTATCGAGGTAGCGCCCGCACGTGGTATTTTGTGGAAGAGCCACACTCAGGGGGCTTGTTAGCCGCAGTTTGCTGACCAGGGCCCTAAAGTGTTTGATTTCAAGTAACTGATGAAGAAGCAGAGGCCTTGGGCTCGGCTACAATCTTAGCCCTGTGCTGCCAGCTGTGCTTGCATGTCCCACTGTTGTTCAGGCTCCTGTTTCTGAGTGCGAACTGGAAATATTCAGCCCATTGAGAAGATCCGGGCCATGAAGGCCATGCAGGGGGTCTGAGGGCTCGCGCTGACCCTCTCACCCTGCCATAGGTAATGCCCTGGGCCTCAGGGCTCTTGGGTTCTGCCTGAGCCACTTTTCACCTGTGGAACCAGCTGACTGATGAAGCTGGGACTGCTGTGAGTCAGCCTCATTGATTTGGAGTAAGAGGGTGGGAGCTGAGGTGGTGAGGGCCTTGGATGGCTTCTTGTGGTCATGGAAATCATTTTATTTTGCCAGCTGTGAATCAGATATCATTCATGCAGGCCCAGAAGGAGAAGAGCTAAAAGTTAAAAATAACTCAACCTTTTATGGTTGTTGGGGCATGTGGACCTTTTATGGTTGTTGGGGCATGTGACCTGCCTTGCTTTGAGGACTCAGGGGGCGGGGCAGTAGCACAGAGTCTCTCCTGTGTAGCTTCTCCACCTATGCAGGAGGGGATGAGCATGGCGGGTGCCCTGAGCTGAGGCAGCTCGTCCTCCTACCCAGCTCTGGCTCGCAGGGGACCCAGAGCCTCCGTTGGCTCTCAAAAACCCTCAGAAAATGACATTGGGGTGAGCTCACCTGCTGTGTGTAGGTGTGGTATGTATAGGCATGGTATACCTTCCTTCCCAGCTGCTCTGATTGTTAAGACACTGAGATATTTCCATGCTCCTTGGTAAGTAGACGTTGACCAAAGTCCTCCGTTTGCCTTTACATTACCAGCTGCACAAGCCCCTCTTGGGACCACACAGACTTCCCCAGTATCCAGATATTAAATGTTTAAATTCCTGGCACAGTGGAGCATCCAAAAAATTAGACACCCTGTTTTTTAAAACAAATAAACAAACAAAAACAAAGTAAAAAGAAACTCCAGTATCAAACTCCAGAATTCACAATGATTGACAGTGAGAGTTCTGTTGGAGTCAACAGGAAGAAACCATTGTTTATTGGGGAAATCCTGACCTAGGCAACTTGATTATCCTTGCTATTCTTTATGAAAGAGTTTTGGAGCTTTTCCTTGTCACCAGCAGGATTTACTTTCTTCCATAAATGATTGGAAGCTTCAGCACCAAGGCCAGCTACATCCTTTGGGATTGGTCATTGTCAATACAGTAGTACTGTAGTGGTTAAATATGATGGCTGTGGCCAATGGCTGTGGAGGTCTGAGGGTTCCATCAGAGGAAGGTGTTGGGCTGGTAATGCATGGGACTAGATCCACGGCTCTGCCTACTTAGCCGAAAATACTCTCAATTTCACCATAGCATTTTCCAGCCATTTCAGTCCTCTGGGTGCCTCCTCCCATAGGCTCAGGCACAGACCTTTGAGTTCTGCCTTCTTTATCATGTCACCATAGAGTGCCCCTACCCCCAGTGACCCTTTGCTGGTGACTTCTCTGCTACTCCCAGTCTGATCTCAAGCAAGCCAAGGCTCCTTACATGCACTGAATCCCAAATGGAGGCAGGCCTTTCCACTTGGTTTCCACACAGTATCAGTGACCAGGGTGTTACTTTTAATGAGACTTAGCATAGGTATAGGGACAATGACAGGGAAGTAAAATACAGAAAAATAGCTCCTAGCTCTGTTGGGCCAAACATTGTTAACAGCTCAGTTTCCCTGGCGTGCATCTTCTGGCTGCTTTGGGGCAAAGTAAAGCTTCCCTCAGCTGCCAACAGAAGATGCCCCCACGTCTCAGAGTTTAGGCCAAGCTGACTGAGCCACAGGCTACAATAAGGAGGAAAGGGTTGTCTCACCCAGCTCGGGGCCTGTGTGAGGCACTGACAGCTTGGTCAAGGGGAAACCGTGCCAGTTCGGTCAGTCTCTCTGAGAGCCCAAGCATCCTGCAAAGGAGTCTGAACTGGACTCAACTAGGTACAGACCCCAATGGCCATGAGGATGTCTGTTATATTGTCATTCCTATTTTATAGAAGAGAAACGGAGGCCCAGGAAGGTTCAGGAACTCAACGAGGATCACGCAGCCTATAAAGCTTCCAAGCCCTGTCCCAGGTGGTCATCCCAAAACTACTACACAAAGCACTTTTCTCATATGGGTCTGGGGAGTTCCTAGAACTCTTCAATTGTCAGCATGTCACGGAGGTGAAAAGGCGTATGGTGCCCCTGAGCTAAGTGTGAAGTCCACCCTGAAGACCTCCAGTGGGTTTCATATGGAACAGAAGCCAGCAACTGACACGCTTAGGAGAGAATGCAGCAGCAGAGAAGGCTTTTGAAAATTTCCACTTGATTTCTCCACCACCTTACAGGGGATGCCAGGAGCAGCGGCGTCAGCTGCACCAGGAGAGTTCCCCGTTTAGTCAATTGCCTCGTTTCTGCTGCCATTATTCACGCGCAGCTGTTTAAGATCTGCGAACACAGGTGCGATGAATACAAAGACCTTGCTCTGCCACATGCTGCTGCTCCTTTTGTATTCAGGCTTCTTTCAGCCGTGACAAAGCTTCATTTGGGGTGAGTATGATTTTCTCCCCTGGTCTTTTCAAATCAGATTCCTCACTGCTGTGTCTTTCTGCCTTCTAGCTTTTAAATCTTTCTTCATCATTTGGGTCACTAAATGAGTCCTCTGATTATCTTGCCAGCACCAGAAGAAAAAAAAAGTCCTTGTATTTCTTTGGTAATCTGGTTGGTTGTCCACACAGATGAGAATCTACCTCTAGTTGGTACATTCCTTGAAGACAGGGACCCTGTCTTAAACATCTTTGTCTTCCCCTCAGCCCCTAGCTCTGTGCCTCCCTGTAGACACATTAAATTGTCGGGAATTAGTGTATATGTTCTAGGTCTTCCCTCAGAGAACAGTTTTTAGTTAGTACGTGACCCATTGCAATGGTGTAAGACCTCCATTTCTCCTTACTCAGTGGTTCTTAACCTAGGTTCTATCGAACCCTAGGGGGTCGATGAGTTGGTCTCAGAGGTTCGGAGAAGCCTCTGCTGCGGAGGCCAGAATAAAGTAATACCGTAATTTGTTGTGAGTTCATGCACTTTGTTGGTTTTGTTCTTTGAGCAAGGTGATGTTCATGCACGGCTCATTTTGTGCACCAGTAAAAAACCATATACCTATGTCTTGAATTTGGGAAAAAAATCATATTTTATTTATCACTAAAGAAGGGTTCGGTGAATGCGCATATGAACCTGGTTGGCTCGGTACCTCAAAAAAGGTTAAGAACCACTGTCCTTACTCCCCGCTCCAGGCCCAGGCCCAGGTCCATCCATAGTAATTCTACCACTTCCACTCAGCCGTGCGGAGCAGAGATGGTGAGACATGAACCACTCTCATCCTCAAAATAGTTCCTCGTTTTCTTAACTTTCAATTAAGTTCATTTTCAATATTTATTTCATTAGGAAAAATTACAAATGTGTATTTTGCAAAATTGTCTTCTTTGTTCTCAAGAAAAGCAATTTTATATGGCAGTGTACAAACTGGCCTTCAAGGTAACATATTTATAGGTTTGAAGGATTAAGATGTGAACACCTTTGGGGGGGGTAGTTTTTCTGCCTACTACAGGCATGGAAAGCTTTAGATGATGTAAAACACGTTATTGGGTCATAAAGAACCTAAGGAGAGCTCAATAAAGGGTAGGGGCATGTCAAAGGGACTCCGCGAACCAGCCTGTATTAGTCTGCTCTGACTGCCATAACACAGTGGCACAGACTGGGGGCCTTAAACAACAGGTATTTACTTCCCCACATTTCTGGAGGCTGAATGTCCAAGATCAGAGTGTGAGCAGGTTGTGACGATACTCCTGAGGCCTCTCTTCCTGGCTTGCAGATGGCCACCAGCTCTCTGTGTCCTTACACAGCCTTTCCTCTGTGTGTGCAGAGAGAGAGAGAGAGAGAGTGCTCTGGTATCTCCTCTTCTTATAAGGACACCAGCCCTATTGGATTAGGGCCCTACCGAGCTTATTCAACCTTTATTATCTCCTTATTCGGTCATATTACAGTTTAAGGCTTCAACATATGAATTTTGGGAGTACACAGTTCAGTCCATGACAGTGCTTTTGACTCGTATAGTGATCCAGGCCCTGCTATGGAAATAAGAGCAGGTCAAGACAGCTCTCTGGACATCACAATATTGGGGGTGGGGGGCAAGATGTGATGTGATCTGGTGTCTAACACGTGGATGGCTTTTACTCTGCATTGATCGTGGGGCTCAATGTGAGCACATTCTGTTTGGACAGGTTTGGTCCATTTTCCAGTTTCATCATTTGACCTATTTCTTTCCTGTTAATTGTTTCATGGGGGAGACATATTTGAATGTAATCGAGTATATGAACCTACTCTGGGAGTTCTGGAGCCTGAAACAAGGAAGAAAAAACTTGGGCGTCTTCGTGGCCCTGAATTAGACTGCCCTAGGAGTGTCATCTAAAAGCCTGTGGAGCACTGCTTAGTTGATCCCCACCACAGCCGGGCCTGCCTCCATGTTCAATCAAACATATCAGCCATGCCCCAACTCACCCCAAACCCAGTTTCAAGTGATGTTAATGCCTATTCTAAGTGTGAACTATAAGAAAAATGAAAGAGAGGTCAGAAAGCCAAGACATCCTTTTTTCTTCCCTGTTATAAAATAAACGGAGACGGATAACAACATAATTACAATAATTTTCGCACTTCTTTCCAGTGTCTTCCACACACCCATTTTTTGTGTATCACTCCCCTGGACAGTATCCATGCAATTCTAGAGCTTGCTTTTTGCACTTCATCTTAGAGAAGTTCATGTGTTGTGTGGCAGTTTGCACATTCTCTGTCACTCCTGTCACAGAGAGATGTGTCTGCGTCTCCTCCCTCAGTACCTGCAACGACTTGCTGACCTTGTAGTCAGGGGAATGCAGCAGGAGTGATGCATTCCATTTCAAAACCGGGTCAGAAGAGGCCATGCAGCTGATGCCTGGTTCTTCTCAGATGTGAGCTCTAGGGGAAAGCAGCCCCACATCAGAAGACAGGTCCCGTGAGACTGCCATGCTGGAGAACCCACCCGTAGACGCTCTGATGGACAGCCCGACTGAGCTCGCAGCTGACAGCCAGTGCCAACTCCTCGCCGCGCGAGGGAGCCATCTTGGATATCTAGCCCAGTCAAGTCATTTTTATGTTTTGCAGGCTCCACTGACATCTTATTGCAACTGCATGAGTGACTTCAAGTGAGAACTGTTCAGCTGAGCCCTCTTCGAATTTATGATGCACAAAATTATAAGCAAAATAAAATTGTTGGCTTCAGCCACTAGGTTTGGAGGCAATTTCCCACGCAGCAATTGTAAACCAAAATGAATTTTGGTGCCTGGAAATGAGAGGCTGCTAATGAAAATGTAAAACATGCGGTATTAGCTTTGACACTGGGCAGGGGACAAGGGCCTTGAGAATCGTGTCAGGGGGAGCTCAAAGAGTGGGGAGAGGAATGTTATAAGAAGCTGGGGGAAGGGGGTCACCATTCTGTAGTGGTGGAAAGGTAGCTAACCCAGCACTGCAGCAATGTAGAAAGTAAAAAACGCACCTGTCAGCTCTGTGAGCTCGCTAAGAACACGTCCAGGCAGCGTGTTCAAGATGCACGCCTGGCTTCGGTAGCTGCTTGTGTAATCAAATGAGCGCAGAGAGGAGGTACAAACAGTAAACTGAAAAACCAACCATTCAGTCTTCAAGTGGAATTTGGAAGTTAGTAGAGGGTTCTTAAAGTGAAAAGGAGCCTCAGAAATGATTTTCAAGAAAATATCACCCAAGGGTAAGAATAAAGCCACAGGGGTGACTTTAAAACACTTTTTTAAAGATTTCAGAAAAATTCAAGATGCCATCTCCAGACACTATCTTCCATATATTGTAACAAGCACCGACGAACCTGAAGGTCATGCTTTGTAGATCGTAGACCTCTTAAAGAAAAGAACTTCTAGGCTGTTAAGTATATTGTTCTTAGCAGCCTTACAGTGAGTCTAAGATGGAGAAAGGTCTGTCTCAAAGGTTTGTCAACAAAGGGAACTCGAGTAAGATTCATAGACAGCCACAACATTTTCAAGAAAATTATACTGGCAGAAGCAATACTATACTGTCTCGAACTGAAAGAGACAGAAGCAGGAAAAAATAAAGAGAGGCCTTTGGATCTGCAACCTTCTGTTGGAAGAAAGCAATGTTATATGTTCATTATATCTCAACAAAAAAATAAAAATCAATTACCTGCTTCCTGGTGTTTTCTTTTTTCTTTCAAATATAGGTAATGAAAATAATCAACTTCCTCATTTTTCTTCTTTGGATTATTTACTTAGAATAAATTTCCAAAAGGAAAATAACCAAATGAAAATGTATAAACTATTTAAAACTTCTAATTCACACTGCCAAATTACTTTCCTAAAAGTTAATATCAGTTGGCCCCAAAACCTTAAGGGCATAGCAGTTGTATTACAACTTCACCACACATTGGGTGTTGTTATTTTAGGTACATTTAAAAGTATCACAAATTTAAAATCTGTTCTTGTGTATCTATTATAAAATTCTATTACTATAATCCTAGAAAAAATATCCATACCACTTGTAGCCTTAGAGATCTCTCCTGATCAGTCTAACTCAATCCTTTATTATCTAGTTGGTGTCTTTCTTTTAATCCCAACAAAATTCTTCTATTGCATTTCCAGCCTCCTTCTGCAAAGTTGGCCCAGTTTGGGCTATATGTAGCCCTCTGCATTGCTTACCTGTCTCTCAAAAATAACCCTGTACTATACTGTACTGACTTTCTGGTCTACCTCTAGCCTGCTACATTGCTATTGATTCGGAGTTTACTCTGAGCCATACGAATGTTATTTCACTCTTTCTCTCAGCTACGTTGTAAGGTAGACTTTATTCCTCCTTTTCAGATGAGGACTAGGAACACATAACTTGTAAGTGATAGGGACAGGGTTTGAACCCATGTGTTTGGTCACTATACTTCACTGCCTCGCCTGGACTGCCAATCTATTGGGTGTTTCCTTCCCACTCACCCTGACTTCCTGGGAGGAAGGTAGAAGTCAGTGGGAAATTCCTACTTGCTTCTTTCAAACATTGACCTGATCCACAGTTTTGAACCATCCTAAGTTAAAGTTAATATCCATGTTTTAACTATGTCCATATCTCCACATGACAGTAGTATTAAGATGCATCTAATATTTTGTTAGAAATTATTCATAGAAAGTAAAAGTGAGTATGCCTGTATAAGTATATGAATATTTTTCTGAAAATTTGATTCACAAAGTCTAAGAAATTTTATACTTCTTCATATGAAAAGAAAAAAATAGTATCTTAAGTTATTTTACTTTTCCACAGTCTTTGTATTTCTTCTCCTTCAGGATAAGCTATTATATGAAATGCTGAAGCAGAAGAAGAGTCCCCTGAGAGATTGGGGAGTGAGCTACAGATACGACTTCTCTCCTCTGGAATATGAACTCCATGAGAGTGAGGGCTGTGCCTGTTCACCACTGTGTCCCCAGCACTATTAACAGCACCTGGCACTCAGGAGTCACTTGTATCTGTGCAATAAATGAATGAGCTACCTCGTTCCCTACCCAACAGTCCTCTCTAGTCTCTATCACTGAGATGATTTGTCACATGACTTCAGGCTCAGCATCTGCCACGGAACCAGCCCACGGCCTTTGATACGCAGAGCCTGGACCTTGAGCCAGCATCTGGAGGCTTTTCCAGAGAATGCAGAATCTCAGGCCCCACCCAGACCTCCTGAATTAGAACCTACAATTTAACAAGATCTCCAGGTGATTTGTACCCACATTAAAATTTGCAAATGACTCTATAGGTCAGTCTCAAATGATAGTCTTTATACCAGCATCAGCAGCATGAATGACCTGGGAGCCTGTGAGAACCTCCTGAGTGTGAAGCCCTGGGAGTGGGGTCCAGCAATACGTGCTTGTAACCTCCAGGAGGTTCTGATGCGCCCCAACGTTTAAAAACCACTGGCGCATGTGGCTGCTGACAGATGCAGACTTGGCCCCTCCAGTGGGATCTCACCAACTCTGTCACTAATTTCACTCAGTCTTTAGATCTTGGTTGTTGTAACTAGACTGTTTTCTTATTTCCTATAACCAAAGCTGTGCTTGGGCCCCTCCAATTATGGGAAATACACTTGCTCCTAAAGCTTTACACTTCAAATTTGGATAATTCTGAAAGTTCTTTCCTACCATTTCTGGTACGTAGTAGGACATATTCCGTTCCAAACAGAATGAATAACCTCATTCTTCTAATCCACCCTTTAAGGAGTCCAGATACAGAGTTCAAAATATGGGTTTCAGACCAGAGCACTAGCTCATGTCAAGACTCTTCAGGCCTGTGGATACAGCTATTCCCTGCACAAAGCTGCTTCATACAAGTGGTATGAGAATGCTCTAGCCCAAGTTCTCTAGCCCAAGTTCTCTAGCCCAAGTTCTACTAAGTGATTTACCTACAGGGCTGCATCTGCCCAGTGGGGCATCTTTTATCTAATTCACCCAAAGACGTTGGTTGAGCTAGCTATGGTCCTGAGTCCTACTTCTGTGACTTGTAGATAAAATGATTATATAGAGTCTGGTCCTCCAGTCTCACATGAATGCAGTGCACAGAGTTCTAACTTTCCCTGCTGTGCCCACCTGCCTTGATTGCAGCTGATGGATCATTCTCCTCTGCTCCTTCTCACTGACAGGTATAGAGCTGTTTGCTCTTCTTCCAATTTCCACTTTCCTCCAAGATTAGTGTTAGCCTTTCACCTGTCAGCTATTTGATCTCTTCTTTTTTTCTTTAACTTTATTTTATTTATTCATTTTAGAGGAGAGAGAGAGAGAGAGAAAGGGGGAGGAGCAGAAAGCATCAACTCCCATATGTGCCTTGACCAGACAAGTGCAGGGTTTTGAACCGGCGACCTCAGCATTCCAGGTCGACGCTTTATCCACTGTGCCACCACAGGTCAGGCTTGATCTCTTCTCTAAGGTTTTGTTAATGTAGCTCCTTCCATTTCTCAGAGCTCTTACACATGGTTGTGCAAATTCTTTAAGAACACTTAAACACCCGTAAGCAAATGAATGCTCAAAATATACATAATTCTTTTATAAATAGGGTGTGGACACTGTACTAATTTCAAAAATATGAAACACATATTTGCTCCTACAGGTTACAATCTGTAATACAATTGCTACGCTTAATTTTTAAAGGAGTTAGTAAACAAAACCTAAGCTATGGATATACAAGTGGTACAGCCATCACCTTATCCACCACTTATCAGGGTCAGTATTTATAAAGTAACAACTTCAGTGTTCACAATAATGCGTGCGCTGACTGGAATTATAAGGTGAAAAGCCATTTGCAGATGTCTTTGGGAAAAATATATTTAAGCATTTCACACAGAGGAATGTGGAATTAAAATGTGTCTGTTTGTAGTATCTTCCTGCAGATCCTGGATCTGTCTCAGGAGGCAGAGAGAACAAACTTTATTTTTCTTCTACCTGTCAGACCTGCAGATTTTAAACAATACTTATCATTCCTTTCTTTCTTTATTCTCACCCCCTTATTTTCTTCTCTATAAAATAAATGCCCTCTGTTCCTTTCATTATTCACCTGATGGTAATTTATATCAACTTGCCATCTTGATTATTCTCCTCTGAATGTGTTCTTTGTCTATAGAATGCAAACTGTAGCCCTGGCTGGTTGGCTCAATGGTAGAGCATTGGCCCAGGGTGTAGATGTCCCAGGTTTGATTCCCAGTCAGGGCACATAGGAGAAGTGACCATCTGCTTCTCCACCCTTCCCCTTCCCCCTTTTCTCTCTATCTTCCTCTCCCACAGTTATGGCTCAATTGATTCAAGTGCATCAGCCCAGGCATTGAATATGGCTCTGTGGAGCCTCCACCTCAGGCACTAAAAATAGCTTGGTTGATAGCATGGCCCCAGATGAGCAGAGCGTCGGCCCCAGACAGGGGTTGCCGGGTGGATGCCAGTCAGGGCGCATGCAGGAGTCTTTCTATCTCCCCTACTCTCACTTGGAAAAGAAGGAAAAAGAAAAAATAAAGAATGCAAACTGTGTGAAGCCAAAATGAAGACTTAATTTTTTCTAAGACACATAAGATAGACTGTCATCTCTCTTAAGATAATATACCTCTACCAATGCTACTTAATGTCACAGATGGCTTACTTTCCACCCACATCCTGCTCACACCAAGCAAAACCTCAATTGTCATACATGATGTTGACTAGTAAGCTATGGCTACCCAACGCTCCCTCTCATGGTTTTTAGTGAGATTACTTCCTACCATAGCCTTCTGGGGCTTTCCTCTCAAATTCCTGCCCCTCCAGAGAAGACCACCAGAAGCCAAGTCTCTCTGTGCCACCTTCCTTGGCCTAGTCCCAGTCCCATCTCACAACAGACCACGCCAGCCTTTATGACTATCGCTGGCTGCTTATTCACCAGCAGACTGGAAAACTTGATTTTTAACAAGAGCAACAAAAAAAGAAGTGCTATCAATGAGGAAATCTGGTGACAATGATTTGTTATTATTACTGCTATTCCCAGCCCAGATGGTTCTCCAGATGAAACGGATAAAAATTGGATCCTCTTTGTGGCTGGTGACAGGTGCAGACTTGGCCCCTCCAGTGGGATCTCATCAGACACACAGCGCACAGCCGACTCAGGGGCTTCCCACAGGCACGTGTGTGTTGTGGCAATTCCGAAAACTGTCAAGTGAATAATTGGCCTCTTATCTGGAGTCTTTATAAAGATTCCCTTCTGCACACGCTTTGAAAGTTATACCAGTCAGATCCTTTGTTTGCAAGCAACAGAAACAGGCTCTAGTTAACTTGAACAGGAAAGGTATTTTTTTTTTGGATGAGTGTGGGGGTTCTTCTATAATTGGTGAAAGGTTAGAGAAATAGCTTTGTACATGATAGGAACCAGGGGGGTGCTGGAAATGTAGGTAGCAGGAGATAATTGAGGGTCTTGTCAGGGAGTGACTAAAATAAATAAATTGCGACCTTCTGTTTTTTGTTTTTGTATCACCCCCATCAAGATTTAAAATTTGAGTCAAGAGAGTTTGATTGCTCAGCTTGTATCTTGGCTGTGTCTCCTGGCTTTCTAGAGTGGAGCTTTTGGTTAGCCCTCTCAGCAAAGCAGCACACGATGGAGAGATAATGATATAAAATCATATGTAGAGGTTGGACTTCCAGAAGGGCGAAGAGAGGAGCTCAGCAAACCCTTTTCTCCA
The DNA here is from genome assembly GCA_037038555.1 of Rhynchonycteris naso. NCBI lineage: Eukaryota > Metazoa > Chordata > Mammalia > Chiroptera > Emballonuridae > Rhynchonycteris > Rhynchonycteris naso. The sequence goes on from CM072996.1 coordinate 301,613,419, forward strand.
AAACAACTATAAAACTGAACATAATTGTCCAAAACAACTTTGAGACACTGGAAACTGACCAAACTGGCAAAAACTTGAATAAACATTCAAGTAAACTTACTGGAACTTGGCTAAGGACAGCTGGACTCCAATTTTTTTTTAGCTTGGGGCTATTCTTATCAACCCTTCAATTTCATTAGTATAGTAGGTCTGTCAGGGCAGGGTTCACTTTTCTGTCGGAGGAGGCTGACTTGATTTGGAGTGGAGCATGGGAAAAATCCCATGCCCCTGAAATTGTGGAAAACAGTGGTGATTGTATAAGTAAACAAATGGGTAAACCTAATGTCACAGTTATTCTGAGGTAGTGATATTGGTTGGGACAAGCAATAACCTAGAAGTACAGCCAGAAATTTGACAGGGACATCTATGTAAATAGATAGACATAGTGTGTCTAGAAAAAAATCTGTCATATCTTCAGGGGTCTGAAAGGCTGTAATCATGCTGAAAGGCTGAGTACATGCCAGGAGAAACTAGAGCAAATTTTAGCTTCTACACATTCCTGGATAATGTGAGAGCTTGTGTACATGCAGAGAAGACACAAACAGGCTCAGTAGAAAGTAAGACCAGAGGCAGATTTCTAAACTCACTAAACTTTAATGTGCTTCCCAATCTTTAGAGATCTATCGGTAAAAGTCTTACTGGCTCAATGTGTTTGAGTACAACCTCTGATCAATAAGTAAGCTCTTCTGAACTAAGGGTGAATAGTAGAACACCAAGCTTAGAAATAAAAACAAGAACAAAAAACAAACTTAGCAAAGATATCAGCTGTCACACACTGAAGTAAGGAAAGACTATACAGTACAGGCGAGTCAATGAACAAACAAAAACAGCAATAACAACAACTCTCAGGGAGGAAGTAAGAATCCAGAATTATTAAGGTATATAATCTAAAATGTCTAGTTCCTAATAAAAGATTACAGGACATCCAAAGAAATATGAAAGTGGAAAAAGCTCAGGGAAAAAGCTGTCAATAGAAACTGTCTTTAGAGGTCTTCTAAAATAATGGCCTTAGCACAAAAAACCTCAAAACAGCTAATAAAAATGTATTAAAAAACTAAACAAAAATTACAATTTAAAAAGGGAAAAGAGGATGACAATGACTCATCAAATAGAGAATATTAACATACAGATAGAAATTATATTTGTAAAAGGGCCAAATGAAAAATCTAGAGTTGAAAAACATAGTGGGTCAAATGTAATTTTCATTATAGGAGCTCAACCTAATATTAGAGAGAGCATAATAAAGAATGTGACCTTGGATACAAATCAATTACCCAATGTGAAGAACGCAAGAAGCATAAGAAGGAGGAAGAAAAGAAGAAGAAGAAGGAAGAGGAAGAGGGGGAGGAAAAAAAGAAAAAGAAGAAGGAGGAGGAGGAGGAGAAGGGGAAAAAGAAAAAGAAGAAAACTGAATAGGACCTCCAAAAGCTTTAAGACACCATTGAGCATACCAACATGCACACAATGGGAATCTCAGAAGCAAAAGAGTGATAGAGAGGACACAAAAGTATTGAAAGAAAATAATAGTCAAAAAATCCCCAAAATTCATAAGAAATATTAATCTGCAAATTCAATAAGTTTTATGAACTTCAAGTAGAATGAATATAAATAGATCTAGAAAGCTAAAGACAAGCTCCAAACTGGCAAGAGAAAAATGACCCTTCACATGCAGAGTGAGATAAATACAATTAATTAACAGCTGATTCATTAAAAAGAATAAAGGCCAGAAGCAGTGGGAGTACATATTGAAGGTGCTAGGGAAAAAATCAACCTCAAGGAATTAAATTAAAAATTGGCAACAGAAACAAAATTGGAAAGTCCACAAATATCTATAATTTAAATGACACTTCATAATAACCAATGAGTCAAAAATATCACAAGGGAAGTTAAAAAACATTTTTAAATGAAAATGCAACATATCAAAAATGTACGGGTTGTAGTTAAAGCTGTGCTAACAGGAAAATGCATAGTTTCAAGTGCTTATATTAAAAAAGATTTCAAATCAATAACTTAAGCTTTCAGTTTAAGAAACTAAGAAAAAAGGAGCATATTAAATCCCAAGCAAACAGAGAAAGAAAATAATAAAAGTTATAGTAGATATCAATGAAACAAAACAAATAACATTGAAATATCAATGAAATCAAAGCTGATTCTTTCAAAAAATCAATAAAATTTTAATACTCTTTACCTAAGGTGACCCCAAAATAAGAGAGACATGTAGAGATCGAGAGAGAAAAAATACAAAAAGCAAAATCAGGATTGAAAGAGAAGACATTGCTATCTACACTACAGACACTAAAGGAATTATAATGGATTAGTAAAAACAATGTTATGGCAACAGATTAGACAGTTTAAATAAAATTGACAAATGCTTAGAAGCACACTAATTATCAAAATGGACTTAAGAAAAAATTTTAATATATGAATAGACCTATTAAAAAAAGAAATGAAATTGAATTACTAATTTAAAAATCACCCTCCTACTCTCCCTCTGCGCCCCCCTACAAAATTCTTCAGACCTAGCTGGCTTCATTAGTGAATTCTATCAAATATTTAAAAAATAAATAGTACCAATCGTTCAAAGACCCTTTCAGAAACTATAAGGAGTGAAAACACTTGTCAAATTATTTTATGAAGACAGTATTACCCTGATGTCAAAGTCAAACAAAGAAATCACCAGAAAAATAACACACAAACTGCAGACTAATATCCTCATGAATATAGATGCAAAAATCCTCAACAAAATATTAGCAAAATGAATCTCAAAACATATAAAAAGATTTATACACCATGACCATGTAGGATTTATCTCAGTAATGCAAGATTGGTTTAACATCTGAACATTAATTAATGCAAAGTGCCCTATTAATAGAATAAAGCACAAAAGCGACATGATTATCTCAATAGATGCCAAAAAGGCATTTAACAAAATTCAACACCCATTCAAGTAAAAAATGTTCAACTAACCAGGGATAAAAGGGATAAACCTTCCTCAACCTCATAAAGGACATCTATGTTATACTCTACGGTGAAAGACAATAATCTCTCCCTAAGTTTGGGAACAAAGTCAGAATGTCCTCTCGTGCCACTTTCTACTTAACATTGTACTAGAGGTTTTAGCTAGTGAATAAAGACCAAAAATTTTAATTAAAACCATTCATATTAAAAGTAAGAAGTAAAGTGGTCTTTATTTGAAGATTACATGAGCCTGTATAGAGAAAATCCTGAGGAATCCATACAGCTTTCTTTTCAAGTGCTACAATTAATATATGAGTACAGCGAGATCACAGGATATAAGATCAATATACAAAAATCAATTGTATTTCTACATCATAGCAATTAATAATTCATAAGACAAAATTAGGGAAACAATTTCATCCACAATAGCATCAAAAAGGATGAAATATTTAAGGAAAAGATTTATCAATAGATGTTGTACTGGTGCACTGAAAATTACAAACACCTAATAAGAGAAACTGAAGATCTAAATATAGAAAGAGATATTCCATATTTATGGATTGGAAGACAAAATTGTTAAGAAGTCACTTTTCCCCACATTAATCTATACACTCAGCATAACCTCTATTAAAATCCCAGAAGTGTTTTTCAGAAATTAACAAGGCAAAAGTCCCAGAATAACCAAGCCAGTTTTGAAGAGGGAAGAAATGTAGAAGAACTTTCACTGCAAAATTTACTCGAAAGCTGCAGTAATTACGGCAGTGTGACACTGGTGTACGGAGATATGTATATATTTACAGTAAACATAATTGACACTGCAAATAAACATGTTTACGGTCAATTGAATTTCTATAAAGATATCAAGACAATTCGACAGGGAAGGAATAGTCTTTTCAGCAAACAATGCTAAGACATTTGAATATCCATATGCAAAATAATTAATCTAGACTCTTATTCCACACTACACACACAAAACATTAATTCAAAATGGACCGCAGACATACATTTAAGAGCTAAAACTATAAAACCTTTAAAAGGAAAAACAAAAAAAGACAGGAATAAATCCTTGTGACCTTGGATCAGACAAAGACCTCTCAGATACAATACCAAAAGCATGATTCACAAAAGAAAATATTGCTAAATCAGATTTCATCAAAATTAACAATGTTTTATGTAATAGTGCCTTCGAAAGATACCATTAAAAAATGAAGAAACAATATAAATTAGAGAAAACATTTTCAATCTGTGTATCTGCTAACAGCCCTATATCCAGAATAAATAACAGAATAATAAAGAAGACAACTCGCCTGACCAGGCGGTGGCGCAGTGGATAGAGCGTCGGACTGGGATGCGGAAGACCCAGGTTCAAGACCCTGAGGTCGCCAGCTTGAGCGTGGGCCCATCTGGCTTGAGCAAAAGCTCACCAGCTTGGACCCAAGGTTGCTGGCTCCAGCAAGGGGTGGCTCGGTCTGCTGAAGGCCCGCGGTCAAGGCACATGTGAGAAAGCAATCAATGAACAACTATGGTGTCACAACGGCAAAGAAAAACTAATGATTGATGCTTCTCACCTCTCTCCATTCCTGTCTGTCTGTCCCTATCTATCCCTCTGTCTGACTCTCTCTCTCTGTCCCTGTGTAAAAAAAAAAAAAAGAAGACAACTCAATTTAAAAATTGGCAAAAGATTTGAATAGATATATCACCAAAGAAGATATACGAATCATTGATAAACACATGAAAAGATGATCAACATTATTAGTCACCAGGGAAATGGAAATTAAAACTACAATGAGACACCACTTTACACCAACCAGCATGGCTATAATAATAATAATAAAAAAAAACAGTAACAAATTTTAGCAAGGATGTGGAGAAATGAGACCTCTCATACATTGCTGGTGTGAATGTAAAATGTTTACAGCTACTTTGGAAAACAATCTAGCTGTTTCTTAAATAAGTAAATAGAAACTTATTATATGATCTGGCTATACCACTCCTGGGAATGTTCCCAAGAAACAGAAAAACATATCTCACCAAGAAAATCTTGTATGTGAATGTTCATAGCAGCATTATTTATAATAGACAAATATTGGAAACATCCACAGGTTCATCAACTGATGAATGGGTGAACAAAATGTGGTACATCTATACAATAAAATACTATTTAGAAAAATAAATGAGTTATTGATATATGCTTGTCACAAAATGAGTCAAATATGGCCCCTGTATTTTCCCTGGGTTGTTTATTTCTGCAGACTGAGATCCATTAGCTAAAAGTCCTAAAGAAACTCCAAATTTTTATACACCCAATTATTCTAAAACTAGTCCAAACAAGCACATTTTTAGTCATATGGAGCTTGCCTGCTTTGCATTCCTCACTAATCCTCCCCTCTCACTCACATCTAAATTCTGCCCACTTATTCTAGACCTTCAAATAACTCCAAGATGCTGCTGCTCTCAGCGGGTCCTTGAAGGGGCCATTGCATTATCCATCTGAGAGGTAGGCTATGAAAATCTGTTATCCCGGGAAATAAATTTATCTACACATGCTGGGGAATGAAAGATTGGAAACCACCCAGTTCCTCCCCTCTAGGATCTTACAATTTATTCTGGACCCAAAAACACGAGGCTATAATCAATGTCATTCTTATTTGTAAGGAGTTTTCTAAATGCCAGGCACTGAGCTGATGACCTAACATGTATTGATCATTTACTTTTCACAATAACATCACCAAATTATATACTGTCATCACCATTGCAACAGATGAGGGAATGGAAGCTCAGAAACATTGCTAACTCATTAAGTATGAATGAGTGGTGGACCTGGGACTCGCACTCAGCTCTGACAGCAAGACCTGTATTCTTGCCCATAAGACAGAGGGAAATAGTGCCTCTTGCAGTATGAGAAAGAGAAAAATCTTTGTGGGTAGAGCACAGATAAAGATCAAAGATCTCCTGAAAGTAGAATAGTTGAATTTCACCTTGAACAAAGAATAGAATTTATTTTAAGATTTTTTTTTAGAGTGAGATAGTGAGAAACAGCAGGGGACAATGAATCTTCTAAGGTCATGCCACAAGTCACTAGCCAAGCCTGGCCTGTCACTCATAGTTCTGAATTCCCAGCTCACTGAATTCAGCACTTGAAGCAGCCATGGTGGGGTTAATGTCAAATAAGTCTGGAAGAAAACACCCCCTGCAGGGTTTCACCTCTCCCCACTGTGCCCCTGCCTCCTCTACACACAAGCCTCTTATCAACCCTCCCACCAACCCATAAACTGTCCCAGAAAATGCCAAGATCTGAACACCATATTGGCCATGAGGGACGTGGTCAACTTCTTTGCCTTCTGGCTGTTCTAAACAAACAAAGGGCAGTGCACAAGTTATTAGTAAATACCAAGGCTTAGTTTATTGTATAAAACTTCAATCCAACAAATAAATGAGCCATCAAGTTTAAATTTATGTAGCATTCAAAACACATTAAAGCCATTTGACCATGACAAAGGACTTTCCTGCTTTGAATGATGAAGCCAGAGCTGCAAATACCCTTCAGATGAGACATTAAGAGAGGTCCTTTCTGTTTGTCTCCGAGGACTGTCAAGGTGGAAGTTAAAGGTTCTGGCACTCTCTCTAAAGAATTCTTTGGGGAAAATCCCATCTTGGCTAAGTTTCCTTTCTCTAGAAAAGCATTTGTGAGCCTATAATAGTCAGAACAATTACAGCCGCTCCAATCACTCAGCTAGGGGTCATCTAGCTGACCGCCATGAGGCCCTTCCTTCCCTTGACATAATCCCAGGGAGACATCAAGGAACAACAAGTTCTCATTAAAGGATGCTGGCAGCTGATGGCACAGGGTGCCGGCTGCTTTTGTGGCCTGTCTCTGAGCCGTTTCTCCATCTGCAAATCGGTTATAAACAATGCCTCAAAGGGGTTGGTGAGAAATGCGATAATATAGAAAAGAGAATTTTATCAATCCCCAAGTCCTGTTCAAATACAAGGTATTATTATTAATGCTATGTAAAGGTGATAGGTCAGCCCCACACTCTCCATTTTAGTTTCTCTTGGTTTTGCTATAGACAAGGGGAAATTTCTCGTTTCCGCCGGTGTGTGTGTTCTTGTAGGGAGCACTTGGGGCCAGCAGCGGCTATTCATGATTGGGGTGGACTCGCTGGAGTAGAGTTCCATCTGTGCAAAAACTGAGCTTCTCCATAAACGGGCGATTTTCAGGCAGACATTGCCAAGAACCATGGAGAGCCTGGGAGAAACTATATTCGTGCGGGCTTCTTCCTATCACACCTCCAACTGCCACCCCAGTGGAGATCAAACACAACATGAAAAGTACTTCCTCCCCATAAACACCAAAAAAGAAAAGTAGAAGTTGAATGAATCTGGGTGAGAGGAGTTAGAAAGGAATATGTGGTCAACAAACGGATTGGACACCCAGCACGTGCCAGCACCGTGTCAGCTGCCGAGTTACAGAGATGAGTACGACTCAGGCCCAGCCCTCCAGGGAAGTCAGATACTAACAGACACTCTGGTAATAAATGTGCTCTGGCTGGAAGCTGTGCCTTGTGGAGTCCAGTTCCATGCCCTTTGTTTTAGGGCCTTTGGGGTTAGGACTGATTTGTGGGTAGCAAAGTTTCAGATCAGTTTAGCATCTCTCTCCCCACCTACAAGGACCTGGGGCATTACCTCCTCAAATCTCAGCCTGGGTGATTGATCTGGGTCAATGCACCATAAGGTACAACCCATACAAGTTCTCTTGAAAGGAACACTGGGTGACATGCGAACATCCAAGGGTTTAAAAAGGAAAAAAGAAGACAGAGATCAAATAGAATAAACCCAATCCTTGCTCTCCAGATGTCTGAACTGTTGTGTAAGAGCTGGAAATAATTATACCTATTTACTGAATTCTTGTGCCATACTCTCAATCTCATTTAATCATTAAACGCTAGGGAACAAATATCCACTGCCCTGCCTACAGCTCAGGGAACAGAGGCTCGGAGTAAAGGTCTTTCCCTAGATCCATAGTTAGTGAAGTCAGGATTCAAATTCACACTGAGCTGATTTCCAACCTAAACTTTGAACTGTACCATGTGCTGTCCGCACGTGAGCCCTTTTACCTTGAGCTCCTTGTTAAGGCCTCATCTTTTGAAAAACATGCTTTGAAGATTAATGCTCAGATGAGATGACGGATGTAAAGCACCTACTCTGATAACTGGAACCTACTAAGTGTTGAATATATGACAGCTTCTTCTCCTTCTCCTGTTATTATCACGCCATGGTGGGAGCCCAGAGAACAGAGTCAGCACTGGGAAAAGTCGTTGGGGGTAAGTCAGGCAGGTTATCAGTGTAGTCAGGGCAGGATCCAGGACCTAAGAAAAGAGAGAACTGGGTGATTTCCTGAGGCTGCCAATGGGAAGGCAGGCCTTTGTGTTGAGCAACAAGGTTCCAGTGTGTGTGTGTATGTGTGTGTGTCCATCCGTCTGTCCATCCATCCATCAGTCCATCAATCCATCAATCCATCAATCCATCCAGCTATCTATCCACCCAACAAAATCTTTCTAAGATGCCTGGCACTGAGCACACAAAGAACAAAACAGACATAGCTCCAATCCCATGAAGCTCATAAGTGGGGAAGACAGACAACAGTAAACACAGAAGTAAATAAATATGTCATCCCAATTGAGAATAGCATCATAAAGGTGACGTACAGGGTGCTGTGTTAGAGAACAGCTGTTGGGCAGATAAAATATATTATGCTCACTTTGTTAAAGATGGCGCTACCCACATGGAAGTTCGTTGATATTAATGTGTGTTCTGGAACAGGCTCTGGGCAGGCCGGGTCATTATAGCCTAAGGCTTAGTTTAAGAGTAAGCTCTTCTCCACACCCTTGACTGATTGGATGATGTAGGGAGGTGATGTAGGGAGGAATCCCATTATGCCTCAGATGGGTGGCTTTGTATCAGAGACTTTCTTGTATGTATAATTGGATTAAAGGTTTGGATTACCTATGCTATAAAGTGGGCGGACCAGTAGCTAGATCTCTCGCTCTTGGTTCCTGAGTTCCTGAGGTTGGTATTAGAGAGGAGAGCAGATTAAGGCCATGTGGAGAAGAAGCAGCCAGGATGGCAGAGTGCTGAGGAAGAAGGCAGTTTGTTAAGAGTTTGTGCTGGAGGAGATGGGAAACAGAGGTGAATAAGTCTGGTGAGCTAGAAAGCTTTGATTCTAGGAAACTCGGATAAGTCAGTAGCTTTGTGAGCACTGAATGTGTGGGTTTTGGAGCCCAGTGTGTATTTTTGCTTGCCCGCCGGGTGCAAGCTAGAATTAAAGCTGATGGCTCACCAGTTCGGGGCTCCTGTGTTTCATTACCGACTGTTCGAATCCAATGCGAACCTGCGTGGGTCGGGCTGCTGTGATGGTGGCCTTGACTACTGGCTTTACAACTGCCCAGGAGAGAAGCTACTGAGAATTTCAAGGAAGGCCTGTCCAAAGAAGTGACGTCTAAAACAGACTTGAACATATGAAGTCTCCGGGAGGAGGGGGTGGGACAGAGAATCGAGACCTGCTGCTCACAGAGCTGCCGAATGGGCCACATACACAGCAGACCCCCTGGGCACTACAGCTCCCCTGCAAGCCCTCAGTCAGAAGGGAGTTGAAGTTAATAAATGACCCTTCCTGCACCATCGTTTGGAAACTAAGGATTTCAGGTTCTAAAGGTAGCTCGAAGGGAGGCCCTGGGGACCCCGGATATCAAAAACAAGAACAGCAATAAGCATTGATGAGCTGCCATCCAAGTGCTTCCTGAATTCCTCTTGAGCTGCACTGAATGCAGGATTTAGGAGTGGGTCCCGGGAACCTGGAGGGGACAGGCCACCCAGTGAACTCGAGCTCAGTCTGTTTTCCAAAGCCCCACAAAGAGCATTACTGCTATTTACATTTTGATGTAAATCATGCTGCCTTCAACCAGCAAGGCTGTGTAAACTTGTGTTTAATGTCAGGTTTATATTAATATTTGTATTAACAAGATTGATCGTTTACATAACAATGCATACGTAAAGTCTGGGCTAGGACTGGGTTTATACACATTTGCATGTTTACAGATTGATTGATTAGGCAAACTGAGCATAAATCCAAGTAAACTGCTAGTTGTTTGTTTATTTTTTCTATTGGGGCTCGGTAGACTATATCTTAATAAATGGGCCAGACTGAATCTAAGTCCTCTATTATAACCTTCACAGAAGATTTAATAGTTCTGAAAAGTAATTTTCACTAGAAAAGGTAAGATGAAGTAACTGGGGCTATTTTTCCCGTTAATCTCTGCACTGAGCAATAAAGAGCACACCGGCTTTAAACTCCGCTCTAACAGAGATCAAAACAGGTCATAGGCGGAAAACCGAGGTTTCAAACTTCTCTGCCTTAGCCATGGTGGGGAGTTTCTTAAAGAAGTTCAGGTTTGTCAGGGACCTTGATGGGCCATCTGAAACTGTTACCCACAGGTCCTAAGAAGCCAAGAGAGAGGGCAGCTTCCTTTTATGCCTTGAGCGCCTCCCTCTGGCTGAAGAATAGATGGATCCAGGCAAGTCCCTTATCTCTGTTCCAATTTATTCCCACCCCGCTGAAGGGTGCCACTCATATTGCCCAAGAGAGCTATCACAAAACAAACAAAAGACAACCCAGGAACAATAAGCAGAGGCTATTTATTCTGATCTTGCTATAAGGAGGTCAGCCACTCTCACTCACACTTCGGCAAAGAATTAAAGGCAGGCGGAGAAGTGGGAAAGTCTTACAGTGGACAAAAGGGAGGCGTCAGGTGTGCCCTGATTGGGGCTGTTAGCCTGGGGAAGCTGGAGGACCAACCAGAAGGGAGGTGTTCTATGTGGGGCTAGTACAGTGGGTCCTTGGGTTACGACGGTCCCAACATACGAGTGTTCGAGTTTACCACACTCACTCCCATAGAAAGAAGCTGTCTGCTGAGGACCTCATTAAGCTGGAAGCAACTGGTTGAAGAGAAAGAGATAGAAACCCCAGAACCCAAGAGATTTACTACCAAGGGTTTGGCAGAAGGCTTTTCTATGGTAGAGGATGGGTTGGCAAAGTTTTAGGCTGTGGCCCCCAGTGATGACAGATTCAGTAAGGTCTACCGAGCTGTTAGGGATGCCTGGCAACGCTATAGGCAGATTTTGGGAGAGAAGAAGTCATCCAATTTCCAGACGAGCCTGAAACAATTCTTTAAGAAGGTAGAGAGGCCTGCAGCAGATCTTGTACCCTCACATCAGCTGCTTCTCAAGATGAAACACCTGTAGTACAGGTAGAATCATCTCCAGCGTCTCCAGCATGTACCTTAGGCAACCCTGATTCCCCTGACCCAGTATCTCCAGCACCTTCTGCAGGTTCTCCTGCCTCTCCAGTTCCTCCTCCTAATAGGTCACTCTCTCCCACCTTGCAATGCCCTTCCGGTGTGCGAGCCAGCCACAGGCATAAAGGTAAGAGATTTGTTTTTGCACTCATTTTTTTTGTCATTTTTTCTGTTACTACAGTGCAGTGTACAGTGCAATATATTTATGTCCTTTTCCTTTTTCTGTGGCTTACTTGTGTTTTTATGTTCTAGGTTATGGTTTTACAACTGTTAGGATAGGTAAGTGACTTAGGCTAGGGTGCGTTGTGACTTACACCAAATTTCAGATTATGTCACTGTCGTGGGAACAGAACTATGTTGTAACCCAATGACCCCCTGTATCTGGTATTCTTGGGTTGGTATTCTAAGTTGGAAGTGGGGACAAAAATTAGGAAAGCTGTCACTTATCAAGTCCTGGCCATTTGGGGTCAATTGTTACATAAGTGATTGCTTAGCAGCCTGACTTCCTGCAAGAATGACTTACAGCAGGCTGGCATCCTCCACTGGTGACTATAAATAACTACTGGTTATTGGTTTCCCGGGCAGGAGGCTGCACATAGTGGGTCCATGTTCCAAAACCAATTGGAACTAAAACTTTGTGTTGCAAAAAGCAAGTAATTGATAGTGGGCAAATAGTTCAGAAAATGCTGAATTGATTAATCCCGGGGGGACTCGAATCAGGGTCACATATGGTATGCTATAAGGTTTTTGAGGATTATCTCAATTCATCTTTTCAATGGTGTTCCTGAAGATAGGAGCTGCTATCACTCTCACTCTCATCATTATCATTATCTTTATTCCCATTTTATACATGAGGAAACTGAGGCTTGTACCACTTACGTACTTTGTTCAAACTCTGCATCTAGATCTAATGCCCAACCTCAGGCTGGAGATATCAGGCCCTTACCCAGTTCTTTAAAAGTAACTACTAGCAGCTTAGTATTTCCACCAGCTGAGGTGCTGGTCTCAAGTGGTTATTGATTATTTACTGAAGCAGCTCCCAGTAGACACTATATTTGCCCCAAACTTGGTGTTATTTTCTTTACATTCTGACCTCCGGGAAGGCTCCACTTCTTCAGAAATGCTCATGGTGAGACCTCGCCCTCGTTCAAACAGGAAACCCTCTCCCCTCCAGCTCTCCCCTTTGCAGCCCTTGTGATTCAGAATGATGGAGCTTGTGTTTTCCTGAGATGCACTGCAGTGGTTGCAATGGGAGGCCTTGACTTTGGAGGGCTTCCTGGAGGAGGTGCCACTGGTCCTTAAGTACCAGGTTCCCCTCACAGTTCCGCTGCACGGATTTCTCTGGAGTTGCTCTAATACGCCCAGCTTGCCCCTGCCTCAGACTGTCTGTATTTGCTCTTTCCTCAGCCTGTGATAACTGCCTCCCAAATCTTCCGCCAGCTGACTCCTCCTCATTCAGGTCTCGGCTCTCACGGTACCACTCCAAAGGACTCTTCACGGTATCCCTGTTTGATATACCCCCACCCCCTGGCCCAGCTCATGCCACTCTTACAGTTTAAATGCTTTGTCTCTGTGGCATTTTATACTGTCTGTAACTATCTCATTAATTTTAAATGCTTGTTGTTGAGAGGCCTCCCCTTAGAGTATTAGTTCCATGTGCACAAAAACCCTGTTTAGCTTGTTTATTGCTGCACACCCTTTTTCTGGTACCTGGAAGGTTCTCAGTGAAGACCTGTTGAGTAAGTTATCCCATTTAATCTTCCCCAAAACCCATAAGGCAGGTCCTGTACTCCATTGAGGGGCTCAGAGAAATTAGAGCAATTAGCCCAAGTCATACAGTTAAAGCCTGGAGTAGCAGAGTGATGACGTGAACCCAGGCTCACCTGCCTCCCACTGTTGTAATTATCTTCTATTCCACCTCTTGGTGAGGGAAGGATTCAGTCCCCAGGGCTATGGGCTTGCCAAATACATGACACCTGACTCTGGACAGGTGAGACCAAAAACCTTATTAGTCACATACTCACTGCCCTGCGGGGACACCAGGAGCTGTACTAGGGAACAGAGTGAACCACAGGGACTGTGGGAGGTTTATCACAAGGGTGGGGAGCCCCCTGGTTCTGGAGGGACTTTACAATTGGCTTGTTTAAATAATCCCCGGAGCTGGCATGGAACTGAAACCTGCTCCTCACTGATAAGCAAGGCCCACACCTGGTTTGTTTAGTAAGGAGGGTGGTTTGGTTGGGGACCGTCATCTGTGGGAGCAGTGTGGGAACCTCAGGGTTCGGCCACTGAAGACCTCCGGATTTCACCGACTGCCAAGGCAGCGCATGACTTTAGGCTTCACACCTAAATACATCTGTATTAACCGTGTTCATGGTAAAGAGAAAACAAGAGGGTCGGCGGCAAGGAGATGAAGAAGTCGCCGTTGGGTGAGGCAGCCAGAAATGAAAGAGGGCCCGCCAGCACCCCCCGAGGGAAGCCCACGGCTCTCTCCAAAATGCTTTGCAGTCTACCGAAGAGTCTGTCTCATTTCAAGAGTACCGAAGAATTGGCAAGGCTGGTCTTTCTGGGAAGAGCCTCAAGGGCAATATTTTAGGGCATCTGAGCTCATGAAGATTATGGATGTTGGCAGACTTGCGTCCTGGAACTCATTCAACACCTACCCATATAATACCAGTGGGTCTTGGTAGTGTAATTTTAAACACCCATAAAAATCAAGCTTTATTGATAGGGTAAACATAATATCTCCTTGGAAGTGGGCCCCGTTTTGTGCAAAGACAGTACACACAATGTTCCCACTATACATAACCGACCCTGGAGTCCTCTGGGGCTACTGAGGCCTCCCACGTAAACTCATCTGCAGAACTCGTTAAAAAGAAACAAAACCAGAGTGATTAGCATCTAAGCCAGGTCACTCTTGTCTGCATTTCAGATACTTTGTTCGGTCAGACGTCAAATTATTTTCATTATGTGGATAAAGAGGTGTTTGCAGTTCTTTTTCATTTTGCTTTGTGCACGTGCGTTTGTTGTTACGATTTTGTACCCTCAGTTCACTGAGAGTGAATTCTTCCTCTACTTTTACACCCCACTCAGGGAAGAGGAGGTGAGTATCAAGGCTGACGTCCCCTGATTTGCTGGGGAAACGTATAACCTTCCCATGTGCATCGCTTGGAGAGGTGTCTCCTACATGCCCTTCCTCTCTACCTAACACGCGAGTGCATGCACACACACACTCACTCATGCACACACAAAGTTGTATACTAATGCCACAAACAGTCTGGGTCCAGCCTCCCCTTTGCCCCTCACCACCTTCCTCTTTCATTCCTGCCGGAGAGAACATGGGCAGACATCACAATTTCACCTCCTGACAGTCCTTCTGTTTGGAACACTGCTCCCTGTCCCTTCTCTCTGCTGCAGGGACACTGCCACCCTCACCCTCTTTCACTGGCTGACCCATAGCCACCTTCGGGTCTCACATCCCCAGAAAGGTACGTGGTCTGATTAGAATCCTGCACTTCCCACCTTGCCCTCCGCCGTGCTCAGAGGCTGTCCCGGGAGGTGCGGGCGGCAGCCTTTTCATCTGCAGCGTGTGACTTGATCAGAGTGGGCAGAGGCTAGACTGCAGCACCAGCTAGGAGGACTGGACCCGTCCATCTCTCTCTCTCTGAATTGTTCTCCCCATTCGACCCTGTTACCCCCACCTTGGTTCAGACCTTCATTGACATCCCATGAACTATGCAAGCAGCCCGATCCGATCAGGTGGCCTTGGGCTTTTTGCCTGCGCTCCATGCTGAACAGGGTCCAGCTCTGGCTGCCCTGCAGCAGTGCCCCACAGCTGGGATGAAGAATCACTGTGGGACCAAGAGTCTTCAGGCCAAGGGGATGTTCCCACCAAAGCTTGTGTATACCCTGCCTTCCCAGCCACGTGATTCAAGGCCTTGACCCATAGACCCAGGGCACTGCGTTCCTGATAGACCTGCTCTGAACCCACTCTGGGCTGACACAAGATCTCTCCAAAGTCCATTTTCCTGAAGGAAGAGCCGTGACCAGTGTCTATACCACCAGGGGGCAGCTGTTTGTCTGCGAGGTGGGCATGGATGTAGCCCGACCGTAGGTAGAGAGAGCACATGCCTGCTGAATGGGGCAGAGCTGAGATGGAAAGAGGCTCCAGGCCGGGCCCCCAGGAGGTGTTAGGAGCAAACTGAGGGCACGCCCTTCTTTGAGCCCTTAGGGAGCCCTTACTGCCCGCAGGGAACCATCCAAACTCTGAGGAACACCATCTAAGGCCCCAGAGGTCTGTCTTTCCTGCACTTCTCTAGTCTCGGCCACTTCTCCCAGGTTCCCTCTCAAACGTGCCTTCTAAGGCCACTGAACCAGCTTGCACCCCCTGAGGAGACTAGCTACCCCTTTTATCATTATTTCTTTTTCTGAGCCCTTTCCTCCCCACTGATTTTTGAGGGCTGACACCAGAACTTGTCACCGACTGGTGTCTCCCTAGAACTCAGGGCTGGGTTTAGCACATGGCAGGCTCTTGGAAAATGGGGGGGGGGCAGGAAGGGGCCACAGGAGCTGAGTTTTCTGCCCATGAGGTGGGCAGCACAGAACCTCTGAGCAGCCCTTCCACACCCCAGTGCTCTGAGAAGCTTCTGAGGGTGCTACGCTGGTAGAGGGCAAGGGGAGGAATGGGAGAGAGCAATGAGCAGAGTAAAGAGCATCCGTAGACATCTCCCCTATTTTAGTCCTGGGTCCGACCTTCATAATCTGTCAGAGGTCAAACCTCTTCTGTAAAGAAACAGGTAGAAAATGTTTTAGGCTTTGCAAGCCTAAACTTCTCAATTCTGCCTTTGGGGCACAAAAGTGACCACAGACAACACATAATTGAATGGATGTGATTGTGTTCCAATAAAACTTTATTGACAAAAACAGGCAATGGGTTGAATTTGGTCCACTGGCCACAGTTTGCCAACCCCTGATCTCAGTGATCTAGACTCACATGTCAAACCTTCTCTGAGAAAAGTCAAGGATATAATATCTACTCTGTAGCAGATGGAGAAATGCCATTACAAAATTATTTTGCAAATTATAATGACACAAAGCACTAGAGATGTATCCATTATTAGCTGTATCAGTACTGTTACAGCCAGGTAGTATGTGATGGTTAGTCCCATTAATAAATGTATTGAGTACTCACTGTATACTAGGTGTCTTGCATTCATCATTCTACTCAATCCTCACAAAGGTCTTGTAAAAAAAACAAATTTAACAATTTACTGATGAGGAAACTGAGGCTCGGAAAGTGGTTCGGAAGTCACACAGGTGGTGGGAGGCAGTGAATTCAAACAAATGGCTGTTTCTGAATCCAAAACAGTGGTCTCAAAAAAAAAAAAAAAAAGAAAGAAAGAAAAAGAAATGTAAATGTGTGTGGGATGTGAATAATAGATAAACAGATGGGGCCCTGTTGTGTTCTGATTGGAGGGCCGGCCCAGGTACCATGTCCCTGGCTGTCAGGAGAGTGCCCGTGTTTGCGATGGCGTCTGAGGCCCAGCGTTCTTCTCCAGGGGAGAGAAGCGTTTCCTGGGCAGGGTCCCAGGTTGAAATCCTAAACAAGGCTGGCCACCTCCAGTGGGTCTGCCGGCGGGGAGGGGTGAGCCTTCTCTGCAAGGGGTTTCCCGAGTCACAAGGCAGCCCTCCAGAACTTTCTGGGCCTGCCTGAAGCCAGGCCTGCCTCCGCCCCGAGAGGCGGCTTGAGCAGCCAGTGCCACTTAACGCAGAGTCCTCTGCCTCGAGGAGGCCAGATTTAGCAATCTGTCAGCAGCAGCCGTGTCAGTGTGACACGGGGCTCGGAGAGGCAGGCGGCGAGGGCAGGCGGAAAGCGGTCTGTCGGCACGCCACGCGGACGGGGATTAGCGAGGATGGGGAGGGTAATTATGGCATTTGCTTTCCTGTAAAGTGCGTGTCAGGAGGAAAGGATTAAGCTAATTGAAGAACTCTCCC
This sequence comes from Rhynchonycteris naso, assembly GCA_037038555.1. NCBI lineage: Eukaryota > Metazoa > Chordata > Mammalia > Chiroptera > Emballonuridae > Rhynchonycteris > Rhynchonycteris naso. The sequence goes on from CM072996.1 coordinate 301,630,764, forward strand.
GCACTTACGTCAGAGGTGGCTGCCGAGCGATTGCTCTATCTTGCATCTCACCTGCTTCTGAGAGCCCAGCCCGGGAGGCCTACCCACAGCTCCACTCCGTCCCGGCAACTCTTCTCAGAAATAGTCTGAGTTGGCGTTAGCCGTTCTGCACAGGAGAGCCGAGCTAAAAATAAGGGCATGTGAAGGAGGTTCCCAACCTTTTTTGTCTTTAACTTCCAAAGCTCCTATCAGGTTCCCCAGAGAAAGATGAAGCATTGATTTTCCTGAGGCTTTACATGTGTGTGTCCATGTGACAGGTGAGATAATGGCCCTGAGAATGCAGTACAGCCCAGGGACAGGTGGCAGCTGCTCTCAAACTCTGTTTCCTCTCGCAAACCTCCGCTTTGCTCCCCGGGGGCGTGTTCAGGCCAACACAAAGCACAGACTCTGGGACCATTCATCATATCTTCCCTTTCCCCGTGCACCCCCTTCAGGCCCAAGCATCGCCAAACCCAGAACCAACCTGCAAGGGACAGGCTTCTGTCTTGTGTCCCACAAAGGGAACTTGGTTTTTGGTTGCCAGGTAACAGATTTTGGAGTTCTCTCTGTGATGACTTGGGAAAAATAACGCAGTAAATAGTAAGCTTTCCTCTTTTGGTTCAAGGTATTATATTATGTCTACCAGATAATATTTGACACATGGACTGCCATTTCCTGACAAAATAACACATCTGAAAAATAGAGCCCATTGCCTAATGATTGCCATGATGCATTCTTAGGCTGCCTGAGAAAACAGACGGCCAGATGAATCCAGAAATAGTTGTTTGAGTGATCAAACCTGGAAACCTGGCTCCATTCTCTGTCACTCTCTAGCCTTCTGACCTTGGATTCATTGGTCCAACCTGCGTTTTTTTGTTTTGTTTTTACAGAAACAGAGAGAGAGAGTCAGAGAGAGGGATAGATAGGGACAGACAGACAGGAATGGAGAGAGATGAGAAGCATCAATCATCAGTTTTTCGTTGTAACACCTTAGTTGTTCATTGATTGTTGTCTCATAATGTGCCTTCACCACTGGCCTTCAGCAGACCGAGTAACCCCTTGCTGGAGCCAGAGACCTTGGGTCCAAGCTGGTGAGCTTTTGCTCAAACCAGATGAGCCCGTGCTCAAGCTGGCGACCTCGGGGTCTTGAACCTGGGTCCTTCCGCATCCCAGTCCGACCCTCTATCCACTGCACCGCTGCCTGGTCAGGCAGTCCAACCTGCTTTTATATTTTTCATTTGTAACATGGGAGAGAATAATGCTCACCCCATAAAGTTGTTGCGAGGATTACACAAGATAGTTCAAGAAAAGCATGTGGCACATTGTAGGTGTTCAAGAGTGGGCGCTATCTTCGTGGGTCATCATCTGCCAGAAAATCCTAAAGCCTAGGGTATTGTCTTAGTCAGGGCTCCCCAGAGAAACAGAACAAATAAGATGTGTAAATAACATCTATTTTGGACGTCAGGGAATTGGCTCATGCAATTGTGGGGGCTGCTGGCAAGTCCCAAATGTGCAGGCTGGCAGTCACGCTGGAAATTCCAGCGGGAGTTACTGTTGCAGTCTTGAGTCCCAAGGCAGTCTGGAGGCGGAATCCTTTCATCTGCAGGGACCTACCTGGTTTCTCTCAAGGCCTCGAGTTGATTGGCTGAAGACCACCCACGTTATAGAGGATAATCTGCTTTATTCAGAATCTACTGTTTTGAATGTTAATTGCATCTAAAAAATACCTTCACAGCAGCGTGTAGACGGATGTTTGACCAAACAACTGGGCGTCATGGCCCCAGCACAGCTGTCACATAAAATTAGCCATCACAAAAGTGTCTGGTCTTATTCCAGGGAAAATCGTACCTGACCAAGCAGTAAGCATGGATGCACAGCAACCATACAAAACGCACAGCCACCTGTCGCCCGCCTAGCCCCTCAGAACCTACCGGAAGTCATGAAGAAGGAAGACACACTGGTGTGACAGAAAGCACTCCACGCTCAAAGCTGACATCACTGGTTCTAGCCTCCTCTGTGCCTGGATGAGCATGCAGTTTTTAGGCACATCACTGAATGTCTCTAAACTTCCTCGGTGGCAGCTTATAATAAACACATCTGCCCTGCCTACTGCACATGGCAGTTGAGAGAATAAAATGAGGCAGCTGTTGGAAAGGGCTTTGAAAGTAAACTGTTAAGTGTCCTAGTAGAAGTCATTTTCCTACGAGAAACGTAATGCTCTGGCCAGCCAGTCTTAGTTCTTTGGACTAACGCAAAGAAAAGGCAACTAACTCTACAAGGTCGTAGGTTTGATCTAATCCTATTATGTTAGCTGACATAATCATTAATGTGTTCAATTAAAATCAATTGTCTTGCCTTCCTGAAATTTAGAACAGTTTCTCGGATGTGAATTTGATGACCACATTGTCTGAACCCTAAATGTTTTCCCCCCTCTCTCAAAAAATGTTCACTGCATTTGAGCTGGAAGCATTGCATTGAATTTGAGCAGGGCTCAAAGCAGCAGGTCCAACCAATGTTTGTTGTGGATAATTCATTCATTACTGAGGTGTCTGTGGTGCCCTCACGGTGTGCCGGGCACTGCTCTGAGTCTGGCTGGAGAAGCTTGCGACTTTAAGTGTTGAGCTCAGTTGTGGCTCAAGCTAAGTGCTTGGTAATTGTCAGCTATTTACTATTTGTTCATACATTATTATGCGGCCACTTTTGAAAAAGAAAGGCAGGATTACTGCTTTAAAATAGAGACAAGGCTAAATCAACATTTCCCCGCAATCTCTGCAGCTTTTTCAAAGTTCAGGGGCCCACAGCTCAACATCAGTTCAATATCACTGTGAACTCTGAAGTCTGGGCACCAGGAGCCCAGAAGGGAGGTGATCACTCTTTGGAAAACTTCACCATCAAAGGAAATTGTTCTGTGCTGTCTCTTAGAACACTTCACACTTCATTGGGAAGCTATAAAAACAATTACCAGGTCATTAGTAAAGGTTATTATACTTTTTAAGATCCAAAAGCATCTCTCCTACAATGACCTTAGCAAGCGTTTCAGGGAGAGACAGTTGCTGTAGCGGAAAGAGCAAGAGCTTTGGAGTGGACACCGAGGGACCCTGCTCTGAGCATGCAACCTTCTCCGAGCCTCAGTTTCCTCAACACTGTGCAGGAGCTGAGAATCCCTGCCATCTCTCTGAGCGATCAGAGTGAAGGTTTAAAGGAAGTTATTGATGCAATAATTTGAGTTGGTGTAACAGGATGAATTATATTTGAAGCCTCAGCTTTTGCTAGATTTCCACCTCCTTTTTCTTGTACACGAACACTGACTTGGTCCAAGTTCCTATATATGCTGGTCTGTTCCTACACTTCCAGGACAACTCAATAATTTGGTTACACACCTTCCATGTACCAGGCATTATTCTAGGCTCAATGAACATGAACTAGTCTTTGCTCATTATGCAGTGGATGTTCTAGAAGGAAGGCAGACAACAAACAAGTAAGAAATACAAAATGTCCTTTCAAAGCATAATAAGTGCTTGTTATAAAGGAAAAGAAAGTTTGGGGAGGGGATCCGGGAGGACTGGAATGAAGGGTGAGATTCCGGATGTGTGCTTGAGGACGGTGAATGAGCTCAGTGGCACCCCCACATTTTATTCTATCTCCTCCCTCATCACCTGCATGCTTTCTGGAAGGTCATGTGACTGCCTTGAATTCATGGCAGTGAGCACAACATTTTCATAAACACGTGCACTAATATGTTTTCCCCAACCCTGGGGGCCCCATCCTCCCAGGGTGGACCTCAGGTTCTGAGAAGTGCTCCAGCCTTGTGCTGTTCTGAGACCCCACGGAGACACAGACTGGTAGAGATGGGACCAAGGCAGGACATAAACAGCCTCCACCAGCACCTGGGGCAGTGGTTCTTAACCTGGGTTCTATGGAACCCTAGGGGTTTGATGAGTCGGTCTCAGGGGTTCAGAGAAGCCTCTGCCGCGGAGGCCAGAATAAAGTAATGCCGTAATTTGTTGTGAGTTCACGCACTTTGTTGGTTTTGTTCTTTGAGCAAGGTGATGTTCATGCACGGCTCATTTTGTGCACCAGTAAAAGAACATACCTATGTCTTGAATTTGGAAAAAAAATCATATTTTATTTATCACTAAAGAAGGGTTCGGTGAATGCGCATATGAAACTGGTAGGTTCGGTACCTCAAAAAAGGTTAAGAACCACTGACCTGGGGTTATGACAGAACCACCCTTCCTATGCATCTGCACTGATCTGGAATGTCCATTTATTTACCTACACCTGTGTATGGACATCTTGGTCACTGGTCGGAGCAAAGACAGAACTAGAATAGCTGTGAATAGGCTGTGGGCGGAGCAGGTAACTTTTACTTACTGAGGAGCTCCACTGGGCCAGGGGCTGTGTGGACACACCTCTGCTGTTTAACCTCACAACATCCTCATGAGGTAGAGTGTTTATCTCATGTACAGATCAGGAAAAGAAGGTAGTTAGCTCTAAGTCACAGGGTAAGCGCCGAAGGTGGGATTCGGGAACCCCATGCACGTTCTATCCATTTTTGCTGACTTCCAACTCTTTGACAGTCTACCCTTTCTTCCTCTCTTTACCCGAGGGGCAGCCATCAGCATCAGTAGCTCAGCACTGCAGGTGGTTCTCCCAATGCACCAGGTCACTGGTTATCATTTATCAAGCTCATATTATATTCCAGAGACTATGTGAACGACTTTACATACATCATATGCTACAATATCATTTCATACTCAGTAGATAGTGTGTATGCCATGTCAAACCTATGAGGCAGGTCATTATAATCCCGTTTTTGTATTGGAAAGCAGGCTCTGAACAGTGATGCCAGACTCTGAAAGCCACACTTTTACCCACCATGCCACATTACCTCCAGAACACCAGATTGCTTTCCCAATAGGCCTACAGGCTGCTGTCACCCTCTCCCATAACCTACCAAGTGGGCTTTCCACAAGAGAACTTTTCTTTTCTGTCCCAGACTCCTTTAAGGATCTGACAAAAAGGAGAGTTCCTCCCCAGAAAAATGCTGATAAAAACATGAATGGAGAATAAAATTGCACACAATGATCTTATTACGTTAGAAATGTACTTACTTCATATGTGTTCAACTATTTAAAAATTTTGATTAATCTTAAATGAATGTTAATTCCAGGAAGAAAAAAATGCAATGAGACAAAATGTAATCTCAAATCTTCTCAAAAGTAAATTTCAATTTTAAAGGCATAATGGTGTTTACCTTGAAAGAGAAGTGGAAACTGTAATACTGTATAAAGTTTGACATGGTCTGTGCATGTCATCTGTCATATCCAATCAGCTTGGCTTTGCCTTTGGAAAATATTAAATGCTGACTCACAGAAGAATCAGTGCCCTCAAAACTCTTTGCCAAATGAGGGAAGACTTATACCAAACAGCACCAGCATTCTCTAAGAGAGGGTTTGAATTGTGTATCCTATCTATTTGTTAAGCTGCTTGGGAGAGTAACAAAATGCCTAACAAAAGTGGATTAAATCCTGTGAATGTGTTTTTTTCCCCTAGGTAATCTGAAGGTAGACAATTTCAGTGTTAGTTCAGCAGCTCCTCAATGTCAGAATTCTGGGTCAGCTTCTCTGCAATTCCCTTGGCATTACCCTCATGGTCACAAGATGGCAGCGGCAGCTCCCAACAACCCGTCCTCAAAGGACATCGTATTAAATGAAATGACAGTGGTCCCAGGGAGCTGTTGTCATCTCACAGAGATATTGCTTCAATATCTTTATTTACTCTGAGTCCCAAACAAGCTCAGTCAAATCCACAAAACAAGAACTTCCTCAAATCTCTCTCACCATATATCGCCTCTTTTACTTAAAGGGTGAAGAAGAGATTGTGTAGGATGTGTCAACAGAATGATTTTGTCCCAAGACAATACAAATTTAAATAACAGTCCCAGCCTTTTCAAAGCAAGCTTTCTTATAAGAAGTATCCAATGTATTTTCAGAATACAATCATAATTTTGCCACACAGTGATCAATCACCCTTGGCTTTTGGGAGAGAGTGGAGAGGAAGTTCCTGTGCTCATTGAAAAAAAGTCAGAACAAAAGATATGTACATTTTGACATCATTTGTTTTCATTGACATTTTCCTGCTTAAGCAGAAAGGTAGACGGGCACATTCAATGATAGGAGGTATTGTCTTCCATTCTTATCAATGGGAACTCCTCTCATCAACAGGAAATTGGGAGTATCACTAGTGTGTCTACTATTAACCTTGTACAGTGACACCCTTTTCAGCCTATATTTGTTTGCAGTGAAACCACATATCCAAAATATTTTTACATTACAAAATATTATTTTCATAAAGATAATTTACAAAGTAGCAAAAGAAAAAGGAAATAAAATACTTATCTTCTCACCAGGAGATCATTCATGGACCAAAGATTAAGACACTCTGCTTGTAAACAATTCCTCTCCTTTCTCAGTGGGACAGAATGGTAAATGCTCCTTTCTGTGGGATCTCAGAGTTCTGTCTCTAAGAGTACGACCTGCATAGAACAAGTTAATAGACTGCGATGCAACCCATTTCAATCCTTCACTTGTCGCTTTCTCAAGGGTGGAGAAAACAAGCTGGGGAGAGAGTGAAGATCTCTTTGGAGGCACCTGGTAGAAAGGGGAAAGTGTGATGTGCAGAGTGGCACAGACATGGGTCATGGGTTTGAATCCTCACTTCCCCACTTTCTACCTCTGGGACGTTGATTAAATAATTTATTCTCTATAAATTCAATTTCTTACCTGAAAAGAAAAAAGAATGAGAGTAATCATTTCCCTCAGTGGGACTGAACATTTTTAAATTACTAAAATTGACACTGTGTTTAAGACTTCAATCCTTTAAAGTGACCAAAGAATGCTTTATTATCCAACAGTGACTAGTAATTTAATCAGACCAGCCTTAGTTTCTACCCATAGGCAGGGGAAGATGGCAGTATAATTCTGTCCTCCATGCTAGTTCACAATTTCTGTTTCTTACACATAGAAATCCACACAAAATGTAAGTTGAGTCTGCTCTGCCATCCAGGTGGCAGTCTACCCTCTTTAGGGATAGCAGGGCATGGGGCAGCAATCAAGGTTCATGTCTGTAGGCAACTCACACCAGCCCCTCAAACCCACCAGAAGAAGATGTCCTGCCACCCTGTGGTTTGCAGATAATTCAACATCGCTGCAGGAAAATTAGGATGGGCAAGGCAGGTTGAAAAGCACCAACACTTGATTTCTTACTTGATTTTTTTTTTTAAAAAAGAAGTTCAAGAACAAGAGTGAGAGCTTTCATACATCTGACAAGGCAAAACTGTTCTGATAATAAACACCACTCATATTCAGCTCTACCAACATTATCACAAGTGGAACATATTTTTTCTGACAGTAATATGATATAAGTAAAGGACTATGATGAAAGAGAGGTAAAAAAATAAATCAATAAAAAAGGTGAGGCCCCAAATCTTATCCCTTAGATTGATTCACAACATGGGATTTAAATCACACCGTCCAGTGGTTCTTGCCCTTGGCTTCTTGTAAGAATCCCAGGGACTCTTTGAAAGGGGATTCCCATAGCTAGATTGTACCATAGCGAAGAGTCTCTGGGGGTAGAACCCAGGCATCAGCATTTTTTAAAGCTTTCCAGATGATTCCAATGTGCAGTCAATGTCAGTCACCACAGCTCCAGGGGCAGGTCACAATTATCAGCGAGCTTCTTGGCCCATCATTTAAACAGGCCAGAGGGAGAAACAATAGCCGGGTGAGAGTCCAAGCTCATAGCTCTGTCTTGGGCAAGTCACTCAACCTCTGTCTTCTCCCACCCTTTCCATTTACTTATCTGCATGTGGTTTTGCTCATTAGCATGAGCAGAGAGGTACTATTACCAGGTTGGTGCCATCCATCTTTCACTGAGACCACTAACCTATCTCCTACATGATCAGTCTTCAGCGGCATTCTAACTCGCTTCATTTGGGGGGTTCCCAGATTATAAATTTTTACTATATTGCTCATCTTACTAGTCAAACATGTTCTTCTAAATCCAATTACTGAATATATTTATTTCCACATACATAATCAAATGGTTTTTTTGTGTGTGGAAATGAATATGTTTTATATATATATATATGTTGTGTTATAGATATGTTATATATATTATGTTATATACAGCAAATATATTTTATGTACTTATTATTTAACTAAACAAATGTCCTTCCACCATTTAACAGAGCAAGTTCTTGAACATTAGCCATCCAACTCCCGCTTGTTGCAAATTTCATGGAGCCCACTTTCCTGTAAGCAATTTTGAAAGTTTGCGTTTGGTTAAATTTTTTGGTTTCTCACGTTTTTGAAGAGGAGGACACAGAACTTGATTTTGCTAGAATACCCAGGATTACAGAAAAGCAGCATTTCGAGTCACCCCGAGAGCTGCCGTGAAGAAATGTGCTGCCTGACTCTCCTTCTGTGATTCAGTTTCCCTTCAGTTCACTCTCCTGATAAGCACAATCTAGATGCTGGGGCTTCCCAGATGTAATCGCTTAGTGCTGAATCCCTGAAAAGCCAAGGCAGAGATATTTTTCAAAAATCTGGCCGCTTTGATATCAACGGTGACTTGGGCCCAGTGGAGAATGTTGCTTCTTACTGCCAAATTGCAAAAACGTCCTCTTGAGTTTCCAAAAATACCTCCTGGCTGAAGAGTTCTTTGCCTTCGAGAGGAAGGGTGATGGGTCGAAAAAGCCACTGAGTGGGAGGCAGCAGACATCAGTCACATGGGGGAGAAGTTGCAGATAAATTTTGAGAGCCACTGTAAACCTGGGGACCGTATGGTGTCCAGGGGCACTTGTGTTTTTGCAGATATATCTTGGGATCTTTGAAGGAATGGCTGGCCTGCCAACTTGTCAATTAATCAACCCTCTCAAGGTCGCCAGGGATGCCGTGGATTGGGCCCGGGCACCAGGGGCCTGGAGGAACTGGCTTTAATTAAAGGATTTGTGCCGTAATGGAATCCTGAAATCCTTTGAGCAATGTTGCATGAACTGGGCCTTTCAATCCCTGTGTGCATTAGCCACGGCTGCAAAAAAGCAGCAAATATCCTGACCAAGCACTTTGAGGGAGGGTGTTGTTAACCCATTGAGGAACCCCACTGAAGGACACACTGGTCGGGAAACAAGCCTGAGCAGACCGAAAAGAAAAAGAAAAACAGGCCCACAGTCTGAAGCCGTGGAAAGAATATCCATGCTCCCAACCCTTGTGACCGAGCCCTGATCTGGTGGTTACTATTTTAGAGAAGGGTTTGGGGAAGTTAAGTGTCGACACTGCCTTTACTTGAGTGTTCGCCAGTTATCTTCATTTGAATCGTTAGCTGGGATTTGAGAGGAATAACTGATTCCTAAGGAACAGTGTGGCTGTTTGTAAGGCCCACAGGCTGTGGATTCTCTGGGTTAATTCTGCCTTAGATGGTTTTTGACATGTGGTATATTCTTATAGGGCATCTGTTGACTCCGGAAAACAATCAACTACCTTGTTTTGACCAGGTGTGTCCCCTTTAGACCTACTCCACACACACACACAGCCCCATCTGTCTGGTTTTTGAAAGCATTTTTTTCTTTTGTGACCTTGATTAGACATTTTTCTGAAACTGGGCTAATCTTCTTCCTTTCACTTGGCACATGTAAAATTCTCTCTCTCTCTCTCTCTCTCTCTCTCTCTCTCTCTCACACACACACACACACACACACACACACACACACACACACACACCATACACCATACTCTTCATGAGTGTTTCAACCTGTGGGCTGCAGCACAGAAAGTATGGGCTGCATGAAACAACCCGTGTCTGAGATTCTAACAGCCACTCCACCCTGGAGCTGACTGCTCACACCTCTTATCAAAGCCCATTGCCGGGAAGCTCAGAGCCTATATCCTATGCCTTGGCTCCCAAAATCTCTTCAAAGAACTGTGATCTAACTTTCAGGCATCAGCAATTTATCCGGAGCTATTTACAAGGTCATTTTCTGTGTTTTGAGAAACTGCCGTTAAATTCTAATTTATTGTTCAATGTCTCCTATCTAAGTAACCTGCAGGCTGGGTTACTCCTAGAGCTCGGAACAGAGAGAATGCTTTGTTTTCTTTCTGGACAACCAGCCATGCTCAGCACACGCCCTTGTCAGCTCAGGCTGCCATGGCATAGGACCACTGGCTGGGTGGATTGAACAACGGAAATGTATTTTCTCACAGTCCTGGAAGTCTGAGATCAGGGTGCCAGCAGGGTCAGGTTCTGGTGACACTCTCTCCCTGGCTTGCAGTTGCCACCTTGTCATTGTGTCCTCACATGGCAGAGAGAGAGACAGAGCTCTCTGGTGTCTCTTCTCATAAGGACACTAACCTTATCAGGTCAGGGCACTATCCTGTGACCTCATTTAACCTTAATTGTTCCTGTAAAAGTCCTGTCTTCAAATGCAGTCACATTGTGGGTGAGGTCTTTAGCATGTGAATTGGAGGGTTTGGAGGAGACAGAATTTAGTCCATAGTAACACATGTACATAATCCACTCACTTTTCTTTCTTCCTTGATGTTAATTAAAACTATCATAGCAAAGTTTTGGACTCAATTCCATTAGCTTCTTGAACCTTCTAAAAACATATCTACACGTGTGTAGATATATTTTCAGGACAAATCTCCCAGATAAATTTTGGAAGCTGATAGAATGTAAAAAATGTTAAGCTCAAGAAAAGGTTTACATCATGACACCATAAGGAAGGACACCCTGCATACATGCTTGGTTGCCTTGGAGATCTGCTTAGCTTGTTATCTTGTTTCGGAAGGAAGGGCCTCAGCTCACAGCTCCCCTCCGACTGAAGCTGACTTGTTGGGAGGCCCAGTAACAACGGGCAGTAATGCTGAAAAACAGATAAACTCTGTTTTCTGTACCTTTCTTGAGGAAAGTTTCTCCAAACAAAAGCACATAAGGAATTAGTAATTGAATTCTTCAGCAACCACTGACTCAATAACCAGTCATCTTTTGCTTAAAATCATAGATATTTGTCCAGTTACTAGATTCTTACCCCATATTCATGCTTCACGCCCAATTGTTTTGAGTTCCTACCAATTCTACTGCCTTTCTATCTTTCAAATACATTTTCTCCTTGTCATCCCCTCTACCCCATGTTAGTCTGGGTCCTTACCTGCTTTTCATGTATAGAACTTAAATAAACTCTGTAGTGGACATTTGTCATGTTTTAGACACCTTTTCTATATTTTGAAAATGCCTTTATTAGACAGAAGCCAAAAGCTGGTTTTCCCAGCATCCCTTGCAGCCAGGGCACAGACATTGACTTGACCTCAAGCAAACATCCACACACAAGACTTTGAATCAGAAGTGATTCAGTGAAGCAGGTAGCACATTGAATTCCCCCAGCAAAGCTGAGGACAGAATTTCCTAGTTTCTAGGAACTGTGGCCCTATTTAGCCTCTGTGCCCAGTAATGGCCTGGCCCGGTGATGGTGACAGTGGCATTACCAATGCAGCTGTTCCCAGCTGTGGTTTGGGCCTGGCTGCTGACTTTGCAACTCCTCTCAGGTTCTCCAAGAGATTCTAAGGCTTGTCGAGTACCCGCTAATAAGTTGTGTCCTGCTAAAACCTGCTTGAATGGTTTTCTGTTATTCCTTACTAAGAACTCTATGTCAGACAAGATTTTAGTTTTAAACAACAAAACCTGACTCTGACTGATTGAGTAGGAAGGTAGTTGACTAAAAGAATACTGAATGACTTCCATTTTCAGGAGGATGCAGCAGACAGTCTTTCCCCTATTTTTCCCGCCAAGCACAACTGGAAACATTAGGCATTATGTGTACCAATATAAGGAGTCTCTGAAAGAGAGCAGGTGGTTAGGGAACTTGAGATCCGAGCAGTGGCACAGTGATGAGTTCCCTGGGTTTTCTTTTTGCCTCATATATCCCAGAGTGGATATTGAAGAAGTTAGAAATTCAGAAACACCAACGAAAACAGACTAACAGTCCCTGCAAAAGCCAGCTCTCTCTCTCTCAAAATGACTAGAAAAGATTAGACAATAACTACCCTACCCCAGCCAAACACCACAAAAAACACTGTGGCCCTATCTCCAGCCCTGCCAGCAAAGGCCAAGAGCCCCTCTTTGCCTGGTGGTAGTGTGGTACCCCCATCTCCCTCCTGCAGGAGGGAGGGAGAAAGGCCAATCAGGAAGCCAGGATTTCATCTCCAACAGGTAGTAACCTAAGGGTAAGAAGGAAGAAGACACGATTTCCCAGCCCACTCCCTACAAGGTCTGGCTATGCTTTTTAACCTTGGTTTCTATCAAACTCCCCCCTTTTAACAAATCTTGCTTTTAATTTAAGCGCCTTAAATAAGTGTTTGAGTCTCAGGTCCAACCATATATCTGCTCAGACAGACAAAATTTAGCAGGATATTTCAAACATGTACATGATAACTGTTCAAAAGATAATTTTGGTAATGCATTTGCCTCTTAAACTCCTCCCCACACATCCAACACAGCTTTCCTTTCTGCAGTGAAATGTTACTTCTGCAGAGAGGGCTTCTCTAACTTGATGCTACAAATCATGTCTCCAAGCTGACGCTGGTCCCCCTTCAGTGTCCTAATCACAGGTCTCATTGTGCATTCATCTGTGACTGCCTTCCACACTAGCCTGAGGCTCCCTGGGATGAGGCGGTGTGTTACTGTTCAAGTTCACATACGCAGCAAGATACAAAGCACAAGACACATAGTAGGTGCTCAATAAATAGCTCTTGAATGAAGGAGTCTCTGAAGCAAGAGCAATAGCCATTCCCTGAAAACCTGTCAGGTGTCTCATGATGACAGGGAGGTGATACCCTGCAGGGTATGCAAATGAGGGAAGGCAGCCTCTTAATAATAATGTGTCTTCTGGTCCCTCCCTGCTCCCTGCCAAGCCTGCTCCCCTCACAGGGCAAACTCCGAAAAAGGAGCTGATGATTCTGCTCTCTGCCCCCAACTTAGCCCATATTCCTGCGGAGAGGAGAGGTTAGGAGGGCAAAAGGCGAAGAGGCGGCAACCACGGACCCATGTTCCCTAGAAGGACCCTGCCGGAGTCTGCGGCTGCGCACAGGGGCGATTTGTCCGCTCCTGAGATCCAGCCGGCATGCTAGAGAATAAACTCTTGATGACCTTGCTGCCATGAACTTCACGCCAGTGTCTGAACAACCTCCTCCGTCTCCCAGAATTCAAACGGTCAGTGCTTTTTGTCGACCTCCATCATTTTAAATTGGTCACATAAGGAGTGCATCGCGCTGGCTGTTGTTTTTAAGTGGGTGGAAGATGCTTTCGCGCTGAGACCTCTCCTTGGCCTGCTGCTGCCTGGAACAAATGTTGCGATCAAATTACCGTCCCCTGGAAATAGCCTAAATGGGAAATGCTGACACTTCTAACCTGAGCCGCGCAGACGGCATTGATAGAATATCTAAAATAAATGAATACAGGAAAGGAAAAAAAAAGCCTGAGGTATGGGTTTCCTTAACACAGCAGAACCATGTGGCTCTGAGCCTTCTGTGAATGGGAGGGAAGGAGATGCCCGGAGTGCGGGTGGGAAAGCCTTTGCTGACCTTTGCATAGTATTGTGTTCCCGGGCATTGTTCTAAGTAACAGAAGTGGCTCTGTGATGGGGCTGGTAATTAGAGAGGCTCGGAGAGCGCCCCCGCCCCCAGCCCTCCCCAGCCACAGCCTCAGGACCGTGCCTTCGGGATCACAAAGAGTGCGTGTGATTTCTGTGCAGGAGGTCTTGCATTTATAGAGCGTTTTCGCTTGTTCTAGGTTCTTTTTGAAAGAGACACAACAGGCATTTAACTCTTCATTTTACAGAAAAGAAGTCAGCATCAAGTGTGTAGCTTTATCCAGTTCCTGAGCTCAAATTTGATGATCCTAATCCCATGCTCATTACCCCAAAATCATGTTTGAAAGCTTAAATCATGACCATGATCATTATAGTTAGTAATGATGGCTGACATTTATTGAGCACTCATCATGTGATAGGTATAGTGTATTGCAAAGACATTATCCCATTCCTATGAATGGTACTGTCATTATCTACATTTAATAGATGAGGAAAATAAGCCCAGAGAGGTTAAATGATTTGTCTAAGATCACACAGCTAGCAAGTGGCAGAACTCAGAGCCAGAGTTCTCAACCCCTATATGTGAAGCCTAGCAAAGTTCAGCATTAACAGAAAGAGTAACATTGTTTAATGTATGTATTTTGTTTTATTTATTCCTTTCCTTATTCTAAAAGCGATTTAGTTACATAGTTTGGAAGTTAAGGGAGGGTTCACTCAACAGACCCTTCCAACAAAATTTGGAAGATTAGTTAATAGAAAGGTATACCTGATATACATTTTATATTTACATATAAAAGCAAGGTACAAGATTGAAAATACACTAGAGTTACAACTGTATAAAATAAGCATGGAAAAATAAAAAACTATAATGAAACACACCAAGTTATTATCAGTAGTTGTACTATAGTTATGTAATTTTGTATTTTTTAATGTTGTCTATTTCTACATTTTCTAGTTTTTTGGTTTTTTTGAAAAAATATTAAGGGACTGTGAAAAGCCTCCTAAAACATAGCTTGACTTGTTGAATTTATTCTCTGGCATTTGGGGAACTACAGAGAGGAAAAAAAGTGTGTATGAAAAGCAAGAAAGGTGGGAGCGGCTCACATTTTTCATTTTTATTGTATCAAAACTTCAAGGAATTTGTCTTGATTATACTAGTAAAAATTTGCCCTCACTGCCTTGAGAGAGAGAGAGAGAGAGAAGAAGAAGAAGAAGAAGAAGAAGAAGAAGAAGAAGAAGAAGAAGAAAAAGAAGAAGAAGAAGAAGCAAGAGGAAAAGAGAAAGAGGGAAGGAAAGAAGGAAGGAAGAAAGGAAGGGAGGGAGGGAGGCAGGGAGGGAAGGAAGAAAGGAGGCAGGGAAAAAGAGAGGGAAGGAGAAAGAAAGGAAGGACAGAGAAAGGAGGTGAAATTTGTTGCACAGCAGAACCATTAAATTCCATTGCTTTGTTTGGGACCTGCTTAACAAGTCTACAAACACTAATCTCGCCGGATAATTAAAACAGTGTAAATGTCACTGTTGCAATCTTTGACATTTGGTTTGGGTCCTGACAGGGCACAATGAATTATAGAGAAGAAATCTTCCTGTTGTGAGCACTTGTGTTAATAATCCCGGCACAAGGCTTTAATATTCCTCTAGATATTTGAAAAAACAATCTGTACAGCTAGATATACGCCGTCCCTTGGACACTTCATCACACGCTGCTCCTGGCGCCTCTTCGGCCGCAGTTTGTATTGTTGTGTGGTTTTATTTATTCCTTTCCTTATTCTAAAAGGAATCATTTAAACTTCTATGCATGTGAGTCTAGGTTTGCCATAAATATGGTCTCTTTCCTGAGGACACCTGTTCTGTTCTCTTTCTTAGTAACACAATGTCATATAACCAGAGAAGGTCAAGAACACTATAATTATAATAATAATGGCCACCATTTGTTGACTGCTTACTAGGCAGGAGGTTCTTTGCTTACCAAATACTGTACTTACTCATTTAAAAGGAAGCCGTGTGTGCAGTGG
Source organism: Rhynchonycteris naso (assembly GCA_037038555.1). Lineage (NCBI taxonomy): Eukaryota > Metazoa > Chordata > Mammalia > Chiroptera > Emballonuridae > Rhynchonycteris > Rhynchonycteris naso. The sequence goes on from CM072996.1 coordinate 301,646,436, forward strand.
TTAGTGCAGGCAGCCGATCCCAAGCCTACAATTTACTAGCTAGCTCTGTCCTCTGACAGATCTCTTAGCCCTCTGGTTTCTTAGTTTCATCCTCAGGATAATGAAGAAATAATGGTACCTTACTTCTTAGAATTGTTGCAGAATTAAATAAATGAGCTGATTTGCACATGGTAGGCACTCAGTAAATATCAACCTCTATTATGCTCATTTATCACTATTATTGTTCATCCTTAGAATGAGAGAACTCTTTTCTCTCCCAACCCTGATTTCTCTCCTAGACGTTCCCATCTCAGTAGATGGCACCACCTCCTCCTCAATGCCCATGTCAGAGCACAAGGCATCGTCCAGGGGTTCTTTCTTCACCCTCCTCCAAATTCGATCATTTAACAAGTCTTGAGTCCTCCTTCTAGATTCCATCCCGGGAAGCAGCACCCTGCCGTGGCCGGCTGAGTTAGGAGCCTGCCTCCTCCATGGATTATGCACCAAGTAATAATGGGCAAAGTACTGGAACTCTCATTTGGGACAAAAGTAGAATCAACATTATAAGGTTGATGTGATAACAAAATTAAGTAATCTACATAAAACACTGGAAAGAATGCCTGGAAGCAGAGACCAGTTAGGCAATGATAGTCATTGTCATTATTATGACGTCCATTAATTCCAGGCTGGTCCAAGCTGCCATCAGCTCTTACTTAAGCTGCAGCCTCCTAATTATCTTCCCTACTTCAGTTCTTACCCTTCCATCCTTTTACCACTCAGCCACCAAAGGGGTCTTGTTAATAAAACCATATCCCTGTACTGCTAAGAATCTTTCAATAGTTTTTCTTTTAAAAATCCAAACTCTTAGCTCTGGCTTACAAGTCCCTGTATGAGATGACCCAGTCTACTCTGACCTCAGTTTAGACTCTTATCCTCCCCTTACTAGGATTCAGGAGCAGCAGCCATTTTTTAGTTCCTTGAATGTGCCAAGCTCCAGTCTGTCCAAGGGCCTTTGCACTTGCTGTTATCTCTGTCCTGAGAATGCCCCTGCTTATATTTACTATGCAGGTGTTCTTTCTGCTGCCAGGATTTTCTTATCCTGCCCGAGGTTGCTCCTCCTTCCTTTCTCCCCAGTCACATCACTCTATTTTCTGTTCTGCTATGTTTGACAGTCTCTTATTTGTTTATTTGTTCATTGGCTTATCTTCTGCCTTCCCGACTATCACCTTTTATGACACAACCTTGAAGGTTCTGCAGCATCCATTCACCATGGTCACAGGCCAGCCCCCATCCAAGGGAAGGGACCACAGACCCCCCACCTCTCCATAAAGGAATGCCAGGGTCACAATGTAAGAAGAGAATGGAGTATAGACATACAATGCAATATAATTCAGCTGAAGAAAGGACAGCCTGCCATTTGTGACAACATGGGTAAATCTGAAGGACATCGTGCTCAGCGAAATAAACCAGACACAGAAAGGCAGCTATATAACGATCTCACTTATATGTGGAATCTAAAGGAGTCACACTCATGGAAGCAGAGAGTAGAATGGTCGTTGCCAGGCTCTGAGGGGAAGGGAAGGCAGGAGGTACTGGTCAAAGGGTACGAAGTCCCAGGTCTGAACGACCAGTAGGTTTTGGAGAACTACCATACAGCACAGTGCCTATAGCTAATACTGCTGTCTCACACCCTTAAAGTGTGCTAAGAGGGTAAGATTCTATGTTAAGTATTTTTAGAATAATAATAATAGTAATGAAGGTAGAAAGACACGTTAGAGGTAATGGATATATCTATGGTCTTTTTTTTTTTTTTTTACAGGGACAGAGAGAGAGAGAGAGAGAGGTATAGATAGGGACAGACAGATAGGAACAGAGAGAGGTGAGAAGCATCAATCATTAGTTTTTCGTTGCCATCGCAACACCTTAGTTGTTCATTGATTGCTTTCTCACATGTGCCTTGACCGCGGGCCTTCAGCAGACCAAGCAACCCCTTGCTGGAGCCAGCGACCTTGGGTCCAAGCTGGTGAGCTTTTGCTCAAGCCAGATGGGCCCGCGCTCAAGCTGGCGACCTCGGGGTCTCAAACCTGGGTCTTCTGCATCCCAGTCCGACGCTCTATCCACTGCGCCACTGCCTGGTCAGGCTGGATATATCTACGGTCTTGATGGTGGTGATGGTTTCACAGGTACATACTTACCCTCAAGTTCATCCAGTTGTATTCATTAAATATGTATCGATTTTTACATGTCAAGATGCCTCAGAAGTGGTTTATAAAAGCAACAACAGGTATTTACTCCTGATTTAGTTGTTTTTATTGTTTACAAGCATGTTTAACATAAAAATAAAGTTGAAGAAGAAGGAGAAGGAGAGAGGAAGGAGGAGGAGGAGGAGGAGAAGGAGGAAGAGGGAGTGTGGGATGGCAGATACTGACCCACCCGTCTCTGAACACACATCCTGCCAGAGAGCTCCATGCAAGCCACTACCTCGCCTCGCTCAGATTGTACCCATAGCTCTAGAGCAGTGTCTGCCGCGTAGTAGATGATCAACGAATAATTTGTTGAATCAAGGAGTTAAATGTCGTATAAGTGTATCATCTTCATTTTACAGATGAAAAAGCTGAGACTTAGTGAGTGGCTCAGGTAGAACCCCAGGTCTGATTCCAACAGCTGTTTTCTTAGCAAATTCTAGACTGCATTTCCTCCCCAATATTGAATACTGAATAAACAACTAAAAGAAGTCTGTGTCTTCCCCAGTGAAATTATTCCACCATAACTAATTAACATTCAAATTCTAGCGTGTCTCCAATTTTCTTCCCAGATTTTCTTTCCCAAGTGTTTTAGTGCTGGTTCTTAACACGGATATGTACCAAGCATCCTTTTTCAATGGGATCGCATAAGCTAGTCTTGAGATGCCTTTAAGATAGCAGCCTCCGGGTAAAAGACCCTGAAAATAAACACAACTTTCAACAGACTGCAACCAAGGGCCCTCTAAACAATCTTCAAAATTGAAAGTATCTGAAAACTCCTTTTATTGTCACTTTCAGAAGGCAGGGGCTTTCCGTAGGTTGGTTTCTGGTCTGCTCTGGTGGTGGGTAGAATCTGGGTCATGGTTCAGAGGAAGAGCGCCACCTACCGATAATCTGCTCCCCCTCGGACACCACTGCAGCTGCTTTAGACCTTCCTGGGCGGGGTCGAAAGGTTGTACAGACGTCTTCGGAGCAGAACCGCAGAATCTCGAACTCGAACTCTAGTATTTGAAGTAACCCTGACAAAGACAAAGTCATAGCATATTGGATATAGGGCAGGCCACTGTGGTTCTGTGAGGCAGGTTCGTAACTCAAGAGGTAAAAGAGCCTTTCCAAAATACAACTAGCATTTCTCTGGCAAGCCTCCCCACTGTATGTTACGTTATTAAGGAGAATAATCTTAGAGCATGTTTCATATTACACTACCAAGGCATTAACTAGTCTAGTATTTCCAGTAATAAAGTGATGCCTTCCGTTCCATTTTCACGTGTTCCTGAGCAATTTGCAATATTTGACATAAGGCCAGAAAGACCAACCTCAAACACCAGTTTGCACTAGGAGGGCTATAGCTACAAGCGACAGAAAGCCGTGGGAACGTGACTAAGTACATAGTTCACACAGTATGATTCCATTTATGTGACATTCCAGGGTGGGCAATCCTCACCTCCAGGGACAGAGTTTAGAACAGGGTCTGGGGCAGAGGATGGGGAGCGGTTCATTGCAAACGGACCCAAAGTAAGTTCTGTGGGGAAAAAAAGTTCTCTATCTTGACGGGATTTGAGGTACTCAGAGGGCGTAGTCAAAACCCATCAAATGGTGCAGTTAAGATTTGTGCATTTCACTCATAAATTTTTTCTTGGAAAAAAATAAGAGAGAAAAATAAACATCCATCTCTAGTTAATAACTTGCACTTGATGTCTACAACTGACTTTGAAATCCACTAAGGAAGAAAATGGGCTGACAGAGGCTCAGACAGATGGACTGATGGGGTCAAGCACGCGGGCAAAACGTTAATGACAAGGTTAAGGTGTTGTGTGTACGGGTGTTTGCCATACAATTCTTTCAAATTTCTGAGTGTTTGAAAATTTCTATAATAAATAAAAAAGAAAATTATAAAAAAACACAGTCTAATGGACAGAGAACAAGCACCCACCTCCAGGGTAAATGACTTGAGAAAAATAACAAGTGTGGGCTGCCTTGGGCTGGAATGACCTCAACTCAGTTATCTGAGTGAGGAGAGCAGGTTGGGGAGTTCACGTGTCAACAATGGATTCTTCTGGACGAGGGACTTTTGCCCGTGGAGGCCCTAAGCGCTCCTGGCACATCCCTGTAGCAGTACTGGGCTCCCAAATTCAGCTAATGGGGCCGATGAGGAAGGTACTGCTTTCTGATCATTTGTACCTTTCTGTACTCTCTTGACTGGTGAGAATGTTTTAAAGAGTGGCCAGGACACAGACAACAGTATAGTGGTCACCTGAGGGAAAGGGGGTGGGGGGAGGTAGAAGGGGGTAAAGGGGGATAAATGGTGATGGAAGCAGACTTGACTTGGGATGTTGAACACACAATACAGTATACAGATGATGTATTATAGAACTGGACACCTGAAAGCGACACATTTCATTATCCAATGTCACCCCAATAAAGTCAATAAAGATAAAAAATAATTGATATGACATAAAGAAGCACAAAACGTAAAGGAAAAAAAAACAAATAATAAATTGGATTTAAAAAGAATAAAAGAGAATGGCTGGGAGCTTGCCCCTCCCCAAGCCCACCACCTTCCTAGCTTTGTATTTATCTTTTCAACAAGAGTACTCCCTCCTGAGCATCCTGTCTCTGGAAAGAAGCTGCACAAAACAATTTTTATTTAAGAGAGCCAGCAATGCTTTCTAAGCCATCAAGTGATTTAAGCAAAGATGAACCAGAAGTATATGAATTAAATTTCCCCTCCAGTCCTATAGAAATCCAATAAATAAATTAAATGCATGTGGATTTAAAAATTAAAGGCCGAGAAGGCTTGAGGCAAAGTGCATTTGACATTTGAAATAATAGAAACCTGAGAGGAGGCATGTAGCAAGATGTGCCCTTACGTGGTGTGATGGGGACCCTTGGTCACTGCTCTGCCTGACTCTGTGTTTACAGAGCATAATGGCATTACGGGGAGATTCAATAAAACTCCCTGGGCGACAGGTGTGACTTGAGTGCCATCATTTAGAAGACAGTGTCAGTGTGGGCTTGAGCTCAGCCTCAACCCAGCAGGGCTGTGACTGCTGGGCTCTCAATTCCTTCAAAGGCACCTTTCCTTCTGAAGGTGTTTGCTCATAGGTCCACGGCACACCTACCCACAGGGCTGGCGATAGAGCGCCCAAGCCCGGAAATGTTCTCTCGCTTTGACCTGCCAAGTCCACCGTAACGGATCTCGCTTGAGCAAGGAACTCTGAGATGTGGCCAAACTGTCTGTACAAGGAGATTCATCACTCTGACATTCAACATAGCAAAAAAACGTTTAAGCAAGCACATGTTCAACAATAGGGGATTGGATAAATCATTGTTGTAGATCCTATTTCACACAGTAGTTAAAGCAATAGGTATGAGTTTGAGACCTGGCTTAGCCACCCACTGGCTTTGGCACTTGGGCCATTTCTATATGTAACCTCTCTGAGCCTTGGCTCCCTCATCTGTAAAATGGGGGTGATAACATTACCTGTGGGCCTATTGAAAGGGTGAAATGAGACAATACAAGTAAAGCCGTTATTCAATGCTTGATCACTGTAATTGCTTAACTACTGGCATCATAATTATGAATATATATATATATATATATTAGTATGTATTCATATATATGCATAGGACTGTTATATAACTATTACAAATCCTATTGTTTAAAGACTAATTGATAGCATGAGAAATGCTCATAATATCTTATTAAGTATAAGAAATAGAATACAAAACTGAACATAAAATGTAACTCAATTCCATTAAAAGAAACATCTGATCAGATTGGCGGAGGAAACCATCAAAATGCTGTCAATGGCTAACTTGTCTGATGGGGAGGATATGGATGATGTAAATTCTGGTTTTTATGCCGTATGGCCAGCAGCCGTGGGCGTCGCTGTCGTGGCCATGCCCATGCAGGTTCACACTGGATTCGGGCAGACAATAAAGAAACAGTGGAGCCAAAAAATGGTGGGCCCTTTCTTTATTTAAGTCTCATACTGGCTGACAAACACACAGGGCTCCCAAAGCCCTGACACATTCTCTGACTCTACAACCAGAATCTTCTCCGGTTTCTCCTAGAATTAAAGGCCTCATCAGTCTCAGCAGAGCTCACAAAGCCCCTCAGCTCTGGTTCCCCATCTGCAAACCTTCTCTCTCCTTGCCAGCACGGCTTCTCCTTCAGCACTCTGCATTCTCTCTGCTCTCACTCTCCAAAGATGGCTTCCTTTTGCCTCTTCTCCTTCTCTGCTCTTTTCAAAACTTTCTGGAGCAAAAATGCTCTCCTCCAGCAAACATTAGCAAAACAATGGTCCTTCCCAAGCAGGAAGTAATTTGCAGATTCACAGACCACATATACCTGGCCCTGCCCAGTGCCATTTTGTAACAATAAAAGTGAGCAGACTCAAAAAATACAAATTTTACAAACACATTTGCCCGACATATGCCTTTCCTCTATATTCAAAATTATTAACCTAGATCATATATTACTTTGTATATGTTCCTTTTAAATAATATTTATTAGTTTACTTAATAGTTAAATAGAAAAGAAAAGAGCAAAATAAACCCACTATCTTATTACCCAGAAAATTCTTTTGGCACTTTTTTTTTTAAAGGACTTTATGATTAGAAAATGGAGGGCCTCACTAAGTACAAAATTAATGGTGTAACTTCCCATCAGCCCACACCCTCTGTTCATTCCCACCCAAAGGTAAACACAGTTAATAGTCCTCTTCAAGGGGGGAAAAACAAAATCAGAATTTATCAGTGCAGAGAGATCTATCTCATTTGTTTAATTTTTATCAAGTCTTGTTTACATTCCATTCCAGGAAAATTGTTGATTTCAAAACCCTCTGACCACCACCCACCTTGGGCCACCACCGGCCCCCTTGCAGCCCAGCCAAGTTAGCAGTTCATCTGAGAGTTCTTTGCTATCGGTTCCTACGCATTTACTTATGTAATGACATCCTCATGTGGCACATGGCATTGCAGGGGGGCTTTTCTTTCTGATGTAAATAGTACCGCCCTCCACACATCATTTAAACCAAGCACAGTTTTTTACAGCATGGGTATACCATCATGTTTTCAGCTCTTCCCCTATGCATGGGTATTTACCCTCATTACCATTTGTATTGATCAGTTTTATAATCAAAATGAAATAATCATTGTTTTTAGGCTTCCTTTTCACTAAACCTAAAATATATACACAAATTTTAAATGGGATGTTGGAAGGAGAGAATTCAGAGTTCACGTGGCTTCCTTGAGTAATGAATCAATGAGCCCTCTTGGTAGTTTCATGGGGTTCATCCCCTTCTATGCCCTGTATAGGGACTGTGCAACTTCTACCACACCAGCCCTCAGAGGTCAGCACTCCTCCAGATTCACCTCCACTGCCTTGAGGCTTCCCTACACACATGCCCTCTTCTCCGACCTCCAGTGAGCCCCACAAGCCAGGTTCCAGTTCTCCCCGCAGCCAGGAGGTAGCAGGGAGGGTCTTGGACTTGCTCTCCCAGCTCATCACTGATGACAATACACAAAGGGGTCAGACAGAAACTTCTCCTATTTTTATACCTTAACAACAGAGAAGTTGATACCCTGAAGTGAAATGCTACTATACTACATCATTTCCACAACTAGTCTGAAAGTTTGAGGTAAACCTAACACACGTGGCTCAGGCTTAATGGTCAGTCTTTCAATTCATTATAGCCCTTTGCTGCTGTGTGCGTCTTTCCAATCTCCAGTGTCAGTGTCCTTGCTGTTGCCCACTGCCCAACAGTTAGTGCTGAGTGGGCCAGGATGTGGCTGTCCATGCCTGAAACAGAAGCAGTGTTAAGAAAGAGGACAGGTAGCCTGACCTGTGGTGGCGCAGTGGATAAAGCATCGACCTAGAAACACTGAGGTCGCCAGTTCAAAACCCTGGACCTGGTCAAGTCACATATGGGAATTGATGCTTCCTGCTCCTCCCCCCTTCTCTCTCTCTGTATCCCTCTCTCTCCTCTCTAAAATGAATAAATTAAAAAATATATTAAAATAAAAAGTTCTAAAAATAATAAAACCAGCTTGGGGGGCAAGATGGCAATGGAGTAGGCGGCTGTACCAACTTCCAACTCCCAGAACCAAAGTGGATTATAACTTAATTTTAAGAACCATCATCTGGATAAACCAACGTTGAACTAAACTAAGAGGACTCTTCAACCAAGGAACACTGAAGAAGTCACATTGATTCTGGTAGGAAAAGTAAAAACATGGAAAGGGTTGCCCAGCTCCCTGGAGTGAAAGGCAGCCCAGAGAGATGCACATGGCGGGAAGAGAGGTTAGCAGAAGGTTAGGGACCTGGGTCCTGGGAACAAAGCCCCAGCCTACAGACCCAGAACTTAGAAGAGGCATATGGACAGTATTTACCTGTGAAACAGGTTAGGATACTGTTTGTGAGAAAGAAACAGTTGTCTCAGACCCAGGATTCTTCTTAAAGGGGAGGCGCAGAAAACCTCTCTCACAACCACTCACCCGGGACTCCGGGGGACAGGGAGAGAGGAGAGGACCAGAGCAGCGGGAAGAGAGTGCTGTCTGGAAGGCACAGGGAGAAAAGCTTTGAGGGACAGCCACCCTAAACCCTGGGCTGAGTCACTCCACAAATCTGAAACAATATTTCCCCTGGAACCAGCATGGGGAAGCAGGAGACCAGCCAAACAAGCTCCCCTGCGGCAATTAGAGCACAGTCGCTTAGAAGGAGGGAGCTTTCAGGACTACAGAATGGAGTGTTAGGGTCTGAGCTGCAGCATCCCCACCCACACTGCTGAGGGTTTGCTGGAGGGCAGGCAGCGGCATGATGCGGAAACGCAGAGGCCGAGCCAGCCCGCGTGAGCTCGGTCTAGCCCAGTAGGGATGAAGGGGACGCGCGAAAGTGGTCCGGCGGTTGCGGGCCACCTGCAACCCCACCTGAGGGGGAAAAGCGGGAGCCTGGAACGGGCAGAGATCCGCTGCTGGGCAGGGGCGAGCGGGCACGCAGCCTCACCCGGCCTCCAAGGCTTAAAGCCCTGCACCAACTGCCTTTGCCCACGGAGGTGGGGCGGAAGCCAGGGCTCACAGCTGAGCACCCACCAGCAGCCCCTCCCGCCAAGGAGCCGAGGTTTGCGGGGGCGGGGTGGAAGCCCAGAAATGAACAGAGGCTCGCAGCTGAGCGTGGGCCCACGGCCCAGCCCAAGGAGCCAGCTGACAGGGACCTGCAGCTGAGCAAAAGTGCTCACCCCTGCCCTTGGTGCCCAGGCTTGTGGCCCAAGTGTGGTGCGCAATCCCACCCATGAAGGAGGGGTGAAGGCCAACACCAGCTGAGGCTTGTAGAGCCGGGCACAAGAACACAGCCCCTCCTGCGGAGGCGAGGCAGAAACCGCAGCAACAGCCGAAGCAGCCGGCGCCAGCAACGCCCATACCCAATCGCCCTAGGAAGCGGCAGAGGGGGTGAGGGGCCTGCAGACATACCACACCTAGGGAACACAAAGGCAACACCCATTGGACTCCAGTGGCCAAACCCTTCTTATACACAGACAAAATGGGCAGGCAGAGAAATGCAACCCAAATGAATCAAGAAAAATCCCCAGAGAAGGACCTGAATGAATCAGATATAACCAAATTACTGGATGTAGAATTTAAAATGATTGTTAGGACGTTCAAAGAGCTTAGAGCAACAATGGATGGTCATTATGAACACATAAATAAAGAGATAGCAAGTATAAAAAAGGAAATTGAAATAATAAGAATCAGACAGAAATGACAAATACAATATCAGAATTGAAGACCACAATGGAAAGAATTAAAAGCAGGATGGATGAAGCTGAGGATCGAATCAGCGAGTTAGAGGACACAATAAACAAAGGCACAGAAGCAGAGCAGAAAAAAGAAAAGAGACTCAAAAAATCTGAGGAAACTCTAAGGGAGCTAGCTCTGTGACAACATGAAGAGAAATAACATACGCATCATAAGGGTTCCTGAAGAAGAAGAGAAAGAACAAGGGATAGAAACTTTGGTCATTCAAATCATAGCTGAAAACTTCCCTAAATTAAGGCTGGAAAATGTTTCACACGTTCAAGAGGCACAGAGAACTCCATTAAAGAGAAACCCAAAGCAATCTACACCAAAACACATCATAGTTAAAATACCAAAGCTAAGTGATAAAGAGAAAAATTTAAAAGCTGCTAGAGAAAAAAAGGCTATCACCTACAAAGGAGCCCCCAAGAGGATGACATCCGACTTCTCAACAGAAACACTTGATGCCAGAAGGGAATGGCAAGATATATTCAAAGTAATGCAGAACAAGAACCTACAACCAAGACTACTTATCCAGCAAGGCTAACATTTAAAATTGAAACAAAAATAAAGAGCTTCCCAGACAAAAAAAAACCCTCAAGGAATTCATTAAAACCAAACCAATTCTGCAAGAGATGCTAAGGGGCCTGATGTGAACAAATCAAAGGAAGAAAAGAATATAGCAAAAGAGGAATACAGCTTTAAAGAATAAAATGGCAATAAACAACTACATACCAATAATAACCTTAAATGTAAATGGATTAAATGATCCAATCAAAAGACATAGGGTAGCTGCGTGGATAAAGAAACAGGACCCATACATATGCTGTCCACAAAAGACACATCTTAAAACAAAAGATGCACATAGACTGAAGTATAAAAGGATGGAAAAAAGTATTTCATGCAAATGGAAATGAAAATAAAGCAGGGGTAGCAATACTTATATCTGACAAAATGGACTTTAAAACAAAGGCTGTAGTAAGAGATAAAGAAGGACACTATGTAATAATAAAGGGAACAATTCAACAGGAAGATATAACCATTATAAATATCTACACACTGAACATAGGAGCTCTGAAATACAGAAAGCAGACTTTGATGGATATAAGGGGCGAGATTAACAGCAATACTATCATAGTAGGGGATTTCAATACCCCACTAACATCACTGGATAGATTCTCAGGAAAGAAAATTAACGAAGAAACAGCAGACTTAAAGTATACACTAGATCAACTCGATTTAATAGATATCTTCAGAACTTTTCACCCTAGAGCAGCAGAATGTACATTCTGTTCAAGCGCTCATGGTACATTCTCTAGGATAGATCACATGTTAGGACACAAAAGTGGTCTCAACAAATTTAAGAAGATTGAAATCATATCAAGCATTTTTTCTGATCACAATGCCATGAAACTCAAAATTAACCACAAAAGAAAAACTGAAAAATACTCAAACACTTGGAAACTAAATAGCATGTTATTAAATAACAAATGGATTAACAATGAGATCAAAGAAGAAATAAAAAAGTTTCTAGAAACAAATGATAATGAGAATACATCAACTCAAAATTTATGGGACACAGCAAAAGCAGTACTGAGAGGGAAGTTCATAGCACTACAGGCATACCATAAGAAGCTAGAAAAAGCTCAACTAAGCAACTTGACCATGTATCTAAAAGAACTAGAAAAACAACAGCAAGTAAAGCCCAGGAGTAGTAGCAGGAAGGAATTAATAAAGATCAGAGAAGAAATAAATGACATAGAGGCTAAAGAAACAATACAGAGCGCCTGACCTGTGGTGGCGCTGTGGATAAAGCATCGACCTGGGAACACTGAGGTCACCAGTTCAAAACCCTGCACTGGTCTAGTCAAGGCACATATGGGAGTTGATGCTTCCAGCTCCTCCCCCCTTTCTCTCTTTTTCTCTCTCTTTCTCTCACTCTGTGTCTCCTCTCTAAAAATAAATAAAATAAAAAAGAAATTAAAAAAAAAAAAGAAAGAAACAATACAGAGGATCAATGAAACCAGGAGCTGGTTCTTTGAAAAGGTAAACAAGATCCATGAACCTTTAACTAGACTCACCAAGAAATAAAAAAAAGGACTCAAATAAATAAAATTAGAAATGAGAGTGGAGAAATAACAACTGACACAACAGAAATACAAAGTATTGTAAGAAAATACTATGAAGAACTCTATGCCAAAAAACTACACAACCTAGGTGAAATGGACAAATTTCTTGAAACATATAATCTTTCAAAAATCAATCTGGAAGAATCAGAAAACCTAAACAGACCAATTACAAGAAAGGAGATCAAAACAGTATCAAAAAACTCCCAACAAGAAGCAAGATGGCGACGGAGTAGGCGGACGTACCAACTTCCAACTCCCAGAAGCAAAGTGGATTATAACTCAATTTAAAGAACCATCATCTGGATAAACCAACTATGAACTAAACTAAGTGGACTCTTCAATCAAGGAACACAGAAGAAGCCACATTGAGACTGGTAGGAATAGCGAAAACACGAAGAGGGCTGCCCAGCTCCCCAGAGCAAACGGCAGCCCGGAGAGACCCGCGGGGCTGGAGGAAAGTTTGGCGGAGAGGGAGGGACCTGGGTCCCAGGAACCACGCCCCAGCCTGCAGTCTCAGAGCCTAGAAGAGGCGTTTGGACAGTTTTGAGCTGTGAAACAAGTGAGGGAGCTCCCAGGCCTACAGTGTGGAGTATTAGGTCCCTTCCTACTCTGCTGAGGGCTGCTTAAGGGTTTGGGGCGACAGGACGCTGAAACGCGGTTCTGTCGGGTGGGCAGAGGCCAAGTCGGTGGGAGCTCGGTCTAGCCCAGAGGGTCAGAGGGGACGCGCGAAAGCGGACCGGCAGCTGCGGGCCCGCCTTTAACCCCACTTACGGGGACAAAGCGGGAGGCCAGGAATGGGCAGAAATCTGCTCTACGACCCTTCGCAGGCCAGCCCTGACCGCGGGGACCGGGCTAGGACCAGGGACGGGCAGGGGCTCGCGGCTGAGCTCACGCTGCCAGCCCCACCCCCACCCCCCAGGCCGGAGAAACCGCGGTTGGCCAGTATACGTGCGCGAGTGGGCTCCGAGCGTGGGAACGGGGTAGACCCCGAGACAAGTGGAAGCTCGCAGCTGAGCTCACGCTACTATCCCCGCCCGGCTGGAGAAACCGCGGATTGCGTTCATACGTGCACGAGCGAGCTCTGAACGCGGGGGCAGGGTAGAGTCCGGGACGAGCGGAAGTACGCAGCTGATCGGAAGCCAGCAAACACGCCCGGCCCAATAAACCTGGGTTTGCAACTCTGCGCAGAAGGGCCCTGGCCTCGAGGGCGGGGCTAAATCTCCAGACGGGCAAACGCTCACAGCTGAGAGCACGTCAAAAGCCCCACCCAACCCGCGAAACTGTGGCGAGCAGGCTCTGACTGAGGGTTCTGGGCGGAAGTCCGGAAATAGGCTGGGTCCGCAGCTGAGCAAAGGTGCTCACCTCTACCCTTGGTGCTAAGACTTGTGGCTTCAGTGACAGCCCCTCCCACGGAGGAGAGGCAGAAATCACAGCAAAAGCCACAGTGGGCTGGCGCTGGTAACGCTCATACCCAACCACCCTAGGCACCGGCAGAGGGGGTGAGGGGCCTGCAGACAGACTACACCTAGAGAACACAAAGGCAACACCTACTGGACTCCAGTGGCCACAACTTGCTTATACACAGAAATAAATGGGCAGGCAGAGGAATGCAAACCAAATGAATCAAGAGAAATCCCCAGAGAAGGACCTGAATGAACCAGATATAACCAAATTACCAGAAGCAGAATTTAGAATGATGATAGTTAGGATGTTCAAAGAAATTAGAGCAACAATGGATAGTCATTATGAACACCTAAATAAAGAGATAACAAGTATAAAAAACGAAATTGAAATAATAAAAAAGAATCAGACAGAAATGACCAATACAGTATCAGAACTGAAGACCACAATGGAAGGAATTAAAAGCACGATGAATCACGCTGAGGATCGGATCAGCGAGTTAGAGGACACAATAAACAAAGGCACAGAAGCAGAGAAGAAGAAGGAAAAGAGACTTAAAAAATGTGAGGAAACTCTAAGGGAGCTTTGTGACAACATGAAGAGAAACAACATTCGCATCATAGGGGTGCCTGAAGAAGAGGAGAGAGAACAGGAAATGGAAACTTTGTTCAATCAAATCATAGCAGAAAACTTTCCTAAATTAAGGCTGGGAAACACTCCACACATTCAAGAAGCACACAGAACTCCATTAAAGAGAAACCCAAAAAGATCTACACCAAGACACATCATAGTTAAAATACCAAAGCTAATGGATAAAGAAAAAATTTTAAAAGCTGCTAGAGAAAAAAAGGCTATCACCTACAAAGGAGCCCCCATAAGGATGACATCGGACTTCTCAACAGAAACACTTGAGGCCAGAAGGGAATGGCAAGATATAATCAAAGTAATGCAGAACAAGAACCTACAACCAAGACTACTCTATCCAGCAAGGCTAACGTTTAAAATTGAAGGAGAAATAATGAGCTTCCCAGAAAAAGAAAGCCTGAAGGAATTCATAAAAACCAAACCAATTCTGCAAGAGATACTAAGAGGCCTCTTGTGAACAGTTTAAAGGGAGGAATGAATAGAGCAAAAGAAGAATACAGCTTTAAAGAATAAAATGGCAATAAACAACTACATACCAATAATAACCTTAAATATAAATGGATTAAATGATCCAATCAAAAGACATAGGGTAGCTGCGTGGATAAAGAAACAGGACCCATACATATGCTGTCTACAAGAGACACACCTTAAAACAAAAGATGCTCATAGACTGAAGGTAAAAGGATGGAAAAAAATATTTCATGCAAATGGAAATGAAAATAAAGCAGGGGTAGCAATACTTATATCTGACAAAATGGACTTTAAAACAAAGGCTGTAGTAAGAGATAAAGAAGGACACTACATAATGATAAAGGGAACAATTCAACAGGAAGATATAACTATTATAAATATCTATGCACCAAATATAGGGGCCCCGACATACATAAAGCAGACTTTGATGGATATAAAGGGCGAGATTAACAGCAATACTATCATAGTAGGGGATTTCAATACCCCTCTAACAACACTGGATAGATCCTCAAGAAAGAAAATTAATAAAGAAACAGCAGACTTAAAGGAGACACTAGATCAACTTGATTTAATAGATATCTTCAGAACTTTTCACCCTAAAGCAGTAGAATATACATTTTTCTCAAATACTCATGGTACGTTTTCTAGGATAGACCACATGTTAGGACACAAAAATGGTCTCAATAAATTTAAGAAGATTGAAATCGTAAATCATATCAAGCATTTTCTCTGATCACAATGCCATGAAACTAGAAATTAACCACAAAAGAAAAACTGAAAAATACTCAAACACTTGGAAACTAAATAGCATGATATTAAATAATGAATGGATTAACAATGAGATCAAAGAAGAAATAAAAAAGTTTCTAGAAACAAATGATAATGAGCATACATCAACTCAAAATTTATGGGACACAGCAAAAGCAGTTCTGAGAGGGAAGTTTATTGCACTACAGGCATATCATAAGAAGCTAGAAAAAGCTCAAATAAGCAACCTGACCCTGCATCTAAAAGAACTAGAAAAACAACACAAATAAAACCCAAGACAAGTAGAAGGAAGGAAATAATAAAGATCAGAGCAGAAATAAATGACATAGAGGTGAAGGAAACAATACAGAGGATCAATGAAACCAGAAGCTGGTTCTTTGAAAAGGTAAACAAGATTGATGAACCTTTAACTAGAATCACCAAGAAAAAAGAGAGAGGACTCAAATAAATAAAATTAGAAAAGACAGTGGAGAAATAACAACTGACACAACAGAAATACAAAGCATTGTAAGAAAATACTATGAAGAACTATATGCCAAAAAATTAGACAATCTTGGTGAAATGGACAAATTTCTTGAATCATATAACCTTCCAAAAATCAATCTGGAAGAATCAGAACACCTAAACAGACCAATTACAGCAAATGAGATCGAAACAGTTATCAAAAAACTCCCAAAAAAGAAAAGTCCTGGACCTGATGTCTTCACAAGTGAATTCTATCAAAAATTCAAAGAAGAACTAACTCCTATCCTCCTCAAGCTATTTCAAAAAATTCAAGAGGAAGGAAGACTTCCAAACTTTTTTTATGAGGCGAGCATAATTCTGATCCCCAAACCGGGCAAAGACAACACAAAGAAAGAAAATTATAGGCCTATATCCCTGATGAATTTAGACGCTAAAATTCTCAACAAAATATTAGCCAACCGGATCCAGCAATATATGAAAAAAATCATACACCACGATCAAGTGGGATTTATTCTGGAGAGGCAAGACTGGTTCAATATTCGCAAATCAATCAATGTGATTCATCACATAAACAAAAGGAAGGACAAAAATCACATGATAATTTCAATAGATGCAGAAAAGGCATTTGACAAAATCCAGCACCCATTCATGCTCAAAACTCTCAGTAAAGTGGGAATACAGGGATCATTCCTTAACATGATAAAGGCCATCTACGATAAACCGACAGAAAACATCATACTAAATGGACAAAGATTAAAAGCAATCCCCTTAAGATCAGGAACCAGGCAGGGATGCCCCCTTTCACCACTCTTATGCAACATAGTTCTGGAAGTCCTAGCTACAGCAATCAGACAAGAAGAGGAAATAAAAGGCATCCAAATTGGAAAAGAAGAAGTAAAACTGTCACTATTTGCAGATGATATGATATTGTATATTGAAAACCCTAAAGAGTCAGTCCAAAAACTACTGGACCTTATAAATGAATTCAGCAAGGTGGCAGGATATAAAATTAATACTCAGAAATCAGAGGCATTTCTATATACCAACAATGAACTGTCAGCAAAAGAAATTAAGGAAACAATCCCCTTCACTATTGCAACCAAAAAAATAAAGTATCTAGGAGTAAATTTAACCAAGGAGGTTAAGGACTTGTACTCGGAAAATTATAGAACATTGATAAAAGAAATCAAGGAAGATACAAACAAGTGGAAGCATATACCGTGCTCATGGCTAGGAAGAATAAACATCATTAAAATGTCTATATTACCCAAAGCAATTTATAAATTCAATGCAATACCAATTAAGATACCAATGACATACTTCAAAGATATAGAACACATATTCCAAAAATTTATATGGAACCAAAAAAGAACACGAATAGCCTCAGCAATCTTAAAAAGAAAAAATAAAGCAGGAGGTATCACTCTTCCAGATATCAAGGTTTACTATAAGGCCATTATACTCAAGACAGCCTGGTACTGGCATAAGAACAGGCACATAGATCAATGGAACAGAACAGAGGACCCAGAAATAAACCCACAGCTTTATGGACAACTGATATTTGACAAAGGAGGAAAGAGCATACAATGGAGTAAAGACAGCCTCTTTAACAAATGGTGTTGGGAAAATTGAACATCTACCTGCAAAAAAATGAAACTAGACCATCAACTTACACCATTCACAAAAACAAACTCAAAATGGATAAAAGACTTAAATGTAAGCCGTGAAACCATAAGCATCTTAGAAGAAAACATAGGCAGCAGGTTATCCGACATCTGTAGCAGCAGTATATTTGCCGATTTATCTCCACGGGCAACTGAAATAAAAGGCAAGATAAACAAATGGGACTATATCAAACTAAAAAGTTTTTGCACAGCTAAAGACAATAGGAACAGAATAAAAAGACAAACCACACAATGGGAGAACATATTCGACAGCACATCTGATAAGGGGTTAATAACTAAAATTTATAAAGAACTTATAAAACTCAACACCAGGAAGACAAACAACCCAATCAAAAAATGGGCAAAAGAAATGAATAGAAATTTCTCCAAAGAGGACATACAGATGGCCAGTAGGCATATGAAAAAATGCTCAACATCACTAATCATTAGAGAATGCAAATTAAAACCACAATGAGATATCACCTCACACCAGTCAGAATGGCACTCATCAGCAAAACAACACAGAATAAGTGCTGGCGAGGATGTGGAGAAAAGGGAACCCTTCTGCATTGCTGGTGGGAATGCAGACTGGTGCAGCCACTGTGGAAAATAGTTTGGAGATTCCTCAGAAAATTAAAAATCGAACTGCCTTTTGACCCAGCTATCCCACTTTTAGGAATATACCCTAAGAACACCATAGCACTGTTCGAAAAGAAGAAATGCGCCCCCATGTTTGTGGCAGCATTGTTCACAATAGCGAAGATCTGGAAACAGCCCAAGTGTCCGTCAGAAGACGAGTGGATTAAAAAGCTATGGTACATATATACTATGGAATACTACTCAGCCATAAGAAACGATGACATCGGATCATTTATAACAAAATGGATGTACCTTGATAACATTATACGGAGTGAAATAAGTAAATCAGAAAAAAAGAAAAACTGAAAACAGCATGATTCCATACATAGGTGGGACATAAAAGTGAGAATATGAGACATGGACAAGAGAGTGGTGGTTATGGGATGGGGGGAGGGAGGGAAGAGTGGGATAGGGAGGAGGGGAGGGACACAGGGTAAACCAGATAGAAGGTGACAGAGGACAATTTGACTTTTGGTGATGAGTATGCAACACAATTAAATGATAAGATAACCTGGAGATGTTTTCATTGTACATATGTACCCTGATTTATTGGTGTCACCCCATTAGAATTAATAATAATAAAATATATATATAAAAAAATAAAAATAAAAATAAAATTTAAAAAAAAAACTCCCAACAAAGAAAAATCCTGGGCCTGTTGGCTTCACAAGTGAATTCTACCAAAAATTCAAAGAACTAACTCCTATCCTTCTCAAGCTATTTCAAAAAATTCAAGAGGAAGGAAGACTTCCAAACTCCTTTTACAAGGCGAGCATAATTCTGATCCTGAAACCGGGCAAAGACAACACAAAGAAAGAAAATTATAGGCCAATATCCTATAGATGCTAAAATCCTCAACAAAATATTAGCCAACCGGATCCAGCAATATATGAAAAAAATTATACACCATGATCAAGTGGGATTTATTCTGGAGAGGCAAGGCTGGTTCAATATTCGCAAATCAATCAATGTGATTCATCACATAAAAGGAAGGACAAAAATCACATGATAATTTCAATAGATGCAGAAAAGGCATTTGATAAAATCCAGCACCCATCCATGATCGAAACTCTCAGTAAAGTGGGAATACAGGGAACATTCCTTAACATGATAAAGGCCCTCTATGACAAACCCACAGCCAACATCATATTAAATGGGCAAAAATTAAAAGCAATGCCCTTAAGATCAGGAACCAGGCAGGGGTGTCCCCTTTCACCACTCTTATTCAACATAGTTCGGAAAGTCTTAGCCACAGCATTCAGACAAGAAGAAATAAAATCCATCCAAATTGGAAAAGAAGAAGTAAAATTGTCATTACTTGCAGATGATATGATATTGTATATAGAAAACCCTAAAGTCTCAGTCAAAAAACTCCTGGACCTGATAAATGAATTCAGCAAGGTGGCAGGATATAAAATTAATACTCAGAAATCAGAGGGATTTTTATATACCAACAATGAACTGTCAGAGAGAGAAATTAAGGAAACAATCCCCTTCAACCAAAAAGAATAAAGTACCTAGGAGTAAATTTAACCAAGGAGGTTAAAGACTTGTACTTGGAAAATTATAAAACATTGATAAAAGAAGTCAAGGAAGATACAAACAAGTGGAAGCATATACCGTGCTCATGGTTAGGAAGAATAAACATCATTAAAATGTCTATATTACCCAAAGCAATTTATAAATTCAATGCAATACCAATTAAAATACCAATGATGTACTTCAAAGATATAGAACACGTATTTCAAAAATGGAACCAAAAAAAGAACACGAATAGCCTCAGTAATTTTAAAAAGGAAAAATAAAGCGGAAGTATCACTCTTCCGGATAAAGGTTTACTACAAGGTCATTGTACTCAAGACAGCCTGGTACTGGCATAAGAACAGGCACATAGATCAATGGAACAGAACAGAGAACCCAGAAATAAACCCACACCTTTATGGACAACTGATATTTGACAAAGGAGGAAAGAACATACAATGGAGTAAAGACAGCCTCTTTAACAAATGGTGTTGGGAAAGTTGGACATCGACTTGCAAAAAAATGAAACTGGATCATCAACTTACACCATTCACAAAAACAAACTCAAAATGGATAAAAGACTTAAATGTAAGCATGAAACCATAAGCACAGTGGTTCTTAACCTGGGTTCTATCAAACCCTAGGGATTCAATGAGTCGGTCTCAGGGGTTCGGAGAAGCCTCTGCCTCGAAGGCCAGAATAAAGTAATACTGTAATTTGTTGTGAGTTCATGCGCTTTGTTGGTTTTGTTCTTTGAGCAAGGTGATGTTTATGCACGGCTCATTTTGTGCACCTGTAAAAAAAAAAACATATACCTATGTCGTGAATTTGGTAAAGAAAATCATTTTATTTATCACTAAAGAAGGGTTCAGTGAATGCGCATATGAAACTGGTGGGTTCAGTACCTCAAAAAAGGTTAAGAACCACTGCATAAGCATCTTAGAAGAAAACATAGGCAGTAAGCTGTCTGACATCTCTCACAGCAATATATTTGCTGATTTAGCTCCATGGGCAAGTGAAATAAAAGACAGCATAAACAAATAGGACTATATCAAACTAAAAAGTTTTTGCACAGCTAAAGACAATAAGAACAGAATAAAAAGACAAACCACACAATGGGAGAACATATTCTATAATACGTCCGATAAGGGGTTAATAACCAAAATTTATAAAGAACTTATAAAACTCAACACCAGGAAGACAAACAATCCAATCAAAAAATGGGCAAAAGAGATGAATAGACATTTCTCCAAAGAGGACATACAGAT
This sequence comes from Rhynchonycteris naso, assembly GCA_037038555.1. NCBI lineage: Eukaryota > Metazoa > Chordata > Mammalia > Chiroptera > Emballonuridae > Rhynchonycteris > Rhynchonycteris naso. The sequence goes on from CM072996.1 coordinate 301,667,426, forward strand.
GGCCAATAGGCATATGAAAAAATGCTCAACATCACTAATCATTAGAGAAATGCAAATTAAAACCACAATGAGATATCACCTCACACCAGTCAGAATGGTGCTCATCAGCAAAGCAACACAGAATAAGAGCTGGCGAGGATGTGGAGAAAAGGGAACCCTCCTACACTGCTGGTGGGAATGCAGACTGGTGCAGCCACTGTGGGAAACAGTATGGAGATTCCTCAAAAAATTAAAAATTGAACTGCCTTTTGACCCAGCTATCCCACTTTTAGGAATATACCCTAAGAACACCATAGCACTGTTCGAAAAGAAAAAATGCGCCCCCATGTTCGTGGCAGCATTGTTCACAATAGCGAAGATCTGGAAATAGCCCAAGTGTCCGTCAGAGGACGAGTGGATTAAAAAGCTATGGTACATATATACTATGGAATACTACTCAGCCATAAGAAATTATGGCATCGGATCATTTACAACAACATGGATGGACCTTGATAACATTATACTGAGTGAAGTAAGTAAATCAGAAAAAAGTAAGGAGTATATGATTCCATACATAGATGGGACATAAAAATGAGATTCAGAGACATGGACAAGAGTGTGCTGGCTACCCGGGGGGTGACGGTTGGGGGGAGGGGCACAAATAAAACCAGATAGAAGGTGACGGAGGACAATTTGACTTTGGGTGATGGGTACGCAATATAATCAAATGTCAAAATAACCTGGAAATATTTTCTCTGAACATATGTACCCTGATTTATCAATGTCACCCCATTAAAATTAATAAAAAATAAAGTATTTCTTAACCTCTTCAATAATAATAATAATAATAATAAAACCAGATAGAAGGTGACGGAGAACAATTTAACTTTGGGTGATGAGTATGCAACAATCAAATGTCAAGGAGATGTTTTCTCTGAACATATGTACCCTGATTTATCAATGTCACCCCATTAAAATTAATAAAACAGAAGACAGGAAGCCCTGGCCAGTTGGCTCAGTGGTAGAGCATCAGCCTGGGCATGTGGAAGTCTGGGGTTCAACTCCCCGTCAGGGCACGCAGGAGAACCGAGCATCTGCTTTTCCACTCTTCCACCCTTCTATCTCTCTCTCTTTCTCTTTCTTCTCCTGCCACAGCCAGGGCTCAATTGGTTCGAGTGCATTGGCTCAGGTGCTAAAATAGCTCAGTTGCAAGCATTGGCCCCAGATGAGAATTTCCAGGTGGACCCCGCTCAGGGCACAGGCAGGGGTCTGTCTCTTTGTCTCCTGTCCTCTCACTTGGAAGAAGAAGGAAAAAAGAGAGAGAGAGAGAGAAGGCTGGGAGTGATCCCCCTCGCCTGCCCCACTGGAGATCAAAGATCCCAAATACTGTTACTGCTGGAGGAAAGCTAAGACAGCCACGTTCACGTCCATTCTTTTACAGATAACACAGGCTTGAAGAGGGGAAATGACTGTGAGAGCTCCCACAGCTAGTTAAAGCCAGAGAAGGGAGGGTCAGCATCCCCAGGATGAGGCTTCCTCATTCAGGGTTTTTGCCACGATCAGTTGAGATACCAGGCTCCCTGATTGCTAAGCAGCTCCCACATTGTCCCTGAATTCATAAAGGAAACTTTTTTTCATTTGGATAAGGTTCAGATTAAGAAGTAGGAAACAAAATCGGAGGTGGAGAAGAGGCAAGGGGAGTGTGTGTGTGTGTGTGTGTGTGTGTGTGTGTGTGTGTGGTGTGTGTGTGTGTGTGGTGTGTGTGTGTGTGTGTGTGTGTGGTGTGTGTGTGTGTGTGTGGTGTGTGTGTGTGTGTGTGTGTGTGTGTGTGTGTGTGTGTTGCAGACAGGAAGTGATGTGAGTGTTCAGGAGAGCTGCTGCCACACTGACTTGCCCCTTCTGCTCCTACCACCGGGCTTCCTGGTCACACCAGCTGCACTTCCCAAAGCTCATCCCTTCCTGGCCTGCCACTGACGAATTGCATTGATTTACAAAACAGACAACTCTGCAATTGCCTGAGTACATTTAATCTTTTCAAATTAAGCCAACTTCACATTCGGCATACCATATGGAATTCTTCAGGGTGTTTATAAACACAGTTACACTTCAGCCCTCGTCCACTCCGCTTCTACTGTAGCAGAAATAGTACAGAGAGCCAAAGCCATGCAGATTGAAGGGATGGCTGGCTATCAGGCCAAATCCTGTCAGAGGCGGAAGAGACTTTAGACATCATCTGGTCCAGAGGCTGCACCCTCGAGGCTCAGGAGCTGAATTCGGTACACAGGCTTGTTGGGTTTGGCTCTCTTTGTGTTTCTGAACGTTTTTGCGCCAACATTTAAGAATTGGAAGATTCCACATAAAAATCCAGACTTCCTGCCTCTTTTTGGAAAGAACTGGAAATGTGGTCACACTGAGCCCTCATTTCCACACTAAACAACCAGCTGGAGACAAGTAATAGTAGAAGACAGAGGTACCTCTGCCAGGGGGCTCTTTCCCATTGGCTGTGATTCCCACCCACCCCGTTATCTTACACTAAAGATCTGCATCACTCATTCTCAGTACCTGCCGGGCCCTTGAAGGCTTTTGGGTCTGCCATCCTTACCTAAATCAAGACCTTTCTTTCCAGAAGAAGAAACTGAGTCTTGAATGCCAACATGAGGTGCCTAATGGCATATAATTGACAGATGACTGACCAGGGATCTGGTTCATAATACGCAGCGGGAACAGCCAGGTTGACACGAGGGTGGAGGGTGGGGGGAGAATGGGAGGGGGCGAGGAAGAGAGAGCACAAGGCAGTCCCCAAACCCAAGGATTTCCAGACAAGCCAGAGAGAACCGTGGACTTCCTCCGCCCGTGGGGTTGGCTGTGGGGAGGATGAAGAAAGGCCAGCTCATTTGCCCTATGTTCTGAGAGCCTGAAAGACCGCAGATGACTTCGGGATGAGAGGAGAAGGGGAGATCTTTGATCCTTGGCCTTTGCAGGCATCCATCCATGCATCCACGCAACGTTCATTGCCTTTCACAAACTACTTTAGTCTCTGGGGAGCCAAAGGTATGAAATCTTGCTTTGAGCCTCCAAGGAGCTTACAGCTGAGCAAAGAAGAACAGACATGCAAACCCCGGGAATTCCAACAGCTCTTCTCTCTCTTCTAGTCACGTCTGGAGGTGGAGGGCAGCGCGGCTCAGGGGTTTAGTGTGAAATAACAGAGAACGGTATCGGTCTATGTTCCCAACCCCTGTTCCTAGCACAGAGTGCCTGAAAACCATGTCATGTCCTGGGAGAGAGAAGTATCTTTTGTTATCATGAGGTGACCCCAGGGGGACTTCTGGATGACATCTGGATGAGGAATGGTCATTCCTTGAGAAAGAAGAAGGGCTGAAAATGGAGTAATGATCAATTATTCTCCTGTGATGAGGCCTCCGTAAAAACTCCAGTTCTGGTGTGACCAGTTGGTGGCACAGTGGATAGAGAGTCGGACTGGGATGCGAAAGACCCAGGTTCGAGACCCTGAGGTTGCCAGCTTGAGCGCGGGCACATCTGGCTTGAGCAAAAGCTCGCCAGCTTGGACTCTGGCTCCAGCAAGGGGTTGCTCAGTCTGTTGAAGGCCCGCAGTCAAGGCACATATGAGAAAGCAATCAATGAACAACTAAGGTGTCACAAGGAAAAACTAATGATTGATGCTTCTCATCTCTTTCCGTTCCTGTCTGTCTGTCCCTATCTATCCCTCTCTCTCTGACTCTCTCTCTCTCTGTCCCTGTAAAAAAACAAAACAAAAAACCTCCAGTTCTGGGTTCAGAGAGCTTCGAGGTGGGTGAGAAGGCTGTGGTGCAGGTGAGGACCCACTGGGAGAGGGCGTGGAAGCTCTGCACCCCTCCCGCATACCTTGCTGTACGCATCACTTCCTTCAGGATGTTCATCGTTGTCCTTTTTCATCTCCTTTTACAATAAACTGGCAAAGCTAAGTGTTTCCCCGAGTTCTGTGAGCCACTCTCTCAAATTAATGAAATCCAATGTGGTGAGGGTCATGGGATCGATTGAGTTCTAGCCAAGTGGGACAGAAATTGTGGGGGAACTTGAGAACCGACTGCTTGTGATTGATACCTGAAGACGGTAGTATCACAATTGAGTTTAATTGTGAACACCCAGCGGGTGTCCAGGAATGGTTGGGTGAAGGGAAAACCCACACCTTCGTGACCAGGAGTGTCAGAAGTGAGGTGTTTGTTCTACATGAGTAGTAAAGGAGAAAGACACACCGGAGGTCACAAGACTGGGTTGGTTTTGTTTGTTTGTTTGTTTGTTTCACACATTAAGGTACGATGCTGATTTGCAAACTTGGACTCAAATGCTGATCCTGTGCCCTCTTGGACAAAATGTTTCTCGTCAAAGCCTCAGTTTTCACACCCATATAAAGTAATTAAATGTCAACCGTATAGACTTCTTGTGTGGAAACATCTGACATGTCCTTTGCACAGAGTAAGCATTCACTGATTGGTGAAACCAATAATTCTTTTTCTAGAGGGCTCTCTTCCTTCCTCTGCCACTCATTCTTCAATACTTTTTTCCCCCGTTTCCTTTCTTCCTCTCTAGTTTGCTCCAGATGCTGTTTTAAATAAAGTCTTTGAATATTTTCATCACGGGGTGTTGGGCAGGCCTTATAACAAAAAGTGCCTGCACTTATGCAAATAAACCCACGTGGCCTTGACTTCCGCAAGCAGTGTGATGTTTGTGCTACTTCTTTGAAGGACAGAAAATTACTAAGGAGTGAATCCTTAATTATTTGGTCTCTTATTCTCATGGGGTATCTCGGTTGACGCTCCTGCTCTGGAGTTCTCCCACACAAAAATTCTTCTGAGCCTGGAGCATTCCAGATTCAGAGGTGAAACAAAGAACTGGGAAACCTTAGATGTTAATCCCAGGATGGAGGCTGGTTCCCTTGTCGGCCACAGGCAAATTATCTTCCCTTTCCCTACCAGAAATGCAATCAATTATTCCTGGCCCCACTTGAGGGCTGCGAGACTTAATTAAGCTTTTGGAAGATGGTTGTTAGTTAACCTAATTCTCTTCGTAAACTAACAATCCTCTGCTTTCTTAATCGCGCCTCCCAAATTTTCATAAATTAGTCCAATTTTCCTAAAGTCAGAATGTAGGATGACTCTTCTTCTACTAACTCGCTTCTATAAATGGCTTTTAATGATCTTATTACCACTTTCCCATAAACAGGCCCAGGGCAGAAAGGTTCTGATGAAGAGATTGTACCTCAGGGGTGATGAAGACAAGAGACGCCTGAAAGAGACCTATCCTCTTCAGTGTTATCTTCGTCCTTGAAGACTCAGAAGTGTCAGGGCCCCTTGGTCCTTGTAGGCACCCTAACGAGAATTGCTGGTTAGATTAAACTCGTTTATTTCACAGTGGCATAAACAAAGAGACCCTCCTGGCACGAGCAAAAGTCCCTTAGATATAAGTTCAAATCCTCACTCCACCTCTTCCTAGCTGTGTGACCTTGAACATTTGCTCAACTTCGCAATCTGTTTATCTGTACAATGACGATAGTAGAGTGTCCTCCCCAGTCTTGTCATAAGGAAGAAGTGAAGTTATATGAGTTCTCTCTTCAGGTTCCCTTTTAGAGACTTGTACATCTCTCCAGTTTCCACTGGATTATGATAACCCCCTGGAGGACAGGGATTGCTCTAGTGCCGTGATGGCGAACCTATGACACGTGTCAGCACTGACACGCGTAGCCATTTTCCATGATACATGTGGCCGCATACCAGAGAAGTATGGGTCGCATGCCAAGAAGAACGTTTCATCCTCGGCTCCTGCAAGGCCAGGTACAGTAGCCGAGGATAAAACATTTGCTGTAGTGTAGACACTCTGTGCTGGAGGTCTGTAGGCCAAAACAACAGAACTCCAGCACAGTGCGTCTAGTTCTGGGACTTCCGGTTAGCCCGTTTTTCTTGAAGTGACACACCACCCGAGTTATGCTTGGGTTTTTTTGGGCGAATTTTGACACACCAAGCTCAAAAGATTGCCCATCACTGCTCTGGTATATCCGGCCTTTCTCAACAGAGATTCCACAAGAGAATTCAACTCATGGAAAATTAGGTGAGTGACTATTTTCTCAATTCTCCCAAGGATGATAGGCAACTAGGACCAAGTTAGATGCAAAAGATGGAAGGTAATTTATTACATACAATGGATGCCTTAAGACATTAGGGCATAATTCTTTCCTGCAACCAGATTAAGAAGCACTGGTAACACCAATCAGTTTATAAAAAATAAACTCCAAACTTTTATTGGTTTAATATAATAGAAGCTTTATGTCTAATGGGTGTTCCAAATTGGCAGGAGCAAAATAATTCAGAGCTTCCCAGCTGTCCATGCTCATCTGCATTAAAGGGAATGAACAAGGAGGAGTGAGGTTTTCTGTTCAGGTTCCATTAGCTTAAATGCAGACACAGGGCCAGTCTCAACATCAGTGGAGGCTGGGAAAGATAATTGCTCTGCGGAGCCAGGGAAAAAGAGAAAATGCTAGCAGGTCTCCGCCGTATACAAGTATTGTCCTCTTGGTGTTTACACTAGCATATAGTGTGATACAGTAGCTGACAGAGTTCCATAAATTGTTTAATTTATCAATGAATGAGTGTATTAATCATTCATTCATTTTATCAATCCTCCCAGCTTGACTTGCTCTGTTTATCTCGTGTCCAATTTCTCCTGGAGCCTTTCTTCTAGCTAGCTCCCACAGTAAGGCCCTGATCAATTAATCGGTAACATTAAACAGTGTTTGGAAAGAGTACTTGACCTCAATTTTTTGGATTTGAGTCTCAGCTGGATCAGGTACCCGCTAGGTGACCTGGGGCCAGTTGCTTTATATCTATCCTTACAGATAGGGATTACATGCTCCTTGTCTATAGTGAAACAGTGGTTTGTGGCCGATCTCATGGTTTGGGGGAAGACCACAGGACTTAATGTAAGTTAAGGTACTTTGGGCAATATCACACACATGTGAGTGCTATTGATATCCCTTGTTATTAGCTGGAAAAACTTAACGCATTTCTCCCCAAAGGGCATCTGCATTATGAGAGAATATCCTGAACAGATTTCTAGTGGTAAAATATCAGGCACTTCCTTGCACTGCCATGATTTCTCCCCAATGTTTCTGTTTCCTAGTAGTTGCATGATAACGACTTCAGAAAGTGTCCTCACAGGGAAACCAGATACAAGGCTGTTTGAATCAGTAGTGAGTTGCTCCAGTATAGGGAAGAACGTGCAAATCTGAGATAGTTATGTCAATGAGAGTCAAACCGACCTGGGAACAGGGAAGGGAAGAGATGAGAGAAAGAGGGAGGGAGGCAGGGAGGAGGCAAGGAGGGGGGCCACCCACACCTGCATTGTGTGTCTCTGGCAACACAGCTGAATATCAACTGACTCAATTGGATTGTTTCCTCTAAAGCGAAGGGTTATGGAATATCAGGGGGAGATTCAAGGTTTATAAATTCTTCCAATAGCGGTGGAGGGGAGCCTGTGTCATTTGCATGGAAACTAATCTAGGTAAATTCTAAACTAAACCATTCATCTTTTGTGGAACAAAAATTTTAAGGGTAACCTGTTGTCAGGAGTCCCTTATCTCTTGGGAAAGGAAGGGGGCAGTGGTGTTATAGAAAAACACTGATGGTCCAACCAGGCAGTGCCACAATGGATAGAGTGTTGGCCTGGGATGTTGACGACTCAGGTTTGAAACCCCGAGGTCACAGGTTTGAGTGGGGGCTCATCCAGCTTGAGCACAGGGTCACTGGCTTGAGTGTGGGATCATAGTCATGACCCCATGTTCGCTGGCTTGAGCCCAAAGGTCACTGGCTTGAGCGAGAGTAACTGGCTCAACTGGAGCCCCATGGTCAAGACACATGTGAGAAAGCAATCAATGAACAACTAAGGTGCCGCAATAAAGAATTGATGCTTCCCATCTCTCTCCCTTCCAGTCTGTCTCCCTCTCTCTCTCTTTCCCTCTCTTTGACTAAAACATAAATAAAATAAATAAAAATAAAAACACTGATGGAGGAGCCAGGTAGAGCCAGGTGCAGATTTTTGCTCTGCACTTATTTTTAATTAAACTTTAGGAAAACCTCTCTGAGTTTTTGGAGGTAGTAATTCCTGTGTCAAAGGTTTGTTAAAAAGACTAGCTAGCCTGACCAGGCAGTGGCGCAGTGGATAGAGCGTTGGACTGGGATGCGGAAGACCCAGGTTCAAGACCCTGAGGTCGCCGGCTTGAGCACGAGCCCATCTGGCTTGAGCAAAGAGCTCGCCAGCTTGGACCCAAGTTCACTGGCTCCAGCAAGGGGTTGCTCGGTCTGCTGAAGGCCCGCGGTCAAGGCACATGTGAGAGGGCAATCAATGAACAACTAACGTGTAGCAATGGCAATGAAAAACTAATGATTGATGCTTCTCACCTCTCTCCTTTCCTGTCTGTCTGTCCCTGTCTATCCCTCTCTCTGACTCTCTCTGTCCCTGTAAAAAAAAAAAAAAAGACTAGCTACAACGAGATGCCTGTTAACCTGTCTAGCACACAGTAGGCATTCAATAAATGTAAATTTTTGTTATTAAAACAGACCAAAGCATCCATCTCTCCTAGTTATGGAGTGCCTGCCATGCTTGCTCATTTCTGGAGAAAGAAGAAACTACTAAGACAGAAAGGGGTTTAGATATCACAGCCCTTCAGGAGGGGGTCTTTCCTGACCGCCCTTCGCAGAGTGAAGCTGCCCGGCCACTTCAACAGTGAGCATGTATTTTGTGCTTGGGTTTTTTTGTGGTCTTGTTTAACCAAAATATAAGCTTTAAGAGGGCAGAGAGCTTGTGTTGTTCATGGTGGTTCAGTGTGTGACACAGCCTAGAATGTCATATGCTCAAAAATAGCTGTCAGAAGGAAGGAGAGGGAAAGAACCAGGGCTGCCTGAATGATTAATAAACATTTTAACACAGACAACCCTGGTGTCCCACAGAGAGAGCTGCATGCTGAATGGCAGATACCCCTGGGAAAGGCAGCCGTTGACTGAAATGCGTTCTGACGTGGAAAGGGCTCCTAGGAGATCCCCGCACTGGAAAGCACCTCCAGGGAGACTGGGCTGGGAGATGGGGGCAGGCAAAGAGCTTGTCTGGCTGTCACCTGGGCATAGGAATCCAGGTGTGCAAGTGGGTTAGGAAGAAGCCCTCTCAAACCCAAGCTGCCCACGTGGAACCCAATTTGCATGCATCACCCACGCCCTCAGTGCAACATTCGTCTTCCTTTTCATCAGTGGCTGTGGGGCAAGGGAGGAAAGTACCTTGCAAGACCAGACATGAATCTTGCAGTAAACAAGCTTGGGTCTGCCCTGTTGTGTGGGTTTTAACCTTTCATCATACCCAGAGGGCAGACTGAAATACTGAAGTAACGCACCGTAAAGCTTCCGTGCTAGGCTGGGGAAACTCTAGCCATGAAAAACACACAAATAAGAAAGCCTTAAATGCCATCGTGAGCCTTTCTCCTAAAAGAAGAAGAAGAAGCATGTAGACCCACATTCTTTGTTTGCTAGACCTCCTTCTCTGGTCCCTTAATCCTTCCATCCTGCCAGTCCTCTCTCCCTCTCTCTCCCCCTCTCTCCTTCCTCCCTCCCTCCTCCACTTTCTCACTTCCCACGGTGGATGAGACTAGGGTTTACATGAGGTGTGGAAGGAGGAAGGAAAGGACCTGACATTTATGAAGCACCTATTATGTGCCTGGCACTTAGTTAGTGAAATTGAACTTCCCAGTAAACCAGAGAGCAGTCATTCTCACCATCATACATTCAAAGACTTAGCAGTTAATTTCTCTGAGATCACTCAGACTTTGCCAGCCGTACTGCTTAAATATTTTGAATTCTATTCAAACTGAAGACAAATGCATATGCTCTGTTCTCTCACCTATTACTATCACTTCCTATGGAAATAATCAAAGATGTGTGCATATAAAAATTTAAGAAAAATGTAGAAAATGAACAGTTTATCTTTGAATACTAGGATTTTAGGTAATTTTTTATCTTATTTTGCTTCTCTGTGTTTTTGAATATGTTTCTGCAATGAGCTTGCATCCCTAGAGCAGTTTGTTTTAATTTTTTTCTTTTCAGGAGTAATTTTTAGAATGATTAGAAAGCTGCTTTCTAAAACATTTTGCTTGAGGGCCCAGAATTTGGAAACATCTCTCTTCTTTTTTAGCCACTACTGAAAGGAGAAATAGAAATCCTAGCCAAATGCTGACAGTTGGCCAATATTGTTTCTTTTTGTAATTACATTGTAAATCACTGATTAAAACGTAAGTGCCTGGAAACAGAAACGTGTCCTTTTTTCCTCTAATTCATGTCCTTCTGTGATGTTCAATGAATATTCGTGGTTGCTTGGTTTCTTCCCTTTACTCCTTTGCTTTTGGATTGGGCTTTTTCTCCCTATTTTACACCAGAAGTTTATTCATTTGGACCCTGTTTTGATTCTCATTTGTGAAAATTTGGAAAATTTAGACAAGACTGAAAGTGACTTTTTTTTCTTTGAATAAAATTGAGGTTTGTTGAATGAAGTGTCCGTGTAAGCAAATGGTAGAGAGATTTAATCTACTTGGAAAAATACTTTTGAACTCTTTACAACATCCTCAGTGCCCGGTTAATTAATGGGCTGATTACAAATGATAATAATTTATTGAGTCGACTTGGCAGTGTTTCACCCTGGCAGCACACTGCTTCCTATGGGTTTGTGGGGGTTGCCAGGGTCCAAAGTAACACATGCACTTGGCCTTCCAAACAGTCACTCATTCCAACCCATCTGGCATCTGAGTGGGCCATCCATTCTCTTCTGATTGTTCAGGTCTTCCTGTGTTTCGGAACCCAGAGTCTCTCTCTTGAAAATAAAACCATGCTTTTAAAAACACAAATGTTTTTCTCTTCACCAAAAAAGAAAAACAAAAACAGAATACAAGGTATGCCTGAAAGCATTGACCGTGCTCATTAAGTAAAAAATAATGGAACAATACCACAGCGTGGAAACGGGAAACCCCACACCCAAGTCTCCCATCTCCATCAAGAGGGAGAGCAGAGGACTCCTGCTGGGCCCTGTCCGGTTTCCATGGAGAATTACAGTCCACTTCTGCTCTCACACGTCAAGACAAGTCAGGTCTGGGGCTGGGACTCTTCCTTATTCAACTGGGTGGCTGCACTCTGTTCTGACCCTCTAGTAAGACAACCTCGGAACTTTCATGGCCCCTTAGTACCAAAATGCCAATTTCAATAGACTTGTTGATTTTTCTAGTGTTGCAGAAATAGTTTGTTGTGTTGTTGTGTTTACCAATAGCAAACTCTTTAATAGTCTTCCAGCCGGTGACATGCCTACCAGGTAATTATTCCCTTCACTAAATAAATTGGGAACAGGAGGAAAGAATTGACATGAGGAGCACATGCAGGAGCGGTGCTGCTCAATAATGTAGCCAGCAACACAGGGGGCAATTTCAAGGTAAATGAATAAAATAAAAATGAAGTTTAAAATCCAGTTCCTCAGTCATACTTGCTACATTTCAAATTCTCGGTAGCCATGTGTGACTTGTGGCTACCATCTTTGCACAGATGGAAAAAATTACCATCATTGTAGGAAGTTCTGTGGGACAGCACTGACCTATATGAGACCAAAAAAAAAAAAGAAAAACAGAGAGAAAAGCAAAACCATTAGTGACATACCTCCTTCAAAATATAGGTCTATGTTTCAAGTGTGGGCTGCGTATCTTCCACTTCGTACAACAGCTATACTTCAGAATATGTAGAATAACTGGAACAAGGGAAATCATATATTCCAGGCACTTCCATTCTGGTTGCCATTGTTGTAGAACAAGTTACCCCAGAACTTAACCCTTAAAGCAGCAACAATCACTTTATTATCTCTCCAGGTTCTCGGGCTGGGTTGAGTGAGGTGGTTCTTGGTCTGTCTGCAGTCGCAAATGGTGGCTAGGGCTGCAGTCAGCTTCCTCCCTCCGATGTCTGGAGACTGATGTGACTGTGGGCTGAACCACTCCTGGAGGAAGCAGTAACACCTCTCAGAACATGGCCTGGGAAGCTGCATTCAGCATCACACACAGAAGTCCTCCCCCTCCCCCATTCCAGAGGAACAGAAGGAGAGTCAGCACCATGTTTGGAGGGTATGGGATGGGCGACCTTGGGAACTACCACCTGCAGCTCCTTCTCAGGACAGGCCAAGTGTCCATATTCACATCACTGCCCTTCTGGTCACTGGCCCTAACTGCAGGTGGGAGCCCCAGCTGGGAATTGATCGTGTTAAAGGAAAACTAATGGCATAATTTCTGCAGTGCTTTTTCCTGCTACGGCACGAATTCTAGATCTTTCCTGTGCATGGGTCCCTTTGGCGACATGGTGAAGTCTATGAATGGACTCCTTGTGATACTTTGTCTAAGTGCACAAAATGAAGACATAAGCTTTCAAAGTAAATCAGTTATATGGGAACCAGTTATCAAAATAGTTAAATCACAGTTTAGTAGTATCTAGCAAGCTCTAGCAATGGGTCTAGTAAGTATGGGAATTTCAAAGCTCTGATGAACTTGAATGATATTTTGACAAACCAGTACCAATTATATGTGTTATAGAAATAGCTATGATTTCCATTGATGACAAGTGTATAAATTCTGCTAAAACTGCTGTGCTCTGTTGCGTACATTCTTCTCTAAAGGAAATGCTAAATTTCAGCTAAAATCTAGTGAAAATAAAGATGTGATTTTCTTTCTTACCCGGGCTTGTCACTCCCGGAACCTGCTGTGCTTGGGAGCCGCTGAGCTCCCGCGGAAGGCGGAGGCCAGAGGTCTGCCAGAGGTCTGTCTGCCCTGGAGCACCGGAAAGCACTCTGGGAGGTGTAGGGACGGGTACAGGCTGGGGGCAGGCTGGATGGAGGCCTGGAAACTGGCTAACCTGTTCTGGGCAAGAAAGGAACAGAAATCTGCATGGGAAGGGAGAAGGTTCTGGAAGGACAAAGCTGAAGAACATAGTCCAAGTGGAGGCCTGAGAAAAAAATTCCCTAGTGAGGAAACTCCTTCTGGCCAGGACGGCCCAGGAGACTTACAGCCCCGCAACTGAGATTCCCCATGCTGGATTTTGCCTCCCCACCTCCAGGCCATGACTTGAAATGACGTACTGTGGCCGCACCATGCGCTACTTCCCCTTTTCTGCCTGTCTCGGCTTCCTTCCAGCACCTGCCAGCAAAGCTGCCCTCGGCACCTTCCCGGAGCCTGTTGGTCCAGTCACTCTCGTGGGGCTTGAGGGAGCTAATTAATGACATTGCTCTCCTCGGCGCCCAAATGCTAAATCAGAGAAGAGCCAGGAATGAGGAGATGGTGTCAAAACAGCTGCTGTGTTGCTCCTAAAATCTGAATTGGAGGGTACAGCGTAGCTATGGGCTTCCTACTTCTCCCTGTCAACCGCACCCCCCCACACACCTGTTCTAAAGCTGGGCACCTGCAGGGACAGGTGGAGTCTACAGAATGGACACACTTCTCCAATACGGCTGTCTGGCTCTGGTCTAAGGAGGGATGGGGTGCAGGAAGAGGGCAGAGAAAGGCAAACACACACACACACACACACACACACACACACCCTTAGTAATTTTATTTGCGAACGAGAGAGAGACAGTGAGATAGAGAAACAGAGAGAGGGACAGACAGACAGGAAGGGAGAGAAATGAGAAGCATCAATTCTTCGTTGTGTCACCTTAGTTGTTCATGTACTGGGAGGACTTTGAGGGTTGTTTCATAGTACAGCAACACCCAATTTTTCTCTTCCAGACAGGCCTGTGTAAGGGTCTGAGAGGAAAGAGGTAAATAATGTACAGGTTCTGCCTTGAATGGTACCTTGCCTATAGCAGGTGCTCAGTGAATATATGTTCCTAAACTAATTACTGAAGTTCACCTGCTTAGATACATAGTGTGAGGAAGGCTAGCTGCGCTAGGGAGAAGCCGCCAGCCCTTACATTGTTCAGCCTTGTACTGTTAACAAAGCTCATTCTCACATGTTCTTGGAACTGGCGTGCTTCTTTGTTAAGCGCCTGATACAGGGCTGAAACTGATGACTTAGCCTGCTTCCAGAGGAAATTCTCCTCTACTCAGAATTAAGCAGGTTTGCAATAGAAATCAAAGTCATAGTAGGAGTCACCTTGGGCCAATTTAGAGAAATAAAATGCTAGAGACTCAGAGGCAGGGAAATGTCAGACTCCATTTTGCATTTTTCCTGAGCATGAGTCCACCCTGGAGATCTCATCCACATTCCAAGTCACTCCTGGGAAACAAGTTCTACACTGGGTACAATTCAACATGGGATCTACCTCCTTGGGGACGGTGGCGGCAGTGGGACCCTGGGGGACTGAGACCCTGCAGCTCAGCCTAGGAAGGCTGTGTCCTGGGCATTTCAGCTCCTCACTCCCAATTCCCCAAAACTAGGGTCTGGCTGGAAGACCACTCAATCTGGCTATTCTGCCCCCTAAATACCTTCAGAATGTATCTATTCCATTATTTTTTAAGATTGTATTAATTGATTTTACAGAGAGAGGAGAGGTGGGCAGAAAGCAAGAAGTATCGACTCTTAGTTGCTTCACTTGAGTTATTCATTGCTTGCTTGTTGCTTGTCATATGTGCCTTGACCTGGCAAGCCCAGGGTTTGAACTGGCAACCTCAGCCTTCCAGGTCGACACTCTATCCACTGTGCCACTGCATCCATTTCTATTGCTACTGTCACCACCTAAGTCCAGATGGCAGTCATCTCTACGCTAGCTTTTTGATCTGTTAAAAAAAAAATTGTGTCATTATATCACTTCAGACCCTTCAAAGTGGTAATCCATTCACCTTAGAATAAAATCCAGACCCCCTCCCCTGTCCCTGCTTAACTCCACAGCCTACCTCCTCCATCCCCTCCCCTTCTCTCTTCCCCTCTCTCTCTCTCTCTTTCTGAAGTGAGAAGCAGGGAGGCAGAGAGACAGACTCCTGCATGTACCCGACCGGGATCCAGGATCCACCTGGCATGCCCATCTGGGGCATTGCTCTGTTGCAATCGGAGCCATTCTAGCTCCTGAGGCGGAGGCCATGGAGTCATCCTCAGCATCTGGGTCAACTTTGCTCCAATGGAGCCTTGGCTACAGGAGGGGAAGAGAGAGATAGAGAGCAAGGAGAGGGGGAAGGGTGGAGTAGCATATGGGTGCTTCTCCTGTGTGCCCTGATCCGGAATCCGACCCGGGACTTCCACACGTCGGGCCAATGCTCTACCGCTGAGCCAACCGGCCAGGGCTCCCTCCCCTTCTCTTACAGCCAGCTGCACTTCCTTTACTCCTTACATATGTCTTTCTTGAGAGAGCCTCTCCTCCAGGGTTTCTCCGCACACTATCCCTCTGCCTGGATCATTCTCTTCATCTCCACTCATCTTAACCATTGTTTCTTCTGATGCTTCCTCTGGTGCTCCTTTGGGCTCCTACCTTGCCCTCAATGTCCTTCATCCTACTTCTTTCACAGTCCACTGTAATTTCCTGTTCGGTTCTCCACCTCTCTCCACGGGTATGCTTGCGTCATGGGAGGGTTTCAGTAAATAATTGTTGAATGAATAGAAAGCATGTGCCAGAGGACAGAAAGGTGTTTACAATCGGCAGTCAGTTATGGAATCTGAGAGAATGTCAGTTCTGCTCTGGGAGAAAGACGGACGGTCCCCAGGCTCAAATGACACACATATATCCGGGTGCATCCCAAACCCCATGGGTGGCTCAGCACCTACCGGCCACTATGTGTCAGGGCTGGGTTCCCAACAGCCCAGCGTATTGCAGTGGCTGTAAATGAGGATTCACTGTGCACCTTGCAATTTTGTCCCATTCAGCAGCACCAGGTCTAAGTGTCATCGGAAATGCATAGGGCTTCTTGACTTGCTTCTATTATTCATTTCAAACAGAGTGAAAGCAAGTTTTCCCCCGGACCTAAATGGAGAACTCAATTCCTCGGCTGTTTAAATGAATGCTGGATGGGGAGCCGCTTTTTTCAGGGACAGTTTTGCTTTAATCATGTGATTGCTGCTGTCTCCTCAAGGCCAGAGGCTAGGGTCCCCTGCAAACCCTATGGAGACCAGTGCAGCCCACCCTGCAGGGACAGGGGATCAGAACTAATTGTCACTCACTGCAAAGAATCTGGATGTTGGCATTTTTAGGCAGAAATCACTAAAGCTATGACTAAAAAGTTATTTATGCCTTAAGGACAACAACAATGCTTTTAAAATCTATACTTAAAATATAATCTAAATCAGGAAATAAACTTGCATTACCTAAAAGTTCACACAACTACTTTTTATAGGGAATGCCTTCTACAGCCAAAACTACAATGACTATAGCTTTGTCGAGCCAAAAGGGAGCATGTCCGAGATGGAAACAGCCCATTAAAGACCCCAGAGGGGTCCTGCCGATCTCTTCCATGAGCAGAATGAATCAATGTCAGAGACCAGGCCCCAAACCACGGAGTGTGGTGAGAATATTATAAACATAGATTATGTATGTATTCACACAGGGCCTTGCTCCACAAAGCTTTCGGAAACAAATAAATTAAAATCATAAGGCATAAATGAATGCTAAAACACAAGAATCAGGGAAATTATCCATTAGGATGGGATGTCAGATTTGGGGGCGGGAGGCAATAGTGTGGAAAACCAAGAAGTTCCGTGCATTATTAGATGAGCTGTAAATTTAGCTTTAAGATTTCTAGTGCCCTAAATGAGAAAGGACTGTAACTAGTGACGTTCAGCACAGTACCACACGTTGTGTCTTAGATCTGTACATCGTAGGCGTAGCCCTTGCATAAGAATATTTTCACTGCCTAGAAACATTGAGAAATTCGAGATACTAACAAGACAGGGATGATGGAGTTTTGTTTTACCTAGAGTAAACCAGTCACTTCTTGCTGTCCCTAAAATCATGTTGTCAATGTGATCATGTATTCTGTCCCTTATAGGTCTGTTTCAAGGCTCTGAATGGGTTTGTTTATTCAACAGACATTCACAGATGGATCGCTCTGGGCCAGGCACTATCCTGCTGTGGTGGGCACTGCCCAAGCTCCCTTCCAGCACCAAGTGCTCTTCTCTGGCTGCTGACAGTGCTGCCAGCAGTCAGCTCCGCTGTGCACGTGCTTCAGGAACCACCTGAGAAGAAGGGAGCCTCCTCATCTGGGGTGGCCCACATCTGACGACCGATCAGTGGGGAAATATGAAGGCACGGTCTTCTTATCCCAGCTTGGGACAATTCTGAAGGGTGATCTGGGCCCACAGGTTTGTCTGCACGGTTCATAGAGCGTGTATCACAGCTCAGCCAGCTTCCACCTCTGCCCAGCCCCGCTTTCTCCCTTCCACCCCTACAGGTTCCAATCCCAAGAGTCCTTTCTAATACAGGCACTCACCTCCATCTCAGTGCAGACCTGCAGGGGAGAAAGAAGAGAATCAATACCTGGGCAGCAGCGACACTGCTGCTTCCTGTCCGGGAAGCCCTAGCAGAAGGGAAGAGAGAGGGAGGATGCTCCAGTGTCCTGGTGTTCAGGAGCCTGGGTGGTCCAGCTTCCACCGTCCTTCACCTCTCTCCCCATTTTCCTCCCTGCTGGGGACCCAGGGTGCTTGGTTCACTCCCTCACTATCAAAGCCAATCGTGGGTTAAGTTTTCCTACACTGAAAATAAGGGAAATGGACTAAATGGCTTGCAAACTTCATAATTATGATTCATGGAGCATTTTAAGAGTCATGATCTTTTAAGTCTCAATCGCTTATTTCAGGCAATGCCAATAATGCAAATACAAAGTAAAAAACACCACAATGAATGATTTTTTTCCAATACAGTATATTGTAGTAAATACATTTACGTCACCATCATTAAAGAACTTTCAACGAGCAGCCAGCAGATGCATCTTACAGCACTTGAAAAACCAGCAATTGTTGAGATGTTGACATGTTTCAAATGCGGCTTATCTTACATGAAGCAAATGAGAAGTGCATAACTTAGATTAGGAATTACACTTGTGCTACATGGCTGTTGTTCCTTCTTTCTCCTCTTCCTTTTCTTCGTCTTTCAAGCTGCCAGATGGTGTGGATCAAATTATTCTAGACTGCAGAGAGCCTGGATTTCTGCAGATGAGTGTAGCCATCGGTGCAGACTTCTGCTTCCATCTCTGCCGCTCACAGTGGTGTAATCTCCTCTCAACAAGAACCTCTAACTAGCCATGCTGCTCAGGTATGAGGGTGGTTCCAGAAACCTTTTTAAATGCACTTTGAGAATTTCCGAAATAAAACTTTTGTCTTATCTCTTTCACTTATTTTGTTTAACTCTTAGAATTACAAGTTTTATCTTTAGTTGAAAATAAACTGAACAACTAGGATACATTAAAACATAGTAATTAAAATTCTATCATGAAGAGTCAGACAGACAATGATGATAGCCAGATTTTATCAAGCACTGTCTATCTATTAACTTATCTGTCTTCACAATTGTGAGGACCAACTGCATTTCACAGAGTAGCACACTGAGGCACAGAGAGGCAGGGCAAGTTGCCAAAGTGGCTGATAAGAGGGAGAGCCAGAATTTTAACCCCCACCATTTGGGTTAGATAAACCATGCTTTGAACTGCTTCCCTCTACTGATATGTGGTTAATTAATATCTCTGCGACTCAATACCACCATCAGAAAACAGGGCCCAGAACATCCTCTTCAATATATATGGGGCTGTTGTAAAGTGATAAGAGGAAGCAAGGAAAGCATCTGGCTCTCTGCCAGGCACACAGTAAACACTAGAATGCATTTGGCACAATTGAAGTTTACAGCGGTTCTGTCCAGGGGAATGCATACAGCCCCTCAGTATGTCATTATTGAACCAATCTTTGATGAGTTCAGAAGTTTTGTCCACGCTCACACTTAACCAGAAAGGATGCTAAGTGTCTAGATGAGCAGGGGGGCTCTGCCGTGTGTGTATTGGTGTGTGCACACCTTCCAGTGCAACCTGGGGGTTCCATGTTCATGCCCACCTACCTCCAAGGTACGGGAGAGACCAAAGCACGAACAAGGACAACAGGAACGCTTGGCTCCATCTTTTTAGTAGAGTTTCTGTTCTTACACTTGCTGGGGAGAAAGCATAAACTGGTGTCGCCCTTATGGAGAATAATTTGGCAACGTCTACCGACATTTTAAATGCACATACCGCGTGTCCCAGTGGTTTCACCAGAATAAATTATATCAAATGTATGAGGGTCACTTCGGCAAATAAATTATATCAAATGTATGATAGTCACTTCGGCAATATTTATAAACACAGAAGGTTAAAAATCATGTGGATGTCCATCCAGTACGGTATAGCTATATAATAAAATACAATGTCGCCAGTAGAAGAATGAGATAGCTCTCTATGTTGATAAGAACAATCAACAAGATATATAATTAAGTGAAAAGGCAAATGCATAATATTATCATCTATGTAAAAAATAGATATATACACATGCACGTTCACACACATGTGTAGGGGTAGTATGTGTGTGTAGATGTGCTTACATGCATATGTACGTATATAGATACATACATACATACCTATCTACATACTACTTTAGTCTCTTTGGGCTGCTGTAGCAAAAATTACAATAGCCTAAGTGGCTTATGAACAACATAAACTTATTTCTTACAGGTCTGGAGACTGGGAAGTCCAAGATCAAAGCACCAGCAGATTTGGTGTCTGGTGAGAACCCACTTCCTGGTTCACAGACATCTTTGTGCTGTAGTCACACATGGCAGAAAGAGCAAGAGAAATCTCTATAGCTTCTGGGTTCTCGTTTACATAAGGACACTAACTCTATTCATGAGGGTCCACCCGCATGATCTATCACCTCCCAAAGACCCCACTCTAAATACTATTATATTGAGGATTAGGTTTCAAAATATAAATTTTGGAAAAACACATTTAAAATATATATGCAACATTTCATTACATATACATACATATTATATATGTGATATGTAAGTAATATATAATTATATAATATATGTGTGTGATTTAATATATACGTGTATAATGTAATATATACGTGTGTGTAATGCACATGTATAAGTACAGTAAAGTCATGGTGCACTCTTGACCGGACACACTGTATATATATTACATATGTGTGTGTATGTATATATATTGTTCACCTTTATAAAAACAAAGATTGGGTTATTTTATCAGCAAAATGGTTTTATTCGGGACAGCCCAGGAATTGCAATTCTGGACAAGAAAATAGGGCCAACCATAGGCAAGCCCAAAAGACACAGGAGAGGGGTCTGCTTTTGTAAGGGAAACAGAAAGTTGAGAGGAGCTGTTTCGAAGAATTTAGAATGGTAATAGCTTCTCATTGGCTGAGCATGGCAGTTCCTTATTGGCTGGTAGTACCCAGGAGCCCAAACCTGAAGGCAACCAGCTCAAGAGGTTCAGACTACAGCTGAGGCAGGTAGAGGAGTTTTACTGGACAAAGAAACATTCTTCCTTCCTCCTGCTGAGCTAAGTCCTTCTGTTTGACGGTCTAAGTGTCAGTGCACGAACAGGTTCCCTTCAAGGCTTCCCAACTTTATTTTAAGTGAGGTTCATTTATTTTTAACCGGGTGTATTGCATTACATATGTATACATTACATTATATGCATGTATGCACAGGGGATGTCTGAAAGGAGATTTTACTATAATGTGCCTTCCCCTGCTAGAAGTAAGCTCCACAGTAATGGGGATCGTTCTAGTCCTGTGCTCACTCTCTCTCCAGCATCATGAACAGTGCTTGGTTCGAAAGAGATGGTCCTTTGAATATTCCGGAGTGTTGGAGAAGCAGGAGAGGAAACACAAGTGATGATAAGGGGAAAAGAAAAAGGACAAGGCAGGAACCAGGGTGGAGATGCCGGGAAGGCACCAGGCACAGCGTCAGCTGTTCAGAACTGGAACGAGATGAAAGCTTTTCCCTGAAAAGGAGCGTGGGTACCTTCCACCGACTCCTCCCCACCTTCTGCCGGTCACCTCTCAGAAGCCCGAGCTGCACCGCAATCTGCAGGGTGTAACATCATCAGAGAGAGATGACATCTCCGAAATGAACTGATTTCTGATGAGTTTAGATGGCTTTGTGCCCCATTTACCAGGTCCATGTACCATTTGCTGGTTTGCAAACAGGCAGTGGGAGAAAAAAGGAGTCTTTGTTCCATCGCACTGAAGGCCCGCTTTTCCTGTGACTAGCATAGCTGCCATTGTTTGGGTTATTGTTGAGCAATACTCATTCTCCTCCCTCCCCGCTGTGGGCCAAGTATATGTCCCTGCTCCATAGATGGTGGGCTTAGCTTCGTAACTTCTTTTGGCCAATGGAACGCATCAGCCCGTTTGGTGTGGTCCTTAATTCCCGAGTCACTCCGGAGGAAAAGCATACCCTTCCTGACCACTGCCCTTACACCTGGGAGGCCAACCTGCCCTGACTCCCAGCCTGGAGCCTATCCCACAGAACCCACAGCCTGAAGCAGTCACCCACTGAGTCCAGTGGAGACCACCCAGACTGCAGTCCACCCTCAGACCTGAAAGTATGAGAATAAAGGCCAGTCACAAGCCACGGAGTTCGGGGTGGTTGGTTGAGCGGCAGAGTCGTGGTGATAGATGGTTGATTCAATCATAGTTAGTGATACCTGCTCCAAAGTCAGGCATACGCTTTAATAACAGCTCTTTCCCTACTAGCTATTTGGCCTTGGGCTAAGTTAACTTTTGAACCTCAGTTTCCTTATTTATAAAGTAGAAGTAATAAGAGTATTACTCTCAGTATTGTTGAAAGGATTCAATGAGATAAGCTATACAAAGGGCACCTGGCCCAGAGTAAACATTCTATACATCAGACAGAGGTCATAAACTGGAGGCATGCTTTTTTAATTAATTATCTTTATTGCGATCAATTCTCAACTGTCAACTGGGAGATTTCATTTAAAAAAAAAAAAAAATTCTAGACTTAACATCTTCTCTCTAAAACTCAGATCTGGTGACCCTGGGCCAGCATTGTTACATGGCGACAGTGGCTAGACCTAGGGGGCAGTATAGCTCTGTGTGTACAACAGAAAATCTGACCACGGGGCTTAAACACACAAGCAGTTACGTTCTCTCACGTAGCAAGAAGTCTGAGAGTCGAAAGTCCAGGCTGGCACTGAGGCTGAACTACGTCATCAAGAGCCTATGCTCCTCTTTCTTGCTTCTCTGCCATCTTTAGCATATGGACTGTGGTCCTCAAAGTTCAAGAGGGCATTGTACCACCCTCTACAGCATTTGCACTTCAGGAAGGGAAAGAGGGTAAAGAAGGTGAAGGGGAAAGGACAAAGTTTATCCTAGCAAGGCTTTGTCTTTTTATATGGGGAAGATTTCTAGGGACTTCCACTTCCATCTTACAGATTGGAAGTGGGTTGTATTCACCACATCTTGTTGTAAGTCTGGTTGGGAAATTGAGCATTTGTAATTGACTCTGTATTTAAGAAGGTGGGGGGGGGTGTTGGGAAGTTGTTGGATAACTCACACTGGAGCATCCCAGCTAGCTCGGACCCTTCGCAGTCAGGTGTATCATTTACCTTTCCTCCACAGCCCCTGCATCTGTATTTGCAGCTCCTGACCTATATGGTACCTGTTTCATTTTTCCAGCTGAGTTGAGACTTTTTTGGAACACGCTCTTGAATCTCTCGCTCCTGCCTCAGTGGTCTAAGCTCACGGCAGATCTGAACTTCCCAGGTCTCACCCTCCTCAGCTAGTTTGTTCCACTCTTCATCTTAAGTTTCTCACCTGGGGCAGGAGAAGTATACAATGTGCTCCAAGAAACAACAGAAAGTTCCTGGACCACCACTTGAAAGTAGCTCTGACCATACTAGCCCCATTCTTGCAGTGGCCTTGGTGAAAACTGAGAAAATATTCTTAAACCCTGGCCAGATAGCTCAGTTGGTTTAGAGGGTCTTTCTGAATGCCAAGGTTACAGGTTCGATCTTCGGTCAGGGCACGCACAAGAAGCAATCATTGAGTGCATAACTAAATGGAACAACTAGGTAAAACATAAGTTGATGCTTCTCTCTCTCTCTCTCTCTTACCCACTCTCTCTCTCAAATCAGTGTGTGTGTGTGTGTGTGGTGGGGGACCAACCAATGAATGCATAAGTAAGTGGAACAACAAATCAACATTTCTCTCTCTCGTTCTCTTTCTCCCTTCCTCTCTCTCTAAAAACAAAACAACCAATCAATAAAAATTTTAGCCTGGTGTGTGGTGGCGCAGTGGATAGAGCATCAACCTGGAGCACTGAGGTCGCCAGTTCAAAACCCCAGGCTTGCCTGGTTAAGGCACATACAAAAAACAATAAACAACTAAAGCAAGCACAACTATAAGCTGATGTTTCTCTCTCTAAAAATTAATAAGTAAAATCTTTAAAAATAAATAAATAAAATGTTTAAACTGAGAAGATGTTATTTTCCCTCTCTTCTTCCATTTGCCCTATTTTTCCTTCTCATGGACTTGGATACTTTCATACCATTTTCAAGCAGACAACTGACATTCCAGGAGCTGACCTCTATTTACTACAATGAAATTAGTGATTTATAGAAAGTCAGCACTCCACAATCCCCCAAATTCCCGTTTTATCCCTAACTACTAGGTCAACAGAGCACCCAGCATCCAGTACAGTTCAAAGATCTGAATTGTGTCGCAAAATAAATCATGTTTTAAATCCCCGCAGTCATGGACGATGGGAGCATTCCTAAGTGGAACTGAGTGAGGAGGAAGAGGCGCAGCCAACCTTGGCCGTGGCATATTACTCAAGTTGATATGGGGCAGAGAAGATTGGATGTTTAATGTCAATGATGCCATGAGAAGGGGGTGAAAAATTCCAAGTTCCACCAGAAAATAAAGAAGGTAAGATTTAAGTCCCATATGCCATAGCTTATTTTATTCTTCCTCTCCCCCACTGGCATTCTCCCTCTTATCTTTTCTTCCTCCTCCTCTCTCTCCCTCCCTTCCTGACTGCGGGTCTCTCGTTCTGTTCTGCATCTACTGTTGAAGGCCTGGCAAATTTTTCCCTAAGTCAGGGCCCTAAGCTAGGTTCAGTGTTGACATTCAAATATATGCAGAATGCTGGGTTTAGACTTGCATATTCAGATGCACTTGACATTATACTTTAGGTCATGGGTGTAAACCTGAATCTCTGGAGTGTGGTGTGGCGAGCTGCCCAAGCCTGGGCAGAGTTTGCGTTGTTTAAGCAAATTGGCACATTCAAGATGGCATTCACTCCAGGAGGTTCAGGAATCAGAGAGACAAAAACGTCTTCCCTTCGTGGGTGGAGGAGGTTTCATGGGTAAGGCTGCTCAGAGATACCCGCTCACTTCCGTTCTGCCAAGCTATTTGAGCTCCTACTGTAAGGAGACACAGTGCTAGGAGCTGGGGACACAGAGACTCACAAGAGGTGATGGATCCTGCCCTCGGGAAGCCCACTATCTAAAGGAGGTGACTGATTCCCAAATAAATTATCCATTCCTCCAGAAGAGCTCTAAGTCCCCTAGGACAATGAATGCTTCTCACACTTGAATGTGCACACAGGTCCCCTGGGTTCTTGTAAAAATGTTGATTTGGATTCAGTAGACCTCTCAGGAGCCTGAGGTCCTGCGTGCCTAACAAGCTCCCTGGTGGCACAGCTGTTCTGGGGCCACACTTTCTGCAGTGAGGTCCTAGGGCTGGGTATCAGCAGGCAGAGGCAGCCTGAGGGGGACCAGGGGAGACAGCCCCGGGGAAGCAATTAGAAGCCACTTCTTCTGCACCTCAGAAGCATGTGGCTTTCACTGAGGAAGTATAAACAACAGTGCAATTGGGCTTTGTCCATCCCAGCTAGTGGGCTAGAGTCACCTGTCACTGTGTCGCTACAAACCTAAGGAGCATTTTTCAGCTATGGGATAAGTGGTAGTGCAGTTTTGGGAGAAAAATATTTGAAAAGGAAGCAGCAAACGATTATTTAGGGGTGGGGGTGGGGTAGTGTCCTCATATTCTCCTCAGGACATCCTTCTTCTCTGCTTTTATTAGAAAAGGGAGGTTCTTGGTGCACTGCAAATTCTGTATTTCTCCACGAAGCCCCTTTTCTCCCGTATTCCCTCCCCCAGAAAGGTCACTGTTCTTGCCAGAATTCACATGGCGCTCCCCGTACAGTAGCGCTCAGTAATGCTTTAACAGCCTAGAACAGAAAACACACAGAGGTTCTCGTCTGCTATTTACTTTTTAATACCTGACAACAGACTCTCAGACCTATTTTGGACTTCTGAATCTCTACTTTGAAAACCTTTTCTTGCCCTACCTTGTTTCCCAGTTGGTTATAGCACTATCTGGAAACACCAAGATTGTGGGTTTGATCCCTGGTCAGAGCACAGCAGGGCACATATGGGAAGTGAGCAATGAATTCAAAACTAAGTGAAACAACAAATGAATGCTTCTCTCTCTCTCTCTCTCTCTCTCTCTCTCTCCTTCTCCCTCCCCTTTCCTCTTTCTGACTCTCTAAAATTAATCAATTTTAAAAAAGCTTTTTTTCTCTCTTTTCTTGTAAAGGATTGTGACAGGGATGCACTGTGTGGAAAACCATTAGGAGATCAATGAGTTTCCAATTCATGAGAGTTTCCAATCCAAATGTGTGCTGTCGTGTCAGCTATCTATCGCCATGGCTAATGCTGTGTAACAAACAAGCCCTCATAAGCAATACACTCATAGTTCATGCATCTGGTGGTTGGCTAGGAAGTTCTACTGATCTGGACTGGACTCATTCACATACCCGAGGTCATCCAGTTTTCCTGATTGGACAGTTAGGGCAACTGGGCTCTGCTCCTGTGTCCTAACTTCTAACAGGCTCTCCCAGGGATATTTTCATAGCAGTTGTGGAAGGTACAAGAAAGCACAGATGTGCAAGGGATTTTTTTTTCACTTGTGTACCTGCATTGTGTTGGCTGAAATCCCATCTGTCAAAGAAAGTCACACGGCTGGGCCCGAGTCGCAGTGGGAGGGCTCTGCAAGGTTCCAGGTGAGGGCATGGCTACAGGGAGGGGAGAACACTCAGCTGTGAGCACAACCCAGCTACCACAGCTCTCATGTGTAACAGCATAACTTCCCAGTTCACAGTCAAGCTGACCCAACAGCGTCTTTGCAAACAGCAAACATCTCCCCTTCTCTGCTCTGGGAAAGACAGAACAGCTGCGGAAAGGCCAGGGAAAACAAAGGCATCTGGGAGGAGGGGGAGCAGCCCAGTGTTTCCTGACAATGCTCTAGTCATCCTCCACATTTAATTCAAACTCAAAAGGATAGATTGACAATCTGCCAGATTTCACTATTCTCCCCCCAACTTCCTGGTGAGGCTGGGCTGCTGCAGTAGAAATAGCAAGCTTTCTGCCTCTTTCCAAACCAAGGGTCTCTGCCCACAAGGTAAACAAAGGGCAATGAAACAGCACACAGCAGGGCGTTGGGTTGTTGGAAGGCATCTAGTGGAGTGCCACAGGACAGGACGTGGTTTCACTCTGGTCTCATTTAACATCTTCATTAACGATCTGGAAGAGGGAGGAAACAGCACATTAACTATCACCACAAATGATGCTAAATTAGGGGTTGTCGCCTGTACCAAAGAAAGGGATTCTGAAAGGACCCAGCAAGTAGACGGCTCCGGCTTGGGAAAGGCCAGCGGCACCCAGGAAAACATCACCACACAAGGCCGGGGAGAGGACAAGTCATTCGGAAGCAGTGAGGCCCCAAATCAGGGAAGATCCCCCAAATCCTTTCCTGAACAAATACACCAAATGGAGGGGAAAAGTTTACATCAAGGAGGTGGTATCAGGCAATCAGATACAAGTAACCTGGAGCTGGAGGCGGGGGAAAGGCAGGTGTCATTTGGAGTATAAACTTGGGAGCAGGGGTGCCTGCCTGACACTTTTCTTTCACAGCCTCCTCTCCCACCAGGACAGTAGTAGCTCCTGCAGGCATGGACTTGTGTGGCTGTGTGTTCGGCTATGTCCCCAGATCCTGGCATTATGCTTGGGACAGAGAAGCCACTTAATAAATCCCTGTTAAATGAATGTCTGAATGAGTGATAGAGAAATGGGATGTGACTTCTGAAGAACGAATCAAGAGGCTTTCTCTCCTTAAGGTGCAAACCAGTAGAGATGAATTAAAACAAAGCAAAGACACAAAACAAAAACTGGATGAGGAGGAAATAGAGTGAAAACCTGTGAAGCTCCCCAAAGAGCAGAGACCCTATTGGTTTCATTCAACAGTTGCTAATAGCAGCAGTAATAATAGCAATAGTGGTTGTAGGCATCCATCATGGTTCCTCGTGCTTTGGGTGCATTATCTCATTTAAATGTCACAATGGATGAGGCATGGTCTGTCACTGCCCCCACTTTACATGTGATGTAAGGAAAGATTAAGTAAAACTCCCAAGGTCCCACAGTGACAGTGGTAGAATTTAATTCCATGCAATTGTATCCCATGTTTTCTATGACTTTATCATATTGCCTGTCACATCGCTTTAAGAGGAAGGAGATAGGTGTAAAGGAGAGAGAAGGGGGTGGAGGGAGGAGAGAGAGGGGAAGTGAGAGAGAGAGAGAGAACTAAAAGGAAAAGTAAACAGTCATAACAGTGCCATTTTCCAAAATAAGTTGTTATTAGAATAGGGGGGAGCATATAATTTACCCTCCAAACAGGTCCCCTCTGGGGAATGTAAGGGGCTGCCTTCAGCAATTGTGCAAGGACAATAGGTGTCAAACAGAACTGGTCACCCTATGTAAAATACACCTCAACAAAGGGGTGATTTTTGGCCCCCAAAATTTGGAAGTCTGTGTACTATAGTTCCATTCTTGAGGGTCACAACACCCCTTCTACTAAAAGCTCTGAGTTCTATAGTGAAAAAACCCACAAATTGTCATCAAAAATAGCATCTTCCAATGGATTTGATTATGGGACCTTTATTTTTAATCACACGTACTAGCATCCCAGGGACTCAGTGTTCCTTAGCAAACACTGTAGAAACTGTTGACCTTGAGCATGTATTCATGAGCTACGGTGTAACCAGCTACCTACACTAATAACCTATATAGAGAGGCCTCCAAACTTAAAATAGCTTCCCCCCAAGCTCCCATTTGCTTGAAATTCCTATTATTATTCTCTTCTTTAAGGACCTTTTAGAGGACATGCACAGGGTAATGGGACTAGGCATTATGTCATCTGGAAGGAATAACTCATTAGCTAACTAAATATTAGTGATAATTAGTTGACCTGAACAGCCACTTACCTCCCGCAGATTCTGAGCAGAGAACAGGCCCCCAGGAATTGTCTTTACAGAAGGAATGGGGAAAAGGGGTCTGGAGCATGGGACGTTGGCCTGTACAGTATTTTAAGGGAGGGTTCTTTGTCCAGGGGGAGCAAAAGTGGATCAATAATAATAATAAATACAACAATGTCTAACTAAATAACAATACAAGAATATATCTTGTACTTGATGCCCCACAACTATAAACCTGCTTTTGCCTACCCTGTATGTTATTACGATTCTCACCAAGGATCGCTTCTCTTTACTTGTTCCTCCATATCCCTAATTTTAAAGGATACTACCTCCCAAACAAACTGAATTTACTCAGTAATAGCATTTGTTACTTTATTGTCATGTATTTTTTTCACCTGCTCTTTACCTTTTTTATTCTGAGATTGTTCCTTCCCAACTTCACCCATGAGGTTCTAGAAAGTGCTTCTATGATCTCCTAAAAACCCCACCTTTCTGATCGTACTGATTAATCTAGGAATGAGTCCCTGGACCAAGCTGGGCCAATTAGAGTCCTTCCCTGGGATTTTTGACATTTGGATCAGAATGAGCAAGTCTCAGCCTGACTTGAGCCACTTAAATTGTGGGAGCTGCCAGCAGCCACATATTTAACCACAAGGAGGAAGCTGGTTTTGGAGGAGGGTTTCTCAATAATTGATGACATTTGGGGTCAGATAATTCTCTGCTGGGGGGCAGAATGTTTAGCAGCATCCCTGGCCTTGAACCACTACATGTCAGTAGCAGCCTCCCACCACTTATAACAACCAAAAATCATCTCTGGACATTGCCAGATGTCCCCTGGGAGATAAAATTACTCTTCATCCCTGGTGGGGAGCCACTGGTCTAGGGAATGAAGTACACACTCACAGAAGAGCACAGGCGACAGCTAGGGCAAGAGAGAATGTCCTGGTGACATTTATGGCCCCAGTCCCAGCTGTCCCCGAGGCTCAGCACACCCCACTTCTTTCTGCGGATTGATTTCATGAGCCAATTAGTTCCATTTTTTCCCCTAAGCTGGCTCAAGTTGAATTTCTGTAGTTGCACACAAGAGTGCTGTGTTCATCTATAATTTCCATTTGGATTTTTGACAAACTGAAAATAGCTCACTTCCTAGCTTTCCTTCTCCTCCTGTCCCCGCCCCCAAACCAGGTCCATGATTGCATTCAGAGACCCCTGTGAGTCAGCGTTCTCTACCCTGTGCTAGACCGAGAGGTCTGAGGCATGAAGGAGCACAGGAGTGGTAAAAACGAGCCGTGTGCCAGATACAATTTACGTACAGGTACTACAAAACCACGTTCCCTCCTTCCTCAGCAGAAGTGGGCTTCCCTAAAGACTTTATTTATTTATTTATTTTTGAGATGGAATTTGAGGGGAGGGGAACGTCATTTTTTCCTTCAGTGGTAGGACTAACGTACGTGAAAGTTAGAAAGACTAGAAAGCTGAAGTCTCAGTACCAGAGGAAGCCTTTCCTTGGGGCTGCTACAAGCTATAGGGAATTCCCTGGGCACCAAAGCCAGTGGCTGTGCCTGCGGGGCCTGGGGAGAGTCTCTGTCCTGTCTGGCCAGCTCTGAGCTATACAGACACTGCCTTCTGGAGTCACCAGGCCATTGGCCTCTTCAGTACCAACCCCACAGCTGCCCCAAGATTGAGCTCACTGACCTCCTCCTCCGCAGGACATAAGTCCATCTATCTTCACCCCAGCTTTGGGGGTTGGAGCTTGGAGTCGAGAAAGGAACACAGGCTGAGACTCAGGGAGGACACACCTAGATGGCCACAAGGTTGTGAAAGTATCAGAATGCATCCATGCTGGTAGGGAAATAGATGCTAGTCTGAGCCCGCTGGGCATAGCGTCGCCAACCCAGTCTCTCCCTTGGAACCTGAAGCTCCAGAACTAAAGGGTTCGTGCTGCCCCGCAGAGGGCCCCAGTGCCCTCCTTCCGAGCAAGGCGGCTTCTATTCTGATTGGTTCCTGCGGAGGCCTTCTTGCTTGTTACAAGTTGTGAACATCACACCTGGAAGGCAGCACAGAATCTTGGGGAAAAGGGATGGGAGGGTGGCAAAGACTTCACTTTTTATTTCTGCCTTGGGGTGATCCGGCATTGTTGCATATTCTGTAGAGATGCATTTCTTCTGAAAGCACTTTGGACTCGCTCTTAGAGATGGAGCAGCTTTGGCTCCCGCCCAAGGTGCTCATAGTCCAACAGAGGACAGGAGAGGTACTCAGTGGGCACAGTAAGAGCACCCAGGTGATGGAAGAGGTGCTCTAGGTGGAAGGCTGCAAGGGACTCGGCTGACGGATCCTTTATTCCCTCTAGGGGTTGCTC
The DNA here is from genome assembly GCA_037038555.1 of Rhynchonycteris naso. Taxonomy (NCBI): domain Eukaryota; kingdom Metazoa; phylum Chordata; class Mammalia; order Chiroptera; family Emballonuridae; genus Rhynchonycteris; species Rhynchonycteris naso. The sequence continues at coordinate 301,698,111 of CM072996.1, forward strand.
TGGACCTTTGCAGTGTCCTGGAAGTTGGGATGAGGATGACTGGCAGTGTGCACCCATGCTCTAGTTTGGTCTTTCCCGATGGGCTCACATTGACAAGTCCGCTGTTAGGAATTTGGCTACAGAGGAAGGACACCCATCATCCTGGCCATGTCCAGGCTTTGCTGCCACCCACTGAGGCGCCAAGGCCATGTGTGAGCCATGGGACTGACGTGATCAAACAGAGCTAAATTTAAACTGGAGGGGGTTCCATTGTAGCCATTCCCTTGAATTACTTCTCCTCTTTCTAATTTAAGCGTGGCAAAGGAAAGAAACTCAAGCATCCAGCATCCCTCCTTAATTGAACTTCTCTTCAGGTCAAGGAAAAATAAACAAACCACTATAAGTCTAATCATGAGAAGGCAAAGGAGAGGGCTATGGGTCATGGTGAGTGGAGCTCATTCCAGTCAATATATAAGAAAGACCCCCAAATGACCCGTTCAATACATATACTCTCTCCTTCTTCCTAAATCCATTTGCCTTTCCTCAGTACAACCCCATCTCTCTGCCGTTCTGGCCCCATTAAAGCAGGATCCTATGTTCATGCAACATTCAACTATTAACTGATAAGGCTGAGCAACTCCCAGTAGGCATTTGCATTTTAATAGAGAATTATTGAAAAGCACAAAGCCTTCAGAGACCACAAGAACAATGCACAGAATTAGAGGCTGTGAAGTGGATATTTGGGGGCACAGAAATTTGTCCTGGTTGTTCTTGAATTTACCATGTCTCTTTTGTGCCCTTTACAAGAAACACCTGTTGTGCAACATTCTTCTGATGTTGGGGGGGCACCCTCAGCCCCACCCACATCTGTTAACATGTTAGCAGTCAGTGGTTTGTCTGTGGAACACCTAAGAGAGAAAACTGTTTTTTATTTAGTGAAAAATTCCAATAAGCCATTCTGGTTACGGGGTTGGAGGGAAGAGAGGGAGTGGTGAATTGTTTGACTTAAGAAATTATCAAGAAGAGAGAATGGCTGGGAGCTAGTTGCTAAAATGGAGGAAGTGAAAAAAGATTAAATAAATGAATGAATGAATGAATGAATGAATGGAGACTATGGAGATAGACTATGTTTTTATAAGAAAGACTGGCCAGTAAGAAGTCCGTGACACAAGAAAGGCTGATGGACTTTTACATGAAGGTTGTTAAATGTTTCACTTTAAGTTGGGGGTGGGTGTACTATACTGAGTTAAAAGCAGCCTTCTATACCTTTAAAGTGTCAGGAAAAGTTTGCTTTGCCTTCTGTCAACATGGAGTTTTAGGGAAGAGCACGTGTTTGTGTAAGCACCACTAGCTGCAGCAGCAGAAACACCTTAACAAACACAGGTTTATTTCTCTCTCTGGTCACAGTCCAGTGAGTACAGGGCCGTCATTCTGTGGCTGTGCATTTGAAACACATGGCCTCCAAGGTCAAAGCCCTGCAGTGATGTTGAGAATGAAATCAACAGGGCGATGTGGAGAAGGAAAAGCATGCCCAAAAAGGAGGCTGTAGGATCAGGACTGGAAGCAGGAAATGAAAGCCAGATGTGACTAGAGGAATTTAAAGCCGCAGAAAATAGTAAAGGATGTTGGGAGCAGGGCTGATTCCCAACTGAAGTGAGGTAGGAATTTGAGTTGATCTTCTTTAAATCTCAAAGGACATAATGCCTGCAGGGTGAGAGAATTGGGGACATCTAGATAGCTGACATTTGGCTGAGTCAGGGTGTTTACCTGTCCCAACCCTACTTTGACTATGCATGCCACTGTTTCAAATATTGTGGTCCTCTTTACTGTGGAAAGGGGAAAAGAATTCCAGGAAGAATGGGGAGCCAAGCCCCATTTCTGCTCTTGGATACAAGACCACAAAAGAGCACCGGCCGCAAGCCATCGGGCATGAAGGGACTATAGCAGCAGCATCCTTTGCGTTTGGGGGTTTTTATTATTTTTTAATGTTTATTTTACTGATTTGAGATAGGAAGAAGGACAGAGATGGGAACATCAATCTATTCCTGTAGGTGCCCTGACCTGGAATCAAACTGGCAACCTCTACACTTCAGGCCAATGCTCTAACCAACTGAGCTATCCGGCCAGGGTACAACAGATTTCTTGAGTAGTGCAGCCTGGGTCGTCTTCAGTGGTAGGACACAGGACGTGCTGGAGCGCGGCCCAGCGGAGACTCGCTTTCAGACCAGGGTCTCAGTGAAAAGGGATCCTTTCCACCAGGGAGCACGTGAACACTGCTTACATGACTATGGACAGGGTTTGGGAAACAGCCCAGAGGGAAGAGCAGAACTGCATGATTGGCACCCCAAAGATGCAGCCACAATAGAAACATCAGCAAATGCCAATACCATAGAGGACTTCAAAGGGTCCTGCTCAGCCGCAGAAACCATAGCTGACCCAGGTCTGCCTGAGTGGGATCATGGCCAACAGAGAAGGGGATTAGAAGAGACACACAGAGTCACAGTCCCCAGACATTTGACCAAATGTACAAAAACGATAAGAGAGCAGCCAAGCCTCCGTGAAGATAATACATGAAGAGAAATTGGAGCATTGCAGACACTAATGCCAAGGTCTATCCATAAATAACACTAGAGGCAGTGGGGTGGCCGTCCTAAGATCGGTTTTTCATCCTCCCTTTGCTCTGCTCTGCATCCTGCAAGGTGTGTGTGTTAAGAGGGTGAGAAGTGGGGCTGATCCCTGGGGCTGTATTTCTCAGGCTGCCTGGGTTCAGCCACTAGGAGGCAGTAGTGGGAGATTGGAGCAAGAGGATGGGAGAAGCAGGGACTTCACTCTGCCTCTGGGGAGCTCCCAGCGGCCCACACAAAGATGTGAATTAGCACTATTTGCACAAAGATAATTTAGACAAAATGTCCAAATGTGGGGAATGGGTATGTAAAACTAGGGTATTCACGTGCTATAAGGCAGCCATTAGAAGTTAGATTTCTGGCCTGATCAGGTGGTGATGCAGTGGATAAAGCATCGGACTGGGATGCAGGGACCCAGGTTCAAAACTCTGAGGTCACCAGCTTGAGTGTGGGCTCCTCTGGCTTGAGTGCGGGTTCGCCAGCTTGAGCGCGGGGCTGTCAGCTAGAGCATGGGATCATAGACATGACCCCATGGTCGCTGGCTTGAGCCCAAAGGTTGCTGGCTTGAAGCCCAACGTCACTGGCTCGAGCCCAAGGTCGCTGGCTTGAGCAAGGGGTCACTCGCTCTGCTGGAGCCCCCCTTCCCATCAAGGCACATATGAGAAAGCAGTCAATGAACAACTAAGGTGCCGCAACGAAGAATTGATGCTTCTCATCTCTCTCCCTTCCTATCTGTCTGTCCCTGTGTCACACAGACACACACACACACACACACACACACACACACAGAAGTTAGATTTCTGGAAATTAATATTATAAAATGATTTTGTTCTGATACTAAGGGGAAAAGGAGGATCCAAAATTAAATATGGTACACATAAGCTACATTAAAATATTCATATTAAAACATTTTAATAGGAGTTGCCTCTGTGTGTTAGGATTCTATGCTTTTATTCTCCTATTTTTTTTCATTCTCTTTTGCATTTTCAATTATTCTACAATGGGCTTGTAATTCTTTTATAACTAAGAGAGTGAATTTTTAAAAAAGAAAATGTTACCATGTAGGATGAGTAACTAAGTAGGCGGTATCCCTCATGCTTGCTCTGCCTGCTGCATGTTACAAAGTCAGTCACAGGTTCTGAAAAGTACTTCTCCACAAACAAAATAAAGCTTAGAATTCATTCTTGAAGTTTAGAATGTCTTCAAGACCTTATTCAAGCAAGAACTTGTACCTGGAACGCTGCATCAGCACCTGCCTATCTACCTGTCAATATCTTATTCATCCTTCAAAGTGTCTTAGTTTGATTTCCTATGACAATGGCTTTGAAGCACGTGGCTTCTTGGAAGAGGACGGTGATAAGATGCTTGTTGATCTAGCTCAGAATAATATCCCCAATACCTGCCTCCCCCAGTCTTACTGAGTGGTGGAAGAATGGTCTCAGAACTCTTTGTCTCAATTGGCCATTTAAGTTTAATAGTAAATGACTGGTTAGTGATTACAATGCATTGTAAACCTTCAGAAGAAAAGGAGAACATTTTGTGGACTACAGTGATGCCTCGGTTTTCGTTGATAATCCATCCAAAAACAATCGGTGAAATCTGAAGCCGAAGAAAACGGAGGCAATTATTTCTATATGAATCGATGTAAATCCAATTACTGTACGCAGTAATCACTTACACGTAACTGTAGTATTAACTCTCACAATCAATTTAAAAAAGCACAAGAGCTCTGGAAAGTAATGGAATTGTTTGGCTAGACACGTGGGGTTACGCTCACACTAGAAAAAATGCCACACTGAGCAGGAGAATGCATGGGTCGCCCTTTGTCTTCACAAAATTAGCAGCAAGGTCACGTGGGCATGCTGACAAAATCCGAGACAAATTTTTCATGGAAAAAATTGACAAAACCCAAAACCGACGATAACAGAAGTCAGCGAAAACTGAGGCATTACAGTGTACTATATTTGGTTTGTTTTTGTGTGTGGTGGTGTTTTCAGTTATTAGTTTTTAAAATCAGTACTTTTTATTTTTAATACTATTTTTGTAGAATATTTTTATTTTTACTTATTGATTTTAGAAAGAGAGAGAAGGAGGAAGGGAGAGAAAAACATTGATTTGTTGTTCCACTTATCCATGCATTCATTGGTTGGTTCTTGTATGCGCCCTGACTGAGAAATGAACCAACAACCTTGGCATATTGGAACAACACTCTACCCAACTAAGCTATCCAGCCAGGGCCTAAAATTAATACTTTTTAATGGAAACTACCTGACCAAAAATCTGTCACAGAATTTTGAGGTCCATTAAAACAAAGTTTAATGAGGAAAAACACAAAAAACAAAATACTCTCACCCTGGCTCAGTGGTTGGCAAACTTATTAGTCAACAGAGCCAAATATTAACAGTACAATGATTGAAATTTCTTTTGAGAGCCAAATTTTTTAAGCTTAAACTATACAGGTAGGTACATTCCTTATCAAGGTAGCACCCGCATGTGGTATTTTGTGGAAGAGCCACATTCAAGGGGTCAAAGAGCCGCATGTGGCTTGCAAGCCACAGTTTGTCAACCAGGGCTCTAGCTAGATAGCTCAATTGGTTAAAGCATTGTTCCAAAGCACAGAGGTTGCTGGTTCGATCCCCAATCAAGGCACATACAGGAACAGTTTGATGTTCCTGTCTCTCTCTCCCCCCCCCTTCCTTCCTCTCTTACTGAAATCAATCAATAAAATTCTTTTAAGTAAATAATTGTCAATTATGACATTAACATAAATAATTTAAAAAACTACTCTCACACAGGCATCTAGGAATGGTGAACAATCACCTCTTTTTGGCTTTTCCCAGAGATTTTTTTCCTCATTTTTCATCTGTTGCCATGTGCAGGGAAACTATTAAAAACTAATTTCCGGCTCTCTCTCAAAATTGCCTATCTTATCTTTGATATATTTGAGCATATTAAGCATAGTTATTTTAAAGTTCGGGCGGAAAAGGTTGCTAGAGACAGTCACCTGGGGCTCGATCCTCTGGGCATCGTCTGAGTACCTTTGTAAAATGCAGGACAGAGTGTTCCCCTGCAGAACGGGAAGCCAGGACTTCCAGGCACAAGCTCCTGTCCCTCTTCAGTCGAGACTCGCCTCTGGGGTCCTTAAACGCTGGCACTTGCAGGCTACCCTACGAGTAGACAAGCAACTTGGAAGGCTCTGGAGACAGTAGAGGAGGACAGTATGCTTAAGCAGAGGAGCAGAGAGTCGGTCTCTTGACGTGACAAGCAGGCGAGCAGGCTGTCCACCACACCTGTCGGGGAACTCGGGATGGTCCCGGTAAAAACCGGGGCAGGCATCAACAGCCACTACCAAGTCTCCCTTGTTCCCCTCACTACAGAAGCTTTCAAGTCTCTCATAGAGTCGTCAGTCTCCCCCTTCACCAACACTTCCATCTCCCTTTTGCTTATGGTACCCCTACTTCTCTGGGTGAGCTTAGTTGCCTCAGCTTCCTCATCTGTAAAATGAGGATGGTAGTCCCTGTGGTAGGTTGCAAATAGGGCTACAATTTTTCGCCCCTCTGGCGTCCATGTCCTTGACAGCATAACTTGGCAGAGCTCTCGTCCAGAGGTGGAGCTCATCCGCCATTCCTTGAATCTAGGTTGGTGACCCTTGTAAACATGCTTTGGCCAAACGCAAATGCAGGGAAATGAACCCTATGCCAGTTTTGAGTTAGGGTCTCCAGAGATTGGTGTACTTCCACATGCTCCTTGAAACCCTGCCTCTACCATGAGAATAAGCCAGCGCTCTGTTTCACAGAGCGAGTGAAATGGAGGCCAATTGTCCCATCTGAGACCTTCTTCGGCCAGCCAGCCCCAGCTACTCAGAACACGAAAGAGCCCAGCCCAGGTGCCTCTGCCAAAGCCAGCTGCCCCAGAAGCAGGAGCTCCCAGCCGATGCACGGACTTGTGAGCAAAAATAAATGTTATCGCATGCCACTGAGGTTTTATGGTTGTCACACAGCATTACTGTGGTAATAGATAACTGATACAGCACCAGTTTCACTAAGGATTAAAGGAGGATACCAACACGTGCAGGGCTTAGCCCAGAGCCAGGACCGTGATAGCCTGTCCTTAAACGTTAACTGTTATGGTTATAGTACGGCGCTGACATAGTGCGCCATGCTGTCAGATTATATATATATATATATATATATATATATATATATATATATATATATATATATATATATATATGTTGGTTTCTCCTTTTAAACGAGGGGCTCCTGGATGACAGAAAATTGGATCCAACTCATCCTTGATCACACATTTCCTCCACTCAGGAGCCCATAATTCAAGAGGAGACAGACGGGTGCGTCAAGTCCACCGTGGGAACTAGAGAGAGCAGACGTTCAAACCTGCGGAACCCGGGGCTGCGCACAAAGTGGAGACCCAATCGTGATATAGACCAAGCCCTTCTCACGTCGCATCGGTGCATTTCTGCGGAAGGTAAGCCCCATTAGGGCCAGGCTGCCCATCACCTCCGCCTCCCGGAAGCGCAGCCAAAGGAGTGACGGGTTAATTTGGTGCTTCTACAGCCCTCGCTGCTGCTCACGCTTTGATGCTCTCTGTTCCTCCTGAGGCCGAGCGTCACATGATGAAAACTAATTAGAGCAAGCGTGGTGCCCAGAATAAGCGGCCTATTAAGGAAATTGGAGTCAAACAGAAAGCAAGAGGACATCTATTATAAATATATCCTTAACAAGTATTTATTTTGGGGAGGTTTTCCCCCTCCCCCCAACTTTGCTGAAGGAGTTTATTGTTTGAGGAAAGGCCCGATGAAAATCAGGATATTTTTACAATGCCTCCTGGTCCCCGTGGAGGCCCTCTCTGGGGCCAGCCGGCCGCACGGAGCGAGCTTCCGGCAGGCACGCACAGGCAGCGCGTGCTGAGCCCAGTGGACAGCAGGTTAGCAGACACCCAGGCCAATGCATCTTCATTTCATGTCTTGGACAGCCTCTCTTCTTAGGTCAAGTCCAAGGCAAACCGAGTGATTCTATTAGAGGCAGGGGGAGGGCGGTGGAGAGAACGTGGACGAACTTGAATTCCATTCCCAACTCCACGACCCACCAGTGGGGGGAGACTTGACCTAGTTACTTAATTTCTCTGAGTCTCAATTCCCTCATCTGTGAAATAGAGATAACGACAAGTCACCTTGCTGGGCCAGAGTAAAGACCAGCGAAGTGACGCTCGATGTCTGGCTCGTGACTGCAGGCATGGAGGGGCAGGATGGCCTGGTGGCTAAGATCAGGCTCCCAAACCACTTGGCCTGTGTTTCTATTCCAGTTTTGACACTTGCTAATGAACCTTAATGGGTCTGTTCCTCAGAGTCTGTGAAGTCTGTGAGAGGTGGGCGCTGGGGGGAGCGATTATCGCTAGCTCCTGAGGTTGTCATGAGGATTAAGTGAGTTCACATATGTAAAGTCTTTAGAATAGTAACTGGTACATGGCACATACTCGCTAAGGGTTAGCCATTATTGTTCCTCAAATAGAATTATTAATAGAAATCTCTATTGACTAAAGACCTCCTGATCATCTCACTGGAGTCCATATATCAGCTGCAATACATTAATTAGCCCATAGGCACAAATGGCCGGAGTGGATTTAAGCAAATCGTAATTCCATGAGTCACGATTCTACTTTATAAGCAGAGAAGCACAATTTGGTGTTATAGGCAGCCGGGCTGCTAATTAAAAAGAAGCCCTTAGTTACAGCACCTGACGTAGGAGCGTGGCTTTAAGCTCGCTTGCCCTATATTTGCTCACTGCTCCTCCCTCCGCCTGTCACCCACCTATTTCTCTGCCTATTAGGCATTTCCCTGTCTCTGTGGAGGGTTTGCCAGTTGTATAGAGACCTAAATACTGAAACTGCTCCCAGGCTCTAGAACTCACACATCTCGGCCTGAAGTGCTCAACTTTCCAGACAGGGTGGTTCCTGAGGTCAAGGCAGAAAGACTCAGGGGAGAAACAGAAGTTTGGCCCAAGACAATGGACCATAGGATTTACCCAAGGGAAATGAAAACCTGTGTTCATATAAAAGTCTGTATGCTGATATTAACAGTAGCTTGATTCATGATTATCAAAACCTGGGAACAGCCCGAACGCCCTTCAGCTGGTGAACGGCTAAGCAAACCATGACCCGGGCTCACAGAGGAGTACTGTTCAGCAATAACAGAGAACAAACCACTGAGACAAGTGCATCATGGGTGCGTCCCAAAGGCATTAGCTGAGGAAAAGAAGCCAGACTCAAAAGGCTACATGGTGTATGATTCCATTACTAGGACTTTCTGGAACAAGCAAAACTAAAGGGATTAGAAATAGATCAGTGATTGCTAGGGTCTGGGGTTAGGGGATTGGCTGCAAAGGGTCCTAGGGAATTTGGGGGAGGAATGAAAATGTTCTGTATATTGATTGTGGTGGTTACACAACACATGTGTTTGCCAGAATTCATAGAACTCTACACTAAAATAGGTAAATTTTACCCCATGTAAATTAGACTTCAGCAAACCTAACTGTAAAATAAAATGGTCCATAGGGAGCATGGAACAGCAGGAAAAAAAAAAAAGCTTTAGCACTTTCCAAAGGCAAAGAGATAACCTCTCATTTTTCCTGTCTTTTAGTTTTACTTTAAGCATTTGACATTCTCGCTAGCCATTAAAATATGCACTTGTAAAACAGGGGCAATTAACCTCATCAAAAATAGTAACACTGGCATAAGAAAACATGTATTTTTCCAAATAAAATTAATCTTTTAGGAAGAACTAGGTATGAATTTCCCTGGGCAAAAGCCATTCCCCATAGACAGTGGTGCACAGGATGGGATGCATGTATCTCACACTCTGGAGTGAAGGAGATAAGGACGGGTAACACGTTTTGTCCAGCTGTTCATATCTGACCCCAATGCACAATGATCTCAACACACAGGGAAACTGGTCCCATGGAATTAGGTCAAAGTCAAATATAGACAAATTCCCCATGAATAGTCCCAGAAGGAGAGTTTTGTCCAAGTAGAAGAGTGTCAGCATGGGTAACAACCCAAGACTCTCCCTTCAAAATACCCTCCAACTGCCCAGGGTCCAGCATTGCAGAAAGAGACCTGGTTTCTCTGTTCATCACAGAAATATCAAAGAGCCTTTTCTGCCATGAAAACAATTTCTCAACTTAAACTTTACTGATAGATTAGTGTCAGCTTTTCAAAGAACACAACAGCTCCAAACAGCATCTGGATAAATGAGTACCCCCGGACTGGCTGGGGTGGGGAATGGCAGAGTAATGTGCACCACCAACATTGAGTATCTTGCCGAGCACAGTCATGTGTGACCTGGTCTTTCCCACTGCAATCTATGAGGAGGGTGGCGTTCTCTCCACTCTATAGACGGGGGATGAAGGTTTAGAGAGGTGAAGCCCCTTGTTCTTATCCATTGTATGTTATTTTCAAATGCAAGTGAAATGATGGCTTTTGAATCAAATTCAGACAGAGGAGAGAGGGGAGGCAAGAGGAGAGAAAATAAAATCATAAAGAGGGGAACAGTGGAATGCTGGTAAGTGTTTAACAATTTGTTCTGGGGTAGAGAGAGCTGGGTTATGGCAACCCTACCATGGCCAATTTGACCTCCACACGAGGTCAATCAGCCTGGAAACTTTCTGACAATTTAATGATCAGCTATCCTGGAGAGTTGCTGGTAGGAAAAGGTTTTGGTGAAAAACTTCAGTGCAGAGAAAGCATCAAGAGAACCCTGGTGAACCTGCACACAGGATTGGAACAGCAGGATGAAGGAAAGAGGAAAAGGACTGAGGATACAGGGGAAATAACGCAGGAAGACAGAATCCAGGGCCAGATCTGAGACTTGCTGATGAAGATGTGAGACCAGCAGGAGGTCCTGCTGGGGAGTCAATGAAGCCAGGGAAGCTGAATCGCCTTTTTTGTCCTACGGTCCCCAGAGTTTAAGCTGTGGGTTGTCTGGGGCACTGAGCAGAAGCCTTCACTTGAGGAAAGGCTAGGAACACAGTGATCGCCGCTCGGGGTTTAGAGAAGTGATCTGTGGAACAGAAAAGAGACTGAGTGGCTAAGAAGAGGAAATGGTGACTTCCCGTGACCACATCACTTAGATGTCTAAGCCTAAATAAGCAAAGGTCCAGCCATCTGAGTTCCTTTGAAGAGAAATGTCAGCCAGTATAACACACTAGACTCTGCACCTCTCCTAAAGGGAGTGTCCAGCATTTCTTGCTGCTTATAGATCTTAGTCCTGAACACTGGACTCCGACAGTGCCTCCTATCATAAAGTTTCTAAATCTTGCTGCTGAGATTTGAAACTTATTCCTCATCCTTTAACTTGCAGCTTCCCCATGGCCTTCAGGCTTGATGAACACGCGGCCTTCCCCCCTATAAATTTGGCTTCGTGACGGATTCTGCCCCTCTCCACACTCACTGTAGTTTCAAAACAAAGCTGCAAATTCTTTGACACTCTTATCTTCGAGTGGTGAGATTGATGGGCAGGGTAAATCTGGGCAGGTTTGGACCAATTAAATATAGTGGAAGTACCACCATATGATCCTGAGATTGGGCCATAAACAACCATGCAACCCTGAACTGCCAAGTAAAAAGACAAATGACCCTAAGGCCACCATGATAGAAAAGCCACCTGTAGGCATGCCAGTGAACAGTCCCAACAGAACCAAGCCTTTCCTCTAACTTGCCAAGCTATCAGACATCTTGTACCTTCCTGGTCATCCCAGCCTCCATCTAAATCTTGCTGAGGCCCTGGCCAGTTGACTCAGCAGTAAAGCATCAGCCCAGCGTGTGGAAGTCCCAGGTTCAATTCCTCGCCAGGGCACACAGGAGAAGCACCCATCTGCTTCTCCACCTTTACACCTTCTTTCTATCTCTCTCTTCCCCTCCCACAGCCGAGGCTCCATTGGAGCAAAGTTGGTTCAGGAGCTGAGGATGGCTCCATGGCCTCCACCTCATGTGCTAGAATGGCCCTGGTTGCAGTAAAGCAATACCCCAGATGGGCAGAGCATTGCCTCCTGATGGGCATGCCGGGTAAATCCCAGTAGGGCGCATGCAGGAGTCTCTCTGCCTCCCTGCTTCTCACTTCAGAAAAATACAAAAAGAAAAAAAAAATAAATCCTGTTGAGTAATCTTAGGTGATACCATGTGGAACACTTCTGCTATTCCCTGCCTAACCTCCTTATGCACACAACTGTGAGATACAATAAGATGGTGGCTGTTTTAAGCCACATGTTTTGGGATAGTTTGTTACACAGAAAACTATGTAGAACACCTCATGCCCAGGCTTTCCATGCCTCCCTCTTTGAAGACTCTGCGTAGACAGTGTCCTAACCCCTGAATAGTTGAGAAGATTCTTTGAATAGCACCAAGAAATACAGGTTTATTTAATTCTATCATATGAACCAAGAACAATGTTATAGCCTATATACTACACGATTATACGTATGCAATAAAGAACAACAACCTTGAGCGCACATATTCTTGAGAAATCAGCCTCTGTGCCTAAGGACTAGCGGGTATTTCTAAAACGTCCTGTTAATATTTGCTGGCTACTTGTTTAGTCATTTGTTTTTACACTGTTTCTTATCAGAGAAATAGAAGCAGTTTCCAGAGATTTATGGACAATTTCAGTCAGAAGATTCTACCCATTGATACGAATTTTTTCCTTTTGATTTTGAGAAAAACATTCTTCAAATTGAGCAACAAAGCAAACTTCATCACTCTTCGTGGAACAAGAAAAAGCAAATTGAGAACCACATCTTCAAAATAATGTCTGTCTTATCAAAGACAGGTCCATGAACTTGTCGCCCTAGTTACCTGCCTAGCTCACATTTTGCATTTACTCTTTCATTCTACAATATTTATTGAGCACATAATACATACCAAGTACCATACTGAACTCTAAGAACACAGAGAGGAAATAGAAAAAAATAGTAGCCCTAAAGAGCTCATAGTCTTATAAAGGAAACAAATGTTTGTAATTTTGTGATTATAAATGCAAATATTTGTTAAGTTTTTTTTTTTTTTTTTGGTTTTGTTTTGTTTTGTTTTTGTGACAGAGACAGAAGAACAGACAGACTGGAAGAGAGAAAGATGAAAAGCATCAATTCTCTGTTGTGGCACCTCAGTTTCTCAGAGATTGCTTTCTCATATGTGCCTTGACCAGGGGGCTACAGCAGACTGAGTGACCCCTGGCTTAGTTTGTACTTGGGTCCCAGTCCGACACTCTATCCACTGCGCCACCACCTGGTCAGGCATTGTATTTGTTAAGTTTTGCTATTTCTGGAATTGAAAGGTGCTTTTACAATCAATACCAAGCCTTACTTTCCTGCCACCTGCCAGGCAGAAGAGTACGTTGTCAGTGTCCAGGGTAACAGAAGCGAGGAGACCCAAGCATAGGACTATTTAGCGATGCACATTGAGTATTGACTCTTCTCTTGTCTCTGTAAGTTATTTGCATTGGTGACAAAATTTCACTAAACTTTGCATTCCTAATTGTTGCTTAAAATATCTTCCAAAAGAGGATGTTATTATCAACCATTAAAACAACAACAACAAAAAATATGCACACAGAAAGTTTTTACAACTCTAGTAATTATTTTACTAATGCAAAATATGACAGGAGGATGACTGGACCTTTGCAATTTAGAATAACTGTCTAAGAAAAAGGACATCTTTCATCCGTACCATTGCTGAGGAATAGGCTTCCATAGAAAAGTTCTTATCAATACCCCTTCTCAATACCGGGTAATTTTCTTCCCCACCCCGCAAAGTCAAAGTGAGTTAGAAAGGAGAATTAACAGTACAATGAGCTATCACTGCCGAACAGCTAAAATTTAAAATGACCATGCTGTATTCATTCTCTTGGGCTGCTATAACAAATACTAAGGATGGGGTGGCTTAAGACAACAAACATTTATTTCTCCCAGTGCTGGAGACCGGAAGTCTGAGAACTATGCGGCAACAGAGTAGATATCCTTCTGAGGCCTCTCTCCTTGGCTTATAGCTGATCATCTTTCCTGTGTCTTCACATGGTCTTTTCTCTGTGTGTGTCTCTGTGTGTATCTATGTCCCAATCTCCTCTTCTTCTAATCTTCTAGGCTACCAGTTATTCTCATTCAGGGCCCGCCCCAGTGACCTCATTTGACCTTACCCACCTCTTTAAAGACCCGACCTCTAAATGCAGTCTCATTGTCATGTACAGTGGTTGGGACTTCAACATAACGGATTTGGGGAAGACATGGTTCAGCCCATACCAATAATACCAAGTGCTGGGGAGGCTGCAGAGAAACTGGAACTCTTGTGCATTGCTGGTGGGGATGTCAAATGGTACAGCCACTCTGGAATAGTTTGCCAACTTCTTAATAAGCTAAACGTACACTTGCAATATAACATAGCAATTGTATCCTGGGGCCTTTATTCTAAATAAATGAAAACTTACATCTGTACAAAACCTGAGCATGGTTTCCCATAGCAGCAGTACTTGAAATAGCCCAAAACTGTGAACAACCAAAATTTCTCTCAGCCAATGGATGGTTGAACAAACTCTGGGACATCCATACCATGGACTATAACTTTGCAATAAAAAAATGAACAAACTATTGATGCACACAACCATTTGGATGGATTTTAAAGGGTCATTATGCTGAGTAAAACAAAAAAATCTCCAAAGATCACAGACGGTCTGATTCCATTAATAGACTATTGAAAGTGACAAGTTATAGATGTAGAAATCAGACTAGTTTTTGCCAGGGATTAAGGACAGGAGAAAGGCAGGGATGAACTCATTCTGCATCTGGAATGTGGTGGTGGTTACACAAATCTACACATGTTAAGAAAATGCCACAGAACTACATACACGCATTGCACCAGTGTCACATTCCTGGTGGTGACGCTGTACTGTGGTTATGTAAATATAACTGTGTGGGAGACTCAGTGAAGAACACGCAGCACCTCCCTGTACTATCTTTGCAACTTCTTGTGAATGCATAATCATTCGCAACAACAACACTTTAGGTAGAAACAGAATCCAAGGCGACCAGCACGAGGGTAAGAGGTGAGGGAGGTTAAGTTGTGCGATTGCAGAACTTCATCTTCTAAACTATTGATGTTGTCGACCTGAAACACTGAGGTCATCGGTTCAAAACCCGGGGCTTGCCCGGTCAAGGCACATGTGGGAGCTGATGTTTCCTGCTCCTCCCCCCTTCTCTCTCTCTCTCTCTCTGTCTCTTCTCTAAAATGAATAAATAAATAAAAATAATTTTTAAAAATAAATAAACTGTTGTTTTGTTCATCATAGATTTGTTTTGCATTAACTTTAATCTTTTTAAAAACATTGCATTAAAATATCATTTACCTTGACTACTGAGTTTTTTGGTGTCCCCTTAAATTTCGCACCCAAACAAGAACCTTACCCTCGTCACCCTGGCCCCAGCCCTGCGGCTTGCCATATGCTGCCAAACTGTTTGCCCAGTGGATTTGCTTTTAATGACCATGACCACTCTAGGAAATCCGAGCAATAGATTTCAATGTTTTTAAATTTGATTACAAAAATACGTTATACTTATAAAAAATAAAAGAGTATAACGTAAAAAACAAAGTTTCTCATATCTTCTCTTGATTCTGATTCTAGAAGTGACCATTGTTAACAAACTATGTATTCTTCCAGATAGTTTTTATATACAGTCATGTACCTTATGTGTGACTATGGTCCCATAAAATTATAGTATCTGCCTTCAAGAAAATCTGTGGTGAAAAAAAGAAACAGCCTGACCAGGCGGTGGCACAGTGGATAGAGCGTCGGACTGGGATGCGGAAGACCCAGGTTTGAGACCCTGAGGTTGCCAGCTTGAGCGCGGGTTCATATGGCTTGAGCAAAAGCTCACCAGCTTGGACCCAAGGTCACTGGCTCCAGCAAGGGGTTGCCCAGTCTGCAGAAGACCCACGGTCAAGGCACATATGAAAGGGCAATCAATGAACAACTAAGATGTTGCAACGGCAACAAACAACTGATGATTGATGCCTCTCATCTCTCTCCATTCCTGTCTGTCTGTCCCTATCTATTCCTCCCTCTGACTCTCTCTCTGTCTCTGTAAAAAAAAAGAAAGAAAGAAAAGAAACAAACCACCACGGACATATTGCTGAAAAGAAGAGCCAGTGGCAGGTCCTTCAGGAGGGATTCCAAAAGAAGGCATTGCTATCAAGTAAAATGACAGCTCTGTGTGTGCAAGAGCCTCTGACGACCTTCCAGGGGGACAAGATGTGCAGGTGGAAGACAGTGATATTGATGATCCTCATCCTGTGTAGGCCTAGGTTAATGTGTGTGTTTTTTTCCTAGGTATCAACAGAACAGTACAAAAATGTTTTGAAGAGCCTGACTAGGCAGTGGCACAGTGGATAGAGTGTCAGACTGGGATGCAGACGACCCAGGTTTGAGACCCCGAGGTCGCCAGCTTGAGCGTGGGCCCATTTGGCTTGAGCAAAAGCTCACCAGCTTGGACCCAAGGTCCCTGGCTTGAGCAAGGGGTTGCTCAGTCTGCTGAAGGCTCGAGGTCAAGGCACATGTGAGAAAGCAATCAATGCACAACTAAGGTGTCGCAACAAGAAACTGATGATTGATGCTTCTCACCTCTCTCCATTCCTGTCTGTCTGTCCCTATCTATTCCTCTCTCTCTCTCTCTCTCTGTCCCTGTAAGAAAAAAAAAAAATGTTTTGAAGAAAAAAGCTTATAGATGAAAAGAGCTAAAGAAAGACTGTATTTTATTCGTAATGTTTGTATTTTCAGCTAAAGGCCAAATTGCATAATTTTGGTTTTTTTCACCTTTTATTAATTGTTTTGGGAGTATTTATTCTCCTTCTCTGTGGTAAACACTATACGTCACCAATTTTTAAATATATATATATATGTGTATGTATGTATGTATGTATGTATATATATATATATACATATACATATATATATGTTAATCTGATAGGTAAAAAATGAGATTGAATTGGTTTACTTTGATACTCTTTTATTTATCTTTTATGTATTTGTTACCTTTCTTATGGATTTTGTGTTTATATCCTTTGTCTATCTTCTATGAATTTTATTGCTCTCTTACGAATTCTGTGTTCATATCCTTTGCACATCTCTCTATTGGGTTGTTAATCTTGTAGATAAATATGAACTCTTTGTATATTAAAGAGGTTAGTCCTTCATGAATCACATGTTACAAACATTTTTCTTTCAGATTCTAGTTTATCTTTTGATTTTGTCTATGAAGAATTTTTTGTTTATTTGTTTTAGAGGATATTTTGCTGCATGGAATTTTCAAGATTTAAAAAAATTTTTTTAAATAGTTTTACCATCAGTGGTTTCTTAATCTCATGTCATGCTTCATATGGCTTTCCCTACTGATCTTAAATTTACCCATCTTTTCTTCTAAGGTTTTTATTGTTGTTTTCATGGTATTTCTTTGGAATTTTAAGCCACTGAATTTCCTTTGGTGAAAGAAGTGATGTACAGACCTTTGTCAAATGGCTTTCTAGTTTTTCAACGTCCTTTATCAGAGAGGACATTTTCTCACACCAATTTTGAGAGACTAACTTCATTGTATAATGATGTTCATATATACTTCTGATCATTTCTGAATTTCCCTTTCTATTTTTTTTTTTTTTAGATTTTATATATTCATTTTTAGAGAGAAAGAGAGTGAGAAAGAAGAGGGGGAGAAGGAGCAGGAAGCATCAACTCCCATATGTGCTTTGACCAGGCAAGCCCAGGGTTGCAGACCAGCAACCTCAGCATTCCAGGTTGACACTATTCACTGCACCACCGCAGGTCAGGCTCCATTCTATTATTTAATAGGATATTTCTGTTTTCATATTAGTTCATGAATGTTAATTATTGTAACTTAATAAAATATTTAAATATTTAATAGGGCTATTTTTCTTCATTATTTCTGTTTATCCATGGAATTTTCTCTGGTTTTTCTCTCATGTTTGCTTTTCTAGATAAACTTCAGAATAATTTTAAGTATTTTTAAAACCCTCCATTTGGTTGGCATTACACTGAAATTATAAATTAATTTCAGAAAAACTTCAACCTTTTAAATTATATTTGTATCTTTTAAATTCCTAGGCAAAAAGAACACATGCCATTAAGTACTAAAGTCTTCTTTTTTTTTATTTTAAATTTTTTATTTTTTACAGGGACAGAGAGAGAGTCAGACAGAGAGATAGATAGGGACAGACAGACAGGAATGGAGAGAGGTGAGAAGCATCAATTGTTAGTTTCTGGTTGCCCTTGCGACACGATAGTTGTTCATTGATTGCTTTCTCACATGTGCCTTGACCGTGGGCCTTCAGCAGACCAAGCAACCCCTTGCTGGGGCCAGCGACCTTGGGTCCAAGCTGGCGAGCTTTTTGCTCAAGCCAGATGGGCCCGCGCTCAATTGGCAAGATCGGGGTCTCGAACCTGGGTCGTCTGCATCCCAATCTGACGCTCTATCCACTGCACCACCGCCTGGTCAGGCCTAAAGTCTTCTTGAACAAAATATTATTGCATTAGGTTGCATATCTTCGGTTAAAAGCTTGAGGAAGGAGATCTTTTCTATAATTCTGTAATTATTATTTATATTTGTTTTAATATAATCTAATTCATTCTATAAGCAATTTTGAAGCGCCTACTGAATGTACCACATATCATGTTAGAAAATGAAATATAATAAAATAAAGACATAGTCCCTGCTCTGACACCTTATCAAGCAGTCGATTCTAGTAGTGATGACAGTTGTATAAATAATTGCACAATAATGTGGTAACTGTTGTAATAAGAGCAGTTCAATATGTTATGGAATATAAAATCATGGAGTTTGTAAAAGAGCTCACTTTTCCTAAGAGTTGGTTGGAAGCTACCAAGACATGACATATCAGCTAAATTTTGAGGAAAAGGGAGTAATGGCTAATAAGCGTATTATTCATTCATGTGTCTACTGGAGTGTGAAGTACACCCCAAAAATGTCTGAATTAAAGATAACCTGACCTGTGGTGGCACAGTGGATAAAGCATCAGTGTGGAATGCTAAGGTTGCAGTTCGAAGCCCCAGGCTTGCCCGGTCAAGGCACATTTGAGAGTTGTTTTTTGGGTTTTTTTACAGGGAAAGAAAGAGAGTCAGAGAGAGGGATAGATAGGGACAGAGAGACAGGAACGGAGAGAGGTGAGAAGCATCAATCATTAGTTTTTCGTTGCCGTTGCGACACCTTAGTTGTTCATTGACTGCTTTCTCACATATGCCTTGACTGACCACGGGCCTTCAGCAGACCGAGCAACCCCTTGCTGGAGCCAGCAACCTTGGGTCCAAGCTGACGAGCTTTTGCTCAAGCTGGTGAGCTCAGGGTCTCGAACCTGGGTCTTCCGCATCCCAGTCCGACACTCTATCCACTGCGCCACGGCCTGGTCAGGCTAACCTGGATTTTTAAATCCAATCTGATCATCTATGAGTTCATTTTCATTTCTTATGTTTACTATTTTTTTTTTTTTACAGGGACAGAGAGAGAGTCAGAGAGAGGGATAGATAGGGACTGACATACAGGAACGGAGAGAGGTGAAAAGCATTAATCATTAGTTTTTTATTGCCGTTGCAACACCTTAGTTGTTCATTGATTGCTTTCTCACATGTGCTTTGACCGCAGGCCTTCAGCAAACCGAGCAACCACTTGCTGGAGCCAGCGAATTTGGGCCCAAGCTGGCGAGCTTTTGCTCAAGCCAGATGGGCCCGCACTCAAGCTGGCGAGCTCAGGGTCTCGAACCTGGGTCTTCCGCATCCCAGTCCAACGCTCTATCCACTGTGCCACAGCCTGGTCAGGCCATATGAGAGAGTTGATGCTTTCTACTCCTCACCCCTGATCCTTACTCTCTTCCTCTCTCTCTCCCCAAAAACTCAATTAATAAAATATTTTTAAAAATTAAAAAATGAATACAAAAGTATTCATTAAAAAATGGATTTTATATTGTAAAGCCAGTAGCCACGGCCACCATCACAGCCACCTGACCCGTGCAGGTTCACATTGCATTCAGACAGACGGTAATGAAACAGTGGAGCCAAGAACTGGTGAGCCATCATTTTTAATCCTAGCTTGCACCCAGCGGGCAAATAAAAACACACACTGGGCTCCAAAACCCACTCATTCAGTGCTCACAAAGCCACTGACTTATCCAAGTTTCCTAGAATCAAAGGTTTCTAGCTCACTAGTCTTATTCACCTCTGTTGGGCAGATAAAATATATTATGCTAACTTTGTTAAAGATGGCGCTGCCCACGTGCAAGTTTTAAGAGTAAGCTTTCCCCCACACCCTTGAGTGATTGCATGATGTGGGGTGGTGCACTCTCATGAGTAATCCTACCATTATACCTCAGATAAGTGACTTTGTATCAGAGACTTCCTTGTTTGTAGATTGGATTAAAGGTTTGGATTTCTACACTATAAAGTGGGGCAGGCCGGGAGCTTGCTGTTGGGCAGATAAAATATATTATGCTCACTTTGTTAAAGATGGCGCTGCCCACATGGAAGTTCATTGATATTAATGTGTGTTCTGGAACAGGCTGTGGGCAGGCTGGGTCGTTATAGCCTAAAGCTTAGTTTAAGAGTAAGCTCTTCCCCACACCCTTGACTGATTGGATGATGTAGGGTGGTACACTCTCCTGAGGAATCGCATTATACAGAGACTTCCTTGTTTGTATAATTGGATTAAAGGTTTTGATTCTATGCTATAAAGTGGGAGAGACCAGTAGCTTGATCTCTCTCTCTTGGTTCTTGGTTCCTGAGTTATTAGAGAGGAGAGCAGATTAAGGCCATCTCTCTCTCTTGGTTCTTGGTTCCTGAGGTATCAGAGAGGAGAGCAGATTAAGGCCATGTGGAGGAGAAGCAGCCAAGATGGCAGAGTGCTGAGGAAGAAGGCAGTTTGAGCAGAATTTGTGCAGGAAGAGATGGGAAACAGAGGTGAATAAGTCTGGTGAGCTAGAAACCTTTGATTCTAGGAAACTCGGATAAGTCAGTAGCTTTGTGAGCACTGAATGTGTGGGTTTTGGAGCCCAGTGTGCATTTGCCCAGGTGCAAGCTAGAATTAAAGCTGATGGCTCACCAGTTCTTTGCTCCGTTGTTTCGTTACCGACTGTTCGAATCTAATGCGAACCTGCACTGGCCAGGTGGCTGTGAAGGTGGCCTTGCCCACTGGCTTTACACTTGCTCTCGCTGGTTCCTGAGATTAGTGTTAGAGAGGAGAGCAGATTAAGGCCACATGGAGAAGAGGAGAAGCAGCCAAGATGGTGGAGTGCTGAGGAAGAACCTAGTTTGTGCAGAGAGACGGAGATGGGAAACAGAGGTGAATAAGTCTGGTGAGCTAGCAATCTTTGATGCTAGGAAACTCGGATAAGTCAGTAGCATTGTGAGCACTGAATGAGTGGGTTTTGGAGCCCAGTGTATTTTTACTTGCCCGCCGGGTGCAAGCTAGAATTAAAACTGATGGCTCACCAGTTTTTGGCTCCGTTGTTTCATTACAGACTGTCCGAATCTAATGCAAACCTGCACTGGCCAGGCTGTTGTGATAATGGCTTTGGCCACTGGCTTTACAACCTCTGTTCCTTATCTCCTTCTTTCTGCACAAACTGGCTTCTCCCTCAGCACTCCACCATCTTGGCTGCTTCTCCTGGCCTCCTCCACATGGCCTTTCTCTGCTCTCCTCCTCTGCTCTCCTCTCTAATGCTAATCTCAGGAACTGAGAGAGACCAAACTCCCAGTCTGCCCCATTTTATAGTGTAGATTCAAAACCTTTAATCCAATATACATACAAGGAAGTCTCTGATACAAAGTCACTTATCTGAGGCATAATGGGATTCCTCAGGAGAGTGCACCACCCTACATCAGAAAGGGTGGGAAAGCCTTAGTCTTAAAACTAAGCCTTGGGCTATAACGACTCTGCCTGCTTACAGTCTGTCCTCCACGCACATTAATATAATCACGCCCATCTCAAGCAAGAAGGGCAACTAATATCATCACCTGGGTGACAGGCTTCTACGTGGGCAGCACCATCTTTAACAAAGTGAGCATAATATATTTTATCTGCCCAACATATGTATAAGCAAATATTTATAGATGTGAATGAATTCTTCAGATAATATAGATATGAATTTTTTATTATTATGTGTAATACAAATACTGTCCCTGCCAGTTTTATTAAATTTCATGGTACAGAGATTCAAAAATTTTAAACAGTTAAAACTGTCATTTCCTGTTTAATTTCTCCTATTGTTTCAATCTTTTGAAAACTACCATCTCTAGAAAGTTTTGGTAAATGGAGTCCCAGTTTGGCCACCACATTTCAGTAATCGTATGTAATTGGTGAAGGGCATCCAAAAATGATGAGAAATGAAAAGTAGATTTCCATTTTTTCATAAGTAAAAAATTAAAATAGAACCGACTAAAGAGAAAGCTTGTGCATTGTCTCCAAGAATAATATAGAGGATAATGAGCAATGATTTTCCATGTCCAATAAGTTTGATTAAGAGAAAATGAGTTTATAGCAAAGTAAAAAAGTTGTGGATGAACAACAACAACAAAACAATGAACTTATTTACTATCAGGGTGTTAGAAAAATGAAATAAACTTCAAAACAAGATGAGGGCCTCCACTTCCATAGGTTTCCCTAAGATAATAGAAGTCTTTATACCTATGGTTTACAAACTGGAAGTATCTTGGGGAAGATAAGGAGGCCAAGGACCTGAGTCTATTCATTGAACTAAAGACCTGGAAAAACTGGTATATCCAGTCGACAAATGGGATGTTGATAGGTGGGGTGTTGACCCAGCTGATAAGCTCAAGGTCTCCTCTCAGTATTGACTGACATTAGTAGACAAAGAGCAAGTCACATTATTAAAAGTAATAATTTTGGTCACAGTTCTATAATTTGGTGATCTGTATTAATTTACATTTGGCCTTGGATAAAAGGACCCAAAATAGATACTCCCCCTACCCCCCCAAATCCAACATAGTCATAAAAGTAAAAAACAAAAGGCATTGAAAATATAAATTATGTTTAAGGAGGATATAAAAAACATGTTTTTCTCTGCTTTAGGAATACTATGCTGGAGGGAAAGTCAGACAAAAATAGTTTAGCACACTCCTAAATTAACCAAATTTCTTTCCGTAGGACAGGTATATCCAGCATGTAAATCAATGATCAAAATCTGGTGTTTAATGACTTTGAAAACAGACATTGTTGGGCAGATAAAATATATTATGCTCACTTTGTTAAAGATGGCGCTGCCCACATGGAAGTTTGTTGATATTAATGTGTGTTCTGGAACAGGCTGTGGGCAGGCCGGGTCGTTATAGCCTAAAGCTTAGTTTAAGAGTAAGCTCTTCCCCACATCCTTGACTGATTGGATGATGTAGGGTGGTGCACTCTCCTGAGGAATCGCATTATACAGAGACTTCCTTGTTTGTATAATTGGATTAAAGGTTTTGATTCTATGCTATAAAGTGGGAGAGACCAGTAGCTTGATCTCTCTCTTTGGTTCCTGAGTTCCTGAGGTTAGTATAGAGAGCAGAGTAAGGCCATGTGGAGGAGAAGTAGCCAAGATGGCAGAGTGCTGAGGAAGAAGCCAGTTTGTTAAGAGTTTGTGCAGGAGGAGATGGGAAACAGAGGTAAATAAGTCTGGTGAGCTAGAAACCTTTGATTCTAGGAAACTCGAATAAGTCAGTAGCTTTGTGAGCACTGAATGTGTGTGTTTTTGCTTGCCCGCCGGGTGCAAGCTAGAATTAAAGCTGATGGCTCACCAGTTCTTGGCTCCATTGTTTCATTACCGACTGTTCTAATCTAATGCAAACTTGCACGGGTCAGGCTGCTGTGATGGTGGCCTCGACTACTGGCTTCACAGACATAAAAAGGACAAATTTTACATTTTGAAAAGTCTTTAGTTGACTAGTAGAGTCATGGTAAGACGGGATTAGAAATTTATTCAGCTGCTTAAGATTTTCAATGAGTTCCCTAAGGATATGGGTGGATATCTTTAATTTTAAGATTGAGTCGATTAGTAGAAAGGAAATGTGGTGTCAGGCACTAGAACCTCATTTTTAGTATTTAGCATTTATGCAATTCATTTCCTCTGTGAATTAATAAAAATGCTTTATAATATCTTGGTCACTCGAGCAGTTTTATATTTAACCGGCTGGAGCTAGAGATATTAGAGGAAGGGCCAGCTGATGGCCAAGTCAGGCCTCACAAGGCTACATTGTATTGATGGGGTCACCAGGGCCCAACATCCAGTAACTTAAATTCATGACATTTACTCAGATTCAGAGAGACTGACTCACACTAACAAATTCTCAATTCTCTGAAGTCAATGTGGGTCAAATAAGTTTGCAAATATGATTTATATGTTTGCTCGTTTATAGTTTGCATTGGGTTTGGGGGACAGGCTATAAGCAGGCAGTATCCTTATAGCCTAAGTGTTGGGCAGATAAAATATATTATGCTCACTTTGTTGAAGATGGCGCTGCCCACATGGAAGTTTGTTGATAATAATGTATGTTCTGGGACAGGCTGTGGTCAGGCCGGGTCGTTATGGCCTAAAGCTTAGTTTTAAGAGCAAGTTCTTCTCCACACCCTTGACTAATTGGATGATGTAGGGTGGTACACTCTCCTGAGGAATCCATTATACAGAGACTTCCTTGTTTGTATAATTGGATTAAAGGTTTTTATTCTACGGTATAAAGTGGGAGAGACCAGTAGCTTGATCTCTCTCTCGGTTCCTGGGTTCCTGAGATTAGTATCAGAGAGGAGAGCAGATGAAGGCCACATGGAGGCCAGGAGAAGCAGCCAAGATGGCAGAGTGCTGAGGGAGAAGCCAGTTTGTGTAGAGTTTGTGCAGGAGATGGGAAACAGAGGTGAATAAGTCTGGTGAGCTAGAAACCTTTGATTCTAGGATAAGTCAGTAGCTTTGTGAGCACTGAATGTGTGGGTTTTGGAGCCCAGTGTGTGTTTTTGCTTGCCCGCCGGGTGCAAGCTAGAATTAAAGCTGAACTGGCTCACCAGTTCTTGGCTCCTGTGTTTCATTACCGACTGTTCGAATCTGCATGAGTCAGGCTGCTGTGATGGTAGCCTTGACTACTGGCTTTACACTAAGGCTTAGTTTTAAGACTAAGCTTTTCCCCACTCCCTTGAGTATTGCATGATGTGGGGTGGTGCACTCTCATGAGGAATCCCATTATGCCTCAGACAAGTGACTTTGTATCAGAGTGTAAAGCCAATAGCCAAGGCCACCATCACAGCAGCCTGACCCGTGCAGGTTCGCATTAGATTCGGACAGTCGGTAATGAAACAATGGAGCCAAGAACTGGTGAGCCATCAGCTTTAATTCTAGCTTGCACCCGGCAGGCAAGCAAAAACACACACTGGGCTCCAAAACCCACTCATTCAGTGCTCACAAAGCTACTGACTTATCCGAGTTTCCTAGAATCAAAGGTTTCTAGCTCACCAGACTTATTCACCTCTGTTCCCTATCTCCTCCTGCACAAACTCGCTTCTCTCTCAGCACTCTACCATCTTGGCTGCTTCTCCTGGCCTCCATGTGGCCTTAATCTGCTCTCCTCTCTAATACCTCAGGAACCGAGAGAGAGCAAGCTCCTGGCCTGCCCCACTTTACAGCATAGATTCAAAAGCTCCAATCCAATTACACAAACAAGGAAGTCTCCAATACAAAGCCACCCATCCGAGGCACAATGGGATGCCTCAGGAGAGTGCACCACCCTACATTATCCAATCAGTCAAGGGTGTGGGGAAAAGCTTACTCTTAAAACCAAGCCTTAGGCTATAACGACCCAGCCTGCCCACAGCCTGTCTCCAAACACACATTAATATCAACGAACTTCCATGTGGGCAGCGCCATCTTTAACAAAGTGAGCATATTATATTTTATCTGCCCAACACAGAGACTTACTTGTTTGTATATTGGATTAAAGGTTTGGATTTCTACACTATAAAATGGAGCAGACTGGGAGATTGCTCTCTCTCTCGGTTCCTGAGATTAGCACTAGAAAGAAGAGCAGAGAAAGGCCATGTGGAGGAGAGGAGAAGCAGCCAAGATGGTGGAGTGCTGAAGGAGAAGCCAGTTTGTGCAGAGTTTGTGTAGAGAGAAGGAGATGGGGAACAGAGGTGAATAAGGCTGGTGAGGTAGAAAACTTTGATTCTAGGAAACTCGAATAAGTCAGTGGCTTTGGGAGCCCAGAATGGAAAGGGAAGTGTTTTCCCACTGTGTGTATTTCTTGCCTGCCAGGTGCGAGCTAGGATTAAAGCTAATGGCCCCCCAGTTCTTGGCTCCGTTGTTTCATTACCATTTGTCCAAATCAAATGCGAACCTGCATGGGCCAGGCGGCTGTGATGATGGCCATGGCTACTGGTTTTACAGTCAAGAATAGGGGGAGTGAGCACACACATCTATCTGCCTTTCCTTCCTCACCAAATCATGTGAAATCAAGCAAAGAGGTGCTTTTAAAAAGAATACAGTAAATCTTTAACAGTGTGGGGAAAAACAATAAAAAACTTCATTAATAAACCAGTAGTTTGGAATTATTCCTAAAAGAGAAAAATCAAAAGAAATCATATTTAATTTTTTTAAAAAATCCTGTAGAACATCACAGTTCAAAATACATGCAAGAGAGGAATTGTAAAGCCAGTAGTCACAGCCATCAACACAGCCTCCTGGCCAGTGCAGGTTCACATTTGATTCGGACAGTGGGTAATGAAACAACAGAGCCAAGAACTGGTGAGCCATCAGCTTTAAGTCTAGCTTGCACCCGGCGGGCAAGCACAAACACACACTGGGCTCCAAAACCCACTCATTCAGTGCTCACAATGCTACTGACTTATCTGAGTTTCCTAGAATCAAAAGGTTTCTAGCTCACCAGACTTATTCACCTCTGCTTCTCATCTCCTCCCTACACAAACTCTGCACAAACTGGCTTCCTCCTCAGCATTCCGCCATCTTGGCTGTTTCTCCTGGCCTCCATGTGGCCTTACTCTGCTCTCCTCTCTATACTAATCCCAGGAACCGAGAGAGCAAGCTCCCGGTCTGTCCCACTTTATAGTGTAGAAATCCAAACCCTTAATCCAATCTACAAACAAGGAAATCTCTGATACAAAGTCACTTATCTGAGACATATGGGAGGATTCCTCATGAGAGTGCACCACCCCACATCATCCAATCAGTCAAGGGTGTGGGGAAAAGCTTACTCTTAAAACTTGCATGTGGGCAGCACCATCTTTAACAAAGTGAGCATAATATATTTCATCTGCCCAACAGGAATCTAGCATTGAGAAGACTGTTTTGGCCTGACCAGGCAGTGGCACAGTGGATAAAACGTTGGACTGGGATGTGGAGGACCCAGCTTCGAGACCCCGAGGTCGCCAGCTTGAGTGTGGGCTCATCTGGCTTGAGCAAAAAGCTCACCAGCTTGGACCCAAGATCGCTGGCTCCAGCAAGGGGTTACTTGGTCTGCTGAAGGCCCACGGTCAAGGCACATATGGAAAAGCAATCAATGAACAACTAAAACGAAAAACTGATGATTGATGCTTCTTATCTCTCTGTGTTACTGTCTGTCTGTCCCTATCTATTCCTCTCTTTGACTCTCTCTCTCTTTCCCTCTAAAATAAATAAATAGATAGGTAGATAGATAGATAGATAGATAGATAGATAGATAGATAGATAGAAAAAAAGAGAGAAGACTGTTTTGAGCAGAAGTACAGTCCGGGCTCAGAGCTAAAGCAATTCACTAACTCATTCTTTTAGTTAACAAATATTTTTTCAGCATCTGTTATGTGCCAGCCACTGTTCTAGACATTTGGGTTGTCAGATCAGTGAACAAAACAAAATACCTGCCCTCTTGGAGCGTATGTTCTAGTGGGATGAGACAGACAATGAAAGAGACTCAAGAAGCATTTCAGTCTTTCAGGAAAGGCTGCTATGAGTGGAGGTTGTCAAGGGAGATATGTGGGTTGGGGGGAAAGGGGGGCTGTTTGTTGAATGGCATGGTCAGGTGTTGGGCAGATAAAATATTTTATGCTCACTTTGTTAAAGATGGCGCTGCCCACGTGCAAGTTTTAAGAGTAAGCTTTTCCCCACACCTTTGACTGATTGGATGATGTAGGCTGGTGCACTCTCATGAGGAATCCTCCCATTATGCCTCAGATAAGTGACTTTGTATCAGATACTTCCTTGTTTGTAGATTTGATTAAAGGTTTGGATTTCTACACTATAAAGTGGGGCAGACTGGGAGCTTGCTCTCTCTCTTGGTTCCTGAGGTTAACATTAGAGAGCAGACCAGAGAAAGGTCACATGGAGGAGGCCAGGAGAAGCAGCCAAGATGGCGGAATGCTGAGTGAGAAGCCAGTTTGTCCAGAGAGAAGGAGATGGGGAACAGAGGTGAATAAGACTGGTGAGCTAGAAAACTTTGATTCTAGGAAACTCAGATAAGTCAGTAGATTTGTGAGCACTGAATGAGTGGATTATGGAGCCCAGTGTGTGTTTTGCTTGCCCACTGGGTGCAAGGTGGGATTAAAGCTGATGGCTCACCAGTTCTTGGCTCTGTTGTTTCATTACCGACTGTCCTAATCTAATGCAAACCTGCTCTGGCCAGGCTGCTGTGATATTGGCCTTGGCAACAGGCTTTACATCAGGGCTGACCTCATGGAGAAGGAGAAGAAAGAGCTAGCCAAGCAGCCATCTGGAAGAAGGAGATGCAAAACAGACGAAAGTAGAAATGTAAAGGCTTCCAGAAGGGAGTGATGTGTCTATCATATTCTAGGGACTTCAGGGACCCTGGAATGGCTGTGGAGGAGTAAGCTAGAAGGAGAATAGAGGAGATGAGATCCAGGTAGCAGAGGAAGCTGGATTGTGTAGCCCTTGTGTGGACCTTGGGTTTTAATCTAAACAAAACGGGGACAGTATTAAGGGGCTTAGCGCTGGGGAGAGTGGGGAGTGCGGGGCTTTGAGTAGGAGTGCTTTTATCTAATGTACATTTAAAGGGCTTCACTCTGGGTGTCATGTTGAGAGGAGACTGTAGGAGGCCAAGAACAGAACTGGACAACCAGTAATCCAGGTGAGGGGGATGGAAGCAGTGGAAGTGAGGAAAGCAGTTGATTCCAAATGTATTTTGAAAGTAGAACAAGCAGGATCTCTTGATGAACTGGATGTGCAGTGTGAGAGAAGGAGAAAAGTCACATCTGACTCACATCTTCTGGCCTGACCAACTGGTTAGATGGGTTAGGTTCTTGTTCCCATCTGAGATAAGGACAGCTGCAGGTAAAGTAGAATTTAGGAGAGGGGGAAGGTGGTTGTGAGTTCCATTTTGGATGTGTTGAGTTTGAGATATCAATTAGGCAGTCAAGTAGAGATGACAATAGGCAGTCATCCAGGATCTGAGGTTTAAAAGAGAAGTCTGGGCTGGAATATATATTTGGTGGCTTTTGGCACATACAGTATATGCCATTTAAAGCCTCTAGACAGGATCTGTTCCCTACTTGGGACAATACAGGTACGAAAGAGTAAAATGATTCATTGGTTAAAGGAGAAAAGCCAGGTGATCCTTTAAATAGATGCTAAAAAAAAGGTTTTGATAAACTTTAAATGCTTATTCCTGATTTTAAAAACAACAACAATATTTTTAGCAAGCTAGAAATATAAGAAAATTTTATTTAAGGGGAAAGAAAAACATCTCAATATATAATAAAAAATATCATGTTCTCTAGATAGAATATCCAATATAATTTTTCTTTATTTTTTTCTGCTTGATATTTCTCAAGTCACAAAGCAATTCAACCTTATTGTAACAAGTAAAACAGTACAATGATGTGTAAAGAAAAAGTTAATCATCATTTCGTCCCCATCTCAATCCCCTTTGAGATAACAAATGCTAACAACCTGGCATTTATCTCTTCGAAGCTTTTTCATGGCTCATTCAGTATTATAAGTGTTATGCAGCCCACAGAAATAAAGGACTTTTGTTTGTGCTTTGTTTTGACAAAATAGAATCGTACAATACACATTACTACTTTAAAATTTTTAACAATATATCACAGACATCTCTGTAAATATGTAGATGTAGATTTAATTATAGATTTTTTCTTAATACACACAGACACACTTGTGTGTATATAATATGTATTACAATTAAATGCATAAAAGAGAAGTTTACCTACAAATATAGACATCTACACACACATACACTCATACACATATACTAGTTTATCACTGGGAACCATCGTACATCTGCATACATGGTATATGTAGTTCTTGGCATCTTGCCTTTCTCATTCAGCATCTTGCATAAATCCTTCTAATTCATGGGCAGTGGCTCTGGTTCCTTCTTCTTAGCAGCTGATAGTACTTTATGATGCACATACTCAATTCATTCAACCATTTCCTTATGGATGCATATTCACTTTGTTTTTAGCTTTTATTACTATAATTCTGTAATGAACAAGTTTTCATTTAGCCTTCTGTCCTAGTTCTTTTATTTCTACTGGCTACACTCCTAGGAGTATAATCATTGGGTCGAAGGGTATAGGGATTCTTTATTTTAATGATCCTGCTAGACATTTTTTCTCAAAAGGCAATAAAACTCACATTTTTACAAGCAGTGCATGAGATTGCAATAGATAATATCACTCTTTTTAATTTTTTCCAGTCTGATTGGTGAACAGTAATGTCTCATTATTACTTTAATTTGCAGTTCCCTGACTATTGGTGAGTTTGGATACCTTTTAATATGTTTATTAGTCATTTGGATTTGCTATTCTGTGAATTGCTTGTTTATACTTTTTGCCCTTTTTAAACATTGGAAGAATTAATTTTGTTCTCATCACTTGGTAAGAGTTTGTTGTCTATAAGAAATATTAACCCTTTGTCTGTTATCTGCATTGCCTATATATTTTTCTATATGCACATTTTGACTCCTGACTTTGTTTATGGTATCCTTTGCGATATAAAAGTTTTAAATTTTTAAATAATCAAATATGTCTTCTTTTATACTTTCCAGGATTCTGGTTTTAGTTTAAAAAATATGGTGTCATCTGAACCCTAGATTTGCATGCAGTCACCTAAATGGTCTTCTAAGATTTATTGTTTACATATAAGTTTTTAATCCACTTGGAATTTATTTTTGGATTTGTTGTGAAATTGAGATGCAAGTTCATTTTGTTCTATACGAACGACCAGTTATGCCAGCACTATTTATTAAGTAAACCATTCTTTTCCACAGAATTGGAATACTACCTTTGTCACATATTAAATTAAGATATATTTTGAGATCTATATTTGGACCCGCTCTTCTGTTCCGCTGATTTGTGTACTCTTATGCCAATCGTATGTTCGTTGTCTTACAGTAATTCTTATTACAGTGGCTTTCAGTTGAAGGCCAGCCTCTCATTATTTATCTTCTTCACAGTTTTCTTTGCTATTAGGCATTCCATTTCCATATGGATTTTAAGTTAATTTTATCCAATTCCTTCCACCATTCAAAAAGAAAACTGTTGTAATAATAAATGAAATCGTGTTCCATTTATTTAGGGAAGAACTGTTTTGTTTTGTTTTTTTTAATCTGTAAGAATTGCAGTATTTATTTCTTTAAAAAAGAAATACCATGATCACATCTTAAAAATTAACGATTTCTTGACATCGTTAAATGTCTGTATCAGATGAGCTGCTATCCTTGAATCCTCTGAAGGTGACCACTAAGTTTCATTTTGTTAAGAGCCAGTGGCTATAACCTGACCTGTGGTGGCACAGAGGATCAAGCGTTGACCTGGATGGAATGCTGAGGTCACCAATTCAAAACCCTGGACTTGCCCGGTCAAGGTACATATGGGAGTTGATGCTTCCTGTTCCTCCCCCCTTCTCTCTCTCTCTCTCTCTCTCTCTCTATCACTCTGTCTCTCTTCTCTAAAATGAATAAATAAATAAATAATAGAACCAGTGGGCATAAACAGATGGGATGATTTTCAATATCTTATAGTAATTACTGATATGTTTCAGTGGCTGTGGGCACCTCTTCAGGTTGGCTGGTGAGGCTTTGGGGCACATCCCTGGGGATGAGGATGGCTGAGGTCAGGCCAGGGAGCAGGAAGCTCAGCTTCTCAAGGCAGGCAGGGTGTTTCCTGCCCTTGCACCTGTCCTAGCTGAGGTCCCAGGGGCCTGCGGCCTTCTAGGGGAAATGGAATTTGGGACAACCAGCTGGGCATTTGATGTGACTAGTTTAGCTTCTGGATTTTTCCAGTAGACAAGTCGAAAATGGTGTCTGCTGATCACAGCACATACCTTGTGTCATGAGTTTATACTAATTATTGCAATGCAAATGAAAGACTACAGTGTTTGCACCTAACTCGCTGATCTCCTTTCTGGCACAGTGTTAGCAACCCCACCAGCACCCCTGGTTCACGTGAGGCCATTCTCCTACGGCACAGGATCAGAAACAGCAGTCTCCAGACCATCTTTACAAACAGGTTTCTGAGCGCAGTTTAAGATACACTTTGCGATTCTTTGATCCCCCGCCATCCGCTAAGGATGGGCCATCAAATTGCTGTGCTTTATAAGTCACTTCAGATTGGTTCTCTCTGTGTAGCTGTGCCACCAGCCTGCTTTCAGTTGGATTAAGTTCATTTGTTTTCTTTTACTTTTAGTATTTAGGGATTGCTCCTAAAATATTTAAGTGTGATGTGTAATTTTGTAAAATATAATACTGTTTTAAAGTCAAGTCTAACAGCAAGGTATATTCAGAAAAGTCCTGCTTCTGTCTCAGCTTCTTCACCACTTTCCCACACATGAAGTCATTTCAAACTGCTTTAATAGTTAATTAGCTTTGCATTGTTTTTCTTTTCTTTTTTTTCTTTTTACAGGGATAGAGAAAGAGTCAGAGAGAAGGATAGATAGGGACAGACAGACAGGAACGAAGAGAGGTGAGAAGCATCAATCATTAGTTTTTTGTTGCCGTTGCAACACCTTAGTTGTTCACTGATTGCTTTCTCACATGTGCCTTGACCATGGGCCTTCAGCAGACCGAGCCACCCCTTGCTGGAGCCAGCGACCTTGGGACCAAGCTAGTGAGCTTTTTGCTCAAGCCAGATGGGCCCGCGCTCAAGCTGGTGAGCTCGGGGTCTCGAACCTGGGTCTTCCGCATCCCAGTCCGACGCTCCATCCACTATGCCACCGCCTGGTCAGGCAGCTTTGCATTTTTTAATTTAAGTAGTTACAGATTTAATGCTATGTGTGTACATATGCAGTGTGTGTGTGTGTGTGTGTGTGTGTCTTCCTTGTTATGGTGGAAAGCCATGTATACTCTCCTTCTTGTTTTCTCATATAACAAGCTATCTCAGAAATCACTCTAACTCCTTATCTTTACAGTGTTCATGTTTTTATTGAGTTGAGTTTCCCCTCCTGCCAGCTTATCAACCTTAAATTAGCCAGCCATTGGGGTCTTCAAAGTATAGTCCAATCATATCATGTGTCCTGCCTTCCAGGCCATCAACGGCTAGCCACTGAGAAGTGTAAATTTTTTTTTTTATTCATTTTAGAGAGGAGACACAGAGTGAGAGAGAGAGATAGAGAAAGAGAGAAAGGGGGGAGGAGCTGGAAGCATCAACTCCCATATGTGCCTTGACCAGACCAGTGCAGGGTTTTGAACTGGCAACCTCAGTGTTCCCAGGTCGACGCTTTATCCACTGCACCACCACAAGTCAGGCGAGAAGTGTAATTTTATAATATTAACTTTTCCCATCCAAGGGCAAGGCATATGCAAATGCAAGAATATTTGTTATACCTCATTTACTTAGTATATAAATTTAGTTCAATTTCAATCCAAATTCTAATAGAACTTTTTAAGGGTATGTAGTTATTTGGTTATACAATTCATATACAAGAGAAAGGGACTCAAAAAGCCAAGAAAATTTTGAAATAAAGAAAAAATGAGTGTCAACTTTCCTTCCCAGGTATTGCAGCGTACCAAGAGTCTACAGTACAGACTTACTTTACTAATATACTGTAAGACTTCTGCTCCTGGTCATGATTAAGCAACAGAGTCCAGATGTAGCTCTTTCCCTACACAACTAAATTACTAAACAAAATATATAAAACAAGACTTTTCAGACTGGGATGTGCCTACAGGGAGGGGAGAAAAAGTCTGCATGCCACAGGCCAGGAGCGTTGCCCCAGATTCCTGAAAAGTCAGCAATGGACCTGTCTGGCCATCCTGAGATAGCCTGACTGCGTTCACATTAATATATCCCTTCTTGGTGGGAGAACCCAATGTTATTTTTCACTAACTTGAACCCTTTCTCTGGAACCTGGACAGTGTATCGTAACTCATGGCTTTACCTATCACTCTGTCACATGTCGGCTCCCGTTGAAAGAATTGTCTACATGTCTTTTTATCTCCTGTTCACCCAACCCACTTCATTTGGGCTTTTGTCCCCACTTCTCTTCCGAAACTGCTCATATAAAGGTCACCAATGGTTTCCATCATCCCAAATCCAATGATCAGCTTTCCATCCCATCTTATCTCTGTATTTGATTTCTATTGTTGCTTGGAACAAATTACCGCATACTTAGCAAATTAAAGCCAAAAGAATTGTTGTTCTATGTAACAGAAATGTGACAGAAGACTCACCAGGCTAAAATTATGGTGTCAGCAGAACTATATTTCTTTCTGGAGGCTCCAGGGAAGAATCTATACCCTTGCTCCTTCAGGTTATTTGCAGAATTCAGATTCCTGTAGTGGCAGAACTGTTTCTTTTGCTGGCTATCAGTTAGGGGCTGTTCCCAGCTTCTAGAAGGCATATTGATTCCTTTGCTTAGGGCCTCTTCCTCCACCTTCAAAGCCAGCAATGGTGAGTTGAGTCCCTCTTATATTTTGAATCTTGAATCTCTTCTGCTTCTTCTTTTGTTGCATCAATCTGACTGACTGGTCTACCTTCCTAATCCATTTTTTAAAAATATTTATTTTATTTTATTCATTTTAGAGAGTAGACATAGAGTGAGAGAGGGAGAGAGGGAGAGAGAAAGAGAGAAAGGGGGGAGGAGCTGGAAGCATCAACTCCCATATGTGCCTTGACCAGACCAGTGCAGGGTTTTGAACTGGCGACCTCAGTGTTCCCAGGTCGACGCTTTATCCACTGCGCCACCACAGGTCAGGCCCTAATCCATTTTTGAAGGCTCATGTGATTACATTGGACCTGCCAGCATGATCCAATATAATCTCTCTAGTTTAAAGTCTGTAAATTTAATTCCATCTGCAAAGTATCTTTTGCCGAATAATATAGCATATACAGGTGAAACATCTGGGGACAAGAATCATGGAGCCAAATTCTTGCCTAGTACACTGGGCTTCTTAGAAATAGTTAACATTCTCTTCTTGATAGGCTAACTATTCTTGGCTTAAAAGACCTGGTTTTGATGATTGATTCTTCTGTCATCTTTGCTGGTTTTGGCAGTTGATTCTTCTTAGTTACTGTTACTGGAAAATCAAAAGGCACCAGGAGAACACCAGAGCCTGGCTCTCACTCTCCTTCTTAATATGGATGAAGTGATCTCCCCTAGTTCCATGTTTTTAAATAACATCTCTATGCTGATGACTCCCAAATTTATAACCCAACCCTAAGCTCTAGACATGGGTTCAGCTGTCTACTTAATATCTCCATTTGGATATCTAATAAGCATTTCAAACTTAGCATGACCAAAATAGAACTCTTGGTTCACTCCCTTCAAACTGCCCATCACAGTGCTCCCACTTTAATAAGCACCCACCCTGCTGATCAGACATCCTATATTCTTCTTTCTCTCTGCTATTCAGAACTTTTGTTAGAAAATCCATTAGCATGTCTTGTTGGCTCTGTCTCTAAAATATCTTCCAAAGCCAGCTACATCCTATTTGCTTTACTGCACCCTCCTAGGTTTAGTCCCCATCATTGCTCACCTGGGCTACATCAATAGCTTCCATACCAGTCTCCCTGCTCTCAGTGTTGCCCCGCCTCCCATAGTTGAGTCTCCAACAGCAATTGAAGTGACTTATTAAAAAGTAAAGCACTGTCATAAAGTTTAGTATAAATCCAAACTACTTAGAATCAACCATGGGCTCTACACAATCTGGCCCCTGTCTACCTCCATGACCTCAAATAAACCCACTCCTTGTTGGCCACTTCCTCCATCCACTCTGGTTTCTCTCTCTCTTTTTCACACTCATACTCATTTCCTTCCTTACACATGCTCTTTTCTCTGCTTAAAATATTCTTCCCCAGTTCTTAAAAGGCTGAATTTCTCTTATCTTGGCTCTAAGACTTTCTAAGCAAAGCCTTTCCTGACCAGCTCACCAATGTAGTTCCTCACACCTTTTGCATCTCTCATCACTCTCTATCACACTTTCCTGTATTATTTTCTTCATGGCACTCACCAATAGCTAAAATTATATTATTTGTTTTGTACGTATTGTTTATTACCCTCCATTAAAACATAAGTGCCACGAGGTCAGAGACCTTTTCTATGTTGTTCACCACTGTAGCCTTAGCATCTAGCATAGTTCTCGTTATATGGTTGGTGCTAAATAAATATTTGTTGAACAAATGCATTTGTGCCTGTACATATTAAGTCTTCAAATTTTCTGTCAATTTACAGAAAATTTATTTGGAGGTTGTTTATATTGAATATAAAGAAACCAACCCTAGTGTCTTAAATCAGGTTTCCCAGAAAGCAGACTCTTACAATGAGATGAACATACAACAAATTCATTAGGGAATGTTTCAGAGATCAATGCCAGTGGAAGGACATAGAATTGGGCAGAGAGAAGAGCTAGCTGTGAAAGACACCCCCCCCCAAGGTTTAAGTCAATCTTAATAAGAACTCTAAAGCTTGGATGGACCTTTTAATTTTGCTGAGATTGTGAAGGGTGGTGCCAGAAGGTATATTCCCATGATGATCAGTCATCAGACACAGGTTCCCCTGGGAGGACATGTGTCATTGGGATCATCCACAGGCACCATCACTGCAGCAGGTCTCAGTACTTCAATTAACATTCATCATCTCCCTCCATGTCTAGCCATCTGTTTTTACCCCCATGCTTGGCCATTACCTCTGGTGTCTCGATCATTTACTTTGTAGAATGAACCAGACCTCAAATTTTAAGGATCTGAGTCCCTGGTCACTATGCTGTTCTCAGGCTATATCTGTGACACGTGTCTATTTACCATCAAAATTATATGAGAGGTTCAAATGGATCACCTCTGTGGAAAACACACACACACACACCCACACACACACACACACACACTGCTTCTTGAGCCATTTGTGAATCAACCTCAAGCTTTTTTCTCTTATATCAACTAATTATCAAGGGTCCCCCCACACAGTGAGAGATTGGCGCTGAGCAGTGATATGCTGGTAAATATCTACCAACCAGTTTTCCAAAAAAAAGAAAGAGAGAGAGAGAGATAAATCTAATTTGTAGCATTAGCTAATTTTCATGGTGTAACTACTTCCATTACAGTCAATTTCAATCTACCAACATAATATCAACAGCCCGAAGATTTAGCACTGAGTTCTCACGAGCTGGCACACCACCAGTTGAGGGAGAGGTGCTGTGTAACAGTGTTGGATGATAGCAGCTACCTGCATGCTACCTGCTCTTGCAACTTGCTTGTGCCTCTGGTCTTATTGATGTTCAATCCTAGGTGTACCTCTTCCATTTAGTCTACCCCCACATTATGGCTTGCAGAATGTGACAGAGCATAGCTCATGAGTGGTAATTCTGGTGTCATGGTCAATTGATGTTCCATAGTAAGGCATTTGTCTCTATCAGGACCTGGTAGCACTCCGTGACCTGTTTTTTGAAAGGTGGTTAATCTCTGTTGCAGTTGATGTGGCTTTGAACCCTGTGGATCTATACTGTGATTCTCCTATTGGGACTTGTATAAAATCTATATGTCATCTTTTTCTACCACTGATACCCCTAATACTAGAGGATCTGCTGGATTGTGTACAAGAAGCTACCAGAGGGAGCTGGCTCAACATGGAGGTCACAGGTGCAAGACCTGGTCAGGGCACTTATGAGAAGCAATCAATGGATGCACAACAAAGTTGAAGAAGTTAATGCTTCTCTCTCTCTCTCCCTCTTCATCTCTCTCTCTCCTTTTCTCTTTCTCAAATCAATAGGAAAAAAAGATTTTATTTTACCTTCACTTATTCTTTCTTCAGTGTTCCTCCTTTCTACTGGTAGGTCAAACTATCTCATTTCTTTGTTCCAGAACTTCTTTTAATATATTTTTTTAAAGCATTAATTTCTGTTACAGTGTTTTAAAATTCTAACATTTGTTTTTGACTCTTTTAAAGTTTCTATCTCTCTACTTATATTACGCATCTTATTTTGTCCCTTATTTGCTTTTTCCACTAAGGCTCTTAGCATATTAATCATAGTTGTTTAAAATTCTCTGTTTCATTCTAATTCAAAATTGATTGGAAACTGAACTAGAATTAGGAAGCTGACTCCCAATTCCAAAATCTGTGTCATATTTGAGTCTGGTTCTATTACTTGCATTGTTCTTCAGACTATGTTTTCTCTTGTCTTTTAGACTGCCTGTAATTTTTTTGTTGAAAGCCTGCAGGATGTATTGGGTAAGAAAAACTGAAGTCAACAGTCGGCTTTATGTTAATGAAG
This sequence comes from Rhynchonycteris naso, assembly GCA_037038555.1. Taxonomy (NCBI): domain Eukaryota; kingdom Metazoa; phylum Chordata; class Mammalia; order Chiroptera; family Emballonuridae; genus Rhynchonycteris; species Rhynchonycteris naso. The sequence continues at coordinate 301,736,490 of CM072996.1, forward strand.
TTTTATGTTAATCTGGCTAGCAGCTGGTCTGTGTTTAATGTTTGCTCTAACTGTACGTGGTAGAGTTTTTAAATTCTTCCAGTGTCTTTGTTTAGTCTCCCCTGTTGATACTGGGTTTCCCTAGGGATTCTTCCTCAGAGTGTACATCTTACAACTTTTTCAGCTGTAATCCACTGTTATATACTAGAACCCTATTGCTGTGGTGGTAAGAAGTGGGGAGGGAAGGTGCTAAGGTGTTACAGACTCCTTGCTCCTAGGAACATGGCTTCTCCTTCTATCAATGTATTTCAGGTTCAAAAACTGATTGTAGAACCAAAATTAAAATGGACTCACTTATGTTGGGGTCAAAATGGAGGTGTATTAAAGAAAAAACAAACTCAACCTTACTTAACATAAGATGCAGAAATTTACAGCTCTTCTCAGAAATCAGCAAAGGACTCCAGCAAATTTCTAAATGTCAAGTCTATTCATGACATCTCTGGACTTTCTTATTCTTTTGAGTCTTCTCCTTTGATCCAAATAAGGAAGGAGATCAGTAGGCAACCAGTCAAATAAAAAACCAAGTAAGTTCTGCATTTGCCCCATAAAACCCCTTTACTAGTCTTTCAGCAAGTCAGAACTCATTGACCCAGTAACCTTGAGTTTCCCAACTTGCAGGTGAAAATCCTTGTGATGAATGTATCTTTCTGCTTTGTTTTACTCAGTGTGAAGAATTTTGTTTTTGTCATGGTTCAAGTCCAGAAATTGGGCAAGTTATCCTGAAGGCATTCTTGAGTTATTTTGGTTATTCAGATTGAGTACTTTGACGGTACCCATTCATTCTGCCCTAGTGGGCATATTCTGTTTATATTCTCTATTACCTCTGCGGCTCTGGCCCCCTGACTACACTCCTACCTTGTGGCATCCACCTGGCTTCTGATATTTAAATGCCACCATATGCCTAACCTGTGGTGGCGCAGTGGATAAAGCATCGACCTGGGAACACTGAGGTCGCCAGTTCAAAACCCTACACTTGACTGGTCAAGGCACATATGGGAGTTGATGCTTCCAGCTCCTCCCCCCTTTCTCTCTTTCACTCTCTCTCTCACTCTCTGTCTACTCTCTAAAGTGAATAAAATAAGAAGAAAAATTAAAAAATAAATAAATGCCACCATGTGACCTCTTTGTTACAGATGCTTATCATCTCTACTACTTTCAAGGAGCCCAGCTCCGAAATGGCATCTTCTATCTTCAGCCCTGGACTACAGGAAGAGCCACCATTGCATTTATAAGCGATCTTGATACCTCCCTCACCAGAAAATTTCTTACTGATTTGGTAAGGATATCCTCTGAATGTTCCTGTGGCATATATTTATCTGCCAAGTTTTCTACCTTTATATAATTATTTTCAGTCTAGCTGTTGATGTCTTTGATTTATTTAATCCCCTCTTACCCCGTCAACCCCAGCGTCCTGGTGTTTCTTCTTAACTTGGTGCTGTATGCTGTGGTTCATTGCTTTCATCATGCTTCCAGATGACATCTAAGGGTGTTCACGCAGTCGCCTGGGCTTCTTGTGTATGTTACATCCTGTATCCTGAGAGAGTACCCTCAGATTGGTAAATTCCCCTTTCTTAGCTTTTTGTAGAACCCTCAGAATTCCCTCCCACACTCACTTTCCTGGTTCCTGCTGGGACCTCTTTCCTAGGTCCTATATCTTCTTTGTGGTTGGTTTCCAATATTATCAGCCTTAGGAATTCCCTGGAATAATCTATGTGGTGACTTAAAGCTAATTATTGCCTAGTGGCCAGCAGGGGAATTGGAGCTAGAACCTGAGAAAGTTTCGTTTTATCCCGCAGAGAGGAAGCCTCTGAATTAGCTTACAAGGAATGAAAACTAGCTTTTAATAGGGAGGAGTGGGCATTTTGGCAGGCTCACCAGGTGGAAGGGAATTTAGTGATTTAAGATTTTTCAGGTCTATCAATTTAAGTGTCCCCATCCCATGTTTCGGAGGCCCACTCTTTCACAACCAGGACCTTAACCTCGACATATCACACCTGTGTAACATGGAGAATTGAATTTTCTTTGGAAGTTTCCACATGGCGTTCTGCTACTGTTATACTGGTACCTTGAGATACGATCAGACCAACTTTTTTTTTAAGATATGAGCTGCGACTTGGTCCATATTTTTGTTCGAGATCCGAGCAAAATTCTGAGATATGAGTCATGATTCAAGAAGCTGCCACTAGTTGGCGCGTTGGCGCACGGGTCCAGCATTGGCAGCACAACCAGCATCTCGTTCTTTCTCACGTGTTACCCACAGAATCAAGTCGAATCTCATGCGCTGTACTCGTTCTTGCATCATTTTTCTATTTCCTACTTACTTTTCTTGTGTGCTATCATGGGGCGGAAGGACAGTGGTGAGAAGAAGAAGAGAATGATGTCAACAGAAGTAAAGCAAGAAATAATAGAAACACATGAACGTGGTGTACGAGTGATTGAACTGGCAAGGCTGTACGACTGCAGTACATCTACAATTTGTACCATCCTTAAACAAAAGGATGCCATCAAAAGTGCAAATCCAGCGAAAGGAACTACAATTCTGTCCCAATTAAGGACAAATATCCATGAAGAAATGGAGAAGCTTCTGCTGGTGCAGGTGAAAGAGAAAGAGTTGGCAGGAGATACAGTGATGGAGACTGTAATGCACGAAAAGGCACGCGTTATTTACGGCAACTTGAAGAAGAAAGAACCATCAACCTCAAAAGAGGCAGCAGAAGATATGTTTAAGGCAAGTTACAGCTAGTTTGAAAATTTCAAGAAGAGATCTGGCACCCACTCGGCGGTGAGGCATGGTGAAGCTGCGAGTGCTGACGTTAAGGCAGCTGAGGGGTACATCGCATGTTTTGCTCTGCTTATCGCAAAGAAAGGCTACATCCCCCAACAAGTGTTCAACTGTGACGAAACAGGATTGTTTTGGAAAAAAATGCCTGGGAGGACTTTCATCACCACAGAGGAGAAGCTGCCAGGCCATAAACCCATGAAGGACCCTCTGACCCTTTCATTGTATGTGAATGCTAGTGGTGACTATAAAGTAAAGCCACTGCTAGTGTATCATTCCAAAAATCCTGGAGCCTTAAGATTCAGAAGATTCTTTAAAAAAATGCAGGTTATGTGGCACGCCAATGCTAGGGCATGGGTTACGCAGCAGTTTTTTATTGAATGGGTAAAATTTGCCTTTGGTCCTGTAGTGAAGAAATATCTTCAAGAAAATAAACTCCCGGCGAAAGCATTACTAATCCTTGATAAAGCTCCAGCCCACCCACCTGGTCTTGAAGATGACATTCTCAATTAGTTTAAATTCGTGAAAGTCCCCTATCTCCCGCCCAATACGACTTCAATCTTGCAACCTATGGATCAGCAGGTCATTTCCAACTTTAAAAAGCTTTATACAAAGCACTTGTTCCACTGCTGCTTTGAGATGACTGAGAATACAATTCTAACCCTTCAAGAGTTTTGGAAAGATCACTACAACATCGTGATATGTTTATGCATTATTGACTTGGCAAGAGTTTACAAGAAGAACCTTGAATGCAGCATGGAAAAAGTTATGGCCTGATATTGTTGCCGACAGGGACTTTGAAGTATTCAAACCAGAGTCTGAGACCGAGGTAGAAGCATTGGAGAAGATTGTGTTCCTCGGAAAGTCGATGGGTCTGGAGGTAGATAAGGGTGATGTAAATGAGCTCATCCAGGAACATGAGGGGGAACTCTCAACTGAGGAGTTGAAGGAGCTACAGATGATGTAACATACAGAGCTTCTGCAAGAGAGTAGTAGTGAGGAGGAGGTAGAGTTGGAGGAAGCGATTTCTACAAGTGAAATTAAAGACATGCTGGCAATGTGGGAGAAGCTTTCAAGTTTCATGAAAAGAAACACACAGAAAAGGTTTCAACTGGTCATGTTTCAGCACTTTTTAATGACACTTGTTTGTCACATTTCCATAACATTTTAAAAGACAGGAAAAGCAAACCTCTTTGGATCGATTTTTATTCAAAAGTCCTGCAGGTGAAAGTGCCGAAAGTGCAGCCAAAAAGGCAAAAACAGGTGATGATTAAATGAAAAATACGTAATGTTAAGCTTAGGTTAAGTTTAAAGTTAAGAAAGTGCATTTTTTACAATTGAGTTTTTGTGGTTTCATTTTAAGTAAAGAAATTCAGTTTTAGTTTTGTTTAAAGTAAAGAAAATGCAATTTTAGTTTACATTTAGTGTTAAGAAAGTGCAGTTTTAGTTTAAGTGTCTACAGTGCCTGCATCTCTTCCTCCCTCCCTCCTCCTCTGCCATTCACCTCCGTTAGCCGCACTCGTCTCTCTCCAAGGTAAGAAAACAGTACTAAATAACACTTTTTTCTTTTATTTCATATATTTTGTTATGCATTGGTAAAGTATACATGTGTGTTTCTTAATTAAAAAACATGGTTTTTTTTCATAATTTAGGATGGTTTGGGAATATTTCACAGGGCTGGAATGGATTAAATCTATTTCAGTTATTTTAAGTGGGAGAAATTTGTTTGATATATGAGTTGACTGATTTATGAGTTCGGTTACAGAACAAATTAAACTCGTATCTCAAGATACCACTGTATTTAAGTCCTGGCAATGGCATCTGTCTTCTCTGCCTTCCCACTGTAGGAGATGAGAATCTGTTTATATAGTCCCAGGGAAGGTCTTCTGGTTTTCACACTTGAGCTTTGAATTACAGATTAATCACTCTCAGACTTTCATTATCTCTCTCCAAATAATCAGGTCCACTTAGCAACACCCAATCAAATTCTAATGTTCTTACAGTTATGATTTCTTCTGTACTTTGTCCATGCTCCTTCCCAGTACACCACCGGCTACAGTTAACCATTGCCCTGCTTCTTTGTGGCGACTGTGTTCTACCTGCCACCAGTGAGTCACTGCTGGCCAACAACGGGTGGCCAACTCCAAAACCCAATCATAGTGCCTGCTTGCTTGGACTATTCCTGGTACCGAATAGCTTTTAGGTCTGGTTTTATAAAAAGTAGACTCTGAATCAAAGGTTAGTGCACAGGAAGTTTATTAAGAAGTACTTAGGACCAACCCCAGTGGAAAGGAAGGCATGAAAGTAGAATCAGACAAAGGTAAGGTGACCCGCTTTTGGTGGGACAGTCCCGATTTTTAACAATTTGTCCCACATCCCGCAGCGTTTTTAAAAAGGCCCGATTTTTGGAAAGAATGCACGAAAAGCTAGGGAACAGTGAGAGAACACGAAGGGAATATATGGTTTTCGCCGGGGAGATGCTTCCTCGACCTGGAAGCGCCCGTACTGCTGCCAGAGCTGACTGCCCTGTGCGGGGCTTCGAAACAAAGAACTTCAGGCGGGACGTGCCTGCTGGGGTGGCGGCTACCAAGTCCTAACTACCCATAGGCCCGTGTCCTGGACGCCGGCGTGCGGCTCCGGGCTCCATGAGGCGCAAACCGCTGGGTCTCCAGCAGGCGGCGGGGCTGGACGCCGGGAGCGCGGCCGCCACAAGGACGAGTCCAGGCGGGGAGTGTGCGGGACCGCTCCTGTGCGAGTGCGCCGGCAGCACTGCCCTGGCTGCTCCCGCCGGCTCCTGCAGCTCCGGCATCGGTTTCGGGACCGTGTAACCTGATCCCTCTGACTCACTCAAAATTTCCCATATGGTAATATTTCCAAAAATGATCCTTTTAATGAGGTATCATTATTAAAAAAATGTATTGATAAGGAAAAGGTTAAATCTTGGGCATCAGTAAAAATCGCAACAGAGAACAAATGGTTAGAAATATTTCATCATTTTGAAACAAACCATGTTCCATACAATAATGTACTAATTAACTGTGGAGTATGCGCTGTCTTTACCAGGAACTAATGCTGCGACTGAACGCGCTTTTTCTACGGTAAATAAAGTGTGGACATCAGAAAAATCACAATTAAGTGTTGAGACTTTGAAAGCCATTTTATATGTGAAATATAATTTAACAAATTATATTAACAAATTTCACAAGTTCTTGTGAAAAATTTCATGACCTTTTAAACAATGACAGCAATCTACTAAAAAAAATTCACTCAAATGAGAAATATGCCAAAGAATAAAATAATACTATAATTTTAATGTATTATATTTGTAAATTGTACTTATGTTGAAATTTAAAAAAATATTACAATACTATTTTTGCATTCTATGAAAATTATTTTTGCTCCATATAGACCAAATTTTTAATCAAGAACACCCCCCGCCCCTGTCAATGGTGTCCTGCTTTACCAATTTTAAAATCTGGTCACCTTAGACAAAGGGGAAAACTGGGCTATGATGCTGTAGAGCAGGGGTCCCCAAACTACGCCTGGCCTGTGGGCAGTATGCGGCCGCCTGAGGCCATTTATCTGGCCCCCGTCGCCCTTCTGGAAGGGGCACCTCTTTCATTGGTGGTCAGTGAGAGGAGCACAGGATGCATCCGCACCCATAGTTCCCATTAAAATATTGGTCAGTTTGTTTATTTAAATTTACTTGTTCTTTATTTTAAATATTGTATTTGTTCCCGTTTTGTTTTATTACTTTAAAATAAGATATGTGCAGTGTGCATAGGGATTTGTTCATAGTTTTTTTTATAGTCCGGCCCTCCAACGGTCTGAGGGACAGTGAACTGGGTCCCTGTGTAAAAAGTTTGGGGACCCCTGCTGTAATGGGGCTGATGAATGGCTCCTCCTTATTCTAGAGACTGTTTTATCTGAACATCTAGGGTGGATCACCTAGACCCAGAACTCCGCCCCTCCTCAGAGGCAGTGAGGACATCCTGTAGGATTCTGGCCCTTTGTTCCCCTTGTAGATTCTAGAAAGGCCACTTATTCTTTGGTAAACATGACCTCTCTTCAGTCATTCAGGTTGCCACACAACTGGTTAGGTTACAGTTTTCTATGGAGATGCACTGGCCCAAGGAGAAAGTCTTGTCACCTTGATTACAGTTCCTCCTTTACCAAGTCTCTTTGCCACTTCTGAGAGGCTGATGCTTTCAAGGGTGGAGCACTTCTGCAGGTAGAATGCTAACCTTTTCCTTCATTATTTCCCCCAAATTTTAAAGTACTTTTTAATTGCTCTCAGACTAAGAACTTGGAAAGCTGGTACTGGAATATTTAGAGTGCAAACTGAATTTTAATTCTTATTTGGACACTAACTGGCTGTATGAATCTGGGTATGACCCGGGGCTCAAGTTTATTTATTTTAAAATGATGTAAAAGATAAAACTAGCTGGAAACTCTTTTCCAGGTTTATAATTCAGTGATCATCCATCGTGACCTCTCATAAAAGTCAATATACTGTTAACGTACATTTAGGGTAAAAAGTTGTACTGTACATTTTATTAGTGAAGATACCCACTTTTCTTTGCGGTAACTTTGGAATCTGGATTAGGTAGAAAAAACTGGAAAACACTTTTTATCAGCTGCATTAAGGTTGTATTTAACCTTACCAGTTGCAGGATTGGATAGGAGGGTTGGATAAGAACCTGACCATGTTCTTCCCCCACATCCGAACATCCGTTTACTATACTACATTGATCACCCAGGTCTGGTTAGTCCACAGATCGTTTTCTTGTGTGTTTCTTCTGGGAATAAAGGCACGTGAGAAAGCAGATGGGATCTCGAGGAGAGATCCACAAAAGAGGTTAAGAGTCATCTTACCCGCTAAACTTGCTATTGCTTTGGGGACAGCCCTAATGGCTGTGTGATTTCTTTACCTCCCTCTACCTTAGACTTCACAACTATAAAATAACAGGTATCTTGAAGGGTTACTGTAAGAATGATAGAGGTAAGGATCTACACTGTGGCAGTGTATAAAAAAGCATACAGGAGAGAAAAAAAGCTAATTATGTTCTTACTGCCAATTTCCTCTATTCTATATCAAAAAAACATCAGTAGGTTGGGTGACTGTTGACCAGGTTGGGTAAAAAAAAAAAAAAAGTGGGGGGAACAGATTATGGCAAGTTTTGTCATTTTTCCCATCTCAGTTTCCTCACTGCAATTGAGTGTCTGGTCAGTGGCTTGAAGTTCTGGAACTGGAGTTGGAAAGTACGTAGTTGGGGCGCTGCTCCTCATCAGTGATAGTATGATCTCGATTGGTTTCTCAAACTCTTTTGAGTCTCAGACTCTCCTAATGCCGGGGTAATAAAGAGGGATAGGATTTCCTAGCTAGGACTGATCATTTTCCTCTCTCAATTTCCTAATTCAGAGAGACGTGAAGGTCACAGGGGACCACCCCACCCCATCCCACCCAGCAGCCACTTGGACGCCATAAAGCGCCAGTAATAGAAGGAGGCGGGCGGGAAGGAAGTAGGGCGGGTCTGGAATTCCCGCCTCCGGAGCGAGCGCGTTCAGCACGCACGCACGCACAGCACGCTGCGGAAGCGCGCACGCAGGCCCGGCCCTCGTCGCCGCCGCCATTTTAGCTCCTGGTTCCGGCCGCACGGTGTAGGCTGTTGTACCGGGAGGGGTGGGGGTCCTCCAGAGTTAAGTAGCTGCCCTCGACTTCGCCGACAAGGCCGCCAGCTTTTTATCTTTCTTCCTTCGTAATCTCCCGCTCCAAGATGTCCAAGCGGCACCGATTGGACCTGGGGGAGGATTACCCCTCCGGCAAGAAGCGTGCGGGGACCGATGGGTAAGCCAGGCCGAGGGCGCGCGGCAGCGGCTTGGGCTTTGTTGGGAGTCCCGGCGGGGAGCGGGCCAGGGCCGGCCTGGCGGAGCGGGGCTCGGAGTCCGACGCGGTGTTTCCCTCCGGGCTCGGTTCGCTAGCGGCGGGCGGGTCGGGAAGAGCGGCGCCGCTCCCGGCGTTCGGCCGGGCAAGGGCGCGGGGAGAGGTGTTGCGCGGCCGCCGCCCGACGCAGGCGGGCGGGTGGAGAGGCCTGGCGTGGCCACGAGGGCGCCTCCTCCCCGGACTGAGCCAAGCAAGTCACTTCAGGGAAGCGGGCAGGAGGAGATCGCGGGCCGCGTGGCCCGGGTTCCCGGGTGAGGCTTGGCGCCGGGGGAGGGGGAGGGCGCGGCGGGATAGTGGCTTCCGAGGGCAGCAGGTACTTTTCGGGCCGAGGGGCCGGGGAGGGGGCCTTGGGGGCGGCCGGGGGCGGGGGCCCGGCCAAGGGAGAGGAGGAGCGCGTGGACAGTGGTTGCTGGCGGGCATGGGGGTGGCGGGGGTCCTCGGGGGAAGGGAACGTGGAGGGCCTGCCGGGAGAGAGGAAAACGTGGAGCATACCTGATGGGCAGGGAGGGTGGTGGTTTGGGGCCTCTGCGTTTATACTTTGGCGGGAGAGCGCGTGCCTCCGTCCATTCAAACACTTCAAAGTAGGTGCTAGGCAAACTTCCGCTCTCTGCCGAGTCTCCCGCCATCGGCCTTCTTTTCGGCTTTTGCTAAAACTAAGTGGTTATTGGGGCCTTCTTGGGATAGGAACTAGAAGGCACTGTTTACTTTTTCCTAATAAGTTCTTGGTTTCTATCCCTCCCGCCTTTCACAAACAGTTTTTGAAGCAAGAACCCCCTTTTCAAATGATGTTTTTAGTATTTATGGCAAATTGTCCTTCGTGGGGAGGTTGAGAGTCGAAATAGAGACTTGTGGTGTTTCAGATTCCTTTTTCTTAGCGTTTCCTTAAAGGTATACACGATTTTAACAGTTGCATCAACCTCTTTTTGTTCAGTGTGAGTTATCATTCCTGAAGTACAGATATTTATTTGGATAATCCAAGCAAAAACACAGAAGTCTGACTGTCCAGCTACTTTATATAATTTTATTATATGTATTATTTGTATACGTGTTTAGAATCACTGTGTCGGGTCATGTATATAACTTTTGTTATAGTGAGTTTTTCTTCACTCAAAACCCTTCATTTGTGTTGCCAGGTATCCGTGTATGGAGTATAAGCCAGGATAAATCAGGGTGTACTTTTTGATACTTTTCCACGTACTGATTTTGGGAAGCAGAAGTGTGGAGCAGTTTAATCTTACACATTTGTTAATTTCCAATGGCAGACTTTTGTTTTATCTTTTTACACTGTGGTCCCTTCCGCCCCAACAAAACTTTAGACTATTAGAGGTACTTGTTGCAGGCTGTTGTTTACAGTTGCAAGTGACTTGGAAAGGGAGTGTAATCAACTCCACTTAAGGGATGAGAAAGAGAGACCTAGAGTTCAGGTGGTTAGTTCAACCTTACACACTTTGCAGATGGATTCAGAACCTTGACCTTTTCATTTTCGCTCTTAGCCTCTTGCTTTTTCTTATTAAATTACAGCACACATAATAACTGACTAGTTACGAGTCATTACAGCCTATTTTAATGACATTTATGATGGATCAGTAAAGTAAGGATACATGCTTTTTGGTTCTTGTGAAGCAAAAATAGTCATCTGGCTAAGACGCAATTGATGTCTCACAAGAGTTCATTCAGATTGAAACAATACACTGGGAGGGAGTGAATTTACTTTCTCTTTTGTGTGTATGTGCACCATTTAAATGATTTTTAGGGATTAGTGGTCTCATGCTATCTATGTACATGGGTTGCTCTCTTTCTCTTGCAAAATGTATCCTCAGTTAAAGTGTAGACTTTCTAGTTTTTTTGGTGGTGGCTTTAAGATTCTCTTGGTTATTATATATCTACCTATAATGAAGTCCAAGTTCTGAGATACTTTAGAGGGACATTTGTGTAGTTATTTTTGTGTCACCTTAATATTTCTCATAAAACCAATTTCTTTATCAGTGACTTCACCACATTTACTAGTGGTTGGGTTTTTTTTTCTTCCCCTGCATATTTTATAACTTGAAAAGTCACTTTTGTTGACTGTTATACAGTCATACAGGATTTTTTTAAAAGTCTTGATAGTTAGCAGGTGGTTTTATTTGAGAGGGTAGGCTTGTCAGTTTTGTGAACTTTACTGTCAAACATTTCTGTGCCATTTCCCCATAGCAAGAAAGGAATGTGATTGGTTCAGTGGGTGACTTCATGCACATTCATGATCCCAAACTGTTGCCCTTGCTTGTGTAGCTTTATTTACTCCTGCTATATTTTAATTTTGGTTTCTGTTACAAGCTCCTCATTGCTTTTTCCATCATCCCATATATATAATTACTTCCGAAAAGACAACCTACTGTTGAAGTTTAGGAAAACTTTTTGAAAATAGGAACATTTTTCACTTTGATGTTAATTTCTGCTATTCCTGGTGAGGTGCGAGTTTTTCCTGTCGGCGAAAGGTGAAACAAGTACACCAACATGACGTCTGTAGAGTGCGTACTGTACTGTTGAAACTGCTCTAAGTGCTTTATATATACACACGCACGTTTTCCCTCCAATCCTCTGAAATATGTAGGTGAGAGGGAGTAACTTGCCCTGGGCAAACAAGAATGTCCATACCTGAAGATAAAAACAAAAAGCAAATAAATTTTGGGAAGTTTTCATCCCTGTCTTTAATCCTTTGATATCTTTCTTTAGATCTCTGAATATTTGTTCACAGGTATGAACTATAAAATTTAGTATCAGTTGGATGTTGTAAACGTTTTCTTTTTATTTTTATTCATTCAGAAATAAACTAGAATAGGTTTACATTATCCATTTCATTGGCTGCATAGTATTCCATTTTGTAAATTGTGTTGTAACTTAACCAGTTTCCTGTTTAATGATGCTTTGGTAGTTTCGAGTCTTCATTATCTTATAAGTGAAACAGATGAGGGGTGAACATTCTGTGTGTACCTGTTGCACACATATTGTTATGAGAAGATGCTGGGAGGGAGGTAGATGGCCAGAACAAAAACAGTGCTGGTGTGAAATTCTGATTTTAATAACCAGTTTGCACTTTCATTAGCAGTATTTTAGTTCCCGTTATTTATTCTATGCGGAATTTTAACATGGTATTGTTAAAATAAAAGAGAAAACAAAACTTAATGATAAGCAATATTTCATTTAATTATTGGAATACCCCACAGGACATGAATAGCCACGTTTGATAGATGCAAAAAGAAATAATTGGCCATCTAGTAAGCTTAAGTGCTGAGCTAGAATTGAGCTGAGAGAGGACGGAAACACGTGTTCAACATGTCATAGTTTTTTCCCCACCAGTGTTGTAGCTAAGTGATAATAAAGCACTGCTTTGATAGTTTTTAAGCATTATACCTCAAATATTATATCTTCATAACAACAAAACTCCTTAATAAAAGTGCCTATTTAGAAAGAACCCTGCATATGTGCAAGTCTACACGTAATTATGAAGCTGTGGCTTTGAACCCTTCTTAACTGACCTTTAGTTTTTATTTTCTCTTCCCCAATGATGATGGTAGACAGTTTTAATTATAAGCAGCATTTCAGAGTGATTGGATTTACCTTCTGCATCCTTTCTATTTCTTATTTTAATCTAAGAGACTACTACTTTTCGTTCTGCAGGTTAGCGAATTGAGACTTCTACCTTGCCAATGGCAGTGCAGCTCGGTGCTGCTTTTACTTTTATATCAGTTACCCCGTTTCATGGTCAGCAGTTAATCTTTGTGTCTTCAAATGCATTTTATGCTTCATAGGCCTCTGGAAAACATCTTTGTTAGGATAGGTATTACTGTAAGAACAAGGTGATAACGGTTCACTTTGTCCATCATTCTCCATCCACCTTCGTTTATAACCTTGGAAGGGTACTCCATATGTTAAATGGCTGATGCTGTGCTAGAAGTGTAGAAGTTCATTAAACTTTGGTTTTGTGCACCCCTCCTTCCCCAACCCGGAGTGCTAGAATCATGAATTCTGTTTCGATTAGATATTCTTCAAAGGTTCTTTTATATTATGTGATCTTTAAAGATGTCCACTCTTTGACCCATTTGTGGCTACAGTGCTTCTCACTTTGCTGGGCATGTTTCTATCTACCCTATTATAAACTGTTCTTCATTCCAATTTGGGGGACACTATAAATACTTATTTAATCGATGAGAACCTTAGACCAGAGGCAGAGTGAAGAAGCAAAGAAAGGATGACTGATGGCATGTTTCAGAGATGAGCCAGGAAGCTTAAGTTTTGAATAGTGCGAGTTTGGTGTATGTATTAGTAGGTTATCCCTAGTGTGTTTTCTTTTTGCTTTCCTTTCCTTTATGCCAGATGGGATAAGAGCCTCACATCTTAGCTTGTATGTCCTGTGGCTCTGTAGGTGAGCATTGAGATATGTGTATGTGAATATATGTAGAAGTGGTTATAAATGTGAAATGTATATATATGTATAATAAGGCCTTTCTCTCTAAGGAAATTTCTATGAAGTAAAATTCTATATTTTGGGAAGGACAAGATTGTGTAAATTGGTTAACCATTCTGTAATTGGGAACCGTTCTTCGTCATGTTGGGTTTAGCATTTTAGTTGTATTCTACCAAGGAGAGTTACTGTTGCCTAGCTCACTGTTGTTACAGAGAGTGAATGGTATTTCCTACTCTGCTGTTCATAATCGGCGTGGGACATTTCCATGTCTTGTGTGTTAGGAATAAGGAAATATAGCTGTCTAGGGTAGTGGCTTGTCATAGCTCCACGTTGTCTTGACTGTTTGAAAGTCTAGGTCCAAACACTTGGTGGTAAATTTGTCTGCTGTAGGACTTCGTCTGAAGTGAATGGATTAGTAGAGTGAATGAACATAGATTATTTTAAAATTATTGTGTTAGGGATCGTCTGTAGTGACTGGAAGTAGATACTAGAATTGACTACTTAAAATTGGCCGAAGTTTAATGTAGTGCACATTTGTGTAATTTTAAACAACTTAATAGTGTTCAGTGAGCCTGACCAGGCGGTGGCGCAGTGGATAGAGCGTCGGACTGGGATGCGGAAGACCCAGGTTCTAGACCCCAAGGTCGCTGGCTTGAGCAAGGGGTTGCTCTGTCTACTGAAGGCCCGTGGTCAAGGCACGTGTGAGAAAGCAGTCAATGAACAACTAAGATGTTGCAACTGCAATGAAAAACTAATGATTGATGTTTCTCACCTCTCTCCGTTCCTGTCTGTCTGTCCCTATCTATCCCTCTCTATGACTCTCTCTATGACTTTCTCTCTGTCCCTGTAAAAAATAAAGAAAAAGAAAAAAATACAGTGTCCAGTGAAATTTGTTTTTAATATATGACCAAAGTGTCCTTGGGCTTACAAAGTGCTTCCAGATGTTTTACTGTATTAAGAATATCATGCATGAGTACTTGCAACAACAGACTAATAAGTGTTGTAGTTGTCTTTATACAGCAGTGTGTGCTTACTGGGAAAGTGTTTCCGGGGAAACCTTGCATATAATCTTTTAATTCATATTTCTATTAATATAACATGAGAGGGAATTGTCTCTGTGTCTAGAAGCATTGTTCTTGCTAAATTTTGAACATATAGTTCAATGCAAAATGCACCTTTTACATAACTTGAAGAGGACTCTGGAAAAGTTTGTGATGCTGTCCTTTTTATTTATTTATTTATTTGCCTGATTTGCACCTACATTTTCCCCACCCTGCCCACAGAATTTAACTTCTAAGTAGAAAAGGATTTGACTTGCAGAGGACTGAGTTCTGGTGTTACCTGATGACCGAAGGTTGTGGAAAGAGACCGTCCCTTAACAATTTGAGGCATCATTAAAAAAGGAAGGTTGTTGCCCTCGCCAGATGGCTCTGTTATTTAGAGCATCGGCTGAAGCACAGAGGTTGCCAGTTTGATCCCCGGTCAGGCAACATACAGGAACAAACTGATGCTCCTGTCTATCTGTCTGTCTGTCTCTTTCTCTCTCTCTCTCCCTCTCTGGTTAAAATCAATAAATAAAATAATAAATATATTAAAAATGAAAAAGGGAAGGTTGTTAATGAGGGCATGAACAATACTTGATTATATGAGTTCTTTTTCATTATTTCTGGGTATTCGTGTATTTCATTGCATTTTATATCAGTTTATTCATTTGATTGTTGGATGTTTACTTTGTGACTTTAGAGAATCTGAATTCTAAAGTTTTTTATTTTTTTTTTTAGGAAGGAACGAGATCGGGAACGAGATCGTGAAGATCGGTCTAAAGACCGGGACCGAGAACGAGATAGAGGAGATAGAGAGCGGGAGAGGGAGAAAGAAAAGGAGAAGGAATTGCGAGCTTCCACTAATGCCATGCTTATCAGTGCTGGATTGCCACCTCTAAAAGCTTCCCATTCAGCTCACTCGACACACTCAGCTCATTCGACACACTCAGCACATTCTGCCCATTCAACACACACCGCACATCCAGGACACACATCACTTCCACAGTGCATCAATCCGTTTACCAACTTGCCCCATACTCCTCGGTACTATGATATTCTGAAGAAACGGCTTCAGCTCCCCGTTTGGGAATACAAGGATAGGTTTACAGATATTCTGGTTAGACATCAGTCTTTTGTACTGGTTGGTGAGACGGGCTCTGGCAAAACAACACAGGTGAGTTGTTGCCTACCATGTTGTATATTCTGTTAATGTTCAGGTTTACTAAGTGTTACTTGATCCTGGTGGTCATTCTTACTGCCTGCTGCCTGACAGGACATCTTGAAGAACAGCTGCTTTGGTGTTTAGCACCTTGTAGTGACTTTCAGAGTGGGAGTCCAGTGGCGGGGGGTATCTACTTTCCTGAGTCTGGAGGGCAAGCAGCAGTGCTGTTTTTCTGGTTTTGTTACATTAAGGAAGGCAGAGTGGTGTTCTGTCCCTCCCACTTTACCTGTGAGGCAGGACAGAATTGGGGTCGCAGGGTTTGTTTTTCAGTGCTTGGATGAAGTGCTCTGAAGCATTGGAGTGGTTTTTGTTTTTGTCATTTTTGTTTTGATTTATTTGTTTTGTTTTTGTATTTGTTTCAGACCACGTGAATATTATCTGTTTTAAAAATGAAAGAGATAAAGTCTCTTGACTCATGACCTCCACTTAGGCACCCTTTGTACACATATGTGTGTGTGCACGTGCACACACACACAACTGGTGTCTTGTTAGTATATATCCAGGACATAGTTCAAACCTAGACGAGCCATTTGTTGGGCCCATGTTATGACTATCTGGGCTACTTCCAGTGGTTGTTTTGCATAAGCAAGCGTGTCTGTAGGGTACACTCCCGGGTCAGAGGGTTGTTTGTAGACAGCCGTATAGCCAGATCGCTTTCTCTAGGTAGCCTCTGGGCCTTTCCATGAACACGCATGAGAGCATATGTGCGAAACTAGGGTTAGCATCTACCACTGAACTTGAAGTTTACAGATCTGAAGGGTGAGAAATGGTATTTCAGTGAACTTCTAATTGCATTTTCTTGCTAGTACTGCGGTTAACCATATTTTCATATGCTTGAGCCTGACCCTTTAGTTAAAAATTTCTTGGAGGTTATACAAATAGCAGCTCCTGGCTATTGTAGAAAATTTAGAACATTCAGGAAACTGTTGAAAAGAATTTTATGATTACTTAGGCAGAAGTAATTATTAATAATGTCCTGTTTTCCATGGTAATGTACCTATGGTACATGTTTATATTTGAGCACGCTGCATGTACATCTCCTTGTGTTAATTACATATGCCACAAATTAGCAATTTTTGAGTACTTCATGGATACAGTAGCAATTAAAGTAGGAAGCTTTTATTAAAGTCTGAGCCTTTGTATGACTTTTCTTTTTAAGTGAATGAAAGCTTAGTGTTGATGTTAGAAATAAAATTGTTGGTTCATTTTTATCACCTGATGGAAATTTAAAAAATTGACTACATGGAAAGAACTCTAAAACTTATTCATAGTATTTTTAATAATTATTTCAACTAGTTTGTCTTATTTGCATAGTATTAACACCCATTTAATTGGGTAAAGCCAGGCACTGTGTACTTGGTATGTATTAAGTTTTTCAACGTGTCTACAAGGAGGTTGTTAGTCCCCATTTTACAGATGAGCAAAATGAGGCCTAGATTAATGAGAATCTTGGGTGTAGTGGATTTCCCTGGGTGGCATAGTAGGTTTAGATGAGCCCAGTATTCAGTTTTCCCTTTGATGCACAGCCAGATTTACATTCATTTAATACTGCTCTTCTCTGTGGTCTTGTATGGTTAACTTTGTTTCAGAGATGAGTTTATTTAGTAGTAGTTAGTATAGAGGAGGGTGGTCCAGAGGTTTATGATTATTTGGGTTACTTTTTTGGTTTATTTTTGTTTGTTTGTTTGGATAGTTCAGGTGCTTGGATACTTAGGGTTGCAGGGCATTTGGGGGATTTGAAAGGAAGCTGAACTGTTAAGTGGTGAATTTCACCCAAATGCTTTTTTTTTTTTTGCAAACCCTTGATAAACTGATTCAAACCCATCAGTAGTAGTTAGTCATATTTGGGGTTATCTTTTTGTGCCTATCAGAAAAATGAAATTCTCCAAGCAGAATCAAATGACGACTGACTTTTGACTGAGGCTCAATAAAGACATTTCACATGGCAACTTCTATACACAGATGATATCCATGTAGAAGAAACTAAAGAACTTGAGCGAGGGCACAGGTTTAGAGTAGGGAAAGCATGTTTGTATGCCCTACACAAAGTGTAGGATGCATAGGAAGAGTGAGGCAGGCAGGTGAGACTGGATCAGTAGGCTGGGCCTTAACGTATCTTGCTGTATTTGGGGAGCCCTTGGAGTTATTTAAGTGGAGGGGAATGACAAGGATTTTTACAGAATGTCCTGTCTGGTGAGAATGTTAATGACAGACTGCGTAGGAGGTCATAAAAAAATTTTGATTACATATAGGGTGATCAAATGGGTAATAAAGGATTGATTAGAGTTAGGGTGTTTCTGTAATTAAGTAGGGGGCGCGGGAGAGATTACTAAATATTTGGAGGAAGGTGAGAAATAGTTTTGGTTTTGAACTTGTTGAATTTGGGATACCAATAAAATAATCTTCAAATGGAAATGACCACTGGTTCATGGATGGGAACTGGAGTTGGGATTGACATTTGATGTCTTACAGGTAGTATTAGAAGTCAGAAGAATACCACCTAGGGTACTCTACATGTAAAACAAGACTGGGGGTTGGGGATTAGTTTTTAGGAAGATGGCCACAAATGAAGGAAGGGAAGAAGCTGAAGGAGGAATCACTTTAGAACAGGGGTGCCCACACTTTTTCAGCTTGCGAGCTCCTTATAAGATGACCAAGTCAAAATGATCTACCTACAATAAAAATGCAAAACATAAATTTATTTCTTCTATATTATCATTATTTAAGTTACTATTATTACTATTTAATATTGTGTATTCTTCTTTCACCTTTCTCCTTCTCAGCTCTCTTTTCGGAGGAAAGTCAATGTCATAGTTTTTATGAACAGTCCGAAAAAGCCGCTCCACATTTCCCTTCTTTGGAATAGCGATGGCACACAGACAGATGAGGCAAACGCACTTAGAATATGACATAGTGAAAAAAATCCCCTCCCATTCTGTATGAAAGTGGTAGGTTTTAGGCTTCTTACTCTGACCAGCTACGGCACTCATTTTTATACCCTTTGTTGTATTTAGTTTAAATAAATTGAAGGCTAACTACGCAGCAATGTAACTGAACAAGTTAGCGCGGTTTAACGCACATGCTTAGGGTGTCAAAAGTTCAGACGTCAGATTGGCTACCCTGTATGCCAATCAAAAGACAAATGTCTTTTTAATGTCATGCGATCTACCCACACTTCCTTCGTGATCGACGTATTGAGCACCCCTGCTTTAGAAGATCTGATGCCTGGTGTGAGTAGCCATAGCCTACATATTTCAGGACCTACTTCCTTTCTTAATGCTATTATTAGAAATATGAATAGATGGATTGACTAAGCACTTCTCCAAATATTGCCTGGGAACCCTTGAAAGTCCTTGAAACCATTTCAAAGTTCCTGGGATTTTATTTGTACACTTAAACAAATGAAACAAATATCCCAACACATTTAAAATAGCAGCAGATAAAAGAATTCAGCTATCTTCTATCAAGCCAGACATTAGAGATAAGCAAAAATAAAACAATGTCCTTTTGCTCTATTTTGGGTGTGGTGGTGGAAAATATAATTCTTTTTCATACAAAATATGTTAACTTAGAGCAGAGGTAGTCAACCTTTTTATAAGAACCGCCCACTTTTGCAGTGGTAGTCAACCTGGTCCGTACCTCCCACTAGTGGGCGTTCCAGCTTTCATGGTGGGCGGTAACGAAGCAACCAAAGTATAAATAAAAAGATAGATTTAACTATAGTAAGTTGTTTTATAAGATTTATTCTGCCAAACTTGGCGAAAATCCAACAAAGTACTTGGTAAGTAGTTATTATTATATGCTTTCACTTGCTGTAACTCTGCTTTATAAATTTTATAAAGTAAAGTTACTTCCCTACTTTATAAATCACCATTACTATGGAACCGGTGGGCGGTTAGAAAATTTTACTACTAACAGATACAAAAGTGGACATTATATAATAATAAGTACTTTATATAGTAATAAGTACTTTATTTCAGATTTTTGCTAAGTTTGGCAGAATAAATCTTCATAAAACAACTTACTATAGTTAAATGTATGTAATCGCGGTGCCGTTTGGTTGTTCTACTACCACCCACCATGAGAGCTGGAATGCCCACTAGTGGGCGGTATGGACCGGGTTGACTACCACTGACTTAGAGTAAGATTATATTGTTAAGAATGGTATTTCAACAATATTTCAGTTTTAATTTCCTAATACACTGAATCTCTTCAAACCTGTTTATATTTGTTTTAAAATGAGGGTAAGCTGTCTATTTCACTGGAGTGAATTTTCAAAAATCTGGGAGCATTCTTGTTTTGAGATTTCTGAATTAATTTTACATAGCTTTAATTGACCAGTGAATATTTTTTTGAATTTCGTTTTGTTTGGTTTTTAAGTACATTTTGTATTTGTGAGATGCTTGCTGAAATGGATATACAGCTATAAATCCTTGCTGGGAAGTTACTTAAACTTGGAACTGTGGGTTTTCATACTTAAAGAGAGCCACTTCTCTTATAGTTGAATTTTTTTGTTCATTTAATTCCTTTAAAGATACACATTGTTGTGTTCCTATAGAAGCAATGTGATCACCCCTCCCTCTTTCAAATATTTCAGATATTTCACAGCACACCCCAAATTGCTGGAGTAACTAACTAAAATATAGTAATAGTACCGCTGTCAGTATTCTTCAGGTGTCTGTGCAAATTCTGTACCACCCCCCGCCCCCAATGTGTTTCCTTTCTTGGCATTAGTCTGGTGGGCTTTGGAGGCTTTGATGGAGACCCATCATGTACCTCTTGTATCAGTGGTTTCCCATTTAATGTAGTGAGCACTTCGAATTTTCCCATGGTTTTTTCTTTTCTAGTGAAGCATGATGGAATTAGAGGATCCTTAGCTTTTATTGAAAATGATAATGGGAGGAAATGCCCTGTCATGGCAGTCAACCAACCTGTACTTGTTGGTTTATCTTCCTTCCGCCTTGGCTGCCCGCCTTTCCTCCGTGAAGTGTTGCTTCCCTAGGTCCTGTTGAATGTAATATATGACAGCTGCTAAAATGGACTTTTAGTGTGGTGCCAAAGATAGTGCCATTGTGCATAACTCTTAGATTTTGCTGGCTAATGAACTAAATGTGAATTAAATGAAAAGATAACAGCTTTATAAATATATGTGATATGACTTCTGTTTTTACCTGTATTTTGTAACTCGTGTTTCTTAAAATGTTTTAGGAAACTAATCTTTGTTATAAAGTAGAACTTTTCATAAGTTGGACTTTTTTCTCCAGTGCGTAGAGAAATGGTTAATGGTAGAACTCTTGACACTGTAGATATTCAGCAAAGCCTCAGTGGACCTAGCCCACTCAGTAGTACAGTTTCATCATGTCAGTATTCTACGTGACCCTCTTGGTTTAGAGTGCTTATTCTATTACAAGTTTGAGTCATAATAATTTGTGGTGTGTCTAGTTGACTTTTGTGTTCAATTATTAGAATGTAATAAAATACTTTATGTTAAATATACCTGATATACAGGCAGAGTAGAATTAATTTAAATGTGAAATTATTTGATAGATTCCACAGTGGTGTGTGGAGTACATGCGATCCTTACCAGGACCCAAGAGAGGAGTTGCCTGTACCCAGCCCAGGAGAGTGGCTGCAATGAGTGTGGCTCAGAGAGTTGCTGATGAAATGGATGTGATGTTGGGCCAGGAAGTTGGTTACTCCATTCGATTTGAAGACTGCAGTAGTGCAAAAACCATTCTTAAGTAAGTACTATCTTTAAAAATGGACACTTTCTCTTTTAGTTTTTACGACTAGACAGGGGACTCGGTTGTTGAAATCTCAAGTCATCCAAATTCAGAGTAGTCCAGAGTAGACCTTAGACTTACTAGATAACATTTTATATTGGATTCTGTTTTTTGGTACTAATACATAGAATATTCAGTAGACATTGAAGTTCAAAGGTCAGTTTTGAGTTACTTGATGCTGAATCTTAGGTGAAATGTTAATCATTTAAATGTGATAAATTAAAGTGCCATCTTAGTAGAGAACAGTTAATTATAGAACGAATGATGGGTGGGATGGGATGATTTATTTGGGGGGAGAGGACTTTTAATGTTAACTATACAGCTATTATGCATCTATATATGAAATGAGCTGAAAGGAGGAATCTTTTGTTCTGTAATATACTTTTGGGGTCTCCTCATAGTCCTCCCTCCTCTTCATTGTGGTGTGGTACACATGGTTGTCTACCGTATTGAGCTTTCTGTCTACCATATTTTTATTTAGTGCTCTTAATTTTTTATCCATCTTACACTTGCGTTCTACATGAATTACAGTGTATATTACCTGTTAGTGATTCTTTTTTTAAAATCTTTCTCTTTTGTTGCCCGTGTTTATTCTGTTTATATGTGACATTTAAATCATTTTCTAAAAATGATTTTTTTGTCATGCTGCAATCTTCCCCCAGAAGTTTTTTTAAAAGACAATTCTGGAACACAGCATTACGTGGGCAGGAAAGTGTCTTTGCTGGCACAAATATATACAGTAATAAGGGGAGAAATGAAATATTGCATAGATTTTCTAGTGTATGCAGAAGTAGAATAGTGTAATGAATTTCCATGTATTTATCTTGCATCTTTAACCATGGCCAGTCTTACTTTATCCATATCCCAGCCTTCTGTCTTATGTCATTGGAAGCACATCCTAGACAGCACCCCCTTCTAGCTGTAAATATTCTAGTGTATATCTCAAAGGGTTGAAAATATAACTGACACTACAACTTTAATATTTTTCAAAATCAAAATACCCAGTTACTGTTCAAGGGTTATGCCATTATTTCCTAGTTTCTTTGATACATATTTTATTAGAACTTCAGTATCACTTAATAACAACTGCGCTTGTGTTTGCTTAATCAGCTTGTCTATGACTCTTTGAGGCATATTTTTGGCTTAACCCTTAATCTTCATTGAATAAATCTTTTTTAGTGATAATCTCATTGACAAAAGAATGACAAAATCAAAACCTGTGCTGTTATATTTAAAATGTGATAATGTCTATCTCTTACCTAATTGGAGTATAAACTCTTTGAGAACAGTGATTGTGTCTATACGTATACTTGCATGGAACCCTTATTATTAAAAATAAAAATCTAAGGAGAATGGAAGGAATAACTGAGATTTGTTACTATAATATAGACTGGGAGAATTTTCAGCATAATCATGAAAAGGGGGTAGATTTGTCATGGAAAGACATTTTTACTGATGTGTTAAAACTTCTCTTGGTGAAGAGGTTATAGTGACAGGGTGATCTGGTGTACATATAATTTGCCTTTTATTCTGTATCTTTTGCTTTTGGATATCAGATTCATTTCCATTTTGGAGTCTGTCAGAAGGTTAAGGACCCAATCTGGGTGATGTTTATGAAGCAAAATGTGTTGTTGTTTTCTTGGAGGACGTATGTATTTTATATAATTTCAGGATGAGTTGGTAGATAATCAAGAAAAGTTATAGACAAGACATGGATGAAATATCTACAGTTAAGTGACAGTGAGAAATGAATAGTTTTCGTTTCCAAGGGGTGATACATCCTTGTAAAGCTTGAGGGAGAGGCATTGTAAACAAATCAGCCAGAGAAATGCTATTCTACAATATGGACTCGAAACTTAAAGAAATTTTAATTTCCAAAAGCCAATCTAGGCAAGAAAATGAAAGGAGCTTAAAAATCTACCGAATATGAGAGTTCACGCACACACTGCTAATCATAAGGAGCGGGCTGGACAGAACCTGTAATGTTGACAGCAGGGCAGAACACCACGCAGTGCCAGAGCCAATTCTTTGGGGCCCCTGGAAACAGCAGTTTGAAGCACCAACTGCTTAAGGACTACATGGAGATTCTAGAGTGGTTTCCAACACAGCAGTCTTATCTTGAAATAGATGACTTGAGAGGAGAAAGGAAACAGATCCTAGAGCACAGACTCCAGGATCACAGTGCCTGGTTGTGTGCCAGCTCTTCTACTTATTAGCTCTGATCTTGGCGGCACTCATTAACTTCCTTGTGCTCAGTGCTTTTTTGGAGGACAGAACTAATAATAACTCTCATAGGGTTGTTCTGAGATTAAATATGTTAATTTGTGTACAGCCCTTAGAGTAATTCCTGTCACCCAGCAAGTGCAAAAGTCCACATTGCTGCTCTTGCTGCTGCTGCTGGTAGCTTTCCGGTGTGAGAAATTATTGATCTTATTACCAGTTAACTCAGTTATCCCAGTTAATTAGAAAGGGGCTTATTAAACCAATTTAATGAAGTTCTTTTTAACACACCGATTAAATTACAATTTGGGGGTTTTGACTTGAATTAAACCTTGACCTGTCACTATGGAATGAATGAATTCAAATACTCTTTTAAGGCTGGAGGTAGATATGGAAACAGACCTGGTACTTTAGAGATCATTAATTATACCGACATTAATTATAAACTAATTTATTGAACATCTGTTATATGGAAGGTTTTGTTCTAACGCAGGTGTAGCGCTGAAGTTTGATTAAGGCAATTTTATTGGATATTTAGAACGGGTTTGGGTGTGGTTGTTTACCACTTAAGCAGTTCTTATCAGAAAAATCACTGTTGTCTCTCGAATTAGAATGCTATTAGCTTTTGTTAATTTATAGAAAGCTAACTTGATTTCCTGAAGGTCTGCGTATGTTAGTACATCTGACCTTTGTACTTAAGCATTTGTAAGCTATTAGTTATAGAAGACCCTTTATTTACAGTGCCAATGTCTTAAAAAATGGCAAACGGAACCTACACGTTGATGCTGACTTTGTGTAAATTCTCTTGTAAGGATGGTAAAGAATTTCCTTTAAGACCTGTGAAAATTTGAGGAATGCACAGTGTTTTTGAAAAAGTGAATTTTTTAACGTTCTAACTCTGAAACATGCACCGAACTTATTTTAGCTGCAGAATTAAATCTGCTTTGGCTGCTGTTAAGCATTTCAGCTAAGAATCATGAAATGGTACTGCAAACGGGGTTTGATATTTTGTCTGCTTTTTGTCCTTTTTTGTTTTAGAAATACGTTAAAAGATTGCAGATTTTAATATTCAAAGTACTGTACGGTGCCTTTCTAAGTGACTGTTTACATCCACACAGTTGTCATTGTATATAAATCATGCTATATATAGTGCTGTGTGTACAGTAAGGCTCGTGTTGCCTCATGTTGTGTAATGTTTTTGCTAAGGACATATCAAGTTGAACTTGAGCCTGTATAAATCTTTGTTTATCTCTTTACCAATGAAAAGAACTTTAAGTATATAAAGGAACTGTTGCTAGTGCCACTGGCTCTTTGACTTGATTGGGTTAGGTAAACTATGAAGCCCTTAAGGTAGTTTGAGTGTCACCTGCATTGGAGGAGGTATTTTATCTGAGCTGAGAAGGACGGGAGACTGAAATAGGAACATCAGGTTTTAAGTAGAGAAGGTTCTCATGCTGACTTTGTTTACAGCGTACTCAAAGTCTGAGTAATTTCATTTGTGGTACCCTAGGTCTAAAGAAATAACTCGGAATCCCATTTATTTAGTAATCTGGTTCTAACAGTATAAGTAGCCTGTTAAACAAATACCATAAATAAGTTGAAAGGAGAAAACCCGCAGTATGTTAATTTCATTCTTAACCACCATTATTTACAAATGTGATGTCTGTGCCAGTGAACACTGCAGTTTCTTAACCCGTAAAGTCAGATTGCACACTGCCAGCTTTATTTTCTATATTGATTTCGGTATATATAGTTGACCCTTAAACAGTGCAGGGATTAGGGT
Source organism: Rhynchonycteris naso (assembly GCA_037038555.1). NCBI lineage: Eukaryota > Metazoa > Chordata > Mammalia > Chiroptera > Emballonuridae > Rhynchonycteris > Rhynchonycteris naso. Next base: position 301,761,750 of record CM072996.1, read on the forward strand.
TGCTGGTCCCTCATGCCCATGTGTGTCAAAAACTTGAGTTGTCCCTAGGTGTTCACAGGGTATTGGATTTAGGACCCCCCCCCCAATGTCCCTTGGACCTCTGCAGATAGCGAAATTAGCAGATGTGTAAGTCCACTGCAAAAAGGCATAGATCACTATATATCGTTGGTCTCTGTATTTGTGGACTCTAACCTCAGATGGAAAATAGGACAGGTATTTTTGGAGAAAATCTGAGTATAAGTGGATTCATGGTGTTCAAAGGTCAACTGTACTTGGCTTTTTAATCACAGCAACTATCAAAACTCCAGCTCTTCAATGATGACATGGAAAGGAATGTAGCATGATGTGCAGTTGGAAGTCTGAACTATCTCAGGCTAGTCCTGTCATATCACATGTTGAGTATGAAAACAGAATAACATTGTTTTGAATCTTTAAGGGCAGACCGTATTTACTATTCTCTGGAAATAGTCTATCATTGAATAAATTTCCTTTATCACTTAAGTAACCTGTATATGCCCAAGAAAGTAGTTTATTCTTCTCATGACTGCATGTATATACAGTGAAGCACTGCTAGACGACAGGGATATGTTCCATTACAATTAAGTGATTTTTTAAAAACTTTTTTTAAAATTTTATTTTTATTTATTCATTTTAGAGAAGAGAGAGAGAGAGAAGGGAGGGAGTGAGGGAGGAGCAGGAAGCATCAACTCTCCTATGTGCCTTGACCAGGCAAGCCCAGGGTTTTAAACCGGCAACCTCAGAATTCCAGGTTGACACTTTATCCACTGCGCCACCACAGGTCAGGCAAATGATTTTCTTGTGCAAATATTGTAGAGTGAGTGCACTTACACAAACCTAGAAGGTGTAGCCTACTACACACCCAGGCCATATGGTATGCTACTCATCATGTACATGGTCTGTTTTTAACATCTTTTATGCAATACATTCCTGCACATAGAGATATTAAGGTTATACAATAATCTAAGATCAGATTGTGTTAGAAAATTATACACAAGCTGGCCCTGAGATTTTTATATTGAACTACAAATGTCTTATTTTTTTCAAGCTTCTGCATTCACATGGGTCAGGTTTGTAAAATTGTTTTAATTTCATAGAACTGTATAATTGAGAATTGATAATGCTAGCCATTTTGAATCCAAAAATAGATCGCGTAAAAGAGGTAATAGCTTTATTTAAAGCTGGCACATCTATACTTAGAATAGATAATCAAATTTATTTTGTACCTATGGCATACAAAGTAACATATTGGGAGAAATTGTTTTTATGAAGGAAGGTAATTTGATGACTTTTATATATAGTTACTGAAAAAGTATATTAGCATTCACTGAGTATGTTGAAAAATGGTTTTCTTTTTTTGTAATCAATCATTTTTTAGTGTTGACATTGTGAAGGATGGTTAGGGTGTTTAGTCTTACAATATTTAGTAGTGAAGAGAGCTTTGTTTTAAAACATTTTACTATAAATAATCTGTTTTCTAAAATAGTTTTTGATAAGGGAAAGCTGTTATTAGCTTTGTTCTTCTTTTCCTTACCGTTGTCATTCAAAAAGTGTTTTACCGATTAAATATGTTACATGGTAGGGAAAATAAAAGAATATTTCTTTTAGTCATAGTCTCTTTCAGAAGTCTTAATCTTTTGTAACTGGAAAATTACTACATACAAACCTGTTTGTGTAGATATTTTAATGTGAATGGCTTTTCTTTAACAGAGGCACTCATGATATGACTGGGTTGTAGTGAGTTAATCTAAAAATTCAGTGGTGAATAGATTTATACAAACCTTAAATGTTTCATATTTACTTAAAACGTATACATTTATTTCTCAATCTATTAATGTAGGACCAAAGCCGTTTCCCTGGATGTGCCTTTTGGAGTTCCATCATGCAGTAAAATGTCTCCTTAATGTGAGGTTTAAACTTCAAACACTTGCAGAATACACATATGTTGTATGAATTCACGAGAATTTAGTCTTTTGGGAAATCTGGAATTCCAGACCTAGTTCACTCTTTTATAGTTACTTTACCCATTTGATAATAATTATGTGTGCGTGACTTGTCATTTTCAAGCTTTTCTGAAGCAGACAATTTAGGATATGTATATTCCACTTTGTTTTTTGTCCTGTTTATTATTTTGTGTGCAACTTAATCCAGTTGGTAGGAACAGAAATGTGGCTGTAAAATGCTGTGTGCTGGGTAGTGGTAAGGTTATTCCAGTATGTTACTTAGGTGAAAGTTAGTGAAGACTGTAGTATAGAGTCCTGCTATACTGAATGCTTTCCAAGTGCCAGGCAGTTGGTATTCTAGGTGCTTTGTATACATTAAGTTATACACTAGCCACCATGTTCTCATTTTATAAAAGGAGCATTAGTAAATCTCCTAGGTAATCAGGAAAGTAGTAACTCTGATCACTCAGATTAAGCAGTGCTTGTCATTATAATAGATCACCCTTTGAAGCAGATGTTGAGAATTTCTTTGGGTTGCGCTAAGTCAAGTTTTGGATTATTTCAAAACAGTTTTGATTTATAGTTATGCCAGGATATCACCTATACCTTGAAAGGTAACCAAATTCTAACTGTATTGGAATAATACTTTGTAAGTTGAATTTTTGAAACAAATTAACTTAAACATTTATGGCAGGGCTGTTTCAAGACATATGGCTATTGGTTTTACTAAAGTTGAATTTTGAAGATAGATGTTCTAAATTAGTAAAAACGTTGCCACATTCTTTTTAATGGCTGCATAGTTTATTTAACTAAATTTATTGTTAGTAACACATTTGCAGAGTTTTTAGTTTTATTTGTATTTTTCCAAAATTAGAGGCGGAGAGGCAGACAGGCAGACTCCTGCATGCACCCGACCAAGATCCACCCAGCATACCCACCGGGGCTTGATGCTCTTGCCCATCTGGGGTGTTGCTCCGGTGTGGCGGGAGCCATTTTAGCGCCTGAGGCGGAGGCCATGGAGCCATCCTCAGCGCCGGCCAACTTTGCTCCAGTGGAGCCTTGGCTGCGGGAAGGGAAGAGAGAGATAGAGGGAAAGGAGAGGGGGAAAGGTGGAGAAGCAGATGGCCACTGCTCCTGTGTGCCCTGACTGGGAATCGAACCTGGGACTATCACACGCCTGGCCGATGCTCTACTGCTGATCCAGCCTACCAGAGCTTGCAGTTTTTGTCTTTAAAAAATGCTGCTTTCCTTAGTACCCTTTTATAACCTTGTACACACAGTTTTTTCACAAGTGTATAACTGCAGTGAGTTTTCTACAAAATGAAATTGGTTGGGTCAAAGGGTATGTCTGAATTTTTTTAGCTCTTGCCAGATTGCCCTCTATGGAGATTTTATCTACTCTGGCCAGTAAGAAATGAGCAAATGGTCTGTTTTCATACCCTTGCCAACACGGTGTTGTGGAGCTTCTTTTATCTTTGTCAATATTGTAAGTGAGAAATGGAATCTCATTATGGTTTTAATTTGCATTTTCTTGTATGAAATAGAGCATTTTTATGTATGTCTGTGAGCCATTTGTATTTGTATTTGGAATCTGAGACACTCTTTCAGAAGTATTGCTACCTAGTTGACAGTCATTTGTAAGGTACTATTTAAGTGCATCCCAATAACAGAAAAGGTAAACTTGAAAAAATATACAGTAATATAGGATTGATGAAATTTGATATGTTTCTATTCTTTGCTTGTCGTCTTATGGTTAGTTGGTCTTTTTCTTACTGATTTGTAGGCACTTTTTAACAAAATCGGTATTCTGGATGTAGGATGTAATTTTTGTCCAGTTTGCTATTTCTTTCCTTTGATTATAATACAGGGGTAGGCAGGCCCTGGTTGGTTGGCTCAGTGGATAGAGCTTGGCTCGGCGGCAAATGGATGTCCTGGGCTCGATCCTAGTCATTGCACACATGAGAAGCAACCATCTGCTTCTCTTCTCCCTCCCTTTCCCTTTTTTCTCTCTCTTCCCCTCTCGCAGCCAGTGGCTCAGTTGGTTCAAGAATCAGCCCTGGGCACTGAGGGTAGCTCAGTAGATTCATGCATCGGCCCCAGATGGCAGTTGCTGGGTGGATCCTGGTCAGGGTATATGTAGGAGTCTTTCTATTTCCCCTCCTCCCCCTTTAAAAATAAATAGATAGATAGATAGATAGTACAGGGGTGGGCAAAAATAGGTTTACATTTGTGAGTACCTGAAACAGTTTTATTCTTGTATTATTTATTAGTTATTGTATTAGTTATTATTAACCTATTTTTACCCACTTCTATACTTCATGCCCTGTAGAAACCTTGAATTTAATACAAGTATTTAATTAACTTATTTTTTAATATTGGATTATGCATCATACCCTGCCCAAGATTTTAAAAAATAATTTAATCCCTATATTCTAGTATTCTTTTGTTTTAAACATCATTGATCAATTAAGGCATTGTTTTTAGGGGGTGAGGTTCAAGGTAGGGATTTTGGAGAGTTCTCTCATCTCCCTCCTCTCCTCTCCTTTTTTCCCTCTGTGCTCCCTTTCCCCTCCACACACACCAGGCCAAATAGTAGCATGGAGTTATTGAAGATTACTCTCATTCACAGATGGTTTATTCATCGCTCATAACATGGACATTAGTTAATGACTTTTTTTTTTTTTTTTTTTTTTTTTTTGGTGGCAGGAGACAGAGAGAGGGACAGATAGGGACAGACAGATAGGAGGGGAGAGAGGTGAGAAACATCAATTCTTGGTTGTGGCTCCTTAGTTGTTCATTGATTTCCCATATGTTTCTTGACTGGGGGGCTACAGCAGACTGAGTGACCCTTTGCTCGAGCCAGCAACCTTGGTGTCGAGCTGGTGAGCCTTGCCTAAACCATATGAGCCCGTGCTCAAGCTGGTGACCTCGGGGTCTTGAACCTGGGCCCTCCACATCCCAATTTGATGCTCTAGCCAGTGCGCCACCGCCTGGTCAGGCAGTTAATGACATTTTTTTTAAGTTAATGAATAATAGTTTATTTTAAAATTTTTATTGCATTCATTTTGGAAAAATTCTATATAAACATATGTAAACACAATGATAAACAAATGACACATTTGCAGTACATTATGTTTTACCATGCTTTGTTTATATCACTGTGATGTCGAGTTCCCGCTGCAAAATGCTTAGGCTGATACTACTCAACATTTTTTTTGTTTTTGTTTCTTTTTGGGTTTATCTTATTTTTTTTTAATTTCTTTTTATTTATTTATTTTAGAGAGGAGACACACACACAGAGAGAGAGAGAGAGAGAGAGAGAGAGAGAGAAAGGGGGGAGGAGCTGGAAGCATCAACTCCCATATGTGCCTTGACCAGACCAGTGCAGGGTTTTGAACTGGCGACCTCAGTGTTCCAGGGCGACACTTTATCCAGTGCGCCACCACAGGTCAGGCCGGGTTTATCTTATTTTTTAAATTTATCTTATCTCCTTACTTTGGAAATAGGAACCTATTACAAATACGTTTTTACTGCTTTAGGCATCAGCTTTTGCTTAATCTACCTCTTGTACCTCTTGTTTTACTTGCTTAGTTTAAAACTAGTGCTTCCTGCTTTAGCAAGCATCAGAATTCCACGAAAGCTTGTTAGAACTCAGGTTGCTATGCCCACCTTCAAAATTTTTGAATAAATAGGTCTGGGGTGAGGTGCATTTGTGCATTTCTCACCAGTTCCTAGGTGATGTGGCTGAGTTTTAAGTGAGTCTTTGTCCCAAAACAGAGAAACATTTTGGATAATAGGGTACCCAGTTAAAATGCAGACTGCTGTCTGTGTAGTTTTTGTTTACTTCTTCATTGTTGAAACTTCAAAATTATATAACCATAATTTTATGGTAACACTGTTTCTGGTGACTCACCCCTTAGTGTGGGTAATTATTTCATTACACGGTGGAGTACATAGAGGAAAATGTCTATGGTTTCTGTAGAACTACCACTGCCTGGTTCTGCCTGTTCTTTGCTCTGACAGATTACTTTGATTTTTATTTGTTTTTCTAGCAAAGGGGTTCATGCATCTAGCAGTACAGCAAAGTATAGGCTTTTTGCTATACATATCCTACCTTGATTTCTGACTTTGGGGAAAGTGTTAGTGGAGCAGGGGCCCAGAATTGGAATTGGTCCGCTGATCCTAGTTTTGCTAGGCTATTTAACTGGTTTTGAGACTGGGAAAGTTAACTGCTAATACTTGTTTTCTTCACTGTAAAAGCAATTAATTTGATAGTATCTTAAAGAGACCTTCCAACTATGACAATGTCCTTTCTCCCAAAGCTCTCTATTGAACAAATAGCACTTATATTTTGGGGTGGTTTCTTTTTGGATTTTTTTTGTTTGTTTTTTATTTTTTTTTAGAGAGAGAGGAAAGAGAGTGAGAGTGAGAGACCGGGGGGGGGGGGGGGGGAGGGGGCAGGAAGCATCAACTCTCACATGTGCCTTAACCAAACAAGTGCAAGGTTTCGAACTGGCAGCCACAGCGTTCCAGGTCAACGCTTTATACACTGCACCACCACAGACCAGGCAGTACTCTTATATTAACTGGTGGTGCTGGTGCAAGGCATAACTGTAATATCTCATGGGATTGGATCTCACTGGGTCATGATCAAATCAATAATGAGGAATATCCAGGACTGTCTCTGTAACAGAAGTAAGAGGGTTTGGACTTAGTTGACCATTTAAGTTGGTACATGTAATAATATACATAGTTGATAATAAAACAAGGCAAATAATAGTTCCATTAATCTAATTTACAGCCTGCTATTTGTAACAGTGCCCCTCTTAGAAAAAAGTAAAAGAATGAGTATTTGGGTCATTTTTGCTTTGGAATGCCTCTGTGTGGTGGTTGTCTGAAGCTGAGGAATGTGAGATGCTGTAAGTTGAAAATAAAGAGAGTGGCTTTTTAAAAATGTGTTTTAAGGAGTTTTCAAGGTAAAGTTTAATACTTTTCTGTTGTGATTTTTTTCTCACATTTTCAACATGTGAAATTTGTATGCATTTTACAATCTATAAGGGTCTTACAAACTGGTGGAAGTTTGGTGGTTGTCACCCATGAATTCTTGAACTTAACCTAGCTGTACGTGTTGTCAATTTAAGCAATGTGCATTTTTGGAACTACGTGTTGAGTTTGCTAATAATCAATATATCACACTAGGTAGTATTCCATATTGAAATTAGGCTTGCAGACTGAGTAGCAGGTTGTAAATTTGACAGTGTTTAAGGAAATATTTGTTTTTGGACTAGTGACTTTTTTTCATTGCAAAGAAACAGACAAGAGCGTTGTTAAATGGAAGCAAGTTACTAACAAGTAGTAAATGAAACTACTGTTTTGCTATTGAGATAATGTGCAAAAGGATTGTTTATCTCCTCAGTATAAAATCTAAAGGCAGGAGAAATTACCAAATGTCCTCAACTAGATCAAAGACATTTCAAAGCAGCTAGAGGCTATAATGTTGCTGATTCATGCACTGTGCTACACTGTCATTAAGGCTTTGAGTCATAGTTTAATTGATGCTTTTTTCTTTCATGGTCTTAATATAAAATAATCTTGCAGGTAATGCAATGTCGATTCCAGAGGTATGTTCAGGTGAAGTAAAGAGGATTCATTTTTCTTGTATACTGTCAGTTTGCTGAACTTACTGCCCCAACAGATGGCATCAGCTAAAAATATCAAGTTGGTCTATGAAAGATTAGGTTAGACTAATTTGTGAAAAATAGAGCCAAAGTAGTGAAGTCATAAATGATGACTTCAGATTTTATACCACTTTTAAATCTGTAAATAAAATCATGGATTTGTATTTAAGGGAATGAGATGTGACTTCAGCGTTTGCAGGCAGACTTTGTTTTGTCCAGGCGCCAAGCTAAGGATAGTTGGATTTGTACTAGTGGCAGTAATAGCCAGAATGAAATGGAAAGGGGATGGCTGACCCATACAGCTTTTCTGCAAACCACTCTTCAGCTAGTGCCTGGATTCCACATGAGCCATTCCTAAGCCTGGTTTCCTTCCCTTTCATTCATTGATCTGTCATATGGTTTTTCCCTAAATGAAACTTGACCAATGTGTTCTTTGTGAATATAGATACATGACTGATGGCATGTTACTTCGTGAAGCTATGAATGATCCCCTCCTGGAGCGTTATGGTGTCATCATTCTTGATGAGGCTCATGAAAGAACATTGGCTACAGATATTCTCATGGGTGTTCTAAAGGAAGTTGTAAGACAGAGATCAGATTTAAAGGTGAGGTATTTTTTTTTACTCATTTCATTGTAAAACATGCACATATAACAAACAGGGAACACATGCTGATCGCTAATCAAATGTAAAAAAAAGCAACCAGTAAGTACCTACCTACATTGGTTTCTTTCTGATTTACTTTGTCATGTTTTTGTTTTAGACTTTATACTTAAAATTTTTAGTAATGTATTTTTAAGCCAAATCTTTTCAGTTTCTAACCCACCCAGTTTTTGTTAAGGATCTAATAACATGGTAGTTTTGTAATCCTTCTGCTCCCCTGCTCTGTGTTAAGTACAAAAGCTGCCTCTAAGCATCAGATCTTAGTCCCTGTCTTAACACAAATAGACCCATTATAAAGTTCGTTCATAATGCTGGCGGATGGGAATAGCTGTACCCAGAACAACTCACTTCTTAGAAATGCATTTGCTTATCCAAGTGCGCCCCCGTCATCCCAGTTACACCCTGTCCAGTGTTACTATGTTGATAGGACTGACGGAAGGTTCTGCCTCCCCCCCTTTATGTTTGAGTATACTTTTCTTATAAAAATAAATTATGCTTTTAAAGAATGTATTTGAAGAACTGTAAGTACTACCATTATTGATTAAGCTTTGTGAGCTATTGAAAGCTTAGGGGAGAGAGTCAGAGTAGAAATGAAGACTTCTGTATAGACTGCATTCTGGGGGAGCTTCTATAGAAGGAAGCAGGTGTGTGTGACATAGTGCATGGTCCATATAGGAGCACAGTGGCTGCACTTCCGCAGCTCCGCCCCGGGACAGCCTTTTGTGTTGTGGCTTATAAAGAAGGAGAGCTCTGTTTATTTTAGGAGTCTTTCTATAGAAGTCATGATTATTAAAGGTGGTTTGGAAACAGGGAGGAACTTTCATGTGCCACTGATGGGCACTGTTTTTCCCTCAGGTGCCAGGTTCTTGTGTTCTGTTTTAGTAAGTGCAGCAGTGATCATACTCCACAGTAGTGATTGCTTTCACTACTAAATGATTTTATAAACTTTGCTTTTTAAGATATTTCATGAAGATAACAGTGTAGTATATCGGATGTCAGGTTTGTTTCTAATTTAGTTAAATAATTTACCATAGCTTGGTCTTTTCTGTATTTTAATTTTTTGATCAAAATTAGTTGGTATGAAAACTTGTAGACTTTTTTATAACGTATATATAATACATATAACAGTAACCATCATTTGTTTTTTTAAGTCCACGTAAGAATCTTTAAAGACAACTTCAAGTAATTTACTGTTTTTCCCCCCAGGTTATAGTTATGAGTGCTACACTAGATGCAGGAAAATTCCAGATCTATTTTGATAACTGTCCTCTCTTAACTATTCCTGGACGCACACATCCTGTTGAGATCTTTTATACTCCTGAACCAGAGAGAGATTACCTTGAAGCGGCAATTCGAACAGTCATCCAAATTCACATGTGTGAAGAAGAGGAAGGAGATCTTCTACTTTTCTTAACTGGTCAAGAGGTATCCTGAGTATTTGCACTGTTGTTGGCCATTGGCATGTTATTTCTATATGCAACAACTTTAAACTTACTTTGGCTTCTTTTTTTTACCTTATTTAAAGTTTATTGTTAATCTGCTTGTATTTATATATCAAATAATATAAACCCTTTTATCCACGCACTCTTAAGAATATCTTTTCATACCATTAGTGTTTGTATACTAGTTAATTATCCTAAGAGTGTTAAATACTTTTAGAATTTCAAGATTTAGCAATTTAGTCTTGATTTTAGAGTCTTAGGTGGTTAGTAGTGTGTGATGAGGTGTGAATTTGAATGGCAGCTGCTGTGGAATGAGATTTTCCTAGTTACTGAAGCTTGTGAGTGAGCTTGGGTAGCTCAGTCACACGCCACCACCAGCCAGTGTTTGTTTGACTTTTTCCACATCCTCACTGAGGATTGGAAAGAATTGCTGCAATTCCTTAGATAGAATTGGTCTCATTTTAAAATAGGAATTTTATTCTCAGGTACAGCAAACTTGTTTTTCCAAACTCGTTCCTAGCGAAATTTTTATGGGTGTGCTGTGAAATTCTTAAGTGACTATGTAAGTTCAGGAAAAACTATCTGGATAAAACAGGTTTTTAAAATAATTTTCATTTATTGGTTGACTTGAGAGAGAGGGAGAGAAACACTGATTTGTTCTCCACTTATTTATGCATTCATTGGTTGATTCTTGTATGTGCCCTGTATGGGGATCGAACCTACAACCTTGGTGTATCAGGACGACACTTGAATCAACTGAGGTGCCTGGCCAGGGCTGGATAAAGCATTTTTTTATAAAGCCTTTTAAGAAAGGTTTTTCTTAGAGTTTGTCATTTGTTTTAGTGGGCTTTGTGAATTTTCTGGAATATGCTTCTCAGACTAATAAACATGCAGATTCCTTAGAAACCTTGCAGATTCTGATCAAAGGTCAGGTGTGGCTGGAGACTGAGTCCCGAACAAGCTTACTGGTGATAGATGCTGCTGTCGGCTCTCCAGGGCTGAGCAGGGCTGTCTAACGGGAGCTTTCTCCAGTGCCAGAATGTTCTTAATCTGCACTGTTCGACGTGGTAGCCGCCAGTGACATGGGATGTCTGTGTGTTTGAACTGTGACTAATGAAAGGAGGGACTAAAATTTGGTTTTACAGAATTTTGTTAAATTTAAATAGCTCTGCACCCAAACCCTCCAGCTTTCTGTTTGTTTTTGTATGGCCAGTAGTTATAACTTGCTTTTACGTTTTTGAAGAGTTGTAAATTAAAGCAAAGAATGTATAGTATGGAAGGTATATCAATACAAAACCTAAAATATTTTGGCCGTTCGCTCCAGAGCACCTGATCCTGCTCCAGAGCATTTTTTCTCAAGTGTGGTCAATGTATTGCCTCCTGGGGTGTGGGGGAGCTTTCGGAAACGAAGCCGGTCTGACCCTGTTCCACACTTGCTGAAACAGGTGGAGCCAAGGACGACATCTAGGAATCGGCATCTTCCACAGGGTCCTCAGGTCGTTTTTATATTTCCTGAGTTTCACGTTCTCTTTTCCTGAGGAATGTTTTTATGCCTGTGGCAGGTGACTGTCACCACCCTAAGAATACTGTGCTGTGGGAAGTTGCTTCTTTATTTATCTTAGAGGCATGCGAGGGTGCTGCCAGCTTGCACTAGCATGTGCACTCCTGTGTGTGGTCATTGTTTACAAGGATGCTTGCTATATAATATTTGAGTATATTTTTTTTGTCAATTTCTTCAGTATTGACCATATGATTATAATTTGAGCTACGTTGGCTATAGTTTCTTTTCTGTTGAGCAGGGTTTTTCACCCTCAACAATATTTACGTTGTAGCCCAAGTAATTTTTTTACAGAGAGAGGAGAGAGAGGGATGGGAATGAGAAGTATCAACTCATAATTGCTGTATTTTAGTTGTTCATTGATTGTCCTATGTACCTTGACCAGGTAGCCCAGGGTTTTGAACTGGTGGCGTCAGCAATTCCATGTCGATGCTCTGTCCACTGTGTCACCGCAGGCCAGGCCCAAGTAATTCTTTGTTGTGGGGTGCCCTCTGCATTGTAGGGTGTTTACTAGCATCCCTGGCCTTTACCTATTGCTGTTATATTTTTAATATTTTATTATTTTAGAGAGAGGAGAAGGGAGAGAGAGAAACTTCGATTTGTTGTTCCACTTATTTATACATTCATTGGTTGATTCCTGTATGTGCCCTGATTGGGGAATGAACTCTCAATCTTGGTATATTTGAATGATGCTCCAGCCAACTGAACTACCCAGCTAGGACTGGTCTTTACTCATTAGAGTCCCCTGGTTGTCAGAACCAATAATGTCTACAGACATTGTCAAATGCCCCCTGGGGGGTTCAAAATCATTCTCAATGAAGAATGAATTCTTCATTCTTTTGGAAATAAGATGTGTTGAGTTCAGTTTTATAGATAAACCTCTGTAGATATTATTTTTACTTTCTATGCATTTTGAATGAAAGAATTTTTGTATATTGTATAAGCAAGAGTACCGGATGCTTTTTTGAAGGCTTGTAAACCATATTCTGTAATGCGGTGTTGGGGTATTCATTTTGTCCTTTTGTGTTTGGTGTTTATGTTTCTCACTTCCTTCAAAATGCATAGCATCTTTTCTTAAAGGCTATTTAAAATAGTTATTGTGTTCAGACAACCAGTCATATTAGAATTCTATCTGGAATATGAGGTGTCCTCATGGTGAGGACCTGAAAGCCATTTTTATGAGTTGATACTTGTTCATTTGATATTTTGGCAACTTTCCTATGCTCTAGCGGGGGATGGGAAAGGAGTAAGCCCCATGGCTTTCATGTGTGTGCTAGCAGGGAGTAGAATATGTCTGTCAATAAAGTATCATGGTCATTGTGAACTGGATTTGTATGTTCCTGTTAAGTTTTTGAGTTTTCTCTGAGGCTGTTGACAAGCCTTGAATTTGAAGACGGGGTGAAGGTAGCAGAGAACGTAATGTACTGTGTTCATTGGTTGTGTATAGTAGCACTGATAGAAAGATATGTAAAATATTTACTAGTCTTCATGTCGTTAATCATTTATTTTTTCTTAATTAAGTAGTAGATTCTGAGAATTCATTGCTCATACATTTGAATAACAAACATAAAATTTAGTTATCTCGTGAAATTTTAAAATGACATTTAAGACCACATTATATTACCATTTTGACCATTTATACAATAGTGCCTTTGTAAGTTGTCTGACTTCATTTGGGAAAGACCAGTTTGTTTTTTATTAATTTCTTTTTATTTATTCATTTTAGAGAAGAGAGACAGAGAGAGAGAAAGGGGGGAGGAGCAGGAAGCATCAACTCCCACATGTGCCTTGACCAGTCAAGTGCAGGGTTTTGAACTGGCGACCTCAGTGTTCCCCGTTTGACGTTTTATCCATTGCGCCACCACAGGTCAGGCAAGACCAGTTTTAATTGGTGAAAGGTTGGGAAGGATTTGAATTTTAGAATTGTTTTTATGTTTTATGCTAATGCTTAAAATCTGGACTTACAAAAGTCTTTACAGGAACTACTGAATTAGGTGAGAACGTAATTGCAATATCAATTGTTTGTAAGTGCATACTTGAAAATATTGAACCCCACCCCCCTTTTTAAAAAATTTTTATTTGATTTTAGAGAGAGAAAGGGGATGAGAGACACAGAAACATTAGTTCGTTTCTGTATGTGCCCTTACAGGGATTGATTGATCTGGCAACCTTTGCATTACCAGCACTACACAATAACCAACTGATCTGTCCTGGCCAGGGCAAACCCTTCATTCTTTAATCAACCTTTGTGTGTGTGTGTGTGTGTGTGTGTGTGTGTGTGTGTGTGTGTGTGAGATAGGAACAGAGAGAGAGGCACAGATAGGGACAGACAGACAGAAGGAGAGAGAGATGAAAAGAATCAGTTCTTCGTTGCAGCACCTTAGCTGTTCATAGATTGCTTGCTTTCTCATATGTGCCTTGACGGGGGGCAGCACATACAGCAGAGTGAGTGACCCCTCGCTCAAACCAGCGACCCTTCTGTGATCCCATGTTGAAGCCTGTGAGCCTGCGTTCAAGCAGGCGACCTCTGGGTTTTGAACCTAGGTCCTCCGCATCCCGGTCGGATGCTTTATCCACTGCACCACCACGTACGTGGTCAGGCTTAATCATCATTCTTTTGTCTTAACTTTGTGGAGTAAAATGTCTTTTCCACATGTAGTGAGTTCAGACTCTTTAAATTAGTGGGTCCAAATTAATTTACTAACAGATATACTATTGGAACTGAAAGTTTTTCTCAAATCAGAAACTCCCAAATTTCTGTCTGAATTATCGGTATTATTAATGACTGAGCAGATGGTTGCTTTATGCTGGTGACTGTCAGTGTGTTTTCTGGTCTTCTGAACAGTGCCAACTTTATGAAAGTTGGGTAAATTTTAGAGGAAATTTTTATTAAAGAGTTTTAAAACTTAGTCTTTAGATCTTGTTCGTATAAAAATATAAGTGGAGTTGAGAGATATCCTTAAATTCCATGAAGTGATTTTGTTTTAGTTCTGTATATGCTTTAGCAGATTGGATAGCCTAGTCCCGGGTAAAGTTGGGATTATCTTCATGTTAAAATTCTGGAATCTGAAAATGTACAATTTGGGGCACTTATTTTTGCTAATACTGTATGTGAAATCTGGGTTTTTGGTGATTTCTACATTGATTTCCTGGCCAAACATGATTAAAATTAACAAAACTATGAATATTCTGTCTATTGGCAGCCATTTCCCCCATTTTTTTAATTCTAGCGAAATCTAGTTTTCCATTTATATTCAAGCTTGTTTTGATTTGGAAGATAATCTAATTTTGTGTTGGCATACCAGCAGGGGGCATTCTAATCTAGATACAGCATTTGTTAACAATTTTTCTTTTTCATAAAATGTTTCATTTGTTAATATATTTTATTTCAGTGAAAGACATTCTTTTAAAAACTTGAGTTCTCAAAGGGAACTTTTAACATAGAATCTTTAGTAATTTTTGTGTCACAATTTTTGAGACTCTACCCTTTAAGAAAATTAGTGTGTTTGAAACAGATGACAAAATATTTTTAAATATGTAAGAGCTTTGCTTTAACATGAGAGAAGTTGCATTTTGATTAAAATAATTTTAAGGGAAATTCTAGTTTGAAATAAAATACGGGAAAAGTTTACCTGAAATTTTTTTTTTCTTTTGTAAAAGACAATTTTTTGCTTGCCAAATGGTTTAACATACTAATGGTTGTAACTGAATAAATGTTTTAGTGGAATTTACAATACATTTTTCCTGATTTGTAACTCCCTTTGCCAACTGCTAGAGCCCCCACCTAGTCTCTGTCTCCCACACTTTCTCAGTAGTCATTGTGTGCCCTCTTTTTAAACCTGGATTTGAATGCAAATGAATTTTGATAGTGTTTGTGGTAGGCAAGTTTTTGGAAGTGCTGCAAGAATGTGTTTTCAACCAGTGCTGGTTTGTAAAGCAAGAGTGTTTGAAGATGTAACCACAGTAATCTTAGTCGTATTCGCTTATACTCGGGTGATTTCTGCCCTAGTGGTCCCCAGAATAATCCTGTTTAAGACATTTGGGTTATCTTAGTTTTTAAATATGTTGATACTGTAAAGGTGTTTGTTCTCATTAGGAACAATGAAGCAAATCTTCCATATAATTGCATTAGGGATAACAGGACATTAAAGCCTAATTGGCTTCTTTAAAAATCTAGCACATCAATTTCTTTTAGATTGTGAAAATTGAAAAGGTTATGACTGCAGTTAAACATTCCTGGGTGAGAAATTTCAATTTTAATACAATTTGTTAAGAATTAATTAGGATATCCAACTCTAAAGAAAGGGAGTGGGGGATACCAGTGAGGCAGTCGTGTGTATGTTTGGCTACAGCAATCAAAGTATTTTGAATTATTTTGGAAATCCCACTGAAATTTGCTAATAAATAAATTAGTTTTGATTATTAAATTGAAAATATGCCGCATAGACCTAGGATTATCAGTGCTTGAAATGTTTCAGTGTGTATTCGGTTTGTTTTTAGACTCAGACTTTCATTTTGTAGGAAATTGATGAAGCCTGTAAGAGGATAAAGCGTGAGGTTGACGATTTGGGCCCTGAAGTTGGTGACATTAAAATCATTCCACTGTACTCGACACTCCCGCCTCAGCAGCAGCAACGCATTTTTGAACCTCCGCCTCCAAAAAAGCAGAATGGAGCAATTGGAAGAAAGGTAGCATCAGTGTTCTATAACTAATTTATGTATGCTATAAGAATTGTCTTTGAGAGATCAAACTGTTGCATTACAGAAGACTAAGTTATCAGTGATTGTGAACTAGATTGTACACTACAAAATCCTGTATTTCAGATGTAAACGGAAAACCATAGTTAGGTGGAGTTTTATGTCATTTGGCTTCAGAGAAGGAGCAAATACTGCTTTCCACTATTCAGCACATGGAACGTTGGCTAGGGTGAGTTAAGAAAAGAGAAATATGGCCAAGTGCTGTCTTTCTCCCCATTAAATCACGAGGCAAAAACTAAGCACTTGTTTCTTCAGTCTGACCAAGTGTCATGCCCAGGGTATGAAATGTTAACTGCACAGATCTCTGATAACAGTAGCACGGTTCCATTGTCTAAATCCGCAGGTATCCTGAGGGTGGGAACTTGGGGTCCTGTTGGTGTGGACCTGTGCCGGGCACAGGAGGGAGCGAGGGCTTCCACCCCCCTTCTGGGTGCTGTGTTGGCAATGGGAAAGGGATCTGAGTCCCAGGTCAAAGCAGTACAGCCATGCTTTTATTTTTAACTGATGGAGGCTCTCATAGTTCCTTTGAAAAAAAGATTGCATCGATTGATTAAGTTAAATAATAGTTGCATGTGAATTTTAGTAAGATCCTTAATCTCTAGTTTTAAAGTCTTTATTTTTTAAAGTGGGTGTCACCAGTCAGATTTGAAAGCTATTTATTGCTTTTCTTATTTCTGTGCTCAGGACTGAAAGACAGCACTTTTTTTTTCTTTTTGCTATACTTTTTAATCTTGATGCTAAGATTTTCAATGATTATTGAAAAGTACAAATTAATAAAGATAGTTAAATATATCCTAATTCTTCAGCAGGGCTGTGTAAAAGTTAAATAAACCAAAAACACCTTTCAAATTGAAAAGAAAATTACTGAATGGTTATGCAACACCAGCATAGTAGAGTATAAATTAACAAGAAATTAGTTGTGGTGGGGCGGGGCCAGATTTGTGAGTTTCTCCTGAATTAGCTACAGTAGTCATGACTTAAATAGTCTGATTCTAGCTTCATATGTGGAACTTTCCAATTGTCATTATGTTACTTTAGGTGCATTCTGAACTTAAAGTTTTAAGGGATACATTAATATACAGCTTTTAGGTTGATTTGTTGATTGAAAAGTGCTAATTCTCTGGAGTTTTTAGCTTGATTCTGTATCAAAGGATGTATGCGAACTAGCTATTCTTAAACATTTTTATAGGAAAGAGGAGTTAATGTATCCTGTGTGGAATATTTAAACTTTTTCTTGAAATCATGTATTTGGTATATCTGCATTTGTTTTAATTTTACAGTGGTGATTTTATCATTGTGTGAAAATTGGCCTACAGCAAGATTTGTTGTTTGCCTTTTTATGTAGTTCTCTTCCATTTTGAGTTGCTTTAAGAGATATGGCTTCCCATTTATTACTTAATCTTATTTTACATGTAATCTCTCTTTTGCTGTGTTAGTTTAGGTGCCTGTTCAGTACATGATAAATTTTGTAGAATCTACAACTTAAACCCATGAAGTAGTATTAGTTGTGTTTTTTAAATTTTCTATTGATTGGAGGAAGGGAGGAGAAGTATCAGCTCGTTTCCACAGTGTTTCATTTAATTATGTACTGACTGATTGCCTCTTGTGTGTTCCCTGACCTGGGCTCGAAACCACGACCTCTGGCCTGTTGGGTTGACACTTGATCCATTGAGCCACTTCCTTTTTATTTTCCTTTTTAAACTATTGCTCTTTGTGTTCTAGTAAGTTATAAGAATATTGAGGAATGTTTTCACTGAAGAGAAAGGTTCTACAGCAGTTGGTTGTAGTACAGGTGATGGGCAACCATGGAATTTTCGAAGGTTTGGGTGTACCCTGGATCTTAGTTCAGACTCACAGCTCAGAGCCACAGTGTCCCTCCGTCCTCTGTGGATGTTGCTCTGTCCAGCGAAAGCTGCGCACAGGACCCATGCTAGGAATGCGTGTTCTCTCTCGGCACGTGTCAGCTTCATGTTAGAGGTTAGGAAGGGCACTGGCATGGCCTCCCTGGGAGAAACGGAGACAGAGAGTTTTCTTGGCAGTGGATACTCCAGTCTTATTTTGAGGAAAAACACTGAAGCCCCTGTTTAAGGGAAAATGAAAAAATGTTACAGAAGGCTAGTTCATAGAGGAAGATTTACTCATCAGATACATTTTTGATGTTGAGTAGATCACTGTCTGGAAGGAGGTGGGGTGGGAGCGCGTGCTAAAAACTTGCCATGGCTGCAACTCATTGGCGGAGCACTGACAGCGGGCAGGGTGAGCAGGTGACCCCGGTGCTGACTGGCCCAGTTAGGAAGGAGAAAGGATTGGAGGCACTGTGGGGAAAGAAAGTGGTCAGAATTAAGGCTCATCCAGGTTCTCTGAGGGTAGTAGGTAGATTCCAGAATGGGAAAAATGGGCATTCCTTTGCTGTTTCCAGTTCTCTTTAACAAATGCCACAACTTGGATAAGATCCTGTCCACCTTGTGAAACAAAGAACTAGAGGCCAACGCTTAATTCTTCTGTTGTGAATTTATTTAAAGTACACAATTTTTTTTTTTTTTTAATTCATTTCATAGAGGAGAGGAGAGAGAGAGAAACAGAGAGAGAAGGGGGGAAGAGCAGAAAGCATCAACTCCCATATTTGTCTTGACTGGGCAAGCCCAGGATTTTGAACTGGAGACCTCAGCATTCCAGGTTGACGCATTATCCACTGCGCCACCACGGTTCAGGCTGTTGTGAATTTGTTAAAATGATTGCCCTTCACAATTAATTAAAGATTACATAGGGGCATTTAGGGATTTACTTTCTGCTTTCACTTGTGTAAAACAAAATACAGTCTGATTCTTTTTGTTGTTGTTGTTGTTAAATTGCTTATGTACTTTGTTCTAATACAAGGAAAATAGCTAGCATAGAGTAGAATATAGTAAGTATTGAAAGATTTGGAACAAAGAATGTTTAATACAGTTTTAAAAATTCCACTAAACTAATTAATTTTGTATTATATTTGGTGGGTACCTTTTATAAGGTAGTGCCTTATTTGTTATTCCTCATTGTATTAATTTATGCAAAATAAGGTTTATAATTTGTAAAACTAACAAAAAAGCCTTTTAGCATTAATTATTTTAAATGTTACCTATATTAAAGATTAAAGTTTTGTAGCCATCTAGGGACTTAACTAGCATTTATTTTACTAATACTATATAGTTACTTAGCTACTTTTATGTACACACTCTTAACATAGCACTAATGGTAAACTATTTCAAATTTTTAATGGTTAAAAAGGTTGAAAATGCAAAACATGTATTAATGTGAGGGGTAATATTTTTACCTGTTTTGATCATGCTGGACATTTATTCAGGTATTTGACTTGAAGATACAGCTACAGTATTTTTGCACATTAAAGTTACTAATCAGTATGTCACTTTTAAGTGTGTTTTGACTAAGACATAATTGCTGTATTATAGACTTGGTGTTATTAAAAAACTAGCAGCCTGCTTTGATTTTTTTTTTTTTTTTTAGTTTTCATTAATTTTGCCCACACAAGTAGCTGATTTTCCCGTAGCTTATCTTATAGCTTACTAATTAACATGGCTCGGAGCATACATTGCTCATTAAAGAAGAGAAATTGCCCTTGTGGAGGTGTTCTGTAGTTGTGAAGAGACTGAATGATCCACTGTCTGCAGATAACTTGTGGGTCTGGTCTATTGGGGTGTTAACATTAAATAAGTGAAAATTTATACTGAATTAGAGACCCTATTCCCTCAGTCCCTTGGGAGCTAAAAGTCCAAACTAGTTTAACTTAAATGCATTATTAAATCCAAATAGAATTCAGGTGGAGCAGCTCCAGTTTGCTGAGTTCTCCTGTAAAGTGGCATTATTGCCATAAATCTGGAATGGATTCAATTAGCAGGCGTAGCACTGAGGGGGGAAGAGGGATAAATCAGAATGAAAGTTGACTCCTGGCATATTTAAGATATGAAAAGATAGAATTGGCAAAAATGTCGAGCCTTTTGTTAATAGTTTTTTTTTTCTATGTTTAGGGTTATTTACCTGAAATAGTTACTTGGTAATGAGCTTTGAACCTTTTTAATGCCCTTTGAACACTAATTGCCAAGTTACAGTCTGGAAAGCTTGTATCATTTATACCTACATGTATTCCAATTGGCCGTAAGTGCCGTGATAAATTTAGGGTCACTTTGTGTTCTGACCAGTTCCTGATTAGGTCATGTGCCACTTATATCTGAGCATATTTAAGGCTTGACTCTCCTTACTGCTCAGATTTAAGGCATCTAGATCTAGAGACTTTGATCTCATTTATTTGTCTGTTCTTCTGTATTATGTATGTGCTTATATTTTATTCAGCCTTAGCTAGTAGTATTTAGTATTCCTCCAGGTATAGTGGTAGAGTCATTAGAAGAAGTACCCTCAACGTTGTACAGTTTGTTACGTGATTTTTTTTTAAACACGTATTTTAGCATTTGACTTTTAGATGGGCGGAAGACTGTCAGTGACATGGGCTTGCCAAGTTGGTATAATCACCTGATTCTTAAACATTTCTGTAGTTACACATTTACACCTCCTCAGAAGCATTTTATAAACACACAAAGAAAACACATGCACCTTAAGTAAGATTATTTTTAATTAGCTCTCAAGGGTTGATCACATCAAAAACATTGTATTTTATTGTAGAAGAAATATGTGTAATATATGCAATTTTAAAAAACATGTAATATTTTTAAAAACATGCTTTTTAAAAGTAATTTCCTTCACTATTTTTTAGAACTGTCTAGAGCTATAACAATTGTTACCCTAGGAGGTCAGGAAACCAGAAACTCTTTTATCTAATGAGAAGAGTATAGTAGGTTTTGTCTAGTATACAATTTCACATTCATTATCTAATTTTTTTTTTTTTTTAGCAGGGGCGGTGGTGGAAAGCATCAGCTCATAATTGTGGCACTTTAGTTGTTCATTGATTGCTTCTCATATGTGCCTTGGCCCCGGGGAGCTCCGGTTGAGCCAGTGACCTCGGAGTTTCAAACCTGGGTCCTCAGCATCTCGGGTCAATGCTTTAGCCACTGCACCACCGCTGGTCAGGCTCAGTATCTAATCTTTACAACATTATTTTAGCTGGAATAATAAGTAAAAGTTACAAAATAAAATCGAGGCTTGATGTTAAAACCTTTCCACTATTACTTAGCTAATTAATTAGGTTTAATTTTTGGCTGTGCCACTTATCTCTAAATTCATTGCTGCTTCTACAACAGCACACTGGCTTTCTAGAACATTATTAAACTCAGGTTATATTTAAGTTTACCTGTGAACTTTATATACGTTGTTTATGTTTGCTTTAGTTCTAGTTATTAAACGGATGTGTCCTCTAATATTCTAAAAATTATATTTCAGTAACATCGAACCACCTCTGGTTTCTTAGTCTATTTTCTAATTAGCAAAGCTGTTCTTCAACTGGCCAATGTAGAAAGGAAGCATTTTGGTTTTATTATTTATTTATTTATTTATTACAGGGACAGAGAGTGAGGGATAGATAGGGACAGACAGACAGGAACAGAGAGAGGTGAGAAGCATCAGTCATTAGTTTTTCGTTGCCATTGCGACACCTTAGTTGTTCATTGATTGCTTTCTCACATGTGCCTTGACCGCGGGCCTTCAGAAGACCGAGCCGCCCCTTGCTGGAGCCAGCGACCTTGGGGTCTCTAACCTGGGTCTTCCGCATCCCAGTCCTACGCTCTATACACTGAGCCACCACCTGGTCAGGCGCATTTTGGTTTTAGACATGTAAATGATTCTAAAATAATGCCCTGTTAGTGATTCTTGAGTAAGTTTTTATTTATTTATTTTTTTAATGTTTTTAATGTAGGGCCACTTTTTTTTTTAATTCATTTTAGAGAGGAGACACAATGAGAGAGAGAGAGTGAGAGAGAGAGAGAAAGGGGGGAGAGCTAAAAGCATCAACTCCCATATGTGCCTTGACCAGACCAGTGCAGGGCCTTGAACTGGCAACCTCAGCGTTCCCAGGTCAACGCTTTATCCACTGCGCCACCACAGGTCAGGCTTGAGTAAGTTTTTAAATCTAAGATTTTCTGTCAGGATGAATCTTTGTTTCTTATGTGTGGCTTTGGGCCTTGCCTATTATGTTCTTGTTTAAGCTGGACATACTATTTTTAAGTGCTCATCCTTTCTTTTGTGAGTTGATCCCACTTTACCTTCAATATCTCTCTTAAATGCCATCTTCTCAATCAGCTATCCTTGTCTTTGCTGTGGAAGTGAACCCTTTTTAAACCTCCCAGGCCATCTTTGGTGCTGTTTAAACTTTCTATCCAAGTCTACTCTTTTACAAACTGTAAAAGCTGTAAGAGCAGACTTGGTATCTGATTTATCTTCTGTGTCAACTGCTTGCATATGCAGGAATTTCCTACTTAATAATCTGTTCCTGAAAGTCTGATGTTCTGGGTAAAAATACAAATGACGATCCCATTTTTCCCATTGTTTAAAAATAAAGAAAAATTAGTTATTTTTAAGTTTGTAACTAGTTGCACAAAACATATCTAAAACGTAATAAAAACACATAAAATACAAGTTATATTAGTATTTAAATGCTTTAAACATTATTCCCTGTCAATAGAAAGTTCAACTGATTCTTAATAGTTGCTTTGTTGGTTGTTTTTTGTGTGTGTGACAAAGAGAGAGGGACAAATGGGGACGGACAGACAGACAGGAAGGGGGAGAGATGAGAAGCATCAGTTCTTCCTTGCAGCACCTTAGTTGTTCATTGATTGCTTTCTCACATGTGCCTTGACCAGGGGGCTACAGCAGACCTAGTGAACCTTGCTCAAACCAGGTGAGTCTAAGGGAGAGAATGAGAAGCAGATGGTCGCTTCTCCTGTGTGCCCTAACCAGGAATTGAACCCCAGGGACATCCACAGACCGGCTGATGTTCTACCACTAAGCAAACCGGCCAGCCTAAGAACCTTAGATATTTTTAGGCCTTTAAAAACTATGTGGAGCCTGACCAGGTGGTGGTGCAATGGATAGAGTGTTGGACTGGGATGCGGAGGACCCAGGGTCAAAACCCCTTGGTTACCAGTTTGAGCACAGGTTCATCTGGTTTGAGCAAGGTTCACCAGCATGAGGCCAAGGTCACTGGCTTGAGCAAGAGGTCACTAACTCTTCTGTAGCCCCCCTTCAAGGCACATATGAGAAAGCAACCTCGGGGTTTTGAACCTGAGTCCTCTGTATTCTAGTCCAATGTTCTATCCACTGCGCCACGGCCTTGGTCAGACAATAGTTGCTTTGTATATAGTGACGTATTTCATGTAATCTTCCTTACAATTATATACTTGCCAAAACATCTATGTTTGAGTGTTATGATCTGCCTGTTTTTCTTGGATTATAATTTGAGATTTCCCCCTGTGTGCCATTTTGTTTAGACTGTTGAGTTTTGGTGATAATAAATTTTTCTTTATAAATGGAGTTGGATATTAACTAAGGAGCAGTCTGTTGGGGAGATATTCTGTAAAGTAAGCTTATACAGTGTGTTCGTAAATTCATGTGCACTTCTGACCGATCAAAAGTGCACCATGACTTTACAGACACACTATTGCTTAATTGATATTTTTCTTTTTATGCTGTCCTTCTGTTAGTATAATCAAAATGCACTATTTTGTTGTTGAAAAAGGAAGTTTCTATGGAAAAAGGAAGTTTCTATAATATGGTAAATTAAATTCTGAATTCTTAGTAAGTCTTTTTGTAACATTGGCTATTGAAGATCAAACATTACTTCACGTATACTGGATTGAAATTCGATGTTGATGAAAGTTAATGGCTAATCTTACTGTCATTTGAGTTTTACTTCACTTGGAGTATATAATTCTTTTTATTTCTTTTTAAAATGTTTATTGTACTGATTTTAGAGAGGGAGAGAGAGATGGGAACATCGATCTGCTCTTGTACAGTCAGGAACCAGGATTGAACCAGTAACTTCTGTGCTTTAGAACATACTCAAATCAATTGAGCTATCTAGCCAGGGCGGAATATAATTTATATACTCTTTATTTCTAAACAGGTAGTTGTGTCAACTAACATTGCAGAGACGTCTTTGACAATAGATGGTGTGGTATTTGTGATTGATCCTGGATTTGCAAAACAAAAGGTACATATTTTAGTGTAATAGTCATATGCTTCATAAATTAGTGTTCACTTAGCAGTAGATACTGCACTCATTGGCTGAAATTTCCTTTTTAGAATTATTTTTCTGTTTATCATTTTTAGACTTCTGTGATACGAATCCTTTGTGTTCTAGATGGTTCTCACAAATTAAGCCCTTTAATCTTTGGCTTTATATTTTTAAGTTTCTTTTTTCTGTGTTTTTATATAATGTGTTAATTTAAAGAATATGAGGTAGTGATTAGAGTACCAGATTATCATTCCTGCAGGTCAGTTACTTATCCAACAAAATTAGATTTGTTATTATGCGACACACATAGTATTTCATAAAGGGTATTATGTTAACCTCTATTTTAACAGTACTGAATTCAAAGCACTTTTGCCAAATGAAGTGACTACTCAATAAATATCATGTTTTATTATTCAAAGGTTTTTTATTACATTTTATAGGTATGATAGAGTGCATTGTACATAGTATTTATGATTTTGATGAAAAACTTTCCCTTTAAACTGAAATCATGTGACTTTTTTTTCCTTCTAAGTGAGAGCAGGGGAGTTAGACTCCTGCATGAACCCTGACTGGGATCCATCCAGCAACCCGTATCTTGGGTCGATGCTCAGCCCATCTGAGGGCACTCACTACCAAGCTATTTTCAGCGCCTGAGGTAGAGGCTCTGCTGAGCCATCCTGAGTGCCTGGGGCCAGTGTGTTTGAACCAGTCGATCCATGGCTGCAGGAGGGGAAAAGAGACAGAAGGGAAGGTGGAGGGGTAGAGAAATAGATGGTCACTTCTCCTGTGTGCCCTGGCTGGGAATCAAACCCAGGACATCCATGTGCTGTGCCTGTACTCTCTTCCACTGAGCCAACCAGCCAGAGCCTGTAACTGACCTCTTGTGGACCAAGTTTAAAATATTTTTCCTTGATGCTTGCTCTGAACATCGGGTTCTTTTCAGGCAAAGGCCTTCAGCACTATCTACTATAAAAGCAAAGTAAAACTAGTGAAACTGAAGTTATTTTAAGTTAGAAAAAGTAAAGATTATGTGTTAGATAAGAGCTTTTCCATGTCAGCTTGATTTATCCAGACTATCTGGAAAAAAGTTAAGGCGTGGGATGATGGATTCTGTTTCTATGGTAGCATGATTAGTGGTGGTCATCAATACAATGGTTATTTCAGGGTTAGCTCTGGGCTTTTAGTACTTCTGGTAGGTCTCAATTTTGTGTTTAATTGAAGGAAGAATCATTTTTCTGTTCTTTCCTAATAGGTGTACAACCCTCGAATCAGAGTTGAGTCTCTCTTGGTGACAGCTATTAGTAAAGCTTCAGCTCAACAAAGAGCTGGTCGAGCTGGACGTACCAGGCCTGGGAAGTGCTTTAGACTTTACACAGAGAAAGCTTATAAAACAGAAATGCAGGTAAGAGATTTGCTGTATCCTTCCATAGTGTTTGGAAGGTTAAGCTGAATTTATTATCAGAAGGAAATTGCTTAATTTGTTTCATTTTGCCTTTTGGTACCATAAACTCTTTAGTTTTCTTTTCCTGATTCAGATTATGTTGTAATCTACCAGTGCAACTCTTGTTACAGTTTGAAGTTGAGGTGGACAGCAGCAGTAACACTTAGAACCCTATAAAGATAGTTCACAGAAAGTATCTGATTTCTTTCCAGTCTATTCCACAAGTATTTTTCTCACCTGAATCAGTGGTATAGAAGAAATCAAAGTAAATAGTTAAGGAGGCATAGAAAATAACTTGGTTTGTTTTCTGGAGCAGGAAGATTAAGGAATATTTAACAAAACAGACATTTTTGTTTTTTGCTAGGATAACACCTATCCTGAGATTTTGCGTTCTAATTTAGGATCAGTTGTGTTACAGTTGAAGAAACTTGGTATTGATGATTTGGTGCATTTTGATTTTATGGATCCACCAGGTATGAATTCTCAGCATATTTTTATCAAACTTTGTAACCAAAATTGGCTGTCTTTCTCTGCATCCTCTTTAGCACATATATTTAAAAACTTTTTCTTTCAGTAAGCATCACAGTGTCTTGTGTATTAGCATTCAGACTAACAGTAAGAGTTATATGAGTGAATTTTCCCCCTTCAGATTAATTAAATTATTCTGGGAGGTATTGATTAGGCATGAAAATATGAGAAATTTTCTAATTTGTTTTTTAGGAAAAATAATTTGAGCACATCATTAAATTACCAATTACATATGAAGGTGACAGTTTTAACTACCATACAGGGAAATTTTGTAATTCTGTACAATTCACTGTTTGGTAGCTGTCCATAATTGAATTTGATAACGATTTGAGAGTTTAGATTGGTCCACTGTAGACTTGAAAAGTAAGATTGCTTAGAACTGTCTGTACGCTGTCACATTTTTGCTTGCTGAAGGCAGCCTGTCTAATAGATTGACTTTTCCCCGTAGCTCCTGAAACTCTGATGAGAGCGCTAGAACTTTTGAATTATCTGGCTGCTTTAAATGACGATGGAGATCTGACTGAATTGGGATCCATGATGGCAGAGTTCCCTCTTGATCCACAGCTGGCTAAAATGGTTATTGCAAGTTGTGACTACAACTGTTCTAATGAGGTCCTGTCTATTACTGCTATGTTGTCAGGTAATAGAGGGAAAGGAGCCGGGACATACGTACCCAGCCCTGCCAGGTTTGGCTGGACTCCACTCTCGGTTTTGTTCTTTAATATTTAGTATGATAGTGGATTTTATAGATGTTTTTAAGGAACTTATTTTGTTTCCTAAATATTTTGTAAATAGCTTCATAATGACATAGTATTTAGAAAGCAAAATTATGTGCACAGAATACAGTAAAATTATCGGCTCTTCTCAGTGCAAATAAAATAAGAACATAAGTCTGAATACAGTTGTAACCGAGCTCTTTGTCAGGTCCTCCAGGTTTGTGGTTCATTACTGACAGTACGAGGAGAACTTTGTTCTAGTACTTCGCACATTAAGTCAGCCTGAGAGAAACGCAAATTATTGTGTAAAAGTAAGCTTGTTCTACTTGTGTACACATGTATTCCAGTGGCAGGCAAAGATGAATTTCAAGCTTAGTAGCAAATAAATAGAGAAATAGTAATGTCTAATTTTAGGCTTAAAATATAAACTGATAATTCTTTTAAAGTGGGAGGTAGACACTTGATAAAGAAATATACGTGAGATAAAATTGCTAATTTTGAAAATTGGAACTTTAAGCTAAATAAATAGTGCTGTTTAGTAGTGGTAAAGCTTAACCCACAAATGAGTAGTAACTTGGAAATTAAATTTTCCAAAAAAGAAGAAATATTGTCAACATACAGATGCACACTGATTCTTTTAGCTAAACATGAAAGTTTTATTGACTAGTTTTGGTATTGGGGAGAATTGACTTAAGTTAGAGTGGTTTCTCAGTCTTAATTATAACTTAAATGCCTCAGATAATTCAGAATTAAAGAATAAATTGAAAAAATTCTAAATATAAAAATTTTGGCCTAGTTTAGTATGGTATATTTTAATGGTGTGAATTTTTTAAATCTAAACTAGCTAAAATGTCTTTTTGCAGAGTTATGACTGATCAGACTCAGAGCAGATGGGCAGGGCAGTGTCTCGAATCATTTTAATTAAATTGTAGTCTCACTTGCGGAGGTGGTGGTAGGTTGTTGTCTGCCTTTCTTACTAGCTGGTGTTTGCTCGATTCTCCTGGCACGCTTATCCCGAGAGTTTAGTTTTCAGAGAAGGTTCCGGGCAAGAGGTAATAGACCGTTTGTATATCATTTAGCTACCCACTTACTATTTTTCCTAGTTCTCCATCAGGCATGCAGTTACTACTGTTTTCCTTTAGACTGTTAGTCCCTTAAAAAAATTGGTCATTGTGATCCAGTTGAACTCTTCAGCTGTGTGTCTTACTTGTAATAAGTTCTGCAAAACGTAGGTTGTCATCTTGAGCACATTAGAGTGAGCATTTATGTGCAACAGTTATTAAGCATGGCGTTTGGGGGGGGGGCGGAACAAAAGGGTTACTGAGCTTGGAATGCTTTGTTTTCCACCCAGTTTTTGAAGTTGATAGTGCAGATCGGGGGTCACAGGGAGTGCTGCTTATCCCCACTAACTGGCAGCTAGTTCATGTTCACTTCCACCTGTGAGAGGCCTCTGTGCTTGAATGAGTGACCTTGCTTCGGCTACACTAAGCAAGACTTCGTATTTACTGTGATCCTGTGTCATTGTCTCTCTGGCTTCTTTGGCATCTTTTTAAAGGGGAAACTGTATGGGAAAGCAATTTCATTACTGTGTATGATTTCATTGTCGATTATTCCCATAATCTATCTGAACTGAATAATTTACAATTTTTTGAATTGACAAGGTTTAACAGCTTTAAAAATGTGTTGACAAAGTCCCAAGCTGTTACGTATTTTTATTTTCATACTGCTTTATGACTCTGGAATTGCTAAAGTGAAATTAAGGAAAGTTGTATTTCAAAAAATGTAGTGCACGCTCTGTAACAACAAAGTTTTATGTGAATTAATATTGAGGCTCTAAACAAATACTGTAGTTAAATATTTTGATGACTCTTGAAATAATGACTGTTTCAGACTAATTGTCAACTTCTTAAATACTGGATTTTGCTTTTATATTGAGGTTTTGATTTAAATAACATTTTTTTATAAGTTGGGACTTGATTTACTAATCTTTTAATGAAAATGTGCGAAGACTAGGCTGAATATCCCCAGCCTTTTTGAATTTTTCTAATTCAGAGGCGGTTTAACCTTCCACCACTACTGCTATCATCAAAACCCGAGATTTTATGATATCTTTTATGTTTACGTATGCTTCTGCTCACCGGTGCTAATAGTGATACCCACCAGTTGGTAATAGCCACAGCACTAGGGAAAAAATGACGATAGAAATGTGGCAACACACTGGTTGGAAAGTTGTTTTTAGCCCTGCAGTGGGCAAGTATAGCTTCCTAACTTTCAGAGCCATTCAGTGGATTCAGTGGGTGGCCTTGTGAAAAATTGCATTTAGCAAAAAGGCTATTGACACCATAATTCTGGTTATTGGTAGAGCTATCAGCACTGGTTTTTGAAATAAGTTGAGCTTTCTAGTATCTTGATGGCCTTCAGAATAGCTGTTTTGATGCCTACTTTTAGATCTAGTTAAAATAATCAGGTACTCTGTAGCTTTGAAACCCTCTTGTCTTGCAGATGTGGTTAGGTGTTGATGTACCAAATCAAGGTAGTAAACAGTCCGAGATGCAGTTGGAGGCCATCCTGCCCTGCCCTATGCTCTGTGAACTGACCTAGCTAGGCCTTGTTCCTCTGTCTGTGAATGCGTGACTCATCGATATGGGCGTTTGTGTTGGGCCCATACCAACCTTGTTTAGTCCCACAGTGTTTTGTTCGCCCCACGGAGGCCAAGAAAGCCGCAGATGAAGCCAAGATGAGATTTGCCCATATAGATGGAGATCATCTGACACTGCTGAATGTCTACCACGCTTTTAAACAAAGTAAGTGTGAAATAGATTGAAGGCACTTTTTTTGTTTTAAGTGTCACATAAATTTCTTCATCTCACTTTCATTTCTTTGTGATAATTCACATTAGAAAACAAGAAGTACTTTTTAGAAAAAACTTCTGACTAACATTTGGGATAAGAAAGTGATGATCTTTTTTAAAAGTTTGCTTTTATAATGGGTGAGGGGCACCAATAGCTGAAAACACGAGGCAACAAAAATGAAATACTTGTATAAAGTTTGCCTCTAATGTACAGATTTTTATATACTTCCTTCTGTTCTCTTACATTTTACATTTTTAATAATTTTGTATGATTCATAGAATCATTACTGTCTAATATTTTTACTAATAGCTTTTACATAAAAATAAAACTAAAGTAAATGAATAAATGGGCAACAAATATAGATGACTGTTCTCAGGCTACAAGTGGTGTATGAATTTATACAAGGGGCGAAGTGCAGCTTTTCTAGAAATGCATTATTATTGAGTTACTATTTTCTTACCTGTATAATTTGCAAGAGTTTAAAAAATAGCTGTGTACAAGTGGGTTTAGCGGAAAACCATACAACAGATGGGAGTATGAATTGTTGTCTATGAAAAGCAGTAGAGGCTGACCAGCCGGTGGCGCAGTGGCTAGAGCGTCGGACTGGGATGCGGAAGACCCAGGTTTGAGACCCCAAGCTCGCCAGCGTGAGCATGGGGCCCATCTGGCTTGAGCAAAAGCTCTCCAGCTTGGACCCAAGGTCGCTGGTTCCAGCAAGGGGTGGCTCGCTCTGCTGAAGGCCCACGGTCAAGGCACATGTGAGAAAGCAATCAATGAACAACTAAGGTGTCGCAACAAAAAACTGATGGTTGATGCTTCTCACCTCTCTCCGTTCCTGTCTGTTCCTATCCATCCCTTTCTCTGACTCTCTCTCTCTGTACCTGTAAAAAAAAATTTCTTTTTAATAAAAAAAAGAAAAGCAGTAGATTTTATACTATCGAGAACCTTAACAAATCCATCTCCCCCCCCCCCTTTTTTTTGTTACAGGGACAGAGAGTCAGAGAGAGGGATAGACAGGGACAGACTGACAGGAATGAAGAGAGATGAGAAGCATCAATCATCAGTTTTTCGATGCGACACCTTAGTTGTTCGTTGATTGCTTTCTCACATGTGCCTTGACTGCGGGCCTTCAGCAGATGGAGCAACCCCTTGCTCGAGCCAGTGACCTTGGGTTCAAGCTGGTGACCTTGGGGTCTTGAACCTGGGTCCTCCGTGTCCCAGTCTGATGCTCTATCCACTTCGCCACCGCCTGGTCAGACAAACCTATACCCTTTTGACCCAGAAGTTATCTTGTATTCTGTGGACACAGACATAATGATTTTCATCAGAGAATTATTTATGATAGTAAAAAGAAAAAAGATGAAGCTACCTTAAGCCCCCCTCCCCCCAGAAAGATAATTCAGTGATTTGTGCTACAACCATGTGATGTTCTAGCTTTAAATCGTGTTTTCAGACAATATTTAATGGCCTGAAAAGCATTTTATAGTTATTTGAAATGGAGGAAACATGGTAATCAAGTGACTGATAGATATTTTTGTTTAAATGCACCATTGATAAAATTAAATGAGCAGAAAATTTAGAGAAAAAACGTAGAAATAACTGCACCAGTTTCTGAAAGTGTTTGATTTCTGCATATCTGTAGGCTAACCTTTTGGAACACAGGTATGCAAGCAAAGACAACCCCTACATCGTCACCTTTACCAAAAATATGGGGTCCTCAATCACTGAGTTGGTGGTTTCTGCTAATAAGTTAGTTTTTAAATATATAACATTAGTGTTCACATTTCACATCTCTTGTTTTATTTAGAACTCATTTTTATTATCTCATAAAAATCCTATTTATACTCTAAAATAGTCTGTTGACTCTGGCACATCTCTGTAGGGGTGATGGTGAATTTATTCATCTCAGGGTCTAAAAAATGCTCCAAGGCCATCCTGTAGAACAAAGAGCACGGCAGCCAAGCTACTGCACATCTCTGTTTTACCTGTGAACCTGGTATGCATGAAATATGACTGTGCCATCAGGCGAGGGAGTGTGGAAACCCCGGCCCGGCTCGAACAAATTGGGGGCAGATAGGAGAGGTAAATGAGGTGATGCAGATACCAAGAGCTGGGGGTCGCCACAGAGTCCGCTTCAGAACATTTATCTTATTCCTCTTGGGCCTGAAATACTGGAAAGGCATTATGTTAAAGACTGTTCCTGATAGGACTGGTCAGTGTAAGAAATCTCTTCCAGTTGGTGTGCAGACTGTATCGTGCTGGTTGATACTGGGTACCATCAGACACATCACCTGCTACCACAC
The DNA here is from genome assembly GCA_037038555.1 of Rhynchonycteris naso. Classification (NCBI taxonomy): domain Eukaryota; kingdom Metazoa; phylum Chordata; class Mammalia; order Chiroptera; family Emballonuridae; genus Rhynchonycteris; species Rhynchonycteris naso. Next base: position 301,793,822 of record CM072996.1, read on the forward strand.
TGACAGCAGCTGTGAAGGGGAGGCCTTGCGAGGGAGCAGATTCACTTCCGTCTTGGTTATCAGAATTGATAGTAGGAAGATACGGTTTTAAATGCAAATTGAGATTTCTAAAGTAGATGTTTTCTTTAGCCTATTACAGTTCACAGGACATTTTAATCTTTTTAAAATTAGAGATTGTATTTTGTCATTTAAGCTTGTTATATGTAGCACAGGAGTGTATTTGAAATTTTTAATTTTGTTATGAAAATAGAATTAAGGTTCACATTAGAAATTTATTTTATTTGAAATATAAACGTGACAGTGCACTTTTGGAAATCTGGAATCTAAGATTTAAAAATGAAATTACTAAATAATACTTGTTCTTTATGCATGCATTTAATAATTGGGAGCTTTCAGTGAAAATATTCAACAGTAGGTAGACAGTTACCGAAGCTTTGTCCTACTCCTAAATAAGATAGAGGAAATGTCATGAATTAGAATGAATGCTTCCACTCACTGGCGCTAATATCAAACTTCAGGTGTTTGAACATATCAGAGCTATTGAATCTGCATTGTTTTTCACTGACATGATGCTATTATGTTATGTTATTATGTGAAACGAATATCTGAAAAATAGCCAAGTTAATGATTAATCAAGAGGATCTATTTCACTAGATAAAATCGTTGATTACATAATAAAGCTAAAATTCATCTTAATACTATTTGCTTATTAACACTTGAAAAACAGCTAGCTGAGTTTTTGCAAAGCTTTGGTTTCTATGTGTGTGCTGTTTGGCTTTAGAACTTAAGTGTAGCTTACTCTATTGGTAAGAATTTTTAAAAGTGTTTTTTTTCCTTTATATTTTATCCCTCCCATTTATCAACTTATTTCTCACAAATTTAGATAAATAATATCTGATGGTTCTATATGTCTTGACAATTCAAAGTTGTCTTTTCGTTGCTCTTTTGTGTGTTCAAAACTTGTGAACCTCAGAAAAGCTATACTTCAGAGTGAAAACATACTTTTCAAAAGTTCCCATTTTTATTGTCTCAGTTTTGAGATAATATCTGTTGTTTCTCTGAAAAGCTGTTAAGAAAATGTGCGTTAAAATTTGTAAAATCTAAAACCTAGAAGAAAGGAATGTGCCAAAGGTCAATGTGTAGAACAATAGCTTGAGGAGGACCAACAGTTTCCGTTTTTAAGGTCCCTCCTTCCCTTCATTTCACAGTGAACCTATAAGGTTTATTTTTCAAAGGGCTTCTGTGATTGTCTGTGTACATAAAGATGTCACTATATGTTTTACATTATGCTACATTTTGAGTTCTTACAGGAGAGCAACACTAGTTTAGTGGGAAGCTTGTCAAGGATCCGTCATTGAAAAAATTCCTTTGATAGTAAATACCCGTGGTAAAATTACTTGGAAATCCTTAAATATAATAAGCCTTGCTTTTTAAAATGAATGGGGGTTCCAGGCATCCCTGTGAACTTTATCACTTGCATTTAAAATTTTGTCAACCACTAAGTGGCACATAAAATATTAAATACTGTAAGTTTTGAATGCTTTACCTCAGGCATAAAGAAAAATACATAGTAGTCATTTCAAACTCACTGTTATAACTCTTTAATTGAATTTGATAATGACATTTTACCAAATTCCTTCCACCTACCCCCTCTTAGACCATCAATTGGAAACAACCAGGTGAATATTTATGGGTAAAACAACTCAATTCATTAAAAGTAGTTTATTCAGAGTTATCGTTTTATCACCCAGGAGCTAAAAACTCAAGTGTTATTTGATTTTGACCCTCACTACAGATTTTTATAAAAAGTTATTAACGTTGTAATTTACTTATAAAGATGATTTGGGTGATCCCCTTTCTGGGTTATTTAGCCTTTAGCCTACCCTTTATAACAATTTTCCTTTTTAATTAGGTGATACACCTGTTTGAATGATTCATGATTCATGCACCCTCTTTTTTTCCCCCTTTCTTCAACTTTGTAGATCATGAATCTGTTCAGTGGTGTTATGACAACTTCATTAACTACAGGTCCCTGATGTCAGCAGACAATGTACGCCAGCAGCTATCGAGAATTATGGACAGATTTAATTTGCCTCGTCGAAGTACAGACTTTACAAGCAGGGACTATTATATTAACATAAGGAAAGCTTTGGTTACTGGGTATTTTATGCAGGTATGTTGATAATACAGGAATATATAATAAATACTAATATGTTTTGGTTTTTAGAATAGCCCTTTGAATCCACTTAAACACAAAAGCCAGTTTAAGAAAGCCTGTGAATATTGATCTAAAACGTAATGTGTAGATTCTTGAATGAACCTATTATACTAAGACATTTTATGTGTCTAATAAATAACAAATTCCCCAAGTGGCCCATTATCAATTCAGTTAAGTAGAAGTCAATTTTAGAATTACTTTTTTATTAATGGAGTATTTTTTAATACCAAATGGACATGTTGATCGTTTTCAGGTGGGATTAGCAGCTGTTTCCTTAAGATAAATTTCAACCCAAAACTTTGATAAATGTATTTAAGTTACCTTGAATCTAGATCTCCATTGGAGACATATAATAAAGTACTGAAAGGAAGACGTTGTCTGGGCGAGTCCAAAAGTATAGTTCACTTTTCTCTGTATGTAGAAACTACATAATAACCCCAACATTCAAATACTCAAACAGCTGTATTTCAGTCGCATTCCTGTGGGTGATTGTTGGTATTTATAACTAAGACAATTGTGTGTTACAAAGCCAAAAATGTCTTTTGAGCTAAGTAATAAAGATGAAAAATAATGGTTTCACTTAGTTTTATATGTTATGCTGGAGGCTATAGGAACTGAAACGAAACTTTTCAGATAAATACAGTGAACGTTTATTTTAGGGGATTTAAAATTATGTTTTTAAAACCAGAAGTTCTCTGGTGATAAAAGCAAAAACAAATCAGTTTATTTTTTGCGATGGAGTTGGTTTTAATTATCTCTTCTATCTCCTTGTTTGTTTATCCTCTCTTCTGCTGTGTCTGACGTCAGCAAGGTGTGGCTGGTTCGAGGCCTTGTACGCTCAATCATTAGGATGGACCTCAGTGCACTGTCAGAATAAAAATAGCAAATTGGTGCCTTGTTTGTATTTGAAATCAAAGTAACTTAGAATATTTATTTCAGCATCGTATAAGATCATATGCTTATTAGAGTCAAGAGAATATTAGAGTTTGGTTTAAGAATTCTCCAAACTTAACTATATTTATAATATGTACTAGTGTATACTAGTTTCTTTTTGGCATATTCTTAAATTTGCTTTTTAATAATTCAAAAAAGATGGACAAAACCATATTCAAGCATTATGAATTTCTAATTCTCTTTTTAAGATTTAAATTTGTTACGACAATGCCATGCATTATAATACCTGGTGCATAGTAGGTGCGTACTTAATATTTAATGATTAGAACTGAGGTTTTCAAAATTACTTATTAATCGTTAATTATTTTTATTATTTACACACTGTTACCTAGAGGTCTAGAATTGGAAAGGGCATATAGTTCCTTGCTTTAGCATTTGTTAATTAAATATTAGATGAGCATCATCACTGTGTTTGATTATAGACAGGAAAAATGCAGGCAAGATGCGCATGTACCTTCTGTTGTTTCTTCATAAGTACTTTCTGCTTCTGCTTTTTCTATCTTAAATATAAATCTTCCAGCAATTGTTCATCTATTCCATAGTTGTCCTCTGGTGCTAAAGAACCCATTCAAATAGTCTAATGCAGAGAAAAGGACCAGATAGTATCTATGCTATGCTTTGTGGGCCATTGGGTTCCTGTTGAAATTCTTCCTACCCTTCTATTGCAAGAGCAACCATGGACAATGGAAGTGCCAGTGGTCCAATAAAACAGTATTTATGAGCACTGAAATTTGAATTTTATATGACTTTTACTGAGTACCAATTTTTTTTGATTGCCTCCTCCTCCAATTACTTTAAACTGTATAAACCATTCCTGGCTGACAAGCCTTAAAAACACAGGCAGAGTTGGGTTTGGCCTCTGTAGTATTTTGCTGGTCTCTGCTTCTATCAGGCGGTGATAAGTATAGCCATGGAATAAAAAGCAGAAGGTGAGAGGCCTGAATGTGCCTAATTATTATATATACAGTAGATAGTTTCATACCACTTTTGTTTTGTAACTAGCAGATCAGAAGCATTGCATTAATTTACTGGGTTTTGATTTCAGGTGGCACATTTAGAACGAACAGGGCATTACTTAACTGTGAAAGATAACCAGGTGGTTCAGTTGCATCCCTCTACTGTTCTTGACCACAAGCCTGAATGGGTGCTTTATAACGAATTTGTTCTTACAACAAAGAATTACATTCGGACGTGTACAGATATCAAGCCAGAATGGTAAGTAACACCTTTTGTTCATTAGTTTATGTTAACATTTTGCCCAGAACAGAATCGGACTTTGTTATAGGGTAGGCATTGTTTCTTCCCCTTGTAGGAGAACTTGGTATTCTCCTATGCCTCAGTGTTTAGTTATGGGGTTTTGACCTGCTGGTGTGGTTGATCTCTTACAATGTTCGCTTTGCTAAGAGAACAGTGGGATTGTGGGCATAGGCAGGATTTTGAACCAGACATAAAAAGCATCAAGAGTTTTTGGAACCAGTCACTAACTGTTTGAATTTCCTGGTTCCAGAAGTCAGTCAGTCTTTATATTTTATCTGTCCCATTATAATTGGCTCTCAGGTATTTATTATGTATAATGTTGGTGTTTTAGGAACCTAAGCAAATACGAAAATTATTCCTGTCTTTGTATCTTAGCATGTTTGATTTTTTTAAAAAGTAGATGTGGTATTTCAAGTAAAATGAGCTCCCCATTTGTGTGGGGATTTGGGGGCTATTATTTTTCTCCCAGAATCCATTCACTAAGTTATGATGAGAAATGTCAGCCAAGAATGGTGACACTGAAAGCACTTACTTAGTTGCTGTCACTTGCTATATATTGTGAGGCTTCTTTTCTGCACTGATGTATGACTTCTGACACTTAAATTGTATGGGACATTTCCATTTTATCTTACATGCTTTGTTGAGAAAAAATTGTATGACTGAACATAAAAATATTTTCAGTCAAGTGTATTCTTGGGGTATAGAGTATTTATTATATATATTTACAGTTATTAAAATTTTGAAAATGAGAAGATCCAATCACTTGAATACCAAGATGTTTCTTATACAGAATTTATATCACTATAACCTTGAAGAGGTTGGTCAAAATAGTGTACTACAGTGAATAAATGAAGGACTTTATGTTAATATCTTTAGGTTAATGTAAATAAAGAGTTTTAAAACCATTTATCTTGAGTTTAAGTTTATAGTAAGTCCAGCATCAGATATTTATAGCTTACTAGAATTAAACAGTGTTTATAAGGATTAGGCATTTGTAATTTTAACATGATTTTATTGATGAGTAATGCCTATCCTGTGAGCAACTCCGTTAATTTGGTAATTTTTCCCCTCCTTCTGGACAGGTTGGTGAAAATTGCCCCTCAGTATTATGACATGAGCAATTTTCCACAGTGTGAAGCAAAGAGACAGTTGGACCGCATCATTGCCAAACTTCAATCCAAGGAATATTCACAGTACTGAATTCAATGCTTATTAGAACTAAAGTTATGCAGAGGACAGCTTTAAAAGATGAATGAACTGAAAAGTTCAAGTTGTGCTCTTCATGTTGGTTCAATAATGGCCTTTATTTGAAAGCTTTTTAATTTTTCTTTACAGTAAATATTCCATTCTGATTTCATAAATTAAACATTTATGCCTCCCTTTTGTGTTGACACTGTAGCTCATACTGGAAAAGTCGATCAATGTTTTGCAGTTTATTGAAAGTAGTTCTATATATAACAATGTTATAAGCATTTCTTTAGAAATGGTTGAAAATGCTTCTAAAATGTGATTATCGACCATGGTATGCATGATCGTTGTAATTGTTGACATTCCTTTTAGAAGTTGTGAAATGTTACAACTTGTGCTTATGTAGACACAATCTTCTGTCTCAGTACAGAGGCACTGACTTCAATAAAGTCTATTTATACTAAGTTTGGCCAAAGTGCTTCGATATCTTTGTTTTAGTCTAAGTATGGCTTCTTCTCTTCCCAAGTGTGGTGCTTTTCTTTCTTTTTAGTTTTTATTATTATTTTTTTTTAATTGTAAGTATGCTCTGACTAAATATTTAGCATATTCCTACAAGGACTTTTCCTTAGGTAGTCATTAAAGCAATGTTTTTAAAAACATAGTCTTGCACTTTTGTTAGGTTAATCAGGATATAGTATATGGGATAAAGTATGTAGTTTTTATTCAAAATTAGATCTCAAAAAGTGTATTGAAAGGAAAGCTTTCTCTTCGTCTTTAAAGTTCATTTCATAAGACTGAGAATTTATTTTGTGAACCACATTTTTAGCATTTCATTTTGTTAGAAAAACATTCTGAACACTAATCTCTGAAACATGTTTATTTGCATTAAAAATAGATAGTAAGGAATGATATTTACTATCTTGTAGATCTTGGTCTTGATTTCCGTGTTGGATTTTTTATGTAATGTACATAAGTAATTAGTATGGATTTTTAAATGTAATGTACATAAGTAATTAGTATAGTGTTAAAATGTGCATTTGACTTTCCATTTTATGTAACAGGGAGTAAGACAAGTTAAAAATCCTTTATAAACCATAAATAAAATGTTTGGTGTGACCCATCAAAGGGTCTGTAATCGCTTCCTTTCCCTTGAGCACTAAATCCTGTACTGATTAAATGTCTGGACACCCTTCTACCCTACCCCCTTTAAACATATATAAATGTTAAAGGAAATGTATAGGTGTGCATAGTTGGAATTGAAATATACATTGAAGTATAATTCTAGTATGTGACTTATGAGAGTTGATTGTGCAAAGAGTATTTCAGGCTACTAACATATTTTAGTGTAGGTAGTTGTTACTAAGTGAGGCCTAGTGGCGTAAAGGAGTTAATGTGTTCTGTAAGAATTTGATTTGTTTTCATGGGGTAATTTACATGATGAAATGATATTTTAGATAATACTTAAATTGTTTAAAATTTTATCCTACATTATCCATTGACAACATTATCTACGAGAATTTTCTGGAGTTAAGAGAAGTACTTGGTTAGACATTTTCACCAAAAAGGCAGCTCTTGCCAAAGTTGTAGATTGACTGTTAAAATTTATACCATGAGTAAACAGTATGTAGGACAGGTGCGTATCTATATAATTGACCGTCTAGGCCAGTGGTTCTTAACCCGGGTTCTATGGAACCCTAGGGGTTTGATGAGTTGGTCTCAGGGGTTCAGAGAAGCCTCTCTTGCGGAGGCCAGAATAAAGTATTACCGTAATTTGTTGTGAGTTCATGCACTTTGTTGGTTTTGTTCTTTGAGCAAGGTGATGTTCATGCACGGCTCATTTTGTGCACCAGTAAAAAAAACATATTCCTATGTCTTGAATTTTGGGGGGGGAAATCATTTTATCACTAAAGAAGGGTTCGGTGAATGCGCATATGAAAATGGTGGGTTCGGTACCTCAAAAACGTTAAGAACCACTGGGCCAGGCAATTTTAAGTGTGTCTCAGCGTAGTATAGATTGCTTAAACTTGTGGTTTTTTAAAACCCGGTATCATAGCATTAGGTTTTCTTCTAGGAAAACTTAATTTTGGAGCTCCTGATATGTAAAACCAAGTTTGGTGTTTGGCAAAGTTTCTAGGAATGGCGTGTCTTTTCTCCATCTTGTCAAGTGATGTGTGTGCATTTGGCGGGTGGCCACGTGGACAGAAGGAAGCCAGGCCAAGCTTCTATTCCGTCATCACGCCTACCCACTGTCTCCAGTTTGGCAAGACTGGCCACATCTGACCAAAGTGGATGGTTTCTTAATCATTGATGTTATTTGCAAAGTTATGGCTTTTAATGCTTGTATTCTCCAACCCCTGTGTTTTATAGATTTGGCAAGTGAAAATTAAAGTGGTTGCAGTTTCCTGGGTTCACATGGGAGGTGGCAGCTGTATGTAGAACAAGAAAATTAAAACTTCTCTGTAATGGTTAGAAACTTGTTTTTGAAGATTTTCTGAAGGGCTCTGTCTTGCAAGTTCAAATAGTAGAGCTGCTTTCTGTTGTGACTGTGGGATAAGGAAAGGAGGCCATCAGGAAGGAGAGCTGTGACTGAAAGTTGAGGAAATGAACACAGCTTAGAGGGAATAGGGCCGGATAACATACACCCGGTAATCAAGTCATGTGGCCGGAATCCAAAAAGCCAGAAAGCGTTCTACACTTAACTTTTTTTGTGTAGTGTCTATGACTTAGCCTTAGAATGTTAGGTTTGTAAGGTACCTACAAACCCCTGGGATTCTCTTCTTCTGAGTAATGTTAATGGCCGTTCCTCTGCTCAGATATTTTAAAGAAGACCATTGTTTTTGAAGACAGTTTAATAGTTCTGTTAGAAATGCTCAGCTTAAAATCTCCCTGTAACCGTTTCTAATTCTTCCTTCTAGAGCAAAGTTAGTTAAATAAGGCTGTTCCATAATGCCATTTGAGTTACCTGTGACCTTTCTTTATTCTGTTTAGACTGAATAGCCTGTTTTCCCTCAGCTTCCCTCTTTGACATGGTGTTTGTATGTCTAGAGCATTACTGATTAACCTCCACCAGGTGTTCTTTGGATTGTATTCAGTACTCTGGTCTGAAGTGGGCAGTGGAACTTGTAGTTCCCAGGGGGCCAAACATGCCACCTCTTTCTGCTAATTCAATTTATGAATAACATTATTATATTAATGATTGATAACATAAAATGATTTACATTGTCCTTTCCAGCAAGTACAGCGTGCTTTTGGCTCATATTAATCTCACTGTAAGTTAAGGTATCTGATTATTGTAGGATGGTTTTGTGTGTGGCTACGGGCTGAGAAAAGACCCTTGCAGACCTTGGGCAGTGTTCATCTTTGGAGACTGCACACATATAACTCATCCATAGCTCATCAAATAACATTTAAAATATCAAAGATGTTTTAAAAATAGTTTCTTAAATAACACTGGGGAACAATTTCTTTTTTCATTTTCTGTTGCATGGGGTTTTAGAAGTTTTTCTGTATATCTCTGCATCGCTGATTCCAAATCTGAAATCTATTTTTGTTGGTGCATGCTCCAGTTTTTATGCAATTTTAATTTCTTTTTGTTACTGTTGATGGCATGCATTGGTTTTCAAATGGGAGTTAAAGGGCAACGAATCTTGGATTGAACATAACTACAAGGCAATTAATGTTTTACAAACATCACTTTTACATAATTGTAGTTGTTTTTAAATGTAAAAAATTATCATCTGATAAAAACACCCTCTTATTTTGTTTTAAGATTGAATCATGGCTTCGAGTAGGCGTAAATGTAAGAACAGTCCTGACACCTTCTGTTATATATGTGGCTGTTACACACTTCAATGTCAAAGCCGCAATATTTCATCATTTGTGACACGTGCATATATTGCCTATTTTCAAGTTCCCCTTGGCGATCAAGACAAGAATTGGATTCCTCATATTGTGTGTCATAATAGTGAGGAAATGCTTCATGACTGGACAAAAGGAAAACGCAAAGGAATGCCTTCTGGTATTCCCATAGTTTGGCGTGAACCTAAGGACCACAGCAGTGGCTGTTATTTCTGTCTGATCCAATACAAAGGGCATCGGCAAGAAAAAACGGCATTTGATCGCATATTCTAATATTCCTTCAGCAATACGACCCATCCCACACTCTGAGACACTCCCAGTTCCTGTTTTCAATGGTTTTATTTCTTCTAAGGATGAAGAAAGTGAACATGGTGATCAAGTGTATTTTGATAAGATGCATGAGGAAATGGTTGTAGAATCTGAAGGGTCTTCTTCTGATGCCAAGCAGTCATTAACCCTTCAGCAGTTTAGCCAAGCCGAATTGAATGACTTAGAAAGAGATTTGAGCCTATTAAAGGAAGCAGCTGAGTTATTAGCCTCTAGGATTCAAGAAAAGAATGGACTTCACTGGTCAGCTAAAATATCCCATTTCAGGAAGCGTGAACAAATTTTTGTGGACTTTTTCCCAAAGAAAAACACTTTGTTTACTGTCATGATATCGGTAGTCTTCTCAGCTAGCAAGGTGTTACCACTTACAGTCCAACAGAATGGCCGCTATTTCTTGACAGCTCTAAACAGAGTATGAAATGTGTTCTCCTACACAACGGTAATGTTTATGCTGCAGTTCCAATTGGTTATTCAACTCATCTGCAAGAAGATTATAATGACATAAATATTGTCCTTGACTTTCTGAAGTATAAGGAGCATAACTGGATCATTTGTGTGACTCTTAAAATGGTAAATTTTCTGCTAGGACAACAGAGAGGTTTTACGAAGTAGTCTTGCTTTCTGTGTTTGTGGGACAGCTGAGCTCGGGAGAAACACTAGACACAGAAGGAGTGGCCGAAACGTAAAGCTCTGGAAGTAGGGATGCAAAGTACTGTGAATGAACTTGTAATTAATCGAGACAGTGTCATTTTTCCCCCACTTCACATCAAACTTGGCTTAATGAAGCAGTTTGTTCAAGCTTTGAATAGAGAAAGTGAATGCTTTCAACATATTATTTCTGCTTTTCCTGTCTTGTCTTTTAAGAAGATAAAAGATGTATTCAATGGACCTCAAATTATTATATATTCACAAAGATGATGCCCAAGAAGACATTCTACTTCATTATACAGTTACCTTAGATAACTTTTTCAAGAATCTTGGAGCTGTTAGTGATGAGCAGGGAGAACGCTTTAATCAGATCTGAAGACGATGGAAGAGCATTATCAGGGACTATGGGACAGAAATATGATGGCAAACTACTGTTGGAGCATCAAACGAGATTGTCCTCAACAAGTACACAAACGCAAGAGCTACAAACGCAAATTTTTGCCTTAATAGAATTTAAACAAGTGTTGTGCAAATTTTATGATTAAAATGTTTTTAATATGTTCTATTTCAAAATTGTAGACAAATTCTGATGCAATCATATCTTTTAATGTATTTACTGCATTATATAGATTTTATTTTCACAAAGATGATGCCCAAGAAGACATTCTACTTCATTATGTTAAACTAAATGTTGAAAATTTTATAAACCTAAAATCTTGAATTGCAAAATACTGTAGGTTACAGAGAAAAACTAATGTCAGATTTGAGGTCAGCACACTGGAATTAGGTAAGAACAAGTATTTTTATGGACACAACAAAAATTTTGTTCCCCAGTGTAATTGGGATAGAAATATCTTTATAAGCACTGTTCATAATGAGAAACAAACCACATTTTCCAATGCAGTTTTTGTGAATATTGAATTTAAAAGTAAAGTTGACAAACTTGGTATGTGCATTATTAAACCTTGGTTTAAATTTTATGGTGTCTTTTTACGCTAGGGAAAGCATGGCAAGAGATGTGTTCTGATCCCAGCCTTTTTAGTCATTCCTAGTACCGTCCCTATGGGTGAAACGCCTGTGGATACCATTGAGCAAGTGGTCAAGTAGCTTGTCTTGCAGTTGCCAAGGCAGACGTGTTTGTTGAGCCTTTCTTGCCGCAGTGACTTTTTAAATTTAGTAGTATACCTGTCCAGAATATGGGAAATTTTCTATTTTGCTCATTTGAGTTCTTTAATTTGAACTTAATAAAATATTTCTTCATTTCTAGGCTATTTGAACTTAGCAAAAAAGCAACTCTCTGTAGTCACCTGTATTATCCATTTAGCCCAAACCGCCGGAGAGTTACTTAATGTTTAGCAATTTTCTTACTTATCCTTACTACGTGGGTACACTTATTCTGTTTGGGAAGACGCTGTGTTCTGTAGTTTTCATTTGTAACAGTAAGCTTTGGTGGTGCTGAGCTTCTCCTAGGTCAGTTTGCCATTCATACCTTTTTGACTCTTTTGTCAAGTGATTGGTTAAGTTCTAGTAGCCCTTATAATTTTGAGTTCAAAGGTTCTTTCTGCATTCTGGATCCAATTCCTTAATAAGATACGTGTTTTGTAAATGTTTCTCATCTATTGCCTTGCCTTGTCATTTCTTTGAGTGTCTTTTAAAAGGCAGAACTTTGAAATATTGGTGAAGTTCACTATTCCCTTTTTCTTTAATGGTTTGTGATTTTGCTCTTGAGGCGCAGTTCTGATGGGGTGTTAAGGAAGCAGGATTTCAGTTTGAAGCATGATGGCTGAGCTTAAAAAGGATGACACTGTAGGTGGTACACACAAACTTAATTCAGCAGTTCATGATGTAAACAGTCTCATTTTGGAGAATTGCAAAATGGGTGGGATGCAAGGAGCTTTTATAGATTAAAGAACAAAGAACAAGGGAGAGACAAATAGGAAATAACCTGACTGTCCGGCGCCACAGTCCACCTTGTTTGGAATGAGAAAGCCCAGAGTTGGCTTTGGCGTTGGGGCATTGGCTGTCTGTACTACATTTACAAGGACGGAAAAGTTTCCAAGTTTCATTTGCTGAAGTGGCAGCCTGGCCAGGAGTGGCTCCATCTTGGGCCTAGAAATTGATTTCCACAGCCTTACAAAGTGAAGACAGATAAGCTCTGAATTTAGGTAGAGACTGAGTTGTGGAGGGCTTCCAAGGATAGCTGGGAGTGTGGGTCAAGCTCATCATAGAAGATATGGGATGGCACTTACGGCCACTTAGGAAAATATAACCCCAGTAAGGAGTTTGAACCCAAACAGAAGAGTACATGTGAAAGGGCCAGAGATAAAATAGTGATAAAAAGCAAAGCAGTCATCAAAGAGAGCTGGTTTATCTTATCAATATGAATGAGTAGCTTGGTATGCCAACTGTGAATCTAGGCTTCAGATTGTTTTTTTGAGATCCTAGTTGCCAACTGGAAGAAAACAACAGAGATCGCAAGTAAAGAGCCTTTAGCAAGGGAATGGAAGAGGAAAAAGGTGACCACGCAGTAGAACAAAGTGCAGTTTCATGTGGGAGTGTGGTGCAGCGGATGAGAATTGAGAACTTGGAAGGCCGTTGGATTTGGTAGTTTGGTCGGTAGCCATCTTTAGGTTTAAGATAGAGGCTGCAAACAGGGAGCCAGATGTAGCCTGATCATGTCTTAGGTAACCCTCATTGGGCGTTGTAAATCAGTTGGAACCATTGATTAGAATGGTGGGTTGCAAGTAAGTTTCAAAATATCTGTAGATATGGAAGGACAGGCCTAGTAATCAGCACTGGGACCTTGGCTGTCCCCAGTATGTGACGTGCTCTTCAGTTTGCAGTTTGCCAGACTCCCTTGCATGCCTTTGTTTACCCTACCGACCTGGCCTCTGTACGCATTGTTGAGTAAGAAGGGTTGAACTGGGAAAAACTTGCTGAGGCTACTTTTTTCAAGAAAGGGCCCACCTTCACATATATTTAGGCAAAACTTCAACCCGTTGTCTTAGGAGAGACTGGGATTAAAGCCAGGCTTGGTGGTGTTAGCCTTGGAAATGAGCAAACTTCTTTAGAGTACGGTAAAGATAGAAGGGAAGGTTAGGGGTCTCAACTTCAATGGCTTCTTGGGGATGGGGGCTTGCTCTTGATCTGGGAGTGAGATAAATTAAGTTCAGGTTCAAAGGAGGTGGTTAATGTCTGAAAGGGACTTGTCAAGTGATTCCATTTTGAGTAAGCACAGTGATGCCTGAGGTGGGTTTAGAGCTTAGGAGTCGCTTAGAGAATTTACTCCAGGATCTCTTCTGTGATCTGGGAACTAAAAATTGAGCCCCAAGTGAGCATGGGTCTGATAGGCATGGAGAAAAATGGTAAAGTCTTTTAGGTTTTACCATTAAAAAATCATTAAACAAAGCAAATAGTTTCATTTATATTTAAGGTTTAATTTATTCTGTGTACTAAGGTTTTGGATGGCAGCTACAGTCATGAACTTGGTGACTTTTCCTTATGCCTCATGTTTCTATGATTTGGGGTTAGTGGCATTAGTGAACATATTCTACACTCAAAAATAGTTTTGATGTCTTTGCTGAGAAGTGTCTCCATTTCAGCTCATAATTTGTTACTCATATGAAGACTTGTTGGACAATAGAAATTTTGTCTTAATGAAATGAAGTATCCTATCAGTTGTAAGGGGTGATTCATTTAAAGGAATGAATGGGAATTCATTTTAAACATAGGTTATTTTATTTTTTTCCAGAGACAGAGAGAGGGATAGATAGGGACAGACAGACAGGAATAGAAAGAGGTGAGAAGCATCAATCATTAGTTTTTCGTTGCCGTTGCAACACCATAGTTGTTCATTGATTGCCTTCTCACATGTGCCTTGACCGTGGGCCTTCAGCAAACCGAGCACCCCTATGCTGGAGCCAGCAACCTTGGGTCCAAGCTGGCGAACTTTTGCTCAAGTCAGATGGGCCCGCGCTCAAGCTGGCGAGCTTGGGGTCTCGAACCTGGGTCTTCCACATCCCAGTCCGATGCTCTATCCACTGTGCCACCGCCTGGTCAGGCGGAAATTCATTTTGCTCACAGAGGTATGTGTTTTTTAATTTAGATTATATAAAGAGGTAGAATTGCTAAATTAGATGCTGGGCACTGTTTCAGCTCTGGTACCATTTTAATTTAAAGAATGATAAACTTTTGCAGAAACTTGTAAAATTATTATAATAGCATCTCTGAATTGCAGTAGTAAGTGTATAACAGTTTGTTTTTCATTGTACAGTCTCAGTTCTTAGTAACAAAACAAGATTAGTTTAAAGTTTACTTAAAAGTTCTTAAAGCTTTGCCCTGGCTGGATAGCTCAGTTTGTTAGAGCATCGTCCCAAAGTGCAGAGATTGCCAGTTCAATTCCTGGTCAGGGCGCATACAGGAATAAATCGATATTCTTGTCTCTCCTTTTCTCTCACTAAAATCAATAAATAAAAATTTTAAAGTTTTATATTTGGCTATTTTGTGTCATTGTTACTTCCTAAAACTAATTATGTTAATGAACTTTTTGTAATTTAAATTTTATTTTACATTTTGTTTTTTATTACTGTATTTCTTTTTACATTTAAAAGCTTACCTGGCCATATAACTTAGTTGGTTAGGGAACTGTCCTGATGTGCAGATGTAAGAGCACACACAGGAATATCGATGTTTCTGTCTCTTTCTCCCTCTTTTTCTCTGTACCCCCACCCCCTCTCTAAAATCAACTAAATAAACATTAACAGGGGTGGTGCTGCAGCCTGGAGAATAGTTAATACAGAAACACCTACTGCTTTAGAGCTGACTCCTTAAAGCAGGGGTTGGGAACCTATGGCTCGATGTGGCTCTTTTGATGACTGCATCTGCCTCGCAGACAAATCTTTAATTGAAAAAAGTAATGTTAAAAATATAAAACATTCTCATGTATTACAATCCATTTCCTACCGCTCATGTTCATGGTTGCGGGTGGCCGGAGCTAATCACAGTTGTCCTCTGGGACAACACCAAATTTTTATTGGATAATGCAAAATGTACACGGGTGGTTGTGAGGTCAGGAAGTAAATTCCCCTCTCTTTAATTAAGTAGTCAGCTAGCTAATTGCAGGAACCCTTTTGACGAAGAAGATGGCTAAAAGAGAAAAAGATGAGTATTGTACTTTTCAGCAGGAATGGACAGAGGAATTCGCCTTTGTGGAGAGAGCAGGTTCTGCAGTGTGTCTAATATGCAATGATAAAATTGCATCGATGAAACGGTCAAACATAAAGTGGCACTTTGACACACGTCATACTACATTTAAATCGAAATATCCAGTGGGGGACAGCAGGAATAAAGCATGTCAAAACCTACTGTGCAGAGTGCAAGCTAGTCAACAGCAACTTCATGTTTGTACCCAACAAGGTGACTGGAATTCGGCTAGCTTTGATGGTGCTTTAGCAATTGTGAGAAACGGAAAGCCAGTCACAGATGGGGGGAGTATGGCAAAACATTCATGCTTGATGTTGCCAACGAACTTTTTGATGACTTTTTGGATAAAGACAAGGTAATCAAATGAATAAAAGACATGCCTCTGTTGGCAAGAACTGTTCATAATCGCACCAGCATGATGGCAAATCAAATTGAGGCAACACATGTGAAGGACATAAATGTAACACCATTCTTTTCTCTCGCTTTGGATGAGTCAACACGTAAGCCATTTATCCCACTTCAGCGTGATTACAAGGTATGCTGCTGGTGACACACTACATGAGGAAAGTCTTACTGTTTTGCCTATGAAAGAGACAAGAGGGGAGGATTTATTCAAGTCTTCAACTGAGTTCGCTAAAGAAAAAAACCTACCGATCAATAAACTTATTTCGGTGTGTACTGATGGTGCTGCTTCGTGCATGGTGGAGAAAAACGACTTGTAGCGCTTCGTGAACATGAAAAGAGACCCATTCTAAGTTTTCACTGCATCCTACATGAGGAGGCGCTTTGTGCTTAGATGTGACAAGCAGCATGGTGAAGTTGATGTCGCTGGTCATTCAGGTGGCCAACTTTATTGTTGCCTGAGCTTTAAATGATCGCCAGTTTAAAACACTGCTGGATGAAGTTGGGAATAATTATCCTGGTCTGCTTCTGCACAGCAATGTACGTTGGTTGTCAAGAGGGAAGGTGCTCAGCCATTTTGCAGCTTGTCTGAGCGAAATCCTGACTTTTCTTGAAATAAAAAATGTCGAGCATCCTGAGTTAGCTAACACTGAGTGGCTCCTGAAGTTCTATCGTGGACATGACTGAACATCTGAACCAGCTCAATGTGAAAATGCAAGGCATTGGAAATACAATCTTACCCTTCAACAAGCAGTGTTTGCATTTGAAAACAAGCTGGAACTCTTCATTGCTGACATTGAAACAGGTCGTTTAGTACACTTTGAAAAACTGGGAGAGTTTATAGATGCATGCATAGCAAGTGACCCTGCTCAACATCTTGATCTCCAGCAGGTAGCGGGCTTCACATCTAATCTGCAGTCATTCAAATGTGCTTTGGAGAATTTCGTGAGCACACTTTTTAAGTTCATCACCCATCCACACGAGTGTGCAGTGGACAGTGCCGACCTGAGTTACATTCCCAGTGTCTCCATCAGAGATTTTGAGCTACAAGCTGCTGACCTGAAGGCCTCAGACATGTGGGTGAATAAGTTCAACTCACTGAAAGAAGATTTGGAAAGACTTGCACGACTGCAAGTAGAGTTGGCGAGCAAACACAAGTGGGGAGAAATGAAAAAACTTCAGCCCGCGGGCAGACCAGCTGATTGTCAAAACTTGGAACGGGGCTTCTCATCACATACCACACTGCAGCATGTGAGTATTGCTGTACTGACAATGTTTGGCTCTACGTATGCATGCGAGCAGTCTTTCTCACATCTAAAGAACGTTAAGACCAACCTACAATCATGTTTAAGGGATGGAAGTCTCAACGCCTGCATGAAGCTTAACCTCACCACGTATCAACCAGACTACAAAGCTATCAGCAAAACCATGCAGCACCAGAAGTCGCATTAATGGTAAGAAGTACTTTATTCGTCATTGGTTAGCAACAGCATAACAACGTTATTAAAAAGAATTCAGAGACTTATTGTACTTTAAAAGTGTTGGTCTTACATAAAATACACACATTTACTTGTATTTAGCGTTAAACATATTGTATGGCTCTCATGGAATTACATATTAAAATATGTGGCGTTCATGGCTCTCAGCCAGAAAGGTTCCCGACCCCTGGCTTAAAGGAATGTAACAATCAGGATCTGCTTGTGCCAGTTTTGTGCAAGGTGATTTGTTTGTTGGGGATTAAAGTCTTTGAAGCCCACATTTCCCCCAGGTTGGTTGGTTGGTTGGTTTTTACTCTAAGTAAATAGAATATTGGTGCCTACTAGTATAGAAGATTTAAGTTGGGGGTCCCCAAACTTTTTACACAGGGGGCCAGTTCACTGTCCCTCAGACCATTGGAGGACCGGACTATAAAAAAAAACAACTATGAACAAATCCCTATGCACACTGCACATATTTTAAAGTAATAAAACGGGAACAAATGCAATATTTAAAATAAAGAACAAGTAAATTTAAATCAACAAACTGACCAGTATTTCAATGGGAACTACGGGTGCGGATGCATCCTGTGCTCCTCTCACTGACCACCAATGAAAGAGGTGCCCCATCCAGAATTGTGGCGGGGGCGGGGGGCGGATAAATGGCCTCAGGGGGCCGCATGCAGCTCATGGGCCATAGTTTGGGGACCCCGATTTAAGTAGCTCTTGTACAGTTTTAGTCTAATCATGTGTTCCTTAAGAAACAGTAAGGTGGACAGACTGAAGGCAACAAAGGATCGGCCCATTGCACAAGGGAAAGCAATCAATAGCAACTTTTAAAATAATTTATAGAAACTTCGGAGTTCTTGATCCAAACTGAACCCCGTTCCTCTAGGTTAGATTGCATTCCCGTTTTTTCTTGAAGTGCTGACATCTGAGGTCATGGGCTGTGTGTCAGCGGAGCTGGTTGGTGTTCTTGCCTCTGCCTCTAAGCTCCAGGTACCGCTCCATCTGTTTCTTCCCATCGGGGCTGTGGATGAGGCAGCCTGTGTACATACAGCCTGGTGGGGGTCTGCTGCGTGGTTCTAAGACATAAGTTTGAAACATTGTACCCACATTACCTATGACGCACCTGTGTGAACGAGGTGAGTAGTTTCCCACTCTGGTTTAATGTTCACGAGGAAATGGGAAGGGACCTTGACTGCGTCACAGGTCCTCCTCGAGCGGCACAATAAAGAGCTTTTATTACTGGTGACTTGCTTCGTTATAGTGTGGATCTGTTTTGGGGGGTGACAGACAGAGGAACAGACAGGAAGGGATAGAGATGAGAAGCATCAATTCTTCATTGTGGCTCCTTAGTCTCCTTAGTTGTTCATTGATTGCTTTTTCATATGTGCCTTGACGGGGGTGGGGGAGGGGATACAGCAGAGTGACTGACCCCATGCTCAAGCCAGCAACCTCGGGTTTTGAAACCTGGATTCTCTGCATCTCAGTCTAATGCTCTATCCACTGTGCCACCGCCTGGTCAGTCCACAGTGGATTTTTAGTGCAACAATTTCTTGATTACATTTTTAGAACGGATCAGTGATATACCAGTCAGAAGGGAACAGAATCCAAAAGTCACTTCCTCAGTTTTAGGATGGGAAACATTTCCAAACCAAAATGAATCCCATGTCTTTCTGCTTATTCACAGGAAATGCTTTTTCCCATCCATGGCTTGAAGCCATTGTGAGGCTCAATGGTCTTCCCTATTTCTGCCATTGGAGACTATTTAAGACTGGTAGGCTGAGCTCCTTAAGGGGTGGAGCCAGGTCATAGGTCCCTGTGTCCTTTATACCTAACACTCAGCCTACTATGCAACCTTTCAGCAGATACTTAAAAATACTACTGCTGTGGTATCTTGGGTTTAGTTTTTGGGTTTTTTTTTACAGGGACAAAGAGAGTCAGACAGGAGCGGAGAGAGGTAAGAAGCATCAATCATTAGTTTTTCGCTGCCATTGCGACACCTTAGTTGTTCATTGATTGCTTTCTCACATGTATCTTGACCACGGGCCTTCAGCAGACCGAGCAACCCCTTGCTGGAGCCAGTGACCTTGGGTCCAAGCTGACAAGCTTTTGCTCAAGCCAGATGGGCCCGCGCTCAAGGTGGCGACCTCGGGGTCTCGAACCTGGGTCTTCCACATCCCAGTCCAACACTGTATCCACTGCGCCACCGCCTAGTCAGGCTCTTGTGTTTTCTTTTTAAAAGTGCTGTTTTCTTCCTCACTGGAGGTAGTGTAACTAACTGTCTATCCTTGTACCTAGTTCGCCAGGAACCAGACTGACTGTCCAAGGAGTGGGCTGGGAGTAGGTATTGGCTTTGTAAACTGATTGGTTCTAAGTCTCGGCTCTGCCTGTGTCCAGCAGTGAGCTCTTGGGTTTTTGACTTAACCTAAACTGTTTCTTCATTTGTAAAGGGGGTATTGATTTTAGAACTTTGCCAAAGGATTGGTTTCACTAAATGAAGTAATACGTAACTAATACCTGGTCCATGGGATACCCATAAGCAGCAGCTTTTCCTGTCTCACTGTTACAAATGTGATGAAGTATGTATTTCATGGGCCTGACTAAAACTCCACTCTTTTCTTTGAAATATTTATTGTGATCTTCCAGCGGTCTGTCTTGCTTAATCCCTTACTCTTCGGATTCTTAGTTAAAAGTCATCTGGAAAGAGAGTCCCCTGTGTAGACATTGATCATGTTATGAATATAACAAGATTCAAGTAACCGGAATGCTTTCCTTCCCAGATTATATGTCAGGGATGCTTGCAGGGATGGTTCCAGAATGGATTGAATCACAAGGCTTCTGTGGATGATACACATTGTATCTGGGAGCTGACAGCGTGGATAGGTGCTGTGTTGAAATTGTCTGATTGAAAGTCAGTTACCACGGTGTTGTCCCTAGGGAAACTCATCCTGACTTCTCCTCCAGGAACCAGTTTAAGTTTCCAGGGAATATTTTTGGCTTCTCTTTTTAGTTTCATGATGGAATTTAGGCACAGTTAGGCAAGCAGGAGCAGCAGGACTCTTTGAACTGTTTGGCAAAAAACAACAATTAGTTTTCTTCTGTAGCATCTTTTTCCAGTCCCCTAAGAAAAATAATTTGATGACATAAGTAAGGACATCCACTTGTTATCTTTTATATTAAAAATATTGATAGTGTTGTATATAGATATGATATCTGGAGGGTTTTTTTTCAAAATTTATTTTCAGTATATAAAAGGAATATTAGGTGTCTTGTCAAATTTATTATTATAGCTGAACAATACAGAGACCTACCTACTCGGAGGTCTAAGTTTTCCATTGTTTCTGGGTTTCCCACAGGATTTCCAGGCCTGCTAGATTTATGTTTTGAGTTTAAAGTTTTGCTCTTTACTAAAAAATAGGAAACAAGAAAAGTGGGAAGTAGCAGTCTATCACTCCCCCACCTTTTATTTCCAAGTATTATCTATCTAGTTTCTGAATTCAGCACTGCAACCCTGATTTTTTATTTTTAAACGTTCTGCACTGAAGCATTTGAGATAAGTCCTTAGTGTTAAGGAAATCCTGATTCCTAGTGCCCTGGGGTTAAAAGAAATACAGTGACAGGCTGTGAAATAGTGTTGTCATAACTTATCAGTGGCCAGTAAATAGGGTGGCTGCCTTCCGACACCCTTTTGAGTGAAGGCGGTTTAATTGCCTCGCCTCTGTTTAGATAAGCATTTGGGATGTGAATGCTGTGGTTAAAGTATTTCACATTCTGTAAGATTTGATTTCTTAAGTGATTTTTCTTACTAAGTTCTACTTTACATGAAAAGTTATTTTGGACAATGTCTTTCACTATATGTGTTCATGGAGCAACATCGTCTATAAATGTATGTAAACCCAGTGACTGTAACAAATTGGAAGTTTGAGAACACGTGATTGACAGTTCACGCTCTAACCCCGTGCATCAACCCTTCCCCAAATAAAAATCCTATGGAAACAAACAGTTCTGATATAAAAATTAGTGGTTTTTAGTTGTGTTGTTTTTCCTTGAAGAAAGACTCTTTCCCTTCTGAATGAAGTTTTCAGTTTCTGGTCGGATCACCCTCCTGCTTCCAATTGCTTCCTGTAGCATAAACAGTAAACACTTCAGCCACCCGGCTTTCACCACTCAGGAAGGCTGCAGCTCTTTGAGCTCACTTTTGCATGCTTTGTCAATTCAAATTTTCTACTAGGTTGAAAATCCACTTGGGTTTGCAATGAAGATGGGTTTCAAACCTCAGCAGTCATGTAGCACTTTAAAATTCAAAACAAGAGTTTGACTGTGGCTCTTAAAATGATACTGTTATTGTTTTTGTGAAATGGGAGGGCCAAATAGATGGCTAGTTTCTGTTGCAATTGCAAAAGCTGTTAGAAAATCGGAGATGGCTGTAAGGGACCTCAGAGGGCATTGATTTCACACCCCCGGTTAAAAAAACAAAAACCATGGCCCTGAGATAACTTAAATTCTTTTCAAGGTTATTCAGTTCCTGTCCTGGTTTCATTTCATCCTAAAGGCTTTCCCCTAGCAGTTATATATAGTACATTGTGGCTTTTATTTATAATCCCGTTTGATTCCTGCTTTCCCTAAGGAAACAAAAGCCTTCTTGAACTATGCTAGTGGCATTAAGAGAATTTCCATAATAGTTAACTAAAACATTTGTGAGTGAGTGTGTGTGTGTTACTGTAGAAGGAACCTTTGATAATTTCTAATCATTTGATCAGTATCTGGGCCCTTGACAACTAAAGTTGAAACGCATTTCTTTTTCGTTTCATTTTCAGGTTTTCAGGTAAGGCATGACACTCCTTCACTTTCTTAAGCAACAGTCTGTTGCGAAAGAAGAACGTTTTGATTTGGCCTGCCATTTTTTGAACACTGTACCAGCTAGCATGCTAGTGAAGCAGTTAACATTCACTGAATTTATCGATTTCTCTCAACAGCCGCCCTGGGTGATGAGGTGCCCTGACGTTATGTCACCTGAGCAAGGCCTAGGGCTAGTGAGAGCTGGTTTTGAAGTCTTGGAGGTGGGGCCCTGAAGCCAGTTATTTCTTCATCCACCTTGTCCCACCCTCAGCCACGCAGAGCTGATCTTCACTGTCACATCTGCCACCCGGGACAAGCTCTTCTGAAGGCCCAGGATCTACATAGAAATTCCGTCCTCCCATTTCCCCCTACCCCATCCTGTCAAGTTTGGCAAACGTCAGAGCATATTTGGTCACATGGGCTGTGTTTTCATTTCAGTCCTCCCATCCTCAGGGTTCCCCTATTTTCTGATTTGCTCATTTATGCATTTGAGAGATTTTATGTATTTTATACATATTTATATTCCGCTTGCATTTCCAGGTGTTTTGCTGTAGGAAGCTTTCAGGTTTTGTCTCTAGAATTGCTGAAGCTAGAAGTTGACCATCCTTAATCTTTCAATGGAGAGAAAATACTGAAGGTCATATCGCTGTGCCGTCTCATGGACTGTCTGTGCAGATGCAGAAAAGAAGTATTTATTAATGTGGTCAGAGCAGGGAGAGTTGAGTGAGCTTTCCCTGGCGCTGACATACATGGGCCGTCTCGTCTGAAATCCAGCTTTCAACAGATCTCGCTTGCGTTCCATTAGCATCATTTAGTGGGCTAGATAGACCATCTCTTTCCTCCCACCCCCAAAGCCTGACTCCCAGCCTTCTGGTTTCCAAACCAAAGCACTCTCTTAAGAACCTGGGTTAACTAGGAAACATGATGGCGGCTCAGCCCTCCAGGACCTCACTCATACTTGGGTCTCTCATGGGGAAGAGGTGGCAGAAACCCTGCGCGGGAGCCAGGCGGTTCTTGTGCTGAATCTCAGCCGTCACAGGGACTTGCCTCGAGAAGAGGGGGTCTGAGCCACTGTCTTGCTTAGTGTCCTTGTTACTTGACTGTTAAGCTTCTGTTCACTTCCTCGTCTGTTGGACAGGGATGAAACAGTCTCATCTTTCACCCAGGGGTGGGAATCTAGAGTCGGTCCTTAGGGCAGAAAGCATTGCACAGTCCAAATTAAATCTCCCCGTGAAGGTGATGTGTTAGAGATGCATGCTGCACTGTTTCAAGGGAAAAAGAAATGACCAATTTTTCTTCCAGTATTGAAAGATCACAGTATTTAAGCTGAGACTAACTGGCCTTCACTCAGAAGCCATTTATATATAGATATAGATACTGTTTCCTCCGAGTGGAATTCTCATTTTGATTACATATATAATCATACATGTATAATATATACATGTATGATTATATATGTATTATATATACATATGATTACATAATATATATGTGATCAAAATGAGAATTCCACTCGGAGGAAACAGTCTTCAAGAGGGAGGCAGATGTTGAGCAAACAACGGTCATACCCATTTCATACGCTCACGGTGTTCCCACTCAGAAGAGTGGGTAGAGTTACTCACAGTGTTTATACTGGGTTTTCTGCTTTTGTTGGTGTTTGCTGACACCTTATAATTGAATTATCACATTTAATTAACTGCTGTCTTGGATATTTTGAAAATTAGACTGGATAATCGTTGTGACAAATGCATTGCAAACTAAGATCCCTGTGATTGTCACTAATGTGATTCTCCCACATTCTGGTTCCAGGCATGTGGTAGGTTTTCACATCCCCTTTGAAATTAAGTGTGGCCATGTGACTTCCTTAAGCCACTGGGATGGAGCAGAAGTGACATGGTCACTCTCTCTGCCACGGCAACATTCCAGAGTATTGTGACAGCAGAATTTTCGGCTGAGCCCAAATGGAGATGAGCAAGTAACCCTGTTGTAGAAATCACCAAGGCTAGGGGATCTTTGTTATTACAGTAAAACTTAACCCATCCTGACTGATACACAACATGTTACAGGTCTTATGTGGTCTTGTTGACAAAGGGCCTAAGCCAATCAACAAGGCTTAAAGTGGTGAAGGTACAATTTGAATATGGTATTTAAAATTAATACTTTTAGGCTTTTAATGGAAAAACTTAGCTCCAAGGCCCTTCAGAGATGTGTGTGAGCCATACCCTATGTTCACTACCCTAATGAGCATTCATAGAAAAGGAGGAATATTGCTATTTAGTGCGCCCCTTCTCTGTTCCTGGCACTGCTGGATCTAATTGCACAAATGAACTCATTCAGTCCAAACAGCAGCACTAGGAGGAACCCTGGGTATTATTTCTATTGCTCAATATAGAGAGTAAGTGTGAGAGAGAGTAAATGTCCCAGGTCACACAGCTAGCTAATAAGCAGATAAAATTATTTTAGAGGGCACAATATGCTACTTGAGTGTACAGGGATAATTTCTTATTAAACTTAGAAATTGGCTAGGAATACCTGCTTGCTGAAGATGAGTTGCCCAACTTAAGGGTTAAGTCCTCTTATTCTGAGTTTAAAAGGGAAAAGTACAGCCTACCAGGAGATGGCACAGTGGATAGAGCATGGACCTTCGACGCTGAGGACCCAGGTTCGAAAAACTGAAGTCACTGGCTTGAGCAAGAGCTTACAAGCTTGAGTGTGAACCAGAGGTCACTGGCTTGAGCAAGAGATTACTGGCTCAGTTGGAGCTCCGCCCCCCACCCCACCCCACACCCCGTCAAGGCACAATTGAGAAAGCAATCAATAAACTAAAATGCCATAACTAAGAGTCGATACTTCCTTATCTCCCTCATTTTCTGCCCCTGTCTGTCTCTCTCACTGGCTAGCTAAAATAATAATAATAACAAGTCTTCCCCACTATACCTTGACCTTTGTTAATGATCTTGACCTTGCAAAAAGTCACCCGATGTAAACTTCAACATAACAAAGCCCTAATTCATTTGTGGCCACTCCTAGCGATTTGGAAGTTATTCCTGTTTTGGTAGGAATGTCTACACTGTTTTAACCAAGTTCTCTACTTTTATTGTTTGATCCATTCCCTCCATTTATATTACACTTCAAAAAAGGAAAACAGCACGCCTAAAATGACGTTATTAGAATGCTACAATTCAGATTTTTAAAAAATTGCCATCAAACATACATATGTTCATGTTTAATATAGTTTAACTGCTTAAGAATGCCATCATTTACCACACATGAAGCCAACATCTTATTTTAGTTGGTTAGACAGCTGTGTTCATCTTTGTGCATTTTTGCCTAGACCTGGTTGAGAGGTGAGGGGTTTGCCAGTTTTTAAGGGGGGGGGTTGTTTTAGAATATGTTAAAACTGGTTCTCAACCTGGCCCCCACCTCAGACCAAATAAATCAAAGTAACTACAGTGTGTCCGTAAAGTCACGGTGCACTTTTGACCGGTCACAGGAAAGCAACAAAAGACAATAGAAATGTGAAATGTGCACCAAATGGAACACTCCCAGTTTCATACCTATTCAGTGCAGTTCAATGTGGGCTCCATTTGTTGCCCTCCACACATCCAAACGATAGTGAAGTTCTTGCCACACACAGGTAAGGGTGTCTGGTGTAACAGTGTGAATAACGTCTGTGATTCTCTGTTTTAAGTGATTAATGTCATTGATACGTTCAATGACACATGTTGCTTCACTTAACCCCAAAAGTAAAAGTCTAAGGGCGTCAGATCCGGGGATTGTGGTGGCCATGGCTTGACAGAACCCCTGCCTGTCCACCACCGGGGCAATGTTCTATCCAGAAACTCACAAACAATGGTGACGTAGTGTGGAGGAGCGTCGTCCTGTTGAAAGATGACACCTTCCGGAAATTGTGGCACTGCATACAATTCCAACATGTCAAGATAGGCGTTTGCCATTACAGACTGCTCCACGAAAAAAAATGGGTCTATCACCTTACCATGCATCAGGCCACACCACACGTTCACTTTAGGGGTGTTACGTTCGTACTCAACGTAGGCATGAGGATGTTCAGCAGCCCATATCTGAACGTTATGGCGATGAGCATGTCCACAGATATGGAAGGTTGCTCCATCGCTAAACACAATCTTCTGCAAAAATCTTGCATCATTGTCGAGCTCATGAAGCATATCTGTAGCAAACGCACATCGTGTGGGTCTATCCCCTGGTTTGATAGCGTGCAACAGCCGCAATTTGTACCCCGTAAAACAGACGTTTCTTTAACACCTTATGAACTTGCTTAGGTGTAATTGTCGGACACACGCACACACAGATTTTTAGGGCTCCTTAGGTAGCTATCCCGTGTAGCCTCTACAGACTCGTCACTGACTGATGGCCTACCAGACGGGGTTTCTCCACCAAACTGCCGGTTTCCTTCAACTGCTTATCCCACCGAGTAATGTTATTCCTATGGGGTGGCGCTTTATTATAAACGCGCCGATATTCACGTTGCACTTCGGTCATGGATTTGAATTTAGCGAGCCACAGAACACACTGAACTTTCCTCTGTACCATCCATATCTCGACTGGCATGGCCGTGGGCTGCTCGTCTGTATTCATGGTGTTATATCATCATCTGCGCATGCGCACATGCTGCCACATCATCCTACAGAAACTGGGAGGGTTTTCCTTTTATTTGGTGCAGACTTCACATTTCTATCGTCTTTTGTTGCTTTCCTGTGACCGGTCAAAAGTGCACCGTGACTTTACGGACACACTGTATTTGGGGTCCAAATATAAGAATTTTTTTTTTCCTCTCATGTT
The DNA here is from genome assembly GCA_037038555.1 of Rhynchonycteris naso. Lineage (NCBI taxonomy): Eukaryota > Metazoa > Chordata > Mammalia > Chiroptera > Emballonuridae > Rhynchonycteris > Rhynchonycteris naso. The sequence goes on from CM072996.1 coordinate 301,821,017, forward strand.
TCTAAGTGAGTGAGAACAGGGGCTTGGTTTTCTTCACTTTACCTGGCACAGAGCTGGGCTACGTGAAATACCTGTTGAATGAATAAAGAGAGGAAAGCGCTTAAATCATGCAATGCTTTAAACACGCAGCAGATTACCAACAAGAAATCAGAAATGATTTTACACCACACAAGAAAAGAGTGCCTGGCCCAAGGCTGGCAGGTTTTGAATCCCTGATTGTGGGGCTTTGGGTCACTGTGCTGGGCAGGAGGCGGAGGTAAATCCGCAGGCTCACGTGGGCTTCCCAGGAGGAGCAGATTGTTTCTTTGCCCTTCACCATCAAGGATCAGCAGAGCTGGGAGGGAGCTGGGAGCGCATTCGGATTCACTCCCTTCCTTTGCCATGTGACTACTGAAACATTTCCTGGGTAATAAGGATTTAAAAAAAAAAGAAGGCCCTGGCTTGTGGTTTGGTGAATAGAGCATTGGCCCAGTGTATGGATGTCCCGGGTTTGATTCCCGATCAGGGCACACAGTAGAAGCAACCATCTGCTCCCAACCTCCCTACACACACACTTCTCTCTCTCTCTTACCCTCCCACAGCCAGTGGCTCAGTTGGTTCCAATGTGGCCTGTAAAGCCAGTGACCAAGGCCACCATCACAGCAGCCACTTGGCTCATGCAGGTTTGCATTAGATTCGGACAGTTGGTAATGAAACAATGGAGCCAAAAACTGGTGGGCCATTACCTTTAATCCTAGCTTGTACCTGGCGGGCAAGCAAAACACACACTGGGCTCCAAAACCCACTCATTCAGTGCTCACAAAGCTACTGACTTATCTGAGTTTCCTAGAATCAAAGGTTTCTAGCTCACGAGACTTATTCACCTCTATTCTCCATCTCCTTCTGCACAAACTGGCTTCTTCCTCAGCACTTCGCCATTTTGGCTGCTTCTCCTGGCCTTTCTCCGTTCTCCTCTCTAATGCTAATCCAGTGGTTCTTAAACTTTTTTGAGGTACCGAACCCACCAGTTTCATATGCGCATTCACTGAACCCTTCTTTAGTGATAAATAAAATATGATTTTTTTTTCCAAATTCAAGACATAGGAATATGTTTTTTTACTGGTGCACAAAATGAGCCATGCATGAACATCGCCATGCTCAAAGAACAAAACCAACAAAGTGCATGAACTCACAACAAATTACGGTATTACTTTATTCTGGCCTCCACGGCAGAGGCTTCTCCGAACCCTGAGACCGACTCATCGAACCCCTAGGGTTCGATAGAACCCAGGTTAAGAACCACTGTGCTAATCTCAGGAATTGAGAGAGCAGAGAGCAAGCTAACTTCTGATCTGCCCCACTTTATAGTGTAGAAATCCAAACCTTTAATCCAATCTACAAACAAGGAAGTCTCTGATACAAAGCCAGTTATCTGAGGCATAATGGGAGGATTCCTCATGAGAGTGCACCACCCACATCATCCAATCAGTCAAGGGTGTGGGGAAAAGCTTACTTCTAAAACTAATGTCCCGGCCTGCCCACAGCCTGTCCCCCAACACACATTAATATCAATGGACTTGCACGTGGGCAGCGCCATCTTCAACAAAGTGAGTATAATATATTCCATCTGCCCAACGTGGCCCATATAATGGGTGCTGAGCATAGCTCTGCTGAGGAGCACATCAGTCTCAGGTGCTAAAATAGCTGGGTACTCAAGCATTGTCCTCCAGATGGGGTTACCGGGTCAGTTGGGGTGCATGTGGAAGTTTGCCTCACTATCTGCCTTCCTCTCACTTAAAAAAAAAGAAAGAAAAAGTTTGCCCCATTCCCAAGCAGCCCTTCTATTCTTGTCTGGTCCCAAACTTCCCAGGCTTCAGAGAAACACTTCGCAGGTTTTATGACACTGTTGGGGTGTTGACTATTCAAATGCAGGTAGATTGGTAACTGTCGCAGACCTATGGGACCAGCACTTCTCACATAACGTCTTTGGCTTGAGAAGGAAGGATCTGTCTCTTTCCGTCCCACTGTGACCCCTGTTGGGCAGATAAAATTACAGTGTGTCCATAAAGTCATGGTGCACTTTTGACTGGTCACAGGAAAGCAGTGCACCATGACTTTACGGACACACTATATATTATGCTCACTTTGTTAAAGATGGCTCTGCCCACGTGCAAGTTTTAAGAGTAAGCTTTTCCCCACACCCTTGACTGATTGGATGATGTGGGGTGGTGCACTCTCATGAGGAATCCTCCCATTACGCCTCAGATAAGTGACTTTGTATCAGAGACTTCCTTGTTTGTAGACGGGATTAAGGGTTTGGATTTCTACACTATAAAGTGGGGCAGGCTGGGAGCTTGCTCTCTCTCGGTTCCTGAGGTTAGTATTAGAAAGGAGAGCAGATTAAGGCCACGTGGAGGAGAGGAGGCAGCCAAGATGGCAGAATGCTGAGGAAGAAGCCAGTTTGAGTAGAGTTTGTGCAGGAGAAGGAGATGGGAAACAGAGATGAATAAGTCTGGTGAGCTAGAAGTCTTTGATTCTAGGAAACTCTGATAAGTCAGTAGCTCTGTGAGCACTGAATGTGTGGGTTTTGGAGCCTGTGTGTGTTTTTGCTTGCCCTCCGGGTGCAAGCTAGAATTAAAGTTGATGACTTACCAGTTCTTGGCTCTGTTGTTTCATTACTGACTGTCCAAATCTAATGCGAACGTGCACTGGCCAGGCGGCTGTGATGGTGGCCTTGGCTCCTGGCTTTACGTTTGGTGTAGTCTGTGGCAGGATTCGATACAGATCGGTATGGAGCCACCATCACCTTTGAGTGGTGGAGTAGAGGACTGGCTGCTGTGATGGTTCCCTATGGCTGTTTATTTGGGGACTGTTGGCTGGCTGACTTTTACAGCCATGCGTGAGGAAACTGAGAGTTCTGTGGAAGAGGCTGCCCAGGACCTGCAGGTAATCCAGCAGAAGGAGCTGGAGCAAACGTAGGAGAAACAGATGCTGACCCTGGAGCTGGAGGAAGCGCTGGAGGAGGAGGCCGACCAGGTTTGCGAGATTTGCCTGGAAATGGAGCAGATGCTGGAGAAGGAATTACAGGTTTGTGAGTTGCAGATTGCCTTAGAAGTTGTGGAGATTTCCGAGAGCCAGATGCAGCAGGAGGTCAGGGCTGAGGCTGGGGCCAGGGCAGCAAGGTCCATGGCAGCAGTGGCCTGGGGCTCAAGCCCAGCAGTGGGAGCTGGCATTTCCAGCTCCTATCTGGAAGATGAGGAGAATTGGGCTGGAGTTGTGATTCGCGGACTCCAGAAGGTAAATGGCGGCGGGAGGATGAACGGACATCCCGGGAGCCAGGCATGCATCACCGAGTGGCCACTGGAATGGCAGGGGGTGCCTGATAAGCAGCTGGTGGGTTTGCTGACAATTTGGGACATAGGGGTGGATGCCATCATGATCCCCAAAGCAGAGATGGAAATGCTGACTGCCATGGCCACATGCTTCTCTTTAGGACAGTGTGAGACCTGCAATGATGGCAGGAATGAGGGGGGAGGCTAATACCCCATGTGCGTGAACTGATTTCCTGGACTATGACCGGAGTGAGCACTGGCTCATTTGTTGAATGGACTTACGGATTTTGGACAATGTGAAATACCCTGATGGTGGTGGGGGGCGGCTTTGCTGGAGGCCCTTCCCCTGCCCCAGAAAGCCTTTCAAACAGCAAGAAAGAAGGCCGAGGACATTTTGCGCTTTTGGCAAAGTGCTCAGAGACTGGTGAAGTGTATCTTTGTAATTGTTGAAATTGTATGATTTGTCATGTTGTTGTAATTTGTGTAATGTGCCTAATTTCCTTGTACAGGAATGCCTGTCGTGTAGATTGTGGGTAGTAAAGTGAGCAAGGGGTGGATTGTAGGGCAGATAAAATATATTATGCTCACTTTGTTAAAGATGGCGCTGCCCACGTGCAAGTTTTAAGAGTAAGCTTTTCCCCACACCCTTGACTGATTGGATGATGTGAGGTGGTGCACTCTCATGAGGAATCCTCCCAGTATGCCTCAGATAAGTGACTTTGTATCAGAGACTTCCTTGTTTGTAGACGGTATTAAGGGTTTGGATTTCTACACTATAAAGTGGGGCAGGCTGGGAGCTTGCTCTCTCTCGGTTCCTGAGGTTAGTATTAGAAAGGAGAGCAGATTAAGGCCACGTGGAAGAGAGGAGGCAGCCAAGATGGTGGAGTGCTGAGGAAGAAGCCAGTTAGTACAGAGTTTGTGTTGGAGAAGTAGATGGGAAACAGAGGTGAATAAGTCTGGTGAGCTAGAAACCTTTGATTCTAGGAAACTTGGATAAGTCAGTAGCTCTGTGAGCACTGAATGAGTGGGTTTTGGAGCCCAGTGTGTGTTTTTGCTTGCCCTCCGGGTGCAAGCTAGAATTAAAGCTGATGGCTCACCAGTTCTTGGCTCAGTTGTTTCATTACCAACTGTCCGAATCGAATGCGAACCTGCACTGGCCAGGCGGCTGTGATGGTGGCTTTGGCTCCTGGCTTTACAGCACTGCCCACGTGCAAGTTCGTTGATATTAATGTGTAATGGGGACAGGCTGTGGTCAGGCCTGGTCGTTATAGCCCAAGGCTTAGTTTTAAGACTAAGCTTTTCCCAAATCCTTGACTGATTGGATGATGTGAGGTGGTGCACTCTCATGAGGAATCCTCCCATTATGCCTCAGATAAGTGACTTTGTATCAGAGACTTCCTTGTTTGTAGACTGGATTAAGGGTTTGGATTTCTACACTATAAAGTGGGGGAGACAGGGAGCTTGCTCTCTTGGTTTCTGAGATTAGCATCAGAGAGGAGAGCAGAGTAAGGCCACGTGGAGGAGAGGAGAAGCAGCCAAGATGGTGGAGTGCTGAGGAAGAAGCCAGTTTGTGCAGAGTTTGTGCTGGAGAAGGAGATGGGAAACAGAGGTGAATAAGTCTGGTGAGCTAGAAACCTTTGATTCTAGGAAACTCGGATAAGTCAGTAGCTTTGTGATCACTGAATGAGTGGGTTTTGTTACCCAGCGTGTGTTTTTACTTGCCTGCCAGGTCCAAGCTAGAATTAAAGCTGATGGCTCACTAGTTCTTGGCTCCGTTGTTTCATTACCGTCTGTCTGAATCTAATGTGAACCTGCATGGGCCAGGTGGCTATGATGGTGGCATTGGCTACTGGCTTTACAACCCCCCACCCCAGTCCTCCAACCTCCATCCTGCACCAACTGATGATACCCTGCCTACCTTCCCTCCATCTCAAGCCTTTTTTTTTTTTTTTTTTTTTTTTTTACAGGAGCAGAGAGAGAGTCAGAGAGAGGGATAGATAGGAATAGACAGACGGAAATGGAGAGAGATGAGAAGCATCAACCATCAGTTTCGTTGCGACACGTTAGTTGTTTGTTGATTCAAGCCTTCTTTGACTTCCCCACCTGCTACTGCCCACACCAACACCTTAGACTTGATGTTAAAGGGCCTGATAGAATGATCTTTCCTGATTTCTTCCTAAGTGGGCTTTGGGCACCTCGAGGACCAGATAATATTTTAAAGACACTTCTCTTTCGTGCGTGTTTAGCGCTGTGCTGCCTTCCTCCTCCCAGCTCACTGCCCTCTGCAGTAATGGCCGCTCTGCCTCCTCATTGTGTCCGCCCCTCTGAGATATGCATGATCTCCCTTAATCCCCAGTCACTCCATGGAAGTAAGACTCTATTTAGAAAGGTTAAGCCTGACCTGTGGTGGCGCAGTGGATAAAGCGTCGACCTGGGAACACTGAGGTCACCAGTTCAAAACCCTGCACTGGTCTGGTCAAGGCACATATGGGAGTTGATGCTTCTAGCTCCTCCCCCCTTTCTCTTTCTCTCTCTTTCTCACTCTGTGTCTCCTCTCTAAAATAAATAAGTAAATAAATAAAAGAAATAATAGAAAGGTTAAGTAGCTGGCCCACATCACATGGTCAGGAATGTACAGGACTGGTTGATTCCATGGGTCTTCAACACCCTTAACTGTTTAAATACACGTACTGTCCTTCCCTCCATCTGTTCATCCATTCATCCTTTTCCCCTCCCCTCCCCCTTCCTTTTTCTCTTCCCCTCGCCCTCCCCTTCCCTCCCCCCTCCCGTTTTCCTTCCCCTCCCTGTTCCTTTCCCCCATCCCTCCCCTCTTCCTTTCCTATTAGAGGCAGTTGCCTATTAGGCTCTTGGTATGCAAGAGAAACAGACTCAAAGGGGAAGCATGTTTAAGCTCTTAAAAAACAAAATGCAAAGAAAGCAAAGGGAATTTGGGGGGTGGGGGCGGAGCCAGGATAGGTCCTATTTCCTAATTATGGGTGGTGCCTGATAAATATTATTTGTTGATTAATTTGCTCCCGGGGACAGCATCTGATCTCATGAAATGAGCATGTGGGTAAACGTGGTTTGTAAACTCTGAAGCACTTTCGAAGGTAAGGAAATGTGCTGGGTTACCTGGCGGACTGAGCACCTGGAGCAATGGGGACACGTGGGAGGAGCCGGTCTGGGAGCGCTCTTCTGAATGACAAGTGGATGTTGTGAAAGGACCCTCCGCCCAGCCGCTCTCTGTTCTGTTCCGTCCCAGAGCGCATGCAACCGCTGGCCGGAGGAGAGCGTGTTTTCACAGAAATTCTCCATTGCCTACTGCTTTGATTTTATTTTTGGCCGGAATGTGAGGAGTGCCCACACAGGCTCACCATTCACTCTGCTTCTCTCCCACCCCTGTTTTTCGTAGGGTATTTTGTGGATTCTTCCCCTGAAGGGTTTTCCTTGTCATAAAAGATACTGGAGAAAGACCAAACAGTTCCTGTGTGACTTAGGGTGAGTTTCTTACTATTACCTGAGGCCAGGCCTTTAATTTAATTCTCACATTTGTGCGATTAAATACCTACCTCATGGAGGCGCTTAGATAAGGATGACAGATAACAAATCACCTAACCGTATTTCCCATGTATAAGACGCTCCCATCTCTAAAACACACATTAACTTTGGGGCCTGAAATTTGAAAAAAAAATGTATTACATAAAGTTATTAAACTCAAGTTTTATTCATCATAAAATTCATACAACTCCTCATCACTGTCAAAATTCCCATCCATTACCTTGTCCTCATCTGTGTCTGATGACAAATCACTGTCTTCATATATTGCCTCGTCCTCGGTTCCATCTATGGAAATGCAAACAAGAAAAAATCTACAACCATTGTATAAGATGCACCCAGATTTTAGACCCCCCCCCCAATTTTTTTAAAAGGTGTACCTTATAGCCTGACCTGTGGTGGCGCAGTGGATAAAGTGTCGACCTGGGAACACTGAGGTCACCAGTTCAAAACCTGCACTGGTCTGGTCAAGGCACATATGGGAGTTGATGCTTCTAGCTCCTCCCCCCTTTCTCTCTTTCTCTCTCTCCCTCTCTCTCTCACTCTGTGTCTCCTCTCTAAAATGAATAAAATAAAATTAAAAAAAACATTTAAAAAAAAGGTGCACCTTATACATGGGGAAATATGGTATTTGGTGCCTTCCTATCATAGAGTAGACACTCAATAAAATTGCGCTCCAGTCATTTATTGATTTTTTAATGAATGACCCCAAATTCAATGGGTTAATACAGTCATCTTATTATATTCCATTAATTTAGGGTCAGGTCATCCAGGCAAGCTTGGTTGGGTGGCTCGCTGGTACTCCAGGGCTGAGATGGCTTGATGGGGCTGCCAGGTCCTCTTCCAGGACGGGGCACTCACATGGCTGACACGGCGGTTCTGGCTCGTGGCTGAGCTCAGCAGAGCTCCACGTGGCCTCTTCACAGGGATGCTGGACCTTTCCCGCACACTAGTGGCTGGGCCCACGAGACTGTGGCAGAAGCTGCCGTGTTTCTTACAACCTAGCCTCAAAAGCCCTGGAACATAATTGCTACGCTATTCTCTTGGTCCGGCTGGCTCAGGTTCCAGGGGAGGGATTAGACCACACCCACGGGAAGGAGGAGGATCAAGGGATTTGTACCTGGCTAACCAGCCTGGACAGTTAAGTCTTTCTCTTCTGTGTCATCCTGAGGCATGAGGTCAGTGCAAGCTGCTGGGCTCCTATGCCGACCAAGGGCCTACTCAGGGTCAGGCCTGCAGCTGTTCCAGCCAGGGAGCACAGCTGGTCTCGGCCCCGTCTCTGCTGGCCTCTCCCTGAACTGCAGGAAGCAGATTTCTGAGCCAGCCATGGCTCTCCCCATCTGTCCCTGTGGATTGGGCTGCTCCCTTCTCTCTCTCTCTCTCTCTCTAACTTCTCTGTATGTATGTATGTATGTATGTATGTATGTATGTATCTATCTATCTATCTATCTATCTATCTATCTATGTATAGGTCTCAAATTTATTTTACTGAGTAATCCTTTAAGAACTGGTTTAACTGTTTTTCATTTTTATTGAGATATAATTGACATACAACACTATATAAGTTTAAGGTGTACTGCATAATGACTCGGCCTGTATATACTGTTAAATGATCGTTATAGTCAGTTTTGTTAACGTTGCTGCCTCATACAGTTACAGAAATGTTTTTCTCCTTGTGATGAGCACTTTTAGGATTTACTCTGTCTGCAGTTTTCAAACAGAGCAGTGTGTTAGCTAAGTCATCGAGCACATTCCATCCCCAGTACTTATTACTTTAGAACTGGAAGTTCATACCTTTGAGCACCTTCCTCCACTTCCTGCAGCCTCTACCTCCTACCTCTGCTACCCACAAATCTGGGCTCTTCTATCCCTTTTTCTTAAGATGCCACATAAGTGAGGTCACACAGCACTTGCCTTTCTCTGTTTGACTTATTCACTGAGTCTAATGTGCTCGAGATCCATTCATGTTGTCCCAAATGCTAGGATGTCCTTTTTATGGCTGGACAATATTTGTGAGTGTGTGTGTGTACGCTCGCACGCCTGTGGATCACATTTTCTTTTAAAAAAAATAAAACTTCTGTGCTTTATTTTTATATTTCATTTATTAATTCTTTTAGGGAGAGAAGAGAGAGAGTGAAAGAGAGAGGGGATAGGTAGGAGCAGGAAGCATTAACTCATAGTTGCTTTTTGTATGTGCCTTGACTGGGCAAGCCCGGGGTTTTGAACTGGCGACCTCAGCATTCCAGGTCGACACTTGATCTACTGCACCACCACAGGCCAGGCTCTCACTTTTCTTTATCCATTCATCTGCCAGTGGACACTGGCTGTTTCCACGTCTTGGCCATTGTAAATAACGCTGCACAGACTATACTTTTCTAAGCCGTTCCAAACCAGAGCCATAGCAAAACCTGTGATTACGTTAGTGAAGACGGCAACTCCATGAATAAACTTGCGCTCCACAACGAGCCGAGATCTCAGCTCTGAGTGTGAACGAGAGACGTGCAGATTTTGCACCCCATGGTGGGAAACAACTCGATTGCCATTTTGTTTTGTCTCCTGGATTTTATGTGGGGGCCACTGTGAATGGGAAATGGTTTTTCGTAATGTAAAGACTATCTAGGCTTCTTTATGGTTCTGGTTCTGGTTTTGTTTTATAACTTGGAATTTCCATAAGTATCTTACATGGCCACAGTTTCCTCTATCTTTGAGACATCTGTGTCAATGCATTATCCAAGTGTGTGAAGTCCCATTTCTTCACTTTTTATTATCTTCCTTCCTTGTTTGATAAAAACAGGATTTCTCAAAGTGAACATTAGGAATGTCATATGTATATTAAAAACCCTGATGTCAGACAGGCTGAGGAAATGGTTACTGGCTTAAATAAAGTTAAGCAAACAGGACTTGACTGCATGACTTGTCAGGACCTTTAGTGACCTAGCGTATATGTTGTATTTCAGAGAGAACAATGAAGGACACGTCATGGACTCACGTGACCCTACCCCCTTTTCAGGGAGCACCTCCCAAGGACGTATGTCCCATGAAACACCCTTTAGGAAATGTAGGCCTAAATCTATGCTACTTTGGGGGGAGGGGGGAGAGGACGTGACACACCATTTTGTCAGTGTGTACCTTTCAGGTTTCTGCACAGCTTCCCTTCCGGCAGGCAAAGTTCAGTGCTGCCCTCTCCTGGGATCCTGGGGGCAGCCTGGTCGAGTAAGAAATGGAGATTTTGTCCCATGTGTCTCTTCTTAGCTCTGTGATCCAGGGCAGGTTAGCCTCAGGTTTCTCAGCTCTAAGATGGAGTTGATACAACTTCCTGAGCTGGGGCAGTGGTAGAGCACACAGGGAGGAGATGCCCATGTCTCCAGCTTCCCTTCCCTGACCTGGGACTGATGCACCACAGGGAACAATGAGCGAACGCACTCGCCCCCTAGTGGGCATTTCTGCCTCTGCCACCCGAGTCCACCCATCTTTACACTGGATGGCTTATTGGCAACTGGTCCCAGTTGGTATGTGGGCCATTTGTTTAAGACTAATGAGTCAAGAAATTATTTGAATGAAGGTGATAGGTTTGAGGACAGAGATTGTGGGTTCTCTCCCCAGTAAGAGACGAAGTCCCATCCCCATTTTACAGATGCTAGCCTTGAGGTCACACAGAAATGACAGGGTGACACTGAGATTCATGGACCGGCCATTTCCTCACTGCGGAATGCTTTGTAGACAACCAAGGACAAGGTCCTCTTAGTCCCTTTGTCATATGTGGTTCTCAAACTTGAGGGGAGGAGAGGTGTGATTTGCCTGAGTCTTGGGTTCAAGGTTATCTCTAATATCTGTCAGTCTCGCAAACAGTAGGCAGTCCGTGATGACAGAAGTTATCATTCACTGAGAACGTGCTCTGCCAGAAACCAGCCTAAATGCTTTACTTATTTAATCCTTACAACAAGCCTCAGAAGATGGCAGGATGACCTCCAGTCCTATAGCGGAGCCGCGAAACTGAAGCCCCAGAGCATTTGGGTAATGTGCCTACAGTCACACAGCCAACGTGGGACAAGACCAGCATTCACACCCACACAGGCTGATTTCACACCCTCATACCTCGGTACTTAACCAGAACCGCACCCTGCCTTTCTAAACATGGCCTGTGGCCCACCTTGCTGGCAACAAGTATTTATTGTCTCCCTGCTGTGTGCCCACCGCTGTGCCAGGAGCTGTGGAGGACCTGAAAGATTCATGAGACTATTTGACATCTGTGATTGCTCCAAAATTGGTTTTGACGTCTTAATAAAGGGTAAAGTCCCCGAGGAGAAAACTGAGCAATGAAATTTAGGAGAGCAAGTTTTTCAAAGTAGCAAGAAGCTGGTTAATGGCAGGCTGAAGGGCAAACATGTTTAAAAAAAGAACTCACGCTGGGAAAACCAGCCTTGTATTAGCGACATGTGTGGCTTGCGTGCCCGTGAGCAGGGGCACGTGAAGGGGGGAGAGGACTGTTTTCTTGAGCAAATGAAGCATAGGAATTTATGAGGACGGGAAGGAGGTGCCAGCGGAGGGAACCCTGCCTTAGGAACATCGGGGGGCTGTGATGTAAGCTGTGTCAGGCAGGTGCAAATTGGAAACAGGAGATGCAAAGGCACCATCTGAGGAATACATTCACCAAAAAAAAAAAAAATCAGATAAATAATAAATTATTAAATATGCTAAAAGCTAAAAGGATTGTTGTGTCTGCAAGTCTCTTCAATTCAAGAGAGGGGGGAAACTGGCAGGTTGGTCTGGTCCGAGAGGGTGAAGGATGGGGAATATGCAGACGGTCAGGCTGATGGGTCCCTCCTCGGCAAACACCGGCAGCACCCAGGGTCCAGCTTTACCGGAAGTCATTAGGCCCCGCCCTTCAGAAGGCCCCCGGGGCAATGTAGGAACAAATTAAAATACACCAGGGTATTTGAGAGCAAGGGGGTCTCTGTTCTGTTCTTCTTCTGAGGCCTGCAGGGAGGTCCCACCGCCTGTAAAGGAGGTCTGGGCCCACTACAGCCCCTGTGTCCTCCCCGTAACAACTCTTTGGCCATCTTTGTTTCTGGCCGCTCAGGACAGCGAGTGAGGTGACATTCTCCAGACTCCTGTGCTGGGGGTTTGGAGGAGGACCTGAAGATGCAGCTCCTTCGGAATGTTACGTTCCAAGCACTGTGACCTCTCTGCACCTCACCCACCAGTCCCACCAGTCTCACTCAGCTCGGCCCCTTGGCCATCTGTGTGACCTGGGACAACGACTCAACAGTTGGTTTGTAAAATGGGAATGATGACGGTAACAGCACCTCACAGAGTTCTGCAGGTACACGTGGTGGTCGGCTCTGCCCGGTGATGTGCTGGGACCGCCCTGTCCACGCGGAGGATTCAGTGTGAGGCCTCGCAGCAGGGCCCCTCGGTCCTGCGTCCCAGGCTCCCTGCAGGGCGTTTCCTCCAGCGTGACAGCAACATTAGTTCATCAGTTCATTGTGGCCATGAATTACATGCCCCTGTAAGGTCATTATTGCGACGTCCCTCAGGGTCACAGAGCAGGAAACTGAGGCGGGGAGAGGCCGAGCGGGGAAGAGGGGGCGCTTGCTCTGGTCCCACGTACCTGATGTCCTAATTGCACTTTTTACTCCGACTTTATAAGGGAGGCCAGTAATTGCACAGATGGGAAGCACTGTGGCTGTGACAGGCAACATGGAGGAGAATGCGGAGCTTGGCGAGCCCCTTGTGTGGGCAGTTCACTGAGAAAGCGACATCCCTGGGATCAGAAGAGGGGGTTGGAGTTAACCAGGGACAAACGGCCTGGGGGGGGGGGTGTCCCTGCAGCAGAAGAGCCCGATGCATTGTTGTGAGTGAGAACCAGGCGGAGGGCACAGAGCCTGCTGTCTACCCGGCTGTGCGGCCTTGGCCAAGCTCCTTAACCTCAGTCTCCTCATCTGTAAAATGCAGAGAAGAGGAGGTTGGAGGATGATGTCAATATGGATGTAAAGTGTTCAACCCACCGCCCAGCCCAGGGTAGGAGCCATCGTTAGTATTATGTATTGCCATGAACATAGATCCACAAATCTTTCCCACCTCTGTCTCAACAATGACACCACCTGAGAGTTGAGAGATGCTGAAAGTGGTCAAGGGGGTCCTGTTAGCCCTTTCTCTCAGTTCAGCAGAGCAAACACAGTAGGTGAAAACCAGAAGTCATCGCGGAGAATTTTGTAAGCTGCCCTGGTGGTGAGACTTAGTACATGATGTCCAAAGTATTGCCTGCCTCTTAATCATGATATGGTGAGAGTGCCCAACAGGCTCACAGATACGTGTAGCTTGTGAGGTCTCAGGAATCTCCTTGTTCTACTATTTATATTGATGTTGTCATAGCCCAGATTTGACCCTTTAACAGCCAGGCTGACCAAACACTGAGTGTAGATGTCAACAACAGCTAAAGTGTTCCATGTCTTCCAGCCAGGTACCGCCCACGGCTGGTCCATTTCAAGTTCGCAGCAGCCCTGTTTTAAGGTAAGTGTCACAGGCTCATTTTGCTGATGAGGTGATGGAGACTAAGGCCACAAGAAGACAGAGCCAGGGTCACCCCCTCCAGCCTCTGGCTCTAAAGTCCGCTCTGCACACAGCCCATGTGTTCTTTATGAGCATTTTTTAGGTAAATGATACTTCTGCGTACCATCCCCCAGGGCTACTGTTTTATGTTAAAGAGATTTAAATGAATCAGACTCCAGATTGCTCTGTGACGACCTCCTTCTTGTCATTTAGTCACCACTTCAAATCTTCACCTCCTCCAATAGTCTTCCCACATTCTCACTGCCACTCATCCTCATCACACCACAGGATAGAATTGTTTTGCTCACACTTATCAGTACCTCAGATCATCTTGCTCATGTATGTGCTTACTTACATTTTTTGCATGGCTCAACTCACTGGGCAGCCATTTCCCCAGCAGTAAGAATTCTGTCAGTCTTCCATTCTCCCCTAAGGCCAGCAAATCCCCTGTGCATGGTAGGTGCTCAGTGTCCCTATGGGGTGGACAGAACCTAGACTCCCCAGCAAGTTATGGTTGTTACCCTTAATATCTGCCAATCTATTAAGCTTCCAAGCCTCACCTGTCTCATCTGTAAAATGGAGTTAATCGTGGACAACAGAATATTATGCAGCTGTCAAAAAATGATGTTGTACAAAAACATGGGATGGCAGGGAGAGATATTCCTGATGCAGTAAGTGGGGGGGGGGGGGAGGATCAAGCAATAAAACAGCCTGTGAGGACGAACCTGCAAAGGAGGCAGAATATGGAAATTAAAGACCCAGGCTGTGCTTCCCAACTGCCTGGTTTTTAACCCCAATTCCCCATTGACTAGTTGTGTGACCTTCGGTAAAATTACATTCTCTGTGCCTCAGTTTTGTCCTCTCTAAAGTGAAGATGATAAGAGTCCGTGTCAGAGTGTGGTGGAAATTAATGAGTCAAGACACTGTTTGGGAGAGGGTATTGGCACATAGCAAGAGCCTACTAAAGAGGATCTATTGTTATTGTTGATGATGCTACTATTGTTTCTATTGTTATTGTGATGTATCAAGTGAACACAAAAGATTGTAAAAGGGTATGTACCATATCATTCTGTTGTTTGAAATACACGTGTATATAGGACTTAGAGCAATATAGACCAAAATGGGTCCTGAGCTCTCTTATTTTATTTGTTCTTTCTTTGCTCCCTCTGTCCTTCCCTCTTTACCTCCCTTCCTGTTTTTCTTCCTTTCTTTCTTTAAGCAAAACATGTACGGTATTACTTTGTGTAATGAGAAAATAAAACCAAGAAAATAATTTAATATTTAAGATAATGAAATAATAAAATGGACAAGGCACGCTCTTCAGACACTGGAGAAGCTGCCTCTGGTCTGAGTCCTGTCACTGTCGGTGTGCATCAGCACAGGGGGCCCCTGAACCAGGTGACACTAAGAACCACTCACCAGACGCTTTAATGATGCCCCAGCCATTACTCTCAGCCTCTCCCATGCATTAATCTAATCCTCTTGGCAGACCTGCCTGATAGGCGCTATCATCGCTGTCACACAGATGAGGAACCCAGGGCCAAGAGATGCCAAGTAATTTGTCCAAGAGTGCCCAGGTGCCAAGAAGGTGGCCCCAGTCCGGCCTTTACGAACTCGGATGGAGCTTGAAGTCTAAAGCCGCATCACTCAAGTTGGCCCCGGCATCGCCCAGGGGCTTGCTAGAAAATGCAGAATCTCAGGCCCCAGCCTGGCCCCAGCAAGCCAGACTCTCCACTGAGACAAGCTCCCAGGGGGCCTTGTGTGTACTGAAGTTGGAGAAACCCTGGTCAAACCCCGTGCTGCGCGAGTCTCTCAGGCTTCCTCCAGCCGGCCTGATGCCTTCTGCTCGCTGTGGTCCCTCCCGTGCGTGTCCCGGTCTCAGCATGGGAAGCTGGCAGAAGCGACCCCCAGACCGCTCACTGACTCCTTAGTAGCCCTGAGACAGATGTTTGAAGAAAAAAGGTGTTTGAATCCATAGACTCCACGCGGGGATTCTCAATGGGGCGGCGCGGCGTCTAATACCAATGCTATCCCTTTCCAAACAGTGGACTGTAAATAGGATAGTTTTGTTATCCAAAGAAAAATAAATGCTGCAGACTTCATAACCAGACGCCCTCCTGATACGCTTCAGCGCGGTTCGGGGTGCCCTGATTTGAGGTTTAGCGACAGAAAAGCGAAGCTGAATTATCCCGGTCTGTGGGTATTTATATATGATGATGGAAGGCAAACAAGAATTGTTTGGCTCAGAAAGCAGAAGCTGGGAAAACTTCATCTAAGTATGTACATATTTAATTATACAGCGCAGGGTGGAAATGCTCTTTTACTTCCTGATGGGCCCATGGTTGGAAACCCATAGGTCACTCTAAATCAAAAGGCATCACCGTGTATAAGAGGGAACTGGAACATAATATTTAGCTGGAGTTTTGTGCGTTTCTGGTCGTGTTCTTTCCTGCTGGAGCAGTTCACGCTGTGAAATTCACGTATGGGGTTGAATAATGGGCTTGCTTCGCCAGCGTGCGCGTGCGCGTGAGCGCGCACACCCAGCATCTACAGGCTCTTTAGGGTCTGTGTGAGAAAAGAAAATGATCAGATGGGGTAAGCGGCCGTTTAATTCGGCCTAGGTGAAAGAGGGGTTGGAGACGAGCATTTCTCCTGTAGGTGTGTATATATGGGTTGCACTGGGCCGTGGCTTCTGTTTCCACCAGTTTCTGATGAAATATCCGAGTTTACTCACTAGTGTTAGAGCCAAGGCAGAGAACTAGAAAGATAAATGATTTAACTCGGGCTGTCAGGTTCTGTTTGTGTGGAAGCAAGGATTCACGAGGAGAAAAGCACATTAATTGAGGTCTCAAGGTGGTAGTAGAACACACTTTATTATTGCTTTCCGTGTAGGAAGATCGCTTTTTTTTTTTTTAAGTTTATTTGGTCTCGTTTAGCCAATTCTTATGGAGTAAGTAGGTCATGTGGTAGGCGGGGAAAATCACACTGAATAAGAGTGGCTGGTGGGAAACGGCCCACAGGAGTGGTGGAAACAAGGTTATAGGGAGCTTCCTCTAGGACAGTTTCAAAGGGCTTCCCCCACAAAGGTGACTTCTACACTAGATCTGGAGCAGGTCTTGCCGGGCAGAAAGAATAGGAAAGGCATTCCAGGCAGATGGAACAATAGGAGCAAAGCTGTTCTGGTGCAGAGGAATCCAACATCTCTGGAACCTGAGTGTGTTCGCAGCAGTGTGGCTGCGTCGGGGCCGGGGGACCTGTGAAAAGGGGACAAGGAGAAGGTCACTCAAGATGTGAGTAGAGAGGTACGTGGTTGAAATCCAATTGTGAAGGGTCCTGGGGCTTCTTAGCCCAGCCAGGATCAAAGAGAATGGTGCCAGACTTGGAGTCGTGGCTGGTGGTTTGATTGGAGGGATTGGAAGGGGTAGTTTTAAGAATTTGGGCTTTGATCTAAAGAGCAAAGGAGACCGTTGAAGGGCAGCTGTGATTATATTTGTGCTTTGAAAAGATTGAACTACAGTAAGTCCCCAAGTTATAAACATCACTTACCTACAACTCGGACTTAGGAACGGAGCTCTGGAAGGGCTATTGGTAATCAACTGCAGCTGGACATCAGAGAGAATGATATCATACTCGACTCCCATGGCAAAGAACTAAGCAATAAAGACTTTGTGGTGCTACAGCAGCAGATGACAGCATTTAGGGAAGAAAACAGGGACCTAGAAACTTCAGAACCAAAAAAGTTTTCTACAGAAGAGTCAGCTGATGCTTTTCGTCTCATTGAAGCAGGAGTGGCAAAGTGGGAGAGGAAAGGTCCTGATATAGACAGGTTCCCCAAAGTTTACCGTACAGTTACCGAAGGCCTGAGATGCTCCAGGGCCTTTGATGATAAGAAAAAGAAAAGCTCTGTACAAACCTCCCCTGATGCTGACTTCAAGAAACTGACTCCAGCAGCAGAATCACACCCTGACTCTCACACCAGTCCCATGCTCTCCAACAAGCCCATCATCTTCTGCATCATCCAGGATTATTTAAGGTTGCATTTGAAAATGTATTAAGTATTTATATGCCCAGAGAGGTAAAAATAAGTGCTGTGTTACAACAAACTTCTGTCTAAGTTGCATTTAATAGGTAAACGTACCTGTTCCAACTTACATACAATTTCAACTTAAGAACCCAACCTACAGAACCTGTTTCATCTATTACCCAGGGACTGCCTGAAATGGAAGGCCCTGGCAAGAGAGGAAAGTGGCCTGGCTTAGGGTGATGGAGATAAATGGGCAGAAGTGGAAATATTTAAAGGGAAGAAACACTGGCCATAGGGGTACAGGGGAGAGGTGTCAAGATGGTTCATCTAACATGGTCCGGCCTTCTTTCTGATTGCCTCCCACAGACAAACACAATGTACTGTCATCATCTGAGTCTTCAAATGGCACTCAGCGCTTACAGGTATGGTCCAGGAGCAGTCTGAAGAGTACAGGCTTCTGTGGACATCTTATCCTTGGCGCTTAGATCCTCTAATTTTTTTTTAGCAAATGTCAGAGCCAAGTCAGACAAGCTAGTGTGACCAGTGATCAGATCTTGAGTCCAGCCTTAATTGCTTCTCTCCCACCAAACTCTTGTAATCTGCTCTATGGCAGATATTGTAAATTAACTCATCAGTGTCCGTTGCAACACCTCTTAATTAACCTTCCGGTACTTAGAGACCAGAAAGCTGAAAACTACATTTCCCAGACTCCTTTGCAAGTAAGGTCATGCATGGATGGTGTCCCCAGGCACGCACACCTGCCCTAGACCAACAAGAAGAAATGAGCAATGTACGGTAGCTGCTAAGTTCAGGAGATCAGGTGTTCTAGTCAACCAGGTTGCAAAAGTCTTCCAGGGCAGTGGGTGTCATATGGCTCCTTTTCCTGGCTGCTCCTATTTGTAGCATCTAAACCCAGTTCTCTGGCTCTCCCAGGAATTATAGGCGTTACCTCAGAGTATCGGTTTAAAGTATTGAAGTGAATCCTACTGCTTGCAAATCAGAACCTGTAATTAACTTTATTGTTATATATTCTCTGTTGTTCTATGTGTAGTGTCACTTTTCTCTGAGCAAAGTAGGAACCTGTTAAAGGCAAGGAAGCGGTCCCGTGTTTTCTGTAATGTCAATGCTGATGGGGATGACAGTCATTTTTGCCTCCTTGACAGCCAGACATCTTTCATTTAGAAATAAGGTTATCAGAGTATACCCCAATTTTCCTCTGGGGGACCGCATCTCCTCCAGTCTCTGTTCATGTGCTCTGCTGGTGTTGATTCCACCAGGAGAGAGAGCCAAGGAGGGGCCTGTGGTCTATCAGAGCTTGCACCCCACTGGCTACCATCACTAGTGTAATGATGGACATGTGACCCAATCAGAGCCAGTGATTAGAAATCACAGGGGTTTTGCTGAGGCGGTTGAGAGAGGGCGGAGGGGGGGCATCTCTCTACTCTCTGTTAGGACCACTAGTAAGAAGAAAGAGGTGAGCCAGACACTGCTGGAGGCTCCATGCAGGACTGAGAATGAAGTCAACCCGAAGGCGGGCAAATCCAGGAGACTGTGGTGTTGATGCTGTTTGAGCCTTGCATAGACACAGCCTTTCCTAAACGCAACCCTGTTCTTGGTCTCTTCACTTAAAAAAGCCAGTGAATTATTTTTTCCTTTCAGCCAGTCACTTGCCACTGAATCCTGAATAAAAGAGGAGTTGTCCATAAATAGCTCCTGATGGGCTAACTCCTCCCCCCAAACAAGGGTCTTAACTCTCTATTTTCTTTTCAAACTTTCTATCACTTCCACTCTGGCCTTTTTGCAAGTGACCATCAATAAGACATGGCACACTTTGATTTGATGGAACAAACAATTCAAATAAAGCTGAGACACACCTGATCCATTAGGCTCTTCAACAAGCTGGCAGTGGCATCTAGGAAGAAAGAGGCTCCACACGAGGGCCAGGCGATGAGAAGGGTGATGCAGCTCTGGGCTCTGCCCTGTGGTAGATGCTAATTGCCATCATCGAGCATTCCGGTTAAGAACCTGGGCCATTGAATGATACCTTCATGCTCATTAGCTGTGCGATCTTGGCCAAGTCGCTTAACTTCTATGAACTAATCCCAAACAGATTTCTAATGAAAGAGGAGTTTATTGGCTGACGCACTTGGAAAGTCCAGGGAGGTGTCTAGCTTCAGGTTGGGCTGGATCCAGTTTCTCTAAAGATGAAAGTCAGGAAACTGTGGTGCTTCTCAGAGCTGGCTTTTCAGGCTGGCTTTCCTCGGGGCTGGCTTCGTTCTCAAGCAGTTGGGATCATTCTCCTGGGAGTAACATGACCTGGACAAGCTCCAGGCTTCCTTCTCCCGGCAGAAAGAGCACACCTCCCGCCCATGGCTCCTGCAAAAATCTGAGGCAGAGCTCTTATTGGGTCAGCTGGGGTCAGCGCTGCACGCTTTGAGTGGGGAAGTTAGGTCAGATCGCTGAAGCGGGGGAGGGAACGCTTCTCAAAGGAAAGGGCAGGGAGGGGGCTGTTACCAGAAGAGGGAACCCATGCTAGCTGGGTAAAAACAACAGATGCCACTTCTTACTCTCCTAGCCTGTGTTCTCTTGGGGAAAAAGTAGAAATGTAATAGTTCCCACTTCACAAGGTTTTCATAAAATGAACTGAGTTTGTGTTTGGGTAGCAGATGCTCTGGGTGCCATCCCTGTACCCCCAAACCCCTCACCATGGACATGGCCCCGGCTTTGAACATCAGCCTCTGTCTCTATGGACTTTCTCTGGCTGCCAGAGACCACTTTGTCCCTGCCTGCCACAGGTCTGAGTGTGCCGGGGCATTCCTAACACCTGGGAGCAGCCTTCAGTGAGGAGTACCCTGGCTTCCTTGCCCCTTGAATGGGGTAATCCTGGAAGGTGTGTTCTTCATGTCTCCCAGTGGTTTCCAGGTAGGATCCAGTTCTGGTTGTCATGGTAATGCTTCCTCCACTTATCTCACTTCTCCTGCTTCCTTACATGTATTTCCTGGGATCTCCCACCAAATTAACACCTTGCACTCCAGTCTTTGTCTCAGGGAAGCTAAAACAAACAAACAAACAAACAAACAAATAAATAAATAAGTAAGTAAAAAAGGAAGACTGTCCTGTACATAACATCACGACTAGTCTGTGATAAGTATTCAGTACGTGTTTGCTATTATTCTTGTCTTAGTTATTTTTTTCTTCTTTCTTCTTTTCTTTCTTTTTTTTAATTGAAATGTGGGGACACAGACTCCTGCATGTGCCTGACCGGGATCACCAAGCAAGCCCCATACCTGGCGATGCTCTGCCCATTGGGCCCCTACTCTGTTGCTCGGCAGCCAAGCTATTTTAGCGCCTGAGGCGAAGGCCATGGAGCCATCCACAGCACCAGGGCCAACTTGCTCCAATGGGGTCTTGGCTGCAGGAGGAGAAGAGAGAGAGAGAGAAGCAAGAGGGAGAGGGGTGGAGAAGCAGATGCGCGCCTCTCCTGTGTGCCCTGACTGGGAATCGAACCCGGGACTTCCACACACTGGGCCAACATTCTATCACTGAGCCAGCCGGCCAGGGCTGTCATAGTTATTTTTGAGGTTTCATTTTCTGCCTTAGTTCCTTAGTTTCTTTTTGCATTAACTGCCACATCTTTCTTGCTGCCCTGGTCTCTCCGTGCGTTTCACAGGCCATCGACCTTGTTTGCTACACGCCTCCTCTGCCCTCTCAGTGTCTCCTTGTCTCACTCCTTCTCAGCGTTAATCTTTACCCAGGGTAATTATAATTTTGGTGAGAGGATGTAAAATTTTAAACAAATAACCAAGAAAAACTGTTCACCGAGTAACATTTTTTTTTGAGACTGTCAACTTCTTGAAGGCAGGAATGAGACGATCTTCACTTTGCCTGGAATGAACACACAGGAGTTTGCATTCAGAGGGCTTTTTAAAATAAGACTAATTAGCAGACTTAATTTTAATAAAGGAAGGAGACTGAACAGAATAAAACTTCCTCTGTACATTACATCTGCTTCCCATCTGCAGTTTTCGCCAAAACGATCATTTTTTATCCACATCCACAATTTGGCCTCTCGCATCTGCAGAGCAGAGCAGCCATTCACTAAATGATACCCTAGTGGTCTGAGTGTGTTAATGCACCTCATTTATAAACAAGGAAAACGCCCCAGCATCGTCTGGACTGCCAACTAATTACCAATATGGAATTAATACAAAACTTACTTCTCGGCAAAAGGTGGAGAAGAGTGTGTACAAATAAAGACGGTTTTTCTCATTAATGGAATGATATCAATTCAAATCACATGTTCAAGTGTGGCCAATCGTGACTTGATACTAGGACAGAAAATGCATGCAGAAGACAATTTGGTTTGCCTTGAGAAAACCCGCCACAGAGGGTTTTGGAAATCAAGAGCTTTCTGGTTTGGGTTTCTATCTTCAGGTTTTTGTATTCTGTGCAGCAAGGACTTGGCAAGGTGGCCAGGGTGATATTTTCTCAATGAGCTAGCAGCTCTCTCTGTTTTCCCAAGGGGTTGGTTGTCTCCATCTGTTCTGGGCCCCTGTGGGGGTAGAGGGGGGTGGCTTGTTGTTATGTTGTTGGGAACTAGCAAACAAACCTCCACATTACTGTGCTAATGCCAGGTGAGCAAACCTCCCGAGGAAGAATTCTTTCAGAGCGGAAGGGCTGTCCGGAGAGGAGCAGGCTGAGCCAAGAGGAAGGCATTTTATCAGAAGTCTACCCAGGTGGCTCTCTTTGGGCCTTCTCTGTTTAAAGAAGAGAGAGCTAGAGATTTGAGGGAAGCCAAATGTTTGTGGCTGGAGGCCTGACTTCGCTCATACGAATGTTCCCGTTTGCTGCCTAGGAGATTATTTCCACCTGCTCCTGCTGGTGCCTGGGTGGACGTCTCTGCAGGCCCTGAGCCTGCTCATTGGATCCACGTGTTTGGAGATGGGACAGACTAAATGTCAGGAAAGGAGAAGTCACGAGACAGACGTCTTTGGTTCAAGGCCCAGCTCTGCCACTTCCTAGATAGGAATGGGTAGGATGGGGAGTCAAGGTCTCTCCCTGAGCCTCAGTTTTGTCATCTATAAAACAAAAATAGGCCCTGGCTGGTGGTTCAGTGGATGGAGAATCGGCCCAGCATATGGATGGCCCAGTTCAATTCCCAGTCAGGGCACACAGGCAAAGTAACCACCTACTTCTCCACCCCCTTTCTCCCCCTCTTCCCCTCCTGCAGCCAGTGGCTCAATTGGTTGGAATGTAGCCCTAGGCACTGAGAATACCTCTGTTGGAGTGCATCAGCCTCAGATGCTAAAAATAGCTTGGTTGTGGAACATTGGACCCAGAGGGGGTTGCAGGTGGATCCTGGGGTGCATGCGGGAGTCTGCTTCATTATCTCTCTTCCTCTCACCTAAAAATGAATGAATAAATGAATACATAAACAAGTAAATAAAACAAAAATAACAAAAACTTCCTAACAGGGTCTTCTTGAGGAACACACGAGCTAGAAAACATGAAATTAGTTTTTTTTTTTTTTTTTTTTACAGGGACAGAGAGAGAGTCAGAGAGAGGGATAGATAGGGACAGACAGACAGGAACGGAGAGAGGTGAGAAGCATCAATCATTAGTTTTTCGTTGCCGTTGCAACACCTTAGTTGTTCATTGATTGCTTTCTCGCATGTGCCTTTACCACGGGTCTTCAGCAGACCGAGCAACCCCTTGCTGGAGCCAGCGACCTTGGGTCCAAGCTGACGAGCTTTTTCTCAAGCCAGATGGGCCCGCGCTCAAGCTGGCGAGCTTGGGGTCTCGAACCTGGGTCTTCCGCATCCCAGTCTGACGCTGTATCCACTGCGCCACCTCCTGGTCAGGCGAAATTAGTTATTAAATGAACACATCTCACAAATGTATACTTAACCCCAACTTGGTTAGAGAGTGGAACTGCTGGCTCTGTTTTTTGGGGGAAACATGAAATGACTACATAAGAGCGGAGCTGTGATGGGTTCAGTCAGATCTGGATGAGACAGGTAGGTGGGTCACAAACTTTGGGTTCAATTCTTACTACTTTGTAGTTGGGTGACCTTGGGCAGGTTGTTTAGCATTTCTGGGCCTGTTTCCACATCTGTGAAATAGGGATAAAGAGTCCCCGATTCTTCTAAATTTACTCAACAAACAGGAAAGGGGATCCCAGAGACAGAACTAACTTTCATTAGCGTGGAAGTGGCAGCAGAGCGGAAACCAGGTGCCTGCGGGGATGGAATGTAACTAGAGCCACTGTACTCCATATGAAAAGCGCTTGACAAACTAAGTTTCTATAGTGCTTTTCATAAATACTATCTAAAGGAGTTTATTTAGACAGGAAGCCTAAGCAGTCCCAGGTGTTGGGCCTAATTTGTTAGTGTCCAGTCCCTTTACAATTAATATTTGCAGGAGTGGGACTGCAGTGGGACTAAAGGGGGACATAGCCTGCAGGATGCGTCCCTCTTCCTCTTAGCCTGGACACTCAGAAAACAATAGAAGAAACAATGGGGGAGAAGCCCCTTTGTTCAGTAGTGGTGAGTTCAGCAGTAACTTTGATAGCTAAATAGAATTTCTGTGAGTCTAATACTTCTTATAAACTCTTGTATTTCTGAAGCCTGATCAGTCAGCATTATTTGGGTCTGAAGTTAGTACATTACATTTCATCTCTCCATGTTCTTTTCTGACATCCAGTTTTTAGAAACAACAACAACGTTCTTTTCTCCTGTTATTAAAATCTACAGTGGCCAGTGCAGTTAGGGACCACTGCTTTGCAGTGCCATTCTCCACAAAGCCTGAAAAGAGGACGATGACTTATTATGTTTTATAAAGATCATTTGACATATGTTTGAAAAATAAGTCACTCCCAGAAAAAGAAAACAGGTATTTCGCCAGAAACCGAATATATTTTCTGAATCTCTAGTAGACGTAATGCCATTTGCAAGAAAGCAGAAGTCGTCTTTCTAGAGAGATCCCTTTCTCCTGCTTCATTTCCCCTTTGAAATCATGAGCTGGTGTTTGTGACATCACTGGGTTACTGTGGAAATGTTTGTTGCACAGAGGATTTTGACCTCCAGTTGGGAATGTGCAAGAGGAAGTATGGAGTCTTTGAAAAACACAACAGGTTTGAATAAAAATGAACAACATTTGGAAAAGGACTCAAACAAAACAATATAAATTGTCCATAACAGGTTGTTTCAAGCTATTTTATTCTGTGAGGTCTCAAGATAGTTGCAAGAGCATCTTACACAGATATGCCAGTTTTTACTGGAATTTTGCTTGCTCTAAATATCTGTACAAAGAGTTTGGGGGAACAAGTCAAGAATGGCTTTTTGCAGAAAAAAACTTTCAGGTAGTTATTAAAATTGAGAACGGTTGGTTTGGTCCTAATATACCATCGTGTGTATGTAATTTTATGTTTACATGTTTAGAACATACAATAGACAATAGAATAGCTCGATTTGAAGAATTAGGCTGAAGGCCTGGGTTTGAGTGCAGAAGATACAAAACCCGTTTTCGTTTTTAACTGTTAAATCAACAGAACGCGAAACTAGAGCCTTTCTTCCTGCTGGGGCAGTATTGTCCCCTAAATCTACTTCCCAGTTTTCTCAGCCTCGCCTAGTTCCATGTAGCATCGACTTAGCTTAACTACAGCAACTGGCAAAAGGAAATGGGTTTGCATTTGGGATGGGAGGAGGTGGCCACGGGTGTGGATGTGCCTACGTGTATGCACGCGCGGGAGATAAGGGACACCACGAAAGAAAGAAAATTGAGACGTCGCAACTATGTGAAAATATTTTTTTTTCCCGTGTCTGGAAAAGGGGTCTCTGCACCGGAAAGCAATTTTGGGGATTAAAGAAAAAAAAAATCTTCAAAGAAGGTCGGGGAAAGGCGTGCCAAAAGGGCGCGGGACGTAACGCGGACCTTTGCGTCCCCGCGGGCTCTTTTTTCCCCTTCCGCGGCTTAGGGTGACCCTTCCCCACTCACCCACCTGCCCGCGGCCGCACCCGTGCTCCCTGCCAACCTGGGGCGCGCACGGCCCTGCGGGGAGGGCGACCTGCGGCCGGAGGTGGAGGGAGGGGGCTGCAAAGGTCTGGCGGTGCGGGCTGATTTAGTGGCCGGGGCTGTAGTACAGGCTGTCCCCGGCAGCCGGCGGAGTCAGCGCGCCCACGTGACGGCCCTGGCTCTCCGGTGAGCTCCCCAAACAGACGCACACCCAGCCACACACGCGCGCGCACACACACAGGCACACACACACACACACACTCACGCACGCACTCCTGCGCGCACACGCCCGTCCGCTCTGCCTCTGCGCTCTCCATCCAGGCTCGCTCATTCTCTCGCCTTCTTGCTTCCCCTGCGGTCTCTCGCTCTGCGCGCACACACCACACACACGCACACGCACACACACGCGCGCACACACGCAGCCGGCACAGGCGGCGGCGGCGGCGGCTGCCCAAGTCAGGACGAACCTCTCTAGGTACCGTCTTGAGAAGGCGGCGGCGGCGGCGGCGGCGGCGGCGGCGGCGGCGGCAGCAGCAGCCCGAGCATTCCTCCTAGCCGAAGAGGGAGCATCACCGAGAGTTTTCGTTCTCTTAGCCGTTTCCTTCCCCCTCCTTTTCTTTATTTTCGAGAGAATTTCTTCTTCGCTTATTGGTTTAATTTGATTTTGAAAAATTTTGGTTGCTTTTGCTGTGTGCTTCCCCCCACCCCCCTTTCCTCATTTTATTTGCATCCAGAGCATGGCGGGCCGCGGGCTGTCGGAAGATACCTTCTTCTCTTCCTTCTTTTACAACTACGGCTCCTCCTGGGAAACCCCTTCCAGCCAGGTAAGGGGTGGCTCGGTGCCGGGCGGCGTCGCGCCCCATGCCCCCGACTGCGCGCTCACTTGGTACACAGCGGGGAGGCAGAGGCTCAAGAGGGGGTGGGGAGGACGGGGGTCAAGTGGATCGCACTGTCTGGATCAGTGCCAACCGGTGAGAGGAGGTGCTCCCCTTCCCCCAGAACTAGCTTTCTAGTCTCCAGGGGCTGTCGCGTCCCTCCGGTGCCCAGTCTGCCACCGACACCTCCCCGCCCCCCACCTCCCAGCCCAGCGGGAACCCGAGAAAGAAGCAGGAGCCGGCACGTTACCCCGTAACAACTCCAGGCAAAACCAGGGAACTCGAGCGCAACCTTCCCCAAGTCGCCGCGGGCGCCGCGCCCCTGTGCGCCGGGCTCCTGCCCGCCCGCCAGTTGCGCGGAGGGGCCGTGGAGCCTCGAGTCCCTCACGACGTGCTCTTCCTTCTCTACTCCCCCCCGGGGCCCCGAGCCACCTCTTTCCCTAAAATGGCTGCAATCTCAAGTGGAGGCGTCCCCTGACCCCGCGGAGGGGGGAGAGCAGAGTGGATGCTCAGGTGCCCATGACCCCGCGCCTCCCCCGGCGCGCACAAGCACCCCACAACCACACACACTTAACTTTGATGACTGTGCAATGCAGTCTGGCTGC
The DNA here is from genome assembly GCA_037038555.1 of Rhynchonycteris naso. Lineage (NCBI taxonomy): Eukaryota > Metazoa > Chordata > Mammalia > Chiroptera > Emballonuridae > Rhynchonycteris > Rhynchonycteris naso. Next base: position 301,847,952 of record CM072996.1, read on the forward strand.
ATCGTGCCCTCAACGCTCCCCGCTGCTGGCCTCTAGGTGTGCATGTTGGTGTGACGGGGGTGGGCGGTGGGGGGCAGGGAAGCTGGGGGTAGACTCCGGAAGGGGGGGCGTGGAAGCAGATGGGTGTTAGCGGCCACTGGTAACCTGGAGAGGCAGGCTTGTGCTCAGGTTCTAGGGGTGCAAAAGCTATTCTGGGAGCCAGAGCGAGAAACAGTGAGGTAAAAATGCCTTTTAATTAAATAACTGTTGTAGTCTGCTGCCCCCACCGCATGTTTGGTGAAAGTCTACAGGCATCTGTCATTCCCAAACTACACGGGGAAGTGGAGCTGGAGTCGAGGGAGGAGAGATTTGTGTGTGTGTGTGTGTGTGCGTGCGTGTGTATGTGTGTGTGCATGTGTGTACGCGCGCGCCCGCGCGCGCTCCGCGCGTTCATGTCCTGGCTGGGGAAAGTTGGGGCCGGAGGCGAGGTGAAGGAGCAATGGTTAAAGGCACAGCAACTCGGTGGACGGTCCAGGGCGCGGGGGATCCCCAGGCTGGCGGAGCGCGCGCCGCTGGGGCGGGGGGGGGGGGGGGAGCGGGCCGGCGGGGATGGGTAGTGTGGAGGAAAAGAGCTCATTTCAGTCCGGCTCGCCGTGGCGTCTCTTCTTCCCAGCCCGCCCGCCGCACTCGGGGGCTCTGGCGCGCTCCCTCCGGGGCCCGCGGCTCAAAGCGCTCCTGCGAGCTCCTCGCAAAAAAATCCAAGAACAAAACAACTGAAAAACGTGCTCCGCCACTCCGGCATCACCACCAGCTTTCAAAAAAACGGAAATCGCCAAACTAGCAGTTGCCGGGTGAAGACCTGGCGTCTCCGGCGTGGGCTCGCCAGAAAGCGCCGTGGCCATCCGAGTGAATAATACATAAGGGCGTCTAGGGAGCCTTGGAGAGGTTCCTGCCGCCGTGGCAGCAGCAGCGGGAGACGGCGGCGAGCTCTGGCCAGACCGCCGGGCCTCCGCCGCGGGTGGGGGCGTCTGGGCCGCTCCTGGGAAGTGTGCCGGCGGCCCTGGGGGTGTGGAGCTCAGGGTGGAGCAGAACGGCGGCCCAGACTCGTAAAATGAGGGTTCTGGGCGAGGCAGCCTGGAAACGGGAGGCCCCGGTATGAGTAGAAACTTGCAGGAATCCCAGGGTGGTCGCGCCAGTGCTGGAGTTGGGAGGCTTGGGTAGTTCTCTGGCTGCCGGTGGCCCGAGCTGGGGCCTTTCTCCAGGCCAACCTGCTGGGTCTGGCTGGGCCCGGATGCCCTCCACGCCTCCGCGTGCGTGCTTCTGATTACCCGGAGCCAACGACCCCTCGGGTTCTGCAAACTCCAGCTCTCTCCAGGAGCGGTCGTCCGCGCACCTTTGTGTGTGTGTGTGTGTGTGTGTGTGTGTGTGTGTGTGTGTGTGTGTGTGTGTGTGTGAGTGTGATTGTCGATGAGTCAGAAACCAGCCTCTGCTAGCCTTTAAGGACTGAAACCCGTAGCAAAGGCTTAGCCCACGCACCCGGCGCGAGCCCAGTGGGGATTCAGAATTCCTCGGCAGCGCTGCGCCGCCGCGCTGCGCGGCCCCCAGTCCTAGAGTCAGATACGTTAGGATAAGTTTCTCAGCATATTTCTCCGACCCGCACCTCGGGGCCGCGAAAAACGGTCACTTAGTTTTCCTCCGAAGGAAGACAGGAAAGAGACTTGGATGAGAAAGCACGCAGTTATACAGCTTTCCAGCGATGGGAGGACGAGCAACATCTTTAGTGAGATAGGAAACAAGTCGTTGAGAGCGTTTAAAAGCTAAGGGCTGCGGCCAGCTATTGCAAGACATGCAATCGCGTACAAACTCCTTGGAAACCAAAGGATGTGGACGAGAGGCAGGGGTGAGGGGCAAGGTTAGAGTAAAAGAGGCAAAACAGAGAAAGGGGTGAGGGCAGCGTTTTAAAAAGAAGAAAACCGTTGGTTTCTTCGGGTAAAGTTAGTTAAACTTGATTTGGGAAAGCATTGTCTTTTCCCACCAAAGGCAAAATCTTTCTTCTAGAAAGGGCGCCTCTTGTTGCTAAAAAATAACGGAAAGAATTTCTGATAAAGCAGCTAGCGCTGCTCTGTGGAGGGTGATTAGCTTACAGGCTGGTATTGGGTGGTGTGTTGCTTGTAGTGCAGGGGAGTTGTATGGTGGGGAGAGGGAGATCATTGAAAGGATCGATTCCTTCTTCCAGTGGTGCGGTATGAACTTTAAGGTAAAGTACAGAAACAAATGAGTGATGCACATCAGTAGGGAAAGATGCCCTCAGTGCTATAGAAGCTTTCATCTCTGGGAGTGCGTGCAGCCAGGCAGTGGATGGCACAGGGATTTGAGGTTTCCTATGCAGCCACATCCCCATTTCCAGGGATGAAGAACACATGGGCATAAGGACTAAGGTTCTTAGTGATTCCGAGTTTGCATGGCAGCGTTTGAGCATGATGGGCAAATGACTCAGAAACCTACACCCAACTGTTCCTACAGAGGAGAGAAAAAAAAATAAGCAAAACAAAAGTAACACATAAAATCTCATCTTGGACTCTGGGCAGGGCTGCTAGGCAGAGGTCTGGGCCAAATTTGAAAAAGCAGGACTTATTCATGATTTTTTTACCTGAATTGCTGCCAAAAAGCTCACAAATTCTCCATTCCCTAAAAATAGCAATGTTCTTCAAATATAATTTGTTTACTCCACCTCAATTAAAAATAAAACCCTCTTCCTACTGTATAAAGTGCTTATGAAGGTAAGGGTTGCCTGCACTAAAAAAAAAAATCAAGCTTTTTATTTCTAGATCAATATGATGTGCTCTCAACATCTAATACCATGTAAAAGGAGCCTGTTTACAACATCAATAGCAGGCAGGCATGTCTCCCTAAGAAGCTCTCTTTCCTGGAATCACAAGGCATTTTTGATTACTTTCATTTTCACAAGAAACCTGATTATAACACCTCTGGTTATAAACAAGCAAGTGATAAAAATAACAAAAATGGGGGTTCTTTATAGAGAGACCTGTGCATTTGGGAACAACTTGGGTGTTTATTCATTACTAAACACACACACACACACACACACACACACACACACACACACACACACAATAACAAAACTCAAGCATGAATCATCATTGACTGGAAGGCTTTTAGTTATTTTGTGGCGTTTCGTTATTAAAGCTGGTGGTGGTGGGGATTGGGGTGATTTTTTGGGAGAGAGCCAGTGTGTATTAGAGCTGAAACTGCATCTGTTACCATTTAAAAACTGGGAAATTCCATCTTATATCTGAGTAGACCTTGTTGTAGATATTTTGCAACTACTTGCCAATGAGCAAAACATACCATAGTGGGGGGGCAGGCATCTGCTTAGGTGGAATTTATTTCTTCAATTAGAATGAAAACCCCAATTAAAGCGTGTATGCAAAATGCCTCTGATTTGGCTCAGTGCAGCATACAACAGACCATTCTTTAATTTACAGTTTCACGCCTAGGGATGGCAGCAGTGCAAGCTTCTGAACCCAGCCTCATCCTTTTATGTTGTGCTTTTCAACCTGCAAGTCTCTCCCCTAGTTGTTGAAGCTTTCTGTCTCTGTCACGAAGCGGGCTGCAGAGTGGTCATTACTGCTTGCAGTTTGGACCTAGGTCACCTTATGCGTTGTCACTATGTAAGCCCAAATCGAAGCAGGCCAGGTTTGTATGATGTGGAATCAATCAATTGAGAATGAAAAATGGAGCCAATTAACCGACTGCTTGGGTGTCTGTGAGGCCAGACACCTGACTTGATTCACCTGATTGACCAGTTTTTTTGGTTACTGGGTAGCTTAACCTGAGTATGTATGTGTGTCTATATCTATATCTATATCTATATCTACGTCTATATCTATATCTATATATCTCTTTATATATATATATAACATTATCAACCAACTTAACTATAATTTTTTCTTTTAACTTTTCTTTCTCTCCCCAGCCCCTGGCCACTCCACTGAGTTTTCCAGACTAGAACTATAAAATGGCATCCTTCTAAGGCAGTAGTTCTTAACCTTTTTTGAGGTACTGAACCCACCAGTTTCATATGCACATTCACCGAACCCTTCTTTAGTGATAAATAAAATATGATTTTTTTTCCAAATTTAGTTTTGCCGGTGCGAGACTAGAGTTGCTCAACTTGGCATTGCATATCATGCAGATAGGACGCTGACTCCCATCCCGTTCCGTGATACATGTGAATCCATGTTGTACATATTCGTCCGACCACTTTCTTTCTTTGCTCGACATATTTAGTATGGATTAAAATATTAAGAAGGAAACCACACGACATACAACTACGACAGCCGTTGACTACTGCGCGCACTAAATTCCCCGCAGCACTGGTTGGCCAAGCAATGTAACGTGATCCTCTGCAGCAAGTGATGGCCAAGCGGGGCGTGTCATCACGACTTTACACAAGTGTGTCTTTACCTCACGACTTTACACAAATGTGTCTTTACCTCCGTGGCAGAGGCTTCTCCGAACCCCTGAGAGCGACTCATCGAACCCCTAGGGTTCGATAGAACCCAGGTTAAGAACCACTGTGCTAAGGAGACATGCTACCTTGTCAGAGTAGGCAGTGTCTGTTTTGAAATCAGCCCTGGACTTTTGTTAGCCAGTAACTGTTATTCTTTGTCCTCACTCTGTCTTTTCAAGCAGGATAGATGTTTCAATGCAGAATCATTAATGGATGTGGGTAAGTTGTTGAAAGCTTGTGCTGACTGCCTTTTTTTTTTTCTCTTTCCTATGGCTTGGTGCTGCTTTCATGCATATAGAGAGCCAGAGCAGAAAGCAGCCCACTGGGGAGCCCTTCTTTTCCATCCTATCCAAGGACTGGAAAGAATTTAGTATTTTCCCCCCTCTTTTCTGGGTATTTTGTAATTCTTAAAGTGGTAACAATGTTTGGATCTGTGGAGATGAGCCAAGACTTGGGCATGCCCTCCATTTACAAAGTTGTTAGAAAGCCAATATTTCAAAGTTCAAAAAATAGAAACTGGGTTTCTCTACATTATAAATATTTTTATTTTCCTGAAGATGTATTATGAACAACAAGATAGTTTTCAGGTGTATTTACATATATTTTTTTGACTTTCATGTTTTTTAGAAAACCACCTATAAATCTAGCTAACCTAACCCCAGACAGTTTTCCCAGTATTGGGACAGGAAAGTAAGAGACTTGTAATAGCATGGGGGTTTACTGGGGGTTTCCTAGTAAGGCTAGCTTTTTTAAGGCACCAACTTAAAAATATCGTTTGCTTTTCTTTATAAAGTTCTGTGAACCTAAAGCTTGGGAGCCAAAGGGCAGTGACAATAGCTACTGTTTACCAATGATGTTGCAAACACTGGACAAGTATTTGACCCATTTAATCTCCATTGCAACATATAGGATAGGTACTTTTATTTTTCTTCCAATTTTATAGATGAGGAAAAGAAGGCACAGAGAGTACCTGGCCTAAGATCTCAGTGGTATTGAGTGGCAAGAATGGACTCTCCTCTAGACAGTCTACTTTCAGAGCCCAAAGTATGAACTTACTGTTTACAGTTTGCTGACTGTCACTGCATCATAAAGATGTCATGTGGTGCCCTGGCTGGTTGGCTCAGTGGTAGAGTGTTGGCCTGGCATGTGGAAGTCCCGGGTTCGATTCCCGGTCATGGCACACAGGAGAAGCGCCCATCTGCTTCTCCACCCTTCCTCCTCTCCTTTCTGTCTGTCTCTCTCTTCCCCTCCCGCAGCCAAGGCTCCTTGAAGCAAAGTTGGCCCGGGCGCTGAGGATGGCTCCATGGCCTCCACCTCAGGCGCTAGAATGGCTCCCTGCAAGGGAGCAACACCCCAATGGGCAGAGCATTGCTCCCTGGTGGGCATGCCTGGTACATCCAGGTCAGGTGCATGATTGCCTCCCCACTTCTAACTTTGGACAAATACACACACACACACAAATGACATGTGGCTACATGTATGTTTTCAGCAAGTTCATGATGGTGTCATTCATTTGCTAGCTTTATTAAATAGTGAAGATCTTTGTTGGCCAACTTTGCCCTTTATTTTTTTTTCTTTTCTTTTTTTTTTTTCCAACTTTGCCCATTTTTTAAAAATTTATTTAATTAAATATAATTCTCTGGTGATCTTGACCTGTGGTGGCACAGTGGATAAAGTGTCGACCTGGAATGCTGAGGTCACTGGTTTGAAACCCCACACTTGCCTGGTCAACACACATATGAGAAGCAGTTACTATGAGTTGATGCTTCCTGCTCTTTCCCTACTCCTGTTCTCTCTCCCTCTCTCCTTTCTAATAAATCAATAAATGCAGTCTTAAAACAAATAATTCCCTGGTGAATCAACCATAACTACGTGATGCCTTTCTTTCTTTAAAACATTTTTTTTTTTCTTTAATTTTACTTTGGAGAGATTAAGGGAGAAAGAGAGAGAAACATTTTTTTGTTGTTTTTGTTGCTGTTCTACTCATTCACACATTCCCTGGTTGATTCTAACATGTACCTTGACTGGGGATCAAACCTGCAACGTTGGCATGTTGGGGTGATGCTTTACCTAACTGAGCTACCTGGCCAGGGCTCACTCTTTCTTTTCTTGGTGCTGCACTACATGGTTGAATTTGCCATTTTTTATGGTTTAAATGGTTGATGAAGTTTGAGAGACAGATAGAGTCTTCAGATTGGAAACTCCCAACATCCAAGAATTATGATATATGGAAGGCTCATTTCAAATGTAAATAACACTGTACAGTAGAAATACAACCTTAAGATTCATTAATGGAGTAATTTATATCACATGCAACAAGACCCTACCATATATATATATATATATATATATATATATATATATATATATATATACACACACACACACACACACATATGTTTTGAGGCATACATTCACATTCATAAGCAGATGTTTTTGGTTTGCACTGTATATCTTTGTGCTCACAATTTAATCCAAAATTTACCTTTCTCATCCTGGCCATGGTATTATAAGTGTTGTCTCCCATACGAAATCATGCACCTAACATTTATGTTCACCAACTAATGGTGGTTCATCCCTCATATTCATATCTTCCAAAATATAGGGGAGGGAAAAGATAAATGTCAGTAGTTACAGCAGAACAGCCTCGGAGAAGGGGACAGAGAGACTCTGGCGGGTTCCCCGTTGTTCCTGTGGCCCTGGCGGCAATGCGAAAGTGCAGGCTTCGCACTGGAATGAGAACGGGGTCACCTCCCCTTTGTAGTCATCATCAAGAAAGCAGAACTTCCTTCCAGAGCGACCATAGGAAATCAATGCTCACGCTGCCAGTGAAGAGGTGCATGTGGGCAGCAGACAGCATTAAATAAAAGGGCAACAGAAAAGTGATTGACCCTACAAGGCAGCGGGACTTCTGGGTCCCTTCAGAGAATTTATGTTTTCGCTATAAAAATGATATTTAAATATATTTTTTTTCTTTTGGATTATATGTTTGAAAAATAGAAAACGAAACAGGAAAAGAGACAATTCCGTTAGGTGATGATGTGACTACCTTTGCACTTGGAGGTGGTTATTTAGGGAAAGCACGGGGTGTGGAACAGGGTACCAGACTCCACCTCCCCTTAAATTTCTTGTTAATGAGAATTGACCTGATTTGTTAAAGTGGCGGCTTTCTGTTTGTTTTCCACAGAGGGTGAGCTCGCTGTGGGGGAAGGCTCACCTTGACAAGAAGGTGAGGCAGAGAGGTCCTCACACAGGTGAGGCTCTTGGTGGGGGACGGGTTGATGGCCAAGGTGAAGGGACACGGAGGTGTGGAAGGTTAATGAAATGTGGAAAAGCAGGCATGCCATTGTAACATGCTTCCCCTTTTACAGTGCACTTCTTAGTGCTTTGTGAGCACATCTTCCTGTAGATTTGAAATATAGAACTGCAGGTAATAGCTAAGGGGCAAGGTGAATGTCTGGCTTATATCTGGGAGAAGACCAAACATCTTGTCATCTCTTGCCTAAAAGAGTATGAGAAAGTATGTTAGTTGTGTAACAATAAAACAAAGCAAGCAAGCAAAAAGAAAAAAAAAAAAAAAAGACACAAAGAAAAAGAAGACTCACCAAAAAGCTCTACCACATTTTGCTCCAGTTTTATTATTTCCAGTAGCAGTTTCGTCCCTAATGTTAACAATGAATGATGATGATTCTGTAGTTTCGTTTACAGCATAAATTAGCGTTTTGTTTTCTGTTACAGCTTTTGAATGAGGAATTATAATGTATAATTTGCTGAAAATAGATGTTATCATCTCTTAGGATGAGAACAACCACATAAACTTGAACAAATGATAAAAATGGAATCAATTACATTTCAAATGGAAGTAGTTTACAAACCTCCAAATACAAAGTGGCAGTAGTAGCTGGTTATTGTAACAAATAATTAGTTTTTTTAAACAACATTTATTGAATTCCATTGATGATTTTGGTAATTGTTCATAGTCGTCTGTGGCCCTCCCTCTTCCAAAATGAAATGTGGTGTGGAATGACTGCATTTTATAAACCACACCGTGCCTCATTATTTAGTGTTGCCACCAGAGAGTTTACTTATTTGTGTAACAGGAAAACGTCAAATTGAATAAGACGATGTCACCAAACCTGAAGTTGGTGGCTTAAGATAAACACCCATCAGCTGATGATCAAGAGTGTTTTGAAGTCCCCCCAAAAGAAAAGAAGCCAGTCGTCAAAATGGGTTTAAGGATATGTTGAAGGGGGAAACATTTTACATGATTTAGCAGATAGACAGGATGTATATTTTTCCCTCAGCAAGAATGAATATCTCTGTGCCTCTCCCAGCACTCTCCTCTTCTCTGGTAACCCTTGTCCCTTGTTTTATTGTTGTTTCTCATAACTCTGAGCTCCCGGTGGATTTAACAAGCTCCTTGTGGGCAGAAACCCCATCCTTGGTCCTGGATCCCTGTCCTGCCTACCCGGTAGTAGACAGACAAACAAATGTGTTGGATAAATGGCTGAAATTTCAGAAAACAACTTCCATAACATAATAGGCCTCACTCTATTGTTCTTTATTCCATCTCTTAGGATGATGAGGACAATTCTGCCATGTCATTTTTGAAAGTGGAAATTTGACTCGGAGAATAAATGAATCCAGCCTTCAGTTACGCCTCCCCAGGGAAGGACACGATTGGTTTACTAGAGGCTCATCAGACCTCTTAATTTTTTAAAATGAAAAATGATGAAGTATATATTAAATAAATAAATTCAGAAATGATAAAGAAGAAGTGAGGATCTGAGGCTTCTTAATTTTTGTAAAGTTTTTTTTTTTTTTTGGTAACTAACATGCTGAGTGGGTCATTCATTTTTGATTATTTCTAAAAGATTAATCCATTTCTTTAAAGTTAATATGCAAAGAAATATGTTCAACATCACTTTATTTTTAGATCCCACAATTTAGTCTGAAACAAATCAGTGGTGCATTATAAACACGCAAGAATGTATCTAATGACAGGAGTCAGGCTGAACAGATGCTAAAAAATATGCTTCGTGTGATGTCGCTGGAGCTGCGGAAGGGAATAGGAAAAGAAATCTTTAGAAGTTGGAGGGCTTGTGAGGTGAACACTATGGAGATTCTCACCCATGGAATAGGCGTGTGTGCAGTTCAGAGCAGAAGGCACTCTACTTGCTCCTGCATGAAAGTAGGAGATATCCATCCCTAGAATAGTTAGAAGGATTAAATGAGACCTTGGACATGGGAAGACCTTTGTGATCGATGAGTCAAGGGCCGAGTCAATGTTAGGTCTTATCTGTCAGCCCTCATATATTTATAGAGTACCTACTGAGGTGGCAGCCTCGCAGAGTGCCTGGCATTGCCACAATGATAATAGAATCCATGTACTGAACACCGGCCGTAATATTCTAGAAAACGTTTTAAGTGCTTTACATGGACTAACTCATTTAATTATCATGATAGCTCTAAGAGGTGGGTGCTGTTATTGGTATTACTTACGACCAGTGAGGTAGTGGAGTTACAGAGAGGTGAAGGGATTTAACCAGGATTTTTATCGATCGTGTCTGGCTTCGATGTCCACATTTTAACCATCATGCTAGGCTGCCTTCAGGTGGATGAACTGATGGATGGCCGGGGAGCATCAGAGATAAATAAAATACGCTGTCTCTAACATGGGTATGAGTTTCAAGCAGAGCCTTGCCAGAGGTGAGAGGATGATTAGCTTTCTTACACAGGGCATGGGCAAACATAGCTTTATAGTTGTGAGTTCACGGAAACACAGTTTATCCTTGTAGCATTATTTATTTACTACTGCATTATTTATTTGCATTACTGCCATTTACAGAGAGCTGGAAAACAACTTTTGCCCATGCCTGTGTGCTTTAAAAAAAGAGCAGATATTATTGCTGTGGTCATTTGGACCCAGGGGAGTTCTCTTTCAGCTGGAAGAATCCCAGAAGGCTTTAAGAAGGTGACAGCATTTGATGTGGGCTTGAAAAGTGGGGAGGATTTGAGCAGGTGAGAGGTAGGGTTGGAATGGGGATAGGAGGCATTTGGGCAGGAGGAAGGCACAGGAGGAATTTGTCAAAGAGTTGTCTTGAAGAGTTGTTCTTTTGTGTTGCTGATGTTTTTCATTGAACAAGATTTACTGAGCATCTACAGGGTGCTTGTTCTTGCCCTCTGGGAGCTTGAATTTAGTAGGGGAGACATAATCACATGATACATATAACGTGTACAGTAGTCCTCCCTTGTCTGCCAGGTGTCCATTCCAAGTTCCCCCGTCGTTGCCTGAAACCATGGACAGAATCCAACCCTATAGATACTATGTTTTTTCCTCCTAGACACACATACCTATGGTAAAGCTTACTTTATATATAAGGCACAGCAAGAGATGAACACCAACAATAATAAAACAGAACAATTACAACAATATACTGTACTAAAAGGTATGTGAATGCGATCTTTCCCTATCTCTCAAAATAGGTAACCACTGATTTGATGACCCAGTTGGCTACCAGGTGACTAACTTATAGCATGAATACACTGGACGAAGGGATGATGCGTCCCTGCTCAACGGTGTGGGATTTCATTGTGCTACTCAAGACAATGTACCGTTTAAAAGTATGAATTACTTATTGAATTGTTTATTCCTGGAAATTTTCTTTTATTATTTTGAGACCACAGTTGTTGGTGGGTAACTGAAACCATGGAAAGACAGACCACAGATAAGGGGGGACTACTGTATATAAATCCTTTTGTATCTATATCCATATATATATATGCATTTCAATCTAGTTATCATGTGTCTGTCTCTCTGTCATCTATCTATCATCTATCTATCTATCTATCTATCTATCTATCTATCTATCTATCTATCTATCTATCATCAATTTATCTGACCTATCTATGCATCCACCCATCCATCCATCCACCCACCTACCCTCCTATCTATCTACCTACGTACTGTTATCTCCTTTAAACTATATACATTGCCAGGAAAGAAAAATAAAGAATGAATATAGAGACTAGAACAGATCATGGATAGGGTCTGCCCTACTTACTGTTTCAAGTTTGGAAATTTCCAATTGGGGACCTGCAAGGTGAACGCCCAGCTCTCCCTTGCTGGCATTGACTCTCCTGCTGGCAGCGTCCTCCTTCTCTCTTACAGAGCAAGGGGAAGGAGCGGCAGAGTGGGATCGCGGGAGTTAGTGATGTTGATAGGAGAGTTGTTTTCCTCCCCGTTCTGTCTGTCACAAGCAAGCTAGGAAGCTTTCAGACTTACTTGGAAGTCAAGATCCTTGATTCATTTAAATCTGCTCTGTTGACAATGTCAAGAGAACGGGTGAATTAGTAAGTCAAACGTAAAGTCTTATTTGGGATCTTATTGTACTTCAATAGATTACATTTTCTGGATTACAATTAGTCACCCGAGCTGTAGAGTGAAATAACGTCTGAAGTTCGGGGCACACTCTGGGGCCCACGCAGCAGCGCTAATGAAGTCTTTCATTTCTTTCTTCATGTGATGTCCCGGTGAAAGGGTTACGTTGCTTTGTGAACAGAGCAAAAAAAAAAAAAAAAGAAAGAAAAAAAGAAAAGAAAATTATAAAAGGGAATAGAATCATCTTTACAGTGTTAATCAAAGGCTTGTTATTTTAAGAAGTAGGACTCCATTGCTAATTGATTTTTTTGACCCTGCTGGTAACAATTGCATTAGAAATAGTTTTAAATTATTTCCTCCATTAAACAGGTCTTAAAGAACGAGTTGCTAGCAAAAAAAAAAAAAAAAAAAAAAGGCTGATTCTTTTATTACAAGTATTAAAATAAATACTGGGTCATTTCCCCAAATTTTGACCATACTCATTCTTTTCCTGTACTAATATACTGCTCACAAAAATTAGGGGGTATTTCAAAATAAATATGAAGCACATTAAAAAAAAAACATTTGATTTTTTTTTATTAAGCAAGAACATCAGAAAAGCAAATGACAAGTCAAAGAAAGCTGTTCGATTATGCAAATGAGATGCAAAACTAACTTTTATTTCATTGGTGAAAAGGCACTACACAAAAGCCTGAAAGTACTGGGGTATCTGCACGTTCCCTGATCCTCTAATTTTTGTGAGCTGTATTACGATGATGTTTGGGGAGTGTTTGTAAACTGTAAAGTGCTCTTAGTCATTACCGTTATGGTGAACTGGAGGGCTTCTATTCTGAGAAGAGAGGCAGACCATGTCTGTTATAGCAGCATTGAGTGCAGACCCAGAAATAAAGTAAATGTAAATAAATATACAATATGCTTGCTTTGGTAGTTATTTTAAAAATACAGTGATATTAAGTATTTGCATTGTGGCACCTCCCTGCAGGAACAGAGACAAAATCTATAATAAATCTCTGCCTTCTCTTTCATCGATTCCGTCAGTTGACCTCTCACTGCGTTCCGAACAAGCGTGGACCGAGGTCACTACAGGCTAATGAGTCCTTCCCCAAGTATTACTTAGTTATTTAAACCAAGTAATTAGAGAATATTCTCTAAAAGGAGAGCCTTCAAAACCACCGGCTTGTCCCTCTTTCCTTAAGAATTTAGGGAAAGCGCCTCATCTTATCTTTGGGCCTATAGGGAATTTATGAATGTAGCAAGCACTGCTTGAATGCTAGCTGTTAATAATTCTTTTACGCCTGTATTGTATCTAGAGTAAATAGCTACAGTTTGCTTTGTCTTACTTGTTTTATAAATACCTTAAAAAGCAAAACAAAACATTAGTTGCATCACCTAGAATGGTGATTTTCAACTGGTGTGCTGCAAGAATTTTTAAAACATACAATACCTGTTTAGTCAGGGGTGCTGACTTCTTTTCTTAGGTTGCCAAATTAAAAAAAAAAAAATGACAACAGCCTACACAACAAAAGCTGCCCAGTGTGAATGAGTCAAAATGATACCTATTTTTTTTGTCAGATTGGCAAAAAATATATTTTGTTGTGTGTTGCAGAATTTAGTAATTAGTTTATGTGTGCCATGAGGTGAAAAAAGCTAAAAATCACTGACCTAGAACCTTAAATGCAGTGTAGGGCACGACTCCCGTTCTCAGGTAGCATGCTCATGACTTTTCCAACACTGCTTTTGGATACAAGGTCCGTTCACCGCATACTCCCTTTCCCGAAGTCTTCCTTTGCTACGGTTTGATTCTTCCCTAAGAGAGTGCATTTGGGGGTGGGGGAGCAGGGGCTGTTTGCTGTGTTAGACCCAGAGGAGCTGTGGTCATTGATGCTTCCAGAACATTGCTTTGCCACTATCATACAAAACCATACAATACGATCCCTGTCTCCCCAGTGAATTCCCATGAACTATCCTTCCTTTCTCCTGCTGTCTCTTCCTCTCCCTGTCGCTTCTCCATGACCCCTGAGGACTCAGACACTGGATCACATCTCTCTCTCTCTCTCTCTCTCTCTCAGCTCTCTCCCCCCAGGGCAATCTTCAGCATTTGTCCCTAGAGGACATACCCAATGGCTTTAGCTTTAAAGAGTGCAGTACTTTGTCCCCCACCAGGTTTCAATAGCCCACTCACATGTCCCACACCATGGCCTCATCCTTTGGAATGTTCTAGAACTTTAAACTGCAATATAACTATGATTATAGCTTCATAGCTTTTCAGTTCCCTCACCCATTTATTTCCAATATCTTTGACCCCTTTCTTTGTTTCCTCGTTCATTGCCAGTACCTTTACCCTCTCTCCTTTTTTAACCAACCCCGTGGCCATGACATATCACTTTAACCAATCTCTTGCCAAAACCTCAAAGCCCGTATTCTCTCGACTTTCTATATCTGTCCACAAATTCCAGCCTTGGGTTAGCCCGACCAACTGCCTTGTTTGCTTCTGCGTGCAAGCTGTTGCCTGCTGTCGGAAAGACCCAGTCATGCCAAGGAATGCCATCTAATTTTATTGTCCCCAAATTCAGCACTATTTAGTAAGCCTTACACGGGTCACCAGGCTCACTCACTGTTCATAGCTGTAGTTGCAGACACTGCCTACTGTTCTCAACTCCCTTGCCTACCACTGGCCTGCTTCCCAGGTGAGGACTCACGTTGCTGAAACCCTTTTGGCAATGACTTCATAATTCTCAGGTGCTATGGACTCTTATTAGCCATATATATATATATATATATATATATATATATATATATGTATGTATGTATATGCATATGTATACACACACACACACACACACACACACATACATACACTTTGCCTCTGTTGAGAAATTTCTTTGACTTTGGTGACATCTGTCTTTCATCATGTCTGTTCTTCTCCCTCATTGACCCTCTTGCTTTGCCTGACCTTTAATGCGCTGTTCCTGGGCCTCCAACCTGGATCTCCCCTGCTGTCACTCCATTCTTGAACTCTGTGGGAATCCACCCTGCATACGAATCAGTCCCATGACTGTCTTTCAGGTTTGTATTTACAGGCAAGCCATCTCTCCCGAGCGACAGAGCTGTTTAACCAGCCCCAGTTGACAGTCCCATTGATATCTCAAGCACATTATGTCAAAGAATTCCTTATCCAGTTTGCATCATTCTGAGTTTCATATCTGGGAAAATGGTGCCAATATTCACGCTATATTTCAGTTGTCTTTCGCAGTGTACCAAAAATTTTGTGGCCGAAAACGACAAGCATGTGTAAGAGCACAAATGTGCTGGTGAGGGATGTGGGCTGAGCTAAGCCATGCGGTTCTTCTGTTGGATCTGGCTGGGTTCAGTTATGTCTGCAGTCACCGGGCAGTTGAGAGCCTCACTCCTGTATCTGGCAGATGGCTGGTAGTTGGCGGTGGCTGTGGGGCTAACTGAGTCACGTATCCATGTGTCCATGGTCCAGCCGGCTAGCCCAGGCTCATTCACACAGTAGCAATCACAGAATTCTCATGAAAAGCAAGAGAGAAGAAGCTGTAAGATCTCTCAAGGCCTATGCTCAGAACTCCTACAACACTTCTGTCTCGTTCTGTGGGTCAGAGCAACTCACAGGCCAGCCTGGATGCAGGGAGCGGAGAAATAGGTTTTACCTCTTGATGGGCGGAGGTGCAAGGCCATGTCACAAAGACATGCAGGTGTGGGGTGAGGGTGAGGGTGAGGGGGTGAGGTGGATGGGCTGAGTGGGAGGGAAGTAGTGGCCGCTTTTATAATTTGCTACACTCATGATTCAAGTCAACCTGCATCTCTTGCTTCCCTTCTTCCTTCACTGGTATCAGTCACCAAGGCGGCTCAATCACACCTTTACAGTAACTTGTTTATTTGTTCTTATCTTCAACCACTGGGCTAAGTACCGCTTAAGCATAATCTCGGTGTTAGCGGGCTAGTATGGCTCTTACAAAATACTGTGGACTGGGTGGCTTAAACAACAGACGTTTGTTTTCACAGTTTTACAAGTTTGAGCTCAAGCTGTCAGCAGGTGCGTTCCTTCTTTGGGCGACAAGGGAAGGACCCACTCCAGGTCGTTCTGCCTGGCTTGCAGGTGCCTGTCTTCTCTGCATTTCTCCACATCGTCTTCCCTCTGTGTGTGTCTGTGCTCAGAGGTCCTCTTCTTATGAGGATGCTACTCATACTGGGCCAGGGCCTACCCTAATAGCTGCAGTTTAACTTCATCACCTTTGCAAAGACTGTCTCCAAATACGGTCCCATCCCAAGGTACCTGTGGCTGGTACTTGAACATGAATTTTTTGGGGAGACATAATTCAGCCCATGACAACCTCCCTCCACAATACTCCACCTCATTCTAAAATAGCAGTACTATACTGGTAGGGTAGAAATCGTAGGCTCTTTGTCAGGGTTGTTAAGGCCAAGTGATAATATATTTTTTGTCATTATTTATATTTTTTAAATCATTTTTTCATTTTTCAGTTCCATTTCACACACAATGTTATATTAGTTTCAGGTGTATAACCCAGTGGTTGGACATTCTGTAACTTACTAAAAACCATTATTATTATTATTATTATTATTTTACACCACAGTTTACATTCAGTACCATTCCACACCCGTTTCGAATGTATAGCAAAGTGGCGGAAAACCATGCACTCTACAGAGCAGTCCCCTTGCTGAATCCATACGTCATTATCTCAACATTGTTGACTATGTTCTCCATTCTGCATTCACATCTCTGTTTTGCCATTATTTTTTATGTCTTCCCCACTAGACTGTAAGCTCCATGAGGACAGTACACGTCTCATGTCTCCAGTATGTGGAATAGACCTCCAATATGCAGTGGTTAATTTGCATGAATGACTGCCTGCTTGAAATAAAAAAGTAACCTTAACTCTGGAAAATGGTCTTCCGGAAAAGTGGTGATCTCAAAATTTGTAATTTTGAAAAAGGTATTGCATTTTGTGTCTTAGTGTTTTTTGGCTGATTGTTAACAAGGAAGTGAGGTGATTCTAGCCTTTGCCCATTCAAATCATGTCACAACTCTTGCAAAATGGTTGAAGGAATGTGGTTAAGAGTCTAGAACTTCTTAGACTCATCTGTGCAGTTAGGACATGTTCTGTTAGCTAAAGAGAGACCTGATACCATATGGCAAATGACAGCAATGGTAGACTCTTCAGAAACAGTCGGCATTAGGATTTTCCAGTGAAGCAGTAGACAGGGGAGAGGGAGATGTTTTAAGAAATTAGTTCATGCAATTTTAGAGGCCTGGTCAGTCCAAAATCTGCAGTGTAGGTCAGCATGCTGGAGACCCAAGGAAGAGTTACTCTTCAAGTCTGAAGGCCATATCTGCTGGCAGAATTCTTGCTCAGGGGAAGTCAGTTTTTTGTGACTTCAACTGATTGGATAAGGCCCATCCACATTATGAAGGGCACTCTTCTTTACTCAGGGCTCACCCATTTAAATATTAATCTTATCTGAAAAATATCTTTTGCAGAAACATCTAGAATTAATATGTGACTAAATATCTGGGCACCATGGCCCAGCCAAATTGACACTTAAATAAACCATCACACAATCCAGCCTTCCTGCTCCTAAGAGGTTCTTCATGATTACAGAATGCAATAGCTGGAGTGTAGGCAGAAGGATTGGACTAAAATAAGTAAGCAGCTAACCTGTGTACATATGTAAAAGTTCTTGTTGAAAGTGGCATCATGGTCTTGCCTGATGTGGATGTTAGCCAGCGCTTGTAAAAGACAATCCATAGTCTAAAAAGAAATAGCCAAATGATTCTCTGTAGCTAAAGTGGCAAATATGATGAGCCCTGGCTGTTTAAGAAAACTTTATAATCCTTATTTTATGGTGAACTTAGTTCCAGTTGAGAAGCCACAACACAAATATAGATACAATATTCATTTTTATGCACACATGAAATCAAAGATTTTGGTATGTCCTGGGAAGAGGTATTCTAGATTAAACAAAATAATGAAAATCAAATAATTATTTGATTAGAAACCCAAGCTGAAGTGCAGAGTATTGTCCTTTACTATTACTCTTAGATCTATTCGTGATTCTAATCAAATTCCCTGTGGTTTCTGGTCTTTGAGCAGACTCGGAAGAGTTATGAAGAGAAATAATTGTTTTCTTCGACAACTATTGGATTCTCAGAGAACCTTTCATAACAGAAGAGGCCTTTGCAGGAAGTCATTGGAGGGGCTACAACAGGTGCAAAGCTACATTTCCATTAAGTCTTAAAAACAATTATTAGGGCGAGGAATTTGGAGAAAGCTATTCATTTTTTTTTCTTCAAATGGCCAAATATTCAGATGATAAAATATTGCCTTCAAAGATGTCTGTAGGCATCTGGCCCAGACTTAATCTGCAGTGTTTATGAAATCAAGGGAAGAGAGAAAGGTTACATGTAAGGATGAATGCGGCACCATTATTAACACTGTCATTGTGTTTACTAGTGAGGATCACCCTGGCTTCAGAGTCCTCCACTTTTACTGGGAAGAAAAGAATCTCTGAAACATTTATATCTTCCCAAACAGGTTTGTATAAGAATTCCACGTTGATCCAAATTGAAATCTATTCGTATAGACAGACATTCAAGAAGGAAATTCAAGTGCAGCCTAATGGCAGAGTTCTGGTATTTTACAGCTGGTGCCAGAAGCTACTAAGTTTCAGTTTTATGATCTGTAAAGTGGACATTGTAACATCTACCTTCTGAGGTTATTCTAAGAGTTAAATGAGATAATACACGTGCAAAGCTGAGGTCAGTGCTTGGCATTCGGGAAGCAACAGAAGCTACAAAGGAGAAAGAGGCCCAAACGACTAGCACATGTGAGTAGGTGCTAACCAGGATAACAAGAGACAATTGGGGGGGGACTATAACATCCACGTTACCCCATTTTTTCTCTGTCATCTTCTGGAGTTGTTCCCACAGACCACACTGGAGATGAGGTAAGTTTCAATAACATATTTTATAGGAAAAACACATTTATCCCTTTGTCAAGAAGGCTTATGTCCTAATACACGCCTGTCAGGCCATTTCTAGAAGGTTTGCTGTCTGCTTCAGATTTCAGTATTTTTGTTTTCCTCCTGCTTTGTAAACAAAATGGAAGAATTTGTCCATTTATTTGCAGGGGGAATAAAAACATGTAAGATCAAAGCACATTAGAAGGTAAAACTCCAGTATAATGTGATTCTTTAGAAAATACAATCCAATTATAAGAGAAAGGTAATATTCAGTTCTTTTTAGGTTGACCTATAATAAATGCAGATTGCTTAGGTATTTAACATGGAATGGTATTTCAAAACCAAACGGTGACTATTATTTCTATTATCAGTGGAAAAGTAATGTTAAGGTAGAAATTAGTACCTTGGGTTTATAAAGGGGGAAAAATAATCTTTTGAGCATAACTACCTGTAAAATTGTAACTCTGCATCCCAACCATTCTTTCAACAAGTATTTTGGAGGCTCTGGCACGTACCAGGCACCATTTGGGAACCTGGATAGATGGCAGTGAGCCAAGAAGAAGACCTTGGCTTTAGTGGGATCTATAATCAGGCAGGTGGAGACAAAATAAACATAACAAACTTAAATGCAGGCACAAGAGAATTTCTGAAAGCGATACGTACTATGAAGATTATTTTAGAAAAGGATGCAATGGGAGTGCCCGTGACAGGGACAGGGTGCACGTGAGGTGGAGGGGGTGTTGAGGCTGGGGGTGGTCAGGGGGAGGTCCCCAGTGGAGGTCTTGCTGGAGTTTCTGCAGACAGTGGTCCACAGGCCCCAAGTGGGGGGCACCGCCCACCGGGTGGCAGCTGGGTGAGTGAGGGGGTGTGGCCAGAGGTAAGGATAGAGGTTAGTGGAGCCCAGATTCCAAGAGACTGCAGGTGTAATGTGAGGAGTGTAGAACTAATTCTTCATGATATGGGTATCCTCTGGAAGCTTTTAAGCCAGGAAGGACTGTGGCCTGACTTACATTTTCAAAAGATCCCTCTGGCTGCTTTGAGGAAGGTGGGTGACAGCAGAGGCAAGAATGGATCGGGGGCAGCAATGAACCCTTGAGGGCTCTAGCACAGATGAGAGAGATGGTGGAGGCAGGGACTAAAGAAAGAGACTCATGAACCTTAACAAAGAAGAGTTGGGTTATGCTAACCGGTGTCACCCCAACATATTTAATTTTTTAAAAACCTAAATATTAAAAGAATAGAAAAAGAGTTTAGGCAGGCACCTCTGTTTACCAGCATGGTAAGGACAGCTGAGAGTTTGGTAAGAAATGCAAATAAAAAGTGGACTTTTTAGACATTATACTGCGGACAACCTCTTTGGGGCCCAAGTCCAGCCTGCTGTGTCATTCACAAGGTGTCGTCAAGTGTGGAGCGATGTTATATCTTGTTCTGAAGGAAAATAACGCTTGTTTGGGGGAGAAGGAGTGGTCTGAGAACATTTAGGGTGACAGAAATCAAGTAGCATGTTCAGGGGGATGCCCATGGGTTTTGGCGAGGGGTCGGATTCCGGGGGCGGGTGAGCAGTGGGCACACTCTGAGCATTCTCGTGAACCCTGTGGGGTTTTCACAAATAGACACCTGGCATGATTAAATGGGCAGGTCTTTGTTCTGTTGGGGGCCGTAGGGAATGACTGCCCAGTTTCTAGGGCTCCATGCTGAAGTCTGTAGGAGGCTCTGCTCATTGTCTTGGTTGTTTCCTGGGAAGGGATGTCTTCAGGGGCTGTTTCATGCCAATGTTCCCCCTCTCCCTCCCTCCCTCCCTCTCTCTTTCTCTCTCTCTAACACACACACACACACACACACACACACACACACACACACACACACACACCCCTTTGTGGATATTATATGCACCGCAAGGATTCAGATTCATCATGTGGAGCAGGGCCCGGCCCGTGCAGAGTCCGGATGAAGGCTGCTTGCCTTCAGTCTGAGCAGCCTTTTGCTCCCCTGACTCACGGGGCCTAAATTTCAGCTCAAATGGCTGCTGATCCTCTAAACCCCATCTCCCCATCCCCAACGGTGTTCATTCTCTGCCTTATTTTGTTTGGGTTTCCGGAAGGCAGTTCTGTTTGACTCAGCCCCTGGAGTCTCTGAGTGGTGGTGGCCGGGGATGGGCCCCTTGTCCACCCACTCAGCGGTGCTGGGAAGAAAATCAGGTCAATGACAGACGGGGCGGGGCGGCGGGGCAGCGGTTCTGTGAAGAAGAGCCCTGTTCCTTGCCCACAGCCTTGGGGCCACAGGGCAGTGCGGGAGGAGAGTGTGCCACGCGGATGGGAGAAGGCACTGTTGGTGCGGGGGCTGGGACTGTGTGTGTGTGTCCGGGGGGTGGGGGGTGGGGGAGAGGTGGTGGAGCCCTGGTCATATCAGAGCTGCTGCCCAGGGCAGAAGGGGTCTGCTCCAAATGCGATGGTCAGATGGTCACTCGTAAAATAAGGCAAAGATGTCAGCTAGTGCTCTGATAAATTCAGCGTTCCCATCTGCCTTAGTCAGTTTGGGCTGTTCAACCACAAACCTTTCTTCCTCCCGTCCTGGAGGCTGCGAGTCTGAGATCAGGGTGCCCGCATGGCCGGGTTCTGGGCTGCAGATGGGCCACCTTGTGTTGTGTCCTCGTGTGCCCAAGAGAGAGACTTCGGGTCTCTTCCTGCAGTTGTAACAGCACCGATCCCGTCATGGGGGCTGTACCCTCATGACCCAGTTACCTCCCAAAGGCACCACCTCCTGAAACCAGTACATTGAGAATTATGTAACGACTTTTTTTTTTTTTTTTTTTTTTTTTTGCGCGAGGAGGGAGGAGACAAAGGGGAGGGACAGAGTGCAGGGGGTGGAACCCGAGGGAGGAAGAACATGGAGAATTATGTAATGACTTTTGCTCTAATGAATGACAGCATGTGAATTTTGAGGGGACCTCACCTGTCTGTGCTGAGAGAGCCTTCCCTTTCATTCTGGCTGTAGGGGCTTCTCAGCGCTCTTCTGTCTGATTATTATGTTAAATGTATCTATTTCTCTTTCCTCCCTTGAGGGAATTAAAATATATAAGGACTTCTATAACTCAATAGCAAAAAAAAAAAAAAAAAAAAAAGAGAGAGAGAGAGAGAGAAAACGTAAAACCTAATAACCGGGTTTAAAAAATGGGCTAAAGACTGGAATAGACATTTTTTCCAAAGCAGACACGCAGATGGCCAATAAGGAAATGAAAAGATGCTCAACTTGACTAATCACCAGGGAAATGCAAATCGAAACCGCAATGAGATGTCACCTCACACCTGTCAGGATGGCTGTTGTCACAAAAACAAAGAGACAGCACGCTGTTGAGGCTGTGGAGGAATGTAGGTCCCCTTTCCATCCTGGCTCTGATGTGCACCAGGCGCCAGAACAAGGTGCTGTTGGGTGTTAGCAGGTGTCTTGAAAGAGACAGCTTCACCTCGTAGTCACTTCTGGGTGCTGGAATGAAAATGCCATAGACACAGGGGCTTCAGGGACAACCACTTACTTCTAGGTCTAGAGGCTGGAGGTCCAAGGTCAAGGTGCTGGCAGATTTGGTGTCTGAAAAAAACCCATTTCTTGCTTCTGAGATGGCTGTCCTCTCCATGAGTCCTCATGTGGCAAGAAACAAACATAAAAACAATAGAAGTCCCTGGGGTCTCTTATAAAGTCACTAATCCCATTCATAAGAGCTTCACCATCAAGTTCTAATCACCTCCCAAAGTCCCGCCTCCTACTCCCATCACCTAAGAGGTCAGGATCTCAATTTATATATTTATAAATGGGGGGTGGGCACAGGGTACATTCAGACCACAACAAATTGAAGTGAACCATTTAAATGATACTGAGTGATTATCTTTTAATTGGAAATCTCCTCCAGATTCTCAGTATATTATTTGGCAAAGGTGGGTAGTTCCCTCCTGCCCAATAAACCCGGAAATGCATAATGTTGAGGTTTCCTGATAGTTTCTTTGTCTTCCTCCCGGATTTGAGCACAAGCTACAGACTTGCTGGTCACCTCTGATGTGCTTTAAGTTCAAAGCTTAGCAAACACCAACACATTTCTTGAGAGGTTTGGGAGAACGGGATCCTATGGATGCAAATTGTTACTATTTTATAATAATAAACCCACTGCGGGTATTCTGAGCAGACACCCTGTCAAACACACTAATCCAGGACTGGCCATCTGGCTGTGTCATCAGGACAGACGAGAAGGAGTTGTCAAGATAGTGATTTTATATCCACACAGGCCGACTGACACATGAGTTAGGAAACATTTCAATAAAAGGCCAGTCAGAAAAAGGGGAACATATGAACCTTTAAGACAGAGAGACGAGTAGCCTTGAGCTCTGATTTCATGTTCACCCCGTGCAGAGGCGGATTTAATGGCAGGTACACCGGGCACGCGTCCCGGGCCCCGACTTCTGAAGGGTCCCGCAGTACCCCAACTTGACACTTTCTCCTAATGACACCAAGATTGGTTTCATATGTGCACTTTTAACATTAACAGTACATGATATCTTTTATTTTTTAAAAATATGGTTAACATGTATTTTTATTTTCTGTCTCTCTCTCTTTTTTTTAAGGGACCCAATATTTTCTTCTGTACCCGGGGCCTCAACCGACCTTAATCCGCCTCTGCCCCCATGAATGCCAATGACCGCTTAGGGTTGGGTCCCAGATGATGGGGGTGAATGTCTTGCCATTACCTGGGGCTTTGTGCAGGGTTGGCCATGTAGTCATGGGAGTGTTTTCTGGAGATGCTGAGAGGGCATATCAGGGCTGAGCTGACTACTTCAATGACAACCGCGGTTCGGTAGCATCAGGTTGGTGTGAGGCTGCCCGAGTAGCTGTCTCTCTCTTTTTCTCGGGCTGACGTACTCAGCTGCTCACCAAGTATTCACCCAGGTCACTGCCTCTTCAATCACTTCTTCTCAAGTTTAAGTCTGATCCCCTCTAGGGGGCCAATCTTGACTTGCTGATTTACACTGCTGCCCCCTTCCCTAACATCCACATAGTAGATTGAATGTGAATGACCTTGGACTGTTCTCCGTTTGTGTGCATTAGTTTTATCTTCCAATCTGGACAATAGGCTCCTTGGGATAGAAACAGCTCTCAGAGCTTGCCGGTACTTTTTGCTACAGATTTAGTTCACACTTTTGTCAACTATTTTGCTGGACAAGTGCAATAGTCCCTTAACTGACCCACCGGAAAACAAAGTTTCTAAAACACAAATCTGGCTGTGGCCATCCCTTGTTTGAAAACGCTTAGTGAGTCCTGCTGCCTTTGGTATAGTCCCACACTCCATGGCCCGCCCTCTGTGGTCCGGTCTGGTGGCCTGTGCTTTTCACACTCTGCGGTCCAGCCCTCCATGGCCTGGTCTGGTGACCTGCGCTTCCCATACTCTGTGATCCAGCCCTCCATGGTCTGCGCTTCCCATACTTCGTAATTCAGCCCTCCGTGGCCTGGTCTGGTGGCCTGCGCTTCCCACACTCCGCGGTCCAGCCCTCCGTGGCCTGGTCTGGTGGCCTGCGCTTCCCACACTCCGCGGTCCAGCCCTCCGTGGCCTGGTCTGGTGGCCTGCGCTTCCCACACTCCGCGGTCCAGCCCTCCGTGGCCTGGTCTGGTGGCCTGCGCTTCCCATACTCTGTGATCCAGCCCTCCATGGTCTGCGCTTCCCATACTTCGTAATTCAGCCCTCCGTGGCCTGGTCTGGTGACCTGCGCTTCCCATACTCTGTGATCCAGCCCTCCATGGTCTGCGCTTCCCATACTTCGTAATTCAGCCCTCCGTGGCCTGGTCTGGTGACCTGCGCTTCCCATACTCTGTGATCCAGCCCTCCATGGTCTGCGCTTCCCATACTTCGTAATTCAGCCCTCCGTGGCCTGGTCCGGTGGCCTGCGCTTCCCACACTCCGCGGTCCAGCCCTCCGTGGCCTGGTCTGGTGGCCTGCGCTTCCCATACTCCATGATCCAGCTCTCCATGGTCTGCGCTTCCCACACTTCGTAATTCAGCCCTCCGTGGCCTAGTCCGGTGGCCTGCGCTTCCCAAACTTCGTAATTCAGCCCTCCGTGGCCCGGTCTGGTGGCCTGCGCTTCCCACACTCCGCGGTCCAGCCCTCCGTGGCCTGGTCTGGTGGCCTGCGCTTCCCAGTCCCACAACTCAGAGCTTCAGCATGCTCCCTTTCCCAGTGCCAGAGCCGGTACTCAGTGTTAAAGTGTGATGTGATCTCTCATTTCTCTGAGTCTTTGCTATGACTGCTCCCTTACTCAGACCTTCCTTTCCCACTCTTACAGTCCTGTAATTTTTAGCATATTATATATAAAAAAAGCAAGGCACATTTTTCAGACTAAAATAGTGACATTGAACCTGAAGGAAGAGAGGTAAAAATGTATGTAATAATGAACATTATTTGACCAACTAGACAAATATATAATTTGTGCAGGTTAAGAAAGCGTATTAATAACTTCATGAGGTTAACCAATTTAGGACTCAATTAGAAATGTGATCCTAGGAACTACATACAAATTATTATAATTATGGTGACAGGAAATGGCACTCCTAGGAAATGGTAAGAAGCAGAAATTTAAAAGGAAAATATATTATTTAAAAGTCAGGCAGCTTGTCTTTGCAGCCCTAAGAGTTGAATTGGGAAAATTAAAGATCTCTGATCATAAAACTACCAACAGAATGAAGTACTAAGCTAATCTACTCGGCAGAAAGCAGATTCGCCACCATAATTGGAAATACAGGCTTGTGGTTACTTAATAGAAACGAACATTTAATCATGTCAGGGCCACTGTCGGCCATAGATTTAACACACTGTCTCTAACATATTTTGCAAGTTGGACAATTAATCCCACACCTGTACTGCCCCGAATCCAGATTTATAAAACATGTCCTCTCCATAAAAATAAATATATGTGGCAAATAGCCCTCTCTCTTGTTTGCCAAGAAACAGATTACCATCAGGAAGGCCGAATTATCACCTGCTGTCAATAAATGGATTGCCCAAGTTAAGGTCATTATCATGGCTGTCATTGTCTTATGCATTAAAGTGGTTATGTACGAACATCGGAACAAAATGGATGATCTTGAATTTATCTGGGGTTTCTATTAGACCTTTTTGAACTTCATTTTGCATGCGTGTAAGGTTATGAATTAAACTATCCATGGAGCCGCACATTTTTTTTAAAAAGAGAGACTGCTTCTTTAAATGAAGAACATTTTTTTCCTTACTGCTAAAGGTTTTAGATTAACTCAGCATCCCATGAACCTTTTCATGTTGTCATCTACTGACATTTTTCTTTCTGAATTTTTAGAAATATAATACAAGATAAAAATTCACTTGGAGGTAGAACAGCAAGAGGTAGAGATAACAAGAATATTTATTTAGTTTGCTCTCCTACTTTTATTTCTCCCTCATTATTTATGTAATTTATGTTTCTGCTTTCTTTAACCTCTAACGTCTGTTTTGGTTAACTTTGATTTCCATGATTCTATTTTATTTAATTAAACTTTCTGAAGACTTTTCTCCCCTCACTCTATTTAAATGAAACATGATCGAGGAGGGGGTGAATATAAACATCTTTGCATAACTGATATGTTGAAAAATGCATGACCACTTAAATGTCACAACTTGGGGAAGCGTTTCTTTTTCATTCTAGGGAGTGCTGCTGAATTTTAAGGACAAGCTGAATTTGCATTTGTAGCTTTGCTAAAATCAGGCAGCACCGTATTCTTGGGTTGAGAACTATCTCAGGGATGCACATGTTGAGATTTCAGACTTTCTCCCTACCCTCTCCTCATCTCCCTTCCTTCCTCCCCTCCCCTCCCCACTCCTTCCTTCCTTTCTTTTTTGGCAAAAAGCCAGGGCCATGGACATGACAGGTGTGAGGCTAGCCTTGGACCGAGGCAGTAAAGACTACATTCAGGGCAGCTGTCCCCTGCTACTTCCTGTGCCCCCTGGGTCTGTTACGGAGTTTGGCCAGGTCCACTAAGCTTCCAGAATGAATGTGCTTCTGCAGGTATGCCTCTCTCCTGCCCGGATTGCTCATTTACTTGCTCCCAGCAGTCAGACTGCGGTAGCTGAGACTCTGAGAATGAGGTAAGGTCTGATTCAGACGTCCCGGGGGGCAGGGGAATACAAATCAGAAAAGGAAACCAAAGGACACAGAAGCAATCAGGTTATTTTGAGACAAAATAAGTCAGCTAGAAGAAGAATGTAAGGACAGGGGAAGTGGGCCAGGAAGTGACTGCTTCCTGAAGCACTTCCCAGGGGCGAGATGCTCACCTGACTATGGGAGCTGGGCAGGGACACATACCAAGTCCAGTGAATGGGTGGTGACTGGGGTGTGGTCTTGTCAGTTTGTCACAGTCCCCACCATTCCATAATGTCTCTCTAACACAGAAATGATGACTTTTTAAGGAACAAGAATTTTTATGTTATCTGAGATCTTACCTTAATATTGCACGAGATTGCTTGGAAATGAAGCGGACACTGTGACTCAGAGAGTCTGCGCTTCTCTGAGGAGGTGGCAGCCCTGCTCCCACCCCACCCTTGTCACCAGGTGGGAATGCAGGCGGAAGGATGAGCTCTGCTTCCTCCACGGGAGTCACTGTGCCAGGTTTGTTAGCGCGCGCCGCATAAAATCACCTGATTCATAAATGTTGGCACTGTAGTAAAATTTTTAAAAATTAATTAACACTGTCAGATGTCTATGTCTGTGAATGGAACATGTCTGGGGCTGGTGCTTTATGATTTCTGTAGTCCATGAACTGGATGACTCCCTCCTCAGCCCAACACCATGGAGTAGGTATGGCTATTCCCTTTCAAAGGGCTTAAAGAAAGCCGACAATGAGCTTGGAAAAAAAAATCAAATTTGGCAGATTTCTCCTGGGTAGCTGCTATGTTCCAAATGCCATGTTGCTTCCTGTGGAAAGATCTAAAAGACTTCCTGCTCTACAGGTACTTCTGGTCTACCTTGGGATCCTGGAAGGATGTCTGAAAAGTTAGCTGCCTTTGCAATCTTTATATGAACAGCAATACAAGGCCTCCCATGATTAATTGTCCAGTGAATTGCACAGACAGTCAGTGTTTTAGGAACTCCCAGGAGGGAGAGATACCTCTCTTTGTGTTGATATAGGGCAAGGAATTTGAACTGGGATCAAAAGATTAAGGGTATTCTCCAAAGCAAGGTTGGATAAAAAGGACGGAACAGTTGGAGTGAGAGACTGAGGCAGCTTCTATTTTTGGAAGAATTCCTTCTGGGCAAAGAGTCTCCTTGGCTGTTTGAGATTTGACCCAGAGGGTTGGGTCACTTGTCTGTGATTGGACAGTAAATTTATGGCAGATCTGGGCCCAAAAGCTTAGGTGCTGCTTGTATAGGTGGGCTATGCTATGAGGATCTGTCTTGGATCCTTCATGGGAGAGATCAGAACTGTTAGGACAGGAGTCTCGGCAGAATGACCACGGAGTCCCTGTGCTGGCTGTTTAGAAGCTGTTTAATGCTGTCTTGAAATTTTTCCTATTTTCTTCTGGAATTCTTTTTTCTTTTTTTTTTTTAATGTGAAAGTACTTGTGGTAGCAACCTGGATAGTGGCCAGGAATGAGAGTCTGTCCAATAGCAGTTAAACACTTAGAAATAGACATTGGAGGCTACGTTAATGACTTCAAGCGTGAACCTGGAAGAAGTCAGGAAGACACTCAGGAGAAAATGAGAGCGGTGCAGAGGATGAGAGGGAGCACACAGATAGCCTGGAACCGAGAGGTGTTCGGCGTGGCAGGCTGCTTCGGAGAGCTGTGATTTTCAGACTTGATTTTGTTAACTACAAAGCCCTTTGTTCAGTTGAACTTCTTATTCAAAAATCCCCCAATTTAAAAGAGATGAAATGATCCTCCTGTGGCCTCTGCACCTAAGCTCTTAGGGTTCTGCATTTAGCCCTAGGGGTTGGAAGCCCATGGTCCAGCCAGTTCTCCGAAAGAATGAGAAGGATGGATAGAATCAGAGATGGGGGAGGGGACAGAGTTTTAAGCCAGTTCTTTTCAAACTGTGAGGCATCAAGAGGGGGGGGGTAGAGCGATGGGGGGGCAAGTGAGGGGGTGGGAGAATGGGATAGGGGTATGCAATAGCAATGAGGAGAGGCAAGAAATAGTAGTATTTCTGTGTCTTTTGTTTCTCATTCTCTTCAAGTTCTTTTTGGTTTATGTTATAATGTATATAATATGTTAGTACTGTAGAAGTGATTTATAATTATATCATATTATATTATAAATTAGAAAACACATTCTTGGGGATATGTGCTCACTTTTTAAAATTTATTTATATTTTATTTTATGTTTTACTTTACTATTGAGGTACAGGGTCAAACCGGGAGATCACACTGTCCTGGGTTATGACTTTCTACCTTTCGGATCTCAGTTCTCTTTTACTAAGGGGCCCAGTTTTCCAGGAAGCAAAATGGGCTGCTCATAGGCATTCTGTAATTTGTCATTTATGGCAGGTTTTGAGGACATCTACATTGCAGTGGTATTTTTGAGAGGAAATTTTTATCATTATGGCTCCAAAACACATCACAAACAGAAACAATAATTTCATTAGTTGCTGAAAATCATAATAATGCTGTTGAATATAAATTTCACTGCTATGGTAATTCTCAAACACAAGGATGATGAATAAAAAATTGCAGCAGTGTTATTGGCAATCAAGTTTATTGTCATGAGTAGGACACAAGCGGGAGGATTGATGGAGACTAAGATTTGGGGCAATGGCTTTCAGCCGGTAGGCACTGTTAGTAGGAAGGTGTGTTTTTTCCGCCAGTATCCTACCCTCACCTTGGGTGGAAAAGCCTTGTTCCACAGAGAATGGGATGATGGTCCCTTCACTCGAACCCCAACTAACATCTGTTTCTTACTCAGCCTCTCATTACCTCAGTAATGATATCCTGTTGTTTAACCAAAACCAAGGCTTGTTCTCTTTTTCTCAGTCCCTCCACTTCAAACGC
Organism: Rhynchonycteris naso; assembly: GCA_037038555.1. NCBI lineage: Eukaryota > Metazoa > Chordata > Mammalia > Chiroptera > Emballonuridae > Rhynchonycteris > Rhynchonycteris naso. The sequence continues at coordinate 301,877,879 of CM072996.1, forward strand.
ATCACCAAAGGCTGTTAGTTCCAGCTTGTGTCAGTTCCTTCCTCTCCACTGTCCTCCCCGCAAGTCCCAGGTCCAGTCCTGGACCACACAGTATCCTCCTCGCCTCAGCCCTCTCCCTGTACTGCTCCCTTCTCACCAGTTTGGTACCAGAGTGAGCCTCACCATATGGTCACTGGATCAACCACCTTCCAGCTAAAGCCCTCTTCTGGCTTCCTCTTAGTTACAGGTACCAACCCAAGCTCCTCACCGTGGCCTTCGGGGCTGCAGAATGGCCAGCCTCCCCTCCCACGGCTCTCTCTGTGGGTCGCTGTGTCTAGTTACTCACAGATCCCTCCTAATTCTCGGATGTTACTGTGGACTGAATAGTGCCCCCACTCTCCCATTCTTATGTTGAAGCTCTCAATGCCCCTTACTGTGATGGTGTTTGGAGATGGGACCTTTGGGAAATTGTTAACGTTACACGAGGTCATGAAGGTAGGGTCCTCATTATGGAATTAGTGTCCTTATTAAAAGAGACACCAGAGAGCTTGCCTCTTTCTCTCTCTGCCACATGTGGACGCAGCAAGAAGATGGCCTTCTGACAGCCAGGAGGAGCACCCTTACCAGGAACCGGTAAGGGGCACCCTTACCGAGTCAACCAGCAGCTTGATCTTGGACTTCTCAGCCTCCAGAACTGTGAGGAATAAATACCAGTTGTTTAAGCCGCCTAATCTGGTATTATTTTATGGCAGTCTGATCTGACTAAGACAGACACCGAGAGCTTGCCAGCCCTAGGGACATTCCTTAGAACAGCTGTAAGCTGGCTGTGTCCACCCTTCAGGTTCCCAGCTATATCTGTCCCTCCATTGGAGAGCTCCACCCTGACCATCCAGCCAAAGTGGCCTCTCTGGGCCTTCTTTACTGTCCATCTCCTCATCAGAGCTGTGGCCTCCATTCCTCCAGGGGGCGCTGTTCACACAGAATACAGAGTGAGAAGGTAGCCCATGAAGCTTTGCAATGAAGCATGTCTTCTGTATTTTTCTTTTATGTTTTAGTTTTGTTTTATTGCTTTTCTTTCTTTTTCATTTTTTGAAGCATCTCTTTTCTTTCCTTCACATCATCTTTGCAATGAAGCATCTCTTTCCTTCACATTGTTTCAATCTGACATTACCTTGCATGTTTGTTTATTACTCATTACTTGGATGAACAAAAACCTAGTCTTTAAAGAAAGGGAGATCCTGTGACTTTCAGGCTTTTAGTCCCGCATCTGATGGGAAGAAGGGCACCATCACATAATGGCTAACCACATATCCATGTGTTCACGTTGCGTTGTGGAGTTCTGCGTGAAGCAAGCCAGGCAGACATTTCTCACTGGTTAGACATGCTGTGGGGTAACAAATGGGTGTCAGCTTGTCTGTGTCTTCCCCCAACCCCCCTGCTCATCTGTGAGAATCGCATGGAGCAGTGCCTTACTGAGCCACACTGGAATCCAAGGCAGGGGGTAAAGTATAATTCTCATCCTGTCTTTACTTCAAAATTTGACCTTTTGTTTATTATTAATTTTTCCTGACACTTTTTAACCCATTGCATTCAAATATTATTTTGATGCTCTCTTAAGTTTTGCACCCAAGGCAAATGCATCCCGTGCCCTCCCCTATTCCTGCCCCTGGCTGGGAACCTTATATTGTCAGGAATATACATGGGATGTGTGAAGACTCAAAGGCCTTGTTTTGGCTTAGCGGAAGAGTGATGGATTGGTAACGTGGGCTGTGGTGTGTGTGGAGTCCGACTGACCACCCTGTTACACTGGCAGACAAGAACAGTATACACCGGGGGCTAGGGAACGTCACATGGCTAATTTGTAACAGCCCAGCAGTGACTATGGCCTGGGGCAGAATCAGACAAAATGGCCAAAAGAGCAGAGCTTGGCACTTTGATGGCCTCGGGTTCAAATTGCGCTTTTGCCAACTTATTAGCTCTCCGATTTGGGCCAAGTGACTTATCTTCCTTGAGCCTCAGCATCTTGCTAGTGAAATGGAGATTTAAAGGTAGCACTTCTTCCTTGGGTTGCTGTGAGCATTAAATGAGACTCTGGGTTCATTTGACAGACACATATCTACTGAGAGCCCAGGATGTGCCAGCCCTGTGCCTGGCCCTGGGTTCAAAGACAAGGAAAAGAAACAGGAATGTTGTCTTGCCCCTGATGGGGTTTGCAGTCTAGAGGGAGAAGTGACATTCATCAAGTCACAAATGTAAGTACCCACACTATGAGCGGGATAGTCATCCTCATTAGAGAGAGTAAGGGAGAAGTGATGAGTTAGGTGAGCTTTGGAGAGGAACCAGGAGTTCCAAAGCCATAGCAAGGAGGAAGGGCTTCCAAGAAGGGGCCCAGCTTGAACAAAGACCCAGGGTAGGGTAGGCCATGGCCAGTGTGCAGTGTGACTGCAGTGCAGAAAGTTACTTTATGTGATTTCTGCCGCCATTCTTACTGTCCCCAGCCACTCTGCTGGTTCCGGGGCCAAGCAGAGGGTGGGACCTAGAAGGTTCACCGGCTTACTCATCCACTGCAGGAGGACCAGTCCTGCCTCTGGGTCCGAGGTTGTATTTCTAAAGCCGTTTCTAGTAAGAAGCAGGAGGAACCAACAGGGGCAAGAAAGGGGAAAAGAGTTAAACCAAAAAGAGTCGCCTTAGGATGGATGGTGAGTGAACAAGAAGCAATATTTCTGTGTCACCTGCCATATTTCTTTAGAAATACAATTTAATACCCCTCCCCCGAAATAACTTAAGTATTTGGTAAGAAAAGGTCCTAGGCTAGAAAGAGCCAGGGCTGAGAAAATGCCCTAGTGTGCTGACATTTCTAGACAAAATGTGCAGGCAGTGCTCATGGGCTCTGCCCACTTTCCCCGAGATGCAGTTGAATTTGGGGGGAATTTTAAATGTTTTAAATGCTGGCATGTTTCCAGAAGCCGGTCACGAGTAGACAAGGATTAGGTGAGAGGGTGAGTAAAACTGTTGAACTTTAAAGGTAACTTGAAACACTCACTGAGGGGGAATTTGTATTTCTGGACGGCTTACTGTTGGCAAAGTCCATTCTCCCTGTAGGTCACAGAACAGGTGGAACAGCGCTGCTAATTCTGTCTCTCAGCCTCATGCTTTCCCAAGCCTGGAGTGACCCCAGAGAGTGTGAGTTTCCAGGCTTTTCCTTGAGACACTGTGCCATTAGTATTTGTCACGCAAGTGCCATGGTGACAGCTGATATGGCCTGGAAACGTTCCCGTAGTCCACCAGAAGATAACAGCTTTCCGTGGCCTTCTGCATTTGAACTGGTGACCCAGAGGTGAGAAATCGCTATTCCGTCACTAACTCCCCTGACTCTCCCGGGGGCTCCCTGATACAGCGTGTCCTGTGTGGCATGTGGCGTGGGCCCATGATGGAAAGCGATTGCAGACTGAAAGTGAATTCTCCATGCCAACTCCACGAGGCCAGCGTAATGATGAACAGCCCTGACTTTCCTGAGGGGGCCCGCCTAAAGCTTAATCATTGCCACACTGTTCAACATCCCAAAAGAAGGGTGCTGAGGTCATAGCAAACCCCCCTCGATAGTCTGTTGTTTATGCCTCTTAAGTGCGTTCTTCCCTTCGAGGGTAGGGAGGAGGGGCAGTTCTGATCAGTTCCCTGCCAAGGATCGGAGGGACCCAAGTGAAGATTCAGGGCATCTTGGAGGTCACATGATGTTTTGACAGTGATGACAGGAATAGCAGTCAACAGGTTGTCCTCCCCATCGAGGGTCTTCTGTGGGTGGGAAAAAGCAGTCATTATGGAGGCCAGTGAGGCTTGGTGTCATTTTGTTAATAAAGGCTTTATAAGAACCAGGAGAACACCATCTGGTCCTGGGGCCCTGCCAGGTTGAGGAGACTTTAATAGCTTCTTGAGTTTCAGCAGTAAAATTGGGCTATCCAGGGAGCGGCACCTCTGCTCGGCATTGGTGAGGAGTTAGAGCTTATTTAACAAGGAAGGGGGGCGAGGCTAACCCTTTGTCTTGGCATAGGACAGAGCTGGACTGCGTGGCCAGGGCAGCTGCTCTAATGATGCAAAAAAGAATAATTTATGGCTGCAACTTAGCATTCCAGGTGACACTGTTGTCTGGGATCTGGGGATCAGCAGGAGGAGGAGACTTGTTATGTAAAAGGCTGTCCAAGAATCCTTTCGGCAAGAGACCTTCTTCATAAACTCAGTGCCCTAGAAAGGAGCGGTTCAGGCGAGGGTTTGGATGTACCTTTTGCACATAACGGTAATTAGCATAGGTTAAAGGAGATGGGAATTTTTCTAGTTTATGAAACTTGTAGGCCAAACTGAAACCCGGTGACCTATTTCATGAAGTAAACTGTCAAAGAGTTGACAGTCACCCTCCAGAGAATTGCTTGTCCCCCCTTGAGCAACAGAAGATAATATTTATTCATGGTATTAAAATATTTAAATGCAGTCATCCCATAGCAATTTCCCCGGAAAGAAAGAAAAACGTACCGGCACACGGGTTAGAAATGTTGCTACGGATTAAGACCGTGGAGGCAATTAATATAAAGAAAAAGTCAATCTAGCAAGGTAAGAAACTGAAGCAGTCCTATCAAAAGTTAAAAATAATCCCATTAGCTATTACCCAGGTGGACATATCTCCATGTCATTATGGAGTTTGCTAACAAAAGCAAAATTGACTCTACTTGGTTCCATCTCTAAGGCATTAGAGTTGGCAGAAGTTCTTTTCATTGGGAAGTAATTTAAATAGATGCTGAATGAGGTAAGAGTCTCCTCTGTAAATTGTTCTTATTGTTCATGTGCTGTAGGTGAAGCAAGGAGGATAGTTAGATGGAGACTGGCAGGTGCCTAGGACGTGTTCGGTATGTCCTTGCCGAACGGTATTATAAAAGATGGCCAAAGACTGGTTCGGGTGAGTAGCAAGGTGAGTGACCGGAGCAGTAGTTAGGAGTTGGCAAAAGTCATTTGAATATATTGTCCTGTTTGAGCCCCGCTACAAAATAGTGAGACTAGAACAACATAGTTATTGAAAAGGACCTCACAGAGGTATGATGACATGCTCAGGACCTGACAATATTGGAGGGATAAAAGGGCTAAACCTGGGACTAACTGCTTCAGTTGGTGGAGAAAGAGGGTAGCTTTTCTTCCAGGAAAATCCTCATCACCACACTCTGGAGGCATGGTGAGTCCATTTTTTTCTCCCTTTGCTTCTGCTCTGGGCTCTAAACATCGCCAAAGGCAGTTCCATGATGGACACTGTCTTAAAGTTATGGTTTCAAGTTCTGGTTAGATCTTTGGTGCTCCTTGAAATCTCTTTGCTCTCCCCTAGTTAGCCACCATCCATCCAAAATGAGCAATTGTTCAACTTAGTCAGATTGTGCAGATAATCTTGCCTCATCTTTCACAGAATAATAAAAGAGTCTATTTGGGGATGTCTTCATTTTCCTCACACATACCCACCCATTGACCCATGGCATCCCACATCTTCTTTCCTCTTTTTCCATAGCACACAGAGCTTATTAAAATCAACTTCTGCTATAATCTGAATGTTTGAGTCTCACCCAAATCCACACATTGAAGTTTTAACCTCCACTGCGATGGTATTAGGAGGTGGAGCCTTAAGGAGATGATTAAGTCATGAGGGTGAGGCCCTCATGAATGGGATTAGTGCCCTTATATAAGAGACCCTAGAGAGAACCCTTACCCTTTCCACTAAGTGAAGACACAGCTAGAAGATGCTGTCTCTGAACCAGAAGGTGAGTCTTTATCAGATACTGAATCTGCTGGTACCTTGATATTATACTTTCCAGACTTTATAACTGTGAGAAAGAAATTTCTATTGTTTGTTAGCTACTCAGAGTATGGTATTTTACTATAGCAGCCCAACAAGACTAAGACAGTCTTTTTGTTGTATACTTGTTCGCACTTACAGACTTCCTACCTCCTTTCACCCCCTCCACTGCCTTATTCCATTGCTTTCCCTCTTGTTTTTAGTCTTCAATTTCTTAGTCCTAGAAATGTATACATGATCTCAGATTGCTTCCATTTCTACTCTTCCAAATTAACCTTCTCCTGACATTTCCTTCTAGTCCCTTGCAAATATGCCTTCACCCCATTTTCTTTAAAACCATAACAATTTAGCTTCCATCTGAACATTTTTTATTGAAATGACTCGTGCTAATGTTACCATCGACCTAATTTTCAAAACTAATGACCTATTTCAGTCTTCTTCCTTCCTGATTCTTTTAAGCAATTGCCTGTGTTGACAACTTCCATATTGTGAAATGCTTTCCTTCCTTGGTTTGCATTCCTTCCTTTATTCATTCACTCACTCAACAAGTATTGAGTCCTACTATGTGCTGGGGACACTAGTCTAGGTTCTGGAGGTGCAGAAGTGTATCATATTCAAGTGGAGAAAGCAGGCAATAAGTAAGTGTGGAAATGAATATGAAATATCATGCTGGGTAATGATGAGCCCATGGCAATGGTCAACCTTCCATTGCTGGCTGCTGTTCCAGTACCTTCGACAGTCTCTCTGGTTCTTCTTTCTAGTTTCTCAGTTGGTATTTCCAGGGTGACATGTCTATTTCCCTCTCTGCTTTTTTAATATGATCCTCTAGGTAATCTCATTTATTCCCAAGGCTTTGATGATTAGTGTAGATATTTGCACTAATTGCATCGACATTCATGTTTCCATATCAGACATACCTTCTGACATTCGGAAGAGTCTAGCCATTTACTGGACATTTCCTTGGGGGATGTCTTATAAGCACCTACATTTACCAAGTCCAGACTGACAAACTTCTGTCACCCAAACCTGTTCTACTTTCTGTGTTCTCTATCCCGGTTAATGTTGACATCATCCCACTGGTCAGTCTAAAAACTTTCTCCTCATCTCCACTACAATAAGCCACCAAAGTAATTGATTCTGTGATGTGAAGGCTCTGGAACTTGGCGCTGCTTTCTTTCCCTTGCTGAAGTCATTGCCTCTGTTCAGGTTTATATCATGTCTTTTATGGACTGTTGGTTCTACCAGGCTTCCCTAATTCCAGGGATCCCAACCCCAGTCCACCTTTCACTTTGCTGCTAAAGTGATCATCCAAAATGTACCTGATTTTGTCACTTCCCAATTAGAAAAAGTCTCCTGCCTCCCGATGGCCTGTAGCAGGGCCTAACAACTGTCGGATACAAGTGATGGAAGGCCCAGGAAGTCATTTTCAAGTTCTGGTTAGATCTTTGAAATCTGCTCAGAAAACATTCAAAAATAGGAAGTGGAAAATATCAGAATAAATTTCATGCAGAAAGTGTGAGTGTTGTTTTGTAAACATTTCTTTCGGTTATAAATACATATGTGTGTGTACTAAGTTGTGATGTAAAACGTATATCTTCTCTGGGCAGCACCAGAAAGCTTAAAAAAAGAAAAAAAGTGCTGGCTTCTAGAATGTAATCTAAATTCGCTGGCATGTGAATCCCTTCTCAGTATGCCTCAGCCTTCCTCAACTGGTTCTCTCACAGGGCCCAGTACAAGAAATGCTCCTCAAGCCACATGTAAGAAGATAATCTCCCTACCTCTGAGCAGGTCCGGTTCTTCTTCTGTGTCATGCTCTAGGCTGTGCTGCTCTCTGTGCTGCCCTTGTCTTCTGAAGCTAACCTCTCCTTGTTTGTGACGTCTCAGCATCAGTATAGATTGTCCCTCGGCAGAGCTGTTCATTCACCTCCTCTGTGAGGCGACCCCTCAGCCCCCTGATCTTCCAGGTGACATTAATCTCTTTGGAATGGGATTTACCTATGGATGTGACTTGTGTCCCTCATTAGTCTATGACAGGATGACTGTGAGGCCAATTCACGTTTGTATATATGGTACCTAGCACCGGGCCTGGTATGGGAAGAACTTGGGAAGGAAGAAGAACGTGTGTGTATACAGGAAGCGGCACATTCGTTTTAGGGCATGAGGAATATGGAGTGTATGCACACACAGCTCACTTCTGAGGTCTTTGTTTTCTTGTGTATATTTCTCATCTCGCCCAGTGCCCCTGAGACTAGGCACTGATCACTGGGTGTGCAATGCCATTGCTCCGGGTGCACTAGAGGCAAATCAGCAGTGAAATGTCACGTGAATATATCGTGACATATGTTGGCAGCAGTATGACACTAGTCTCTGCCTTTGTGTTGGGTCTCCCATCACTTACTAAGGTCGGTGGCTTGTGATGTTGTGCCCAATGTCGGTTGTGCTTTGTCCTCATAAAGCCTGAGATGACCCCATGACCAAAGGCTCTTACAATACGACATTTGTACTGATAATGATAAGAAAGATGCAATTTCAGTTTTCAGCCTCTGGGTGAATTTGGCCTACAGTCACCACAGAAAAGAGGGGGAAAGTGTTGTCTGGGAAGTGAAGTTTACTCTATTTCCTGTTACAGGATCCTTATTCCTCAACTACTTATAAGTGTTTTGTAATTTGTTTTAAACAAGAGTCAGTCACCTCTTTGCAGAATGGCCAAATAGAGTACCGGGTTGTCCTTTACCGGGTGAGGATATTTGGTCCTTGGAGCTTGATGCACATTGGGTTTCACCATAAAAACTTAGTCACTTTGGTGACCTTCGACAAATTACTTATGCTTTGTGAGCTTTAGTTTCACCTTCTGTGGAACATGAATATAATTCTTCCCTTATAGACTTGTTTGGAAGACCATGTAGGTATAACTGCTTTGGGAAGTAGAATACTCTCCAAATGAAGCATTTTGAAGACAAAGAGAAAGAATAGAGAGTAGAACAAGAAAGAGAGAACGGGACATGCTGAATGGGAGAGAGGTAGAAGAAATGGAAGAAAAAGGTCCATATGGTAGGAAGGGAAAGACTGGATTGTCTCTTGACTCTCTTGTCACAGATGGCCTTCGATACTTCTCCGCCAGCACCAGCTAGACACCAGGGAGGTGGCTGGGATGCATGACATCAGCTGTCCTAGACAGCAAGGACTCTAGACCAGTTTCTCAACCTCAGCACTATTCACATTTGGGGCCGGACAGTTCTTTGTTGTGGGGTACTTTCCTGTGTGTTCCTTGGCCATCATTCACTAGATCTATTGATACCGCCCTTACTTCCCCAGATGACAACCCAGAATGTCTCTGGACACTGGCCAGTGACCCTCTGAGAGCCACAATCATGCCCATGGAGAGCCACTGCCTGAGGCAGGTACTTGCCTCGTACCTACGGCCCGCTTAGCTCTGACGGAGCTCTGACGGTGCTGGGTAGATCACCGCCGGCATTGTGCATCCTGAGCTCTGTACCCAGACAGCTAAGTGAACTAAGCTTTGAAACAAAGCTGACGTTCAGCTTCTCCAGGAAAGACCCTACCAAATATAAATTGATTGACATCATTTTTCAGCTAGGCAAGGAGAGAATGAGAAATCTCCTGGTAAGAAAACTAGGAACAACAACAACAAAAACACTATGTTTCTTTAGTAAGCTTTTTCACGGCTTTAGGCCAATGAACTTGTGGTCAAGGGGTGAGATCCTGGGTTTAACTGTGACCTAAAGGCCCCATGGGCTGATGTGTGCTCTGGATGAACTTGCTGGCTCCTTGGGGTAAAAGATGAAAGAAACTGTTGTCAATGTTTTTCCGCTTCTGTGTTTCAAACAACTAAAAAGAAAAAAGAATTCTTTGGCTATAACTAGTGTCATTTCATCTGTTTCCTAGAAAGTACCCGCTTTTCGGCACTCTATCTGCAATGGCTTATAGAAAAAGAACCACTCAGTGTTTTCAGGGAGCTGGTAGTTCTTGATAAAGCAGTTGAACTCTTTGCTCAAGTCTTGGAATGGAACACGCGAGAAGGCTTTAGAGTTAGCTTGCTCCCAGACGGCAGTGTCTTCCAGCTTGGCCAGAGATGTGTTTACAAAGATTATTTCATGTAAAAAAAAATTCACTGAGCAGGAAATTTACAAAGAAAAAAACAGATGCCACATTCCCCGTACATTTGGAGAAAAATTTTAAAAATGTGCCAAATCCCCTCGTTTGCCCGAGGCAGGAAAGACATACAACTAGATGGATGATGAAAGGCATTGGACCTCTGTGAAACACTGACCTTCATGCAATAACCCCAGCCTGCCCAGCAAAGCAGTTAATTCTTGGTGTCATTGCCATGTGCCCTCCCCAGCAGGTCAGGTGGCTCAACTGTACCTCCCTATTTTGACCGCAAAGTGGGAATGTTGTTATTATCCCATTTTGCAGAGGTGATGAGTATAGTAACTAAGATCCTTGCTGCTCTCCTGATGGCTGAGGCTTAAAGAGGTCAAAATGTTCTTCCTGAGTCTTCAAATTATCAGACCATTCCAGAAACCTGCCTTCTCTGTGTGTTTTCAATTACATCGGTCTGGGTATTTATCTTTTTAGTATAGCACGATTACCCTAAGGTCCCTATTTTTCAGATCATTATAAGATTCCTGGTGTGATAACACTGGAGAGGGAAAAAAAATATCCATGCATGCGAGCCAGCCTTGGAACTGTTTGAGCATTATGGCGAGATTGTATTGCTTATTTCTAAGCCCTACATCTGCAATGAGCACTAGACCATACTTAAGCCATAATGTATGGTTTTAAGGTCACTGCCGGTTATTATCTGACCGGTAATGACCACAGAAATATACATTATGGCTGCTGGGAGCCATTTTCGTACTATTTTCAGTTTTCCTTTTTATTGAGTTGGGGCTGACACCCCCAGAGTTTTGCAGAGTTGAATTACAGTGGCTGAAATTCTCAGTAATTTCACTGGGTTTGTTTGGGGGAGAGGCTGGCATATCGCTGCTGTGGTTTGTTCATGTGCCATCGATGGGGGTTGAAGTTTATTCAAAATGTTCCTTTTATTTGGAAACTTTTTATTTGGGACTTCCCACCCTCCGGAGCCATATTTTCTCCCCTTTAAATTAGGGATTAAGGTTGGAGGAGGAGCTGGATTTGTTTATTTTCTTGCCCTTTCTGGATAATCAGCTATTATGTCTCCAAAAGAATCACAATGCCAACATTACATATTCTGGAATCAGAAAGCATTCCAACAGGGGCTTCACCTGCCTAGAAGAAGAAGCAAAAATGAAGTTCGACGTTAACTGATGGGGTTTCCCCAGAGTTGTCATTTTAAATCACGTTTATGATTGTTTGTGCTACTGATCTGACTGAGAAAACAGTGGCACCAGAGTGGGAACCAGTGCGATCTTTATTTTCCTAAGACATAAGCATTCCTTTTTTGAAATGTTTACCGTTAAGAGAAAATACGAGAGTAGTTTTCTGCATGTAAAAGCTCGTCATTTTGTATTTGGCTGCAGTTAACTCTCATTTTCTGGGGAGGTTCAAATAATTATTCAGAAACTAACACAAGGGGAAGGAATCAGGAATGTGGCACAGCGACAATTTGATCCTGGTTGTGAATTCTCGCCCTCCGAGCTCACAAGCGATATGAAAGGCTTCATTCAGCCGAGCAGTTGGATATAAAGGTCTTAATGAGAGCTCATTTTGACAGCTTTGACTGTTGGACAGCAGGCTTCATTCCATTTGTCGTGTTGATTTATCATTTCTAACTTCTTTTACCTACGTATACATGCGATGTAGCAATTTCATCTGTCTCTTTTTTTCCCCCATCGCTGTGTGGCCTTGTGAAGGGACAGATTAACATTTTTAATGGGGAATTTTATGCAGGAATGAGAAACAGCAAACATTAATTATTATACTTGTCTAAAGTAGAGAAGAAGCTCCACCATATATCTTTGTCTGTTTATGTTACTGTCTAATGGTGGATAAATTATGCCCAAATTGCTGCGGCAGTAAATGAAAAAATAATAATAATCTAAGCCAGAGAAGCTGTTTTATAAATCTATGGTTCTACAGAACTATTTCCGGAGAGGATGAAGTCTCTCTGAGATTTGGTTATGATGTCACATACAAACCTTTGCTAATGGGTGTCATTGTGGTCCGGTTATTGAGACATTAATTATGGCCGAAGATAATTTAAAGTATCCTTAGTAATCTTATCATCATTGTTTTTCCTTGGAGAGAAGAAATCAGAGGGGTGGAAAGTTTTGCTCCCTGCAAGGCTTTGCCTAACTAGAGCAGTTTGGAGTGTTTGGCTGATGACAGAATGATCTCTTTTATACTCTTAAATACATAATCCCAAGAAGGTTTAAATCAATGTGTTAATTGGTAAGTGATACTGTAATTATATGCATAATCAGGGAAAATTTGAATCCGGATTATTGACTTGCTCTCAGGAAATTAATCTGCGGAGGTCATACATTAGATTGCTTGTTTATTAAGTGGGACCCCTGTAGTTACCAAGTGCCGACCCACAGGCTCTGCCGCCGTGAAGCATTCTTCTGGATGTGCCCAGCAGGTGTCCACGGCACAGAGGCTCGAATGCTTATTGATCCAGATTCAAACAGTTCATTAATCTGAGCACACATTATATAGATTTTCCAATGTAATTTTGAAAGGGTTGAAAAACTATATTGAATGATGAGAGATGATACTCCAATTATGCTTTTTATAGCACATCTCCCTAGGGATCGTGGCATTCTCGCCGGGGGGAGGGCATTGGAACACGTGGTATGCTTCCGTCTGCATTTAGCATTTCTTCCACTCCCTATTCCCTACTCCACTCCCACTTCCCTAATCCTCAGGGGCTACTTAAGCAGTTTGCCCAGCACTGCTCTTTTATGCCCCCCCCCCCCCGTTCCCCTTCCTGCCCGGCATAATCAGTGAGGCTGTCCCCAAAATGCCAAAATAAAAAAGTCAGCTATAGAGGTATGAAGACTGCAAAAAAGAAATTTTTTTTTTATGATGTTTTTGTCTTTCTCACGAAAACAGTAAGATTTTCCTTGGGAGTTTTCTATTTTCTTTCAAGATCTTTACTTTTATACATACACGAGATAGTGTCAAATAATATATTATTATGTTCTGAAATAAACAAAGTGACTCTCAGATCCGGAAAGGGGGCTAAAAATAATCATTGCCTGCATTTTAGTCTCTACCATCACCGCTGCCATTTGTGCATCTCTAGTTGAGCTAAGGTAATGTTCCAGCCAGACAGGTAGGTAAGTTGTTTGATTCTTACTTGGTGTGTAGCATATATTACCAGTTCCTTTAATTTGGGATATGCCTTTAAGGCCTCTGCTAGAACTGAGGCTGGGAGAAGTAACTGATTATTTTATTCATACTAATGTGCAAATGACTAATATTGGCTTATTTCATAAGAGAAGGAAGAGCAGCAGTGGGCAGATCATAAGAATTCAACAGGAAGAGAAAAGCTCTTCAACAGGAAGAGAAAGAATTCACTGGACCACCCCTTCCCCAACATGACCCATTCTTTGTCTGGTCTTGAGAGTCATAACTTGCCCTCCAAACTGGATTACAAATAGAATGTTCATCTGATTAGTGCAGAAAATATTTAGTTTTGCTTTATTCTGCTAGTTTAATAGAAGCTTGTGCTCAAATTCTCCTTGGCCCTCTTTTAGAACAACTTTTGGGGTTTTATGTCTTCTTTTAGCCAAGATGTGTCAAGCCCTGTCATGCGTTAGGCACTGGGAAAAGCAAATCAAACATAGACCTTGATATAGAGGGAACCAGGTCACCAAGTTGTCACCAGATACAGGAATAAGGCAAGTTTGTGAGGACTGGGTTCTCAAAACCAACCAGACTCTATAGATATGCAGAGGGAGAGGCTGGGAATTTTGTCTGGGCCAGTGTGGAAAGTTGATGAAGGAGGTGACATTGAGGTAGAATGCATATGGATATGTGGAATTCATATATACAATGTTTTCCAAAGCAAAGAGACTTTTTAGAAGCATTTAATACTTGTGACAGCACAAGAGGGACCGTATTTTAATTTGATCTTAAACCTCAGATGTCTGTGTCTTCTCATCTTAGTGAATTGGTTTGAGATGCTCCAATACTGCTGACCCGTTGGATTAGGATGCCTCATGCTTAAGGATGCTTAACTAGCGGGGTGCAGTTGTGCTTACTCAGACATTTGCAGCTGATGAAAGCTTTCTTTCTAGAGCCTACCCATTGTTTCAAAGTAATTTGTGCATGATTACGAAAGTTACTATTATCCATTTACACTAACTTGAACATATTTTGTACTAAAATATTGAGTGGTTGAGTTATTAAAAAGGATTTGCCGTATATGGCCATATTTCTCTCTAAGAACAGATGACTTTTATTTTTTTTCCCACTGTTCCGGAGAACATGAGAAAAGGCATGTTGGTGTATTTCTCATACTGTTACCTAGCGCAGGGTGTGGGTGTGTCTGAGCTAATGAGGGAAGGCTTACTGGGAGAAGCAGCCCTTGATCTGAAGCATCTGCATGAGAATGAGGACGGGAAGCTCCTCAGATCCAGGCGTGGGAAAGAGGTGAATAAAAGAATCCGAGGTGAGACATGGAGAACCTGTCAGCTTTCAGCTCTATCGTGCCATATATTCACTTGGTCCAAAAGTACCTCTGTCATGGGGACTTTCAAAGTTCCATCTTTCTTTTTGACTTCTTGGATGAGTGACACTTTAGGTTAAGGGTCAGCAACTTTTCTTTTCTTTTTATTTATTTTTTGGTAGAGGACCAGACAGTAAATTTTTTGGGCTTTGTGAGTCACATGCTCTTTTTTTTTTTGCAGCTACTCAACCTGCTGTTGTTTCTTGAGAGCAGTGATAGGCAATGCATAAATGAATGGTAGTGGCTGTGTTCCAATAAAACTTTATTTACAAAGCCAGACAGTGGGCCAGATTTCGCCTGAGAGCTAAAGTTTGCTGATCCCTGCTTTAAGTTACTGTTTCCTGAACGTCAGTCCTTTTGTACCACTGCCATGATATTGCTTAATCTGAGTAGCTTTTGCATTATTGTTTACTTAATTTTCTTTCTTACATGGATTTACTTAAAAAAAAAAATTTATTGGCCTGACCAAGCGGTGGCGCAGTGGATAGAGCGTCGGACTGGGATGCGGAGGACCCAGGTTCGAGACCCCGAGGTCACCAGCTTGAGCGTGGACTCATCTGGTTTGAGCAAAGCTCACCAGCTTGGACCCAAGGTCACTGGCTCCAGCAAGGGGTTGCTCAGTCTACTGAAGGCCCGCGGTCAAGGCACATATGAAAAAGCAATCAATGAACAACTAAGGTGTTGCAACGAAAAACTGATGATTGATGCTTCTCATCTCTCTTCATTCCAGTCTGTCTGTCCCTGTCTATCCCTCTCTCTGACTCTCTCTCTGTCCCTGTAAAAAAAAAAAATTGTAAAAAGAATTCTACATCACCACCATAAATGGAAAAGCAGTATTGTATGTTATTAATAGGAGGTCACCAAAAAAATAAATACAACGAAGACAAAAAACTACCATTATGTACTAATTGTGTGAACACCATGTTTTGGGAACCATTGACAGGCTATTATCAGTAACAAACAAGATGGCTTAAAATTAGCCTCTCAGATTTGATGATTGTTCCCTTCGATGTCCTGAAAGCATGTAGATAGCTGGACTCCTCCTTCGTCATGGTGGCAGCGGCTGAGAAACTGTGGGGACGGGGATGTTTGCATGGAAGACCAGCTTATTTTATGACACCCTCAGAGGGCCCTGGGTTGAGGTGGCAGGATAAGATACAGAATGCTCATTAAATTTTGAACCAGGTAAACAACAAATAATTTTTTATTTTCAAATCATTTTTATATTTCAATTATAGTTGACATGTACACTATTATATTAGTTTTAGGTGTACATCCCAGTGATTAGACATTGCATAACCTACTAATGATCATGCCGATTCTCACGCCCATCGGACACCATACATAGTTATTACAATATTATGGACTGTATTCCCTGTGCATCCCTAAGACTATTATGTAGCTACCAGTTTGTACTTCTTAATCCCTTCCCCCCCTTGTACCCACCTCCCAAACCCCTCTTCCCTCTGGCAACCATCAAAATGTTCTCTATATTCTATAAGTCAGTTTCTGTTCTGCTTGTTTGTTTATATTTTGGATTCTGTTGTTGATAAATATGTATTTATTGCCATCTTATTGCTTGAATTTTTAATATATATATATATATATATATATATATATATATATATATATATATATATATATATATATATATATTTACTTCTTAAAGAAGACCCTTTAACATTTCATATAATACTTGTTTGGTGGTGATGAACTCCTTTAGTTTATTCTTGTCTAGGATGCTCTTTTTCTATCCTTTAATTCTAAATGAGAGATTTGCTGGGTAGAGAAATCTTGGTTGTAGCTCCTTGCTTTTCATCACTTTGAATATTTCTTGTCAATCCTTTCTGGCCTGCAAAGTTTCTATTGAAATATCAGCTGACAGTCTTATAGAGCTCTCTTGTAGGTAACTAACTGCTTTTGTCTTGCTGCAAACTTCTCTCTTTGTCTTTAATCTTTTGCATTTTAATTATGATACGTCTTGGTGTGGAGCTCCTTAGGTTCATCTTGTTTGGAACTTTGTGTTTTCTGGATTTGTGTGTTCATTTCCTTCTCCAGGTTAGGGAATATTTCTGTCATTTTTTTCAAATAGGTTTTTAATTTCTCACTCATTCTCTTCTTCTTGCACCCCCATGATGCAAATGTTGGTATGCTTGAAGTTGTCCCAGTGGCTCCTTACACTATCCTTATTTTTTTGGATTACTTTATCTTTTTACTATTTTGATTGGGTGTTTTTTGCTTTCTTATGTTTCCAAATTGTTGATTTGACATTCATATGTCTACTCCAGTGGTTCTTAACCTTTTTTGAGGTACTGAACCCACCAGTTTCATATGCGCATTCACTGAACCCTTCTTTAGTGATAAATAAAATATGATTTTTTTTTCCAAATTCAAGACATAGGTATTTTTTTTTACTGGTGCACAAAATGAGCCGTGCATGAACATCACCTTGCTCAAAGAACAAAACCAACAAAGGGCATGAACTCACAACAAATTATGGTATTACTTTATTCTGGCCTCTGTGGCAGAGGCTTCTCCGAACCCCTGAGACCGACTCATCGAACCTCTAGGGTTCGATAGAACCCAGGTTAAGAACCACTGGTCTACTCTATTGTTGATTCCCTGTAACCTATTCTTGATTTCTGACTGTTCCTTTTTTTATGCTATTGGTGTTCTCACTAAATTCACTGAGCATCTTTTAAAACAGTGTTTTAAACTCTGCTTCTAGTAGATTGCTTGTCTTCATTTTGTTTAGTTCTTTTTCTGGAGTTTTATTCTGTTCTTTCACTTGGGACATGTTTCTTTTCTTTTCGTTTTGGCTGCCTCCATGTGTTTGTTTCTATTAGGTAGAGCTGCTGTGTCTCCCAGGCTTGGTAGAGTGGCCTAATGTAGTAGGTGTTCTGTAGAGTCCAGTGGCACAGCCATCCCATTTACCCAAGCTGGTCACTCCCGGTGTGGCCTCCACCCCCTATGGGCTGCATAAACCCTTCTCTCGTAGTTGAGCCTTAGTTGCTGTTGACACATTAATGGGAGGGATGTACCCTCAGGCGGATCAGCGACAAAGACTGGTTGTGACCACCTCCCACTGACCTCCTACCCCTGTGGAGGATCCGCTGTGCAAGGGTCCACGCTATAGAGCAGCACTTACTTCAGCGGGGCTCAGGTGCTCACTGCGCCTGCCCTTGAATGTGGCGCTTGTGGAGGTGGTTGAGTGGTGACGCTTCAGTGGGGTCTGAAGTCTTGCACTTGGTGCGGTGGCTCTGGGGCCTCCTACAAGGTGCAGACCAAGGTCAGCTGCTGCCTATGTTCTGCCCAGGGCCACCTGGAACGTGCTACAAAGCAATCTGTAGATGGCTGCTACTTGTGCTGGGTTTACAGGTGCCCAGGCGAAGCCAAGCTGTGAACCAAGACCTGGGGCCACTTAACAAGAGGTACAGGGCACGCTGAGGCCAGATGCTGCTTGATTGAAGGATTTTAGGAAAATATAAAGTATGAGCCAACACAGGTCGTTTGTATAAAAAAACCCACTGGAAACAGGTTGAATGGGACCTCGGAGAATTACCAGGAAATGGCAAACAGTGTAAGCCAGGTTGATGTCACAGGTATGGTGTCTTCTGCTGGCTGTGTGTGGGAGGGCTCATCAAAGGAACAATGGCTTCTGCCAGCACTTCTGTTTGGTAGGAAGCTGCTTCTCCAGCTCCCATTCTGATGCTGGATAACTCAATTCCTCCCCATATGTCTCTGGTGCCTTTCAAGCTGCTGCCCCAGCACTGGAGCTGAAAGGGAGTGAGTCTGACTAAGTCTGTGTGGGGGCCCTTTAAGAAGAACTGCCTGGGACTCCAGCAGCCCTTCATTTCACTGAGACTCAGTTCTTGCTGGGTTTTACAGGAACCCTGGGCTGGGGTCCTAATGTTGGGCTGGGGTCCCACACTCCTCAGAGGGGACCTCTGCAATGAGACATCTGTCCCAGTATTTACGTGCTGTTCCTTACCTGGTGTGGGACCAGCCCCTTCCTCATCTCCCTCTCTCTCACCAGTCTCGATGTGGCTTCTTCTTTAATGCCCAAGTCGTAGGACTTTCATTCAGCCAGACTTCAGGTGGTTCTGAATGATGGTTTTTCTGTAGTTCAGCTGAAATCTTGATGTGGCTGTGGGAGGAGGCGAATACTGAGTTTGCTTACAATGCTACTTGGACCAGAGTCCAATTTATTTTTTAGCAGAAGTGTGTCCCATGCAATATTTCGGACATACTTGGGTTAAAAATGTATTTGTTGTTTATCTGAATTCAAATTTAACTGGGCATCTTCCCCCACCTCTTTTTTTCTTTTTTGCTAAATCTGTCACTCCTAGCCTGGCAAGAGCAAGGGGTCAGTGCAAGGACACATGAGTAGTAGGAGCTGTGTGGCACTCGCTCGTGTATTCAGAAAAGGTGGCAGAAAACCCGCAACTCAGCTTACTTAAAATTGCATCTGTGGGAGGGAGATCTCAGCAGGAGATGGTGAGTGAGTTGGCCAGACCAGGAGGTATGGGTCTGAAATTAAGGCAAGTTCTTGTGACTTGGGGTCCCAGACAGGAGTTTGGACATAATCCAGTTCTGCACCAGAAAATCCATAGAGGATTGTAAAGAAGGGCACGCATAACAGGACAGAAAATAAATTTTCAAAGACCTTTACTGTTAGTCTACTTATGTAGCTCTATCATGCTCTGGAGAAAATAATCCAAGGAGAATTTAGAACTGTTCTCGGACTGTCAGTTTTTCATCTAAAAATGTTAATGTGCATTTTAGCTTTTTAATTAAAAAAAAAAAGCATATCCCATCACAAACTATTTTTAATATGGAATTTTTAGCGGTGGTGCACACGTTCTGTTCTGAGCGCCACCAGACTATTACCCGGAATAATTTGGGTTTAAAAATGAACTGAATTAGGTTGTATACCCCCAGGTTAAGTCCCACACAAAATACATTATTTAAACTGCCATCCACGCAACATGCAGTCATGATTTTGGTTGTTCTGTGTGGGATAAAGTCACAATTCAGTTGTGTCTGGTGGCTTCAGAACTGTCAGCAGCCGCAGAGCCATTTGTGGGAGAGAAAAGAGCAATCTCATTACAGATCTTTAAGGCCTGTTTCTCATCTCCCTTTATTGTTTAAAAAATGATTCTATGTATATAATTACAGGCCTCGAAGACTTTGAAGGCCACCAGTCTGCCTGGATTTAGACTAAATATCTGTGCAAGTCTGTGAGTTTGTATGAGGATGCATTTGGACATGAAAATCTAATGCTGACAGGAATTTTTCTATTCTCTCATCTCTCCCGGTGATTTGGATGTGATTATAATCAGGAAATAGTTTGAATGTGACAAAACCCTAGTGATTCCTAATTCCAGCCATCATGTGTGGCAGCCACTTCTGTTCCTCTCTTTGGAAATGATGGAAGAGTCGGCGGGATGCAAGTTGCTTTTCCAGACTGAGAAGGAGTCCACGCCTAGCTCACCTGGCCACCAGGTGGCGCTGCAGCCATAAGGAAGTGTGGTCACAGTTACACAGTTTGGCTGTGGCATTAAGGAAGTCCTCCAAGGCTGGACTTGGGAAAGGGTTATAGCCTTTGTGTCTCTGGCTTCTCTAGATGGTAGGGTTATTTGGATTCGATCGCGTATTTTGCTTATGTAGGATGCTGCTGAAAGGGGAGAGGATTATTAGGAGGTGATGTTTAGCACATTCGCGTGCATGTGCCCACAGGCGCGCGCGCGCGCGCACCCACACACACTCAAAGATTTGTTAGGGACTGGTGATAGTTGGGGAGTGGAAAGGGAAGGGAAATATCACACTTCCATAGCCCATGAGCCAGATAGTCTGTTCTAACTGAGCAGCAGATAGTGTCCTGACCTGTGGCCCCTGAGTGAGAAGAATGTCCTTTTCCTCGAGGCTGTTCTGCAGGAGGGGCTATGGAAAGTGACCTTTCCGTAGAGATGCCAAAATCCTGGATGATGTTCTTATAGCAACTCTCTTTACTCCAGTCTCCTCCATCAGCTGTTTGCTCTCTGTTTTTAACTAGTAAGAAAAAAAATAGCATGGTCCAAAAGAATATTTTTTGTTTTTCTTTTTGAACAGAAGCCAAATACTTGAAAACCAGGCACCCACTGTTGCCCCAAAGAAGAAACTAAGGAAGCATCTAGTAGGAGTGTCAAAGAGTGGAAACTAAACAACAGCAACACAAGTTGCTCTCTGAATACAAGAATTCCCGCAAAGAATTAGCGAAAGTATTTCCTAAATAGAAAGATGGAGTATGGATTGAAACGGAAGTGTGTCTGGTGAAATAAAATTTGCCAGAACATGATTTGAAGAAAAATTTGCTGAGGGTATAGTGGTAATTAAATCAGCAAACAACGGGATTGAGAATGAAACTGGTGATAGTTATTGAGGTCCTACTATGTGCCAGGTTTTGGGCCAGACACTTTGGTATGATGACTTAATCTTTATAGTAAGTTTTTGAAATGGGCTTTATCACCTCATCTGGTACATACAGAAATGGTGGTTTCGATAGGTTAAGTACCTGGTTTGGGTTCTTACACATTTAAGAGCTCCAGTTAGAATTAGGTCAGTTAGGTTTGCACAGTGGCTCTCTGCGTTTGGGAAATGGCTCCATAGTGGACTCTGGAGGTAGAGGTAATATCTGTGTCCTTCTTACAGCACCAGGACCTACCATAGGGACTGTCTCAGAGTAGGATTTGATATGCATTTTGTTCAACCAATAAAGACTGGAAGACTGTATTTCATGGTGTTTAATTAGAAAATTAGTTATTCTTGATGTACAGAGTGTAGTAACAGCTTTATATTTAGGTGGCCCTTTCCAGTTTGGGCCTGGGACATTCTCTACTTCATTCAACCAACCTCAGACCGAGTTTGCTAGGGAGGGGGTTCTCATCAAAGTTTACAAAGTGAAGAAGCTGTAGCTCTGAGGCTAAGGAAGCTTCTGAAGTTCAGGTTTTCTGACTGTAGACCAAAGAGCCCCAGGATCCATGGAAGGACACATGATTTCTTTTTTAATGAAAATATGTACAATAAATAACACTCCTTTTTGTTATGCATATATGATAAACATTCCCACAGAAAACCCAAAATAGGTAGTCTGAGGAAAGTGAATAGGGTTAGAGCCCTACAGAGACCATTTTACTTTTAAGATATGTTTTTTAATAACTCTTCCCTATAATAAATATTTATTCTAGAATACCTAGAAGGTACAGATAAGCAAAATGAAATATGGTAAAATAATTACTCATTATATCCTTTAGAGATAAATATATAATTTATACTTTTTTTCTATGTGTATGTTTTGGTTTTTTCAGATTATAAGAGAAAGTTTATTTAGAAATGTTCAGGGATGGTAGAGTGAGCCATCTGGGCTGCGTGGGCCCAGGAAACAAGTTACAGAGGCAGAAGAAGGGCTTTGGAGCTTAGGAGAGAGAACTGCAAAGGTAACGCAGGTGAGGAGGGGGGGAAGAAAGGGAAAAAGAAAGGTGCAGGTGTGCTCCCAGGTAGGAGAGCGCATAGAGATGTTCTATAAAAACAAGATCATATTCTTACAGTTTGCTTTTGAAACTTAACATATTGCACACGTCTTTATGTATCAATAAATTATCTCTTCATCATAAGCTTTAATGGCTTACAAAATGATCTGCGCTATGAACATACTATAATTTATTTAACCAATTCCTTATTGTTGGACATTTGGGTTGTTTCCAAATTTTTTACTGTAGTAAAGCAATACTACAATGAACATCCTTGACTATATATCTTTGTGTTATTCATCCTGACCCATCGTTTTATAGATGAATCTACAGAAACCCAGGGGGCTTATGAAATTTATGTAACAGGCAGACCTTGGGCCAGACTTTAGGGCTCTTCGGCCCCTGACTGACTCTTTTCCTACATCAGAGGAGGTCACTGAGCTTGTCTGGTGGCTGTGGCCACGCCCACCTGTATAAAGGGGGCTGGGCGGGGTTTCTGACCTGTGATGGGAGTCATTCAGCAGCAGAGCTAAGCTATCCCAAGAAAAAGACAAGGCACGTTAAAAAAACAAAAAAGCCACATAGTTATTTTATGTTTTTATTTTTTAATTTTTTCTTTTATTAATTTTAATGGGGTGACATTAATAAATCAGGGTACATATGTTCAAAGAAAACATCTACAGGTTATCTTATCATTCAATTATTTTATGTTTTAACAGTATCAGTACAATTCTTTTTTTTTTTTTTTAATTTTTTTTTTCTTTTTATTTTATTCATTTTAGAGAGGAGACACAGAGTGAGAGAGAGTGAAAGGGGGGAGGAGCTGGAAGCATCAACTCCCATATGACTCCATTCCTATGACCTTTCTGCTAGAGGTAATGGGGCAGAGTATATTTTAAGGACAGAGGATCTGATTCTTACTTACAAAAGTAGATCTTTCCAGAAAACTCCACTGGTGCCTTGACCAGACCAGTGCAGGGTTTTGAACTGGCGACCTCAGTGTTCCCAGGTCGATGCTTTATCCACTGCGCCACCACAGGTCAGGCTCAGTACAATTCTTTTTTAAACCACTTTCTTCTTTCCTCTCTAATATTTTATTCCCCTAGCTTCCCTCCTGCTTCTCTGATCTTTTTTCCGGACTCCCTCCCTTCTTCCCCCTTTTTCTCCCTCTCCCTTCCTCCCTCTCTTTCTCTTCCTGTCTGCCAATTGCCCACACTACTTGAGTTTATATCCTCAAATTTCTTTTCTCTCTACTCTTTCTCTATTTTATAGCTTCATCTAACACTTCCAGATAAAAGACCCCCAAATCTCAACCTTCACCCCTGCCGGCTCTCCCATAGGCCCGGTCTAGACTTCCTAGAAGTAACTACTAGACCCTTGCATTTCTGGACCCAGCGCTTCTAACGAAAGCCGCTCATTTCCCCGGGCTAGACCTGGTTCCTCCCCTGTCTTCGTCTAATCTCCCACATCTTGCCAAGTCCAGGTGCTTCTCTGTTTCTGGCACTTAGTCTTTCTGTGCGTTCCCACTACCTCTGCCCTAATTCCGACAGGCATTACCTCTTGCCTGGACTATTACAGTGGCTTCTCGTGTGGTCCCGCTGCCCCTCTCCTCTTCCTGGCCAATTCATCTTGCCCATGCTTGGCAAATTAATCTCTGAGGTCACTGCTCTGATCCACACTGTCTACTGAACAGATGCCAAAGCTATTAGCCTGGCCTTCCAGATTCTTTGTCATTTGACCCTAAGCTACTTTCCTAGCCTCATCTACCCTCTTTCTCTAGTATAGATTTTGTGCTTTAGTTAAACTGGATTTCTTATGCCTTTTTTTTTTTTATTTAATTAACTGAAAGGCAGGGAGGCAGAGACAGACTACCGCATGCGCCCCAAGCAGGATCCATCCGGCTTGCCCACTACCGGGTGATGCTCTGCCCATCTGGGGCCGCTGCTCCATTACTCAGCAACTGAGCTATTTTAGTTCCTGAGGCGAGGCCACCAAGCCATCCTCAGTGCCCAGGGTCAACTTGCTCAAACTGTTTGAGCCATGGCTGTGGGAGGGGAAGAGAGAGAGAGAGAGAAAGAGAGAAGAGGAAGAGGTGGAGAAGCAGATGGTCACTTCTCCTGTGTACCCTGACCAGGAATCAAACCTGTGACTTCCACATGCCAGGCCAACGCTCTACCACTGAGCCAACCTGCCAGGGCCTCCTTATGCTTTCTTAACATACCCAGCTCATAATTGGCTCTGAACCTTCATCAGGCCAGTTCCTGGGCTTGAAGGGCCTGTTCTCATCAGACTTTTGAGATCTTAAAACATGAACACCACCTCTTCCATGAAGCCTTCCCTGATTTCTTAAGCCAGAGATGGCCTTGTCCTTCTTTGGTTAATCACCAACTTTGTGTAGCTGGTAGTCCTAAGCATCTACCATAACTACTTGTGTACATGTTATGTTGCCTTTACATTTTAAGCTCCTATGAAAACCCTTTCTTAAATCCTCTTCCTTTAACAAAAGTGTTTCTCCCATGCTAGGTTCTCAGAGAGTATTTATTGAGTAAATAAATTAAAACAATTTTACACAAATTTATCACAAGTACAGCCTTAGTATAAAGAAAAATTTAAGGGCTTGCTGTTCTTGAAAAAAAAAAAAAAACAATCTCACAACAAACGATATGTATTCGTAATAGCTACTACTTATCAAATCTTCTCCTTGCTCAATGGTCTGGCAACACATGTGAATGGGATTTAAAAATAGCTGGTCAGAAGGTCAGTGGAGTTTTCTGGAAAGATCTACTTTTGTAAGTAAGAATCAGATCCTCTGTCCTTAAAATATACTCTGCCCCATTACCTCTAGCAGAAAGGTCATAGGAATGGAGTCAGGACATTTGGCTTCTGTTACTTATAAACTGTGTAACTCTGGGCAACTTTTCTCATTAGTAACATAGCGATGCCTATTATATTACTTAAGAATTGCATTTGGCTGTTGGTAAGAGACATTTGATATGTCGGCTTGAAAAAAGAAAGATTTATTTTTTTTCTCCTTGAAAACTAAGTTTATACATAGGCCTATCAATGATGCAGCTACTCCTCTGTTTTCCCTCTTGGTGTTCGGGTATTCATATTCAGGGTAGCCTCCCAGACCAACATGGCTGCCTGAGCTCCAGCTGTCATGTCAGCATTCCAAGCAAGAAGGAGGAAGTGCTCAAGGTCACCTCCTGCTAGCTGAGTAAGCTCCATTTAAACAGTGTTTTAAACAGAGTTTTTCCAGAAGTGCTACCCAGCCGCGTTGGCTTAGGGCTGATGCCATGTTTCTCAGCTGCGACTACACGTGTGAAACACATAAAGTCTTTTAAAAAGCACCTAGGCTTAGGCCTCACAACAAATGACATTAAGCCAGAATCTTTATGGTAGAGGTCAGGACTCAGAATTTTTAAATGATCCCAGGTGGCTGAATTACATAGCTGAGGTCCAAATGGGGACTCTTGAGAATAAAAGAGGGACAACTGGCTTCAGCTGGGCCTGTCTTGGGCAAACTCAGGGGAACTGTGACCCAAATTGTAGTTCACCTCTACCCCTCTCTGTGGGGTAGCCAGACACTTAGTTCTCTACTGCTCTGGAATGAGAAGAAAGAAGGGGAGAGAAGATACTGGTCAGGCATTCCTGGTTTCCTGCCATTCCTACGCAGCTTTGGGGCAGGATGGAAGGAGATGTACATACACGAAATACTGTGTGAGCTGCAGTGCATCAAAGATGTGTTTATAAATAAAAACATCACAAATTTAGTACAAATAAGTACACTTAGTGTCCAGAAGGAACATAATATAGATTCACTTAGCACATGTTGGATTGAATTAGTGTCTGCATGTCATTTTCTTAAGTCACTGGCTCATGGTGCTTTTAGAGTGTGAACTTTGGAGGCTGAGAAAAGCACCCTGGGTTCCAATCCCAGTTCCTTGACATCTCTTCGAAGTGTCCTTGATGGCACTTAGCTCAGATGGTTGTTACAGCGGTAAAAGAAGTTACCACGTGGAAAGGATTTAAGTTGGGACCTGGCTTGTAGTAAACGTTCAGTAAGTGGCCACTATTATTCATAATATTACTTTGGGAGATGCAGAGGGGGAAAAAAAAGAAAGAAAAAGGTCACCTTTTCTGTCTTTTAGGGGTCCACAATGTCAGAGGTGTTTTCAGGCTGACCCTGGCTGTGAGCCCTTTCTCCCCTCTCCTCTGGTAGGAATTGAGCTGTGGAAAGAAGGAATTAGAGATACGGAAGGTCTTCCCATCCCTCCTGCAAGACTCGCCCCCCCCCAGACCCCCCTGCAAGGGTCTGGGTTCAAATAGCAGTGGGGATCCCAGCCAGCTAAAGAAGCTAATAGCCTGAATTACATCCACGATTTCAGCGATGTGATCCCCAGGCTGGGAGATTTGTGCATTTGAAATGACCCTTGCTGGTGGTGGTTTGGCCTCCAGTGGGTCTTCCTTCTGGCCACTGCGTTCAGGAGTAATCTCCCTTTCCATCCACTCAGTTGCTAACTTGTAAACTTTCTTCCCTGGGGCTTGCTCCTCTAATCTTGCCTTTTCTGGGTTTTGCTGTAGTCTTGTCTTCCTTTATTCATTCCGCATTGCTTCTATCTCTTACCTTTCTGCCTGCTGAGTGTAAACAAACCTGAAGGCAAAAAAAAAAAAAAAAAAAAGAAAGAAAAAGAAGAGAAGAAGCCAGGTTGGGATGCCGCCTGGCTCCCTTGAAGGGGAAAATGCAGTCTAAATGTTCGAGGCTGTGCACTTTCCTGTTGGCAGTCAAAATGCAACCCTTTTCCTCAGAGCGTCAATACCTATGCAATGCTAGGGTGTCTGGAAAATGTAAGGAGAGTTCTGTGGGGAGGAGAGCATGGAAGGAAACTGCTTTTGGACAACTTTTCATTTGTTGATAGACAACCATTACAAAGTCTAAGATTGTCTTCCTAGAGATGATATGTGCTTCTAACCGGGCTGATCCTTCTGTGCAGGGCTAAGCAGATGTTTTCTGTAAAGGGCCGGGGGGGAATATTTTAGCCTCTGCGGGCCTTGCTCACTCTTTGGTAAGCAACTACCTGGCTCTGCAGGTACAGCACGAAAGCAGCCATAGACAATGGGTAAATAGTGAGTGTGGCTGTGTACCAATAAAACTTTATTTATAGACACAGAAACCTGAATTCCATATTTCCATTGCCAAAGAGAGAGAGCATTGGTGATGCTACAAGTAGAAAGTATTAATCTGTGGACTTTGGGGGATATGATGTGTCAATGTAGGCGCATGGAAAGTAACAACGTGCTCTCTCTGGTGCAGGATGTCCTGGTTCGGAAGGCTTTGTGCGTGGGAGCAGGGGTCCATGGGAACTCTATACATTTTGCTGTGAACCTAGAACAGCTGCACAAAAAATTAAGTCTATTACAAAAACAGGGCTAATGATACCTGCTCAGCCTAACGGATCACGGTCCAGCAGATCCTAAGAGTTGGTTGCGAAGCATGGAGGAAACAGGAAGTGAGCTACTGAGTACAAGTCAGATCCCCTCTTTCCTCTGAGATGTTTCAGGGAACAAGAGTCTGGAGACATGTCTCTTATTAAAACATTTCTGGAGCCCTCTTGGAGATTCACAGTGTACCTTAACTTCTGACAAGGTTTGTCATTAAAAACAAAAGCCACAAAATGCAGAAACCTGATGAAGTTGACTCACCTGTCATTTTCCAAACACACCCATGACTTCAAAAGACCATTGGCAACAGCAATACCATTCAAATTAGGCGGCATGGGGTCTGCAGATGCTCTCTGGAGAATGCTTGTCTGCGATGGTGTTTCAGTTAGTGCCATCAAAAGATGAACATAGAACAGTGGTTCTTAACCTGGGTTCTATCGAATCCTAGGGGTTCGATGAGTTGGTCTCAGGGGTTCGGAGAAGCCTCTGCCATGGAGCCCAGAATAAAGTAATACCGTAATTTGTTGTGAGTTCATACACTTTGTTGGTTTTGTTCTTTGAGCAAGGTGATGTTCATGCACGGCTCATTTTGTGCACCAGTAAAAAAACATATACCTATGTCTTGAATTTGGAAAGAAAATCATATTTTATTTATCACTAAAGAAGGGTTCAGTGAATGCGCATATGAAACTGGTGGGTTCGGTACCTCAAAAAAGGTTAAGAACCACTGACATAGAAGAAACGCATCTCCACGGAACTTTCGATATAGCAGAGAGAGAAAGGCAAGGACTTATTTTATACTGACATTTGTTTTATTGCTACTTGATGTTAGCTAACATATTTCATTAGAAAATTATGAGCCATTGGTAAATGTGTGGATTTAAGCTGCCTTTTTAAGTTAGATTATTTTATTAATTTTTTCACAATTTATTTCAATAATAACAGATCACTGGAATGGAAAGGCAACTTAATGGAGGAATCTGATTCAGTTACAGATATTTGGTTCCTTCCCTGCTCACTACATAAAGAGAGATGTACATAGAATTCTAGTGTTCCATATAGCAGCACACGTATCGGTGGATTAATGTAATTTATTAGTGAAGTTAATGACTTGTTAGCCTCTTTGGCGTTGTTTGGGGGAATAATCAACTCTCCTGCAATAGATGCATTTCTGAGTTGCTCACTCAGCAGGACCCCATGGAGAGCTGCCCAGCATAAGAAGCAGTCTGATCGACCTCTCATTTGCAGCCACATGGTTCTCTTGTCCAAACACAGCACCTGTTACTGATGCCCTGGGTTGATGAGGCACCCCAACCTCCAAATGCACCTTACCTATCCTGCCTGGCTTATATTTTTTCATGCATCCTCCAGCATGGAAAAAGCTCTGTTCAGCTCTCGAATGGGATGTAAAAGAACAGAAATTTCATGTCATTTATACACTGGTAGGCGGGTGACCTCTACTGCTATCGTATTGCCAGGGTCTTGAGAGTCAACGATTTCCTTTCCATTACAGCTTGCAGCAATAGTATCCAGACTTCTATAACGTGTTCTAGTGTCCACTGCCCCTTTAAGTGTTAAAGACGTTGGCAACCTCATCAGGAAAATATCCCCTTTGTATATGAAGCCGAGGAGCCCAAAGAACATGGAGAATGTGCTTGAGGATTTCCAGTTAGAAGGAGGGGAAGCAGTGGTTTGGATTCCACTCTCGACTCCAGGTTCTTTTAACTCAAGTGGCTGCCTTCTCAGAGGTGGATGTCCTGTGGTTGGACAGGTCAAAATGAATGTGTCAATACCGTACAGGTAGAGTGATACCTGTGATGTGTACCACGTAGAATCACCTAATAGCTAATACCCTTTCCTCTGTAGTCTTAAAACTCCATCTTGATACATTCAGAGCTCTTGAGAAAACTTTCATTAGAAAACGTTTCAAAAATATTCAAGAGTAGAGAGAAGAATATAATTACTCCCTATGATCCAATTTCCCAGTTTTAACGATTAGCAGCACATGGACGAGCTGGTTGCAGCTATACCCTGCATCTCAGCTGGATTAATTTGAAAATCCCAGATACCGTATCACTTCTTCTGTAAATACCTAAGAACATGGCTCTAAGAAATAAAGTTTTCTGATTATTTTGTGCTGCATAGCAAACCACCTCCAAATGTAGTGGCTTAAAACAACAGTTAATTGTTAATCTCACATGGTTCTGTGGACTGACTGGGCTCAGCTGGGCAGTTTTCATTTGGGGTCTGTCATATGGTTAGTATCAGATTTCAGTTGGGGTGGTAGTCATCTGAAGATATGATTGTGCTGGATATGCAAAGGTGGCTCACTCATATGACGGGGAACTCGGGGGGGGGGGCTGTGGACTCTTTAGTTCCAAACAATGGTCTCTCCACGTGGCTTGGGCTTCTCTCACCATGTTGTCCAGCTCCGGTAGGGAATGTTCCAGGAGCAAGAATTCTAAGGCATGTGGGTAGAAGCTGTCTAGTCTTGGAGGTTGTGACCACGGTTTCCATCACATTCCATTGGAGAAGGTTGTCTCTGGGGCCATGCCAGGGCTAATGGAGGAGAATCAAAGATATTCAGAGTAATTAATTCCTTAATATCACAGATATCCAGTTAGTATTTACATTGCCCCACTGGAATGACTGGCATTTTATCTTTGGTTTGTTCAAAGCAGGATCAAAATGAGGTCTGTACTGTGCTCAGTGGCTACGATTTGTGTGCTTCTTTCAATCTAAGATACCCTTTTATTAAAAATTCTGTGCTTGAAATTCCTTTGTCCTGCTGCATTTCCCATGGTCTGGATTTTGCTGCGCGCATCCTAATGTTCCTCTGTTCCTTTTATATTTTTCTCTTGGAAAATGTTAGACTCGGCAGCTTGATCAAGCTCAGGCCCGTGATTGTGGTAGTAACACTCCATCGGTGGTGATGTGTGCGTTTTATTGCATCACACCAGGAAGCTCAAAATCAGTTTGTCTCTCTTTGGTGAAGTTAAAATTGATTTGTGGGTTCAGGTGTTGAATTACTCCAATTGAGCTTTTTAGAAAAAGCTTTTAGATAGCGGCCTCCATTTTGCAGGCTCAGGAAGTGGAACGAGTCTATATTTATCCCTCTCTGCCTGCACTGACTGTGTGGTAACCATGTGCCAGACAGCCTATCAGCATCTCCACATAAATCAGCTGACTTCTTTTTCATAACAACCCTGGAAAAGAGGTATTACGATTGTCCCCATTTTACAGAGAAGGAAACTAAGGCACACCCCCCTATGCCTGACATCAGGCAGTGGATGCCTTCTGCTCAAAGGCTCATTAAGAGCCAGGATTAATTCTCACTTTCAGGATTCCTGGGGAAGACCAACGTAGGTCCACCAGAGAAAGGGTGTAGGGTCAATGGGAGGACACAGCAAAGGGTTTTCCCTTCTAGTTGCTTCTTCTTAAAGTCCAGAAGCTGGTGAGACTAATTTTGCCCCAGTTTCCCGATGTAGAATAATTTATTTAGCAATAACATTTCTCCCTTTGCTTCCGTTTGCTGTGGACTAGGGTCTGCAGGGCACAGCCTGCCACCTCTGCGAAGGAGGTGGGGACAACGCCCCGTTTCCATCTGTGTTAAAGTGAGTCACCCAGACACTGGGCGCCGGCAGGAGGCTCAGAAACGGCAATTTTATTTTAAAGAAAATATTTTCAAATGCAATTTGCAGTATATACATGAAGAGTAATGAGCAAAATGGATGCAGCTGTCTTTTAAATTAACCCTGCAATGCTACCCTGTTTGCTTTCCTAACGAAGTGATAATGTAGGCAGCTTTTGTGCCTTTTTTCAGGACTTGGGAGCCCTCAGGAGCTTGAGAGAGAGGGAGAGGGAGAGGAAGAGAGGAAGAGGGAGAGAGGGAGGGAGGGAGGGAGGGAGAGGAGTTGGGCTAAAAAGTAAGTGCATGCCTGGTGGCGTCTGACATCTATGGCTGCAGTTGCCGAGAAAGAAAAGGCTGGACAGAGCAGAACCCAAGTAGAGTACAGCGAGCATGCGCAGCAAGGCCAGGCCGTAGAGCTCCGAGGGGCGCCGTCTGGGAGCAGGAACGTGTCCCTTTCTCGCGAGAACAAGTCTTGAGGATACAGCAACACTTCTTGCGAGTGTGTGCAGCTGGTTCGAGCCGTGCGGGTGCTGGCTGTCCAGCCTCACCCGGTTTAAAGCAGATGCTCTGGCCACCTCGGGAGCTGCGTGCCGCCTTCTCACGCGAGTCCTCTAGCCCAGTGGCCTGCGGAGTGGAGCCCGCTCTGCCTTCCCCAGGGGACTCTGCATTCAGGAGTCCCTGACCTTTTCCCTGCTTTGTGTGTACCCAGCTGTGTGGCCTCTGGGCTCACGGCGTTGTGAGTTACTAAGCCAGTTTCTTCAGAGTGTTTGGAAGGTTAGAGGATGCAATTTCTTGGCATTTCTAGCATTTGCTTGTATGTGGTTATTTTAAAGGACACCGGGCCATTTAAACCAGACTAAGGCCCTTTACAAAGATGGAGAGAGGCAGGCACACAGGCAGACACACTCACAAGGTTTCATGACTTGATACCCCAATTCCCATCACTCCAAGCAGACACAGTGATGGTGTGTATGAGGTGGTGAAAGAAGGTGGACGCTTCAGCTGAGACTCAGGGAAACAGATTGCCAAGAAGCTTCCATGGTGCTACGAAGGACATAGAGTTCACTTAGAGGCGTCTGCTGGCTCTATCCATCTGCAGCCTGAGTCTTTTTCATGGGGTCATGGATGGCCACGGCTGCCATCGGAGTGTTCGTGCTAACTCAGACGTATTAGCCACTCAGGGCCGGGGCATTTTTACTGACCAAGCATTTGACTCATTAAGAGTGTGATGACATTTTATGTGAAGCACTGTGGTGGTTGCTTATTACTTAAAATATATATTTTTCTGTAGCATGAGCCTTTCCCACAAAAAGCCCTGGAGTAGCATTTCTGTGCCTGGTGTCTTGTGGCTTAGGAATTGAGCCTTATATTCTGTGTGAGAATAGCAGAGAGTGGAAGGAAGGAAGGGAGGGAGGGAAGAAGGAAGGGAGAGAGGAAGGGCAGTACATTATTGTTGAATTATTGAATAAATCATTGTTGAAAGGTTTACTCTTCCTCTCATGTATTCTTTCCTAAACTAAGGGGATTGGCCACACTGTCTGATTGGAGGCAATGGAGGGCACCATTAGGACCATCTTCATCTCTGGGTAGTAGTGCAAAGTCTCAAGCAGGACTAAGTCCTCTGCCATGATGTAATGAGAGTGTTTACCTCATGCTTGTATGTCATTTACACACGGAGAGCATCATGGAAGCTGGGCAAGATTGATGTCCCCTCCAAGAATAGCACTGATTATAGAACAGATTTTCCCATATACAGAGCCATTTTTAATTCACTGCCTACCACAGCTGTCAGCCTGCGGAGATAATTCCTTCTAGCAGAATAGCTCCAGATTATTATAGGGAAATCAAATTTGCATAAAAGCACTCTCTCTCCTCTCTCTCTCCTCTCTCTTCCTCTCTCTCTAAGTTACTAAACAGATACTGTCAATTACTTTTGTTGGAAGAGCTTTTTCAGGGGAGGGAAAAATACATTTTTTTTTAAATGCCACATAAAAACTTTCTATGCGACCTTATATGATGGTGAGGACTAACATTTAGTGTGACACCAAATTTGTTAAGTGTTTTACTGTATTCAAAGTGCTTTCCAGCTCAACAAACTTCATTCTATTTTGATTGAGCACAGACCCTGGGGACATAGAGAGAAATGGCCCTTGCTTTTGAAAAGCTTATTTTATTTGACTCATGGAAAAATTACATAAAATAACTAGGGTAGACATCAATAGGTCCACTTTGCAGATGAGGAAACTGAGGCCCAAAGAAGTGTAAGTGACCTTTTGTAAGTGTGCTTAACTGAAGGATTGGGAGCTGGAACCCAGGTCTTTAGAGTCATTTGAGCTTCTTCTGGGTCACTCTGATGTCACTCAGGAGGGGAAAGGTTGCAGTTGAAAATTGGCAGCCTGTAGTTGCTCGGCCAAGCCTTTTATTTTGATTTTGAAAAATCATAAGGAAGTCAAAAGGTCATATTTCCTCCCACTCCCACCCCCAAAAAAGAATAAAAATATTCTGGCTTCTTCTGAAAAATATCCTACAATCAGCACCCCTGCCTACATCCTAGTGCCACGCCACTCATGTCAATGATCAGCTTTTAGCAGAGAGGGCTTGGAGTGTCCCCTGTGCTGAGTCTGGGGGAGAAGCAGGATATGGGTGCTTGGTCCTGGGAGCAGCATACTTGCACTGTTTTTAAAATCATCTTTCAGTTTTTCCATTGCCTCAAATTTTCAGCTTAAAAAATGTTGGCCATTTTATAGCTTTTTAAAAAAATGGTTGTCCCCTATGGGTTTTCATGATTCAGGATTTGGAGACTCACAAGAGAGTTTTCCTTCACTAGCCACTGTAGGCCGATGTGCTACTGCGTTCTTAAAGAGACTTTTGTGTCTACTATTTTATTTAATTGCATTCTGTTTTCTGATCCGTTTTAAGCCACCTCTTGGGAGATTAAGAGTGTGCAGGTGGAAGCCTATCTAGCCTTCAGTTTTATGTTTGAGCTTTGATTTTTCTGATTTTGTTGAGCAGATTTCTAAGTGGAATAACAGGTTTGTATTAGGAAAATGAGGATAAGCCTATTACAAGAAGTAAATAGAAAGATGAGCCATGATGTTGAAAACTCTTTAGATAGAAGGTGTTGCTAAATTCTGATTTACCACGGAAGCTTAATTAAATCGTTCGACTGAACTGTGGAAGTTACAGGTTAGGTGGATCACCCAGGAATCTAGAGACAGCACTGGAGCATAAGAGACTATCAGGAAAGGGGCTGTATGTAGCAGGCGATATATATGCAATGGGTTCTGAGCCCCGCCTCCAGTGTACCTGTTCCCGGTGTTACGCTGTTACTCTTTCGTTCCATCAGAGTTGAGGTGACTATCTGTTGAGCGTCCAGCATTGGGTAAAAGGTTGTTTTGGGTGCCTTTTGCATAATCTTGTAATTCTGCAATTCCAAATCTGGGGATGCTTCTGCTTGCCACCCAACTCCTTGGACGGTGGCTGCATGCAGGCAGTAGGGTTTGATTTCACAGCTAGGGACAGCCCTTTCCCCCCGGATACTCCCATTTCTTCTCAGTGCTTACAATTCCACTTAAGTTGTGCTATATTGGCTTTAGGCTTTGCTTCTGTGTTAAAAATCAGTTATCAATCTTTGCAAGTGCAGAGTTTGCAAAGCACATTCATATAACCTTATCTTACTTGATCTTTATGATAGCCCTCTGAGATAGGAGAGTGGCATTATCTCCTTTTGGGAACAAAAAATATGGAGGAAAGAGCATGATTTGGGAGCTAGCAATACTGAGTTTGAGTCCCAGCTGTAACTCATTAACTGTGTGACCTTGACCTGGGGATACAACCTCTCTGAACTTAATTTTTTTCCCTACATACAGAGGATTAAAATTTTACTTTACAGAGTAGTTGTAAGGATTAGAGAGAATATTTTCATTCATTCACTCATTCTACAAAAATGTATCAGCCCCTACTGAGACCTAGGCAGTACACTAGGCTCTGAAGATTCATTAGTAAATATGACAGACCCTGTTCCTGCCCTCCTGGGATTACAGTCCAGCATGAGCCATGTGGAGTACATAGTAGTTCCTCAATAAATGGTGATTGTTACTAATGCCCGACCCAAAGTCACTTGATAAGCACAGAGCTCAGGAAGAGCAGTGTTCAGATATTGGAGACTTTGGTTCCAAAGACTTTGACTAGTAGGCTCTGTCCACCAGTCCTCGGGAGAAAGGAAGCTCCTTATTATTGCGACCCACGGCATTTTATTGCGGTCATCATGTCTGGTGTACACGGTCACAGGAGAGTGTCTTAGTGTGCTCAGATCAGGCTGCTATAACAGAATCCTATAGACTGGCTTAAACAACAGACATGTATTTCTCAGTTCTAGCACTGGGAAGTTCAGGGTCAGGGCATCAGCAGATTGGGTGTCTGGTAAGAGTCCACCTCCTGGTTCATAGACAGCCCTTCTGGGGAGGGGTGAGGGAGCTCTTTGGGGTCTCTTTTATAAGGGCATTAATCTCATTCATGAAGGCTCCACCCTCATGACCTCCCCAAATCCTCATCTTTTATTGCCATCAAGTTTCAACATGTGCATTTGTGGGGGACACAAACACCCAGGCTCTAGCAGAGTGTGCTAAGCTGGAGTAGGAGCCAGCCCTAGGTTGAGGCTGGCTCTGCTGTTGAACTGCATGCCCTTGGGAAATTTACTCAACCTCACCAATCCTTAAATTCCTCATCTGCAGGGAGGGCAGAGTGGAAGCATCTGCCTCAGTGGGTTGCCATGGTGTTCGGATCAAGACGTTCCTGTGGGGTGCTCAGCACAGTACCTGGCACATCGTTGAATGATGGTTGTTGTTCTTGTTGGTTGGGCCCTCTGACAGCATCGATGTTGGAGGGAGAAGGCATGTCTGCTCCTGCTTCTCAGTATTGGCCACCCTTTCTGTGGCCGTGGAGACAGAGCTCAGCAGCAGTTGCTGGCTCTTGGAGGCTTGTGGCTTATGTCTCCTTACTGCTCACTCCACACCCTTTATTTTGTAGCTGCGCTGGGCTTGTGGCCGGTCATGGAGTGGGGCAGGCCATGGCAGGCCTTTCCTTCCGATATTCCCGTTTCCGTTCAATGAGCCTGACCCGGGGTGGGGTGAGACCACTTATATTTGAGGAGGGGCTTCAGAGCTGCCCTGGAAAGAGTGATGTGTATCAGGCTTCTGCTTCATGTCAAGAGTCTGAAGTCAGACTGCCCGAGTTCGAGTCCCAGTCCTGCTTTTTGCAAGCCAAGTTATTTGATTTTAAGCCTCGGGTTTCTTCACCTGTAAGGTAAGGATAACAACAGCTAAGATATATAACATTCGGTATGTTTTAATCACTTCACATACACCAATTCATCTGTCTCTGCCTCGACTCTACGAGGTAGCCACTATTGTTACCCCTGTTCGTAGATTAGGAGGCTGAGGCACAGAGTCTAACTAGCTTCGCTCAAGGTCAGTCATAGAGCTGGGATCCAGACACAGGCCGGAGACTCCAAGGGTCTGTACCCTTAAACACTCTGCTATGCTCCTTCCCCGACAGGGCAGGGTAATAAGAATCTACCTTACAGGGTCTTTGTGAGGCTCGGATGAGATAAACAGGACAAGCAGTGGGTGTCATGTTTGGCATATAGTATGTGCTTAGTCAACACATTTTTTTTTTAATGAAAATTTCAATTTTGTGCTAGCAAGTATTTCTTTATAATTGCCTCATAACATTTAAGCTTAGAAGCCCATCACCCTTTTGGATTTCAGTTATATTTCTTTATTTTCTAATGTTTTAACCTTTTGCATTTTTTGATATTTAATTATATTTGTCACAAACAAGGTCAGGTATAAAAATGTTACGTTTAATTATTTATTTTATTATTTAAAAACATTTTGTGGTGGTAAGAACATTTCACCTGAGGTCTCTACCCTCTTCACAGACTTTTGAGTGAGCATGCCGTTGACCAGAAGTACGACATTCTACCGTAGATCTCAAGAACTTGTTCATGTTGATGGGAACTTTATGCCCTTGATTAGTAACTTCCCTTTTCCCCTCCTCCCAGCCCCTGGTAGCAATATGTGCTCAGTAAATGTCAACTGTCATTCTTAGCTCCGAAGGTGGCTGAGCAGCAGGCCCTGAGAACTCTAGGTGTGGGGTGTTCTTCAGAGATCTCGGACTCCTGGTGACATGTGTCCATCTGGGCCTTGTGCTGGAAGTTTGAAACCTAATGCTCATGGGTTGCCCCATAAGAATACTGTGATACCCTTGTGGCAATACTAATGTTTACTGTAAATGTGAAATATTTATTAAGTATCTACTTAGACCCGATGCATTTTCTGATGGCTCCAGGTACAAGTAAACAACCCTGAACCGTGCCCCTCTGGAGTTTTTAAGTCCGAAACAAAGACAGCTTCGTTTGTCCTGCATTGATTTCAGCTTCTAGACACTTGGCACATTTGTCTCTCATTCTATACAAGGCTTTTTAAAAGTATCCCCATCTTGGTCATCACTATTTTCATCTTCCCCCGCCCTCAGTATAACAAGCACAAGCTTAGTGCTATGTGCTTTACGTGAGCCATCTCATTGAATTCTCATGTTAGAACATAAAATGAAGATTTCTGCAAATTAGTCACTTACAAACGAAAGCAAATGTTGTGTAAATGATAGGGGAACTCTTGAATTTAAATTTTTAGTTTTAGTTGTAGTCAATAGGCTTAGTGTTTAAAGCTCAAGTTTTAAGTCTCAACCAGTGAGCTTAGACATTAACACAGGTAAATAAATAGCTGTTTCAGGAGGGCCCGCAAGCAATTAATCATTTGTTTGTCAAGAGAGCTGCAGTGAATCAAATTAGTGTCTAAAATACCCAACAGGACCCCAACTTCGGGAGGCCTGAGATCAACAAACCTTCTTCTCCGTGTTTCAAACCCCCTTCAGGCCCTTACTTCTCCTCATGAAAAGGTTGGCTGAAACGAGATGTTAAGACTGTTATTAGGGCCCAAGTCTGCTGTCTTCTCAGATCACCTGCCATCTGAATAAAACTCCCATAAAGATCCAATCCCTGTCTCTGTGTATGAACTTTGTAGTGACAGGCAGCATGAGTAGATTTTTCCAGTTTCATAAATATCATTGCTAGAACTAGTTACAATAGGGGAGAGAAATATATCTCAACTCTTTGAATATTTAGAAATTGTGTGTTCTTAATGCTTTGGCTAGGAACTAGCACAGTGATACTTTCCCCACGTCCTACTGGTTTAGGTGAGTGACATAGCAAGCTCAGGTTCTACGTGGAAAGGAATGATATAAATGTATGGAAAATGGGAGGCACGATTCTTTAGGGACTTAGCTGCCACATACGTAGTGTTTTTGCTTCCTTTCTGCACACGGTGCTAGCATATTGCACACTGTTCTGCACCTCACCTTTCTGCATCAAATATTCTGTAGGACGTTCGGTATTATCATACATATCGTTTGGGATTAGTATGGACTCCAAATTATAATGGTTTAAACAAAATAGAAGTTTATTTTTCTTCCGAATTTAAAAAAGTCTGGAATTGGTCCAGATTTTTCTGTCTTGTTGCTTCATCATGTTTGATTTACATTCTCAAAGGCTGCTGGAGTTCTAACTATCACATCTGCATTCCAACCAGTAGGAAAAGAGAAAGAGGGAATAAATTACACCTTTCTTTAAGGGTACTACAGGGGGTCCTTGGGCTACAACACAGTTCTGTTCCTACGACAGTGACACAACCCAAATTTTGGTTTAAAAGTGAAAGACATCCTAGCCTAAGTTACTTACCTGTCCAACCACAGTTATAAAATCATAATCTAGAATATAAAAACGCAACTAAGCCACAGAAAAAGGAAAAGGGCATAAATATACTGTACTGTACACTGTGCTGTAGTAACAGAAAAAATGACAAAAAAAATGAGTGTAAAATAAAGTATGATGCTAACGGTGTAAGCCAAAACACTCATGTCTCAATCTTTTAAAGTTTGTATGAGGGTCAGCATTGTAAACTTGAAATGTCATATGTCGAGACTGTCATAACCTGAGGATCCCCTGTACTGAATTCCCACTTACATTCTTTAGTCTAGAACATATTTACAGGGACGTACTTAGCTGCAAGGGATGCTAGGAAATATCATTTTTATTACAAAATAACATGTGCCCAACTAAAAAATTGGAGATTCTATTTCTAAATGGGAAGAGGACCATGGACATTGAAGAAAATGGACATTGAAGACTTTTCAATATAAAACTTTTGACATATTTTTCTGTATTGTTTTCAGAAAGATTGTATTGATTACAGTCCACTTCATGCCTGTCTATGTCACTCTCATCAGCACTGGGTATAAAGAATTTTATACTATTAGCAGTCAGTTAAGATTATGTTGTATTTTAATTTAGTCCTCTTTGACTATTAGTGTGGATTCAAATTTTATTCTGTTGTTTACTAGCCATTTATATTTTATCTTTTATGAACTTTGTTTATATCCATGTCCATGGAGTAATTGGGCTTCTTTGATTTGCTTAAATATTTATGAATCACTTTATGTTAAGGTTACTAACACTTTATTATTTATTTAAAGTTTTTTCCTGTTGTTTAGAGAGAGAGAAAAAAAGAGAGAGAGAGACAGAGAGAGAGAGAGAGGAGAATCAACTCTACTTAGTTGTGCACTCATTGATTGCTTCTCATATGTGCCCTGACTGGGGATCAAACCCATGACCTTGGTGTGCCAAGACAA
Organism: Rhynchonycteris naso; assembly: GCA_037038555.1. Lineage (NCBI taxonomy): Eukaryota > Metazoa > Chordata > Mammalia > Chiroptera > Emballonuridae > Rhynchonycteris > Rhynchonycteris naso. The sequence continues at coordinate 301,917,691 of CM072996.1, forward strand.
TGAATGCTTTATTCACTGAGCCACCTAGCCATGGTCTATCATTTAATTATAAAGCAGAAATAATGTTTCTGAGGGTCCTGGAAGAGGGGGTATATGAGTACCAGTTTTATAACTGTGGTGAATGCTGAAGAGCTCTCTTCATCATATTCTAAGTGGACTAAGATTTGTACAAGTTTTCTGTCTGATTTTAATAGACTTCATCTGTAGTGCTGGAATGCAGAAAGTAGAGTTCTTTTCTAGGATGATCCAGAAAGGGCACGGAGAAAGGGGTGCCATGAACAGAGTTACATGTAATGGTTTTGAAGCAGTGGGGTCAATACACTGTTCTTCCGCCTGTAAAATGTTTGCCAAGGCTTCCTGAATCGTGCTTTCTCATGTCTCAGAGGAAAAAAACAACTATGTATCAGACACACGTACTAAAATGCGAATTTTCTTATTTCCAAGACAGAGAATGTTGTAATGATACCACCTACCCATTAGAGGGCGCTCTACAGGCAACCATCTAGGCTGCGCATTAGTTGACAGCATTTTGCAGACACCGCCTCATTTACTCTGCACAGACACTCCACCCTCAGTAAGAACACGATCAGAGCACTTTAGCACTAGACTATAAAGGTTATGAGTCAACAATTCCCAAAGAGGGGCCTGCTCTTACTAGATCAAACCACTCACCTGACAGAGAGGGGGAGCAACTTTCCTAATATTACCCAGCTGCATAGTTAGCTGCATAAGAGAATTTGGAACTTTTGTCTCACACCTTTATATTAAACTACCATGCCTGTCAGCTTGCCCCACAGTCCTGCACCTGCCCTCAGGGTTTGGACCGCACACTTGCCCTTGAGAAGCCCGCCTTGCTGGATCTCTCATGATTCCCACGGGAAGCCTCAGCCCAAGCTGCCCAGTCCCCTTGTGGCTCCACGTGAGAAGAACACTCTCTTTCACCCTGGTGACCAAGGTCCCAGCGTTTGCTCCCGGTCAGCTCCAGGAAGCGCAGGAACGATGACCTGTTGAGTCTTCCAGAAACTTGTTTCGTCTCACCAACGGTGAGAAGAGGCAGGCAGGAGATTGAGGGCTATTGTGAAAGGTCGTGGGACCAATGAGGAACAAGTCATGAACCCAAATGTGAAGAAGGTAGAACCTGGATAAAGAGCAAAATGGTGGATTTATGAATGTGTGTATGTATGTATGTATTTCACACGTGGTTTTCATGATGTGGCAGCACGGAGTGGGTGGGACGAGCACCACATCTGGAGTCAGATTTGGGCTTCCTTCCAGGCCCCATTACTTGAAATGGTGTGACTTCTCTTGATCTCAGCTTCCTTTTCCATGAGTGGCAGTAATGACACCTGTGCTATCCTAATGCCCGGGGTTGGTATGAGGCTCAGATTGTATTGCAGTTTGAACGCATTGGGTAGAGTAACCCACAAACTAACGGGATGTTGCTCAGCCAATAGGAAGAACAGTTTCCTCTTTTCCAGGGGTGGCACTGGTGTAGATCATTCCAGGCCAACTCACATTTACAGAGTTATTAGTGTCCGGGACTGTCTTGGAACAGAAAATCATAAGGAACTTGAATCAGGGGCTGTAAACTGACGAACTCAGATGAACCCATTTGTATGAGACCCAATTCTATTGGTGACTGACCAGTCCTCATGTTCCAGAGTATTTAAATGAGCATTATGAAGCATGCAAAGGTAATCTAAAACCAGTCAGCCCCATGGTTCTTCAGGGCTAAAAAGTAAAAGAGGGAAAAATAATTACTAACTATATTACCACAAATGGTAATTAGCTTTCATTAAATATTAGTTCTGACTAATCTGAGCAGGAAAATGCTCAGGGTTTTTATGTTAAGTTTTCCATTGGGGTGTGTGTGTGTGTTTAAATGTTGAAAAATGAAAGAGCATTTTACAGATGAGCCAACAGGAGCTTTCAGAGTTTGTTACTCATTTAACATAGCATATCTAGTAAATGGCAGAAGCAGGACTTGAACCCAGGGTCTTCCCAGCTCTGCTCTGAATCACTGGCCTATATTGTCTTGTCTCAAAAGGATGACAATTTACTGTTCTAGTTACACGAAGTAGGATGTTGTACCAGATTATGCTTTTTCATTGTTTTCTGAAAACCAATTAACTTCCAGGCTCCATATTATTTGCTTTTAAACAATAGTGATTAATAATGTGTCTCATTGATTCCAAGACAAGCATTTCCCCCCACATTTTAACATCTTTGAAATTGGATTGCTTCTTACAAGTGATGGTATATCATCATTTAATTGGTAACATTTTTCTTTCTTAGTGGCATATAAAACAATGGTGCATCTCACAATTGATAATATTTTAGATTTGATGAAATGCAGTAATAATGACTTGGTTCATATAAGAATAGAACAGTATGGAGAACCATACAGATAAACATGGGGTGTACTACTGTGGGGTACCACTGGAGAGCCACATAACCTGTTATGCATCCCGTCTATTCTACTTAAGACTCTCAGCTTGTCTCAAATGAGCTGATATCTTAGCTTTCATATCTTCTCTGTCCACTATCATTTGTACCACAATCAGAGTTTTCTTCTTAAAGAACTGCCTACCCGATGTGGAGGCCAAACACTTGGCCTGAACTTCAGGGAGGGACCACACAAGTCCAAAATCTGCTTTCAGCCTTATTTCTCATCCTGTCTTTTCTCAGTCAGTCTTGAGGGTCTTTGATCTGAATTAGTGTTTTCCAGAGTGTGGGACAGTGATTCCACATGACTTGAGGGGCTACACTAAGATGGCATTGAATAACCCTGAGTTACCCAATAAGTAATTTATGCAGTTTAGAGAAGCTTGAAAAGGAGGTCTTTGATGCTGGGAAGTCTTTAACATCTTGCCATCCTGGCTTCCCTTTGTAACAAAGAGAGGGCAGGCTCAGACAACAGTATTTAGGTAGAATGTCATTGTTTTGTTTTCATTTATTTTTTATAGTTATCTTATACCTGGGGCAAGTGGCACTGGATTTCCATTTATAGAAGTGACATAAAATTTTCTTTTAAAAATAAACGTAGATCAGCAAAAATAGAGTCAATTAAAAATATTAAGCAAATACTAGGACAAGTAGATATTGAAAGAATTGTGAACGTGGTACTCAAGCCAAAAATAGGGGCTGCAGCAATTTGTTTCAAGTACTTCACTCTGCTCTGTGTTATGCATGCTTTTCCTCAGTTCCAGATGCTCTTTTCCCTATTCACTACTAATGGAGCTCCATTGCTTCCTTCTCCTTGAAGCCTTCCCTGATTTCTATAGTCAGGATCAATTGTGCATGCCCACAGGACATTGCTTTAAAGTTGATTTAGTACTTTTGTTATTCTCATCCCAGTTAGATGTTTACATGCCATTATCTATTTGTGATTAGAAGCCTTTTACTGGCAGGGACCACTTCTCAATCCATTTCCATGGCTTCCTCCACACCTTATATGTGGGTATAAGAAAGAATGTATTAGAAATTCATGTTAGCAATTATTTTATGCAGTTTCCCCCATTCTGCACAAAAGCTAGCCTGGTTTTAGACAGTTCATTTGCTTGGCTTACATTTCAGCTTCAGTGTAAGTAGCAGTTATTGAAGCATTTGTAGAAACTGCATTGTTCTTCGGTATAAATATTTTGCAAGGAAGGTCATAGAATCATTGGAAACCATTCGTGAGAAGGTTAACCCTAGGGTAAAAAGCCAAAGAAAGGCCAGAAGAAACTATGCCTCTGAGTGTGCCTGCGTGTGCTTGTGTGTGTGTGCTGACAGAGCAGTAAGCCATTGGGTTGGGAGCTGTACCTCTGGTTGACTTTGCTCTTCATCTGAAGCCCAAAAGATGAAATTCAGTGACCAAAGAGAATGGTAATCTAAGCAGAAAGAAAGAGAGATAAATAAAATACTTGCAGTTTTTATACTTGAGCAGTCCTGTTATCTTTTTCAGTCTCAGATAAGGAGCGTTGCTCAGCCTGCCAGAGCTCAGGCGATGGGAAAGCGTGCAGAATTACAAAGATAGGTGCTGTTTCTGGAAAGAAGTTTGAGTCCACGACCAAGGTTGTCTTCGGGAAAGAGAAAGCAGAGAAAGATCTGGTACTATTGCACCACCCATTAAGCGGATAAATGGCATTCTAAACTGCTCCCAATAAAGCCCGCTCCTTACCAGTCTGATCTCTGCTATGGAGGAACGGTGTCAGCGCGTTGAACACTGGAGGCAGCTTTAGGAAACACACCTTTATCTCCTTCCGAGACCTTCAAAGCATATCTTGCTGCTTTCTATCAAAAACAGCACTGCTCGATTCCTAGCTTATTCTTCAAGAGTATGATGATGGGGACTCATGATTAGCCATCTGTTTTCTCCCTTTCTCCTTTTAGGATTCAACGGCATTGAGGTGCAATCAATGTGATAGTTTAATTGCTCCCCACAGAATGCTCTAGTACAATCAAGACTGACACATGATGGTCTATGGAGTGAGAATCTTTATTTAAAAAATAAAATCTTCACCTACTTGTCAGCCATGTACAAAAGAGAGTCCAGTTTTCATGATTGATGGCAATTGGACACATCTCCCTGTCCTTCCTGGACTGCTTTCTTTTTTTGGGGGGGCTTAGTTGGCAGATCTAGAGGAGAAGGGAATAATAGCATTGGAACTCCCACACTGGCAGGTTTTCCTAGGGTCTCACTAGTGCTTTGACAAACTGAATCGTAATAATAGTTAATTTGATCAATGTTACATTAAAAACTAATTTCTGCTTGTATCTGCCTATCCTTTGTCAGGGTACAACCCTGTGGCCTGCTGATCTTTAAAAGAATACACAGTGTATCTGTTTCAGGGTCCATTGAAAGGAATGGACTATTCACATGTTAAATATATGGGACAGTTGATCTTGCTGCAGCAATACAATTATTCTGGAAAAGAATTTTCAATGATGAAAATGAAAAAAGTTAAAATAGTCATAATTTACTGCTCCGGAGTGCCTGCCGGGCAGCTGTTTTCTGCCTCGATCTGTATTCTAATAAGTCTTTTAAATGAAGAGATTTATGAGATTATTTTAATTTTGATGTCTTTTTAATGCTTCATGCATTTTAAATACAACCTTTTAATAGTTTTTGAGATTGAAGAATTTAATTTTGTTTTATACTGCAGAAATAAATGTATCCTCAGGAGACCGCAGCATTATCATAGTTCTTTCTTTCTCTTTGAAAATCAGCACACCTAGTACATACAGCTCAATTGCCAACCGGAACTGACCAAGTCTTTCTTTACTTGGGGAGTCAGAAAATTTGGAAGAGAAGTGGTGTTCATCACTGTGTTACAGCATGACCGGTGCTAACAGAACTTCCGTGGGTTTAGATGTGTATTTTACCACCTCGTCCCCCAGTAGGGAAAAGCTTTCCTGATGAGAATGACCCAACTTTATTTTGATGAGTAGTCAGGGATGTATGTGAATGGAATATACAGTTGACCTTTGAATGACACAGGATTTAAGGGGACCAACCCTCGCACCACCCAGTTGAAAGTCCATGTGTAACTTTTGACTGCCATTGGCCCATCTCAACCAGGGATTCAACCGACCGCAGATCTCAAATAGTATTTTCACGCTGTGATTAAGTATCTGCGGTTGGTTAACTGCTGATGGGAATGTTAGAATACTTTTCTCAATCCACGGTGGGTTGAACTGCAGATGCGAAACCCACACATAGGAAGGGATGACTGTATTTATTGCAACAAAGCTATGTGTAAGTGGACCTGCCTAGTTCAAACCTGTGTTCTTTACAGATCAACTGTACACGTGGTACACTGCTTGTGACCAAGGTATGGCCAAGTTCAAAGTCAGATTTTAGATCACTGTCATATGTATATATCTACAAACTGGCTTCAAAATTGCAACATTGTTGCTAAGCTTCACTCAGGAACATATTTTAGAAAAGTAATAACTGGTACTATTGATTTTTTTAAGGCGTTGAGAAAACCGTAGAGTTGGATTGAGATGTTTTTTTAAGGTGTTGAGGAAACCATAGAGTTGGATTGAGATGTAGTTCCTGCCCATAAAAGGCTTCCAATCAAAATTGGAATGGGTACGTGAACTTCATAATAATATTTTACTTCTTTTCCTAAGCAGGGGAAATTCCTACGGTGAAGGAAAGCTGTAATAACCAAAAGGTTTGAATTACTTAAGACAGGCCTGTTAAAATGCAACCACAGGGAATTCTCTAAATAAAAGCTTTCCCCTGATATTTTATGGTGAAACTTATTACATTTCTTAAGTTGTGTTAGACCGCTTTACATGTGTTAATTGGAGTTAACAGGGGTCATGGAACTTAGAGTTCCATATTATGTCAAAGAGATGTGAAATGCAGAACGTTCTTGAATTATGTACTGTTTTAAAAAGAGGAGCTGTTCAAACCTAAAAGTCACTAAAAGAGTACAGTTTCAAAACGATGTTTAATAACATGCAAAATGCTCCTGATATAATGTTAAGTGAAAAGCAGCATAAAACTGCATATACAGGACCCCAATGATGAGAGGAAGCCATTTTCGTGTGACATTGAGAGAGTCCTAAGCTGCAGGAAATTGGAAGTCCTATTTTATATTGGGGCCATGTAAATAAGTAGATGGGCACACAAGCACATTGCACATTCACAGACCATTACAACATGAAGAGTATTTATCTTGAACTTGTGAATGTTAGGATGATTTTTCACTTTCTCTTTCATAATTTTTTTTCACAATAAACGTAGATTGTTATATAGTACCAAAAACTAATAAAAATACCTCTAGTTATGTAAAGTAAGGCATAACACGAGCCAGAATTTATTATATAAATTGCTAAAAATCCTATATTACTGTTGCAAACATAGGTGTTTTCAAATAGCAATCTTTTCTTAATTTGAATTTGAGAAATAAGTGCTAGCTTCCTGTCTTGTGACTCTGATCTCATTCTGAAGCTGGAAACAAGGGCTTGTCTGAGGAATAATCGCAGTCTTTGAACTTTTAGGATATGGCTGCTCAAATGCAGTTCTCATAGTGCTGCTCCTTGCAGCTCTTTCCATCATGTTTTTGAAAACAGAGTTGCTTACAATTCCCACTTTGATGAATGATTCCTCAGGTTTTACTCTACCACTTAAAATTCCAAACTCATCCAAATTGCTTTGTCAACAAAAAGGCAGGCCGTAAACTCTCAGCCAGTTTCCCCCTCTGGGTGATACTGGAAGGTTTGACACTGTTTATATCTTTGCCTCTACTCTGAAGCTTTAGAACAAAATCGACCTCAGCTCTTAATGAAGGTCCTTATTTGGGGCAATTCTGCCCATTGCATGGCTCTCCCAGACCTCAGTTTCTTGAGCTATATAATGGGCCTAAGACCTGTCTTACAGAGGTAGCAAAATCAGAAGAGTCAATGCATGGAAATGATGGTATGCCTGGAGAAGTATAATTCCATTCTCCTTCTTTATGTTGTCATCATTAATAGTAATTAATGCAGGCCCTCTGCAGGCCAGAATGCCCACGCTTCTGTGTATTCTCACAACATCTTATAATAAGGTCGGCTAACATGTTCTGTGTGCATATTATGTTCCAGCCATATCTCTAAGTACTCTCCATACATTAATCTTACTTAATATTCACAAGACTTCATGAGATAAATACTACTCTCATCCCATTTTGCAAATGAGGAATCAATGGCCCAGAGCATTCCAGTAACTCATTGAGGGTCTCCACGCTAATAATTTTGGATCTCTATATCAAATCAACCTCTCTGACTCTGGGCTCACCCTTCTAATTATTACAGGCCTTCAAAATCCTAAACAAAATAAATAATTGTTCCATGAACCATTATTGTAAGTGGTAAGAAGTTCAGTTCTCATGGAAATGTTGGGATAGCCTTTGTTAATTGAAAGTGCTTAAAAGTGAAGCAAGACCTGTTAACAACAGGCTGACCCAATCATACCTAAGTATGATTGGAGGATATTCAAAATCTTACTGGAAATATTTTAAAAATAAAATGAAGTTTATTATAAGTAGTATTCAGCTAAAAGGCAGAAAAACTTGGTAATTTGAACACTTTGCTAACAGCTTACTAATGCGGGAACTATCTGCCATCTTTGTTTTCAGTAAAATTGGTAAAAAATATTTTTATATTTACAGACGCTGCTGACTGTAGAGATAACAGGGTACCTATTATATTATTTACATGAGTCATACTTGCAAATGGGTAACTCCATTTAACCTGCTGTCAGCTCTAGACAGGGCTTTAGAGTCTACAAATGAGTCATAGTCTACAGACATGCCAAGGGACATTTTAAACGTCTTTTTTCCCTTAGGACTATTTCTCCCCATTGGTTTTGATCTCCAGTTATTTTCCCAATATTCACCCTCTCTTCCTCCTTTTCTCCGTCCCTCTCATCCTTTCTTTTAATTCCTAAAAATTCTTATAAGGATTTTCAAGGAAATTTTGAAAAAAGACAAAAATTTTTCTTATTCTTACAACACAATGTGTTTGTTTTTTAATTTCTATATTACATTACCTTTAAGAAGTTTTTGGTTTGCATACATAATTTCTAATTATGTGATTGTGGTCAAAGTCAACAAATAATTTCATTCAGCTTTGTTTCATGCAATTAATGACTCTATATTATTGCATTAAGCAGATGTTCATAACTTATGCAGCTTCTTCCCTATTGTTGAATTTTTAAATGTTTCCATGCTTTAGTTCTTCTAGATAATATTCTAGTGAGCATGTCTGTGCATATGGCATTTTCTCCTATTATATCATATGATAAATTCCTAAGAGCAGAATTATTGGGTTAGAAATAATGAATCCTTTTATGGCTCTTACATATATAATGAATTTGATATTTCTAGGTGAATTGCAGGAAAGAATGGTATAGACTTTGACTCCAGTATGGCCTAAAGTTCCTGATAATTAAATAGTCCAATGAGAACTGTAACAAAAATGGAGTTTTAAAAATTTCTATGCGAACTTCTTCAACTAGTTTATACTACACAAGTGGATTTTTATCTAATCATCCTCAAGTCTACTTAATGTTGAAAGAGTTATTCAGTTAATTTAAAACATCTTGGTCATTCAGTAGATAATTTAGCTAAAAAATGAATTCATTCCTTGTTCTAAATTATTTATAGTCATTAATTATATTCTTTAATATTAGCTAACTCTTTCTGTTAGCTGAGTAACATCAAAATTTAAGATAAGACTTTGGAAATGGGATCTCAGAATTTTTTTCCACACTGACCAAAGATCTTGCAAGTGTAGATTTTAGCTAAATAACATTGATGTTTTAGAGCAAACATCTGAATAAATGTCATACTTTGTTCTGTGGCTATATGGCTATTTTTTAGTAGATGAAAAGGGGTGCCTTCATTTCCTTGGTAGTCATTGCTGTGGCTGCAGGTAGTAAGTAACCTGTTAACAAACAGACAATGCCCTTCTTCCCTAGTCCTGACTTCGTCTACACTTGTGGCACTCTCTTCTTTAGTTCTTCATTTAAGTTTGTGGGAAAAGTTGCTACATTTCACTTTAAATATGAATTATTTCTTGGTCTGTTATAAGCTTCTGACTCTACTACCTCCCCAAACTGCTCCAGCAATGATCAAATGAGGATTTTTATGATCAAACCTGAATGATGCATTTTGACCTTTCCTCCCTCCCTCCCTTCCTTCTTTCCTTCCTTCCTTTTAGTGAGAGAAAGAGAGGGAGAGAGAGGGACAGACTGGAACAGACAGACAGGAAGGTAGCGAGATGAGAAATATCAACTCTTAGTTCCTTCACTTAAGCTGTTCATTGATTGTTTCTCATATGTGCCTTGACTGCGGTGCTCCAGCCGAGCCAGTTACCCCTTGCTCAAGCCAGAGACCTTGGGCTTTAAGCCAGTGACCTTTGGGCTCAAGCCAACAACCATGGGATCTCAAGCTGATGAATCCGTGCTCAAGCTGGCGACCTTGGGGTTTCGAACCTCGGACCTCAACATCTTAGGTTGATACTCCATCCACTCTGTCACCACTGGTCAGGTTTTCTTTTTCTTTCTTTCTTTCTTTTTTTTTTTTTTTTTTTGAGAGAGAGGCTTTTCTTATTTGATCTTTTGAGCCCTTCACAATTTCAATTGCTCCATTCTTGAAAATCTCTGCTTCTTGACCTCTATGACCTTGTTCTCTGACCATTTCGTTGTGGTGGCTTTTGCTGGCTCTGCATGCCTGTCCTTATCTACCAATGTTTCTTTGACTTCTAGGCCCTTCAAGTAGCCCAGTCTTCTAAGGTGGTTCCATCCATTTATAAATTCTTAAGCATGTAGCTATATGCTGAATGTTCTAACTATTCCTCCGTCCTTTACCTATGATTTGCATACTAATCTATGCAGCCTACTGGCTAGTCCTATATAAATAGCCAAAGTCCCCTTTAAGCTTTACATGTACAAAAATCAAATTCCCTGGCTTTTTGCTGAGATCCATTTCTTTTAGGGAGTGGACCACTGACCACTGAGCTATTCCATCTAGAAACCTGGGAATTATCTCAGACCTGTTATCGCATTCATCTATACCTCACTAGCCACTAAAGTATGTCTATTCTTTTTCTTAACTGTCTCTGGGGCCCCATCTCTCCTTTCTGGTTCCACTGCTCTGAAAAGGTTAAACCTATCAGAATCTCCTAGCTGGTCCACCTGACTCTAGTCTTGCCTTCCTCCAATCCTCTGATGGCCGCAGCTAGTGATGTAACTAACTCATCTAATCTTACTACTTTTTTTATCTAATCCCTCTTCACACCCCCTTTCCCCAGCAGCTCTACCCAGGATGTAAAGAGGTTGAAGTTGGATCTTTTGCACAGTATTTGGGTCTTCTATGAACTGGCGTGTGCTACCTCTATCATCATCTTCTACAATCTCTGGCCATATTCTTTGTTCCATTGAAACTCTTCATTTTTTGTTTGTTTGTTTTCTATTTCCATGTGTCTTGTGCTTCTGTGCCTTTGCATCTGCTCTTTCTAGATTGCTCTCTGTTATTACTGAATACGTGCTTACCCTGCAAAGCCCCGTTCACGGTTCTCTTCCTTCTATTCTGGACCCCTCCCTTGGTTCTTCCCATGGTGCTCTGTGCTCTCAGCTTTCGTAGAGATGATTGTGCTGACTGATGTTTTGTACTTCTCCAGGAGAGTGTAAGTTCTTGAAGGCGAGGGCTGTAATTTTATTTTCCTTTAAAAAAGATTTATGTCCCATGATTTAAAAACAGTTTGTTGTCAACAACTTAAATAATAAAGTCTTGAGAAGTAAATAAAATCACAATACCCTCATCACTCATATTTATTTTATCCAATTTGCTTATGTGCCTATATATAATTATTTATTTTGTAAAAATGTCATGCTGGAATTTAGATAATCTTATGACCTTTTAAAAAGAATAATATTTTTTGTAAATTTTTTCATATATTTAAATATTCTTCAAAACCATCATTTTTAATGGTCATATTGTATTTGATAATATTATACCATTATAATATATATATATATATATATATATAATTTAACCATTTCCCATTTTGTGTTTAAGTTTTTCAATTTTATTAGTTAAAAATTTATTGAATATCACTTCTTGTTGATATTTAATAGATTTCATCAGATAGAAAAGGACAAAGATTCACCATAATATAAGTCCAATTTCCTCAGATTGTAAAAGTTCAATTAAAGGGAGAATTTTATGAATAGTAACAATTGGTTGGTATTGTAAAAGCTCTGTTATCCCCCTTGGACAGTTTCGTTAACAATACTGATAATTAAACATGTTTAAAAAACATAACCTTTGTTGTTGATTAAATATATAGAATGTGTGAGAGGCATTCTAAATATATAGAATGTTGTTAAGAGAACCTTAGCTTTCCCTGTTTCTGATTTTGCAGTAATATGGCTTTTTATATAACTAGTTCATATTTGTGAAGTGCTTTGAAGATGAAAGCTATTATGTTAGGGCAAAATCACTTCATAAAAATGTTACATATAAAATACGAAAATCCATAGACAGACTTTAAGATTTTCAAAGTAACATCAACTCTTTCATGTAATCATTTATAACCACCATCTTTAGACTAGTAATCTAGGATTCATTTATAGATTATTCTTGGAGTATTTTAGTGTTATCCATTATGGTGAAATTGTTTTTATAGTCACAGGCAATGGTTAGAAATGACGTTATTCTTTTTAACCATGGCTATTGAAGTTGTAGCACAGTGAGAATAAATAGGTGAGAATAAATAAAAATTGGCCATAAATATAAATCTTTCTTTCTTCATCAAACATTGCTATCACACAGATTGGTATTTTAAAGAAATAGATTTCATTAGGTGTTGTTTAGGTTTTAAAGGAGTAGCAATCATAAATTACAGACCATCTGATTTCTGTAGCGTATTTAAAGAAAAAGTGTATAGACTGTGTGAGTAATGGCGATAGGGAGTTAGCCAGGTATTAAAATAAGGATTTTTCCCTGTGTGCATCACTAAACAATATTCCACATAAACAATGTGTCATACCTAAACTTAAGATATCTTGAGGTTAACATTAGACCATTTTATTCACACAATGATTTTAATTTTAAAATATTGCCTTTGACCATGGCCGGTTAGCTCAGTTGATAAGAGCATCATCCTGAAACACCAAGGTTATAGGTTTGATCCCTGGCCAGGGCACATATGGGAAGTGGAGCAACAAATGAATACTTCTCTCTCTCTTTTTCTTTTCTCTCTGTCTCTCTAAAATCATTCAGTAATCTATCTATCTATATCTATATCTATGTCTATATATATATATGTATCCTGCCTTTAAAGTTTCATGGATCTCCCCCACCCTTCCTATGTACATATTACTACAACAAAGTATTCACTTCTGTGACTGAAAGTGAAGGTACATGTTTTCAGTGATTGCTTCTAATAACAGTAACACCCTTCATGTAGACCATCTCCATTGACTCCAAATGCTCACCAGACCATCTTAGATCACATGCTCTCTTTGGCCAGAATGGAAACTAAATAATATCAGGAGCCCAGAATAGTACTGTGAAGAATCAAGAATCAGATTGAACTTTGGGAACAACTGGCACGTAGTGGTTGAAATCCAGTCATTCTGCTTTTGTTTTTGTGCCTTTCAGGTGGTGTTGATGTATAGTTATACAATACGACTTCAACTTTGGAAATTGAAAATAAATGAAATATTTTCTATCTAACATATTTTTTTCATTCTCAGTTCTTACTTTATCCTGTACTGTTCACCCTTCCTATCATTCTTGAGTCCCTGCCCCAGTCTGGGCCTGGCTGGTTTCTAGAAGTATTTAAACCCTGGCATATATGAAGTATGAGAAAATTAATGTTATTCCTGAAATCTTTTTTTTTTTGGCTTCTGACCTTTTTGTGCACTTGAAATTGCATTTAATATTTCATTACTACAGCTCTTTCTCTTTAATTTTCTAGATTTTTTTTCCACTTTGAAGAAAACTTACAAATTTAGTTTTGCAGGACGAAATGATGGTGTCTAATAATTCTCCAGCCTGTGACAGTTCAGTAACTGGTGCCTCCAGCATTTTTATTTCACACAATTTTATTGCTAAAAGGTTAGGCCATTTGACCACTTTTTTTTTAGATTTATCCATCAAACATTGCTCAGAGAGCACTAAAATCATGCATGATTGAAAATGTAACCAACATCTAGTCATTTCTTTGAAAGGGATGTCCTTAAATTTGTTATGAGAAGAATCGCCTCACTTACAAACATAACCGATGGATTCATGAATGTGAGAAGGTAGGTAAGGACATAGCATCGGGCTAACCAGTTCTTCACACAGCTAACCACGCAGTAGTGAGGGTAATGAATAACTAGTTTTCTAATAGCATTCCCCTTTCAGTCACCCATAAATATTTCTAGAACATTGACCTTTAGTCAAATGGTGAATTCTTTCATCCTGACATAACAAGCAAAGACCAATGAGCTAGTTGGGAAAATTCACTTGCAATCCATTTTATTTTCCAAATAGCTTAAAAACATTCAAGACACCTATAAGACTTGAATTCTGTAAACCTGACACCTTCCCCGGTGGTTGGGAAGTGGAAGGATGCTTTGTGCAGTTGGGCACATCCTTTGTCTGGCTGAGGATCAACCTCTATCCATAGAACCGATTGGCTGCGTCCTAAATGTGACAAGCTCTCATGGTGAGCTGACTACTTCTGCAATCCCCCCCTCTTTACCCCTTTTAGGGTCTAAGTGCCCATGTGCTGTTTACACCACAGGACACACCTGATTGTTTTTGGAATTAACTGATTTGAAGGAGGGCTTTTCCACTTTCTACCATGCGGAATTTATGTGCTAAATGCATTAAAGAACGATGGATTACACTTACAAGTTCTTTAGTGAGGCTGATCATAATATTTAATAGTGATCACTTTCCAAAGCAAAGTGAAACGTATGAGTTGTGAGGCATTATTTAATGTGTGAATGGAAAGCCCTTAAAGAGAGAAAAGGCCCTGCATGCATTTTGTTTGTTTGTTTGTTTGTTTACTGTAAGACCTCCGATTTTGTATAATCTGTATAAATAATTACTGAAACTGTTACTCTTCACATCAGCAGTCACCGTTTGGGGTTACAAGTCATGGTGGGCCTGTTCTGCCTTTGCTCCTCACTCTCTAGACCCCTGTCTGACCGTGATCATGACAGGTCCCACTTAGGACCTCAGAGTTTGCTCCTGCTTTTGCACAAGACTCTCTTTTGTGACTCTTAATATGGCTGCCTCCATTCCATCCTCCCTTTTCAACCTAAATGCCTCCCTTCAGAGAAAGCTTCCCTGTAACCCTGTCTCAGGGAGCTTTCTTTTCTTTTTCTCTATCACAATGCCCTTTCTGGTTTCATGATAGCTTTAACCTCAGTTTTTAATGATTTTGTTTAGTAATTGCCCCCGACTCCTATAATATGAGCTCTACAAGGACTGAGACTTTGCCTTGTCATTTGCATATTTCAGTTTTTTCCAGCCGTCCCAGCACTGAGTAGGTGCTCAGTAAATATCTGCAGAATGAATGGAGACACAAATGACCAATTTGAGCATAATTCCTGCTTCAGCCAGTTGGTGTGACGTTTTCCTTTTTTTCACTGTCTTTTTTGGTCTATCCCATGCTCAACTCTTAAAGAAGCTTGACTGATTTTGATAAAACTTGGTACATTGCTCAGTGTAAGTCCGATCTTGAACTGGATTTATAACTGTCTGTCATCTTGAATCCAAATGGTGGCAGATAAAACTTGACAAATGAGACATGGAGCAGATTTCAGTACAGTTTGGTACATGGGTCGATGTACTATTTAATTGAAATGTGTGCAGTCTGAATTTCACAAACCCTTAAATCCTAACCTTAAACTGTATTTTTCTTTTCTTTTCTTTTTTTTTATGATACCGCTTTCTTCCAAACCTAACATTTCTGGTTGGAGGAAGAGCGTCCTGGGAGCTGAAAAATGCCCAAGGAGTTTTAATGGCAGATGTTTAGCTGTTTTCTTGAAAAGTCCCCACACCCCTAATTGTGCAGGGTTGATGACAGACACAAGGCTTCTTCATAAATTTTGACAACCAGGTCACGTAGGGAAGCCGCTAAAGACAGAAGACAGGGTGGGATTGGTCTGCAACTCCCCTACCCCAGTGAACCGGGGCCAGCAGGCCAGAGAGAGAGGCAGATAGAAATACTGACCTTGGGTTACAGAAAATGGAGGCTTTTCCTCATGGAACAATTTATCTCACCCTCTTCTCCGGGGTGTTAACTGTCACAATTTTGTCCCCAGAAGCATTTTGAACATTTTAGGAAAATTTGAGCTCTGACATCTGGGATGGCCCTCTTAGAAATCCATGACCTCTTGTACCAGCTCACGTGTTTGCAGACGGGACAAATCCCGGCAAGTGATGTGTCACAAAACTGAAGCCCGTCTTTGGCTTTGTCTGGGTTTCTGTATGCATGCGCTGGGTGGGTGCTGGGTTCTCAGCGACCTTGCATCAGCATTCCTCCGCGGTCTGTCCGTGTTTGCTCGCACACCGCAATTCCCAGGTTCCAAAACACGCGGCGAGCCCGTGTCAACACAGCACGCAGGAAAGGTTAAAATATGGACTGCAGACTTCACGTGCTATTCGCAGTGGTAAAGTCTGACCCAGTTCTCCCGGAAAACGGGGTCTTCTGAACGGTTAACCCACTCCATTTTTGTTTGATCTTCTTAAACACACAGCTCTTTTTTTTTTTAAATATCTTAATCTTGCACCCCTACCGCGTGCCTCTTGACTCCTTGTTCTTCTTCCCTCTTTTATAAACTTGTGTGACATCCTTCATTGGCTCTGCTCCTTTTTTTTTTCCTGGTGAGAAATGACACTCAGATTCATTATGGATTTGCAATCTGTGGACATATACACAGAAGAGACTAGAAATGACCCACAAGCTGACTGTTTTGAGGCAAACGGCACGAGCGTTGGAGCCTGTTTTCCTGGGCCACACCCCTGTGTCTGTGTGTGCCGGGACGCGGTGAAGCTAGATTTCCCTGCAGTCGTACACAGCCAGCCTGAACGGTCTCCTCGCTGCTTCTCGGTGGTCTGGGCAATTCGCTCCATGGCCCTGCCGGAGCGGGGAACAGGCAAATAGCTTTTGTTTTTCTCATCTTCTCCTTCCTCCATCTGTTATGGACGGCGCTCTGCCTCCGTGTCACTCGACTCCACCACTTCCTCATTAGGTTCCTTGGACCGTTGGCCCTCCTGTCCCCGCACTTGGGGCTGCAGGTGTTCGAGACTGGCCTGCTTACCTGGTAGCCTGCGGTGCTGTGCGTCCATACCTGTAGCTTCTCCCTTCCAGCATGTAGAAGTGAATTGTATTTCTGCCTCTCCGATGCTGACAGGAGGGAGGACCGGCTGCTCCAGGTAGGGAGGCAGAGCTTTGAAGCTCTAAATGTCTCCCTGACAGGCATTAATCGGCTCAGCCAAGCCTGCGCGCTGTGGGGTTCTAGAAATTCAGACGGGCCTTCCTCCAGTGATTTCCTCTGTGAGCACCCGGCCCCCTGTCGCCTCCAGATTGTAGGAAGGGAGTGGCATCTAACATTTATTCAGCATTTACACACCTTTACTTTACATGCATTCTCTCCTCACAATGACCCATGAAATGAGTATGACCATTACATTTTGGAGATGAGAAAGCCGAGGCTTAGTGAGATTATGAGGCTTGCTCAAGGCCACCATGCTAGGATTCAAAACCAGGTCTGTGTGGCTACAAAGCCCTATATTCTCCCAATTACAGAGTCCCCTTTGGTAAAAGAATAACCTCAATTTTTCTGGTGTTGGCCGTTCTCTGGATAAGGCTCGGATCTGCAGTTGTCGCCAAGGCAAACATCTCACAGAGAAAGACCAGGTACAGCCAATAAAGCGAGATGAGGTCGCCAGCCCCAGCGAGGTGCAGAGACCCCAGTGCTATTACCACTGGGTCGGACGTAGAGGACGTCTACGCCAAGGGTCCTCAATGCCCGCCACCTGTTACAGCCGCCTGGGAAGCTTTAAAAAAAAACACAAATGCCCGGCCAGTGCCAATGCATTCAACAATTTCTGGGCATGTTGATAAAACTCTACAGATGATTTGATTCTAATGTGGAGCAAAGTTGGAGAACCACTGAGTTAAGCCAGTGCCCTATTTGACATTTAAGGAAACTCAAAGTCAGAAATGAGGGACAGGCCCAGAATCACGGAGTTGATGAGGAAGAGGCCGGAGAGGAGAAGGACGGTCCAGGGTAGAGTCGCTGCTGCCTCAGTGAGTGTGGTGCGCCTGCAGCTCCGCATTGCAAGTTATCAAATCCGAAAGGCGCCTGCTCTGCGCGGACTCTGGGGGCCAAGAGAGGGCTGCCTCCTTCCTAGGGGCCCCCTCCCATGTGGCACCAGTGAGTTTCTGGAGAGAGGCAGTCTTAGGTAGCCATGGACCCATCCTGCCGACTTCCCATGCTATCTGTGAGGAAGGCGCTGGCTCCCGGGTTCACACCCAACTCATGGGGTCTCCCCCACCTCCATCCTTTCCTTTCCTCGCAGGTTTTTGGGATTCCTGCCCCCCCCCCCGCCCCCCCCCTTTGGAGAAAGCATTGGGTGGGAGCTGGGGAGAGCACAGATGAGAGTTGATGCCACCGCTCTAACCCTTTTAGAATTTCTAAGCAACTTGATTATTCCGGAGGAAGAGTATTAGAGATGGGCAAGTGTGGAAGGCATGGAAGCAAGATGAAATTGTTTCAGAGAGATTACAGGTGGTCTGTATGTTTCACGTGTGGTCTAAGAGAATGTGCACCAGGGGGATGAGAGAGAGAGAGAGGGGCTGGCTGCCCTGTGGTCTTGTTGCTGCTCTCGGGCTGACCTGTGACGGCCTGGAGCTCATGTTTCTCCTCTGTGCCCGGGGCTACAGCAAGGACCCACCTCAGTGAAACCAGAATGCCTTTGACTGGACCGAGCATCAAATTGGCATGGATTCATTGCTACTGAAGAATGAGATTCTAACTTAATACTACACCAGTCCTGGTAACAAGCGTTCTCAAACTGAATACATTTATCAACTGTAATTTTTGGAGGGTCTTGTCTAAATATATCTATCAGTATGTTATATCTTTCTATGAAAATACATCTTTAGATTTTGTCATATCTATAGACCATCACTATGATCTTTAAAATCTTTATTTTATTGATTTTAGAGAGAGAGAGAGAGAAAGAGAGAGAGAGACAGGAACATTGATTTATTCCTATATGTAACCTAACTGGGGATCAAACTGTCGACCTCTGTGCTTCGGGATGATGCTTTAACCAACTGAGCTATCCAGCCAGGGCATTGCTATTATTTATTACCCATCTATCATGTACCCACTAGGCCAAAACATATGGGAGTGTCAATTACTGACAACTCTTGATCTAAGGAACTATTACCAATGGTTTCATATTGTTCAACCTAATGTACTTCTCTCGTTTTTTTAACCTCCAGAAATATATTCATAGAAGAAGTGTTATGTCATCATTTTAAATGGAAAACCAGTATCACTTGCTATAAATAGAGGAATCCCTATAAAAGGTTAAAAGAACACCAGAAAGTTAGTACATTTAACTAGACATGGTTGTCTGCTGAAAGCTATGTGCCTGAAACCTATTTTTTTTTCTTTTGTTAGAAGCGGGTATTAACAAGCATGGAGGGCTGAGGGAGGTGGTAAAGGTTTACCATCCACGCCAAGACATTCTCTTTGATGGGATCACAGTTATTGGGAGCAGGATCAGAAGGGAAGTAGCACATTATTGTTTATTTAATGATACCTTTTCTACCTTGTCCACTCACTGCTGGAAGAGCCACCTCACCTCATGGATAACATGGAGCCATACGGCATGCAATTTGGTGGGTGGTGGATATGGGTGGGCGAGCCCGAAAGTCTTGGCTCCTTTCTTCATTGTGGCTGAATGGAATGTGTTGATGGGACACTTGTGCCTTCTTAAATAATTATGCCACAGCAAATATGCCAAAATTCTTCTTGCTGCATTTATAGCTACAGCTTTGCAGGGTGTTAAAAAAGCATGGCGTGTTCCCAATTCTGATGTTTTTGAAAATTGCATGAGTTTGATGTTTTATATATATATTTTTCTGTGTGACCCTGAGTGATTTCTCTATTCTCTTTGACTTTTCTTTCATTTTCTCCCATATGAAATGGGGATCATGTCACTTTTCTTACCTTTTTCATAGTATTATAATAAGGACAAACACGGTGGGACTGGAAAGTGTGTTCAGGATGTCAAGTATTGCTAATATTGAACTGAGGTGAATTTACTTGTCACTTTCGTGTCACTGAGGATATCCCCCGACCCCTTGCCCTTGTCACTGACAGTGACCTCTTAGAGGGACAATATTTCCTTGTTCACTATCTGTGTTTGAACATGATGTAGGGCACTGTGAGATTTTACTTTTGTTTACACTTTGACGGCTTTTGATCTGAGTGTAAAAGTAGTCTGCTTTTTCAGCTGAAACATTTACAAAACACAGAAATACACAAAAAGAAAGAAGCAACAGTTACCCATGTTCTCGCCATGCCTTTCCAGTCATTTTCCTCATTTGTGCGGATCTCAGTTTACGTATATCTATTTGGCGGCCTCAGGGAGAGATAATAAGTGTGCCCAGGCTTTTGTCCTCTTCTGAAATAGCACCTGTCAGAGCCAGCTGGGGGACTCGTGGGGAGTGGGCATTGAGGCCCAAGGAGGTAAGGCTTGTCTCCTCTCCATCGTCATGGGAGTCCGTGAGTCTTATTACAAGGAGAGAGGAAAACTGTTTGAAAGGCATCCACTCAACAGGCCACAAGAAAATTGCCATCCTCTGACCGCTCCCTCTGTTTGGTGTTCTCTCCTGGTGGCTCTGCCTCATTCTAGTTTTGTTCCACGGGAAGTTCTGTCTTTCATGCATGTTAAGTTTCAACCGCCAGCCTTTAGTGCGGTGCTCAAGAAATTAATTAAAGTACTAATCGGTTTATTGCACAGCCTGTTGGGAACAGAACACTTAAAGGTCTTTTTCTTTGCATTTGGGGAGAGCAGAGCAATATATTAATACTAAAGAGAAAAAATAAACCCTTGTTCAGAGGACCTGCTTAAACTTACTAAGTTTCATCTTGAAGAGAAAGGCCTCCAAATTAGATGCCAGGATTTCAGGAATCTTAGTTACCCAGCTTTAGAAAAGAATATAGGAAAAAAAGAAAAGCAGAAGTGGTATCAGGAAAAAGGGGAGAGAACATTTTTTTTTTGAAAATTGTTCTAA
Source organism: Rhynchonycteris naso (assembly GCA_037038555.1). NCBI lineage: Eukaryota > Metazoa > Chordata > Mammalia > Chiroptera > Emballonuridae > Rhynchonycteris > Rhynchonycteris naso. The sequence goes on from CM072996.1 coordinate 301,938,496, forward strand.
ATTTGCATGCAGGTTGCCATGACTACAAAATATCTTTATCACTTATTGAAAGTATCTGTTAACCTTCTGTGGCTGTCCTGTCTGAGGTGACACGTTGGGATTGCTCCCCTACAGTTGTACAGAACTTCAAAATTGCCACCCCCCTTTTTTGTATTTTTCCAAAGTGAGAAGCAGGGGAGAGACAGACTCTCATGCGCCCAACCGGGATCCACCCTGCGTGGCCACCAGGGGGCGATGCTCTGCCCATCTGGGGCATTGCTTTGTTTCAACTGGAGCCATTCTAGTGCCTGTGGTGGAAGCCATGGAGCCGTCCTCAGAGTCCGGAACAACTTTGCTCCAATGGAGCCTTGGTGGTGGGAGGGGAAGAGAGAGACAGAGATAAAGTAGAGCGGGAGGTGGAGAAGCAGATGGTCGCTTGTCCTGTGTGCCCTGGCCAGGAATCGAACCTTGGACTTCCACACTTGAGGTGAACGCTCTACCACTGAGCCAACCAGCCAGGGTCACAAATTGCCCTTTTAACAGATGGCTGTGTCCACGCTGTGTCTGCATTGGAGTCCTCCGGTCTTGATGCAAATGGCGTTCAGGGCTCCTCACTGTGATTCCAGCTCAAGTTTGACCCGGCTGGTTAAGATGGTTCACGTGTGACGTCTTAGCATACAGCACAGCATTTAGGTTTCTGTGACTTGGAAGTGAATTAGAGATATGGCAGTCATTTTGGCAACTTGTGGGAAGGTATTTTTAGAGAAACCTCGCTTATATAATTTTGATGTCTTTTCTGTTCCCTCTTCTCCATGTAGAAACTGTGGATGATGGTATAGAAGGTGCAGGCATACAGTGTTTTGAAGAGTGAAAAGATATTTGTATCCCTTGAATAACAGGTTCAAAATCTTAGTCACCATTCTGGAGGGGTGGGAATCTGATGGCTGTTTTACAGTTTCTGGTCATACGTTTGTTCCAAAGTACCACCTGCCCCGTCAGGCATAAAAAGAGCCTAAAAGTAGCCAGATTTGCTCTCCTCGCTACCCCCCCCCCCCCGAACAGTACCAAAGAAACAACAAAACTATCATTAAGGCAGTATAGATGTTAATACATGGCTACTCAACAACAATGTGAATAGTAACTAACTTCTGTTTTGAAATGAGCAAGGGAGAAAAAAGAGATTTTTTTAAGGCATTTTAAGATTCCCGTGACATCGTCCCTCCGTTTCCTCTAAATTGCTTATTGTCTTATTCTGGAATTAGTCTTCTCTTCCCTAGTTGAAGCCCCTAGAATTGTTTGCAGTCAGAGGTGGCTTAGCCGACCAGCTTCCCAACATATTTACTCACTGAAAAGCCCATTTCATGTGAAATTTTCTAGTATAAAAATCTGCAATACTTATGGCTTTGAAACCAGTACCTTTTAAGTCAAGGTGGATGTTGTGGGTCAGAGCATGGCTTTCTGTGTCTGCTCTTTCAACCTTGATCCTAAACAAAACAATTGATTCTTGTGACTAATTTGGCCCAATTATGGCTATTTAGTGTGCATTTCTCTGATGACGGAAATTTGGGGTTATCTTCTTTGGTGATTTTCCTGAGAACTCCCCCCATTTCTTCCTCGGGCACCCACTTTTCCTCCTGCAGGAGTGTTCCTGACATTGGGTTACCAGTGATTGCCAGCCATTAACCCAAATGCTTCTCTTGACAACAATTGCTTTCCGAGAGGACGAAAGCCACATTTTAACAATTTTATCCATTATGATCTATTTGAACGTATCCACCAGAAGAGAGCCAGAGTCTGAAAAAAAAAAACAACCTTGTGGTTTCTCCACAAGTGTACACATTAAATAATGCTCCCCCAGGCCCTCTTTCTCCCCCCTAAAAATGTTCCTGGATGGAATCCCAGCATTGTTGTCATCTCGTGAGCATGGACGGATTAGGAAGGTAGCAGAAAAGGGAGGGAAATACTTTTATTTTAGAGGACAAAAAGACCTACTTGTAGCTGGTATCCATGGAAATCTCCTGTGAATGACCTCAAAGAATGGCCTACCCATGATAGGTTGTGCTGGTTCCTAACTCATCACAATGGAGTGTTGACTACAAATAGCGTAAAAAGTTCTATCTTGGGGAGGGCAGAGGAGAATGCCTTGTGTGAACCAAGGTCAAGTGTTTAGAGCAGCATTTGTTGGGGGAAGCATGGCCTTTGGCACAGCCCGAACACTTAATGCTGCTAGTTTAATTGGTAGGAGTTTTGTGTCATCCAGTTCTCCTGAAACAGGGGAAAAATATTTGCTTTTGGTCGTGATGTGAGGAGGCTTAAAATAGAAGATAAAGGCAGTAGAAAAACAAAACAAAACAAACTCTTTTTTTCTCAGGTAGATCACTAGTAGTTGAGTCAAATGTTGCAGCAGAAAGTCATCAATCAATCCTTTCTGGGATGGAAAGAGTTCAGGTAAATATCAGCACTCACGCACCTTGCACAGAATCAATAAAAATTGGCCTAATCATTTCAATAAACATGATGTGATTTCTTTTCTCATGAAAGATTTCAGAAGTAATGCTGTAGAAATGACAATTCCCTTCCACAAATGGCACTGAATACAATATGGGAGAAGAATATTTTGGTTGGTTCTAGGAAGGAGAGGCTAGTGTCTTGGCTTCCATGTCAAAGAATTGTAGTTTTCACTTAATATTTTGATGGTGTGAATTTCAACTCTTGGGTAGATAACTCCTGACTGATTACTCTTTCCAAAGTAATCAAACCCAGTGGTTTTTATCCGGGAGATCAGAGAGTGAGGAAATGTTCTCTCTCTCCCTCAGTCTCTCTTCCTCCTAAGTTGATGATTAGGAGAGAATCCAAAATTGGAAAAGTGTAGCATACTAAGTGATCCGGCTGTTCTGAATTTTTCATTGTATATTCTCTAGTTTTGAACCTGTCATGTATTATCTGTCAGTCATCTGTGTATAGCTTGTTAAGATTACAGAGTCATGCATGGGCATAGGAGACTGACTAAATCCTGTGATTAGCAACAGAACTTTAAAGAAAAATGATGAATCATATAGCTAAGAAAAAACACAAAAGAACAACCATTGCTGATAAAGACCCCTGTTTATTTATGAAAAAATACAAAATAAGTGATTGGGAGAAGAAAGGTATTTTGGAGAATGCAGCACAACTGGAATTTATCTGATGTACATTTAATAATATAATAACAATACAGCCGCACTCACGACTCTTAAGAACAGGAGGGATTATTAGATTTGTGCATGGAAGGTTAAAATTACTGCAAAGAATTGTGTTGGGGAATATACAAGATACTGGATAGGAAATGAAATAAAATAAATACAGGGAAGATGACTGGTTGTTCTGTATTGCTGGGTATATTGAATTAATTGCTAATATAGCACTGAGACATGAATTACTCAATCATGACCATTGTTTCGGTTTGGGAATTTTCCTCATAAATACAGATCCATTAGGAAAAGAAAATGTCCCTGAGTTGTAAAATATGGAGAAGTCTTGTGAAGATAATTTTGAATAATTTGGAAACATTCTTTTCTCTTATTTTGGTTTAAAGGCTTTTTATTGTCTTTAGAAGTCCCATTAAGTTTAAAATAAGTCATTGAACTTTTTAATGATTCAATGCCATGTCTGCATTACCTTGTGGTTGTAGGTATTTGAGAATCAGCAGGATGAGTGAGTGAAAAGGCCCATAGGGTTAGACTTGACACATCTGGTTCAAATCCCAGATTTAGCATCTGTCAGAAGTATGACTGTCCTTAAGCTACATAACGTTTCTGAGTCTCAGCCTTCTGTTGTGTATGGGCTTATTGCAAGGAGTCGTAATAATTCATTCATCTGTTATTATTGAGTTCTGACAATATACCAAGCGCTATGCTACATGCTCTGGAGACAATGCAATGATCGTAACTGTAGCTAACATTTATTGAAAGCTAATTAGGCATTAGATATTGCGCTGATCACTTCATGAATATTATCTGATTCAAATGTCACATTGACCCTGTAATACCTCCACGTATATCGGTATGTCCATGTACACACATACACACACACACACACACACACACACACGAACAAAATATATAAATAAGTAATTTTTTAGTAGGAGTGAAATGATGTTCTCTCTGGATAAATCGGTTTTCTCATCCAAGTAAGTTTAAAATTCTTCTTTGTTTTGGCTCTGGCCAGGTGGCTCAGTGGATAGAGTGTCGGCCCAGCATGTGGATGTCCTGGGTTTGATCCTCAGTCAGGGCACACATGAGAGGTGACCGTCTGCTTCTCTTCCCCTCCCTCTTCCCCTTCTCTCTCTCTTTCCCTCTCGCAGCCAGTGGCTCGGTTGGTCTGAGTGTCATCCTCAGGCGCTTAGGATAGCTCAGTTGATTCCAGCATCAACCCCAGATGGGGTTGCCGGGTAGATCCACGTTGGTCACATGAGAAAGTCTATCTTTCTAGCTTCCCTCCTCTCACTTAAAAAAATTCTTCTTTGTTATTTCTTTCTTCTTTTCTTATTATTCTTAGAAGAAAGATTTGAATATTAATAACCTGTACAATTAGAGAAAAAAAGAGCCAGAACGTGATGTCCTAAGAGTGCAGGAGAAGTTTCCCCTCCTGTGGAGTTGGAGGACGGGCCCTCGAAGCAAACTCCCCGGAAGCCACCTCACAGGAATGGATGGTGTAAGTGCTTGCAGCTGCTAACATAGCACTTTGTGTCGGAACATCCCTTCCGCTCAGGGTTTTGCCATTTGAAATGTTGCACAAACCAAAGATTGCCATGTATGAATTCAGAGAGAAAAGGGATGGTGGAATTGCCCACAGGAAATCCCTTTCATAGAGTTTGAATGTCTCTATTATAAATCAGCCTCCAGCAATTTAACTGGAAAACACTTTATCGTCATCTGAATGGCCTGCTTCTCTTTCTACTCCTCCCCAAAGCTCTGGATGATGGATCATCCACTGTTGATATTTGCAAGCTGGTTTATTCGGTGGTGGTGGTGGTGGTGGTTAAAAGAGGTGGACTTATTTCCGGTGATCTTGGGCATCAAAAGCTTAATCTCCTAAGAAAAATCTTTAGCCAAGTCAGGTTTTTAAACGCTGTGTTAGTCATCCTACTGATTACATAAGGAACACCGTAGGAGCGTTTCAAATGCCATCAGCGCTTGGCAGCGGAATGACAATGAGGATGAAGTATTAAAAACAAGGTACCCGTAAAGGCAGACACGGGGAGAGGGCCCCCACTCTGCTCCCCAGTCTGCCTCTGCATTCATTCTGTTCTTTTCTAGCAGTACTCACTGGAAGGAAGGCATCGTTTGAATTAATTATTTGCACATATGGTGTGTTCCTGATGTCAGCTAATGCAACATTAAGGACAGACATGCTGGGCACCCATTAAATAATCAAGTAAATATTTGTATTGTTTATGATAAACTGGTCCCTTTTGTGGGTATTCTCTTTGCCTTTGTAAACATTCCTTCAGTGGGCAGACTGTCGGGGATTCATACCAGGCGTAAATCTGACAAAGAGCGCTGTTGAAATCCCAAATCCAACAAAGAGACCTCACACCCACTGTGGCTTTGGAGCTCAGTGAATGTTTAGGAACACTTAAATATAATAGCGGGTCATTCTGGTATGCGGCCAAACTGAATAACTACATTAATAACATCAATCTCATGGACTCATTTTTGTCCTAGCCTGAATGTTCTAAGTAAGTACTTAGAACATTCTGTGTGATTTCCACTATAATTCAATAGTAATTAGTGATACAGTTACTTCAAGCTTGCACCAAATATGTATAATGCACACACAAGAACGCTAGGTCTCAATAGATAAGTGAGCCAAGACTCTAAAGACAAAACCCAGGGCCAAGGTAAAGCCACTCAGCTTTCCACTGGTGAAATGTGTTCTGTAACTGGAACATATATGAATGAGGCTGACTTCTCACACTGTGCACCGAAGGTCACATTGTCATAGGGAAATACAGCAAGGTGCCATCGCTGGGAACATTTCCCTGAAAAGAATCCAGTGTGTGAGAAAAGCTTGATGTGAGACCCAGGGACGGTAACATCCAGTTGAGGAGACACCTCAGGCCCTGGCCCTGGTGGTGGTCAGGCCGTAAATTCCTAATAATGAGTGTTAGGGCTTTTTGGAATAAGGTTCTTATAATGGTTCTTTTAAAGTAAGCTTTAGGACATCTTGGGTTTTGTTTGTTTGCATGCTTGATATTTCAAAGGGGCCTCTGTATGGGCCTTTGAATACCTTTCTTTTTTGTCTCACAAAAAGAAGGTTATCGCATGCTCAGTATTGTTCTAGTTCAATCCAAGTGTGGGAGCGAGTGGGAGCGGTTCACTGGGATTCCTGGGCACAAGCTGTCTGACTCCGTCAGCTAATGAAGATGAGTGTAACTGTGGATGCAAAGGCTTGCAAGCAACCTCTAGGCATTTCTTGGAAAGTTAAAAGTGAGGATCTCATTTCTTTTCCAAAAGTGAAGAGAATGGGCCAATAAATATTTCGATTTATTTTAAGGCAGTGTGGCTTGTAATTGGCTGTTCCTTGGCTGTGGAATTTAATCTGTGGAGGAAGAAAACCTAATCATTCTATCTTCCACTGCACCCTACATTTAAAAAAAAAAAAGTCTAAGTGAATTTACTTCTCTAACCCTAAAGGCAGATCTCTGATCTCTTAATAAATGAATTCATCCATTTATTTGTTCATTGATTCACTTGTTTAACAAAGTTTTATTGATTGCCTGCTTGCTAGGTCTCAGGAACTGTGCCTGATGCTGGAATTGGCCCAAGAATCAGAACCTCTAGTTTGGGGCAGCGAAATGAGATGAGGGGAGATGTATGTTCAGAAAAAGGGGGTCACAGCCAGTGCCCGAAGCGATGAGCTTCTGAAAAGGCAGGCCCGAGGGAGCGGGGACTCCTGGTCGGAGCCTGTTCAGAATAGGACACCAGGGATAGGAAGGTGAAGAATATCGTGGCTGAATTGTTACACTGAAGGCCCGTGCGTTTGGCCTGGGACTTGGTCTTGCTACTCTTATGGTGTTGTGATGACAGAAACACTCCCTTAGGATGTCAGGATGGGGCTGAAGTCCAGCTTGTCTTTCTGTCTTCATTGCTGGACGGTGCATTTGTGTTTGAGGAGACTGGTCCAAGGAAAAGAATGCACGTCATGTTCTTCATGCCTGGAGCCTACTCCTTCCCTCTGCTGCTTCTGGGCTTTCAGAGCGTGGTTTCTTTAGGGGTCATGTCGTCTTTCCACGCTCAATACAGAAAGTGGACATTGACACGTGGGATAGGAACGCTAATTCTTTCCTGGTGTTGGAGTCCTGAATATAAATTGTTCTAGCCTTCACCTAGGTCTCTCGCATGTAAAAACAACAGTAGAGTTTTCTCTGTTTTTTTAAAGGCTAAAATAGAGTCATATCAACAGTAGATGATCAAATTCAGGGTGTTACATACATGACCTATACAGAAAAGAATATTGAGAGAGAGAGAGAAGACACGAGAGAATGAATCTCCATTGGGGAAAACTCATGAAATTCTTGCTAATAATGGTTGTGAAAAGAAAAACATGCCTATTTCAGGCTTTATTGACCAGATGCAGATTGCTATAGGAACTTAGCAGTTCAACTCTCAGAGGCAAACTGGGGTCTCTGAGATTCTCACTGAATCCCTGATGCGTTTGCCATGGGCGGTGTCCCCGTTTGTCATGTAGACCATCACATCATGTATCTCCATCCCTTAGAATGCCCTTTGGGATCTGGCTGGTGACACATCTCTTACTCACCTCTGGCTCCCCTCCCTGTCCTCCATCCCCCCCCCCCCCCGCACCTGCTATGGTTCATTCTTGTCCCAGCCACACTAATCCCTAGTGAGCGGTTGTCTTCGTGCCTTGTGCATGTCCCCACCCCATTACCTGTCCACATCTGCCTGCAGCTCCCATTCTCTCTCACCCACAGATGGTTCAATCAAGAGACACCTTTGTGATGCCTTCTCATTTTTTTTTGAAGTCTCACCTTGCACTGGACACTGCACACCAGACACTCCTTATCTATGTTTAAGCTATAGAGTGTAACTGATTACAGACTATGTTATAGCTTATGCGATAGATAAGCATTGCATTATCCCAGAGGATAATTGCTATCATTATACCCCTTTTAGGGATGACAAGAAAAACTGAGCTCTCAGATAGAATTAGGCACTGCCCCTTGGCCCCCCAGCTGCTGTGCCTGCTGTCTCCAGCACGTCATTGTTCCGCAGATGGACTGAAGGTCTTTGATGAGCGAGGTACTGTTCTAGTGCCTGGTGAACACCACTCCCCTGTTCTCACAGAGCTCCTATTCCAGGGAGGAAGACAGACACTACCCGAGCGCATGCGGGATACACCGGGTGTTGAGGTGATAAGTGCTAAGAAGACAGCAGGAGGACGGACAGAGTGAGCAAGGGGCACCGTATTGATGGCCTCTGATCTGAGGGGAGGTCAGTGTGGCTGGGGCAGAGTGAGGGATGGAGTGAGGCCAGGGGCCAGGCATGAGTCAGGGAGGGGAGATAGGGTCACAAAAAGGAGGGCTTGCGGACTTTGGTATGTTGCTTGGATTTGATTCTGGAACCACGGGATGGTTGAGCAAGAGGTGAAATAATTTGTCCGTGTGTTTATAGTGCATTCCGACCACTGCGCGGAGAGGGCTCTGCAGCTGGCTAACGGTGGCAGCAGGGAGACTGGTGACAAGGCTTTTGCTTCAATCCGGGGGAGCATTGATGGTGGCTCGAGTGAATGCCCGCTGCACGGGTGGTTAGGCGCTGTCAGATTCAGGTTGTAGTTGGACGTTGAGTTGGTGGCACTTCCTGATGGGCTGAATGTGAGCAGTGAGAGGAGAAGAGAAGCAGAATTGGCCTGACTACTGGGGCAAGGGTTGACCTTCCGTTCAGATGGAAGGTCTGTGTTTAGGGGTGCTGTATGTATCTTCCAGGGCTATTGCAACAAGTTACCAGAAAGTTAGGTGGCTTAAAACAATAGAAATGTATTATCCCGCAGTTCTAGAGGCTGGAGTCCCTGATGAAGGTGTTAGCTAGGCTGTCCTTTCTCTGGAGGCTCTAAAGAGGTGTCCTCCTCACCTCTTCTAGCTTCCAGTGGTTGCCCTACTTGGTGTTCCCTGCCTTGTAGATACACCTCGCCGATCTCTGCCTCTGTAATCACCTTCTCCCTGTGTCTCTGTCCAGCTTCTCTCTTTTTATAAGGACACCAGCCATTGGAGGAGGGCCCATCCCAGTACTGTAGGTTGGCCTCTCCCAGAAGCTGGCCCCGAGTCTTAGACATGAGTTATAGTTACTTATTTGGAGCAAGTTTATTTGAATGCACCTGATCATCTTGGGGGTGAGGGAGAGGGTAAGGAAGCCAATAAAAGGTGCGGTGGTGAGGAAGTTACTGCTGTGGGTAACAGGAGCCCAGGTCTGCTGGGTCCTCTGGATGACCGCATTGACCTGCCTCAGCCTTGTCCCACTCAAGGGGAGAGGGAGTATTCTCCAGCAACTACCATCTGTCATTGTTTGGGGGCTGCTCCTGGGACAGGGAATATCAACCCCTTGTCACTCCCATACTGCCCTACTCATGGGCCGAGGTGTCCTTTAAGTAGAGGAAGTCCTCAGGCAAAGAGTCTGGGCATGTAGGGAGAAGCTAAGTATGCTAATCTGTGGGCATGGAGGGTGCCTTGTCAGCGTGGGCTGCTATAACAAAGTGACACAAGCTGGGAGGCTGGAATTTCGAGATCAGGATGCCAGCATGTTTGGGCTCTGGAGAAGGCCCTCTTCCAAATGCCCGACTTCTTGTTGTGTCCTCACATGGCAGAAGGAGAAGGGAGCTGTCTGGGGTCCCGTTTATATGGCACTAATCTCAGTCATATGGGCTCCACGCTCATGGCCTAATTACTTCCCAGAGGTCACACCTCCTCATGCCACCACCTTGGAGGTTAGGATTTCAACGTCGGAATGTCGGAGGATGCGAATATCCAGTCCATTGCAGAGGGACCATGGGTGGGCCCTAACCGTATCTGCTAAGATAAGTCACTTGAATTCTCTAAACCTCGTCTCCTCCTCTATGAAATGGTCCTAATGATAACATATAGCTCATAGGTCTTTGTGGAAATGAAGGGAGATGATGACCATGCAATGTTTAGCTTACTGCTTGGCCATGGAAAGCCAGCCACGGTAGCAAGTATTGTTCTAAAAGAGAAATGTATGGGCAGAGAGGCTGTGCCTTTGGGGTAGTGGCCGTAGACTCTACTGAGGAAATAAGTTATTAGAGGGAGCTTGTGTCCATTTAATTTGCTTGGAGAAGTGCCCATAATGGAATCTTATACACTTAGTCACTTAAAAGAATTATGTGTGGCTGACACACCAAAGTCACATTTATCCACTCGGACAGAAGGTTCATCTTATGTATAGAGCCTGTAATTTACTTACAAGCGTATATGGTGGGATAACTTAGGTTAATGTCTGTGAACAGAGACCAACAATTAGCAAGTTAATTAGGGTCCTGATTTTTGTAGTGAAGGATAATCATTTATTAGTTTAGGTCAGACCCTGGGCCTTCCCGCGAAGTGGCTTTCTATGAAAATATTGACTGAGAGGGACTCCTTGCACCTTCCCTAGCACAATTCACACATGCTGGGGAAACTCATTATCTTGTACAGGGATAGTAGAGAGGATGACAGTAAGTTCAGGAGGCCTGGCTTCAGCTGGCCTGCATGAAGTTGATGGTGGAAATAGAAATAAAGTTCTAATATAGGCATAGCTCATTTTATTACGCTTAGCTTTATTGTGCTCCACAGATGTTGTACTTTTAATAGATTGAAGGCAAGACCCGCCACCAGCAAAAAGATTACAACTCATTTTATTGCGATGCTGGCTTTATTGCCGCGGTCTGGGACCAAACCTGCAATATCTCTGCGTGGTGCCCACACAACAATGGGCACATCCGTCCCTCCCCATGCTACCCAGGTCTTCAACAATGCTGATTTGTGATTATTGTGCTCTTTTCCAGCCAATCACCTCACATAAATTAATGTTACCATTTCATTTGAGGCATTTGTTGGAAAAAAATAGGTATATATAAAGGATACGATTAGGCTAAAAAGAATTAGGAAATGGTAAGCTTCCCCCCCCCCCCTTTTACAGTGACACCCATTGACCTGTAGCTGGGATTGTGTAGAAGGGACTGGAGATTATAAATCTAATTTAGAGAAGGGGAGAGGGCACAGGTTGACGCTGTGGATGGAGGTAGGAATGGCAGCAGCTTCTCTTTCTTGGCAATAAAAGTGCTGGCGTTCATCGCGTTGGCTCTGTCTTCTCACTCGACCCTTGGTACCTTATTTTGGCACCAGCGCCTGAGCTTGGTTGGAAAGTTACTTAGAACGTCCCTTGACTAATAAGGTGGAGGCTCGGCCATGCCTCATAAGCCATAGAAAGGATGATGGACAAGGCTTTTAAAATCTGTTTGGCTCTTGTTTTCGATGCCATCAGTCATGGACTGTACGAGTGAGTTGTTTCTGTTTGTAAAATAGGAGCCGAGATGAGGTCGTGACAAACGGGGCTTTGGAAGTCGCTCCAGCTTTCTGGGGGACGCGGATCCTGGACCACGTTAATGCTCCCTGGCTTCTCTTCGCCGGGGACAGACGACCTCAGCACTTTTCCCATCTTGGTTTAAGCTGAATCTGCCAAAGGAAATGCCTATTACATTTCCAACAGCAAAGGGGAAGTTTTAAATGAGATGTCACCATTGTTTTTTTCTTTCTTTCCTTTTTCTTTTTTTCTTAATGCTACTTGGGCAAAGTAAATTTTAGCAAAGCAAAGAAAACAAAATGGTGGAAGTCACTGTCTGTGGTAGGTATAAATTAGGGCACGTTTTGATGAATTGTTGGTGTTTGGCAAATGCAATTGTGTGGTTGGCAGAACAATGCCCTGGTCCCCCACAATGTCTATGCCCTGGTCTTGCAGAGCCTGTGAAAGGTAACTGACCTGGCCAAAGGCACTTCCAGACAGGACTAAGGCCACAGACCTTGAGATGGAGAGATTGTCTTCGGTTTTCTGAATGGACCCAGTCCAATCCTGTGATTCCTTGGGAGAACTTTCTCCAGCTGTGGTGAGGGAGCAATGGCAGCCTGAGGAGGACCTGAGGTCTCATTGCTGGTTCTTGAGGTACAAGGCTGTGCACAAGGCACGAGATGTTGCCAACAGCTTGGAATGAGGAAACAGCCCCCACCCCGAGCCTGTGGGAAGGAAGGCAGCCCAGCTGATGCTTTGATTCCAGCCTGGGGAGACCCATGTCAGCACCTTGACCGGCCGGCCTGTGGGATAATACATCTGTGCTGCTTCAAGCCACAGAGTTTGTGGTCATTTATTGTAGCAACAGTAGCCAACGAATGTCCCTTAATTTCTCTGGTCTGGAGTTTTCTGAAGGATAATATGATTTTCTGAACTCAGTGCAGACCCTGCAACCACGAAAGGTGGAATCATTTCCCAACAAAATAAAAAGCTTTGGCTCCCATGTTTCAAAGAAGACTTGGGTGACAGAGAGCCCAGCAGAAGTGACTGACTATTCACGGAGCATCCTCTGTGTTCCAGGGATGGCCTCCTCTTACTTAACCCTTTTGTAATCTCTGAAGTAGATATCATGATGTTTTACAGATGAGAAACTGCTTCCAGGAGGTTATGTGACTTTTCTGAGCTTACAGATGTCGTGAGTTGACATAGCAAGGTTCTGAACCTCTATAGAATACGCCCTTTCTATGTCTTGCCCCACTCCCGCCTCCTTCCTAACAAGCCTCAGGAGACAGGAGATCAAGAGCGTAATGGCTGTCTTCTGTTATAGAAAATAGAAAGACAGAACTCCTTGCCTGTCTCTCTTTAATGTCTCTTCAGTTGATAAAACATTGATGAAGATGGTGGATATTGTTCTTACCTCCACCCCCCTCCCCAAACCCACAGCGGGAGGGAGCAGGACCCAGATGGATTGGCTTACCCCTCTGCTGACCCTCCATTTCTCTCCCATGCACGGCTTCCCTGGTTACTAATCAGCCTAGCAGCACAAGCATCTAGTTTGTTAGCAAAAGAATCAGGTTGGTATTTAAAACGAAGGAGTATTTGAAAAAATGATTGATTATTTTAAAGGGTCACTTGGGATTGGCTTTGCAGATTCTACTGCATTAAGCCAGCTTTTGGTTCGATAGCTCGCAATGCCATTTGGATTAGACGTGTGCAACATGCCCCCGAAATCCCGAGACCCTCTGCCCGCCATTCACCAGTCCAGAGAGAACGCGAATCATCAGCTCACAAAACCCCGCTGCCCCGCTCCCCTTCCCTGCTGGAAGAGGGACTTCTTTAAATTCAGCTGTGATGCTGGTGAGGCCTCCAGACAGAACTTGTTTAATGGGCAGTTTTAAAGCACTCACTCACGGCATTAAGTTCCACGTGAGCAGGACCACAGCATAAAAGGTGCTACCTGCTTCTAAGGAGCATCTGGTCTACAGGGAGCGAGAAGGCTGTTTATTTATTTATTTGAAAAAAAATTCTTTTTAAATTTAGAACTTAAGTTTAATGAGGGTGATATTGATCAATAAGAGTACATAGGTTTCAGGTAAACATCTCTATAGCATTAGAACTGTTGATTGTGTTGAGTGCTCCTCACCCAAAGTCAGATTATTTTCAGTCACCATATAGTTGTCCCTCTTTACTCCTCTCCCCCCCCCCCCCCCCCGGTTACCACTTCACTTTTATCTATGTCCACGAGTCTCAGTTTTATATCCTACCTAGGTGTGAAGACAGTTTAAAAGGTCCAACGGGTTTTGGTAACCAAAGAGTCCTATGCTCCAGAGGTGAGGAGGGGGCGCAAAGGCCTCCTGGGAACATGCCTGGGTTTGGAGCAAGCAGTCAGACGTTGGTGGCTTGTGTTTGCTTGCGGGTTGGTTGCCTAAAACAGCCTCAGCATCCTCTGGCGCTGCAGAACCAAGTCTTCAGACCTTGGCCAGGTCTTCCTGTCTGGACCTCAGTGTGCTATCCAACAGCTCTGTGTCCAGATACACGCACCCCTGAGATGTGGGGGGTGAGTTGGTTTTCGTCCCCCCTAAGATGTTGAATGCCAGCTAGCCTATTTGTTCTTCTGATTCCCTTCCTGGATCATTCTTCTAGAACTTTCTTTCCTGCCAACTGCGAGAGTTCTGTCCACTTGTGTGAGCATACCTGTCCCAGATGCCACTCACCTAGCTTCTGGCTGGAGCCAGGACCTGATCTCTCTGTGCAGTCTGGTGGGTTGATATCTTTGTGCGGTTTGTCCCAGCTTTCAACTTGCTTTTCAGACTCAGAGCTCTCTGCCCTTTACCCATCTCTGCCTCTGGGTCAACTTCCACCCCCACCATGTTCCTCACATCCTGGGCTGCCTCTGGCCTCTGACCTCCCATTCTCTGGCAGCTCCATGTTAAAGTCCCAGTGAGCCTCATTTGGGAGTTGGAATAGCAGCCAAATGGCCCCCCTATTTTTTCCCGTGGGGCCTCCTTGATTTGCGCCTGTGAGGTTTATAACTCTGCTTCAGGGCTTTTGCAGTGACCCTGGAACCCAAGCAACATGGTACCCACCCAGCTCTGCAACTGTTCAGCTTTTCACAGAAACTGCCACACAGGACAGAATAAAATTCTTATGAAATAAAACAAGTAAAAACCTCTCTCTTCTTTGTTGACTATAGGAGGTCTTGTTATAGATGACCACATTAAAAAAAAGAAAGGAAGGAAGAAGACACCAACTGTGGTTAGAAAATGGTCTCAGAGTACACCATGCCCCAAATCAGGATGCTGTATGTTTTCTGTGCCGTGAAGCTCCTCTCTCTCCCCGATCCCCGGAGGCCCCCCTCCCCCCAGCTCAACTCTTAAAATAATTTTAAATACTTTAGACTAAACACTTCTTACATGAGATGGCGTCTTTTCTGGAGAGGGTTCTGGGTTATATCTGGGTTTATTTTTGTAAACTAATTTTTTTATATTGAATTCTACAATGTGCATTGTAATGGTTTTTTATAAGCACTTCCACATCAAGGCAAACATCTGTAGTCAGAA
This sequence comes from Rhynchonycteris naso, assembly GCA_037038555.1. NCBI lineage: Eukaryota > Metazoa > Chordata > Mammalia > Chiroptera > Emballonuridae > Rhynchonycteris > Rhynchonycteris naso. The sequence goes on from CM072996.1 coordinate 301,953,590, forward strand.
TAATCTCTCTCAAACACCGCTCTCAGCACATACAGCTCTGCCCCGGAATTTTGGGTTCTTTCCTAATCTCTTTTGCCTTTCATTTGAATTTGAGTGTCTGACTTTGCAGGCCTCCTAGCACCGACCCTGCCTGACCTTTTTCTTTTGCCAGCAGGTCTTTCTGTTGTCCTTTCTCCATCTTCTGCTCGTGATGGATGACAGGCTGTGTTATAGTTAGTGACAAAAACCTTGAAGCCAGAGTTCCTGGGTTCAAGTCATGCCAATAAACTGCATGATTTTGGCAAGTTGCCCAACATACCTCTTTCAGTTTCCTTGTCTGTAAAATGGGATGATGTTATGACCTGCCACAGAGGGTGGACGTGAAGGTTAACTATGTTGTGATGAAAGCCTGCTTCCGAGCACACAACGAATGTTCAATAGCTGTGAGCTAGTATTTTATACCCTCTTGTGAGGGGATTGGTGATTTGGATAAGAGATCTATTTATGTCCTGTTCTTTTTTTCTTCCTGGTGCCTCAGGGGTAGGTTTCCTTGTACTTAGATCAACCTGAAATTAGCATATCATTTGAAACATGTTTTTTCATTAGTTTTGCAGGTACAGGGTACATTCAGCTACCGTTGATCATTTAGAATGTACTGACTGAAAACGCTTCCTAAAGGTAGTAGCAGCACACACACCAAATCTCTGCCCTCAGCCCTACCCATGTGCGTGTGCATGCAAAGTATTACCTTGAAGCCAGAAAGTCAAATACATGTTAGGTTTGAATCACTCTGTGTTCATTGCCATATCACTGAGACCAGCTTGGGAGGCATGGGCACAGAGTAATTTATCTATGAGTAAGGGTTTGGTTTGAATCAGGAGACTGTTGAAACAGTGTTTTAGCGGTGGTTTTTGCTATTTTGAAACTTTCTATTCTGGTTCTACAACCCCCTCCCTCGAAATAAATTCCGCAAGCCAACTGACCTTCAGAGCTCAGTTTGAAGCTCATTGAGAACGTCAGAAAACGAGGCTGCCACTGCAGGTCATATTTCTACTCTCTCAAGCCCAGCTTTGCGTCATCAATATGGGGGGAAGTGTTGACTTTTAGGAGAGCATGTTACAGATTTACCATGAATGACCTTCAGGAAGTCAGAGGCTTATCCTGGCAGCTAGCAGAGCCACGTTGCCAATGGACCAAATTGGGTTGGATGCCCCTGATGGAACGAAGGGGGGAGGGAGTCAAAGGCTCAAAGTCAAACTCTGTAAAGATTTGGAATCATCTCAAAATGTGGTCTATTGAAAATAAAATAGTTTGTTTTTGATCACTTCACTCGTTGACTTTAAAGAATAGTCCCTTTAATTTTACGACATCCCAATGAGTTTAAGTCTTGGTAATACAATCAAGGAAAGATCTCCTTATATATCATCTAGTAGGGGTATTTTATCTCTATATTTTCGTTGAGGGAAGCAGCATCATGTAATAAATATGAGAACAGATCATTCCAGGGGGCAATAGGTTTGGTAATCGTTAGCAACATGATCTTGGGCAAGTCCCCTAACCTCTGGGGGCCTTAAATTTGCAATCAGAAACAAAAATATAATGAAAAAAATTTTTTTCTCTCTCCCTCTGCTTCCTTCATATACACACATAAACACACTCATACACACACTGCAGATATATATATATTTTAAGCTTGAGCATACAAAGTACTTAGGACAATACCTGGAGCTCAGTCAGCAAGTACTCAAGTACCTCTGTATTCCATGTATGTGAAAGGCACAGGGGCCACAAAACCAGTGAATGGCTTCTGCTTTCCAGAACCTTATAGTAAAGATACCGGGTATAGGACGTCTGTGGGTGGATTTAGTCAACAAAAAAGGAGACAGTGTAGTTGTGAGTTCATTGGGTGTTGGGATGAGATGATGGAACTATCTTCAAAATGGCGGCAGGGCCCTCCGGGGTGTGGCTTCTGCCTGTGTGAACAGCCTCATTTCAGGTTCAATTCCTCCTTGCCACTGGCCACACCTACTCACTTAACGACCAGTCAGACATTTAGTGAGCACCTCCTATGAGCAAGAGGCAAACAGAGCAGACCGGAAGCTTACTTCCTGCAGCATATGTACCGCCAGCATCTCCAACACGCTGAGCTCTTTCTACTTGCTGGTCTTTCATTGCATGTCTCCTCTACCTAGGCCAGTCCTTCTTTGATGCTTTCTTCACACTGACTTCCATACATCCAGCATGTCTTAAATTTTGTTTCTTCAGACAAGCCTTGCTGATCTCCTGTCCCAAATCCAGTCTGAATTAAATTCTGCCGTTAGCTTTTCTCAATGCGTCCTTCACTTTTATTTCAAACACTATCACAGTTTATTTGTACCATTGTAGTTTTACAGCCTCATCCACTAGAATGTCAGCTCCCTGAGGTCACACACTGCATTGATTTTGTTTATTGTTTTATCTACGGCATCTAGGACTTCGCTGCTTCACAACAGGTTTTACGGGTATGTTTGTTAATTTAGTAAGAATTGAGAGGATGAACATATATTTTTATTTTACAAGCACTCATGGAAAATTTGTGCAGATTTTTAGTAGTGATAATGCATTTAGATAGATAGGTTTATTTTGGTTCTGCTAGCTGATTGTTTAAACTGATAAGAACAGATAATGCACTTGATTTTAGCCAAAAGGCCAAGAAGTGATACTAGCTGATTGTTTGCCTCTATCTATCTATCTATCTATCTATCTATCTATCTATCTATCTAATCTATCTATCATCTATATATACTTTTTTAATTGCTAAATTATGATCCCCGGGAGCCATTCTTTATATTTGAAAAGCTCTGAAACAGTTTTCTTTCCCTCCCTGCAGGATTGGCTTTTAGAGTGAATTTCTCTTGGTTTTTGTCATGTTCTTTAATCTTTATAATAGCACAGGTCAGTCAGTACAGAAGTCCTCGGTTGTTTCAGAAGCCTTTTATTCATGTGGAAAATGTAAATCTGCTCCCGTGGCTGTCTGTTGCGGTCAGTGTAGCCCCACATCTCTGGGGATAATGTCGAGAAGAAAATGAAGACGTGGACGGTACAATAAACACACACCAGCCTTTCGTTTGCCTGCTGTAGTAGGGAGCACATGGGAAAAGAGTGGGGTGGTCATTGGGTTTACAGGCCCACAGCTGACATTAGCTCGAAGCTAATGTTTTCCATCAAACAGAAACCTCTTCCTTTGGCAAAGCTGATGAAGACAGCCCACTGTGTTCCTATCCTTTAGAAAAGTGTTAGTTCAAGTTTTAATACTGCTATGAAAACAAAATTTGCAATCATGGCAAATGATACTCTTGGATGTACACGAAAACCCCATAAAATTGTATGGGTGATATTAATTTAGTTACCTAGGGCTTAATAGTCATTTTATGGACAGTTAAAAAAAAGTTTTGTAGCCATAATGTTTTATCACTTTTTATGGTCTCTTATGCTGTGTTTAATCAGTGTAATTATGGGAGGAGAGAATTCAATGTAGTACTATACAGTTCTTAAGATTTTAATGCTGTTATTACTAATTTAACTACAAAAAGATATATAAAATCAAATCATAAAGAGAAATATCCAGTCAGAATTTTCAGTAAGCAGTTTAATATAAAAGTACAGTTGTGTCTTTTTTTTTGGTCAGTTTATTTACATAATTAGTATACTTTTTTATTTATAACTGAGAAGAAAAATCAAGGAGAATATTTGTACTAGTCTTTAAACAAAAGATCTCTCTTTAATTCAAAATGGTTACATTAGAAATAGTCGACTGTTCTTAAGTTTTCTTAAGAACTGCTCAAGATTGCAGTTTCAAACTGAGATTATGCATGCAATGTATTTCATTGTATATGTGTACTCAATACACATGAACCAAATGGCTACTTTGTGGACATAAATAAAGAACATTTTCTTTTTTTTTTTTTTATTTTGATGAAGACACAGAGTGTCAAAGAATTAGGGAATGTATTCTGAACTGTCTTGCTTTAGGGAAGGCAGCAGTGAGCTCCCGTGTGCTGGTGTTAAACTCCTCTTTACTGTTATGAAAGGACACCTCTCACAGCTGGTCTGACGGTAACTGAGGGTGTCTTAAACACAGTGGGAGCTTGATAGATCTCTCTTGATCTGTGCTCGCATGGGCCTCTGTGGTGGAGCTGGTATTGAATAGAGCTCTCGGAAGAACTAGGCTTTGGATTAGAGAAAGCAGGGCGGAGGGTGTGCTGGGATGGGGACCCAAGCTGAACAAAGGTGAAAAGGCTTGCAATTCCTGGGGAAGAGGTGACTAACTTCCTCTGCCCTAGGCTGTCAAAGCGAGGTAGTGGGAAATCAGTTAAGGGGAGACAAAAAAACAATCAGATCGAAATGTGGAGGCTTGAAATGTCATACAAAGTACTGGACTGAATACAATGGAATATTATGCAGCCTTAAAAAGGAATGAAATTCTGACACATGCCCAACACAGATGAATCTTTAAGATATTAAGCCAAGTGAAATAAGCCAGGCACATAAGGGAAAATATGATATGGTTCCACTTGTATGAGGGACTGGAATAGTCAAATTCGTAGAGACAGAAAGTAGAACGGAAGTTTCAATGGGCTGGAGGATGGAGGATGTGGAGTTAATTTTCAGTGGGTTCAGGATGGTGGTGATTGGCCCCATAGCAATGTGACTACACTTAATGTCACTGAACTAACTGTACATTTAAAAATGGTTAAAATGGGGAACTTTATACCATATATATATAAAATATATACATATGATATATATCATATATAATATATGTATATAAAATAAATATATATAATATATATATTTCTACTACAATAAGAAAAATTAAAAAAGTACTGTACTGAATTCTGTGAATAATGAGAGGGATTGAAGGTTCTTGTGGAAGGGAGGCTAAGAGATCCAAGTGGAATTTTTTTTCCCACTGATATACTTTATTTAAAAAAATTTTTTTTAACTTTAAATTTTATTTTTCAATTATACTTTACATTCAGAATTACTTTGTGTTAATTTCAGGTGTGCAACATAGCAGTTAGAGAATCATAGATTTGCCATGAGTTCCCCCTGATATATCCACACATAGTTATTGTAATATTAAGGACTATATTCCTTCCCAAGAGGCATTTTTGGATGAGAACCAATAGGGTCGATGGCTGGAAGTTTCTAATGGAGTTCATCTTAGTTTGGAGTAGAACTGGAGCAGCAAACAAATGATTGAAACCAAAGTTGGTATCTCATATTTGAAAGACTACTTGGCAATCCCAAGGAGATTTTGATTTGCCCGTGTGCTTTAGGAAGCTTGAATAGGACGAAGCATGAAAACTTAATGTTGAAAGTTATCAGCCTGGAATTAATGAAAAATGTGAGACCAAATCCTCTGGTTTTAGAGTGGTTTGGTGTGCAGTAAATTGATGCTGTGTTTTTTCTCATTCCCCAGCAAATATATTCTCACGGTGTGCTCCAAGGAAATGATTAAAAAACATCATTAAAATACTTTTTCTTTCTCCTTCATTGGAAGAGGCCACAAGTGTCTGCCTTGGTGGTGTGAACCAAGCCCTTGCTTTTGCATTCTAATAGCAGCTCTCCGGGCTGATGTGTGGCTCAGTGGCTGTCAAGATTTTACACAGCGAGACTTACAAAGGGCTCACACATTGTCATTCTGATCTCCTTGCCTTAGAGCAGACACTATGGCCCAGAGAGTCATCATTGTTCTTTTTTATAATTCTATCCATTTTTTGGAAGTTAAAACAAATTTATACCCAAATGACAGGCTAGGCAAAGAGAGGCATGCCAGGTGCACCAAGCTCAAGAGAAAAGGGAGGTCCACATTGATAGGAGATGAGAGAGAGAGCAAAGGAGGGAAACCCCCCTTGCAGGACATAGTAAGGGAGTGTACAGGGAGGAGACAGGCTTGGGAGGAAGGCACCTTTCTCTCATTACAGATGGAACTAGGTAGATGGAGCTCAAAGCTCAGGGAGCTTTAGTTGGACCAGTGGGGACTCTGCAGTGGACTTGGGATGAGCTTGACAGTAAAGCTTTGAAGTTAGATCTGGACTTGCATTTGGCGTCACTCGTTCTTAGCTCTGTGATCTTGGTCAGGTTATTTTTTTCTCTAAACCTTGGTTTTCTCATTGGTGAAAAAGCGTTAACAGCTCCTTGGTGGAGGGGTTCTGAGAGCAAATGAGGCAAGGCTTATAAGAACAGAGCAAGGGTTCAGAAAGAGTAACTATTTTCATGTCATTGGGGGAGTGGTCAGCTGTCATCTCCACTGGGAACCCCCATTCTCCTTCCTCTTCAGATGCTCTTTTAGGAGCCCCTGGTGCCCTCAGCCACCCTTCCTGGGCCTCCCGTCTCCTGGGGGTGGTGTTTATTACCACATCTGTTTGCCCTACAAGGCCCTTGTTTCTATAGGTTAGCAACGATGTTCTACTCATCTTGTATCCTCAGCACCCCACCCAGGGCCTAGCATATAACTGCCCAACAACTATTTAACTATTGGTTGGCTGAATAGAGAAGCAGATGGCATTATTGGACTTGTATTAAAAAAAAAATGACAAACTTAGGGCACATGCGCTGTTGACCCTCCCAGGTAGCGTGAGGAAGCGGGGTGGTGGCGGTGGTGGTGGTGAGAATCAGAGTAAAGACGGACCTTAACTTTTTTTGCCCTTTTCACAAATGACAAATCAGGAGGTGATTATTTGCTTCATAAAACTTCTTTATAAAATTTATTAAAAGAATTTTGGTTTGGTAAGAGATTTTGAGAGAGCACCAACTTCTTGAAATGCAATTTAACAATATAAGGAAACTTAAAAGTGCTCATAGCCTATGATCCAACGATTTTACTTTTGCAATGATTTCCTAAGGAAATAACTGAGAATTATAGAAAGAACATTTTGCATCAAGTTTTTCAGAGTAGCGTTGCTTATAATAGAAAAAAAAGAAAAGCCTGAAAAAATTGTCAACTATCTACCAAAAGGAGTATGAGTTAGTGTATTTGGTAAAATCACACATCGAAATAAGATGCAGCCATTAAAAATGGTGTTGATGAGAATTTCAATTGCATGGACAATAAATGTATATATGTGAAATTAGTGATATATGCAAATTTACAGTATGTTAAGATAGAGAAATAAATACATGCACATTTAATAGTAATCACTTAATTCTGAAATAATAATGAGGACTAACTTTTTAATATTTTTATATATTTTATTAAATATTTATTAATTTTATAGTCAGAAAAAAATCTTGAAAACAATCTAGTTTCTATAATTCATTGAAAAAGAGACATTTGGGCACAATTTCATTGTGCATTTCAGGAGTTATCTTAGCTCTGAGGACAACAGCATTATCCCGTCCCCTCCCAGGAGCAGAAGCAGCTGATAGATCAATGTGTCCACGATGCCACAGTGCCACAAAGCTCTTGCCAACAGGGAGGTGGAAACGCTGCCACTCTGATGTCTCCTCTTGGAACCAGACACATAATACCAACGGGAGATAAAGGATTAAAGAGTCCTTGAAGAGAGGGACAAACAAAAGAGATTGAGAGGAAACAGGTGGAAAACAGAGACACTTCGGAGGAAAGAGGGATGGAGATAGAGAAATGGGGAAAAAAATAGGAAGAGAGGAGAAAGACAACTGGTGTTTTGGGAGGAAAGTAAAGAAAGCCCTCAATCCGCCTCTGTTACTGCTCCAGGCTTCCATTCTATTCTGATAAAGTGATAAATCAGTAGGTGCTTTGCCTTTATTTATGTGCTTGTTTTTATTTAGCAAGGGGATCATCAGGCAGTAAACAAATGGGCATATCCACCTGCCTCTGTCCCCAGGAAGCATTTGTAATTCAAATCGAAGGCAAGACCAGTGTTTCCTCCCATGTATCTCTGTCAGCTCCAGCAGCTGGTTCACACTGTGCTGGGAACCTTGGCCCTGGGTGATGGACTGTTGTGTGACTGTTGTCTACACACAAACACTTCGTTTTCCTAAAGAAAGGATCCGCGGAAGCGCACCCTAGTGCTTCTAGCTGAGGACTGAGGGATAGGATTTGACAGTGTGTTCCATATTTTATTCTGAGACCTTGGAGGGGTGGCTCTGAGGGATCATGTTTTCCTACTATGAACAGATCCGCGAAATGGGAATACCTTGCTAACATTTGTCATTGGCTGGTGTTCCCAAAGACTTTTGGTGGAGAAGGGGAGACAAAAAGCAAAGAAAGAAAGACGCAGGGAAGGAAACAGCTTAGTGTAGTGGAAAGAAATTGTGTTTGGTGTCAAGGACCTATGGGCCGGCATCTTAGCTCAACTCTTTACCTAACAACGTGGTAAACAGCACTTAACTTTTATGAGTCTTGGTTTCCTCACCTATAAATGAAAATATTCATACCTGATTTAGAGATTATTGTGGAGACTAAATGACATAATATGTTCAAACAGCTACAGCATACTAGGTGGTCATTTAAGGGACTCCCTATTCCATTTATTGACTGCCTACCTTATGCCAAGAATTATGCTAAGTGATTTCCAGGGCCCCTGCCTAGTAATTTAAACAGACAACTCGCATTGTTTCCTCTGAATGCAATAAAGTTGTTTTGAGTATATCCTGATAAGTAATTGCTTCCCTTAATGATACTCCAGCGGAATACAATATGGAAACCTCTGAAGGTTCTTATTCTCGAAACTAATTTTTAAGTACAAGTGCTTACAATTAGTCTTGCCTCGGCGTGATTTGTAGCATACCAAAAAGCCCCAGGTCTCTAAATATAGAAATCAAAAGACGTTGGATCCTTGGAAAGCCCAATCAGAAAACCTTCCACAAAAGGAGGGTAATCTCCAACACAACTGCATTATCCCATCGTAGGGAACACTGTCTATTCAGTTACTCAGGGTCTCAGAGAGGCAAAGGTTTGATTTGTTAATAGCCCTGCGCCCCCACATCCATGTACTTTAACCCCTCTACTCATTACAGCACAGAGGAAACTTCTTAGAAAAACAAACTCAGAAATTAAAACAAAAGAACAAATACCGCCTGACCTGTGATGGCGCAGTGGATAAAGCGTCGACCTGGGAACACTGAGGTCACCAGTTCAAAACCCTGCACTGGTCTGGTCAAGGCACATATGGGAGTTGATGCTTCCAGCTCCTCCCCCCTTTCTCTCTTTCTTTCTCTCTCTCTCTCACACACTCTTTGTCTCCTCTCTAAAATGAATAAAGAAAAAAATTAAAAAAAAAAAGAAAGCACAAATACCAAACCCACGAATGGTAATGCTCTGGTATTTCCCTTGCAGCTAGAGAAATGACTAAACCCTGAGAGTGTACTGAGAGGGATTCCTGGAATTCTATCTTAGCTGGTCATTCTCCAGCATGTTGAGTCCAGTGAGCAAGAAGTGCCCAGGGGCTGTCCCTGCTTTCGACTTTGTTGAGCACTTCTCAGACATCATGCCTTTTTAATCCTCCTAAGATCTCCGACAGCATTGTTTAAGTAATTGAAAAAAAGGGACCACAGATAGGTTCGTGGGCCTTCTGAAGGCTGCACTGAGTTGGTTAAACCACCAGGCTGGCAACAGAGCTGAGCATAATCTTTGGGCTTCAGTTTTCTCATCTATGCAATGGTTGTAGTAGTATTTACCTCACAGGGTTGCGGGGGACAATTGAAGGGGCTAACGTATAAGAAGGTGGACTGCTTGGTTCTCAAAGTATGGTTCCTGGACCAGCAGTATCGCCATCCTGGGCCCCATCCCAGACCTCTTGAATCACAAACTCTGGGGTGAGGAGCAGCAGTGTGTGTTTGAACAAGCCTTCCAGGTGATTCTGATGCCCCCAACATCTGAAAGCCACTAAGTCAATTTCTTTTGCACTGACTTCTCTCCCCAGGATGATATTGTCGGCCCAGTGGTTATTGGTTCTATTTTAATCCACAGACTAGATACTCATGAATCTTGACTTTTGTTCTGCTATTCTAATTTATCCTCTCCCTCTGGTAAGATTGAGAAGCTTTCCATACCATAGGATCCTTTGTTGAGAAATGAGGAAATTAGAATCAAAATATTGGTGAAGAATTATAAACGTGATTATGAAAATTGTTTGCAGGTTGAATGTTTGGAACAAACATATAATAGTCATCTGTGAATGCATCATAAACTTAGAGATAGTAAAAAGTATATTAAATTGATTTTTAATATTTCACATGTTTTTCAAGTCTTTGAAATGTCAGAAAGATGGGAAAATGGATAATGTCATGAGCTCACGTCCCTACTATAGCTTTTTTTTTTTTTTTTTTTTTTTTTTACAGGGACAGAGAGAGAGTCAGAGAGAGGGATAGATAGGGACAGGCAGACAGGAACGGAGAGAGGTGAGAAGCATCAATCATTAGTTTTTCGTTGCCGTTGCGACACCATAGTTGTTCATTGATTGCTTTCTCACATGTGCCTTGACCGAGGGCCTTCAGCAGACCGAGCCACCCCTTGCTGGAGCCAGCGACCTTGGGTCCAAGCTGGCGAGCTTTTGCTCAAGCCAGATGGGCCCGCGCTCAAGCGGACGAGCTCGGGGTCTCGAACCTGGGTCTTCCGCATCCCAGTCCGACGCTCTACCCACTGCGCCACCGCCTGGTCAGGCCCTACTATAGTTTTAACTCTTCAGTGTGTTTGCTCATCTATTAATTTATTTTAGGCTGATTATAAATATTTCAGGTTGGTGGAGAGGCAAAAGAGTTTCCACAAACGAGGAAACTGTAGCTCAGTGAAACTGAGCAAATTTCTGAAGTTTACGCTTCAGACATTTCATGAATGCTAAGAGAGTGTCACATGTCACATGTACTGATGCCTCCTTCCCTAGCCTGTGGCTTTTTCCCTATAGACTTAACATTATGTATCTTGGGGAGCATAGATGTCCATTTGTATTTTAATTTTGTTTTGTACCAATTAGTGTAAATGATTTGAGAACTCTTTAGCTACTATTTCTTTTGTTGTTAAGTTTCACTTACACAGTAGAAAAGATGTTCTCTGGGTTCCTGGACATATTGAAATGAGAGGTGGTAAGTGATAAGACACAAGATGAAGATGTTTTATTCATTCATTCAACACAGGGTTTCCTCTGTTCCAGATAGTGCTGCATTTACAGTCGTGAGCAAAATCGACCTCTGATGAATTTAATATTGTCATTTCCTCATTTCCAGCTACGTGACCTTTATTAGCGTGCACTGAAATAAACCTGCTCAGCCTCCCTCTTTTCTTGGGATCATCCTGGAGGCACCTTTTGGGACAGTTTTAAAACCACTGACTTTCAGAGAAGCTCAGTTAGAAAGAATGGTCAGTGGTGGTTTGGGGAGCAAACCAACATGTAGCTACAGCCCCACCTTGACAATGGGCCCGCCGTGGAGTTTACGTTAGGGCCAGGTTAGGGTTCTTCCATGAGAAGCGGAAGCTTCTACATTATAGTAGCGATGCAGCTGAGATGTCAGGAGCGAACACTTATACAGGGTGGGGCAAACGTAGGCTTGCAGTTGTTTCTGTGGAAAACAATAGAATCATAATAAATAATAATACGGGAATACACTGTGTTTTGCATACTCACAACTGTAGACCTACTTTGCCCCACCCTGTATACTGTAGGAAACCTACGGCATGGACCTTTTAATGAAAGGAAGATTCAGTAAACAAATAAGCATTCATTTATTCAACAAATAATTTTTGAGATGCTACGATAGGCCACAAACTGTCCTAGGGACGAGGACTATAACAGTGAGCAGGATGGGTAAGTTCACGTTCCTTATGGACACTTGTTTTCTAGATAAGGGAATTAAGAAGTAACTAAATTATACATGGCAGGTTAAGGAGACAGTGTATGACTGGCTGGGGAATAGGGGGGGCAGCTTGTTTTGATGGGGTTTGGGGGAGCAGTCTCTTGGAGGGGAGGAGAGGAGATACGAGCTGAGATTGGGACGCCGTGGGGGAGCATCACAGGATGACAGCTGAGAAAGGACACTCCAGGGCAAAGGAGCTGTGGGTGTAGAGACACCAGGAAAGGATCGGGCTTGGCTAGTGTGGTTGAGGCATGCATGTATTTGAATGCCCAGCGTTGTGCTGGGCAGTGTGGGGGTGGGCGAGGTTCTGTTGAGAGGCAAGCAAAAAGAAAATGAAAGATTTGGTCTCAAACTTCAGGAAGATGTTATGTGGCATGAAGAGTCGTACCAGGACAACAAACAGTACAATTATGTACCTATCTTTAAATGCACTGAAGACTTTGGAGGAAGGGGACATCATTGGGGGATCATGACAGAGGTAGGGAATTAGATAGGTGGGTAGGAGAAAGGGGGAAGGGACTCTTCTAGAAGGAGCAGCAGCTGGAGACACTATGTCTAAGAGTCCGGTGGAGAAGGTGGCCCTTGGTGGAGTGGCTCAGGGCAGTGTGGCAGCAAGGAAGATAAGGGCCTAGGACTGAAGCCAGGTTGCCTAGGTTGGACTCCCAGCTGCACCCCTGCCCATCTTCGCAGTTGCAGGCATTCTGTCTCTCAGTGTCCTCATTTGTAAAGTAAGGGTCAACAGAGTGCCTGTATGTTCTGGTGATTGCTGCCTGGTCATCCTTCCCAATAGGTAATGCTTAGAAAACGACTTATTCTTCTCTCTCACAGTGTTGTGGGTTAACTGGGATTAGGTGAGTGGTCTCACATGAGGATTTTCATACGGTCACAGTCCGATGTTGGCTGGGGCAGGAGTCAACTGAAGGCTTGACTGGGCTGAATGTGCAAGATGGCGTCTTCATTTACATACCTGTAAGCTGGGCAGATAGAGGCAACAGGTGCTGGCTGACTGGGCATTATCTCCCGGGTCCCTCCCTATGACCAGCTTGCGTTTCCTCCCTGCATGGCACCCCTCAGGGGAGCCAGACTTCTTACGTGGCAGCTGGCCTCCCCCAGAGTGAGTCTCGTGTGACAGGACATGGAAACACACATGCCATCATTTCCGGTGTACTTTATTGGTCAAAACAGTCACATGGCAGCTCAGATTTAAAGGGAGGGGACAAAAGCCCTACCACTAAGTGGGAAGGATGTCAAAGAGTTTGTGCACCTGTAGCCATCCCTGATCTGCTACTCTACTTTACGGACTGTGGTGAGGACTGAATAGGTTAGTAGAGAACAGTGCACCTGGAACATAGAAAACATTGAATAATCTTAATGGTAATGATAACGATGATGGCTATTAGGGAGGGTCTTAACATTCAGGCCACAGATTTGATAGGACATCCTTGATGGAATGGCAAGGTGATCTGAAAATCCTTGTGTTGGGATGGTGGGAAAGGAGGTTTTGAAGAGAAAACTCACTCCCTAGTTTATGCACACTTAAAATAAAGATTTTTGTTATTGTTGTTCTATTAGGTTTGGTTTGTTAGGTTTTCTCATACGCAGTTAGTATCTCTTGTGCACCTACTTTATTCATGCATTTGAGCATTCAGACCTCCAGCATTCAAATGCTTGCACTGAGTGCTAGGTGAATAGGACAGACGCAGTCCCTGCCAGTAGGGAAATGAAGAGTTTTAAACCAGTAGCAAGAATTAGTTATCTGTGACTATATTGAGGACTCTGAAGGATGAATAGACAGGGCCCCCAGGAGGTCACACCGGGGACCTAGCCACATCTCCGCAGATAACATTCAACCTGGAACAAGGAAGACAAGGCAGAAATGCCAGGTAAAGTGCTCCAGGAGGAGGGGCTGGCACAAGCTGAGGGTGGAGGTGGAGAAGGGCACCTGGCACTTGGAAAACTGCATGTGACTCTTGTCGCTGAGTGCTGTAGGTTGTGATGCCAGTGGCAGGCACTGGAGCTGGTGAGGTGGGCAGAACCCCATCGTGCAGGGCCTTGGAGGCTAGTTAAGGATCGCAGATTTGATCCCGAGGGTAATGGGGTTCACAGGAATGGTGGTATTTGAAACGTTCCCAAAATTGCTAAGTCTTTTTGTCTGAAGGAGAAGAAGAAAAAAATATATCTTAAAGAGCTGGGAAATGGTGTTGAGGGATGAACTTGGCTGGTTTCACTTGAACAAATAAATCACTGGTTGCCATTTATCCCCAATCTGCAATAATCTCAGCGTTCTCACCTGGGGTCAGTCCAGACAAAAGCTGCCCACTCGGCTCTGCTGCACATTTGTCAGCCTGTAATAGCATCCTTATCGTAGGAAATCTCCCCAACGTAAACTGTTTGCTGGGCAGCTAGGGTCAGCTTGCCTGTTAAGCTCTAAGACTGACCCGGGTGCCCTCTCTGAACTGCAGAGGGTTCAACAGAATTGAAGCGGCCAGTCTAAGGCGGTGGCATTGATGATGCGGTTTGGGTCTGGGACTCAATCTCCTGGCACCTAGAAACCCGCCGCAGTCACCAGTTCATGGGCTGAATGGGCAACTACTGTGTGAGCCCAAAGGGACACCGCCCGCTAAGAATGAGACCATTTAAAACCAGCCGCACGCATGCAACAGAGCCGAGTGGGCAGCTTTTGGCTGGACTGACCCAGGGTGAGAACACTGAGATGATTGCAGATTGGGAATAAATGGCACCTGGCGACTCATTTGTTCAAGTGAAACCAGACAAATTCATCCCTCAACACCCTCTCCCATCTCTTAAAGATATATATATTTCTTCTTCTTCAGACAAAAAGATTTAGCAATTTTTGGGAGAGAAAGAAAGAGAGAGAGAGAGAGAGAGAGGGAAAGAGGGAAACATTGATTTGTTTCTGTGTGTGCCCTGACCCGGGATTGAACCGGCAACTCTACCTGGCATTTCTGGCTGGTCTTTCTTGAATGTTATCTGCAGGGATGTGGCTACCTAGGTCCCTGGTATGACCTCCTGGGGACCCTGTCTATTTATTCTTTGCAGTCCTTAGTACAGTCAGGATTGGGGAGGGTGGTGTGGACAAGACTCTTCAAATAACAAAACCATATACAACAAAAAAATTCACACAACCTTCGCTCTTTTTGGTGCCACCAGGGAAACGAAAATAGGCCCCCTTGTGAAGGGAGCTGATGTTAGTAGGTAAACTCCTCAAACTGTCTGGTAGGTAGTCTGCCTGGGCTGAAAGGCTTTAACTACACTGCTCACAAGAATTAGGGGATCAGGAACATCCAGATACTCTAGTACTTTTAGCTTTTTGTATAGTGCATTTTCATCAATGAAATAAAAGTTGGTTTTGCATTTTATTTGCATAATCTAACAACTTTCTTTGACTTATCATTTGCTTTTCTGATGTTCTTGTTTAATAAAAAGAAAAATCAAATGCTTTTTTATTGCTTCATATTCATTTTTAAATATCCCCTCATTTTTGGGAGCAGTATATTTCCAATGGGAAGTTTGAGCTGGAAAACAATCCTTCTTGCCCAAAGGGGTTAAAAAAATGGAGACCGTGTTTCCTAGGGCCTCTTGTCTTTTGTTAATGGGAACTGACATTTCCTACAATCAAATGGGACTGAGCCTAATCATATTCTTCCTGACAGAAGAAATTAAGGTCTGTGGGAGAAGACATTATAATCGTGACAGAAGTTTCATGCTCTCCAAAAGCCCAAATTATTCTGTTTACTAAAATCACATGTTGGCACGGCTTTGTTTGACTGCCCTGACTTGGGGACCTGCTAATTTTCACTTTGTGTGGGGAGGGGACAGCCTTCCCTGTTGTCATTTATCTTCAGATGTGCATGAGCAGATAAGTGGCTCAGCCTCCAACCCTTTGACCAGAAATTTCTCCCCCATGCTGTCTGACTTCAGGGTTTGAGCTGGCCAAAGGCAGCAGTGAGAACTGACTCATTTTGTTTTTCTCTAAGGCCCAGCATGGTGTCTTCCTTCCCAAATGATCTGTTTGGGATCTACCAGCAGTGGAGCTGCAAATTTATTCAGCAGAGTACCTGAAGCTCAACCCCAAACTCAAAAATACACACATATTTCTAGTGCTAGTACATGCTGTTTTTCGATTATTACATCCAAAGAGAAAGTCGATGTTGTAACGCCATTATTTGGTTACACATGCATGAGGATGGGATTCAAAATATTGCACACGAGCGGTCAAAGTGAACAAGGCAGTCAATCAGGATGGATGCCCCTGTCAACAACGGGTATAACTGTAGCGATGGTGGGCTGGTACATCTTAACAACTGACTACTCTCCCTCCAAAAAAAAAAAAAAAAAATCCCATAAACCCTGAAACACAGTGCATGCCAATTTCTGTGGTGTAAGTACTCCCACCATAGTCAATTTCAAGCCACCAAGATGATGTCCATTGGCTTGCACAATTTCTGCAAATCTAACAATTAGCAAAGCTAATCCAAGCCAGTTCCAGCACACCGCTGTTTGAAGCAATTTAATATCCCTGCACACGGATACACACGAATATGCATACATACGAGAGATACTTTTCTCCCTCCAAAAAGTGTGAAGTTAAAAATGACATATAGAAACAAGTCAGCTGGGAATAAAGTATCTGGTGTTACCCGATGAGCCATCAGCATTGTCAAGAGGAAAGCTACAGTTTGATTATTCTGCTTCTCCATTGTCGTGAAGCGCCAACTCAAGCTTCATCTTCAAAATGCATTTCTTACCCCCAAAATGTAATATGTTTTGTTGGAGAGGAGAAAATAATTTTGTCTCCTGGCCACCAGTGAAGCTAGCTTGAATGTCACCAATTTTAAAGAACCATTTTCAGATTTGGTGTGTGGACAAAATAAGCCAAGGCTATAATCAGGAACTCTGCTTAAGAGCAAATGGATTAGAGCCGATTTTAACTCGGTGAGTGACGAATTCTGTAGCATTACAGTGGGAACAATTCCTTGCAAGGCTCCTTGCGGCAGCTCTGTTCTAAAAATGGTTGATGCGTCTATTAGGTCAGTGTTCTCCATTAATCCATGATCTATTTTAGCAGGAAAAACAATCGCAAGCAGCCGGTGAGATTTTTGATTTGAGCACCTTGGTCAGAGGCTGATTATTTCTCCTTTATGGACAAGTCCAGAGTTGCTCCTTGTAAGTGCAGTCTTCCCAAAGATTTCTAATAGGCATCCTGCTGGGTGTTGTCTGTTCTAACGTCTCTTTTCATTTGAATTGAAGAGGAATAGCAGTCAGTTGAAATACTGGTCTCTTGGCGATGACCTTTGTAGAACTAAACATTACAAACCCACGTCCATCATCGCACGCACATGATGACTGAATCGGTTCAGCCAAGCTGCATGTAGCAGATGGATGGTGCTGTCTGTACTGTACCGCTTCGGATGATGATTTCCTTATCTAGCCCCAGACATCTCTGTTGGTGCCTCTCTGGGTTCTGCCAAAGTGGTGCCAGCGGGGGATGGCTTTGAAGGAATTCAAGTCAGAGAAGACTTGTATTGCCCTTTTTGTCTTGATTTCTTTACATATCGAGATTACTTTCTGATTCCCACTGGGGAGAAAATAATACAGAAACGAGCTCCTCGTGGAAAAACCTGTCTTCGTTTATATTTAGCAGGGAAATGAGTCAAACTGTTGAGGGACTGCCAGCTTCACTGCTGTAGGATTCCGCATTTTAATGGGACAGGAGAGAGCGGGCCTTCGGGTTTGAATGTTGTGTCAGGCACATTTTATTTTTCCAAGTGTTCGGAGGCCTGGAACCTGCCTAGTTTTTAAAATCCAGGTGTTGGGTGACCTCTGTTTTTTTTTTTTTTTGCTTCATTTTAATCACTTGATCCTTCTTACACCGTATCGTTTAGGATGAAGGAATCAACACCGGCAAAGTTTAATTCGAAGGGCACCTCTAGTTGGGAAGCTTGGTGTGATGACTTAGCAGAGAAATGAATTTCCTTTTCTTTGAAGGCTGCTTAGCTAATTCAGGCTTGCACAAAGAGGAGTCAGGCCCTGCATTTGGCAACACTTCGTTTGTATGGCTGGGACTAGGTCAGAGAAAATGGGGGCCTGCATAACCTCATGGCCTTGTAAGACTGATTTCCTGGACATACTGGGATAATGTAATCTCAGGAGACCACGAGGGCTGGCTTTCTGGGTCTCATTTTCTGATTACTGATCTGGTTTTTACAAGTGCAATGTTTTTGGTTGTTTTTTTTTTTTTGGGGGGGGGGTTAAATCAATAAACTGGCATTCAGAAGTTTCTGACCTAGCTTCTGTAGCTGTCTACGTGTCTTTCTCTTGGCTAAGTCTGTGAACCTGGACGGTCCCCAGGACCCGCTGAGAGGTGTTCTTATGTAAAGCCTTCACACATATTCCCAATAGCTTGTCTGAGATTTCTGTAGGAGAGACATCTGTGTAGTGGCTTGGGCATGAAAACCCGTCTCTGTTTTTATATATGAATGCCCGTTGTTTCCAGAGGACGTCCATTACCTGGAAAAAATATTTTGTTTTCAAGTTCCTAACGCTTAAATATGTATATTTTGGAAATGTCAGAAAGAGCGAAAACCCAGTCTCCATTTGAAATGCATTGCCTTATGGAGAAAAGAAAAGGAGAGAGAGAGGAGTGTATACACTGTGAGTCATAGTGAATGCTAAGATTGTTTACTTTCCTTTGGACCTTCCCAAGTAGAAAGAATTCTAGTGGAATAGACCCTGTGAAGCATATTACCAATAGCATCGTATTTATTTTCTGTAAGGGAAAGACATTATTTATTCTAGAATAAAAAATAAGATGCAGTGTTTCCTTTCTTCCTTCTTATGACATGGAATGGAAGATAGGAGATAATCTTAGAAAACATTGCCGAAACCTGCAAGGAACAAAAACACCTCAAGGAGCCTTCAGAGGGGTTGCGGCCAGGATTCAGAGCAAGCAAAATTTTCTAAGGGAATCTGCTATTTAGAAATTTAAGTGGCCCAAAGAAATGAAAAGTCTGCTCAGTGTTCCTCTACATGGTGCCTTGTCCTGGTGGCACCGTTCAA
Source organism: Rhynchonycteris naso (assembly GCA_037038555.1). Taxonomy (NCBI): domain Eukaryota; kingdom Metazoa; phylum Chordata; class Mammalia; order Chiroptera; family Emballonuridae; genus Rhynchonycteris; species Rhynchonycteris naso. The sequence continues at coordinate 301,972,469 of CM072996.1, forward strand.
TGTCAGGGGCTCCCATTGTTTCCTACTGGTGTCTTCTGGAGGCCCTGTCTTTTAGTGATATGAGGCACACGAGTCTAGAATGACTCTTAGCAGTTGTCTTTCTTGTTGATGAGCTGCCTTTTCTTTTGGCCACAAATAGGAAGTAACTTAACAACAACAAAAAGAATTACTATGGAATCAGAGCTATCCCTGTGGATAGAAACAGGTCCTTGAAAGAAAAGTAACATATCCTTACAGTGCATTCAACACATCCTGCGACAAGTTAAGGGGAAGAAAACACTTCTTCTCGAACACCAAACGTCTGCCTTGGGTGATGAGTATCAATAACATTAGCCATAATGGCAGAGCGCACTATTACTTGTAGGAACATGTAATTCTATTAAAAATAAAGCTCACTAAGCTACTTGGGTCGAGGGCATCTATAGCAGCGAATCCCATAAGCTAATTGTGTTATGTTCAAAGCACTTCCTCAACCCATTTATTATCTTTTCCCCCCTGTCTTTAATTTCATGGAGTGTTTCCTTGGTCTTGCATTGAGGCACAAGGTAACTAAGAGTATCTATCTGGCACATTCATGGATCCCGTTTATTAATTACTTCATTCGTACTTTTTATCTTTCCTGACACTTCTCTGTTTTTGCAATAAAGCAACTCTTCTCAGGGAAAACTAGGTCTTTTCTCAAATGAAGGAATTCATTCTGATTTCTTTACTTTCCTACTCCTTTTCTCTTAAAACAATTTTTTTTTAAAATCTGGAACGATCTTTTTTCCTTACCACCCATAGAAATAGTATTTACCCTTGAAGGTGACACACGCTGTCTTGTCTGGGAAGTTCTTCAGACTCTGTTGGCTGGCTTACTTATTAATGTGGCTCAGGCAGTGATACTTGTTTCTTTCGTGTTTGTGAGTTCACCCATCAGATCGCAGATTCTCCAGGAAAGGGATTCAAGGCTTCCCAAATGACACACCCTGGACTTACTCAGTATTTGCTGTTTGATTTCCTAAAGACGATTCTGATAATATCAGAGGCAAAGGTAAGACATAAGGCTGACTTAGGCCGTAGCCTAGTATTACATTTCTATGTATTTTTCAGGGCTTAAAAAAAATTTTGCTGCATCGGGTTTTTGGGCACTTCTGATGATGCTGGACTAAGACTAGGTGTCCTCATGAACCTGCCCACTGGGATGCTTGCAGCTCTGTCCCTGAAGAAGCGATCGCTTTATTCTGAACCAGTGGAGACACACGGAAATAGCCGGGCGGAAGGGTTGCCTTTCGCATTCTCCCGTGCCCCCTTTCACTGCGGGCCGCTCAGTTTCGTTAATTCTGCTCATTCCTCCCGTTCAACCGCAACTTCCAGGTGAAGAGTTTTAGCTGTTTCAGCAGAAGGTCTGAGAGCTCGTGGACCACGCCTTGTGTAACCCCATCACTCTGCAGATGAAGAGAATGAGGTTCAGAGACACCTGCTAACCTGTGGGGGTGTGGGTGGAGGGGGGGGAGGGGTGGGGGAGGGCAGGCTCCCTAAGCCCCGCCCAGCCTGCGGCTTTCTCCAGGCTGCCAGACACTTCTGTTCTTAGCTACCTGCGCTTCCCTATTTACTGTACTGCATTTACAAATCATTAAAAATAGATAGCACAGCGATGGCCTCGGGACTCATCTTTGAGCGGCCCCATTATTTTTAGCTTCTCATGTGAAGAACTGGCTATTATTCCCGAGTTTTGTTTCCTCCTTCTTTAAGAAACCTTTAATCACGACAGAATTTAACCTTTCACCGACTTGCCTGTCTGGCCCTAAAAGCCTCCTATGAGCGGGACCTTCTCCACAGCCTTTAAAAAATCTAAATAAATTATGTCTGCCGATTCCCCTTTATCTGCTGTTTTTTTAAGCATGCAATTTTTGCAAACGAAAATCCAGGCCGACGTATGCGTTCGTCCTGGTCGGTGCTTTGAAATGCCTTTTTTTTTTTTGTCTGTGTAATTTATTCTGTTCTGATGCTTAGGGGAAGGTGGACGCTTGCCTGTGTCTGGAGCCAGCTGTGACAGGAAGAGCCACCCACTCACCTGGTGATTCTATCTACAAGATGCCACCGGTAGCTAGTCAGTCGCACTGCCTGTTTCGTAGGGACAGCCCTTTTTGTGTTTGTTGTCTCTTCTCCTTGTTTAAGTCCTGCTAAAACTGGACTCCTCAAAGCCACCTCTGCTGGGACTTCTGTATCCCCAGTGCTGAAACTGGACTCCTCAAAGCCAGCTCTGCTGGGACTTCTGTATCCCCAGGTCGGGTTAGAATACACTAGCTGAGTGACCATGAGTAAGCTATTTCCCTGACCTTTTTAGGCCTCGTTTTCTTCTTCTGTATAATGGGGACGATAATATTACCTACTTCACAGGTCAAGGGTGAGGATTAAGCTGTAAGGGCTTAGAACAGTCCTCACCTACAGTTTGATATCTTCTTTTTAATTTTCCCCCGTGAATGGAAATGAAGTTTTCTCTCCCGGTGTGCACACACAGCAAGAGTGAATGTGGGTTTTGCAGGAGGGTAGCGGAAGTGGTAGGGAGGGGCGTTTGTAGCCATAACTACAGAATTAGCCCCAGAGAGGGTGACTTAATGAGTGCCTGGATTTTTGTTTTTGTTTTTTTTTCAGATGACTATTAAACATTGATTTATATTTTCAGAATTCTTGCAATGTGCAGGGCAAGTTAACATGTGTGATCTTGTCGAATTCTCAAAACCAGTCGTTAAAAGTAGGCACCATTATTCCCACCTCACCGATGAGGAGACTGGAGCTCAGAGAAGCCAAGGGCAAGATCTGGCTGGCACAAGGCAATTGCAGAGCCAGTGTGGAATTTAGGGCCTTGCCACTACCTCTGTGGGTCAGGACAACCTTTCTGCCCCTTTTGAAAGACACTGTTACAACAACTGACACAGAAGGCTTTAAAAAAGCATTCTTAGATTAATGTTTGAAGACCCAGTTCATTTACAGCTAAGGCCCCTTGGCAGTATAATCATGCCCCTTTATTTTTCCTTTTAAGAGGGTGATAGGACTACAGGTTATTGGATTACAGCCCATTAAGTAGCTGTGGAAAGTAAAGCATTTGTGCTAACTGGTTTAGAATCTTGACACGGACCCTCTACTGACTCAGCAGCTGTGGAAATGTGGTTTGTTCGTTTGTCCTGGGCACCTGTCTCTCCTTAGCCATGGTATAGCTTGCCTATCTAAGACAGTGCCCACTGGGGCAGACACATTCACAAGTGGCGTCACTTTGGCTGGGCCCTCGCATCTGGAGACACTGTGATCTTATAGCTAGACCAAGACAGATGAGAGCATTAGTGATCCTGAAAATCATTCTGGATTCTACGGGAAGAGGCAAAGTGGGCAGAGCCCTGAGCCCACCAAAGGCAGAACGAAAAGTGCTGAGTTCAGAAGCCGCTGCCTTGGCCCGGCCTCATGCTGGTCTGTGGCTCTTCATGTAACCTGGAGTCCTTGGATACCAAGTGTCTCTTCTAAAGCGCAGGTGCAGAATGAAACCTTTAGGTCTGTCTCACATGGTCCTGTTTGCTTTGGCCTTGAATGCCCACAAATGCTCTGGCAGGCTAACCTGCATGTAGTCTAAACTTCAGGGATGAGATTCTCAGTGGTGACCCCATTGACATCTTGGACTGGATAATTCCTTTGAAGGTTGTTCTATTGTCTATTGAATTATAGGATGTTTACCAGAATTCTTGGCATCTACCCACCCACTAGCTGCCCATAATATTGCCTTAGTTGTGACTGCTGCAATATTTCCGATATTGCTAAGTGTCCCCTGGGAGGGCAGCAGTGCCCCCTGCTGGAAACCCAGTGCTGCAGGGTCATTGGCATGTGAAGTCTTGGCTTGGGCAGAGCTAGGCAGTGAAGACTTTGCCCATTGACATATCTCATATCCTAGATGTACTTCTGAATGTTCAGCAGCTAATGTAGTTTGTTCTTCTTGGATGGAATTCTGTAAGATGTTCAGAACCTAATCCATGAAGCACTGTGCATTTTCAATTTTGGATATGAGAGAAGGCCATTTTCTTCCAGCGGCTAAGCCTGGGATAGTAGACACAGTAGTCCCCTCCCCGTCCCCTGTCCCTATCTGTGGGTTTGCTTTCTGTAGTTTCACTTACTGCCATTAAATGCAGTCTGGAAATATTAAATAAAATATTACAAAAGTAAACAAGTCATGCCTGACCAAGTGGTGGCACAGTGGACAGAGTGTCGGACTAAGATGCTGAAGACCCAGGTTTGAAACCCTCAAGGTTGCCAGCTTGAGAATGGGCTTGCCAGCATGGGCATAGAGTCACTGGCTTGAGCATGGAATCATAAACATGACTCCATGGTCACTGGCTTGAAGCCCAAGGTCTCTGGCTTGAGCAAGGTGTCTATTGCTCTACTGTAGACCCCCAGTCAAGGCACATATGAGAAAGCAGTCAATGAACAACTAAGGTACTACAACGAAGAATTGATGCTACTCATCTTTCTCCCTTTCTGTCTGTCTGTCCCTATCTGTTCCTCTCTCTGACTCTCTCTCTGTTTCTGTCAAAACAACAACAACACAAAAAAACAACTCGTAAGTTTTAAACCGCGTGCTGTTGTAACATGGTAAAATCTTGTTATCCTGCTCCATCCTGCCTGGGATGTGAATCATTCCTTGGCCTGGCATATCCATGCTGTACTTAGAATAAGATATTTTGAGAGAGAGACTATATTCACGTAACTTTTATTACAGTATATTGTTATAATTGATCTATTATTATTAGTTATTGTTGTTAACCTCTTATTGTGCCAAATTTCTAAAGTAAACATCATAGGTGTGCATGTATAGGAAAAAATATAGTATCTATAGGGTTTGGTCCTGTGTGGTTCCAAACATCCACTGAGGTCTTGGAACATATCCCTTATGGATAAGGGGCACTGCTGTGTGTGGTTTCCAAAGCCCCTCCCCACCTTTGTGCTCATGGCAGACATTGCAAATCCATCATGACATTACTACTAACCTTAGTGGCTTCAGCATTCTTTCAAAACAGTTATCAAGCAGGATGTAACCTGTTTGTCATTAAAAGAATGGCCCAATGTAAAGAAACTGGTGGGCAAAGGATCTTCTTGACCTACAAGGGTCTAGACCCTTGACTTCTAGTTTGTTTTGACTTCTTTTCTTTCCTTTACATCCAGGGCCTCAGTTGTTTGTTTCATAAAACAGAGTCAAACTTTCCTGGCTGAGAGGGAATGCCATTGGAGGCGTTGATTGTCGGTGGTAGAACGCAGGGAGCGTTAGCTGTCTCTGTTATTCCCATCTCCGTTAGCAGAGGAGGCTGTTTCTGCCACCATGCTGGGTTTCCAGGGCAAATTTTGGAGTTTGGGTTGATAATGGCTCTTGATATAGTCAATGGTCATCAATTTAGCAGAGTTAAGCTTTGTACCAGGGAATGGACACATCTTTTTTTTCTTGAAAACTAAAAACAAATAAATCAAGTACTAGAGCAGAAACCCTAGTACCACCATCCAGAATTGATAATTGCTAATATTTTGTCATATTTACTTCAAATCTTATTTCTGTAAAGAAATAGATCCTCACAGATGAACTGAAATACTCAATTCATCTCTAGTTCCATGTCCCTCTCAATCTTCCCAGAGGCATCCCATATTATAAATCTGTTGTGTATCTTAATATTGTATTTTTACTCTTTTTTCATATATATAAATCTGTATAAAATATATTCTATTGTTTTAGGTGTTCTTTAAAGTTTTTACAACAATTTTGTCATACTATTTGTACCCTTCCGTCAACTTGCCTTCTGCACTCAATATTATGCAAATTGATACATACAGATTTAGTTCATTAGGAGTTGAGAACTTCTTTTTGTATTTTGTTATATGAATATATTTTATTTATCTCTAACTCTATTTATGAACATTTATGTCATTACCAAGTTTTCACTTCTAGAAATAATCTTACAACGAACAATCTTATGATTTCTCCCAGGGTTTCTTTTATTTTTATTTTTATTAATTGAATTTATCAGGATGACATAGGTTTGTAAAACCACACAGGTTTCAAGTGTACAACTCAATAAAACACCATCTGCACACCACATCGTGCACCCTTCATCCCAAGCGAAGTCTCTTTCCTCCCCATTTTCCCCCTTTCGCCTACCTCCACCTCTCCCCACGCCTTTTCCTCTGGCTGTCACATACTGTTGTCTGTGTCTATGTCAGGGGTCCCCAAACTTTTTACACAGGGGGCCAGTTCACTGTCCCTCAGACGGTTGGAGGGCCAGACTATATAAAAAAACTATGAACAAATCTCTATGCACACTGCACATATCTTATTTTAAAGTAAAAAAACAAAACGGGAACAAATACAATATTTAAAATAAAGAACTAGTAAATTTAAATCAACAAACTGACCAGCATTTCAATGGAAACTATGGGTGCGGATGCATCCTGTGCTCCTCTCACTGACCACCAATGACCTTCCAGAAGTGCGGCGGGGCCGGGTAAATGGCCTCAGGGGGCTGCATGCGGCCCGCGGGCTGTAGTTTGGGGACCCCTGGTCTATGTGTTAGGTATATATATATATATATTTTTTTTTTTTGCTAATCCCTTCACTTTCTTACATCCAGTCTCCTAGAGTTTTTTTACTGTGTGTACTGAGCAGTGAAACTGATGGTTCATCTGGCATATAATGTACATTCTGAACTTTACTAGATCTTCCAAATATTTTCTAAAACTCTTGGTCCCATTTGTATTCCCCCTAGCTGTGTGAACATTTCCTTTCCATGCAGGCACAGATGGGCTGGGTTAACGCTACTTTCTCTTGTTTGACTTTTGATCAACCAGCCAGTTGGGTTGTAATATACCAGCTGACTATTTTGCAGTATGGAGCTCCTTCTGCTATAGAAACTGAGTAAAATTTCCAACTATGAGAAAATGTAACTTGTTTTCCAGTTCACCACGTGGGAAGCCTTTTAAATGGCAAATGATAAGACTATAAGGAATCAGAGATTACAGGCATCCCGTGCTCCGGGATTCTCTGGTGAGTGCCTCCGGCTTTGGAACAGGGCAATGCCTTCTCTCCCTGTTTCATTGACTCTCGGTTTCCTTTGATGTCTCAATCCGAGCGGGGCCTCTCTCACATAATCAGGTTTTCCTCCCTTTCCTCTATTGCCTTATTCTCCAGTGTGAAAACTGATGTAAATACATTATTTAGTTTCCCTGCAATCTCCTTATCCTCCTGAATATCTCCTTTGTGCAGCGCTTGTCTTGCCGATTCACTGATCCCTCTGCAGCAGTCTTATTTCTGATGTACTTAAAGAATTTAATATTATTTGTTGTGTTATCATTGGCTGTTTTCAAACACCATATTTAATCCTCCCTAATCTTCACTTTGCATCTCACCTGCGAAAGTTTATTCTTCTGTAAGCCTCACACTGGAATGAATTTCAATTTTTTTGAAAGATTCTTTTTCTTTGGTTTCAATAAACTTCTGAAACTTGCTGGTTTTATTTATTTATTTTATTTTAATTTTTTTTTTTTTTGCCACTGTTTTAGTTTTTTGTTCTGATGTGACTTCTGTTCTGTTTATAGATTACAATTTAGAATTTCTCTTTTTTTTAGGGGACTTTTCACAATACAATTTCTGAAAGAATGTCACACACAGTTTTATTTTGGGATAAAAGAGTAAACAAGTTAAAAAAAATCTAGGAAAGTAAATTTCCTTATGTTTTAACAAATGATTTTATTTCATACTACTGGTTAGGCTCTAGGAATAGAATGAAGACAGAGGTGTTAATAGTGGTTCAATGAGGGACTTTCACTTTCTAGAAAAAAAATAAACTTGCAACTTGCTGGTGGTTGGATTTGTGGAAATAAGACAAAGAGAAAAAACACAACATCAGAGCTGATTTTATGATTAAGATGAAAAGTGAAGAATATCGTCCTTGTTAATTCTTCAGTGGGAACCCCTGAAGACTACAGTGCCCTATGGCACAGTGATTGGACAACCTCTTCTTTAACCACCTGGAAACCTTATCTAAATGTTGCTAACTATACATATGTTCAGTGTTTAGATATTGTCTCACAATTCACTGGGGCTCAGTTCATTTTTCCCCCAATCTTTTCCCTCTGTTCTTTAGACTGTATATTACCTATTGATCTATAGTCAAACTCATTGAATCATTCCTCTGTCGTCTCTATTGTGCTGTTAAGTCCATTCAATGATTTTTCTTTATAAAAAGAATTTCAGCTATTCTATTTTTAGTTCTAGAAATTCCATTTGTTTTGTTGTTCTACAGTATTTATGTTTTCTTTGTGAAATGCCCTATTTTCTAATTCATTACAAACACATTTTCTTTGATCTCACTGAACAAATTTCTAATAGTTGCACTAAAATGATCATCTGTTTTAAACCCAAAGCCTGGGTCCTTTTATAGTCATTCTCCATCAGTTGGATTTATTTTAATACTGGGTCATACTTGCCTAGGTTTTTATATGTTGAGTAATTTTAGATTGCATTTCGGAGATTGCACGTTTTACATAGTGGAGATTCTGGATTCTGCTGTTGCCTTCAAAGAGTGTTGGTCTTGTTGGTTTTAGTAGGCAATTTAACTCGGCTGCACTCAGACCGAAAGCTCTATTTCTTGGGTGCCAGCCACTGAAATCTCAGTTCAGTTCTTTTATCTTTTGCTGAGCTGCTTTCAATCGGCTGCATGCATTTGTGGTTCAGGGTCACCGGTATTTGCTGTCCTCTGATTCTTTAAGCCAAAAACACAGTCTTTTCTTCCCCTCCCAAATAAGCAAAAAATAGTAAAATTTACCTATGATATCTTTTTCCAAGTATTAATTTTTCTCCAGAATCTTCCTGCTTTTATTTACATTTCAGAGCCTTCTTGTAGTTGTTTTGGTGTTTTGCCCAGGGCTCACAGCTGTTATCTGTGGACGGTCAATCCGATAGGAGCATTTTCAAATATACTGGATGTGGATCTCCCAACTCCATGTTTTAAATACCATCTCCATGCTTCTGAATGCCACACTTTCAGCTGCAGTCTTGAGAGCCATGGTGTATAGTCAGTGGCCTGCTCGTCATCTCCACATGGATAGCTAACAGACTTCTTAAACACAATATACCTAAAATGAATAATTTTGGTTTCTGTATGCAAAATAATCTTCCTCCATTCTCAATAAGTGGAATATCATGATGTTCAACGAGCAGTCACGCTTGACACACTTTTCCCCACGCCTCCTCCTCATTTAGTTCAGCAACAAGTCCTATTGGCTTTACGTGCAACATACCCTTTGACTTCATCCACTTCTCTCCGTCTCTTATCATCACTGCCTTTACCGCTATTATCTCTTTCCTGGATAACAGCCTCTCAATATTGGTCTTCATTGCATCTACCCTACAGTCCCTACAAACTAATTATAACTCACTAGTCAGAGTATTCTAAGAAATATCAGATTATGTAATTCTTTGGCTAAAAACTCTTCAGTAATTTACATTCCTTGCTCTTGAATTAAAATCCCCCCTCTTTTTATTTTTCACTGAGAGGAGGAGAGATAGTGAGGGAGGCTCCCGCATGTGCCCTGACCAGGATCCACCTGGCAACCCATTCTGGGGCTGATGCTCGAGTACAGAGCTATTTTTAATGCCTGAGGCTGATATGCTCCAACAGAGCCATCCTTAGTACCCAAGGCCATGCTTGAACCAGTTGAGCCACTGGCTGTGGGAGGGGAAGAGGGAGAGAAAAGGGAGAGGGAGGAAGGGGGATAAGCAAATGGTTGCTTATCCTGTGTGTCCTGAGTGGGAATCGAACCTGGGACATCCATATATTAGGCTTGATACTCTATCCACTGAGCCATAAGCCAGTGCCATTTTCTTTCTTTTTTTTTAAACCTGGTCCATATAGCCATCTGTGATCTGGTTCTTGCTTACCTTTCCAGCCTCATCTTGGCTACTCTATCCATTGGGCTCCAGCCACATTGTCCCCTTTTCTGTTTCTTGAATAGGTCCCAATCTTTCTTGCTTCTGGGATTTTGCACTTAGAGTTCTTTTTATCCGGAATCCTCGCCCTACCCAACTTCGCATGATTGGCTGCTTTTGTTCCTCCTGCTTAAATACAAATATCAATTCCTTAAAGTGACTTTTCCTACCCAATCTGTCGAGTTACTTTCTCTCTCACTACCGATTTCCTTCTTAATGTGTATCACATCTGTAATTATTTTGCTTATTTATTGGTTTGTAATCTTTTTTTCCCTCCACATTGGAATGTAAGTGCCCTGGAAGCAAAATCCTTTTCCATCTTGCTTGCTGTTCTTCTGTAGTGCTTAGCATCTGGTAATAAAAGTACTCATAAATGAACGAAACCAAGAGTACTGAGCCTTTTCCTATTCTTACTGTACTAAACTTCTCAACGCATTTAAACCTTTTCCCTTTTCTGATGCTTCGTGCTCAAAGGCAGAAAGAAATCACTGATATGACTGATTTTTTCTCTTTGTATCAATTCCCTTTGAGATTTTACCCTCATTCAATGACCAGTTAGCTGCATGACTCTGGGTAAAGCTCCCATCTTCTCTGGGCTCAGTTTTTTTCCACTTGTGAAATGAGAAAGTAAAATAAGAATCAATAGTTTACAATGTTTTTTTTTTAACATTGTAAAAGAAAAAAAAGAGCAGCAGGAAATCTTCCCGTCTTTTATTTCCAATAAAGTCTTGCACAGAACCTCAGATGGCTCTATTGGAAGGGAGATGGGAGGATTAAGACCCTCGCTCTCATTCACACACCTCCCGCCACCCCCAGACACCCTCTGAGGTCTGGGGAGTGCAGCCTGAAAACCTCTGTCTGCTTAGCTCAGGCAGCCTCTGACTCTGTAACACGATCAATTTTTCTGAGATGAACTAACTCTAGGTAAATAAATCCCATACTGTCCATGGGGCAAAGAATATAATAAATCCCCATGTACTACATATATCAAAAAACGTTTGCACTTGTTAAAAAATTAAAGCAAGAAAATACGACCGCAAACCCAGCAAACTCAATAAAAGTTAACCTGATTTAAAGGTCCTTCAGAGAAGACACGCTTTCAAAGCTACTTTTGAAAAAAATTTTCCTCCCAAGGGAATCGCCGTCCCCCTTGTTAGCTGGAAAAGGCAAGGGTTTGGGGGTTAGAGCTCTGAAGCAGGGGTCTGTGTCCCTGCTGCTCTCTGAAGGGTGAGCTGCAGGGGTGGCTGCGGCTGTGGCCTGCCCTGGGTACTCATTAAACAGGCGGGGCAGGCTAGTGGATAGAGCCAGGACTGGGGATGCAGGTGGCTTCAGTAGTCAGCTGGAACTCCAATGACGTTAATTAGTGGCTCAAACAACTTCATCTTCTGAAGCAGCTCCCCTGCTGGTAATCACCTAAACTTCCTTTTCCTCTGACACACCCGTGCTTCTCTGAGAACCTGCCTTTATCAACTCCTGCTATCTTTTTAGTCTTTTAAGTGCTTCCCACAGACTCTTAAATCTTTTGATTCTTTCAAACCATGTCCAGTAGCAAAATAGAGTTGTTTTTTAGCTTCTTGCTCGCCTTCCCTTGTTTTGGGGGAAAGGGTAAGCTTCTTGAGGCCAAGTGGGGACATTAGAATTGCTCGAAATTCATAACCATGCCCAGCATAATGCCGGACAAATATCAGGTACTTTTGACACTGTTCAGTTCAAACAAATGTTTAGAAAAGCATGCTTTTCTCTGTGTGAAAGTAATATATATTTATTGTAAAAACTGTAATCTAAGCAGAAAGGGGGAAGTGTATCTAAATGTCGGCTGGACAGAGCTGCCTCCAAGTTCTCGATAGATGGGTGAACCCCGCTACAGAGCTCGCGGGAGCGTGACATCCTTGTCATGGGACCACAACATTTGGGCCATGATGATGCCTCATGAGTGTCTTTCTACTTCGGGCTGCAAAGATCTGGAAATGAATGTCTTATTCCTGACTTAGTTTTCTCTCCCCCCCTTTCACAACAACAACAAAATCAAGCAAGCAAGCAAACAGACAAACCCGTATCCATGCATGCAAAGCACTTGTATATAAAGCAAACTTCACTAAAATTTTAAGGTTTGGGAGATGGAAGAGGCTTAAGTTAGAACGAAACAAATCACCACAAGTTGAATATTATATGCCTGTTCCTAAGAGCCATTTAACAACCTTGCCATCTTGCTTGGCCATCTTCTCTCTTCTTGCCTAGCCCTATCTTCCTTTTTCTATCTTCCCTGTGCTCAAATTTCTGGGGGTTTTTTGTTTTCTTTTCTTTTTTTATTAACAGAGCATGTTTAACTAAGGTTTTTTCCCCTGTGGGTTTTTCAAAATAAGGGTCATGAAATTTATTTTAATTATTTCATGAGACTGGATAGGACATGGATGAATAGAAAGTTTTCTTGAAACTTTTGTTTTAGGGTATGTGTGTGTGTGTTTACCTGGACACTTGTACCAGTCAGTGTCCCAAGAAAAATAGTAAACCTCATCTGGGGAGGAGGTGGTTCTTAAAAGGAAAAGCAATAGAATTTAAACTCTGGGCCAGCCTCTTGATTTGTGTAAAGATGATGATGAAAAGGATCGACTTATTACTTGGAGCAGGTAGTGAACAAAGAGGAAGCTTATCCCTTCATTTCTGTTTATTTTTGTCATCAAAGGCAATGACCTTCAAACTAAAACTGGTTGCTTGATGATGATGAATTTGGAGTGGGTGGTAAAGTGACCCAGCTACTGAGCAGCCCCCAGTATTTCTGGGTGTCGAGTATGTATTGGAAGATCACTGTTAGTCATTGTAGGCATATCCCATAGAAATTTATAGATGACTTAATTTTTTTAAACAAAGAATTAAGTGTATTTTGAAAATCTTACAAACCAGTAAATATTCTATCAATCTTCAGAAAAATTCTGGAGAATTATATGGTTGATTATTGAACTTAGAGAAAAAAGAAAGATCACTTAAGTCACTGAAAAAGAAGCCAAGCTAACCTCACTTCTTTTCTGGTGGTCTGTGAGGCTGGTCAGTGGGGACTGGCTGTAGAGAGAATGAATATTGACACCAGTGTGTTCGCCAAAGACCCTGGGTTATTTTCCTTTTGGTTGGGAGATGATAACTAAGTTGGAGAATGGGAGGATGACGCATAGAAGAATTCACTGCTGATCAAGAACTATGTCAGAGAGTTCGGTAAGTCAAACTTCACGCGGGCCACGAGGTGATCACCCCTACCCCATAAGCCTTCTCTGGTTAACGTCATCGTTGTCCTCCTGGATCAGGCGTGACCAACAGGTTTTGCCCCTGGGCCAGATTAGAAAGAAAACTTTTTTCATGAGCCGGATGAAATATTAAAATTAAAAAATGTTAAATACAAAAACAATTCATTTAAGCAAACACAATTTTATTATGTAATTTGTTTATGAATAAATGTGAGTGAAAAAATTTTAATATACAATATTTTTTAATAAAATTATATTTTAATAAAAATATAATTACATACCATATAAATATCCAAACTGTATCACAATCAATTGAAACAATATTTAATTAATAGAATTAGCTTGAAGGGGTTATATCGCAAATAAAACTATTATTTCGTTTTACAAACAGCCTGGACACAGTTTCGGTTATCAACTGCAGCTATTGTCTATGCTACAATGCCACTTGATTCAGCACACTTGACCACAGAAATAACAAATTGTTTGACCTTGGGTGCGCACTGGCAAACTTTGCCTAAAAGAATGTGGGTTTCACACCGCAGCTAAACGTCAAACAGTTCACATCGAGTACAGACGAGTACAAAAGTTGTAAATCTTTATAATGGATTGTTTAAAAAAATAAAGAAGTATCGCGAATCCATTCGACCAATTATTGAAAGTTAACCCTAGATTAGTCACATGTGGCATTCTTTTCCACGTATCACTATCTTCTTAAATATCTTGATTTCCAATAATCAAAGTCGCTTCTGCTTCTGAATAGCTGAGATTTTAAAGTAGCGGAGAATATTAAAAATTGAATCGTGGGCCGCATAAACTCATTACGCGGGCCGGATCCGGCCCACCGGTCATATGTTGGCCATGCCTGTCCAAGATGCTAACACTTAAAGCTCCAGGGGCATCTTCAGTGAAAGGTTCCTTCTAATTGTTTGCGTTAAATCCTGTCAATTCTGTACTTTTCAACATCAATGCCACTATCCTGGTTTAGGCCTTTGTTCTTTTTACCTAGATTAATCGTCTTCTTATCGTTCTGGTTGCTTCCCTCCTGTATTAGACCTAAGAGTATTCTGTTCTTAATCCTGACTTGATCGTATCACACACCTCGTTCAAATGTTTGCTAGCTTCCCACTCCCTAGAGTTTGCTTTGCATTCACCTTTCTATTGCTAGGGCCACGTCCTGATGACTCATCTCTTAATCCCTTTTTTCCCCATTATTACCCTGAAAATACTAACCTCTACTCCAAGTGGTGCTTCTAGGAGCTCCAACTTTGCTTTCTTATACTCACTCACTCGCTCACTCATTTTCCCAGTGAGTTTTAGTGAACACTGACTCAGGTATTGGGGAGATAATGACATTAAGACATAGAGCTAGTGCTCAGAGCTTCTGTAGCCCGATCGCAACTTTAGTGTCTGCTTGGGCTGCATTTGTGCTACAGTGGCAGAGGCTGTACAGCCTGCAAAGTCTAAATGCTGTACGATTAAGCCCCTTTCAGAAGAAGCTTGCCATTCTCTGGCCTCGACCATCATTCAGAATTTGTAGATAAGGGTACTTATCTGGAAGTTCACAATGTTCACAAAGATCTTGGGGTACATCTATGACACAGCCAAAATCCTACTGAGCATACTGACCTTGTTCCCTTGGTAGTCATCTGGCTCTCTACATTCTGTTCTCTTAACGCATGGCCACTATACCTTACGTCCTTCATTTTTGGTGTCATTCAGATTTTTTCCATAGTTTGAGGACATAGCTCTGATTTTGCTATACTTATCTCTTTTAGGCCACCTTTAAATTGTGCACTAGTTCAGCCAGCTAACTATCTTTTAAATTCTACACACCTGTTGGATTTTGACTCTACCTAGGGCACGGGAATGCAGACCTCTTAATCATGATAACGGCCACCTTCTTTTAAGCAGTGTTGGGTATTGTGCTAGGCTTGTAACATACATTAGCTACAGTGCTCACTAACTTTGCATTGACAATATTATTATTTACATTTTGTAGGTAGAGAACTGTAGACCCTAGACATTAATTAATGTGCACCAAGTCACACAGATCATGAGTGGTAAAGGCCAACTTAGAATCCAGTCCTCTTTCCCTCCCAAATTCATATTCTTTCCACCCTAATGCCCCACATATACATTATGCTAACACAATATACATGTAGTCCACTTCAGAGTGCCCTCAAATGACCATTTTGTGTATATTACTTCATTTGATTTTGAGCCTTACAAAAATCTACTAGAATGTAAATTTCAAGAGGGCAGGGGCATTGTTTGACTGATTCTCAGCCATAATCTTTTCATCTGGCACAGTGTGTGTGATGTGTAGTGGGTGCTTAATAGTATTTTTCTTGAATGAGTGAGTCAGCTTACTATCCCTCTCTAGCTTTTCTTAAAACCAGTAACACATGGCTTTATCTTACATCTTCCTTTGTCATTCAAACTCTAGAACACATGCACCTTCTTTACAACAAAGGGGACTGTCTCTCCATTTGCCGAGGACAATGCCAGGTTGCTGCTGTTGTTTTGACACACTTATTTGTAGGACCTCTTTTTACTTTCGAAAGCATCCTAATTGGGTTGGTGAATAATGTGGCCCTTTCCATATAATGCTTAAAACATCGCTGTGCCAAGGAGGTTTGCATTTAGAAGTCTGGTGAGAGACGATCCTAAGTACAGACTCTGGAGTTGGACCACCTGGGCAAGTAACTGAACCTCTCTGTGCTTGCATTTTCTAATGAAGTAAGACTAAGACCTATTTCATGGGGTTGCTAGTGAGGATTAAATGATATAATTATGCAAAGTGCTTATTGTAGTGCCCAGGTCATCGTTAAGATTCTAAGTGATAGCTATTAGGAGCACACTGCTCTTTAACAAGTTATATATGTTTGGGGCCCATTTTTGGAAACCTCTATCCTTTAACACTCACTAAAAGTTCAACAAAACATGTAAAGCTCCCCCATTGCAGCACAAACCAATAACCAGCAAGCATGTATTAGACCAAAACACTTTCATACAGAATGAGAGTTTACTCTCAAGCTCTCCCACTCATCCCAGATAAGTCAGCTTGTCCTATGGTTGATGGAATCTTCCAGAACAACAATGTGACTTTCCAGATTCTCCTTATATTTCAAGAAAGTTGGGGTGGGGGCTTGCGGAAGGGTGTCCCCCTTCCGGGTCTACTACTAAACTGATTCATATTCCCTTTGCACAGTTCTTATTGGGGCCAACCCCACAGCAGAAAAAAATTTGCTTGTACATTTCTGCCCCTTTTCTGGCGCTTGCATTGAAAGCAAAAGCCTCTGAGCCTTACAGACTTCAGTTCAGCTGGACATGAACAGTTTCTGGTTTAAAAGGCACCAGAAATGAACAGCAACCAATTTCAGCTTTCTCTCTCCCCTCAACCCGCTCCTTCTGTACAACACTGTTTATTAGACCAGATGATGTACTCAACTCCAAAACATTCATATGGAAAAAAAAAACCCACTGAAGAATTGTGATTAAAATTGATTTTTTCCCTTTGGGAAGTTGGAATCAAAAATGGTTACCTGCTCATTTATGAAACAGATTTATTCTGTTGACATGGAGGCTTGTTTGAAATGTAATTGAATTTCTGTTACCTAATGGAAAGTGACAGTTAACAGTATTTATTTTCCATTTGTGTCTCAGCAGATAACATAACACAATTTTGATTTGTAGTTAGCTTCGGAATCTGAGATTGTTCTATCTCTATAATTGAAAAGATGGAAGTGTGATGGCCCCGACACAACCCCTTTTTTGTTTCTATAGAGCCAGGAAAGGTAGCTTTAATACAGTAAACAGCCTTCCTTCCATGATGCTAATGGCTATATTCAGATGGACTGTGTGCAGCCTGCCTTTCTTATTAGGCTCTAATACATCTTTCTGTGTTGATGATCTCTCCATTTATAGTCACGGTTTTTCTCCTTCTCTGCAACTAATTTCTGTAAATAACCTGTCCTCTTCTTCCCCTCCCTTTTGTGCAAAAATAACTTTTGTCTCGGAAATAAAGTGAACATGCTCCACGAGCATTTCAACTGTTTCAGTCTGGCTGACATTTCTGGGGGCCTGAGTCTGGAAGATGGAAATGGTGCAGAAAGGATGCCTTTTGAATGCAGTGGTAGTTTAACATAGGGATTCGGGTTTTCGTGTCAGGGAAGAGGCATGCTCCCTTTGACTTGCTGTGGCCCTTTTTCTTTATCTTAGTCTAGACTGAGATGAACCACAATATAATGACTTTCAAAGTAGAACGAACATGGGAAAGAATGTTTCTTAAGATGGTTTTTGTCTTCATTTATAGAGAAGCTGAAATCAGATCTTGAGCCTGTCTCCCCAGGCAGAGATTCATTTGTTTCTCGTAACTTTATTCCTCGGACCCCCTGCGTTCCCAGAAGCCTCTTGGGTTTGGATCGATAATTTCTCCATGCCGTTTGAGAAACACTGAGTACGTATGAAAAATGGCAGATGTGAAGGTTTCATGGCCATTGGACTTGATTATGAAATGCCCTGCTTGGCTCTTGACTTTCTAAGTGACCGTGGAAAGTCCACTTCATCCACCTGCTATAAATGAGGGCCTCAGAGGCCTTCCACGATGGTTGGATGAAAGGTCTTCGGTGAAGCTACAGTGTTTTAATTTAATTAAGCCAGCCCTCTGCCTCAGGCTTACTTTCATCAAATACCTTGTCAAAGTGTTCAAGTTTAAGACGAGTCACCACGACAGCCTGGGGCGGGGGACAGGAGCAAGGAAGGGATTGTCTTGACACTGACCATTCATAATGCCAGCCCGCAAGGGGAGGACAGACATTGCAGTTCTTACTAATGCTAAAGTTTCCTATCAGACTCTGTGGGCAGTGCCACTCTCTTCTAGAAATATAGTATTCTAGCAAGGGCATCACTTGGGACAGCCTTTTTTTTTTTTTTTTTGGTATATGTTATGTACACAGTTATATAGCCATGAAATCAAACCTTTTATACATCACATATTATAACCATCAATCAATTACTATTCTATCATCAAACCCTTTTGCTGTTCATGCTGAAAAGTGAATCAGGAAGGAAGATGGATTTTGGGAGGTGGCCAGAATCTGAGAGTGGGGACGAGCTCACAGGAGTGCAGAGTGTAATCTGAGAGTGGGGATGGGCTCACAGGAGTGCCCAGTGTAATCTGAGAGTGGGGATGGGCTCACAGGAGTGCAGAGTGTAATCTGAGAGTGGGGACGGGCTCACAGGAGTGCGGAATGTCTGCCTGGAGGGGGGAGCACACCCTGGGGGAGGTGAGAAGAACACAGAGGAGCTGCTCCTAGTGGGGCAGTGTTGGTACTTTCAAGTGAAGGTTTACTTTCAGAAGCCGCGTGCTCCACAGGGCGATTTTAGAGAGTGGCTATTCGGTCAGTAAACATTTATTGGGATCGTGCCCAGCACTGGGCTGGCTTAGGGAGTGAATGATAAAAAGATTTCAGGCAGGAGCTTTGCATTTGAGGGAGTTGGTGGTTCTAAGAACCAAAGAATCTCAGCGGCCTTCTTCAGAACAGACGCATGCACTTTTTTTTTTTTTTATGTAGGTGTGGGGGGGCATTATAAACTTTTCATTACATGCTGATTCTGAAAGAATCCCCTTAGATGGCCTTTGGCCCTGACTGCAATGTCTCTCAGCTGATGCTGTTAGTCACTAAAGAGACCCCAGGCTATTTAATGACTTGATGACTCAGTTTCTCTGTCAATAAAATTATGCCAGTAATTTTACCTACCCCATAGGGCTGTTTGCAATTTGCCAGAAATTTTAGGGATGAAAGGCTCTAAATCACTACTGATGTTATTATTTACTTAACAGCTAGACGTCAGTTTTCATCGACATGAACCTCATTAACCCCGGGCTTGGATGGTTGTGCCAGATAAAACCCTTCCAAATCATGGGGCCTCAAAAGAGCTTGTGCTTCTTTTTATGATAAATATTAAAAAAGAAATCAATTTTAGTTAAGGTAAAATCCAAATTGTATCTATTTACTCACCATTAATGGGACTGGAAATGGTTACTTTGACTCTTACTGGGATACCCTTTGGACATGCTGAGCTAGATAGCAATTACATAAAATTAGGAGTTGCTGATTTTCTGAATGAAGACCAGAAATAGGCCCTTGAACACTGGGCTGGTCACTCCAGAACTTTATTGGGGACCCAGGTTTCTCCCCCACTCATCTGTTCTTTCATTTGTAGTGTATGGGCTTTTGTCTTGACAATGAAAGATCGTTTCTGAGTCTTCAGCCATTACTTTATATTTCTGTTAGGACAAGGAAGGGCAGGAGGCAAAAGAGGAGGGAGTTTCAATTTTCTGTCATCTCTGAAGGGGTTTCTTTTTCATCCCAATCAATGACCTTTGCCTGCATTTCACTGGCTGGAAATGACCTCTCCACACATAGCTGCAAGAGAAGCCATGAAATTATAGGCTCACCTAGGCACATTGGAGTTCCAAATGAAATTGGGGTTTTATTATTAAGGAGAATGGGTGAATGCATTTTAGTAGGTACACAGACTACTTAATGGATATTAGGTAGGCAAACTCTGTGGCATACAAGTGCCAGTTTATATACTGATAGGTCAATGTAATAACAAGTCATTGCGGATGTCAGCTTACTGATAGATGCCAAACGTCAACTAGTTCTCCTCATTGGAAATTTATATTATATACTTCAGTACTGATGTGGGTGTGTGCACATCCATACCTATTTTCACAACAATCACGTATTTTGATATATGCTCATGTAATGCTTCATCATGTAAGTATGCAAGTATGCCAGTATACTTATAGCAAGTACATTTTTAACTTATGCAAAAAGAAAATGCTATAGTTTGGAAAAATACCATTGCTTAAAGGAAAAGGAAACATAAAAGCAGGAGTAAAACAGTTTTGCCTTATTTCTAGATAACGAGGTCCTATATATCAAAACGTGGCAAATTGAACAATAGTTTAAGAATATGAGGAAGACACAAATAACTGATGCACACTATTCCCGCCAAGGGAGCTGAGAGCAGGCAGGAGTGGCTGGGTCCTCACATTTATTTCCTGCTGCTCCTGCCTAATCAGACCTGACCTTTAGAAGGCCTCCGTGCATGGGACCCTCATCAGATCAGAAAGAATGAATTAAGTAAAAGCTTAAATTGCAAATATGGAAATGCTTAATTTGCACATCATAAGTAAAAAACCATATGATTTTTCTTTTTGATGCAGGCTATAATTTCAACACGCATGGCTCTTATAGGTGAGGTTGACTGATATGCAACGAAGATCCAAAGATTTTATATTTCTCAGAAAAGTGCATTCTCACCTAGAATTTCTGGCCAGGACCTTGCCTCTAGGGTTGCTACTCATATTTTAATGTCAGATGAGCCTTTCCGGAAGGACCCAAGCAGGCTATTTAAATAGACTTGTGATATTTCCTAAGACAGAAGTTACTTGTGGATGAGGGTTGGAAATGTCCTTAGTTTGTTGTGGTCTGTGCCACAGATTGGATTGGACACCTGTCCATATCCACATGATCATTTAACTGAGTCATATTTTGACTTCTGGAGAAAAAGGACCAAATTACAGTCCACATTTTCTAGACTCAAAACCATGAGGTAATTCTTCAACTCCACTAGGGCTGAGCAAGTTGCTTAACCATTTCAACCCCCTGAAGAGGCTTTCTTTAGTAAATTACTGTCCAGGGCATGCTACGATCTTAAAAAAACCCATATACGTGCTTCTGCGTACAATACTACCCTCCAGATAGGACTGAGTTCCTTTCGTCGAAACCGCTTAGGCAATAATGCTCACACACAAGAAAGACTTTTAACATTGCAATGTCAATATATATTTTATTACACTGCAAACGATGGCTTTAGTGAATAATTTCTAATAGCAAAAGTCCCATTCATCAAGTAGGTTCTGTGGTCGGCGGGGGTGATCCTTGCTGACAAATGAGGAAATCAGTGACTGAATTTAAAACCAGGTCCATAGAGAAGTTGTATAATAAGGTAAAGGGAGCATAAAAATCTCACCCCAGCTGTTCTTTGTGTTCAGGCTGCGGATTCGGCTGTGACTTTGGCAGCGTGGATGCATGGGTTTTGGTATCGCATGTCTTATACCCATCTTGGTAACGAGACCTATGGATTTAGCCGCCTCAGTTCTGTACTTGTCTTTACTGCCTCGTGCACCAGGGGCCTATCAGCTGTTATGTTACTGCAGCAAGAACGGTTGTTTAGGTTGTTATCATTAAACATTTAGTAAGCACATCTTAAAAACACATATATAGTGTAAATGCTGTTTGACAGAAGGGAAGCATAGGTGCTTCTAGGTGTTTCCCTTTTGAGAAGAGTAAATTTGTATGACAGATCCCAGGAGAACCCGAGAACTTTATAGGAATGGTGGCCCTTGGACATCTGTTTTCTGGTTTTGTTTCTGGCGTGGAATTGAGCATAGTCAAAGCTGTATCTTACAGAGACACTGTACATTCCGTATTGCACTTTAAGCTCAGACAACACTTTGTGCTCTAAGTGTTCATTGTTTTAACCAGAATCTGGTACTACTTGGTGTGTGTTAGTTGAGATGAACTAAACCGTCAAGAAGAGTAAAATACCTCGTTAGTCAGGATAAGGTATGGTATGCTGCATTGATAAACAATCCTTAAATTGTGGTGGTTGATAGCAATTGTACTTATCAATGATAAGAATGATGGAGTCCTTACAACAAAGTGAATACTTTTAAAGAGTTCACATGGATTAACCCTTTCTTTGTGTGTGTGACAGAGAGAGGGACAGACAGGGACAGACAGACATGAAGGGAGAGATGAGAAGCATCGATTTTTCATTGTGGTACCTTCGTTGTTCATTGATTGCTTTCTCATATGTGCCTTGACCAGGGGGCTATAACAGAGCAAGTGACCCCTTGCTCAAACCAGCAACCTTGGGCTCATGTCTATGATCCCACACTTAAGCCAGTGACTCTGCGCTCAAGCTGGTGAGCCCACGCTCAAGGTGGCAACCTCGGGGTTCCAAACCTGGGTCCTTTGCTTTCCAGTCCAGTGCTCTATACACTGCACCACCGCCTGGTCAGGCTGGGTTAACTCTTAATACAACTACATGAGATGTGTGTTATTCTCATTCCCACTTTAACGTGATGGAAACAGAGGCATAGAGTGGTTATCCTTATCCAAGGTTATACCATTAGTAAGTCTCAGTGCTTGTATTCTAACCTTAAATGTCTGGTTTCAGTGTCCAAGCTTGTAACCACTACACAGTATTTTTGTAACTGTTTAATGTTTTTGTCTGCTGAAACCTCTATCCTTCCCCACCCCTTTTTTGGTAATATCACATTCATTTTATCTCCCCATCCCCACCCCTACCCAAATGGCTGTATAATTAAAACAAGGCCAATCAGAATTTGTCTCTCAAGAATTGGAATACTGACTATAATTGGGGCTGAAATATGTCTCTAGAGAAGTGGCTGGTAAGAAGATCTGTTAGTTCCCGTTGTCTAGGTCCCTGTTCTTTCTGAAGCCCGACTCTACCATCTTTCTCTTGGTCTTGCGGGTTACCACATGGCCCCTCTTTTTCTCTTTGTAAAATATTATTTGGGCTTACATTAGCCAAAGATGACTTCTGTTGCTTACAACCAAAGAACTTTCATTGACCCAGAGCACAGCTGACAGGAGAGTGCTTACATCTCAGTGACATATTTCTCCTCCTCTCTGGGCATGGAGCAGTAGAGATTTTGGATATAGGCTAACTAGGCTGTTTGGTACTATTTTTCCTGTGTACAAATGGGATACTCAGTGGTGACTGAGTTGAATGAAAATGTGAGAGGATCTCATGTTTTCTGCTTCCCTCAAATCTCACAACAAGCTTGACTTGTTAGTTATTTTCTAACTCCTGGGATGGGGGGAAAATTGAGATTGGCTTTTTTTGGTATGGTATAGTAACAAATCCCTTCTTTCTTTTTGCAGTGACCCCTTTCTTCTAGATACAGAGATTACCAATGGATGAATGAAATGTGTTCATTGGCTTTTATGGAGTCTCATACATCCCCATGGTGGTCCAGGAAGGCTAATTGTGTGTTGGTACTTTAAGGTGACCTGAAGACAGTGAAAAGCTTGTGGAAAGAAAAAAGATGCTTTTTAAAGTACATTTCTTAGAAGACTCACAGAAATGAGTCTTCAAAGCATCATAGCCTCATAGGTTAGAGTATGTCTGGGCTTTGCAGGAGAGGCTCCGTGGGGACATGGGTTAGATTCTCCCAACACTACTACTGGGCATCTCCAGAAAAGCTATTTAGCCTCTACCTCACTTCCCGTTTGTACTCGGGTGGTTGTGATGCCTAGCTTGTGCTCTTTCCAAAACAGCTGTTTATTAAATGCTGTTCATTATCAGTAATATTGATCTGATGCCCAGAGCCCTTTCTAGTTTCAAGCGAGAGTCCCTTTGACGCTTCCTTATCTTTTTTATTTATTGCATCTCAATGCCTTTGTTTTGTCTTCTCAACAAGACTCAAGTCCCTTGCCTTTTGTCTTCTTCCCCCACCATCAACCTAAATCAACAACCAGGACCTACCACAACTTTCCACACATTACACATTTTCAGTGGCAAAAAAAAAAAGTACTGATTTGAGTGATGAAATAGAAGGATATCCATGTGGGAGTAGGACAGACTTTGATGTCCATCCTGGTACCACCATTTGACCAGCTGATGACCTCGGTCAGTTTTCTGCAACCTGCTAGGTGAAAAAATAATACCAGCTTCACAGAGATGTGAGGATTCCATGAATGAGAGCTGTAAAGGCCTAGCACAGAGGCTGGGTACAGAGACCAAAACGCCCTTGATGGTAGCAGCATCGTTTTCTGTTTGAAATGTGAGTAAGCTGTTCCTTTAAAACCTGCATCATGGGGACACAGGGCTAGGAATGCAGAAGTGGTAACATTTATAAAGGTGATGGCTTCCCACTGACCATGTTGCCTAGAAGGCCAGGTCCTGAATTTGTGGATAATGTCAGCAAATTCCTTACCAGCCTAATTGATTTAGATGAAGAGGCTGGCTCCTTGAGTGAGTTTGCCTCATTCGAATTGTGACTTAACATTTTGTTTTCTCAAGATCAACTTAAATTGTTTGTGGGTGAGGCTGACAGATATAACCCGGGACAACCAGTTAATTTAAATTCCAGGTCAACAATGAGCAATTTTTAGCATAAGAATGTCACATGTACCCTTTGGGACATACTCTTATGAAAACAATGATTTCTTATTTATTTGGCATTTAAATTTAACTGGGCATCTTCTGTTTTTATTTTCTAAATCTGGTACCCCTCTGTGTAGTCATGTAGCAAGCACTCCTATTAATCTTGCTTGTAAAGTCAAAACAGGCTTTGAGGACGAAGTTGGGTTTGTCTCTCCACTGTCTGGTGCCGGGATTCTAGCATGAGGCTCTCTCTGATGCTTTTCCCACAAACTCCAAGAGAACCCTGTTTTACCTTAATTTTGTGCTCATCTATTTTAATCCATTTCATCAGATGAACAGCATTAACTCATCCTATTCATATATAATCTATTTATAAGCACTGGCAAAGAGAGGGTATATTTGGCAGGAAATTCAACTCCTATTTAGCAATTGGCAAGCATCAAGAGAGGTTTTGGCTTTGATCAACATCTCTGGAAGTTGTGATGGAGGGAAGCAGATTACTGCCATCCTCTTCCTTTTTGGGTAAACTTTAAAAAATGAAAACAAACACGCAAAAACATCTCGTGATAAGGAACGGAAAGAGGTTTTGCTTTCATCCTCATGGAATGTTCTTTGAGGCTGTTTCCCAGCCCCAACTCTCCAGGCACTAACTAAACAGCTTTGCATTAATTGGAAAAGCAGCTGGGTTGAAAGCGGCGATTGATGCCTCTGATTGACCATGGCATGGCCAGTCGCCCATGAAACTGCCTCCTCAGAAGCCTTCCCATGGGCTTACGGGTGCAGGAGGGGCCCAGAGAGGCAAGGGGCCTGGTGCTGTGCTGTGTCACTGCACAGACTCTGCAGCTAGGGTTGCCACCCTCAGAAAGCCCAAGGGTCATCAACCTAGAGCTGCGACGTGATTGGGTGCCAAGAAACCGAGAGCGTCTACTGCCTTGTCATTGCGTCTTTGTGGGATCGTGGGAAGGAAAACATCAAAGGAAATCCTTTGCTGGGTTTCTTATCTTTCAAAGGGAGAGATTAAAATTTGACTGCATAGTGATTTGGTAGCCATGGACGAAGAGACCCATATAAATGCTGACTCTTGCTAGAACTCTCCAAAGCCAGTGCTTCTTGGCCCACAGCTAGCTTGCTGGGGTCGGGAGGGGGTGGGTTTAGACCTCCCTAGGATAGGGTGGGGAATGGAAACTCAGCTAGTTTATGCTCATTCTCACTTATTCTTTTATTTGTGACCTAACTATACTTCTGAATTGCTTCTTACTTATTTTAGAAAAGAGAGAATTTGTAGCAATAGGTATGTAATATTTATTCTCACAGAGAGAGAGAGACTTTAGAAATGAAAGCTCATAAAAATTAGGCCTTGCACGGAGAAGCTATAATATGCATTTTAGGGACATTAACTATGTATTCATGGACATTGAAGCATCATTCAAGTCATATTTTCTGAGCATCCGCTATGTACCAAATGAGGTACTATAGCTATTAAAATAGTAATGATAATTACTAACAGGTATGTATAGGTTTTTTACCTGCCAAGTTCTATTCTAAAAGTTTTCTACATTTATATATTTATCTAGCTCCTCACTCACTACATCAAAATAGCCTAAGCTTTGTTCCAGACCTTCTCTAAGCAAATACAGAAGGAAAGAAATAGAGAAAATATAATTTCTATACCGCAAGGCCCCGATGTAAGTACAGAAGAGAAGACATTTGTACCCTTAACAATCAGAAAATGATTTAGGGTGATTGGCTATTTCTGAACTCAGAGCAAGGGAAGGCACTTGGGAGGAAGATTATTCTAGGAAGCCTGGAGGAAAACGATCATCCTTGATTCCGGCCTTGAAGACAGTTTGGGCTTTGAAGTGACAGGTGGGATGGGCGGAGCGCAGGTACCGGGGAGGCGGGGGTGGGAAGAGCACACCTTGGTAGGGAAGCAAGGCAGGCATGGTGGGGTGACATTTCCGCAGTGTCTCAGGCAAAGGGCATTCCAGGAGATGGCACATCAGGACTTGACCACCTGCTTACTTGTAATTGACATTTTCCAGAGAACCGTGGACACCAGTCCTGACCTCTTATCTCTTCACAGCCCCTCCTTTTGGGAGAGCAACCGAAATTGACATAATGAGGCCATTCAAGGCAATTCTTAATATTTCTCTTCCTCAGTGCAGGACATATTTGTTGAACGGCTATCTTGTAACTGGAGATTTATAAGTGTTTTTCTGGGGTTCATCTATATGTTGGGATGGGAACAGAGGCCACATTTTTAGGACGATGCCCATGCGTCAGGGAAGTGTTAGCGAAGCTCTGTGCGGGGTACCTGCCTACTCCCTGCAGCCCTGCGTCCTGCTTTGGGCCGTCTCCCGCCTTCTCTTCTATGTCTTCACCCACTTCTTTCCGTCTCTGTGGAAGCCAGGCCCCTCTCCCCGGATAGCCGTGCTCACTGCTGCCCGACTCCAAAGTGATGACCCTTTTTCTGCATCCACAGGAGTCCTACTTATTTTCTCCCAGCTGCTCGAGCCATTTTCTCCTCAAATTCACTTACGTCTTTATTTCTCACGTGTTCTCCAATGAATTCTCTCTCCAGCTCTTCCACCCTTCACTGACTTCGTACCAGATGCTTCTCTCTGACTTGCTTTCTTCCCATTTCTTCCCCCTGTTTAATTAGTTTATTCTTCATGTCTGCTGGTCTCCACCCAGGGCCCTTCGCCCCCCCCCCCCCCCCAGTTCAGCTTTAATGTTCAGGCTGGTTGAGTGTGCGAGCCGGACTTGGGATAAAGGCCATGGCTCCTCAGTTGTGTTTGGTTCGTCCTCTGAGCATCGGGATTCTCATCATGGGGATCAAACTTCCTATCTCCTAGGGTGGTTGTGAGATTAAATGTGATACTGGAGGGTGTCATGTCTGGCAGAAATCAACAGCTCAAATGAGTAGCAGCCACGGCTGTTGTTTGCTGTCTAATAATGTCTTAGTTCACGTTCAAGAAATATTTTTGAACATTTACATGGTATTTCCTGGACCTAGAATGGCTACACACGGCCTCTTGTCCACTATAAAATGGAGATGAAGGAAGTGGTAGGAAAAAGTTCATTATTGTATCATTAAGATATACAGAGAGAGAGAGAGAGAGAGAGAGAGAGAGAGAGAGAGAGAGAAGAGGGAGGGAAAGAAGGAGAGAATTTTAAATAGGTGGTTTTGTCAGGCTCGGGTTTGGGTTTGTTATAAACAGTGAAGGAGGCAAGCTTCTTAAACAAGAGGGTGTTACTAGTCACCGGTGTCCAGGGCTTCGTCTGGCAATCGGGCGGCATACTCGAGGGGGTGAAATAGGAAAGCCACTCAGGAGGCCACCGTGATGATCTGCAAGGCAGAAAGTGGAATGAAGACCCGGAGGAAAGTGACAGCAGAGAGGAAGGCTGGGTGGGGTGCGCGGGAGTGGGGTTGCAGTGGGCGGGGGGAAGGACACTTAAATGTGAACCAAGATTTTGTTGGTTAGAGATGATGAAAATGGTTATTTTAAATTAATAAAAATGAGCACTTTGCAAAGACGAATCAGTAGGAAAAGAGACACTAAATTGAATTGTAGGCAGACTGTGATGCTGAAGTCATAAGAAATGTATCTTAAAATCAGAATCAAATGGAGTTAGAAATAAGGGGCTGTATTTTGGAATTACCAGCACTGAGTCATTAACTGAATATGTTCTTTGTTTTCATTGGTTCAAAAGACAGGTTTTAAGGGTCTGATTTGTGCTAAAGATCCAGGTGTGTGATCACAACAAAGCCTCTGGCCTCCTGCACCCACCTTCCATGTTTGAGACTGGAATGGGCATTCATGGGAGTGATGATCATGAACCATACTGAATAGGGGGTGGCACCAGGCACAGCACTTTGCTTGGATCATTTATGTTCTTTACTTCTTAAAACAACTTGGTGAGGTAGCTACTATCAAAACCCATTATATAGTCGAGGAAATGGAGGTTTAGGGAGGCTCCTTCAGGAGAAAAGGCAAGAGGATTAAGTTTTGTAGGATATTGAACAACTGAGCTGGGAGGGAGAAAGGTGAAGGGCGGAAGTCAGATAAGTGGCAGAAACATCGGAAGCAGCTGGTAGCAGTGATCAGCGTCAAGTGCCCTGGGAAGTGAAGCAGAATGAGAAATGAGACAAGACCTCTGGCGTTGGCTGGAAAGATACTCCTGATGACTCCCCGGTGGTCAGTCTCTCTGGGTGCCACAGCAGATGCCGGATATCAAATTCCTCCCCAGACTGAGGATGGAGATTGAGAAAATGCCTACTGAGAAAAGGAACAGAGACCTCTCATCCCAGGAGTGAGAGAGAGAAGGAAGCAGAATAAAATAGCAGTGAACAAACATGGCCCCGTGAAATGATGTTCTACGTGGAGTGGAGATGACATCCTGAGAGGGGACGTGCAGAGAAGGGAGAGCCAGATGTGGCGGGGTGAAGAGAAGGCGGCTGGGGTAGATGGGGTGGAAGCGGGGAGGTGGAGAGGCCAACGCTGACGAAAGGCCTCAGTTCTTGAGTTCAGGGGAGGATGAGAAGGAGAGGTACGGTGTGGGTTGGCTGACAGGGAGCAAAGCAGTGGCTAGGTGCAACTCTGGCTTCAGACAACAAACTTTTTCTTCAAATGGGAACGTTCTGTGTTATCCAGGTACAGGTCCTGACCAGCAGAACACCAGATGGGGGACCGAAAAGAGAGAGGAATATTTTTACTAGTCTCTCTCTGGGGGGAATGCATCATGTAAGACTGGCTATTCAGTTGGTTGCACGGTTGATGCCTACCACTGTTTATTCATTTATTTTGGACGTTTAAAATAGCTGTTCTTCTTATCCTGTTGGCTCATGCCTCATTCTTGTAGAAAAATGCTGGTGATATTAAAAGAAAATTTGTATTTGCACTTTTGTTAGTCTCTCGCATCCTCTTCCTGTCAACTTTATTAGTGTGAAATGCCATTAATCATTACGGCGTCATAAAAACATATTTTACAATAATGTTATTTCCCCCCAAGGTTGATTTCTACCATTCGAAGAGATATTTGTGTTGGAAATAGCTTTCATTTTGAGCCTTTCATCTTGAACTCCATAGTTATTCCTGGGACTGTTGCCCCTTAGTTGATAATTGGTTTTAGATGCCTGTTATGGACTTTGTAATCTCCCGAGAAAGCTCTGTGAAGGGATGAGTTAGGCCAATAAAAAGACCCTTAGTTTCTGAACAAAAATCACCATATGATCTTCCCCTAGGACCCAATGTTGAAAGCCTGGGGTGAGGGTGAGAGACCCAGCCGGGGTCATCAGAAGGTAGAAAGGAGGAGTCCTTTGCCTCCAAGAGACTGTAAAGGGTAATCAGCTCCTCAAGGGTCTGAAGAATGAGAGGGTTGTTGGTAAACTGAATGGGCTCCTCTTGTCCAGGTTGGGGTATAACAGCAGGTTAGCCAGAGAAGTGGGATGGGTTGGAGAAGAATCCAAGATCTGCTAGGTCCCTAAAGAGTATTTACCTTGGAGGGCACCCCGAAGAGGTGGGGTATGTGTAATGGGCAGGCACAGATGTGAGAGAGGTGCTGCAGGGTTGCCTGGTTCCATTCTCCTTTGCTAGACAGTCAACCCTTGCGTCTTCTGAACGGGAGATAACCTTCTCCATTTAGTGGTACACCCAGGTAGGTCAGAAGCAGTCTTTTCCTGAGCATGTGACGTTTACTAAATGCTTAAAGGATCTTAAATGGCCACTCTTCTTTTGAAGTAGTAGCATTTTTTAATTATTGTCCTTTATATTCTGACTTTTGTGTCTTCTCCATTCAGTGAAAATTTACAAGATGGAGCAGTTGATGTCTTTGCTTTAGCAACTTTGTGGTGTGTGTGTGTGTGTGTGTGTGTGTGTGTGTGTGTGAGAGAGAGAGAGAGAGAGAAAGAGAGAGAGAGAGTGTGTGTGTGTGTGTGTGTGGAGTGTGTGTTGGGGGGCGAGTGCTGCTGAGCATTCATTGGTCTAAAGTGGGAGATGTTGGTTCTTTCCCAGGACACAAGTGCTGAGTCATTCTATTGGAAAGCATGGTGCTTTGCTTGACTTTTTACTTATTCTCTTGAAAAATGCAAAAAGTAATAGTTGTATTAATAGGTAAAATAACTGGATAGTCCTTTTGTACCAGTTAGGGAGATCTTGGCTTAAAATAAACAAAAGATCAACTTTAAAGAGCTTAAACATTGAAGAAGTTGATTATTTTATAAAGCAAATATGGTCTGTAGGCTCAAAGATGGCTCCCAGAGGGCCCTGTTTCTTGGCATTGATGCCTTGGTGTAATCCTCTCCCCTTGGTGTGGTCTAGATTTTGTCACTCAACTGGGGGTGATTGTTCCCCAGGGGACATTTGACAGTATCTGGTGACTTCTTTTTTTGTTACAATTGGGGGTGGTGGTAATACTGGCTTCTAGTAGGTTGAGGACAGGTTTGCCGCTAAACATCCTACAGGGCACAGCCCCACAGCAAAGCGTCATCTGTCACTGGTGTCAGGGTAGGGAACCTCTGCATTAAAATAATAGAATGTACTAGTGAGTAACAGGGTGTCACTTCTCCTATTAGATTATAAAAAGAGAGTGTGGCTTCTATGTTGGGTACTAGCCCTTAGTCTCTCTGTATTGCTTACTCTGGGGAAGCCCACAACCAGGTGGTCAGCAGCTCTTTGTAGTGGCCTGTTTGAGTGACCTCAGCAATGGATCTTCTGAGACCTGCCAATGGCTGCATGAGCAAGTTTGGACGTGGATTCCCCCTACAGTGGAGCTTTGAGATGACTGCAGCCCCACCAGCACCTGGACTGAAGCCCTATAGGGGACTCTTCCCCTGAATTACTCACCCGCACCACTCTCAGATCCCTGATCCCCTGAAGTTGTGAAATAACATTTGTTATTTTAGGCCACTAAACTTTGGGGTGATTTGCTACACAGCAGTAGCAAACTAACATGCAAGAAGTCTGGAGGTAGTGCAATTCTAGAATGGAATCAGAGGTTCAGGGATGTCATCCAGGCCCCAGTTCTCTAAGTGCCTTCACTCAGCCATCTCTCTGCCTCGGCTGGTCCTTGGGCTTTCCCTTTGTGATCGATCTTGAGATGACCTCGTCAAGCATCAGATAAACCCAAAAGTGAGAAAGAAAGTTACTTCTGGAGCATCTCTTTTTTTATTAGGGATGAAAAATTTTTATAGGAGATACCTACAGGACTTTCCCCTCCCATCTCTGTGGTCATGATTGAGACATATACTAATCTCCTAGAATAGATGAAGGTGGATTGGAAAAGTAAATACAGGGATGGGCAAAGTAGGTTTACAGCTGTTCGTATGGAGAAAGACACACATACACACAGGTTATGATTATTACAATAGCATTATTAACTCTAAAAAATGTCACAGTGACCATCAACTTTCTTTTGCTCACTGCATATTGGGCATTTTTTGGCCTTCGTGCCTGCAAGTGGTCTCTACTATTAGGAAAAAAATAAAAATAAATAAAGGAGAGCAAGGTTGCAGGAGAGACAATTCCATATCTTTTCTCTGGGAGTGGAAGCCGGTAGCGTTGGAACTTTCCTGTGGCGGAAATAGTCATAACCCAAGTCCAGGGCTCTGGATCTCTGGGCACTGACTGCTTAGGCAATTACAGGTCCCATTTCCTCCTTCCCTTTTTGTAGCAGATATTTTCTCACTGAGATATGACTGCATCCAGGGAATCGGAAAGGAGGGAGAGAGGGCCTGGATTGGTTCAGGTGTTTTGCTCCTGGCGGCTGGATGAGTCCCAGGGGATGGCTGCTGTAATAAGAAGCATTGTTTCCATGAAAGTTGGGGCAGGCTTGTTGAAGAGGGTTGGACTGTGGTTTAATAGTTTTGCTTTTCCTTAAGCTTCAGTGCAACCCCTGCTGCTTCGGACTATGACTGAAGCCTTCCAGAAGAGAAATTATGGAGAGAAACAAAATCACATATTTTATTCTCATGACTGCATTGAAAGGGCTGGGGAGATGAAGAATATATAGGAGGGGGGAAGTTTGTAAACACAGTGATCTGCAAAAGGATGGCTGAGCACAAATTCTGGTTCAGTGACAGAGACCCATGATGGGAGCTGAGTTGCAGAAACGGGTAGTTTAATACAGACAGGCAGAGGGTTTGGAGATAAGATCATGGGATTTGGAGAAAAACGTGTTCCAATCTCAGCTCTGCTCCTTATTAGCTGTGTGGTCTTTGGCAAGTCATTTAACCTCTCTGAGGCTCAACGCTTTAATCTGTAGTACAGGAAAGCACCCAACACAGACCAGAGTAAGGACCATATTTCTGTCTCACTCATGAAAAGTCAAATCAAGTCGCTTCTCTTTGGTAGAATCTTGAAGTCTGGTTTTTATTTCCTTTTCCCCAGTTTGTTTTTCTGAGCCCCCTCCCACCCTTTGTCTTTCTTCTCCCCTGAGGGCATCCACGTGCCTACGTATCTGACCATGTGGGAAAGGCATGTGAGGAACACAGCCACCAGTAGGGACAGGAATTTCTTACTCATCAGAGGTATATGTGAGTTTTGAAAGTGGAAGACCAAATGGATGCAAGCTAAGGGCAAAAGCATAAATTTTGAGTATCAGGACATCAGTGGATAAACATTTTTGGCAGGGGGTGGGGAAGCTGCGTCTTCTCACGGCATGGCATCTTAAATCTCTCTATTTAGGCAACCATCACTTCATCCTCTGCCCCAAACCAACTTTACAAATGCAAAGTTTCATTAGAATGAAGAGCTTCAAACAACACCACCTGATGCCCTCTTCGTCTCAATGGATGACTTGTTGCGTTTTTCTTTTCCTTTCTAAAGAATGAGAACTGTCAGTTACTTTCCTACAATTTCCTCACGTCGTGCTTCAAGGCAGGGGCATACTGGGAGGGCTCATTCATTCTTTGTACAGTGTTGAAGGGGATGGAACTGAGCTGTCCCCAAGTCTGTAGCACTTTGGGAAACTTCTCTGCAGACCCTCTAAAGATACCTTGTTATGGCTTTGGGCTGCCCTTGTGGGGTCTTTTCCCCTTCAAAATAACCCATCTTCAATTGATTTCAAATGACTAAAGAAGACTGTTGGCCCAGAAACTCACAGCTAAAAACTGAACCCAGCCCAAAACAAATGGGGTGTTTTAAGAACTTGAGCTTGGATGTTAGACAGCCTGGTTCAACTCTCCATGCTTCTGCCCAAGAGTTGCACCTTGAGCATGTCATTTAATTAATCTCCTAAAGCCTCAGTATCCTCATCTAAAGAATGGATTATTATTAGTAATAACATATAATGGTTATCAAAGCATGTTTTATATGCCCAGACCCGTTCTAACATTTTATAGGCATTGATTTATTTAATCCTTACCACAACCTAAGAGCTTAGCATCATTATGCCCACTCTGTGTACAGAGCTGAGACAGGATAAGGTTAAGTGACTTGCCCAAGGTCACACAGGTGGTCAGAGGAAGAACTAGGATTTCAACCTGAGTGGTATGGGTCCCGAGTGCTTATTTCTAACCGCTGCCCTGTCCTGACTTCATAGGAAACTTTTGAGGAGCCACGGAGAGGAAGCAGGGAAAGAAACACAGTAGACCCTTTAGTTATTGTTATTACTGTTTTCTGTTTATTGGGTGACTTTCCACACAGAATCTGAAGCGTGTTCATAAATGTTGATGAGGTTAAAGAGTTATCTATTCCTGGCCTTTAGAAGTTGGCAGAAAGAAATTTAGTGAAGTGGTTTTCTTTCTTTTGTTCCCCTCTTTCAAGTTCAAATGCTACCAGCTAAAAGGAGAACTTCACTGCCTCAAATATGTAAAGGTGGAGAGGTAGGTTGTTGTCTGACCCTCATTATAAGCACAAGAAAGGGGAAGCAGTGACGGATCACAATGGCCAGTGGTGCAGTGGGGACTTACTCTCCAGGGACCCCTCAACATGATCCCAGAGGGAGGCTGAGGGGATACTGTGGGAAAGTAACTAACAGGGAACCTCAGTGGTTGAGAACAGTTATGTCTGGTGTTGGATGGCCATCACTTTGGATCCCATATTCAACACCATGTCTTTGTCACTACCTAAGGAGCATCACTAAAGGGAGGCTTGGGGTGGAGTCAGTCATACATCTTGGCCTTCAGATTGCTGCAGAGGAGAAGTGAAGGCCAGCGAGGGGGCTGGCTAGTGAGGGCCTGGGGAAGCAGCAGCCGTGTTATTGAAGCTGACCTGCTGCTTCAACCTGTAGCCACTCCATCAATCACCCACCTCGAGGTCTCCTGAAGGTCAGTCAAATGATTCCGCTAATCGCCTGCTCATTCTCAGCTTCTCGCTTCAGGAGTAATAAATTTTTAAGAACTTTTTAAAAAATGAAAAGTTGGGTGACAGGTGTGTACGGAAGAAAAATAATCAGATGGAAGAACAGTCACTGAGTAGCAAGCGGTAGGACCGAGTGCCCGGAGAACGGGAAGTGCTCCGTGTTCCACGGCCCAGGAAGCCCACGGGCGCTCTCGGTGCCTGGGGGACAGGCGCGAGGGCCTAGATTTCCCCAGGGTGGGCCATCGGGGCCTCTCCTTCTGTGTCCCTGGGATCAAGCGTTTCTGCTACTGGGTAAGCAAAGCCCAAGCCCGAGGCAGGGACTTTCGTTAGAGAATTAACCAGGCAGAGACGTCCTCCTCAGTGACAAGCTCTGATAAACAGAAAAAGCTCTCCCCTTTGAAATCGGAGAGCTGCTTGACCCACTTCTCACTTGTCATCAAAAATATCAGCCTTTCTTTTGTTATATCGCTTATGGGGGAAAAAGAAAAACCATACACACACAGACCCTTAAAGAGATATATCTGCTTTTTTTGTTAACACGCTTCTTTGTGTGTAAAAATAGATGCTGTCATTGATAAGATGGAGGAAATGGTACTCTGAGTGGAAGCACTGGGCAGGGAGTGGCTTGGTCTTGTGTTTCAAAGTACCACAGTCTTTCAAGATCATGGACCTTCCTGTCTGAAAGACTGAACTGAGTCCCCAATCTGCACACCTAGTTGTGTGACCTAGGGCAAGTTAATCGACCACTCTGAATCCTAGTTTCCTAATGTGTAGATAAAGATAATTACCTGTTTTTCTTTCCCCCCGGATGTACGCTAATGCTTCCATTCATTAAAAAAATGTTTATTGATACAATAAACATCTGACGCTAACATGGAGGTTAAAAGCATGGATTCTAGAAGCAGAATATCTATGTTTGATTTCTGGTTTCATCACTAGTTGGACAAGTTAACTAAGGCCTCTGAGCCTCAGTTTTTGCATCTATTAAAAAGTGGGGATGATAAGAGTACAGCATAAGGTTGTTGTTGAGCTTTTCAGTGAGTTTCTATATGGACCACCCTTAAGACCGTGCCTGGCTGCTTGTCAGTTGTAGGTGTTAGCTATCATTATGCGTAGGGACAGTGGCAAACCAAAAGAAAAACAAAAGGAGAAGATAACAGAGACAAGATCTTTGCTCTTTATGGAATTCCAGGTTTAATGGAAGAAGACAAGACACATGAAATGCTATATAGGGCAGAGCTGGATGTTGTTAGTACACAATCAATGGTAGCTATAAGCCATATCGTTGTTACTGAATTCACTTGGCTTGAGTCACCAGAAGCCAGTATCTGAAAGGCGGAGATGAGCTGTAAGTCACGTCTAGTCCATATGTCATGCCTATACCTCCTTCTAGTTCCTCATCTTGCCTATGGGATGGATGTATCCTTTGAGATAGGCAGGGAAATAGAGGTGGGTGCCTGATGGCACACTTGTAAAGGCTATTTTTACCCACGATGAGAAATGTTAGGCTTCTCCATCTTTGGTTGGTTGATTCAGTTGTACATTACCTGTGCCCAAGAGAAC
The DNA here is from genome assembly GCA_037038555.1 of Rhynchonycteris naso. Taxonomy (NCBI): domain Eukaryota; kingdom Metazoa; phylum Chordata; class Mammalia; order Chiroptera; family Emballonuridae; genus Rhynchonycteris; species Rhynchonycteris naso. Next base: position 302,008,780 of record CM072996.1, read on the forward strand.
ACAGACTACAACATGCCTGAGTATCTTGAGTGATTGGCTCCACAATTCTTCAGCAAGGAGTTGTTGTGGAGGAACAGGTCCCAGGAGGCCAAAGGGCCAGGGACAATAAAGGGGCCCACCCAGCGACGTCTTCATAAATGCAATGGATACTCACCTGAGAAGCTGAGGATCAAGTGAAAGGAACCTGTTTTCTCATTAGCTTTCATTGAGCGATTGAAGATTAGGTCTACTGAGAAAAATTGGCTCCCAAATCTCTAATTCTCATAGAAGTCGTGTGCTATAAGGCATAATAAGGCTGTTTGTTGTCCTCCCAGTCAATATACTCTACTCATTAGTTGGGGGACAAATAACAGGAAAGGTTTTATTTCCCTTCCTTCCTTCCTTCCTCTCTCCCTCTCTCTACTCCTCCCCCTCCTCCTTCCTCTCTCTCTCCTTCTCTCTGTCTATTCATCTCTCTCTAAGATAAAAGAGCATCTATGACCCAGGAGAACAGAGACACCTCAGCTATCAGGATGCGGCACTGGAAGCAGGTCACAGCACATTTCTGAGAACAAAAACTGATCTCCTGTCCCTTCCTCTTCCTGGGAAGGTGCTTTCTTTATTTGGCATTTGTTTAGCATTTATTTACAAAGTTTAGGCAGCAGCTGTGACTTCAGCAGGTACACAGAGAGAAGAGGTAGCAGGTTGCCAAGTTCCGCGAGTACAAACGGAATGCCACGTCCTGTAAGTTCTCAGTATTATGTGAAATTAAACTTTGGGCCGTTAGGTTGCTTGTATGAGAAGGGATGCTTCCACTGATCTCTGCAAGTCAGTGGTTCCCGAGAAAGATGAGACATGCATCCGGCTGAGACTCATCCTCGCAGTCCTATTTGAGAGGGGGCGTGACGTCGGGGGCATTGTTGCAGGGGAAGAGCCAGTGGATGGGTTACATATTGGGTTTCTGGTTGAATCGGGCTGGACCTCTCTAATAATAGCTCTGGGCGGGAAAGGCCAATTTGCTCTCCTGCTGTTTTCTAGAATGCTTAAATTCCTTTTTCTCAGTGGCCCAGTTATGTACCTTAAGCATATGGGAACTCCAGCAACTATTTGCCCCAAATCACGCATCCTGAGCACATTTTCTAACAGTGTGCCATTTCAAGGGGTGCAGAGAGAAGGAGGAAGTGGAGGTAGAGACGGCTGTGTGGCAGCTAAGAGTGGGAGCTGCCAGCCACCCCTGCAGAGGGCCAGCACAGAAAGGTTCAGTGCCCCAGGGAGCAGCATGTGTCAGTGGGGCACCGCCACCATCTGTGGCAGGAGTGGGGAGTGAGGAGATCATGCGTGAATCAAAGCAGTAGAGTCGGCCTGGTTTCGGCTGGTGAATTCTTTCTTTGTTTGATTTTACTTTCTTTTTTTTTTTTGGTTTGGAGAGCTAGACACAACAATAACAAATGCTTGTCCTAACTATCCAGGATTCAAGAAAGAAGAAATTGGTTTTTCTATCATCTGAACACCTCCCTGTTCCCTTCCTCCAGTTCCAGATTTCTCTCCATGGGACCCAAGACTAGGGTGGGACAAGGACCACTTGCTAGGATCATATTCTTTCTTTATCAAGATTCTCGTGAAATCACTAAAACTGGCTTTGCTCGTTACCCAACATTGGGCCAATTCTAGGCTCTTGTTCAGCTGCAGCATATATTTTAGGGAAAAAAGGGAAACTGACAGGCTGTTGGCTCACTCCAGCCAAAAACCATTTTATTGTTCAAGCACGTGGGGAGAGAGTGTACCATGGCTTCTGCTACGTGGTCAGATCACAGAAGCATAGAGCTGGAGTGCTGGAACGATCAGAAGGGAAAATGCGGTGGCCAGTTTTGCTGGCCAGTTGAGGTGACAGTGCTAATGCCAGCAAAGGTTGTTATAGGTTGTTCTCAGCCTGGTATGCTTTTCTTTCTGTTCGAGGAACAAACAGTTCCTGTTTGTCATGTTTTCTGTAGGAACATGGATCTGGTACTCAGCCACCTAAGCCCAGGGGTGGACTTTCCGGTCAGTAGGAGCGACCTAAGGGAGGCTGTGGATGGGAAGGCTTTCTGTTCTACAAGCGGAGCCCCAGACGTGCAGTTGGATGGGTCGCACACACTTCTGGTGAGGGAGGGAAGGAAGAAAAAGATTAGCGTGCCTTTGTCTCCTGCTATATAAAGCTCTCAGTGGAGGGGTTTGTCAGCTGGTTGAACTGAAATGGCAACACAAGGTAGAGATCCAGAGACAGACCTTCCCTTGGGAACCAGGAGAACCCAGGGCAGGGCCTGGGCTTCCTAGAGGGTGAGGACGAACACACTCTTCATGGTTCATGAAGGACACAGAGGACTGAGCCTGGGTGCAGTACATGGGTTTGTGCAAAAGCATTTATAATTTTTTCCATGGCTTTTTTTGGTGTGTGTGTGTGTGAATCACCTGACGTGTTGGTTCTGTAGCCTTTTAAAATTAGAGGTCAAGCTTGGATAATTCTCAGTACCCAAGACAAAGCCTGGCACATAGTTGGTGCTCAATAAATATCAGTCGAATGAATAAAGACATCTTATGGGCTGTTGCTTGGACTTGTATGGATTTTTTGGGGGTAGCTAATTCTTTTCTTTTTTTTTTTATATTAAGAGGAATTTTAAAGGTAGGGATGTGCTACATGTTAGAGCTACCATCTCGCACTCCTAATGTATGCTTGGTCCATTATAGTGGATCAACACGGCGACTGTACAGGGAATCTATTGTACTTGCTTTAGTGAGGACATAACTGTGGTTCAGAGGACTAAGTCTCCTGCTGGTGCCAGAGCTGGTGAGTGATGCACGGAGCCCAGTGTCCTGTCTGTCTGACCTCCAGCCCACACGCTGCCCCTGTTCCCCTGCCAGGCTCAGGTTAATGTTCACAGTGGACTGGAAAGACAGGGGAATAAATGAAATGAGGAAATTTTATTTCCCATCAGATTTCATTTCTCTGAGATAGATTTATGTACCTGGGTTGTGTTTTGTGGGACCCTTTTACGAGTCACCAGATAGGTAATAATCAGTAGAGCGCTGAGCTGGGTTTCTGTGTACCTCTCACAAAGAGCAGGAGCCCTGGATGGGGAAGAGCTGGTCTTCCTAGCCCCCTTGCATCCTAACGAGTGGGGAGTGGGGACAGAAGCTACATCAGGAGAGATGCTCAGGAAATGGTGTGTGTGTGTGGGGGGGGGGGGTCCAGCTCTATATTTGGATTAGGGAAACCATCAGAGGAGGCCCGTCTGTCTGGAGAGAGCATAGACTCCAAAGTTTCCATGTGGACATCTTGGAAAATGGATTCCCATAAAGGAATGCTTGTTTGGAGCTAAGCACATCCTGTAACATGTTAGGGACCTGAGTGGGGATTCAGACTGTACTCAGCAGAACTCGGTGAAGTGGGGATGCCTCACCCTGATACCCCATGCATTTTGTGCAGAAGTTCAGTGTGCTTACCTAACCCAGGTGCCTTCGCGCACACAGGGCTGGATACATGCTTGTATCTTGTTACCTTCCCTTTATGAGTCATTTTCTTGCCCTTTTGGGGTGCCTAGTTTAATTTCTACAGGGCCTCAGCATCTAATGAGACACTATCTGGTAGGAAGACTTAAGCTATTTCTTCTTTTAGGTATATTTGAGTTAATTTCAGTATCCTTGGAGACCAGAAAACCTTTAAAAGGCAAAATAATGAATTGCTAATTATGAGATTCCTGGGTATTGAGAGAGCAGTGTTATAATAATTTCTGGGCCACAGGGCTCTTCTTAGATGCCTTTCAAATATGATCACAGAGGCCACTGGTTCCTAAACTTTGAGAAGCATCAGAATAATTTAGAGAGCTTATTAAAAATACATGAGGTCTAGAATATGGTTCATAATCCAGGCATACAAGTCTGAAATAGGACTCAAAAGACCTCAGCGTTTGAGACCCTGCAATGTAGATGGCTGCTGGGTGTGCATGTGTGTACATGTGGGTGTGGGTGTGCCCCTGGTTGCACACATACTTCAGGATCTAGTGCAAACATGACTTTGTGCTGCTACCTTAACTACAAACATGGTTTCTCGCTCTAGAAAAAGTGAACAGTAGGCATTTTCTTATTTACTGAAGGGATTCTGCTGCTGTATCTTTCCTGAGTCCTGGGAACTCGCCTGCAAATGTACTTCTAACCCCACTGAACTTCCATCAAGCCATGTCTGCTTCCAGGATGGCCAGGAGCATCCAGTGACCAGATCTAACTGACACCTCACAGCGTGTTTATAATTACACTTTCTATAGCTTGTCTTATTCAGATGCTGGGATATCTTCCTTTACTCCTCTCCTTCAGGCCTTCCTTCCTTCTTTTATTTTCTCCTTCCCTCCTTTGCTTCCTCTTTCTCTTCCTTCCTTCCCTCTCTTCTTCCTCCTTTTTATCTCAGGATAAGGAAATCAGTATGAAACTTAGTATTCTGAGAAGCATCTCTATAGTTTTTTCCATTAGCCAGTGTGTATTATATATATGCCCATCACCTGGGCATCCGTATTGGCAGTGCATGCTTATAAAGGCGGCCATAAACTCAGTTCCTCCATCCGGGATGAGAATGGAGTTGTCGCAGACAGTTGATGAGGGGGCGTCTGTTGGCCGACAGGTTTACGCTGCAGTAGCTCTCAGCAGATAACATTAATAGGAATCACATTTTAAAGCTGTAAATTTGATGTAAAATACTAAATTTGACAATAATTGTGTTATAAAGCAAAAATTCCATTTATTAAAGGGCTCTGTCTCTCCTTTGTGTGTGGGGGCTCTGGGATTCTTGCTCGTACCTGCCCCTAGCAATTATCATGCGTTCTCTAAAGTTCTGTTTTATTTTTCCATTTTCATAACAACTACATTATGATGTGACATTTTTTTTCCCAGACATTTTGCTTGAATAAATAAATAGGATATTAGATTCAACTGGGGTATTAGATTATAAATTAGTTCTGTAATAGGCGTCATAATGTTATTTAGATTTTCAGTTTACACAGACCTTGTAGCAACTCCCTAGAGCTATGCTGCAGAATTAGAAGCAGATAGAAGTTGATGTAAGAAAATTGGTTTTTGTAATATGCTGATGCCAGTAGGGTTGTGCTATGTGTAAAGGTATTTACATGGAGCGTTCCTACTTCATTGTACAGACAAAGGATTGATAATGAATTTGCGGATCTACTTGTTGGTGCTAATATTGGCCACACGCGAAACTCAACTATTTCCCCCCCGAACTGAAGCAGTATTTAGGTATGTCGGCTAAAACTCCAGCCGTAGAAGTTGTATCAACTGTTTCATGGGTGAATTTCTTTTTGCATCTGGTTGGTATAATAATGACGTAATCTCACAACTGTTTCTTCATGACCAACTTAGTGCTTTCAGACCTATTTCACACCGAGGAGAGTAGCCACCTAGGAAGACAGTGTGATTCTCGAAGTCATTAGCTAGTAGGATGTGATCTCCTTGAAGTAATACCTATTTTGTATACCAATGAAAAAGCGTGCATATTTCTTAGAAAATGTGCCTTAGTCGGGTGAGTGCCCTCAGCAAAGTATAAAGAGAACAGCTGTGTAGCAAAACGGAGTTTTCTTTGTAGTGAGTGCTGTCCTAACTCTACTCCGGGGGTGGAAAGACACAGTGGGGCAAGGGGGGTGGCGCTGGCAAAGAGGGGGGGTGCCCAAACTTGGCCTGCTTCCCGCGTGCCTGTATTTGGATAGCTCTTTGGCTGAGAATGGCGTTCGCATGTTTAAGTGGTTGATTAAAATCCCAAAGAAGAATAACGCTTCATGACACATGAAAGTTGTGTGAAGTTCAGTTTCCATATGGAGAAATAAAGTTTTAACAACACAGCCATCCCTGTTTGCTTACGTGTTGTCTGTGTCTCCTTTCACACAACAGGGATGAGTAGTTTAGACAGAGAAGAAGGGGCATGTAAAGCGTAACCTAGTCCCTGTTGGACCCCTTGCAGAAACAGTGTGCTGGCACCGACGTTAAACCTCAACCAGGGTGGGCGGCTGTGTCCGGCTCTCTCAGAAGCCTCACACTGCAGACAAACCAAGGAGGAAGCTGTGGTCACTAGTGAACGGTGGTGCTTTACTTAAAAGGAAGAAAATGAACTAACACAGGAGAAGATTTATACTCCTGGGCCTTGGTTAAAAAAATGCCAAACGTAAAACCAATCCAACTAACTTCTGTGGCATGACTAAAAATATCCCTGTGGGGTAAGTTCCTTTCCAAGTTTTATGAAACTTTTATCTGAGCACCAGAAGGTTGGTGCCCATGGGACTTACAAAGGTGCCCCAATAGGGCAAAGTCTATTTTAAGAGTCTGGTCAGCCGTGGCTGGATAGCTTGGTTGGTTAGAACATTGTCTTGAAGTGCAGAGGTTGCCGGTTCAATCCCCAGTCAGGGCACATACAGAAACAGCTCAATATTCCTCTCTCTCTCTCTTTCTCCCTTCTTCTGTCTCTAAAATCAATAAAGTAAACATAAGAAAAGGTTCTGGTCAGCGATGTGGCACTAGTGAGAGGCACCCTTGGCATGGTCAGGCCTGACCTAAGACTGGCTATCTCTGCCCCTCACCAGCCCTGACACTTTGGAAAAATCTTGTTCTCTCTGGGGCCTCAGTCTGTTCATCTGCAAACATGAAGTTCGTCTCCATGACCTCAACCGCCCATTTGGTCGGAGATGACATGGTATCGCCGATGGTGCGGAACCTTCTCTAGTAAAAGCAGTCTCTTGTTTGTGGCTCCCTTTGTAGTTTCTTCTTGCTTCTTAAACACTGCATTTCATTAAAGGGTTCACAAGTCCTGACATGTTTGTAAAGAAAGACAGGGCAGGAATTCAATGCCTTGCCGTCTAACTAACACGTTGTAAATAACCTATATTTGGAATACAATTTGTCATAAGGATGCAGGCAGCATTTTAAACGTGAGCAGATTCAGCGGTGCAATGTTCTGCTCTTTCCCAGCGGTCCCCGGGGCTGCTCGCTCTTCGCCTTGGAGGGAGTCTTCCCTGGAGAAGCCGCTCCGCTTGTCTGAAAAATGGGAGCATTTTGCATTAAAAGATGAAAGAAATGCCATTGTCATTTCACAAGAATTACCTTTTCCAATGAATGTTAGGTGAAGAGCTGAGGGACAGTCCCTTGAAAGGGGCTGGGAAATAAATTTGAGCTTGAGCTGCACTTAGGTAGAACTGAATCTTATCCCTTCCCTTTAAAATGGCTTTTAATTGATTTGGCATACTTTTTAAAGTTAATAATGAACACTGTACCTGGGTCTGCATGATCACTCCTGTGAATTAGATCTATTGCTTTTGAAGCGGCTTTCCTGTACAGAGGACAGTGATGTTAATGAAGAATCTTTGCTTATTGCACCGATGGAGACGTGGTTCATGGTGGTTTCAGACAGTGCTCTAATTAGCAGTCCAGTCTGTTCCCCTCAATATTTTACCCGAAACAGTTGGAAAATGGAGACAGAAAAGGTGCTTTATCATAAAGCGGGTAGTTCTTCCCCACTTTGCAGGAGACTGTGTAAGTGCAAGGAGATCTTGGACCTGGGGAGAATCCTGCAAAGACGTGACAGGACCCAGAGAACTTTTTAATTTATTGTTTATGTTGAATAAATCCCAGGATCTTCAGAAGGGATGGAAATAGATAACCCTGAACACACAGGTGGTTTTTATATTAAAATAAAAAAGTTTAACTTTTAAGGGGGCTGGGAGTAGGTAAATGGCGAAGAATGGTGGGAAGGGGGCATTAGATTCCAGAAGTAGGCCCGAGTGATCAGATGTGTGGAGGTGGGAGTCTCACGGCTTTTATACTCACTTGGGAGACTGGAGTTCCTCAGTGTCTCTCCAGGGTCACCAGTGCACAGAACATGCTCTGTGTGCTGGACTATGTTTAGAGGCCTTGATCAAAGCCAACAAGGAGATAGAAGCCAAAAAAGGATGAGGCAAAGCCAGACATTCCTAAGAGGTCAAGCTATATAGGACAGGTCTTCATGTTGACTCACAACACTGAGTGAGTGAGAAATGAAGAAAACACGGGAGGAGAGAAGAAGGGAGAACCTCAGTGTTGGAGAAGAAAGTGTCTAGAGAGATAGAAGCTAACATGCAGCACACTTCCACTTTAACAGGGTATTTGGTTACTATTATTATGACCAGGGTCTTCACAGTTTAGAAAAATGGTTGACCAGATTTATATTAATGTAAAATGATAACACAACCATTAGTATGTATGGAAGACAATGTGTTCCAGGTGCCAGGGTTTCATACACAGAATGATCTAATAGCTGCTATTAGCATCCTCAGAGATAGGTGGGTACTACTAGGTTTTCTGTTTTAAAGACAAGGAAACTGAGGCACAGAGAAATCACTGCTAGCCAAGTTTGCATGTCCAGAAAGTGATAGAAAAGGTATTTAAACCCTAGAAGAATCACTCCAAATCTTGTGGCCATTTGCGGATGGAGAAAGAATTGTCCATTCCCTAAACTTGGATAGTGGGAGTCAGAGCTAGGGCTGAAGAAGACCTGCTGGTTCCCATAATGCACTTGGAGCTGTCGACTGCTGCATGCACTCTCGCTACCCAAATATAATTAAAATGATCATACAGTATAATGATCTCTAATACATTTCAGAACAAATCACCATCTTATATCTGACATGTTGTTAATGTTTACTACCATAATTACTAATTTGAAATATAAGGCAGCAATTTTTATTAGTGTTTGGCTATGTGTAATTATGTCAAGTATGAGAGTGCAATTTAGATTGAACTGTATTAGTAGTAATCATACAAAATGATTACAGTGTATATTTGACACCTTGGATAGTTTATGTTTCTATAGATTTTTTTTTCTCCTCCAAACCATAAAGAATTATTTAAAGATCACCTAAAGGTTATTTATAATGCTTTTCATTGAAAGGGTTTTAATAAAAACCCTTCTGAATCATGGTTTAACAGAGAGGAATGGAAGGTACCTGTCAGTGGATGTGTCTGATGTCCCAGACCTTCTCCTGGGTACTTTGCACATCTAATTTCTAATCCCTTCAGTGGGAATACTGTTTCCCCCATTTTCCCGACCAGATAACTGGCGCCAGAGAATTTAAGAGATGTTACCTATGTAGTGACTAGTGGAGCTGAAATTCAAGTTTGTGATCTTTCTGGGAGTTTTTATCCTGAGTGATTAAAAATGAGGCCATTTTATTATAGACTATTGTCAGAATGTGCTTTTCTATAGAATTGGTGGTGTTCCATTTTTAATAAGATACATATGTGCTGGTCCTTCCTTATCCATGATTTCATTAAATAAGTTATAATTAGATCCATTTTAGAGCTGGGAAAACTGAGAGGCAGGAGTTTAAGAGTTTTCTGTAAGTTTGCACAAGTTAACATGAGAAGTGGTAGGATTCTGGTTGAAATTGTGATGTTTTCTCAGGAAAGACTGTTACCAGCTTCCTTTGCAGTGATAGCCAGGGTACTTACTCCAAAGCTGCCTTTAATACCATATACCTTGAGTTCTTTCTGCGGTGATGATGATGATGGTTATGATGATGTAATGTAATGATGAAGGTAACTGACAGTGATCGAAGACTACATGCTAAGCGATTTCTGTTTTTATACTCACTTAATTCTTGTGATATGCCTCTTTTATGGATAAGAAAACAAAGGAGTGAGTCTCACCACAGCATGGTAGAACCAGGACCTGAAAATAGATCCTGTCTGCTTCCAGACTTCACTCTCTTATATGCTCGCTTTCCATCGAGATGATAATCACGTAATTTCTTGGGATATATGACCCTGATTCCTTTTCCTTCCTCAAGAAAACCCATTTTCCACTCCTGAGTATGTTTTTTTTTTGTTACATTTTCCTGAACCCTATTTTCTTAACATATTCCAAAAATTCAATGATCAAAATTTCTTCAAATGTTAGCATTCCAATGAATAATATTTCAAAAAACAAACAATTTGAAAGTCAAGATATAGAAAGATTACTTCTTGATCCTGGTACATAATCAAATTATTTGCAGGAAATAAATGTTTAAAAATTTAAAAGCAATAATGCTATATTAGTGAAAGAGTAGAGTAGAGTGGTAATATATCTTAATTCAATTGCTATTACGATTTGGTGATTTTCCACTCAATTGCTCATTTACACACACTTTTAAAAAAGACGATAAACACCATGTAGGCAAGGATGATACCTGTTTAGTTCACAATACTTGCTATATGATAGGAATTCATGAGCATGTATAAATTAAGGAATCAATCAATGAAATATAAATATTAGTTTATACAATGTGTGTCTGTAAAGTCATGGTGCACTTTTGACCGGTCACACTGTATTTAGCTTTCATATTTTGTTGGTTAGTATTCTATGTACACTTCTAATCATAATTCTCTTAAATCTTGCTTACAGTTAAATTTACAAAGTAAATTGATTGTTAATTGAGAAATTTACAGCCTAACCAAGAGTGAGATTTTTGTCTTTGATTAATGTTCTCAAACTGCCTCTTCCTTTTTTAGAATGACTCAAAGTTGAAGTCATATACCTTGGAGGTCCTATTTGCTAGTCATTGAAAACCTCTAGACAGATCTCTCTCTGTAGCCAGGTTTTGTCACTCATCTCTGATGTCTGTGCCCAACAGAAGGATGTCTGTTATGAGTTTCTATTCCATCAGTGGTGAGGGAGGGGTTTGCTGGCCCAACCCCACCAGCTTGACTGACCAGCATGAACCGGTGACTTGTCCTGGGGAGGCCAGCATTAAGAACGGCACAAGGCAGGGTTTGATGACTTATCATCACTGAGTGAGCAGGCTGGATCCTGATTAAACCCATGACAGCGACTCTGGCTTATATGATTCTGCCTGAGCCACAGGGCACCAAACCAGACCACAATGAAAACTGACTTACCCTTTCAGCCAAAATAAAATAAAAAAAAATCATTTGTCTATGTTTATTTTTTCTGGACTTTTTAGTGGAGCCTCGTCCTGCTTGATTAAAACATGTAAAATCAGGCCCTGGCTGGTTGGATCAGCAGTAGAGCATCAGTCTGGTGTGTGGAAGTCCCAGGTTTGATTCCCGGTCAGGGCACACAGGAGAAGTGACTATCTGCTTCTCTACCCCTCCACCCTTCTCTCTCTTTCTATTTCATCCCTTCCCACAGCCATGGCTCAAATGGTTTGAGCAGGTTGACTCCAGGCACTGAGGATGGCTCCATGGCTTTGCCTCAGGTGCTGAAATAGGTCTATTGCCAAGCAATGGAGCAGTGGCCCCAGATGGGCAGAGCATTGCCCTGTAGGGGGCTTGCTGGATAGATTCTGGTCAGGGCACATGCAGGAGTCTGTCTCTCTGCCTCCCTGCCTCTCACTTAAAAAAAAAAAAAAAGTAAAATCATGATCCAGAATCTTACCACTTTAATAAAATTACATTTTGTTGTTGTTGTGTTTGTTTTTCTGTTTCAAGTGCTCCCAATGCCACAGAGATGTATGAGCCAGTCCTTTTAATATTTATCATGAAAAAAAACTTATCCCTCCTTTAACCCAGTTCTAAAATTGATCCCCTATGAAAAGTTAAATATCACCGTTGTTTGGAGATTGCTAGATCACGACAAAGATAATGCTTTTATAAATACAGATGGTGCCATTATGGAAATTACATGACAGTAAGTAGATGCCAATAGAAAAAAAAATGATGTGTTGATTAGCTAATAAAATGGTGTTTGGTAGAATTATGCTTCTTTGTCTAATTTATGGTTTATTTGAGCTCGTGATGCCTTATTTTCGTTTTGGCTTTTAGGGAATGTTCCTTTAAAAATTTTTCGAGCATAAAATAATATGAATTTGATTGTCTTGATTGTAAAATGCTAATTATCGATTAGCAGTGAATTGCAGCTATAAAGCTTCCACCTCCTCACCCCCTCTTCTCACTCCAAGGCATTCTTATGAACGATGAAGCCAGATCAATTGCCAGCAGCCTGAAAACACAACACTAGATAGACAGTTAAAAAAAATGAGCTGATAAATATGTTATTGGCAAAGTATTGATATAAAAATCAATAGTCAGGGTTTTGGCGTGCACCAGGTAAGGAGCATGGGGAAAGGAACTAGTATGTTCTGAGAGCCTACTATGTGTCAGATTATAGGGTCAGTTTTATATTTGGGCCCCTGTTGGCACTTTTTTCTTTTCTCTGACTTCACTGAACCACCTTCTACCCCTCCCTCCCTTTTTGAAACATTGGTTAGAACAGAGTGGAGAGGAGGTTTATCCTGGGCTCAGGACATGGAGGGGTTTGAATAGTACATCTTCCACTATTCTTGTTTGTTGGAAGGTGGAATGTTGAGGAATGTTGCCCAACCTTTTCCAAATGGCACGTGAGTAATCCTGTAATCAGTGTAATGTATCCTGCTACGGGAGTAATCAAGTCATTCAACTTCGAAGTAAGACCCAATTTCTAAAAAGTGGCTGCTGAATGCAGTTTCAGGTATTTAGAGGAGGCTGATGTATCTGGGCTATCTGGATCTTATGGTGAAACTGGAAAAAGTACTTGCGGGAACTGAAGTGGACCATTCTAAAAATATCTGCATGACAGGATATATTTTCCTAGCAGGTATAGTGCGCAAATATACGATTTTAAAATTAAACATGGTCTGTGTGCTCTTCAGTCCCGTATGGCCAAGGCTTAGTTGATTGGGAAGTGAGTCACGGGAAGATAGTGGCCTATGTTTTAAGTCTGTTCTCTCCCTAGATCTTTGCAGGGTGGGGTCCTTCTCATTACTCATGTCTTAGTTTAATTGCTCTTTCTTCAGAGATGCCTGTCCTGGGCACATTTACCTGCTCAAAAGCCACAATCTCCCTCAATTCCTCTTTCCTTCTTGATTCACTTCATGACTCTTACAACCAACAGAAATTCTTATTACTTGCTGGCGTCCGCTCTTCTGGAAGAATGTCACGTGCCTCGAGAACAGGGACTTCATGCCATTCACCATGTTATCCCCAAGACCCCAGACAGCTCCTTATATTTTGGAGGCACTCATGAAAGACTGATTGAAAGAATGAATGCTTGATTGGAAACTCACAGCCCCCCCCCCTACACACAAGGACATCATTTGCATTGCTAAAGGATTCAACTGGTGGTCCCCCATTCTCCTTCCTACACCACCACCCTCCATGGCACACCGCAGGGTTGATTGAGGCTCACCCAGTAGGTCCTGTCCCAGGTGGGAGGCTGCTGCTAATTGGGCAGCTCAGGTTCCCAGCCAGGCCACAAAGCCGGCAGCAGGCATGCAACATGCTGGGAGTCCCCGCTAGTTAAGGTTCATATTACTTAAGACGTCTGTTTCAAAATTAACTCTGGCACCTATGGTTATGTTCTGTACTTGACGCGCAAGGCTTTAGCAGTCCAAATCCCATTAACGCCGGCGACCATGCACAGAGTCTTCGGTATTGACTTGGGTCTGCCTAATCTGTGGGCTCGTGCTTCTCTCTCCCCACCTTAGGCCTCTCAACAACTCTCTTGCATACCCCTTTCTTGCTTTCTCTCTCTCTCTTGCTTATTCTCCTTCCCCAAGCCCCCTGCCGCCCCCTCACAATTGAATTCTAAGTGTCTGAGGAACAACGTTGGCCCTAGTTTCTTCCTCGCCGACCCCTTCCTCTTCAGATGCATCTACTGTTCTAATTAATATTAAGGAAGATCTTCGTGAAAAGGCCCATATATAAAAATCTTCATGCACAAGTAGGTAATTTGGGGACTAATTACTGGTGTATCAACACCTGCCTATAGAATTTCTCTTACTTTTTTTTTCAGCATTGATTTTTTTGTTGATGAAAGTTAAGGCACACTCCCTGTGAAGCATTCTGCTAATAAAGGTAACCCAGAGTGACTTTGAGCAGTGGGTTTCCCCAGAGTAGCCAGAAGAGGATTCGGCTTTAAAGGGAATAATTAACAAAACTCATTTTAAGAGCCCATTTATTACAGAAAACAGGGGAATTACCTGTCCAAGGGAATGAGCGGTGTTCAGATGCTGCCGACACTTCCCCCAAATGCACCGTGGTCCCAGAATAATGGCTTCTCTCATAGGAGGAGGAGGAGATGCTGTCTTGGAGACACTGCTAGTCGGCTTTCTTGGTTTGCAAAAAATATGCTCCAGTCAGCCTTTTCAAAGAGAGCCACCAGACCACGTCAGAGGCAAACAGGGTGTATATTCCTTATCTTTTGATTCATTTGTTCTTAGGGCAAAACCACGTTTCCCAAAGTCTGTTTCACTGAACAGCCGTCTGTCTGGTATGATTTTCCATGCGAAGGGGTTCCCCATCAAACAAGGTGGAGAATGCTCATCCCATTGTACACATTTCTTGGAAACACTGAGATTGATACACATGAACATACTGAAGAATAGGAGAGCCTAAAGGAAAGAGACCTGGTTACTTCACTTTATCGGTTGTTTCTAAATGCATTTGATGATGGACTCTTTTTTTTTTTTAAAGTAGTCTGCTGCTAATATTCCCTAAAATTATTTGGCCACAAAAACAAAGAAAAAAAAAAAAGCAATAGCAGTTGTATATAGTTCACCCTTGAACAACATGGGTTTGAACTGTGCACAGTGACTTATATGCAGGGTTTTTTTTTCTTTTTCTTTCCTCTCCCTTTTTTTGTATTTTTTTCTGAAGTGAGAAGTGGGGAGGCAGAGAGACAGACTCCCTCATGCGCCTGACCCTGTTCCACCCAGCAAGCCCACTAGGGGGCGATGCTCTGCCCATCTGGGGCGTTGCTCCGGAGCCATTCTAGTGCCTGAGGCAGAGGCCATGGAGCTGTCCTCAGCATCCGGGTCAACTTTGCTTCAATGGAGCCTTGGCTGCGGAAGGGGAAGAAAGACACAGAGAGAAAGGAGAGGGGGAGGGGTGGAGAAGCAGATGGGCACCTCTCCTGTGTGCCCTGGCCGGAAATCAAACCTGAGACTTCCACACATTGGGTTGATGCTCTACCACTGAGCCAGCTGGCCAGGGCTTTTTTTTTTCTTAAGTGAGAAGAGGTCAGATAGAGAAACAGACTCCCACATGTGCTGTGACTGGGATCCACCTGGTAACCCCCATCTGGGGCCATGCTCACAACTAAACTCTTTTTAGCATCTGATGTGGAGGCTACACAGAGACATCCTCCGTGCCTGGGGCCGATGTGCTCAATAAAGCCATAGCTGTGGGAGAAGAAGAAAGAAAAAGAGAAGGCAAAGGGGGAGGGGAGGAAAAACAGATGGTTGCTTCTCCTGTGTGGCCTGATTGGGAATTGAACCCAGGACTTCCATATGCTGGGCTGGTGCTCTACCACTGAGCCAACTGGCCAGGGCCATATTTTTTCAATAAATGCTGTAGGCCCATTGCATCTGCAGATTTTGCATACCAGATTCAACCCACTGATGATTAGAAACAGTGGTTTTGCATTTCCAACTGCGATTTTCCAACCTCAGATGAAAAATATTTTTGATCCCAAACTGGTTGAATTTGCAAATGTGAAGGTGCGACTATAGAGTCAAGAGTTATACCCAGCTTTTCCACTGTTGGGGGACCAGCAACCCTAACACCTGTGTTGTTCAAGGGTCAAGTGTACATCCCCTGGGTGCATAGTTTTTTGTTTGGGGCTTTTGAATTTCTGATGTCTTCCCTGCACCCCTCCCGCCTCCCCATGAGAAGGGGCAAAGGCTTAGCCATCCATTCCAGTGCCAGGCACTGTGCTGGGCACTTTCCTGGCATTACTGCCTTTAAACCCCACAGCCACTTGTGATTCTGGATTTGTAGACGTGGATCGTAAAGCTCAAGGAGGTGATGGAGCTCTTGCTTACAGCCACTCAGGGAGGTGGGGCTGAGCTGAGCGAGGACTGTGATGACCGACTCCATGCTTCCTGTGCTCAGTGCTTCCAACACTCATGCCCCCAGCACAGCAGACCCGGACCCCACTTCTCCCGTCCCACTTTTGGGGCCCCTTAGAGGCATTCATCAGTGCCCTTGTAAAAGAAACTGCTGTCAGGAGTGCACCATCACACACACATCCCTCTGGGTGAAGACTGTGCACCCTTCACCTGTAAATAACTGGAAATCAGGTGTGTGATATGCCTAAATCCATGCCCATGCCTGTTCATCCAACTGTGCACATCTCAGTCTCTCTCTCCATCTCCATATCGATATGGCTTCCCCGGAATTCATTCGGGGCCTGAAACATAAAAGGAGCTCAGTGGCAAATATTTATTTGGCACTAAATGAGGAAATAGGCCACATGCAGTAGGAGTTCTTCCCCTTATATGTACCCCCTACTCACCTCTGCTTTGGTTTTCTCCATGCATTTACTTCTCTTTACACTGGACATATATTTATTTGTTTTATGTTCACCTGTTCATTTGCTTCCAGGGTGTCTCCCCATGCTTAGATGTGAACTTTTTTTGGAGAAAGTCCTCCACACCATTTATTCACTACTGTGAACCCTGAATAGGTGTTCAATATATGTTTGGTGCAAAGAATAAATGTTCACAATGAGTTTTTATCATTACTTCTACTTTCCCCAAACTCCTCAGATTGCTTTCTTTATCCATCTACTTCTCTCTCAGGAGTAGTCGGAATCTACTGAGGGCTGTAAATAATGGAAGTCTACATTCTCAGCTCCTCCAGCGTAGCAAAGGTGGAAAGCTCTGGGTTAATGGGCATGGGGCTGTTTGCACAGCAGAAGCAGCCAGGAGGTCTGGGGCACAGGGAGGTGTGTTGTCACCACAGGGACAGTAGCACAGTCACCACTTCCCGCTTTCTCTTACATCCCGTCCCGCCACAGCACAGATTTCTGCAGCAGAAACCCTAAGTTTTCTTTTTAAAAAGTTCAGATAGCAAGCAGCCCTAGGTCTCGTCCACTAACACCACACCCTGCGGGGTTTATTCACCTGGGACGGCAAAGTATTTTTCCAATTAATCTCCTTTGCAATCCTTTAAAGACCATTCTTCTTAGAAGGGGGTGCATTGCAATCCTTTAAAGACCATTCTTCTTAGAAGGGGGTGGGTGCATCGATTCCATCAGATAGCTGCAGGGATCTGGGAAAGATAAGGACCCCTGAGCAGCCCTGACTAATAAGGACAGGGCGGAATATTTGACCTGGTGCTTAGGTAAGGCAAGGGGTTGAAAAATGGGCTTCCTTCATCTTTGAAGTTAAAGAAAAAAAAGATTCTGTGTGTTTATTCAGCCTTTGCCCATTCCCCTTCTCCTCCCTCCACCTGAGGGTAGCTATAGTCAGAATCTCTCTCTTTCTCTCCATTCCCTCATGGTAGAAGTGCTTCTGATATCCTGGGTTTTAGGAAGGCAGGTGAAGGGCTCCCGGAGTTCAGGGAGCCCGGTGGTCACCTTCACTTCTGCAAAGCGTTGTAAACGAGCCCAGGACCGTCACGGAATGCAGAGTGCAGTTGAAAGGGATTCTGCCAACATGTTTTCCTAACCGAACGGTGGAGAGTGAAGCCTGCCCAGCCCTGATTGGATTACCATAGCCTCAGAAGCACTTTAATCTCCAAGACTGCTCCTTGGGGCGGGGAGGGCGCCAGGGTGGGGCGCGGGGGGGGGGGGGGAGAGGATAGGTGATGATTGAGATGTGAGCACGGTAGCCGTGGAGCCCTTTGGGGGCGAGGGGGGGTTGGAGTTTCCCCCGCGACGGGGCACCGCTGGGAATGCGAACCTGCTCGCCCCAGACATCAAACCAGGGGGTCTCACGTGCATGCGCGGGGCTCTGTTGATAACTCCCGTGTAATTTGGGAGCCTGGAGTGTACAATTCTTGTGAGAAGAGATTTGAGCACACATAGCCTGATGGTGGCAGGTTCTGTATCAGCAGCTGATTGCGTTCCAGGAGTGAAGGATAGCTTTCAATAGGAATGTCCTTTCATCATGGGTGTGTGCTGCGGTGGGAGGGTGAGGAAAAAGAGAAACCTGGAGTTTTAAGAAGGAAAGGAACTTTGAATAGCCAGAAACAGCAAATTAGGAGAAAAGAAATGGGATAGGGCAAGACTGAACTAGAATTACCAGAAAAATACCACCGTGAACGATGTTTAACCCGTCACCTACTCGTATCTAAGAATAAAGAAAGAAGTTGAAAAAAATGTAAAAACAAATCTATTTTCCTAGGCTACAGAGAATACAGAGAATCACAATGAACTGTGGTTAATTACAGCAAAGCAACCAAGAGAGAGTAGCGGCTTCTCTGCCGGCATGGGGCTCCCAGTCTATCTCTTGGTCTCGGTGGCGAGAGAGACCAGGTGACCCGCAGGGCTGGAAGGGCAGCTGAGTACGGAGAGGCATGTGGGGTCCAGAGCCGTCCAGGACCCGAAGGTTAAGCCATTTGCACTTTGCGCGGAGGGAAGAGAGCCCAGGGCAGAGATCCAGGAATGTGGTCCCAGGGAGATAAACAGAGAGGTGCCTGGCATTCGGGCTTCAGATGGATTTCAGTGATGAGAGACCAAGGCTAGGACATGGGAGGCAGGGAGAGGAACAATGGAAACATCCTCTTGTGACTCAGAGACTTTCCCAGGAGGGGGCGGGGGGAATGGGGTATGTGAGTGTGTGTATGCTGATTTCCAGAAGGATATTTACAAAAACGGGTCAGGAAAACTGACAACAAGGCAATTGTAGAGCTCAGAGGAATAGGACCGCCCCTATCTTCCTCCGTATGGGGGACGCCCGGACCTGTGCATACGCAAGGAGGTGGCAACAGTTATTGGGGAGCGTCAGCGTGAAAATGTATAGCTATTATTTCCGTGGCCTCTAGCCACAAGAGCTAACAGGTGAAGATAGTGAAGAGACTTGCAGTGGGGGAAAAATGACATTTTAACATTTTTGTCAGGTAGGCAATTTAAAAATAAACTTGAATTCAATACATACCATTAATGCTAAGGGTTGTGTTATAGCAAGGCAAAAAAAATAAATCTTCTTTTCAATAGCTGTTTAAAAAAAACCTAGGGGGTTAGGAACCATATAATAGAAGAGACATATGTGAGCAGCCCCACAAAGCTATTGAAAACATGCCGTGAGTCTGCCCTCCAGAATTAACACCATAACCTGTGTCAGGGACTCAGCTATTATCCTAATATCTGCTTTTGGATTCTGTCCAGTCCCATTAGTGATTCCCATGTTGATTGCTCTGTTATTCGCGAATGTTAATTGCTTCTAAATCTCTTTGGATGTTCAGATGCTTGGGGAAAAAAAATTCTGACTGGCGAAGGTGTGAGTTTTATTACTGTGCAAGTAAACAAGAAATCTGTTTAGAGACTCCGGTGAAGTGTCTGTGCTTCAAGATGTCAGAGACAGTTGATGTGGTGCCTTTTTTTCATGTCTGTTGTGTGATGGTGGCGTGAGAGTTGGGGGGAGGGGAGGTTTTCAGTGATACCTGTGGTGTTTGTCCAAAAGTGGTATGCTCGTAGATAACATTTAGCTAACCAAACCCTTCCCTCTGGGGTTCCTACTTGCTTAGTGGGAAATGACCTGGCTACCTTTGAGATAAGCGTGTGATTAGTGCTATTAGAACAGAAGACGTCGACATAGGAGTATAATGTGGCCCATCACCCACATTTTGATCTGCATAGTTTTTGAACCAGAAGGAACCTTGGAAATAAGTTTCTTAAGCTCCTTTATTTTGCCGCTGGGAAACACAGACCCCGGAGGATGGAGCAGTCAGGGCCACAAGCAATTCATAATAGAACTGAGCAGAGAGTGAGGTTACCTGACTCTTGGCCCAGTGCTCCAGCAGTCAAGAGAAGTAATAAAAACTGTTGTTTCTTATATTTTCAGAAATATTTTAGTAAGTGTTTATGGAGTCTCCCCCGAACTCCTGTGGGTGGAAAAGTCTATTATGATCTCGTATGGAACAGATATGCCAGTGAGAATAAGAGGAGATACAGGAAAAAGGCCGAGCTCCCAGCTCAGCATCGTGATCCATGCGTTCAGCCATGGAAGGCTCTGTCCCTGGGACTTAGGATTGAACAAAAATGTCCCTGCTCTCATGGAGCTATGTCCTAGCTGGGCTGGCAGGGGCATAGGGAACTAAGTAAAGAGAAGGACCATGTCATGGTACGAGTCTGACGAGGAAAGAGAGAGAGCAGCCAGGGAACAGAGTGTGAGGAGCTATTTTAGGTAAGTGCTTGGAGGTGACCTCACTAAGGAGGCATATGAGCAGAGAGCATGGAAATATCTGCAGCAAGATTATCCCTAGAAAAGGGATCAATTGGAAGAACAAAGGTCCTGAGGCAGGAATGAGCTTGGGGATTTGAGGATAAGCCAGGAGTTCGGTGTGGCTGCAGCTGAGAAGGTAGTGGGCCATCATAACCCTCAGACCATGGGCTTCAGGGAGGCTCTGGGTCAGATGTTTTTAAGGAGACCCACGTTTCTGCATTTCTGTCATCCCAAATAGTATGGCTCATAAGCTGAGCCCAAATTCGTCTTCTCTTTTGAGAAAATTTTCCGAAAGTGCCATCCTTCTGAGATTGCTCATCAGGACTGTCCAGAAACTGTCAGATCTTTCTGGAGAGTTTTAGATAAGAGTGGCTTTCACTGTACTCAGATCATTGAACCATAAGACGATAAAGTTCTTGATGATAGAACTTGTGTCATGCACATTTCAGTGTTTTCCAAGAAGCCACAGGGAGTGCAAAACATAGACATAGTAAGAACACAGTAAATACTGATCAATGCCCGAATAAATGGCCTGAGGGTGGTAGAGGGGCTGGGGATGCCCTAGAAAGGGCTTGTTAAAAATATACCCTTCTAAAAAACATTGTTCACAAGATTACTTCTGAAGCTTTCTAATTTCCTTGGAATCCTTTTGAAAGACAGGTCCGTATGCTGACTTGTGAACATAAGTATATAAGAAACTGAACAGTAGTAACATTTTCAGGCCAAAGTTTCGTTGGATGGTTATATCTTGTCAACTTAATTTCCCCTCCATGTTTAAACTGGATGTAGGAAGTATTTCCAACCTTTTCTCTGATATTAAAGGAACATTAGTGTCCAGGCTCATCGACGGAGGGGTCACGTTGGGCGCTGTCTTTGCTCTGGGTAAAACGTATTCCCCATGTAGAAGACGCACCCTTTTCAAAAAACATTGGGATCTAAAAACTGGGTGCATCTTATACAATGGTTGTAGTTTTTCTTTTTTTACTTGTATTTCCTGCTTTTTGATGCTTGTTGAGTTTTATGAATATTATGATGAATAAAATTTGAGTTTAATAACTTCATGTAATACATTTCTTTTTCAAATTTTGGGCCCCAAAGTTGATGTGCATCTTATAAATGGGATTGTCTTATACATGGAATACGGTATTTCATATGTTGAGATCGTGGTGGAAGTTACGTGGGAAATATTTGTCCCCAGGGAAAAAAGTGGGTGGTCAAATTGCACTGCAACGGGGAAGATGAACGTTGTCATTCTCGCTCACTATGATGGACCAATAATTTATTTGCCTATTGCATTTCAATATCCCCAGCTGTGAAGTGGGGGTAACACAAACTTACCCTCTGCCTTTCAGGTTTTTTGCGAAAACCAGTGAGCTAATGGTAGAATTGGAGCCTCATGGATGAAGGGTACTTTGTAAGTATAACATTATTGTCATGTTATATTCTGTTGCTCCAGAGTGAAAATATCAGATGTCTGTTCTTGCCATGTTAGGAAATCAGACACACCAAGTTTCATACCCAGATGTTGGTAATTTGACTTCCTCTAAGGAATTTACTATTTCTGAACTCCTTAATGGTCTGTCAATATGTTGGATATAGAAAAGCTTGACCCACTGATCCCCTACAAATATTCAAACAATATTTACTAGATAATTCAGAAGAATACATGTCTGCATGTTGTATAAAAATGTTGAAATGAATCTTGGATATGAATGCAAGGTATCTTTCTTTTTCTCCTCCCACCTCTCTGCCCCTCCCCTTTCTTTGGACCTGCATTTAACCCTGTGTTTTGAACAGTTGGTTTGTGTCTTAAAGAAATGGTTGGTTTCAGGGAGAGACGGAATGTTTCACTGATGTCAGAAACGTTTTGTTAATGATGAAACTAAACAAGACTTCCCTTAGACAAGTCGCTAAGTATTGTGTTTCCAGACTTTGGGTGAAAGAGGTGGCCAGCTAGAATGGTGAGCTAAATGGTGACACCCCTCTTGGACCATGTTACTGCCAGGTGGCTCGGGAGTGGCCTCTTGGCCACAGAATATCCAAGGGCTGCAAGCCACAAAACCAGAGACCAAGCAGAAGCTGTACCGTCCCAAAGTAACTGCTTCAACTGCGTTTCTCTGCTGAATGGGGAATCTTTCTATTTTGCTAGGTCAACCAATGGCCTTGTGTGGACAACTGTAGACTGGTTGGCCACATGCCCAGTGCTTAGCATGTGTTTTTTTTTTTTTAAGAGTAGCTGTCATCCTTTAAAAAGAAGTCCTAACAGAGAAATATAAAAAGTGTCATGACTGCTTAGTGAAGCCCATTTCAGTGAGTCACCCTGAGATTCATGAGACTGTAAGATGTCATGTATGGAAGGGTCCACATGTCTCATCTGCTATTTCTTGGCCGATTGAAGGCTTTATCTGCTGGTGCCTGAGAACCTCCAGAGTCAGACCCCCTACTTCAAGAGGCAACTCAGCAGCCTTTCTTGAGTTGAACCCAAATCTCCTTTCTTTGCATCTTCTGTCCTTGGGTCCTGATTTTGTTTTCCACGCCCACAAAGAACAAGTTTTCCTCCTCTGAGGTGGCACCTTTTTAAGTGTTTGGTGGCACTTCTCGGGTCCCTCTTAGAATGGTCTTTTTGTCAGCTGTAGTTCCCTCGACAACCAGAATGTGTATGCCATGACCTCCAACCCCTTTCCCCCCCTGGACAGGCTCTCACTTGTCTGTATCTTTCTCAGCAAGCAGCACTGAGACTGCCTTCCTCAGGCCCCATTCTGCACCTCAGAGTCAAGAGACCTAAGCAAAGGCTCGGAGGAGAATGACCTGGAAGAAACCACCCGGAGTCACGTGCGCCTATGGATGGGTTTGAGTAACGAGACAGCAGAGTCCACATCCCTCTGTGAGGAGCAGATGATTGACAGGGAGAAAGTTGTTTTGGTGAATAAGACAGTCTGCTTGCCTCCTGGAGACAGAGCCAGCAGCCTACTAATTCGTTAAAAGCGAATTAAGGTTGTTTACCGATGTTTTAAAGTAACTGTCAGAGTGAGAAAGAAAAAAAAAGTTTGTACTAGATGAGACCACTCAGCTACTTCAGAGTTGCTGTTTATTTTAAGCCGAGTGCATAAATAATATATTGAGATACGAAGGGTGATTTGAAGCATTAGAACACGAAGCCTCCTGTTTACTAACTGTCATTGGGCTGAAGAGAATTTAAACAGCAATGAACCTTTTTGTCTGTGAATGCAGGGCATGAAATTAACTTTCATTTCATAGTTAGCAGGAATCTGGACTAAGGCAGTCTTGTTGCTGTGTCTCTTGCCGACCCAGGTCTCTTTTGCTCTGTAAGACAAGCCTTGGCAACAGAATGTTTCCCGTGTCCCCACTGAAATAAGACCCCTGGCCCACCCCTCGCCCCTCAAGCAGAGACTGGTCTGGGTCACTGAGTCAGTTTGTTCTGCATAGAAATAGAAATAATGGAAGAATACTAGACTTGGTTCCAGGGGCTCTGGTCCGGACCACCAGCAGCCCTCTCTGAATCTCTCTTTTCTCACCTGTTGAACGAGGGTACTAACATCTGCTTCCGCTAGTCTGTTGGAAGATGGTGAGACCCCAATGAGTTCATCGTTGTGAAATGGCTTGAAAGGCATCAGGTGTCCCATCGGGACAGGACAAGGCTGTGTTCTAAGTTGCTTGCACACACTAACCCATTTCGTCTGCCTGACAACACTGTGGGATAGGTACTATTACTATCCCAGTTTTGTCACTGCAAAGACTGAATGAAGCACAGGGACGTGAGGGACTTCCTCCATCATGTCACAGGTAATGAGGCAAAGTGGGATTCAAATGTCAGGCAGTTGGGGTTCAGAGTTTGTGTTCTTAACTATTAATTATTTGGCAGAACGGGCCAGGTTTTCCTGCAGATGGTTGTGCCTGTTAGTCATGCTGAAGGAAATGAAATATCATTCCTAACAGCCTGGACCAATTTTTAGCTTGAGAAAATGCAGGTATGGCTTCTCTGTAAGTGATTCTCAGCAACGAGGAGTCCCATTGGCTAAAAATGTAGCTGACTGTATGGATTAATTATGTTTTATGTGTAAAGAGCCAGGCAAGTCTTAGATGAAAAGCCCTAAGTGAAAAGATCTATTACTCATAATGCTTTCAGAAACAAGGAATTTTCTATTCACTTTTTGTCCCTGTAAACTTCAAAGTGTGATAGCCTGTTTCGGAGCATGGGGAGCGTGTTCTAGAATGAATAGAAAATGTATGGAATGTTTAATTTTGCATGATTACATTTCATACTTGCCGAGGTGACTGTGGCCAATGGAAGTGCGTAATAATACAGCACACCTATTTTAGATGTTTTGATGAAATACTCTGAGTTTTACAGTCTGATACATGAACCCTTGGGGATAAGTTCTTATTATGCAAATGAACAAGAATGTATTTGTGTTTGCATCATTGAAAATATGCAACTTGTCTAACTGTCTTTTAAATTTATATTTACATTATATTTATTTGAATTTCAAAAGAGGAGAAAGCCTAAAATGATTAATGAAAACAAAAATGATGGGAATTTGCATTTATCCCCCCCCCACTATCCCCTCAAAATGCTCTCAGTCTGTAGTGAAGCCATGCTTAAGGGAGTGTGAGACTGGCCTCTGATTTGCTTTGGATTTTGCAATGAAGCAGTTCAAAAACAGGATCGTTTCCATAATCCCAGAAAACCAGAAGGACTCATGAGGAGCAATCAGCTGGGGAGAAGGACGAATTCTGCCATTCCAAATGGCCGAAAATCTCAGCCACCATGGCTGTGCCCTGGCACTTGTTCACACAGTAAGATAATTTCCTAATTAAATACACGATGGAGTTTCAGTCATCGGGAACTTAGTTTTTTCAATATAACGCGCAACTCACTGATATGGGAAAGCATCCGGCTTCTTACAGAGGAGGCTGTCTCATTGTTTCACATCACGTCCTCGGCAGCCACAGAAGGCTCCCCCGGGCAGGTCCCAGACACTTTCCTTTCGGATTATTTTTAGTTGGTTATATTTAGACCAGGTGAAGTTAGGCAGGAAATCCCCCGAAGTCGGACCTGCCTGCCCAGGCTGTGAGAATTGAGGATCATTTTGCTAGAAGTGTCCCTGGTGCCCCCTAGATCTTTCTGGGTAATAATAGGGGAAAGGCAGGCTGGGGAGCGGAGCCGTCTGGAACCAGGCAGTCCCTCTTTGGGTTCTGATTCTGAGATGGCTTAGTGGAGTGTCTCAGGGAACAAGCTTCAGAGCTAGGCTCCTGGGTGCAAACCATGGTGTGGCCCCTTCCACGCTGTGCGACCCTGGGAAGGAAACTCAATCTCCCTGGCTTGCTTCTGTGTAAAAGGAGAATCTCAGTGCTGGGAAAAGGCTTCACCGAGTTAACATATGGATAGAGCTCAGAAAACACCAGGCAGGTTGTAAGTACCCAGGAAATGTTAGCTCGTCTTGTTAGGCAATCCGAGAGGATGTTTCTCATTCACCCGAATGTGGCAAATCTTGGAGGAAGAACAAATAAGTAGATTTATGATTTCACCCTTTCTAGAAATATTTATTGACCACTTTACCTACGACCATTCTGGGTGTCAAAAAAGAAAGATGAATAATACCTCTTCTCTGCCTTGGGAAAATAGACATGTCAACAGATGACGATGAGGATGGTATAAATAATAGCATTGAAACAGAGTCTGGCGGACAGTAAGATGTTCTAGCAGGGACTGGTCTGTCATCCTGGTGCTCCCAGCGTTTAACACGTAGGCAAATAAATGAAGGACAGAAATTTGGTCTGAGGTTACTTTGCTTGGGATTCAGAATGGCTCATCAGCACAGAGTCGTCACATAGCAGGCACATGGTGGGACTCAGTGTGTGTTTGCAGACGAAAGGAGCCGAGGAACGCACGGATAAGATCCACTTTGAGCTTCTTCTCTTCTGAATCACCACCATCAGTTTGAGAAGGCAGGTGGGTTTGCTAATGTTGAGTATTTAGTCTGGCACTACGGGGGCAAGTGAGATGCTTAAGGGGTGCAAACTTGATGGTGGTGCTCACACGTAGGGGTCTTCAGGCGCCTCCTTAGACTGTCACCTTAGGGACCTCCCTTTCTTTCCCCTAGTCCAGACAGACCCTGTTCAATACGCTAGTCTCGCATATGAGACTGTGCTTTATCTGAATGTTTGCTTGAAGAACATTTTCCCCAGATTTCATTTTGAAAACCTTGAAAGCTCCAGAAAGGTTGAGGGACTTATAGAAGCAGCACCTAGAGTGCCTTTTACCTATGTTTATGAGTTGCCAGTGTTTGACCACATCGACTGTGTCCCCCTCGATAGCCATGACTCTGAGCCTTGTCCTAAAGCACCATGTACCCTCCACACAGCATCCTCCTCCCCCTCCTAAACTTAACGTAATGGTAAATTTGCTTTCTAAATTCTGCAACTCAAAATTATAAAAATAATGGAAGAGAAAGC
Organism: Rhynchonycteris naso; assembly: GCA_037038555.1. NCBI lineage: Eukaryota > Metazoa > Chordata > Mammalia > Chiroptera > Emballonuridae > Rhynchonycteris > Rhynchonycteris naso. The sequence continues at coordinate 302,035,443 of CM072996.1, forward strand.
CATAAAGAACAGTAAAGAAACTTTGCTTAAATATATATGTTTTCAAATTTAAAGTCTGCTAAGTCTGCTACTTAAAACTTATAGGTGGACTACTAATATACTAAGATATTTAGAACATGGCCAATATAAGATGCCTAAAATTTTAAAGGTTAGGCAGTATTTTTCTGGATGCTCTGACATTCTCTTTTACAAAGGATTATTTTTTAAAAAGGAAATTCTCTTGACCGTTGTTTTTCTGAGAACCTTTCAAAAGTAGATAGTAGACCAATTGCTAACATAATGACATCATTTTCCATGGTAAGACTATTCACTGCAAGGGTTGACTTTGCACGTATAACAGGGGCTATTTATACGTTTGGTGATACGCTCTTCAGTAAAAAGAAATACACACTTGACTTTGGACTGTACTGACAAACTTTCATGATATGAAACCTTCTCTGATAATCTTGAATGTTTATAAAAAATAAGGTGTCTGTCACTGTAAAAGTGTGGAAAGATCTGCCAGAAAGTTGTGTTATTTCAGCGGTTTTGAAAATGAATTCTCAGGAATCAGGGGCAAGGCCTCAGAGGCACCACAGGTGGTGATGGGCTGGAGGGAAGGCAGTGAGACCTTGGAAAACCAGACCACTCATGCTCCATTAGAATATCTCTGATATTGTCCATCATCACTTGTCTAAAACTCAGTTTTCAGGAATGTGTTCCAAAGCTAAAAGAAAAAGTTAGGAAACCACCAAACCGGCATTGGTGGCTAAAAGAAGAAACAGAAAATATTTGTGCAGCAGCGTGGGTTGGCAGTGAGGAATGGTAGCTGTCAACCTGCAGGGTGGGAGAGATCAGAAAGGCCATGCAAAGAAGTCGTGAGAACTGAAGTGCAGTGGTGTCTGGGAGTGCCCAGCAGGGTCAAATACCCATAGTTAGCCTAAGGCGGTGATTCTGCAAGAGGATGACTCCTGGTCCTTAACCCGGAGACCCAGAGAATCTAATTCAATAGATCCCAGCTCAGGAGTCTGGTTTTTTTAAACAGTTACCCCATACACACAAAGAAAGCTTGCCCTAAAGTCACGTTTATGTCATAGAACATTACAGTATTAGGTGTTGATAAAAATGACTGGAATTATAAAGAAAATGTTAAATTCAGTCCTGTATAATGCAACCTTTTTTTTCAAATGCAGGGACATTTTAGAATGATTTTCTTCCAAAATGCTTAAAATAGAAAAAATTATCCTGAGTAATACAGGGGAAAAGGCAAACAGATAAATAATTCTATTATGAAGTAGAGTTTACTAAGTCCAGTGGGAGAGGAGAAAAGCTCATGTCTGGGTGAATGCTGTGATGGGCTCTTGGAAGAATTTTGTAGTGTGGCCTTGTAGCTTAAAGGGATATGCTTAGGCTGTGGAGTCAGATGGACCTGGATTTGAATCCTGACTCTTCTACTTGTTGGTTGTAGGACCTTAGGAAAATTATGGGTAAATTAAAGGGCAAACAAAATTAAGTGAGGTGATGTGCACAGGGCCTGCAAACTAATAGATGTTTAATCAGTGGTTGTAAGGACTGTTATGTCTACCTTACCTGGGTAGGCTTTCAAGAAGGCAGGAATGAAAGTGTGCTGTCCATTGGTCTTGTTTTGGGGTTTTGGAAGGGTGGGTGGGGAGCAATAGAGTATCCACAAGAGGAGGAATGGCATAAGCAAATCTTGAGGTATGAAATGGTGTATCCTTTTTTGCCTTCAGTGTTTCCAATTGTGTTGTTCATGTAGAAGGTTCTAGATGATACAAATATTATAAAAATGTTAACTCATTTAATCTTCATTGTGACTCTGTGAAGTAGGTATTGTTTTTTAACAGATCATGAAGCCAAGGCACAGAGAGGTTAAATAACTTGCCTAAGATCACACAGCTGGTGGTGGCAGAGCCAGGGTTTGAACACAGTCAGCATCTGTACTTCTATGCTATGCTATTTTAATAATAATGATTCATGTTAATGCATATTAGGAAAATGGAGCACAAGAAAAGCCATGCTTTTGTAGATATTGTTGCCTAGAACAATAGTACAAATTTAAGAAGTAACTTGATTTAAATGGGTCATATAAAACAAATAATAGTAGGGGTGACATCTGATAACACAAAAATCCCTGTAGGTAGTACCCAGATGATTCTGGCCTGGGAAATTCTGGGATGAGGAAAGGTTAAAACTACCCAAGGGGGCCGTTGCCTCCAAATCATTGTTGTGTAGAACAACAACAAAACCTTCGAAGTCTGGGGAAGAAGCACAGGGTTTACCCTTGCTCGAGTGGGAAGCCAGGGGAGGGGAGGCTTTGTAGCTAACTAAACTCCTCTTCTTCTATCCTCTCCCCTTCCTTCGCTCTCTTCTCTCTTCTTCCAGCCCTACCCTTTCCCCTTCCTTTCTCTTGTGCCAAGGACAGTTTTCTAAGAGGCCAGGCCCCAAGGATGCAGTGCCTAATGCAATTCAATTGGAAAGAGAGTTTTAATACTCGACATGGCATTTTAGCGTGTGTTTCTGCCCCTATTCCCTCCTTTGGATGTTTAGGTAATCCTAAACTAATCCAGGCCGAATCTTTTATATTTGCAGCAGATTTACCTTCCTAACAACTGTTTGAGGCTAATATGAAAACGCATGTGCAGCTCCTGGGCAGATGAGCACAGGAGTTTGTCTACAAGTTGTAAGAAACCAGAGGTAGCCAACCGCCCTTGGGCGAGGCGTTTTTGGATAATTCCAGTTTCCCAAACCTGGGGTTGGGATGCCTGCCCCTGAGGCCCCAGACCTGGCTCTCGTATCTAGAGACAGCTGTTCTCTTTATCCAGTCCTTTGCAGTTCCTCTGTTTTACCCTGAGGACTAGCATGATTATTTGTTGTTATTACCTCTCTGTTCCCACCATTTAATGCTGGGCACAGGGTATGCATCCAACACCTTGGAACACAGTTATGTTCAATACAGACACTTTTGCCTATTGGTTAAGGAGTGGTATCAATACTTCAGTATTCTTTTGTTTCGGATTGTCTTATAACAAGTGTTTATTGAGCACTTACTACGTGACAGGCACTGCACCAGGGGCTTCCATACCATATAAGTCTCACATAGCAGCCCTCTTCACCTGTCCAGGATGGGGAGAGCAAGGATCAGGGAGCATGAATGAGTCACCCAAGACCACACACGTGGCTCTGCATAATTCAAGCCCAGATGTCCTTATTTTCAAGTTCAGTTTTCTGTTTCTTTTTTGCTGTTCTCCCAGGTAAATGGGTTTTCTCACCCCACCCCTATTAAATGGGAATTTCCTCACAGCCGATCCTCCCCCCCCCCCGCCCCATCTTAACCAGCACGTGGAAGGAAAGCGACTTCCTCTCCGAATATCAATAGAGACTCTGTCTTCATGGCAGAAGACCCTGCATGTCATTGAATGCCACACCCCCAGCGAGTCCAGGAGCAGAAGCTGCTCTCAGGGTCTCCATCAGGGGCAGCCCATGGAAGGACCACAGAATTGGCCTGTCCACGGCCCCAAACGTGGCCTTGCAGAACAAAATCGTTGTCGCAGTGACTAGAAAATTGAATTGGTTAAGCCTTCTGGTTTTAGATTGTTTTTGGAAAGTGAGTGGCTCTATGATTTTTTCTTCTCACAGGCTAAAAGGGAGGCTGGGGGAGGAATAGTGGAACTTCTTAGCTATTTTTCTTCCCTGTATGTTCATGGTGGTTATTTCTATCTGGGAAGTTTCTATTGGGATTTAGATTTAGTTCAGGGTGTAGACACTGCAGGGTGGCTTCTGCACTCCGTGGTGACAGTTGACAGGCTGCAGCCTAGGCGGATGGATCTCTAATCTGTAGATAGATAGATTTGAGGGCCACATGTTGGGATTGTACTGTATTATGAAATGGATTTATTGATCCGAAGCTAAAAGTGGCCCATTGCCTGTCAATATCAGATCTGTGTCAATATGTTTGATAAATTAAGGTCCCCGGTCTTTTGTTTTGTTTGCTTTGTCAACTCCACTCGGCAGTAACAATAGAAGGCTCCAGGTGGTACATTGCACATGGCTTATTGCACCTGCCCTGCGTGCTGCTGACCTCAGGGCCCGGTTTTGCAATGCTGTGTACGTTATCAGCGCCCAGAAGAGCACTACTGTGCCTGATAGCCGCCCCCGAATTAGACATTCCCCCGCCATGGTGCGTTTCAACATCAGCCTCGTGCATTAACCTTGAAACGCTGTGCCCATGCTGTAGGTAGCATCTTCATTTTCTAGATGAAGGAATTAAGACACTGGGAAGTTAAATGAGCTGCCCAAGGCCACACGGTAAATCTCTCATACAGCTGGGATCCAGCCAGGGGTGGCATGGTTTCTGGGTGAGGGTAGGGTACTTTCCTTCTCTGTGGTTACAACATAAAAGGATTGGAATTTGCCAAAAGCTTGCTGATAATATACTTTCTCCCTAGATGTGGTCAGGCTGCCATCTTATCTCTGAGTCTTCCGGAGAAGAAAGCCAGGTCCCTGGATGGGAAGCAGAGGGTTCAAACCTGTGGTTTATTTGGTCTTTGTAGCCACAGACCAAGGTTGCAGGGTTTCTATACCCCATTGGATGCTGACTTCCTAGGATGGTTCTTATCATGCCACAGGAGTCTTTTGGGGGGGAGGCAGTTATATATATGCAGTCAGATGTTCGATGACATGAGGGGACAGGAAAACAGAAGAAACAGTTGTCCCCACTAGAATGCTTACATTTTTGTTGATGGGAGTGGTTGAATGCCAGAGATCTTTAGTGAGTGAAATGGGCCCTGCGACTCCACTTACATGCATGTCCATAACCATGACCCAGTGACAAGGACGGATTGCACGGCGCTAAGTAAACACATTGCATACATGTACTCAGCCAGCCCTGGTGACGACCTGGAATAAGATTAACAAAGGCGTTGGTGTTGGTATTGGCCATCCCTGTGTGTGCCCAGTGGGGCTCAGGTATAATTCAGAATGTAGAGCTGACTTCTTTGGCATAAATTATGCTACTCTTCACTCTCGCGCCTCTGCTGGAACTCTGGATTAAGTCACTTTACTCTGTCATCACAATGGTGATAAACTGGAATAGAAAAACCAAAGAGGTAATTTTCTGGCAAAATAGAGTAAACCTTTCAAGAACTAGAATGCTCAGAAGGTAAATGGAGTCTGTAGCTAGAAAAGCTGTCTCCCCCACCCCCCAGCCCCCATTATTTTTTTGGTGAAAAATTCATTTTATAATGAAAAATGTATATTGCGGAAATAAGCTTATATCTCTGTGCTCACGCTTTTTCTTTTTGCTAAGCCTCAGGATTAGCATTCTGAAAACCAGAATGGTTTTTGTAGGTTGAAGGGATGTGTGGCATTGACCAGCTGATGATCTTGAATTGAGCACAAACTTTTGGACATCAGTTTATTTCAAATTCAGTGAGTTAACAAGCACATGTTTCCAATCTCAATCTCTTTTGCACCCCCTGTTCCCTGGACGGTTGTCTCTTAGTATGTTTTTGCTTTCTCTCTCTCCCACCTCATTTCTAAGACTCAAGGAAGAGAGCCAATTTTTACCAGAACGTATTGCTAGAAGCATAGCTCACCCCAAAAATTCAGCTCTAATTGGCTTAAAATGGCATCTAGGAATTTCCATTTCTAATAAGCACCCTCTCTTTTCTAGTAAGCGCCCTAACAAGCTTATTAGAATCTTTATTTCTAACAAGCAGGTGTTCTAAGGCTCATACTTGGAGAAACAGTGGTAGAGGCAGAGTAGTTGGCTCCCAGGCAGGTGCCAAGAGGAGTTGCAGAGGGGCTATGTGTCAGAGGAAAATGACCCCTCTGCCAGAGGATGGTTTCATGAGTGACTTGGTGATAGTTTTCAGCCAATAACCAATTAGTTATACAATCTGGTAGTAAGTCTAGACCATACATTTTATCCCAAATTGAAGTTGACAAACATTCATTGAACACTTTCTCTTGGGACCTCAGCATATGAATGAGACATCATATAATACTGATTGCTGGGAAATATATTTATTATGGGCACTGTTTTTGTATAGTAGCAAGAATTTATTTCATGCAGAGAGTATATTATTTGGTTGACGTTATCAGATTATAAGAAGTCTATGAGAAAAGAAACAATAACACCAGCAAATTATCACATTAGAGTTGTTCATCCAGCCATTTGTGTACCATATGAATAAGCACTCTTCAGAATCTTTTGTTAGTCTGTCAAATAGAGAAATTTATTCACAGAAAACACTTTTGTTACTTTCAAAGCCACAACACTAGTATGACTGAGAATGAGAGAGAGAGAGAGACAGAGAGAAAGAGAGAGAGCATGGCTTGTGGGTATAGATCAGCAAACAAGCCATGAACTAATAATAAAACAACAAATTAGCAACAATTTAATTAAACACAATTTATGTCAAAATATCTGAATAGGGAGATGATTACATAATTATATAGAAAAAACCGAGGGGAAAGAACAGAGGTTTTTATTCTTCTGTTCAACTCCACCTTCCGCCATTATCCGGCAGCTGTTTTGTGAGCTGCCAAGCTGGGTCACAACTTGGGCCAAACAGTTTCTGAAGGAATGGCCTGGGTGAGCTGGCGGGCTGTCAAGCTGTGTGGTCCTCATATCAGCAAATGAGTAAATCAGAGTTATATGTTGTAAATGTGCCTCAAATGAACTTCTGCCTTGTAGGGAATGAGCTTGGCATAATTTAAAGTCCAGCTCAGTGGTGACAGCCCACTCTCACGGCAGCTGAATCAAGGAGATGGTGGAAAATGAAGGCACGGTGGGCCACGGAGCTTCCACAGGGCATGAACTCAGTGTGCTGTGCTCGAAATGTCACATTCCAAGAGGTCCTGGAATTAGCAGGCTCAGTGTCATATCGCGCTGTGGGCTCCGTTCACATGATGCAAGCCTTAGCTTATCTGACCAGGCCTAAAATAAGAAGCTCAGATGCTTTATTTATGAGCTCCGGGCCACCCAGGCCCATGATGTAAGTAACCTTGGGGTACACAGCATTAGATCACTTCAATTCCCATTAACTACCTGTTTCTAAATGGGGAAGAGCATTTACCCAGCACATTGGGTTATTCATGAAGACACAAAAGCAGACTGTTGGGCTGTCACTGGGGCTGATTTCCATGTAATGTGATCCAGCTGTTGAATGTGGCTGTGTCAGATACTAATAGTGGTTTTCTCCTTCTCTTTTTCTTCTCCTCTATTTTCTTTTTTTTATTCTCCTACTCCTTTATTATTTTATTTTTTCATTCTTAAAAAGAATTGGCCAATTTCAGACATTGTTAAGCATATAATTGTATGTCAAGAAATTATAAGCTGTTTCCCTTTTTAGCGCAGAAGGTCCTAAATTGGTGTTAGAGACTCCTTTTCTTTTGTAATAATGAGAGCATCCCATGCAGGGTTTCTTGATTGTGGCACTATTCCTGTTTTGGATTGGATCCTTTTTTGTTGTGGGGGCTTTCTGTGAAGTATAGGATAGTTGCAGCAACCCTGGCCTCTGTTCACTAGCTGACAGTTGCATCTACTCACTTGTGACAACCAAAAATGTCTCCAGACATTCCTAAATGTCCCCTGGGGAACAAAATTGCCCCTGGTTGGTCTGGTGTGACAGCTTATTGAGTTTTTGTTATTGAAAAATCTCACTGATTCTCTCTGACCTGTGGTTATCAGGTCTGGATTAAAAGGCAGAAAACTTGGGTTTGAACCCTGGCTCTAGCACTGATTGGAAGTGTTGTGACTTCGGGCAGAATATTTACCTTATCTAAGCCTTAAGTTTTCACCTAGTAAATAAGGATAACAATACCTTACTTATAAGGTCATTGAAAGTCAGTGAATGAATATGTATAAAGTATCTGGCCTATGCTACATGCTCAGAAATAGGTGGTCTGATTATATGACCTGATCTATAAAATATGATGACTGTCAACGTAGACAGCCAGTGAAACAAAAGGCAGTTCTGTGAGCCCCTTCCCTCATGTGTTGCTCAATTCTTGTCTTGACCTTCTTGTCTTTCCCTCTTCTTCTATTCCCCAGCCATTCTTATATTCCAGGAACCGACTACGGCCAAAGCTGTGATGCTGGGAGCAAGGAAAGAGTAGTTCACAGGGGATGGGAGAGAACTGTTTCCATTGGGATCCTCCTGTGAGGAAGCCCCAGGCAGAGGTGCGGGCAGTTTATTTAGCTCCTTGAATGTTAAACTATAGAAAGAATGTTGAAAACAAAGAAGCCCTGGACAGGACATTCATCTGAACCCCACTCTGCACTCAACAAATGCCAAATCCGCCTTGTGGTTTTGCTTCGGGAGAAAGTGAAATCACTTTCCTTCTTCAGGAATGAGGTGACAAATGTTAAATCTGTTTTCTCAGGGAACAGCTGAGAGAACAGTCAAAATGCTTCCATGTGACCAGCACAATTTTCCGCCTGGGTCTTCACAGTCTGAGCGCCTTTACAGCTGCGTCTAAGTCTGGAAAGAAGGGCCAGGTTAAGGATGAGTGAGTTGACATCAGCAGGGAGTAAAGTCTGTAATCTCTGACATCTCTCCTTCAGCCACCACAGGCCTGTTTTACAGGGACCGAGCCATTCGAGTCTCTGCTGCTTGCCAACAATTAGGAAAACCTTGGCAAGAAGCCTTCTCTTCCCATTTGCCCCGAACCTCTCCTGTCTGGGGCAGTAAGTGTAACAGTTTCACTTACATTCTGTAGAGAGCTCTCTTCCTTGCATTCATCCTCTTTCTTAGTCTTTTAGTTACACCATGGAACAAGAGGGTTGGAAAGGATGGGAGAGATTATCAAGTCCCTTGGTTAAATTGCTTCTAGACCATTCCCACCCTGTCCCATCTGTTCTCTTCTTGAATGATTCCAGAGATGGGATGCTCACTGTTATGTGAAAAAGGGTATGCAAATACTGAACTACTCACTTGACTTGTTAGAGGCATAAAGATCTTCCTCTCTCTCTCTCCGCACTCAGTATTAATTTAACAAGTGCATCCTAAGGACCCATGGTATGCCAGGACCCAAATATGAATAAAATATAGCTTCTGTCCTCAAGGAATCAATTGTGGTTGTGGTGATATTTTGCATGGATGTAAATCATTCATTTATTCATTCAACAAACATTTATGAGCAGTTATGATAAATTAGGTACCTTGCTAGGGGCTGGGGATACAATGGAGCAAGAATACCATTTTTACTTTCAATGGAGCTTGCAGTCTGATAGAAGAGAAAGACATTAATCAAAAGTTCATCTTAATAAATATATAATAAGATGGTGCTAACTTAAGTGCTGCGAGGGGAAGGGATGTGGTTCTGTGTATATAACCAAGAAAGCTGACTCAAATTGGGTGGGAAGGGGGGACTGGGAAATGTTTCCCCACCAAACTGTTCATGAAGGATGAGCGGGAATTAATGAAGCTCTGAGGTTGGAAGGGGTGGGGTGGGGATTAGCATTGCAATCGGGGAATGGCAAGTGGGGACCCAGGAGGGATGGAAGCCACAGGACTGGAGTCCAGAGAGCAGGAGTGGATGAGGTCAGCAGGGCTTCAGAAACAGTAGATCTTGGTCTTTATCTTAAGACCAAGGTTGTTGAAGGCAATTTATGAGCTACAGAGGGAGTAAAATGGACAGACTTGGTCATGGTTAGTTATGGACCAGGTCAGACTAGTGGATGGATAAGACACCCAGAGATACATGCTGTGCAAATACTGAGGATGAAGCAACTGACTCTGCTGGTGAGGCCATGGCAGGTTTTATGGAGGTAGTAACATCTGGATTCTTGTGAGCTACGAGTGGATGGACGTCTTTCAAGCCGGTGTTCTAGGCAGGTAAACAGCAACTCCACAGATAGGCAAGCCCGTTGCTTACAGGAATATTCCAGAACCAGCAAATCATCCTTTATAGGCTAGAGCATGGGGCCAGTGTTCGTGGTAAGCATCAGGGCATGAAGCTGGCAGGTGGGTGAGGCAGCTGGCCAGGAGTCCTGTAGACCTTGCAGAGGTGCTGGGGAGGGTGGTCGGTCCTTAGCTGCAGTTTTAGGATAGGTACTGGGCTGTCAGGTGGCGGAGGAGACGGACGCCAGAACGTCCGATAGAAGGGCTGTGCAGTAGTCAGGGTGAGGAACAATGACATCTTCCCCCCAGGGCAGCAGCAGTGGGCTGCCATTATCTAGAAGAGAGGAGTATCTGGACTTTGTATTGGGGCCGTAGCATGCCACAGACCCCCTGACTATTGCTTCCCTAATAGATGGGGAGACAGTGGCTCACGTTCATCTGCACAAAATGGAGCTTGGAAGAACGCGCCATGGCAGAGCACAGGGGCAGGAATAAAATATTCCAGCACTCCCAGAGGCAGCACTGAGTGGTTCCCATTTTATCTGCTCTTTTGGATCGTGCTGACACCTCTTTCTTTTCTCTGTCAAGGGCAGAATATCATTTATAAAACGCTGCCCCCTCTGCCAAACATCTGGATGTTTGGCATTGCACAGATAAAACATCTGGATTTAGGCCTGACGTTTTTGTCTCTTCTTCCAGATGTTTGATGTCCCATTGACAAAGCCTGGGAGCCTTTGTGACGTGTCATCTCATAAAACTAGGTGCTAAACAGGACTGAGCCTGTGGAGGATTTTAAGAGGTATAAGAATGAATAAAGCCCATGCAAAGGTGCTATAAAATAACCAAACTAGGTATGGATCCAAGGGACGGAGAATTTTTCACGTTGAACAGAAGGGATGTAAAATAGTACATTTAGGCTTCTTAGGAATGTATTTGCAAGTGAATAGTTTGCTTTGAACAGCTGGGGGCTGGGGGGTGAGAGGTCTGAGAGATTAAAATAGTATGCATCTGGAGGGGTTCTTCAGCTGAAGTCAAGTTGTCATTTCACCTGGCTGGCTGACAAAGAGCCAAAGAACTTGAAGGTCGAGTTCATTCTTTCCTAAATAGCCCTTTTCATCACAAAAGTGTTTCTCTAGGCTTTTTAACTCCTTATGATCTTTTGTGAAAGAATGATCCACACAGGGTTCGGGCAATTATTTAAATATGGGAATTATCCACACACTGGAGAAAAGTACAGCTTTATTATACATGGGGCAGGAGAAGCATGGGAGAGAGAAACTGCAAACCATGTTAATAAATCGTGAGCCAACAGCCCCAGCCATTCCTGGACCTGGGGGTGGTTTAGTTCATTTTCTCCGCCCTACCGCCACCCCGCCGCATCAGAGTTTCTCCTGTACCTTTTGATGTTGGCGTCTTTGGATGTGACTTTGCTAGATCATGCCACACATGTCCCAGAATTCCGGAAAGCTGCCCCCGTGGACCAGGGAAGGTGCCCCTTTCTCTCTCACCTTTCTCCTGTGTGTTCTCCCTGAAGAGTGTCCTTGCTAAAAAAAAACCCACTCACCGTTTTTGTATAGGGAACAGTCTTGGGCCCAATGGTCTACCTGACCAGCTAGCTACATCCTTCTGCTAGGACCGCCTCCGTTTGAGCTGCTATCAAGGCAAAATTTCTTTATATTCTAATTTTGGTAATATTAGCAAATACATGTAATAGGGAAGAAAAACAATCGGTTTATACTTGTGAAATTGCCTCCTGTTTACCTCAGTCTTGTAGCAATTTTCACCCCTCCTACAGGGGTTATTTTAATTAACAGCGTGAATTTTTGGTAGTTTAATTTATTTTATGATTGCGTAAAAATATTCCTTTGTAAGGGTTTATATATAACTAGCCAGCTAATTAGCAGTAATATTTTAACAACAGCTGTAGAAGCGGGGAGTCCCATGAAACACGGCTTCTCCCTTCAGACCGCCAGGATATTTATTGGTGTCCTGCCTTACCAGCTCTATCTAGCTGAAGGCAACAGAGGAGGTGAGCGTGGGTATCAGATAATTAACGGGGAAGTAAGCTTGCAAGTCCTGTTCTCACCCGACACACGGAACTCCGAAAGACTCCTGTGTCTCCACACCTCTGATTTAAGACTCTGTCTCTTTGCCTACTAGTTCTTCCACGGTCTATTATATATTCCTTGTGGGCCTCAGCATAAGACACACCTTTCTGGAAAATTATGGGAAGTCTTTTAACAGCACTAAGTTGAACTAATAACAGCCACTGGTATTTGCACTACTCTCTCTGTGGGTGCACAGCATTTTAACCTAGAGCGAAGTGCACCGGGTACGCGTTTAACTTGCTGAGATTTGAGTTTAAAACTGGGAAAGAGTCGGGTGCACAGAGAATGGGAGAGGGTGGGAGGGGAGGATAGAGAGACAGAGATATGTGGAGTTAGGGAGAGAGAAAGCAAGGCAGATGGAGACAACTCTTCCCTCCATGATAGCACCAACCCACAGTCAGCTGCCTTCCCCTGCTTTCTTGTCGCCGTTGTGTTGCTCTGGGTTTGGGTTGGAGGACATCTCAGGAATGATAAGAAGGCCCAACGTGGAGCAGACTGAGGAAGTGGAGGTGCGTTGGGGGCCCGGCAGGCTCAACTGCTCTCGTCTCACTTTTCAGGGCGTGCTCATTGGCCACCCTGAGCGTGAGTCCGGAGTTCATGGTTTGTTTTTCCTCACCATTTTTTTTTTTAGTCCCAAAGGCGAGCCAAGTGCTTTTTCTTGGCTCAGCATGAATTCTGCCTACACGACTCTTCCCCCCTAATATGGGTAGATTTTTTATTCGATCTCCTCATAACCATGGCAAGGTGGGTCTCCTTAGCCTTATTTTATATCCCAACCTCATCTTAGAGCTACAGGCACTAAGGGGCAGAAAGGCCAAGTGACTTGCCCAGGGTCACACAGGAAGCTTTTGAGAGGCTGTTGGAACCACACTTAGCCCTTCTGGTCTGTGTTGTGTTATCTAACAGAATGCCTGGGAGACCTCACCTTGTCAGCCAAGAGAGAGCACGCCAGTCTTTCTTCTGTATTCTCACAGTGCTTCGCCTGGAGTGTAGGCAATCCATCCCAATTTTCTCATCATGGCTCATTTACATGTTGTTCCTCTCACCAGGCTGGGAGCCCCACGAGAGCATAACCTCTTTGCATCTTGCATTGTGCCTGGTCCGTAGTGAGGTGCTCAGTAAATAGTTGTTGCACCTGACTTTCCAATGCCAAATTCTTTAGCATAAGGAGTCTAAACTTCTGATTAAGTGCTTGTTATGCAACTCCTTATACTAACAGTTGTATCTGATAATAATACTGCGTATGCCATGATGGTACTGTGGCTGAAACACAGTAAGGGCCCAAATGTTAATTATCATTATTTCCTTAACGTCAATAAATTAGAGGGAAAGTGTCTATAGAAAGTACAATGCAAAAATTTCCCAAGAGTGTCTAAATCAATAAAATGTGGGTAAACAGTAATCACATACATCCCATACATACACACTCCTGGTTTGATCAAATTCACTTCAGAGATCTGGAGAGGAAAAATGTCCAATGGAGGGATAGGTGAAAGGTTTCCAAGAAGTGAAAACTTTCTTGGGCTATATAATCACTACCATGACCAGTATAATGACTTACATTTGTAAATCATTTTATATTTTGCCTCCCTGCAGAGACACTGAGACATGGAGAGTCAGAGAGAGAGAGAGATAGCAATACAAAGATGACCACCTCCTTCTGTTGCTAGCACAAACCTGCAACCTGTTCTTCTCCATTGTCACCAAGCACCTATTTGCTGAACTGAGTTTGGGTTTAGGGATGGGGCACCGGAGCAATGAGGCTGTATACCCAGCACTTTAATGGTGCCTGGCATATAGTAGACATTCAGTGTATGTTTGATGAAAGACTGAATGATTTTATTTGGTTTTCAACATGATCTTTCACGGTGGGCATTATTATTGTGTCTATTTGGCCTATGAAGTTAATGCTTCTGATGAAAAATTCCCTAGCTAATCAGTGACAGAACCAGGAGTCAAACCCATGCTTTGTCATTATAAAATCTATCATTTATTTGTTTTTGGTGACAGATACAAAAGGAGAGACAGAGAAAGGGACAGACAGACAGGAAGGAGAGAGATGAGAAGCACCAATTCTTCATTGTGGCTCCTTTGTCTCCTTAATTTTTCATTGATTATTTTCTCATATGTGTCTTGACGGGGTGGCTGCAGCAGAGTGAGTGACACTTTGCTCAAGCCAGCAACCTTGGGCTCAAGCCACTGAGATTGGGCTCAAGCCAGTGACCCTGTGTTCAACCTGGTAAGCCCACGCTCAAGCCAGATGAGCCTGTGCTCAAGCCGGTGACTTCAGGATTTTGAACCTGGATCTTCGGCATCCCAGTCTCATGCTCTATCCACTGCGCCACTGCCTGGTCAGGCCCAAAATCTCTACTTTTTAAAGTTTATTATAAAATAGGATCACTAACAATGTGTTTATGTGAAAATATCATAACTAAGTATAAGGTCAACTGGTGGTAATAATGAGAGCATAGTACAGTGTAGTCATTGGAAGTAAGGCTCTGTAATCAGACAAGCTTGTATTCAAATCTTGATTCTACCTTAATATTGCTTTGATTCACTCTTATTATCTGTGTGTCTTTGGGCAAATTACCTAAACTTTCTGTGCATCAGTCTCCTCGTCTCTAAAATGGAAGCAACATCAGCATCGACGTCCTGAGTTGTTTTTGTGGAATACGGGAGGTGCTGCCACCGGCTGAGAGCTGGGTGCAGAGTCAGGGCTCACTGGTATCAGGTCCTGACTCTCCCTAACTGCAGTGTGAATTCTCTGGGCCATGTTATCTTCCTCTGGAAAGTGACAGGCTGGATGACATGCTCTCTAAGGCCCCTTCCAGCTCTAAGATCAGAGATCCGAGCATAATTCTGTGGTGTCTCGCATCTAATGTGATTCGCCTCAGTATTTCTAAAATGCTTTTTATTTTCTGATGAAGAGCAAAAATAATAGCGTGAAGCGGGAAGAGGGGAAAAGAGGAATGGTAAGAGCCTCAGTAAGGGATGCGTGCAGAAGTGGGTATCATATGACAGGGAGCTAAATTGACCATTATGGGCATTGAACTCCATTTGGTGTGTAATAGTAGGTGAGCACTTGGCCATATGAAACTCATATCTATATATCACCTTTCCCCAAACACCATCTCAATTAATGACCACTGAATGAGGGATGGGGATTTGGCTGGGCAGAGATAACGGTAGAAAATATGAGAAATCTAAGTATAATACTGTAATTAAAGGAAAACCGATGTGACTTATGGCCTCTGTCTTCGTTCCCTCTCTTTCGTTCCCTGTTAAGCAGAACGAAGCAAGAGCTGTTATGGAAAATAGATAGAGGAGGCGACGTTTATTTAAAAATCTTAAAAAAAAAATTCGAACTCGGGATTTCTATTGATGGGGAAACAATAAAGTGTTAGATAATTCTGAGGTTCTCACTGCAAGAAAACAATAATTGCATTTTGTATTTTATTATAATAATAGGTTCCCGGCTAAATGCACAAATCTAATAAAACCATAATACCAAGCTACAATGGGCTTCATGAATTGGAAATGGAGTGAATTTAAATGTTTTTGGCACCTGCCACCCAGTTCCCCAATAATAAGATGTATAATTTCCTGATAAGGGTGTGCACAAGTCTTGTGATTTAGCTCCGTTGAAGGGTCAAAGGCTGCTTTTGGTGTCCATGTCAATTTCTTGTTTAGCCTTGGCAGGGCCCTGTCTTCGTGGCTCATCCCTTTGCCACTCAAAGCATTGAAGGTACTGAGGTTGGCTTTGCAACTTTTAAGGAGATTTTTGAACATATAATTAGCTGTACAGGACCAGAAAACGGTGAGTCATCCTGGGTTTATTTGAGTGTTTCAAAATCACAGGGTGTCATTTATACACATTTAGAGAAGACTGCGTGTTTGCAGACGGGGTAGGAAATGCTCCCGTGTGTTGGTAAGGCTTGGGGCACAGTGGGAGAAGGCCGCTGCTGCTTTGATCTGTGTGTCTGCCGTGAAAGTGGGGTGCACTTTCTGCATGTGCAGGTCACAGGTGTGGGAGTGGTGCGTGGGGTAAGAGAGATGGAGTTCCATGTCTTTGCCCAGGCTGTTGGTTCCTGGCAAGGCTTCTGGGCCTAAAGCAGGTGCTAACTGGACTCTCATGCCCTGCATTTCTATGTATAACCCGGGGTCCTCGGGAGTTGCCTTTCTGCCAAAAAAACCCAAAAACAAAAACAGGGGGGGGGGGATATCATTGTGAGCAGGGAAGACATCAAGTTGGATCCCATTTTATGACTTAGTGCCAAGTTGACAGGGAATACATGTTGAAGCCACCAGACGTGTCTTCTGTCCTTAACTAGATCTTGTTTACCCCTCCCAGACTCAACGACACCACGTGGTGGCTACTGATGGTATGGCCCAAGAGTCTGGGAACTGTAGTCTCATTATAAAGCCTCCAGATAATGACAAAGGTTTCAAAACTGCTGACTCACCACCAGAAACCAGTGGTAGATATCTTCCACCAGTTCTCTCTTCCTCCTTCATGTAGTATAGGCCATCTCACAGCAGGGGAAGTTGTTCTTTTAGGCTCATGCTGAACCTTTGGACATTGATGGTAACTTAATTGCTAGCGGTTAGAGTTTGAGATTCTTTTGAGGTAGTAAGAGATACAGGACCAGGATGAGAAAAGACACACCTGTGGAGAAACTTGTAGTTTCCCCTTTCACCCCCCTCCCCCCCATACTTCCATAACACTTTCTGTTTTCCTTTCCAGCCCGGAGAATGCAGTTCAGTCAAACTGACTCACTTGCCTCTGATCACTTTCTTATCAACAGTGGATGAGTCTACCTTGACTTTGCCCAGTCTCATTTAATTAGATATAAGCCTACCTCAAAGTCAATTCATTCTGTTTCTTAACATTGACCGCAGTTTCTCTTTTGGCTACCTCCTTGCCTTTCCCTGTGATTGAAGCAGTGGCGGTTGATAATTCATTTTGTTCCGTCATTATTGATTTGGTGGCTGTGGTCCAAAATTGGAAAAAATTCTCTCCACGTTGTTCTTGTCCTTGGTTTTTACAAAGACATTGCATAAAATGAAGGGTGCAGGTCAGAAATAGAAGCGTCAGTGCTACTTTAGGGTATGAGGGTCCACTTTCTGTCGTGAAAGAGGCTTATTGTTAATTACTGAGATTTCCAAGGGTATCACTTCTCACGTGGTGGCTGGGGAAAAAAAAATCCTTCTTACAAATGCTTTCTAAACTGAGAATGGGTTTGAAAGACCATTGTCTGCCCTCGCTCAGAAATTATTCCCTCATAAAGGACTTGTGTAAAGGTTTTCAAGATACCTTTATGTGAAAGATAAACTATATTAAGGGCCCAAGAGCTTCTGCTCACATTTGTACTGAAGGTTTCCTTTCTCGATTCTTATAAATGTCAGTTTCACTGAAGAGTTTCTTAAAGTCACCACCTCTCTTGCATTAAGGATTCTGAACCCAAAAGTAGATGATTCTCTGACATCCTTTCTTTTTATTCGGAGTACCTTGGTGGGTGCCAAGTGTCCAGTGGACGTTTTCTTGATGGATCATAATGAGATTATTGGTGTATTCTTACATTGCCTCAACGAGGCTTCCCTGAATGAGTATTGCAGAAACCCCCTGGCACCAAGAATTTGTGTTGCAGTGTTCTTGTGGAAGCTTCCATCTCTCCATGATTCCTCTAGCATGTGATTATGTGATTTTTTTTTTTAAATTTTGTGAATAGTTGTAGAAAAACCTATCCTTAGGGAAAAAAAATGGGAAAATCTGATCATTCTTTGTTTCATGTCCCCCAAATAGCATGTCAAGCTGAGTCAGGGACCCTGGAATTTCATTGGATTATATGAAAGGGCAGTAAAACTGAACAGCTCACATGATTTTCCTCAGGTTACTTTAAAACTTCTATGTGAAGATGAGTTCTTTAAATTAGCTCACAACCACTCTGTAGTATGTAAGCATCACACTTTCCACCTCTGATTTTCTAAAGGCAAACACTGAACCCATGACATTGTCTTATATCTTTAAAAAACTGGCTGTAGATGCCTTCCAGAGACACCAATTCTAAATAAAGCTGAATTCTCCCCTCTCCTCTTTTCCATTTAATGTGATATCACGGGTCTCTATAAATAAAACAAGCCTGTAATGCCAATTTCCCATTGGCTTAGAGATCAACTCAGCCTTGACCTCCTGCCTGTAATGA
Source organism: Rhynchonycteris naso (assembly GCA_037038555.1). Taxonomy (NCBI): domain Eukaryota; kingdom Metazoa; phylum Chordata; class Mammalia; order Chiroptera; family Emballonuridae; genus Rhynchonycteris; species Rhynchonycteris naso. The sequence goes on from CM072996.1 coordinate 302,053,602, forward strand.
ACTCAGTTTCCTGTGATTAGATTGTTAAATTGTAATAATAATAAAAAAGTATATTCCTGAAGCTAGCTAGAAAACCCAAAGATGGAACCACCACCTGAGGCCTTTGAAAATATTTCCCTTCTGTCAGTAATGCAAACAGGTAGTGCAACATGTTAAGAAGCCTCCCTGACTGTCAGCTACCAACGTATCCAGCCAGAATAGGGAAACATTCTTACTGCGTTAAGTATCCTGGCCCGACGCAACAAAATCCAAATCTGCCCATTGTGCTTTCATTTCAATAGGCCCTCTAGATTCTTAATTACAACATGGGCTAATTATGCAGTCGAAGTTCTAAACCACACCAGATTGGCCCAGCACGTTCTTTCTTTCTTCCCTTCTCCCTGGCATGATTGTATTGGGTTTCCTAACACAGTCGGACGGAGGTTTAAATCCTAGACCTCATGTCTTCCTTGTGTTCTGCGCACTAGCCTTTCCTGCCTTTCTAGGTCACATGCCTGATAAAGTGGTCATTTCTGTCATCAGGTCAGGACTTGGTCTTTTATGAATTCTTTGTCTGGGGCCATTTAAATTCTGTTTTCGATTTTATCCTGCCTTTTCAAACTATTTGCCCTGTAAACAGTGGTGGGATTCAAATAATTTAACATCTGGGTCTCTGCCCTAATGATCATTTTAAGTATAAAAAACCAATATACTGAAAAGTAGTTTATTATTTTATGCATTTAATACTTAAATAAGAACAATAAAAGAGGTACACAAAACTAGATTATGTTATGTTTTAAAATATCAATGAAAAAATATTAAATAATACCTGACAAAAACAATAAAATTGTTATTTAAGATATTTCCGTGTTGCTTCTTGATTGACATCCTCAATTGCAGATTTCTTCACCTACAGATAGAATGAACATTAGTACGGGCGTTTAGAATATGCTGTTGTGCAGGTGAACGATAAAAAAGAGTAAGGAATATAAAATTGTGATTTCCACATTGGGCGGCTGCCCAGGCGCCCACCTTAGAGAGAACCCTAATTACAAGTGCCATTTTAACAACCCGTATGCCGAACTCAACAAAAAATTAGGTATTGGTTCAGCCAAATTGCTGTGAACTGGTTGAATCCCACCTCTGGCTGTTTAAGTGTTTTCAGATTTTGGTCTTTAACCTCACTTCTTAGGCTATTAATTATTATTTTTTAACCTGTGTGACCATCAAAGCAAATTTATAGAAAATCTCATTGACAATAAGGAAGCTGCCTTCTGGAGAGAAAAGAAATGTTTGGAAGGTCTTCAGATGGGAGTATTTGCCAAACCCGGCTATGTGTGTGATGTTGGTGCAGATCACCAAGGGGGTGTCCCGCTACTAGAGCCTCTTGACTTTGACATGTAGAATGTTCTCCAGCTATGAATTTCCTCCAGCAAGTTCTTTGGGAATTTGGTTTAGTTTTATTGGGACAATGTTGTAGTGTCCTCTGAATTCAATTGAGAGAAAGGAGAGTCGGAGAGAGGATGGGAGAGAGGGAGAAAGAGAGAGAATAGTTTTTTGTATAGTGTGTACTATGAGGGTTTCCAACACATGGATAGGACAATGTAGCACATTACAGTTGCTTGGTTATTGGGTGACTTGTCAGAATATATTTGTATCTTTGTTTTGAGTCTGAGAGGAAATTGTCCAATCTCATTTTATTTGCATAAGCCTCCAAAGAGAGAGCTGTGCCTACAAATTCCAAAGCACACTGGAGCTACATTGTTCCTGGGCTTTATTCAAGAAGAAAGGGGGGCCAAAGCAATATGGAAAAGCAGGTGATGCTGAGCCTGTCAGGCCCTGGGACCCTGACACAGCCGTGGGGCATCTTCTGCTGGTATTCTAGTTACCACTGGATTGCCTCCATCTGCTGCCTCATCGCATCGCACCTGCCTTTGACCCCGGTCCATGGGGATTTGGTTTCTGCCAGCTAAATCCACAAACATATCTACGCAAATATGTTAGAAGCTACTAATTACCCAACATGTTACCCCTTCTAGATAAAATATTTGCATTTTAGCAGAATCCTTCTAGAGACAATGCCCTAAGTCAAAAATATGGTGCTGATGGTAGGAATTTCATTTGCGCCTGTGGGCATTCCCCAATCAGGCCAGGCTGAGAGCCAGCTTCCCTGTCTAAGCTTAAGAACCAATTTTACTCGGAAGTGCAGTGCGTTTTTGTCAATTTTTTAAAAAAGCGTTTATGTAATACATATATTCATATATATAAGTGTGTGTGTGTGTGTGTGTGTGTGTGTGTGTGTGTGTGTGTATTTCTCCCGCCCCTCGGGTGGATAGCTTATTGATCCCAGCAGCCATTGAATTTTTATATGCCATATATGATTGTTCCTGTGATATAGTGAAATATTCAAGGCAAATTTGATCAGCATTTCTTAAAAAGGTCAAGTCCTTCTATACAACTGTAGTCTGAAGACATTCCGAGATGTTCCCTGCCTGTCCCAAAGGGAGTTGCACAGGTCTATGCAGCTAATGGAGTCACAGATTGGAGGCTGGCGAAGTAGCGAGCAAGGAGTTGAAGCAAACGCAGCTGGGCCTCGGTTGTTCTTCTGCCCCTGGGCTCTGTTGGAGACGCGCACCGTGTAATCCCACCGGCTCACTTCACCTGTGCAAATTCCTCAGGCACCACAATTCCATCCCAGAACTTTTAGGGTAACCCCCTCCCCCACCTCTTGGGATGTAAAGAATAGACTCAGATAACAGTAGTAGTGGGTCAGCTCCAGCCTAATTCAGTCCTGGCACGCGCTGAGCGCTGAACGTCTGGTGGTTTCACTGTCAACCTGAAAGGCAGATTGAGACAGATTTCAAAAAAGTGTTTCGTGGTGACCTGAAAGCTCATGTATTCAAAGACAGTCACAGAAAAGCAGACAGTGTCTATACCATTTTGTGTGAATTTGAAAAGTTTTTCTCTTAAATTGAGGGGAAAAACAGGAAGAAAAGAGAGACCAAATACAGGGCTATTTTCTTTGCTAGAATAGTGGGTTACTTCTTTCCCTCTGGAAAATGAGTAGGTTACTCTCTAGGTCTTTGTGTTGTGCTTCCCCAGCTTTGCTGTGTCTTGTCAGTTTCGCCCAGGCAGTATGATATTTGAAAATAAGAGGACTGGATTTTGAGTTGGCAAATATTCTAAAATATTAAAAGTTACATGCCCCAAATACCCAAATAATATTTAGTGGCCACCTCATTCTTAGTTTTCCCTTATAGAAATATAATTTCTTCCTAAATGGACATTTCTGGAAATAGGTATTTGACTTCCCCTACACACTGCCACTTAATAGCTAATTCGGGAAGGATTGCAGTTCCCTCTCCAGAGAATTCTTTTTAATCTCGAGTGAAGTTTCCAAATGTGAACCCCATTTCCTAAGATGTCTGATATTGAGCCCGCTGGGACCACTCTGGGCGTCATGGTGAATCCTCTGTACTGGGAATATTTAGGAGAGAGATCAGATCAGATTGGAGAATGTCTTCTGTCTGTTTGAAGTGTTGACTATTTGGGTTCTAAATGATCCAGAATTTTTAGTGGGATTTATATGTCAAGATTGATACAATGTGCAGAGTAGTAAAGTCACCACCCTGGTGTCACCAAACAAGTGAATAGTGGAACTCGGGTTTCAGCCAACAGCCTTTTGCTCCAGACCACCTGAACCTTCTGTCTCATGTTAGTAGTGCAGTTCGTAGCCACAGAGGGGATTTTGGGGTGGAATGTAAGAGCATGAGACTAAGACAGTAGGAAGGGGCTGAGTGACAAAGGGACTTGGGATTTAGACCATGGATTTTGGACATTCTCTTAAAAACACTACAGTGCCTCTCCTGCCCAGAACTGCTTTGGATCGTTTGCTGTTTGTTCTCTGTTCCTCCTCCACCCATATCTGATGAGAGCTTTCAGACTGTAAACTTGCAGTGACGCCATAGCTTATCAAACAACAAAACCTTTTCTTTTCCATGTATTTGATGATCTTCCTGGCTCCTTACCCTTCGCTGTGCCTCTCCCTGAGGGGTGTAGCCCCATTTCTATATCACATTTGGAAATCCATACCGAGCCAATTTACTTGACATGCACAGTTTGCTATCATCTGTCAAGTCTAACCACATTTGTCTCAAGAGAACAAGGTACAAGTTCCCTCTTTGCTGTCCTCCACTTCTAGATCTTTCCTAACTCCTACCTGAGTTCCCTTTCTCTTCTCACCTTTCCCAGCCTTATTCTACTATGGAACCAGGTCTAATGTTCCCAGACTTCCCGCCTTCTCTGGGGATGTACTCATGGTTCAAGTTAGAGACTAAATGTTGGGATAAAGGTAGGTGCTCTGTGGTGTGGGTCCAAAGGTCGCAGGGAGGGGTTAAAGAAAGTGTGTTCTACTCACTGCTCCACTAGTAACCAGCTGATAACCACAGGTAAGTTAGTTCAAATGGCTTGTCTTCCTGCCCCTCATCTGTGAAATGAAGCAGTCCACAGTAGATAGGAGCTGACTCCTGTTAGACTGGGTCTCAGACCCTTGTCTTCCATGTCTCTCCCCAGAAGGAAACTCTAGAGGACCAAGAGAAGAGTCCTAAAAGTGAGGGGCTTTACAGTTGGGGGTTTATATCACGGGCAGGTTAGGGATTGGAAGATGATCCTATTCACTCCAGAATATTATGCTAGTTTGAGTGCCAGGGCTTAGTTACCCATATGTGGTCACACAAGAATGATGACGGCCAGCACACTTGGGACTTGTTGCTAAGAGCAGCACTTGAATGCATAGGATTGTAATGGGAACGCCACCGATATATTTAGTTCAATAGATGGAAGCGGAGCAAGGTGGGATGTAGACCTGGGCTGCCGTACAGTGGTGATGTGCTTCCATGGTGGTGCTGGGACTTTGGGATTCTGGTCTGTGTTTCCAAAAATGCCTTCAGCTCCCATGCTGTCTCTGCAGAGGGACAGGAACTCCAGAGACCAGGAGGCGTCCACTGAGGAGACCGCCTTTCCTGCCATCATCCACAACAAATGCTTTAAGAGAAGATTTCTTTTGAGGAAATACACCAATTGGTCACGCTCACGCTGCACATGAAATCACTTAGAGAGCTTTAAAGAGTCCGGATATGCAGGCCTCGCCCCTAACTGATTAAATCTGAGTTTCTTGGGGGGGGGGCACGTAAGCAATAGTTTTTAGAGCTTTGCAGGTTATTCAACTATGCAGCCACAGGTGAGAACCTAGTTATAGACCTTGCTTTCCAAAGGGTGGGAGCCCTTTGGGGAGCTTGGTAAAGACACCATTACTGACTCAGAATCCCAAGATTCTGCATTTTAAATTCCCCAAGTGACCCTGACCACAGACACTAGCAAACAAAGAGATTAACTTTGGTGAAAACTATCTACTTTTGAGGACACAAACAATTGGTCAGTGATCATTCTTTTTTGAGATGGGTGTTTCTAGGCAGTGTTAGATCAAAGATCAAAGCTGATTTTCATCGTTGGGGGTTTTGGAGGGATCCTACCCCCCCACACCCACACACACACATGGGCTTCAAACAAATGGAGAAATAAAGGAGTCAAGGTAGAGCTGATATTAGGTTTGACCAGGACAGGCAAGTGTCCCATCACTATAGCCCAGGGTGAGGTATGTTTTCCCATGGGTCATGATAGGATCCTGCCCTGGCCCACCGGTGGGGCTGGCTGGAAGAGTCAGGAACGCTTGCCTCCCGAGGGCAACTCATACCCAGCCTGAGACACTGAGCTCAGCACGTTCAGTGGCTCTCCCTAAATTCAGGCAAAATGAGTCATTCAGCTGCCACACTGGCATGGGATGGGGAAGGCAGCGGTTTCCTAGAGAAATACTTTCTTTCTGGAAACCTGAAGTAGGGAACAGGTACTTCTGTCACTCCTCAGACAACCCTGCTACTTTCTGCCTCCCAGTCCCATGTGGTCCTCCCACAGTTTAGGTGCTCACTGGCCTCCTCTCTGGAATTCGCTCTCCGATTTTTCACGCAGGTCTGACCTTCTCTCCCGAGTATAAGGGTCCTAGAACCAGGCTGGGGTTGGAGGTTTGGACACTGAGCTGAGTTTTGGGTTGGGGTGATAATGGGTGATCCTCAATCTGTGGAGTAGCCAAACCTTTCCAGTAAGACTCCCCCCCCCCATCCCCCAACCCTGTTTAAATACCTAGGTTTTGTGACTGTTGTGACTGGACCGTGACGGGTGGAGTTGTATTTTACATTTGTCATTTTATTTAATCTCCCCAGCAACCCCGGATTTCTTCACATCGTTCTATTTCCATTTCTACAGCCCAGTCCACAGAGATGTGCAAAGGAATCTGCTCCAGGTTGTATTTCTAGAAGTGCCAGAACCAAGAATGCAGGCCCAGTTCTGGCCGAACGCGCAGTACCTAGTCCCCACCCTCGCTCATGTCCTGCTGCCCTGCGCAGAACAGAGAGCCCAGAGAGGGTTGTTTCCTCTTCACTAAAGATCCCGTAGGAAGTTCCACTCGGGGACGGTGTAGGGGGGTGACCGAGCACATCTGTTCCCTGCGCACCTCTCCAACCTCGTGCCTTTGTGCCTTTCACTGTCTGTAAACATCACACAATCACAGGCCTGGAAGCCGGGATGGCCTGAGCCAGATCGTCTGGCAGGGCGGCCTGCCCCCTGGCAGCCTAAAGCTAATTATCTTTATTTATTTGTTTTTGTTTTTTTTCAACTGAGACTACCGATCACTGACAGGTTCTGTGACTCGCTCAAGATGACACAGTGAGTAAGTCAGAGTGCAGGCACAGGTCCCCCGGACTTCTGGGGGTGATTTCAGCTCTCTCCAAACACAGAGCCAAAGAGACCATCCGCTAAGGCAAGGCAGGGAGAGAACTTGCCCAGGGCCCTTCAAGCGGAGCCAAGTCAGAACTGGAAAGCGGCTTCCCCACCTAACTCTGAAGGCCAGGGCAGCGGAAGCTGCTGACCTGGACTTCCCACATTATACCCCGCCCCCCCCCCCGCCCCCCCATGCCTGTCTTCCTAATCCTCCTTATTGATGTGAACAGCCCTTTCCCCACAGGCCTGAGCAAGGCGTGCAGAGGAAGGACCTAGGAACGATGCCTGTTCCATGGCCAACGGGCATTAAGAAGGTTTAGGGTGAACTGACAGCGCGTAAGGCGGTGGACCAGGAGCCTCTGCGCCGCCACCATGTTTCCCATTTGCACCGATCCTGCAGCTCGGCCTGGAATGAGCACATTTTAGACAAACACGCAGGAAATCATCTTGTCATTGGTACTACTAGTGTCAGACATTGGTGGATTTGGACACATGCTCTCAATTTAGCACAGTGAGGAGACTGGAGCTAGAAACAGAGGGATGTGGGAGGGGTGACAGACCCCGGGAAACACGAGCTCAGAGCCAGCTCACCCGTCAGGTCCTCACGCCCTTTCTCTTCCCTGCTTTATAAGTTCTCAACCTTTTTACAGTATTGGTATAGTTGTTGTAGGTTTCTCTGTTTTCATCCATTCTGTTTTTAATTTTTCTGTTCTTTGCTCGTTTCTTCATATATCCATTCAGCCTAAACTTGTTGGGTAACTGCTGGAATACCTAATAATTGTGTAGACTTATGTCCCCAAAATAGACTCTTGGTCTTCTCTATCCATAGTCAGTCTTATGCACCTCAGCACACAGATGCTACATTTTCCTTTTATTCAGGCCAAAAAACTTCGATTGCCCTCGACTCCTCTTTCTATCACACACCATATCGAATCCATTTGCAAATCTTGCAGGATCCATTTTTTAAATGTCCAATCAGTTTTTAGTACCTTTTAATCATCATGTTGGTTCAAGTCTCTGAGCTGGATTATTAAACTAGATATCAAACTGGTTTTCCTGTTGCTTTCCTGTCCTCTGCGGACTGTATTTAACACAACAGCCTGTCCTGTTGGAACTGTTCTGATCATGTCACCCTTTTGCTCCAGACTCTTCTGTTGTAATTCCCCATCTTACTCAGAGTGAAAGCTTCAGTCTTAAAATGGTTTATAAGACCCTGACCTCTCTCCTCCCTCTCTGAGCTCATCACTCTGCTCCCTCTGCAATGGCTTTTTTGCTGGTCCTTTCCACATTTCCACCCCAGAGCCTTTGCATGTGCTTTTAGCTTGCCTCCACATCAAACTACTGGCATTTTTCTCAGGTTTTGAATACCTGTCCTGTTCCTATTGCTGCTTGTCTTCCTCTTTCTAGGAAGCTCAACTGTCTTTGGTCCAATGAAGCAGTAGGTTGGCAGTGTATAGTAGGTCGCAAAGTCTACTTTAGGGGGTTGGTTTGGTTTTAGGCTTCCTCCCAACCCACTGCTGCTTTCAGGGGCACCCGGATGTACTCAGTGATTACACTGCTGCTACTCTCCTCCCCATCTCTGCCCCTACCCAGCTGACTGGAATGTAAGGAGGAGATAAAGATGAAAATCTCTTAAGCTTCTGGTTCTACAGAGCACAGAGCGTTTAGGTGGCTTTTTACTCCCGTCTTGTTTATATTTCCACCTAGGATTTCTTTTTTAAAAATAAATGAGGGAGAAATGTTAACACATGCATGATATCATAGTAACATTAATGGAACTTCGAGTGAAAGGAAAAAAAAGCATTACTTGTAAATCACACTGCATTTACCCGCATTTTCTTTCTACTCTGGTCCCTAATCATACAAAATTCATTGTGGTTGAAGTCTATATTTTCATGGTTTTATACAGCCTCTATAGTTACTATTTTTAATGACTGCATACTACAGCATTTTCTTGATCATAAGATGCTACTGATTTTAAGACATACCATTACCTTCATAACAGCTCTTTCCAAGAGAAAAAGAAATATTACCACTTTAAATGTGTACTTTGAATGCACGATGCAGTCTAATTCTAGACATGTTGAAAATTTACCAAAAAAGATGTCTTAAAATTGAGAAAAGTAAAACAGTTTACAGTATGCATATTTATTTTACATTTACGTTTACTTTACATTTATATTTGCATAGTTTACTATAAACAACTCTGCTGTGAAAGTCTTTGCACCTATAGCTTGTATCTTTTGGGTTGTCTCCTTGGCATAAACTCACAGGAGTATAAACAAGCATCTTTATGATTTTGAAGCATGTTGCCATGATGTTATTCAACAGGGCTAAAAATTTTATCCTGTTATGCAAAATGTACTTGAGTATCTGCGCTTAATTGCAACTCTGCCAGCATTAAGTTTTATCACTTTTTTTTCTAATTTAAATACATAGATAGTTTATTCGCATTGTTATGATTGTTTGGGAGGTGGTGAAAGATATGCATTAGTAACAAATTTAATGTTATATTTCAACTGCTAGTAAAAGGTGTTGATATTGACAAGGTGTGTGAGATTATCTGATAGATGACAAAGACTGAAATTAGTTCTTTAAAGTTCCTACCTTTGGCTGGCATGGAGGAGACTATTCAATGAATAGAATTATTGAAAAAGAAAATCAATGTTTGTTTCTGAGAACAAATCTAATTAGACTTTTGCCATTTCCCAAGGACCTTTAAAAGGAGGCAGGCACTACAGTTTAACCTTGGAATTTTCAAGAATTTCTTTTGGGATCTTTGATACTGCTTGTTTCTGTTACAAAATATGTAAGGAGGGATTTACTTTAATCATTTTGATCATATGCTAATCATAGCAACAGACATTTATATATAGCATTTATCATTTCCTGGACAAAGTTGCAGTCACTTTGTATAATCATTGAATTCTTACAATGACTGCATGAGATAGGTATTATTATTATTATTCCCATTGATAGATGAGAAAATTGAGACACAGACAAGTTAATGTATCTAGTAAGTTAAAACACTGAGATATCAAACCAAGAAGTCTGGTTTCAAGACTGTTTTGTTAAAGTATTTTTCTTCCTTTCTTTCTTTCCTTCTTTCTCTCTCTCTTTCTTTCTTTCTTTTGTTCTTTCTTTATTATGAGTGTAACACACTCTGGTGTAGATAGGAGGCTGGAGAGGTAGATGGAAATGCTAGATCCTGGAGGTCTTTCTACCCTATGTTAAGGGGCTTGCTTCCCATGTCTAGGATGAGAGGTTGAGATGAATTATCTTTCCAAATGAAAGCACATTTTCCAGGAACATATGCCTTTTGACTCAAGTTCAGAGCTGAACACCCCTGTAATATCTTTTGCCCTTGGAGATGGCCCTTCAATTATATCTTCTTCTTGTACCCTGAATCTTCCCCTCCTATGTTATCAATGGGTGTCTTGCATATAAAAGATGTTTAAAATATTTGCTATAATTAATGCAAATGTTCCAAATGCTGCAACATCTTGGATGTTTCTAGAACATTTTATTTCTCCACTGGACAGAATGGTAAACTTTGAACAAAGGTAGGTCTTATTGTTATCGGGACAAACAAATCATTTAAACTAGCTAATTTAACTACAACTATTCCGTTGCTCTTTAAAACTTATTTTATGCTGTTCCTTGCGCTTTCAAGTTGCATGCAAATATCTCCTCCGTGTTTGGTTGTCTAGAGTTAGCCAGATGTTTTATTTATATGAAATTGTATTCTTATTTGGAAGATAATGTATCCTAGTGAATAAAGAGCACAGGTTTTGGGTCAGAAAGACCTGCCTAGAATCCTAGTTCTTGTATCTTTATCTTTCACCCTGTGACCTTAGACAAGTTATCCAATTTCCTCAGGTATGAAATGAGGATGAGGATGCCATCCTATCTCCTAAGTTTGCTGTAAATATTAAACAAAACCAATGAGCTAATTATTATAAAACACACAGGCAGTACATGGCACATACTACGTGTCCAACATATTAGCTAATAATATCTGTATAATAACATTTTAATACAGTGTAATAAACATTCAGGTAAAATCCAAACTCAGAACTCTTCTGGGAAGAGTTTCATTGTTTTCCTGTTTTGCTTCCTGTCAGTAACTGCTGGCCTCTCTAGCTGTTGAATTTCTTCTCTCTAAAAATTTCCTCTAAAGAGAAGAACAAGTTAAAATTTATTTTGTTTGTAGCATTAAAAAAAATAATGTCACAGTTTTTTGGTTTGTTATTTTTTGGTGAGCATTAGAGACATTTCTCATTTCTCCCTCCTCCCTCCCCGATCTGGGTTTAGGATTTGCTATTTCTTTTAAGTAGTTTTTGGGGTTGTACAAAGGAATTGTAAAAGCAGCGGGCGTATTTCCAAGGAGTGACATTTTCACACTTCATGTTGAAAACCGATCCAAATAGAGAATTCACTTCTCCGTAAGAGTGGGACCTCTTCCTGGGATCATCAGGAAGGACCACTCAGTAGGCGAGACAGATGGTGCAGGTGTGAGCTCCGGAATGTGGCCATGGCCTTGGTGTTGGCTCATGTCTGAACGTCCTCCAATACCAAATTCAAGGTACCACTCACAGAATATCAAATACCTGAACATTATCCCTGCTTCTTTCAACTAGTCTCAAGAGCATCCGTATGTTCAGGGAGCTGGGAACGGGCACCTGGAGTCCAGCCAGTGGTTGCAGGTGTTTAGTGGAAAGCAATAAGAGTTAGGGGGCTAGTGGAGATAAGTCACTGATGGACTGTTAACTGAGCAGGACCCTTCTTCCCCTGAGGCTTTATCTTGATGGTGGCTTTCATGGGACGGATGCAGTGATGCAGGTGCCAACACAGAAATGACTCCATCGCTGCCCAGTCCAGGGGAAGCAAGAGCCCAGCATAACAGAGCAGATAACCTGGCTGCTGCTGTTTGCAAGATTCTACCGGGGATGTAGAATGTAGCAGTCCCAGCCTGCGGGCGTTGCTCTGACATCTGCTTGCTGTGATGGAGAGAGATTTGGGACAGTGGCTGCCAGATAACAAGAGTTCAGAACACACTAGCTCAAATGTAACTAGCCCTGGTGGTGTCCTGGCACTAACAGAAAAGCAGACCATGGCTCCATTGCCAATGGTCGCGGGGCCGGGGAACATCTCCAGAACATTTGGCCTGGTACCGCTTACCCTGTGTGCTTGTCTTTCTGCCATCCCTACTCTGAGTCAGCTGACAATGTGCTACGCAGAGAAATAGGCGCCCCTTTCTTACTCCACCCAGGTAGCGCTCTGGTTGCTTTCATCGGAATAGGGTTATGTGCTCACTGTCTCGGACTTGGTGGTTGCAGCGAGAAAGGACTGACCATGTCCGTTTACATCTCAGCCAAAGCAACGTCAAGAGTGGGCAGCAGGACAGGTCATTGGAACACCAGTTGCAAAGGGACCTTAAAACAGCACTGGGGGACAAAGGAAGACATTGTCAAATTAAGCAGAACTCTCTTCAAGGTGACAGTGACAAGGTTGGAAGGAATGCCGTGACTGTGCTGCTTGGCGCGGGGGGGGGGGCAGGGCGGAGTGCCTGCCCATCTCAAGAGGCACAAAGAACAACCTGGCATGTTTCCTGCCCTGCCTCTGAGGATGGAAGCGGATAACTGGTTTGCTGAGTCGGATGTGGAAGCGTGGGCCTGAGCTGAATCACAAGGAACATTACAGAGAAAATTGAGTGCTGCCACCTCCTGTGCCCTCCTTCTCTGAAGCCCCCAGCCGCTCTTTTAAGTAAATGTTTAACTGTTTCAACACCTTTCTGTAAAAGTGACACACATTGTAAGTCTGCTTGCGAGCCCCATTTGACTTGGTCCAGCCTGTACCCTGGCACTGGCGGTAGGACCCACTTACTCTTTCCTTGCTGGCTGCCTCCTCCGGACGCTGCTCACTCACCTGCCAGCTTCTCTGTATCCTCCAAAGTGCAAAGAAACGTGCATGCCTGGTTTTGTCCAGGGTTTTCCAAACGTGTCACAGAATCTCTTCTTTCCATGACCACCACGGCTGTTTAGTCTTTGGTGTACCAGGAAGGGTCTGGTCTAGCTGTTTTGTCTGGTGCTCCTTAATTCTCAGAGCCAACGGGCTATGTCGTTTGTTTATTTTTTTGACAAGGACTTTTTGAACACTTGCTATATGTCAGCCACTGCTGTGTGATCTACCATCGCAGATTAATGGGCTGCTGAATAATTTCATCACCTTTCTTCAATTCATACTCCAGAAAACTTGTTTATGCTGATTTTTAAAGTTTGTATAAATGGCATCAGCATTCTCTCTCAGGCACTCAAGACTAAAGCTTCCAGTTATCACCAATGCCTTCATTTTTTTGCATGTCATTTACTTTAGTAATTAATTTTTTTGTGTGTGTGTGTGACAGAGACAGAGAGAGGGACAGATAGCGACAGACAGAAAGGAAGGGAGAGAGATGAGAAGAATCAATTCTTCACTGCGGCATCTTAGTTGTTCATTGATTGCTTTCTCATATGTGCCTTGACTGGGGGGCTAGAGCAGACCAAGGGACCCCTTGATCAAGCCAGCAACCTTGGGCTCAAGCTGGTGAACTTTGCTCAAACCAGATGAGCCTGCACTCAAGTTAGCAACCTCAAGGTTTCGAACCTGGGTTCTCCGCATCCCAGTCCGATGCTCTATGTACTGTGCCACCGCCTGGTCAGACTTTTGTTGTTTTTATATAAATGTTATACATTTGTTGTAGAAACATTGAAACACACATTAGCTAAAAATTGGAAAAATAAATTGGTTGCCATTTTGAATCGGTTGCCAAGTTCTGAAGTTTGGGTATTTCCATGTTATTTTGTCTGAGGCTCCTTGTCCTGTCCCCATGGCCACTATTCAACAATCACTGGATGAGCTTGAGTTCTCACAGCTGAACAGCAGGTGCCTCCAGCTGTCCACATTCCAGTGTCTGTGGGGCCCACTTCCATGAGAGTATACCATGGTCTGCGGAAGACTAGGTGATCAAGAATGAAAGTGGGGTTCCTACATTTTTATCAACAAAGTGTTAATAATACTACCTTTGTGTCTCTGGCGGTTAAAACAGGGTTTACTTTAATCTTGTTAATCAACTTAAAGGTTCTCATGAACATGAACTTGCTATAAGTTGTTGAAAATCTCTAGAAGAAAATACCTAAGAGACAAATAAACTCTTTATTTCTTTATGTCCTTAAATTTTTTGGTTGTTTTCATATAAATATGATACATGCTCCTCCTTGTGTTGACATATCAGATACATACATGTATTCATACATGTTACTTCTATTACAGACACCGTGAGATGGAGAGCTTCTATAGAGGACCTACTATGTGTTATGCATTTTGAATGTATTATCTTTTTTTTAAATGTGGTCTTTACCACACTAATAGTTATATCATTTAGCTCTCTTTTTAGAGGATGCATGGGCGCAAAGAGTTTCGATGATGCGCCCAAGGTCACCATTTTGAAACCAGGTCTGATGTTGTGACGTCTCCCTTCTCGGGGGGTTTCGGATAATCAGGAGATGCAAGGGTTGCTGCCTGGCTTAATCTCTCCCTGACTGAGATTTGCTTCCTACCCCCTTTTCCGGTGAGATTCGTTTATAGGCCCTGTCCCTTTAAATACACTCAAATCTTTGAAAAAAGAAGAGGCTGGGTCTCCTGATTTTTTCTAAGTGTTGTTTTGTGGATGAAAATATTTGGCTTAAGAAAAACTGAAGGGCAAAAAAGAAAAATTCTTAGTGGCTCTTTTCAGCTATCGACGGGCCTCATTATCTCTTCCTGCACAAAAGCTGATTTTAAGTTGCCTGCATGATGTATCATCTTATAAGGAGTCAGCTGCGAAATGGGTGAGCCCGTGCTGTTCCAGGCAGTAGGGTGGGCTGGTCAGCCTGGATAAATAACACACCTGGGGAAAATACGTGCTGTAGAACCTTACCCACAAATTTTAACAGGAGCTGGGAGAAGTTGACTGGGTTGTGCTGGCCGCACACAGCACCTTGCCCCATGCCTACTGCATTTCCTAACTCACTTACTCTAGTCTGGGACGTGGGCTACAGGAACAAGTATGGGGGCTGTCTGGGTAGCTCTGTTGGTTAGAACGTTGCCCCGATACGCCAAGGTTAAGGGTTTGATCCCCGCTCAGGGCACATACAAGAAGCAAGCAATGAATACACCACTAAGTGGAACAACAAATTGATGCTTCTATCTCTTTCTCTCTCTCTTTTGTCCTTTCTCTAAAACCAATCAATAAATTATTTTAAAATTGAAAAATATATATGACATAGGCTTTGCCCTTTTCGTAGAAAGCACATTCTCACGGACATATCCCATTGCGTGTCAATCCAATCTGCCTGAAACAATGCGTGCTCAATAAATGTTTCTTACGAGAATTCAGTGTGGATGCATGCCCGCTCTGGCCATCTTGGTCAGCCCCCGCCTGAACCTGCAGCAGGGGTGGGTGAGGGAGAGCCACGATGCTCACGTGGTGTTATTTCATTGAGTCACCCTGTCAAACCTTCCTGGGTTTGTTGGGAAGCTTGGACATTTATGTCTCCTTTATCTTGCATATTAAATGTAGCATTATTTTAAAGCTGCATGTAACCCCTTTAAGAAGATAGCACACCCCCATTGATAAAAAAGGCAAACTCAAGTTCTATGAGATTAAGTCACCGGTCATTAACAAAGGCAAGGTTCATGACTAGGATTGTCTGGTTCCTAAGACAATTTTTTTCTCTCTCAAGAAGGACCCCAGTACATTAAAAAAAAATCATTCAATGAGGCCAACAAGCCACTCCTTCAATCAGTGAAAGTCAGGTAGGGGCTGCTGACACCGATCAGATAGCAGCATCCTCCCTGTCCCAGGCCCTCTGTGTGTGGCTCTCTGTGGCTTTGTGACGCAGGAGCTGACACGATGCTGGTGTAATCACAGGAGGGTCTGAAGCCATTTGTTTATTTATAGCCTGGGCACATCCTGAGGAGCCAGCGCCTCCAGGGAGGAGAGCCAGGGAGGTGAGTCTCCTTGTCTTTGGCTCTGAGATTTGCTGCGAACAGAAGGGACATTGTGAGTGTTCTGTAATGGTGACTGGGATTCGTTCCTCTCACTGGACCTCTGGGTTGAAGATCGTGATTCAGAGCCATTCTGTTGGTTACAAAGAGTAAGGGGTGGCATGCTTGTAAGCACGAGTACCAAGCACCCTGACTTTCCTGTGTCATTTCTGCCCTTTGCATACTTTGTATTTTCTCCTCTGTCACTCAGAAAAAAATGCTTTGCTTCTCTGCTTTCAGCACCTTGCCTCGGTCAGGATAAGAGTGTTAATTACGGCAGGGGAATGAAAGATTAGTGTTCTGGTGTTTACGTCTCTCCCCTCTGCACTCTGCTTCCTGTCCGACAGTGGACAGGATGGCCTCTTCCAGAGGGGCATGCACGCCCTATGGACTGCTGGAAGGTTTTGAGGGCGACACAGAAGAGGTGGCGCACACAAGGCAAGGGAGTGGTTGCAGAAGATTCTAGGACTGTTTGTTTTCACCGTTGTGTAGCTGTCAGTTGGGGTCTATCTTCCGCCTCTCGTTTCTCACTGATAATACTACCCACTTCTTAGTATTTGATGTTCCTGCCCTACTCTTTGTTGCCCAAATCCTCCAAAGACCTTTTTAGAAAGTCCTAACCCCTAATTTCTTCGGCTCAACTTTTATAACCAGGGCATGGTTTCGGAGGCGTGCATAAAATCCCACCACCCTGTCCAGCTTTTCCTAAATCCTTACGAAAATCATGTGAAATAATGCTGTTGTTTTAGGGGAAGCATGTCATTTGTTTTACCGGTCTGTAGTTGATTAATTTGCAAATGATATTCCCAATAAAGTGCTTAGAAGTAGATAATTACAACTATATTAACAGTTCCCGGGGAAGCAGATGGTATTCTGAGGAGCTGCCATGTAGCATTAGTGCTGATGCTCCACTGTAATGTACCCGCTACCCCAGAAAACCACAAGCAACCCGCGCAAATCCTGCTGATATTCCAGATTGGGAGGAAATTGTGCTTTTGCCTCCCATCCCATTCTTACCGGAATTTTTATGTGTGTCTTCTTGAATGCTATGCTGCTCAGTGAACTGGTACGTTTTTCGTTGGAGTCCCATAACTCTCCAGCTCTGTAATTCTGAATTAGCCCCATATTAAGCCTGTACGAAGCAAGTTTCTAAACTATTCATCAGTGTTCCTCCTAACGTGCCAGATATTTTAAAGCATAGATTATCTCGGTACAAACATATAATTTCAATTTCCTAAATTACCTGAGCCAACATGCCATGTTAGATAATCAATGAAGAATGTTTGGATGCAGAGGAATCTCTTGCTTTGCCTTTTTCTTTCTGTGTCACATACACACATGCACGCACACACATTCACGTGCACACATGCCTGTATGTGCGCGGGCACACACACATATTCTCTTGTCTTGTTAGCATCATATTTTATTAAGCTGCCTGATACAAAGCCACCGTTTCCAGCTTTGTGTTCTCAAGAGTAAGGTCACATGTCATGTATTCCTGTCTGTCCCTCTATGTAGGCTAAAGTTATATGTGTTAACACACAAGAGGACACAACACAACACACACTCATTTGCTCTCTGGTCTGGTGAAGATGACACCGCTGTGAGAAGAGTCTGTGGATCCCCAAGAGCAGCATGCAGGAGTAACAGGGGTTCTCCTTGGTGACCACTGCTAGGTCTTTGAACTAAGCCAGGCTAGCTGTAGGCCACCAGGCATGTCACACCTGGGGTCTCCCTTCAATTGCTGTTTTCTGAGTCATTGCTGGCCTGGAGAGGCTATGACAGGCCATTTGCAGTTGACCTGGAATGACCACTCCTTCTTGCCCAATGTCATAGCCATTGCTGCTAAGAGAGTAGAAAAACAGCACTGTTTCCTCCGCTGCCCTAGGGTGGGAACGGACGAGGAGACTATGTGTGGGCTGCGGAGTGCTTGGTGCTTGTTTAAAGCTGTCTCAGAGCATATGCTCACTGGCTTCTCCAGACACAGCCCCGTGGTTATTGCTGGGAGCTTACACGTTAGGGGCCTTAGTCTGATATGCAAGTAGTCTCTAGGGCTCCCACGAAGTTGCCCAATTAACACCATAAGCCTTTTTTACTGCTGATGTACATGAGAAGCTTTTCGTTTTAGCTGCCATTTTTATTTTAAGAGTGTACCATGCACTGTGAGAAATAATTTGAATACATCATTCCACTTAATTCTCACAATATTCTATAAAATAGAGAATAGCTGCATTTCATTAACGAAGAAATAGACTTGGGAGGGTTACATCACTTGTCCAAGATTATTTAGTCCAAGAGCTAATAAGTGTCAGAGTTGAGATGGAAACTCTAATCGGCTGGCTGTCAAAGCCTGGGCTCTTAACCATGACATTACTTGGCATTCAGTTATTCTATGAAGTCAATTCAATGGACATCACCTAGAATGCTTCCATAGTTCTGTGCAGGTGCATATAGGCAAATGAGGCACATCCCTGATTTTTCATACGGTGTGCTCAGGCTCAAGGACGTAGAGCATGGGAAGGGCATGGCGGAATGGGAGGTTGGAGATGGATTGGAAAAGGCTGCTAGTCCTCTGAAGGAGTTGGATAGGCTGCGGGGAAGCCACGGGTGCTCAGGAAAGTGAGTCACATGATCAGATGAGGATTTTAGAAGCGGTTGAAGGAGGATGCTCCAGGGACATGTGGGGCAGCAGATAAGCAGTCAGGTGGGGAGGCTTTTGGAATAACCCGGTTGAGGAGTGTTCAAGCTCAGGCAGGCATGGGTGAGGGAGCAGCAGGAAGTAGCTTCAGAGAGGTGGCCCCTGTCAGGGCAAGAGTAACAGTAGCCACTATTTATTATCCTAGGACTCTACACCTGTCATTATTTTAAGCATTTTTTAAAAAAGTGTGCCATCTCATTTAATCCTTACATCCTCCCTCTGAAATAAGTGGCATTTCCCCCATGTAACAGATGAGGAGATGGAAAGACAGAGTGTCTGAGGCAACAGTGGTTGTAAGTGACTGAGTTAAATTCCATCTCAGACCTTTTCACCCCAAGTCTTGATATCTGGCTGGCATGATGGAAGTCCTTGGACCCAGGTGGTGTGTCAGAGTCCAACTCATCTTTTCCTAGATATACGAACCATGCAGGCACCTAGGGACATAAACACTTGTCTACCTAGGCCAAAGGGTGTCTAGGGTAACTGGGAAGGGAATTGGCATTAACAAGGAGGATGATTCTGTTTCTCCTCTGTTGGGTGTTCAAGGCTGTACTGAGGGGAGGAACATTCAGCTTTCTATTTACCTCACACAGGTAAGAATTACCTTTCATATTGGTGTCTCTTTTGAAATGGAGATCAGACGACCTGGGTTTAGGACTGTCTCTGTAATTTATAAAAGCATTTTTTTTGGGGGGGGCTATGACTTACAGTCTAAGTTTTAGGCTTCTCATAGTGAAGGTGAGGATGGTAATATTCATTCATCTGGTCACGCTTTCAAGAAAGGGACACTGTGCACCCGCTAGAAGTCATGCACATACTAAGGGGGTGGGGGGGGGACCCGAGACATGAATGCATCATGGCGCATGCTCCTAAAGAGTTGAGTTTAGTGGCTGATATATAAAGTAAGTAAATAACTAATTGCAATTCAAAGAATCAAGGAGATAATATTCATTACAGCTTTAAAAACTCCAAAGTGCTTTAAAATGGTGTGCTATGATATTGTTGTTAATTATACTGGGGAGAGAGGGAGGAGAAAGTCAGAAAATGCCAGAGAAATCTAGGTTGGAGTTGAGCTCCCTGCATCTCCAAGGCTCCCACTGGGAGAGGTTCCAAGAGAGAGGCCCTCCAAGGAGGGTGCCATGGCTTCCACCTGCTGTTGACCTTTGTGAAGAGTGCTTACACGAACACACTTCATTTTCAAAAGTTTAAAAAATACGCACTTGGAATTGGAGATGATCAAGCACAAACCCCAGGCCATCAGCGTGTGGGAAAATTGTGCTGATCTGGGATTACATGGGGCCACGTGCCCTGCTGTGGGACGTCAGCACAGTCCAAGAGGCGCAGGGTCTACGTGGTCAGTCTGTGATGCAACGTGCTTTCACAGCGTGAATCAATTCCCTCTAGGAAAAGAAAAGAAAGAAAAGGAAAACAAACAAACAGCATTCTGATTAACTTGATACACCACTGTTGAAATTCCTGATTTTGCAATATTTAAGCAGTTTTCAGCAAAGGCGGTGAACAAGGATAAGCAGAGAGTAAAAAGCCACATGCATTTACAGGTCAAGCCCTCTCCTTTTTGAATGATGACTTTTGAATTTCTAAATTGGGCGAAGGGGTAATTATCAGGAATATCTTTGATAAAAGGTTGTATGATCATGATTTCATGAAAACAACTTTCTATTTATAAGTCCTTTGTATTTTTGGAAGCACTTAATATCAATTATCTAATTTAATTTTTCATGCCAAGTCTGTAAAGTAGATGGAACACTTGTTCTTATGTCATAAGACAGAGAATTTGTGGCCTGTCAAAGGCTCTTACAGTTACACCTAAGACAAAGGGGAGAAGGGAGGGGGGAAGAAAATGGATGTTTATTAAGCAGCTACTATGTGCTAGGTATTTAATACACAATGGAATTTAATTTGTCATATAATACTAGATGAGGGATGAGTATTTTTATTGTCATGTTACAGATGGTTAAAAATTTCATAATTAGAGGTTCAGTTGGGATTTGAATCCCAGATCTCCTTGATTCCAAATCTATAGTCTTTTTCTACATTTTCAACATTCTCTGATTATATGCTCTTATCAGTAGCCCGTTTTGAACATTCACCTCCAAAGTATATGTATTTATTTATATGCAAAGTTATTTGCAGGTACTATTGTACTACTAGTTCATAAATATCATAACACAATAAATTAAATATGAAAAGGCATAAGTATGAATAGAAGACATAGTATTTTCTTTCTATACCCCCATTATGAAGACTTGCCATCTAGACTGTGCTCCTTTCTTGGCAAGCTAGGAGCATAATGTTTATTCTTATGGCTTATTTTCTTAGAAGAATGCACTAGACAGCATAGG
Source organism: Rhynchonycteris naso (assembly GCA_037038555.1). Taxonomy (NCBI): domain Eukaryota; kingdom Metazoa; phylum Chordata; class Mammalia; order Chiroptera; family Emballonuridae; genus Rhynchonycteris; species Rhynchonycteris naso. The sequence goes on from CM072996.1 coordinate 302,074,539, forward strand.
GCTATTTTAGGGCAGGGTTTCTAGCAGTGGCACAATGGCATTTTGGACCAGATAGTTTTAGGTGGGAAGGGCTGTGCATCTTTGGATTTTTAAAGGCATCCCTAGCCTTTCTCCACTAGATGCCAATAACATCTCCTGCCCATTGTGACAACCAAAACTGTTTCCAGACTTTGCCAAATGTCTTTTGTTGGGGGAAGGGGAGCAAAATCATCCCTAGTTGAGTAGTACTGCTTTGGAGTAATCAATAGGAATGTTTCCCTTGCTAATGCCCAAAGAAGAAGACATCAGGAAGCACCCATGTGGGAGACATATTGTCTTGCCAATTGAAACTCATACAGAGAATGCTTGGGCTGGGTTCCAACCTATATCTGGGAACTTCTGAGGCTGGGAAACCAGAATCGGTACCCTGCTATTCAGGGATGCTATCAGCCTTTGGATGGCTCCCGTCCCCATGCAAATTCTGTCCAACTTTAACCTCTTCCACTTCACTGTCAATGGACTTAGATAAAGCCCAGTGTGGAAGACCATCGTGGTCCAGTGTGGGTATGGTATGGCATGCTCAGATCTGTGTTCTGCCATTATTATCTGTGGACTTGAACAGTTAGTTTCCTCTACCCTCCTAAGCTGCTCTTTCCTCATCATGATAAAGATATATCAGGGAGGAGGTCACTTGCATCATAATATGTAGCCCAGTGACAGTGACTGGCTCTTAAAAAACAACAGTAGCTATTACTTTGATTATGATGATGATACTCTTATAAAACACGCGTATGAAAGACTTTGCTCAGCACATGGTAAGTACTCAATGAATGACTCATAGTATCACAACGTTGAATGTAAATATATGTATTTCTCAGTTTAATGACTTTGATTACAGATTCTGTGGCATAGAGATCAGACCTGTCTTTTCATCATTTGATTCCCTTTGCTTAGTTCAGTCTGGCCTGTCATAGGTAGTCAATAATTGTTTGTGGTGAATCCTTGAGTGTAAGTGTTCTTTTATTGTAAGCTATCAAAAACTGTGACCACTACCTCTTCTGATCTGTGTTAATATCACACATAATGGCCTTGGTGAGGTAATGTTTCCGGAAGGACTCCAGCCCGCCTCATTCTGCGCAGCATAATGTGAATGAAGATATTTGGCTTTACCTTGGAAGGAAGGAAGAAGGGAACACAGCTCACACTTTTCTTTCTTTCTGATTATCTGAAGCTCAAGGAAAAGGAATTCTTTATAAGTCGATCTTTATAGTCAACGGGAAGGCAAAACCTTAGTTGTCTGAATTGTCTAATTGTTTCCTTGGATTTGACCAAGATGCTTGCTGTCCTGGTATCTTCCTGAATTCCATTTTGTAATGCAAGCTTGCTTATCTGGTTTCCGGTTTTTAATTTATTCTTTGTTTCCTCTGGCTAGTTTTAGAAAAATTAAAAATGTTTTGTGGCTTTACAAAAAGAAAAGATAACTTATGAGGTTGAGGAACTTTCTTTTTTATTGGGAATACATCAAAAGTCATCAATAATTCAGACATAACAACAGTTGATAAATTTAGAAGAAAATTGATTACAGCAGCAATAGCTGATTTAAACTTGTGCCTGGTTGCATCATCACTCAAACAAACACAGGAGCTACATCAGTTTTAATTTCTGTCTTGTTTAAAAATGAGCAAGTTTCTTTTCAGCAAATGGCTGTTGATGATCTGCAACTTTCCATTAAAAAAAGGGTGAAAATTTTCCACTATTATTCGACTTGTTGATGTTGTATGTTCTTCAAATTTCAGCACCTCAAACCTGTAATTTTCAGAATATGTTTTATAAAAGCGGAATTAGCAGTGTGGGCTGGCTCTTGTGTTTGTATGGGCTTTGGGAGTGTGTGTAGAGAGTTGCATACATAAGTATGCATGTGGTTTCTGTCGTTTAACCTAAGAGACATGCAATTGGAATGTTCCTTTTGTTCAAAAAGCAGGTATTCAGAATACACATTGCCTCTTCCCTTTGTTGAGCAGCCTCTCGTTAGGTATTAATAGAGTGAGTGAATAGAGGCTTCCATTTTGCCTTGTCTAGTGCCACTCAAAGACTGATTTTATGCTAAATTATATGTAATTGCCTAGCTACATCCAAATATTTAAAAAAATAAAATCAAGAGCAAGGGTAGCCAGCCCAATTATTCCCACTGTGTCTAGGAAAGGACCTTGAGATTCAAAGGAAGTAAACGGGAGAGACTGGGGGTGTCGAGTGTCTCCCCCCTTCCCAGTTGGGATAATATGTGAAAAATGCCGAAAAGTTTCTTAAAAGTCAAGAGGAAATATTTGAGTGTTAGCTAAAGTTCCACTACCTAATAGCAATCACTGTTAGCCATTCTATAAAGTCTCAGCCTTTTATCTTGTGGGCAGGCTCGAATGAAAGCTGGGGTCCTACTGCGTGCATTTGTGTCTCCTGATTTTTCTTTTGTGTCAGGATAGTCACATTTTGGGGTCCTTGACAGTTTATAACAGTTTAATGACATCATCGGTGAGTAAACCATCGTAGACTTAGCTGTTCCTCTGTTATTAGGTTGTTTCCATTTTCTTTGTTACACAAAGTTGAGGACTTCTAATTAGGCGAGAGTGCTCTGGCCCAGATATTTATTCCCTTTCTCACACTTTTGCGATTTGTTTACACCTCCTTCTGTGGTATCTGACCTTTGCTTTTTCACTAAGCCAAATGGCCTGGTGCACTTGACCCTCTACCTTTTTATTAAAAATGTCACATCTTCACCAGGGACTGGTCTCAGGCATAAAGGGCCCAGCGGTTTACTGCAGTTGACCTGTAAGTCATGACCCCGGGATGGAAGCATTATCACCCTGAGCCCAGAGAATGGAGCTGTGTAGCTGCCTTTAGCCAAAAGAAGAACTTCGCTGTACTTGGTCTTGCCTTTTAAGGCTGAATTTTAATAATTCAAAGGTTTGCTTCCCCTCAACCTTACCTTAAATCTTAACTTGTCAGAAGTTTCTTATGTTCAGCGATATGTTGCTTTTACTTAACATGGGTCACTTTATAGAGAAAATGTGTGGTTTATTAACCATCGTAATGGGCTTTCCAATATGAATCTGCAGTGAAATGATTCCCAAATATTCTGACTCTGACTTTGGTGTTTTCTACATAAATATCGTATTTAGAGCAAAAGCTGTACCGTACACTGATCCGGGTTAGAAGCCTAGAATCACGTGTGTGATCTGTTGTTTGAAGAGAGGTCAAGGGTGAACATTTTGAACATCTGCATTGTTAAGTTACATCTTTTCCTAACTGCACACTATAATTTTCATGACAGACATGATTTGTTGGGTGTCTGATTGTTATATTAACTCTGTGTCTGTATACCTGACATCTCTGTTTTTGGTTGGTAGTTCTAGTTGTTCAGCCAGTGGTCTTGCTGGCAATGCCTGCCTCCTGGTCTTGTTGACTCTCTTGGTCACACTGATGAGACTCACCGCTAGTCTGGTTTGAAAGGAAGTTTTCATTCATTCAAAAGGTATGTATTGAGCTCTTGCTATGTTCTAAGAGACTGCATATGGAAGGAAAATAATTCAGAATGGGAAATGAGGAGCTGGGTGATGACTTTAGGATGATTTGGATCAATATCACTAAACGTGCACATGGCTTGCCCCTCAAAAAAGACGAGGAGAATATGCATGGACCTTCTGCTGTTAACACTCAGCTCTGACCTTGCCAGGCCCGTGTATGTTTCTGTCACGCCTCCAAATGGCAGGATCAGGTAAACAGACTCCGGGGCAGCTAAGAAGGTGCAGTGTGGTGGGAAGGGCGTGAGAGGGGTTGTAAACAATATGTAACAGCGTTGCAAAAGATGGCTGAGGAATCAAATCTCACACCCTGCCATTCACGCTCTCTGGCCAGCTTTTATAATCTGCTCCCATCTCTCAGGATGCTCAAGGGTGTGTAGTTATCTGCAGGAACAGTTTCCTGAGAGATTATCCTAGGAAGACTGTTCCCTGAAAGAGATAGTCTTCTTTACTATTGAGATGAGCCTTTCCTTCCTTCCTTCTCTCCTTCCTCTCATTTATCACTAATTTACTTTATTCTCATTGCATTTAGCCAACACATTTAATTTATTCAACAGATATTTATGAAGCAGCTACCATTTCCCCAAGATGGAGGGTACAATGATGATGAGTGTAGACAAGGTTCTCACCTTCAAAGGGCTTGGATTCTAGTGGACCAGCCTATTGACACTAATTAAAGGAGCAAATTACAGCGGCTGCTTCTGTAGGCAGATGCTTCTGCTATAATCACACCATGGTGTCGGAGCAGAAAAGCCCCTTCTGGCCTTCTAAGTACTTTAACTCTTCACTTGCCCAATGTGAGTTTTATCAATGTCACACTGTGTTCGTGGCAGGACCTCATCAAGTCCTTGTTGATCAGCACTTGGCTGATTCTGTAAGTTTCCCTGATATAAATTCTGGTTTTCCTTTAAAATTGAACTTTCTACCTCTTTGACTTATTTCCTTTCCAGGCAGTCAGTCTCTGCAGGAGTTGACTCAGTGATGGTTTCAGTTCTAAATCTATAATAAGCAAATCCCTTAAACATTTATTTTTAGAGGTTGTGCTCCTCTCTTGCAACTTAATTTCACAGTAACAAGGAACAATATATTTTCCAGTGAACACTTTAAAGCACCCACAGGCATAAAGTCAAGTTCACCGCATTCAAGTAATCCAGAATTTAAACCACTCTGAGTCAGTTCTTCGGCACATTCCTTTTGTTTCAAAGGGCTCTGAGCAACTTGCCTGCTTTATCTCCCTGATCCTCACATTATCCATCAGACAGTCACGATGGGGTTTCTCCGCTGCCTCGCCCTCTGTGAGTCTGCCGGCAGAAGGATGCGTTTTTATATTCAAAGATGTTTTATGCTTTTGTATTTTAAAGCCAAACTCCTAAGTACTTCTTTATGCTTACCCTGTTTTCTCTTTATCTTATCTATCTTTCTCTTTTTAGGTTTTTTCCCTTCCTTTTCTTTCTTTGAATAGTTCACTATTTCTGGGATGAGTAATGGATTTCAAGTATTGTCCATTCTTAGTAAAAACAAAAACAAACAAACAACAAAAATAAAACAGCCACGGGAAGGATTTCTGTGCTCCTGCTGGCCTGACCGGTGATCCCTTACCACCCATCATAAAGTTGTCCTGTGCCTGGACCATAGGTCGTATGTGAAAAGCCACGCCCCGTTTGATTGTCGATGGCTCCCTTTAAGAGCTGTTGCTGTGATTATGGAGCCACAAGCTGTCCTGTGAGTCCTTTCGCGGGCCACTGCCTGTTTTGTAGGGATACCCTCTTCCCAGAGGGGAGACAGCCACCCCCTAAGTTGACGTGATGACTTAGGGTCACCAAAGATTGTGGACATGGTGGGTCCTTTAAAGCTTGTTTATCTGGGAAAGGTCTGTAGAAAGGAGAGTGAGTCCCTGCCATCAATGACGATTTTCTGAACGAATGCCAGGGAGATAAGGAGAGTTCATGTTGCCAGGTAATGGCCTTGCTAGGACCCACCTGAGAGAGGAGCCTGGCAGCACCCTTGTTTGGAGGGGTCTGGCACAATGATGGATGGGCTGACTCTGCCTGGGAGGAGAGGGCTGTGTCTCCTCTGTCCCCCCAAAAAAGATTAGGAAGAAGAGATCGACTCCCACAGACAGTTTTCCAGCTTTCTGGCACAGTGCTTCGTTTTACTGAAGCTGTTGGGGTCATTGAATGTGTGTTGAAGTGTCTTCTACCCAGGAGATGCCCGTCGTCAGCTGTCACCCCACACACTGCACCATCAGAGTGGGGACAGTGGGCATACCAAGGTCACCATGTGCATCTCTGGAGGACCTCGCATATGCCTGGCTCTGCCTTAGGTTCAGTGGAACCACAGCACCAAAGTACATGACAGTGTGGTTCCCTCCAGACTGTTGTTTGAATCATATTGGGGCCTGAGGCAGAGACAAATGAAACAGCTAGAAAACAGTGCCTGCCCGTGGAGCATTGAGCTTCACAAGGACATTAATTGCAACATTATTTAAAATTGCAGTGAAATTAGAAACACCCTTTATGTCCATCCTCATGGGAATGCTTAAAAATGATGCTATACTATACTGTAGCCTATTCTGCACCTGTGAAAGAGAATGTTATTAATAGAACTATAGGCAATGACATTGAAAGATGGTCAAGACTATTAAGTGAAAAAAGAATAAAGAATTTTACTTTCACGATCGGCCATTTCTATGAAAAAATATGTATGTAGGTTTGTGATTGTAGATAAACACACTGAAGGGAGACTTCTACCATATTTACATGTGGACTTTTGGCTTTCTGTTTTGCAAGGATAACATTAAGAATTTGCTTAACACAATCTGAAAAGGAAATAAAGAAGGGAGTGCTGGGTTCTAGGGGACCAAAAGGGAGCAGGACAAAGGGAGAGCTCTCTCCTCCTTACTCCAGATATTTGAGTGGAAGAACCCCGGGCCCTGGAGAAAATCACCCCTTCTCAGCCCTGGCCCGGCCTGCGGAGTCGCCAAAACAATCAATATGACTTTAAAAATGGCTGACTCTGTTTGTGAGTAACACCCAGGTGGAAGGACCCACCATTTGTCTTCATTTTCTTCTCCTCTCCAAAGTGTTTGTATTAATGGGGGTGAGGGTTGGCAATGCACCTTTTGGCTCCTTGTCCTCCAGAAAGTCATAACCTGAGTGTGTAAGGTTCTTTTCTTTTTAGATCTCGACAACTGCCTAGATATAAAAGAGCTAACATCGTGTTGATAGCCCCAACTTATTTTTTGCTGTACTAACTCTGTACTAATAAGGAATAAAGTGCATTATGATAATACAGTTTTATAGCATATCATTTGTATATGCTTAAATGTTTGGAAACTATTTGAATGTGTATGTCCTTTGTCTCTTGACAGATTATACACTCACTGGAGCTAGGGAGTTTGTTTTCTGAGCTCAAAAGCATCCCGTACAGTAATGTAGAATGATAGCTTTTTCTAGACTATACAGTGAAAAAATGCTTGTTGATTGAATCCATGGTTGAATTAATGAATAGTCTATGACTTTTTTATTTATGTAGAGTCAATCTGATAAAAATGAGGCCATGGACTGAAAACTGTATAGAATAAGACTCTCCTTCAAGTGAAATCCTTCAAAAAATAGGAAGTCTTTTTGAACAGTAAGAAAACACAGAAACAAATATGACAAATGCCTAAGCAGCACCCATGTGTCCAGCATCTACATTTAACAAATGCTTACTGTTTGTATTAGTGCTTATTGGTTTCTTTTTTCTTAAGAAATGATACATTTTCATATGTAGTAGCATTCCATTTGTCTCCTTTCCTATCCCATTAGCCGTTCTCACCTCTCAAAGGTGGCCAGTACTCTACAGGAAGCTATACCTGTTTGTATACTTTCACTTTTTTACTTAGGCGTATACTCCACAGTCCAGAGTTCTGTGAGTTTTAAAAATCTATAGAGCGGTATCATGTTACATGTGCCTTCTGGGGCTTGTTTTTTCTTTCTTTCTCAATATTGTAACAGATTTCTCCAGGTTGATAATGTAGATCTGGTTCTTTCATACTAACTCCCCTATTTATGAATTCCATAATTTATTTATTGCCTATTGATCGATCCCTATTTCCCTATTGATGGAGACATAGATTTCCCCTAGCTTTTCATAATCTTCAGTAGCGCTGTGCCTAACCCCTGTGGATGCCCCCTTTTGCTGGTACATGGCCCCCCTGCGCATGCTCCTAGCAGTGAAATAGCTCAACTGTGGAGAAATTGTACTTTCAACTTTCCTAGACACCAATTCATTGTCCTCCAAAAAGGTTGTACTAATTGACATTCCACCAGCAGGGTAAGGGAATGCCTCTTCTGTCCATTTTCACTGACACTTGGTATCAGAGTCTTTCCCTTTTGATATTTTAAGGGGATTTATTCCTGGCTGATGAGGGCTGCATTACAGAGTCCAACCCCCGCCCGTGTGCCTCATGCTTCAGCACTGTGTCACGTCACACAGCTCTCTGAACATCACCAAAGCCATTCCTCTGCCAGGGAGGCGTTTATTGCCTTTGAGGGGCAAACTCTTACTCCTTTATCAGGTCCCAATTAAAGTGTCCCTGTTGTGTCTGTGGCACTTGCCCTGATTTCTCCAGATCCCGTGTTGTTCCCTCTCCTAGATCCCAGAGCCCTCTGTAGAGATTTCAGAGCTGCTCTCATGATATTATATTGTTATCCCATTCTGCAGCTGTTTTCATCACTGGATCATGCAGTTCTCCAGGGCAAAGATGACAGGTATGGGGCTCAATTCTTGAGCATCTCCTGATGTGACACACATTGCATGTGCCTGGCACTGTGTTAGGTTCCATAGAGCCAAAACAACAACAAAAGACTCGTGAAATAGTCTCTCTCCTGAGTGCTGCTGGGATCACGTTGGACCCGAGGCAGACACTGATGAGGCAGCTTGAAAACAGTGCTTGCCTGGCTGTGTAGAGTTGAGCCTCTGTCACTTCTGGTGCTCTAGCACTGAGCCCAGGTATAGCTCAGTCAATGTTTACTACATAAATGCACGAGCAAAAAAAAAATTAATAAATTCACTTATCCAATAGAATCTTCCAAGCACTTTCCTAGGTGTTGGGGATGTAGCGGAGAACCAACCTGTTAACTCTCTGTTCTCAGTGAGAGGACCTGTGTGTGTTTGTTGTGTGTGTTTGTGGGGAGGGAGAAAGGGTAGACTGTAAATAAATCAGCAAATCAACGCTCACTGTCGGAGGAGGAAACCCAAGTAGAGTGAAGGAGGGGCCAGGAGCCGCTGTGGCCCTGTCCCACGTCCCTTCAGCCCACCTCTGACGTCAGCTGCAGCAGAGGAAGGTGTCTTCGGTGTTGACCACTTCCCACCTCCAGCACTCTCTCCAATACTGCGGAGCTGGCTGGCTCATCCTGGGAGGGACACAGGGACAATCCCTCTGGTGGGATTGAGCTCCGGTGACCCTCGGTAGTCACCAAGTGGCCCTCAGTGGTCACCAGGTGGCCCTCAGTGGCCACCAGCGCCATCGCTGGCCCTCATTATCTTTCCGTTTCCCTCCGCACTCCTCCCCTGCGGCTGCCTCAAATCACCTCTCAAAATAAGTCCTTGTGCCACAGGCTGGAGGACCACAGACTAAGACAAAGGATGCTAGAGGGGCTTTTAATTAATAAAGGATAGTTAGAAAAGGACTTCTTGAACAGGGGGCCTGAATGAAGAGGGTGAGCTGTGGACCCCTGGAGAAAAGATGTCTCCGACAGACAGAACCCGAAAGGTAAGGTGTGCTTGACCTCTTTGAGGAGCAACTGGGAGCCACAGCTGCAGCCCAGGTGAGCAAGGGAGAGAGTAGAAGATTGTCTCGGAATAGGGTTAGGGAAATTCCAGTTGGAATTTCGCTGGGTACTGGGGATTTTGATAGTGATGTTTGACAAGCCTGCAAAAGGTCACAGACTACTTGCTGCGTTGTGACGAGTGGGTTTAAGGCAGGATGCCCGTTGCTTAGCAATGTGTTCCTGCAGAAAGGATGCACGTTAAGGTACATTTCTTTCATAAAACCCAACTTTACAGCAAAAGGGGATGCTAGCTAATTCTTTAGGTTTGTAAGAAACGGGTAACTGGCAGCTCGATGACTTTTGTGTTTCCCATGGCAGAGCCAGGCAGGATTACTGGGGTCCACGGCAGTTTCTCCTTTGCCAGGTGGCACCTTTCTGCTTCATTGTTGGGATTTTGGAAAGAGGCGTTTATGGTATTTTTACTGCTCTGTTGAAAATTGAGCACCCTGGTCGATGACTCAGAAAAATGATTTCCCTTCCTCTTTAAGTCTTAGGAGCAAAAGGGCCCAGTGGAGTAGGATTGCAGAAAGACTGGGTGGAACCATCCAGGCCAATCATTCAAGGTGTGGGCACCAAACTACAGGCTGCTAGAGGAAGATGATGAAGGTTCTAAGGAGGGAGATGCCCTTTTCTCTTGTGCAAACTCAGGAACGATAATCCTACGCTAATCTGACTTTCCTCGGGCCTCCCGTTCATCTGCTCTGTGTGCATTACATTTATCATCACTGGCGTAGCTTGAAAATGGAGGTCAAATTTCATTTTGGCCTGCAACGTGATAAAAATGACCTGCAAAAGGTAGATGACAGGTTGTTATTTTATGCCCTGAAAAATAGCAAAGATCAGATAGTACCTCCTCTGTGTCCTCCTTTTTTTCCCTCCTGGATGGCTCATATGAACTTTCCTTAGTATCATAAATGGACACCCTGATTTGTTGGAAGGTTGGTCAAGGTTTAAAACAAGAATGATCTATTTCCAACTAGCCATTTCCATCAGTCCAGGTTGACTAGGTCCCTTCCGCTAGGCGAGTTCCTTTCAAAACCACTGACAAGTCGTAAAAATATCCAGAGCACAAGTGTAACATTCAAGGACTGTCTCTCCTGCTTATAGTTCATTGACTCCCAGAAGTCATCTATTTATAGCAATTAATGATTTCTAAGCAATTAGATCTCCCTGTTTCAACAACTATCATGTTGTAGGATAAATCCTTCCGCACAGAAATGCATGTGTCGGGCATTTTCAGATACAGTCACCAAGGCCAAAGTTGGGATGCATGGAACAGAAGGAAAAATATTTTTTCCAGCATTTGAGGTGGGTAGAGTTCACATCAAATAAGGACTATCAGGAACTGGCTCTATGCCAAGGGATTAAAAAAACAATTTTGGAAGTGCTACCCTGCACCCAGTCTTGTTCTCAACAGTGAGAGTGATTGCACCTGCCTGTCACTTTTCCAGGGGACGGCCTGGCTACCACCTTGCAGCCTTCTCCACTGGAGGTCCTTCCTGAGTCAGTATTACTTTTGCTTTGCTTTGCAAAGATCACTGCAAAGGGTTCATCTTGGGTAATTGTTATTACTACCATCTGCATTACGCTATAATTACCTTTCCAAAATGCTTGATCTCTTTAGCTGATGTTTAAAGATAAGTAATAGGCAAATAATTGCGAAGCCTTTGGCTGCAGAGCAGAAGCTCTTCTATATAAGGTGGGCTGTGCTGTCAACATGTGTTTCTTTCCGCTATTTTTATTTGTCCTTTCTCCTCTGGGAGTGGTGGAGGGGTGGCTGGTTTTCTTGCCTGGCTCTCCCTTCGTTTTTACACAGACTAATGACTAAGTCAATGCTGCAGAATTTAATTTCTCCCTATCTCAATCTGATGCCCATCCTAAACAACTGGTGGGATGCGGAGTGTGGCATTCGAGTCAGTCCATTTCTGTTGATCAGAAGTCCTGGGCATAAATGCTCTCTCTATTCCTGAGGACCGAGAGTGAGAGGGGACATGGGAGTCATTGGAGAGAAGTTCCATGGTCTCGTTTGGATCAGACAGCAAGATCTGGTGTCATCTTGTCCTGACTCCTCAACTTTGGAATAAGCTGTTGGTTGGAATTTCTTTCTTTGTGGTGCTTTGAGGTTCGGGCTACGTTTGATGCTGCGTGAGCGTGGCCAACCAGTGGGAACTTCGTCATGTGGGTTCCTACTTGGTGCTTTTGCTGTATGTCCTAGAGTCGCTAAGACACCCCAGGATGGATAATGAGGCATAAAAATGCAGAGAATGGGGAAAATGAGGAAATTGGGGGAGAAAACTAAGGGTTCATTGATAATGCAGAGTAAAAAGTGTGACAACACCATGATGGTTTGCATAAGAAACAGTATTAAATATATGGTTTTAAAATTGCTATTTTAAATCTTCCTTGCTGTCTGACATTCTTATTTTTCTGGAAATTCATTTGAGTATACAAATCTGGCCCAAATATTTACCTGCCCCCCATAAATTCTTAAACAAAAAAGGCAGATGAATTATTTTGAGCCATGTGGATTCTAGAGAACACATGCCCACAAACATTGCAGGAAGTACTAGCTTATGAAATACGATCATCCCCCAAACTCAATTTTGCAGTGAAAACTTATGGCAGACGTGTTAATTATCACTATGAAGTTACTTAAAAATTGCAACCATTTCCTTCTTTCTTTCTTTCTTTCTTTCTTTCTTTCTTTCTTTCTTTCTTTCTTTCTTCCTTTCTTTCTTTCTTTACAGAGACAGAGAGAGTCAGAGAGAGGGATAGATAGGGACAGACAGACAGGAACGGAGAGAGGTGAGAAGCATCAATCATCGGTTTTTCATTGCGACACCTTAGTTGTTCATTGATTGCTATCTCACATGTGCCTTGACCATGGGCCTTCAGCAGACTGAGTAGCCCCTTGCTCGAGCCAGCGACTTTGGGTCCAAGCTGGTGAGCTTTGCTCAAACCAGATGAGCCCGTGCTCAAGCTGGTGACCTCGGGGTCTCAAACCTGGGTCCTTCGCTTCCCAGTCCGATGCTCTATCCACTGCACTACCGCCTGGTATGGCTAAAAATTGCAACCATTTGAAAGTAACCATCTGCTTACCTTGTGTCAAGACCCATAGTAGGTTTTTTATTAGCATTATCACATTTAATCTGCCTAATACTCCTATGTCTAAAATTATTGTCCTTTCAATTTTATAGATGAAGAAACTAAGCTTAAGAAAGTTTAAGTAACTTGACTATAATCATTTTAGTTTGCAGAGCTGGGATTTGAATTCAGGTCTATCTAAGCTAGGTCTGAGTCTGTGCTGTTAATTGCTTACATGTGACATACAGGGGTGGGCAAATGTAGGTTCACAGTTGTGTGTACGTGATACACAGTTTATTCTTGTAGTATTATTTATTAATTGTCATATTATTTCCCATACAAACAACTGTAAATCCATTGCTGTATGTACTCTACTCATCCAGAAGATTAGATAAGCTATCTGTATTTATATCCATAACTATATCTATACTTATGCAGATATATAAATGTATATATACATATATAGGTTTATCTGTGATTGTGTATTATGACCATCACATACTTTGTCTATTCATCTATTATAAGTCAGTATTTATATTGGGCAAATCAGAAAGGTGCTAGTTTTTAAATCTCAACCGTATTCTCTAGCTCAGTGGAGAAGGTATGCCGGAAAGGTTTGGGTAGTTTGGTATTTATTTGCAAGGCTGACTGCAGAGTAGCTACTCCCCCCACCCCCCAAACAACATCCCTTCTCTTGTTTTAGAACTGCTACCCATTGGGCCAGTGATTTTCAACAGGTACGCTGCAAGAATTTTTAAAACATGCTATGCTTCGCCTGACCAGGCGGTGGCGCAGTGGATAGAGCGTCGGACTGGGATCCGGAAGACCCAGGTTCGAGACCCCGAGCTTATCAGCTTGAGTGCGGGCACATCTGGCTTGAGCAAAAGCTCGTCAGCTTGGACCCAAGGTCGCTGGCTCTAGCAAGGGGTGGCTCGGTCTGCTAAAGGCCCGTGGTCAAGGCACATGTGAGAAAGCAATCAACGAACAACTAAGGTGTTGCAACGGCAACGAAAACCTAATGATTGATGCTTCTCACCTCTCTCCATTCCTGTCTGTCTGTTCCTATCTGTCCCTCTCTCTGACTCTCTCCCTATCCCTGTAAAATAAATAAATAAATAAATAAAACATTTTAAAAAATGCTATACTTGACTGTTTTGTTTAGGGACGTGCTGACCCCTTTTCCCTTAGATTGGCAAATAAAACAATGACAACCACCAAGGCAACAATAGCTGTCTGGTATAAAAGAATCAAAATTATACCTATGCCTTTTGTCAGCTTGGCAGAAAAAAATATTTTTTTGATATGCTGCAGAATTTTAGCAATTGGTTTGTGTAGCATGAGATGAAAAAGGTTGAAAATCACTGAATTAAGCAATCATTTGAAAAGCATTTCATATAGTTCCATTTTAAGAAATAGCAGCACCCATCAGAGCTGACATTCAAGCAGGCAAACTATGTAGCTTTGTGGGATGTGTGTGTGTGTGTGTGTGTGTGTGTGTGTGTGTATGAAGGCAGACCACAAATGTGCCTTACTCCCTAAGATACATTGCTGGCCCATCGGTGTCTGAAATTTTTGTTAGATCTTTGTTCTTTTGGCATAAGATTTTCTTTCATGTTCAAGGACAAAACTTCTGGAAGGAGTGCTATGGTAAATCTTGGCACTTGTTGTAAGCAGCTTTATTAGGTGTCTTCTAGAGAAAAAGACTTGGAGAGGGCAGATAAAGAACTTGACAAGGAGAGTGGAAATCTTGTGGGAGTGGGGAGGGGCTTTGGGGTTGGGGTAAAGAAAGGCGGAGCTAAGAGACATGAAGGTAGACTCAACCTTCCGCATTTGTGTTTAAACTAGCTCTATTTCTGGTGATCCAATTGAATTAACTAAGGAAGGATTTGAACCAGTGGTGACTGCTTTACTCCAAGTTTTTGTACTTAGCTCTATGAAATACATTCTTCACAGTGGAGAGCTGCCCAGGTGGGGTCCGTCTTCTTCCTTCCTCTTGTTTACTGACGTATGCTTGATGGCATCTCTGCTTTGCAGGGGGCACCATGCCTCCCTTGAGCTTGGATAGAGAAAAGCCACAGTGCCTGTCCTCACGGAGTATCCAGCTTCAGTAGACACACTAAGAATCAAACAAAATACCTTGGGCTTCATGAACTCGAGCAGCCATTGACTCAGCCTGGAGCGGTTGGGATAGATGTTTATACAAGATGATATTGAATCCTGAGTGGCATCTCCACATGTGGAAAGGAGACAAGGGGTGGCAAATCCTCAGGAAGGCATCATTCTGGAATCAGATTTTTCAGGTCTCCATGAAGCCTTGTAGAGCTCTCAATGAGGAGGGGCAAAACAGCTCAGTCCCATTGTAGGATGTCCCAGCCAGCATGCATGTCCCAGCAAGGCTGGGGTGAGCTGAGCTGCTGCTGATGGAAATCCTGTGCTTTCTCCCTTGCATTCCTCCGGCATCTCTGAAACTGATGCGGATAAATTTAAAAGCAAAGGGATTACTTCTCTGCTACTGTGGTGAATACCCCAGCCATTGAGAATGGGCGTCCCCTCCACATTCCCGGGCTTGCCTCAACTCAGGTAAATGCACGTATATCTCAGACAGATAGACGAATGCACTTTCAACAAAGAAAACCAAGAAAGC
Organism: Rhynchonycteris naso; assembly: GCA_037038555.1. Lineage (NCBI taxonomy): Eukaryota > Metazoa > Chordata > Mammalia > Chiroptera > Emballonuridae > Rhynchonycteris > Rhynchonycteris naso. The sequence goes on from CM072996.1 coordinate 302,089,637, forward strand.
CCCTCAAAAGTGAAAGTATACAAAGAGTTTGATATTTTTTGATAAAAGTTATGTATCGAACACTCTTAAATTTGTATGACAGATTAAATATGCTAAAACTCTGCATTTATGGACTCAGTAATTGATGTCAATATCTCTTTTTGCTTTCTCTTTTCTAATGTTCTGGTGGTGAGGAAAAGAAAAAGACACAGCATTTCTCATTTACATGTCCAAATTAGTTTCAACTTACTTATATTGAATGATAATAGATTTCTTTTTCTTATAATTAATGTTGTTGGAAAACATAATACAGATTTAACTTATCATTGTAAAGATCTTAAGATTTTACTATTTTCACAAGGCATAAATACAGTGTAGCTATAATTATTTCATTATGTATGTATAAAAATAGGGTACAGCAAAAAGTACATGCTTTCCCTCACTGATTACCCTTAATGTCTCCCAAATTTCCTGATTTACAATATTCTCTAAGGATGTAGATTTTTCTAATTGAAGTACAGTAATTTGCATATTTTTAGACCTTGTTGACACAGTTAATTGATATGTCATTACTTCTATCATGCTGAATATAATTTACACTCTTTATTCACGGCAGACTTACAATGCTGTCCTTTTGGGGAAGAATTCACACAGTCGTTATTCTTTGTTTCCCTTTTCTCCCTTTTGCTTAGCCAGCCTTCGGCCATGGAAAAACAGAAGGAATAACAACCCATTGGCAGGGTTTTCTGTTCAGCTAAATATATATTAACCCCTAACTTAATAACCTTAATGTAGCTTAGCATTGTTGTATAATGTACATTTTTCTAGTACTTTGATATTTTCAGAGGGCTTCCCCATGTTACTAGGTCAGTGACTCCTACAACCCTTGAGATAAGAACAGTTACATTTCCCTTATTGGAGAGCAAGTGGAGACGAAGGGAAGGATGAAAACTGGTCCGAGGTCCTGCAGCCAGAATATTGCAGGGCGGGGCTTAGACACGTCTCCAGGGCCGTGTTGTTTCCACCACACAGCATATTCCACCAGAGAGGTAAGGACATAGGACTAGAGAGAAAGACCAGGAAAACAAAGAAGAACTATTAGTGGAACCACGGACCAAACGAATAAATGCAGAGACAAGAGATTAAAAAGTTCATGTCACTGGCGCCTGTTTAGGTGAGTTTGAAAAATGAAAACTTCTGTGTTTCTCAGTCCAGTTTTGCATTTCCCTCTCAATCTGAGAATTCTGAATGGGAGTGTTGTGTTTTCCCTGCGGGTTGGGCCCAAGCTTTTAGCCCCTTCGGCTCTCTTGTGGTGCTGTGCTCAAAAAAGGCCCTCAGACATGATGGTTGAGTGAATGAATGGCGCTCTTCGGAAGCTGGAGTTATGGCTCATGTCCTCATGATTGGCTGTGATTATATCTGGGCCAACTTTGGCCACCCACACTCCCCTGCATCATGCAGGCCTCCTCTGCGAGGAAGGATTACCTTTTGCTTTCTTCTTTTCCTTTTTTTTTTTTTTTTTTAATCCCTATTACTCAGGCTGCAGAGTTTTCTTGTTAAAAACACGGCTGGAATTTGGCCTAGCGTTTCCGTGGAGTGCTAAAGATGTAGGGTGTGCTTCGGGTAGATTTCGAAGTTGCAATCCATGTGAATAGCTGAAAATGACAACAAATGGAGTTCAGAAAGCGTGCGAAGGTGAGACTTTATCAGATAAGGGAAAATGTGCTGGCTGGGCAGCCAGGCGGATCTGGGCATGGATCTGAAAGCTGGCATTTGCTCGCCGTGTAACCTCCCTGAGCCTCACGTTACTTTTCTACACATCAGGACTGTAGTTAATGCTTTCCTCTGTAGGAAATTCAGAGGGATGGTACAGTGTCTAGCCCAGGACTGCTGCCTTGTGGATGTCAGTTCCCTTCCCTCGCGCATGCTCAGGTGGACGCTGACCCCAATGAGATGAGTTATAACTTCCGTTCAAGCAACACACGCCGCTCAGTTCTTCATTCATGGATGCAGAACCACGTGACCTTTTCAGGCCCAGTTGACGTTATGGTTGATGTTGGGAACTCCATGTTGTCCCCTGTGAGCACACATAGAGGGGCTGCCGCTCTCCTCCCTGGCTGCTCCGGGGTTCGTTCATCATACAGAAGCTGGGCGACCACGGAGCTGCTCGGTTTTACCCTTAAGGACGGCATCTGGGCCATCGGACCATCCTGCTCGCTGCCCTGGGGAGCTCTTTCTCCTGGTGAAGGGCAGGCTGATCTTCCTGTTGGGAGCACAGCAGTTACCTACTTTCTCCCAGTGGTGGAAATATGCTGAACTTGAGAACAGAATGAGGGCTGACTACTGGGGGTAGCTTAAAGATCCCAGACTACAGAGACCTGCAGCTGAATCACGTCTTTGGAACTGGCTAGCTACATGAAGGGAGGAAGTCACTTCATCTGTTTGAGATTCAGTTTCCCCTTTGTAAAGAGGGACTATAAAACCTAGTTTATAGGGCTTGGAGAGAGTTAGAATCTGGGTGTTAGGAGGAGTTCAGGAAATAACAGAAGTGATTGATTTTGTTTTCAAGAAATTACTTACAAGCCAGTTGTATTGTGAGCAGAGGTTGTAGCCAGCCATGTGCTGTGAATTTAACAAAGGTTGGCCTGCAGCAGAGGATCCCAGGGCTGGCCATGGGTCCACGGTTCTCACAAGCTTTCTGCAGGTCTGGGCATTTTGATTGGGTTATGGCATGATGCCCCCTGGAAAGGAACCTCCTTATCTAGGAACCATGTCAGCCAGGACTTGCTTCCTGGGCCGGCCAATTCCCCTTCCTGTAACCTAGCCCACAGTGGCAAGGTCTTGCAGAAACAGGATGCAGAGTGGGTGGGCTTGGAAGGAAGATGCTGGGAAATGCTCTCAGGTGGGGTGTTTAAGGCAGTCCTGCTGCTACATCCAGGGCTAACGTCTCCAATCCGCACACAGTCTGATAATTGACATGTTCGACAGTGGTAACTACATGCCACACATTCATGGACATTCAACTTGAACATGCCGTACAAGAGTAACCAAAGGTTAGTTTAAGAAATTCTTCCTTTTCCCCCTTCCCCTCTATAAATCTGCAGATAGAGTATGGCCTACGGATGACTCCTCATTAATATAATGCTTTTTCGCTGCAAAGGGGAGGAAAAAGGTAAACATTTTGAAGCCCTGAAAGAAAGCAGTAGGCTCAACTAAAAAACAAAAATGCAATAAATCACCCGTACCAAGTGCCTGATCTTTAAACCAAAAGTTGGCAACTGCTCTAACTTGCCTGTTAGACTGGCAGGGGAGAAATACGAAGTCAATGTCAGCACCCGGGAGAGGGAATGGAGCTACGTGTTGATTGTGTACATTCCGAAAATTGCAATTTTGTAGATGAGCGTTTCTGGGGTCTGGAGGCGTGCTCATCTGAGCTCTTTGGGAGAGTTCCAAGGTTTGCTTTGTAAATATGAGTCTGATTTAGTCTTCAGTTTTAAGACGAGAAAATCATCTGCCTCCTGGTTTCTCAGGTATATGATTTAGGAATTTTAATGATTTTGGAATTGCATTGTGACAGACTGAGGGTTTTCTTTTTCTTTTCTTTCTTTTGGAGGGTGCTGAAGGACATAATTACCCAAGTTACAGGAACTATCTGGTATTTCATGAGGGAAAATGTCAACATTTGGTACATCTGATGATTTCATTTTATATGTGTGAAAACAGAGGCAAATGTCTGTATTTGAGCAGAGTAATTGTATAGATCAGTGTCTGTACTTTTCTCCAATGCTCTGTTAAAATAATAATTAAGCCCTCACACCTGTTAGACTGTGAACAAAATCCTCTTCTTGGAAAACAGGCCTTTCAAGAAGCCCCTGGTGCCACCGAGACCAGGCTGGGGTGGCACACAGCCTTCTTGTCCCTGTTGCTCCCTTTCCAACCTCCGTGGCCTTTTCTTTATCCCTTTTCCTTCTCTTTCTGCCTCTTCTCAGCACCCTCTCCTTCTTCCTCATCACTTCACTTCTAGAGAGAGTGATTTCCTGACCCTAGACAGTAATTTTTGCTCAGATAGCTCTGAGCCAGGCTGGGAGTCCACATTTCTTGAGCCGAGTGGAATTTTAAGCAGGCTCCAGAGGACCAAAAAGAGGTATTGAGTGAGGAGAGAACAGCATCAGAGCCCCAAGAACAGCATGCATCGTCATGTTCACCTGGCCCAGGCACTACTCCACCAGCAAGAGTCTATTGAGCACCTACTATGTGCAAAGCACTAAGCGAGGTCCGGTGGAGGCAGCATTTTTCCCTTCGCGACTGGATGGGATTGATTGTCTAAAACAATGGGACCTCCTCCCGTAGCACCAGGTACGAATTAAGCACCTGGCATGCATCAGTTGATGAATTTCTCAGACTCCTCTTCAGTGTTAGTTGCAGAGTTCTTAAAAGACCTGAGGAGGGTGGGAAAGGAAAATATAGTTCAGTGCTCACCACTGGACCACCACTTGTCTCCCCAGAAAATAAAATAGTCTTTTATTTTAGTAAATGTACATATTCTTCTTAGAAGTCTATTTCCTAATTTCTAAGTTGGGGATAATAGAGTTACCATACTTTGGGTGAAATACTTAAGACAGTGCCAAACATGTTATTATGCTCAATAATTGTTAGCCACTGTTATTGTTGTTATAGTTCGTGGCTTCTGGAGTTCGTGTCTCCAATTACAGGTAGCTCAGTGACACTTTTACACACTGTACTTCACCCAATGATGGCAGAAGGTAGAAATGCAACGAAGAAAGTTAGACACAATGATACTTCTAACCAAGGAGAATGTTTAGATATTTGTTTGGTTTTTTTTGAGCTAGGTACACAATACTAAAAAACTAGCCAGTTTGATCAATGGGGCTAGACAGTCGGTAGGTCAGGGAATCAGATCACCATTGCCTGGTACAGATGTGCACAGATTTGAGCCAGGGAGTTAGGTTTACATTCCAGTTGTGCCACTTCCTACATATGTGTCCTTATTTCCTCACTGTAGACTAAGGATGGTAAGATTACACATTTCATAGATTTGCAATGAGGATTATATTAATTAATAAAGGTGAAGTGCCTAGAACAGTGCCTGACACACTGTCACTGCTCCATCATTCAGAAAGGTAGGAATGGAGCGAAGCTATCTCTTTAATACCCTGATTTCATGGCCTTTGACTCTCTGCCCAGAAGTGGGATTGCTGGATGAAAAGGTAATTCTGTTTTTAATTTTTGAGAAACCTCCACACTTTTTTTCATAGTGGCTTCACCGACTTACCTTGCCATCAGAAGTGCACAAGGGTTTCCTTTTCTCCACGTCCTCGCCAACATTTGTTATCATTTATCTTTTTATGACAGCCATTCTAATGGGCATGAGATGATATCTGGTTGTGGGCTTTGAATTGTATTTCTCTGATGGTTAGTGATGTCGATCACCTCTTCAAATACCCGTTGGTTATTTATGTCTTTATTTGAGAGATGTCTATTTAGGTCCTTTGCCCATTTTTTAAATAGGTTTTTGTTTTCTTTTTGTGGAGGGTGGTAATGGTAGTTACTAGTGAGTTATAAGTTCATTGCCACATTATTCACAACAGCCAAGCTATATAAACAACTTAAATGTCTATTGATAGATAAATGGATAAAGAAAATATGGTATATTTTTATATATAATATATGTATATATGTGTGTGTGTATATATATAAAATATGGGATATTATTCAGCCTTAATAAAGGAGGAACCCCTCTCATTTGCAGCCATATGGATGAACCTGGAGGAGATTATGCTAAGTGAAATAAGCCAGACACAGACAAATACTGCATCATCATACATGTAGAATGTACAATAGTTAAATTCATAGAAGCAGAGGGTAGAATGATGGTAGCTAGGGGCCGAGAGGAGGGAGAAATGGGGAGATGTTGATCGACAGGTACAAAATACTAGTTATACAAGGAGGATAAGGTCTGACGATCTAATGTATAGTACAGTGGCTGTAGTTAATGACACTGTATTATATATTTGAAATTTGCAAAGAGGATAGGTCTTAAATGTTCTCACCATACACAAAAAAGGGTAGCTACAGTAGTCACCCTCCTACAACTGTGATTTTTCTTTCTAGAATATTTTTTATTCATTTTAGAGAGGAGAGAGAGAGAGAGAGAAAGGCAGGGATGAGCATGAAGCATCAACTCCCATATGTGCCTTGACCAGGTAAACCTGGGGTTTCAAACTAGCGATCTCAGCCTTTCAGGTCTATATTTTATTCTCTGTGCCACCACAGGTCAGGCACTTTGTACAATTTTAGTTACCTCTTTCAATTGCAGTTTGAAAGTATTATATGAAAAATTCCAGAAATAAACAATTCATAGTTATAAATAGGAAAAAAAAAATTGGATGCAACGTATCAAGGGAAAGTGCTTTTTATTTTATTTTATTATTATTTTTTTTAATGTAGCAAAATAAGATTTTTGTTGTTGTGTTTTGTTTTGGAAAGCAAGTAATTTTCATATCAGGCCTTATGTGAAAATTACATGTACATGGAGTTTTGCCTCTTTTTTTCAACTTGCAAACTGGTCATTTCCCAGAAACTAGACTCCTGTAACACTTCATTTTAAAAAAGGAATCTCTGCCAGGCATCTTGCATTTTTCCTTCCTGTCACCAGCAGATTCTTTTCAAGATCAGATGTCCCCGATGTAGGCAACAAGGTCACGGAAGGGAGAAGGAGAGAGCAGAGTAAGGAGTGGAAAACAGCGTGCATGAAAGGATCATTTTCTATCACGGGGACGCTGCCCCATACTCACCGCAAGTCAGTTCTGAGTATACACATTCGTCTTCACCACAATCTAGTTCCTAACAAGGTGTCGGAAGCATGCCAGGCGTGCAATGACCATTTGTTGATTGATATTCACAAAGTTCTCTTTAAAGACCTTACCAGTGGTGGGATTCAAATAATTTAATAACCTGTTCTCTGTCCTAATGACCATTTTAAGTATAAAAAAACAATATGCCAAAAGGTAGTTTATTATTTTATGCATTTAATACTTAAATAAGAACAATACAAGAGGTACATAAAACTAGATTATGGTATAAGAAAGAGTTTCAAAATATTAATGAAAAAATATTAAATAATACCTGACCAAAAAAAAAAAAATAAATAAAACTGTTATTTAAGATATTTCCAATGACAGCTTGTAACCCCCTGATTGTTTGGCCCCTTTTCTCTTTATGTTATATGTTTGTTTACTGAAGCAACAAATGCAACAGAATTAAAATGTAGTATTTCTTTAAAGGTATAATGAGTTTTATGAAATAAATAAATAAATATTACAAGCATAGTTTCATCAAATTATTTTCCCAACATTACTAGGGGTGCTTAGAATACGCTGTTGCATAGGTGAACGTTAAAAATAATAAGGAATGTAAATTTGTGATTTCCACATTGGTCGGCTGCCCAAGTGCCCACTGTAGAGAGAACCCTGATTACAAGTGCCATTTAAACCACTGGTTCGCTGGACTCAACAAAAAATTAGGGGTCGGTTCTGCTGAACTGGTATGAACTGGCTGAATCCCACTACTGGACCTTACAGAAACTTTTTAACTTTGGTTCTATTTCTGCCATCTGGTCTACCTCAGAACATTAAACACTTCCTTTCCGTGAGTTGATCCTTCAGTACCGGGAAGGTAGAACAGCCAAGAGCTTAGGCTTTGGAGCCAGGTGCTTGGTCTAGAGCCTGGATCTCACCTGTTTGCAGCTAGTGTGATTACAGACAAACTTCTTTGTCCCAGAGGGGTCATTTCTTTGTCTTGATTTTGTAAATCACACAGGACGATGGCTTTAAATGCTTTTATGTAAAGGCTTATGTTGAGGATCAAAAATATTCAAAAATAGTGTGGGGCCTTGGGAATAGTCTAACAGTTTTTCACATCCATCTTCCAGTCTCCATGGATCAGAATGAATAGTTTCATGGCCCCAGAGCCGTCGAAGGATCTGGTGATATTTACTATGCCTTACCTCAAGTTGCTTATGCAGATCAGGAATGCTGAAAAAAGTAAAATAACTTTGCTGGGACCAATGAAATAGTATGTCTGCTTGTTATGCTTAGGGTTGGAACACCTGTTCATGGTTGTTCTTTAAATGGCAGGGTGCTGCTCAAGTGAATTACCAATGAAATCATCATCTCTGTCAGAGTTCCCTTCGGCCTATAGAAACCATGGAAGTTGCCCTTCCCCCTTTAGCTGATAAGCAGAGGTGAAGAATTGAAGTGATGTAAATATGGGTGTTGTGCTATTTCTCAGAGTCCAGCCAGTGGGATGATTTAGGTCAGGGGTCCCCAAACGTTTTACACAAGGGGCCAGTTCACTGTCCCTCAGACCATTGGAGGGCCGGACTATAAAAAAACTATGAACAAATCCCTATGCACACTGCACATATCTTATTTTAAAGTAAAAATACAAAAATGGGAACAAATACAATATTTAAAATAAAGAACGAGTAAATTTAAATCAACAAACTGACCAGTATTTCAATGGGAACTATCGGTGCAGATGCATCCTGTGCTCCTCTCACTGACCACCAATGAAAGAGGTGCCCCTTCCGGAAGTGCAGCGGGGGCAGATAAATGGCTTCAGGGGGCCACATGCGGCCTGTGGGGCCGGGGTCGTATTTGGGGACCCCTGATTTAGTTGGTATGCAGATGAGTGCCTACAGTTTTATTTTAATAGTTATGGTAAAAAATATAATTGGTTCATAAAACGAGTGATCTCATGGTTATTATTGCTTAGGATTAGGCAAAGTGGGAAGTGTGAGTGATTTTGAAATTCACTTAAAGACAAATAATCAGTAAATAACAATCTGTGTAGTTTGTAGATTAGCAAAGATTGTGAAAGTAACACATAGATAAATAAGGTTTGGAGAATATTGGGTTAATGCAGTATTAATTAAAAACGTCATGTTATGTATGTAAATGCCATTAAAAGTTTTTCATGTTTATTATATTTTCAGAGCTCAAATTGGGCATGTAGTAACAGTGGATAAAGTCATTCACTGTAGGAAGCAGTGTTGATAAATTGGAGAAATAAGTCAATAGTGATGCTAAATCCTAGAGACATCACTCTTTGGTAGAATGGTAAGTAGGATCTGGTAATGAAACACACACACAGGAATAATTAGCCTCTACTTATTATTTAAATAAAATAAATCCATGTTTTGCTCTTTTAGTATTACTTTACTACTCTCACCCCCAATATTTGTTTTTTAATTCCAAAGTAATCTAGTTTTTCTGTAACAAATAAAAATTATACCAGTTCAGACTGGCTCTGTTTTTAGCAATGCCACTGTATTGGTCAGCTCTTGCTGTGTAACAAAGCACCCTGAGATTTAGTAGTTAAATAATAACCATTTCTTTTTCCATTATGATTTTGTGGTTCTTCAATTTGGGCTTTTCCCTCTGGGTACATGAACATATTTGCAGAGGTCTGATGGTTAGGTAGGCAGCTTTGCCTCTCCAGCTTAGCCGGCAGTCACTGGAATGATGGGGATGACTGGGCCACACTGCTCATCATCCATCAGGGAACCTGGGTTTATTCTCTTGGCAGAGGCAGGGTTCTAAGAGAGAGAGAGAGAACACAGAGGAGCACAAGACCTCTGTAACCTCAGGACTAGCACATTGCTGCTTCTGACACGTTGGATTGGTCCCAGCAAGTCCTCAGGCCAGTACAGATTCAAAGGGAAGGTACTCTATCTCTAGATGGGAAGAAATGTGAAATTACTTATAAAAGGGAGTGGTTACTGAGAAAGGAAACAGTGTGGCCCTGCCCCGCAGTCTGTTATAACCACTTTGTAAACATGTCACCTTGGACAAGTCACTTTGTTTCTGTAGGTCATGACATTCTATGTGTAAAAACAGAGATAATAATATACCAGCTCTGCAGCTCTCAGAGTTGCAACCAAACCAACGCATCAGACCAGCTAGGTCAAAACATTTTTAAAACTACAAAACCTGTGAAAAGGGGGCAATTTTGTGTTTGCTTTGAACAGAGCCCTCTATAGAACAGGGCCTCCTAATAGAACTTGCCTCATAAAGAGACCTAAAGAGTCAATAAGATAAAGATTGTAAGCTGCTTAGCCCAGTCCTGGCTCAAAGAAGGATTCCATAAATGTCAGTGGCTATTGTTATTATTAATAAAAAAAGTGAAGATAAGCTATAGGTGGGAAATACTCAGTAGGTTGTGATAAAGAAACAAACAAACAACAAACAAACAAAAAGACAAAGCCCATTGTAGTGAAATAGGAGCCTACCCCTAAATCTCCAACGGCTTTCCTATAAAATATATTTGTTCATCACCAGTTGATGGCTTTTGAAATCATTTATTTTTATTGTCTAACAAAGGGCGCTTTGTTGAGAGCTTCACTCTCTGTGGAAATGCGTTAGCATTTGCACGGAAACCCTGTGCTTGAATGCGGGCCCTGGCAATACCTCGTAGTGATCATTCTCCAGTTAAGTATTCTGCACCAGGGAAATGACTGTGCATATCAATGGTCATTTTAGATTGTGCATTAGCAGGTAGAAATGGACAGTCTTTTCTAAGAAATATTCACACACCCCCACGCCCCCCAGTTAACTGCTTCAGGTAGGATTGTAGGGCATGCCGCGATGTTGTACAAAATCAGATTAAAAAGAATCATAATAAAGATCAGCACACCATTAGCTCTTCCGGGAAAGGACTGGTGCATTCGCTGTTTCCTTTCGCCTGCCATACAGCCTCGCTTATGTTTATGATGTTATTTGAGCGGTGCTGCTGAAAAACACACCAGTAGCAATGTGCCATGTGGAACCTGTGGCTTTTACTCATTACAGGCTTTGTTTTAAAGGGTAGACACCAGATATTATAATAACGTGTCTCCCCCTCTATGCATAGTGCTTCTTTGCTGGCTGTTTCCGTCACTAGATTGTATGGCTCCAGAAGGTGTGGATTAGATTTTTCCTTACATCTCAGCGACGTGCAAATAGTAGGTACCAAGCCAATGTAAATTAAAATGAATAATGAAGGAAGGCATGATGGCGGAGTGCGGAGAACAGTTGCGTCTCATTTAGGCAATATTCTGGTAGGCCATCTTTTAACTAAAATCTTACATAATCGATTAAAGACACAAGGGTATGTCCCATGAAGGGCCTTTTGAATTTGCTGCTTTTCTTCCTGCTGTCTGCAGGCATATGCTACTAAAAGGTAACCTGTAGATAACATACGGAGAAACCAATTCCCTTACAAGGTAACTGTCAAGATTGCAGATGATTTCCTGGGAATGGAATCTGCATTATGACATGGAAGTGCCCATTGGCTGATTGAGTACTTACTTCTGTCTTAAGACATCCCAGTTGTCATTCAAGTCAAGTGACCTGTTTTCCTGTTGGCCCCTTCTTTAGAGGGTACACGCCTTGAAGACAGAGAAACTGTGTGCTCTCACTTGGATGTCTGTTGTCTCTCTGAATGCCTGGTATCTATTGGCACTAAGAAGTCCAACCATTCTTTGATGGCTTGCAGACACCACCCGAGCTTCTCAATGAGCTTCCCATCTGGGGTTGAGGCAGCAGAGAGACTACAGGTTGAGTTTTAAGACCCATTTCTAAAGATCATGAGGCCCTTTAACTGACTTCTGTGCCAAATGGGTACAATAGAGCAAATTGGTGTCCCACCAGGGCTTTGAGGTATGTGGTTTCCACCCTTCTCCTTTGACCTTTCTTCCTTGGCTCTGTCTCTGTCCTCTGTTCTATCTTTTTCATATGGTTTTCTTAGTTGGCATTCTTCTTCTTCTTCTTAATCTAGAGGTATCCTTCTCTGAGGACAGTGACAACCAGGAGTGCTGTGGGTCCCTGACTAAGAAGTGACAGCTTATTTCCATGCCCCGTGGGGCTGTGTCTAGCACAGGGCTTTGCACTTGCCATGTGTTTGGGAATCTAGTTTTCAACAACGAATAGATTCCATTTTCAGTTTATAACCATTTCCTAGTTCCTCATGATTCCTTCCTATTGTAATTTTCTTCTGCCTGTGAGCAGCGTCTTATCACTCTCCTTCCCCACCCTGTACGGTCAAGGAGGATTCTCATGCACGTCCCCGTTCGGCTCCTCCCATGGCATGTTTTTGTTATGTGGGAGGGCAATGAGGGATGATGGAGACTTAGGAATAGGCCACGTAATAAAGCAATTGAGGCATGCCCCCCCAAAGAAGAACAAGCCACCTGCTGCAAAGGTAGTCGAGGTGTGGGGACAGAGCAGTGAGTAACAGTGACCGAGTTACCGGATGGAAGAGCTGGAAGAAGGGACTTTCTCATGCATCGTTCATAAGTCGCACAGCCTCAGAATGCCAGGAACCGTGGTGAGTCCTGGGAAGACAGCCACACTCCAGTCAAAGGCTCTGAAGAGATGCTTTTTTTGGGAGGAGACAAAGTCCCAGCTCAGCAACCCTCAAGACTTGAGATGACGCAAGTAAAGGTTAAGTCCTTGTTATTCATTGTGTTTCTAGTCAGAATCCCGAGAGGCTGCGTGTGAGGATGGGTCAGTTGACTCTGTGCCCATGGCATCCCAGCTTCTAATGGCCCTGGAGATGGGAGGATGCCATATGCTGCCTGTGTAAGCGGTCATTACTGGAGTCATGAAATAAATGAGGTTTCGGAAGGTTTTGTGCTCTCTTCTGCTAAAGAAAGCTAGGCACGGGATTATGATGATTTTTTTTTTAGATATTTTATTATTTATGGCTAGCTGGGAGCCATTAGCTATATATAAAATAAAATACAGCAACAAAAGCATTAAAAAAAAAGGCCCAGAAATCAGAATAAGCTCAGTGGTTGCTATTACAAAATAGGATCCTCTCTTTATCACGAAGAGCGGGGATGGACCTTCATGCTTCCTAGGGCGATGGTCCATTTTCTCCAGTAAACAATACGGGGTTTGTCCCATAATTACTTGATAGTTTGAAATAGCTCCATGGACCCATTTCAGTCCATTGGGTGAACGCTTCCTAATGGTGTTTTCACCCTACAGTGAAGCGTGTGAACTAGTGGTATATATAGTGAGGACTCTGCAGGGAACAATGTAGAGGCAGTGGTTATTTTACAGTTATTCTCTGGGCCCCGAGCTACCGGATTCCAGGGAGACACCATTTGTATTTGGTATTACCAGAGAAAACAAACACTTGGCAAGAGCATTCTTAGGGCATTTTCACAGGATGTCTAAGGAGGCCATGCGCTGGGCCGGGTGCCATTTCCGCCCAATGGCATCCCATTTGCAATGCAGCTGCTCTTTGCTGCTATGACAGACATGTCAGAATTAGTCTGGGAGAATCCCCTGACTAGTCCCATATGGCTGCCTGGATCGTCAGTCTTACAGTGTTGATAGAGGAGTGATTTAGATTACTGAGGCAACCGTGAGATCATGGAAAAAGGCCCCCTGAGTGGCAGTCATGAGTCATGGGCTGGAACCCCAGGTCCTGGGCACGGCACTTACCTCGCTGAGCTTTGGTGTCTATCTTTAAAATAGGAACAATCATCACTGCATCACATAGAAGTTGGGAGGATTTAGAGGCATGCCTCATGTGCCTTACTATATAGGACGGTTCCTGGTTTATACCAGACCCTCCGTGGATGCTTATTAAAAAAACCAATTGACAATCAATGGTTTGGCACTAGGATGTTAACATACAGGGGTCTTCTAACTGGATTATTTACTGAGACTTCCCAGAAGAGAGGCCGGGGAACTTGCATTGAATAAGCATCCTTAGTTGATAGTCATGGTCAGACCAGGCTGGAAAACAATCCTGAAGACAAAGAAACTGCTAAAAATGCATTTGGTGATTTTATTGTCATTTATAAGGCTGGCTCAAGCACATGGTTTGGTTATCTTTCCCATTCTAGTAGCCCTTGACTTTTTCACAATTATGGTCAGTTATGTGTTGATTCGGGTGTGTATGCAGATATGGCCCGTGACTCTGTCATGACCACCTCAGTCAGGGTGGCTTGGCTACATTTCTTTGACAGAAAAAAATTTTTTTTTCTTTTTGCATGGTTCAAAATAGCAAGGCACACATATGTATTCTGAACTGAAAATGAGTATCAGTCCAAGAAGCACGATTTCCCAAAGAAATGGAAACCAAAGTGACAGGTCCACCTTGCCCTCTCAGACCTGACCCGGTTTGCTCCCTGCTGTCTCAGTGCTGGTTGTCTGATGGTTTGGGGCTTTAAAATGCTCTCCTTGGAGTGGCAGTGAACCAACCGAGGAGTCTGCTCAGCCAGACTTCTCTTCACAGGAAACCTACGAGGTGCGCCATGAGTGAGAGCTATGGGCTGGCCAGCCTGACATCCTACCCGGGGCTGTCCCTCTCTAGTGTGGTCTGTGGGGCATCTGATAGTCCCTTTCCATGCTGAGGACCTAGAAAGTAGGACCGCAGTAAAATAAGAATTGATAATCATGATTCCAATATCCAGGAAGCATCAGATGGACTGCTTTTCAAATGTTATTCCATTTAATCTTTGGAAAAACTCTGAGTTATTATTCCTGTTGGGCAGATAAAATATATTATGCTCACTTTGTTAAAGATGGTGCTGCCCACATGGAAGCCCGTCACCCAGGTGATATTATTTGCCCTTGTGCTTGGGATGGGTGTGGGGGAAAGGCTGTAATGTAAGCAGGCCAGGTCATTATGGCCTAAGGCTTGGTTTTAAGAGTAAGTTCTTCTCCACACCCTTGACTGATTGGATGATGTAGGGTGGTGATGTAGGGAGGAATCCCATTATGTCTCAGATGGGTGGCTTTGTATCAGAGACTTTCTTGTATGTATAATTGGATTAAGGGTTTGGATTATGTATGCTATAAACTGGGGCAGTCCGGGAGCTTACTCTCTCTCGGTTCCTGGGTTCCTGAGGTTGGTATTAGAGAGGAGAGCAGATTAAGGCCACGTGAAGGCCAGGAGAAGCAGCCAAGATGGCAGAGTGCTGAGGAAGAAGCCAGTTTGTTAAGAGTTTGTGCTGGAGGAGATGGGGAACAGAGGTGAATAAGTCTGGTGAGCTAGAAACCTTTGATTCTAGGAAACTCGGACAAGTCAGTAGCTTTGTGAGCACTGAATGAGTGGGTTATGGAGCCCAGTGTGTGTTTTTGCTTGCCCGCCGGGTGCAAGCTAGAATTAAAGGTGATGGCTCACCAGTTCTTGGCTCCGTTGTTTCATTGCCATCTGTCCGAATCTAATGTGAACCTGCATGGGTCAGGCGGCTGTGATCCTGACCACGGCTACAGGCTTTACAATTCCCATTTTACGGATGAAGAAACTGATTTTGGAAAGAGGTTCTGGAACTTGCTGAGCTACCATAGCGAATGGCAGAAGTGAAACTGGCACCTAGTTTCAACCTCAAACTCTCAGCCATCGTTCGGTGATAGTCTCCCCAGAATGGGCCCCCACGTTGCAGACTTCCCGGCTGCTGTGTACAGATGTAGTCCTATTGCGGCGAATGCCCTCTGGCTCCACTTCCTCAACTTCAGTTTGTCTGGTTTTTGACCATCTGCCCCTGTCCAGATGTTTCTAAAAATTTCTGTGGGTAGGAGGTTTATTCGTCCTGTCCAATACTTACCATGGCTATTTTGCTTTTGTAATGTCTTATAGATCACACACACACACACACACACACACACACACCACCCCCATTTAGGATCATAGGATCTCATCATAGGATCTCAGAATTAGAAGGGCTTGACTGGTCATTTAGACCAACTCTTGAACAATGTCAGGATGATGACTCACCATCTCTGACCTATCTCTGAGCCCTCCGTCTGAACGCCTCCAGGGAGGGACACCTTGTTAACATCACAGGCCATCTGTGACAACGTGGGGCAGACAATACGACCTGTTCACGTAGTGGATGTAAGAAATGTCCAGACATGTAGAGAATTTTTATAAGAGTTTATCTGAGCCAAACTGACAGCATGTGTTGGGGAGTAAAACTGCAGGCCCTCCGGAGAAGAACCTTTGTGCAGTTTCTTCTACACCTTTGAAATGAAGGAGGGGCCAGTTAGGAAGGTCACAGGGCGTTGGCAGAAAGCAAGGTAGGAATTGGATCACCTCTGGCATGCCTTAGGAGGAGGGGTCTCAAAGGAGGCTTTTCAAAGGCGTGTTAACCTGGATGCATAGAAACAATGAACAGGCCTTGCTTAAGGGAAAGATAAGTCTTTTAGTAAAAAGTTGGCTGCCTGGGGCATGACTACCCACTATGACCTGCCCGGTTATGAATTCATGATCATTTCTTTCTGAGAAGTTACTTTCCCCGCCAACATTTACTTCCACATACAGTCTTCTGTTGTGTTGCTGGGGACGCTCAGGTGTCCTAGCATGCCAGGTGCAATAGGTAGTGGGTGACTGAATCTAGAACACAGGGTGCCTGGGTTTTGGAATGGTCACGTTCTTTGAATGAATGATAAAGGGACTTCACATCAACACGGAGGAGAATGGTAGGATGGCAAAACCCGAGGAGGCTTTACCTTTACGTCACCAAAGGGGCTGTGTAAAGGAAGCTCTGTGGTGTTTACAGGTGGAAGAGAGAGTCTGAATCAGAGAGGGTAAAGCACCATGTTTGCATTTTATTGATTTCCTGCCTATTGATTTCAAGGGATGATCTGTCTGCCTGAGAGAGAGACTGACAGTGAGGCCGAAACCTAGGCTGCAGGCCTCCCGGGAGGGAGGGAGTCTGGATAGAGCACCCGAGGCCCTCTCTTCTTTCCCAGTCCACCCATCTGGCTTTAATCCTTCTGTGGAATCCTGGAGCAGCGATGTGGGGGTGCCTGAGCCGCCTCCCTGCCTCCTGGGGATCTCAGCTGTAGAAGAGAGGACTAGGGCCTCTTGTCTGGATTCTTCTGCACTTAGAGTGACAGTACAAGATCTATTCTGGCCATCCTGGTGTCTGATGCATCTGCATGCCTGCCCCCAACACTTGGCTAGGGATTGTGCAATGTAGATGCTCAATAAATGTTTTGAAAAAGGAATGAACGAATGCTTGATGAATTGCTCTCCTTTTGGGAGGCTCAGGTGTTAAAGTATTCTTAAAATGGGAGTTAATCTATCTCCTTTCTTCTAGTTGGTAAATACCCAGAAGGGTGGAGATTACCTTTTTTTTTTTTTTAGATTTTATTTATTGATTTTAGAGAGAGGAGAGAGAGAAAAGGGATGGGGGGAAGCAGGAAGCATCAACTCATACTTGTTGCTTCTTGTATGTGTCTTGACCGGGCAAGCCTGGGGTTTTGAACCAGTGACCTCAGCATTCCAGGTTAGTGCTTTATCTACTGCGCCACGGCAGGTCAGGCAGGTGGAGATTACTCTTACACTCCCCTTTTAGTGCTCCGCTGCGATACATACTCCATCTCGGAGGCGTTGGGGCTCAGAATCAGCCCTTTTCTCCCTTTGATAGACCAGTGGTAGTTTTTGCCCTAACGGAGGACCGATGTTGGAGGCCTCTTTCCTCTGTACCGGTTGGGAATACAATGGTAAAATAGCACCTGGCTGGTTCCTGACCACTTTTTCTTTTCTCATTTTTAAACATCTTTATTGAAGTATATTTAGCCTTCAATAAAATAAATAAAACGCACCTGTTTAAAGAGTAGAAGTCAATGGTTTTTTTGTAAATCCATAATTGTGCGACCATCATCATTATCCAAATTTAGAATGTTTCCCTCACAGAAAGATTCCTCCTGTCTATTTGTGGTCAGTCTCCAAAGCCCCGCTCAGCCCCAGGCACCACTAATGTACTTCCAGTCTCCCTGGGTTTGCCTTTTCTGTACTTTTATGTAAGGGAGTCATATACTGTGTGAATTTTACTTCTTTCGTGTAGCTTAATGTTTCGAAGTTTCATCCATGTTGTAATATGTGTCAGTAGATTCTGTCTTTTTATTTCCAGTTAGATCTTTCATTGGATGGACACACCACATTTTGTTTTACTATTTACTAGTTAATTGACACTTGTATTTATTTTTGCTTTTTGATTCTTACGCTGCTATGAACATTTGTGTGCAAGCCTTTGTGTGGACATATATCAGAAGCGGTGACCTGATTCTGTGTAGAAGAGAGTAGAACAGAGATGAACGGAAAATGAATTTCATGTGTATTTCTGAATTTCCCATTCAGTACCTAAGTAGGAAACAAAAGAATCCTGTGTCATTTTCATCACTTTTAATATGTAAGGTGATGCTATTTTCTACACCAGTCTTAAATAGACGTGTTGATAAAAAGTTTGCAATACCGTAATAGTAGAATGCCCTGTATGTATATATCATAAATTAAACTTTTTATAGGGGTGGTGTAAAAGGTGTTTATAAATGTGACTTGCTCATCAAATAGAAAATTTTGCTTGAGAGCTAAGGATTCATTCATTCAAAAATTTATATGAATTACATGATATACAGCAGCCACGTATCTGAATGTGGGAAGTACAGCAATGAATAAAATATCCTGACTTCCCTGAGCCTATACTCTAGAGGGGAAAGTAAGGCAATAAAAAGAAGTTAGTAAGAAATAGAGTATGTGAGATGATGATAAATGCTGTAGAGAAAATTAAGCAAGTAAGGAGGATAGAGTATTGGGAATGGATGTGGAATGGGAACATTTAAATAAGTGGCCAACAAAAGCTTCACTGAGAAGGTGACACTCGGGCAAAGACATGGAGAAGATGAAGAAGCAAGTCATGTGAGTGTATGGCAGAAGAGCATTCCAAGCAGAGGAACAAGCAGTTGCAAAGGCCCTGAGGCAGAAACTTGCATGGAGGGCACAAGCAACAGTGAGGTCAGATGGCTGGAGTGGAGGGAGTAATAGTAAAAGGATAACATTACAGAAATGAAATCTAGCAGGGGCAGTGATGTCCTCAGAGCATGCCTCGAAAGGTAGGGGGCTCTTTGTCCCAAGGAAGGGTTGAAGAAGCCCTTGACAGGTATCCGATGGTGATGGATCAAGGTGTCACATGACCAGCATACACAGGCTTTTCAGGTCTCTTGCATAACTGAGACAGCACCCTGGTTCTTTGAGATTGAAAATGACCTGTCCCAAACAGGTCAGATGTCAGAATAGCTGCGATTTGAGCCAGAAGGCCTCCACTCTGTCAACGAGCTGATGGGACATTGCCTGGCATTTGCTGTAGGTGGGGGTGTGGAGTGAGCAGGCTTGGAGGAGTGCAGCCCAACACCTTATTTCATTGACCAGCTTCTTACTTTGACCCCCTCCCTGTCCTGGTATTGCAATTTAGCTCAATTTAAAAATGAAGAATTCTTTTGTTCCCCTCAGTAGATTGTACTCTCTTGGTATACAGGTAGGAGGGAAAATAATGGAGTTTATGAGGTTCCAACAGGTACTTTATAGCATGTTAATGTCCACTTAGCTGCCACTTGGATCTCTCCATCAATACCTGATGCACTTAAAGTTGCAATTTTAGGTTCTCTTTCTCACTGGGTACACACCAGCAAGAGTTACTGCCCCTTCCTCCCCCAGCTGTGAGTGATGGTTTCCTCACCCTTCCCCAGCGCTCACTAGAAGATGGTTGGGGCTGGAGTTGGCACAGGGGGCACCACCGGCCACACTGCATTATTGACAAAGCTTTGCTTCTTTCTTTAGTAGCTGTTACCTTGTGTCATTTACTATAATAGTTTGCTCGGTGTTGAAGAAGGATGGCTCACAGGTTATGGGGCATCTTATGATTTTGAAATATTTACTGTAAAACATTTAGGTGGCAAAAACCTTTGGACTGTCATGATGGTCAGTGTGTAGAAGTCACAGTTAAGTTTCCTTGTTTACCCTGAATTAAGGCCTACCCTTTGATCATGTAAAATGGTGTATGTGTCAGGTATATGGCTTTGTTTTGTTTGAAATAAACATTAGCGTTAGAACAGTTTCAGACCTACAAAAGAGTTGCAAAGATAATTTCAGAGTTCCTATACACCCTTCCTTTAGTCCCTCCTATTATTAACATCTTATATCAGGACAATATAGTTGTTACAATTAACAAATCAATATTGAGACTTCACTATTGACTGGAGTTCAGACTTGACTGAGCTTTCCTAATTTAATACCTAATGCCCCCCACCTTTTGTTCTAGGATCCCACCCACCATACTACCTTGTGTTTGGTTATCACGTCTCCTTAGGTTCCTCTTGTCTGTGACAATTTCTCAGACTTTCCCTGGGGGAGGACTGGTCAGGCATTTTGTAGGATGTCCCTTAGTAGGGACTTGTCTGATGTATTTCTCATGCTTAGATCAGGTTTATGGGCTTTTTTTGATGGGGGGGGGGAGACCACAGAGGTAAAGTGCCATTTTCATCACATCGTATGAAGGGCACGTATTAGCCACATGACTTACCACTGTTGATGTTGACCTTGATCGTCTGGTTGACATAGTATTTGTCAGGTTTCTCTACTTAGTGTTATTCTTTCATTTTCCCTTTTCCCACACTGTAGTCTTGGGAAACCCACACTTAAGAGATGGAGTTATAGTATACCTGTTTGAGAGGAGCGTATGTACAGAATTATTTGGGATTTTGCTGCGTGGGAGATTGTGTCTCTTCTCTCTTATTTATTCAAATTACTTATATCAGTAAGGTCTCATGGTCATTTATTTTATACTTCAAATTATAATACAATCTCATGTTATTTATCTTGTTCCAGCTTTGGCAATTGAAAAGAATTTCAGTTGACTCCTGGCTCCCTCTGACATGCTCCTATCATTGTATATATGTGTATGTCCGTGCGCGTGTGCGCGCTTGTGTGTGTGTGTGTGTGTGTGTGTGTGAGAGAGAGAGAGAGAGAGAGAGCGTTTCCTTATTTTCTGTCACTGCAAATGCTCTAGGGTCATTTTTTATATTTCTTGCCCCAGTCTAAGAATTAGCCAGTTCTGCAAGAAACCCTGGCTTCTTTTATTGGAGAATGGTACTAGAAACCAAAATGTAGGTATAAGAGTGCTCAACATGACTGGGATGATGTTATTGCTTCTATGCCTGGAGGGATTACCTCTAATAAAACATTTTTTTTTAGGAGACCAAGTTGTGATATAGTGGAAGAGGTTCTGAACTAGAAGCTGCTATTTGGGGCACTGTCCTGCCTTCACCCACATAACTCTATGTGCCAATCTGAGCAAACCACTTAACCAGTGAACCTCAATTTCCTCTGTGATATATAATATGGGGGCATTGATATCTTGCCCACCTCATTTACAGGGTTGCAACAGAGACCTAGAGAGTTTATTTCATTTCAAAATATCTGGGAGTTGAAAATTTCTATACAAAGATTTGTTTTACTTTCCTAATCCTAATGCTTTTGCACATATATAATGCCTTGTCATTGTTGAAAATTCATTTTGACCAAATTTCATGCATTTTCAAGTACAGGTTTCTAAATACCAGCATTCAGTTTTTGAACACACAATACAGTGTACAAATGATATGTTGTAGAATTGTGTAACTAAAACCCGCATAATTTTGCTAACTAGTGTCACACCAATAAATTCAATAAAAAGGAAAAAAATAAAATTAATCCATGTTATTATTTTTAAAAGATTTCATTTATTGATTTTATGGGGGAAGGTGGATGGGAAATAGTTGCTTCACACTAGCTGTTGGTTGCTTGTCATATGTGCTCTGACCAGGCAAACCCAGCGTTTCAGACCAGTGACCTCTGCGTTTCATGTCAGCACTCTGTCCACTGTGCCACCAGGAGCCAGGCAGGTTATTTTTAATTTTAAATTTTATTTGGTAATGTCTATTAAAAGTTTTTGTTGTGAAAAAAATTCAAATATTCTGTTTTAATTATTTCTCTTTCTTCAAATGCTTCCATGTTTTAAGAGGTTTAAAAAGGAGCCAAATAAGTCAGTCACTAAATCAAGAGGCAATCGTAGTTATTCTTAGTAGTTGTCAGAGCACTTGGAGCCCCCTCTGCAGGCTCCTCTCCCACCCCAAATGAATGGACTAAGTGGAAACAGTGCGCTTGCAGTGCAGAATGCCACTTTGAGAGTGGTCCCCTCAGTCCCCATTCCAGCCTGCTTGCCCCACTCCTCCCTTTAAAGAAATTCTGGATTTTCATTGTGTATAGCCAGGAGGTTTATGTCCGCTCCAGTCTGTGCACAAGGCACAAAGTTAAGACCAGGTCGAGCGTGGCCGGTGCACAGCAAGCTCTGAAGGCTGTTCATTGTCTGCAATGTGGCCGAGCTCTCAGTCATCCTTCAACAGATTCTCCAAGGCAGCTAACTGGAAAGGGAACAACCAAATCAAACCAACTCTTTTCTGTTTGATGTCCCTTGTGTAAGCCAACTAAATGCATATGTGTGTGTATGTATATTATATTATATTCTCCAACTACACACACACACACACACACACACACAGCCTCCTGGACATGCAGTCAGAGATTGAGGATGGGAGGCTCAGCTCAAAGCTGTCACTCTCTGGGGTCCTGCTCCCTGGCCTGGCGACCCCGCGGAATAGCCCCAGCTGTGAGCTATAAATATATAAGTGATGTAGAAGAGGCGGTGAACCGTCTCAGCATGAAGGGACACACATTTTGCTGCTGCTACTGTGTTTGTGCTGCTTACTGGAATTTTAAAACATAATCTCATCCTGGGAAAAAGACCATCACTCTTTCCCTGGAGCCAGCGATCCTGAGATTTTGTTTCTGCGCCGGTGCCCCTGTGACTTCCGGTTGCTGGACCCAACTTTGTTTCCCTCCGTGTGGGGTTCGGCACACTCAGAATAATATCTGCTCAAGTCAGTTTATTTGTCTTCACTTGTAATTGAGAGCTAATGTCGGAGAGAGGAGAGAAACGTGCCTGTTGTACTATGGACACAACACAGAGATCCTCATCGTAGGGGAGAATTATTTGATTGAAACGGGATTTCCCTTTTGCTGTAAATGAGCCAAAGGTAAACACACCAAGAAAAAGAGGGAAGAGCAGTGGACATCCAGACTGCTTGAAAATGTGTTTATTATAAATGGGCAGTCATGGTATTTCAAGTCTGATGTGGGAAGGAGGCCTTCTCACCGGTTGGGAAGAGCTCCTTTTGGGCTGTTCATCTTAAACTCAGCCTAACGGAGTGCTACTTAATGAGGGCAACTGAATCTCAAATTCAATTTTGTTCCTAACCGGCTAAGTAGGAATCAGGAGCATGATTGGCTAATGTTTGACTTCCAGTTGGCCTAATGAGAGTTTATGAATATCAATATTGCTACAGCATCATAATGTATTTGCTGGCTTTTTGTGGCAGTGAGAAAAAAAATTGCTGTCTATTAGTCTAATAACTTGGTTTCACAAGCGCCACAGTAATTATTCCAATATCCCTTCAGTGAGGCTGGGACAACTGCTTAATTTTTGGAAAGGTCAGCATATTTTTTTAATTGATGCTTAGTTTGACTACATCTAATGTCGGTCAACTGTTGTTAATAGGCTCTATTATAACATAAAAGTGCTGATATTTTAAATGGTGTTAGTGAACCCCAACAGGGCTGTGTATTCAGGACGGCTGGGCAAGGCGGCATTAGTCATTCCGTGGCAGCACTGAATTTATGTCGTTAAATTCATTTCAGCCATTGAAACTTGACAACTAATTTTGGATAAGAATGATTGGAATTGATAAACTCTCTTATTTTTGGAAGTGGCTGTTTTTCAAAACAAATCTTTTATCTAGCATGGCACATAATTTAGTGGAAGCATACACAAATTGGCATTGCTGTTGATCATGGGGGTGGGCAAGCATTTCAAGTCATTAGATCCTTTATTTCTCAGGACAAAATAAAGAATATTGCATGAGGACCGTAAAGCTCAACCAGAAGAATATACATTTGACAGTATTTTATAAAATATTACTTTTTTTTTTTTTTTTTTTTTTTTAAGAAAGGGAGCTGGAAAGAAATGCTCTTGGTCTGTTTCCCATAAATCTTACATTATTACATTTAGAAGAAAACAAAACCCTTGGTCATTTTTGGCATGGCCTAAAACCCCAATAAGAGGGAAATAAGGCAAGGCTATTTCATAAGCACCTTCTCCAATAGGAAAGGCTCTTTATCTATGTATCCCACTTAATCTTTGCAAGAACTCTGTGAGGTAGCTGATATTAACCTCATTTTACAGCTAAAGAAATAGCTTTGGTGAGGTCGAATCACTTGTCCAAGACCAACTGCTAGACTGTGGCTGAGCTGGAATTCACACCCAGATGGGCCTGACTCCAAAGTCTATTTCTTTTCATTAAAATGGAAGCTTCATGAGCAAATGGGTCATATCCTTTTTGTTCACCTTGCATCTCCCCGGGCCCGATTGCGGCGAATGTCACTGAGTGACATGAGAGCTCTCTGCCAATCTCTCCCCTGACCTTGGAGTTTACCATCTGAACCTCTACAAACTGATTTGCCCTTAGTGACTCCTCCACAATTAAAAGCCCCTTGACTGATAGAATTTGCTGCCTGTCCAGTGTCCATCCATGCATAAGGATTATTATTTCTAATAATACATTCCCATGCATGGGATAGGTCCTGTAAGTTCCATTTTCAGGTGAGAACTGAAGATCAGGGGAATTAGGGGGCTTGCCAGATGTTCACATCTTCTACAGGATGAACCTGGTATCAGATCTCAAATTTGCCCTGCTCCAAAATCTGGGCTCCTTTGGCATGGAATCTGGGCTGTGTCTTGCAGGTGGCAATTGAATTGTGTTGAGGTGGACATTCTGAGATGGGGCAGGGGCAGGCTAGAATTAAGAATATAAGCAGCCCTGGCCAGTTGGCTCTGCAGTAGAATGTTGGCCCGGCGTGTGGAAGTCCCGGGTTTGATTCCCGGTCAGGGCACACAGGAGAAGCACCCATCTGCTTCCCCACCCTTCCCCCTCTCCTTCCTCTCTATCTCTCTCTTCCCCTCCCACAGCCAAGGCTCCACTGGAGCAAAAGTTGGCCCCGGGTACAGCGGATGGCTGGCTCCATGACCTCCTCCTTAGCCTCTAGAATGGTTCCAGTTGCAATAGAGCAATGGCCCAGATGGGCAGAGCATCACCCCCTAATGGGCATGCCTGGTTGGGCGCATGCAGGAGTCTGTCTCTCTGCCTCCCTGCTTCTCACTTCAGGAAAAAAAAAAAAAAAAAAAGAATTATGAGCAAAATCTCAGAGGTAAGAGAGCACGTGGCCAGTCCTGAGAAGAGGGACCCTTGCATGAGTATGGGAATCTTGGCGTTTCAGGTTTGTCTGCTCAGGGAGGACCTGGATCATTTAACAGGGCTCTGCGGCTTCTTCCTGACCCCCACAATCCTGTGGCGTGCTCTCCCCTACTTGGGAGCAGCCAGTAGAACTCAGGAACCATAGGGGTGGAGGGTGCTTCTAACTCTCACAGTCCCCTTTTCTGGTTGCTCATTCTGCACCCAGCAGCTGGCTCTCTCCTGGTTTGAGGGATGTGCACCCACGCCTTTCTTGGGGTGGCCTTCTTCTAAGCCTGCAGGAAGAATCAGCAGGTCCCCACTTTGAGTTTTCACTCTCAAGGCGCAGCAAGGCGCCCCAGTGAAGCCGTCTTCGCCGTCTCCTACCACGTCTTCCACGGCTGCGCCTCCCAGTGAGCACCTGGCTGTGGGCATCGGGAGACGGATCCCTTGACAGAGCCAGAGATTCTCCAAAGCCCAGTCTGGATGAAGCGGTTTGGCTTTGTTTCCTCTCATGCTGTGAAGTTTCAGGTTTCTGTCCGGGGAGCCTCTTAAAGTTGAAAACTAGACCTCAACCACTGTTCCCGCTGAGCTCCCACAACGAAGTGATATAACGCGAAAGGCCAGGGACATCGAGCTAGTCTGTTGTTTATTGGAGATCGTGCCACAAAGGGACCGCCCTTGGCAGTTATGGCCCTGCCTTGGCGGCTGGGGGAAGCAGGGAAGCCCCGGGTGTTTGCACGTTCTTATCTGACAGAGACGTCTTGTGTTGGCCATTTCGTCTTGTGTTAAAAATCAGCCCCCTCCTCCTCTCTGTCCCAATTCTTTCCCATCGTCATGAGAATCAGAGGCTTTGACTGTTGTTCTTGGCAAACGAGCCCCCGCTATCTGCTCGGGTCTCAGGAATGCAGAACAAGGCTGGCCCTGAGCCGAGTTAGTGCCTTGGCCCCTGAGTCAATGCTTCTCCCTTCACCAGGGCCTTGACGGGCAATGTGAACAGCTCAGCTGCCCAGACACTTTCCCCCTCGGTTTCACAAAATGAGCACCTATTATGTGTTAGGCTCTGGTCTGGGTCTGAGGGTGCAGTGACAAACCAGATACATAGGGCACTTGCCTTTCATAATCTTTCTTTCCTCCTTTTTTTTTTTTTTTTAAAAAAATCTCTATAGTGGGGCCTCTGCCAGTTCAAGACAGTTTTCAGTTTTCTACACTTAAGAAGCTACTCCTTGGTTCATCTTCTGAGCAGCAGGTAGCATTGCGAACTCTTCCTGCCCTTTTGTTCAATCAGCTCCGTATTTTACTAACCGGAAGAGTTGGTTTTGCTCAGCAGAGCTGGAGAATGGGGTGTATACTTCTACTTAGTTCATTTATAAAAATATTAAAGAAGGTCAATATCAGTGGAGCGGAGCACCCTCTTGTTGCTTTCTTCAGGTCTCAGCCACCTGACACAGGCTAGGTGTGTAATATGTGTCCAATACATTTCTCGTCGATTCAAAGTTCCTTTTTCCCTGTCAGGCGAGCGAGCGCTGCCTGTC
The DNA here is from genome assembly GCA_037038555.1 of Rhynchonycteris naso. Taxonomy (NCBI): domain Eukaryota; kingdom Metazoa; phylum Chordata; class Mammalia; order Chiroptera; family Emballonuridae; genus Rhynchonycteris; species Rhynchonycteris naso. The sequence goes on from CM072996.1 coordinate 302,116,338, forward strand.
CCAGGGTGACTCAGTGTTTTAATGGCTCTGGATGTGAAATATTGTCAGAGGCTTTTCTGAGGCTAACTACAGCACCAGATTGCAGCTCTCCCGGCTGCTTCAGGCTGGCCTTCTCGGAGGGGTTACACCATCAAGCAGACCTGGAGTCAGAGCCTCCCACCTCAATCCCGTGCCCACCGTCCTGCTGGTTTGGTTGTCTCCGATGTGCAGTGACGTGAAAACTTTGATTCTAAGAGTTTTTGGGTCTCCGAGTGAAATAGAGTGGTTCATTTTTCCAGGGACCGGGAGCCCACCCACCTCTGTATAGCTTTCCGCCAGCTCTGTAGCCTGCTGGCCCCTGGTAGCAAAAGTCTGAGGGTTTTATTCAGGAGGTCTACAGCGTTAGCCTCTAGTTGGACATGTTTGTAAAGTTTAGCGGCTATCCCTGATGCTCATTCATGCAAACATTCATTCAGTGCCGGAACCTGTTCTAGGTGCAGCGTTCATGGGACCTGTGCTCAGGGAGCTTCCATGCTAGCGGAGAAGAGGACAGGAAAGAGCAAACGGTCCAAACTGGGAGGTTCAGGCTGTGGCGAGGGCTCTGGAGCAAAGGACCAAGGTGAGGTGGCAGGGACTCGGGGCCAGGCAGGGAGGAAGAGGCTGCTTTAGGCAACATCTCATCTTTGGTTTAGACAGCGACATTGGGCAGAATATGGCATGATCAGGAGGCAGACATGTAACGATCTTGATGAAAACAGTTCTTGACAGAGGAGTCCCTGCCGTGGGCTCGGCTTGGTGCTTTATGACTAATTTCTGGGTGAATTTCAGTTGAACATCAGTTTCATTCAGAGTATCTGATGTTAATACTTCTATGTAATAGCTTTAATCATGACGATTATTTATGAATAACCAAGTCACGTGCTAGATGCTCTAGATCTATTTGCACTAGTTGTTTAAATGGAAGCCAGCTGGGGGCAGGGATACTTGCTAGTTTTGTTCAAGCGTGTATCCCTCATGTACATAGAAAGTGCTCAGTAAATATTTGTGAACTACACGAGCCCTTCCTGTATCTCTACAGAGGAAGGAGTCTCTCTCCTAATTTCCTGAGGACTCAGGTCCAGAGACATTAAGAAGGAGAGCTGGGGTTTGAGCCTGAGACTCTCTGACCTGAAAACCAATACCTTTCCCACTGTTCCCTACCTCCCCCACCCCCACGTTTGTCCCAGTACATTCAACCTATCTGCTTCCCACGTCTAATCTTGTTAGCATTCCTCTGAGTCAAGACTGAGAGGCAGGGAGTTCATTTGGCTATTCTGTCCTCTCTGTTCATGGCAGAATGGTCCTTTGGTAGCCCAATCATTATATGGCCCCACCGATTTCCGAGCTAACTTGCTACCTTTGATATGGGTTCAGATCTTTTCAAAAGCCAGACCTCAGAGTCTACCTGCCGGCACTGGCTCTCTGAGAGGTTTTACATAAATCATGGAGTCAGAGCAGGGCTCGCGCTCTTACACTGAAGCAAATGTAGAAGAGCAGAGAGGAAGGGAATGCACGTGGACAGAACGCCTGCCTCATGTCTCCCTTGTGAGGGGCATCCATTAAATGATTAAATTAATAATTGATAATTATTATAGCAGAATGGTGGCGAGAATTGGTTTGGGGGTCAGAAAGATCTGGATTAAATTCTGGGCTCTAGCCCTAGGACCTGTATGACTTTAGAAAAGTTACTTAGTCTCCCTGTTCCTTAGTTCTTTAGTTATAAAATAGGTCTAATGCTATCTATCTTGTAGGCTTATTATGAGGATTAATAAGATAACTCTTGTATACAGTTGCCTAAAGCCAACATTCAGAGAAAATATAACTTAAAATAAATTACTATATATTATTGAGTCTAAGATGGCATATTTTAAGTAGCATTATTTTGGATACCACTGAGTAAAGGTGTTTTCGGTTCAATTATCATGCTCTATCAGCTGTAAGATACTTTCTGATATCAAAGACGCAAACTGTGAGAAAATGTGCATCTTAGGATGGTTGAAATATTGTGTATGTTATAGGTTATATAACCCACTAACAATGACAAGAAATTAACAAATTACTGAAGCATCTGAGGCAAGTCATTGGCTATTGTTTCTCAAGTGCCTTAGGAACTGAGTGCTGATTCCTTTCTCGACAGTTTCTCTCAATTATTTGTGACCCTCAGAATAAAAAAGATGTTTCTTCCATTGAGTCAAGCTGTCCCACAACAATCTCAGCCCAATCCTACTTGTCTGGTCCCTTCCCCAGACAATGAGCTAGTGGCTAGTTAAAAACTAGACCTCAACCACTGTTCCTCAGAACACTCATTCATCTGCTCTTTAACTTACAACTTACTGTGGCTTTCCTACAGACTAATTACAATATAATTATCTGGGCCCACAAAATATCCTATCCATGTGATGTGGATGTATTCAGGGAATTAAGAGATTTTAAAAGTTTGCTATACGTTCATTTAGAAATATTTCTGGAGAGTGTAAGCTTTGCTTGATCTTGTAAGAATACTGAGAATAGGCCTGTGAACCCGATGAAGTGCCCGCTCTCATGGAATTTGGAGAAATAATAATAAATAAACAAGTAACAAAGAAATAATATTTCAGATAGCAGTAAAGTCTATCACAAAAACAAAGCATGCTAGTGAGCTAGAAAGTGGCTGATGTTGAGGCTAACATAGATGGAAGAGTAGGGACATTCTTCTGGACAAATTACTGAGTAGAGACCTGAATGATTGGGAAGAGGGAAGGGAGGTATTCTGGTCAGGGGCAGTAGCAATTGCAAAGACTGCTAAAGTAGAAATGGGCTTGAACTATTTACAAAAGAGAAAGAAGTGTAGAGAAATGTAGAGGAGAACAGTGGAAGGAAAGTGCAGAGGTCGATAGGGGCTAGACCACAATGGGCATTGACAAGGTCAAGAGAGAGAGAGAGAGAGAGAGAGAGAGAGAGGATTTGATTCTAAAGAGAAAACCAGTAGAGCAGGGTGGGTCCATTAACCTGGGGAGTGAAAATATCTAATTTGCTTTGTATTTTTTTTTTTTTTGGTCTGGTTTCTGTGGCTGCATAGTAAAGAAAGAGTTGTGGGGTAGGGGGCAGGGGCAAGCATTGAAGTAAGAAGATAAGTTAGAAGGATGCCACTGAGATTCAGAACCAATCTGAAATGTTGGGGATAAGAATGGAGAGCTGTGGTCATATCAGAGCAGATTCGGGAGGTACAGCGCTTGGGGTATTCACTGGGGAGGGTGAAGAGAAGAGAAAAATCAAAGCTGACTTCTGGACTTTGGGGATGAGTCGTAGAATGGATGGTCCTGCCACTTCCTGAGGTGGCAAAGAGCTGAGAGGAGCTCATTCAGGACGACATCTGTGGTCAGGTCACCACTGAGATGCCTATTAGTCATCCAAGTGGAGGGGACAGACGGAGCTCTGTGAGTCAGGAGTTCAGGGCAAAAGGCACAGTTAAAGGCCTAAATCTGGGATACTATTTAAATCTCCAGTGAGACAGTTTGGGTGAGAATGGAAACAGAGTGGAGCAGATGGCTGGAGGAAGAGGGCCAGGAGCCCACAAACAGAACGAGTCCCCATGGGATCTGGATACTGTGAGAAGATGATGAGGTTCACTGGCCAACGCAGAGCAGAAAAATCAGCAGAGGGTTGAAGACAGTGAGGCTGTATCATACTTGCCAAGTGACGAACCCATCTGGGCTGGGAGTCTGATCGAGAGAGACTTTCCTTGGGAATAGCAGTGAAGGTGATCAAAGGAGAAGCGACCTTTCACCTTACAGACACAGAGTGGTGGAGATGGGATTTAAACATGGCTCTGGCATCAGATTCTTAACCTACTGCCTCTCTGTGGGATTCTTGAAGAAGTTCCAATTAAGCGGAGGGCAAGGCAAAGAATGTTTGGTATCAAAGGAGCAGCAGGAAGGAGACGGTGGGTGGACTTGGTGAGAAGATATTTGGGGTCAGCTTCACCATTTGGGAGACAGTACCATTTTGAAAGAGAACAGAAACAGTCATAATGAAAATGAATGTTGTCTGGAATGAAGGGAGCCAGCAGAGTTCATTTTCTCCCTTTATCTTTGAGGTAGTTCTGAGCAACGAAGGCCATGGACCACTATTCATATCTGATTAAACAAAAGGGGGGAAAATAAAAAAAAATTAAAAAGGCAAAGGAAAGACCACAAGAGCAAGGGGCAAGCTTAATCTTTGGTATTTAGAATGATGAAGAGAAGCAATACATGAAATCCACTTAAAATATGATTTCGTGTTCTAATATACATTTTGAATTTATGGGAAACTGACTTCTGCCATTTATTCAGAGAGAAAAAAAATGCATATGCCATGCGGCTGAACTTATCATACCATAATGGGACACCTAGCATTTTTCACAAGTGATCGATCTTCCCGCCCCTTAACAGTTCTTTCCTAACTGGTACAAAAAAATGGAATACATTTCAAGCTTCTCTTGAGTTGAACTGAGCAGAAAACCAAAGAAGCCACTAATGCTTGCCAGGTTTAGAAAGAAAAAGAGAGAGAGAGAGAGAGAGGTCGGGGGTGGGGAGAGTCTCTCGTACACTCTACAAAAAAAAGAAGAAAATTTCAACTGGGAGAAACACCCTGGGGGCAGATATGTTAATTGGAATACTCCCCACTAAGGTTAAACAGAACTTAAACACTGTTTGAAGCCTATGTTATATATCCCAAAATACATACGGAACTAGAAGGTAGAGAAACTGGGTTTTATTTCCAGCTGTGTTGCTGATTTGAACAAAGTTGTTTAACCTGTCTGTGGAGCACAGTTTATCCATCTTCAAAATGAGAAAAACAATGTTTGCCTCTACCCAACAGAACCTAAAGCCAAGTTTCATATTCAAAGTTCAGGATTCTATTTAAATTTAAATCTGGAGGTGAGTGGGTCTCCTCAAAAACAAACAACAACAACAACAAAATAGTTCAGAATCCCAAGAACAGGAAGAAAGGGAAGTGGTTGGATATGGAGGTCTAAAATGCACTTATCCTGTACAAATCTCCGATTATACAGATCCTCATGCGAGTTCCTTTTTGAAGCTTCTGTAGAAATTGTAACTTGTGCCCCTCCTCTAGGGTGATCAACTCATATAATTGTTCAGGACTTGCCTGATTTAAGCACTAAAAGTTTCTTGTCCTGGGAACTCGCTCAGTCTGGGTCAGACCCAGACAATTGGCCACCTTTGTCTCCACTGAGCCCTGGGTCACACTTGTCTTGAGTAGTTGTGTGTTCACAACCTTACTATAAGCTGCATGAAGGCACAGGGAGTGAAATAACTGATTTCTCACATTCCCCTTATATTTTTGGTGGAGAATGTTGGATCCATAGAATGTTCCTCTTACAAATAAAATACTTAACTGATTGGTTTGTTTCCCAAATGCACCCTAAGTTCTTTAGTCTTTGCCATCTGTGAAATATTTGGCCAGGCAATTTCAAATATATTAGTTATCCCTTTTAATTTTATTTTTATTTTATTCATTTTAGAGAGGAGACACACACACACACACACACACACACACACACACTCACACACACACACACAGAGAAAGAGAGAGAGAGAAAGGGGGGAGGAGCTGGAAGCATCAACTCCCATATGTGCCTTGACCAGACCAGTGCAGGGTTTTGAACTGGCGACTTCAGTGTTCCCAGGTCGACGCTTTATCCACTGTACCACCACAGGTCAGGCAGTTATCCCTTTTAATACAAGAGTTCACCAAGGGTAGCAGTGACTTTCCTACTTATAGCTAAATAATCTGGAGTTCAAATAAAAGAGTGGTTCATCAAAGCCCCTCCGTCTTCTAAGTGGCTGACCTCAGACTAGAACCTAAAGCTTCACTGAGCAAAGTCTGGACACACTGCCTACATCATTCCAGTGCTTGCTTTCTGGGCCTGGAATACCCTTGTCCCGCTTGGTGAGTGGGTGTCTGATACATTTCTCAAGGTTTAACTCAAGCAACTACTCCAAGAGTTTTTCCCCAACGCCCTTGCCTGTTAACATCTCTCTTTTGTTTGAGTTGATATCATTCATTTTTCTTTGGGATTTAAGCTTACCTTGCTTTTTATACTATAGTATTAGTTTTTATATTTGTTTCTTGCTTTATGTTTCCTGTGTGAGTGTGTGCTTCTTAAAGTCAGAGATTAGAGCTTCACTCATTTTTGAATTCTCAGGTCCCAAGTGCTGCTTATTTATTCACTCACTTACTCATTCATTCATTCATTCATTCACTGTTTGATGACTGTGTTCAGCAACATCTTGACTGTAAAGAAACAGACACGTGCCCTTTACCTGGCTTGAAGTGAGTGGAAAATTTTGATACCAGAAAGCAGAGAGTAAGTCTTTAATCAGATTGGTTGGCCACGTACCGTGAGTGTTATTCTAGTGCCACAATTCCATGACTTGCAAGAGACTCTTCCCATAGCATTTTCCCCAGGTTCTCTTTTAATTTCTTAAAGTATGGACAATCAGACAATAAAAATGTTAAGATCCTATGAATATTAGAAGAAAGTCATTTGCCCAATTAATTTATTTGATAGGTACTTTTTAAGCATCTACTTTGGGTGGGATGTCAGGTCCAAGTCCTTTCCTCCAAATGCTCACAGTCTGGCTGGAGAGCCCGAACAGATACCTCAGTCCTTGTGGTAGAATGCAGCTCTGGCCTGACTGGCTGAGATGCAGTGGATAGAGAGTCGAGCTGGGATGCTGAGGTTCCAGGTTTGAAACCCCAAGGTTGCCGGGTTGAGCATGAAATCGTCAACACGATCTCATGGTCATTGGCTTGAAACCCAAGGTTGCTGGCTTGAGCAAGGGGTTATTGGCTCAGCTGGAGCTCCCTGGTCAAGGCACATATGAGAAAGCAATCAGTGAACAATGTGCTGATTGTGAATTGATGCTTTTTATCTCTCTCCCTTTCTGTCTCTGTTACCTTGGACCCCATTTAAAAAAATAATGCAGCTCTGAGTTCACAGCTTGAGGGGGAAAATATCATGCAGATGGTAACACTGGACAGCTTCCTGAAGGAGTTGGGATTCAAATTGCTTTGAAGCTTGACTAAAATAAAAAATAATAGTGATTATCTATTTCAGATACCTTAGTGGGAAAGATGGCTCCTGAGTTTGGGTTTGTGGGTTCTTTTTCTTTGTACCATGATCCTCCATATTTCTTTGTGAGAAAATCTGGCCTTTTACAGATACTTTGCCTTATACCCCCTTCTCCCTTCCCTCTGTTCCACATGTTCCTACTGTTCCCTCCTCCTAGTGTGTCATTTGGAGGAGTCTGCTTTTGTTTGGCAAGCCCAGAGTTCCTCTCTGGGACCAACGGACCAGTTTGGTCTCAATTTGATCTTGTTTCCAGGCTTGTAATGATAGAAACCCTACAGTCCAGCCCATAAAATTCCGATGGCACCACTTCCATTCACCCACAGAGTCACCATCAACCCCTGTTAACGTGGCACAGGAAATGTAATCATTCAGTTTTCACGTAAATGAAGCACGTGGGGAAATGTTGATAGCATTTTATGAAATTTTTATGGACAAAGCAGTGATTGACATGTTAATAAACAGCAGAAAAATAATTTGGGTTACTTTCTAGTTATCCTGGTATTTCCTATTGGAAAACCTCTTGTCAACTGGCATATGTCCTCCATGCCCAGTGTACACATGCCTGCTGATAATTACTGCTTACACTCTGTTTGTAAAGAAACCATGGAGGAACATTAGAACACCAATCCGCACCATCTAGCTTCATTTTTTATTCAAATTCAATCTTCCTGTTGCTGAAAGGAGGGTGCTGCTAATGTTTGAGATTATATATATATATTTCAAAGCATGGCAAGTTTTCAAGTATTATCAAGATTATTTTATTTCTGAAGTAAAAATAACTGAATTGTCAGCATTTGGTGCACATTCTAATATTCCTCTAATATTCGGTTTACCAGGACACTGAGTTCTCTTCTATGTGACCGTACAAACAGAATGACGGTACAAACAGTTGATGCTCCTCTTCAGTGCCTCCTCCACATCTGAGCTCATTTTATCTCCTGTGTCCAAAGCGTCTCTCTGAAATCAGAGTCAGGACTATTATTACTGTTGCCAACAATAGCTCATGTCCACAGCAGGGAGGAACAATTAATGAACTCATGAACTGTGTTTGTTTACATGTCTGAGCTCAAGGCTAATGATTTAATTAATGTCTTCTGTCTTGAACAGAGAAGTGTTAGCACATGGAAGTGTGGCTGAGTGGCAAACAAGGTGAGATTTGAGGAGCTCCAACCTATTTGTATATGAAAATAGAAATTTATTCATTGACTATCTAGAGTTAGGGTGGGAGTGGTTTAATCTTTCAACAGTTAATTTTGGGAATGCTTGATAAAGAGTTAATGACCTCAGCTAATGTTCTTTGCAGTCATTGGAAGGTGCTTCATAGCTATGACTAATCATTATAGTAGTAATAATAATATTCAAATGCAAATTATTCAAATATTTCAACAAAGGCTCTGCCACATTTTATGTTGTGGTATGGGACAAATTCATCTATTCATTGGTCACAGCCTCAAAGCCTCAACTCAGTCTCTGTCTCTTCTGCATGATCCCTAAGCTCCTTATGTGCATTTGTCATGCAGTGGTCATGTGGCATTGTTTGAAAATGCCTTTTCTCCTCACGATGTTGGTTTACATCTTGGAGTGCCAGGATCCAGTCACAGTGTTCCACATATTTTGGGTGTTCCATGAAAGTTTCTTTGAATGGAAGGCTGATTCCCAGAGTTGCATAGATTTTAATACCAATTAAGAAACCAGTTTGCCTTTAGAGCTGCTATTTTTTATTTCTTATTTTTTAAGTTGAATTGATTGGGGTAACACTGATTAACAAAATTATACAGATTTCAGATGCCCAATTCCATAACACATCTCTCGGTACACCGTATTGTGTGTTCACTCCTCCCCACAAGTCAAGTTTTATCCATCACCATTTATTCCATCCTGTACCCTCCCCTGCTTCCCCTAATACGCACCCCTGCATTCACCACACTGATGTCTGTGTCCGTGAGTTCTCTCTCTCTGTACTTTTGGAACATAATAGAGAGCCCATAAATCAACCCATGCCTATATTGTCAATTAATATTTGACAAAGGAGGCAAGAACATACAATGAGGTAAAGACAGTCTTTTCAGTAAATGGTGCTGGGTAAATTGGACAGATACGTGCAAAACAAATGAAACTGGAACACCTTCTTACACCATACACAAGAATAAACTCAGAATGAATTAAAGACTTACATATTAGACTCAAAACCATAAAAATCCTAGAAGAAAAACATAGGCAGTAAAATCTTGGACATTTCTCATAGCAATATTTTTTCTGATATATCTCCCTGGGCAAAGAAAACAAAAGAAAAAATAAACAAATGGAACTACATCAAAGTAGAGCTGCTTCCTTTTAAATACCTAAGTACAGCTAGGAAAGTGACATACTTACCAGCCTTTTGTAGTTATAATAAAAAGCTTTTTTTTTTTTTTTTTTTTTTTTACAATTATCTTTTTGTTTTTGGTGGAAGTAGTTTAAAAAGAAGAAAGAAAAACCTCGAAGCATCCAGCAGTCCCTCAGTTGAGGAGCAATGCTTTTCTTGTTTGGTTTCCTCAACAAAAGACCAGCGTTGGCATGGGCCGTTCACTTCCCCTCCCTGTGCCTTTTTGTTTAAACAAATAAACCAGATGCTTCTGGAGACCACAGGCTCTGCGTTTGGTTCAGTTTGATTATTCCAAGACTCTGCAAATTTTTATATGTTCCTGCCAATGGTTGAGACTCTTTGCTAGGCTCTCTTTTGGAGGCATGGATGTGTATGGGGCTGCCATGGTGTCAGAGTGGAGATTGTGCCTTCTGGAACCAGAAGGCTTGTGTTCATTTATTAGTTTCACGACATATGGGCTTCCTCACCAACTACTCTGTGCCTTTGCATCCCTGTCCGTAAGATACAGACAGTAATAGTACCGATTCATAGGGTAACTGGGGTGAGTAGAGTAAGTGAGTGAGTACATCTAATCAATATAAAGAGCTTGGGATGGTGCTTGGCTGCATGTACAAAAATATATACATTCAATAGCTATTAGCTGGGTGATGTGGACGGAATATTTGTGTGTCTCTAAAATTCATATATTGAAGATTTAACTCTAATGCAAGGGTATTTGAAAGTAAAGAATTTAGTAGGTGATTATATTTAGATGAGGTCATGAAGGTAGAGTCCTCAGGATGAGATTAGTGACTTTATGTAAAGAGGAAGAAGCCAGAGCCCTATTTCTCTCTACCAAGTAAGGGCACAGAAAGAGTGATGACATCTCTCCATTGTGGAGGTTGATGGGATGGGGGCACAGGGAATAACTAAAAGTTCCAATCCCAATCACTTGTTTGGTTCCCCTGGCAACCAGCTTCCATCTGGTCATCTAGGGTGCTTCCAAAAATCACCTCTTTAACATAAACTCAGGTCTGGTTGAAAATGGCAAGTTGTGAATAACAATAGACACTTCTTTCATCTTTCTGGAGCTATTTCAGGGACAAAAGACCAAAAATAACAAAAGATGCTCCCATCAGTCATTATCACTTAGGAGATTCCAAGGGTTTTAGGAGCTCTACGCCCAGAACTGGGAAGTAGACCAAATATATATTTCTTATCATAAATCACAGCATCACATCCCTGCTTTGCTCCTAACTCCCATTTCCTTTGGGGTTGCCCTGTTTGAGACAGCAAACAATACCTGTCTTCTGGGCATGAAAGAAAGCAAATTCTGAACTATCAGGTCTTCCCCATCCTGTTAGCTCTGTGACTCTGGGCTGGTTACTTAATTTCTCCAAAAATAGGAGACCTCATTTTTAAAATGATCAAAATAGTAGTAGTACCTGCCCAAGAGAGCTATTATGAGGAGCATGCAAACCTCCTAACCTTGTACCTGACACATAGTAAGGGCTCGATAAGTGCTAGTGGTCCCAGCTTTCTTTAGATAGCCTTTTACATGCTCTTTGATCCCTCACTCACAGCATGCAACTTGAAGGCTTGAAGTGTTAGGTATTCATTCTTGTGTCTTCACACTTAATAATGCCACACAAATAAATTAGTGAACAGACTGTAATTCCACTCAGTCCGCTAAATATCCAGAATTCTGATATATGTTGAACTCTGCATTTGGTGGTAAGAAGTTGTGCATAATTGAAAATACACGAGCTCTACCTTTTGAGTGATCTAGAGTAAGTGCAATGTAATTCAATGCAACTAATATTGAATGACACCTATTTGTTGAATTAAATAATTTTAGACAACACAAATAAATATAGCTATAATTTTATACCCTCATGTTAGCAACAACAAAAATATAAGAGCCCTGGCCAGTTGGTTCAGTGGATAGAACACTTTGGCCTGGTGTATGGACATCCAGGTCTGATTCCCGATCAGGGCACACAGGAGAAATGACTATCTGCTTCTCTCCTCTTTCCTCTTCCCTTTCTCTCCCTCTTTCCCTCCCACATGCAGCTAGTAGCTTGATTGGTTTGAGCATCAGTCCCAGGTGCTAAGGATAGCTTGGTTGGTCTGAGTGTCAACCTCAGGCACTAAAAATAGCTTGGTTGAGTCAAGCATCAGCCCTAGACAAGGTTGCTAGGTGGATCTGGGTCGACGTGCACGAAAGAGTCTATCTCACTATCTCCCCTCTTTTCACTTAAAATATAAATAAATAAGAATGATGACATCTGCAAACTAGAAAGAGAACCCTCATCAAGATTCAAATTAGCTAGCACCTTGATCTTGGGCTTCCTAGCTCCTAAAACTTTGACAAAGAAAGTTCTGTTGTCTAAGGCACCAGGTCTATTGCCTTTGGCTATATCAGTCTTAGCAAACTAAGGAGACATACCCTTAGGCAACACATAGTTTGTGATGGGAAGGAGAGGTAAGGTGGAGAAAAGCAGAAAGTGTAACTGACGTTAGAGAGCAGTGAGAATGCCTGGTTGGTAGCAACAGGAGGCAATAGGAGTTTGAAGGAGACAGTGCTTACAGCAGAAGTTGAGGAATGATAGACTTTAAGAAGTGGAGGAGTTCTCAGCAGTGAGGAATGACATGTGAGAAACTGCAAGCAGCAAAGCACAAGGCATGTTGGGGACATTAAGGAGCTATGTGAGCATAGAAAGAAGACAGTGTGTAGGGAGGCAATGGAGAATTAGGATGGGTAATTTGCTGATAGCAGTGCCTAGCCACAGTGTAATGAGTAAGGAATGGGCTTTGGAATCACAGACGTGTTGTGTGTGTGACCTTGGACATGTCCCTGTATAGCTCTGAGTGTCGCCCTCCTCTTCTGTAAAATGAGCTTAGTTTACATAAATCCTCCAGGTACTCAAATGACACTACAATGAGCATATCTCCTGTGAGTAGCACACATTGGAGTTTTTGCAATTCAGGAGTTACACTCCAGCAACAATTTGGCAGGAGAAAAGAAATGACCTGTTGGTTGTCAAATTTCAGAGAAGTTGGACTAACTGGGGTGGGTCAAGCCCTCTAGTTTTAATGGAAGGGTTGAGTCCTCGATGATAGGTTTTTTTCTGAACATCATTTAATCAAAAGCTAATGCAAGATATTCCCACAAGAACAGAGAGGCTTCAAAGCCACCAAAATAATGGCTAGAGGAAGTTTGTAGAAGAATAACTCATAAATTTGCATTTGTGTAGAGAGTGCCCTTTTAAGTTCTACTCACTTGTCTTTTCTGCATTGCAAATCCCACAGCGAATTGGTCTCCACCGACCTTTACTCAGTCGTTCTCAAGCACACAGTCCTGGGAGGAGGTTTTAACCCAGAACCACAGCCCTGTGGACGTCTTCAATTCGTGACTGAGGATGAAATAAGATTCTCTCATCCTGTTTGCACTGCTGATTTGTTAGCGTCTTATTGATCAGAGATCATAATGCACAATTTGTTTTTCATCTTAAGTAAAGATATTCTGTTTCTATCAGCCTGTCTATGAGTTATCGATTTACTATGGTTTGTAAAAACTCTTTCGTTTCAAAAGTTGGGGGCATTCCACCTTTCTGAAGAGTTTTGGAAGGATAATCATCTATCCTATTCCAAACAATGAAGTTCAAGTCCCGCCCCCCCTCCCCCGTCCCCAGGTTTGCTGTGAGTTAAGGAACAATTAGACTTAGATGAAAACAGTAAAGGCTAGGAAGCCCCCCTCTTAATTTCTATTATTTCATAATGGGCTTGTTGTGGGAGGATCTATAAATACATTCAACTGCCGAGCAAGACTTCTACTCTGCTCAGTACTTTTTCCCATTTTTTAAGAATGGGAGGCGTCGCGACATTCCATTCTGTTTGCAAGCATGTTTTAAGAACAGGCACCTCTATTGGCCCCTCGTGCCCTTAGAGGGCAGATAGCCTGAGCCCTTACAAACTGTAAGGCTCACTCACGTCAGCAAATGTAAGTTGTAAAATATATGAGGCCCAACCAAGCCTTCGATGGCAGCGAATTGATTCCCTAAACCAGCAAAGCAAACTAGTAATAAAAATGGTAACCCAATAGGCCCTTTTTGCTCTAACCCCAACCTAATTCTGTAGACAACACATTCTGTCATTTCTCGTGACTAACTTATTTTTTCCTGATTAGCAGTTTGTCATAAAACATGTGAATATTAAAATCTTTTTAAAACTTCTAAATCCAACAACTCATTAATACTGCTTACCTGGACCTTATCTTTTAGAAATATTGGCTTTAGGAGCAAATAATGAATTATGGAAATACACACAGGTGGCTCGTTTCCATTACTCTTGATTTGCCATGTGAGATGGATAGAGCTAATAATAACGGCACCCCTATAGAAAACACTCGATCAAAAGAACCATTTAATCCTTTAATTCCGTACACGTGTGAGCATTCGCTTTGTATTTTGCCAATTTTATTTTTGTCATTCATCTAAATGTGCTTTTTCCTTCCCATAGAAAGAGAAGTACAGTCATAATTTTAATGGGTATGGTAAAAGGAAAGACCAGCCAGTGATACATATTTGGACACAGCATGACTTGATTTTGTCTTTGATGCTAGGAAGCATGTTAGAGTTTTGAATGATAGATCAAGCACATGTGTTTTCATGGCATTTGGAGAGGCGTTTAGTCCTATGTCATGAACGGGTCATCTCAGGGACCGTTTGTGAATGCCCTCCCTTTTAATGAAGCTGAAGTATTTCTTTGTTATCTGTCTCAACAAACACGTGTCATGTCCATGTCTACAAGACAGAAGCATCTCTAAGTACATATTTTCCTGTGTTGTGCAGATATATTTAGCTTTGATATGGTGAGCAAATAATCTCTTCCCTCTACTTAGCCTGTTTCGACCTAGCGTTCATTACAAAAAGGCTCCAGGCTCGACTCTGACCCACCTGGGAGATCTCAGGGCTCCCAGCCCATTTGCTGCTCTGTTTGGTCCTTCATACTTGGTGCTGCATTTTATGTTGATGGGCTAGTTTCTCTTCATCCCGCTAGGAGCCCCTTGAAGTCAGAGACCACGTTTCCCTTGTGTCATACCCAGAACCTGACAGAGCACAGAGTAGCTGCACAACACACAGGGCAGGGAATTTCAGCAGGTGCCACGTGGAGTTAGAGATCGTGACTGAGTCTGTAAGGAGGAGTGATCATTCACTCTACTGTGGCCCAAAGGGAACATTGAAGGGAAGGTATGATTAGAGCAGGGCCATTAAGGAAGGGTGGGAAACAGAATTATCTGGATAGCCTGAAAACATGAATGTCAACTATGAGTGCCGGTACACCTTAGAGCCAGAGAGGGTGTTGTAGCCAAGAGTAACTTGGTTGCGAGGCAGGAAAAGCCACACAGGTGAGTTGAAGTGCAGGGGGAATGTTTGTGGCAAGGCAGGGCTGGGACCAACTCACAGATATAGGAGATGAACCCTGGTCAGGCCTCAGGTGAGTTAGGGTTGGGTGTCTGCTAGACCAGTGGTTCTTAACCTTTTTTGAGGTACCAAACCCACCAGTTTCAAATGCACATTCACTGAACTCTTCTTTAGTGATAAATAAAATATGATTTTTTTTTTTCCAAATTCAAGACATAGGTATATGTTATTTTACTGGTGCACAAAATGAGCTGTGCATGAACATCACCTTGCTCAAAGAACAAAATCAACAAAGTGCATGAACTCACAACAAATTACGGTATTACTTTATTGTGGCCTCCGCGGCAGAGGTTTCTCTGAACCCCTGAGACCAACTCATCGACCCCCTAGGATTCGATAGAACCCAGGATAAGAACCACTGTGCTAGAGGTAGAGAGCATCTCTAGCTGTCTCTGAACAGGGGGGACCTGGCTTTTCAAGTTTCTATGCACGGTATCTCCTCCCTGCTCCTCTCCAGCTCCGCTGTGTTTTGATTGATTTCCTTCTGCTTATTCATGGCTGGTAGGGTCCCATGCCCTGATGTGTTACAACCTCACAGTTGTCTTGCTCATGACCAATGGGTGATAGCTTCTGAGTGTCCTAGATATTATCTTGGGAGGATCTGAGTTGAATGGCTACTGATCAGACAGCAGGTTCTCAGGCTGTGACCTGGTAGTTATTTCTCATCCAATTGGCCCAGATTGGGTAAGAGGGCAGGGAGACCCTGCGAGGGTGTTTGAGTGATTCCAGTTCTCTAAAAGAGGTTGCAAGCCCGCCAGGCAATCAAATAGGACCCATGCAAGAAATGGCACAGGGAGGGGTCCCTTGAAGTCTCTAAAGGCTTTAATGTGACCCCTGCGGCCAGAGGGCTGTACAAATGCTTGGTATTGTCTACTCTGATGCAGGAAGCTGGGAAACAGCTCCTTTTTGAGAATCTGGATTTTCTGGTGATAGGATGAGCCCAAGGACGTGTGCGATGTCTACCACGACACTGGGCTCTGCCTCCTACACCTCGGCCTTCCTTTTTTCTTTACTTTGGTAGGACTGGAAGTTAAAACCCAGGACTATCATCACCCCAGGCAGGGAATCTTGGTCACCTGAATCACAGTTTCCTAAAACCAAACCATTTGTTCGATGTTCAGCAGGTATTTATTGAGCAGTTATTCTGTGGCAAGCATTGTTCCAGGTATGGGGACTATGGTGACGAATGTGGCAGATATGTGCCTGACCTTATAGAACTTACATTCTAGAGCCAACAGGATGGCCTCTTCAGATAAGAAGGTCAGGGGAGACTTCTGTGATGGTGGGGACCCCAAGGTCTGATGCATGGGAAGGTCCCTCATGCCCCATCCCCCGCTGCTATTAAGGTCCAATGTTGGTTATTGTATTCATTTCACCTTTCGGGCCTCATTGAGGCTGCGTACAGTATGTCCGGTAATAACCACTAGTCTTTGGGAAAACACTGATCAAATTAGGATCTTTAATCTACACTGCCTTTTAAGATCTAATGATTAGATGTGTGACATTTAACGGTGTCAGTGGGCAAAGGGGTCTGTGGTCCCTAGCGTAGGGACACTTGAGAGCATGTGAAACTTCTGGCTGACATTGACAGAGGGGAAATGCGCATGCAGACTTTTGACGTTCTTTGTGGAAACCTTGATTCTGATGTTATTGAGTCCTTTTCAGTCAGGATTCCACATTTGCAGAAATGGACATTCCCTGGTAATCCACCAGAATATCTCCACAGGAAGACAGACAGCTTTGCTAGGCCCCAGCATACACACGGTTAATGCAATGGACCAATGCAGTTTTTATTTATACTTCGGCTGTGATTTCATGCTGGTGTATGCCCCAGATCTTTGATTCCATGTTCATTACACTGGTGTTTTAATAGATTCTCAGAGAGGTCCTCTTTGAAGAAAATTTCTTTATTCCATGTTCAGAAAATCTGACATAGTACATCCCATCCTGGAAAGTCAAAGGACACATTAACATCTTATACAGGGTGAGGAATTTTGAGGCAAAACAAATCAAAACAAATTTTTTAAATTCTCTTTAACTCACAGGGACGGGGCATAAGGCCAAATAGTTGTGCTAGGTATGGACACATGGAAAGACTCATTGGGTTTGTGTTTCTCAACAATGAAATGCAAGGTTTAGAGAAAGTCCCACGTACTTGTGGAAGTTCAAGCACATTATCACTCACTTACAGGCACTAATGACTCCCATAATGTAGTGAAGTTTAGCATAAATAGGCTCATCATTAATGTCCGTGGTAGAAGTATAAACAAGGCCCACACTATTAGATTTGCTATTTGTTCATTATGGATCTGGAATTAGCCTCCTGTCTCTAGCTGGGTGTTTATAAACCTAACTAGACTCTGCTATTATTTTGTTTTTCTCTGAGTTGATATTTTAAACATCTCCTCTTTCACAAACGGGATTACCAAAGCAAGGAAGGATGGATTTTGGTTTTTTCAAGGCGCCGTCTGCCATTCTGGTCATTAGGCTTTCAGAATGCCACAGTTTTATAGGAAAAAGGGGGAAAAAAAACAACCATAACAACAGTTGATTCAGGGAAAGGGGTTAAGGGTCTGAGGGTGGGACCTTGGCAAGACCCCGAGACAAGCCAAAGCTTTGTGCCAATATCTGACACTAGCGACGTTGAAAGCAGCATTATCTCCAGTGAACGGGGACACAGGCACCGTGCTGTCACAAGCGCAGGGTGGATCTGGAGCCAGACTGGCTGGTGGTGGCTGCTGGGGTTGGCTCAAGTACTCCGGGCAAAGCACTTCACGTCCTCCTTCCTTATAAAGTGGAGATGATAACAGGGGAATTGCGAGGATTCAATATGTAAAGATTATAAAGTGGTTAGGCCTGGGCCTAGTGTGTGTCTGTGCACGTGTTTGCACATGTGTGTATACACATGCCTGTGTGAGTATGTATGTAAATATATATTCAACAACCACTAGCTTTTACATAAAAAAAACATATTTGAATGTGTAGAAAAGTCTGGAGTCATACAAGATATTAGTTATTCTGGCTCTCAGGGATGCAGAGACTAAAAGTAGAAAGAAAACCCGAAACACATCTGTGGCCCTCAAAGAGCTTGTGAGTGAAAACACGCGTGCCCCTGACTGAGACAAAATCACGCTTGCTTATTTTGCCAGATGTCAGCACCAGAGGACAGCTAACCTTTATCTGAACAGTGGATAAATTTTGTAGGGATGCTGACTCCCTCTAATGTTTGGACAGTGGAGGTTTGAAGGGGGACAGTGGGGTGGGGGGACAGTGGGGTGGGGGGACGGCTTAGTGGGGTAAGAAGGAGGAAAGGTGGGCGCTTTTCTCAGTGTCTCTCGTTCTGTGTCGGCCTCGCTGTCTAACCTCAGCACAGGGTCCCCTCCACGCAGCCCTCTAGAGTAGGGAACAGGCTTCCCATGGTCAGCACCCAAGGCCAGCAACAGCAGGGACACAGGTCCTTGAGTGGCTGCAAGTGTCGGCTTACAGATCTGTGTATGAAAACTCAAGGTGCCATCAACTCCCATTTTCTTCTAAAACTCAGCCTCCTTGTCACTTCCCCCAAGAAGCTGTACCTGAAGCTGCCAGGAAGACTTTTCCCGGTTTCTTTTTTTTTTTCTTTATTAATTTTAATGGGGTGACATTAATAAATCAGGGTACATATGTTCAAAGAAAACATCTCCAGGTTATCTTATCATTCAATTATGTTGCATGCCCATCACCCAAAGTCAAATTGTCCTCTGTCACCTTCTATCTGGTTTTCCCTGTGCCCCTCCCCTCCCCGTTCTCCCTCCCTCCCCTCCCTCCCCCCACCCCATAACCACCACACTCTTGTTCATGTCTCATAGTCTCGTTTTTATGTCCCACCTATGTATGAAATCATGCAGTTCTCAGTTTTTTTCTGTTTTACTTATTTCACTCCGTATAATGTTGTCAAGGTCCATCCATTTTGTTGTAAATGATCTGATGTCATCATTTCTTATGGCTGAGTAGTATTCCATAGTATATATGTACCAAAGCTTTTTAATCCACTCGTCTTCTGACGGACACTTAATCACAGGTCTGTGTTTACCTCTGTCAGTGTTCCTGAGGCGGGGTGTCCTAATAATAACACCTTTGTGAAGTTAACGTCGTAGATCGTATGTATACCCTGCTACGGATGAGGGCAGTGAATGTTTGTGACTTTAACCTAATCAAAACAGCTAACATCAGTCTACCTTTTTTTTTGTTAAAATGCATGTTAGCCATAAAATGACGGAACTGTACAGACACTTCCTTGGAACGCTCTGTAAACTGTAATTGTTTGACTCTCTATTTCATCAACTAGGCTGTAAGCTACTTCAGGGGAAACTTTGTTCCATCTACATCCTTTTATCTCTTGGCACCGTGTCAGAACAGAACGCGTGGTCCTTAGGGACTGGTTGAATGTGCATATGAGTACGAAGAAGTGCAAGTACATATACTCATTGTTCAGTCAGAACCATGCTAAAGAAAACCAGTTTAGCTGCTATTTTTTTTCTTGTAGCTTGCAGCAAACTTGGAGTAAGTCTGCCAGCTTCCTGAAATTCATCACTGGCTCTTCCCCAATTCGCTGTAATGCCAAGTGGGAGTTCTGGGATCTTGGTTTTGCCTCTGGTTTGACTGAAGCCTTCCTGAGAGCAGGGAATGTGCCTATGTTATTTTTAACCGTATTCCTAGCACAGTTGCTTGCATATAATAGTCAATAAATGCTTGTTGAATGAACGAGTGATCCAAATGCTTGATAGAGTCATATAACCAAGACTACAAACACACACACACACACACACACACACACACACACACATACACACTGGAACACATATATACATATACATTATAATACTCATACAGTGGTACCTTGAGATATGAATTTAATTTGTTATGTAACCAAGCTCGTGAGTCAGTTAATTCGTATATAAAACTGCCGATACTGGACCCGTGTGCCAACGCACCAACCAACTAGCGGCAGCTTCCCGAATCACGACTTGTATCTTGAAATTTTGCTCAGATCTCAAACAAAAATATGGACCGAGTCGCAGCTTGTATCTTAAAAATTTTGTATGTTGGTCTGTTCGTATTTCAAGGTACCACTGTATTTTGTAAATTTATCATTGCTGTTAATATTCACACCATCTCATGCTATTCTGATGAACATTTCCTTGTTTATTATACTTTACCTTACTTCCACAAACAGGTCTCTTTTCTTCCTCAGGGCCTTTGCATATGCCAGTCCCTCACTTAAAAAGCTCTTCTATCTACTCTTGCATAACCAGCAATTTTGATCCTTTTGGGCTCAACTTAAGCCACCTCTTCACTGAGACCTGCCCTTACCACTTCCTCAAAAAGTTGTTATTCTCTATCTCAGTAATTGTTTGATTCTCCACAACAGATGTTACAACTTGCAGTAGGTTTGCCTGTTTTCTGTTATGTTGACTTTCTCCCTATTAGAATGTCTGCTTAGGAGTGAAAGGCCTCTGTCTGTTCACCACTATGTCTTAGTGTCTGGTCCATAGCAGATTCTCCACAAACATTTGCTGAATGAACAACAGAAGCAATCAAAAAGAAGGGGAGAAAAACAACTTTTTATCTTCATCATTCTTTCCCTCCAGAATAACCAGTTAACATTTTGGATGTATTCTCATACCTTCATAAGATACATACAGTATGTCCGTAAAGTCATGGTGCACTTTTGACCAGTCACAGGAAAGCAACAAAAGACGATAGAAATGTGAAATTTGCACCAAATAAAAGGAAAACTCTCCCAGTTTCATACCTATTCAATGCAGTTCGATGGGGGCTCCATTTGTTGCCCAACACACATCCAAACAATAGTGAAGTTCTTGCCACACACAGGTAAGGACATCTGGTGTAACAGAGTGAATAATGTCTGTGACTCTTTGTTTTAAGTGATTAATGTCATTGATACGTTCAATGTACATATGTTGCTTCACATGACCCCAAAAGTAAAAGTCTAAGGGCGTCAGATCCGGGGATTGTGGTGGTAATGGCTTGACAGAGCCCCTACCTATCCACCACTGGGGGAATGTTCTATCCAGAAACTCATGAACAATGGTGGCGTAGTGTGGAGGAGTGTCGTCCTGTTGAAAGATGACACCTTCTGGAAATTGTGGCACTGCATACAATTCCAACATGTCAAGATAGGTGTTTGCCATCACAGACTGCTCCACGAAAAAAAATGGGCCTATCACCTTATCATGCATCAGGCCACACCACACGTTCACTTTAGGGGTGTTACGTTCGTACTTAACGTAGGCATGAGGATGTTCAGCAGCCCATATTCGGACGTTATGGCGATGAACATGTCCACAGATATGGAAGGTCGCTTCATCGCTAAACAGTCTTCTGCAAAAAGTCTTCAAAAAGTCTTGCATCATTGTCGATCTCATGAAGCATATCTGTAGCAAACGCACATTGTGTGGGTCTATCCCCTGGTTTGATAGCGTGCAACAGCTGCAATTTGTACCCCGTAAAACAGACGTTTCTTTAACACCTTATGAACTGGAGTCTTGCTTAGGTGTAATTGTCGAGCACACACAGATTTTTTAGGGCTCCTTAGGTAGCTATCCCATGTAGCCTCTACAGACTCGTCACTGATTGATGGCCTACCAGAACGGGGTTTCTCCACCAAACTGTCAGTTTCCTTCAAGTGCTTATCCCACCGAGTGATGCTATTCCTATGTGGTGGCGCTTCGTTATAAATGCACCGATATTCACGTTGCACTTTGGTCACGGATTTGAATTTAGCGAGTTACAGAACACACTGAACTTTCCTCTGTACCATCCACCTCTCGACTGGCATGGCCGTGGGCTGCTCCGCTGTATACACGGTGTTATGTCATCATTTGTGCATGCGCACATGCTGCCACATCATCCTACAGAAACTGGGAGGGTTTTCCTTTTATTTGGTGCAGATTTCACATTTATATTGTCTTTTGTTGCTTTCCTGTGACCAGTCAAAAGTGCACCATGACTTTACAGACACACTGTATAATGCATATGTGTCTTGCTAAACATAGTTTTACCTTAAGCTGATATTTTTAAATTTTTTTTTACTCACTGTTGCTATTACTAATACTTGGTTACAGTCACAGTGGCCTCTTTCCTATTCCTCCACCATCCCAGCCATGCTGCAGCCTCAGGGCCTTTGCACATTCCACTTCATCTGTCTGGAATGCTCTTCCTCTGAATGTCCACATGATAAATGCCCTTAACTCCTTTATGTCTGTCCAACTATCACATTCTCTGTGGGATCTTTCTGGATTACCCCCTCCTCCTTTTTAAATCGCAGTTCCCGAAGTCTTCTTTCTCTCTTCCCTGCTTTGTTCTTCTCTATATTCCCTATCATTATTCAATATAATACACAGTTTACTGGTCTTATTATCCTCCATCTCCACCCTTCCTAAAACATCAGCTCTGGGAGCGCTGGGAATTTCATCTTTCCTCTTTGCTGCATCCACAGTGCCTAGAGCAGCGCCTGGACTACTTTTTCGATGTTGCTCTTGGCTGTATGAATTGCCCCTGAATACCATCACTTCAGGAGGGTGGATGGTGTGGGCCATGCTGATTTAACCCGTTGGGTGAGTGGAACACTATGTGCTCTTACAACAGAATAATGCGGTGAAAGGAAAGGAGCTCTTGCAGCACCTCAGAAAAGGGTCACAAATGAGGAGGATGGGTGACCGTGTTTCAGCACGATGCCATGGTTTTTGAGATGCTGCTTGGGAGCAGATTTTTGCGCCAGGGTGAGAAGCATCGCCCTTTCCCCTGGCGTAGCTATTCTCAGAACCTGTCGGCCTGCAGTGTCTTGTTTTCACCGAAGGAAACGGAATGTTTCTTTCTTTGCTTCAGATGGTCACATCTTTAGATCCTGAAGCAAGAGATGCAGCCTGTTTGTTCTCTCAGGAGAACAAATGCAGCAACAGAGTTTGCCTTCAAGCAAGAAAGATATGCCATAAAAACAAGCAACGTCCCTTCGCCAGCCCTTCTCTCATTTGAATTTTTGACGCCTCGGTGGTCATTTTGAGAAGATAGCTTATAGTAAGACAGTCTCTGCGTTGGAAGGGGAGCACACACACCAATTTCCCCAGGGCCTGCTGCTTTTGCTTGATAAAGTAATTTATTTATTTTTTTTCGGATTCCATCTTCTCCACCTCTAGCCACTTTGCCTGGCATCCCCGCTGGTTCTTCTGAGAAATGCATAATTTGACACAGTCAGTTAGTATAGCCCAGAGCTGAGTTCAAACTCGATCAGCCCAGCAATTCTGCCTGTGACAGCTTGTGTGGAGGCTTCTGTCCTGCACTCGCTCCCTGAGGGGTGGGCGGATCAGGAGAGGAGGCGTGGACTCCGAGGCCAGCTGGCCGTCAGCTGGCTCTCTGTGGCCCACCAATGTGTCCCGCCATCTTGTGAACCACCGGAAGGCATTGATTTCGTCAGAGGTATGTTGAGTTCTTCTAGAAAAAGGGTCTTTTTCCTGCTCCTCCTTTCCCTTCTCTCTCCTGAACTCACTCCTCTGAGGATCCTGGCTCAGCACCTTTGGGTGCCCCTACTGGCAATTGGAAGCCTGTGTGTAGTGATGAGCCTTCCCCAGAGTTCTCTCAATAACCGTCAGTCTCTTTGACACCTGGAGAGTTACTCCAGGTGGTTCAGAGGAGGGAAAACATATGTCCTCACTGACAAGATCACCCTCCATTATTTTTGGATGGGACAATCTCCATCTTTGCTTTCTTTGGGATGGTTCCAGGTGGGATGAGGGCAATGTCTCCTACTAGTCTAAAAGGGCTGGTGTCTCTTGGTGGCTTTTGAAGATAAGTACATTCACCAGGACCCAGGAGTTGAAAGAATCCTCTGCAGTCAGGCTTCTCTCAGGTGTGTGAGCACAAAGGAACAGCTTTCACCTTCCTTTGTTTCCCCTTTCACCAGCAGAATCCTATTTTTAGAGCATTGGCATAGGATGCAGCTTCCTTTACCTGCAAGTTCTGGCATTCCTTTGAG
This sequence comes from Rhynchonycteris naso, assembly GCA_037038555.1. Taxonomy (NCBI): domain Eukaryota; kingdom Metazoa; phylum Chordata; class Mammalia; order Chiroptera; family Emballonuridae; genus Rhynchonycteris; species Rhynchonycteris naso. The sequence goes on from CM072996.1 coordinate 302,140,334, forward strand.
GAATTTGTAGAGCCATTAATGGTAGGTGACCGCACGGAGGGCAGTGTGTACTAGCTCGGTCCTCTGCTGGCACTACAAATGTTTGAAGAGCGTGCTAGCTATTTTCAGAAAGTTTCCAATGTGGCATTGTCCGATGATAATAAGGTCACGAAATCACAGGCCCTTGGTGTTGTTGGGAGCAAAAGAACTTTCTTGTTCCTGTCTCAAGGCAATGTGATTATGGGGTCCGTGATCAGATAGGTGACCCAGGATGGATGCCATCCTGAATGTGACTCCAGTTTATCTGCACCTGTCCCCACCTTTAGCTTGGAGGGTGCTCTTGGCATTTGAAGATGACACAATTGTTGGAGTTATTATTGCCAGCTCTGCCCTCCACCATGCCTGGGGCTGGGCTGGGGGTGAATTATTGCTTCACCTGTGTCTCTGTGATCTAGTGTCTCACGCAGTCAGATGGCAGGCAGGCATCGTGGACAGTTTTTGGCTCCTGACTGGGTGACCCTCTTCCCGTGACCTGTGGGGTAGTGGGACCGAAGACGGGTCTGTCTCTGCTCCATACCTGGAGCTCCCCCAGCTCTTCCCCATTCTCCACTGGGAAGGACTGAATTCACTTTTGTTTGGGGAAGAGGTTTCCAGGGGGGTTTTCAGATGACATTGTTTCAGAGATGCTGCCTTTCAGGCTCAATCCTGTGGACGATTGAGCCACAATGGGCCAGACTTTTACAGCCTTTCTTTGTGGTGTGCTTAGTTCCAGCATTTATGCTCACAAATGAGCACTTCCTTGTGAATCATGGGATCTGCAGTTTGTCTGATGATCGTGTGCAAATGCTCACTAATATGTGGGAAGAAAGGAATTGTGGCCTTACATGTGGTACAGCCGGGATCCTGTCACACACTGTCAAGAACCCTCAGGTACACCCTGGTCGGTTGGCTCAGCAGTGGAGTCTTGGCCCAGCATGTAGAAGTCCCGGGTTCAATTTCCGGTCAGGGCACACAGGAGAAGCAGCCATCTGCTTCTCCACCCCTCCCCCTTTCTCTTTCTCTTTCTTTCCCCCCCACCTCCTCCTGCTGACATGGCTCATTTGAGCAAGTTGGCCCTGGGCACTGAGGATGGCAGTATGGCTTCACCTCAGGCACTATGATAGCTTGGTTGTGGAGCAATGGAACAACGGCCCCAGATGGTCAGAGCATCTCCCCTTAGTGGGCTTGCAGGGTGGATCCTGGTCAGGGCACATTCAGGAGTCTGTCTCTCTGCCTCCTTGCCTCTCACTGAATAATAATAATAATAATACAAAAAAAAAAAAAAGGAACCCTCAGGTATCCTCAAGGCCACGAGAATGGGAAAAAAGTTGGGGTGACAGCAAACAATGACCTTCATGTTGAGAGTTTGTTCTTTCTCAGTAGATAGGATTGTTGGGATGCTACTGCATCAATTGATAGCAAAAGTCTGTTTCTCCACTGATCTTCTGTGAAAAAGAAAGTGGTGTTTACCCAAGAAATCTGTATTTCACACTTAGAGTCATGAATGTCAGTTGCTTTTATAAAAATAACCATTTAGCAGATATTCACTAGTAAACCTATGAAATTAAAAGTGTCTGATGGTGGAGAAAAATGACTTCGTAACTTGCTTCTTTTGAAGTAGCTTAACCCACTTTTTTGCATTCACCCTCAATACAAAGGAAGAAAAAATGGTACCAGAAGCTCCACGGAGTTAAAAGGAGACACTGGTAATGATAACCAGCCCCGCTCGGTCCATCACAGCGGATGGCCTGACATACAGAAGTTGGAAGAGGTTCTGGAGAGAGGCCACAGAGTGTCCTGTAGGTTAAAGGAGCAGTCTCAAAGTCAATACTCTCTTGTAATAGACGGTCTCAGGCCGGGGGAAATGTATTCATATGCACACGCTAGGATCTTTGCATTGACATGGTTTTTCCCGATGTCCGACATTGAATTGAGTGGGCAGGTTAAAGGGAGAGCTGACCATTTTAATGGCCAAAGGCTCTAGCTGTTGTGAGAAGACAGACAGTTCTCCTCTTTCCATTCTTAACAAGAACAAGCAGGAACTGAATGCTGCTAGGCCTGGTGAGACTTGCAGTTTGCAAAACAGACGGCATTTCATGTGACCAAGCTGGTTATTCGCAGGCACAGACTTTGGGATTTCACCAGGAACAGCCAGAGGCCCCAAAACAAACAGCCCTGAAGGATTTGTGAACAGGAAGCATTCCTTTCCTTGTTGACCTTAAGTTATATGTTGAGTAAACAAGTCCCGGGTCTGTATACCCTGGTGTAGCTAATGCTGCCTCTAATTTCACTGCTGTTGGGTGGCCTCCAACTGGCCCATTTGGTCCTGGTTCTTAAAACTTCCAAGAGTTGGAGGCCGAGAGAGACCTGACTTCACTAGAGAAACTGTATGTGGGACATGCACATTTCTCAGGTCCTGGGTAAGTCACCTGACCTTCAGGGGGGATTAAGAGGGGCACACATGACCCAGTGTGCCTGTCTGAGCACAATTTAACTGCAAACCTGGCAGTGTGTTTGTTGTTCTAACTTTTAGAGGCCTCAGAGCTGGTTTAATCTGGTGAGCACACGGATGAGGGGGTGTGGACATTTATACACTCAAAATCTCGGCATCTGTGCCAACCCTGGCCTTCTGGTGTCCTGGTTTCCTCTTTGGCGTGAGGTTCAATGGGGATGACCGAGAAGGGTTTTTACAGTCATGTTAGGTGGCTTTTTTTTGGTGGGAGGGGAGCAGTAGTTAAGAACTGGGTTAATTTTCATTATGAAATCGTCAGGTAGTTTTATCTGTAGAGGAAAAGGAAAAATGGGTTAGACATGGCTTGACTGTTTGAATAGAGCTTTAGAGAAGGGCTTTTTGAAAAAGCTGTTTGCTTGTACCCAGTGATCTTCTGCTGACCTCTTGCTTGTGGCTTAGAAACATTGATGCTACATGGAGATATGAATCTGCCCATGGCCAGAATCCAGGAGTGTCACCTAGGCCCTTTGTTTGGTGTGACTTCTTATACCCACTGTGCTTTCCTTTCCTAGTGGGTGGCAGTGCGGTCCGGTATACCAGGTGTGGACTTGGGGTGGGGATTCTGAAATTTGGAAAGGAACTTCCTCCTTCCTCACGTACTGTATCACCTTTAGGCACCTCAGCTTAACTGATCTGTTTGTATTTGTACATCTGTTTAAGGGGGCTGGGGAGAGTAGAATGGGAATTACCATCCCCTGAAGGCTCGTGCTGTGTGGAGCACCTAACCTCTTGCGTCTGATTGCATTAGAGACTCAGAAACATTGGTTGGCTGGGGCTTCCATAGCTAAGACTGGGAGGCATAAACAACAGAAATGTACTTTCTCACGGTTCTGGAGGTAGGAAGTCTGAGATGAAGGTGTTGGCAGGATTGACTTCATTCTGAGGCCTCTGCGCTTGGATTGAAGATGTCCGTCTTCTCTCTGAGTCACATGGTCTCTCCTCTGCATGGTTCTCTATGAGATTCTCCTAGTCCTTTAAGGACATCGGTCATATTGCGTCAGGACCCAGTCCTATGGCCTCATTTTACCTGATTACCTCACTAAAGGCTTTAGTCACCAAATACACTTACATTTTAAGGTTGTGGGATTAGGACTTAAACGTATAAATTTTGGGGGGTAGAGGGGAAGAGTAAGGGGTCACCATTCAGCTCATAGCATAACCCCTCTGATGTGGGTCTAATATTACAATTTTTAGGTGAGACGACAGGCTGGAAAAAACAATGTAACCTTACACAGAGGGAAGCAGAGCCAGGGAGAAGTCCCTCTCTGATTCCTCAATTTGGGCTGTATTTTGTTTCCCTGTGTTTGCTGAAGCAGACCTCCCTCCTGGGGACAGTTGGCATAGTGAATTTACAAGGGCAGCGTTTCCATAACACTATTCTTGTGGTTCTTCACCTTCGAGGCTGACTTTCTGAACGAGGTGGGAGAATTCAGAGTCCACCTGTGCTAAGCTCGAACCACGAGATGTTATTATGCGGTTCACGTGTCTTTCTGTGCCCTCTCAGAAACCTACTACAGGAACATGGATTCCAGAATTTAAAAGACCATTCTTTCTGAAAAAGGCAAACGGGTGTGTTCCTACCTTTTGCCTCACCTCTTCAAAGCCTGAGTTCATAGAATAAACGCTCATTGACCCCGTTGACTATCTCCTTCATAATTTTAAAACAGTTCAATTAAATGCCTGCACAATGGCTCCATATGTTGGCTGGATGCAAGGTGCCAATATTTTGACAAGTGCTTGCTCATTAACATGGTCAGAGCACAGGACTGGAAGATTCCAGTGTGTGCCTCACCTGGGACCTCCCCAAGGGAAATGTGCCTGCCAAACAAACCAGAAATAGTGTCAGGGAGGAAGCGCACCCCCTTGGCCAGCCCCCCCCCCCCAGATTGAGTTATTAATGAGCACTTTTTACCGTTGGCAAGACCGGGTAAGTTTGAGAAGAGTACCTGCCTCCTGTGGTGTTTGAACACCTTCCAGTTACTCCCATGACGGCGGGGCATGAAGCCTCACATATTGACCGCACCCCCAGTCCAAAGTATATATTAAATTTGGGAAGATTAATCAAAACTGCGCCATATTGTGTGCAATTAAACCTTTGAAAAGCAAAATAAAGTTGTTGGAGCAGAAGCAGCTCTTGTACTACCACTTCTAGCCAGAATGAGGTAGTTTTCAGTTCTGTTACTAACAGATGAGTTATCGCTCAGGTGCATTTTGCAGGAGGTAGAATGGGTCAGAAGGAGCTTCTGTAGAACATTTTATGGATGGGAGGGGACAAGAAGTCAAGTTCTTCCAGTGTTACCCTTTAGAACTGGGTAAATACCCCATGAATCCTTCCATCGCAAGGAGCACTGGTTTGTGTCATTTGTCTTATTAGAGGGAAAATGGCAAGGAGCTGTGGCAGGAATAATGGAGAGAGTAGAAGCTGAGCTGTTTGCTAGCCTTCCAGCCCCTGTCCCCCGTGGTGATGGGTGTGCCCCACAAGGAGGGCCTTAGGGGAAGGATCACTTGACTCACTCAGCCATGCTCCTTCCTGCATTAAGGACGATGACCATTTGGTAGGCATTTCCAACTCAGGGGTACAGAGTCTTGGGAAAAAACTCTTTTTGGAGGAAAAAAGAGTCCTGGAGAAAGCATAGGTACTACTGCACTCCCATGGAAATGTTACAGTAGTGTCAAAATTGCACATTGTCTAGCTGTTTTAGTTTATTGTGTTTGTTTTGTTTTGTTTTTTATTTTTAGACGAGAGAAGGGAAGAAAGTGAGGCAGACTCCCACATGCATTCCAACTCGTATCCACATGGCAACCCTGTCTAGGGTTGATGCTCAAATCAATTGAGCTATTTTTAGTGCCCGAAGCCAACACTCAGACCAATGGAACCATCCTCAGTGCCCGGGGTCACACTCGAAACAATTAAGCCTCTGGCTACCTGGAGGAGAAGAGAGAGAGAAGGGGGGAGCAGGAAGAAGAGAGAAACAGATTGTCGCTTCTTCTGTGTGCCCTGACCAGGAATCCAACCTGGGACATCCATATGCGGACTGACACTCTATTCACTGAACCACTGTCCAGGGCCAGTTCATTGTGATTTTTAAAGATTTTCAGTTAGACTCTGTTGCAGAGAGCTAGGCAGCTGTCTCTTCAGTTCACGAAGGAGCAAGAAAGGGAAAGTTTGTTGAGGATTGTTCTGGAGTGACATGTGATAGCCAAGGAGTGACAGAGCTAGCCCTCTGAGCTGAAGGAGAGTCACAGCAATGTGAGGACTGCAGGAAAGGGGGTTAAGAAGTTAAGACAGTCTCAGTGTAGGCATGATTGGGACCAGAATTATGTTTTTCTTTGTCCACTTTTGACAATAATTTCCTGTGCCCGCCAGAGTGCCAAGGCTCAAGTGAGGCCCATGAAGATGGAGAATGTAGCACACTGTTAAAGTCACTAATTTGTCTCCACGTCTTCTGTTCCACCAGAAAAAAAAAATTAGGGAATCAAGATGCCTAAGTCGCTCCCATTAATAATCCAAAATTGTATTCATTGCAAGAAAAAATGTTATGTAGAATGCTGTGAAATCCTTGAATTAATAAAGTCATACGCTCTCACCGTGTTAAATGTAGCAATGAGAAAAATAAGGATAATGTGCTTAATTTATACAAAGTACATTTGTTGTTTTTTTCTTCTGCCCCAAAGTTCGGAAATAAATTTTATTGGGAGATGCATTGAAAACTCTCATGACATCTGGAATATGGAGATCTAATTGCTGATTCAACGGCATCGCGAACACGCAAACATATTTCCTTGGTGAAATGTCAAAAAGGCAGCAATCAAAATGAAGCGTTTAAGCATTAAAATGAAGAAATGATGACTGGGTTGATTTGTAAACATTTATCTCTAAGCTGACTTTATGAAAAAGAAGGAATGAGTTTAGGAACATACTGGTGAATTCGCACATTCTTAGTCCTGGGCATCGGGCAGGCACACAAGGTTCGAGATGTGTGGTGGGTTCAATCAAATTGGTATTTCCCTAAATCCTGATAACCCCACGTGGCCCCTCATGTGGGGTTTATCGCACTTCATTGGGCAGCGGGAGTCTGCAAGGGGATTAGGGAAGGGGTGGGCTTACTTTGCACCCTTAGTTATTCTAGGACGGAACGTTTCTCTAGCTTTGAAATAATCACTTTTTAATGTGTTTTTGGAGCCAGTTCCCCATTCTGTGGTGTCGGCTGGTGACAATATTAACATTCACCCGTGTTACAAGGTAAGCTAGGTTGAGAGCCACTGGTTCCAGCCTCATCAAACTTCGGCCTGACTGTGCCACCCTGCGGCTAAGTATTCAGAGGGCCTGTGTTCGTTCACTTGGATTATGTTCTGAAGACACGGTTACGATTTTAGGGTACACTCCACATTTGTCCTCTGGGTAGAGGAAGCACCTAACTACTGTTAACGGGGGACGTTAAGCCACCTCACACGAAGGCAAGTAAAGTCATTGTTGAAATCATGTCCCTTTGTACTCGCTTATACAAATCTCTGCCTTCTTAGGGAAGCGGCCCAGGAAGAAGTTTCTAACAGAAGTGGGGAGATTGTTAAATCCACCAAATCCCCCCACTGAGGGAGGGACTCCCACTTATCTTGGCCACTAAATGAATAATCTCTGCCGAATGAATATATTTTCAGAGTCCAAAATTATGCCAATCATATAGCATGAAACCCCTCTCTGACGAAGCCCTGAGAAAGAACCATAATCTGCTTGAGCAGAAAAATTGTCTTTCCCAAAGGCAGAGTGTTTGTGAGGTCTCCACTGTATTGTGCTTGCAAATAACATTTATTTCTGTAGTGTAAATATGCAAGAGTTCATTTTAATACAAAAAAAAAGTAAGTCCTAAAATAAGATAAAACCCATGACTAGACTTGCATTTGAAGATTTAGAGTGTATTCATCTGCTGGTTTTCAGTATAAATATTCATTGGCATGGAGCTCTCAGGTGCTGGAACTTTTCATCTGCATTCAGATGGAAGTACTTTAATCAGGAGTTCATAAAAGTCTGCAACTCTCCCCCCCCACAACACCCCCTCCAAGAGGAAAAAATCAGTAACAGAATAGAAGGTGCCGAGGGTTCAGAATAACCCAGCCTGCTAAACTCAGGGGGGCGTGGCAGGGGAGGGGGCCGTAAACACCAAATGCGGTTTTGTACCATAATATCAATATTCTATCAAAAATATCTCTCTTTGCTGTTAGTCCAAAAAGTCTCCAAAAAGCTGTCATTTGATGCCAGTCTTCAGAGATGACTGATAACGAGGGTGGGGGCGGGGGGGATCCCACAGCATCTGTTTACCGTGTACTCACACAAATGTTAGGAATGTTTGTAAATGTCAGCCATAATGTATGTGTGGGTCTTATCTATCACAGAGCAATGGCGCCACCAAACAGCACCAGGGGCTGCTCTACATCAGGGGGGTCCAGTGAAGAAGGTAGCAGAGGAACCCTTTGAAAGGACATTGTTTGTGTGGGGAAAAAAATGTCTGAACTGCAGATGTTAATACATGAATATGTGGGAACCCCCCACCACCAGCCTTTGACTCAGACTTTGACATCCCAGGGAAGTGCATCAAGGCCCGAACGCTGAGGTCGGTCTGGGGTGCACAGAGGGTACAGGGGAAATGTTTGGCATTAGCTGTATTCCCCATTAGCAGGCTCTCAGGTTTCTCTTAGTAACCTAAGCACATATCAGGAGAAGAAAGTCACTGAGGCACAAACGCTGACTAAACAATGTGACGGTGACAGCGTCGTTAGCAGCGGCTGCATTACTCGAGAATTCTGCACTATTTAACTACTCGAATAGGGGGTTGAACCCTGCCTATTGGCCCAGCAAAGTCATCAGGGCTTCAAGCAGTCATCAAGATAAACTTTAGACCAGTTATCAGTTGCTTCTAAAAACAATAGAGAGGGTTGTAATGGATTTTGATAAGGGGTTTTATTATTTTTTTTTCTGACACGGTAAAGCACTAGGTAAGTAATATGGTGTATTGATGACTGGGAGGGGCGGGGGGCTGTAGCAGCCAGAACTGAGAAGGAATTTAGCTCCACCACATGCAAGAGCGGTGTCGTTTGTGTATAACGTTTAATGTCTCTGCCTCCGTTTCTTTCTTTTTTTTTTTCAAAATAAGGATGATACCAATAGCATGTCCTCACGAGGTTGCTGGAAGGATTCAGTGAGATAACACACTCAAATTGTCTTCCTCAGCCCTTGGTAACTCCAGACCAATTCAGATGAAGGCCACTATAAGTTAGTGGAAAGCCTAAACTCTGCCATGTTGTAACAGAAATGTGGGGTAGTTCTTTTCAAGTGTGCGTGAGATTCACACCACGCTGTCCAGAGAGTTTTGCCCTAATGCTTCCATAGCGCGATTCATAATTCACACATCCCAGCTGCTGACTTCTGCTTGTATCATGAGAGGTGTACCTGTATAGATAACATGGTTCCTCCTCACATGCTTGGGAGAGTCAGCTTCCTTTCTGATCTTGTTTTCAACATTAATTGGCTTATCAAACCTCATTTAAAAATCATTTAAACCAAGGTCACCTCTAGGATACTTTACATTCTCATTTATATTTTAAATTATGATGTTTTAACTGATGTGTTTTTATTCTGTTTGACTAATCATATCATTTGCAGAAGGGAAAACATATAGAGTCAAAGTCAGTGGTTTCTTTCCATTTGTCCAATCTAACAAGTTGGGGAAATATTCAGAAGAATGCTTCGCCGGTGTGTGTGTGTGTGTGTGTGTGTGTGTGTGTGTGTGTGTGTGCGCGCGCGCGCGTGCGTGCGCCCAGTATAACATGTCTATCTCATACTTGTGCTCTGTTGCAGCATTATCACTGATGTATACTACATACCTGTCTTCCTAGCTAGCATGATCTTCCCGAGCGGGAGCCAAGCCTTATTTACTGATGCAATATGTACTCTTAGAGAGACGCTGGGCACTTTACACACACGCATATCTCTTTTGTTGGCTGATTCTAGTTGTTAAGGGTGTGGTGGTAACGGAATTAGTGAAGCCAGTTCTTAATGCTTTTAGAGTAACTGACAGGTTATATTTTGGGTGCGAGATATAACCTTGGTGCTCAGATTAAAACCACTTTTTTTTAAAGTTTAATGTGGTGACATTGGTTAACAAAATTATATAGGTTTTTATAATGCATCATCTGTATAATATATTGCGTGTTCACCGCTGCACGTCCAGTCTCCTTCCATCACCATTTATTTTTCCTTTACCCTCTTCTGCCTCCCCCACCCGCTTTCCCTGTGGCCGTCACTGTACTGTTGTCTGTGTCTTTGAGTTGTTTTTAATTGTCTTTGCTTAAACCCTTCGCCTTTCTCCCCTAGCCCCACAAGGCCCTTCCCTCTGACAGATGTCAGTCCGTTCTCTCTCTGAGAGTTTGTTAAGACCACTGGCAGCACTTCCTCAGAAGCTTTTCCTCTGCTCATTCAACAAACATGTATCTCTTGAGCCCTGTGTGCCTGGCACTGCGCCAGGTACGGAAGACACACCTGATACCTGGGCGTGGCTGAGGGAGGCAGCAGTATCAGTAAAGACACACAGTGAGGTGGTGGAAGGGTGTGAGGGGACCGAGACCAGGGCGTGGTCTGTTCTATCTGATAGAGGGACATTTCCTGCAGGAAGTGAATGGGCAACTCTCAGCAGGTTTTGCTGGGCAGAGCAGTGGGTGAGAGTATTCTGGGCTGAGTGGAGACATGGCTCAGCGGGCTGGGGCCGGGGGTAGGACCCGTTGTGTGCTTGGGAGAGGAGCCTGGGGTAGTGAATGGGCTGTTCCTCCGAGGAGGTGGGACTAGCTCTGGCGGGGTGAGGGTATCTGCTGGGGGGTATTGGATTGTGGCATGACTTGACTTTCATTTACAGAAGCATCAAATGTTAGAGCGGGAGGTGGATTTAGATTACATTTATTGTAATTTATTCTAAATAAATGCATTCTAAATCCGCCTATTTTATAGATGAAGAAATCCAGGCCTGGGGAGGTAAAGTATTTTGGGAGTGACGCTCATAATAGACAGACCGGGAGAATTGCTTGGGGGGACAGTGTGTGGTCAAAATAGTGTCTGGCCACCTTGTTAATTGCATTTCACTGAACAGGTCACTTCATCCCTCTGAACCTCAGTTTCTTCAGCTTTAAAACAGAGATCATATTTGACCTGCCACGCAGGTGGGAAGGCTGGGGTTGTTGTAGGGTTCGGTGAGGCGATGCATGCAAAGGCTTTGGAGAGTGTGATGTGCTGGGGGAACGTGAACGTTTTGTCGAAAGCCCAGTCTTTGGCTCAGATTGGTTGCGTTTGAACTTTGGCTCCTCCACTTTCTGACAGGGAAATGCTGGACAATTAGCACTGCTTCTCCGCTTTCAGTTACACATGAAGATGATAATAGCACCCGTCTCATTCGCTGTTATAATTATTATATTTCCATTATTATTCACATTCAATGATAATGCGTGCAAAATACAGCCAGTTCCCTGAACATTGCAATCTCTTAATAAATGGCACCCATTAGTAATTTTATTATTTTAACTATGATTCTTCTAGTATTCTTTCCAGTAGGCCCTGCTATTTTTCTTTACCCCCAAGACAACTGTAATGCCACAGAGATCGTAGAGTTAACCAGATGGCCATTCGGGAGGTTGCAATGATGAGCTGTTTTCTAGGTGATGGCAGTCAGACTTTGCTTTTTCTTCCAAATCCCTCGGAACACTGGGTACTGTCTACAGATCTCTACCAAGCAGCTCATGGAGGTCTTTGGTTCTAACTGAAGGATTATCTAAGGTTACCCTCGTCACCTCGGTGGTCTTGCATCTCAGTGTATGTAGAATTGAAATTTGGAGGGTTAAATCTTCTACCTGCCACCTCCATTAACATTGCCATATTTCCCCATGTATAAGACGTTTCCATATATAAGATGCACCTTAATTTTGGGGCCCAAAATTACAAAAAAAAAGTATTACATAAAATTGTTGAACTTAAGTTTTATTCATCATAAAATTCATATAACTCTTCCTCATTGTCTTGGATTGATTTCTCGGTTGGAGGAGGACCAAACTTACATTCAGCAGCATGATTTCCATTCATTTGAATTTAGCAACATTTCTGGGCAGAACATGGCAAAACATAACCTATCGTAATATACCGGTAGCAAGTGTGAAGCAATGAGTGCAAAGACAACAAGTGCGAAAAAGTGAGAAATGCAAGTAAAAAAACTACAACCACTGTATAAGACGCACCCAGTTTTTAGACCCCAAATTTTTCGAAAAAGGCTGTGTTTTATACATGGGAAAATCGGTACTTTAGATGCACTTTTGTTACACACACACATACACATACACACTTCAGATGACTAGAATACCCAATAAGTTCTTGTTAACTTTAGTACAAAATATCCGAGTCCTTAAATTATGGAGTCACTTATCACATTGTTGCCATACTAACACGATGCATGATGCATTTCTGTCACCTGATGTCCTGCTGAAATATTCTGCTCTTCATGGTGAGTGCTCTGGGCTGCCTACCTCCTTAGAGGGTGAGGAGGGTTTTGTGACTTCTGTAGTCATTGGTTGGGTGAGGCCTCTTTGGTTGGTAAAGGAGACACTACTTCATTTACTCTGAACTTCTCCTTTTATCAGATTGTGGGTGAGAAGTAGAGTCTTACGTGGGGGTGTCAGGAAATTGTCTCAGTTCTCACCCAGCCAGATGGGTGTGGTTTTAGGAGAGGATGGTGGAAAGAATTGTTTTTATCTTCCTAATTGCTATAAATCTAACAGAATGATACTGGAGAACAATTTGAAAATGAAGATAGAATTCATCTATATATTGGTTTTGGTTTAGCCTATCTTTTTTGTATCATGGTCCACACACACACACACACACACACACACACACACACACGACTACAAAGTGACAGGCTTAAAAGTTGATTTTGGCTCTGAGAGCTGAGGTCAACTTTTCTTTCTTTTACTGACATGCAATTTAGGATTGGATTCATGATTCACTCTTTTCAACAAAATAATAATAATAATAATAATGTAATTTATTTAGTACTTAGTACTTATGAGGGTTTTATACACAGATCATTTCATTTAGTTTTTTATTTTATTTTTTATATTTTTCCGAAGTGTGAAGTCGGGGTGGGATGGGGTGGGGAGGCAGACAGACAGACTCCTGTGTTCACCCGACTGGGACCCACCGGCATGCCTACCAGGGGGCGATGCTCAACCCATCTAGGGCATTGCTTTGCTGCAATCAGAGCCATTCTAGTGTCTGAGGCAGAGGCCATGGAGCCATCCTCAGCACCAAGGCCAACTTTGCTCCAATGGAGCCTTGGCTGTGGGCAGGGAAGAGAGAGATAGAGAGAAATGAGAGAGAGAGAAGGGTGGAGAAGCAGATGGGTGCTTCTCCTGTGTGCCCTGACTGGGAATCAAAGCCAGGATTTCCACACGCTGGGCCGACGCTCTACCACTGAGCAAACTGGCCAGGGCTCATTTCATTTAGTTGTGACAACCCATATGAGATCTGTCTTAGTAGTATCCACACACACAAAAAAGAAAAAAAACTGAGTCATAGAGAAGATAAATACACTACTCACAAAAATTAGGGGATACTTTATAGATTCATATTCATTTTGAAATATCCCCTAATTTTGGTGAGCAGTAAAGCCAGGATCTGAACAAGGTTCTTGAGCACCACACTGGACTTCCTGGTGATGGTGGAACTGAGCATGCCTCATAGAAGAGGCTCTGCTGTGGGACAATGGCCTATGCCCGCTTGCTCACCTGTCCTTCCTTCCTGCAGGCATGTGTGGCAGATGCTAAGGCAGCTCATTGCAGTGAGGTGCAGACACACAATGACAAGGGGTGACAGGAAGTTCAATGTTTCAAATCTGTGTTTGGTCTAAGCATTAATTATAAAAATGTCATGAGCATGGAAATAAAACTTGGAAGCTTGTTTCTGTCCGATTCTATTTTCTTGGTACTTATTTTATCCTTTCTGGATTCTTGTTGGTCCTTTAGGACCCTTGAGAATTGTTGTATTGAAATTCTAAAAACCAAAGGATGCTGCATCCCCATCTCCATATTTTTCTCTGCTCGAAAATGTCTAAACAAAGACTTAGATGTGAAAGGAAAATCTCCCAATTTGGTTTATGATATAAAGAGGCTCCTGGTCTCTCCATCCTCACCCCAGTTTTTATTAGGTGAATTTTCTAAGCATGGGGTACATTTGAAACTTTTCAAAGACTCTGGCCCTGACAGCAAATGGCGGACAGTGCCATGGTTAGGAAGTTTCTCAAGGCTAATCATTTTTCAAAGGGGGGAAATAAAAACAAAACCCCAAGTAGATTAATAAAAAGGGCACAGTGTTCTTGATGAGGCAGGCAAAATCTCAAGGCATGGCTCATCCCCTCTTTTAATTATCCAGTTCATTTAGTCAGCTGTGATCCGGGACTTGGGGAGGTCATCTGCGGAACAAAAGGAAGCAAGGGCAGCATTGACCCCCGGTTTGGTTCAGGGATGGAAAACGGCCACTCAGGCCGACTGATCCTTTTACAAATGGAATCTGGAGAGCAGGGCTCCGGGTGTGATGTGTGGGGTGAAGTCCTCCAGATGCCCTGAGCTTTCTTGAATTTCATCAGAAAACAGTCCTTATAGATGAGGAGCTGGCTGGTCAGCCCGCGATTGTGATGGTTTGTTCACATGAGCAGGGAGAGCTCCAGAATTGAAAGTTGCAGCATTGAACATCCCTGAAACGCAGCTCTCAGAAAGCCGTACGCAACATCAGCATTGGGTGGGTCTTTCTGCCATCATGGCGAGGCAGCCTCTGAGACATGATTTTAGAGCAAGGCAGGAGGGGGAAAGGCCAGGAAAATTCACCTAGTTCCTCCCTCACCCTCTCTGAGACTTACTTGTCCAAGGATGTCTAAGGAAGGTGCCCACCCCACTGCCAGGCTTCTGCTGAGTCCTCTTGAAGTGATACATCCTGAGTAAACCACTCACCAACTTGTGGCCCCTTTAATGTTTGTTTCACCCAAAGTGACTGGAGCAGTGATATGTCCCTCGTGTAACTTCAGACTGCAAAAGGCATTACTAAGTAGTTAACCTGGAATACCTTTTGGGTCAATTTACCCATGTAAAACAACAACAACAACAGATGACTGTCTGTGTGTAGGAACAAGAAACCAGGGCCCGTCAATGATTTAAATTACGATGTGCACACTTGCCGAATGGAAAGTTACTCATTGTCACATGACACACAGCTGGCATCTACACTGGGTTGGAGGGATAGGGAGATCTAGACTGGAGTCTGGTCCTGTTCCTTAGAATGAGCAGCACATCACTTAACCCCTCTGTTCCGCAATTCATTTTTCTTATCTGTAAGATGATGACAGCCTTGGCAAGGCCATTGCGAAGAATAAAGAACCGACATTTATTTCATAGCCAAGGGTTTAAAAAAATGACACTTGTGAGCTCATCCTCCTCTTGGTTTGTTTCAGTCTCATAGAGGCAAGAAAAAGTATTCCCTGATTTATTCAAGAGCCCTGTGCCACCCTCTGGGGAAGTAGATCAGATATATGAGCCACAACCTTGACCTCATTTCAAAGAACCAGAGAGCTAGGTGTCCTACTGTAGAAATAAGTCACACTTAGTAAATTTGTGGTACAAGTTATCTCTCTCTCTCTCTCTCAACTCTTCTTACGTGAATTTCTCACGTTCTATAAAACTCTTCCGCAAGGTAATGGGTTTGATGCCGTTATTGGTAAGTTACTAGGGAGGGAGGATAAGGAGCATGCGCGTGCAGCGCTCCGCGGAAGCCTGGTGGCTCCGCAAAAGCAGACAGGCCGCTGGACTTGACGTAAAAGACTGCTGTTTCTGTGAGAAGAGATGCTGCCCATCCAGGTGTCCCTGCAGATAACGGCTGAGGCTTTAGGGTGTGTGGGGGTTCCACTGGAAGACGCAGAAGCCAGGAGTCCACAGATCCATATTATATGATGGAAAAGACAGTGGACATTTGCCTGGAAACCACCCTGGGGAGGGGGAGGAGGAGGAAGCACCTGTACACACTCAATGGGGGTGGGGGGGGGAAAGAATTTATAGACATTTTGTTGGCACTCTAGTGAAGGGAGGACCTGGCAAGTTTCTTCAAAGACCAGGATGTTAATGACAAGTGGGATTTAATTATGTGATCCCATCATGCTTAATTGAAGATGTGTAAAAGACCATCGTCGGACTTTGTATAATAGGGAATCGTTACGCTGCGTGTAGGCTGTGTTGGTCATAAAACATATTTTGAGATCTTTTCACAGTGCCCTTCTAAGCTCGGGCTGTCTAACCAAATATTTTTTAACCTTATCTCCTTTCATATAACACCCAAATATTTTTTATGGAGTCTTACGTTCCTAAGTGTGAATTTCAGGCGTCTCCTGGACCAACTGTCATCCCGTGTTTTCTTTCATTGAAAGAAGGAATGTAAAGTATTTACTTTGAGAAATTGCGAGACCCAGGGAGGTTTGCTAAAATTCTTGTGCTCCCCCGTGTTTACCATAAATCTGAGACAGTGATACGACCAGCAAGCTTATTTATGTCTGAGTATAAAACACGAATATAGAGCAGTCTCCCTTTTTAACATCTCCCATCCTAGTTTGAATACGACTCTCACACCCACAGTGGACAGTCTGTCCCACCGTCAGCTATTGATTTGTCATTTAGTTTGCACTAAATTGTTCTCTGCCCTAACATTTGCATCTCTTCCCTTTAAAAAAAACACGTGTTTCTACCCTCAGCCCCCTCCGCAGTGTCATTTCAAGACTGTATCTGGCCAGCAAGTGAGGGCTCCCTCCTCGCACTTCCCCCTCAGGCTTCCTAGAGAACAGTTCACTTCCGGCAAGGATGTGCAGTTCAGGGGTTTGACGCTACTCTGAGGTGACACCTGGATTGCAGGTCACGACTGTCAACATAAGGTGTCTGTTGGCATCAATAGGATGACTCTTCAGGAAGTGATAACTTTAAAAATGTATGATGAGTCCCACTGAATTAGACAGATGGGATGATTTGTGTTATTCCTAAAATAACCAGCAAGTAGGTGTTTATCTCGTTTTACAACAGGACGAAATTGCTTTCGCGGTGATTCATTTGTGATCCCAGCTTAGCTGTACTATTAATTCACTTTACTTCTGACTGGTGTATTTGCCTCAGTATTTATTGTGTTTCTCATCAGTATTGTCAAACAGTGGCGCTGCTATGACACCTCGACATTTGCATTTAGATTATGGGGTTATGGGTTAGCCTTGTAAGACAGTGTATCCCACAATGGTATGGTTATTGAAGGTGTATTCATAGACATTTCTGACATCTTCTCTTGGGTTCTGCATGTCCCTCCAGCAGGTTCTTTGCCTCCAGTTTCTCCCCATCTTTTTCATCCATTCTGGACACACTGTTGCTTTAGTAATTTTTTTTAACGTGCAGATTTGATTCTGTCACAGCTCTGTTTTTTGTTTGTTTGTTTTTTAAAGCAAACCCAGATTCCTAAGGAATCAAGCTTACCAGAGGCATGAATCCAATTAGGTATGATGAGGCCTATGGTGACCAGAAGAGTATACCCCATTCCAAAAAAACAAAGCTAGTCCAGCTAATGGGAAAGTCAGCTCTGTTTCATAAAGAAAGTCAACATTCAGGTTTATGCAGAATGTCTAGATTTGAAAACTATGCGTATGCATAGACCAAACAAATTGCAACCGTGTACAACGTTGAGTTTGTATCCCTATCTTATAGTCACTTGCTGATCCTCCACCAAACCTCAAGATAATGTCCAAACTCTTTATCAAGGGATACACAACTCAACAATCTGGCTTAATTTCCATTTTCTTTTTCTATTTTTTTCATTGCATGCCATTGCCACTACTTTTTGTGCTATTCACACTGAACCAACTATACTAAGACCTTCCATAAGGCAATGAATGGGTTCCAAAGAGTCAGGGGTGTGGCATGAAGGGGGCAGGGTATTGGCTGCCAAGTGGATGAGATGACTGAGCTGAGCCTATGCAGGTAGGCACCCGGGTTTCAAGGATCTTGCCAGAAGGTCCAATCCATCCCAGTCCCACCTGGAATTTGGTTCCACGTCGTGGCTTAGTTCTTGGTAGGAACCATTCTGGTTAGCTGGGACTTTCAGGATAGCAGCAGTGCTAGCAGGACTCCCTAGGTAGTTGCCATTTGCTTTGTTGGTTCACTATGGGAACAATTGGGATGAGAGAATACTTCGTATGTGGAACCCAGTGTTAGCCTCCCTTTGTGTGTGTGAATACGATGTTCATGCACAAGTACACACATACATAGGCACACCGATAGACACCCACACACATGTACCTGAGAACTGGGGCTGGGGAGAGAGCACAGCTGATTCTTAATTATGTCCAAATTCACCTCATTGCTTGACATGTCATCTTGGGGTCTTCCTGTACCTGTAGTTTCTCAAATGTCAGTGCTTAGCTATATTTAGCCTCTGGGGAACTGCTCTCTCTTGTGGCATTGTTCTGGTTAACTCCTCTTGATCTTTAGGATTTAATTTCTATTTAACCACCTTCTTGAAGACATCTGCACAGGCCTGGGAGGAGGCAGGCACTTCCTCTTCAGGACGCTTGGTACAGCTGAACAACTTATCACACCTCTGTAATTGTTCCATCCCACTCTTGCTCCTAGGCCAGCGCTGAGCTGCTTGGGGACAGGGAGCTTGTTCTCAACATGCCTTTCTTTTCCTAGTTCTTTGTGGTACCTAGTAAGTGCTCCCTAAAAAGTCAAAGGACTGAGAGAATGAAAATAAAATGTAGCCACATGGCTGCAGAAAGGTTTGCCATATAAAAATAAAGCAATTTATTTGAAAAAGTTAGCTATATTTATAATAAACATTAATATATTATATATAATCCATAATATAAGATATAAAATATTAAGATATATAAAACATATATACATGTGTGTGTGTGTGTATGTGTGTGTGTGTGTGTGTATAACATGTGTGTTTCGGCTCCTACAGACGAGGTAAGAAGTTATCGCGCCTTCTCTTCCACCCCCCTCCACCAGGGACATTATTCCATGTTTTAGTTCTGCTCTACACTTCCTGGCCCAGAATGAAGTTCTCCATGAGTAAAGCCTTTCTTGCTGCTTCCTGGCTTGGCCCGAAGTCAGATGCCACAGAAAGGAACCTCACAAATAGGTCTGGTCTTGCCAGGTCACCAGCCACAATGAGTAGACTTGATGCACTCGTTGAAGTTCTAAGCACACGGTCGCACTGGACCCAGACAGTCTGCCTTTCTCTTCCCTCCTGCCCATCTCGAGCATTCTCCTTCTCCGGCTCCTGTCCGCCCCCCTCAGCTTTCCCACCCGCTTTGAGTCAGCACTAGTGACGCACTCTTCCCAGTCACTTGGAGGCTTGAGTCTTGCTAAAACGAGGTTCACAGGAACAAAGGGAACTCGAGTTCAGGGTTAAGATGCTAAAATCAGATTGTTCTCCTCTGGCAGTAAATTGGTATGCCACTCCTCACCACTGCCGCAGATAAAATTAACCATGCATTGAAATCATTGCAATAGGCAGTGTCATCAAAGCTTATTTGTAATGAAAATATGATGTTTCAAACCTAAACTCAGGAGTATAATGAATGTAGTACCATATGTTCCCCTCCCACGGAGGGCTGCAGAGAGGAGATGCTATTTAAAATATACGGCTGGGTATGAGGCTCAGGTTTTCTCTGCGTTCCTTGCCCCCGTTCGCCCGTGGGAGGTACAAAAGAGGCAAGGTGGGGTGGTGGTTACAGGTGCCAGGCCTGGCAGGGATGCCTCCTGGGTTGGAGGTTGTGCCAATGGGGTCTCTGGATCCATCAGCTTCCCTCCTTCAGTGTCAGTTGCCTTTTTTTCTTTTTGTATTTTTTTTCCCCGAAGTTAGAAGCAGGGAGGCAGTCAAACAGACTCCCACATGCGCCTGACCCGGATCCACCCGGCATGCCCACCAGGGGGCGATGCTCTGCCCATCTGGGGCATTGCTCTGTTGCAATGGGAGCCATTCTAGCGCCTGAGGCGGAGGCCATGGAGTCATCCTCAGCGCCAGGGCCAACTTTGCTCCAATGGAGCATTAGCTGTGGGAGGGGAAGAGAGAGAGACAGAGAGAAAGAAGAGGGGAAAGGGTGGAGAAGCAGATGGGCGCTTCTCCTGTGTGCCCTGACCGAGAATTAAACCTTGGACTTCCACACGCCAGGCCCATACTCTACTGCTGAGCCAAACAGCCAGGGCCCTGTGTCTGTTATCTTAATCCTCCATGATCTTCCCTTGGTTGCTAGTTGGCCCCTAGCAGTTATGTTCATGTGGCTGCCACACTGTGGAGGAGGAGCAGGGACCGATGGGAGGTCAGCTCCAGTGAGAGTGACCCCTGGAACAGATGATCAGGCTCAGAGGCTCCAGAGGGCGGAGCTGGATGCTGTTCTAACTTGTGTGAGACACAGGGACGGAGGGAGAAGCTTTCACTGCAATGGCCAGAAGCCCGTGTTCTTTGCTGCCAGTTCTGGCCAGGCTCTCTGAAGGGCTGAACATTGTTACCTGACCATGAACCCAGGTGTGTGGGCTTCCAGTGAAGCCACACCGGAGGTCCTGATATATGTAACTCTGAGTCCTCACGGTAGCCCTGACCTACCGTTGTTTTCCAAATGAGCAAACCGAGGACCAGAGAGGTTAAGCAGCTTGATGACAACCTGAATAATTCAGCAACCTGAATTATTCCATGCTTGTTACTGCTGGAGAGAGGAAAGCAGAAGAATCCAATTACCGGCGTGAACCCTGGCTTTGCCAATTTCATCTCTATACGTCCTCAGGCAAGTTTCTTATTCTGACTGGTGATTTTCTCATCTTTAAAATGGGAATAATGCCAATCTCAAAAGTTTTTATGGGGGTTAAATGAAAGATTGCAATTAATGGACAGGAATCAGTACATAGTAAGTGCTCATTAAACCTTGGTTAGGAATATTGTGCTGCTGCCTCTGCCAGAGTGTGTGAAGTTACTCTCTCTCCTGTGTCTGAGCCACCCCTGCCCATGTCCCTGCTAGCCAGCTTGGGAGGTAGGATGGATAAGATGGTAGCATTAAATGTCTACATTAAGAATATTGTTTTTTAAAGATTAAATGAAATAATATATGTAATATTTCTGGCACATGTTCTGTACCTATGAGTTTTTCCTGGCACGTGTTCTGTACCTATGAGTTTTTTTCCCCTTTTCAGTACTGCCATTGCTCTCAGTCCTTGTCCAGTGTCACCTGTCCCAGGCATTCTTATCACCTAACAAGGGGACTTGTGAGGATCAGAAAAGAGTTTGTGAATCAAGGAGTATGTTTCTAATGGAAGAATTTCAAGCCCCTTTTACAAGTAGAAGACGCTGACTTTGGGATGTGATTGAGATGAGTGGAGAGGGTGGGCTTTCTGGGGACAGAGGGGCACAGGGTGACCCCAGCAGACCTTCTCTGTTCCTCAGCTCAGTACAGAAACATGAGAAGGGGTAAGAGCCTCCATGTCTTCTTTTCTTCCTCTTCCCATATACACATGCATCGTGTTATCTAAATTAAAATTCTCCAACCAGTTGCTACTTTTTTTTCCCTGCCAAGTCTGTATACGATATTCCTGTACAGTTGGGAAGGACTTCAGCTTTGGGGTCAGCTTGTTCAAACATTGAGGTGCAAGTGAGCGGTGAGCAGGTGACCGGGGAGCCCCCTCCATGCACCGGGGGTCTCCTGACAATGGGCTCAGCAGCCACAGAGCAGCATTTGCCCTCCCTTCAGTTTGACAACAACAAAAAAATGGCGGGGTGTGTTCCTGCCTTCGAAACTCAGGACTTCCAGGTCTAGTAAAACAGTTAATTTGGTGGCAACATTCTGACTGCTTTGTTGTGAAATGGTGGCATGGAAGGCCACCAGGAGTCCTACTTGAGACCCAACCCACGGCTCTTCTTAGATTGAGAGGTTTTGTTACCTAGCCTGTGTAGGTCATGTGTAGGGGAAGGGGGAGGAAAAGGTCTCCGTCTCGTCGTCTTGGTTTTGATCAAATGTCTTTGAGCAGAGCTTCCTGACAAGAGGACCTCGCTCACGCCAGGCTTGGCATTGCGCATTCTGTTGAGACAATGCAAAACAAAGCGCCTTCCCAACACCTGCCTGATGAAGGAATAAATTGACTACAAGGTGATGTGCCGGATAGGTCATTCTCCCGGATACACCAGAAACACCTTCTATTAAGAACAAAATGAGGACAAATTTGTTACGCACCTTTTGTTATTTTTAGATTGCATTGACTTTTTTTCTTCTTCAGGTTAGAACCTATTATCCTGAACTTCCTAATAAACAGGAGTGACTTAGAAAGCGTTTCATTGTGTTGACCTTTACTTAATTTTCTATGTGAGTGAAAAAATAAAAACTATTAGGGAGGACCAATCAACATTTTAAATATCTCATGTGTAAATGTTGTGCTTATAAATAGATTTGGGCACAGCTTTGGAGTATATTTTTATCAGCCTGTGTAAGGGTAAAGGGCTTATTTTTTTAAAAATGTATATATATATATATATATATATGTCTCTATATTTATCTGTTTCTGAGAATGGGGTAAAATGGTTCATTTAGGATCATTGTGGTTCTAGAGATCACGTGGCTGCTAAAATGTTAAAACCGGGTAGTGTTCTAAAAATAATAATATTCTGCTGCGGCTTGCCTTTGGTGAGAGTTCTGCTTGGGGCAATTAGTCACAAATGTTACTCCATTGCCCATTTCCTCTTGAGCGGAAGGCCGCGGCCCAGAGTGGCCCTGAAAGTGTTTTCAGGGCCAGAGAAACACCACAATGAGTAGAGTAGCACCAGTCGGGGAGAAGCAGGGTTTTTTTTATTTTTTAAGTTGTTTTTTTCTCTTTTTTACAGAGTCAGAGAGAGAGAGTCAGAGAGAGGGATAGACAGAAAGGAACGGAAAGAGATGGGAAGCATCAATCATCAGTTTTTTGTTGCCGTTGCAACACCTTAGTTGTTCATTGATTGCTTTCTCACATCTGCCTTGACCGCGGGCCTTCAGCAGACCGAGCCACCCCTTGCTGGAGCCAGCGACCTGGCGAGCTTTGTGCTCAAGCCAGATGAGCCTGTGCTCAAGCTGGCGACCTCGGGGTCTCAAACCTGGGTCTTCCGCATCCCAGTCCGATGCTCTATCCACTGTGCCACACCCTGGCCAGGCAAGAGAAGCACGTTTTAACGTTTGGGGATTCTTCTTTTAATTTTCTTCAAACATTCAAAATGTGGAGGAGGCTGGTTAATGCAGCTGTTCTTTGTAGCCTCTCTCCAGGCGGGCGACGAGAAAATCCGAGGGCTGCTGGGGTCCCCGCCTTGGCCCAGCAATAGCAGCAAAGCACTGGGTTTGGAAATGCCTGGTAGCTCCCTGACCGCACGTGGCTGGGGCGCTGACCGTCTCTGTGGCCTGCAGGCGACAGGAAGATTTCTGCAGGCAGGGCTTTGTTGTAAAAGCAGTCTGCCCTGCAGCCTCCAGCCATCAGAGGTGGTTTCTAAGTGATCACTGGTTTTTTGAGCGACTGCAAAGGGGACGGAGATGAGTGATGGGCTGGCCTGGGCCGGCTGTTGCTCCCGGCCTGTGGGCTTCCAGAAGACACACTAAAGGAGATGGTGCTGCTGCAAAGATGTTGGAATTAGAAACGAGGCCCAACTCGTGCAACAAAGCGGGGACGTTTCACGATGACACTACAGAGAAATGCTGCGATCTCCTAGGTTACGATTTCAGAGCTGCAGTGGACATGAGTATAATGCATCCAGTACATATTTAAATTTATTTTCCTCCCATTGATGTGAGGAGGAAGGGAGGCAGGAAGGGAGGGGGGAAGGGAGACAGAAAGGAAAAGAAAAAGAAAGAGACAAGCGTCAGCTCCTTGTTCCACTTAGTTCTATTTAGGGGTGTATTCACTGATTGCTTCTCATATGTACCCTGACTGGGGGTTGGGGGCAGTGGCGGCATATCCAGGACCTCAGCGCCTGGGGACACACTTATCCACTGAACCACCTGGCCAGGGCCCGATCCGATACATATTGGTCTTCCTTATCATTACTGGTTCTCATTAGTAGCAATTATGTCTTGTTGCAGCAAGGGACTTGAGTTCCACGGGCCCTACTCTCTGTCATCTCATTTCATCCTCAGACCACGTCGCAGGTAGTATTTACAGAAGGGGGTGTGGTCTTTCCCGGGAGCCACCGGCTCCTTTTGAAGTGCATTGTGTGACAGGCACAGTTGAAAGTTAATTAAAAAGACACCTTCTCTGCCCACTAGGCACTTTTATAGGCAAGAAAGACAGGAAAACAGAAAACGCTAGACGTGTAATAGCTGTCGTCTCCGGAGCACTTTACCAGGAAGGAAAATAATAGTGAAGGGTTTCTTTTTGTCTGTTTTTCATATTGGTGGACTTGCTCCTGGGGAAATAATGTGGATAAACAACAACACATCCAATGGTATTAGTACACACGCCTGGCCCTGTGCTCACTGGCACTGCACACGGGTTCCCTCGTTTAATGTTCACAGCAGTCCACACGCTCGTCTTCCTATGAAGCTCTGCTTTACCAGAGAGGAAAACCACCGCCAGGAGGCGCCCGTGCCCACGCACTTGCAGCACTCGAATCCAGAGCATTTGGTCTTCTTGGAAAACTAGGAAGCTAGCTCTCCGTTTGTGGGGATATTATTACTTTATGGTTTCAAAACGCCTTCTGGGAATCCTGTTGTTCAGTGTAGATGTGATCGTTTGAGAAGAATATAAAGCAATTTCTTTCCAATGACTAGTTGCTGACATCACTGGGTAGGTTTCTATCATCATCTTTTTCTTTTTCTTTTTTTTTAATATATAAAGTTTGGAAGTCCAGAGGAGCGCACAGTGCGCAGTGCAGTTCAGTTCAGGAGGCGGGCTCCCTGCAGGTCTCCGGGAACTCTGTACTGAAGGACATGACAGAATCTTTTAACCAAAGAAGAGCAGGCCTGCAGTGTGGGGAAAGGCAGGATTAGGGGTTTTAAGGGCTGAGTTTGAAACTAGAGAGTTGTCACAGAATCCTGTCTGGACTCTGGTTTCATCCCTTGTAAAACAGGGACCAGCGTGTTCTTTTTGCCTGTTTTTGCATGTGCCTGTTTCTGTCTGTTCCTAGATTGTTCTCCCAACTGAGCCTTTGCATGTGATGTTCCTCCGGCCAGGAGTACCCTTCCCAGATCTTTGCAATGTTTTTCATCATGCTCCCAAGTCAGCTTCTGGAAAAGTCTTTCTTGTCCTTATTGCTAAAGTAGCAGCCCTCTCCTCCTGAGCTTCTATTGTATAATATTGTTACTACTTTTACTATTTATTACAGGACACTTACTGCTTTTAGAAACAATGTTTTTATTTAGTTACTTGGTGATCCACCATAACTCCAAATGCACTAGACTGTCAGCCCCTGCAAGCAGGAACAGTGACCATCTCATAAACTATGGAATCTCAGTGCCTAGAGCTGTGCTTGGAGCAGAGAGAGTGCTCAACAGAAAAGAATGAGTCAGTAGATGATTAAATGTGTTATTTTGTTGGAGGGTAAAGTGAATGAAAAGCAAACAAACCACTGTAAATATCAAGCACAAATACAGGGTCAGCGAGGGCCCTGCTTAGGATTTTGAGAAGCAGCTATGTGCTTTACCAGGAAACTGGCATGCGTGGCCCCATAGGAACTTTTCTCTCCTCTGCTTGTGTCATTTACAATAACCGGAAGGTAATAGCTAACTTAAAATTTGAAAAGCCCCTCCCCCACCATCCTCATCATAATGCTGGCATCAAGGAAGTCAATTTCTCGGATATGTTCTTGATTGGAATCGAATAAAAATCTGTGTAAAGTGAAATCCATAGCCTTCCCTTAGATCTCCCTTTAGACAGAGTTTGATGTCTCTGATCTTATCAGGGCGGACAGTCACAGGGAGGATGTGTTAGGTCGGTCTTCAGATGAAAGGGAACTCAAAAATAGCCGCTAATGATTTTCTAATACTGGGTCAGCATGAAAGGGCTACCTCGTTGGGATATGAAAAAGATTGCATTTCGGGTAGCCACATAGAGATCTCGCTTTACCGAGGGGCTGTTGGAGAGTCTCTTAGGCATCCTGTCACTTGCCATTTTGTTTTGTTCGAAATAGTATGAATCCTGGTTGATGATGCTCAGAACCAAATACGGGATACAGTTTCAGAAAAAGATTGAAAGTGAAATGTCTATTTCCACATATCCCGTGGGTAGAGTGATCGACACCAAGCTACTCTGCTTTTTGTAAGCCATGGGGTTGTCCTAAGCAGGCAAGGCTGTCTTTGCTTAGCTCCCCTTTACCAAAAAAAAAAAAAAAAAAAAAAAGTTTATTTAAATATTGTTTCATCCCCACAAGCACTTTTATTACTTACCGATTTAAAAAAAAATGACATCATTACTTTTCTTCTAAATTTTTTAAAGCGACAATTGGGCAATTAAATTACCGAATTCATTTATATTTAATTGTGCTCTTGGTTCTAATGCGCTATTGGATGGCATTTCTTTCTGGGGCTGTTAGTTTTCCCTGCAACATGGAAAATCTAAGGCTATATCAAGGAAATATATTACACGGGCAAGACAAAGTCTCATTAGTGTTATTTATAGCGTGCTGAAACCTCATTAGGGGAAGGTATGCTGGATTCAAACATGCATTACCGGGAACGCTTTATTTTTTTGTACTGGAGAAATTGCTTTTATTGTGTTTCTTTGTCACAAGCTTAGTGGCTACTGGATTTTTTGGTTTCTTAAAGTATGAAATAAATTAAGTTGGAAGAAAAGAGTAATTAATCCACAAGCAAGTATAGCCTCATCATATTAGCGGAATGGCCCACAAGTGGTGCTAAGGAATTTCTATTTTCCCTCGTACCTTACCCTTGGCCGACCATTAATTTATAACTCGCTTCACCCCGTGTAAAAAGCAGTATTTTTCAGGGCAGTAGTTTGCATCTTAAACAGTAATAATGTGCTTTTAGTGCATTTCAAATCAGGGATGAGTGAAACTTAAGGTGCCAAGTCACAAATTTCCCAGTTTAGGGAGTTCTATTTGTTCTAATGTGAGCCATATATTCAGCCCTGCGTAAACGTTGTCCAGGAGAAATGCTGGAGGACTGTGATTTGAGGCAAATGGGAACAGAGGAATGAGTTCCTGAGTTGTCCAAATGAAACTCATTTGGAGTTGTGTGGGTAGCCTGATGAGATGGAGCCGGGAAATGTCGGACTACCGCAGTTAAAATTCCGCTCTCCTCCCAGACTTCGCCTTGCTGCTGGGTGGGGTGAGGGAAAGTAATTCAGACCCAGCCACTGATTTTTCTGCTCCATTATCATCCTGACTTGCTTGTTTACTGTCATCTGTCTTTGGGTGAAAGGCTGTATCGATAAGGAATAATTTCAGCTGCGAGATTTGGAAAACTCAACTAACACGATGTAGGTACATTTATTATTTACTTAGCAGGTGTTATAAGTGGTCTCAGCGTTTTTGTTCATTAGCTCAGCCATGGCATTAAAAATTAAGGTTCTTTCTATCCTTCTTTTCTATTGTTCTCAGTTTTTTGTTTTTTTGTCTTTATTCTATTGCCACATGGTCTCCAGGTAGTTGCCACAGCTCCAAGGATCACACTAAGCGTTGAACACAGAAAAGGAAGGGCAGGGGCAAATTCTTATAGTTTTGTACCTTTTTATTTCCCTATGGAAAGAAAGTTCTTCTCTCAAACTCTGTAGGCATCTCTTTAAGTTTCATTGACCAGAACTGGTTCACCGGACCCTCTCCTCCCCCAAACAAATTATTATTATAATTAGTAATAAAATTACTAGTATTTGAATAGGGCATGGAGAAGGTCTTCAATCCCTAAGATCAAGGCTTCTCTAGGCAAGGAGCAAGTGGGCTATTGGATAAAGAACATCCGTTATCTGTTGTCTGTTTTGTTGGCCACAGAGCGATTTATAAGGTGATTTTGTACAGCAAGTGTTTTTACTAGTCACGTTTGTAATTATGCTCTTTCGGCCAAGATAGAGAAGATTTCCTCATCTTGGCTTCTTTTTTTCTTCCGTCCATCCATCCATTTATCCATCCACCAACCCATCCATCTACTTACCTTGCCAACAATCCATCTACCGAACATCTCAAGAGTAGCTAGCTGCCACTTAATAGGACGTAATAATTGCTTTGTGGGATGGACAGATAAACCAGACATGGGTTCTGCCGAAGAAAAACCACTGATATATTTTGGAAATTAGACACACGTTGAAATAGTTGTAATTCCGGATGTAAAGTAAAAATTGACCTGGGAGTTCAGCGGTGGGTGAATTAGGGAAGCTTTCTGGAATAAGAGGGGATTTGAACCTTTTATATCTGACACCCACATTAAACTCAATAGTCTTTTATGCAGCCTCCTCATTGGAAAAAGAGTTCCTGATTGTCTCAGGAGTTATATTTTGACCACTGTTTTGCGCTCTAGCTTCCTGTGGCCACCAGTGACACATTGAGGGTGACATGGTCTCTGGTCCTGAAAGGAGTGGTAGAAGGGCGGGAGGTGGGTCTTGACATCCTTTTGCTTCCCCCAGTAATGAGTACACTTGGATTTGTGGATGGATTGGGTGGCTGGTTTTGATGAGATTGCTATTGGAATTATGTCACCAATGACTCCAAGTGATGTATCCAGGGCAAGCTCACTACAGCAAAAACCGAGGGAGAGATAGAAATCATCAGCCACATTAGCGGTGATGAATGATCACGGCACTGATGTGGTCTTTTTAGTTTTATTTTTTGCCCTCTTGGAAATGGACAGCCCTGGACCCAGCTACATATCCAAGACATGATGACGTAAATAGCTCCTAGGAGTACCTCTACCAGTGGCCCACCTGCCAGCTTAGACTTACAGTCAGAAACCAGTTTGGGCAGAAGGGTAAACTTGAAGCTTGTAGGTCAAATCTAGCCTGTAGTCATATCTTGTAGGATATATAATATTTTAAAAAGTGAAATTTCAAAACATAAAATATCAGATTTTGCTCTTTAAAAGCTAGAAAGATCTAGAAATCAGGGTCCACATTCCTACATGGCAATAATTGCCTGGAACTAAGAAGCTCCATCCGCTTTGAACAGGGTGTGTCCTCTTGAGTTTGCCACACTACTCACTGTTCCTTGTTGCCTGTCACTGGCTTGGCTTGATTCAGTCCTAGTCCCTGGGGACTATGGAAACTTAGGAGGTTGACCTCATTGCCTTAGAGGTTTTAGTTCAAATTTAGGTAACGCAGGAAGATACATTGTATCCATTTAGGAACCATTTTTTTTGTTATCTTTCAGAGTTCACAGAGAGAGTTTACCACTATCTTCTAAAGGTTTTATTGTTTTGTATAAAGTCATGAATATTTTCATATTTGAATTGCTAATAGCCCCCTTTAAATGTGTTAAAATTTCAGTTAGTTTTCGTTCTTTAATTTTTATTTTTCAATTACTATTTACTTTTAATGTTATTTTGTATCAATTTTAAGTGTACAGCATAGCAGTTAGACAGTCATATACTTTGCAAAGTGTTCCTCCCAATACTTCCAGCACTGACCTATCACCATACAGTTATTACAGTATAATTCCCTGTGCTGTAGTTTCTTTCCCTGTGATTATTCTGTAACTACCAATTTGTACTTCTTAACTCCTTCACCTCTTTTACCCATCCTCCCAAACCTCCCTCCCCTCTGACGACTGCCAGTCTGTTCTAGGAGTCTGTTTCAATTTTGTTTGTTCATTTATTTTCTTTTTCAGATTCCACATAGAAGTGAGATCATACGGTATTTACCTTTCTCTGACTGACTTATTTCACTGAGCATAATAAACTCTAGGTTTCCCATGTTTCGAATGGAGTAAAACTGGGCAGAATTAATCCAGCTGAATGTGTATATGAATGAACACGCGCACACACACACACACACACACACACACACACACACACGAACTCTCTCTACTGGGAGCCATTTTGGAAGGCAAGCAACTCTTCCAAGAACTGTCATTAAATGACCTCAAGTGGCTTGAAAGAGTTAATACACTTCCCAAGTATGCAATTTACTTCTTTAGGACATTACAAATTACAAGCCTGGAAAATTGGTTTAAATTATTGTGTTGTTACTGCTGCTGTTAAATAGTAATAGTAATGGATTTATGTAGTACCTTGACACCACAGAGCTAAAATACAATTATATTTAAATATCAATTTCATTTGAGAGCATGTTTTATCTAATCATTGTAGCTAATTGCCATCCTTTGGAAGCAGTTTCCCCAACACTCTTATTAACGGCCTGGTAGCAAGTTTGTGGCTTGGAAGTTTCTTGCATGAACCATCAGGCAGCCTGAACTTATGTGTGTCAGAAATATCGCCTTCCGTGTGTTCACTCGCTGATGTGTATAGAATTGTGACCTGCGGAAGATCAGAAACATCATTGGAGTGAACATGTCTTTGAATCCAGTGAGTTTGGAGAAGGTTCTGGGGGATAAGATGAAGGTTTCAAGTAATGAAGTCAATATACAAAATGACGAGAGGAGGGGCTCGGCCTTCCCACCCCTTCGGTCAACCAAGAATCCCTATTCACAATCAATCGATGTTCAGTAAATACCCAGAGATCAAAGAGCGTGGTAATAAGTAATGTTTGCAATAATCTTCCTGGAGCAATGCAAGGTGTGTGATGTCAGACACACACACACACACAGACACACACACACACACACACACACACACACACACACATTAAATACTTTAGATGCTTTCTCTCTTAAACCCCTGAGATAAGAAATGATCAAAAAGTCAAAGTTGTTGGGAAATAAAGCAATATTGAAGTTGTTTATATACAATGAACAGACAGGCTGATGGGCTTCAAGGTGGGTACTTTTTAGACCCAATTCTTCCTCTTTTTTGTCTGTGGGACTATAAGCAAGTTATTAGACATTTCTGAGTTGAATTTCCGCCTTTTAATATGGATCGATATAACCTATATCTCACAGGTTTGTTCAGAAGTTTAAGTAAGATGATTTATGTGTGGAGCTTGTGTAGTGCTGGGCACATTGGAGACGCTTAGTAGTGCTTGTCCATGTCAAGTCCCATTCCTTTGCAAGAAGAAAAGCTTTTTTTTTTTTTTTTTTTTTTGCACCTTGTAAGTTAGGAATTTTCCAAAAATGGCCAATATTATGAGACTGAAGTGCTAATGAGGCACCTTTGAAATGACCAACATCATTGGACTGAGTTCATGAAAATGCTCTGGCCGTTCCTACCTATGCTATGTTTCTTGCCTTGTCTGAAAATGCCTATCTGGCTGCTAGCACCTGGACCTTCTTTCCTATTGATGGTTTTCCTGATGGTCTGGTGATGCGTGCGTGCTGCAGGGCTGGGGTAGGAGTTGGTGGGTTTGGAGCTGTGACTTGAAGTTGCATCGTATCTCTCTGTCTTTTTCCCTCCGTCTCAACTGATCTGGTAACCCAGATAGCTACTAAGTGACTAACATGTCCCAGGTGGCTGGAGCAGACGGTGTGAGATTTTTCTCATGCTCTTTGGAAGGGCACACAATTTAAAACTTATGAATAGTTTATTTCTGGAATTTTTCATTTAATATTTGAGGATCCTGGCTGATTGCAAGTAAACTGAAACTGTGGAATGAGAAACCAGGGAGGATGAAGCCCTGAGTGTGTGTGTGTGTGTGTGTGTGTGTGTGTGTGAGAGAGAGAGAGAGAGAGAGAGAGAGAGAGAGAGAGAGAAATACTGTTTTGGAAGTGAAACAGGCTGATCAAGCTCTTAGGTTCAAATCTGGTTTTGTTTTTTGCCATACTTGGGTCACCTGAATGCATAATATAGCCCATTGATCTTCAAATCTGAGGCTAAGGCATGTGGCCCAGATGGCTAGGGCAGACAGGCTGGCGAGTTGAGGGCACTGGCTTCCAGGCCTTAGGCTTGCTGTGGTAGAGTGCAGAGCACCAGGTGAGCACAGAAGATTATGTGGTCTGGTTGTCACCTGTGAAAATGATGAAATGCTCAGATAAAAGAGCCAGAGACCCCTGTTGTGAGACGAATGCTAGCGACCCCTCCTCCCCTCATACCTCCCCTCTTCTCTGGGCTCCTGGGGCTTCTTCCTTTTCCTCCTCCTCTGTGGGGGTGCTGAACTTGTCTGCAACTGGAGGGAAGGATCTCTGACTCTGTGCCACCACTTCTAAGGAGACAAAGATCATGAGGGAATGGGGCTTCAACAACGAAGGAGGCTTAGTGTGCCTCCCAGCCCTCCCCCTTCTCCTACTTCCTTGAACTTGCTTCTCCCTCCCACCCCATTGCTCACATCTGTGTGGCGGCTTAGGAGGGGAAAGAGGTATGGGCTATATTACTACTCAGCATCTATCTTCAGTGTCAATTGTGGGGATCAATAATTGAACAGTGAATTTTAAATATGAAGAACCACATTAATGCTAAATAGACTGTCAATTGGTTGGGACTCTAACATTTCAGATACCATAAGGTGGAATGGGAATGAAGATATATAAAGTCTTATTTCATAAATATCATAACAAAGTAATATACTCATTTGTTCAACAAATATTCATCGAATGTCTGAGTGCCTCTTGGGAGCCAGGAAGTACTGTTGGGGCTAGAGCAGTGGTTCTTAACCTGGGTTCTATTGAACCCTAGGGGTTCGATGAATTGGTCTCAGGGGTTCGGAGAAGCCTCTGCCGCGGAGGCCAGAATAAAGTAATACCGTAATTTGTTGTGAGTTCATGCACTTTGTTGGTTTTGTTCTTTGAGCAAGGTGATGTTCATGCACGGCTCATTTTGTGCACCAGTAAAAAAACATATACCTATGTCTTGAATTTGGAAAAAAAAATCATATTTTATTTATCACTTAAAAAGGGTTTGGTGAATGCGCATATGAAACTGGTGGGTTCGGTACCTCAAAAAAGGTTAAGAACCACTGGGCTAGAGATATAGTGTCAACCACAGCAAAATCACAGTCAACTCTCCTCCCACACCCAAAGAACTAAAGGGCTGGAGGGGGAGATAGATAACTGGCAAAGGAAAAAGTAACAGATAGAATAGTACAAAATAGTTTAAAATGCTATGAGAAAAGTAAAGTAGGGCCTAAGGAGTTGGGGAGAGGTGAGGTTTTAAACTGGATGGACTTGATAATTATGTTTTAATAATTAAGTCTTACCAAAGAGTTTAGAGTCTCCAAATTTAAGTATATTTTTTCCTAGGGTAAAGAATGCCTTTTTGGCCCTGGCTAGTTGGCTCAGTGGTAGATTATTGGCCCAGCATGTGGACATCCAGGTTTGATTTCTGGTCAGGACACACAGGAGAAGCGCCCATCTACTTCTCCATTCCTCCTCCTCTTGCTTCTCTCTCCTGCAGCCATGGCTTGATTGGAGTGAGTTAGCCTTGGGAGCTGAGGATGGCTCCATGGCCTCAACTCAGGTGCTAAGAAGAGCTTGGTTGCTGAGCAACAGAGCAATGCCCCAGGTGGGCCAAGCATCATTTCCTAGTGGGCTTATGGGGTGGATGTTGGTCAGGGAGCATGTGGAAGTCTGTATCTGCCTCCCCACCTTTTACTGAATAAAATAAAATAAAATAAATAATGCCTTTTCTGTTATGTAGATATCCTTTGTAGAAATGGCATTATGTTTGCAGGTGTGTGTGATTTCTTTACGGCTCTTGAGTCAGGATTTCTGTTTTCACCAATA
This sequence comes from Rhynchonycteris naso, assembly GCA_037038555.1. Lineage (NCBI taxonomy): Eukaryota > Metazoa > Chordata > Mammalia > Chiroptera > Emballonuridae > Rhynchonycteris > Rhynchonycteris naso. The sequence goes on from CM072996.1 coordinate 302,173,678, forward strand.
CTTCTAGGCTCCATTAATTTACTAATCCTTTTATCCAATTTTTGCAGTTCTTTTAGGCTTTCTTTTCCTATTCCATTCTTTCAACATATCCATTCTCTTTCCTAAGGGTAGTAGCATCTTCAGGCCAAAGCCACCCCTGTGTGTGCTCCTAGGAGATGAAGCTTAGTCCCTTGAGGACTCATGGATGAACGCCAGGCTCTACTGGGTGTGTGTGAATACACTCACAGCTGTGACCCAGTGGTGAGAAGCTCAGGCTCTGGAGGCAGGGCTGAATTCTTGGGCAAGTTACCTGATCTTTCTGAACCTCAATTTCCTGGTCTGCAGAATGAAGATAATGATCCCTCCTTCAGAGCATTGTGATGTGAATTAAATGAGAAGACCCAAGGAAAATGTAGAATCTGTTGTCTGACCTATAATATGCTGAAGAGTTGTTAGGTGCTCACCTTCTGATTTTTTCCTCATTCTACGTTTTGGAAGATAATTAGTATAGTATTCTTTATTTTAGAGCAAGCATGGATCATGGAGATCATCTGGTTTAATGGTTTTCAGATAGTTATTGTTTTTTTAAATCAATAGAAGGAACACTATTTTTCCAAATGGAATTCAGTGTGGAACCCCAGGACCTAAGGAAGATCAATGAGATTAAGCTGGTGGAATGGGAATAAGAAGTCTGGTCTCACCGCTGCCCATTCAGCGTGGGTCTCTTGAGACCTCAACCATCCCCACCCATAACAGCCTGTAGGGCACTTTGGAGAAATACTAAGGTTTCTCAGATCTTTTAGACAAACCAAAGTAATTTATCAGAGAGAAGGTGACTCTAATCTTCCCTCAAATGCTCTGTAGCCTTAAATCCCCTTTGTAAACAGTCAATATTGCCTCCTCCATAGAAGAATTGCAGGTAGAAACTGGCAGTTTGGGTATCTCACCTACCTGCTCCATCCCATTCCTCTTTTGTATTCTGTTGAATATTTTCTTTCCAAGGTCACCAGAGGCTATCTTAGCAAATCCACCTGATTTTTCATCCTGCTTTACCTCTATGCAGAATCTGCAATTGACCTTCCTGAAACTCCATCATTCTGGGGCTCCCATGATCCCAGTGAGGGCTTTGAGGCATCTCACTAATGCTTCCGACAGGATAGCCTTGATGATGTCACTCCCATTCTCAGAAACCCTCTCTGCCTCCCTGTTGCCTACAGAATCAAGCACACATTCTGCAACCACAGTCAACGTCTTTTCTACTTCATTTTACATGAAGCTTTTTTTTTTTAACCTTAAATTCTATAACTGCCCTGGGTAATCTGAGCCTGCTCCTAACCTCCTGAAATGTATTTTCAGAGTTGGGAAAGTTTACTTAAATGAAAAAAAGAGGGTGAAGTTAGGGAAGATATAAAAGAGAAAGGACCTTCATCAGGACCTAGGAAGATGGGTAAGATTTAAAGTGGTAGAGATGGCAGCAAACACATGGTGACACAGAGTAAGGACTCACCCCTATCAATCCTGCTAGAGAGAAGTTATTTGAGACCGGGGACTAATGTGTTATTTATCTCTGGAATGCCCACAGTGCTGAACTCACAGCTCTGCTCACTATAATCCTCAGCAAATAAATGCACACACAAACACACACACACACACACACACAAAATGATCAGCTGGATTTGAAGTCTAGTAAATATTAAAAATTTGCACAAGTTAATGTAGTCTATTAATAAATTGATTAAACACTTTGAAGAATGAAAACTAATACAGAAATGTGTTTTTATGATCTAATTCTGTAAAGTGTTTTTTGTTTATAAATGATGCAATTGTGTTATTACAATGTATTTGTGTTCATTAACAATTTTGTCAGAGGGAAGCCGTGTCCAGCTGGAATTATTAGTATACCTGGGTTTTTTGTCATGGCTTTTCCAAAAGAAGCTATATCAGTTTTTTTGGTTTTGTTGTTGTTAAATAGTGCTGCAATACAAAGCACTCTAAAATTTAGCGACTTGAAGCAACCACAATTTGTTATTTCTCATGAGACTAAGGGCCATCTCTGTAGTTCTGCTAGTCTGAGTCAGGCTCCGGCAATCGCAACTGGACCCAGTCTTTTGTCTGGGCTACCTGGCAGCTCAGCTGTTTGCTGGCAGATAGGACTCTAACCTTGAATCTGCTCTAACTGGTCTCAGGCTAGCCTCGCCTTATTTTCTTAGTAAAGGCAGATGAAAAAGAGAGCCAGAGAGTAGCAGTGTGCAAGGCCACTAGGCTCAGCTCACACACTGTCACATCCACACATTGTGCTGCCAAAAGCCAGAGACAAGGTTGCCAAGATCCAAGGGATGGAGAGATAGGCTCCATTTCCCAGTGGGAGAAACTGTCGAGTCACATGGCGAAGGGTGTGGATCCAGGGAGGGACGAAGATCTTCATACCATGTTTGTTTCTCTTGAGATTAAGAAGGAGGCCAGGACTTGACCTGTGGTGGTGCAGTGAATAAAGCATCGACCTGGAACCCTGAGGTCGCTAGTTCAAAACCCCGGGCTTGCTAGGTCAAGGCACATATGGGAGTTGATGCTTCCTGCTTCCCCCTTCTCTCTCTCTCTCTCTCTCTGGCTCTGTCTGTCTGTCTGTCTGCCTGTCTCTCATCTCTAAAACGTATAAATAAAATTTAAAAAGAAGAAGGTCAGGGTGGGTATGCATGATTCTAGCTTTCAAGACCGTGAGCTTCCTCTGGCCTCATCAGTACTCAAGCTGCTACTTGAAGGTGCTTAAGGTATCACCATTCCGTCTGCCCCTGAAGCTGATTTAGTTGTTCAAAGGCTAATTCTATACTCTGTCCTTTTCATGCCCTCTTAGTTTCTTATCTTCCAACACAGGAAATGATAGATCAGTCGATTTGTTGTCTTTGTGTCTATAATAAGTACAAAAAATAAAAGACTTTGGGAGGTTCACAGGAAGCAGCTAGGTAGAGCTATCTTTGTTTTGCCTCTTCCTTGGCTTATTTGTTAAAGGCAAAATCCAGAAGACTGTGAGTCTCAGGAGGATATTGTTTGGTTTGGGAAGGACCAAACTAGGGGTGTGAAGGCATGTGTGTGTGTGGGGGGGAGGGGCGTCAACGGAAGTGCTGATGCGGAGTATTGAAAGGTATGAGAAAGAAGGGACTGATCAATAGCTACTTTTCAAGTGCGGAGCATAATTCGTGTCAGGCTGCTGAAATGAGCTAGTGCCTCCTGGTTAACGGCTGTGAGCACAGTCATTGATTGCGGCCCTCTCCAAAATGTTCGCCATCAACAGTTCTAAACGGCCGTGAGTGACTCACGATGTGAGTCATGCACAGGTGCCTCTTTTCCGAAATCCTTACCCTTGGACATAGTGTCTCTGTATTCACGTGTCGGGCTCTGCTGCCCCTCCAGTCAGCCAGTGTCCCGGCAGTCTTGATTGGACAGTACTGTTTTGCAAGTAAGCCCTTCTTTCCTTTGTGGGGCTCGCCTGGTGCCCCGACTCAGCAGTTTGGTAAGCCCTAAGGAAACACCACTCTCTTGCTAAGTCCAAGTGTCGTCCAGGGAGCAATAACAAAAGTATCACCTGGGAGCTTATGCACTTCAGGGCGCACTCCACACTGGCGGAAGCAGAGCCTACACTTGAATATGATCCCCAGGGGATCCTTGCGCACACGACAGTGGGAAGAAACACGGACTGTTCCGCAAACATTGATTTTCGCCCCTGATATTTCTGTGCCCTTCCCTGCGAACCTCTTCAAGGTCAAAAACTGCTCCTCAACTTTTCACGAACCTCTGTAGGGGCGATTCCAAAGTGTTGACCGGCTACACTGGCATGGGCTGAAATAAAGTCCCATGAAAAGATATGTAGATATATATATTTTTCAAGGTGGAGGGTTTGTTTTGGTCATTGGAAAATGGTCGTGGCTGTGGGGTCTTCGTCTTCTGTAAAGTGGTATGGGCCACAGAGACATCTGAAAACTAGCCACGTACAAAAGCAAAGGCCATGCTACCTTATCCTTGCCGAACCCTAGTGGTAATCGGAAATTTCTGCCGGAAGACTGGGTGCTGCCTGTAGTCGGGGGCATCTTAGAGATAGGATTTGATTTAAAGAGTTCCCACTTGAGTGAGTTACCGCCATGCGTTGAGTGCCTTCCACAAAGCACGGGCCGCACAGTGAGCTGAGTGTCGTATATTCCTAATACAATTCAGTCAGCACATCAGCCCCGTGGAGTACGATCCCCCCCCCCCCCCCCCGTTTTTACAGATGACATGTCGGAAGCTCAGGGAAAGGAAGTAAATTGTCCAAAGTTGCACAGCTGGCGAACTGCAGGATTTGAAAACACCTGCATACTAAAGTCCTTTGTGATTTCTCCGACTGGGAATTCTTTTGTTCTGAAAGGCTATTTTCTCGGGGTTGACCAGGCCTGTATTTTGAGAAGAAGGGTTACACTAAGCTAATGCCTAACCTTCTTCCACAGCTGGGCTCAGGTATTATGAGTTCCCCATCCCCATCCTTGCCTTTATTGTCTGTTTCAAAAGCTGCCTCCAGCATGATCTCCACTTCGGCACTTTCCAATGAGCAGTTTCCTCTCTCTTTCAATTCTGCTGCCTGTGGTTGTCTGGAAGCTTTGCTTACCTGTGGGATCATCTGGCACTTCCTTTAACAAGGAAGTTCCATCCTTTTCTCCTCTCTGCACTCTGTGCCCTGCCTGGCATTGTGCCTACCAGATTAGACATAACATATATTTGTTCAGCGAATTGAATCTGAGCTGATTTCTCTCTGCCAGGAACCTTGTGAGTGTCAGAACTCCGGCAGGACAAAAGGTTGTTAACAGAGGAAAATCTCTCCACACAGACTCTGTTGCACGTTTTACCAGGGGCCAGCCCACATTTCTCTTCAGCATCAGTCCACAAAGACCCAAGGCTGAGGGGTGATGAGTGCGGGACGGGTGTGTTATAAAACCTTAATAGCCACCCTGGCAGGGCCCCTGAATAAAGGGAGACCCATCCGACTGCATTGGCTCCTTAAAACTCTCCATTAGAAAGAAAGCAGAGAACATTTAAAACTTCCTCTTGGAAAGCTATGCTGCCTTTGATTTCTCAGGATGTCTTCAAGTGATCTGGGTTTATTTTTAGTACCCGTGAGACATGATATTGTAAGGAGAGCTAAATTTAGGGGACATATCCCCGTTTCTTTTATTCATCGGCTTTAATCTTCCTAAGAGGAAAAGAAAACGCATACAGTATTTCACCATCGAGTTGTGACGTTGGCCCTGATGGGCCCTGCTGGAGGAAAATTCATAAATACTGTGTCGGAAATAAAGATAATGAATGGATTCTTTTTTGGAGAAAACGTTAAGTGGGAGTGTATGTGAAACCTCGCCTGTCTGCTGAAGACTTTGAGCTAGTTCCTCTGGGTCCTTTGGGGACAGCAGCCGGCCTGTGTGATGAGAGCAGGCATCCGTACCCTACCATCAGAATCCAGAGGAGCAGGACACTCAGCCAAAAATAACACACGGCATCAGATCCGCAGCTATAATTCCAGTGCATTACAAACGTGCGAGGCTGCTACTGCTTCTGCTTTTCTTCTTTTCTTTTCTTAAAGATACCATTAAGTGCATGTTAAAAGCAAACAACTTTGCGCGTACCCATTGGACCAGATGGAGAGACTAGGGCTTTTTTGCAATAGGTGTGAGCCTGAGGGATCTGTGCTGGATGATTCTGTTTTCTCTGGTATGTGTGTGTGTATGTAATTTTTATTCATGCCTTCACATTTCCCACACAGCTTCAGGATCCATCACTTCCATTTGTCTTGTGTGAATCCCCATGTTATCGCCAACTAGGATGTGGCTAGGCAAAGTCCCTGGGGTCTGGTGGTGCCGGTACCATTGCTGCTGTTAGCTGTTGCGGAGGCTGACACAGAAAGAAAGGCAGGGGGGAGTGTGGGCAACAGGATGGGCCCCACAGTACCCTACTTGGTTCTGGCTTCACCCCTCGAAAGCCATGAGAACTGTGAAGTGTTACTCAACTTTTCCATGCTTTAGTTTCCTCATCTGTAAAAGAGCAATTGTGATGTGATCTCACAGAGGTGCTTTAAAGACTAAAGTGCAGGGCACGGAGGAAGCACTCAGCATCCTCTAGCATCTAAGTGTGCCACTGTAACAAAGGGTGGGGCCCGGAATAGTCCAGAGGAGGGACATGAGGGAAGCCCCCTGGCTGGGTATATGTTTACTCATTTCAACAACCCTCTGCAGGATGGTGTTGGCTCAACTTGGCAGCATTACTTTAGGTAGGGTGGCAGCCTCTGCTTTAGATGAGAAGCTGCATCTCCAGCACGTGTTGTATCTGTGCTGTGGTCCACATGCGTGTTGTATCTGTGCTGTGGTCCACATGTGTGTTGTATCTGTGCTGTGGTCCACATGCGTGTTGTATCTACGCTATGGTCCACATGCGTGTTGTATCTGTGCTGTGGTCCACATGTGTGTTGTATCTACGCTGTGATCCACATGCGTGTTGTGTCTATCTACGCTGTGGTCCACATGCGTGTTGTATCTACGCTGTGGTCCACATGCGTGTTGTATCTACGCTGTGGTCCACATGCGTGTTGTATCTACGCTGTGGTCCACATGTTGTTGTATCTACGCTGTGGTCCACATGCGTGTTGTGTCTATCTACGCTGTGGTCCACATGCGTGTTGTGTCTATCTACGTTGTGGTCCACATGTGTGTTGTATCTATGCCGTGGTCCACATGCGTGTTGTATCTATGCCGTGGTCCACATGCGTGTTGTGTCTATCTATCTACGCTGTGGTCCACATGCGTGTTGTGTCTATCTACGCTGTGGTCCACATGCGTGTTGTATCTATGCTGTGGTCCAAATGCGTGTTGTATCTACGCTGTGGTCCACATGTTGTTGTATCTACGCTGTGGTCCACATGCGTGTTGTGTCTATCTACGCTGTGGTCCACATGCGTGTTGTGTCTATCTACGTTGTGGTCCACATGTGTGTTGTATCTATGCCGTGGTCCACATGCGTGTTGTATCTATGCCGTGGTCCACATGCGTGTTGTGTCTATCTATCTACGCTGTGGTCCACATGCGTGTTGTGTCTATCTACGCTGTGGTCCACATGCGTGTTGTATCTATGCTGTGGTCCAAATGCGTGTTGTATCTACGCTGTGGTCCACATGCGTGTTGTATCTACGCTGTGGTCCACATGTTGTTGTATCTACGCTGTGGTCCACATGCGTGTTGTGTCTATCTACGCTGTGGTCCACATGCGTGTTGTGTCTATCTACGTTGTGGTCCACATGTGTGTTGTATCTATGCCGTGGTCCACATGCGTGTTGTATCTATGCCGTGGTCCACATGCGTGTTGTGTCTATCTATCTACGCTGTGGTCCACATGCGTGTTGTGTCTATCTACGCTGTGGTCCACATGCGTGTTGTATCTACGCTGTGGTCCAAATGCGTGTTGTATCTACGCTGTGGTCCACATGCGTGTTGTATCTACGCTGTGGTCCACATGCGTGTTGTATCTACGCTGTGGTCCACATGCGTGTTGTATCTACGCTGTGGTCCACATGCGTGTTGTATCTATGCTGTGGTCCACATGGGCTGTCTCCTGGAGAACAGGACTCCCACTGTCCGCTTCCTCTGCAGTTACCAGGTGAATAAGAGACTCTCACCCCGCCCTGCCTGAGACACAGATCTGCAGCTGGAAACATTAGAGGATTTCTTCCAGTGAGGCAGAGATCCAGAGGGCTTGAAGGGCGCTCTGCCCAGTGCAACTCCTGCAAACTTCCTAAACCTTCCCCAAAGAGCTGCATGCTATCACCCCTCCTTGTTATGCTCCTGTTCCTCTGCTTCAGGGAAAGCAGCTCCCCCCCCCCCCCCCCGCCCGCCCCCGCCCACCTCCAGGAGGACATCTTTGCTAAATGCCTATTCAAAAGATTGTTAACATCTCGCTGCTCTCTGATTAGTCCACCTCTGGAGGGAGCCTTTGGAGAAAGAGCGTTGGGGTAATTAGGTCAGCGGGACCCTTGTCCTTGACTGGAATCTGGTAGAGGCAAGTTTATTCGTCTGTGTGGACCTCAGGGTCTGATAGACATCCATGGATATTTGGATTTGGAAATTACTCTAAAATATCAAAAAGAATTCAAAGGTCAGAGTGCCATGAGTATTGTTACTGGTACTGTGATCTGCATTACTGTAGAAACAGTTCAGAAACTATTTTATTTTCAAACACTACTACTCCAAGCCTTACACCTAGATCTGATACTAAGGGTTGATGCAGGGACTCCATATTACCCTTCTCCAAGGACACTAGTGTCCAAGTGGGACCCCTGGAGGCAAGCGGTGTCGGCCCAGGGAAGGTGGTCGGGGGTGAGTTCCCTGGTTAGTGTGGGCATGGTCCCTGCTCCCTACCTCAGGTCTTACTTGTGGCTGAAACGGTCCACTTACCTGCTGTCTCCCCTCATTGGTTGGGAAGGGCTTACATCTCTGTTTCCCTTCATCTCTCAATTGCTAGCACCTGGCACCATTCTTAGCACACAGTAGGCATTTAATGCATGCTTTTAGGATCCGTGAGCCGTCAAATGATGTAAAAACACCACTCTCCATCTGTTTCCTTCTAAGGAAAGGCATCTTGATTTCTGTTATATGACTAGATTTATCTCTGATGCCAGTTTAAGATCCAGAAAAACATTTGGGTTTGAATTCTGACATTTGGTCCATCTATACGTTTATTGTTCATGTGAAAGCTCTAATAGGCACATTTAAAATGGAAAATGAAGTGAATTCAATACGTTGTAGAATTTCTCTCCCTGCTTCCTACTCCCTGAATCTGTCAAACAAAAGTGTGCTCAGTTTCATTGTTGCCAGGTTCATACCCGGTCTGCCTCTGCAGGTGGGAGTTCATTGCAGAGCCTTTAAACATTGCGTCTCTTCACACAGAAGGTAGGAAGTATGAATTTGCCCCTTATTTTGTAGCGCCTGTTATAAGGCTTACTTAGAAAAATAAATAAATAAATGATCGGCCCTGTTTGTCACAAGTGGCCTTAACTCCAAATTATTTTTTTTTCTTGTGGTTTTAAGCCAGATCCTGGATGTTGCTTTAACATGGTTTAATTTATTTTAGTTGGTAAAGATTATTCATCACTCATTTAATTCCAAGGTTAGTTATTGATTCTTTCCTCCTCATTTGGTATTTTCTGACATTTTGTGGCACTCGGTATTGATTTATAATACAAAATCAGTCATCTACATGTGCATGGGAGGTGTCTTTCGCTTGTCATCAGCTGTTTCTTCTGACCTAGTAAGCGGCATCATTATGCCTGTCGAGGTTGTCGGGTGATTTAAGGGAGGGTGTCCTGCCCTCCACACCTCCTGGTTCCTGCTTATAAAAATCCTTCTAGAATGTTGTAAGTGAAGTCACCGAGAAGGGTCTCAGAGGTAGCACCACACTTTCTTGGTAGGGGGCTCAAATCTTCCCTGTAATGTTTACCATTCATTTTGGTCTTAAGCTGTACTAAATCTACATTCTAACTTAAAATAATAATAATAGTAATAATAATAATAATAAAGCTTGCTGTGCAAATAGAGGTTGAGGTAAGTCTCCTTAGCCCACATTATTTCCTAAACTTAATGAACCAGCCTTGTTAGGATGCATATGAACTTCTGTAGATCTGGCATGGGCCCTGAGGTTTCACGCTTCTAACGAGCTCCCAGCTGATACCGGTCTGTACAGCGTAAGTAACAAGTCCTTAGCCCATCTTCCAACCTCAATTTGCTTTGATCTTGAAATCCTCCAATTGTCTCCACATTACGATGTTAGGATTAAGAGGAAAGACAGAGAGAAGGAAATGGGACTCTACCCAATGCCATGTATATTTTATATAACAGCGATGAGCACCTAGTATGTGTTGCAAGTATGTAAACCAACTGGATAGTTTCCGGTAGTCTTCAATCAAAGAATTTAGGTTGGTGAAGTCAATTTCATGAGGTTTTGAATTCCTATTTCTTAGATTGATTTGTGCCTGAGGCACTTTGGCAGACGGTCCCCTCTTTCCCTCCAAGCCTGTCTCTTCTTCGGAGGTTCTTGTCCCCATTGTATTCCTTGCCTGGTTGTAAAGAGTTTTACTTTCCGAGCTGAACTGGAAAATCACTTGTGACAGTATCAGGAGACAGAGCTTCAGGCCGCCCCTCCTAGGAGCATTTGCAATTTCATAGACAGTGACTGAAAAGTTTTTAAAAGCAAAAGATATGACTAGGGGAATTTTAGCCCCCTGACGGTCTTCTGGAGGACTATTTTGGAGGGTGATAGGGCGTGAAGAGGGAAAGATGTTTCTAGCCAACCATATAACTTATATCTCCTTCATCCTACTCATGAGATCGACTACCCTCTCTGTCCATTAGTCCATTGGTTATTGTTTCTGGAGGCTTATGACTTCAGATGGTCTTTAAAATAAAATAAAAAAATTTCTTTAATTCATGTCTGCTGTGCTTTGAACATTTGTTAAGGCACTGCTCTGTGTCTCTGGGCTTCTTCCATATCCGGGATATCACAAAGTCAGGAACACACTGGAAGGGGAGATATTGTTTTTATATTGAATTGGGAGGGATGATGTATGGAATGTCTTCACCTGGTCAGACTTAGATTTGATTCTTCTCAAATCAGCGACAGATTCATAAGTAGAGAAAAATTGAGGTTCTCATCTATATGTTGTTTTTATTACATTATTTTGCTTCAGGCTCAAGCATATCAAAGTAATTCAGACACTGTGGATGAAATCATCTGATTTTCATCAATAAATGTCTACTAAGTCCTTCCGATTATAGGCAGTTGGTATTATTACGTAGTTACGGGAAGACACACGGTGATACCATACAGTAATTAATTGGAGTCTACGTGGCTCAGATTTATACAATGTTTAGTTGCAGCCAGGCTGTTTCTCACATAAGTGATAAAAGTAGACTTAGGTATCGAGCTGGACTCTGTTACCTGGTTTGAAAATTGAAGTCTGTTTCTTTCTATCTCTGTTCATTATGTGGAGGTGAAGAAGGCCTCCCTGCTTTGCCATTCTCCCTCCCTCGCTCCCCCCTTTTCTTTCTTTCTTTCTTTCTTTCTTTCTTTCTTTCTTTCTTTCTTTCTTTCTTTCTTTCTTTCTTTCTATCTCTCTCCCTCTCTCTCTCTCTCTCTCTCTCTTTTTCGTTTTTTCCTTTAATCATAGAAGCCTTTCTCTTCCATACAATTAGAAATGGCTTTTGACTGATAATTCACAGTAGTTGATTAAGTTGGGAGATCATAAACCATGTACATACATAAAACATTTGAGTTTTACTTAAAATCTGTAAATGCACATTTATTCACTACTGTTTTGCTGTGGAGCCAAGGCCTTTTGGCCTTTTTAGAGGTAGTGGTCCACAGAACAAAATTCTGTGTGTGTGTGTGTATGTGTGTGTGTGTGTGTGTGTGTGTGTAAAATATCCCTAGTAGAACCTCTAAAAATTTCAGTTTCAGATTCTTTAAAGTAAATAGAGAATTCACAGACAGCGACCTGAGTAGAGGGCCTGTCAATTTTTTTGACCCCTGTCCCTACCATAGCAATTTTTTAAAGCAACATTTCTTCTATTGGATCTTTCCTAAGCATTGCACTAGTTTCATGAACAGCAACAAATCCCTTTCCTTTAAAACTCATATTTTGTAGATACACTATTCCATTAAATTATGTAATCACATTAACAGGCACACTGGATAACAAGGACTGGAAACAATCTCAAGTGGATCTGGGTAAGTGTACGACTCAGCTCCATGGGAACCAGAGTGTATGGGTCAGGGTACCCCAGGGAGGGTGCTAGCGGGCGCCGTGTTCTGTTGGCGCGTCCTGTGGGCATCACCGTTGTTCAGTTTAGCTGTTGTACTAGCTGTTTGAGAGGGAGTGGTGAGCATTAATTATTCTACTGAAAGTGAACTGAAAAAAAAAATATCCTATTTCCCTTTCTGAAATGTGACAACACTGGAGTCCCTCCTTTTCACTTTTATCATTCTGTGGCAGCTGTTTTTGTTTATTTGTTTGTTGTTTTGTTAGCGTTTATATACAGACACCTCTGGTATTATGGATTTGATACATTATTGTAGTTAGTCTGTGAAGAAAATGTCTGAAGATAAACACCTTACCATTAGTTCTTAAAAAAAAGAAAAAGCAAACAGTAAAGCAAACAAAACTAAGTTTATGGGAAATGTCTTAGAAGATTTCATTGAGAATGAGTTTAAAGCAAGAGTACATAATAAAGGGAGCAGTAGAAACCCCTAAGAATTCCAGCCCTGGTGTTAAGTGAAAGTGTGTTCAAAATCCTATCAGTGGGCAAGTGACCATCCCGTTTCTTCCCTGCTGGGGGACACGGCTCTGTACTTATTTTCATCAGTACCCCCTGCCCCCTCCACCCCAGGCTTCTTTTCATTTCTAGGCCAAATAGCTGCATTAATAGAACAGTTGAAAGTGCCGTATTTTCCCATCAGAGAATACTGTTTACAGTTTAGTTCACTTGCAGAAATCTTTATTTTCTAGCTGTTTGATTCTTAAGATGAAGTATTAGCATGGTTTTTATTGTACAAGCGCAAGGAATTTTCCTTAAAATCAAGGGAGGGTTGACTGGTGATGCATTTTGTATAGATTTTTTCCCCCTTTTTTATTTTTTGTATGTAACTTCTTTATGAGGGAAAATGTTACAAATTTGAAAAGGCTTTCTGTTTCTTATTAGTCAGCATATTCTTAAAAAGCTGCTTGTCTCAAGGCAAAAAAAATAGCATTTGGCTGGCATCCCTTGGCTTGTAGCCACATCACTTGTACCCCTACCTTCACCTTCCTGTGGCGTTCTTTCTGTGTGTACCTCCTTCTGTCCACTTTTCCACCTTTCTATAAGGACGCTAGTCGTGTTGGATTAGGCCCACCCCAGTGACTTTGTGAAGACCCTATGTCTAAATCAGATCACTTTTTGAACGACAAGAGGTTAGGAACTCCCACATGTCTCTTTGGGGGACATAATTCCATGCACAACACAAGGCATTTGGAAAACAATTAAAAAATAAATAAAAAGACTTTCCAGTGATGTCCCAGAGCAGGTATATGTTTTGAAATGTCAGTGCAGTGATCTGGCCAGAGTGTTGTTCATGCTTTCCTTACACTTGGTTTTCATAGTGGAAACTTCCTTTAATGAAGACATTTACCGAAGACAGAAACAAAACTAATTCCTTTTTGATTGCTTGATTTAAGAATAGTGAATAAAAGCCCTGGGAGTTAATAAGCTCCTGTATTCATGTATGTTCTCATTATGTTTACATTTCGGAGACGTGCACTTTATCAGTAGTGAATTCATCCTGAGCTACATTGATTATTTGATGCTTCATTTTGCTTTCATTAATTTTCCTGTGAAGTGATAAGTAGCATTATAGTCATGCTATTCTGGGTTCGCATGCTGCGACAGAGTGATGCGGCACTATGGAATATTTCTACCCTTTTCTTTTTAAAATTCATATTTCTACATCATCTATGGAAATTGCCAAGTTTAATGCTATTCACTTATGAGCAGGAAAAAACCCAGGCTTTAAAAGAAGGAGGAAATAGTGGTATATGCAGGACATGGGTAGAACAAACTGGAATGGCAATGGAATCTATTTAAAATAATATCTCAGACTGACTCGATGTTTGTGATAAATGCTTGAGTAGATTAACTATTCTCACAACAACTCTGTATTGTAAGGACAGGGCTAGTCAGGGTAGGCTAGGTTATGTGGATGGAACAAATACTCCTAGAAGCTTATTTCTCATTTCCAAAATGTCTGTTGTTGGTCCAGATGACTCTCCAAGGCAACTGTTCTTTAGTCTGCTTTGATATTAATGTATGTCTTAACAACACATGCTTTGCAGTCACTGAAGTTAGGGGAGGAGTGGACTGACAGTCAAGTGCAATGAATGAGGCCTCCCTGTGGAAAGTGACAATTTTCTTATATTTCATTGCTTAAAACAAGTCACGTTTATGCCTAATTGTAAGGGGTTTTAGGATCTTGTTATCTTCCTAGAATAGAAGTAAATCAGATATTGATGAACAATAATATACCTACTTGAGATGACAGTATGTCGCTTTTATAGATGTGGACCCTCAGGTTCAGAAAGGTTGGGTAACCTTCCCAGGGACATAATGCTAGGTAATAAGGGAGCAGCTAATCAAACCAGGGTCTCTTTGACATCAAAGACTATGTTCAGACACCTTGCGTACTGCTTTCCATAGGAACTGATTCAACTACCTTGCAAGATAATGTGATTCAAATGGTAAAACTAATTGCTCCCAGTTTGTGTTTGTTTGTTTGTAATTCCTGTGACAAGGCTCTAAAGGAGATGGGGGAAACCAGATGATTGGCGAGTCTTCCACTGAACGCCATCACTAGGAAATGTTTCTGGACCCTGGCTCCTGTAGCCTTTCTATCTTACCCTACAGCGTAACCTCTGGGGAGGCATTTGACCATTCTCAGTCAAAGAGAGCGGCCAAACCCAAACAAGCAAAGGGAGAATGTCGCAGTGTCTGCTTTGCTAGGGGTGAGGTGGAAGGTATAATCTTGTGATTATTAAAAATATAATGATGTCAAGTTAGCTTTCCATGGCAACTGATAGTCTACAAAATGTAGTCCTGCATCGTCTGCAGATGAGAACAAGACCTGCGTGTGCTCATTGATTGGGACACTGTATCAGTAAGGTATGATTGTCAAAACAGCCTGTGGGACCCAAGAGTGCGTCAGGGAAAGGGCGCCTACTAGCAGGAAGGAGGGAGTAAGAACACATGCCTCAGAGTTAGACCTCCTGCCCCATCACCTCAGCAAATGTCCTCGGCCCTCTTTGATTCTTCTTCTGTGAATCAGAAGCATAATGGTGACTTCATAGCGTATTTGTGAAGGATAAACAAGGTCAGGGTTACACAGTGCTCCCCCCCCCCCATGCCAGGTACCCAGGGCCTTGCTCAGCACACGCTGGCTGCTCTTTTTCTTATTATGGTGGTTATTATTGCAAGGGGTTTTCAAACTAGGCATGTAACCAGTAGGTTCTATGTGCAATGGTAGAGCATTGTGGGAATATTATAATTGCTTCTGGAATGATTATAATCACTGTTACAAGAGGTAGTGGAATATATTTTGAGAATGAACACTGGGATGAAGCGATTGCCTGGTGTCATCTCACATGGTTTCCTGAAGGAACTAGTAACATATAACATAGGAAAGGGGTGCGGTAGCAGAAGCTTGAGGGCGTGGGCAACTAGTGTCCTTGGGCCTCGGAAGGGTGGTCTTACAGAAGAGGCTTTAGTCTTATTGCTAAGGAATTGAAAAATAATATAGGCATGAAAGCTGTGGGGAGAGGGAGATCAGTTCATTCAGAGACAAGGCTATCGGCCAACCATGGACAGGACTCTCTTGGGAGGTAGTGGGCTTACCGTCATTGGTGGTACCGTTATTGTCTGAGTGGGTACTGACAACATCGTGGGAATTCAAGCATTGGTTGAGTGCTTAGAGGAACCTTAAATGATAAGACTGAGTTTTGTGATTCTAATTCTGGGAGCTTAATAGAATTACCCAGAAAAATTAAAAAAAAATATGCTGGTGTCTTGGGCCCTGCCCTTGAACAAGTCAGTCCAAATCTCTGGGATGAGGCCTCAGCAACTGTGTTTTCACAAAGCTTCCTAGTTGGCTTTTCTCTGTTCTCTTGTGCAGACAAGTTGAAGAACCACTGCTGTAACTAAATAGAACTAGGCGCCATGACTGGAGCCCCAGCTGCGTATCTTAAAACTCCCAGTAATTGATGCAGAACAGGAGGAGAGAGCGTCGTTCTGCGTGGGAAGCAGTAATGAAGCAGGACGGTTGGGTTGGGTTGTGTTGAGCACCAAGTTTTGAGGAGTCCATCCAAACTGAAGCCTCCGATCATTCTGGATAATAGTTTGGGGATAGGAATGAGGGTCCAGGGTCAGATTGAGATGTCTGTTGCAGAACATCCTCTGGGGGTTGGGGCTGGGACTGTAGACGCTCAGCATTCAACAATAAGAATGAGTCTGATTTCACCCCAAGGAGTTTGCCGTTGTTTGTGTTTACTGGCTGCTGGGCGACTCATGCGTGCTGGGGGAGATGTGTTCCCGTGAAATGTGTGGTGTTTCTGTGAAAAAGCTTACTTCCTCCGGGACACCCCAGCTTGTTGATGCGACCTCGCAGAAGGAAGCAGATTCCAGTGTGTGTCTGTATGCGTGTGTTGGGATGAGAAGGCGGCACACGTGTAAATGCATATGTCCAGGGCATAGGGCATGTCTTCACTTCCCTCCTCTGACCTTTACATCAGAAACAGAAGAACGACCCATTGTCTCCTGGCTGGGATCTTAGCTGTCCCTCATCTCTGGATGCTCTGTGGCTGTGAAGGCCTCCCACCCGGCCAGCTGGCAGCTGGCAGGGCAGCCCCCCTGTATCCCAAATTGGTCCCTGCATCGCTTCTTCCTGCCAGATTCCTCATCTCCTGGCAGGACAATTCCTCCATGACAGTCTGCCCCCGAACTGCCCTTGCTGCTGCTTTGGTAGAGGCTTGCACTGAAAAGAAGTACCAGCCATGGGCGAATTCAGCTTGTGCAGGCAGCCCTGGCCATGGGTGAGGCCTCTCCCGGGCTGGGAGAAGGGTGGAGAAAATGACTTCAGGGTTAGACGAGCTGGCAGGTAAATGACATTCTCAGCTCCACACGGGCCCACATCTCTCGACTCTTCACCCAAATCTGGGTAATCCACATCAGTCCGTTTGCAGAATTGCATTATCTGCAGGAACATTCATTTGGGAGAAGTCATCATTAGTTTCCATTTCTTTTTTAAACCATGCAAATAAGGCTCCAGATGAATTTACTCTAAATCCTTGAGACAGCTAATGGGGTTTTACAAATCTATAGGTGTTTCTAAATTTATACTTTCTTAATAAAGCCCCTTGAATTACAAGTTGCAGGTGTATATCAAAGAAAGCCTGCAGATTTGGTTTGTGTGAGTGTGAGTTCATCGCTGTATAAAAATTTAATACAACACCTGTCACCAGACTTACTTTATGGCATTGGAGCAGCTCGGAATAAGGGGCTTGGTTTTAACCTGTTTTAGTGAGTTGACCGCTGTTTTAATGCAGCTTGCATGCCTGTCTTGTTTATGCTGAACTCATAATAGGTAGAAACTCTGTGGCAGGCAGAGAGTTTGAGCTAACGGATTCATTTTTGTGTAGAGGCAGTTTTCATTAAAATATACAAAGCGGTAATGTTTATATGTTATAATACCTATTTCAAATTAGCAAAATTATATGCTCCTGTCTCGTAAGCTGCCAACTGAAATCCCTTCCTAAATCCTGTTGAATGGCTTTGATACTCTTCTTCACATTACACATTACACACCTCTAATGCATATTTTTACGCATCCACTCTATTGCCATTTAACTAGACCACAATATTGAAGAGCAATGCCAGAGCTTGCTTTTCTTTTTTTTTTTAAAGGCTGCTGCCTTAAGGGAGAATAAAACATACTTCCATGCATGAAGCATTTCTTATGGGCAGTGTTGGTTCGAGTGAAACTGATCTTCCATTTCATCTACAGCAGAAAGTTTCACATAAAAATGGTGATTTGGAACAAGTTGATTTTCAACCTCAATATTTAAAAATAAGTCTCCCTTTTTATAAAAAGAGGGAATCATCTCATAAGATTTCTCCTTTGCAATAGAAATTTCAGCAAAACGCTGTAGTGGTATCGACAGGTCGGTTCCGTTCTCAGCAGCGTGATACTGGTAGGTTAGGAGTGTCAGAAGGAAAGCATCCCCTAGCCTGTCATGAAATGGAAGTCCTTCCACTTCGAGTGGGAGCATTATTTAGGAAGTGGGAAGGGATGCCGAAGAAATCTCTGCATGCTATTTTGAGGATGTCATGTCCAGTCTTTAGGGGGTCTAAATAAATATTCATATATTATGGTCTGTGGATGTGAATTTTGGAATTCTGCTTTTGGTCTACCTGTTTTCCTCTAGAAAGTTGGCATCTTATACATAGTCTTCATTTCTAAGGAGGATAAAGTGATGACTCAGAGAGCCGTGTGAACAAATATTTAGACTAGAAACATGAAGTGCAAATGTTTATACGTCCTACTGATATGAGCATCCCATGAACCTTTATTTTGGTAATCTCCCCAAAGGCAGACAATAAAAATATTCTCTGTGCTGCTTGCTTCTGCCTCCAAAGATGTCATACTGTACAGCGGGTCACCCCCTGCTGTTTCCACTGTGATAACCAAAGCTCTCCCTATAGCTAGCGGAGGCCGGGGTTATGAAAGGTGCGTCCTTGTCTCTCATGTGGCCTCCCTGACTCTAGGTCATGCGCGGCGCTGGGTGGGAAGGATGTTGTACCTGCCCAGTTCCAACCCCACTGCCTCTGGTCCTTCAGCCCTCTATGAGGCCTGCCTGCTGCCCCCACACTCCAGTCCCCACATGCCTAGTCACCCCATTTCAAGTTGATACTAAGTCTATCCCCAAGGGAGGAAATTTTAAGTCTAATGGCAAAGGATGCAAGACCTCCATCATGAGAGTGACTTAGTGTGGCCATGTATGCTAGCAATGGAGTTGGGGCAAGCTGTAAAAACCAGCTGTGATTGATGTTCATGCTTTAATTTAGTTAAGGACCACATTTCTTATTGAAACTGATCCTCCAGTAGTTTCCTACCTAGCTACAACTGACCAATCACAGTGGTAGGACTTCAGTCAAACACACACACACACACACACACACACACACACACACACACACACACACAGACGCCAATCTTTCTAAGAATCCTAGAAGAGAGATATGATTAGCCCCTCCCCCTGTTTTATAGATGAAGAAATTAAGGCTGAAGGAGGTTGTACAACCTGTTCAAAGCCATACAGTATTCAAGTCCGGACCTGTGTGACTTTGTTGCCTGTGTTCTACCCATTTTGGTGGCTGTGCCATCTGAATTGAATGTTATCTCATTTTTTATCTTATGAAATAATAGCTTATGAGCAGCTGTGATGTGGGCAGGCAGGAAGCAGGAGGAAGAAAGGGGTAAGCACGCCGATCTTCTAATAGAATAATCAATCTCTGAATCATTAAGACTTTAATAAATTGTTCTTTAATAGTTATTTTTAACCCTTACTCCATACCAGCACTAAGCTACATTTCTGATGAGGTTAAGTACTTGACAGACAGATCTGATCTACTGCTGTTATACAGATGAAGAAACTGAAGCTCAGAGGGGTTAGGGAGTATGCCCAAGGTCACACAGCTCCTGGGAAGCTGAAAGGGATGTGGGCCTGCTCAGACCTGAAGCCTGTACTCTTATACAAGGCTGCCTCTCAGGGTGTATTTTCAGATCAGATTTTGATCATCCATATTTTAACTATTACATCTCACAATGAGGTGATGAGACTTGGTCCTTGAGACATCTCCTGATATATTTTAAGTAAATGAGGCATTGGGCACAAATGTCTTGCCCACTCACTTCTTCAGAATGTATTTTAATTGGATGCCGTTGGCCTTAAATGAACCAGCTTGCCCATGCAGCTGGAAATGAACTAGATGCAATTTCTAGAATCGACTGTCCATCTGAAAAGACACTTAAGCGTGTAGTTTATACTGGAAAACCAACAGTGGCGGGGCCAAGGTTAGTGCTCCTGTCTTGCCCAGCCCACCTCAGCTGTGGGAGGGTCTCAGCAATGCAGAGGGCAGTGGCTTCTGCCGCCGGGTCACCACCTGTCTGTCATTGGAGAGCTCACGTAAGGCAGTGCCCTGCTTCTCCACTTGGAAAGGAAGGTGCTTGTGCTTGAGGGAGGTTTCGGAGGGAAGACGGGAGCAGACGTCTGATGCTTCATTGTTCTGGGCAATGGTCAGTTGAATGACATTATGGAGGAGCAAACGACTCATTCTTGGATGGTGTTTGCTCTTGGGTTGGTTCCCTTTAAAATAGCCAATGTGATTGCAGTGCGCACTGGTCTGTGGGTACTGTCTGTCTGTGCCTGTCTGCCCCACAAGAAGATGAATTCCTCCAGAATAGGGAAGCATCGTGTCTTTGTGGGTCTGCACTAAGCACTGAGCCAGGCTCACGCTCAGCCCGGGATGATCTTGGCCTAGCTGAAGGGGATTGCACATTCGGTCTGGAAGGAGGCTGAGATGTGGTCTGGCCATGACTTTGCACCTGGAGAACCGAGGCTGAGGGAGACGGAGTGATTGCCCTGAGCTTCCCTGCAGTGAGTGAGGAGCAGGGGTGAGGAGCTCCCTGTCCAGCCTTCTTTCTTTTCCCTGGATGCTTCTCCGTAAACGTCCTATGCCCCGACTTTCTCATCTGTGAAGGTGGAACTAGAGGATATTATCTGCGCCCGTTTATGTATCGGGGTACCTCGACCTGGGTAAGAACTATAGCATAGGGTCAAGAATGAGATCTAGAGGCAGACTTCTGGATTCCAACCTCGATGTCATCAGCTTCTAACTATGCAACATTGGTAAAATTTCTAACCTCTCTGTGCTTCGGTTTTCTCACTCATGGGATGGAGATAATTATCCTACCTACCTTCTAAGGTGGTTGTAACAATTAAAGAATTAATTTATGGAAACTACTTAGAAGCACACTTCAATAAATACTGTTTAGTGACTATAGTGTGTACTGTGCGTGTCAGCTCCTTCCTTTTATCCATGTAACAAGACCAGCCATTTAATGATTCTTTTCTGAATACCTACTGTGTGAAAAGCATATCCACTCTTAAATAGATGAGACAAAGATCAGAGACATTGTCCTTGAACTTGAGGTCATGGTGGGTAGAGCACAGCAGGTCATTATAGTTGTAGCATAGTCAAAAAAGTTTCCCTGTATCATGGAAGCCCTGAGGACTGGCTTCCAAGCAGTCTAAGGAGTTGCATTGAAGGGGGTAACACCAGAGCTAATTAAACAGAGAAAGAGTTAATCCAGACAAATAACTGTTTAGGCCAAGAGAAGAGAACATGTCAGGGGTGTAAAGGAGAGAGATTTAAAGTGTGTGTTGAGCAGCTGTCTGTCCTTTGGTGCTAGAAGTAGGAGGGAGAAAGGTCCTGTGTGGTTGGACCAGACTGCTTCAAATAGTGGTGGAGAGCCATAGATTGTAAGTAGAGACATCAATTTTTTTTAAGAAAGGTATGATCGTTCTGGCTTTAGTGTGGGGATAAATGGAAGTACAATAAGAAGAGAGGCCAGAAACCCAGTAAAAAGCTGCTTCTCCACTTTAAGTGACGGCTGGCTGGACCACGGGAACAAGATGGAGAAGGAAGGGTAGATTCAGAAATATCTAGAAGCTGCCAGCCTCAGGACTTGGTGACTGATGATAGATGCAGTGTATATGGGTGTAGGAAGAGGCAGATAACCCCCTAGTTTCTCTTCAGGGTGGCTAGGTGGATATAGATGCCATCATCTGCAAAGAGATAGCCAGAGAAGAAGGAGATCTCTGGGCTCATGACGGGGTGAACCATAAGTAACACAGTAGTGGATCGGAGGAGGATAAACCAAACCTCATGAGGCCTCAGAAAACCCAGAAGATGTAACAACACCAGGAAGAGTTAACATTGACCAAGAGCTTACTTTGTGCCAAGAGCTGTGTTAAACATTTGATTTATATTAACTCAGAATCGTCACCATGCGGCATTAAAGAGATGCAGAATGATCTTCACTTTGTAAATGAGGAGGTTTCAGAGCAGTTAAGATCATTTAACTAGTACATGGAAACTAGGAAGCCTGGATCCAGAGCTGTGAGTACCGTAGGACCAAATCTATCCATGTGGAGCAAGGGAGCAGGGACAGTTTTCCAGAGCAGGAGGCCTTGGAGCCAGGTGGTTAGGAGGAGTTCAGTTTGCAAGCAGAGAAAGCCTGACTTAGACTCCAGGCTCCCTCAGTGACAGTGCATCTGTTCCACGTGGGACCCAGAGAGCAGTCTTTTGTGCATGTCTCTGGGTTTGGCTGGTCTGACAAGGTTGTAGGACTGACTGAGTTTGTCAGGGTAGTATAGACCAACTCCGTAGCTTCCAATAGAGGTTGCACACAGTGAAGGAGGCCTCTAGACAGGCTGGCCCGGTGTCCTGCAGGTCTGTGCCCAGTAGCCCGTGGTGGGTGGGATATGGTAGGCCTGGACACTGGAAGACCTCACTGGGAGGGTCTACCAGATCTAAGTGTGTGACGTCGGGCCAGTCCTCATCTCTCTGAGTTGTTTCCTCCACGTAAATGTGGATGTGCTTTGCACATAGTAGGTATTCAGAGATGAAAAACAAAACCACCTACCTCCTAGGCAAAAGTTTAGTGAAATAATGTGTTTGAAAGAATGTTGTCTGATGTAAAGCACTTTGTTTTCTTAAGAAGATTTTTTTCTTTTAACTGAAAAGAAAGCAGAATTGTATATTTGCAACAATACCAAATACAGAAACAGTGTTGGGTATGCTTCATCTGTCCTTCAAATTCAACTACCATTTTGTGGTTCCGTTTCCACATGAGAAAGAAAGTAGACAGGTTTGATGTTTGTGTTCTCGGGAAAGGATTCTTCTCTTTGTGCTTGAAGCATCTTACTATAGGGATCGATGGAACAGGAGTTCATATTTTGAGTTTTCTTCATGTTTAGAATAATCTGCTGCAAGACAATAACACCATTTATCAAATGAGGAAATCGTGGTGATGGGTCACAATCAGCTCCTGTAGATGTAGCCTGACCAGTTGTAACTTTGTGTCAAGAGTGTGATGGGTCAAACAAGGAATGGTTTATGGTAGAAGCTATGAGTTTAGATTAGAAAGAAAACAATTTCCATTTTTTCTTCTATTGTTACATTTGTGGCACAATGGTATGTTTGCAAAGACCCCTTTTCTTGATGATTGTACCTATTTGTTGTTGCCTTTAAATTCTGTGAGACTCATTCATTCATTCATTCGTTTGGCCAAGGAAGATGAAGTGTTTGATGCATGTCTTAGATTCAAACACTATAGATTTCTAAAGCTAGAAGGGACTTTGGGATGACATGTCATTGTTTTCATCCTACATGCTCCTTACTCTGAGCAGAAGCAAGTCCAAAAGGCTGAAGACAGATGACCTTATATAGCTTCTCTCTATAACTCATTTCTAGGTCTAACAAACAATTCACAGGCTGAGGAAATTCTTCCTCGGGTGGATTTAAATCGTGCCTGTTGCAGGGGAAGATCTGTTCCGCTCCCTCATTCTTCCTGGAGGTGGAGAAAAACAGCTCAGTCACTGTCCTCAGGAATCAGCCTTCCTGGCCTTGAAGATCATTACAAAGGCAGCCCTGAGCTGTTGCTTCTCAAGGCTAAGCAGCCTAAATCCTTAGGTGTAATTCTTCATTTCCATCTTCTTGAGTTTCTGGGAACCTTCTCCAAGTCTGCTCATTACCTTTAAGTTTTTAAATATTTTTTCCTTTTTATTAAATTTATTGGAGTGACACTGGTTAACAAAATTATGCAGGTTTTAGGTGCACAATTTTCCAACACATCACCTGTACAGTGTATTGTGTGTCCAGCACCCCACGTCAAGTCTGTCCACTAGTTTTTGTCCCCCTGTAACCCTCCACCTCTCCCACTCTACTCCAGCAATTACCACACTGTTGTCTGTGTCCATGAGTTGTTCTCTTCTTTTTTCTTTTTTGCTCAATCCTTCCATCCTCCAGCTTCGACCCCACTGACAAGTGTCAGTCTGTTCTCTGTATCTAGGAGTCTGCCTCTATTTTGCTTGTCAGTTCATTTTGTTCATTAGATTCCACATGTGAGTGCAATCATAGAGGACTTGTCATTCTCCAGCTGACTTATTTCACTATGCATTTTGGTCTCCAGGCCCATCCATACTGTGGCAAAGGGTAAGATTTTCTTCTTTCTTTTTTACAGCCGAGTAATATTCCATTGTGTAAGCGGACAACAGCTTTTTTGTCCACTCCTCTACTGATGGGCACTTGGGCTGTTTCCAAATCTTGGTTCTTATAAAAATAATGCTGCAGTGAACATAGGGGGCCACATATTCTTTCAAATTAGCATTTCAGGTGTCTTTGGATAAATTTCCAGAAGTGGAATTACTAGTCATAAGGAAGTTCAATTCTTAATTTTTTTGAGGTGAGTCCATACTCCTTCCCACAGGGGCAGCCCCAATCTGCATTCCCATCAACAGTGCACGAGGGTTCCCTTTCTTCCACATCTTTGCCAACGCTTGTCGTTGGTTGTTTTATTGTCGATAGCCTTTCTGACACCTGTGAGGTGACATCTCACTGTGGTTTTAATTTGCATTTCTCTGATGATTAGTGACATTGAACATATTTTTATATGTCTATTGGCCATCTATATGTCTTCTTTGAGAAGTATCTATTCAGGTCCTTTACCCATTGTTTTAATTGGATTGTTATTATTTTTTGTGTGTTTTGAGTTTTGTAAGTTCTTTGTAAATTTGGGGTATTAACCCTTTATCAGATATATCAGTGAATAGATTCTCCCACTCAGTGGGTTTTCTTTTCATTTTGTTAATGGTTTTCTTTGCTGTATAAAACCTTTTTAGTTTGATGTAGTGCCATTTGTTTATTTTTTCTACCTTTAACTTCTATAGCCTAGACCAGGGGTCCCCAAACTTTTTACACAGGGACCCAGTTCACTGTCCCTCAGACCGTTAGAGGGCCAGACTATAAAAAACACTATGAACAAATCCCTATGCACACTGCACATATCTTATTTTAAAGTAACAAAACAAAACAGGAACAAATACAATATTTAAAATAAAGAACAAGTAAACTTAAATCAACAAACTGACCAGTATTTCAATGGGAACTATGGTGCGGATGCATCCTGTGTTCTTCTCACTGACCACCAATGAAAGAGGTGCCCCTTCCGGAAGTGCGGCGGGGGCAGATAAATGGCCTCAGGGGACCGCATGTGGCCCGTAGGGCATCGGTAGTTTGGGGACCCCTGGCCTAGAACTTTTTAAAAGGGTTTAGCTCAGGCTAAGCAGTGGTAATCATTGGCTCATTTATTTAATCAACTAACACACACTTATTGAGCTCACCATTTTAAATACTAGACCTCTGCGTACAAAGCCTTGAGGGTACAAAGCCCTGAGGTTACAATGATAAATAAAAATAGCATAATGTAGCACTTAAAAGACTGGGTCACATCCTGCATCACTGCTTACCAGCTGTGTGATGCTGCATTTAACTTAAACTCTCTAGTTCTCAGTTTCCTCTTGGGCAAAATGAGATAATATTATCTATCTCACAGCATTGTCATGAGGATACATACATGTAATGCGCTTGGAATAGTGGTTGATTGACACAGAGTTACAGCCATGGAGCTGTTAAATAAAATAAATATTAAATAAGATGCAGACCCTGCCCTCGAGTTGTGCCCACTTTACCTGGAAAGATAAACTCATACACGACGCATTGTTCAGTGCTCTAGAAGCAGTCCGAGCGCATGGGATGAAAGTGCAGAGGCCCAGGAGGGATTGTTCCTCTGGAGGGCTTCATGGATCAAGGAAGGTGAACCATTTCATATACTTCTTATATTCATGTAGCATTGATTTATAAGGCTGGGAGAGACCCTGTGATGACATGTCATGTTTTAGTTTGACCTACAGGTCACTGAGTTGGATCTTAGGAGGAGATGTAGGGCTTTCTAGTTGATAAAGAGAACAGGCATTCCAGTCAGGGGGAGTCTTATGAACCAAGAGCCAGAAGGGAAGATGTTGGGCACATATTTAACAGATGTGAGTGGCTGGCTGTGCTACTGGGTGTGAAGGGCAGTGAGCCGGGGTGGGTGTGTGTGTGTAGGGCAGGGAGGCTCTTCCATGGGGGCAGCACTGGATTGTGAATGAGCTGGAGGCCTTGCAAAGGCTTTCACCTTATCCTTAACCTAACCTGTGCTCGTGGCCTTTGTTGTAAAAAGCTGTGGCTCAGGTAAGGGTAGCTGCCAAAGCACTTGATGGTTCTCTTCCAGGAGCGTTTGTATTCTCTCTCGGGTCAGAGTTCTACATCCATCCCTGGAAGCCAGAATCGGGACCTTCCTCCTTTCTCTGTTTCTCTCCTGGCCCAGAAGAGCACGAGGCACAGCGTGGGCCTGAGCCGTGTGTGTTGGAATCCAGCTTGCCGGGGGAACCAGCGCCCTGGTCTGCCCGTTCTAGCACAGCCGGGTGGGCTCATGCATGAACGAACAAACGCAAATAAACAATTCCAGGGATTTTACAGTTTTCGAA
The DNA here is from genome assembly GCA_037038555.1 of Rhynchonycteris naso. Classification (NCBI taxonomy): domain Eukaryota; kingdom Metazoa; phylum Chordata; class Mammalia; order Chiroptera; family Emballonuridae; genus Rhynchonycteris; species Rhynchonycteris naso. The sequence goes on from CM072996.1 coordinate 302,199,944, forward strand.
TCTGACTCAATTTCAAGCACCTCTTGGGGAAGGGACACAGTTTTGTGTAAAACTCTGAAAATCCCAATCTGAGACACAGATTCTCCCACTCGGCATCCTGTTCTCTGGTGGGCCCCGCTCATGGCTGCTTATTCTGACTGGGGCCTGATGGACCCCCAGAGAGTCCGACTTACACGTTTTCTTTTCCTTCGAACTCTTTTTTGAGCATTGCCTGTTGTAGCTTACAATTCATGCTGACAGTGGTGAAAGCACATTTGAGAGGCGGAGGGCAGAATTTCCGAGAAGGTTGAGGGGGAAAGGCAGCTCTTGAAGACCTAAGGAGACAAATACGTTTTACATCAAGTTCCCCTGAAAAAAAAAATATCAAAAGAAGTGAGAAATGTTCACGTTGTAACAGCTGGTTGAATGCAGTGATTCTTACTTGGGGCACAAAAGCCACAATTTTCTATCTAATTCTCTACTCCATCATTCCATGGCCCCTGTCTCAAGCTCAATTTAAGCTCAGTCCCCAGTCTACAGAGCCACTGTACAGAATATAAGGAGATGGCTGGCAGAGAGACCATGGCAAAGAAGAAAGCATGTGGCGACCCAAAGCTTGAGTTACCCAGTTTCCTGGGACCCTGTGACATCTTGCTCCAAGGCCTCCCAAGTCCATGTCTCCTTTAACCTTTCAATTAGGATGATCTCCGCCTGATAGGATACTATGATCAGCATCTCCCAATGCTTCTGTTCAAATGCTCACCCCGAGTGTCCGGGAAACAGTCAATTAGTGGAGACTGGGAGAGCCGGGGGCGAGAGAGCCCGGATTGCAAGTTTGCTGCCTCCAGGGCTTTGAATTGAAATGGAAACGGGCTGGCTCTCAGCAGAACTCCATTACGGTTGATGACTGTTTGTCTTTTTCAGAGAAGTGCGAGTGAGCAATAAATATGACTGCTCTTTGGGGAGAGCGTCCTAGAAACTGTTGGATCTTTCCTTATACGTGTCAAGTGCATTTCAGGTTTCCAAAGCACTTTTACATTTATACTCCTTTTTACACTCTCAGAGAAGCCCTCGCAGTGAAAAGGCAGCAGTGTGACCATTATTAAAGATTGTCCAAGGAAGAAGCTGGGGGCAGATAGGTGGAGAGCCCTGTCCAGCAGGACCCGGGCTGGAACCTGGGTCTGGAACCCAGGTCTGAGATGCAATGCTGGGCTTGTGTACTCAGATCCGGTCGCCTCTCTCTTTGGTGGTCAAATGTAAACTTTCCCAAAGCTTGTAAGAAGAGCTGGTGTCCTTTTATGAGTACTTAATTAGATGCAAGCAATTGTCCCCTTCTTTAAAAGGTGTGATTTAAAACTAAAACTCTTCCAGGGAATTGGTTCCGCAGGAGAGGTTCTCACTCCAGCCCCAGCCATGAAAACGCCTGGTGGACAGGCAGGCGGTTCACGTGCCCCGGTGCTGAGCTGACTCTTCAGGCCAGGGCTCCATGCGGCGGTGGGAGTCCAGCGGGACTATGACGCAGTCAGTAATCCGGAGATCTGCCGCAGAAACGCATGATTTCGTGTAACACTCTGAGAGACTTTACTTTTACCATTGCTGGAGTCCTTTTTTCGCACTGGAAACAGCGGTACACCGTCTCCTGCAACAGCTCCTGACCAAGATGTGACTTACCTAGCACTCACCGCTGGCCACCCCACCTTGCGGGGGAATCAACGTTCCAGTGAATCAATGATCTAAATTAACGGGGCCCAAATGTTTCCTTGAGAAACGTTTGGAAAATGAGATGGTTCAAGGGGTCGCATGGTATAGCTTTGTTATCTGTGTGGGGGTAATAATAAACTTTTAGATGCATAGGTCTTTGAAATATTTTCTTTTGTTTGGTACTATGTCTTGGTGTTCACGGAGAACTTGGGGAAGTATGGGGATGCATCTCATGTTGTATTTTTCCTGCATAATTACATAACTTTGCCTCTAAGCTTCATTTGCCTAGACTCAATCTACTCCTGTCTGTCCCATCTCTTTTCTCAACCAAAAACACTTCAAAAATAAAAAGAAACCCTCAGGGTCACCCGTAAAAACTATCACAAGTCATAGTCACTTGGAATTCTAGACTTTTATAGTAGTTATGACAAGAATAAGCTCTGGAGTCAAACCAAGGTGAGGTTGAATCCTGCTTTGCCATTGACTAGTTGGGTGACCTTGGATACATTTTGGCTTTAAAACCTCCATTTCACTACCTTTAAAATGGGGTTTCAATAGTAACTTTTCTTTAAAGGTGATTATAACAATTAAAAGAAACAGTATACCTAAATCCCTTGGCAAAACGAGTAGCATATAGAAAGTACTCAGCATTATTATTCTCATTGTAAGGATGTTTCCACTTAGACCCAGACCATGACAATGCTGTTCATAATTTCAGTTATGCCAACCGACTAACACGTTGGGGAGAAGAAGACATAGAAACGAGGAGACAAAAATCATATTATCAGGTAAAAGCATTGTCTGCGTAGAAAAGCAAAAATATTCAGAAAAACTGAAAAATTGTTAGAAAATAATGAGATTTGGGTTGGCTGATTCAACATATATTAAATATACAAAAAAACAACAACAATAACTTTCTGGTATAATAGTGATAACCAGTTTGACAATATGAAGATGAAATTCATTGAAAGTGGTACTAAAATATAAACTATCTAGGAATAAACTCATTAAGTGAAAACACAGACTGTTGTGTCAGAAAACAGTAAAATTTTAATGGCAGGCATAAAAGAGTGCTTGGATACATGGGAAAAGGTGTCATCTTTCTAGAAAAAAAGGGTGCATGCTGTCAACACTTTATTTTTTCTCCAATAAATGTACATATTTAATGTAATTCTAATCGAAGTCGTGTTACTGCTGTTTGGTCCTGGAAAGTTGACCAAGTGTTCTAAAGTTCATCTTGCATAATAAATAGAGTGAAAGAGCTAAAAAAAAGTAGTTGAAAAGTAGAGCAGGAAAGCAGGCTTTTCTCTGGTAGATATTATAATGTACTATAAAGTTATGATAATTAAAACAGGATGTTACAGAATAAGAATCAACAGACAACGGGGCTGAAACAGACCAGGAGCAAACTCTAGGAGAGAAGTCTGATAACTATGCAATAAGTACAGTTGAGTCACCTGTTTTACTGACTAGGAGGAAATACCACAAAAGAATTTCCAAGGGAAAAGGGTAAAATATAAAATTCAAAAAATATAAATAAAAAGAGAAACTATATATTAATATTTATGTGATTTTGGAACAGGCAGGCTTTCTAAGCACAGAGAAAAAGAGTGATGATTTCCATTATGTAAAAATTTAAAAATTCTCTATGGCAGAAATGTGATGAATAAACAAATAAAAACCACCTAATATTAACATGGGAAATATTTTTTTTTGACAAATCTGATCTAAAAGGTTTGATATTTTTAACAAATTAAGAGTTCAAACAGATAAAAAGTAACCTAACATTACACCGGAAAAAAAAGAGAGTTTTATTCATGAGCAATTAACAGGAGAGGTATAGTATCAATAAATGTATGAAACAAGTTTACGGTCATATATGTCAGCAGAAAAATTCAAATGAGAATGATAACAAGACACAATCGGTAAAGTTTTTGAGAAGTCATGGCTTTGGTGACGATCCTGGTGTTGATGCGATGCATCTGCCTTTTGGGGCCGTAAATGATTACTGTCTTTCTGGAAATCAACTAGATAATATATAGCAATAGCTTAAATTAAAAAATAATGACTTAATATTATTCTTGAAGTAGATCGTTAGGACGTTATCAGAGATGAAGATAGAACTTCATGTGAAAGGATGTTTATTTTAATGTTTGACTCATCTTAAATTTCCAGTTATAGTTTAATGGTTAAGCATACTATCATAAAGGCATCAAAAATGATGTTTTTAATATTTTATGTAGGGAAGAATGCTTCTGATAGAATATTAAGTGAAAATTAGATTACATGTGTGCCTGCGACCCTAGCGAGGATGTGGAGAAAAGGGAACCCTTGTGTGCTGTTGGTAGGAATGCAGACTGGTGCAGCCACCATAGAAACCAGTATGGAGATTCCATAAAAAATTAAAAACTGGAACTACCTTTTGACCCAGGGATTTCTCTTCTGGGAATATATTTGAAGAAGGAACATGAAACACTAATTTGAAAGAATATATGCCCCCCTATGTTCACTGCTGCATTATTTACAATAGCCAAGGTATGGAAACAGCCCAAGTGGCCATCAGTGGATGAGTGGATAGAAAAGCTGTAGTACATTTACACAGTGGAATACTACTCAGCCACGATAAATAAATAAAGAAATTTTTGCGGTAGCATGGATAGACCAGGAGATTGGTATACTAAATGAAACAAGCCAGTCAGAGAAAGATAAATACCCTAGGATTTCACTTACTCACTTATATGTGGAATTTAATGAATATCATAAACTGGCGAACAAAATAGAAACCGAGTTGTGGATAGGCGGAATGGACTGGCAGCTGTCAGAGGGGAGGGATTTGGGGGACTGGATGAAAGAAGGGGAAGGGATTAAGCAGGGAAATAAAATTCATAGACACAGACAACAATGAGGAGGCCGCCAGGGGGCAAGGGGGTGGAAGTAGGTGGAGGTGGGCAAAGGGGTGGCTAATGGAGACGGAAGGAGCCTTTGCTTGGGGCGACGGGCGCACGATGCCGTGTGCAGATGATGTTTTGTTGTGTTGTACACTTGAAACCTGTATGATTGTGTGAAACAATGTCACCCCAATACATTCGATAAGAAAAGACAGTAAAACAATAAAAAAGTTAAAAGTTTCAAGCCTCAAAGGAGAAAGAGAATAAAAGAAGAGATGACATCAGTGAACAAATGTCAACTACATTTTGAAGCTCAGAGAAGAATAAACAAATGGTAACGGACTTGGCACAGCCTTAAAATAAGAATGAAGTTGAACTCAACACCAGGAAGACAAACAATCCAATCAAAAAATGGGCAAAAGAAATGAATAGAAATTTCTCCAAAGAGGACATACAGATGGCCAAAAGACATATGAAAAAATGCTCAACATCACTAATTATTAGAGAAATGCAAATTAAAACCACAATGAGGTATCACCTCACACCAGTCAGAATGGCACTCATCAGCAAAACAACACAGAATAAGTGCTGGCGAGGATGTGGAGAAAAGGGAACCCTTCTGTACTGCTGGTGGGAATGCAGACTGGTGCAGCCACTGTGGAAAACAGTATGGAGATTCCTCAAAAAATTAAAAATCGAACTGCCTTTTGACCCGGCTACCCCACTTTTAGGAATATACCCTAAGAACACCATAGCACTGTTCGAAAAGAAGAAATGCGCCCCCATGTTCGTGGCAGCATTGTTCACAATAGCGAAGATCTGGAAACAGCCCAAGTGTCCGTCAGAAGACGAGTGGATTAAAAAGCATGGTATATATATACTATGGAATACTACTTGGCCATAAGAAATGATGACATCGGATCATTTACAACAAAATGGATGGACCTTGATAACATTATACGAAGTGAAATAAGTAAATCAGAAAAAAAAAAACTAAGAACAGCATGAATTCATACATAGGTGGGACATAAAAATGAGACTAGGAGACATGGACAAGAGAGTGGTGGTTACGGGGTGGGGGGAGGGAAGAGAGGGTGGGATAGGGAGAAGGGGAGGGACACAAGGAAAACCAGATAGAAGGTGACAGAAGACAATTTGACTTTGGGTGATGGGTATGCAACACAATTGAATGATAAGATAATCTGGAGATGTTTTCATTGTACATATGTACCCTGATTTATTGGTGTCACCACATTAAAGTTAAAAAAAAAAAGAATGAAGTTGAAACTTGTAAGGGGAAGAATCAACAAAAAGCAGGCTGTGTGGCACCGCCAAATTCTGGTCACAGTCCGGAATTGGATGTATCAGGTAACTTAGAAAGCGAGGGCAAGGGGCAGGATCGAACATAGGTGAACAGGCTACGCAGAAAGGGCAGAGACCAGACCCTGCTGCTCAAGGCAGAAAACAGTTCGTATCCTAATAAGTCGAACCAGATAAGATTTGGATTTGAGGACAACCAGGCACTGTGGAGAGACAGGTAATATGCAATAACAGAAATAAGGAGGTTTCCAACGAGAGTCTGCCTCACTGAACAGCAAGACCCCAGTTCTCTCTTCCTTTCCAAAGCATTGGCAGCTTACCTTATGCCCTGCCAGGGAGGAGAGTGAAGGGTTTCTTTCTGGGCAAACTAACCAGGCTAATAGCAAAGGCCTTCTATGAAAATGTTAAATTTCATCCGTGTCACAAGGCTCTAAAACCCACCACTTAAACTCCTTCCCACGCCCGGAACCTGCCCATCAGCCTTGGATGTTGTACTCTCAAATGGAGCGGGTGACCAGGTATGAGCTGAAGGCCTCTGATGTAGAAGAGAGGGCCCGAGACAGAAACAAAAACTAATTGGAGCACAGGGAGGTGGTGCGGAGTGGAGGAAGATGTCCCCTGCCTTCACTTCTTCCCACACTTCCAGGTTGGATGACTCAATAGAAAGTTCATTCTTGTTAAATTTGTATCGAATTAGTGATTGTCTACCCACTATGCCATATACCTGAAAGGAATACAGGGTAATATAGATTGTAAACTGTAACTGAAAGAAATTAAAGCCTGACCCATGGTGGAGCAGTGGATAATGCATCAACCTGGAACGCTGAGGTCGCCAGTTTGAAACCCTGGGCTCGCCCAGTCAAGGCACATATGGGAGTTGATGCTTTCTCTCCTCCCCTCTTCTCTCTCTCTACAAAAATGAATAAATAAAATCTTTAAAAAAGGGGGGGAATGGAAAATAAAAAGCAACTAACCAGTGATTTTATTACATAATTCCATGTGAGTTTCATTCTGAAAGTCAGGAATTGGGCTGTTGAGAAAACTATTCTGTAAGGCTAGGCAGAATTAATATATAAACTGTGATTTAGGTGTGCTGGCTTTGTTGTTACTCTGGGTCTGCGTTTGAGGGCTGAACCCCAGCCCCCTCTACCGAGTGGTCTCACCTTTGGCAAACTACTTAACCTCTTCAAGCTTTGGTTTTCTCATCTGTGAAATGGGAGTGAAAACAATAGTTAGCACAGAGGCTGAAGTCAGAAAACACTGTAAAGGATGAACATAGCGCCTGGAGTGCAGGGCATGTTAATGGTTGCAGAAGCCCCAGATAGCATGGGGTGGGGAGCAAGGGGCGTAGCTGGTCCCAGTACACCTCACTGCAAATATCGTACTGCTTGGTCACATTTGTAATGCTGAAACTGCATTACATGGCTCTTGGGCACTATGACGTGAAAACTTTGAGAGGAACACGGTAGGAAAACTAGTCAAAGTGATGTGGTACCCACTTAAGTCTCGTGCCTTCACCAGCCATTGTCATGGGTTAGAAGCTGGCCCTACCTGCGGTCGTGGTGTTTAATAATTGCTGCAAAACTACTATGGTAATATATTACAAATTTTATTATTTCCCTGTTACCCACTGAAGACATTATGGGACATCTCTGTTTATAAAAGTAGGTCTGAAAATTATTTTAAAATTTCATGGGTGGCAGTTGCAAGAAGTGCTAAGCAAAACTGGGATGCTTGGCCTGGATCTCTTGCATTTCGCGGTGACTCTGGGGGAGACCACCACCCATTACGTGGTCACAAGAAATCAGAATAGACTGACTCCTACATTGCTCAGTCTATAGCAGGGGTCCCCAAACTTTTTACACAGGGGCCAGTTCACTGTCTCTCAGACCATTGGAGGGCCGGACTATAAAAAAACTATGAACAAATCCCTATGCACACTGCACACATCTTATTTCAAAGTAAAAGAACAAAACGGGAACAAATACAATATTTAAAATAAAGAACAAGTAAATTTAAATCAACGAACTGACCAGTATTTCAATGGGAACTATGGGTGCGGATGCATCCTGTGCTCCTCTCACTGACCACCAGTGAAAGAGGTCCCCCTTCCGGAAGTGCGGCGGGGGCCGGATAAATGGCCTTAGGGGGCCGCATGCAGCCCACGGGGGCCGTAGTTTGGGGGACCCCTGGTCTAGAGTGTCAGGCCGGTATGGTGGTTTTCTTGTTTTTAAGAAACACAGCAGTCATGGGTATAGAGTTTTTTTCAAAATGTGATATATTATTTGATGACAAGCCCTGTTCCCTGATAGATGAGTTGGAGATGGGTTCATATAAACCTGAAGGTTTGTACAGAAGGGGAAGTATTTGTCTTCCCTTCCAGGAAAGTAGTGCATTTCTCTCCACCTAACACTGCTCTTTGGCTTTGGGGATTTGGGGGGAAGAGAGTGAACATGAGGGATCACTTAGGTGTCTCCAGAGCAAAAAGCTGTAATGGGGGGGGGGGTGCCGGCAGGCTCCTTCTTCCCCTGCATTCCGGGAACCCCCCCCTGCCACTCAGGGAGGGCGGGTGCTTCCTAGCCATTGTACTGTGCTCCTACCATGGTTGAAAACACCCGAACATCTCCGTGTGCAGATTTAGGCATGTAGGAAACACTTGGTCAGGCAGAAGCTTAAGGGCTGAAGCATGCAATTATTTGTACCCCCCTGCACTTCAGCCAGAAGTTCCCCAGGGAGAATGCTTTATCTGAGCTTTCAGAGACTCCTGTGAAAGAATGACAGGGCAAGGCTGACTTCACAGGAGAAAGATGAGGGGAGCGAGAGGAAGAAGGAGGATCATGTGGGAGAGGTGACTTCCTTGGAGAAAGGTGACAGAAAGAAGGACATAATCAGGGACATTAGGGGAAGGTGACTGAGATAAGAGCTGCTGATGTGCGTGGTCCTTACATTTACTTCTCACACCAAGCCTAGGACATTGTTATATAATTACCCTCATTCACAGACAAGGAGGCTGACGGCTGGAGAACCTGGTTCTCCAGAGGGTGCCAAGCTCACACAGGTGTTAGTTAGTGAATAATGTCTTCTCGGGTCTTTCTGGTTCCCAAGGCTGTCCTGTGTCTTCCCTTTTGTGAGAGAAAATTTAATTTCTTTCCGGGTATTTTCCCGTTCTTGTATATCTTCCGTGACATGCTGGAAACCTCGCTTCTTAATGTTTGTGGGGTCAACCCACCCTTTCTTCTGGTGGCGACTTGCTTTAGGAACCCTCTTCACAGGAGAGGAGGAGGGTTTGGGCCTCCAGGCTAGGGGCGGTTTCCATGTCTCTCTTTGGGTGTGGACTGGACGCCCACCAGGAAGTGTCCAGAGTAATCCAAGGACGTCGCAACTCCTCCGGCCTTCTCCTGCACTCAGCAGGCTCACATCCTACATGCTGACACATTCAGCTGGCTAGCAAGTCCTTGCGATTGCCTGTAAAGAGGAAAGGCCAGTGTGATGCTGGCCAGGGGCATGAAATTGTCTAAATTCTGGCTCTGCTTCTTAGAAGCTGTGAGAGCTTGACAATTTACTTAGCCTCTTTGTGTTCATCTCTGTGTTTCCGCAGCTGTAGAATGATGATAATAACGGTAGCTGCCTCATAGGGCTGCGGTGAGGATTAAACAAGGTGATATCATCATCATCACCATCATCATCATCATATCACTACCAACCGCAAAGAATCTGCACCATCCTCTGTGCTTAGGGCATGTTGGCTCTTTTCAGCTGAGACTGATTTCAGTTATTAGAAGTTTGCATTTATAGAAATAAGGGTGAGTTAAAGGAGTCTGGGTTTAAGAGAAGGGAAAGCAGAAATAAGGCAGTGCTTGTGAATATAAGCTCCCAACAGAGCTTGATGCTTCTATCCTTGACTCCTCTGAACAGCTTACCCACCTCGCTCCACCCAAAGAAACACACACACACATTTTTATTATGGATAAAGCCCACCATTCACCACAATACTCTGGAAGACGTTTCTCAGAAGGAAACAAAAGTTTTCTGGGTCACTTTTACGTATTGAATGAGAGAAGACTTCAGGGAGCACTTTAAAAGACACCTGGGCCGTCTTGCTCTGCTTGGAGCTTTGGAACCATTGTTCATACTTCTCTTAGCCGGACTTCAATTTGCAACTAAATGCAAATTTGACATTGCTAGTCTGAGTGTTTTAAGGAACTTCTACCTACTGCCTTTCCCTATAGCAAGTCTTATCTGCAGTTCCCTGTGTAGTTGCCTTGTGCCAATATTTCTACCTGGTTTTGTCTCCCTGGAACCAGTGGGCTTTTTGAGGAATCACTGGATTGTTCTAGCATCCGGTAAGATACCAGGAGCCTTTCAGTCATGGTTCAAACGGTGGAGGCTGCTTGAGGTTGCCTGTGGAAGTTGGTATATGCGTTTCAAGGAGGGGAGTTTAGGAATCTTTGGTTGTTTTGTGCGCAGGGCTTTTAGGTTACGACTGATGGGAGGGCAGTGCGCTCAGGAGAGTGGCGAAGCCAAGAAAAATCAAGTTTCTCTTTTTATGCGTGTGCTTGAATTCCTAATTTTCAGATTTCTAAGAGCAAGTAATTATATCACCAATTAAATCAGCGAAAAAAAAATCTACAAAATTAAAGAAATGCTATTCTTGTTGAATAATATGCGTCCATAAAATTAGAGCAATTCACAAATGCAGAATCCTAATGCTATATTAGATGGGTGCAGATGTGAAGCCTGCATTCCTATTCTCATTGCAGATCTGCGTTCTTTCAGTGTGAAGGAATGTTCCTTTAACAACAACAACAAAATAAAAACACCAAAATTAAACAACAGCAAAAACTCTTAAGGCTTTATGTTAGCCTAAAGAGATAAATTTCATGCAAGATCTATTTGAAACAATTTTTGAGGTTTTGAAGAAAGAAGATATTTTTATTTTAATCTCATTGAAATTAAAAATAAAATTTGTTCTGCGAGGCCTCAACCATACATGAACTTTAAAAGTTGAAGCTTTCCACTTGCCTCGTTCCAGAGAGATGAGATCGCTTGGAAACTGAGACTTGTTCAGAGAGACGTGAATGGAGAGCTGGTCCAAGTACAGAACTTGGCATTGGAAGGGAGGTTAGGGTTGTTTCTCCCTCCTGGTCTTAGTGAGCCTTGTAAACTGCACGTACAATCAATGTTCACATCCGAACGTCAATAGGATAGCCAGTTCCATAAATCAAGATCTGAATTGGAAGCAATCTAATGTCCCTTCTAACTTTAATTTAAAATGAAAACTAATCAACGTTTGGGATTATAATATTTTATTTTTTAAAGAATCAAATATTTTGAAAGGACTTAAGAATGAAAAACAATCGGCCCAACTCACTGCCCTCTGAGCCCTAGTTCTTGGTGGCAAATACCACTCTCCTGTCCTGCTTCTTAGGCTGTAGCCAGGCAGAACAAAAGCTTAACCAGTCTGATTCAAACTGCCACTTATTACTTCAAATTCTTAGATGCCTTAGATAACTAATTAGGATCGGTGGGTGAGTGCTGTTCCTGGAACGAGGGAACATGAGCGTGGGAAAGCTATTTGTGATATAAACTAGCTGGTTTACATCATTAATGAAGAAACCAAAGTCCAGAGAGGGGGCTTGACGTGCCCCTGGTCCAACAGTTAGTTTAGACACTCTGTGAAGTAAAACTTGAGTCTGGTGGGCTTTCCTTTCCCTTTTGCTTTCCCGCTTCCTAGAATTTATGTGGACACACTTCAGGCGCATCCTGAATAATGCTTGGGTAAACTGGGCCTCCTCTTTAAGGCCGTTAGGCTATTTTATAATGCCAGTTAACATGTAGAGATGAGCAAAGATTGGAATGGAACTACAAAAGTTGCGATGTTCTTAGAAAATTGCCCCAGTTTGGCAGGGGGAAAAAAAAAGAGAAAGAAACAAGTGATTTGAAACAGGAAAAATAAAGTGTTATGGATGCAAGGAGCTCTGTAATATTGAAAAGCATAGTTGGTAGGAGATTTCCAAGATTGCTATTCAATTCTAGGCATATCTTTCCTTACTTGGTTCCTTCGGTTTGTCATTAGAAGAAGAAACAGAGTATGGATAGTTCAGGGATTGTGGAAGACCATATCATAGGGAGACTGAGGAAGTTGAGAATGTGAAGACTAGAAAAATAGAAATCAGAATTTGGGGTGCATGGGTGTGTGTCTGTATAGATGGAGGCCATGATGGTAAATTAGAGGCAAGAGTGAAGAGAGTGTTCTGGAGTTCCAGAAACTAACAGAGACCGATACGTTGGAAATCTAGTCTTAAGGTCAGACAGGGTTTGATCAGTAGTAGTCAGGCCAGTTAGGTTGGTTTCACAAACTGAAAGAAACCGTAGTCGGCCTAGACTAGGGGTTGGCACAAGCATTCTGTAAAGGACAAGAGAGTAAATATTTGGGGCTGTGCCAACCAGCAGGTCTCCCTGGCAATTGATTACTCAACTCTGCTACTGTAGCATGAAGGGGACCACAGATAACAAGGAACCCAACGAACATGGCTATGGTCCAACAGAACTTTCTGTGTGTCTCAGAAATTAGAACTTCATAAAATTTTCATGTGTCACAAAACATTATTGTTTTAATATTGTTTTTGACCATTGAAAGAATGTAAAAAAGCATTCTTAACGGATGGGTCATACAAGTATAGGCGGTCGGTTGGATTGGGCTCACAGACCGTAGTTTGCCGATCACGGGGCTAGACTAACAAAGGGTTAAGGTCTACCCAGGGTCTCCTGTTTAAGAAATGAATCGCTGTCCTGTAAACAAGTAGGTTGGAGTTGCCACATTGTTTTTCTCTCCCTAGTTTGTGGTTTCCGGAATCTAAGTACTCTCTGTTTTTCTTTGTTGTTTGAAGACTAGAGGTCCTGAAAGAAGACACAGTAAGGTCTGTGTGTGATCTTTCCGCTCTAATACCCCACTTCCTGATCCATAAAGCATGCTAGTGGCTAAAACAAAGAGGGTTCTTTACTGCCTAGCATAGACCACTTGCTGAATATGGTCCCATCATGACTAAGGTGTAAGCACTTGTAAAGATGTGTGTTTTTCTGAAGTACATTCTGCCCCTGATAGGGTTCTGTGTAGGGGGTCCAGTGGTGGAAAAATCCTTCCCTGTGCCCTCTGGGTTCTAAGTTCTTGCCCTATGTCAGAGGGGCTATACTTTGCTAACAAACCCTGGAAGGGTACTCGGTGAAGAATGCCCAGCCACATCCCTCACTGATCATGGACACCCCTCAGTTGTACCTACTATAATTCATATCTCTAAGCCCTATAATGTTTATTTGTCTTGGGCCCTTTTCCAACACAGTAATACCATATACTAATGGTATACTTTAAAGGTGACAAGTTTCTTCCTTGTAAAAACTCTGATCCCGATGGCAAACTGATACTCTAGGAAGTCACCCAGGTAGAGACTAGTGGTGGAACTCTGTAGCTCAAAGCCAAACATGGCCACCGATGCATCGTGCTTTGTTCAGCCCACCGCCTTTGCCTCTGTTTTAGAATTTATAGGGCTTGGGATCTAAAGCCACTTGTAAACTTTAATTTGATGAGGTCAATTATTCTTAAAATTTATTGCCAGTAGAGAGTGTTTATGCTTTTTATTAATGTGCTTGCTTCCCCCTAAGTGAAAGTCATTGACTTGAGTTTAGGAGGGCATCTCATGCTTCAGAGAGTGAAAAATTAACACCCACATCCAAATTTGTTGAGCAATTAGCCCCTCTTTCCCTCTGTTGACCTAGGAGATTTTGCCTTTGGGCAATAAAAAAAATACTATAGAAACAAGAAAATCTAAATAAAAGATTAGATGATAGTTTGAAATGTGAAGTTCCTTGAAATCTACAGGATGGATAAAGATATGTACAGAAACTGTTATCTCAACTAATTTATAAATTACTTGATTTCCCCCTGACGTGTATTTATTGCACAAGTGGATGTCTATAGTATCTATTTATCCTTTACCCTGCTAATTCACTTTGAAAACCCATGCATGACCTTAGCAATGCTCTGGTGTCTGGGCAAGATGCTGGAGAAAGTAAGACCTGATTACTGGCCCTAGAAACATGCCATGTTGTTGAAAACAGCAAGAGGGCTTGAGAGGATTCAATAATAATACAACACAGTAGGACTGGTGCCAACATTAGTGGCAGCGATGCTAGTCTGGAGAGGATTTCAAGGAAGGGACATGTCAGTGTAGACCTCATATCTGGAAAAGATTTCCTGAAAAGCACAGATTTCACTTGCCTTCTGGAACTGGGTGATACTGCAATAGAGAAAACCAACGTGTCGTGAGTGCGTACTCTCACCTCTGGGTTTTTGCATATACTGTTCCCTCTGACTGGAACTGCAGTGACTCAGTCATTCCTTACCAAACATCAGTGTCACTATATCCACTTTCAAGTTGAGGAAACCAAGGCACTCAAGAGAAGTAAAATTTCCAAGTGGTTAAGATTTCATCTGGCTGGCTCTAGGCAATATCATTTTCCTAGTTGTGTTGTCACGTGCACGGCACTGAGCACCTTCCTTTGGCATAGTTTCCTTCTTTGTAAAATGGAGATTATAATAGTGCCTACCTGGGTAGCATCATTGTGAAGTTGGATGGATGACAAGTGCCTGGTATATTAAATGTTCTGTAGATGCCAGGTATGTGTACTGCTATTCCTGCCAAGCACCTTACCCAGATTGGAACGCAGGTCCGACCCTACCTCCACACCCACTTCACTACAGCCACTGGTGGAAGGTGGTCCTGGTGGACCCAGCACCATCAAAAGGCTGGAGAGCACGATGAGGTGCCATGGTGGTACCACAAGGGTCCCTGAGGACAGTGTTGTGAAGAAGGAGAGAATTTGGAGTGCTGGGTAATATGAGAGAACACTGGGTAGATGGAGGAAAGCACAGTGTTACTGTCTAGGGCAGTATACACTGCTCACATAAGCAGTTTTGCCAGGCTGTGACTAGGCAAACATTACTCCATACCTATTCTATTGACTTCAACACCAGCCCATTTTGTGGGGCTCCTGTACTGATAGCATATGCATCCCACAATGCACACACATGTGCACACATAATACACAGCGACACAGCCTAAAGTCCAAACCCTAAATGCGACGTGGGCTCAGCCAAGCTCTTATCCCTTCTCCCTGTGCTGTGCTCCCTACAGAATGAATTTGTAATTTCCCGAAGTCCAGTAGCGTGTGACCCCTGAGAGGGCAGGGTGATTCTGTCATGTCCCAGCACACCGAAGGTGCTCAGGGAATGACGGGGAAAGTGAAGGGATCAGTAAATGAGGGCTCTCTCTCACCTCTGGGTTTTTGCATATACTGTTCCCTCTGACTGGAACAGCTTTCTTATCTTCTATTAACTTGTTGGTTTTGTCAGTCACCTCTTCTAGGTGTGTCCTGCTTCCTTTTTCCTCATTCATAAAATCTGAGTTGGATATACAAGTTAAAAAACAAAAACAAAAACCCAGTTATTCCTTTTATGACACATGTCACATCATATAAAATTCCCTCTTTTAAAAATTTTTTTATTTTAGTGAGAGGAGAGGAGTCAGAGATAGACTCCCGCATGTGCCCCGACTGGGCTACACTCAGCATGCCCACTAGGGGGCGATGCTCTGCCCATCTGGGGCCCTTGCTCCATTGCAACCAGAGCCATCTTTTAGCACCTGAGGCAGAGGCCATGGAACCATTCTCAGCAACCTGGGCCAACTTGCTCATGAGCCCTGGCTGCAGGAGAGGGAAGAGAAAGCGAGAGAGTGGTAGAAAGAGAGGTGAGAGGGAGAAGAATGGAACAGCAGATGGTTGCTTTTCCTGTGTGCCCTGACTGGGAATCGAACCCAGGACATCCATGTTCCAGGTGACACTCTACCACTGAGCTAACCAGCCAGGGCCTACAATTCCCTCTTTATTGGTTTGTCCACCTCATTAAACTGTGGCTTCCTGGAGGCCAAGTCAGAGTTTTTCTCACTTAGCATCACATGTCCTGTGCCTAGCAGGGTGTCAGGCTTCCTGGAGGGCTCAGACCTGCCTGTGAACACACGTGAGTGTGCACGCCATGCATACACACACATCTTTTCAGGAGCTGTCCTGTTCTGGCCCGTCCGAGAGAGTGAGTCACCAAGGTAAGTAACAGGTGACTCAGGCGCGCGGCAGATGTCTCTCTCCTCCTCCTTGGCAGCAGGGGCTGCGTGGCTCAGCCTCCACAGTGGCGCTGGCAGTTGGACCTCAGAGCAGTGAGCCACTGACAGCAGAGAGCAGGCGTCTGAGACTGGAAGTCCCTCATCGGCCTCGGGACTTTTAATGAGTGTTCTCCAGAGCAGAGTCGCTAACAAACCATCCTGGACTCCCTTGATCAGTTTAATTGGAGGACAGACGGTCTTAAACATTTAAAAAAGCTGACAGAAGGATCTAATCCCCTCCAGCTAAACCAGGGCCTAGGAAGCTCACTTTCCTGGACGTGGGCAGTGCTTGCGTTTTGACCTTTAGTGGATTCTAGATCGCTGTGTTCCCAGTTCTGTTTCTGAGCGTGATCTTAGTTTTGTCCTTTTGAGCACACACTGGATGATACCAAACTGTTCATTAATTCTGATGTCTTGCTACTGCAAATATATTTGAGCAAAGGATTGCTTCGGGAGAATTTTGATACCTGTCTATGCTACAGACTTTGTTTATTGGCTTTTATAAAGCATGTTTAAAACTCACTCTGTCTTTTTGCTGCCTGACTGTTTAGGAATCACTATAGAATTTCTTATTTTGCATTGAATATGTTTTGTTTTCTTAGCAAATTAAAATACTTGGAAAATTGAATTTCTGTATTACCAATATGTACCATAGAAGCTGATAAATGTGAGATTAATGGCCAAAAAGAGACATTTCAGATGGATAATTTAGATTTTTATCATTTATTAATCATGAAAAGTAAACCTGCTGTATAAGTAATTTTAGTTTTAGCAAGAAGATAAATTGTTCTGGCTAATGAACGTATAGATATTCTATGCCAAAGGCATTTGGAGTAATCTGTTAATCATTTAACTGTGTCAGGGCATATGCTGTGTCTTCATAAAGCAATTAAAACACATAACTTTCTCCACTGAAATGTGTGTTGGCCTTCATCGCCTGAAGCAAATTAAAATGGCATTTGTCTTAAACTAGGTTTCGGTGACACAGTATCTAAAGGCAAAAAGCAGGGGAGGCTATTGATGTCATGGCAAAGAAAGACACGTTCAATCTCTCCCTCTTGGGGCGAGATTCCACATCATTCCCAGAGTGGAGCTGCAGTAATGAGGGGAGGCTCTCCAGCTCCCAACTCCCTCTCACAGTGGATGGGTTCTTGGCGGAAAATCCCAGGGGACCCTTTCCCGCCCCAGTATCTGGGGATTTACATCTGTAGCCCCCATTAGCACTACTGGGTGCTCCCACATACAGACTGTCCTTGCACGGATGGAGGGACAGACCCCTGGATAATATTCTTGCTCCATTTGTCTTGTGTTTGGAGACAGACAGAGGGCTGCATTAACAGGCCTTTGATAGCATTGTGGTGCCATTATGCTAATAGAGATTTGTGTCAGCTCTTTTTTTTTTTTTAGAGTCATAATTCTACTTTTAAAACTCTCTTTTGGCTGAAACAAATTTTTAAATATTAATATTCTTTCCTTTTTTATCTTATTATTATTTTTTCCAAACAAGCAGTTATGACCACCACCACACACAAAATAAATGGCTCTGTTACTCACTGAGCAATTGTGGAAGGTGATTGTCACTCCACTTGTTTTCAAGACATACTTGCCCCAAGCTCAGGCTCAGCGTCAGTCCTCTGCCCTGCGTGCTTTGTTGGTAATGAGTCTCAGAAGCTCAGCAGAAAGCTTCAGGGGCCACCTGCGGAGACCAAAGGCAAAGAGGTGAAGCAGGAGCGCGAGGGTTTGTGAAGACTGGAGGCTGAAGCCCACTTGTTTTGGAAATCAGATTTCTGATTCCCCAGTTGCGTTGCGGGAATCCAACAGGCTGGCTTCCCCCAGCGCCTGCAGGCAGGGAAGGAGGATGGAGGTTGCAGGAATCCAATAGGCTGGCTTCCCCCAGCGCCTGCAAGCAGGGATGGAGGATGGAGGTTGCGGGAATCCAACAGGCTGGCTTCCCCAGTGCCTGCAGGCAGGGATGGAGGGTACTGCTCTCTAGCTGGGCTTCCTCTTTCAGGGGGCACCATACATTGTGGTTTTGCAGTAAGTGTGTGTTGAACCAAGCAAAGCACAAGTAGACATGTCGGGTTGATGTTGGCTTTTGTCCACTTTTTTATACTTGCTTCACAGCCTCCTCAAGTCTCAGTTTCTTCGCCTGTAACCCAGGGAAGACATTATAGTGCCTTTCTAAGAAGTCAAGTCCATAGTTCATTCACACAAAAGCTTTAGATCAAGACCTAACCTAGAGGAAGCACCCAAAGTTGCCAATCAAGTAAGCACCTTCTGCCCTAGGAAGGAGGAAGGCATGGGGTGGAGGGAGGACAACAGTGTTACTCTAAATGATACCTTCCTCCATGGAAACAGGACAAGTGGAGAATAAATTTCCCCCTCGAATAGTTTGAAAGGTGTTCCTGAATCCATTGAAAGGGCTTGATGCACAACTTTCATAATTATCTGCTAGGAAAAGTTCTCAAAATCTTTATGTTATGGAATGATGATCTTAATTCACCTGATTGTTTGAACCCCGGCATCCACTAACCTGGGTTGTATGTGAGGCCCGTGGGGACAGTTGGGAAAGGAAAGAGGCAGGATACACAGTTATTTAATTGTTGGCAAGTTGTACATGTTGGTCCTTTAAAAAATCCAGAAAGAGTGTTTTATGCAGATGAAATCTGGGGATAAAAAAGAAGGTTCAAAGGGCATTTTGAAGACAGGGAGTTGTTACAGAAGTGCACGGGAGAGGGGAGGGTCACACGGGGAGGGTCACACGGGGAGGATGGCTGCTTTGCGTGTATATTTATGGGTACCTAGAGCAGGCTTTTCATCACAAGTTCTGCAGAGACCAGTTCCACACCACCTTCTCTGACCAGTTCTGATTCTCCTGGTTGGCAGCCTTGGGACAGCTCCTCTGGGCCCATGTCGGGGTTATTGACAGGGGAGTGACTCCCATTCGCTCCTCTCCTTGCCTCTCCCTCTCGTCCCAGGCAATGGGACTATTGCAGTTAGCAACAGACTTACTGCTCCCATGCCCTACCCTGCATCAGACCCCTCTGGGCCCGCCCCTCTACCAAGTCTCCGGAGACTTCTTGGACATGTCAAGGGTGCATGGTCACTGCCTTGTAATAGAGCCGGGTATCACATGGTAACAGCGCCTTCCCCTTCTGTTCTATTACCACTGAGTTATCTTCTCAATTCCTTTTCCTTATTGGATTCCATTTCTAAGTGTTCTGTGTGTGTGTGTGTGTGTGTGTGTGTGTGTCTGTATGTGTCTATGCGTATGTGTGTGTGTGTGAGTGTGTGTGTGTGTGTGCTATTTTTTTTTTTTGTCCTAAAATACAATCAGCTTCTTTTCTGGTCACAGAGGTCTCCTTTCTGGTGCCTGGGGGCCTGGGAAGCCTCTTCTGGGAAGGGGAGGGAGGAGGGAGGGCTCTGCTTGGACAGTTCGGATGTGGGCACCAGGCCAACTCCGGAAGGCTGGCCCACTCCAGAGTCTCAAACACAGACTCCCTGCTGAGTAGCATGTGGATGCCAGCAGACTGCCAGGCGGGCCCCCTGATGTTTGTGATTCACGGATCCATATCAGCGTTATGAAGTTCCATATTAATATGATGCTAAGGAGAGATTCCGACGCTGGCGAGAGGGGGTGTGGGCAAGCACAAAGGAGGTCACCAGTAAAAACGAAAGCCCCGGGACTGGCAAGCAGCAGACTTGCAGGTGACTGTCGAGATGCATCAGCAGTAGGGGAAGCTCGGGCAGCATCTGCCCGCATTATCCCTGGTTCCAGCCCAGTGCCCCCACTCTCCTCTTTCTCATTGAATTCGATGCTTTATGGAAGCTGCAACGTCATAAAAATAACACTGCTGCATCCTTCACCCTGGGGTCTCAAAGCCCTCTACGGACATTAATATTTATCGCTAGGAACCTGGGATGTCGGTTGAGAAATATTATCCCAATTTTACAGATGAGGAACTTGAGATTGGGTGGTTAAGTGACTTGGCAAAAGTCACTCCTTACCTACTGAGTGGTAGGGCCATGCCCTGGGCCAGATCCCAGAGAAAAGTATTCTGAGCCCTTGGCAGAATGGGAGAATGCCCTTTGTTTAAACAGGAGAAAACAGCGTGTGCCCTGGATGGGCTGGATGGAGGCGGGACCCACGGTCTCATCTCCTCTCTCTGACTTTGATTCTCCTCCTGTCAGGCTTGAGGGAGTCGGTTCTCACGGCCTGTTTGGTTTTCCACTTCTCTGCCAACCTTGCCAATTAAATCTGCCAGCTCAGAGTCGTGGCTGGAGCGTAGTGGACAGTTTCAGTTACAGAACTTTCGGGAAGCAAGAAGGGGCCCTCTTGGAAGAAGGATATTTATAATGGTCAAGAAGAAGGAAGACTTATCACAGAAAGGCAGAAAACAAGCAAGCACGCAAACAAACAAACAAGCACACTCAGCCTGGAAAGATGGAGGCTGAGGGGAGAATGTCATCCCCATCGGAGCCTTGAGGGTTTCAGAGAGGCTGGACCATCAGTGACAGACCCAGAACTCTAGAACTCGGGGCATATTTTCTCCTTAACCTTGACATTGTTCAGGAGGTTTAGAGGGTAGTGCTATCTTTTTTTTAAACTGTGTAAATGTGAGACTTTCTATGCCTGAAAAAAAAAAATACACAGATTAAGAAAAAATGGTTTAAAGACATTGATAGATGAGACATCTATTTTGAAGGCATCTATCTACTTTGGTTGACACTAAAAGTCAGTGTGGCGGTCCCAGTGCCCAGCACTTAGTGTCTGGCTGTGGACGAACACTGGAGTCATGGGTGTGGTGGGGCTTCACTGACATTCACTCACCCTTTCTACAGCTCTGACGCTGGGCCGTGTGGCACCGGGGGAACAAGCTGCACACAGCAGCGTGCCTGCCCTGCAGTGGGGCCCCCAGGCCCGCTGGCAGAGGCCGACGTGCCGATGAGTAATTAGAAAGCTGTGAGATGAGCCGCCTCAGAGGGCGGTGTGCTGCGCTGTGGGAGCATGGAGGATGAGGTGATTCATGTCAGGGAAGTTCCACCTGCAGGTTATATTCCACCCCCCTCCCCCCAACTGGCCCCGATGGGACTGGCACCGTCTACCTATTAGCAACTGGACAGTGACTACCTCATTCATTTTATGGGTAAACAAACACTGTCCTGATACACTTGACTGAATTAAATGTTCATCTGCTGCAGGTGTGACCATAACGTCCTTGTCACCTTTAGTACATTCTGAATACTATTAGCAATCTCAGTGTTGCCGTCTTAGGGCTAAGTCATTCTATTGTCTTGTTTCTCAGGTTTTTATCAGTAATATTAGAATGTTAGATCCTAAGATCCAGTTTGCAAAGGACTTTGTTTATTGCTTGGATATAAATAGGTAGTAGAATGTGTTTTTCTGTGTGGTGTTTTTGGTAGAGTTCAGGGTCCTTTGTGCCAGAGCCTTTGAACACACCTGCTGTAGCCACGATCACTTCATCCCATGAAGTGCCTGAAGATTACAGAGGTGACCAGGTGAAGCCATGTAAACTCACACTAAAATAATAATGGAGACTGTGCTGGAAACCCAAGGTCTGGTCATCTGGCTGGGCCAAGAGAGGGTGGTTGAAGACTCCACAGCCCACACTGGGGAGGCCTCACGGGCCTCCTTTCTCTTGGTTCCTACTGTTGTAGATGTTAGCTATGAGCATCAGTTTAAAGCAACAGTTTCCAGAGAAATGCCACAGAGGTCAGGATGCCTGAGAGCCTGGATCCAGAGGGACCACACAAGCTGATGCAGCAGCTTGATGTCCCTTCCCCCGGCCCACCCTCCAGTAGTAGCATGGCTCGGTGTATGATCTGTCTCCTACCTTGAGTCCTCTCTAGAGGAGAAGCGAGCACATTGGCTGTGTTGAGTATGATTCTTGACACTGCAGGGATAGGGGGGTCTTCATCTTCCTCTGGTGGGTAGTGTGAGCCCCAAGGAAGTAGAAATGGGATGAGGATAGCCATAAATTTTATGCAGCTTCCGAGCCGCTCACCCAGAATTCCCTTTGGTCAGACTTGCCTCGTTCAGTGTGCACAGCCCAGCCTCTGCCCAGCGGTCTCTCCGGATGGCGTCAAGACATCAGACCAAACAGGGATCCCAGTGGAGGTGGCCGTTCTTCAGCATGGCCAGCCCAACCCTCGTCTCCCATTTAAGGCTGGGACAGTGAAAACTAGGTCAGTCTGCAGAGAAATTTATCACCCCTATGTTAGCGCGGTGGGTAAGAGTGTGGATTCTAGAAGGAGGTGGCTTTGGGTTGACTCCGTAGTGATGTTTAGCCCACCCTGACACTTTTTGGTCCTCTTTTTATTTTATTTTTATTTTTAGAACAAAGGAAAATATGCCATGAGGATAACAATGAGATTTGTGAGAATTAAAGTAATAATGCATATAGACTAGTTAGCGCTCTACCTGGAATGTGGTAGGTGTCTTAATGTCCCCATCTGTAAAATGGGGTTAAATACGATAATAGACTTAACAGGGTTTCTGTTAGGATTAAATAGGTTAACACACTGGTGCGTAGTGCCTGGCATATAGTGACTGCTCAGTAATCGTTTTTACTACGTCAGAATAAAATGCAAAATGAGTATATTATTACTTTTATACACTTGCATAACAATTTCTAAGCAAAGTTCTGCCTTTTCCCTCTTCCCTGGCAAAAACAAAAATTTGATCTGAAAAATCCAAGTGACCAGGACTGTGTTGCCAATTGACAATCTGAAAACATTTACATAAAATCTCCTTTAAAAATAATAAAGTCTTTCCCCAACCTTAAAAAGCCTTAAATATTGAAATGCACTTGTGTTTTTATGGTGATTTTTTTTGTTTTGTTTTTGTTGTTCCACCAGAGTATTTTTAATAATAACGCAACCCAGTGTTGGACAAATGTTTATCCGATTATATGAGCACATCAACCAAGAAAACATAATAAGGTAGAGTTGCTAGAAATTCAAAATCTGAAAAACAGGCATATTAAAATGAATGAAAAACTACAGGTATTACTGCAGTAAGCTGCTTGTAATATTCTTTAACGGCATGTATTTCCTGAGATGGTGCTCTGCAGCGATTTGCTCGCAGAATGAAAGCGAGGTGGATTCCCAGGGTCTGCTTGTGTGGTGGGACGCTTAACCAGCCAACACTCCCCCCACTTTCCTGTTTGTTTAGTGTGTCTGCTTTGTTTGTTTGCTTTCTAACTTTCCAGCGTTAGTTAGGTGAAGCTGAGCCTTTCTCTGTGTGCGTGTTCAGAGCTCAAGGCCACATGCTGCAGGCAAGCGCCACAGTCTGGGGAAACAGGTCTGGGACGAACCTTTCTGGAAGACAGAAGCGGCATGTTCCTGGGGCCGAGAGCCCGAGCAGCGTCTAAGGTGTGAAGGTGTGTGGTTCAGGTGGAGATGCAGGGAGACAACCCCAAAGTCACTCCCTCTTGACTAGAATCATGAGAGAAGGGGACCCGAGTGACTTTGGGATTGCTGGGACTTTGAAGGAAATGATCGTTGTAGGCCATGTTGCCTTAGACTTTGGTGTCTGCTGGGAATGACATTGAGAACAGGGGTCCGTATCATAGACGGTGATGAAAGCTGACGCCCCCCTAGGGAAGGACTGGAGGAAAACCTTCTGGTAAGGCGCTGGACCCAGGTTGTCAGTGCGGCCAGGAAGCTGGTGGCATTGAGCTGTTGTCCTGCACTAGAGGTTGTCTTGAAGGTGCTCTCATACTTTTCAGGGAAGTGACCCCTGTCAAGAGTGTGTGACAACCGCAGCTGTGCCCAGAATGGGGGGCTGGGAGAAGTGATTAGCATAGGTGTAGAGTCAAATGCAGCCGACACTTCGGAGGAGGAAAAATGACGGTAGCTGTTCTCTTTCTCTCTCCCACACCAGAGAACACCTCACGAGAGATTCGGGGGTGCTTGTCAGAAAGATGAATTGCTAAGTATGAGGTTTAAAAACTGCTGGCTGTTTCCAGTCACGTTCGAAAGCAATGTGCTCGGTCTCGTCCCGAGAACCGTGCATTCCCAGGGACACTCCGGCGAGCCTTGTGCCTCCAACATTGCAATTCCCACCTAAAGAAACGCTACTTTGGGTGCAGTTGCATCGATACGTTGGATAAATTCTGAGGCAGGTCCTGTAATCCATGAGTCTGGTGAGGCCAGCTGCTGCTCCCCTTGAAAAGGTCGGGATGGCTTTGCATTAAAAAGCACATTTTTACATTTTTTATTTTTTGCTCCTGGTAGCTCATTATGCATTTTATTCAGACCCCCCCCCCCCACCTTGGATACCCACAGTATTGGCGTGTTCTCTTTGGTTAAAGTGATGGGGCTTGATTGTAGTAAACATTAAAAAAAAAAAAAAAAAAAAAGGAAAAGATTTAGGAAGAGATCTTTTGATGGGTTGTATCGGCAAAACACAATAAAAAAACACTTTTAACACCACGCTTCCCACCCCACATAGTTTTTTTACCCTTCTTCTCTCTCTGGTCCACTGTATTCTAGAAATCCTTTTTTTTTTTTTACAGGGACAGTAAGAGAGTCAGAGAGAGGGATAGACAGACAGGAACAAAGAGAGATGAGAAGCATCAATCATTAGTTTTTCATTGCGACACCTTAGTTGTTCATTGATTGCTTTCTCATATGTGCTTTGACCGCGGGCCTTCAGCAGACCGAGCAACCCCTTGCTGGAGCCAGCGACCTTGGACTCAAGCTGGTAAGCTAATTTGCTCAAGCCAACTCAAGTTGGCGACCTCGGGGTCTCGAACCTGGGTCTTCCGCATCCCAGTCCGATGCTCTATCCACTGCGCCACTGCCCCGTCAGGCTGTATTCTAGAAATTCACTATCCTTAGCACACACTCTCCTCTGCATTTTTATCTGCTTCCTCACCACCTTACCTTTCACTAGCAGCCCTGAAGTCATCCCTTTCATCTTCTGAATGCACTGTTTATCTCATCAACAGGAAGAGGGGTTGTAAAATCAATGTCTTCCTGGGAGGTGGGGGAGCAGGGGCCTGTCCTTTGGGCCTGTGTGTGAGGGTGTGTGTGCAGGCTGCGAAGTCAATTAGGTTGCAGATTTTGGGAGATCCTTTCTTCAGTGTCCTCTGCCAGGGACCATGCAGAGTGCCAATTACAATTGATTTCTCAATAAAATTGTGTTCAACCTTCCCCAACAGGATCCAAGACAGAAATGCCAGAGAACTGCAGAGAACTGTCTCACGTTAAAAAATTTATTCTTTTCAGTCAATTTTGTCCTTGGAGGTTTATTATTGTTATTAGCCTTGGACCAGGAGACGTGCTCACCTCACTGACCTCCATAGACTTCACAAAATAGCCAGAGTCAGCCAAGGAAGTGTGGGAGTGATGGGCCGGCCCCCAGGCCATCCCTCCAGGGCAGGGCTCTTCACTGGCTGCCCCAGGAAGAGGCTGCTGGCCCCTGAGATCCCAAGTGCAGGAGTTTTTTTCTCTGTGTTTTGAGTCACATGCTCTGAGCCCAGTGGCTTTTTTTTAGGAGACTGCTTCCCTTCTCTCCAATGAGTCTCCTCTCTCTCTCATGCGTGTACACCATCAAGCACATACATGCATAGCCCTCCCATTTGCACTCAGAGCCCACTGCTTTTGAAACCACCAAACAATGAACCTAATTAAAACATGTGTTTTGCAGTTGCTGGGGCAAGTCCCCAAAAGCTATGCCTTGCGCCATCACGCTGGGACTGTTTAATTCGCTACCTGTCATTAGCCCCTATAGAGGCTTGTCTTGTGGAAAAGTAGTCAATCCATTTACTGTGGCTGTGCATTCTGAGATCTAAAGCATGCATCTTTCTCTCAGGAAGACAAGCTCCTCTAAGAAGGTGAAATGTTCATGCCCTCCGTTAATATCACATGGCTACCTCTACCAGCTTTCTGCCATCTTTACTAATGGTTTAACATTTCATTGAACGATTGCAGTGAGCCATTACTATGCTAAGTATTATTTTCTTTTTTTATTTCAGGCATTTTGAGTCATGGTCTTGCTCTGCCAAGATGACTGTTCCCTTGTACTCTCTCTCTCTCTCTTTCTCTCTCTCTCTCTCTCTCTCTCTCTCTATATATATATATATATATATATATATATATATATACATATACACATACATATATGACAGATATTATATATATATAAAGAAACTATCTTAACTTTTTTGTTTTTTTGACAGAGACAGAAAGTCAGAAAGAGGGACAAACAGAAAGGGAGAGAGATGAGAAATGTCAATTCTTCATTGCGGCTCCTTACTTGTTCATTGATTTCTTTCTCATATGTGCCTTGACTGGGGGACTATAGGAGAGTGAGTAACCCCTTGTTGAAGCCAGTGAACTTGGGTTTCAAGCCAGTGCCCTCTGGGCTCAAGCCAGCGACCATGGGGTCATGTTGATGATCCCACGCTCAAGCCAGCAAACCCACACTCAAGCTGGTGAGCTCGTGCTCAAGCTGGTGACCTTGGGGTTTCAAACCTGGGTCCTCTGTGTCCCAGTCTAATGTTCTATCCACTGTGTCACCACCTGGTCAGGCTATCTTAACCTTTTTAAAGTGTATTTTAAATGCATTAAGTATATACACATTGTTGTATGACCATCACCACCATCCATCTCCAGAAATCTTTTCATCTTGCAAAACTAAAACTCTGCAGATGTTAAATAAAAATCACCTCTCCTCCCCTCCCTACAGCCCCTGGAAACCATCCTCTGCTTTCTGTCTACACATTTGACTCCTCTAGGTATTTTGTGTAAGTGGAATCATACAATAGTCATCTTTTTGTGACCGGCTCATCTCACACAGTAGAATGTCTTCAAGATTCATCTTTGTTAAAGCATGTGTCAGATTTCCTTCCCTTTTTAAGGCCAAGTAATATTCCATGTATGTGCACACCACATTTTGCTTATCCTTTTGTCCATTGATGAACATTTGAGTTGCTTCTACCTTTTAGAAGTTGTAAATAAGCTGCCATGAGCATGGATATAAAACATCTCTTTGAGGTCCTGCTTTCAGTTCTTTTGAGAGAAGTATAAACTTCACACAGTAATTTTATTTTTAATTTTTCGAGGTACTGACACACTGTTTTCTACAACAGTGACACCATTTTACATTTTCACCAACAAAGCAATTGTTTCCCATTCTGGCCAACACTTGTTATTTTGCTTTATAAAAAAAATAAAGAAATAAATATATATAACAGGCATTCTAATGGGTACAAGAACCAAGTACTTTATGTGCTCCCCCAGCCACCTTATGCAGTAAGCACTATTATTTTTGTCATTTTAAGGATCAGAAAATTGAGGCTTGGGGGTAACAAATAAATTGTTCAAGGCCACACAGCTGGTTACGCTCAGCTCTAGCTGGCTCTAGAGCCATTCTAGGAAAAATTAGGCCTTTGTTCTGTAAGGTCCCCTGTGTTGCCTCTATTGGCAGCCTATCAGCAAAGAATTGGGGGGCTTTTCTTATTCCATTTAATGGCTAAAATTGCCATATACCTTGTCAGGGAAACAGAGCTCTGTGCATTGCATATGAGCACAAAGAAGACATTATTCCTTTGTTATTCTAAGAAAAGCAAAGGAAAAATAAGCTAAACACCAGTGGGGCAATTTATTCTTTATGCCATTACAATTTTACTAATTGGGCAAGTAAGAACCGACCTAG
Organism: Rhynchonycteris naso; assembly: GCA_037038555.1. Lineage (NCBI taxonomy): Eukaryota > Metazoa > Chordata > Mammalia > Chiroptera > Emballonuridae > Rhynchonycteris > Rhynchonycteris naso. The sequence continues at coordinate 302,227,729 of CM072996.1, forward strand.
TGATCCTCCTAGGGTTGGAAGGAAAATGGTTTTTCTGTCAGCCTAAGCAGAACATGCCTTTCTTTGTAAAGAGAAATTGGTAGCCCAGAGAGTATTATTTTAGCTCCAAGGTGAAAGGTAGAAAAATAGAAATGGGTGCGTTTCATTGCCACCTGTGCAATTGTTGGTCAGCGGTCCTATAGCGGAGACCTAAATATGCCACTTCCTAGCTAAGTTACCTTAGGAAAGTTTACTTATTTCATTGACCCTCAGTTTACTCATCTATAAAATGGGAATAAAAATATCTAGTTCATAACATCCATCCTCTTCTTCCCAAAAAAAGGATGAGAACAAACTGAATCTCTTATGCACATGAGAGAGTCGAATTCAGGACCCACCACAACTTCCTTTGGCTCAGCTTGACAAGGGGTATCCCTGATTGACATAGATGACTTTGTTGCTAATCAACATTGGGAATAGAATGTCACAGTTGAGATGTGATTTAGTGCCGGACACCAGTGGGGAAGAAGTGGTGGTGGTGGGGGGGCACAACGAAGATGTCCCTGGTGGAGTTGGATGAAAACAGGGAGATGGAGCAAAGAGAAGGCCAGTGGATTGGTCCAGTCTTGGATTTAACATTAACTTAATGCTGTTGACATGGAAGCTCTACCAGCTAAAGTTCCCTAATCTGCAAAATGAGTAGCTTACCTTTCCTACTAAGTCAATGTAGTATTCTTAATCTTTCTGTAAGTTTAATGTAAACCTGTCTTTTGGTCGCTTTCATGCCTCTTTTTCTGGATTCAGTGCTCCAGTGAAACGAGTTCCTACATATAAAGTACTCAGCACTTTCTTGGCAGTTAGTAGTCGTTCAATAAAATTTTGTTTGTTTGTTTTTCTCTTCTCCTTCCCTTCTTTTTATTCTTCCCACTTACAGTTTGGAAATGAGCAAGATTCTCAACTGAGGCATGTGGGACCACTTTCCTGATTACACATTCATTTTATTTTTTGTCATTACCTAAACCTAATTTATAGCTGCTTCGTGGGTGAAGATGGCTAATCATATAATCTGAACTCATGAGATGGGCCCCTGCTGACAGTATTTGCCCAAAGGACATGGGGACCTCCTGGAAAAGAACTGAGGTCTCATAATCAGAGGCTGCACTCTCATCCCACAGACACTGGCTGGAATCCAAGTTCCCCTTCCCTATAGTCATGTAAGTGAGGCGTGCTTAGAGAAATACTACAAAGCTCAGGTTCTCCAGTCTTCCTCGGTTTAAATTTCAGCTCTACCACTTAACAGCTGCACGGTTGGGGGCAATACTTAACCTGCTTGTCATGCCTCAGCTTCCTCATTTGTAAAAGGGGTTAGCAATAAAACTTAATTTATAAGATTGTGAGGATTACATGTGATAATACACATGACCCATTAGAACAATGCCTGGTGAAATTTAGGAATATGTGGCTACTACTACTATTTCTACTGCTACTACTGAATTAATATTATTATTTCTATAGTTGCTACTACATGGAGTCATCTGCCTGCCTAAAAGCATTAATCTTTCATGACTGTCTCTTGGATTTAGATCGATCTGATGAAATATACCTTAAAGCACAGTTGCTAGGTGTTATGTTCTGACTTCAAGTTCTAAAGGGATTACATTTCTTTATTTAAATAGGATTTCTCATACTATTAATAAAGTATGTTAATAGTAATTCATTTGCCAGTCGAGTGACATTATGTTTTTACCATGAGAGTTAAATATGTATGTATAATGTCAATTATGTAAAATTTTTACTCAATTGAAAAGATCTCTTCAAGCACCCACCACACTACTGTGTAACTTTTTTCCAGAGTACAAGTATGGTTAGTGACAGGGAAAATAATATAGTATTTAAAAACACTCAATAGACATATGCAAAACATAAAATTGAAAATTCAAATGGAATAAACACTTTCAAAAACTCTTTTTTTTAGTATTAGGCTATTATTGCAGATAGGTGATTTCCTTTCACAGATGTGTCCTAAGTGCCTAGGTACCAGATAGTGTTTTGTTTTGTTTTTTCAAGAGGATATTAAGATGGAATGTGTTTCATTCCTTCCAGAGACCACCTAGCCTCAGTAGCAAATGGTATTGTGCCTATAAATGGGCATTCTTTCCTCCTTAGGATGTCTTTTCTTAGAATCACATTCAGATTCTTATCATTCCAATATGTCAAACAGCTGGTTCTATCCTCTAATCCTTTCTCTATTAGATAATTCAACACTACTTTGAGTAATTGATGACCCAGATCTTCTTAATTCAGTGCAGCCGTAACGCTAGACCAGTAACTTGTGCATCTTTTTCCAATTTTCTTTGCACATTTTCTTGTTTTCTTCATGTCTTCATGGTGTTCTGATGATAGAGGCTGGATTCCATCCAGAGGTTTGTTGGCTGAGGCTGATGGGAAAAGAGGGTCGAAGGAGCAAGGCTGAGATTCCTTGTGTCTGCCTCAGTACCCAGCATAGAATGATAACCTTCTAAACAATGGGTTATGGTTTATTGAGCCATTTACTGTGCTCCATTCGCATGCTAAGAATTTAAGCACTTTATCTCATTTAATCCTCACAACTAACCTGAGGCTTTATTTCCTAGGAAACTGTGGCACAGAAAAGCGAAGCATCTTGCATCCTGTCAGTTAATGGCAAAGGTTGCAGATATTCAAACCCAGATCCATCTGGTTTTGAAAGCTCATTCTTATTCACTATAAATATAGTGTTTGGATAGATGGATCCATCTAAAATTCCATTCTTAGTGATCTCAGGGATTTAGGATTGATAAATCCTGTTTTAGTTTTTATTTTTCTTGTTGCTCCTCATTTTTTATCTTTTGTTTAGGGTACACCTAAGGCAGATTGGTGGTGGTCATAAAAGCTGGTGCCTAGTCTTTTATGTATGTGACTTTTTACCAATGTTATTCCATTTCCTCTTCTGTATTGCCCTTTTCACATATGCTTTATGTCCAATGCATGATGCAAGACTAATTCTGTAGGTTATTTGGGTAACCCTTTGGGTCCTCTATTTGACTTATATTCTAATGAAGAGTTTAAAAACTGTGTATCAGCTGGATATAGGTATTGGGTGGGCCTTCTCATTTCCAGAGAACTTAGAAAATGAGAAATTCCGCTGGCCTTAAAAAATAAAACCTGACTGCATGGGAGTAGAGTTTCTTTGAAGTCACTTTTATAAATGGAATGTTTACTTACTAAATTATCTAAAATAACTCAGAGAGTTTTAAAGAGAATGTGGAGAAAGGAAAGAGCAATTAGTATGTTTGGCTACAACAGAAGCAAGTTAAAAAAATATATATTAAAGAACACAGAAAATGTAGGTTATTTCCGGGAAAGATTTTATGGGATCCAATTCTACTTGGAAGGCTCTTCCATTCTCTTAAACTCAGCTTTTCTAAAAGACCCCATTCATTCATTCATTCATTCATTTGTTCATTCATTTATCCTTTTATTCATTGTAAGAACATCAGAATGCCTACCACATACCAACTATGTTGTGAAGCTCAAACTGGCTTACATAATTTTCAGTAATGTCAGTAAGAGTCATCAGCTTCAGAACCTCAGAATCATTGTTTGCACCCTTCAATAAAGTCCAGTATCCAAATCTTAACCATCGTTTTTTTTGTGATGTTTATGCTCTTCATTTAATTCATTACTATCCTACCCCCTAGAGCATAAAATTTTCTCCTAATCAGTGTCACAGCCTCCAGTTCTCAATGCATTGTGCATATCACTGCTGAGTACAGTTGTTCCACGTTGACACACTCATCAAGTTTTTGCCCTGCTCAAAGGCCTTCAGTATCTTTCTCCTTTTCTCCTTCTCTGCAGGTTTCAGTGCTCACTCTATAGCCTGGCCTTTCTGAGAAGTTCAAGGCTACTACCTTGGCCCACATGTCCATTTCTGGCTTCCATTGCTCCCTGATTCAAACTTGTTGTTTAAGGCACACAATCGTCTTCCCAGCCCCTCTTTTTTTATTTTATTTTATTCATTTTAGAGAGGAGACACAGAGTGAGTGAGAGAGAGAGAGAGAGAAAGAGAGAGAGAGAGAGAGAGAGAAAGGGGGGAGGAGCTGGAAGCATCAATTCTCATATGTGCCTTGACCAGACCAGTACAGGGTTTTGAACTGGCGACCTCAGTGTTCCCAGGTCGACGCTTTATCCACTGCGCCACCACAGGTCAGGCCCAGCCCCTCTTTTGACTAACAATTCACCAGACATGGGTTGTGCGCCGATCACCTGCCAGACACACTCATGCTCGTTCTACATCTTTAGAAATGAAGAATGCAGACACTGAAGATATGAATTCTAGCTCTGGTGGGCTGTATGATCTGCCCTAGCACCTTAATTTCCTTAATCCTCCATATAATTCTCTGTAAAATGGGCATAACAACAGTATTTAACTCATAAGGCTGTGGTGAGTCTCAAAGGAGAGGATGGACATAGAACCCTTAGTATAGGGGCGTCCCACATAGAGTAAATACACAATAAATGGCCGTCATCATTATTGGTATCACTTACTATAGAACATAGTCTTTTAAAAAATATGTTCCATTTTTTTAAAAATATAAAGGCATTTCCTTTGAAATTCCTTTCCAGGGAGTATGAATCATATCTTTTATTATTTTCCCCATTCTTAGTACACTACCTAGGATTCAATAAAATATTTGAATGAATGATAGATCTATGAATATACCAGGTTCTAAATAAAATGTTTATTGGATTTGGTGGCAAGGCTGTTAAAATAACTTTTGAAGTAAGCTAGTTGTCAGTGAGTATTTAAGGACCAGGCTTGCCTTAGACAATATGCATTTTGCAGAAATAGATTCCACAATACCATAAAAACAAAACAAGCAAACAAACAAACAGAACCAAAATATTTCTTCTATGCAATAAGATTAGAAAACTAAGGAGAACAAAGGGCCAGAAAGCTCACTGCATGTGAAGACAGAAGCTGGATTACTAGAAAACTGTGACATGAGGGAATTATTTAGCAAGTAGTTGACCCATCCCTTTAAATAAATTACAGAGAGGAGAAGCTTTGAAAAGCTTATGTTGAGATGTTTGATAAGAGAGTCAGAAAGCTATGTAGCAGGTTAAATGAAAGAATACTCTAGTCATTAAACTATACCAGACAAGTCAGCAAAATCACATCTATTCCTACAGTTCTAAAGAGCTGAGAAGGAGGTAGTTCATGAAAAAAAAAAAACTTCAGAAAAAATTATGGAATAACATCAGAAATCATGGAACTATATAATTCTCCACACAATCAATCCTTGATTAAGCATACTAATGGAAGAGAATTCAGATAAATCAAAAGTTTGGATAATTCTCAAACAATTGGTTTTGAAGTGCTTCCATGCTTGTCCCCTTCACAGCAGGAAAATGAGTCTTCTAAGTATATTTGCTAATGTCATTGAAATCTCTGAGTGGCATTAACTCAAGTTAAAAGCCAGGGTCTCACAAAAAGCATGCAAAGATTGCAGTAGATCCTCTTAGATTTGAGAAGGTGTAACCCACCATGGTCTTGGATAATGGGTAAGTCAGTAATCAACATCAAACCTTTATGAAGCCACACCTCTCATGGGGTAGCGGTGGCAAGCATCAAAGTCAAACAAAAATAGTTATTAACATTTGACTTGAGTTTTCATTGTTTTTTCTCCAACAAATGCTCAGGAAGTAGGAAATGTATAATACTCACAACTTCTTTCCCCAGTTTCTGTCTTGTCTCTTAGACAGACAACAATCGGTTTCCCACAGAATTTCCTCAAAATCTACTGTAGGAAGCGACTAACTTATTTCTTTGCCCCATGCCTATGTATGTATGTATATATATATATATATGTGTGTGTGTGTGTGTGTGTGTGTGTGTGTGTGTGTGTGTATATGTGTGTGTATATACATATATATATAGTATAAATGTAATATATATTACTATTTTTCAGAATAAACCTCATCTTTTGACATTCTCAGATTCTCTTCTTTGTGGATTATCATATATATATATCTAAGAACTTGGAGGAGGAGACCATGCCAGTACTAAAATTATTCTTGAGTGTGGGAGAATTAAGGGAAGAGACTATGAAAGTGTGTTGTCCATGTAACAAGCATATGAATAATTGAGAGTTTACTACATAAAGGAATGCATAATGTTGAATATCACCTCCATGTTACACATAAAGAAATTGAGGTTCAGAGATGTCATATGTTGACTAAAGATAGAAAGATAGACTTTTTCTTAATTTCTATTGGTTTTAATTAGTTTATCAAATAGTTGACTGACAGCTTGGAAGAGGTTCATGTTTAAGCTCGGAATGTGAGTACTGGAGGTTTGGGGGTAAGTGAGGTCTGTGGATAGAGTGGGAGGCATTCTAAAAAGACATGAGAATAGCAACACAAAATTTTCTCTCTTTCATAAGTTCTCTAGGGTCAGGTTGAGTATAGAAAATTTTGTCACAGACACCATGTCGAATGGGATGAATTTTATCAATATTGGAAAGATTGGCTTGAACCCTGTCTGAACTCTGTTTTTCACAGAGTACCGCAAGGGACCATTTATAATTCCATTGCTTGTTATACTTATCTCTCTTTGTAATTCTTGAGTTTTAAAAAATATACCATAAAATATGTTTATTCATATATATCATGGCAGGTCAAAGAACCATTTGTGACCATTGGAGATAATTGGGAAAAAATGAGAAAAACAAATCTAGGTAGAGAAGGAAAGTGTTGACCACAGAGCTGAGCAGAAGAAGAGAGAGGCCAATAATGAAGTCAGCTGTCAGGAGATGATTCTGATGGAGAGACTGGCCCTGAGAGGCCTGAGATTGGGGCATGTGTGTCTGTGCTGTGCATAAGTGTGTTTGTTAGAGCAGCATTTTGCTTAAAGAAAATAAAAAGATAAAAAGGAAATACTGCAAGCAAGGATGGAGAATGATAAATGGATTAGAGGGCATGACTTACTGTACGAAGAGAGATTGAAGTAATATAGAATAGATAGCCTTAGAGAAAAAAATAGCAAAGGAAAAGGGAAATTGCTAATACTTCTAAGCACCTGAGAGGTTGTAACATGAGTGACATTCATTTTGGAACTGGAGCACATCAAAAGACATGCTTAGTATTGTCTGGAGATATATATTTGCCCATCTACCCACTAAGTTCAATGGCAGTGAACCAGAAAAGGCATGAAGTGAAGTGTAAAGTCTGAAGAGTTGGAAAGAAAACGTTTTAAGTGTTTATGTTACCTTCAAGGAATGATATTATTAACTTTCTGCTCTGTAAGATTAAGAGTGCCATTAAGCATGAGAGATTGTATAGCTGCTCTGTGTGTGTTCATGAATAGAATCTCTGGATGGTGTCTGAGCCTTTCAAGTGGCCTGGGATAGGTTTGCTGATTGGCAAGCCCTAGGTACTTCTCCTGGTGGTCGAGAAGGGCTTGTTGCAAAGCATATAATGATTTATAAACTAGTGGTTAAGTGCAAGCGTTCTTTATCATCTGCCTGGGTTCAAATCTTGGCTCAGTTATATGCTAACTCTGCAACCCAGCAAAGAGCTTGATCTCTCTAAATCTTAAGTCTCCTTATGTGTAACATGAAAATAAAGATAGTGCCATCTCAAAGGATCCTTGTGAGGGTTAAAATATGTACCTGTTGGCACACTGCAAGGCACATTGTAAACACTTGACATTATTCATCCGTTTGTTCAAAAAACATATTCAAAGGTCTATTTTAGAACAGGCTAATCAAGGAGCTGGGGATATAAGAGCAAAGTGATTAGAGGACCTTCACAAGGGGCTTAATTTCTGATAAGAAAAAGGGAGTAAACAAGTGTGTCCGTAATATTTCAAGTAGTGATAAGTACAATGAAGAAAAATAAATCCAGTTAAAAGATAAGGCACTGAAAAGTATCACTCTGATGGACCCAGAGGCAAAAGGGAAATAATGAGTTTGGGGACTCCTAGTAGTTCACTAAGGCAGAAAGATGGTATGGGATGGAAGGGAGTGATGAATGAATGATGAGAAGGGAGAAGTAAGTAGGGGTCAGAAAACTAAGAGCCTCAAATGATGTATTGGTCAGAGTTAGCTCAGTGCTATAATACACAGCCATTACAACTCTGCAACTTAATACAATATAAATTTATATCTCACTCGTGTAGCGAGTAGTTTCAGTATTAATCCAGGAGCCCATATTCCTTCCATTTTGGGACCCTATTGTCTAAGTCCCAGAGCCCTGTAGTGGACCCTCTGCCTCTGGTAGCCAATCGAGGGAGAGGCAGTATGGGGGATAGCATGGGAGAGTGTTATGGGCCAGGTTAGAAAGAGCACATGACATTTCCTCTCATGTTCTGTTGTCTAGAAACTCAGTCAAATGGTCATACTTAACTGCAAAGAAGGCTGGGCAATGTACTTGAGCTGGGTGCCCAGGAGGAGAAGAAATGAATTTCGATGAACGCAGTCAACAGTGCCTGCTACATATGACGTACTAAGGATCTTGGATTTTATCCCGAGGGTAATAGACAGTCATGAGGTCATTTAAGCCAGTGAATGATCAAGTTTGCATTTTAAAACAAGGAGTCAGGTAGAAGAAGGATAAGAGGGCCAAGAATTTCAGTTTAACACAGCCAATTCTGAGGCACCATGAGGCCTCAGCTAAGGGAGTGGTGTGGGGATGGGGAAGAGGAGGCTGAAGGGAGAGATGTGGAGAAATTTAAATGGACGGGGTTACAGTGAGTGGACAGGGACTGGAGAGGACAGGAATTGATGTAGGAGAATCGAGAACTTGCAACTGTCATTCAACAAGAGAAAAAATTTCTGAGTGGAAAGGAAGAGTTTGAGGAACAGAAAACCCTACTTCCTTTTATTCTGACTCTTATATTTTAATGAGCCTGTTTTTCAAACCAATATTGGGACCTCTTTTCTGACCTGCGCCAGTGAGGTTGGGGGACTAGCATATGTATAATCAGGGTTATTTTGGAATATCCAGTATGCCCTGTTACTCATATCTATTGTTCTCTATAGTTCCTATGTTTATTCATTCACAGTATGTGTTCATTTGACATTAATTGAAATCTTAAGATGTGCCAAGAATAGTGCTTGACACCTACAACTGAACCACGACACAAATGGCTCTGTGAATCAGCCAGAAACAAACAATTGAAATACTTGGTAATTGACGGTCAAGAATAGGGGTCTTCTGTTTGATTGGACCATGTGATACAGCGCTGATGCTGCTAGTCATACTGGTTTCAGACTGAGTTTAGAAGATACCTAATGTGCTTGTCATAAATTGAATTGTCTTCCCCCAAATGATATAATGAATCCGTGAATAAGACCTTATATGGAAAAAAAGATGTTTTGCATTTAATTAAGTTAAGATGAGATCATATTGTATCAGGGTGGGCCCTAATACAATTACTGGTGTCCTCATAAGAAGAATAAAATTTGGGCACAGATGCACAAGGGAGAAGACCATATGAATACAGAGGGTAAATGAAAGCGATGCATTTATAAGCCAAGGAATGCCAAGAATTGCTGACCCATATCAGAAGCTAGAAGAGTCAAGAAAGGTGTGTTAGAGGTTTGTTAGGATATTCTAGAGAAACCGAACTAATAGGATATATCTTTATATGTTACATATATAGGTATATAAAGCATGTATAAATAATAAATCTATAAAATTTTTATATGTACATATATATGTGTACATACATATATATATTTCTATATGTATATATATAAATGTGTGTATGTGTGTGTGTACATATTTGAGATTTATTATAAGGAATTGGCTCTTGTATGTATGGTGACTGAGAAGTATCACAGTTTGCTATTTCCAAGCTGGAGATCCAGAAAAACTTGTGGTATAGCTCCACTCTGAATACAAAATCTCAAGGACCAGGTGATCCAATGGTTTAAGTTCTAGTTCAAAGGCAGGAAAAGATGACTGTCTTCACTCAGACAGAGGGAGGAAATTTTTCCTTCCTCTGTCTTTTTGTTCTATTCAGGCCCTCACCAGACTGAATGAGGCCCACCCACATTGGGAAGGACAATCTGCTTTACTCAGTCTTCTGATTTAAATGGTAACCTCACCTAGAAACACCCTCACAGACACACTCACAAAGAATGTTTGACCAAATATCTGTATCCCTTGTGGCCCTGTCAGGTTGTTAACCATCACAAGATAAATTCTCTCCTGGAGTCTTAAGAGAGGACTTGGCCCTGATGACACCTTGACTTTGGACTTCTAGCTTACAAAACTGGGACAGTGTCTATTGTTTTAAATCACCCAGTTGGTGACACTTTGTTATGGCAGCCACAAGAAACTAATGCAGAGAATTGTATATAATGAAACCAAACAGAAAGAGGTATTTTTGACAGAGAAAGATGGTATATCTTTGCTCAGCATCTAAACTAATCATTAATTTAAGAATATTTTATACTACCAAATTAAAAAACTATATTTATACTTATTGCTATTCTCATAGAACATAATTTCTACTACAGAGAAGAAGAAACTAAGGCTCAGTGAATGAAGGAACTTGCCCCAGCTAGTGAGTGGTATTGAGGTCCTCTGGCTTAAATATGCCTCCTGGAACTCAAGTGATCCCTTCTGTGCAAGAAGTAGGAAGTAGGTTCTTGCTGAGTCATCAGGAGCCACCAAGGGAAATTAGGAAGCAGTGATCCTGAAGGCTGTGGGTAGTTCCCCCGAGAACTTCTGTGTTCAGTGGGGCTTAAAATACTTGCCTGTGAGGAAAGGCTTGCCTTTCTCCCTCCATGAACACCTCCGGGGATGTGCAAAAGATAAATACAAAATGAAGAGTTTTCTTGGTTGTCCCGTGAGCTGTATACAAGGAGTTTTGCAACTTTTGTCCACTTACAGTGTTTCTTTTGGGCATTGCCCAAGTGGCCTTCTAACTGCTGGAGAGTGAAGTGTGCTTTCTAGTGACCAGCCCTGCTCATTAACTGGGTGCCCTGTGCTCTGGTGGAACTCTGTGTCACCATATGTCATTTTGAGACACACCTAGTACTCTCCTGGTGCAGTGCTTCCACAATCTAAATGGGTAAGATGCCCAAAGTGCCTCAGACCAGTTGAATATGCCTGAACTCAGAGATTCCACTCCAAGCTCTTGATTAAAGACAATCTTTTAACAGAACAAAAGGTGTTCACGTTTGATAGATAGTTATGAGCTGTGTATTCCTTACTAAAAACAAATACAAAATGGCCGCCCTGATTCTCCCTGAGTTTTCTCTGAGGTGGCCATGATTTTGACTAATGAAGTTGTATTTCCTAATACTTTCTGCTGTTCTTGCAGACATCAGAGCGGTTCTTTTAAGAGACTCATCACAGTGAAGTTCAGATTAGAATCTGACCCTCAAGGTCTTTTAGAAGAGGAAGGCTTTATGACAAACTGCAGACCAAGATGACAAATTGGCATCTCATTTGCTTTCTATGTAAGTGACTGCTCAGGAAAGCTGAAAAGGAGGAAATAGGCCCTATTTAAAGACAGACTCAGGTTTTTTGTTTTTTTGTTTTTCTTTTTGATAAGAGCGGCAGGGGTCCTTGTTATACTCAACTGCCATCTTGCTCAAAAGAGCTTCAGCTTAGGCGGTATGGTTGATGTGTCTTAGAATTCAGATAGTGACAGTGCAGTGACCCGATTTAAAACCCTTCGCTAAGTGAAAGCCAGTGTACACATATGGCATTTCCAGGCCAAATTGATCTACATTGATAATATTCTCAGAGTCTGAAACCATTGGCTCTTTCTTTGTCCCAGAATCGAGGACGTGTAGCTTCTTTCATAGGTCTTTCCTTGCTTTCTTCTGAAGTTATTTATACTGTGGTAGGAGCAGTAGAAGATACAAAATAAGTAAAATCACATTCAACTTTTGAGTTTCTCACTATATAATAACTGGTTTAAGATAAAAGCAATAACCACAACAACCACCACAAAAACCTTGTCTGTACTTTAAGCGCCTTACATATTTAATACTCTTCATAATTACTTCTCAATATCAAGTCTATTTTACATGTAGGTAAACTGGGTCTAATAGTTTTAAGAATAGGTAAACCACTACCAGATACATCCCTGGGGTTGGGCTAAAGACGGGTCGGAAGGTATTGAAAAGATGACATAAAATGCAATGAATGAGGTTACACTTGAACTCCTTAGAACAGGCTTTCTAACAAAGACATGGTTATATAAAAGTACAGGGTACTTTTAAGGACTGGTGATGTAATTCATCTGGAACCCATAGTAACACAGAGCAGAAAAGGAGACATCAGAGTAAGGTCAATGCCAGGTTCTGGAGGGTTCTGCATCCCAGACTATGTCATTCAAAGAATTTCTTCTTTCAGTAGGACAGAAAGAGCCCTGGAAGGGATTTGAACAGGATGGATTGGGGACTGGGGTACCATCAATGCTGTGCTTTGGGGAACATTAGTTTCTAGCAGTGTTTCATGGACTCGGTGGTGAGGTCCTTACGTGAGTTGGAGACAAGGAGAGAGTTTTCTTTTGGACTTCTGAGTTCTGTTGCATGTTTACTACTTTAAGATTGAACAGAAGTCACCTCCTGATTCAGTAGGAGAGGATCAGTGCAGGAAAAGAATGAAAGGAAGTCATCACAGTTTGCTGACTCCAGATAGCTGCCTATAAGATTGGTAGCCTTATGGCAGAATTGGAAACCCTGAGGGACAAAAATAACATTTTAGAGTAGGCCACTTTCTTAGCACGGCTGATGATTGATGGCAAAGATAGTCACTGAAATAGTGAAGAAGATCTTTGTTAATAAAATAGTGTAGGATAATAGACACATCCCACTTGTAATAAACTATGTGAACTATAGAGGTTATAAGACCTTGTATTCTTTAAAATTATAAACACCAAAGGTATCTTTTATGTAGTCTTACTTTAGGAGGCTAAAAAGAAATTATTTATATGCCCATAGGACATATATGATTTTATATATACTATATTATGGTATTTAAACAGGTTTATAAAAAAAGGGTGACTTTTAAATACAGGGTCATTAAGATGACTGACATTAGAGGGAAGGTTTCTTTTTTTTTTACATGGTCTTTGGTTGACATTTATGGTCTGGTGTCTATTGCCTTGTCTCTTTTGTTTCCCTCTGAGGCACACAGAATAACTTATGCTGCCAGTAGTTTAAGGAACATAAGTAGCATGTGTTTTCTGAAGTCAGGGATTATGCAGTGCACTTTAAATTTTAATAGCTGTTGATAGAGACCGTAAGAGATTCAAGCACACTGGAGTGTTGGGTCTCAGCTTTCTTTCTTATCTTATCTTTTCTTTTTTTTCTTTTTTTTTTATTTATAGAAAAATGATCATTGTGGACCATGGGGAAGGTATATAGGCAAAGAGGGTAACTATTTGAAAAGGAATTTATTTTTCATCATAATTTATGCATGTTTTCTTTGCTGCAACTTGGTGTATACATTTTTAGTATTATGAAGCCACCAGTGTTAGTAATAATAATAATAATAATAATAATAATAATAATAAACACAGCTGACTGCATATCAGCGTCCTTGGGGATCTAGCTCTGAAATGCTGGGTGGGTCTGGTAGATGGTGAAACTTTAAGAAACCTCTCTTAGAGATTTTAAAAGACATTGACTTATCAGTTGTCCAGATGGCACTTGAAATGATGAATATAAAACTTGACAAGTAGGTAAAACAATTGTTAATGGAAAAACATTCAAAGGTTATATGTAATAAATTCTTACATGATATATGAAAAGCAATAACAGAAGTAAAATTAAAGATGTAGCATAGAGTAATATCTTTTATATTTATTATTTGGAATTTTTTTAAGTGTGGGATGCTTTCTTATGACTTTATATTTCCTCATCAGATATCCAGATTACAGCATGCTACCCATCTAATTCACTTTTGAAAATAAAAAGTGTTTTTAGAAATCACCTTGTCATAGTAAGGGTTCATACTTTGGGATCCATGAATGTGTTTTAATGTGTCTGTCAGCTCTTTGAAACTGTAGCAGACAACACACATGCATGTGACTGTGCATTTTGGCAGAAAGTGGTCTCTACAATTTTTTTTTTTTCATGGAGGTTCTCAGAGGTGTTTGTAACCTCTAGCAAGTAGAGTACCACTGGGTTAATGGAAGGAAGGCATATCAGTCAAGATTCTGGCATGTAACAGATGACGCTCAAATGGGATAAGAGGTTAATGAAAATGCTCTTTTCGAGGGTGTGGAGAAGGTTAAATAAAATAAACAAGTGTTGAATCAATAAGTCTAGCAGCAGTGGAAGAAGACCACAAACAAGCCTAGACCTGAAGATGCCAGGAGAAGGAGCTTGTTGAGGAAGCCAGAGAGCTGTAACCATAGCTGGTGAATAGGGTTCAGCCTGTGATGGAGGGATCCAGTCCCTTTCAACTTGTGCCCAGCAGAGAGGGAATTTGAGGGAAAATACACATCTCATTTTCCTCCAGGCCTTGGATCTAGTGCTATTGGCTCCCAATATATATATATATATTTAATTTATTAAATTTTTTTTTAATTAAGTGAAAGGCAGAGATGCAGAGACTGACTCCCACATGTATTCCTACTGGGATCCACCTAGCAAACCCCCTACCAGGTGATGCTCTGCCTAGCTGGGGCTGTTGCTCCGTTGCTCAGCAACCGAGCTATTTTAGCACGTGAGGTGAGGCCACCAAACCATCCTCAGTGCTCAGGGCCAACTTGCTCAAATCATTTGAGCCAGGGCTGTGAGAGAAGAAGAGAAAAAAAAGAGAGGAAGGGGAGGGGTTGAGAAGCAGATGGTTGCTTCTATGTGCCTTGACCAGAAATTCAACCCAGGACTTCCACACACCAGGCTGACACTACCGCTGAGCCAACTGGCTAGGGTCTCTCAATATTTTAATGTAATCAAAAGTAGAAGACAAAGAAGCCCTTGGACACACTCTTCAAAAGTTGGTCTTTGGGGGTATAGTTCATAGAGATGGATGAAACATGATTTGGATGAATAAACAGAGAACATTCAGCACACTGAAACTTAGCTAGCAGGCTTCATTATGATCCCAGTGTTGGTTTTTCCTACTGTCAATGCGAACCGAGGCCAACTTCCACCATAATTATTTTGTTAGTTTAGATGTATTCTCAACCTAGACCATTGCAACTTTATTTCAAGTTAAGATTTATCAAGCTTTAATCTGTGTCTTAAGTATGCTTTCTAATTGAACAATATGAGCACTGGAGGGTCAGTCGCTTAAAATTAATTTTATGTTAAGTATCATGGATTTTGGAAAAGTTTTAGGGTGGGTAGATGTTATGTGAGCATATATTGCTAGAATTCTAGAAGCAAAGAGGACAATGGTCATTTATTCAGTCTTAATGAAACAAAGCTGATTGCACTATATATTCAACAGAATTTGTTCTTTGTTTTTATTTCACTGAGAGACTCAGATCTGTAAGTTCCAATATTGCATTAACTCATCGTATGAAGTTCATTATTGTAATTAGACTGCTTTTTACGATTATTAGTGGACTCATTAATGTACTTTTAAAAAGCTTTATTTGGAAAGTAGTCAATATCTAAAGCCAATAGAACTGACGAGCTTGTGCCACACGCTCTGTTGCTAAAAATCATGTTATCAATTTTCATGTGACTGTTAATCAATTAGAGTGACAGAGAGATGATTTGAAGTCAATTTTCTGTTTATTGCTAAATTAGCAGTTGATCACATGTGCTTATTTGGGGTTTCAAGGAACCAATGGCTTCCTTTGCAAAGAGACAGAATAGAGGTCAGTGATGGGAATAATCATTTGTGATTTAAAAATATTTGGATATCAAGATGCAGAGTCCACAGCTGTTAGTTACAGAGTTATCATAGCAGATCTGTGCATGTGTTTGAGTTGAGACTGCTACCATAGGAAGACTATAATGAACTGTTTCACCCGATGCAATCATTTCTAGTCAGCATACAGACCAGGAAATGAATCAAGCATTGGCTGGTTAGTGGTTGGTTAGCATGTTGTCTTTAGTGTGAACAGGGATTCAGATTTTCAAATGGAGAAGTATGCTGCAGAAAATAATGTCTTTGGGATTGGATGGAAAGATATTCTGGCTATTGTGGAATAGTATCCATGCTATGTTGCAGCCAAATTGTTGGTTATATGTTGTTGGTTAGATATTGAAATGATACAGTGATTAACATCATGATGATGATGGTGGTGGTGGCAACTAATTTTTTAATGAGTGCACCACTATGGGCCCAATGCTATGCAAAGTGTTTTAGAAAACATATTCTGTCGGCAGCTCTAGGAGTTGCTCTCTATTTACCGCTAGTTGCTTTAGGAGTTGTAATATCTGTTTAACAAAGGAAGAAACAACGTATCTTTAACTAGATAGATAGCACTGTCTAGTTGCTCTAGAAGTTACCATACAAATGCATAGAAAGATAAAGTAGCTTGAATATTCTTAAGGTTGAATTTTGTCCAATTCCAGAAAGTGTGAATTTGACCATGATGCTAAATTTTCTGAATTGGAGACAGAAGACCTCTTTTTGAGACCTCGCTTTGCATTTTATAAGCTGATTAATCTTTGAGTCTTCATTTCCTCTTACATAAAGCACGGGGTTAAGCAAGATGATCTCCAAGGGTCTTTGTAGGCCTAAGTATTCAGATTCTAGAACTATCCAAAAGAGAGTAATTTCTCTCCAACATAGAATATTATTCCAATATTCCAATTATGAATCAAATACTAGGGGATCTGGAATGCAGACATTATATTTCTCATAAGAACCTCAACTCCTTGTAATTGTGTATTTTCAATTACTCAGTGGCGTAATTGAATCACTAAAGTATGGCTCCTTAATTTATGTTGGATGGCAGGTGGACAAGTTTACTATCAGAATTGTGGCACATTCTGACTTTTCTTCCTTTAAGATACACTTCCAATTGGAAAGCAGAATAAATTACCGAGAATTTGTTGATGATTCACAGTTATAGAGGGAACATTAAAGCTTTGGGATGACAGAATGTATTTTGTCCATATATTTGGACAAGTGAAGTTGAGTTTAAATTACTTATGATAATATTTAATAGTGGGCCAGTAAATGCACTGTTGTCTATTTCGTGAGTGTAATTAAATTGTGTAAGACAAGACTTCACTGTGGCTCTTAGCTATTAAATCTCTGTGACAACGTGAGGTAAGGCTGTCAGTGTTCTGTGGGGAATTACCACACCAGAGAAGTTAAGAGGAAGGATTTGCCAGCTTCTGCCATATATCACCAGCTCTATTTGGATCCTGGAATGCCCATCTCCGTGCAGTGTCTGGGGTGCACTTACAAAGTTTAGATAGAAATTAAACCGGAGAGGGGTCCACTGCCAAATATAGCCATTTGCCTTCATAAACACAAGCACAGGGAGAGAAAAAAACAACAAAACACCAAAAGGAACAATCAAAGCCACCCACCCATAGAGAAAGACTCTTCTACTTTGAGGATCCCGAAATATCACCCTCAGGGAGGATGGTGTCAGGCTCCAGAGTTGGAGGCTCTTGCTCTGGAATCACTGGAGAAAGGGTTAGAACTGCAGGCTGGATCCAAAAAACCTTACAAGGTCAGGATCATGAGAAGCAACTACTCTGGTACCTGGTGCTTGAATTATAAGGATCACTTATGGACTTTGAGTTCAGCCGTGACATAATTGCATCGGCTCCGTGGGCATTGGGGTTCTGGAGAGTGGGTGCTGGTGACTTTCCTATAAAGAGAGGTTTGGGCCACGTCTGTTGCACCCAGGTGAACCTCCCCATTAGTTGGGCGCCCTTTGAGTTATAGTAATCGCACTTAGAAGTGACAAAAACATTCAGATTAGGTTTATAGAAAGGACTGCAGATCACCCTGGGAGTTGTGTGCAGAGAATCTTTGTATGTATATACACATGCGTATTTATACTTGTGTCTGTGTGTATTGGTATATGCGTATACCATGCTCCCAACACTCCAGAGGCTTCTCCTGTGCCCTTTACGAGTCAATACCCTACTCGAGTCATAGGCAACGCCGTGTTGTTTTGCTCTACAAGGTCATCATGTTGGGTTTTTTGTTTTTTGTTTTTTTTGCATTCCATTTATATTTGGGCAGGGTGTTTACTGCACAAGGGGGCTTGGTTAGAGAGGACAAGAGGGGGCCTGAAATCCAGTCCATTCTCAGCATGCTATGATGTGTGTCCTGGTAGGGGATTGTTTGTGCCCGTTGAACAGGTTTACTTTGATTTCTAAAAAGCTGCCTTGTAGGCTAGCAGCAGCCTGGATCATTCTAGACATTTAGGTCAACCAAAAACTTGTTGAGAATCTACTTTGTAGCAGCACCATGCTAAGTTCTGGTGGGTATAGAATGAACAAGCTGTGGCTTCTGTTTTTGAGTAGTTTGTGATCCAGTGGCGGCAGCAGCCAGGTGAACGGACAAGGTGCTATTTTGCAATACATGAAGCGATAAAAGCACATCCACACGGCATGTCGTAGCTGCAGAGAGGAGGGAGGCTCAGGGGGCTTGGCAGGATTGAGGAAGACACACCTACACGTGCAACACACATTCACATGTGCAGAAACCTACGCTGATTTTTTTTTTTTTAGGTTATTGAAAAATCTGTCAGTAATCAAGAGGCGAATACAAACCTACAGCTTGGGACCCCTTGCGTTCTCTGCTGGAAATAGAGATAATACTTCAAAATAAAATCACAATTGATGGCCTTGTGGACAGGTTTTCACAACATGTCTGTAAATAAGTTGCAGTTCATGCTCCCTGGCATGTCAGAAGATCATCTGGCCTTTCTTAGGTGATGTCTACATGAACATCTGAAATGGTGACAGTGAGGGTGCACCAGGGAGCATAGCCAAGCTCACTGTAGTTCATGCCTTTTAGATAGATTTTTAGCCCCAATCATTTTTCTTCTTTTATTTTTGTCTGAACATCAAAGATTAAATCAATCTAAACATAGTAATAGAAACTAATTTTTTACAAGCATCTTACAACAACCTTATGAAGCAGCTTCTATTAGCAGCTGTATGTTAAAAGAAAAACTGAGACGCCGGATGTTAAGTTCCGTGACATCTAACTTGCACTAAGGCTAGTGCAAGAATCAAAGGCAGGTTGTCGGACCTCAGAGCCTATATGCTTAATTGCTAAACCATGATGGTGCTGCCTGAGCAGTGACCAGAACTGGTTCACAGGGCTCCTCCAATAACTTGTCCACTCATGAGGATGGGGACTGTGTTTGATAACTTTTACATCATCATAACATGTTTAGGCTCTTAAGAAACGCTGAAGACTCTTTGAAGTGAACAGATAAGTAGAAGATAAGAGTGAGTGATAATAGCACACGACCAGAGTACGTACTATGTACCTGACATTGTTCTAAGTACTTTAGTTACAATTTAGTTTTGATCCATGTATAAAAATGCAATAGACTGTATCAAGTGCTTTAACCTTAAGTGTATAGCTCAGTGGATCTTTTGTGTGTACACAGTATTTCTCACACTCAAGAAGGTCCCCTTGTGCCCTTTTTAAGTCAATACCCTACCCAAGAGGTTGCCACTCCCAGAGATGACTTCTATCATTATCAGTTAGTCTGTTCTTGTACTTCATACAAATGGAATCATGTATTCTTTATATTGTTTTGCTCTTCTAAATGTCTATTAGATTAACCCATGTTGTTATACATATTAGTAATTCTTTACTCTTACTGTTGTGTAGTATTTCTTTTTATTTATTTAGAACACTGTATTTAGTCCCCCTGTTGATAGACAGTTGGAGTTGTTTCCAGTGTGGGGTTAGTAAAACTAAAAATGATAAAGCATTTTCACATACATGTCTTTGGTGGAAATACAGACTCAATTCTTCTAGATATAAACCTAAGACTGACGTTTCAAGGCCATGGAGTAGGCATGTATTTAACTCTAGCAAATGCTGTCAAATTCTTTTTCCAAAGTGGTTGAGCCAATTCACACTCTCTTCAGCAATATATGAGAATTGTAGCGCTCCACATTTGTGCTACAACCTGGTATTGTCAATCTTTAATGTTTGTCATTCTTAGGAATATATAGTAGAATATCTCTTCTTTTTACTTCTAAATGTTTTAAATTTAATCCTCACAACAACCTCTGGTGCTAGACACTGTTATTATCTCCATTTCACAGATGAGGAAACTGAAGCATAGAGGGGTTAAGTAACATGCTCATGGTCACACAGCTAGCCAGTGAAAAAGCCAGTATTTAAACACAAGCAGTCATGTTCCAGAGTCCAAATACTAAAATACTTTGCGACACAACAGGGGCATTTATGAGAAGCAAACAGGTAGCTCTTCTCTGGAATTCTGACATTTGTGCCTCTGTGCTTTTCAGCCTATGAATAATAGTACCCACAAGCATTTTTGCCACAGTTCCTTACCAATAGTACAAATACTTACTTAGTAAATTTATTTAAAACATAAATCATTGAACCTCTTTCTAAATGATTGCATCTGTGTAAATACAAGTGCTTCCATCTTGATAAATATGGACCGTAAATATATAACTCTTGCAGGCCATTGTAATACTTTAGGAAACACCGACAAGCTGTGTGATGATATATATGCCTGCCTAAATCACCCATTTCTCAGAAGTTTTTAAAAAATTGTGTTGCTGGATATAAAATGATAAAAAATTAACATTACAGTTAATTTATTGGTCCCATGGAGACACAAGGACTGCTTCAACAGTTTCAACAAGTGCTTTTCACACATTTACTGTGTCCCAGATATTTTTTCGGCTCCTCCAGAAGCAGTGAGACAGCAGGACTTGGTCTTAGTGATGGTCTTTCTCGTGGAGTTTACAGCCTACCAGAGGTGTAGCGAGGAAAATTAGGTAGGGCTGCAAGCTACAGTCCTGAGAGGAAGAGTGTGCTATGTGCCATGGCGCTGTTCAGAGTTCGCCGTGTCATCGGCTTTGAAACAGCTCTGTGGTACCATCCAGACGCTCTTCAGCATGCTGCTGAGACAGCAGCTGATGATTGCGTGTACCACTTTTTGATCAGAGAAAGGGAGAGCTGTTTTATCTTTACCCTTAATTGCTTTTTTTCTAATATATATATATATATATATATATATATATATATATATTATACATATATTATAATATACTAATATAGATCTATTTCTTTCATATATATATGTGCTTCTATTTCACTTTTTATCATTAAACACATAAAAATACCTAAAATAGTTATAATAGTATCTTGAATCACTATAGACTCTAATCTAACAGTATACTGGTTATCAACTTCCACCACTAACAATTCATAGCCAATCTTGTTTTTTGAGTCTTTATTACTACCCATGACCTACCTCCTCATCCTATATTACTGTGAAACAAATTCAAGATTATTTCTCCTGTAAATATTTCATTGCATTTAAAGACAAGCAATCAAAAAGGTCATTTAGCACATCAAAAAGTTAACAATAATTTCATTATTGCATATATAGTTATTGATAAAACTTCTCTTTATTTTCTAAATGCCATTTATTTTAACAGTGTGTTTGAATAAGGATCTACATAAATAAGGTCCACATGTTGCTATTGGTGGACATGTTTTTCCAACTTCATTTGCTCTATAGATTACCCCTATTTGTTTTGTTTCACCTTGTAATTTATTTACTGAAGACCACTTCCAACTTCCGAGGTTAGAATAACAAAATGGAATAGAGATGGTGGAGTTTCTTTTCTTTTTATTTTAAGGATATTGAAAGCAAAGGATCTTATGACTTACCTCTGGGTTACCCCTTGGGAGAAACAATGAGATTTCCTTATTTGTTTAGGAATATATTTAACTGCACGTCCAGCAGATAGCTACATACTTATGTGTTTATGGTGCTACGGCCCCTCTAACCTAAGACTCTCTGTCCCCACAAGTTTAGGAAGATGAAGGCAAAATGGACCACTCAGCATCCTGAGGCTTGAGAGCCAGAACTTGCCCTTTTGATAGGAATAGTATTTTTGAGGGAAAATCGACTTGAGAGCAGCTCAGTTGTAACCATAAATGAGTGTGAGTCAGCGTTAAGTGCCTCACACATGGCTCCACACAGCCCGTCTCATGCAGCCGTGGGAAGCCCTTGGTCAGAACTCGGCCCCACCAGTCTCCCAGGGGAGCAGCGTGGTCCAGGAGGAGCTGCCCTTGTGTGTCTGCGTGCATGCTGTTCCCCTCTCTCACCCACTCAAAGGCATTCTGGAATAGTGTTTTGTTTTAAACTGCATATAAAGCTACATTGAATTCAATGCTAGTAAGAAGGGCGGCTTATGTTAGGGACAAGGATGTGTTCTTTCATGATTAAATGAAATGGCAAATACCCTAAACGCAAGGTGTTACTTCCTATGTGGCCAAAAAAGATTATTTTCTCCTGTGATACTTCTCTGTACCTCTCTTGATTCACTCTTGTACTGTTTTCTAATTGGGGTGTGTGTGTGTGTGTGTGTGTGTGTGTGTGTGTGTGTGTGTGTATGGGTGTATACATCTGTTCCTTCCTTCTCTCTTCTTTATCATGAGAACAGTGCTATGTAAGTATTAACTATTGTGTGCTAGGCAATGTTTAACCCTTTGAGTACTATGAACGTTCATGTACGCCCTCACTCAAAGGGTTAACAAAAAACTCACTACTCACAGGGTTAAAGCACTTTGTGGATATTAACTCATGAGTTGCCCACAGTGACTCCTTGAGGTAGGTATTCTGTACTTTCATTATACAGATGAGGAACGTCAGGCAGAGACGTTACTGGTCCTAGATCACACAGACAGTAAGAATGGATCATGAATGTGTATGCCCAGGAGGTCTGGCTCTGGAACCTGTGTTTTAAATCACTGTTTTCTTCAGTCTCTTCGGAGTCATATGCATATGTACTTTGGACCATACATTCCTTCTCAACTGTTGCTGGGCCAATTCTACATACCAGCCAGGTGATTCTGAACAAGTCCCTTCAAAAATCTCTGCTCCTTGGTTGCTAACATTAAAATGAAGGTCCTAGTGAGATCAAATAAGATAGCGTTAAAGAACAAACTGTACTTGTCCCACAGTGTGTGTCCCATCAGTTCAGTTTGGTTTCATGAGCATTGGTTGAGCACATGTTCTGTGATAAGCAGACAGGATACAGGAACGGCCAGACAGATTTGGTCCAGGCTCTCTCAGAGCTTCTTATCCAGTGCGAGAGCTGGGAAAAATCAATGAACAATGACCAATCTTGACAAGTGCTGTAAAAGGAATAAACTACTGTGAGCATCCCTAGACGTGCTGAGCCTTGAGCTTGGCCCATAGGAGAAGCTCAGCAAATACTTGTTGTATTAGATCAGTGGTTTTTAACCTTTTTTGAAGTACCGAACCCACCAGTTTTATATGCGCATTCACCGAACCCTTCTTTAGTGATAAATAAAATATGATTTTTTCCCCAAATTCAAGATATAGGTATATGTTTTTTTACTGGTGCACAAAATGAGCCGTGCATGAACATCACCTTGCTAAAAGAACAAAACAAACAAAGTGCATGAACTCACAACAAATTACGGTATTACTTTATTCTGGCCTCCGCGGCAGAGGCTTCTCCGAACCCCTGAGACCGACTCATCAAACCCCTAGGGTTCAATAGAACCCAGGTTAAGAACCACTGTATTAGATAGACTATAACAGCTGCTGAAGGCCATCACCATATGTGGCTTAACAATGCATTTATCAGGCGAAAGTGTGATCAGAAAGGGCAGAGGGTAGAGCAGGACTGACTCAGATGGAAATATTGCCATTGTGAGTAAGGAAGAGTGGTAGGGAAGGGGTCAGCCATCATGTGTCCATAGCGGGGTCAGCTATGGCCACGTGACAGAGTGGGAAGGCAAGAGGTATCATAAGCTGAGAGGCCTCCATGTGAGTCCTCTCTCTGCTTTTGTCCTTCTCTGCGACCACGAACAGGGTTGTTTTGTTTGTTTTAGCCTTTAATGTTTTTTTTAGCCATTAGCCTCTACCTCTCATTTATAAAAAAAAATGGGGCTGGGAATATGTACCTTACAGGATACCTGTGACTGTTATGCAAAAAGGCTATAAGAAAAGGTTCTTAGAAAAGTGTCATGTATTGCAATGACTTAAGGAGTATTCGTTTTTATTATTATTGTTATTCACTAGTATTATTGTAACTTAGTTATTCTAAAAAGCCATCTATATTGCTACTAAGTCTATGTTAGTTTTTCTTTTTTAGCTGACTCAAAAAAAGAATGTTATCTAGAAGCATTTTGTGGTGGAAAGATTCTTGTCTGAGTGTTGAGAAGCCTGGGGCTTGTTCTGCCCCCACTGGCAGGATAGACTTCAAACAGCCGCTTCCCCTCTCTGGGCTTCTGTTTCCAAACAGGCAAAATCTGAGTTGGGCTGGACAATCTCCAAGGTCATTTACGACGTTGGAAATTTGTGATGATCTTGTGAGATTGCACATGCGTCCATTGGATATCCCCACAGGGGTGGATTACCAAGGGGCCTATTATCTTTAGCGGTTCTCAGTTGAGAGTGGTTTCAACTGTCCCACCTAGGGACATTTGTCTATGTCTGGAGACATTTTGATTGCCACACCTGGGGCTTGCTGCTGGCATCTGGTGACTAGAGGTCAGAGATATTGCTAAGCAACTAACAATGTATAGGATAGCCCTGTGAAACCAAGTGTCAATAAATAGTACGGAGGTTGGAAGGCTGCTTGGTGCTTACCCTGTGTTTTCTGCCATGGAGAGCCAAGCCACGGTTGCACATGCATAGATGCCCCCATCCAGGGTTATTTTACTACGCATCCCAGGCATTGAATGAAGGGCCTAAATTTTATGCCCTTCACCTTTATCATTCAGGAGACTTTTCTTCTGTATCTCTCCTATCTCTCCATGAAAAGCTGTTGGGAACAAAGACAAAGCATCATACAACAGAAGAAACGGAATTGGGGTCACCTACGGGAGGAGGACATGGAGTACCTTCTGTGTACAAGGACCATAAGGGCACGGGAATGGGTCACCTTCTAGCTCAGTAAAGGACTGATGGGCAATGAGAAGTTAGATTCACATGGAAATTTCTCTGTGTCCTTAGTTCATGCTCTTGGAGTAATGGTGGCGTGCCAGGTGGCGCGCTGTCGCTGGGGTAGACCAAAGAGCAAAACCGAGCAAGCGTCTGCCTTTGACCCTGAAATTTCCTGCAGCTTCCACCATTTCATCTCGCAGCAAGTCCTACTAACCCTCTCTGACTCAGCTCGAAGAAGCTTCCTTTCCTGACTCTCCCTGGGTGAGCCAGGTACCCCCTGACTCTTCCCACCGAGCCCTGCACGCTCTTTCTTGGTCATCTGTCGACCTGTCTGCCTGTCTGCCTTCCTGCAGAGATCAGGCCTCATTCTCCTCGGTGTCCCGAGCATCTGGACCCCAGCCTGAGGCTGAGCAGGTGCTCACAAACCACTTGCTGAATGAATGAGCGAGAGAGGGAGCAGATGAATTAATGAATGGATGAGGCAAGGAGCCAAAGGCCAGTCTGTGTGCAGTTTTTAACACTTTTCCCTTTCACCTTTTTATAAACTGGTCTGCTCTGTGCATCTCAAATCTGATAGAGAGAAGGGAGAGGGGAGGAAGACAGCTTTGCAGCTGAGAGCTCACAGGAGTGCATAGAGGTGACTGTCACTTGAAGGAAGGGAGGTGCATGGGAACTGAGGGCAATTTTGACACGAGCAAGAACTGTGAGTAAGCTGGTGTTAGGGGGTCAGAAAAGTGAAGGTAATCAAGAGAAATAATGGGACCGGTAACTGCTCTATTACAGGGAAATATTAATGATCTCTATAAAGATGGTATATGGCTCAAAAGGTATTATTTTTAGTAGATGTCTTTAAGTTGTATGAATTAATAAGGAGCACTTTGGGTAGTTGGAACTCATTAACTTTTCAGATCTAACTTATTTACACTGAATGTAAACCTGTCTCAGTCTGGTGGCATCAGCCCTTACCAAGGGTCTTCCCAATGTAAACCGTGCTTTCTGGTGGAGAGGATATTTTTGTCTCACAGCGTCGGGATGGGGACTGGGGACCGAGTTTTCGGATGCACTGGATACCACTTCATAGGTGACTTCATCTTTTGTTACCCGGCACCTTCGCGGAAACCAAAACGCTCCCAGACACTGAGAAGGCGTGCCCAACCAATCACGTGGTGGCTGTGGTTGTTCAGCGCTACTGTGTAGCAGCGGTTAATTCAGTTCTTTTTAGAATCGCTTAAGTTGTTCAATGGATTGTTGTTTTGGTCAGTAGATTATTAGTGTTAATTTACAGCACGGTCCCTCCGTTCCACTTCTCCAGCAAAGGCGCTCTGTCTGCATGGTGGGTGGCCGACTGTTTGAATAGAGATCCTCTCTGATATTGGCTTCCTCCTGTGAACCCCTGTCCAGACCCACAGGCCTCCTTTATGCAGAGCCCCGCAGCTGTGCTTCCTCAGCAGCTGTGTAAGACATGCTGGACGTTTGTCCCAGGTCTTCAGCTGAATGGCCTTGCTCACCGAGGTGTGTTCTTTCTGGCCGTGATATGAAAGCGCTGGCTTTTGTATTACTTTTCTGCGGTCTAACAAACGTTTTGGAGTCCTGGCTGTAGAATAACAATAAGGGCAAAGTGACTCTACTGATGTAGATCTCAGACTCGACTTCCCTCTCCCCACCCACCTCTAATAACTGCTGTGTCGCGGGCTTCCCAGAGGCACATGGAGAAGGGGAAATCGAGTCTATTGGGGGTTTTCATTAGGATGTACCCTGTGACCCTTCCTCCAAGGTAGGCATTATCTTACGGGGTCGAGTCACTTTGCTCAATATCCCGTCGTGAGGGCAGAGAGGCCCCCCACATTGAACCCAGGACTCACCTGGCTGCACACGTTACGCTGTTTTTCAGTGAATTCTACTCGGAAGCAAAACTGATAATGAATAAGGAGTTAGCATTTACTTAGTTCTATGTTTTGGGCCCGGCTCCAAGTACTTGACATGAATCATCTCACTTTATCCTCACACAATCATGAGAGGTAAGTATTAGCATTATCTTCGTTTTTATGGGTGAAAAAGTAAGGTCAAGGGAAAAAGAGGCTCAGGTCATGCAGCTGGGACCAGGCAGTCTGGTTCGGGAGCTCATGCTCCGCTGCACAGGAGGGAGAGACGTGCACATGCGCAGTGGTCTGAGGGCAGAGGGGCAGTGCCCTGTTTCTTGGGTTCAAAGTTTTCCCTTCTCTGTAAAAGGAGAAAGCTTCATTAGGGTCTTTAAAAAGTCCTTCCCATCTCCAAAAGTCCTGGACTCTATAAGCAGGGGTGTGTGTGTATGTGTGTGTGTGTGTGTGTGAAAAATACAGCTCTCTTTACATGTCCCCACCATGTCACTGACGTGCTAGAAAACGGCCATTGCACGAATGACTTCATCTCTACGCAGACCCTCTTTACGCAATTTTGGGGAAGGAAGTCAGGATGGAGTCCCAGCTGAGCCATTTAAAGCACATTATGAGCTTCTTACTCGGGTTAGTTCTGGCGTGCTGGTTTCCTCCGTAAGCTTATACGACGGCATTGCAGGCCGATCGTGTTCTCAGGCTGTGCTGCTTCTCCCACAGCTTAACCATACGCCCCCAGCTCCTTAAAGAAACGGCAGATGACGGCCTGCTGTGCAAAGTGGACACTCCGTGGTGCAGAGTGGAGGACGGGCGATTGTTTGGTGGAAACATGTGTCTAAAGATTTGCCAATTTTCCCCACGGAGTCTTTGAACGGGTTGTTGGTAGTGGCTCATTTGTTAGTCTACAGAATAAAAAAAAAAGGAAAAAATGTTTTGTGAAACTCTTAGCTTCTCATACTTGCCTTAATATTTTTTTTAAAAAGAGGTTTTTGCCTTTCACTTACACTCGATGGGAGAAAGGGATCTAAAGGATGGTCATGCATACTCCTTATTCTACAGATGATGAAGCTGAGACCAGAGATGTGACTTGGCCAAGCTCAGGAAGCTCTGGGTAACGGATAATGTATACAGGGAATTTCTGTGTGCAAATGTTTCCTGAAAGAGAACATTCATGGCAGGGATGAGAAAGTTATGGGTCCACAGCTCATGCAAATGAGTGACACAGTCAGGTCACAGTCAGGCAGTTGGGACTGGTAGGGAGTGTGGCTAACTGGACACCATATACCACACTCTAAAGAAGAGTGGTGCTTAGCATCAGCCAATTGTTACCACAGGGTCGTGCTGGCCCAGTACTTAGAGCTTTAAACTCTTCAAGAGAAGTGCATTTTCTGGGCTTTATTTAAAATATTTCAATTTTATATTATGAACTCATTCAAATTTTTAAGGTAGTGCAGACCAAACACAACATGATGTTTGGTTAGATATAAAGCCTGGGTCGCACATTTGCAAACACAGATTTATACCTCTCATCAGACTCCTGAAAGACACGCTGATCAGACACCACGGGGAAACACCCTCTTCCCTAATAGTTACAGCACTCTGCACCGGTTTTCCCCTACTTCTTTTCCCCTTGAATTATTGCTGATTTTTTTTTTTTTTTTTTTTTTTTTTTACAGAGACAGACAGAGAGCCAGAGAGAGGGATAGATAGGAACAGACAGACAGGAACAGAGAGAGGTGAGAAGCATTAATCATTAGTTTTTCGTTGCCGTTGCAACACCTTAGTTGTTCATTGATTGCTTTCTCACATGTGCCTTGACCACGGGCCTTCAGCAGACCGAGTACCACCTTGCTGGAGCCAGCGACCTTGGGTCCAAGCTGACGAGCTCGGGGTCTCGAACCTGGGTCTTCCGCATCCCAGACCGACGCTCTGTCCACTGCGCTACCGCCTGGTCAGGCTGATTTTTTTTTTTTAAATCACCTGAAGCTGGAGTTATGTTTAAGTCAGTTCAAGGCAGTTCCTCCTTTACTGAGCACCTGCTATATTTAAGACAATGTCTCTTGTCCACCTCCCTCCATGGCACGTGAGACCGTGCAGACCCCCGTACCACTTGGATTAATATTCACATCTTCTTTCCTGGTGACTAACATCCACTTGTGAAGGGGTGAAGCATTGGGCAGAAGTGATCAGCAGCTCTAAATAAGGATTAGAGACATGCCAAACTCAGTTAAATAACAAATTAGAAGAGGTTCTGGGCAGAGGGAACAGATCCGTGAGTCTTAGAGAGGGAGGAGAGGGTGTTCCTTCCAGAAAGATGGGAGAAATGAATGTGTGTGGAGAGAAACTGGAGATTTTATCACGGTAGATAAATCTCTGCTACACTTTCCAAATCCAGGGCCTTAGCTACGACATAAAGATGATGGTGTGTAGTCAAGTGTATTGAAACTCCCACAGATGTTTATTTGAAGTTGAGCGTTTATAAAATACATTGCTGCATTTCTCTATTTCTCTTTCCCTCATGTTCTTTTTCTCTCTGTTAATTTATCCCTTTTGGCACCTGAAGAATTCTCCTTTTCGGAAAAGGCAGTGCATAACTCATTGCTCTGAGGGGAGGAGGAACCATCTTTAAGAGTGTCCAGGAATAATCCATTTTAAGGGACTGGAGATCATTTTCGGCTTTAGGAACAGAAATCTTGAGTTTGGGGACAGGGTCATTTCATATCCCAACTTAGCAATAGCATCAGCCCTCCGCTCTACTTGTCAGAAGGAGTTTATTTATCAGTCTTAAACGTACTAAGTAACTTGTCATTACTTCTGGAACAGTGGGAGATAATTAAATCCTACCTGCTTTAAGGAATCAAGCCAGGGTCAGCACTACTTTGCATACAGCATGCACAGATTAGGTGCAAGTAGCCTATTTGAACTGTCACTTGATATTATATTAGCTGTTAGATAAATGGTGCAGAGCTGTGGGGCGCAGCGGACAACTGGCACTTCCCTGCACCCCTGCCTCCCGCGATAAACATGGTCTGGATGGCCCCCTCTTATTTCAGGATGACGTGATACACTTAGACAACGGGAGAGCTTGACCACCGGCTGGTCTGCTTAAACTGCCGTTAAGTACTATAATGCTTGCTGCTTTTTTATTGCCAGGGAACCTTTGAAGTTCGTCTCTGAGAGAGGGACCTGGACAAGAGAAAGTGGATCGACATTGCTGCCCATCAGAACTTGGGACTGTCACACTGGACAGCGATGTGACAAGGCTGTTGAAAAAAAGGCAAAAATTAAAAGTTTGGTTAAATCGGAAGATGCAGGTGGCCAGTGAGGGTGAAAGCAGGAGCTGTTTCTTGTGAACTAAGCTGGGGATGCCCTGGCCGCTGAGGCCGTGGGAAGAACATAATCTATGCACTTAGGCACATATGGGTTCAAAATCTGGCTCCATTGGTCACCCATCATGGGATTTAACTTCTCAGCCTCAGTTTCTTTGTCTGTAAAGTGGGTTCATTCAAGGTGCCTGGGACCGAACTTAGCACATGGAGCATGCTTTGGATATGCTGGTCCTGGCAGGGTCAGAAGGCTGACCCCGAACTTAGTAAGGTGTCCATTAGTGCATCACGTATGAATACTGCTCCAAAATGCAGAAAGGACATTTGTCACTTCTTGCTTCAGTCTGCTTGTTAGGTACGCTGGCTGTGGCCCCCCAGGTGTTGATTATACCCAGAAGGAAGGCAGAAATAAGTAAATTATATTTCTGTTTGCAATATGGACATCACAGGGTAGCATTTTAGCTATAAACCACCAGCGAAATTGGCTGCCCTTTGGAATGCACTAAGGGAAGCTTCGATTCTACTTGCTTTGAAGGTTAGGATGCCTCCTTTTCACTTTTCTTATGTGACTTAGCATTTCTACCTTGTAATGCGGTGTTCAGAGGTTTTAATCTTCTCAGTCCAAATCCCTGTGTGACCCAGCTTTGAGTCTGTGGAGCCTCCAGTACTGTCCCTGGCTGTAGTGGGGGCTCAGCACATCTTTGTTGACTGAATAGTTTGCTAAAAAGTGGGAGGGTGATTTTACTGTTCTATCTTAGTTTCTTTTGGCCAATGCTTATATCATCTCTACTTTAAGAGTCTAAGGAAAGTAAGACTGACGTCACCAGCCCTGCGAGCTTTTATTTCCTGGGATATCAAACCTCATATCCCTGCAATAACATGGCCAGAAGAGTCTGGAATCCAGAGACAGAAGGAGTTAGACATGCACTGGACATTAGACCAGGAAGCCCCATGAATAGCTCCAAAGGGTACTGGTCTCCCCGTCCTTTCCACTTACTGGTGAAGGTCACAATGGGTTCTATCTCTTCTTTTCTAAACCTGTTTCTTCTTTGTTAACTTAGACTTCAGAAGCTACCAAATAAAGGGACACTTGACCGAAGCCACAGCAGAATGAAGTAATCATCTGGGTTGTGACCACCACTAACCCCCAGGGCCCCAGGGGTTTGGGCTACTGTCTAGTCTGGGGCATCTGGGAGAGGCAACTTGGAATGAGATGTCCCAATTCCTACGTAGGGAGGTTTCCTGTGCTTGTCTCTCGCCCCACCCCCTACAGGCTGGTCAGTCACTCAGCTTCTTCACAGTAACAACAAATGCCAGGTTCATTACAGAGTGACTACCACACACTGACTACTTTCCTAGGTGTTTGTGGCATATCAGTGAGCAGACAGGTAGAAAATCTCAGCCCGGTGGCACTTACATCCCCATGGGTAGAAGAAGGGGTCCAGCAAGGTAAGGACAATGAGTAAATGGCAGCTATGTTGGGAAAAAAGCAGGGTAACAGGGAGACAAATACAGAGAGACAGATTGGAAATAGGGGGGCATGGGGAGATTTACATACAGAGTGCAAGGCAGACAACCAGAGACAGGACAGAAAGAGGAAAGAGAAAAATGAAAGGAATAGCTCTCACCAACCCTCCTGATACTTTATCTTCTAACTCTGTCCCCACATCCTGCTCTCTCTGTTGAGTATCTTCTCACATCACTTCTGTCCCCTTCTCTGTCCTATTCACAGCTCTTATGTCACCAACACAGTCCTTCCTGCAGCCTCTATCTAGTCTTGCCCTGTATCCCCCGGGGCTATGCTTAGCCATCACATGGCCACTGCCCACCTCTCCCATCTCAACTATGGCCATCACTCTGCCCTGACCACATTGCACTATGTGACCTTTCTTAGAGACTGAGAGCTCTTGCATCTACCCTGACAAGGCTTCTCTGAGAACCCCCACTCCCATCTGGGATGGGGCACCACTTTCCTGTTGTTTTAATTCTCAGTGAACTGGGGGAGTCAATGTCCCTGCTGATACCAGTGAACTCACAGGGCGCTTACCAAGGGCCAGGCACTGTGCTAGGAATGATCATGGGCTAGCTGGTTTGGTCCTCCTACCAGCTCTTTTGACCTTTAGTTTAGAGAGAATGATGCTGGGGCACTGAGAAGTTTAGAAACTTGCCCAAGGCAATCCAGCTTGTAAAGAGCAGAGCAGCCTACACTTCTCACATAAACAAACACAGACACTCTGCTCATATTCCTAGCACTAGTGCAGGGGTTCCAAACTACGGCCCCCTAAGGCCATTTATCCGCTCCGCCACACTTTTGGAAGGGGCACCTCTTTCATTGGTGGTCAGTGAGAGGAGCACAGGATGCATCTGCACCCATAGTTCCCATTAAAATACTGGTTAGTTTGTTGATTTAAATCTACTTGTTCTTTATTTTAAATATTGTATTTGTTCTCATTTTTTTTTTTTACTTTAAAATAAGAAATGTGCAGTGTGCATAGGTATTTATTCATAGTTTTTTTTATAGTCCGGCCCTACAATGGTCTGAGGGACAGTGAACTGGCCCCCTGTGTAAAAAGTTTGGGGACCCCTGCACTAGCGTACTCCTAACACCAGACTTATCACCATTTCTGTGATGTTTCCATGCCTGCCCTTCTCTCCCTCTCTCTCACACCATCCCCACCCCGGGTAATACACACTCCCAGTCAGTGAGCTACTTAAAGGCAGGGCAGATAACTCTGGTGCACGGATTAGCCCCTGGCACAGAAGAGGGGCTGACAAGTGACCTGTGTGCTTCTTGGCTGTGGTTTTGGGAGACCCGAGTGATGCCATCCATCATAAGCCTGTTTCAGTAATCATAGACTGGCAGCGGAGTGGGTTCCCGGGTGAGGACGCCTTTGGAAGTGCACTGGCTGGTCCATGCATCAACCCCAGGACATGGCTGCCTGGCCTGCCGACTGCCATAGCTCCTGTGCCTGAAAGGGAAGAGGAACAGATGAGGGGAACCCTGCTTACCTCCTGTGACCTGAGAAACCCGCCAACAAGCCAACACGTTCAGGTGCCCTTTCCCGGGCTCTGATGCCTAGAGGACCATGCTGGTCTTTGCCAAGAAGCCTGGGGAGGGGGTGTATGTGGATGCAGATCATTCTCATTTTCACAACATTGGAACCAAGAGACCCACCGCAGAAGGCAGGAGTGGCGACCAGGCCACACTGGCCCGAGAGAGGCACCCAGCCTGTTTCCACTCTTGTCAGTCCGCATTTTTGGTGGCGTTTTCCTAGGGATTATTGAAAGAATGGAGAGTTTCTGATGTGCGAGAACAGAGGGAGAACACAGAATAAAACTACACCCAAAGTGCCGACATGCCCCACGGGAGAAAATGCTTGTGCTTCTTGGGGACTTGAAAAAGAAGGGTGGGAGACATGGAGCTCCCAGGGGCAGCGGAAGAGGGCGGGGTCCTTCTCTGCCCCCTCCGGTTCCTGGCTCTGCCCTCAGTTCCCACCCCCACACATCCTGATCCTTCTGGAGGGACCATGAGAGCCCATGTCCCTACAAGCTCCCAAGTGACTCTTCCGTAGCCAATTGTGGTAACCCGGGGAAGGGTTGCCTTGTGGGGGTGGAGGGCACTGACCGCAGGAGCGAGACGGAAAGTAAATAAGGCGGCCCCGTATCGATATTATACTTATAAAACCTAAAGGCCCCTGCTGACGGTGGAAAACTAATGGGAGGCACAGTCGATATTAATTGCCCCTCCTAAAAGCAGTGGGGAGAAAGCTTCCAAAATGAAGGTCGATATAATCCCCTGCCATATATATATATATATATATATATATATATATATATATATATATATATATATATATATATATATATATATACACATATATATATTAGTTTTTAAGCCAACAGGGTTATTTAGAAAAGCGTTTACGTAGCCCTGCTAATGGAAAACCATGATAATGCTCTTGGAACAATAGGTTTTAGAAACATCAGCTCTTGGGTGATGACTGGCTTCCCTACAGTCTATGCTGCCATTTTTTCTTTGAAAGAGGAGCAGCCAGGACCCAGGGGGAGGAGTCTGGATACCTGATCTCCCCTGTAGAGCTGTATGCATGTATGTATTTATTTATTTTTGCATTTTTCATGAATTATTAAGTGCCAGTTCAGCAATGCAAGGGAGGAAAGAGCAGATGACGCCTCTCCAAGTTCGCTGATTAGCCAGTTGCTCAGTTCAGGCGGGAGTCCACGTGTCTCTGGTGTCTATAAACGTCGGTAGAAACGGAGCACGATCTTTACTGCATCTCAGGTGAATGATTTTTCAATTAGCCTGGAGTTCCTTTGCAGCATTCCCTTTGCAGTCCTCTGAGGTGATGTAGAGCAAAGGTGTAAGAGGTTTTGGACAATTTATGTGGTTTGGAGAGGCTGTTTGTTAAGACACAGTATCTACAACAACTTTTATGTTCAATTTGAGTCCCAGGTGTTTTGCTTACTTTACCAGCGCCGTTTTCTGAGATGGTATCACACATGTAAAGGCAGCGTGTAAATGCTGGTGGTGGTGTGGGTAAGGGGTTTCTGCAGGGGACTGGGTGAGTGGAAAACCCGTTCTCTAAATACAGAGCAACAGTGGACACTGGCTTAACTGGGGGACTAGCTGGTGAGTCTTAACAAAGTACTTTGAACCATGAACCTTGTTTGAGCTGAAAACTTCACCTGAGGGTGGTGGGATAGTGTGGGTGGGTCAGTGAATGGGTTCCAGATTCCACCAGACTTGGGAGATCTGGGAATACCACTTCCCAACACAAGTTGCAGGCATACCTCAGAGATAGTGTGGGTTTGGTTCCGGACCACCACAATAAAGTGAGTTGTAATCCTTTTGCTGATAGACTATCTTGCCTTCAATTTGGAAAGAAATGTGACATTTCATGAAGCACAATAAAGTGAAAAGCATTAAAATGAGGTATGCCTATACTCATCCTCCTTATAGCTCACGTTTCTAACTTGTAAAGCTGGGGTTGGCACCACGATTACATGAGATCGTGCATAAAAGGTGTTTAGTCAGAGCCTGGTATAGAGTAAGTCGTCAGAAATATTATTTCTATTATCATTGCTGCTGCTGTTAAGAATGGAGTCTAAGACAATAGGTAGGGCCATGTACAAAGGTTTAGTCAGAAAGATGTTCCTCACAGCATTGCTTATAACAGAGGAAAGAAATTGTGTAAGTATTATGACAAATAAATCCCAATGGCTATTGTATTATTTGGCTATTAAGAGCCATGCAGTTGCTATTTATTGATAGACCAGCATTCACAATATTTAAGTGAATCGTTAGGTTGCAAAGTAGTATCATCTGACTGTTCAAATAGTACAGGCATAAATATATGCTCACCCACCAAAGAAGTACAAATAGATGGATTACTTATGTTCTAGTAAGTTTTATGTATTTATTTTTTTGCTTATCTGAAAATTGTTACAAAATGTTTAGCTGCTGTTCTTGATTAAAATCTATTTTTTTTAATTGGAAAAAGGAAAACCTTTACAATGAGGCTCCCAGCTAGTGGATATCCACGGTGTCAACGTGGTTTTTATTAGAGATTTTGGGATGTGAATTTGGACGTGCTGGGGGTTGTGTCAGTCCATCAGAAAACATAACAAAGCAATGACAGATCAGGAATATTTGAAAGTGAGATCATGAGGAACGAGAAGTATGTAGTCGCTTGGCCCCATATATATATTTTTAATAGATGACTTCCTGACATTTGAAAAACGGAGACCTGTGCCTCCAACCTGAGGTTGATTGGCACTTATGAGCAGTAAGAAGCACTGTTTGTTCTCCAGCCTTCCTTCACTCTCACCCCCCCTCCCAACCCTCTGAAATAAATTGGATCAGCTATGGAACTTTCCAAAATGGCTATGTACAGAAAAGACTAGTTGTCGTTTTCAAAATATGACTTAATCTGGATAGAAATTTTAAAAAGTAACCTGTGACATTTTAAGCACTTTTACTGATTCTTGCAAAAGAAAAAGAGAGAAAGAAACCATACCTGTTTAGAGAGAGAGAAAAAAACAAAACGCAAAGAACCGAGAATAGTTTCACATCAAATCTTTATTGAAACAGTGGGGTCTAAATCTCCATAGATTTTGTAAAAATTGAAATAATGTTTGCCAGGAGCACAAGCTTGCTATAAATATCTATTTGTATTCATACCTCAGGAGTGGGCTGGGTCCCTTCATGTTTTTCATAAGTGGAAAATTATGTTCGCCAATGCAAGTTTATCATTTTAAGGATGCTACCACTTGACCCTTAGAGTTCTGGAATTTTCAGAACTTCAGCTAAATATATATGTTAGAGGCGGGGTGCACATCTTCACATATAAGATTGTAACCTAAATGCTCAAGAGCCCTTCTTTTTCCTCCACAGTGTTTAAGCATATTTATGAATATTTTATTCTTTTAGCTCCAAGTTTTTTCGCAAAGGAAAATTATATTTGCCTCAAAACGATTAAGCTCTCAAACAGGTCCCTAGCCCCTTTCTCTAATCTAAGTATTTACTTCTACGAATGCCGAGTTTTCTTCTGGGCCCACACATCTTGAACACAATTCAAAAGCAGGACATCATAAACTCTGCTGAATGCTATAAAATTATGATGTTATCAGCAGAAGGTTTGATAGACTATGCTGCTAGCACACAGTTCTAATTTTCTAAATGAAAATTTACAAATTTAGAGGAATTCTATTTACTTCCCTGGAATGCCCATTCCTGCTTTCATTTCTTCCACCCTTCCCCCCCCCCAGGCCCCTTCCCCACTCTGTCGTGCTTTCCGTCTCTCTCTTTCTCTGCTTCTCTGTCTCCTCTTTCCTTTGTTCTCTCTGGGGCACACCGTTTGTATATTTTATGTCCACACCTCTCTAATCCCTCTGCTGCCAAGGGCAGTTCTGCTTTCCCTATAAGATTTACAATCTGCACTTACTTTCCGTTAGTCGTCAAGAATGATACGAGTACCATGCTCTATTTTCACGTATGATATCACGAGTTGAAAACGCCTTCATGTCCTATGGTTGTAATTGGCCACCAGGTTTTTTCTTTGACCCCAATGCTGTTTTGTTTTGTTTTTTAAACTGGTTGCTATGAATTTAAGATTTTACATGAAATTTTGGATTTTCTTTACAAAAATATAAGAAGATTTAACCATCCTGGGTACCTTACCACATGGCAAGAGCGAGCTGAAATGGAGGTCTCCAATATATGGGTGCCCTCCCCCCACCGTCTGGGTCTTCGCTCTCTTGCATCAGCCCCTGCTTGCTATTGGGCATTTGACTTGGCCACCCCTCGGCTCCTTCCTGCTCCTACAGTTCCTTTCCCCCTACCCCAGAGAAGTGAGAACGACGGGAAGTCCGCCTACCACGGCTGGACCAATCAGAGGGGTACCTTTGGTTATCCCTCCAGTGACCTCTCAGCTAGTATATGGGGTTGGACCCAACACAGAGATTGTTGGTAAGAGAACGGCGATGAAACAATTTCTAATGTCATTTAAGTTCACTGTTACCTGAGTCAATCGGCCATTTAGATTCATTGGGATAATTCATCCTCTGGTATTTTTCAGATGTATTATTCATTTTTTTAAAAAACTTAAATATATTTTATCACCATTTGAACAGCAACAAAAGTTGAAAGCATTTAAACATTCTGTTAGTGCATGTCTAGCTTCCTGCCACGAATGCCTGTATTTTACTGGTTCTCCTGGGATGTGAAGGGGTCTTTCAAGGTGCTGTGTCTGAGTTTTGCTTTTCCTGCACAAATGTTTGATACCTTTTTTTTTGATGTTGCCTTTTCTGGCTGTGCTGACCTCCCTAAGTATGCCAAGAATACACCAGTGTCTGGTCGATGTTTAGCATTCAATAGATATTTGTTAAACGAATAAACGTTTTTATCTGTGTTTGTGAAAATGAGGCAGAGAGAGCGAGAGCAACTTGCCTTTGGTCATAGGTGAAGCCACTGAGAAAACCGGGGTTACATTTGGCTGTTCAAACATTTGTTCAAATGTTTCCTCCCAACTTATTTTTAGTAAATACTCAATTTTGACTTACACGAACCTTAGAAATGTTCATCTGGATTGGTGATTTTTGATTCTAATTCTTGCTGCCGGCAGAGCTGCACTAAAATAATGCCTTCCAATTTTCAGAACTCTTCCAGACTGTTTCCTAGCTTAAACAATTGGTGGAAATCTGATGTTTGGGGTTTATAATTTCCTGTTCATATCGCCAGCATGGCAGCTTGTGGTACCACTCTGTTGGCAAGGGTTTTTATCCATTCCAAGTACACGCAATCCCATATTTATACACGTGTATCAACCTGAAAATGTGCTGTTGGCCTTGTCTACAGAAGTCAGTCTCACCTCCTTTAGCAACTGGTGGCATTGAAGCCAGCTTGTTTATGCCCCGTTCATGTATGATGTCTTCTTGAAGTTTTTCCACCTTACCCAATGGACATTAGTGTGCTTTTGCTTTGTCTTCCTACTCTGGGAAAGGCTTTTTCTGCAGCCTCACAGAAGTCGCATGCCTTGCCTCTTATACCCGGCTTAATTCATGCGTCAGAAATGACAAGTGCTTTGGAGGCAGGTCCCTCTAGAGTCCCCCAAGTGCAGGCGCACGATCTCACACCACACTCACACCAACAGGCACACATATGCCACCATGGACTGAGAACAGCTTCAGTTGGCTGATGGTCTCAGCAGTTACACTGGAAACTTTACTTAGTGATGGAAGCCTGGTCTAGAATGAGCTTTCTCTTGCTTCTCCTTTCCTCGGGACTACACTGTTGCTGTGGAAATGGAGCTGAAGATGTCCCACTAAAATGGAGTGTAAAAATGACTCTTTTGCCCCCAAACCACCGAAATCTCAGCTTATAAATCATAATATGTACCAAACTAGAAAGAATATTCACGGGTATGCTAGAGACAGAGTATTTTGAAAGGTTTTCTTTACGAAAGGAGACTGATTCTTTCTCTACCTCTATCTCTCTATTTTTATCATCTATACTTTTATCTAAATCTCTGTCTGTCTGTGTATGCATATGTGATTACATATGGTTCAGCCCAGTAATTCTGACCACAGAATGGGTCCCTGCCTCCTTCCCCACCTTATTTCCCTTGCTTCATTCTCTGCTAGAGAAGTGACTAAGAGCTGGAAATGTCAGGTGAGAATTGCAACATTGTGGTAGGTAATATCTCACAGTGGTCCCCAAGATTTCTTCTTCTTAGTGTCTGTGCCCCATATAATCCATCCCTGTGAGTGTGGTTAAGATTTGTGCATATGAGGTGATGTTACATCTGTGATTAAGTTACATTATAAGGCAAGGGTGAAGGGATCTTATAAATGTAATTTAAGCCACAAATAAGATGGTTTTAAGTTAATCAAAAGAGAGATCATCTTGGGTGGGCCTGACCTAATCAGGCAAGAGCTTCAGAAAGAGGGGCTAGGTTCTTCTGGAAGAGATGAACACTCCCCTCGTGGTTGTGACAAAGAAGCCAGCCATATTGTGAGCTGCTTATGGAGAAAAATGGCCTCTCGGAACTGAGAATCTCAGTCTTAGAACCTCAAGGAACTGAATATTTCCAGTAATCTGATTGATTTTGGAAGAAGACTTCAAATTCCAGATGAGGACACAGCCTGTCCAACACCTTCATTTTAGCTTTTTAAGAACCTGAGAAGAGGACCCAGTTAACAAAAGCCCAATTTTTGACCCACAGAAACCATAAGATAATAAATGTGCGCTGTTTTAAACCACTGATGTTTGAGTAAATGGGTAAGCAACAATAGAAAATAAACATAACTCTGGTCAGAGAGCTCAGCTGTTTAGAGCATCATCCCAAAGTACAAAGGTTGCCAGTTCGATTCCCGGTCAGAGCTTATACAGGAACAGCTCGATGTTCCTGTGTCTCTTAACCTGAGTCTTTTTCTAAAAAAAAAAAAAAAAAGAAGAACATAAACATCAAAAGATCTGCACGTTCAGTAACGGGTCTGCTCACTGCTGCATCTGTGACCACCTGCCCCTTTGCTTCGCCACATCCACTCCCGGGGAAACCAAGGAAGGATCTAGGTGGGGGTCGGAGGTGCGACAGCCTCATGCCTGGTGCACCTTCAGCCGGTGCTCTTGCGTGAATGTCTGTGGACTCAGCTTCAGTCTTATTGGCGTTAGCCTGTCACTGCAACAGAAATAAAAACTAGAACTTCTCTCTTCGGGGGAAAAAGAAAAAGCATTTAGTTTGCTTTTGGTTTAAAAACATGAGACATTTGATGCTAGGAATGGTGTTTTGGACTGTTCTCTGCGGACACGTCATCCTACAGCGTCGCATGAGAAAAAGGCGTGTGGCTGCCATTGTAGGCTTCTTTTATTTCCCTCCTCTCTTTTAGAAGGTTCTTTCCTGTCTGGGCTCCTGGGCTCTTTCTTCCCTCTTTCCCTTTGTGTGGTGGCATTTGCCTTGAATATCGATGAGGAAAACTTGGTTCTTCCCCAAGAACTTACTTGGGGGTAATTAATTCTTGGCTCCATAGCAGAGCTTCACAACTGTGACTTTCTTAGGTACGAAGTGACTGAGTAAATGTCCAGGCATGGGACATGTGCAATTATTGCATTTCCTCTGCCAGAAATGAATTGTTCCTTGAACTTGCTACAGTGGAAATGGGAATAGTGATTGTGTGGGGGGGAGTGTAAGGGCAAATTCACAGGAGGGCAATGAGGGAATCCTTGAGAACCTGGATACTAGTCTCTTAGGTCATTGACTTTGCAATTTTATGCTCTGGAGCTCTGGCAGAGGACCATGTGAGGAGGCTGAACTATGCCTCAGGGAGATTATGGTCTATTTAGGGCAGCAAGCGTGCAAAAATGACCGTCGTGAACTTTTGGTAGACGGTGCAGCCACACGTACGGAGAGATGAAGGAGAGAGGACAGGGAGACTGCCTGTGTGTCTGAGCGAGGCTGGGACAAGGGAATCTGGCCAGAAGTAAAAGGGTATGTGGTGATGATGAATTCATTGACTCTTCAGCACACATTGAATTTGGATTTGAAACTAGGCATCATTTTAGAGACATTTTTCTGTGATCCAATGCATGGCAAAATAAAAATGAATTAACTAATACTCTGCTAATTTAGAATTTGTGAATTTGGACTGTGAATTCCACCAGGGCAGGAGTCATCTCCATCTTTGTTCTCTGTTCCATCCAAATGCTTAGCAGAGAGTTTTGCGGGGGGTGGGGTGGGGGTAGGGGTGGGAGTGGGGAGGGCGGCACTCACATGCAATTGGGACCCAAGTGAATGAACCTCACCACTGGGCCACCGTTCAAAGGGTTTTTCTAATAAGATTAATTGTGTGATTGCAACTGTAAAAACAAAAATGTGAGAAGAACAAACTGTTTACAAGGAAGTGATTGCTTAATCACAAAACATTGTTCCCCATTCATTAAAGCAGGGCTCCAAAGGAAGGCTGCAAATGAACTCCCCAATAGCCCAGTGGGGTTCACTGTATATTTGGTATGCACAACAAAGAAAGATAGTCTCTTATTCAGTAGTCTTCCTTTTTGTCTCACTGAATGAGTAAAGCTTTGGCAGATTGTCCTTTTTGGTATTTTACCAGGTTGAGGGACAATAATGGGCTTTGGAGGCTAAGCAGTCAGCCAGGACTGAGCTCGGA
This sequence comes from Rhynchonycteris naso, assembly GCA_037038555.1. NCBI lineage: Eukaryota > Metazoa > Chordata > Mammalia > Chiroptera > Emballonuridae > Rhynchonycteris > Rhynchonycteris naso. The sequence continues at coordinate 302,269,668 of CM072996.1, forward strand.
CAAGTGAACCAGATGTAGAAAGTGTTACAAAGCAGCACTTTGGAGCAGAGGAGCAGGTCAGTACTAGGTAGGCCGTGAAGAACGTGGGCAGAGGAGAGAGCCCAATCAAGATGGACTGGTACAGTCATGGATATTTCATAGTTAGAAGTCCAGGCCAGATGCTCTAGGTGGTGGGGCAGCTAAGAGCAAACTGCAGACAGGGTATGTCCAACCTGATGAATAGGGTAGGAGCATTCCAAGTTCAGGGCAGCCATTGAATGCTGAACTCTACTTTTTTTTTTAAACAGAAATGTTTTTATTTTTTATTTATTTTAGAGAGGAGAGAGAGAGGGAGAGAGAGAGAGAGAGAGAAAGGGGGGAGGAGCTGGAAGCATCAACTCCCATATGTGCCTTGACCAGACCGGTGCAGGGTTTTGGACTGGCGACCTCAGTGTTCCCAGGTAGACGCTTTATCCACTGCGCCACCACAGGTCAGGCTAAACTCTACTTTTTGACATCAGATTTTCCTCCTGTCACCATCCTCACCTAGAAATGACCAACCCGGTGAGGTCGACGGATCCACAACATACTTCTTGTCCTAAAAAGCTGACTTCTACGTACACAGGTAATTTTAGCTCTAACCACTCCGAACATACTTCACAAAAGTAGTTCCTGCTTTCTGAAATATACTGGGCACACGATGGCAACCCCACTTCATATAAAATCACCGGATCACTGTTTTCTCATGCTGTAAGTGCTCTGACGAGGGGGCTGAGGTTATGAGGGATATGATAGAAACCCAGATTTCTATTTTAGGGAGCACGAGGTTATGGGCACCAAAGGCCTTTTGCTGGATTAAGCATCAGATACCTCGTTAACTTAAAAGGAGAATTTGAATGTAAGTTATAACACTTGTGGTTACTTATAATTGCAGTTCAGATCGGAAGTGGCCAGTTTTCCCATACCTTCCCAAATCAGTATCCTCCAGAACAAATGACATTGCATCTTGTTCCGATTGTCCTCGAAGAAGCAACACTTTCACGAATAGTATGAATTGCCAAGGATTCCACGAGAAACAGCTGCCATCACCTTGTAGTGGTTCATCCTCTTTCCATCATTTCCTGTAGGCTCTGAGCTCACCGAATTCAGGACTTGAGTGTGGAAGAGCTAGAGTTGTCACACTTGGCTGTAGTGACTGTGAGTCAGAAATGGTCAGTGAGAAGGAAAATCCAGGACCTTATGGACACCAGGGAGCAATGTCCAGGCAGCCATCAGATGGTCCCCAGTGACTCTCCCCAGAACCCAAAGACTAGAAAGCCGAGGGGCTTTGACTCATTTCCTCTGAAGCTCCAACTTACCTTGTTTATTTTACAAGCACAGGCATGAAATGCTCTATAAACTCCTGAATGAGAACCCCAGTCTGTATTTGCGTGTGTGAGTAGTGTGTGTGTGTATGTGTGTGCGCACGTAAGTCCATGAGTGTATAATGGTGCTCTCTTGTTTCCATCAAGACTGAAATAAAGAGCAAGTGCACTGATGGCTGATGGATGATCAAGTCCCTACTTGATACATCTGTCCAATAGCTTCAGAGAGAAGCAAGAGGAAACTTTGACCTTTTCTAAAAGAGAAGACCCTGCTTTAAAGTCTATTATTCAGTTGACTTATTTCACAGTCACAGGAGAAGAGAGGGGTGGCTGTCTGGAGTTTTACATGTCACAAACAAGATGATAGTGGTTGCTTCTGTTTCATCTTGAAACAGCGAGGTCTTGCTTCTGCAACCGGTTCTTCAGATATCCCCGGCCATTCCCCACAGAAAGCCACGCCCCCTCATTATCATAGCTGAACAGATGGTCGGAGCCGTTCTCTGAATTTCTGTATGATGCCAAGTGAAAATTAATACTCATGGGGGCTTTCTGCTATTCTACAACCAAGATCTTAGTTTTGATATTTGGAGACCCTATCCCAACCTGGAATGTGTCAGTGGTGACAGTTTTCAGTATTTCTGTGTCTTTTAGGCAAATAGTACAGGGAGACAGGCTGCTCTGAGGATACCCTATGGACAGTTTTAAATTCCTTAATTTCTTGATATTTTAGGGACATATTTATTGAAATTTATTATGCAGTTATCAGGAAAGATATTTAATAAGCTCAGTGATTTATAGAAACAGGTCATAAGTAAATATTTAATAAGTGAATGAATGAATGATTGTGTATCAGTACTTCTAGACACATTAAAAATTTCTTGAGTGTGTGTGTGTGTGTGTGTGTGTGTGTATGTGTGTGTGTGTTTTATCAGTCTTCTCCAGTGGAATATAAGTTCTGTGAGGACAGGAAACTTGTTTTAGCCAATGCAATATTTTCCAAACAGGGATATGGTATGGTAGGCATTTAACAAATACTTGTTAAATAAATGGGTTCCCATTCACAGTGAATGTGAAATCCCACTTTCCAGTATATTTCTGAATTGCTTCCTCCTTGAAATACCTCAGCCTGCACACAGCTGCCTTCAAAGTTAATATTTATTGAATGGTCTGCTGTGTTCCAGGTACTGGGATGGAAGTTTGTTGACACGTGAATGAGCCATTCATTTACAATCTCACGAGGTACGCATTGCGATTGTATGCAGTTTGTTCATGGGGACACTAATGTTTACAGAGGTAAAAGACTTGCCCAAGAACCACAGGTTGAATAAGGTGAGTGGCCAGGTTTTGACACCAGGTCTGACTAATCCCTTGAACCGTTAAAGCCTTCCCATGTCTTTCTTTGACTTGTTTATTTACCCAACCAATCAACTACTCTACTCTCCCGGAAGGCTTCCGATGGGTCAAGCATCACGTTGGGTGCTTGGCGGCACAATGCTTACCTTTTCTCCGTATTAGAAGGAGAAGAGTCAGGACCGGGGAAGGAGGTGTACGTGGGTCTGTATGCAGTAGTAGGATAAGCTGACAAGTTTCAGCCAGTTTGGTTCAGGCATGTTCCCAGTGGAGGGAGGGGTAATGAACAGTGAAATGGCCCACAGCCAGATCAGAGTGACAGTCTGTTTGCAGGAGGCTGCGGTTGTGTCCTGAAACGGCCTTGTCAGTTTCCTTCTAGTCAAGTGAAAGCCACAGCTGTCCCTTAAAATATTGACGCAGTCTGTGTTTCACCCACTTCACTTCTCCCTAAAGTGGAAGTTTACAGAGAGTTGTCTGTAGTTACCAGAAGAAGAAGGAAGCTAGTTAATATATCGTCAGCCCTGAAATGTGCAGTTCCAACCCCTTGTCATCCTAATGGGCTGATTGACTCTTCAGAACAGCTTCTTGGTTTTCATGTAGGGCTGTATTATTTTCACATCACTCACAATGCTCTATGGTCCCCACACCATCTCCAGAAGACACCTCTAGCAGGAGCGGGAGCAGGCGCTGTTCTCAAAACGAAGGCTGTACGAGAGCTGGACCACCGTCCTTGCTTGCTTCTTTATTTGCAGGGTCACTTGCAGAATGTTTATATTTGCTTGCTAATGCAAGGCTGTGTGGGAGAGGTCCCATGCTTTACAGTCAAGCTCACAATGAATTATGTCCAAATCTTGTAAAAGAGCAAATAATCACCAGAAATGTTTTGCCTTTCATTTTTTTCCTTCGCTTTTTTTTTTTTTTAATAGGCTGCGGGACACATTGCAGCAAATATTTCACATGGGACTTTGTGCCACCATAATAATTAATGCCAGAAAGTTATGTGAAGGTCTTCCTGTATTAAGTAAACTAACTCTTGCTGAGAATGAGAGATGAATGGTGGGAGAGTTGAGAAGAAAGTTGCTATAAAAATGATCTAAGATTCAAGAGACATAAACTGTGAGAAAAGAACCCACATCCATATTTTTAGCTTTACCCAGAAAGGTTACTATTTTTCTAAGACATTAATAGAGTAATAACATCTTTAGTTAGCAAATAATTGCACAACTGGGTGATCAGATGCTTATAGATGTTGCAAGGGAAAAAGGAATTAGCAGAGAATGGTGCTTTGTCCAGCTTTTGTTTGCTGCCCTTCAAAGGATTACATTCTATCAATCAAAGACTGTTTTTATATAAAAAGCAATTAGGAGTTAGATCTTCAGCACTTCTGAGGGGCAACCAAACTTGAATGCAGCTAGAGATAGCAGTTACTCTATAGCTAATGTGATCACGGGGATGAATTATTGGTATTGGCATTGAGCTTTGTAAACTTTGCTTACCTAGGGATTTTAATAAACCATGGATTGAAAGTTTTACGTTTTCCCTTCCTAAGAACATATAGCATGTTTACACTGAGACTTTATTTGTTGTTCGTATGACTTCATCAAATCGCAATGTATAAGGTAGATATACAAGGACTGGAAATAGATCTATTCCAAACAGTGGAAGTAAGATGCTTGTAAGTCAATATCTGCCAAGAAGTTTAAAAAAAAGAAGGTCCTAAGGATCCTTTGTGTTCCCTTTAAAGAAAGAGCTCTTTTTCTTCAAGCTTCAAATAAACTTTTATCTTCCCCGAATTGATGTGAGACCTTCAGTGCATCTACTGAGGACCAAGCCAGAGGGACAGTAAGTTGACTCAGCACTGGAAAGTTCAGAGCAGGGTCCAGGCTGTTCACGTACCTCCCTGGCTCGGCAAGACCTGGCAGACCACGTGGCCCTCCTCTCCCCCTCTCTTCAGCGTTGCTCCGCCTCCTCCCTGCCGTGCTTTGCTCACGGTTCTCTCCTGTCTGCTGCAGGAACCTTTATTGAATATTCTGACCTCATTCTCCAGGTATTGCTCCCAGGATGTCACTGCAAGGTCTGTGTACAGAATAGGTGACGGGAAGGGCTGCACTGCAGAGCTGAGGTCTGCGTGGCTATGCGGGTGAAGAGAGCAGTCCTGAGTCTGAGTCCGTATTTCACCATCAATTCTTGTCTGGACGACCAGAACAGCCTCCTAACCCGCACGTCCAATGGACCCCACATGGCATCTAAAATGCTACTTTTGCTCTGGACATCTTGCCTCTTTCACCGCCCTCCCACCCCTTTGATGCCTTCAGATTCTCTTAAAGATAATGACAGAGCCCTGCCATAGTCTGACTCCTGACTTGCTTCACACCACATCTCTTGTTCTCTGGGCTGTTGCAACATGGCCTTCTCAAAGCTTTAGTTCTGTCTATCAAAGCACCTTTTGATATGGAATTCCCTCTGTGCAAAAGGCTCTGTCTTCAACCTTGACCTACACACTTCTCAAGCATGTATCTCTCAGCTTGTTTTTCACGTCTCAGAGTCTTCCCACCTACATCGTTACCCTGTGCTGTAGTCCTTCCGAGCAGCGTGCACTTCTCCTGTTAAGTACTTTAACTTACTTGTAGCTTTGCAGTGTGTGTGATATTTGATCAATATCTGTCCCTTCCTAATAGATGGTAAGCTTCATGAGGTCAGGGACCACTTCTGTTGAACTTGTGCTTTTGTCTTCAGTGCTTAGCATTGTGCCTGTTACAAAGTAGCATTTGATAAATCTTAATTAAAATAAGAAAATGATGAGAGAATGAGGGAAATTGAGGGAGAGTGCTAGTGATAGAGCATGAGCACAGATGTAAGAAGGGGGAGGGGGAGAGAGAGAGGAGAGGTAATTTACTCTTCTGTAGCCTGTGGAAGCCAGTGATCAAATGGCTCTCCATTGCCGTCTTGAATACTACATTTCACTGGGTCTAAGATGCCATAATTATATAATGCATAATTACTTTATATATCACAAAGAAAGAAAAATACACTGCCAATCAAACTATGACACACTATTGATTAGAAAATGCCTCCCAATTTTAGACATCAAAATTTCAGATGGAAAAATGTGAAAAGATGTAAATCTTAGAATTAATGCACATTAGAATTAAATTGCATTAAATCTAGGAAAAATGAGCTAAATCAGTAGTCCAATGGATTTGGGTTGAAGAATGATCACCATGAGAATTGGTGGTACTGTACACCGATTTTTGAATATCAGAACGCTACTGCAGCAGTGGTTTGTTTGTTTTTTTCCCCTTCTTACTGGTAATATGACATGGATTGGGGCACATCTAGTCACAAAGGAGTTCCTTGGTCATCTGGGGAGAAGTAGCCATCTAGTTTCAGGTGGTTGGAATTATGAGGGTCAGTCTATAATGTGGCATGAGGAGGAAATCATGACTATCAATGGTAAATACTCACCAATGGACTAGCAATTTCAGACAGTATAGAAATTAGCCCAAAGAGGTGCCCAAGCACCCCTTTGGCTTCAGCTCCTCAAGACTAGCATAGTTATAGTTATGCATCTTTCTGGAATTCGCACCAGGTTATTTGGAAGAGGAGTGACAGATTAACAGAGATTTAAGCCAAAGTTTAGGGATAAACCTGTAGGATGCAAAGCCATCACTCTTACCCTCCAGCTGCAGAAGGAACACTGACTGTGCAGTAGTCAAGAATCTTGGTTCTGATCCTAGATCCATCACTAGCTGAGTATTCTTGGAAGATTGTCACTCCTATGTGCCTTAGTGGGATTACATATCCTGAAATTATGTTCAATTCCCCACTCTTAATATGAGCCCCTCTTCCTATATGTTAATGAAATTATAAAATTTCTAGGATTAGTGTAGGTATGTCTTTTCTTCTCTACACTCCTCTGTTGACTTCTATCCATCTTTCGGATTAACCAATCAACATGTTTCAATACTAGTTGCTATGCAGTAGTGATGACTCCTGCCCTTCTTTTCTGTTGCATATTTTCTTCACTCCTGGTATTTGTTCTTTAAATAGATCTAGTCTCATACCTTTCCCACCAGCTTAGGTATAGTGCCTCAAATCCAGAAACTTCCAGTTGAGTCTAGAAATGATAATGTAATATCATGGCCACTTAACATTGTTCTCAGACCCTGTGATCTTAGGGCCAAAGAAGTATAAAAAGGCTGGATCTGACAGGATCTTTAGAGATTGTCTTAGCCAATTAGCTCAGTTGATAAGTGAGAGAACTCTCAAGGGGATGGAGAGGTGATTTACCAAAGATTACTCAGCTGGGAGTGGTGGATTGAGGACATGATGGTTTAGGCTCCCATCTCAAGCTCTCTCCAGTGCAGCGAGCTGACTTCATTCCTAACAATACCTAGGACAATAAATTCCTGAATCCTATTTTAAGTTTCTGTTTACTTTGCCTTCTGAGTTTTGAAAACCTGTTTTGAAAAAGAATCATCTTTTTTTTTCGAAAGCTCTTCTTTTATTTCACATTTAAAAAATAAGAATATGAATTCCCTTGGAAGTTTAGTGCTTACAGTTTTCTTTAAGTCACCAGATTAAAGGCTCTTTGTTACTGCTTCTTAGAAATAAGTTAGAGACACAGAACATTTATTTAGTGTCTTACGGTAAGGATTTTCCTTCCTTGAAGATCTAGTCTCTGTTTGTAAGCAGACTGTCAGTATTTTCTGGCTGCTATAATAAAAATAGTGTAGACTGGGTGGCTTAAATAACAGACATTTATTTCTCACAGTTTTGGAGGCTGGTAGTCCAAGATCAAGGTGCTGGCATGTTCAGTGTCTGTTGAGGGCCCACCCCCTGGTTCAGAAGCCACACATTATGAAAAGTTTAAGGAGATGGCTGTCTCCTCCCTGTATCTTCACACAGTGGAAGGGAGAAGGGAGAAGGGAGCTCTCTGGGGTCTCTTTTATAAGGACACTAATCCCATTAATTAGAACTCTCTCCTTATGACCCAGTTAGTGTACAAAGCTCCACCTTCAAATACCCTCACAGTGGGGGTTAGCTTTTGATGTACGAATGTTGTGGTGGACACAGACATTCAGTCTGTAGCACAGATGGTGTCATGAACACCGTTGGAAAGCCCTCAAGAAAGATAACGGTGGGCAAACCCATGGGGTGAATATGTTCATGTACCTACCATGTGCCTCATTTTAACCCTCCCAACAATCAGCTGTCAGTATGACTTTTATTTTACAGATAAAGAAACTGAGGCACAGAGAGATGAAAAATAATGAACTAGCAAGTCGCCCAAATGGTGAGGGTTCAGACCAAAGATTCAAACCCAAATCTGTCTCTCTCTAAGAAGCCTGGTAGTTTGCTTTTTCAGAAACAAAAACTTAAAACTTTTCATAATGTGTGGCTTTTGAGCTGCTGATTTAATTATTTATTTAAGACAAGTAACACAGTAAGTGATTTCCTCAAAGAGATTTATAAATTGTCCCTTTCATTTTCTCTCTAATCTGATCATCCCTGGGAATTTATCAACAACAAGCAGGGCTTTAGAGGTGAATTCTTCCTGTGGTTCGTAGTGTCTTGTTGCTACCATCACTGAATGGGGATTGGCAGGATGAAATTAATTGGTTTGAGGTGAGTAGCAGTACAGGACTTCACTACTTCTGCATTGCAGGAAATCACCAGTTGTTTGAATCATCCCAACTGACCTAAACCTTTGATCCCCAAAGTCCTGGAGCGTTGCCTCTTCTCAATGCAGAGGACGCATTTCTGTCCCTCAGGTCACCCATGCCACTTCCCTTAGAAGAAGTATAGTTTGATGACTTCTGCCCTTCTCTTCTGGAGTGTAGAGAAGAAAAGACATACCTACACTAATCCTAGAAATTTTCTAATTTCATTAACATATAGGAAGAGGGGCTCATATTAAGAGTGGGGATTGAACATAATTTCAGGATATGTAATCCCACTAAGGCACATAGGAGTGACAATCTTCCAAGAATATTCAGCTAATGATAAATCTAAACAAAAGTATAGTTTCCACTTTTTTAATTGGAAAACCTGGGCGACTGAATTCTGAAGGGTCACAGCTTTGAGCACCGGAGACTTGCCTGTGTTAAAGTTTATGTTTTTCTTAATGTGTGCTAGCAACACAGATGGCTTGAATGCCAATGACGACTCAACCCAGGGATGCCCAACATCAGTTTCATCCTGACTCTGTTTCAGAGATCTGTCACACAGTGTTTCGGAACACGTCCAAACCATATGCTTTTGACTAGTGCCGAAGTTTAAGACATTCTCTGAAAAATATCACTGCATGGTTGTTTTTGAAGACTGTAATGCTGTTTATATAATGACAGCCATTTAGAGCTAGCCTGAACTATTTTTTTTAAAAGGACTTTCACGTATTTTATCTCAATCCTATAATCTGTTTTTCACACCACAGCTAAAGTCATCTTCAAAAAAAAGTATGAATCTGATGCTATCACATCCTTGTTTAAAATCCTCCATTCCCTTCCTGTTGCCATCAAAACAAATGCCAAATTCCTTTCCATGGTTTGAAAGATCCAACAGGAGCCGACTCCTGCCTAACTCTCTACTTGGTCTCCTGATACTCAGTTGTAGCCACTTGGGTTGTTTTTCTATTCTTGGGATTCATTGCTACTACAAGATCTTTGCACTTGCTCTCCTCTATATCTGCTATGATTTTTTTCAGATGTCTGGGTGGCTGAGTCCTTGCCACCTGAAGTAGGTGTCAACTGAATGAATCCTCATGGCCTGGGTAGTACTCACAGAGGTGTCTACTAGCATTAAATCTTCTCGAGCTGCACATTTTTCTGTTCCAATGCTATTTCTTCATCTCCTGGACATTTGTTTTAGGCCTTATGTATTGTTGAAAACATCTTTAATGAAGTTCCCAGAGGTTGAAAGAGCTCATCTTTGATTTTTTTGTGTGATATCCCCTTTCAGTGCTCTTCGCCTGGATGGTACGAAGATTTAAGGTTTGGGGCACGGGATGAAAGAGGTGGAGGGTTATGAAGTACAAATTGATAGTTGCAGAATTGTCATGGGGATGTAAAGTAGAGTTAATAATATCCAACTGAGTATGCCTTGTGTCAGAGAGGTATGAGATTTATCTGGATGATCACGTAATAAGTTATATAATGTCTAATCATGGGAATGAACAACTGAAACTAACATAATGTTGCATGTCAATTATAGTTGAAAGGTGAAAAAATTATCTATAAAAATAATAAAAAATAAAAAGAAATGTAAGCTTTGACAGCATAGCAGAGGGATTAGGAGACACATACTCCTGATTGATCCATGGGCTAACCAGCTGTGTGGGTGAAGTAACACATGCACCCCTCTGGGTTTTACAGCTTCCTATTCTGAAAGCCGAGGTGCTTAAATTTGACTTCATCTCATTGTTCGCATTCAGAACCAGTGTTCTCAATAGGACCACAATTCCTTGTATGATCAAAGAAAAAGGATCATATTAAATAAGTCCAACAAGACTGAAGAGAATGCAGCTTTTCAGTTCTAGCTGTTTTGTTTTGCGAAAAATTCAAGACCCCCTGAGGTGCACCCAGTCCCGTGTAATGTGGATCCACTCCCCCCACCCCACCCCCGAAATTGTATTCAGCATGTCTTACTGGACTAAATCATAACCAAAAGTGGGTCATTTGTGGGTTTGTGCGTCCTGCCAGGTGGCTGGGTCCAAACTGGGAGAGGGTTGCATGTAACGAAGGACAGGAGGAAGTACATTTTCTAGTCCTTTATCTTGAGATTTCTATGGAGAACTTACTAATGTGATATTACATCTAGCTCTTTTTGTCTGTGTTCTTGTGAAAAACAAATATAAGAAAATATAGTCAATATTGTCATGATTGTTAAAGAGGAAAAGAAAAGCAGCATTTATTTTGGGAGACATAATTAGTACTGGGGTTGTGCCAGGATCTTTTGCTTGATTTTTGTGGAACCCTCTCCACCATCTCGAAAGCAAATTACAAGGAGATCAGTGACTTCTGCTCTTTGGAAGTGACGAATCAGGTCACACTGAATTTCTAAAGCACAGAAGGATGTTTCAGGTTTTCAGACACTCCCAGAAATGTTTGTCTTCAAGTTCCCTTTTCCGTGTGTGGTTGTCATCACTTTGAGTGAAACAGGACAACTGAGCCACATTGACTGACCGATGGTCACGGCATTTGGCTGACTGTATGCCCTCCTTCGTTTCTTGGTGGGTTTTGTGATAGATAAATGAGTTGATGGATTATATCTCTTACCCCTTCATTAATAGATTCATGAAATCTCTGCAGATACTTGAAGGGTGTCTGTTTCGGTGCTACACTAATTAAAGGCTGGTCCCTGGCTGTAGGAGTATACGGTTCCTGAACAGCTTCTCCTGCGTTGTCACATGAAGTTAGCTCTCTGCAGACTGGCTGAGTTTACAGCCGTTAATGCTCTTGAAGGAGATTACCGTAATTACCAGTGATCAATGTTTAATGCCTCTCGCTCCAACCCCACCTTTGCCCCTTTACAAGACAGGATGCAGATGAAAATAAATAAATAAAGGCAGTGATAGCAGCTTTATAGTGAGCTTGATTTAGTTTACAAGAAAACTGATTCTGCTGCTCTGGCTTTTAAAATATACCTAGGCTCAACAAGGCATGGTTTCTGAGGATTCTCAGGGATGTCAGTTACTAGATTGTTACTACATTTTTACACAATGAATCAGGTTCCTTTTGAAGATGTACCACGTTCTCACTTAAAAATCATTACTGGGAGAGAAAAATCATTTGATTTCTCCCTCTCTGTTTCTTATAAGGGCGATCTGTACAGTTCGGTGAGAGACGTGGTGGTGGGTGTGAATGCTAGGGAAGGGCTCAAGGTTCTGCAAGAATTCAACATGAAAAATAAAGGCACACATTGGAGAGATGGACCACCTCCCGACTCCCACTAACTAAGAGTGCATAAGAACAAAGGAAATCATTAAAACGTGAAGGTATGCATTTATCTAGTCACATTTTTCGAATACCGTAAAGTAGTCCCTGAGCTCTATTAGTTCCTATGTATTTTTAACATGGTATATGGATTTTTCTTTTCTGTTGTTCAAATGTGAAAATGTTTTTTTTTTTTTAAAAAAACATGCTTTTATTGTCATTTTAAAAAAAAGTATTGAAGAGGACGAAAAGGAAAGTGTAATAAGAGCAGTATATTTTTATGTCTAACGTAACCTTACTATAGTATTCCTTAGATAAAACTGATTTGGGGAAAGAAAGGAAAAGATAAGTTGTTCCCTTATTCATCTTAGTCCAAAATCTGTTTTACTCACTGCTGGTGTTGGCATTGCACGATGATATGACATAGTACCAGCAGATCAGATTATCAGAAGAGAAGAGGAGTCCCAATTTATAGTTACTCACCAAAATTTTGCCCTTATCTCTACATCACAGAAAAATAAGTCGTTAAGTTTCAAATCCTGTGGTCTTTCTGATTTATCATCAAATTGTGGATGCACTTAGCTGCCTAGCATCAGGGAATCCAATAAGTCCTGTCACAGAAGAAGAAAAGAAAAAAATATCCCATTGGATAATGGGTTACATGCTCCCCCACAGTGATTTATTTCTGTCGCAAGACTTAATTTTATCACAAGGCAGATGCTCTGTCTGTATCAGTGTATTCATTTCTGCGTTTATCCGCTCCATTAAAATAAAGCACCTGCTGCATTTTGGGGGGCGATGTATTTGGCTCTATTATGTGCCCTGATGACCCAATTATGTGCTATTTAATCACATCTTTGATTTCGACTCCCCAGTGGTTTGAAAGTGTCTTAGCTCCTTTGTAAAGTGAATCTGATGTGAAGGGGTGTCACCCCAAATAGCACTGCATGGGGTGACCGTTCCAGCAACAGACAGATGGCGTTAGTGCCCAAACTCTCTGGAACCAAGTCTCTAAGATCCGTGTCAGAGGGGATAAGCAGAGCTTACTGGGGTTATCAGGCAATACCTGGGGTGAAGCAGTGACAGCCTCTGTTCTGAATTAGTTTTGTTGGCCTGAGTGTGGAAGACATTATTGCCTTTCACAAAACCTGCCAGGTAGAATATATATCTATATATATCTCTCTCTATCTAAATCTAGAAGGAAAAGAAGGTGAAAAAAAAGAATGAAGGAAGGAAGGAAGGAAGGAAGGAAGGAAGGAAGGAAGGAAGGAAGGAAAGAAAAGGAGGGAACTTAAAAAAAAAAGTCCTCTTTTTTTGGTCTGAGTCACCACACCTCACCACAGCACATTTTAATGACATGCTTGTGTCTCATCAACTCAACCCTCCCTCCAATCTGCCACTTAATATAAATTCTGCTCCTCTGAATAATCGCCCCTGTCCTGGGTCAGCTGAGGTCCACAGGTTGGAATCCTTCGCCAACTGTCATCCTTCCGGTGAGGCTGCCACATCTGCCAGCCACTGTGCTCCGTGTGGCAGTGCCGCCGTGGCGGCTGCCGTTCTCCCTGCTGCGCTGGAGGTCCCTGGGAGAGATCTTCAGAAAGCTCCACTCCTCAGGAAGCTCCGAAATCTGCAGTTCCCCTTTTGACATTCCGCCCAAAGGACTGTCCTGTTGTCAGCTGCCAATGACAAGTGACAAGACAAACTGTGACTTCTAGGAAGTTTCCAAAACCGCTTCTTTACTTTCTCATGGCTCATCTTCTTTCCATTCCTGCTTTTCCCTCTAATTTCCCTTAAAAAAAAAATCAGCTCAGACAAGCACTTTTATTTTATTTTATTTTGCATCAAAGGGGAGCACAGAGGTTAAGGTGGATTGTGATGCCGAGTTTCCCAGATTTGCATTTTAGTGGGATTGCTACAAGAAAGCTAATAGACAGGAAAGGAGACCAAGTTAATGACAATTCTCCAAACAGCTGTTGTACGATTCAGCTTCACTACTTCAGTTAATTAATCAGCACCTTGCTGGCAACTCTGGGGGAGAGACTCGTTAGATACTGGTAGCAAACAGACAATGCTTTCATATCAAATATGTTCAACAACATCTAATACAGCGATAACTTCCACAGAAGAGGGTAGGGAATACCGCAGCTTATAAAGGCACTCAGGAAGAGGCCCTGGGTATTCTTGTAGATACACACTTGCTGGAAGTGCCGCATATGTTGTTTCCTTTGTTGTCTGTAGCCAGCCCAAAGAAAACATGCGCAAGAGGCTCTCCAGGGGTCCCTGCTATTATAGATGACTCTTTTTTTTTTTATTGTAACAAATAAATACGTATTCGTAGGTTGATTGCAATGTTCAGGATACATAATGAATCAAGCCTCTTCATTTCTGATTTTAGTCACAGTCTCCCATTAGGAATTTTTAATCACTGAAATAGTCCTCAAACTTGACAACAACTAAGGGAGACCAAAACATTCAAATATAGGCCACTCACCACGCTACCACAGCAGTTAGCACGAGAGCTATTGACTCTGAGCATCTCCCGGACTTTTTATATTCTGAAGGGAAGCAACCTCTCGCTCTCCCTAGGAAGTCAATAAAGGCATGCATATTTTATGAACGATAATGCACAGAAATCTTAAACAGACAATATTATATCTATATCTGGCCAATGTACTCTGCGTTTTCTTGCTTTTCCAAAATTGTTGTCAGTCAGGTCGGTACTGAGTTTAGTGTAACAATTGTCTTACTCCACGTTTCCTATTAACAACACATGGCCTTCTCACTGATTAATTAAGAAGATACCTTTTGCAGACTTCTTACTTTACTTTTTCTTTGTTACTGTGTGTCTATCCCCTGCCATTATACAGAGATAATGTGGAAACATGGCGGCTAAAACAATGCTAACATATTTTTTAGTTAAATTTAAAATTATTGATTAACGAGAAAGATAATATTGATCACAATAAATGATATACATAATAAATACATAAAATGTCGGCATATACATAGGTATTTTATATAGGTGCATGATTTTTAGTTATTTTATAATTTTTCCAGTTTTAGGAATGGAATTATGAAGTAGAAATTATCTTATGTGTGTAAATGCTGTCATGTTTGGAAATTCCCTTTGAGCTCCCTTTGCTGATGTTCTCATAAGTGAAATATAGCCTTCGGTTTCCTGCTTACCTGCCAGGGGTCAGATGGAAAACTTCATACCAAGGACTTGAGGTTGTATTAACCAATTCATTTGGACGATTTATCCACTTGGCCCCTATGTACTGATGTAGACAATTATAGCTTCAGTTCTTTTATGAATCCTACATTATGGCAGAAGAATATCATCGAGTCTCTAATACTCCAGGGAACTATAAAGAGAAATGTCCCTTTTAAATTAGTTTTATGGCACTGAAGCTTTATGTATTTACTTGTTAGTTCAATATTAACTCAGAGTATGATTCTTGAACTGTCTCTATCGTCGACAACAACATTGCTTGTAGAAAGAGCTTTCTTGGCAGTTATTAATGGTGAGTCTGTTTAAAAAAGAACAGTTCTCACCTGCTGTAGTTGCTTTTGCCACAGAAAGGGCAGGATGCTTTCTTACACCTAGGTAATCTGATGTGCAAAAATTAGATTAAAAAAGGACTTTAGCCTAATCCAGCTTTTCAAGGTGTGGTTTACTTTGGGATTTTGTCTATAGGTAGACATTCTAACTTTGTTCATTTTCCAAATCACAAATTCCTGATTTGTCACCAATGTAGAATAGAAGATGAAATTTACTAGGGAAAGAGGTGATGGCACAGAGGTGGCTTGGCAATCTCTCACCTTTGATGGATGAGTCTTGGGCTATTTGAAAATTATACATTGTTTCATGGGCTCCTTACAAACTCATTCGTGCACTCAAAGCTTAACCACAGACAGCAAATACAGCATATGTACCACCATGATTTTTCTGACACCTGTAGCACACATCGCCAATCGAGCACTGAGCCATAAATAGCCTGAGAATCTTTGTGAACACCCAGTTTCAGAAAGTCCACTGCTACTCACTTATCGAAGCTGGCACATGAGATAAAATTTATTTTCTACCCTTGGTCTATACCAGGGGTTGGCAAACCATAGTTCTTGAACCAAATATGGATGGGAACCTGTTTTAGAAAATTGATTGATTATAAAACAATGATTTAGCCTTGGCTGATTGGCCTGGCGTGTGGATATCTTGGGTTTGATTCCCGGTCAGGGGTCAAGGCACACAGGAAAAGCACCCATCTGCTTCTCTACTCCTCTCCTTCTTGCTTCTCTCTCTTTCTTTCTCTTCCACTCCTACAGCCATGGCTCAATTGGAGCAAGTTGGCCCCAGATACTGACAATGGCTCCATGGTCTCACCTCAGGCACTAAGAATAGCTTGGTTGCTGGGCAACAGAAAAAGTCCCAGATGTGCAGAACATTGCCCCCTAGTGGGTTTGTCAGTATATCCTGGTCAGGGTTCATGTGGGAGTCTGTCTCTCTGCCTCCCTTCCTCTCAATGAATTAAAAAAAATTAAAACAATTTAGATTCACACTAATTTATATTAACTGCTAAGGTAGAATGTGACCAATTTCAAACATACTATTGTAAATGTGAAATTTTTTAGGCAGTGATCTCTCATGGAGAGAACTGGTAAATATTTTTAAATCTGGGATGATTTCATTTTTTCTCTGTTGACTGTTGCTTCTACTGGTCATCTTTTATGTATGTTGTAGTGACCAGATCTATTCCTTGGTAAAGTTTGGTCATTATCATATCTAATGGACTTGTCTGCAGCTACCATGTTTGCAAAGACTGGCCAACTTCCTTTCTTGCCTCATATATATATTCTTTTTTTTTAGAATTATATTTTGTGCATTTTCAATGCATAGGTCACTCTAGCGTCCTTCTTTCTGGATTGTTGCTGAATCCTGTTCTTCCAGTCATACGGACTTTGGAATATAATGGACTTAAGGTGGAAACCTGGAAGTGTCACTTAGTATCTTTGTGACTTTGGAAAAAGTTAGTCTAAATTCTTTTATTTTTCTTTCCTTCTTCTGAAAACATGAAACTACTGGTTCTTACCCTGCAGATCATTGTCAGGTTTAGATTGGATGTGAGGAATGTGCCTGCTACAATCTACAACCCTAGAAAATGATGGCTTTAAGGCTTGTTAGAAGTAGTGTTTTTCTCTTTCTCTTTCTCTGCCAAGTCTGGAGGAATGTTTATTTCCATCAGGTAGGCCTATTTCATTAACAGGGAAGACTGACTTCTCTAAAGATTACTTCTTTTCTCTACCCCCTGGAAGACTTGCACCCCAGGAAGCAAAATAGCCCTTTTCTATAGAACTTTATGACTGATACGGTTTAAAGTCTCTGCTGAATCTTACAGCAAGATCAAAGAACTCAGGGCTCCTGGAGCTACAGCATGTTTTGAACCTACTCATAGGCCTTGAACAGCTGGCTCCCTACACACAGGGATGCCACAGACAGGGCAGGGTGGGTTTAAGGGAGATAGAGGGTGAGTGACCAGAGTGTTGTGCAAAGAGTGTTTGCCTGGATACGAGGGGCCAGGGTTTAAATCTTCAGCTCTTTACTAGCTCTTGGCCTGGGCATCTGAGCAGACTGGGGCATTGTGCCTCTTACTCACATTACCTGAGAATCGCTGCTCTCAGGAGAAATTGTCAAGCACAAATGATAATCCTTTTAATTTTGAAGTTTCTTTTAAAAAAAGACATGTTCAATGAATTGTTTTATGCTGTTAGGATCTCACGTAGAAAATTACTCTTAAGGGTACTGAATGGCATCCTAGTCATTCCAGAAATTATTATCCCTTTGCTATACTGCTTAAGGAAAAAAATTCATTTCTTTTCTTCTACCCTCTAAATGCTTGCTGACTTTTCAACAGCTCAGAGACCACATAGGCAACAAGCAACAACGAGAGCATCTTAGTTTTATAGTCAAGAGTTTGGACTTGGGTGCATGGTCTATACCGTGTCTCAAGGCCTGACCAACTGTGTGTCCTTAACCAGTTCTTTACACTTTTCAAGCCTCAGTTTCAACACTTGTAAAATGGGGCTATTTACGTTAGGACCTGGGTGATAAAGGTAGACTATGAACATATAATATACATGCAGGTAAAACAGGTAGAGCATGGTTAATAACAAACATGTTCCAGTAAATGTGAATTTAATTTTTGACCATCACATGTTGTACATGGAGAAGGCTGGCAAACGTTTTCTGACTGGGGATCATTCACAGTCAGCGCTTCATTCCTGTTCTGCTGGTCTGGGGGACTTCCTCCCATGTGTTATCTTCTGTGCACATTTCAAGGGTTAAACCTACTCATTTTGCAGTGAGTTGTTGTCTGATGTGTTTCAATGTTGAAGAAAGAAAATCTGCTTACAGCGCATGGTGAGTTAGGTAGCACATAATGCACTCAATTGTTAAATATCATCATTATTCTTGCTTCTACAGAGTTTAGCTTTTTCCTTAGTTGTTATTATTGCTATATACACAGAGTTCTGTTTTGTTTGTTTATTTGTTTTAGTGGCTCTTGTGATCTTAAGAGAAGACAGAAGAGGTCCAATTCCGGTCAGCTTCTAGGATCAGGGGATGAGGCTAATTTGTCATCTAAAGGGCATACAATTAAACTTAAGCAATAATTTGGGTACCAAGAGGATCTGATTAAAAGCACCTAAGGCTCTTTGAATTTTTCAGAAAGAAAGGGCTGTGTGAATTAAATATTACTTAATTGCAATAGAGGGTGTGCTCTTGTTCGTTGTGTATGTGTGGGAAGATGGGCTAGGCCCCACTCTGATGTGCGCACGCAGAGTTCAAAATGGAAGCAGAGAAGCAACAGAGAGAATTGAAGAGATTTTGATACAAGTGGGTATAAAATTAATGGGCTATGTCGAGCCTTTCAATCATTCTTTTAAAATGGGAGCATGCAGCTTGTCAAAAGGTATGATTAACAGTCATGAAACTGGTCATTCTCCATTTAGCAATGGTTACAAAGACGGGCCGTGATGGCAAACTGGGTTGAGTTCAAACCCCAACTCTGCTGTGACCTGGGTGCAAACTTGATAGGCAAATTAGACTCCCAGTCTCCTGATATGTTTTAAAAAATGGAGACAGATAGGGCCTATTTTACAGGTTTGGTATGGGGAATAACTGAAATCATGGATGCAGTGCCTAGGAAAGGGCCTGGCCCACAGGAAGAATGGAACATAGTAGAAGTTACAGTATCTGAGGGTAGTCGTTGTAGCAACAGTAACACAGACAGGTGCGTTCCTGTTCCTGCCGCTAGCATGACGGCATAGATGGAACTAAGAGGGTTCTGGTTTCCGTGGGACAGACGCAGGAAACATGATTGAAACTTCCTTCCCAAGGACTTATAAGGAGCAAAAAAATCATCAGGCCGGAGTTGATGCCAGAATTATTCATTATATTATTCAGCGCGTGTTAGAAAAACAGTACCGCGGTAAATTCCCTCCAAAGGGCAGTGGCTAGAAAACGTTTTGTTCTGCTGAACGGACACCTGGCCCGGTAGGAGGCAGACCTTGCTATGGACTGGGAGCCTCAGCACCCCTGACTTTGTGCTTCAGTGTTGCAGCATTCCTTGGCGAACCTCGCTTGCTGGGTTTCCTTTCTTTTTATTTTTTCCATGTCTCTTTACATCTTGGCTTTTGACCTTTGTCGCACGTTTCTTTTCTCGCGTAGCTGCGGAAATGCGTGGGGTGTGGAGGAGAGAGGGTGATGATGCTTTCGGAAGCCCGCGTTCCCGTGTCCATCCCGCCTTTTGTGACTGGGAGGTTCTGAGCTCTTGTAAGGGGTCCCAGCCTGGGCGTTCTCATTGGTCAGATGGAGCTCTTAAAGGAAACTTTGCAGGGATGCGGGGGCAGAAGCCCAGGTGAGTCAGGTTCAGCTCCCTGAGAGGATTCGACCCATAGTAGGCTCTTGTTTGTCGCTGCCTCTGTCGTCCCGTTTTCTCTTTCAGACGCTTCGAAGCTTTGTCTGGGTGTGCTCCCGAGATGGAATCAGCACGGAGGAGCCCCCAGCCTGAGGCGAAGGAAGCACAACATGTGTTTTTCTAAGTATTTTCAGGAGTTCTGGTGCTTCTCTCACCTAGTTAACTCCTGTTACTTCTAGATGAGACGATGGTTTGAGTCCTTCAACAGCGATTTATGCAGCAGCGTGGTGCTCAGCACTGGACATGACCAGGGTGGAGAAGACCTAGTTCCCAATATCATAACACTTTCATTATAGTCTTATATCCCTACCTGCCAAAGCAACCAAACCATTGCCTACCCATCTTTCTTATTGGGTCTCTGGGGGAATGGCTGTCATCTCCAGAAAGTGGCCCGGTTGTTTGTGACCCACCTTCAGGAATTCGGCTCACCTTCCTGGTCAACAATATGATTCAGAGAGCATTTTATTTCTCGTGTTAAACAGGTATGTGAAAACCGAGTTTAAACACGTCTCCTACTTATGAGGATGCTTTCATTGCAGTTGCCACACTCTCCCAGGGAGAGACGTTTCCATACTTTTGTTTTACGTCGGCATTTGGGGCAGGAGCTTCAGCCATAGGTATGAATTTCTGCATCAGATGGTGGTGTTTCTTTCCCTCTCCTGCTTGACTTGATTTTTACTGGGTCAGGTGGTTATGTTTTACCCCCCTCTCCCAATCAGAGGAATCGATTAAAATTTGTGCCTCAGTTTCCAGCACTCTCGTCTGTGTGAGGATCCTCTGTGAGTCAGTGGTGCTGGGGACCCTGGGCCCCCAAGAAGCAATCGGAGCCTCAGAGCTGGACCCGAGCGCAGGATTGCAACCCTCCTATGATTGTAAAGTGCTCCGTGTGCTTCTCAGTAGGAACTGACTCTGCAGAGAGCTCAGCAAAGTTCTGACCACACGAAATAGGAGAGGGATGTTGTTGCTTATGTATGTTTCTTGAAAGCCTATGGTGGTTTTCTTATGGATAATGCAGTATCCCAGTAATTACTGCAGGAAAACGATCTGTCCTAGAGTGTGTGAGCTCTGCTGGCTGCCATCTAGGCTACATGACCACTAAATGCAATGTCCATAGAACACACAGCACATAATTTACTGTTCTTGTTAACTGTTGTTCTGTGCCTTCAGGATACCTGGTAAATTATCAACAAAGAGGTACAATACTTTTTTTTGTTATCGCCCATGGAATATATGTATTAGAAGTGAGCATTAATAGTAGGGACAGATTATTTAAGGAAACTAATTTTAAAAAGAGACTTCAAGTTATTGCCTTTTGGGGTTGGGATAATACAGTAACTGTCTGTTTTTAATATGTATAATTATTTTTCTTTAAATTATTTTTAATCTCGACAAGGAATAGTCTGAGAAAAAAAGCCATATATTAATTAAGGCACTCATGAGCCTAAGAGTGAGGAAATCAGAGTCTGAGCCTCATTTTTACAGAATACTTCAGTATGTACTTATCCATTAACACGTTCAGTATTTAGTTCACTAAATTGAATGACTACAGTCCTAGGGGTAAAGCAAGCCACAACGACAACAAAACTTGACAGTGTCCTTATTCTCACGGCGTTTCTTAGGTGAGGTCTGTAACTTGTTTTACGTTTTGGTGTCTACAATTCTATAAGACATATAGAATAGTGTCTTCCATCTTTCTTATCTATCCC
This sequence comes from Rhynchonycteris naso, assembly GCA_037038555.1. NCBI lineage: Eukaryota > Metazoa > Chordata > Mammalia > Chiroptera > Emballonuridae > Rhynchonycteris > Rhynchonycteris naso. The sequence goes on from CM072996.1 coordinate 302,290,976, forward strand.
TCTGCCTCTCACCCTAATTTCTCTGCAGGGTTGTTGTGCCTGTCAAATGAGATAATATATAAGAACACTTTAGAGCACAAGTTAAAAATGTAAAGCCCAAATGCCTCATGTCACACTTTCCTCTCCCCTCACCCACTTGTGCTCAGTTATGAAGACAAAGCATACATTTAAAACATCTGTCAAGGGAGTGATGCAGTGCGGGACGGCTACAGAGACCATTAATTATTGACATGACCTCTTGTTAACCGAGGATTGAAATGTGCATTATTTAAAGAAAACTCCTCCCCAAATTCTAAAGCCATTAATCAGAAAGTTTAGAAGGCATTACATCCTGTAATGATGGGGACATTAGAAGTACTTTGATAAATACATGCTTGCCGGCAACCTTTCCAACCTTGATCTTCTGCGTAATCGTGTCTACATCAGGAAATGTTCAAATGTCAGATTTGTTTCTGGAGGTCAAGGAATTAGTGTACACACACAGATAAACTTATAATGGAAATTATCTTATAGTTAAAAGTAATTCATGTGTTAAGTAGAACATCTATTATGCACAAATGTATATAGAATATGGATGCATACCAATATTTATATATACTTGATATGATTTTCTCTGTAAAGAGCTGTAGACCCATATTTACTACTGGGATGATTTCTACTAATACAAAACATACCTATATTCTATATTATTAATAGACCAAGAGAAGTTATTCATCTTGAGTGCACAAACTAAGGTTTTACGCTCATGGGTGTATAGTTGAGTGAAGAAACCAGACAGGGAACTGTGGCCATGACTTAGAAATGTATGTGGAGAACACAGAGGTGGTGAGGAGCTCTGGGAACGTAGGAGAGGTTCCTACATGGACATGAGGATGTGGTGGGGTTTGGAAAGGCTTCTAGGAAGCAGCGACACACCAACACCTAAAGGAAAAAAGTTGAGGGGCTGGTAGGAGAAGAGCATAGGGTGGCATGAGCTGAGTGAACAGCATGTGCTAAGGCACAGAGGCAAGAATAGCATGATAAGCTTAGGGAACCCAAGTAGCTCTGGAAGACTGCAGTGTATTGAAGAGGGTAGAGTGTTGAGGAATGAGGATTAATAGCAGGCAAAGATTAGAATCTGTAATGGAAGAAATCTTGCTATGATGAAACCCCTTTCTGCAGACTTCTAGCTTTGCAGGGCATCATGGGTGTGTTATCTGTGCCTTAAATGCAGACACGCCTGAAGGGAGGGAGTTGGACAAACTTAATATGCTTAATAGAGCTTTTGGCAAGTGATTTTGAGATTCTGTGCTGTTGGTGTGATATTTCTGCCACGTGGGCCACCATAGGAAAGATTCAGTTCTGTTTGCTCAGATGTCCACAGCACATGCCCTAGAGGTGTTATGGAACTTTAGAGTTCAAAGTAGCCCTCGATTCCTTGGGGTTTATTTTCTAACAAGTTCTGTATTCCTCTTGGTGGTAGAATTGCCAATGAAATAACTCTTAAACAACCCGGAATCACTAAGTTACAAGCAGGAATTTGAAGAGAAGAAAGAGCAAAAGCATTCCTGATGTTTGGTATACCTGCATTTTGTGGGTTTCCTTTGGAGTCCCTCTCTGCACACACCGTTTATTTAACTCGGAAGGTCAGTAACACTTCATTGTTTACTAACACACTCTGGAGTGGTGATACGTGTCAGAGAGAGAACTGGCAGGCCTGACTTTGAATTTCATTCCTGCTAGGGACCAGCTGAGGTGACACAAGGCAAATTTGACTTTCCTCAGCCTCAAGTTCATCTCCTATAATATGCAGATGATGTGACCAAGTGTAATGGCGAGACTGAAACAATGCAATGAGATGCTGATTACCAAGCATCTGATGCTGTAGGTTCCTCCTGGAAGAGCTGCCCGGCCTCCTGGAGAGAAATTCAATTTCTCTGAGCTATTGGGAGGCCATGCAGGGCCACGCTCACCTGGTAAATACTGCTCCGCCACCCCTGCAAGTAGACCCTTATTAACTATTACTTTTAACTGAACGTAACCTGGAGTCATGTACAAATCATTTTAATTTGAGAGCCTGAGTCAAAATGTCGTTACATTTAAGTTTAATTGATGAAGAAATGCCGTGAACCACAAAGGAAGGTAAAACCCTTTCTGCTTTCCCCTGGCTAATCTCTATTAACTGAACGTAAACACTGTAGACATTTTCACTCTGCCTTAAGGCGTTTCAGTTAATACTGAGGTGTGTCCCTGTGCACATGGTTCTTTGCAAATGTTTACTAGAAATGCTCTAATTTCAGACTGACACGAAGAAGGCCCTCAATCCGTAGCTTACCTTTTATCACTCTTCAGAGATTTAACATCCGAGTCAGGTGGTGTTAGAACTGAAAAAGGCCTTGGGCAGTGCTACCTCAAGTCACCGTCTTCTACCAATCAGGAAACTGAGGTCAAGAGAGAGGAAATTCATTGTCCAAGGTCATGTGGCTTGGTACTTTTCTGTTTACTTGGGGTTTAGTCTCAAGACGGAGGCTGGAAGGGCAGGTGTTGTGATTTCTTCACCAATATTTTTAGTGTACCATTTCTACAATCAATTTTCTATTAAAAAGTTGGTTGAAATGTAATAGATATCATGATTTTGGCATGATTGGCTTTCAGAAAAATAGTCACAATAAAAGCCATTCTGTTTTTGTCATCATTGTTTATTAACTTAACAATTTAGTTGTTTTTTTTTAAAGTCATTCTAAAGTTTGAAATCATCTTCCACCGAGACGAATAATTGGTCAAAATCACCATATTTACTAGATATGCATTTACTTCTGCTTCCTGCCTGTTTGGTTAACCAAAAAATATAGTTTTTTTCCTGAATATACTAGATGTCAATGTCTGTGGTTCAGGAATGGTCAGCAGAAAAAATTGTGAGAATGTTTCTAATTTTCCTGGCCTTTTATTATTATTAAATTTTTAAATTTATTGTACTAACACACAACATTTTCCTGGTCATTCTTACTTTGTGCCAAGAACACCTCCCGCACACTGCACAGTATGAGTCAGCAGGACCCAGCACAACTCGCCTCTTCCATTGTCTTTCCATCAAAACGGGCACTCACCCTCAGGGAACTGGGTACCAGGCAGGGAGAACTCTTCGGGCTATCCACCAGTACACTTGCCTAATCATCCATGTGGTGAAGAGGGAGTGCGTCCTCCTAGGCTTGCAAACACGTCCCCATTTGTTTGGAGGTCTTCGGAGCCCCAGAGCAGCTGGCTCCCCACCCGCCGTGTAATAAACGTTGATGGACTTGAAGGCTGTTAGTAACTCAACTCTCCCTCTCCGTCCTCCAAACTTTCACCGTAGCTCTGTAATCTTTCTGTTTTAATTCCCAGGGCTTTAATTATTTCCATTTCTGTCTTCTGGCCACTCTGAAATGTTTGTCAGTGTTATATGGAATTGCATAGAGTGGGTTCTTCTGACAGATCCAATTCATTTCTTCCCGAGGGTGTCAAGAACTTCCCACAGCCTGGGCTTGTGGAGCACATCCTGCCTGACAGCCAGCAGCCGGGACAGGAAAGGGTGTGTGTGTGTGGGGGGGAGCTAGGGCTTGGGTTCTTCTGCTTTCATCCAGCTGAACGGCTCCAGGAAAATTACTCTTATCTCTCAGAGTCTCTGTTCCCTCATCTGTAAAATGGGGATGAAAATCCCTGACCTCACCTACTCGAAGAGGTGTCGGGAGAATCTGATACAATTACTGAGGGAAAAGGCTTTTTGATAAATGGAGATGTCCCTGAAAAATGATATGTGATTCTTTACCTGACTGTATTTTACCAGCTACCTTCTTGATAAGGCATTTCTTATTTTCTAAATTTGTCCTTTCTAAAGCATTAGAAAGAACACACATCCATTTCTTTTATGGAATAATTTTATGTATTCATTTAGTGAATATTGAGCAAGACCCACTGTGTGTCAAAGCACACATGATGAAGTTAATCTGGTAAGTGAAACAGCCGCCATCTCTACTCTCCTGAGAGACCAGAATAGATGTTTGAACAGAGATTAAAATTGGTGGTGGTGGGATTGGCAGGAAAAAGAGAGAGAAAGACATTCATTGCATAATTACAAATGAGTACATAGTTTAAACTGTGGTAAGAACCATGAAAGAGAAGTCAAAAGAGTTATAAGAGCAAAGAAGAACAGAATCCTCATGATGTGAAGGATTCTCTGAGGAAGCGACTTCAGAACTGAGTCCTGGAAGACTGTGACTGGGGGGCAGAGGCTGAGGAAAGAAAGTCAGGTGCGCATGTCCAGAGGGTATGGGAAAACATCTAAAATTAGCTTTGTGATAACTTTTCCTCTAGCCATTACATTTTTATTTTTGGCATTTTTAGAGAAGAACATACACATACAATTTGCATGTGTATATATTAATATAATATATTATGTATATACATATACACATGTGTATATAATTTGTGAATGACTAACAAGTCATGCATTTGAGTAATTGCTAAAACATTTTTGCTAATAGACATGTGCAATCAAAAAAGGTTAACGAGTACTGTTTGAGGCAGATAGAGGAAGATGCACAAATGTTTTGACAGAGGAAAGAGAAATATGGACAACTTTAGGAGATGTCAAGAAGAGCAGTGTGGTTGGCGAGCAGAGGTGAGAGGGACCGGTGGTGTGTGACAAACCAGGTCAGAGAGAAGATAGATTAGTTATGAATCTTCTTTATTATAAGAATATTAGAAAGACATTAATGCCCCTCCTTCCCTCCCTCCCTCTTTCTCTCCCTCCCTCCCTCCCTTCGTCCATTCCTCCTTTTCTTCTTTCTTACCATTTAATAAATATTTCTATGGACCCAGCATTGTTTCATTCTCTTCCATGTTCTGTATTTCTAGAAATTCTTGGCTGAAATGAGGATGCCTTGTGTGTGTGTGTGTGTGTGTGTGTGTGTGTGTGTGTGTGTGTGTGTGTGCGTGCTGTTTTTCCTACTTCTGCTTCGAAGAATTATTCTGGATCCACCCAGCTATCCCTGATGTAACCAGCGGGAGGTATTTCTTCCCTAAGTGGTTATGCCCAAGTTTTTTTATTATTATTATTTTTAAATTTAATTTTATTTATTTATTTTCCAGGGACAGAGAGAGAGTCAGAGAGAGGGATAGATAGGGACAGACAGACAGGAATAGAGAGAGATGAGAAGCATCAATCATTAGTTTTTTGTTGCCGTTGAGATACCATAGTTGTTCATTGATTGCTTTCTCAAATGTGCCTTGACTGCAGACCTTTAGCAGACCGAGCAATCCCTTGCTGGAGCCAGCGACCTTGGGTCCAAGCTGACAAAGTTTGGCTCAAGCCAGATGGGCCCACGCTCAAGCTGGCGACCCCAGGGTCTCAAACCTGGGTCTTGCGCAACCCAGTCCGATGCTCTATCCACTGTGCCACCGCCTGGTCAGGCGGTTGTGCCTAAGTTTTAAAGGCCATGCCTCTGAGTTTAATACATGAGCACATCAAAGTGAGAGACTTGATTTGGCCTCATGAACACATTTAGTAGTGTTCTTTTTTTTTTTTTTTTATAGGGACAGAGACAGAGTAAGAGAGAGGGATAGGTAGGGACAGACAGACAGGAATGAAGAGAGATGAGAAGCATAAAGCATTCGTTTTTCGTTGTGACACCTTAGTTGTTCATTGACTGCTTTCTCATATGTGCCTTGACCACGGGCCTTCAGCAGACCGAGCAACCCCTTGCTGGAGCCAGCGACCTTGGGTCCAAGCTGGCGAGCTTTGCTCAAGCCAGATGGGCCCGCGCTCAAGCTGGTGAGCTCAGGGTCTCAAACCTGGGTCTTCTGCATCCCAGTCCAACGCTTTATCCACTTTGCCACTGCCTGGTCAGGCTTAGTAGCTTTCTTGTAGGACCAATGGTCACTGTCATCAAAGAGAATAGAATACGACCAAAGGTTATAGAGTGTCTACTATGTGCTGGGCTCTGTGCTAAGTGCTTTACATAATTTGTTTTGTTTAGTTTGTACCATAATGCTATGAAGTATGTATCGTGATATATTTGCAACTGGGAAAACAGAACATATGTGACTTGGCAAAAGAAAGACTTATTTCACCTCACACAGCAGAGGTTGACAAACTTTTTTCTTAAAAGAACCAGAGAGGCCCTAGGGTCTCTGTCTGAACTATCTACTCTGCCATCGTTGTGTGACAATATGTCAACAAATGGGCATGGCTGTGCCCCAATAAAACTTTATTTATAAGAACAGATGGTGGGCCATATTTGCCTCAGGCTGAAGTTTGCCAACCCTTTTTAAAAATAATAATGATAGGCCTGGCCCAGTAGCTCAGTTGGATAGAGCGTTGTCCTGATATGTCAAGATTGTGGGTTTGAACCCCAGTCAAGGCACATACAAGGATCGACCAGTGATACACAGTTGGGTTGAACAACAAATCAATGCCCCTCCCTCCCTCCCTCTCTCCCTCTGTCTCTGTCTCTCTAAAGTCAATAAAAATAATAACAATTATTAATAATTTTCATTTATCAATTGCCAATTCTGGGGGTCAACTACTTTATTTGTATTTTCCCAGTGAATCTTCACAACTCTTCTGTGTATTGAGTGTTTTTATCCTTACTTTATGGATGAGAAACCTAAGACTTAACCAGAATAAGTCACTTGTCTAAGGTTGAGCAGCCAGTCAATGACAGTGCCCGAATTTTATCCCGGGCACATTTTACTTTTAGACATTCTGACAAACACTGCCAGTTGCCTCTCCATGTCTACCATTTCTTCTTCTTTGAGTACATCATCTCTGAGCTCAGGCTGAGTGCCTAGCTTTCCAGTTATAGACACATTTCCCACCTTTCTTGTAGTGGGGCGTGCCATGGGGCAGTTCAGTCAGGGAGTCAATGCTACATGAGTGAGCGTGATGTGTTGTTTTAAACTTCCAGGCCCTGTCCATAAAAGGCAGGAACATGCCTATTACATTGTCCTGTTCCTCTTCCTACTGAATGGAATGCTGTTTTGATGGCTGGAGCTGGAGCAGCTCCCTCAGTTATGAGGTGGAAGCAGTGTGGTGAGAATGCTGGAGCACCTAGCATTCAGGCTGAGTTCCTGACATGCACTTCGCATTCCAGCCTAGGACTGTGTATTATTTGAACTGCTGTGGGAAACATGAGAACTTCTCTAATCTTGTGTCTTAATCCAATGATATCTTAATCCACAATTACTTTGGGGATCTTTGTTATAGCAGTAAATCTGCCTCTTAACTAATATAAAAATCCTTCCTAGGAGAGGGCACACTCTGAAGAAATTCTCCGGAATCTTTTGCTGATGGGTTGGAGTGGGTACACTTTCAGGATTAGAGAAAGAACAGGATAAAAAAGTATCATTTGCTCAATGTGTAGAAGTCTAAACATCTAGCTCTCTGGTTAACTCTTGGCTTCTGTCTTGGACTTACATTTTCTTTCCTGCCTCATGGTTCACTTGCTCTACAATCACTACAACTTTGCTTTTTATATTTAATTCACTCACCCTCCTCCCAACCCTTTACTTTTCCTTCCCTAAGCCCAACATATCCTTAGCTTTTCCATTCCTTGTGACCTCAGAGGAAAGTGTCACAGCTGAGCACTTTGTGATCCAACAAACCAGAGCAAAATCAAAATCAACTGGAACAATAATAATAATTTTAAAAACATATACACATCTGGAGAAATTGCAAAGCTTAAAAGCATGGTGTTTCAGGTCCTTGGTTTCTTATGATTGTTGACTTCACCTTTGAAGGGTTTGGAACTATCTTCATTTCTTTTCTATCCCCTTCCTCCTCCTGACCTCTGCCCTTTGATAGATGATGTTGATCCCTTTGTCCAGAAATGCTCCTTTTCTAGCTCACACATACTTTCCCTCAAGCTGCTCATGGCTCTAAGAGACTTAGAGGGGAGTTCCTATAGCAATGGTATCCTTGAAATATTTCATCCTCCTCTTCCTCAGAGTTATGACAGCTCATGGTTGGTGTGTAGTGGACTTTGTCCTATAAGTTCAAAAGCAGAGAACACACATGCGAAGTTCTTTATGTTTTTCTAGTAGGAGGCTAGCGCTCTGAGAAAATGTTCATCCAACAAACAACGGTTCCTGACTTCTGTCCTCGTGGTGTATAAAGCCACGGGTGTGTTTTAAGTAGGAAACCCAGCATGTTATTCATCTTCATCAAAAGTTCGCTGCCTCATCTATAAAGGGGCCGCTAGGGATACCCAAGTGAGCTTTGGGAAGATTAAAAGCGATGCTATGCATGGAAATGTTTTGCACATCATAATGTGGTTTAAATGTGTTAATCAAGTTGAACATTTGAGATGCGGATAATAAGTTAAAAAGAGTTTTGAGACAAGGGAGAATATTATATATTAGAAAGCTTGATGAAGTTCTTATGGAAGATGTAAGGCTGTAAGGGCTTGTCCAGTGGATATTTTTCAAGTTCCTGGTCATCTAGCACCATATGTATTTCTGCCTTCATGAAGGCAGAAGACAAGAACTTGTCTTGTAGGTTCTTTGATTCTAGAAAGCAGGCATGTGATCCAAGCTCTCACTCATATGGAATTTCAGTTTGGAAACACATTATAGAAGAGAGTAGCTCCACTCAGAACCTGCTATCAGAGGCAGCAGGTGCAGAGTCTGGGAAAACCTTCTATGCCAGTCTCTGTCCCAAGTAGTGAGTCTGTGGCCTGCCTCAAATGCAGGGGTCCCCGAACTACAGCCTGTGGGCCGCATGCGGCCCACTGAGGTCATTTATCTGGCCCTGGCACACTTCCGGAAGGGGCACCTCTTTCATTGGTGGTCAGTGAGAAGAGCACAGGATGCATCCGCACCCATAGTTCCCATTAAAATACTGGTCAGTTTGTTGATTTAAATTTACTTGTTCTTTATTTTAAATATTGTATTTGTTCCTGCTTTGTTTTTTTTTACGTTGAAATAAGATATGTGCAGTGTGCATAGGGACTTGTTCTTAGTTTTCTTTATAGTCCAGCCCTCCAATGGTTTGAGGGACAGTGAACTGGCCCTCTGTGTAAAAAGTTTGGGGACCCCTGCTCAAATGCCTCAGGTCCCACTCAGGGGCCTGGGATGTTATTTATTTGAACATGGCTCTTGGTTGCTTTGAATCTCTTGGAGTCTCTGGGAAGTACTTTACATCCTTTCTGAGCTTAAATCAGCACAAATGGATTCTGTTGCTTCCAACTAGGAATCACTGCTGACAAAGAGGGGGAGATCTGTTCGCTGGAATGACTCAGAGAACATCTGTATGCTCAGAAAAGAGCGTTAAGCCAGGAAAATGAATTCACTCAGGCAGTGAGTTCCTTGTAGTGGGAAGCGGGAGTTAAGTTTGGATAGGCAGGGTGGGGCCAGTTGACAAGAGCCTTGAGTGCCTAGCAAACGAATGGGGATTTTAAACCACAGAGAAGGGGAGCTTCTGAAGATCGATGAGCAGATAACTGACATCACTGGGAATGAGTTGGGAGAAAAGTAAAGATCAAACTGTCCAGCTCCCCTTGGCTGCTGGCTGGTAGTTGGAATTCAAGCCATAGGAAGTGATGCTGGCTAAATCATCAAAACAGAGAGGGAAGGGTAAACCTGTAGAACCAGGTTTCAGCAAAGTTAGCATTCCTGAGGCTCTGGACATGAGGGATATATATGAAGCAGTCTTTTCCATGGGCTGGTGCCTGTGCTTACCCAGTGGCTAGCAGACAACCATGTACCTTCATTAACAGTCTAGATAAGACTGATAGAGAGAAAGGTGTTTCTCCAGAGAGATCAGGCACGACGAGCAGATGGAAGAGACGATGCACACCATACCAACCCTCAGCACCCGTCCGAGAGACTCTGGGCACAGGGAAGGAGCGGTCCAAAGCGCATCTGTGTCTATGCGAGTAGAGGTGCAGCAAAGCCTTTGGAGTGGTGATTTTCTCTCCCTGAATAGCGAGGACCTGTGACAACATTCCTCAACAGGTTTACAGCAGCTCTTGTCTCCCCTGCAGGATTGTGAATTGGGCTCATTAAGTTTTAAGTTGTTCTGAGGCTTCCGTGTAAGTGATCATGTAAATATCAGATGCTCAATAGGGGAATGGAGTAATGGCATGGCTCTCAAGATCCTGGATTGTTGCTTATTAACTTTCCTCCGAAAAAAAAAAAAAAAAGAACCTTGAGAATGGCACCTGCCTCCCCCAAATTGTAAGCCGAGCATACTTTATGAGCACTATGTTAGAAAGGCAAAGCTAATAATTATAACCACGTAGATGCAGGAACCGTTAATGTTTCTCATGCCCTGTGGTAGGAAGAAATATATTAAAAATTGATTTTTGGTTTCTGCCTTTGTCTGTGTAACATTTTATAATAAAGGATCCAGGAGAAAGTATCCTTTAAAATTGATATTTCAAAGCATTTTGGGCTTGTTGGTGTTAAAATAAATTTTTGTTAATGGTTTTACAGTGCATGGTAAAAGGTCAGCATCTGAAAACGACACTTTTATCTTCCTAAAAAAAAAAAAAAAGACAGTGCTAGCATTTTTCAATACTTACATATCCTCCAGAATTTTTGCTACATTATTGGGTCAAACCATTTTTAGACATGAAATTATTTTTTGAATGTAACATGAGCTAAGTGTAGTAAAACGTGCAACTCTATTTTTTTTCTCCATTTTTTAGTTTCTTTTTTACTCTTTCTCAGTCTCTCTCTTAGTGCAATAAGGTAGACCGTGTTTCTTCACTGTATATATGGTAAGCGATGAGCTACTCCTTTGTCTCTGGGATTCTATTATCAGTTTACTCTTTCATAATTGAAGAGGCTTTTGTTCATCTGCGAAAACACATTTCATTTTATTTTGTTCTTGTTTCAGCTTCTTGGACACGATGTGGGGAACATACAATTAATTCTGCGGTGTTTTATTTACTTTTTGTCCCCCAGTCACTTTAAATAAAATATACTTCTATAAGGCCTGCCCCATTTGTTCAGAATGTTTTAAAATGTATCTTAGCTGTAATTCCCCAGAAATGAAATGTCATGGCGTATTTTCTGATGGGTTTTCATTAATCTGTTATAGTTTTGCTGCTGATTTGAGTTTATCAAGTAGGGTTATAATTCGATAGAAATAAGGCTGTCAAATGCTTGGATTTATCATATGCTTTGTGATTCCATGGGCGAGGCGGGCAAGATGGATCCGTATCAGAAAACAGCCTTTGATTCTGATGAGCCGCAAAGGCTCAGTGCGTTAATTGAAGAGCCACCTAAAGTATATAAGGAATGACATTTTCTGCTCCCTCATTTATCATATTTTTAGAAAGACTGTGTGATGGATTAATAAAACATAGCAAATCCTCTGTGCAAACCAAATGTTTATAATAAATGGAGCATAATCTAACTGTTCCGCTATAAAATGAATTAAATAGTCTCTAGCCAGTAAATTCAAACAGAAGGGAGGAGGATGGCTAGGTGACCTCAGCAGGCAAGCATTTTACTATTAAGTACATAATTTCCTTCCCAATGGCCCTTCCCTGTCCAGTTGGCGTGGATTCAAGGGAACACTGGATTCCAGAGCTGGTAAGTAAGTAAAACCAGGTGCAAAGTGAACGCTTTAAGTCTGGGTGGTAGGTATGCTCACTAAGGCCGTCCTATCTGAGTGGTGTCTTCTGGAAACACCGATTGAAAATAATGCCATTTTGGTGTGATTCCCTGCCTTGTTGCAGAAGGCAGTAGCAGCTTGTTAAAACTTACTTTGGCACCCGTTATATATGGAAAGAGAAAGCACGCTAATATAAATTTTATATAAACTGTGATGAGACTGTATCAGGAGACTATTATAAGGAGGCTTATAATATAGACATGTCTCAAAACACTTTTTTTTTTTTTACAGGGACAGAGAGAGAGAGTCAGAGAGAGGGATAGATAGGGACAGACAGACAGGAACAAAGAGAGGTGAGAAGCATCAATCATTAGTTTTTCATTGCCGTACGACACCTTCATTGTTCATTGATTGCTTTCTCACATGTGCCTTGACTGTGGGTCTTCAGCAGACCGAGCAACCCCTTGCTGGAGCCAGCGACCTTGGGTCCAAGCTGGTGACCTCGGGGTCTCGAACCTGGGTCTTCCGCATCCCAGTCCAATTCTCTACCCACTGCGCCACCGCCTGGTCAGGCTCAAAACACTTTTTAACTTTTATTATTAGCCTTCAAAGTTGGAAGAAGAGGAGGGATGATGATCCAAGTTGAATGAAAGTGAAAAAATGCTTTACATTTTCGTATTTGTCTTCCATCTTACAACTATCCACATCTGAGATATTTTAATTTCTCACCCATTGCAGGCACATTTAAAGTGGACAGCTTCTCTCAGATTATGCTTATATTACTTTATTTTTTTAAGCAATGAGAAGTTTTACAGGTAGCTGAGCTTCCATGCCATCCTTCTGTTTAGGGTAGAGGTGATTTCTTTTTAAGTATCATTTTGCTCGAGGCATAATTTTGGTGAGAGCAATGGTGATGATTTTATATCAAGGTCCTGAGTAATGCTGAAGAATAGTATTCTTTTTCTCCTCCTCCTGCATCTCTTCCTCCTCCTCACTCCTTCTCCCTTTCATCTTTCTTCCTCTACAGTGAAGCAGAGGAATTCTCCTAAGTTGGCAAGTTCTTACAGCTACTGCATTGGTTTGCTAGGCCTGCCATAACAAGGTGCCACAGACCTGGCGGCTTAAAATTTTAAAAATGTATTTTCTCACAGTTCTGGAGGTTGGGAGTCCAAGATCAAAAGGTCAGCAGGGTGGGTTTTTCCTGAGGCCTCTCCCCTTGGCTTGAAGATGAACATCTTCTTGCTGTGTCCTCTCAGGGCCTTTCTCCTGTGCATGCACACGTTTTTGGTGTTCAGTGACGTGCTCAAGATCGCACACCTTGTAAGATCAAGAATTTGAACTCGGGAAGCCTGGATCCTGCACTGGCACTATGAACTGGGATATGGAGAGGCGTGAACAACATTGTTTGGATCAGGAAGAGATCCCAGAAACCCTTCACAGTTCAGCTCCGATAAAGAAATTGAGAACCCAAGTGAGTCTTTTTTTTCACATAGTCATACAATGGAATCTCACCCAACAAATTCTAGGCACCTGAGGTTTCTGTTTTTATTACAAACAATAACAGTAAATGTTTACCAGTTTTGAACACTTACATACCACTTTGTCAACCTTCAAATTTTCGCAACTGAATAAGATTGCAACTCCCTGTTTTGCAGATAAAGAAATGGAAGTCAGCAAAGAGTTAATTAATCACAGTTAGTTATGATGCGCCCCAAACTCAAACCAGTTGGCTCTTTGGTATGATTACCATGCTTCTTTCTCTCCCCTGCTTTTCAGTGTGCCGGCAGCCAGGGCTCCAAATCCCGGGGCCCTTGGGCCCCTTGCAGACTTTGCAAGGGAAGAGTATGCAGGTTTCTGTCCTAGTTTAGGCAGCATTGCCTACATAAAACAGAGACGCTGGTGGTCCTGGGCGTGAGCCAGCTACTCTGCTACTTTTACCTACCTGTATTGTTCTCTAACTTCCAAGACTCTGAGACTCACTTTTGTCATAAGTAACAAGAGACAGGGTTCCGGACTCAAAGGTCACCATGAGAATGAAATAATACATGCCAAGGGCTTAGCAAAGTTTTCTTGGTCCGTAGTAAGCACTCAACAAATGTCATGAGATGGTATTATTATTGTTACCGTTATATTATGTTGGGTCCCCTGGCAGAAGAAGTTTGTTCTTCTTGAATACAGCACTGCCAGCAATGTTTCGTGGGAGACACACATGCACATTATTAAGCAGAGAACTTTATTCCCCCCCCCTCCCCGTGCTGTCATAATTGGATCCTTGATAGATAGTGGGCCTGATTCAACTAATTCTACCGTCTCCTTCTATCTGATGCTGACGCCTGCTTTCTATGGTTCTGCGGCTTGTCCTGTCCCTTTTCTTCTTGCGAGGCCACGAGAAGGCCCCCTCTTTAATCCCCAATGGCTTTCAGAAGAAGCTGGAGCCACTCCTTTCCTCCCTCGCACGCACCACATGCTGCCCTTCCTGTGACTTGGTGGTGAAGCGCCTCCGACGTTTCCAATCTCCCGTGTCACCGACCAGTTTGTGTCCTCTACCAAATTGTGTGCTTTTTCCCTGAGCTTTTGATTTTATTTCAGAAGTAGATCCCATATATCCAATTAGGAACATTAAAAAACAAAACAAAAATAAAACTTCTTTCTCCTGGTTTATAGTCCCATCTGGAGGAAGGGAGCTACTCTGCAGAATAAATTGAGTGTGAAAGCCGGCTAAGCAATAAGAATTCACTTCCGTTAGGGCGGGGAGAAGACATGCATTAAAATTCAAACCATGCATAGAATAAACGCTTTATCTTTAAGAAACATATAAATAGGCATCAAACACCACAGAAACATAGAGGGTTTCCTCTCTCTGTCTCTGGGTCTCATTTTTAGAAACAAATTTGTGTGCAATTTCATAGCGAAAACTTTGCAAGGAAAGATTATGTATGTCCAACGCTGATAAGACTGCCCAAATATAAATTTTATGATGCACTTCCTTTAGAATCCCATCTTTCTACTAGCATAATCAAAGAAAGGGGGAAAAAAAAGTTTGAAAGCCTTTGGAGAGCCAAGTGCAGGCACCTGAAGAAATCAGGAAAGAATTGAGACCCTGATATTGTAGCTAATTTGTAACATTTTTGCTAAGGCTGCTCTCCTTAAAGGAAGGCACTTGCTCTAAATTTTCTTTCCTTCTTCATCTATAGGACTGCCCTTCCTGCTAAGGCTTGCCAGTGATAAAATATGCAGGGGGTAGGATGTGAGGGGGTGAAGCAATTAGGGAAGCTTGCAAGCCAGCATCCTGGGCCCAGGAAGACCACAGTGGAAGGGCTTATCTGATCCTGCAGGGAGTTGATAGTGAGTAGAACCCCGCACTTGAATAACAATGCAGTTAATCTTTGCATAACCAGCAGTTGAAGGACCCTCAAGCCAATGTCACCCAATACAGATAGGAAGTCACAGGTAAGAAGCCTGAGAGAGTCCCTTTGAGGACCCTTAGGGTCCGACACCTGAAGATCGGCACAGAAAATTTGTCTTTTCAAAACTCTTCCAATAGCATAATGGCATTACCTTACAATTTTCTCATGTAACATTCCTCAGATGGTGACAGAGACAAAATGGTTTCTGCGCTCAGGTAAATGTGGGTTCTATTGATTAAAGCGAAAATAAAAAGTAATATCATCGCAGGACTTCTCAGCGCCTTTCATAGATCCATGAGCGTTGTGAGTATTACGAAAGAAACAGTGTGAAATAGCAGTTTGATTTTTCACCAAGTATCCCACAGGTCTTTGATTTTTTGAAATATGCTTGAAGGTACACTGATTTAGCGTTTCACAAAGCACTTTTGTACAGACTGTGTCTGAAAAGTGAACCCCTGTCTAGTCCATCAAGGATGTGTTAAATAAAACCTGTTACCGGAGGGGTTGTGATTCCTCATCTCTGATTCCACAGAGTCACACTCAGAAACATTCCACTTTGACCATCACCACCTATGATCCTCTGACACGTTCTGCCTTTCACATCTGTGCCTTCTATTTTTAGGAACTGCTATTTGTTTGCAGGAAATATTGAATCCATCTTCCTAGACGAGGTTTACCCTACCTGCAAGAGATTTCTGATTTTCATTTTTATCATTATCTCTTTAAACCTGATTGTGTTTAACTTCTTACAGTTTCATTATTCCTAAGTACCACCTCTGACGTTTTACATTTCAAATTATATTTTATTTCTTTAAATGTCTGGGCCTTTACTCCTCTCATTTGGGGAGGACGAATTTCCTCTGTTCCATCCTGCTTAACCAACATCAAAGTAACTCGGCAGACATGCATGGCATGCTGTTTCTAAGTATATATGATAGTCCAGACGACAGATTTTTGTATTTGTATTTGGTGAAAAAAGTGCTATTTTCTACTAAAAATATGAGTTAGAGAAAGCTCAACCAAAACAATCAGATTCCTGAAAAGCAAGTCCATGGCACCACCTCTGAATCATGTGGGGAGAGGGATTTGCTACAGGCACTTGCTTGCAGAGGTGGATTAACCTTGAGTCAGTGAGAAATTAGGTAATTCTGAACACACTCTGCCTCAACCATATTGATTCCACGAGTTATACTATAATATAGTCTTTTTATTCAGTGAGAAGAGGGGAGGCAGAGATAGACTCCCACATGTGCCCCTACTGGGATCCACCTGGAAAGCCCACTAGGGGGGATGCTCTGCCCCTCTTGGGCGTTGCTCTGTTGCTCAGCAACTTAGCTCTTCATAGCGCCTAAGGCAGAGGGCATGGAGCCATCCTCGGTGCTGGGGGCCAACTTGCTCCAACTGAGCAATGGCTGCAGAAGGAGAAGAGAAAAAGAGGAAGAGAGAGAGAGAGAGAAAGAAACAAGAAGGGGAGAGGTATAGAAGCAGATGAGCACTTTTCCTATGTGCTCGACTGGAATCAAACCCAGGACATTCACACGCCAGGCCAGTGTTCTACACCTGAGCCAACCAACCAGGGCCAATATATGTATTCTTAAATTTATATAGAACCTTATTTCCAAGACTCTCTAAATATTCATGCATGTGCTAACTCCTCTATCTAGGGATGATATTTGGAATCTATAATCATGGGCTCAACAGCTTGGAGAATGACCAGTCAGAATGGACACAGGTCTAGTCCAGAGCAGATTGCGAAGTCCCCCGCTGTGCTAGGTGCTGCCCTCATAGGTACTGGATCTTAGTGAGGTCTGACAGGTCATAGGGTATGCACTGGTGAACCCCAGTAGCCAACCCGAAAGCATTCTAATATTTCACAACCAATGCAGCTACTATGATCAGACCAGCGTGCGTCACGAGAGGAATACGAGGAAATAGAAGCACGTGCCATTTTTCTCTTGTTAGAAAAAAAAATCTGGGTCATCACGATGTTTTGACCTTTAACCAAAATCATAGTCATTGACATGTCTCAGAATCGATTCCATCCCGGCATTTTTTCCAGTGAGACAGGAAGAAAGAAGGTAGAGAGTAGTGACCCGAGGTCCCTCAGCTGCAGGTGATACATTTTGTAAGGATTGGGAAACACTCACAGGAATAAATAGATCACAGAGAACAACATAGCATGCAGCTCCATAAATTGTATCCACCTCTCTCTCAGGATCTAAGGCAAGCTTGTTCATTGTGCTAAACCTTCAGGCAGTGCTCTCCCATGGTTACCTAACCCCTTCTTCTAACCACACTGGACGGCACCTATACCAGACACAGGCAGCCAAGCATATACATCATCATTTGAAAAATTGGAGGGCCTGTGCTGGGGATGTGTGGCTAACAGCTTGTTTTCTGCTAAGTTGCAAAATAGCAGGGCTGCATTCTGAGCTGCCAGGCTCACCCGGCTTCAGGGCTTCAGAGATGACCATGAACTCATTTGGCCTCCAGTTCAGTAGCAAAACCCACGTGGGCTGCAAGCTGAATGTCGCAGCCCTTCGAAGCAGTGGGAAAAGGGTTGTGTGCATCATCATCTGGCTTCCTGTCTTACCTAATGGCTGCTACTGTGGTGAGTTGGAATCTGTTGTCTTTGGGCTTTTTCTCCGTCTGTTGCAAACTAATGCAGGAATCCTTAGACCTAGAGGTCAAGGATATCTGTACAACAAGAAGTCTGTCTGAATGTTTGTGAGTCCGTGTAGCTTCTGGTCAATGAGAAGGGGGGTAGTCGCGCACTAAACATCCCGAGTGAATGCTCACGGAAACTGGCGCGTGTCTGTGTCTTGCTGTCTTTGGTTTGATTTGGAATGTGTTGAGTACTGTGGGAAGACAGAAAGAGAACAGAGAAAAGCCCTCATTGACCCCAGGAGGAAAGATTAAGGGACATAATGGGATGTTTTGCACAAAGAGTACTGAACTTTCCTTGTGCTGAGAGTGTAATGTATGCTCGGTGGCTGCCCTTGAGGCCAGTGTGTGTCCAGGAGTCTCAACATGGGTGGGTCCAGGGGTTGACCCCACTGCAGGAAGGGATAAAATAACAGAACAGCTAGAGGTCTGGGGCTGGGGCTTCAGGTAAAAAGACACTGAGGAAAGTTGATGCATCAGGGGGAGTTTGTAAGAAAATGAACAATCAAAGTCTTCAGACTTTCCAAGATTCTTCTGATGAGAAATTGTTATAAATATCAATTGAGCTTCTCCAGTCTCCATTGTGTTCTCCTAACACTGGAGGATTCCCAAAAAGTATGAGGCATTCCACCATCAAGAGAGGCCGTGTGCATAGCAGTTATGATATGTGCTATAGAGTTGGCTTAAGCATAGGTCACAGCTGGGTCACTTACCAGGTTAGTGACTCCAGGTGACTGTTTAACATCTTGTAAGCCATTTTCCTGTGTGTGATAGAGCATGCAATGCTAGTCCCCGCCTCATAGGACTATCATGAAGTCAAGGTGCTTTGTGCATATAACATTTTTAGAACTGTGGCACAATAAGCATTCACTTCAAGTTGGCCATTGTATGAAGACTCTCACACCACACATTTGGTCCTGTAATTGCAAGGCTTGAGTCTTAGCCTCAGTTCAGCCATGAAGCAGCTGTGTGGCATCAGATAACTCCCTTGGCTTCTCGAGGACACAGAGCTCTCACAGTCAAAGGAAGATGTTAATACTTGCCCCACTGGCTGAAGGGTTTATTTCACAGATTTCTAATACAATCCCTCTGTGAAAAGCCTCTGACAAGCTACAAATTTCTGGTCAAGTGCAAAGTCTTAGTAGCTCTTATTTTAATAAGGCATTTATTATTAAGAAAAATGTGCTACGATCTAGTTGCAGAAATAAGGTATACAGAAGAACAAGATGACTATGTAAGAAGATAGGAAGAGGGGAGAGTGAATAAGAAGGAAAAGGCATACTGAACGTACCCCAGGTGGAAGTGGAATCTGTAGAGTGATCAGGGAGGGCTTGGTGGCTACAGTAGGACTAGCATTGGAACCTATGGGAAGGGTAGTCACTAGATCAGCTGATGGGAGACGAGAGCCTAACGACCAGTTCAGTGACACTGATGATCATAGTGATGATAACAACAAAGTAGTCACCCCTAGTATGTATGAAGCCCTTAAAAGGTGCTGCAATATACACTTTCCTCAATGTATTCTCTAATTCTCGCAAAAGTACTATCATGCTTCCCATTTTACAGATGTGGAGAATGAGGCTTAGAAAGGATAAACCGTTTGTTCTTGGTTAATAAAAGGTGCTGAAAAGATTTGGGTGCTATTCTTCCTTCTGCTTAATTTTGGGGTGGAGGCTTTCAACCGCTGGACCTCTACTCCCTCCGCCTGAAAGAGGACGGGGCTGGCACCTGCTGCCTTTGGGGACAGTGCTCTGGGCTTCCTCACTTTCCATTCTTGTCCTCCTTCGTTCTCACAGTCTGAAACATTCTCTCCCTTCATCCATTTGGCTCTCTCCCGCTCCTTCTTTAATTTTCTTCTTCTAGGAGGTCTCTTTGATATTTTCCTCCCCACCAATTTCTGTGTCTTTAGCCTTCAGCTGGACTGTGAGCTCTGTGAGAATAGAGGTGGGGTCTACTCTGTTCATTATGGTATTCCCAGTGCAAGGAAGGAGGAGAGGTGGGGAGAAAGGAAGAAAAAAGGAAGGGAAAGAAAGAGGAAGACTTTATATAACAAAAGATGCACCTGATAAATGAGTTTCCAATTGGGGACTGATTTTTAGAAGTCTCTTTAGTGCAGAATTCTTCTATCCTTCCCCCTTTGCATACACACATCTGGAGAACACATTATTCTTTCCCCTTGAACCTGAAGCTATTGGGAGCCAATCAGGAGCTCAGGAAGGTGGCCCATCCCATCAGAACTTGAGCCGCTGTTGTCTGCAGGCGTCTCCTTTGCCTGACCAGCTGACGTGTGGGCCTCCTTGCTCAGAGCCATTGCAGCCAATTTGGTTGGTAATCAGCAAATTAAAAATTCAATAAGTAGTTCCCAGAATCATTTTCAAAGCTGGAACATAGAAATTAACATGTTAATAATAGGTGCACGGTGGGGTGGGTTCTCCGCTGCGGATTCTCATTGCTTTAATATGGTATTACAAAAAGGCCACAGGATGCATTCCTTTAATTTTGCTGCACAGTGCTTTCAGGGATGCTTTGTAAGTATCGATGCGGGTAATGATATCGCATGTGTTTTTTTGTGGCAACTTAGGTAGGAAATAAATAGGGTGCAGTAGGATTCATCCGAATTTTCCTTTAATAACAAGGCCTTACACCCGGGCAGCGCTTTTCATCCTTAGCACATTTTCAAATGGCTTCTCGCATATGCTTCCAACAAGCCTGCGAGGCAGCCGGGGCCGACGTTTCTTCCTGTACACACGCGAAGAGCGTATGTCCTCAAGGGCACGGCCTCACATCAATGGCTAGCGGCCGGCGAAGGCGTGGTGAGAAGCTGGCTCTCTCCCTGCCTGGGTGGAGAGCTTTGCTGAGCTACCTGTTGAGCCCCGCAGCGCTAACAGATTCCTACACAGGTCGCCCTAACGACCCAGGTGTACTCACATCAAGCCAGAAGGCCTGGTCTGAAAGCCACTCCAAGAGCGGCAAAGCTTTGACAGACCTGGGTTCACAATCTCTGCTCCCTCACGTGGTGCTTGAAGGCCTTCAGACCTTGTCAGGGAAACGGTCTCATCTTCAGGTGCCTCATTTAAACGATGGAGATAAGAACAATGACCCCGCTGGGTCAGGGTTTGGGGGGGAAGCAGACAGGACGTGTGAAATAGTACGCGGTGCGCAGCGGGTACTCAGCATGAATCCTGGATTTGGAAACTGAAGTCGTGTGGGACAGGCATCTGAAAAGGAAGCTACATGAAGCAAACTTGACTCTGCCATCTGGATGGAAGCCCAGGTGGCCATTTCCATTCAATTGATGACATTCCGAATGAAACATGTAGTTCCTCTGTCTCACTGACCACATGCCCAGGGTCCGGTAGCCACAGGAGGCTAGGGACTACCGGATTGGGCAGCAGATCTGTAGAGAAGACTTCCGTCATTGCAGGAAGTTCTATTGGACATCACTGTGTCCTAGGAAACAGGAGAGATGTTAGGCGAAGTCTGGACTCCACATTGCTGCAAGATGAGGCCAGCACAAAGACCTGGACCAGTGGGTGCCCCTTCCTGTTGTTTACCAGTGTTGTTTACGTTGGGGCTATGCAAATCGTGTGTGCGAGCCACACCAGGCGGTGCGTTGAACAGGCCCACTCCAGAACATCCTGCTGATAATTGCATGGCGCGCTGCAAATGGTGGGTAATTTCCTCTCAGGTGCCTGTGCTCCACGCTTGTTTGGCATGCTTTATTGCCGGGTGGATTTACACTCTGCATTTGCCATAAAAACTGTTTCCAAAAGAAACAAGAAGCGTGGCAAGATAAAAAGCGATATAAAAAGGGTATTTTGTGATTTATTTATGTCAAATTTATGGAAGATGACAGGAGGCATTACGGTTCCAAAATTAGTTGTCACAGTCAGGCTATAAATCCTGCAGGACAGAAGAACAGGCTGGGAACCTGGACCCCTGGGTCTGCAAGGAACCCAGGGGACGTCCAGACAAGGCAGCAATTTCTGAAACCCTCCACAGAGGGGCTCAGCCAACTGTCCAGCTCAGCAGCTCATACTTACTAGCTAATGATTATTTGATGGTTGCTACATTTTAAGCACATTCTAGTCATAATCTCATTTAATTCCCACTAGCCCTTTTTTACTCATTTTATGGATGCGGAAATTCAGTATTGTACTCTGCACCAAGAGGTACAATGAATAAGGGGTGAAGCCAAAAAAAGGTGGAGGCAGACTTTAATGCACCTGTTATGTATTCACTAAAGATTAGAACTCATTCATGGCCCACAAATACTTATTTAGCACCCCCTAGGTGCCAGAGATAACACCAAGCATTACTGGTATAGAAAGGCTAAGATATGGCCCCTGACTTCAAAGATATTTTTTGTTCTAGCAAATGATTAAAATTATATTAGTCAAGTGCACACTCATACATGCGTGCGCACGCGCGTGCGTGCACACACACACACACACACACACACACACACACACACAGACAATTGTGATATTAGACCAAAAAATAATGCAGTCTAGCTATACATGGAGTTCACTGGAACTACAAGGGAACATAGTTTTACTTTCAAATAGAAAGTATAAAAGAGCTTAATGAGATGAAGAATGGATGGATCCTGGTCAGTTAGAGACGGAGACAAGGTTGGGCCCACTGACCTCCCCTTTGCTCATGATGTGAGTTCTCTTATTTTCCCAGAAAATGAGCTAGCAAGGCACTAATCAATTTACTCTGCCTTTTAAATTCCTTGTAAAGTGGTATTCTTGTTTTTTTTTTTTTTTAACAGAGACAGAAGGAGAGTCAGAGTGAGGGATGGATAGGGACAGACAGACAGGAACTGAGAGAGATGAGAAGCATCAATCATCAGTTTTTCATGTGGCACCTTAGTTGTTCATTGATTGCTTTCTCATATGTGCCTTGACCGCGGGCCTTCAGCAGACCGAGCAACCCCTTGCTCGAGCCAGCGACCTTGGGTCCAAGCTGGTGAGCTTTGCTCAAACCACATGAGCCAGCACTCAAGCTGGTGACCTCGGGGTCTTGAACCTGGGTCCCCCGCATCTCAGTCCTACACTCTATCCACTGCACCACCGCCTGGTCAGGAGGGAAGTGGTATTCTTAAGAAGTAGAGGAAGATTAAATATTTTCTCCAATTAAAAACTATAGCTGTAAGCCCGAGAAAGACTGTTGAAACCATCTTCTCTCTTGGCCTCCAGCAAGCACTTGCTGCCACTTCTGCTTTCCGTTAAGGGCCATTCCTTGTTTAACCCTTACATAGTGGTGTCCCCACTTCTTCTCCAAAGGCATCCTCTGTAGCCTTCTTCCTTTTTTATTCTATATACTGTGTACGTGATCTCAACCACCCATGTGACTCCAGTCCTTAAAGTATTTGCTGATGACTCCCAAACCTATAACACCTGCCCTAACTTCTCTCTTGAGATCCAGATATGTGTGTGTGTGTGTTTGTGTCTGTCTAGTAAACATCTGTACCTGAATAATCTACAAACACACTGGACTTGTTCAACATGTCACAAACAGACTCTCTTTCTGTATTCCCAACACTATTAGAGGAACTATGAACTAGCACTTAAGTCAAAATGCCCAGAACCATCCTTGGCCAACCTTTTTCTGGTCATCCTTCCATTTTACCAGCCACCCAGTTCTTAAAGTATCTTAAGTCTGCCTCTACTTCTCATCTGTGGCCTTGGTAATTAATAGTAGCTGCTAATATTAGATAAGTGGTAAAGAGCACAGATTCTAGAGATGGGCTATAAAGATTTGAATCCTGGCTCCATAACTTAAGTTTGCAATTCTCTCTGTACCTTTCCTCATCTGTAAAATTGAGGCAAAACATAATATCTACCTCTTGAGTTTTTGCAAGGATTTAATGCCCAACATGTGTAAAACACTGTTTGCTTTTTTTGTCTTTATTGTCATGGTGACCATGTCTACACAGAGACCAGATGAAATGCTCCAAGGGGCTGAGGGGAGGGAACAGCCCCTGTCAGTGGACAAAAGGACTGAAGCCCCATCCCCAGCCTTACTTAGATATTTATTAGTCAGCACAAATAACTCAAGGGAGCAGACAACAGAAGTTCTCAGGGGGTGAAGTAAAGTGCAAGAAACATGCTGACTCCTAATCTTTGCTCTGAGAGCCTAAACATTTTCTGTTACTGAACCTTATCCTGCTTTTTTGCTGTTTCCAGCATGCACCATTTCCAGTAAAGGGTCAGAGAGGCCCCCGGACTCTCGTCCACTCAGAGCTTACACCCTACAGTGCCTTGCTGTCTCTGTCATCCTAACTCTGTATATTTTCATAGCGTATTCCTACACATGATAACTGAACATTTACTGTACTAAATACTGTGCTGAGGGATTTACATTTGTCTTACAGAATCTCCACTGTGGGGGTTTTTGTTAGTCTCATTTTGCAGATGCAAAAATTGAGTCTTCAAGAAGAGAAATTAAATCACTCACACATCTAGTGAGTAACAAAGCCAGCATTCTAACGCCTGACTGTCTGACACCAAAACTTGTGCTCTCAACCACTGTGGCTTCTGGATTTTCCTTATAAAAACCACCTATCAGGGCTCCTGGCTTCCCGCTTTGTCTCCCTCTAATGTCACCTTCATGTGGCTGCTTAACTGTGTTATAAAGAACACTTGTTTTATCAAGATTAAGACATCAATAGCTTTGATATTTCCTCTTAGGCCAGCCTGTCTAGCCCCACTCCAACACTTGGGTTTTCCATCTCTTTGGACAACTTTTCAGGGGTACCCAGGAGCGAAAACATGAATGCCAGGGTTCATAAATGCAATCAAATCATGTGGTTAGTATGGACCTACTCTTATGACCACACTTTAATGGACAGTTAAGCTGGCTGGAGGGGGCTGAGAAATGTATTGACCTTCCTCTAGGGCTTGAGTCAAGATTCTACCTCCACATGGATCCTCCACTCTTTCAGTTTCCCACCTCTACCAAGGGAAGATACCCCTTATCGCCAATGAACTATGAGGCTTAACTAATGATTATAAAGGACTTACAGGTGGTAGAAGACAAAGGCATTACTGAAATACGCATGTAATATAAATCATATGTGGATAAAAAGAGACAAGTAAATTAGATCAGCCAAAGGGCACTCATTTACTCAGCTGGGCACTCAGAAAGTTCATCCAGGATTGTTCCTTGCCAGGAGTGAATGGATTTCAAAGTAAAGATTTTCAATGGTATTTTGCTCACAAAAGGTTCCTGCAGCGGGCAAAGAATGATATTGCTCATGGTAATAGCCGTGAGAGAGGCTAGTTAGGGAGAATAATTTGAAAAATGAATGTCTCTCGCTATTTCCCTTTGACGGACCATCATAAAAGATCTTCGAGGCTTAACGCTAGGTCCCAGCTTCCTGAGTCTGTGTTTTAGAAACTGATTGATTGTGGTTCTTCGCTGGGTCTCCACCAAGTTTGCATCGCAAAATGTGACTTTGCAGCTAGATGGCCCCCATCTGAAAGACACACGAGAGATGCCAATTGCAATTCAAAAATCTCAATTTTCAAATATACCGTGCAGCTTATTCCTGGTGAGAAACACTTTCTCCCTCTAATGGGCATGCTAAGTGTTGTGCTGAGAAAAAAAGGTGGAGAGCGTTCTTTTGAATGAAAGGAAATTTGCAGCTAGAGGCTCAAGTCCCTGAAGCTTTAGAGGCCTCCCTTCTTTTACTGTTTCTTGCTGTGCAGCTTTTCTGTGACTCAGGAAAGAGTAGAAGACAATTGAAAGGAGAGAAGTGGAAGACCCAGACTGATGGCAGTCGTGTTTATCACCTTCTCATGGGAGCTTTGGTCAAGGTTAAATCTATAGCCAAGCAGGCTTTATGCTCCCAGTGGACCGAGTTCACACAATGAGCCCTGGGCAGACAGGAGTACTGGTCTTTGGAAAAGCTCAGAGTCAGACGACAAATATCTTTCTGGCAGGCAGAGCCAACCCTGAGTTCTGACACCCTGTTTGCATTTGGGAGTTGGGACACCTTGATGGCTTTGAACAATCGGTCGCTTTGAACCTGGCGCTCTTACTAGAGCATTGTTTGAGGAAGTCATTCCACCTCTCTGTGCCACAGGTTTCTTCTCTTTCAAATGAAGGTGCTGGCCCTTTGGGATGGCTGTCATCAAAAAGACAAGAAACAAGTGGTGATGAGGATGTAGATAGGAGGGAACCCTTATGCACTGTTGATGGGATCGTAAATCGGTACAGTCACTATGGAAAATAGTATGGAGGTTCCACAAAAAAATAAAACTAGAATCACCATACAATTCTGCAGTTTCAGTTCTGGGCATTTATCTGAAGAAAACAGAAACAGTAACTCCAAAAGATGTATGTGCCTCTCTGTTCATTGCAGCATTACTTACAACAGCCAAGCTATGGAAGCAACCTGTGTCTCCATCCATAGATGAACGGGCAAAGAAGATGTGATAAACAGACATAGAATGTTAACTTACTCAGCCACAGAAGAAATGAAATCTTGCCATTAGGGCCAGCATGTATGGACGTAGAGGGTATTACTGTAAGTGAAATAAGTCAGAGAAAGACAAATACTGTATTATTTCACATACATGTGGAATCTAACAAACTAAGCAAATGAGCAAACAACACAGACTCATAGATGCAGAGAACAAAGTGGTGGTTACCAGGGGTTTGGGGGGGTGGGGGGGTGGGGCAAAAGGTGAAGAGGGTTAAAAGGCACAAACTTAGTTATAACCTATGTCACAGGGTTGTGGGAGTGCAGCACAGGGAAGAGAGCCGGTGATATTGCAGTGACTTTGTATGAAGACAGCTGGTTGCTAGCCTTCTCATGGCGACCACTTCACAAGGTACACAGATGTCAAGTCACTATGTCGTCCGCCTGAAACTAATACGATGCTCTATGTCAACTATAATTAAAAAGAGATGTACGTTTCAGAACAAAAACTAAATAAATAAAATGAAGGTGTTGCTGGGCTAGGTGGCTGCATGGCCCTAACACGCTTTGTTTAGGTGACTAAACTAGGACCACTCTTTCGGTTATGCTTTCCCCCATAATAGGCGACAATATTGGACAATGACTGCCAAATGGCTATTCAACCTTTTCTATCTCACTGCATTTGATCTAGAAGAAAAGTTGTCCCCTTGTTACCTCTGCTTTCTTATTGGTGTCTTAAAAAAAATGAGAGAAGGAATTGTGAAGATGGAGCCATTTGGCCTTCTCAGCAGATTTGCTGTTTTATTCCCCGCCACCTCCCCCCAGCCCGTTTCTCCCTGGCCAGAGGGGTTTGATTTAGTTGGAAATGGCACCGTAATAGTTCAAATGCTCATTATCTTTATTGGTCATGATCCTCGCACATGTTAGTTCAAGTATTCACTTGGACACCTTTTCGGCCGGAGTCACCGTGAGGGAAGAGGAGAGATTTGGGCAGTCCTGCACGATGTGCATTTTGTCACTGCATGATGAGCATGGGGGCCTTGCGTTAAAGCAGAGGAGGTGGCCGCCTCACGCCTGTCACAACGGCCACGGTGAAAAAGGCCAGTTCTTGCAGCACGTCGTTGCAGTGCAATAGCAGATGACATGGTAGGTGGGAGGTTCTGTGCCGTGGTTGTCACGTGTTGCTCTGGGCATTGGAAATCACCCACAAGTGTGCTAAGCTTTCATAGGAAGGTAACGTGGGGGTCATCAAGGGAGATGGCCATTTTCCCCAATAGGTTCCAAAGATACAATTGAACACTGAGGACTTCCTGGGACCTTATGGTTTCTACAGATGCATAAGGATAAATCACGTCACGTCCTTCAGCGGCATCCCCGAAACCCTTCATGAGTGTAACTGCTGTTCCCCTGTGCCTCCAGTTAGGCGACTCTGACCTTTTTTTTTTCATATTTGGTGAAATTTTGATCAAAGGAAAATTAAATCTGAATTGTTATTCTGTCATCAGAGCTTCGGTTAGGGTGGCACATGTTTTATGGAAAGATTGTATTTTCTAAGATGAAAATAATGAAGTCATGTGACTACTCCTTCGCCAACATCATTATTAGCTGCCTGGGCCTGGGATTATTTTTGTTCTTAGAGCGCTGCCTAGAAAAACTACACACATATAGTTTTAGCCATCTTTTGCGTTGTCCATTCACATGCAGACTTAGCTAAATGAAAACATAAGGACGCAAGTAATATGACTATTCTTAGACTATTTCCTATTTATTAGTTATTTTTAGTTTTATTTATTAGTTTATTTTATTTATTAGTTTTTTATTTATTATTTATTTTTAGTAAGTGAGAGGCCAAATTGCTTGAACCATGACTATGGGAAGGGAGGAGAGAGAAGGGAAGGGTGTGGTGGCGAAGCAGATGGTCGCTTCTCCACCCTGACTGGGAATTGAACTCAGGACTTCCACATGTTGGGCCGACGCTCTACCCCTGAGCAAACTGGCAGGGGCTAGACTATTTCCTTGACAAGTCTAACTAAATGGGAGCACTCCCCGATCAGAGGGGTTGCTGTGACTACCGCTGCTTGGCGTGCCACGTGCACAGAACCTCACTCATTCTGCAGGTTCACAGACAACTTGGAAAGACTTCCAATAGTGTCACTTAATTTCTTCTTGAATTTGGGCAGATTAGGGGGAGCTTGGAGCCTCTGGCATGGGAACAATGTGAGGACTCTCACCCCAGATGCAGCTTACAGAGCTAACTGAGCATGCGTGTCAAATCTTAAACACCTGCAGGGCACGTCCCACAAGTTGAGGTGAGGAGGCTCTCTGCCAGAGATAATGATAATTCTACTCCTTGTTTTTCTTTTAGTCATTTTCATGGGACAAGTGCATTATGCTCAACGGGGCACCAGGCAGGATTTACTGGACCAAGGCCCGCCCCGCAGAACTCAGGTAGATGTGTAGGTTTTACTCATCCCTGCCTCTCAAATTAGGAGCCACAGTTTGCCAGCTCACTCTTGTTTTGGCCAAGCTAGCTATAATTTACTTACTTTTTATGTTCTGAAGAAGGGTTTCTTGATAATACCTCAGTACTATGAACATTGTAGTCTTTTGGAAGGGGGGCCGTCTTGTGTGCTGTAGGCTGTTGAGCAGTGTCCCTGGGCCCCCCACGACACAACCAGAATGTCCCCACATTGCCAGATGACCTTTGGGGGACAGAGTCACTACAGCTCTAGAGCCATTTTTGACAGAAAGGGAGGAGAATTTAGGTCTTCATATCTAAAACAGGGGCCAAATCTATCGGGCCTCCTTATTGGGAGATTTCAAATCAGTTTTTAAAGGTTAGCCTAGATTGCCACCTGATTCAGCTCAGCAGGAAAAATCATACCATGTTGCGTGTGAAGTGACTATAATTTATTAGCTCATTAGTCAGGCCTTGAAATAGCCATTTTGAGCCTTTGCCCAGACGGACCAAGCTCTTAGGCTGAGTGGCTTTTTTACAGACTCAAGGTGTTCCCTCTACTGTGGGCACTCCGGGTAGGAGCTTGCTGGCCTTCTCGTGTTCTGGGGTTCTCACCTTTACATGTACACCCAGCATTTCGACATCTGCTGCTGCCTTCACTGTCCAGCTGGTCTAGAGGTGCTGGTCTGTGAATGAGAAGGACAAAAAAGTGCCGATCCGATGGAGAGCTAAGGAGGACAAGAACTGACCTGTGGCATATCCCCTACTTCCTCCACCTTTCTGAGAGAGTCCAAGATCGTACAGCCTCCAGAGGGTTTAAGAGGACAGCAAGAGTCACTGAGCTCGCTGATGGCATCTTCAAAAGTGACCAAGCTAAAGGCAGGGAGAGGGATTTTCCCCAAAGCCACACTGTGCTGACCTGTTTCCACTGAAGAAACAGGGCGGATTCTCAATTTCAAAAATCTTACTCTGTTTACCAAGTCTCATTTCACCTTCTCAGGAGTTAAAAGCCACACCACCCAGTGGTAGAGCCTCTTCCATCCGGAGTTATGTCATACACATTCTAACACTGTAGTAATTACTGAAATATGCAAGAGGGACACCTTTCTTTTTACCTAGGACATGATGCCTGCAAGTAATTCGGAGTCTGGGCAACCAATTCAAATATCCTGATGGATTTTTATCTAGTCACAGGTGTTCACTTTGCTCCCTGCTTAGTTCTCTGTCCGGGAAGAGCCCTCTTCATGTTGATGCCATTGAGGAGGGCCATGTGGTGCTCAGTGCATCAATCGATGGTGTCACATGTGCATTCATTCTCTGATGGGACAGTGAAGGGGAGACTCCTCTCCTATGCCAAGGTCCTTGGGCTTGGAGCAAACGGATTATAGAGAGATGGACACTTCATCTTTTCTTTGTAAACAAATCAAGGGAACTTACTTGCTAAAGTCATTTATGTGCATACTGAGGTTTTAGAACGTTTTGTTATAGAAAATGCTATAAGCTACATGCAAAAACATAGGTATGTACTGAAGGCCATATAACACCATTTATTTATTTGAAAACTGCCTGCACTTGACAAAGACAGTTGCTCCTTTATTTCTCTTTTTTTCCCGCTATAGCATTTATCCCCACCTCCAATTATTTTCTCTCCCCCATCCAATTGCCAAGGTCACAGGGCAGGGACGTTGCTTTCTTTGCTGTGATACGCTCAGCAGCATGTCTGGCATGCTGTAGACATTTAACAAATATGGAGTGAATGAATGTATAAATAAATATATGGTGGATCTGACGGACACAATTTAGAACCTATCTGATTCAATCTCTTTTGTATACAGACATGGAAATTAAGCTAAGGATGGTTTATTAAATTGATTTTCTATCCATTCATTTGTACTCAATCTTCTTATTCATCCACCAAACATTTATTGAATACCTACTACCTACCAAACATGTTATTAACTGATGACAGTACCAGAAAAAATAAAATGGAGACCCTGTCTTAAGGGAGGCCAATGTTAGTATGGGAAACAGCACCAGAAAAATAGTAACAGTGGACATCTTTATATGTTGGGAAGAGGAGAGAGAGGTGGTAATGTGTGAATGGAGTGTTTAAGTCGGGGAGAAAGCAAGTGACGTTGAGGGTAAAGGAAGTTCTAGGCTGCAGATGAGCATCACCAAGATTTGGGGCAGAACATGGCGTGGCCCATGTTAGGGACTCTTAAGTAATTCAGCATGATGAACACATGAAATCACTTGGGGAGGAAGAATGCCTGTGGTTAGGCTGTGGGCTCTGGCATCAGGCTGCAGGCTTCCAATCCTTAACCTGTTGTTTCTGAGCTCGCTCTGTCCCTTTGGGCAGCTTGGGCTTGCGATGTCTTCATTTCCTTATCTATAAAATGGAAATAAGAGAACTTAGCTCATCTGGTAACCTGGATCAAAGTTGAAAAGACATACATGTGCTTTATACATAACAAGAGTGTAACAGAAGTGTGAGGCTATGTTTTCTCATTATTACAATTAAGAAGTGGTGCAAGGCAAAAATTGGCAAAGTTGGCCAGATGAGACCATGGAGATTTGAATTGAATTCTGTTGGGCAGCCCTGAAAAAATTGTGATTCAGGAAGGGAAATATTTGGATGTTTTTTTAGAAAGAAAGAATTCTCCATTCGCCAAATAGAGGAAAGTCTTCCAGGAAGAGGACTGAAGGCTTGAGACCTGCTTAGGGGATGTCACTAGACAGTGACATGGGGGATGGAGAGAAGGCAGAGCCCCCGGATAGAATTCAAAGGTGGAACAGTGTGGATGGGGGAGGGGCTTGAAGGTTCCCAGCTTGGACAACTGTATACTTAAGTGAAGGCATTAACTGGAAGACTGGATATAGGAAAATTAGCATCTTTAGAGGTTTCTTAAAGAGCATTATCGAGTAGAGCTTTGCTCCTCTGAGTGCGATCCATAGGATGACAGCATCACCATTACCTGGGAGTCTATAAGAAATTCAGAATCCAGACCCCCACCCCACCCCAGACAACCTGAATCAAAATTTGCATTTTAGCCAGACCCCCAGGTGCTGTACACGGATGTGCAAGTTAGAAAAGCACTGGTCCACGGCTCCTGTTGTGAGCTACAGCTCCTCCTGACCAAATCTGTCATTTTGGTCGTTAGCCTGTGTGCTAAGAATGGTTTTCACATGTTTAAATGGTTAAAACAAAAAATAAAGGAAGAATAATACTTTGTGACACACAAATATAAATTCAAAGTTTGATGTCCTTAAGTCAAGTCATACTGGAACCCAGCCAGGCTCATTCACTGACACATTTGGCTACTTTCCTTCTGCATGGCAAAGGTGAGGAGTTGCCATTGAGCGTGTGAGACCCACTAAGCAGAACATATTTACGATGTGGCTCTTTATAGCAAATTTTCTGGCCCCTGACCTAGACAAAGGACCTAGAAGTTAAGTGTTTTCACCAACACGTAGTTAGTGACTCAAAGCCTCTATGTGCCTCAATGCTTCCCACTTGTAAAATGAAGATATAATTTGTATCCCATCAGATTATAAGAATAAATAGAAATAATGTATCCATTGTACTTACCCTTAAAACTAACACTTAAGAAGTGCTCAGTACCTACTGGCTGTTAGTACTCAAAAACGTTAATGAATGACCATTACATAGCCCACATCTTTGCTTGAATGCTGTCTGTTTCCCAGTGATGCAGAATCCTATTCAGGCACGTCTAACACTGCCATCTTTCTGAACAGTCACTCTACGTTACCTGGATTTCTGCCCGTGTCATTTAACTGATTTTAGAGGAATGCCTAGTAATAAAGAAAATTGCTTCTTTACATCAGTAGTTAGGCCTGTCTTGAATAATGATATTAATAACTAATAGCCTACAATGTGGTTAGATACTCGGGAGTCATTTATTTTGATATTTTTATGCCATCATAATGATTTTGTTTGTTATTCATTGTAACTCCACTTTCATGGCATAAATCAATGTTGTTTTATATTCTGGGCAGATGCTGTGTATATTTTCAGAGGTTTTCTAGGGTAAAGAATTAACAGTTATTAACGGTAACACAAGCGTGGGGTGTTTTGAGCAGATTTTAAAAGCATCAATAAAGAAATCACTGCCACAGATAGTTTTTCTCATTTTGAGGGAAAGCTGAGAATAACTATGCTGGTATTTAATGTTTGGACCTTGATTTGAAACTGAATGGAGATAAAACTTTTGGTTATCTCTCAATTGGAGGATAACATTTCTTCCAAAGAAATATACTGTTTCCAAAAAAAAAAAAAAGAAAAAGAAAAAGAAAAGAAAAACAATGAAATGTTCCTGCCTTTTTACTTCTGCCTTTACTTGCTAGCTACACTGTGATATCTCTCCCAGCAAACACTGACATCCAGGGATGCTCTGTGCAAAGTGCAAGGCAGCAGGGAAGCTGAGCGTTGATGTGTTTTTACTTCCTGCTTGGGAATGTGATATTCAGGCTGTGGTGTTCAGATCATTTCCTCCAACCTCCAATTATTGTGAGTATCTTCTCGTAGTGCAGACTTTAAGAGTCAGGAAATACGACCCTGGCCAGATAGCTCATTTGGTTAGAGCATCATCCTAATATGCAAAGGTTGTAGGTTTGATCTCCAGTCAGGGCACATACAGAAACAGACTGATGTTTCTGTCTCTCAGTCTCTCTCTCTAAAATCAATAAATAAAAAATTTTAAAAGCCTGACCTTTGGTGGCGCAGTGGATAAAGCATCAACCTGGAATGCTGAAGTTGCCAATTGGAAAACCTAGGCTTGCTTGGTCAAGGCACATATGAGAAGCAAGTACTATGAGTTGGTGCTTCCTGCTCCTCTCCCCTTCTCTCTCTCTCTCTCTTCTCTCTCTAAAATAATAAATAAACTCTAAACAACAACAACAAAAACAAGAATTATGAAATACAGAAACTAACTCAGATTTCTAACAAGTTATAATTATTACAAATAAAAAAGGATGCAAGATTGCCTCCTAATATGAAATGATATATTTCTTCTCAACTTTGTAAAGACGAACACATATGTTTTCTATTTATATTCTTATTCTCCATCTTATTTTGCAATGTTCATCAATAGACATTGTATTTCAGGTTGGCACCTACTGGAATAATATGGTAAAATTATGTAATTATTGAGAATATTTTAAACTTTTATTTGAACTTCTTCAAATTAAACATTATATATGAACTCTTGTGAAAGAAATCTCTAGAATCCGTTTAACTATGAAAGTATATTATACTGAATTACAAATAGTACAAAATTGTCCCAAAAGCCTTTAAAATAACCATTGTTTTAAATATATTTAATATAATTATATATAATATATTTTATATATGTTATGTATAACATATAAATTTGATAAATATATAATGTAGACATAATATAATTATAATTATATACAAATATAATTACTAATATATGCCAGGGGCCAGCCTGTTAGTACATGTGCAATATATGTGAACACTGTGGCTGAAGGAGAAGATGTAAAGTGTGCACACTGTCTGTACCACATTCCGACTAGTATAGTGAACTTGCCGTGGAGATCTCACCATCCCATGCCCTTCCATTCCACCCTAGAAATACTAAGATAATAAACATTTCATAATGTAAATTTCACCTTGTTTGAGGAAGATACCAGCATCCATAAAGAATTTAAACTCTTAGTTGTGAAGTTGCCAGGAGCAGTAAAAAAAAAAGCCACAAAAAAAAACAGGCCCAACTCTGACTCTAGGGAGTTGGGTAGAGAAGGGATGATATGGTAGAAAAGGATTTAAAAAAAAAAAGCCAGATTTCAAAGACAACTTAACTGAATATTTCTTACTGGACAGCGTAGTCTTATGAAAAACCTCAATAACAATGAATGTGCTGTTCTAATTTGAAGCTCTTTTATCATACCAGGTGCCTGGAATACCATTGTATATTTCCACATGTGACAATGTAGCCTTGTATTTTCTACTTGGCACATAGTTCTTAGAGCTTCCAACTTTGTAAGGTGAAGTTGTTTGATGACTTGAAGCAATTATACATTGGTCACCCTTTCTTTGGTTGCTGAGTATTCCGTCTGTGGGTATTAGTAATGACATAGTCCTGAAAATCAAAACAACAGGTTACACAATACACAATTGCAGGCTTAAGTGGAGTCAGCTTTGAACATTCAGGGAAATGAAATCCTGCCTACATTACTAAGGGCATTGCTCTATATTTTAATGATTGCATAATCTTTAATGCATAGCCTCGATGTTACAGTAAAAGCAAGGGGCTGATCATTCAAACACCTGCGTCTAACACCTACAGAATTGTGTACTCCGTACGCTTACAGCCAAACCCACATGGCTCCATAACAAAGTTCTCTCTGTTTCTGTAATATCATAATACTTTGTTTTGGGTGTCTAATAAGAGGTTTATTCAAAAGGAGCAGCAGGGAGTTATTTAGAAATGTTAGAGAGCTGCATTGCAATTGCATCTGCTACAGATCGTAGTTGACCAAACATGCCTTTGGAAAAGTACCATCATATTTCTTTTTTGCATTTAATGAGTGTGTATCCGATCCATTTAGCTTGTGACCTGCTTGGAAAAGCTCATAAGAGAGGAAAGTATTTTCTTCTAGTCCTGCCTAGTTTTATTTATTATTTCTTACTTACTGCTTTTGGGAAGAAAGCTGAGATTCAGAAGTCAGACTAAGTTATAGCAAACTTTAATGTCTCCCAGTAGGTAGGCAATAGGGAAAAAGCAAGGTTGTCTATCAACTCTTCACATAATAGGTCGGGATCAGCTTAGTTGCAAGGATTTCTGCAGGACATGAAATCTACAGATTGTTTTGATGAAGTGACTCTAATAAAAGGGCTACTTATAGAGAGATGCAGGGGTGTAAAGAGAACAAACAAGCAGGTTAGGGCACATCGATACTAGCAAAAGCTAGAAGTCTTCAGAAGGAATTTACATATCATGAAGCTAATCAATCTTGGGCTTCAGGGTTTCTCACATGATACAGACTCTTTCCAAGGCCCTTCACAGGGCCAGTAAGTAGCGTGCTCTCACGGTCCTAGAGTCTTTAAGTAAAACGTCCATATTGAATTATGTAAGCTGTGGGGTCCCGAAAACTTGGGTAGCCTAGGGCCCAAGGACAAGAAGGAGGCAAAGTGTTTCCTGAACCTGGAAAGAACTAGTTCCGGTGGTAAAAGAAGGGCGGCCACCCAGTAGGAGGTGAAGCTCAAGAGAGACGGATGCTTCTAGGAGAGCAGCCCAGCAGCAGGGAGGAAGTGGGGAGGACCCACCTCGAACCCTCTAGCACCCTGCTTTGCTTCGGCTGAATCCCACAGAAAGCTAGCACGCAAGGGGCCCGGGTGAGGGGCAGCGAATGGTGTGGAATTGAGCGGAACAATGGAGAATGGATTGTAAGAGGGAGGGGAGAGGGGAGGCAGAAGAATAACCAGTAAAATGGTGGAAAATCAACATTGTGACCTGTTTTCTAATTCCGATGATTTAAATGCACAGTTTTGAGTTTTGGAATCTCCTTTCGTGACTCCTGTAACTCAGAGTTGTTTTTTTTTTTTCCTAATGGCGAATTCTGAGAAAAATTAAATGTCGTACGGTGTTTACAGTTGCACTGCGGACTTGGTTTGTGCAATAGCTTCATTCCGAACAAGTAACAGAACACATAGAGTGACCATGGGCCAGTGGGTCCCATGTGGTAAACGGTGGTGGGGGTGGGGGTGGAAGGAAATGGCCACGAGTTATAAACAGACTTGTTCAATCTGCGGACACTTTCCAGATGAAACTCTACATTTCAGCCTGAGCTTTTGTTAATAACCGTTCAAATATTTACACATAGCACTGATGAATGAATACGGACGTTAGACTCCTGAAGCGTTGTCTTGGAGATG
Source organism: Rhynchonycteris naso (assembly GCA_037038555.1). NCBI lineage: Eukaryota > Metazoa > Chordata > Mammalia > Chiroptera > Emballonuridae > Rhynchonycteris > Rhynchonycteris naso. The sequence goes on from CM072996.1 coordinate 302,327,435, forward strand.
AAGGGTAATGACATTTCTGGCAGAGGGGAGAGAAGTTACTTTTCCTTGTACGGGTTCTAGATTGAGACCCTGTTGATTATTCAAATCTATAAACTGAGGAGGTTAGAGTGGGCTGGTTCTCCTAAATTCTGAGCTTGTTTTCTGGTAAGTTTCAGTTAAAGGGAGTCAGCTTTGCAGCCTTCCTGAGATCTTTGCCCCATCATTGTATGTACCCCCCTGCTCCCTATTAGGGTTATGGATGTTTTCTTATGAATATATCAAAAGCGTGGGTTTTACAGAGTGGAATGCATTTTGTTTGTACGTTTTGATCTTTGTTTTAAGAAACACCGTGTGATGGTAAAGAATTCTTTGATATTGCCTGGCACTGGTTCTCTTTTTCTTAGGTTCTCTGTTCATCATACTTCCTAGCTTCCGGTGCCAGACCTTGCTCTTTTATGTTTGTTTTCTAGCTTGTAGAAATGAACAGCATGTAGCTCCTTGAAAGGGTTTTGTGTAGGGTTTTGTTTGTGCTGTTCCTTCTGCCTGGCATACCCTTCCTGCTTCTAGGCACTCATCTGACTCTTACTCATTTTGAATCAGCCCTGGCATCCCTTACAGGGAATCATCCTCAATTCTCGGTGTACCTTCATGACATCATTCCCACATCGTATATCACATCACATCTGTGTGATTGACTGCCTTCTGGACAGTAGGGCTTTCTGAGTCGGGGAAAGGGTTACATTCTTGTTAGTATTCAGAGTGTGCAGGATCTGGCATGAAGCAGGTCATCAATACGTAGTAGTTGAATGAAACAATTGTATAATTGTAAAAAATATTTTATTTTCACCAAAGCAGGAAACACTGTGTAATCCTCAAGTTAGCTCTCATGTCCTAGTTAAAACTTAGTCTAATGTGTAAAATTTAATTATTTCTCTCTGATTAATTGGTTCCTGAGAAGACTTTTGGACTTTCCCTGTGCTTGGGGTAAAATTGGATCAGTGTCTGTCTTCATTAACACACTAAGCTACCTGAAAGAGTAAGTTGGACTTTTTGTTAAGACTACATTGCTGACTAGGTAATATCTTTTCTATAAAGTAGAAGAGAGAGGAACTAACCCTGATTATCACTCTCCTGCCAAGTCCACAGTAGGATGACAAGGACAATGTCCATTATCACACTAGATCCTCATGTTCACTCTGTCATGCAATGAGAGTAAGGATGTTATTGTCATTTTTTTTTAAGCCAGGAGAGATCAAGTAATTTTTCTAAGGTCACTACTCTGGAGGAAGCAGGATTTGAACCCTATCTTCCTGAGTCATACCCAGTGCATTTACCCCTTATTCTAAGATGTCTTGTGGCTCTGAGAGTGGGCTCCATCATGATCAGGTATTACTTTTACTTCCCTGTAACCAATGCTTGCTACCGTATAGCTTTGTGCTGTCTTGTGCATTGGGCAAATGATGGACATTTTTATTAATTTAATGAGATTTGGCTTTTGAGGTAGTATTGAAGAGGAAGGAGTCTGGGGCAAGAAAATAGCCTTTTTTTTTTTTTTTTTTTTTTTTTTACAGGGACAGAGAGAGAGCGAGAGAGTCAGAGAGAGGGATAGGGACAGACAGGCAGGAACAGAGAGAGATGAGAAGCATCAATCATTAGTTTTTCGTTGTGACACCTTAGTTGTTCATTGGTTGCTTTCTCATATGTGCCTTGACCACAGGCCTTCAGCAGACCAAGTAACCCCTTGCTTGAGCCAGCAACCTTGGGTACAAGCTGGTGAGCTTTTAGCTCAAGCCAGATGAACCCGCACTCAAGCTGGCGACCTTGGGGTCTCAAACCTGGGTCCTCCGCATCCCAGTCCGACGCTCTATCCACTGTACCACCGCCTGTACCACGCTCTATCCACTGTACCACCGCCTGAAAATAGACTCTTGAAGATAAGTTTATCAGGGCAGGTATATATTCAAATTCTTAAAGATGCATGGAACATCTACCTTTCTAAGAAGTGGATTGAAAAAATCTACTTTGGGTCTATACCTATGATGGGTCAATTCACCAAGGAAGTGTTTTGGGCTGAAATATTTCCTATCTGCTTTTCTTAGTACCTGAGAGTTTTATACTGTTCTAGGCATCATCCATTTTATAGGAAAGCACTTTTAAAATGGGTTTCTGTCTAAACTCAGTCACACTGTTAGGGCATGGTGAAAGTCATTTGACTAACGGACTTAATTTTCTATGTGCTTTCCGCAGAATGGTGAGTATGGAAAGAACACAAGGCAGATATTTAGGGTAGCTGCAAAGTGAGAACTATGCATTTGAGTGAGTGATGGCTTATGGTGGTTTTTATTCCCCCACCTCTTGTGGGCACTTCCCAGGGTTTCTTTAATGAGGAGGGGTGGCTCTTGTCCTGGAATCCGTATCAAGACACTGTGACACTCCACTATAAAATTCTAGGGAAAAAAACCAGACACACAAACAAGATATCCTGAGATTTGCAAAAGTCTAAAGAGGCCCAGATAAATGGATTCCATTTACTTAAAATGGTAGGGAGTTTATTTACTGGATTAAGTGTGAAGTATGTTGATAACAGATGGAATGAGTGATCACATGACATATTTAAATAGTCTAAGGATAACCTCAATGTCCTGGTCAATGTTCCTTCTCTCGATTAATGCCAGTGCTAATTAACTGGCACAAGTGTTCCTAGCCATATGGGGGATGTTGCTGAGAACCGGCTGGCAGCCTATATCTGGCCACTACCTGTACGTAATTTAATGCTTTGCCCAGTGCTTTGGGACTTCCATAATGGAACAGCCTAGCACAGAGAAAGCCGATGGATGCGAGTGTCATGATGTTTTTTTTGTTTCTTTTGTGCACCTCATTCCAAATGTGACTGAAAAATTAGAAATTGTGTTGATGTTTTTTTTTGTAAGATGAGTGAAAAGCTGTTACTGGATTCTTCTCCTATGAAAGCACCTTCAATTTCTGAGTGGTCTGTTAATTGATCTTTATTCCGATTTCCTAATAATAGGCAGCCAATTCAAAAATGATCTTTGTCCAGCTATATCTATGTGCCCGGTGACCTGACATATGAAGGGAGAAATGAGGTGGGGTCAACAGAAAATATTGTAGTTTGGGAGAGAGGTTTTCAGTTTGTATCCAGCTATGATTCTATTGGAAGTTAGTGTGCCGGGGGAAAGAGTGCTGAATTTAGGAGTCTGTGAATTTGGGGGACAATCCCACTCATGTTGGTCACCCATTCCTTGTCCCTTGGTACTTTTAATGACTGGCATGGGAAACAGAAGCTTTAGCTTCCACCATATCTAGTCTTCTCCTAATCAACTCAAATAAGCATTCAAAAATTATAAAAAGGGATTTGCAAAAATAAAAGAACATACAGAAACAAAATTGAAGTCAACATATGTAGGATAACCACATAATTTACCATCAAAATGGAATATGAAACAGTGGAAAGAGGAATTCACGATGATCACCCCAGGAGCCACAGGCAGAAAGAAGGGCTATCCAGAGTCTGACGGTGTCTGCAAATAAGAGCAATGCACTCACCCTGCAAATGCAACTCCAACACAAGCCCCACGGAGCTCCCTATTCCAACCCACACAGAAACTCTGGAGCCTCCCTTGTCTTGGGAAAAGGTGTTGCCGAGCCCCTCTGAACCTCACTCAGTTAGCTGTAGAATGGGGATGTAGTATTTGCTTCTCAGAACTGTAGAAGGGATTGAATGAGATGTGTGTAAAGCGTCTCCGACAGGGATTGCCACATCGCAGTTGCTCCTTAGTTGCTGTCTTTCAGCCCTCCCGCTTCCTTCTGCACCCGCCTCCCTTTCCATGGGGACAACAGCACTATATTCAAAGTATTGACATACAGCTTTAAAGAAAGGGACCATAGTTTTAGATTCCTTACTTAATTAGCAACAGGGTTTTATTAACCATTTGTCCTGACCTTGTGCTGCCCGGGACAGAGTACTACTTAGCAAACCTTGGTTTGATAGATGAATGACTTAAAGAATAAAAGAATGTGATCGTTCCACAGTGGAGGGCTTTCAGACAAAGAAGAGTGTGGCGGCATTCTTGGCTGATGAGAATTCAGGAAGCACGAGAACATCGAGTGGCCTTTCTCAACAAGGAAATTGAGGCTGAGTGGTGATCAAAGAGGTTCCTCATGAAGAGTTGTCATAACCAAGAAGGAGCTGGGCCCTCCTGTCCTCACGTGGCTCCCCAGTTCCCACAGAGTGTTTGAGATGGAGAGGAAACTAATATGGAGCCCAGCCCAGCAGGGAGGGAGGAACACATGCAATGTCCCTTGCGCCCACTTGCTGCCTCCCACACTGGCAATGACGTAGCTGCTCTCTGCCAGGCTGTTCTACCAGGCTGCCACACACCTGGTGTGCAGTGGACAGACCCAGGAACCCGAATGTCAGCTCTTCGGTTGAACTTGCGAGGGGCTATATGTCTCTGCAGGGAACGTCAGTGAAATCTGATGAACTGAGTGTTGACTTAGTGGCATTCGTTTCCTGTCTGCACTGAGAGGCTGTATGTCCACAAGTTTTGGGGACTGGGGCACAAGCAGCTGCTCGCAGGCAGGATGCAGATGTGATCTGAGCAGTGGAGCAGAGTGCAGACTCTCGGGCTACCCTGCCCAGGTTCCAAGCCTACCTCCGCTAATAAGTAAGTAGCATGACCCTGATCAGACTGATCCAGTTCAGTACGTCTCCATTTTTCCATCTGTTAAACAGTGATCCTAATTGTGCCTGCCTTACAAGATCATTGTGAAGGTAAAATGAGATCACCACGTAAAGCATTTGGTACAGCCCTTAGCACATAGTAGGTGCATGATAGTGATTAGCTGCTGTTTCTCATATTAGGACCAGCTTCATTATTAATGGGTTCTAAACCTGACCCTTCGTCAGACCAAAACTCTCTCAAGGTGGTTGGCACCAGGGGACCTCCAGGGAGGGAAAAGTAGATATTGTAAGACAGGGAATTGTCACATCAAGTATATTACATGCTTCAGTGGCCAGAGGCTGATTAGTACACATCGAAGTTCGCACTAACCTGCCAGAGGCAGAGCGTACAATTGGGCAGGCTCAGTGGGTAAGTTCAGTTGGATTGTTGTAAAGAGATATTTACAGGAGAGGGGCCACATGACTATTCAAAAATGCCATCTTCGTAGCAGTCAGTAACAGAGCAAAATACATCCATATACATACCTACATACATATATTAAAAAAAATTTTTTTTTAAGTCTCTACATCAGAAAATAAATCTATACACCTGAAAACTATTTTAGACTTAAAACTGGAAGGCTGAAATCCACCCTGGGAAAGGGGGAGGGGGACCAAAAAAAGATTTAAAAAAGAAAAAGGACCAATCCCTAGCCTTTTGGAGCTGGTTTTATTCATGACCTCTTTCCCTTCTTGCCTGTCTGGCTTGCACTGTACCTTTGTCGCTTCTCCAGCTAATATTATTCTACTGTCAAGTTCCTGGCACCTCCAAGTAGGAAAGAATTTTCTGTACTTTGAGCGTGAGCTGGGCACTGGGAAATCCTCCTGCCCTGGATTTGTAAGCCGCACAATCCCATTCTTCAAGCTGAAGCCACGCAGCCCCCGGGCCGGGCGTCCTGGCCATTGTGAGAGCCAGCCCCGCTTTGGCTCGTGAGGGGCTCCGTTTGATGGAGGGGAGCAGAGAGCCTCTCCTTTGTGCCCGCAGCCGCAGCTCTCTGCCGATGAAAATAGAAGCTGCTTTCATCTTGCAGGGCCTGACCAAGAGATATCTCCCAGACTGCAAGTCAGCATTCGCTTGCGCGATTGTTTGGCAAAATCTATTTTTAAGAGTCCATAAATTCTACTGGTAGACAAAATGGGTACTCTTTCGGGGGGGTGATGGGGGAGAATATATATACCCCGTGATGTACTGTCAAGCTGTGAACGAGAGTCGTTCACAACTCTGCTCACCCACTCTCTGTCTGAAAGCGTGGCACCCTAAAGATATCCATGTCAAGTTATGATATGGAGGAAGTCGATTCTGCCCCTGGGGAGGGGAAGAGGGGGTCCAGCCTGTCATTCTGTTCCCGCCTCCAGCTGTTCTGGGTTGTGCCAGTTCTGCATCTCCAGCCGTGTGTGACTCACATCTGCAGGTCACATGAGGCTGACCGTCATGACATGTGCGTCACCAGCATTGGAAATACAAACTCAGAAATCAGGTTAGGCTTCTTTCTGCTCACTGTTCCACCGTCTGTGCAGTGCGGGCAGATTAGGAAGGAAGGCTCGGAAGGCTCAGTGAGAGTTTGGTTAGTCAGGAGTCTTTAAAAAAACAACAACAACTTGGGGACTTGGGGTCAATTAAAGGACCCAGATTGATGTAAAGAGATAAAAAAAAAAAGCAGTCTGTCTTGAGCTTCCCTAACTCTGCTTTTGCTGACACTATCCCTTTAGCTAAGACCTCCCTTCCTGCCCACATTTGTCCCCAACTGTCGCCTCGTAGCCTCATGATTTTTTTTCTCTCAAATTCTGTCAGAATGATCACCTCTTCCGGTCACTTGCCTGCTCATCAGAGATCATTCTGAGGCATCTTTCATACTGCTTTCTGAAGGGTTCTTCAACTTTTCAGCAGCAATTCGGTCCCTTGTGTTTGCAGCTAGATTTTAAATTCCTTGGAGGGCAGATAATACCCTATATGTGTTTGCTATGTGTCACCAGTGTATGTGTGTGCGTATGCATGTTTCTTTTCAGTTTTTAATTAATATTTTAATAAGGGTAACGTATTTTCTTTTACCTAAAACCATGAATAGAGATAAACAAACATGAACTTAGAGTAATTAAAAGTGCACATTTGGAAACAATAATTTTTGTTCACTTTAAAAGTATGACATATATATTTTAATCACTCCATCTGGGTGATGGAGAGGCAGAGAGATGCTGGGGGGAAAGAACAATGTGTGGTATGCATATTAACCCCTGAATCGTGGGAACATATCTATGGGGTACGTGCAATGATTACCTTGTTTTGAAAACAAAGTAACTAAGGCTCAGAGCTGATAATTGATTTTGCCCCAGGTCATAATAGAGCATGATATTTGCAGTGTTTTATAAGTTACTTTTGTTTTATTTTATTTTTTTACCTGACAACATGATGATCTATTTGTTTATTTAACAGGAATGTATTAAGTAAGTATGTGCATAGTGTTAGGAGAATTTTGCACGGAATAGAATTAGCCTCTGCTCTCATGAAGTGGGAAGAAGACCCTTGAAAAATCAAAGACGTGTGATCTATGCTTCATGGTAGGAGAAATACAGGGCACTGTGGGGCATATGGCAACATCTGGCCTAATCTGAAAGTGGTGCATATATTTATTTGTCATCATTGTTTATGACAGCATTGTTTCAAATAACCCTTTTTATTTTAGAATAGTTTTAGATTTACAGAAAAATTGTAAAGATAGCGCAGGGAATCCCATCGACCTCATACCCAGTTTTACCTAATTTGGTATCTGATGTTACTATGGCCCACAGTCATAGCTAATGAGCCACTACTGATATGTTACTATTAACTAATTTCTATACTTTAATCATATTTTATTAGTTTTCCCCTGTCTCCTTTTTCTGCCCCAGGGCCCCATCCAAGATACCACAATACATCTGCTCACTGTGTCTACTCGGGCTTCTCCTCTGGGCTCTGACAGTGTCTCAGACTTCCCTTCCTTTTGATGATCTTGACAGTTTTGAGGAGTACTAGTCAGGAATTTGATAAAATGCTCTCAGCTGGGACTTGTCTGATGCTTTTCTCATGATTGGACTGGGATTATGGAGTTTGGTAAGGAAGCCTGCAGAAGGTGAGGCGCCATCCTCAACACGTCGTGCCAAGAACACCTGTGTCAACACAAACTCTGATGAGGTTCAACTTGTGAACGGCTAGGTCTGTGTGTCAGTTTTCTCCCTTTCCCATGTATGACAATGTGCTCCAGAAACAAGTCATTAAGTGTAGCCCCCACTGGAGGGATGGGAAGTCCGGCTCTACTTCCCTGAGCAGGGAACATGACTGCATGTTCGCACTGCACGGATGCTCCACGACCAGTACACCCAACCTCCTCTCAATGGGCTTTGAAGTTTTCCCATTTGCATCAGCTGCTAAAACAAGCTGCACAAATATCCTTTATATATATTCTTGAACCCCCTCACTGAGGTTGACTAAAACACTAATTTAAGGGGTATTTTATAGACCATGTTCTGCATAGGTAAGTAGTTCCTGCTCCCAAGGACATTTCAGTCTAAGGATGAAGACAACATCAAAAAGCTCAAATTGTTCATTCGCCTCTCGTAATACCTACAATTAAAATTGTACTTACACTGCTTCCATGAAAAATTCAACAAATACCTCTTTAGATGGTCTCTACATGACTTTTCATGCTGGAAAAAAAAGTGGTGAAGATTGCTTGAACTATGTCTGTAGTGTTAAAATTTATTTAACATGAAATGCAGAGACCTACAAAGATGGAGAAGTTACTGGTGCATGAAGGAACCCACACTCCACGCAGAAATTGTTTATGTAAATACTAGACCCTGAACAGATTTCACTGAGGAAACCTGCTATTGGGAGTTCACAGATGCCAAGTGGGAGGTGATTAGGAAAGAATTATGAATTCTAACATGTAGTGTTATGTGTGCCTCAATTTAGATTCCCAAATGGACCAATTTACCAATACTAAGTGTATGAGCACTAAATGCATACGGTGACCAAATGGGCCAATTTACCAATACTAAGTGTATGAGCACTAAATGCATATGGTGAAAATGGTCTCACAGATTCAATAAGTGTGGAAATAAATTACAAATAAATAACAGTAACATGGGTATTTCAAAAGACTGAGACTTCTGTCCTAAACCCTATACTTATTCAGATGATCTTTATGTGCTATATCTAGATTGGCTACCAGAGCCAACAGAGCAAAAGAGAAAAGAATTCTTAGAGCGTTAACAGCAAAATCCACTAGCTCTGTTGAGTCTGAACATGGAAAATTGATAAGAAATTTGAAAACATTTAAATATAATCAAAATTTAAATATTGGTACTAATTCCTTTACCAAAGAGACAGTTCTAGCTTTTCTTCAGTGAATTCAATTACTTATTCTTTTTATTGCTCACCGGTTCTGTGTTTATGCCGAGGAGAACTGAGCTGTTGATGGTACTGTTTCAGAGTACATTTGGAACAGGTGGGAAAAAGATAAAATTTGAAAATTTTGGTAAGGTAAGAAAATTCATGAGATTCTTCTTATTTTTCTCCACTTCTCCTTTCTTTCTTCTTCTCCTCTCCTCCTTCTCTTTCTCCTCCTTCTCCTTCTCCTTTTTTCCTCCTCCTCTTCTTTTTCCTCTTCCTCCTCTTCCTCCCCTTTCTCTTCCTCCTCCTCCTCCTTCTTCTCCTCTTTTCCTTGCCTTTTGGAAGTTTAGTTTTCTAAAATGGAAAACCTATATCTGCTTATATAGTATGTGGTATTCTTGGGTTGTTGATTTTAAGAGTTATAGGCTTTGCTCAGCATATGGTAGGGAGGGCAGAGAACCCTGGCCCCATTCTCTGAAACAATGGCAGTTTTTAGTCACAAATTCCAATTAAAATCATTCTTAGCAGTACAGGTATGCAGGAAAAGGAAAGATATTATAGTTATTCTCTGTCGTATAATTGTAGTGGTGGTCAGAGCTGTGGCTTGGATTCATACAATGAGTTTCTTTAGAGACGATGCCTAACATGTATCTAGGGACATAATGCCTGAAGGGATCGATGGATAGGAAGCCCATTTAGTGGTGACACTGTGCCCTAGGACTGTGCATGGCCCCCATAAAGCTAGAATGCTCTTGCATCAGATTTCCTGCTCCAAAAAGCAACACTAGTGCCCTCTGACATAGAAATCTGTCACCAGAGCTAGTCTCCTTCCTAAAATGAGCATGTGTGAAGTGAAGTGAAATATATATCCTATCTGTGGACTTTATAAGTCCCTGCAGGGACAAGGTTAAAGGTGGGTTATTATTTCCATTTTAGAAGGGAATCCTGCAATTCTTTGATTATATCAGTGGCCATCTGATCCAATCTGATGGGTATCACACTCCAATCTGTAAATTATATTTTTATTTTCTCTTACCAAGTGGCGTGGAAGAGTTCATTCATTTTAGACATAAAGTATTGGGAAAATCTATTCTCCAGGATTTAGAGCTCTGTTTTTGCCAAGCTCTCTGTTTAACAAACAATAGTTTTATGAGACATTCTAGGCCATGCTACATTTTAGCCTGTAGTTTGGGGATACTGCACCTGGAGCTTCAAACATCATCTGTGTCATCCTGGGCTAAGTTGTGTTCTAGATTCTGGAGGGGAATTCTCTCACCCTGGGGCTTTTAAGTAGCAAGCAATCAAGAAGGACCCAGACAAACCAGAATCGGATCTTACAGGTGGACTCTCGGTGAGGCCCACAGCTAGGTAGTAGCCCAGACGACAAGACAACTCCATGAACTCACTACAAAACAAAAACAAAAGCGGCAGCAATAGCAACCCACACAGACTCGCGAAATAAAAAAAATATGGCATGGATTGCCTGAGTTGAGTAATTTTCTCTTTATTAAGGTCACTTGGTGTCATGTTGCTATTGTCGCCGAACATACCATCACTCTTCCTGTGATATTATCATAAACATGTAGAGCCAGTGAAGATTAGGTGTTTGTTGTTTTGTTTGTTTTATTAACATGAGGACAGGAAGTCTAACATGTTCTCAAATGGAAATCTAAAATGTGCCTTATCCTGGCCTCCCTCCTTTGACAATTGCCTGCTGAAATCACCTTAGGAATTTCAATTCGTTTTTTTAAAGTCTTAAGCAAAATGTCGCCTTCTTCTGGAAGTTTCCCTGAAGCAAATGGAACTGTTGGCAGTTTCTCTACCCTGGGCCACGTAGAACCTTCCCCAGGTCTCTGTTATAAGACAGAATTTGTTGCATTGCTGCAGTTTGGCATGACCTATTCCTCAAGTTCAAGGCAGACATGGTCTTCTTTCTTCTCGGTGGATAAACAGAGGAGTGCCTGGCAAATGTAGGCATTTAATACATGGTTGGTAAATTAATTACGGGGGGATGAGAGACCCCCACAACTTTTATTGGTTCCCATAAATCACTGATTTATTTTAGAAATTTGGACCAATAAGGAAAGTCTTGAGAAATTAGAGTTTTAGGGAAGATTTAGGGTTGGAAAAGGATAGATTTTTAAATGCATAGAATTATATGCAGATATAGACCACTTCCCAGTGAGGGAAGATGAGAGGAGATAATTTAAATTAATGAGAGTGCTTTATTCCCCCCTTGTTGTTAAGAGGTTGCTATTTTTAAAGAAAAGATCAGACTTTGAAGATTCTTCTTCTGTCCTTTCCCTTATTAGTCGTGTGTCTTTGAACCTCAGTGTTCTCACAGGTAAAAGTAATATAATATCAATGTCTCTTGGAGTTGTTGTAAGAGTTAGATTATAATGTTGTATGTCAAGTTCCCAGCATTAGCGTCTGCACATGGTTGGTTAACAAGAGCCATCATTAGTGTTGAAGTGAAGACAGCTTTCTAACTCCAACTTCGTGCCATTTGTTGGTGAGCTACCCCCTAATCTTTTCCCTATCTCTAGTTTGAGAATGGGCTAGAAACTCATTTTCCACAGACCCTCCACAAATAGGGCAAAGACAACAAAATCTGTGAGGATCTGTACCACCCTGGAAACCTATGACCATGATTATAGTGAAATGTGCTTAAAATACATGAGGAGGGTGTATAGGAAAAAGAAATATTGTTACTTTTTAAATGTTCTTTGATCCAAAGGGCAATAAGGCAAGGCACACATTTCTGAGGATGCTCATTGCATTTATACATTATTTTTTCCCATCTGTCAATGAATTAGTCTTTAATTTAAGCTGAGCCATTTCAAAACAAACATATTTTGAAACAGCACAGAAGAAATGTCATTACAGATTTTAATATGTTTACTATTCTTTATTTAGGGGGATTTTGATATGCAAAATTCCTATTAAAATGCAAAGGACGGTGCCACCATTGATTTGAGTACTAAAAATAAGATGTAGCTATCTTCTTCTTTCTCCCTCCCCACCCCCTTATTTTAATAATTGTATGGTACGAAGCTAAATGGCAAGGGAAAGAGAATTCTAAAAAAGCAGCACTGGCTAAGCTGCCCTGGCCGGGCGGTCATCACCATGGACCCCATCCAGCCTAAAATAGCCTTGACGAACTTCTGAGCAAGGGCAGCTGTGGAGGCCGCTCTCCAGCTCTAAGGGTTCACCCATGGGGGCAGCCACAGGATGCCTGTGAACTGCCAAAGGCTGACCTTTGCTGAGCAGCAGACACACTGTCTCTTCGGGACTCTTTCTTCTCCTATATGGAAATGATGTCCTGGAGGCTGGAGGAAGGAGCACTTCCCAGACATTGTCTCTCACCTCTTTTCTGGCCTTTGTCTCTAAGCCCCTTGCTCAAACCTCCTTTTTTCCTTTTTTTCTGTGAGATCCCTACCTAATAAAGGGGATCATGAGAGTACCTCTCCCTGACATGCCTTTCTCTACTTCTTTACCTCTTATACTCACAATCATTGTTTCGTTGTTCATGGTTTCTGCCCAAGTACATGTAGGAGAAAAAGTCATGGTTTACACATGACTTTTTCCAGGAAGCCTTCCTTGTCATCTTCAGAGTTGGTAACTTTCTCCTCTCTTTAACATTGTATATTTCAGTCTGTTTCGTGGAGTGTGTTTTTCTCACTCTGCAGCAAGCTCCTTGAAGGAATGTCTTATTTGTCATTGCATCCTCCTTTGTGTACCTAGCATAACATAAAACAGGTACTGAGTGTGCAGTAATTTAATGAATGAATGAATGAGCTAGAGAACTGCTGGACCAGGAAAAAACGTGAATTTTTCTTTTTAAATGAAGAAGTATCAATTAGTGCTTCTACTTTCCAAGGACGGACTTTGACGGTTCCACAGACCTTCTCTAAAATTCTTACTCAGATTACTACTCAAAGATGCTAGAATTAAGCCCAAGGTAAGAACCAGGTGATGTATTTAGCAGACATCTTTTTAAAAATTTTGCTGGTTTTTCTGTCTCTGTGCAGCTCTTCTACTTTTCCAGCTCACTTATTTTCATAACCTTTCTGGAGCCTTGACTCTGGACCTCATAGACCCATTTTGGCCACTCTGAGCCTCCCATGGGCCACAACTGCATTAGATAGTTTCTTTTGGACTTACCTCCAAGCCCAGTTTTGCTTGTGCATATTATTCTGACTTAGCAAAGTTCTATTGAAATGAATGGGACATTTGTCAAAGCATTTCCCTTTGGGACACTGTGGAAAGGGACTGATCATAAATAATGAGCAGTTGTATAATCAAATGGACTGTGATGATGAGGCACAAAATATTATTACGCATCAACTCTGTTCTTCCTCGCAGGTAGAAAGACAGAAAAATTGTTTCTGTCCCTGGTAGAGCGAGCGCTATTCACTTCTGATTTGTAGGACACTAATTCTCTTCAACTTACTTTATGCTCAATAATTAGGCGGGTTGCAGTATCTTCTCACCTTTCTGGAAAAAAATCACACCTGTTGAGGAGAGATGGAAATGTAGCTTATTTTAATGGAAAAAAGAGGAAGACCAATACAATTTATATCTAGGTTAACTTTATGTTTTTCCAGTGTGAAGAATTGGGAAGTTGTGGGCTGAGAATTGGGACTCTTGGGAATGACCCACAATTCTACCTCTGGTGTAGTGCCGAGTTTTACTTTGGGCTGAAACAGTGGAACTTTCTGACCCAAATTTTTGGTTCAAAATGGGATCAGCAGCATTTTTGAATGCATCATCATACATTGCATGAACTCCTTATGTCAGTGGGAAAATGACATGAAATAAATGAAAGATGAATTTCACCTGTAAGACTACCATAGAGATAGAAAAAGTAGAGTAAATCTATAAAAGCAACATAGGGACTTGGGGGAAAGTATAACCTTATGATATCTCCTGTCCTCTCTTTCCAATGTATAAATGATGTAATCGAAACACTTGCACCATTCTGTGGAGTAAGCCTATGGTTTGTTGCTTTGGGCAGCTGTCTTTCATGGTGTCATTTCTGCTCTCTGGCCTTCTTAGTGATTTTTCACAGAAAGTACCTTTTCATTTTTGGTCATAATCAAGAAGTCTATGCTTTAGATGTCTAGTACATGCAGGAGCTGGAGCTCTACCCTGTCTCAGGAGCCTGTTTCTCTCTTGGTCTTACGTGATTACCCTTCTTGACTCCTGCTGCTGCTGTCCATGTTCTGCTGATCACTATCCTCCAGATCTTTGAGTCAGTAGAATAGAACCTAGAGCCAGACTGCCCGGTTCATACTCTGGCTTCTTAACATATCTGTATAAAATAAGACTAATTATAGTACCTACATTATAAGACTGTTTTGGGGATGAGGCATGCTATGCAAATGACTTAACTATACCTCATACATAGTAGATACTCAATATGTGCTAGCTTTTGTTATTGCCTCTTGAATTCATTTTGGTGAATCAGTTGTAGATAAAGGTTTTGTGATGATAAAAAGTTTAGCATTTAAATGAAATGAAACCACTATTTATTGTAGATATGGCTATAAATTGTACAGTAATATCAATACTTAATATTCACTAAATTAAATAGATATACTAAAAAGGTTTTACATATTAAAAGGATAAGTAAACAATCCATTTGCCTTCTTGACTCAAAGAAATAGAATTGAAGGTTGGTTTATATATAGGGTCAGCATTTTGATTCTAACCTGCTTTGTAATTTTTTTAAAGTTCTATGTCTATTATAGTAATACATCAGCTGGGATTGTAAAATAGTTAATAATAACATGAGCTCTGGGTCGATAGTCTTGAGTTTGAATCTTGCTTCTGCAACTTACTAGTTGTGTTACGATAGGCAAATCATTTAAACTTTCAATTCCCGTTGGTTTCCTTATCTGTGACAAAAAGACCTTAATGCCTACCTACAACATGGTTTGTCATTGTGATAAAATGAGATATTGCAGGTAAAACATTTTGGTGCTTGGCATAAGAAAGGGTTCTATAGAAGTTGCCATACCGCACACCTCTGGGGGACACTCTCTGTTAAATTCTGTGTAGATGAAACCTCTTGAACTGTGGCCTGGAGGCAAAAATTGGTATTTATTAACATTATTATTATGATGAGGTAAATTGGAAAAGTACCTGTGAGCCAAAAATACACGATCATCTGCTGTGTCTCTGCCTACTAGATAGCCAGAAATAAATGGCCAAAATTGATACATTAGAATCTACCAGATATTGTCTCTCTTTAATTTTACCAATTAATATCTGAGATATTTCTTGAGAATGTGTTGCAGTTATCAATGACCAAGTCCAAAGCTTTATGGGGAGAAGAGTGGGTATAACCATTTCTTGCTGGATATTCTGGGTGCCAGGGCTTGATCCTGCCCACCCCACCTGCCAGGCACGCGGGTATTGTAGACGGCCCCTTCAGGAGGTGGCACCAGGACACAAGTAGCATTTTGCAAGAAGGATCCTTGGCTCTGCCTGTGGAGCAGAGAATGTGATCCCGAGCTGGGAGCCAAACCACAAGCATGTGAGCAGTACCTCGAGCTTGGTTTCTGCCCAAGTACATGTAGGAGATTGAAAAAAGACAGGGAACCTTTGTGAATATGATGCAGCCTCCCATGCAGAGACAATTCCACAATGTCTGGGGGGATATTCCACCTTTGTCCCCAAGAAGGGAAATGGTTTCTTGTTTACCTTGAATCATCTCCATTTGAAAGGGAACCTGCTCATCTGCTTCCTGGATCTGGGATTTTAGGCAAGCCATTGAACCAAAACTAGCCTCAGTTTCTTCTTCTATAAATTGGGACTAATAATAATGTTTGCTTATATCGTAGTGTCTGGATTAATCGATATTTGTTGTAAATGTAACCAATATAATTGACTTCACCAGCATGGGCCACACAGTTATTGTTGGTAATCAACTGAGTGTCTCAGCTGCCGTCGTTACAGGAATTTGAATTTGCCTTCCTGAGGTCTCCCCATCATCTCACAGATCACAATATTAATTGTTCCAGGTAACTTGGGGTTTAGTTAGTTTTTTTTTTTTAGAGATTCAGTCTGTTATTTTAAATACTAGGTTAGTGGGACAAGTGGATGTCATGGTCAGTCTGGTGGCACTATTACCTCTGCTGCTATTACGTGGTGCCGTGTTGGATGGCGACTCCGCATAGCATAGTTGAGGCTGGTCCACTGTTCTGCAGGGCCCTTGTTGCTGTGGATCACTACACAGACCCGTGATCTCTCCTGGCTTGGGCTCCAGCTTGCTGCTTTTATCACAGCTCCCTGTAGCATTACACCAAGACAGGGTACCTCTGGGAGGATTTCCAGTCTTTGCTAAATCTATCCTTGCTCATGTTATCCATAAGGATCCCGACCCTATTATGGGTCATCTTTAGGATCTTAGCCGAGATTCTAAATAGGCAGATTCCAATAACATTTAACATCAACTGAGACCTTTCAATCCCCCCCCCCCCAGGTATCTCCTTATCCCCTAGGACAATTTGTCCACCTCTCCCCAAGGGACAGTTCTGTATAGCAAAGGATACTGGGAGACATCTTTGTTAGACCCCCCAGGATAAAGGACACCTTTCTCGGAAGGAAGTGGTGCCTGTGAGTCTCATCTTTGCATAGCTAAAGAAAGATTGCTTTGCCCTCCCTTGGCAATGAGTGGCTGGCAGCTGCCAGTGCCCAGTGTCACATGAATGATTAAGTAATATATGTGAAAATGTCTCTTAAACCAAAGCCTTCTGTATAAAAGTAAGTCATCACGATTATTATTAAATGGACAGGAATGATTTATGCCCACAGCATAAGCAATACCAGCCCTCATGAACTTCAGGTGATAGCCAGAAGTCTGTCTGAAATAAAATGCTCTCTTAGTGCCTCAGATTATGCTGGACCGGTAACCTATTTTTCTTAATATTGAATTGTGCTTCTTCTCTTTCTCCCATTTTCTATTTTCTTCTGCCATGCATTTCTGTAGTAGCGTCTCCTGCTTAAGCTTCATATGCCTCCAACCAGTATAGGGTGATCGGGTAAGCGGTAGTGCAACCAGCACCCAACCTTGTGCACAACGGGGAAGAGAAAGCTGCCAACCCAGGTTCCCTGAAAAGAGAAGGAAACAATAGTATTAATAACATGGTGTGCCAGGCTCTTCTATACTGTGTCCTTTCATCTTTGCAACAACCCTGAAGACTTTCTTTTCAGCTCTGAGTGAAAAAAGGGGTGAGATTTGGGGACAGTCCACCATCCATGCAGTTCTCAAGGGGCAGAGGAAACCGGCAGACTTCCTCATCTGAGCTTGTTTTCTATTCTAATGCACTGATCGGTTTCTGGAAAGAAAATGGCCCCATGTTTTAAAAACAATCGCAGAGCATTCAGACATTTTGGTACCAGAATAATGGGGAAGAAACTTCAGGCAGGGCCCTAATTCCTTCCTGTTGAGTTTCACCTATGCTCCGGAGTCTTGTCATTTACACACACACACACACACACACACACACACACACACACACACACACACACACACCCCAGAGCCACTGCTTGTTTGGAAGAGTGTGCCCACCTGGCCAATGCAAGTGTTCCTTCTTCTCTGTGAAGCACCTGTCTGATGCTAACAGCCTGGAGCAGCAGGACGCAGATTCCTAGACCCCATGTGTTGGTGGCTTTCCCTTCTGCAGAGCAGAGCACGTTGCTGTGGGCTTCTGTCGGAAATCTTAGCCCGTGCAGCGAGAAGCCTGAGTGACCCCACCCGGGTATGTTCGCAGGAGAGCTCTAGCTTTCCTCTTTCCCAGTAGAATTTCCCACGTAGGTTTCCTCCTGAAATTCTAGCGTCCTTGGTTTATCTTCAATATGGTGTTTACCCACGAAGTACAATTTTTATTTCCCATTTTAAAGTGTTTTATTTTGTAAAAATTCTGCTTGTATTGATTTTAAAAAAGGAAAACTATAGTTTTTTTTCAAGTTCTCCCAACGTATACAGAAATTTTTGTCCATTGCTATTGACTGCCTTTTATTTATTTGCTGATGTTGCTGTCCTATTGAATTGTTGCTGTGCTGTCCTCCGCCCACCTATATTTCCTAAGAAAGCATAGCAGGGGCACTACTCCAGGTAAGCCCCCGTATGCCACCTATCAGCTATGTAATCCTAGACAAGTCTTTACAGGCCTCTGAGCTGCAGTCTGTAAAATGGGAAGATTAGCATATTACTTTCTTGTGAGCAGAAGGAGGGTGGGTTGGGTCATTTCCAACTAAAAAGGTACAATTAGTTCCATTCTGAAGATTCTCTGATGTTCTCTGTCTTCTCGTGTATTTGTGTCCTTTTAGAAACCTTCCAATCTTTATTGACTTTTACCTTTGATTATTATTTATTTCCGATCCCTTTGTATAATTATTACTTTTATATCTACTTCTTGCTCTTTCCATTTGCTGAGTATATGAATGGGTTTGCCTTCCCTCTACCTACCTCCCTACCACCATGACTGTCACCATCTACTGAATACCTACTACTTCCTTAACTGCGTGCTAAGTGTTGAAAGCTACCTTTGTAATCCCTTTCAACAACACCGGACAGTTGAGGATTATTTTCCTCTCCTCATAGATAAGGAGACAGGCTCAACAAGGTGAACTAACTTGCCTGAAGTCACATGTAGTAAGTAGTAGAGTCAGAATTTGGGCCTGAGTACCTCCACTCCAAAACTCACCATAGTAAATTTGACTTCCCTGTAGCTATTATTTACCCAGCACCACCGGCATGTAAGCCACTTAGCATGTATCACCTCTTTTTATCTTCACAGCAGTCTTGTAAATTAGGTATTATTATTCCATTTTACTGCTGAGGATAATAAAGCTTAGAGAGAGATGTTAGGTAAGTTCCCAGAGGCACACAGCCAGTTAAATGTTCTCAAAACCATGTCAGATGACCTCCTTCTCCCTTCCTTTCTGCTCTCTGCTTTGTGAATGAATCAGTAAGTGAATGGGTCACCTTCCTTTCTTCCACTAGTCTTTGCTTCCTTTATTCTCCTTCTTGAAAAAAAAAATGACTCTGTTGTTCAAATTAAAAAATCTAAAACATGCTGGTTGCAAAAAAGGGGTGAGGGGGGAGCCACTGAAAAGCCCAAATAAAACAGAACCAGCTCCTAGTAACCTTCCACCCAGAGGTAATCACTGCCTTCCTTTTTTATCCCCCCCCTCCCCCCGCGCCCTTTTTTTTTCCTGCCCTTGACTTTGCGTCTCTTAGGCAAGAGTCACATTCCTCCTCTACCCTCTTCCAGCACAAACTCCCTTTGGGGGTCCGAGTTTCCCTGCTGTGGCACTTGGCACAACGGGCAACACTCACATTTGCAAAACTAATCAACTGTGGAAGGGACAGGGAGTCCCAGTGCCAGCTCTGAAACGCAGCAGCCATCAGAGCCACAGAGGCCCTGTGACTGGCCCCAGAGCTGGGGGTGAGCCTGTGACTCCCTGTCACTGAGCCCCAGCTGCCCCTCACGGGATCGGGAAGCAACAGAGGCCCTAGCAACGGAAAATGCCAGCGGACACTGCAGGCGGTGGCATGTGCGGGGCAGCCTCTGGGAGGCTTTCACTCTAAGCCAAAGTTCAGCTGAAGGGCAGTAGCCACTCCAGAAAGTCATGTGGTTCTCATGTTGGTTAGTGTGTCACTTTGAACAGCTCTTATCAGATAGTATTATGACTAACCCAGTGCTGACAGCATGGGACAGATTATAGGGGCCATGTGATGATGATTTAAGGCATCACTGAGGGCACTGTGTGACTTACATTAACCCGTTCTACCCAGGATTGCTTTCCTATATGAGTTCATACCCTTGAAAGCCTGGGTAGGAAGGGGAAGGAAAAAGAAAAATAAAGTTCATTGGGCATCGAAAGGTCCTACTGCTTCCCATTTGGATGACTTTTTAGCAACAGTTTATTTTTGTCCCCAGAAGCGCTGGAGCAGTATATGCTCTTTTGGCTTAAAAAAAAAAAAATCAATGATAGTGGTTGTTCATATTTCAAAACCTTTCTTTTCTTACACCTTGTACTGATAAAATTCTATGCCTTTGTTTTTGTTGTTGCTAAGGTTAATCTTGAAGATATTATAGAGGTGTATTAAAGTCTTAGCTAGAGAAATAGTCCGTCAGCATGTCCCTAAATGTCAGCAGTGAGGAGGCGCTACTCCCCATGCTATGACTGGCATTTTGGATGGTGTAAAGCAAACCTCGGAAATGCTACTATTTATTATTTATATGCTGTCCTGAGAGTCCATGCTATGGCACAATGGTAGTCAGCTGCATGGAGGCTGCCATGCCAAAAATCAAATTCATGGCCACTCGTGTGGCAGAGAGGGATTCTGTCCTGCTCAAAGCCCTGCGAAGTAGTGTAAATGATCTTTATGTTTGAGTGAAAAGGAATTTCAAACCTTATCAAGGGGCTTAAAAGTAAATAAAACAGTGCATGGACCAAATTCAGATGGCATCATCTAAAAGATGTCCCAGGTGCTGACATAGGAACCTGTTCAGGGGGATGCCCTCCAGGGACAGACAGTGGGGTCTGCAAAGAGCCATGTTTTAAAGATTTATTTGGTGAGTTGAAGCCCTGTTAACAGTCAGCTATAAAATGTAATAATAATGGTACCTTTCTCATAGGGATGTTAAAAAGATTTAATGAGAAAAGGCTTAGAAAGGCTTAGCCTAGGGCACAATCAGTGCTCAGTGGAAGGTGGCAGGTGTTGTTCCAGTTCTTGTTCTTGTTATTGTCTGTGTGCTAAGCACAGACTTGAAATATTGATATTTCCATGCAGATTTCAATGTGTGGACCATTACAATCTTTCCCCCGAGGGTGAATTTACCCCGTATCATGAGTACAACACTTCTTCCTCTTAGTAAAATATTTGCTATTGCTTTTGTCACTGACATTCAACAGTATTTATGCTATATCACTTCAGAGGGACCAGGACCATGTCAAGCAAAATGATAGAGTGAATGGGAAGACCCCTGGCCGCAGCATTAGCCTCACCCTTATTGTCCAAGCAATTCAGCTCTGGTCCCAAACTTGCATATGACACTCAACCATAGAAAAGTGGACCTACATCCTTAGATAATGTTTTAAGGAACATCTATTATGATGTGAGCACAACTTGGGGGTTTCATTCCTTAATCTCGAATAACTTATCAAAGTTCTCCTTCTAAAATATTTAGTAACCTCTGTTTCCTTTTGTCTATAGCAATGCTTTAGCACTCTTTAACAGTTGGGACCCTGTGTTCGTCCCCAGTTAACCAAACATTTTATCTGGTTTTGGTGAGATGGTCATTGATTTATTTAACAATACTACTGAGTGCCTGTTTTTGTGCCAGGTACTCCTTTACAGCCTGGAGATACAGGAGAAAAAGATCCTAGAAGCCCAGAATAATTTTACTGCCTCTGTTCTTCTATCAGAAATTGTGGATTTTCCTGCTAAGGAAATTCTATTCAGTGGCAGCTGAATACAAGGACAGTGACCCTGGGGAGAGTAAAATGGCAAACCCTGAGAATAGGCCAGATACTTTTATTCTGATATTTAATTGATATTATACTATAGTATTGATGTTCAAAATATTAAGATGCTACCTAGTTGATATTTGTCGCTGAGGTCCTCTGAGTGCCCCCCACCATATCACCGTGACTCTGGTTCTTGGACCCCTTTGGCTGCCTCGTAATCCAGGAACCAAAATATTGTTCTAGCAGGACCTTGTGACTGGTTGGTGTCCATTTCCATTCTGGGTGTTATGCTTATGAACATTTTTAGTGATAGCACAATTGTTCACCATGGTGTAGAAGTTCATCATTGTGAGATGAATTTTGACTGAGGGCATTTGAAGAGCCTGGGTTGTGTCACAATTCCTTTCCTTCTGATTTGTATGGCTTTGGATGAGTTATTTTCAAGGCTTTAGGGGAAATGCTTTTTCTCTTTGTGAAGTTGGGGAGAATAATAATACCTAGACCCAACTACACAGGGAAGCTACAAGGATAAAGCAATTCAGGCATCTAAAACCCTTAAAATAGTGTTTCCACATGGTAAGTGCTCAGCAGGGATTGTGACATAGTATTGTTATGATCAAGTTTAGTGAAGCTCATGCTCATATTTGATTAATTTTAAGAAAAGGCAAAATAGCTCCAATTACCCTGTTCCCTAACTGTAATATCAAACACATCAACCAGAAAACTATACAAGTTGTCTTTAAGGATGTGAAGAAGTAAATAAACAGGAAGTATTTATTTTACTGGCATGTAAATGTAGTTCTTATTATACTGCTATGTAATATAATATCTATTCATAGGACACACGTGTACATGTATTTTTCTGAGAGAGATCACACAATAGTCATTGTCCTTATGTGTATGGTGGATATAGAGATGAATGACAGAGAGCCCCAGTGGTCAATGAGCTCATTGTGTATTGGGGGAAACAAGTGTATAAACCAATGATTATAATAAGCTAGATACTGTGGTAGACAAGTATACCAGACTTTGGCAGTTAGACCTGACTTAACCTCAAGAAGTCAGCAAGACCTCCTGGAATAGCTGACATCCTAGCTGATTCTTAACAGATGAAGAGATGTAAGATAAGGAAAGAAGACCCAGAAGGAAATCCAGGTGGACCTTGAACAAAGGCTTGAGAGGCAGAGGGTGCTGAGAAGTCAGACTTAATGCCTGGGCAGGGGCCTGCTCAACAAGGGACTTTCTACCACAAGAGAGAGCTCCCTCTAGGTCAGTGTGGAGGCGCTGCATGATGTCCACCAGGGATATGTGGCCAGAGCTATGTTCTAGAAAGATTGATGGGGTAATGTGGATGAGAGCCTGACCTACAGGAGGGTATTCCGAGTGGCATGGGGGAGAAAGAACAGACATAAGAGTGGTGAAGAATTAAGTACAGAATCCATGTTTATGGCTTGGGTGAATCTTGCTGCTACTTTCCAGCTGATACAAAAATACTTAGAGAAGCAGCTGGGGCTGGGGATGATATCACGGTCCACTTTGTATACTTTGGGTTTCTCTGGACCTGTAGGACATTGGTGGTCAACAGCCAGCTCACGGAGAGGCTGAGAGGGCGCGTTATGGGCTGGAGATGTTGATATGGGAATTGTTACTGTAGTGCGGGTAGTTAAAACCATAAGAAGCAGTAACATCAACCAAAGAAGAGGGAGAAGAACAAGAAGAGTGGTCTGGGAATGAATTGCAGGGCACACCAACATGGGTGGGATGAGGCACTGGGACCAAGAATGTACAGAGGCAGGAAAACTAGAGAACACTGAATTACCAACGTCACACCCAGGGAGGTCGGGCAAACCTACCATCACGCACAATCAAGTCTATTCTCCTACCACACTTCTTTGGTAACATTTTAGGTATAAATTTTTATAGGAATCGCCTTGACTGGGGATTTCTTTTAGTGTTTTCCTTAAACATCCTGTTTCGTGACAGTTAACCATTAAGTGCTAAACTGACTTTTTTCCTTTTTGCCTGTAGACTGAAACCAAAGTACAAAGTGGGGCGTAAACATGACCTCTCCTCTTTCCTCTCCTGTCTCATACCTTGCAGTGAAAACTAGACTCACAAAACCTTTTATTCGAGTCCTCAACTCCGTGGAGGTCAATTCTTCTTTTTAACTGAATCCATTCCATTTTCTCTCATCATCCTCAAAATATGTTCCCTTCACTGCTCTTCACATCCTTTCATGAAATGTTTGTCCTAAGTCTCTTTTATTGTGAGTGGCACTTATAAACTAGACTCTACCATGGAGCAGATGTATTCATTTAATAGTTTGCTTTGATGGCTCCTTTAAGAGGCTTTATAATCTTTATATTTTACCATTGGGTTTAGAATTTTATGCTCTTTTAACAGGTGTATTACCTTCATCAGATGTTCTCATTTTAAGCTGTTGACTTATAAACACATGGCTCACGGGGATTGGTGTGCAGGAAATTCATTCACTCGCAGATTTAGTCTCCTCTTCATTTTTGTATTTAGTGCAGGGATATGCCAACAACCTGAGCTTGATTGATAATGACAGCTCATTGGCAAAAATGACTCTTTCGATGACCAAAATGCCATTGTTTCCGCTGGTTGACAATGAGTCGGTGAAAGATGACTCGGATGGAGAGGAATCTTAGAGACCGTTAATTAAAAGCAAAATGCTTTCAGGCCCACATTTAGTTCTCCAGTTTGCATTTTAGAAGAAAATTGTGCTCACACATCTCTTCTGAGCACACTTGGAAGGTTTGTCTTTTGAACGATTTCATTGTTCAAATAGTTTATACTTTTCAAAACATAATGAGTTTGTGCTTGAAACTCACATGTTCTGATCTTACGACCATGAACCCATCGCTCTTCTACAAGAGATGGGGGGGGGATGTCCTTCGGTGTGATGTTTGAAGGAACACTGAGCAGAAAAGTCTGACATGAAAACTGTGCATAAGCAAAGGGCCGTGACAGGTGGCCACATCCCTCGCACTCAATGAACCCGGAAGCTGGTTCTGCCTGGTCCTGGTGATGCGTGGATGTTCTCGTGGGTAAACATAAACTGTCCCAGAGCCTTATGTCTGGAATCCTGTCTGGAAAAACAAATGGAATAAAAGACTCTTTCTTTACTTTTTGCCTTAGAAACTTGGACATCTCCTGTAAACATTAATTGAACAACCCTTCTTCCAAACAACACTGACGGTCCCTGGAAAGGTGGACCAGGCAATCTCAAAAAAGAGGGGTAGGGTGAAAGCTTTTGTCTACACAGAGAGGAAGGATGCTTTGGAGGTTAATATGGGCCCCTTCAGTGTCCGACCTGCTCTCCAGTATTATAAACGACGTTGATGGTGAAATCTCTCTCCTGTGATCAGCTTCATCATACAAGCACTGTTAAGAGATGTAGTGTAGCTTGGTATCATTTTTACCTGTGCCCAGGAGAGGTCAGGGCTGAGCCTGCACGGAAACTGGGTCACCCTTGCTTCCAGACTCAGAAGTGCTAGGTGCCTCCTTTGTAAAGAAGAGGCCAGGCCAGCCCTGACGGAGATGTCATGAGTTCTCCTTGCACTCCAGATATGGTCCTCTCTTTGGCCTCAAGAAGAGCAAAAAAGAATGAAAATAGGAAGAAGATACTGACAGTGGGAGTAGAGCTAAGGAAAAGGAGGTGGACAAATTATTTCCAAAGTGAACTTTTTTCTAAAAATATATATTTTATCTCAGAGGAAAGGTCAAGAGTAGATAGAATGCCTCCCTCTCTTTCCCATCTCAGAAGGTAACATTCAAGTTTTACTTCAGTATAATTGGAGCAGTTTTGGAATCTAATTCTAAACATCTGCATTTCAGGTTATACCCCCCTTCCTTTTTGTTCTGACAGCTCTTTGATGTACTTCTTTCCCAGAAGCCATATCTTTTACTTTTATTTTAGATTTTGCCCCCAAAAGTATTTGTTGCCATGCATTTTCCCACGGACTGCTTTGTTTCTATCCTTAGCGTCCTATCATTCCACAGTAATCTTGCTCACACAGGTGCCCATTTGTTGAATGAATGAATGAATGAGTGAATGAATGAATGAATGAAAAATACATGACTGTTTGTGCAAGTGTAGACATTATGATGAGAACAGATACTAACATAGAATCGTATTCAAGTGCGTGAGTCATGTGTACAGCCATGGTTCTCAGTTCTTCCTCCCTGTGTACAAGGAATGATCCCCTCTTTGTTCCATACCTCAGTCTTCCCATCTCTCTTGTGCCCTCAGAAGTATTTCTCTAACCCTAAAATCCACAGTGAGACTCAGTTGTTAGGGGCAAGGAGCCTCGATACCCTTTTGCAGCACCCCTCCCCACCGGCGAGAGCATACAGGAGGCTCTGTTGCTCTCAGAAAACTGAGACGCCCAGGGTGTCAAGCACCAGAGGGGTGAACAGCACCCACCAACCGAATGAAAAGCAAGAGCTGCTGGGGCAAAAGTCAAGAACTAGAGAACACAATAGTTGATAAGACGTCTGCTTCAGTTTCAGCCAACTTTCTCGAACTAGCCCCACCGCCGAGGCCCCTGGGTGGAGTGGCAAAGAGGTGTCAGTAATAAATCAGCCAACCACAAAACAGCACGAACTTTAGTAAATTACGTGTTGGAGCCAGAGCGGGTATGGCAATGGTGTCGGATGGGCGGGCCGGCAGGCCTCCAGTGGGGTTGAATATTTATTCTTCCTTAGCCACGGGACGCCTTCTGTTCATTCATAGATAGAAAATGACTTGGGTGTTTTTCATTGAAGCATGCCATTGTATCTGTCAGGAGTAAACCGAATAAACATGAGAGAGCAAAAATGCTAGCAGAAGCCCTCCCCTTGCAACCGGAGAGGTTGGTGCCTCCCCTAGTACGACGGCAGTCAACTGCTTTGACTCTTGGTTTGCTTTTAACATTAAGAAATCAAAGGAAAGTGAACTAACTGAACTAATAAAGGTAATCCTCTTAAAACATGACAGAGTTATAAAAAAAAGTGAAGCTTAGCTATTGTGTGCACACGTTGACTCCCTGCTGTTCCTGGGGGCAAGAAAGGAGGAAAAATCTCTCCATTGCTATAGAAATTCAGGCCACACATGGATGTGGACCTGCATATCTTGGCAAAAAAGTGAAGTTGTCTTATAGATACTCCTTTCTTGATGTGATGAGATGTGGAGGACTCCCTGCCTTCTGTTGGAGACTAGAGCTGAGCAAATGCTTTGCCTCAGCTGCGATCAATTTCTCTTCAAGAGCCGAACACCCAGTCCATGAGAGGTCAGTGTCTAACCCACCTAGCGTTTCTTGCTGGCGCCGAAGTATCTTTGGTGTTTGTGGATCGATTTCCTTGTCAGACTGCAAATTCCGTAAGGTCAAAATCCCGCTCTGATCAGCTGGGCCCCCTTCCTGCTGGCCCCCCTTCTAACATGCTAGGAGCATTTCATCAACATTGCGGATAGTCAACAAATGTCCATGGCACGGATGAAATACTATTCTCTGTCGATGGGTGATGAGAAAGGCTCAAGCAGGTACACGGTATCTCTAACATTTCTGGCACCCCGCTATAATTTGGGGACCTGCAGAAGCATGCTATTTAGGTGAATAGCGTATTTTCCTTCTAAGCAGAGAATTATTATTATTATTTTCTATTCATATTGGGCTTCGTATTGAAAGCTGAGTTCCAATAACTTTCCTTCCCAAGGCACCCATGATAAAGGCACAGGTAAAATTTTACTCGCATTCAGCAAGGCTGCACATGCCTTTTCCACTACGTTCCGGAAGAGCCGTGCATGACACGTGCTTATTAAAACCCCTTCCCTGACAATACCAGTGCTTGGTGGGGTCTGAGCCCTTCTAGACAGCTCTGTCATTGCCAGTGAAATGGCACGTAGATGGTGTTCTGCGTGCCCGGGGGCTTTACAGGAGGAGTTGCCCGGCCCCTGGAGTCTGCCATGCACTGTGGTGCATTTGTTAATGTAAGGGCAGTCAAATCCAATCCCACGCCTGGCCTGGCTCGGGCTGAGAACTGGAGACACCACCATGAGAAAAGGAGTTTTAAATTACAAGACGTTTCACTCACAGGCGCTTCTACTTGTGAAGACTTTCTCAGGAGTTGAAGGGTCCCTTCTGATACAATTCAACTCCCTCCACTCTCCACCCCCACCAATGCGCACACACACACTTGGTTATCTGAGGACAAGAGTTGGGTTGTTTACCATTTTCCCAGAGTACAAAGTCTTGAAGAGTTTAATTGTGAATGTAATCTGAAGAATCAAAGTCAGCCCCATTCCTCAGAAGAATGTGACGAGTGGGAGGAAGGATTTGTTCCCCTGCCCAGTGCTCAAAGTGGTGTGTCCCACTCCATTCCCTGAGAGACGGGGTGGGTAGGAGGGTGGTGGGTTGGTGGCATGGGGGGGGTCAATTATCCTTTTTATAGTAGAACCTCCCTCCCTAGTCCTCTGGGCTGTGCCTTCCTGCTGTTTGCTCGGTGGGGAAGTCCAGGCTGGTCATGTGGCAGGTGCCGCCTCAGCAGAGATTGAGTTCTGGCTGAAACAGGCTCCCTGTGGCTGCAACTGGTTTGAAGAATGAGAAGAGCTTGAGTCTGGCCTGGCTCTGGTCATCTCAGGAATGGCAGGCGGGAGGAGGAGGCCGGGAGCTGAGTGATGACATTGTAGGTTACAGGAAACCACAGAAAAGAATCCCAGGAAAACTTGTTTCATTGTGCCCTTTCCTGAGGTTTAGGGGAAGGTTGCGATTGGGGAGATGGGAAGAAGAAAATGGGGGTGGGAAGAGAAAAAGTCAAGTAGAGTACATTTGACTCTTGAACAACACCAGTCCATTATAGATGGATATATATATTTTTTTCAGTAAATTCCTGTAGTGTTTTTGCTCAGTGATTAGAAATCTGTGAATGTAGAGGCCTGACTATATGCATTGGTCTTGCCGTTTTGTTTGGAGATTTGAACATCCGTGGATCTGAGTATCTGCAGGCCATCCCGGAACCCGTGGACATTGAGGGACGACTGTGTTTTTTTTTACACTTTAGTAGTTAGTGTTAAGGGATGGCAAGTTGAAGGCTTGACCACAATATAAACAAACCACCATATGGGGACTAATACATATATTAACCTTGGTTCCATTTTTGTCTTTTTAAGATTTAGATAGCTCAAGCCATAGCAAACAGAGGCCCCTTTCTAGGGAAAGGACTCATTATATCAGGGAGTTAGTTCCCCAGCCACAGCAGAATCCAGTCCCACATGTAGCAGCTCCTCTGCACTTGATCTTACCCCCTCCCATATATGCATGATGCTCCTTTGAACATTTTATGTTTTATCTTTAAAATCGATAGATAGTTTTGACAGCTTGTGATGGGGTATCTTTATGCATACCACTCTTCTGGGCGAGTTAAACATCACACCACAGTCACAGAAATGAATTCATTTACATTTGCTGCTAGGGAGACCTCTGGGGTCACACAGAGCAAGTCAAGCTTTCAGATCATCTCTCTTTTCTTAACCTCTCACCCACTGTGGGTGCTTCTTACTCTCCTATTCCCACTGTCCCATTGACTGTGACGGCTTCTGTTATACCTCTTAGTGAGGTTTCTGATTAGCAAGAACCTCCATAATGCTGACTCAATTCTTCCAGTCTGACCCAGGTTTCAGGCACTTTTCCCTTGTCCTGCCTGTACTCTCCCTGTCTCTGCCAAGCTACTTTATCAGCGCACGAACAGGGAGAACATTCTGTCAATAGCAATATTTTATCCTGAGCTGCTGGCCAGTTAGTGGGAGGGCCATTGCTCAAATTCTATTTTCTATTAGTAAGAGAGGGGGCTCTCTGAAAGGGTTGAAACAAGAGCGGAGAATCGGCACTCACTTATTGGGAATTCAGTTTAGAGAGTGGGTACAACAAGCGGAGCTGCCACTCAGCAAGATCCACAATTCACGTCTGGATCAAAGAAAAGAACTTTTGTTTTATTGGATGAAAGGAGATATTTCAAGTTGCAAGAGTCCTCTTTGAAACACAATCGTCTGGGATAGGGAGGATCACTGAATGCTAGGTTGATTTTGAAAAGGAGAGATTCTTGATAGCCATGTCTCTATTTTAGACATGGGGAAACTAAGGCGCAAAGTAGTTCCATGAGTCTATACAGAGTCTTGCACGTAGCAAATGGAGAACTTTGTGTGTGAAGCCAGGTGCTGGATGGTGAAGTGTGGTCGGTGGCAGAACTCAATATGAACAGTGTTGGGTCATGGTTTATAAATGGGTGAGGCCTCCAGTCACTCACAAGAACCAGTAAAATAGAGTGATTCAGAAAGACAGACAAGGGAGCAGGGTCAGTGTGACATAGAATATATAGGAATGGCACCTACTTGATATGCAGAATATTTGGCCAACTCTTTATTCATGGCAGACATCACTCATCAATTGCAGAATTTTCTTTAGAGTTCAGACAGGGTTGAATTGTTTTTAACAATACATTTCTGATAACCATTATAAAATAGTTGAAACATGTGAAATATGATGAAACCTATTTGCTAACCTTCATGTTAGGATAAAAGACCTTCCTGGTAGGAATGATTTTAATGTTAGGAGAGAAAAATATATACGCCCTCTCTTTGATAGTCATGAATAATATCTGTCATGATGATTGACCCATTGTTAAGAGAAAGCACTTATGTATAATCTATTTAAATTTAAGTTGTTATTATTATTTTGTCATATTGGACCTCACCAAATCTAGTGCTTATAACAGTGTGGGGTACATATTGGCTGTGCAGTAAATATTTGTTGAATGAATGAAACCCATAGAGATGTTAATTGTAGCCTTGAGGAGGTTAAAGGCCAGGGTTTTATAAGTTGAACCCACCCAGCTCCTGCTGGGACCTATGCCATGGAGAGGCACGTCTGCAATATATCTCGAGGCACATGCCACCTTCTCCTGCAAAACGGAGACCAGCAGGGGCCTCCTGGTTCCTGCCATGCACATGTGCTCCAAGTCACGACATTAATTAATAGAGAAAATTTATTGTGAAAAAGAGTAGCAAATCTAAATTACTTGTTTTCGTGCAATTGAAGGCCCTATCCAACTCTGTCCTATCAGGAATAATATGGCAGGTTTTATTTTCAGAGAATACATTGGCACTTTTAATTTCAGTTATTAATCCATGAGATTGTAAAACATCAAGATCAAGGTCTTTAGTCATTATTTCAACTGCTCTCTACAAGTGAACAACATTTATTAGCTATCTACTAGTCTTATGTGGCATCCTATTAGGCACAGGTGAGGCTACAGGGAAGGGCGGGGTGTGTTTAGAACTCCCCAGGAACTCCGAATATAGGTGGGGCAATGATATAAATTAATATAGCTGCAGAACCTGCCACTTGCAGCCTGTGTACCTTCCATGGTAGCTACTCAGTAAATACTGGTAGCTATTACCTTTTATAATCTTTATATCCTCAACGTGGGTTTAGCAAATACACTTCATCTCTCCTGCCTGTTCCAATTGTTTCATAATGGTTATTTAGAGTTCTTTATCAATAATGATTCTGGAGTCATGGGTGCATTCTGAAAAGGGCAGCGATCAGTGAGTGATGCCAGTCTACGAGCAAAGGAGTGTGAGTGATGTGGCACATGCCTGGAGGAAGTGCACAGTCTTTGCACTGAGATGGGTTCTTGGGAATAATCCCCATCACCTCCCCTAGATCTGATTTAGGAGACTGCATGTTTTCTCCTGTTCAGATATGGATATCCGAACGCCAGGCATTTTGAATGATGGTGTGAGTACAATTAGTTTGAAGCTTCATTTCTGAAGGGCTCAAGGAATAGCGAAAGAAGACCTTGCAGGAGTTTAATGGTGATGCCTAGATACTTATTTTACAAATAATGGTGATGATAGCTAACATTTGTATATTATTTTGTAGTTCACAAAGCACTTTCACAAATTGGAAACAACCTAACTGAATGGAGTATTGGCTAAATAAATCAAGGCACTTCCATACAATGGAACACTGGGCAGCTATTACATAGAACGATGTAAATCTTTATTTGCTGATATGAGATAACATCCATGATAAGTTTTTAAAAAGTAGGTTTCAGATCTGACCTGTGGTGGCGCAGTGGATAAAAGCTTTGACCTGGAACGCTGGGGTCATTGTTTTGAAACCGTGGGCTTGCTCAGTCAATGCACCTATGGGAGCTGATACTTCCTGCTCCTCCCTTTCTATCTCTCTCTCTTTTTCTACTCTAAAATAAATAAAGTATTAAAAAATTAAAAATAATTTACAACATGAATGAATAAATCTTTAAAAGAAACAGGTTTTAAAACAGTGTGTCATATGTGTCAAACTGTTAAAAATTATATTTTCATAAACATATCTGTGTGTTGATATGGCATAAAAAGAAATCTGGAGGTTTATACAAGAAAATGCTAATAGTGTTTGTCACTCTTTGCTGAGATAAAGGGTTTTTACTCTCTGTCTTTCCAAAGAATTTATGATGAACATGTACTACTTTCCTGAAAATAAAAACTAAGTCATCTATTAAAAATGTAAGCACATTAACATGAATTAAGATCACTTGATCCTTATAACTACATCAAAGGTAGTTATTACCCATGTTTTATAAATGAGAGTCACAAGTTCAAATTAATTGCCAGTACTTAGCTTTTCAATGTGCGAGGCAATGTTCTGATTGATTTACATATATAAATGCATTTAATTCTCATAGTAATCCTTTGGGAATACTGTCATTATCTACAGTTTACAGAAGAAACTAAGGCACAGAGAGGCTAAGTAAATTGTCAAAGGTCACACAGCGTATAAGCTCTTGGAGCCAGGATTTAAAAACCGGTTGCTTGACTCCAGAGTCCCTGAGCTTCACGATTATGCCATGTTGTCTGATAGGAGGCACAGGGCAGGAGCGGGTGGCCTTTGTAGTTGAACTTAGATCTTCTGGCAACAAATTCTGTTTCCTTGTCACTACACATTTGCACGTGCCTTTCAGGTTGTTTGTCACATCCTGTATGTCCGCACTTCAGCAAAGCTTCATAGCCTGATATAGTTTATTTAAGGGGCTACATGATGAATTTCTTTTGGAATTTAGTATTGAGGGTAAAATCACTCTAGGATACATGAATATATATAAAATTGTGAGATCAAATTGTGAACAAAAAACAAAGACTCCTGTTCCAATGAACCTTGCTTACATTTTAGTATAAGGAAATAGAAAATAAGCAAATGATATAAAATTTAAAAGAATGATTAATGCTTTGAAGGAAAATATAGAAGAAACTGCGGTACTACTGCCTGGTTCCTGGGAGAGGGATGGGGTTTTGGCTGAACTAGAGAGGTTAGGGAAGTCCTGTTTCCTCGTGTTGGATAATGAATATTTATTTGACACAACACATTTTGATTTTTGTCCAAGCAGTCAGAAAACACAGAGCTAAATTCAGAACTCAGTTCCAAAAACGTAGTGTACATCAAGTCTATCCTAACATTTGTTGACTTCCTCCTTTTAGCTTGATTTGATCTGATGTTTTATTTTTGTTGTCTTATTTCATGTGTCTAAACTTTGTATGCAATCCCCCGTTTTTTTGGAAATGGAGAGGATACACATTTTAAACATCTAAAAGAAAGAAAGAAAGAAAGAAAGAAAAGAAACGAGTGGAGTTAATGAAAAGTACAAAAGAAACAAACCAACCTTTTTTTTTTTTTTAACCCAGAGCAATTTCTCCTAGTTTTTCCCCATACTGACTGTTGAGTGATCTCAGCTCGGATTTGATTGGGGCTCTTCCTTTTCCTTATTGCTTTCTCCTGAATACACACCACTCCCCACCCCTTCTCCTGGTCAGGGAGATGGGAGAAAAGGCCAGTTCCAAGGACACCTCCAAGAAAGTCTACTTTTGGGTTCCCTGGATAGATTTGTCCTTTTCCTCTAACATATGAAATCTTTACTCTTTCATTGCTGTAACCATTTTGAGTGACTGTGTAACTTCCTAGGACTCTGGTGATAATTAGCAGGAGGTGGGAGTATTGATGGATGTTGTAGTTTTCTCGAGCAATTAAAACTACAGTTATTTATAAGGTTTTGTGCAGAAGTTGTTGCAATATATAGTTGCTGTTAATGGACGACAACGCCATGCTATTTATCAATAACACGAGATGTTCATACTACTATCTTCTGTGGTTGTGCTCACACTTCAAGCAGTGAGACTTTGAGAAACAGTGCTTCATGCTAGCCCCAGGGACTTGAAAACACTGGTGTTGACTGATATCCAAGTCACTGTGCTAGGTTCAGGCCATATTGACCTGTGGTTAACACGGTGTAGATATAGCACTTAGTCACAAAAGAGAGAGTTGTTTTTAAATGTAATTTTGAAGATCTGTCTCTCATGGATATTAACACTATTTCTTTTTGGTTATTTTCTGTGTATAAGGATAAGACAAAGCACACTTAATACGGTCTTATTTGAATTCAAAATCATATTTTTATGTTTTCCGAAAGCTTTGGTGGTATCTTACTTATAGTTATGACAAGGTCTTTGCAAGACTGGATTCATAGAGCCTGAAATTCTAGTTATTTGTGAGTATGTCTGTCTCTTCCATTCAATGTAAGGACAGCAACTGTGTTAATCAAATTGGTGCTTAACAGCATAATGTGCCTTTTTGATAGTAGGTGATCCAGGACTCTTTGAATAGTAAGTATGGGTATTTATGCCTTTATGATTATCTTATAGGAAAGAATATGGGAAGCACCTACCAGATTCCCTGTGGCATGAAAAGAACTAGTAAATCAGTGTGAAGGGTTTAAAACAATGTCTGAAACACAGCAAGCTCTCAATAAAATTCGACCATCACTAATATTGTTTCTTATATTGAGTATTTCCAGGACATGGGATAGTTCCTGGCACAGAGTTCACCTGAATAAAGATTTACTTAAGAAATGAATGAATGAATGATTGAATCCCTTCCAGAAGAGGTTAGCTGTCTATGTTTTGAGCCAACTCAGCACCTCCTGCCTTGCTTTACTCCAGTATATTCTACTAACATAATTGTACTTGTTTAGACCCTGCTCACATACCCGGCCTGTGGCCTGTAGCAGCACTCGGCGCATGGTTTGAGAATGGATGGGTGGGGAGCTGGGTGGATGAACATGAGCCTCATCTGTGAGGCTCTGTTAGCTCAGAAGTAAAATAATCGGGGCTCATGCAAAGTAGTAGGGGAAAAAGTTCTACTTTCTTTCCATCGCTGTGGGGTTCTAGCATTCATTTGTTCTCAGCATATTTACTGTATTAAGTATTCACTCACTATTTTAGATAATGTTCTTATTTTATTTGCATTTACTTTCTCTCTTCTCAGAGTCCTAAATTTGCTTTTGAAATCACTTTGAAATTTACATTCTTGGGCTTTTAGCTATTCCACCAGTTCATCTATTATTGAAGAAGGGCTTACCTTCTGTATGTTTATTTTTTACATGGTGGTGGGGGAGAGAGAAAGAGAGAGAGAGAGAGAGAGAGAGAGAGAGAGAGAGAGAGAGAGAATATGAATGAATTTAACAGTGAAAGTTCTCAAGATGCTTATAGCACTGGTAGTACATAGCGAGCACTCAATGTATCGCACATGTTGTGTTAGCTAGAGTTGCCAGGGAAACAGAAGGACAAAATCCATCAATCTCTACATATCATCTCTTTATATCTATTTTGTCTAATCTCAGGAAATATTTTCAAAGTTGCAAACAGATTCATCTTTGATCATGTTCATTGTGGCATTATTTTTAAGAAGAAAGAATTAGAAGCAACCTTAATGCCTAAGAGTTGAGGATACATTAGAAAACTTTTAATATTTCTATATGATAAAATATTAAGCCTCTATATCTTTATTTATTTATTTTTTTGTCTTTGCCTTTATTTATATCTGTGTAAACGAGGCCAGCAAACTAGAAACGCAGGTGAAACTTCCAGGTGACAGTCTTGAGGCAGAGTTCTTTTTTCTTGTGACCTTCAACTGATTGCATGAGGCCCACCTACATTATGGAGGGCCATCTGCTTTACTTAAAATCAACTGATTGTAGATTTAATTACATCTACAGAAGACTTTCACAGGAGCACTTATATTAGTGACTGAACAAACTACTGGCCACCATAGCCCAGCCAATTTTGTACATGAACAATGAGATATGTTGAATTTATGGTCGTCATAAGATTCTTAGAAGTATGTACAATGAGCCCTATTTCACAGATACATGAACTAAGCACAGAAAGCTGTCACACCTTTCCTCAGGCCACATGGCTAAGAGCCAAGGTCTATGTCGGAGTCACAAGTATGTGGCCCTGCTCTGTACCACGCTGCCCCTGAGCCTGGCCAAGCAAACCAAACCCAAAGGAGACCCTGCTTTTGAAACGCCATCTCTGTAATTCTCTTTTTTCTCTTTCTCTTTCTTTCTCTCTCTTTCTCCTCTTGCCTCCTTTAAAATCTTTGTGTTAATTCAGTTTGTAATTGGTTACATTTGGGGACATGTAGCTCCTGACCTGCCTTTTAAAAGCCACCATTATACATTTTGTATATATTTCTTGATGTAATTCATATTCACAAATCATAATTTTTCTAGTCCATGCTGGGCACACTCAATTTTTTTGTCCAGTTGGAAAGTTATTAACTAATTACAGTTTAACATGTGTTTCTTGATTAACTGCATGGTTACTTGCCTCAGTTTATCAACAGTTAACAGCAGAAACTGTCGGGCTGGTGGCCTGTTAGGAAGATCATCAGGTAACCGTGCAGCCTTGTATGTAATGATATAAGAACGCTAATTTCACACCACATCTGTCATTCTAGGCGTTTAGCTTGTCCCCACAAATCTCCTGCCCTCATGTTGGCCCTGAGTTCAAGTCCCTGTCCCCACAAAATTGTAAACTCGAGAGGATAGATTATATTTCATTCATATTTGTGAGTGAGATCAGCGGAAGATGTCATTACCTCATCAATTCAAAGATACCAAAGACAATGATTTTTATTGAGTGTGCCCCACACGGTGCGAGGCCCATGTGGGCTGGTTTCACAGTCAGGGAGATGGAAGAAAAGGCCAGTTTCAAGGACACCTGCTTCTTCCCCACTCTGCTCCGGGCGGCCTGGATTCCTCTGTTCTTGGTGTTGCACTCACCATGGCCAGCTCCTTCCTCTGTGGCTTCAGACTCATGGGTCCCATGCTCCCCATTAGCCACATTTTATCCCACTGTGTAGCTTGAGTACATCACACAATCTTAACTAGGAAAAACTAAAAACTGGCAGGTGGCAGAGGGCCATAGTTTAGTGGGAGGGTTAAGGCCAGCACTGCAGGCTGCTCAAGTTCAAATCTCACCATTGCCATGTATTAGATGGGTAGCTGTGGTTTAGCAACCCTCTGTGTCTGTTTCTCAATCTGGAAAAAGATGAGGGTGGGGCTGATACCCATAGTTCCCACATTATCAAGATAATATACATAAGGCGCTTAGAATAGTAGTGAGTACATGGCAGACATTATACATTCAATTTCAGATTGGACTTGATTTTGTATCTCTTGGCTTAAAATGTCTTCCTGGAATTTTGTGGGTTAAAGACAGGTTTTCCACAAGATCCCCTGAGCAGCTGCGTTCTGCCACCTGGCTGAGAGCCATGTCTCGGCACTCACTACCTTTTATATTGCTTTGTATTTCCCTCAGCAGCGAACACTGGACCTTGTATGATTCATCATTTGTCACCAGGACTCTTTTATGTCCTAGTGCCCTTAGTATTCAGGAGAACGAACAGTCAGCAAATATCCACCAGGTGCCAAGCTAGGTATCTGACCCCGACTTTCTTCATGAGGACAGAGGTGCCATCTTTATTTCATAGGCCCCAGGAGATGCAAGATCTTGACCCATTCATTGCAAAGTGTTAAGGGGTGTCAGAATCGGATTTTGTCCTCACTTCAGTCTTCTTTCAAAGGGGGTGCTGTCCCTCCTTTATTGTCCTTCTTCCTGCCTCTTATCCTTCTTGGACCCCAGTGGCCGCCCCAGACCTAGAGACATGTAGAGGTGCCTCTCACAGCCTTTATTACGGGTCCCAGAGCTCTCACTGAAGCGTCTGTGAATGGATGGGAAGGCCCTGGCAAAATGTATCTTTGTTTTCCTTTATCTGTGTGTTGGAGCCCACACAAGAATACGGAATACTACTCTGCACTACTGAGTAGGGCACACAGCAAGGCACCCCTGCAGGGCCATGAACATTTTTCCTTGGAAAGACTGTGATACTTGATCCTTTAAAAGAATCATTGAAGCCGCACTTACAACGATGACTAAAACTGTATTGGGCTTCTCTACACATACATTATTTAGTAACGAGTCTAACTTTTATTTTGAATGACATGTGGGGCAGGGGCCCCTGAACGTCTATACAGCACCTGGCCGGCATGCTCATTCTAGGCTTTGCAAGGTGAATTCGCTCTATTTTTAAGCCCCTAACTGAGCCCCGCTTCTTCTCCTTGAATACTTTCTGTTGTTGTGTTCACATGTGGGAATGTAGTTCGATTGTGAGCCTGACCTTGCACTGATTTTTTAGACTGTAAGCACACCCAGGGCTGAAACGTATACAATCTTACACAAGTTAAGCACCGGAGCCATCTTTTGGAGCGTAGCAGATTCTTAGTGGTTTATGAACTGCTAACAGCTGTGTCCCCTTTCAGGTTATACATATGTGCAGATGGGGACCCACATTCCCACACATGTGGCTAGGTTGGTGAGATTTGTACTGTGCGCCTTTCCCTTTGCCCTGACATCACGAAGCTCAAGTTGTCCTCTGACCCCAAGAGAGTCTTTGAGCAAGAATTTTCTCTTTTCTTCTTCATTTTTATCTACCT
This sequence comes from Rhynchonycteris naso, assembly GCA_037038555.1. Classification (NCBI taxonomy): domain Eukaryota; kingdom Metazoa; phylum Chordata; class Mammalia; order Chiroptera; family Emballonuridae; genus Rhynchonycteris; species Rhynchonycteris naso. The sequence continues at coordinate 302,365,903 of CM072996.1, forward strand.
CTCTAAGGTAGGAAGACTGTGAATGGTTATGATTCACAGCAGCTCATGGAGGGAAGGAAGTCTACTCCACACCCTTTAACAAGTTTCAAGTTACTGTCTGAGACTATAAATAACGCCTGGAGACATGAATTAAGAGATGGAGCCTCTGTGGATAACTTTCCAAGCAGTGTGCTGTTTTCTTTGCTGTTCCCTGTTTGCCTTTTAAGTGGTAGTAGCTACTAATCATATTAAATATATATATATATATATATTGTGAGAATACATTTCTTGTCTTTAATGTCACTAGCTTGTCTTACTTATTTTAAACCAGTGGTCTTAACCTTTTTTGAGGTACCGAACCCACCAGTCTCATATGCGCGTTCACCGAACCCTTCTTTAGTGATAAATAAAATATGATTTTTTTTTCAAATTCAAGACATAGGTATATGTTTTTTTACTGGTGCACAAAATGAGCCCAGCATGAACATCCCCTTGCTCAAAGAACAAAACCAACAAAGTGCATGAACTCACAACAAATTACGGTATTACTTTATTCTGGCCTCCGCAGCAGAGGCTTCTCCGAACCCCTGAGACTGACTCATCGAACCCCTAGGGTTCGATAGAACCCAGGTTAAGAACCACTGTTTTAAACACTGGGCATTTCTAGAGTAGTTATTGATGCCAATATTCAAAGAAAGCTTTGGTGCATAAAAGTCATCTTTCAGGTTTTCCTTTTTTATTTTTTTCTGAGTGAAAAATTGCTACGCTTCACCTATTTTTGAGTTTACAAAGTTTTGATTTTTTTTTTTAATATTTAGTTCTTGATCATTTTGCCTTTAAAAACCTGAAGATGCCTGACCTGTGGTGGCCTGACCTGATAAAGTATTGACCTGGAACGCTGAGGTCGCAGGTTTGAAATCCTGGGCTTGCCCGGTCAAGGCACGTATGACAAGCAACAACTATGTGTTGATGCTTCCCGTTCCTCCCAACCCCTTTCTCTTTCTTTCTCTAAAATCAGTGAATACAATCTTAAAAAAAATAACAAAACTCTGAAGAGATACTTGAAGTTGGAAAATATAGACACTGTCACTACTTCTTGTGAAGGAAGTTCCATTTGGTGGCAGTTTGCACGGTGCCTTTTCTCAGACCTCTACTCACACTTATAATGACTAAGCGTTGGCAGCAAATCCATATATCAATGTTCCTTTTTCTTATTTTAAAGTTTTCAAGACTGTTTTATTCACCAAAACCTTTTATCTTTAATATGATTTCACTTATATGTGGAATCTAATGAACAAAAAAACAAACAAAACAGAAACAAACTCATAGCTACAGAGAACCGACAGTTATCAGAGGGGCTGAGTGACAGAGGAGAAGGGATGAAGCAGGACAAACCTCTTAGACATAGACAACAGCTCCGTGATTACCAAAAGGAAAGGGATGGGGTGAGGGGAGAGGGGAAAGGGGGAGAAATGGTGATGGAAAGAGACTTGACTTTGTATGATGACCACACAATACAATATACAGATGATGTAACACAGAATATAGAATTGTACACCTGAAACCTATATGATTTTATTAACCAATGTCACCTCAATAAATTCAATAAAAAATAAAAATGCCTCTCTTGCACATTCCAGTGAAGCTTACTTTGTACTCCAAGCTGAGGTGTAGTCTTTCTTCCCCCCGCCCCCTGCTATATGTGGGCAGGGCACCCACAGAGAGGGACACATGAGCCCCAGTTCCCAGACAACCGTGTGCATTTATCAATCTCAGTGTCCACTCCATGGGGTGAGAGGCACAGAACTCTTATTGCATGTAGTTTATTTTAAAATACTTTGGGGAAAAAGAGAGAGGAAAGGTTGAGAGGGCAGAAAAATAGTTGGAGCTGAGAAACTTGACCAGTGAAGGCAATGGGCATTCTTGTAGTGCCCATTGTATACCAGGCACTCTGTAGGCCCCTTCCCTATGTCTCTGCTGTTCATCCTGTTGAATACCCATGGTGAGCCTGTGGGGTAGGTATTATCCCCATTTTCTAGATGGAAAAATGAAGACTCGGAGAAATTAAGTGGTGGTATTGAGATATTGTAGCATTGAGGAGAAGTGTACTGAAGTGGCTTCACGTTCATGTTCATGTCCACTGTACGCTTTGCTTATAGGCACGGCCTTCCCAGCCAACGTGTTCTGTATTCATCTGAGTTCTGATTCTGCTTCGAAGTGTTTGTTCTTAGAAGCATAATTTGCATTCCTGGAAAGGGATTGTGAAAGTGGACTTGGCTTGCTCTTTGAGAAAGTGAGTTTCTTTTTTTAAAAAAATTGCTACCATCATAAGACCAGACCTCAAAATATTATCTAAATCAAAAGCATGCAACTTTCATTCTGACTCAGTTATAATCACAGTGTCATTTTGATTTTTTAAAGGTGTGATGGTGATGGTTGTCATGAGAGATCAGCATTAGCAATGTCCTCAAATAGCCATCAGCAATCCTGGTCTGTCTTGTTCTCTAGGCTCCCGCAGGTCTGAGGGTATCAGAGGGCATAGCCTGTTCTGCCTTTCTGTTCCAGGCTGTTTACTTGGCAACCTGCCCTACTGAATGGTAGCCCTCCAGTTTGCCAGGTGAACTGGGTATTTTGAACTTAGTTACAACTGTTTCAACATGAGAGCTCTAGTGTTCTCCAAGCCTACATATTTTTTTGAAATATATTCAGTGGACTGTTTTATTTCTATTTTCTACATCAGAGGAGATTAGGAAACCATATGATTTAGCCACCTTTCCTAAAGACAAGTACTACAATGAAATAGATTTTGAATGACTAACTTATATGACTTTTTCATATTTGACCACACTTCCAAGCAAAGGCTATAATATATATATTGGTAATTGATGCAATTATTGGTGTAAACAGTCAAGGTTAAAATCTATTTGCTGAGTTTTATTCTAGAGTAAGATAAACACATTGAGTGAACATATAGTGTCGACTTGCATGGAAACACATTTGTGGCGTAGAAAGCATTCTTGTAATATGGTTAGTTATGTGTTCCTAAGATGTGTTCTAATAGGGTCTTTATTTGCAATTGCTGTCTTTAAAAGGGGTCTTAATTTTACTTAGGGAAGAGGGTGACAATATAATACAGACTCATTCTCCTCAGTGTTTTGAAGCAGGCGCTCTCAAGTTAACTTTAGAGGTTGATCCACAAAGAAAGGTGTATTCTTTTCAATGAGATGCCAGACCACATTTGTAAATACTTGTCGAATGGCTTTTTTTTAACCAGAGTAGGGTACCATGTGTTGGCTGTGTTCTTGTAGAGTTCTGACTTTTCTTAAACTTCCCTGGCTGTTTTAGGTAGATGTGTGTGGGGTTTGTCCTTTCCTTCTGAATGTGAAGCTGTGGTACCCTTCTGATTTGTGGAGCAACTCCTAAATGTCTAAGTTATATGACTATTGAAAACAAACAAAAATGCCATTTCTTTTCTGCACAGCCTGCTCATTTGTTTTTTAAAAGTTTTATTTATGATTTTTGAGAGAGATGAGAGAGAAAGGGAAGAGTAGGAAGTATCAATTAGTAGTAGTTGCTTCTCATATGTACCTTGACGGGGCAAGCCCAGGGTTTTGAACCAGCAACCTCAGCATTCCAGGTTGATCCTCTATCCACTGCGCCACCACAGGTCAGGCACAGCTTGCCCGTTAAGATAAAGAATGTCTGGAGTCAGACAACACTGACTTCAAATTCCAGTTCTTCCATATACCAGAGTTTTGGTATCAGAAAAGTTACTTAACCTGTCTAAGCTTCAGCAAACTTATCTCCAGGATAGACATAATAATAGTACCAGCTCTTACTGTTAGTGTGAGAATTAAGTGAGATAATCCCCATCACTACACAGTGCAGTGCTTGTCACACAGCACATAGCCACCAGACATTGGGCATCATTTCTTGAAGGCTATTATTTTTACTCTAGCTCAAAGAGCTATGAACAATGAACTTCAGAGACGTAGAGAAAGAAGATCCCACTCTTTGAAAGTTGAAGGAGCATGGGGGACAAGAGTGGGGGAAGGACAGGAATATTGTGCTTCATTCCCCATTCTTCAGGCTTGTTTATTACAGTGGTAGGTTACCATGGAAACTGTCAGGCTTAAAATGGCATTATTGAGTTAAGCATTCAATGAACAACTCAGGAAAGAAAAGCTACAACACACATGCATGCCATAGATGGCTTTCAAGTAGTGAAAGGGTTATCTGGGGGTAGGAGGGAGGGAGGAGAGGATGGCGTTTACTAACTTTTTTGTCTCACGGACTTTCCCGAATTCCTGGAGCGAATTATGATCAAGAGTTGACACAGTGCTCATCACCCCGCGTTTGCCTCTTCGCTGACCACTCCATAAAGTTGTCAGTAGTTACAGCCAATATTTCAAAATGGGAAGCCGCTCTTTATGTAGCCGGGAGTGTGGCTTTCCAAAATAGATTCTGAAATCAAAAAGAACTCAAAGTTTTATTTTGCTTTTTTTTTTTTTTTGAGAAGGGTTGACCTCCTTTCATGCCACTTACTGTGAATTAAAGCTGCAAGGGAGGACTCGTTTGGGCATGTGGTACAGCGCTGAGAGCCGCTGCTGCCAGGGAACAAGATTTGTGTTTCTAAGGAGATACAACAAAAAGGAGAATGCTTTAAGAGCCAGTGGTTGTCAGAGTGTAAAAGTATCTATGCTCAGAAAAGGAAACAGAAGTTGAATTAAGTAATTTTCTGCACACGTTATAGGGTACCCTTCTGCTAGTAATTCTTAAATGCAAAAGCAAATAGTTGTGGCCACAAAGGACTTAGTACATCTCAGCTGATTTTAGTTCTCAGACTCAAACTGGATAGGATTGGTATTGACCTGCTGTATGCATGTGATTTTAAGATGGTCTGACTCCCATCTGTCATTTTGTTGGGTTGTATTAGTGACTGGGGACAAAGGGTGACATATTCCAGTAGAGGTTTGGGCAGCCACTTGACAACCTATTCTGAATAAATGCAAGAAAGAAAACCCCTGTTGTACCAACTGAAAGCAGAGTGTTTTCCCAGTATTTTTAATGCAGTTTCAGCAAGTTTGCAAATGTTTAGTCAGTTATTAGCCTGAAAAAGTGCCCTGAAAGGGTTAGTTGGATCAAATATCATCACAGGACAGAAATCACAGGGCGAGTGCACCAAGGAAAAATTACAGTACAGCTATATTTACTTACTGCCTCTGCAATAGGGTTTTATTTTCCACAGTTGGAGAGGGAACCACCTGTCTCAACTGCTGATGTCAGAAAGCTCCCTCGAGACACAGGGCTGTTGAAAAGCACATGATACTGTATGTATTTGCTCTTACGTCCGTATCTGGCTAAGATTGGGTTTCAGATTTGAGCCCTATTGTGTAGTTCATTGAGCAGTGACTTCCAGGTGCCCTCCTACGTCACCATGCCCTTGTGAATTAAAAAGTAGCGTGTGTAAGCCCCCAGCATGAGTATTCCCTCAAGCTACATAGGAGTATTAACACTGCACAAAAATGAATGGCCCCTGTCTTGGGGGCTCTCATCTATGGATCCGGTTTTGAAAGTGAGTATTAAGAAGCATTATCTCTGCACCTAGAAATCAGCATGCTGCTGGTGTTCTGGCTTTTGTTTTATATCCAATGATTAGGCTTTAAAAAAATACATGTCAGATTGGAAGGTTTTATAAAAATAGTATGTGCCTGCCTTTTTTTTTTAGCATGTCAATGTGGAGAAATTGTTATAGCATGAATAAAAGCCTAATGCTTAATTTGGAAAGACTGGTTATTATCACCACGCATTTCAGGGGATCTGTCATGTTATTATTGTTATTATTCTTTTGAGATTTTTTTGAAGAGTTGTGTAACCCACTGCTCCAGTTCTCTGTGCCTAGTGGAGAATCAGGCATTTGAAACGTCATTCCTTGAGGAAATGTAAGGGCCGCTGCATCGCACAACTCTAGGGGCCACCATTTATGTCATAGTTCAAGGACTCACGCTTGAACTATCCCACTGACTATATGGCCGATCCCAGGAAATGTGATGCTGTCAACGTAAATATTATATAAAAATAGATGGGTGAAAAAAGTGAAAGGGATTAAGAAGTGCAAACTTCCAGTTTTAAATAAGTCATGGGGATGCAGAGTATAAGGGGTTTAGTCGGTATCGCAGTAACTATGCGTGATGACAGGTGATCACAAGACGCGCTGTGGTGACCCCTTAGTAGGGTATATAAATGTCTCATCTCTGCACCTGAAACTAATAGAATATTGTAGAATTTCAAGATAAATAAAAAAAAAACCACACTAAAACCCAAAATGAAACCAAAAAATAGAATTATTACCTAAAATTGCAGAGAGCTTGCTATTAATGAAGCCGTTCATTATTTTAATAGTGCCGTGCATCTGAATTTCAGTATCTTTACCAACTTGCAAATTATATGGTTGTTAGACAAAATAGGTGGAAAACAGAGTCTTTAAGAGTATAAATTACCTTCTTGGGTCACATCAACTCAATGTCCTATTAGGGATCAGAACCAGGGTTTTTAATTCCCAGCCATCACATGATGCGAACCTTCAATTCAATTAGTATTTGTGTGGTGTTTGGTATCTTTTTCTCAAATCCTAAAAGTATAGTAAATAGAATGGGCTAAGACCCCCTGGTTCATCTAATCTTTCCCCCAGTGTAGGATTTTCCTAGAACCATTAAAAGTGTTATAATATATGATTGATATTAATTAGTTTTCTGCAAAGATACTGCACTCCTTAGCATGAACTGAACTAGAAATAAATATATTACCATGAATTAAGATTTTTATTGGAATTGGATGAAGCACCTGTGTGAAATCCTAAGTACAGGCATCAAATTGAATTAGTGCCCACACTGCCTTGAGATTAATTTGAGTACTGAGTAAGAAATAGTATACCATAACATAACTGTGTTTACTGAATCATTTTTGGCATCAAAAACTAAAGCTACATTATAGATGCAACAACAGGCTTCTCTCCCTTGGAAGAGAGAGGCGGGTGCATTTTGTAATTAAAGTGAATGTTACCCTCTGAAAAATGCCTCTAGTCTCCAGGAAACACAGTGCTTTCCTGAGAACATTGCAGCCCTGTATATATCTCAGACTCTGCCTTCCCCGTGTTGCTCTGGCCTTCTTCTGCATCCCATTAGGGTTTTATAATGGGATCGGCTCTATTTTCTACACTCCTAATCTGGAGTACTGTACTAGGTAGACCTAACTTTATAAATTTGCATCTCATTATTATGTATATATTTGGAAAAAAGTGTGGAAAGTGTTGAAAAGATTTACGGAGTTGCCTCGGGGATAGTCTAGAAGGGACTCCTGATTATGTAGGGAGGGTGGATTATACAGCTTTTTCTCCAGGGCCTCACAAGCTGAATATGGTTAAGCTTCCAAGGATCACATTCCATAGACGGGGGTGACAAGGGTGCCTCCTAGAGTTGTGCATTGCTCAGGCCCTGCTCTAATACCCCTTTTTATTTTGAAATTTCCTGGTTTTGTAATTCTTGTTTTTTTATTTGCATGTGTGATATCCCTTAGTTGAGGATACTGCAAAACCTTAAACCAGAACTGTCAAATTGGATGATTCTGTGTATCATCCATGTCATTGAAGTGTTCTAGTAGCCACATTTAGAAAAGGTAAATTTAATTTTAACAATATATTTATTTCCCCCAATAATGTATTCAACATCCTATGTCAACATATGATCATTATAAATCATCAGTGTGATTATTTTAATTTGATTTTTCATGTGTAGGCTTTGAGGTGCTATGTATATTTGACATTTAAGGCACATCTCAAGTTTGACTACTAGTCAAGTGCTGGGAGTCCCATGTGGGTGGGGGCTTCCCTATTGGACAGCAGCGTTTTCAATTTCTATGACCATCTGCCAGTATTTCATTACACAGAAAAATTATTTGCCAAAACTTCCTTAAATATCTAAGGCAATATTTAACATATGCCTTATGTTATTTTATCCATTAAGAAGTGATCAGATGATTCATCATGCATTTGCAAAGACTGTGAATGGTAAGGCAATTTAGGTGACAGGCCACTGCTGGCGACATTGGCTGTATATTGAACCATTTTGCTCCTGTGACTTTGCTTTCCACTCTTCCTTCAGAGATATCATCTCCTTAAAAAACGATTTGACATTTGGTGGCTCTTCTCGCATTTGCAAACTCGTGGTATCTTGTCAGTTTTCACGCACCCGTGTGGAGATCCTGTTCTTTCACAGAAACACTCTAAAAAAGACTTTTGGCTCAATTTTTGTGGCCAGCATATAATGGAACCAAGAACTGTTTCTGCACTTGCTGCTTCTGGTCACTTTAGAGGTAGGGCCAGGTCAGGACAAGTATGGAGCTGGATTCTTTTCTTTGGGGCATGTGAGAGACCGACAGACACTTGGCATTCTGGCAGCGTAGGTGATGCTGTGTGCGCACTCAGAGTCGGCTTAATGTAAGACTTCAAAGGGAGGTTTTCTGTGCCTTGTGTCCAGATTGCCTTTTAGAGGAGGAAGCCGGGCAAAGAGTAAACTTATGCATTTACTCTAACGTTGTTTGGTGTTAAATCGAAATTTTAAGTATCTGGCCATTATTAACATGTATCATTATTGAGTCCTTAATATATGCCAACACTGGGCTCACATATATCTCATTTAACCCTACTACCAACCATGTGAAATATACAGTGTGTCCATAAAGTCATGGTGCACTTTGACCTGTGACCGGTCAAAAGTGCACCATGACTTTACAGACACACTGTATATATATTTCACATATATTATAAGAAGTGCATATATTATAAGAGTTTAGTTCTATGAATTTTCACTAACTGAACACACACATGTAACAAAAACTGGCAGCAAGAAATAAACCACAACTAACTTTCTGGAACCCCCTTCCCCAAACCGTGCCCCCAGCTTTTAACCCCCACCAATGCCAACCTCTAACCTGACTTCCAGGTGCATAAATTAGGTATATCTGTTTGTGTACTTATTTATATAAAAAAATGGAATAATAAGGTGTGGCCTTTTGTTGGTGTGTCTGGCTTCTTCTGCTTCACATTATGTGTGAGATTGAGCCACATGTTGATGTATAGTAGAAGTTCACTCGTTTTCATTGATGTAGTTGACTCTACTTTTAAACTATAAAGACTCCACAACCATAATATTGTAAGTGGAATTAATAGGTTTATTGAACATCAATTATTATTTAAATTGCTTCTCTCCCTTGCCACCACAGAACATTATTAGCCATAGTTTCATTTGATTCAGGCTCAAACAAAATAACAAATCTCAGCTATGGTCCCTGAGTGGTTGCAATGCAAGACACGTCCTAGCAAAGCGCCCTTGGTCCATGTTTTTATACCGTATTCCACATAAGGGTGTGTAATCAAGAAGAAGGCTCTGTCTGAAAATACCCACCAGAGAGCTCTGAGTTGGAGCTCCCACTTAGTAACTTTGTATGGCTGCACAAAAGTTTATGGGGGGGTTGTTTGTAGGAGCCCTCCGTGTAAATGGATCTACTATAAGATAGGTGGTAGAAAGTTACACCTCAAGAGTTGAGAGAGATTTCTGTTTGAAAAAGAAAGAGGAAAAGAATCTTTCCTGATCATCCAGTTGGGTCGATGTATATCCTGGGATATTCAAAGAATAACAGAACTTGGAAGCTGGTTCCAAAGGGAAGCTCTTGTAAACTGTCCTTTGGAGATTGTTTTGCAGGCCCAGAAATCAAGTTTTCTTGGGTTAGTTTTCTTGTTGCTTCTTTCCCTGTTTGCAGGAAAAAGTGAACTTGAATATGTCATGCTGGTGAGTACTGCTGGGGTGCCCAGCGTTGTGTGAGGGCAGCTGTGGTTTATCGAGGCTGTGCCCTTATAGTGGCGTAATACGTACCAGGGCATACTTCACTTACTTCAGTGTTCCCTCTCCAAATTGTTGCTAGGAAATGTAGGTGCTTGTGGCTCTTCATTCAGCACAAAAGGGAAGTCTCCTGGCTGGGTGGTATTAGATGGCCCTGAAGCACAGACCTACCTCCGGCTAAATAGTGTTGTATATACAAAGAAAACAGCTGAACAGGAAAACTCTAGATCCCAGTGATACATTAGCCATCTATCTTGTGATAAGAAGACCTCGGTTTAATCCAGTTGCTGATAACGCTATGATAACACATTTTAGGCATAGGATCTCCTACCTCAGTGGTTCTTAACCTTTTTTGAGGTACCGAACCCACCAGTTTCATATGCGCATTCACCGAACCCTTCTTTAGTGATAAATAAAATATGATTTTTTTTTCAAATTCAAGACATAGGTATATGTTTTTTTACTGGTGCACAAAATGAGCCATGCATGAACATCACCTTGCTCAAAGAACAAAACCAACAAAGTGCATGAACTCACAACAAATTACGGTATTACTTTATTCTGGGCTCCGCAGCAGAGGCTTCTCCGAACCTCTGAGACCGACTCATCGAACGAAGTCATCTGTGTACTTTTAGCAAAATTGAGCTCTGGTACCTTTTCTTGCACCTCCTCCCTGACTTCCAGTGCCTTTTGTATGTTGAAACCTTTGGCTTATTCACCCTGCACAGAGTTCTTGCAAGTGGCCTGTCTCTGTCAAAGCAGACACCTTGTTGCATTTGAGAACTGTCTGGCCGTGATGTTAGATATAATTGAATCTGATCATCTCCTTTGATAGATAAGGAAACTGAGGCTCGGAATCATTAAGTGAACTTCCCAAAGCTGCATTGTGCAGCAGTGACACAGCTGAATCCCTTTCCTTCCATTTTGGGCTAAATCAAGTTCTACAAAGTCACTCTACTTATCAGATAAACTTGAGCCTATGTAATCACTTTAAATCTCATGAGCTTGGCCTTGATTCCAGCCTTAATACTGGTCTTCTCACGACGTCTTAATAGTCAATCTGCCAGAAAGGCCCGTGAAACTGTGAAAACACTCATTCAGAGAGGCTCAGAGTAAAGCTTTGCTCCCTGTGGACGTGGTCAGCCTTCTGTGGGAGATAGGTTGGGTCATCTGTCATGTGATATTTGGAGAGTCCAGAATGAGCTTCCTGCTAAGAACAGGGCTGCAGAGGGACAGCGTTTATGTGGGTTGCTCCACACTTAGGAACAGACTGTGTTCCAGAAGTTCACTCCCAAGTCACTGGCTTGAAACTTGGACTGCATTTTCCTTATCCAGTCCGTTACAATCGTCTCCTGTAGGTACCACGTCTCCAACGGCTCTTCCCTAAGTCGTCTCGGACTGCCCTTCCTTTTTCATGCTCGGTGAAATTCCTTTTTGAGAAATGTTCTTAATAATCTACCTATGATATGTATTTTTTATTTTAAAAAATTTCCCTTGATTTTAGAGAGAGAGGGAGAGAGAGACAAAGAGAGGAGAAAAAAGCATCAATTCATTCCACTTAGTTGTTCCATTTAGTTGTGCACTCATTGGTTGTTTTTCGTATGTGCCTGATCAGGGATCAAAACGATTACCTCGGTGAGCAAGGACAATGCCATATCCACTGAACCACTTAGCCAGAACCTAACCATGATCTTCTTACAGCATTTACTATTTTTTCCCTTTGACACGGGTTTGTGAACGGTATTAGATGCTAGAAGGGCAAAAAAATGTGATTCACAAATAGACGCTTTTGTATAAATAACAAAAATTTCCCTAATCCTACCAAGGATAATTACATTTTTGAATGGAAAGTTTATTTAACTTAACTGATAAAGTTTGAAGTTGAGAAACAAAATTTAGATGGTAGTGGCACCTGGGGGTCATTGCCATAGGTCCATCTTTGAGGCAGGTGAATAGTGGTTGATACCTTCCCTTCCTTTCCCCGTCAATGAGTACGCAGAGGGTTCCGAAGAGCTGGCTCATCACTTCTCTCAGGCTTGCTCAGTAGCCTTGCACGCTGAGTGGAGGAGCTGATAGACTTCCCATGATAGAGAGAAATAGCTTCCTTTTAAATACATGATGTATATAAGTTTATCACCGAAAATTTAAAAATCACCGAAAGGCGCATACACACAAAAAGAAAATTAGAAAAACTTACAATTTTGACAGCTGCTATGAACACCTTGTTATATAGTCTCTTTGTCCTTTTTATCCTCTTCTTTCCTTCTGAGTGTATACATTTCTATGTAAATTTGTTGTGATTATGGTTTTCTCAAACATAATTTTAAATCTCAATATATTTTGAAGATTTTCTCATTGTGTTATTATATATATATATTTTTTACAACAGTTTTAAAGATATTATTGGACAGATACACTGAATATATATGAATAAATATACTGCTCTATAATTTATTTAACTAGGTCATTACTGTTGGACATTTTGCACTGCTTTAAGTTTTCAGTAATGTAAATAATTGTAGCATTGATGATCCTCACACCAAAAATATTTGTATATAACCCTTTGTTGTTTCTTTAAGATGAATTTTTTAGAAGTAGACTTTCTGGGTTCCTGGAGCTGCCCATTTAAAACATGTTTGATACATATCACCTGCTTGGCCTCTAGAAAAATGTGTATCCATTTATAATTGTACCAGTAGCATTTAACACCTATTTTTGACTGAACTATAAGTGTGGAGGTCAGTCTTGGAAGCAGTATTCTGGGTAATGGATTTTTCTTCAAAAATCCTGTGGCTATTTGGACTAGCAAACATAAAATAAGATTTTTCTGTGTCATCAGAAAATTTAGCTTAGACCTTAAGCTAATTTCTTCTTAAGATCAGAATTTACTTTCTTTGTACATCTCACTTTTAGGATATCTATTAGCTCTGTTAGAGTGAAATTCAAATATCAAAGCACTGGGGAAATCCACAGCAGAAAGAAAAGCAAAATAAACCAAACTCTTCCAAGGCTCGTCTACCAGGATTAAAATTTTAAAATAAATTAATAAATAAGAAAAATAAGAATAAAGAAAGAAAAATAACTTCATTTATTTTGATACTATTTGAAAAATACAATTATTTTCCCTAAAATCAAGACAACTTCAGCTCATTAAGACCCAAGCTCTAGAAATTAGTACTAGGGAGAACTGTTTGACTAGAAAATACTAATTTATATTTAATAATTTGTGTGCCTCCATTTTCTCTGGCCCTCACTAACTTTCATTGGGGGATAAAATATATTTCTTTCTAAGTGAACTATGGTTTTGAGGTTTGAACATTTTTAAGTAGCACCAAATTTGATAAAATATAATGTGTTTTATTTTCAGTTTTAGTAAAGAAACATTGCTATATAATCCTATTGAACATTTTTTGTCTAAATAATCATTAACTCACTGCATTGTAGATGAAATAATCTGAAGTAATTAAGGTAAATGAAAATGTCTGTAGGTGCACAAATAAGGCAGAGTTAAACATCAGACAAAATCAGATTTTAACCATCTGGTTTTTTTTTTTAATCTCTTATTTGTGTACCTAATAAGCATACTTCTGGCTTTATGTTTAGATTAACCCAATTGACTGCAACTGGGATTAATTTTCAAATTATTTTGTGTTGTTGTTGTTTTAATGTGAATAATGCCCCATGTAGATTTTGAGATTCAGATTACAGTACAGGCTGAGTCAGGTGCATGGAGCTGGGCTGCAGGAGGTTTTATTGGAGATGAGAGGCGGTGACCGAGATTGTCTGTCACCTCTAATTTAGGAAAAGTAAATAATTAAATGGCTGATAGGAAGCATTAAAGCTGCCCACCGACTCTCCACTTGTTTCCCCATAGGTGCTTTTTTATAAAATAAGATTTGATTTTAAAGTGTTCATAGGCAAGGTTTCTGTTAATTTCCTACCTTCTTACAATTTATTTGCCTGCACTGTCCCAGCTGCAGACATGTCCCACAGGCTCAGAGTCTGTGCTCAGAAACTGACGTCGGGTATTGCGATCAATGAACTCCTCTAGGTATTAAAAACAAGCAATTGGATGCCTGTTAGTAATGATTAACTTTAGAAATATTAGCAATTCTGGGAAGACCCCTTTCCTTCCTGGAAGAATGCTCTAGACAGGCAGTATTCCCAGGAATGTTGGTTTCCACATATATGAAGTTGCCTCGGGGTCTCTGCTGTGCTTTTGATTGAGGAATGAACATTATTTTTATGCATAAAGCTTGAGTTCTTCCTACAAGGGTTTTCAGGAAACTGTATGCTCTTTTCAGCTGCTGTCAGAACTCTTGCTCTTGTTTTTCTTTGTTGTAAAATGGGTACACAGATCATCTTGACTGGTTTGTTTTGAGGGCTAAATTGATTGAGAGGTGGCATATTTGACACTGATTTTAATGTCTAGCTCATGCAAGCTCTGTTGTAGCTGTTTCTTCTCTGTTTTTCTTCCTTGAAAAGTTTTAGCTTAAACTTATTTTTATCATTTATTATAAGCTTGTGAAAAATGGGCAAAGATATTTATAGTAGCAGCTTTTGACTTCTGTGTTCTCACTTACATGCAATAATGACATCAAAACCAGTGGGGATTTTTTGCTATTGTCTACTTGGGTATTTGACTCCTAAGTATTTGAGTTGGACTGTGTTTAAGTTTAGAAGTGGTCCAATTGTCTGAAATATAGAAGGTGGGCAAATCTGTCATTTTGGGAAGGAGTAGGGGAGACATATTTGACCATGTTATATACGTGGTCAGATATTTTTATTTTTGTTATCAAATTAAATTATTCTCTTAGAGGTTTATTTTCTTTCTTGCAATTAACTTTAAGGATAGATTCTCCTGCCTCTACTAATGTAGGGACCTTGGGAGACGTTAACTGAGCCACTGAAGGGAGAAATTCCATCAGGGTGGATTCCAGGCTCGGTGTAGATACGGAACATGTGGACACTCAACAGATGTTAATAAATACCTCTTTCAATCATTGAGACAAAATGGGGTTGATTTAGATAGGAATTGTAGTGGTCAGTGAAAGGACCTTCTACCTAAAAGGGTGTGTTTGAAGGAGAAGAGGAATCCAGATATTGAATGAAGAAACATTGATTGTTTTTATATGAAATTACTCTCTGTTTTTAAGGGCTGTCATTCCCCCTAAAATTGTGAGTTCCCTTGTGTTCATGTCATATGCCTTCTTGGCAGTCTTTGCAATATGTTGCTGTGGCCACAGTAAGGTTTCAATAGATCCTTGTTGATGGAAATTAAACGTTGGAGATCTTGGAGGCACGGTTGACGGAGGGGTGAAAGGAGAGGGTTGTAGGGAGGGAGGAAGAGAACAGTCAAGGCAGAGACACAATTAAATATAGAAACTGCCTGGGAAGCCGGAATAGACCAAGGTTGGGGAGCAGCTAACACTTTAGGTTCTCCTGACAAAAGGAAGGAAGGAAGGAAGAAAGGAAGGAAGGAAGGAAGGAAGGAAGGAAGGAAGGAAGGAAGGAAAAAAGAAAGAAAGGAAGAAACTAGACAGAAAATAAATTTTAATCTGAAGAACTAATTAAACAAATTATAAGACCTCTAAAATATCCCCAGTCCTTAGAGTGGTAATTTTTAGACTTCTAAAAAAATAGTGGAAGGTACTCTCATTTTTCCCATGAATCTATTTATATTTTGAGTTGTACAGTAATAGAAATTTGAGGGAAAAGTACAAGATGCTGTAGTTTATAAATCACTACAATGTTTTGACTCCTCCTTATCCCCTTTGTGATGGTGAAGGAAAAAACAACAACAACAACATAAAAGCACCTATGGTTTCAGTGAGTGGAATTAGGGGGCAAACAGACCAACAAGAAAGACCCAACAACATAATGAGAGCAGGTTTAAATATCCAAAACAATAATACAAAATGTTCCAGTGTGAAGAGCTTCTCTAAAAGGTGTAAATAGGATTAAAAAGCACAAAACAAAGAAACAAACACATCACCATATAAGAGAGACCTAGCATTCGATGAGCACAATGAAAAGTATCAGAATATCACGACACGGGGATCACTTGGCAATAATTAATAAACATCAACTCTTCTTGGTCAAGTGACCGATATGATTGCATAGTTGACTGTGTTGAAGGTAGAGCAAATGACCTTGTCCCTGAATTTTAATAATTTACTATCATTTGACATGAAATCAGAATATAATTGGAAGAAAATGAGTGTTTCTTTGTGGGGAAGTGTAGGATAACATCACTAACTGCACATAAAAGCCATCCCCGACTGTATTTTCTTGTTCTTCCTTGATTTAGAAAATTAGAACGACGGTAGTTTTCCACTATGTGTGAGAAGCAAGATATGCCAGTGAAATGAATTCAGCTAACTTCAAATGTCAGAGCTCTGGGCCATCTTTTGATGTCCCATAATGACAAGCTGTCAATTTCATCACAGTATTCAGGAATTTACTAGCAACTTGTTGCAGATATCAGAGTGCACAAATCTTTTACAGTATGTGTGGTCTGAAAGAAGCAGCAGACTGAAATTTTGGGTGGGTTTTTTGTTTGTTTGTTTTTTTTTTCGCTTTAATTTTTTGAGCAACTTCATATTTAAAATATGTCCTAGAACAAATTACCATTTTTTTCTTCCCAAGGAGATGAACAATAGAGATTATATTACATTAACCTTAAAAGAATAGGAGTTTAAGACGGTTGTGCTTTAAAAATTATTTTTAGATACCTGGGGAATGTTTTTTAGATAAGTTATTATCAGTAAAATAATTGAGCTGATTTAAAAAGTATACTGGGTTTAAGATTTTATAAAAGCATATATATTCACAGATATAAAGATAGATGTACATTTCCCTGGAACTTGGAAGGGTTAACTCAGGCTACTGTAGTGTTATGAAAAATGTTTTTTTTTTGGTGGATCTGGTACCTTGAGTTTGTTATGTATTCAATATGAAGTATCATCATAAAACAGTTGCACCTGCATTACCCCTCATTGTCTCAGGATAGAAGCTGAAAGAAATTTTTTTTTTAAAGCTCAAGACATGAATATTTCTGTTAATAGCGTGTTGCTATTTCCCCCTCACTCCACGGATATTCTTGATCCGAATGCAAACTGTACAATCCAGGGCACTGGGGTTGGAATCCAGTGTTTATTCAAAAAGGCACCCTAAGGCAGTGAGAGAAGAAATGCTACATGTATGAAAACAAAAAAGGGCAGCCTGGAATCTAAACTGATCTGGGCACCGTAGCAGTGACTGTATTTACTAACAGTTGTTTTCTGGGAGCGTATGAGAGAAATGGAAATAATTAGAAGGGACTGAAAGGGTGGTATTCTGTTGCCTGTTCTCCTTATATGAGCAAAGCAAACTGCAGTGACACTTCAGGAGCTGGTATTCCCTACTGCCAGGGGGACAGCCAATTTCTGGGTGGAGGAGTTTGTTTATATCTTAACAAATACAGGCTGTTTTGTTGATTAAACAAGCCTCCCAAAAAAATATGCATGCCCCATTCTCTGCTTTCAAACACTTCTCCCAATCAGAAAATGTCTCATAAAAAATGCATCACGTGATAAGGGCTTGCTTTAGCCCCAGACCGAGTGGAGTCCACTCGGAGGTCTTAGAATTCTAGTTCTCAAGGAGTCCACGTTTCAGTTAAGAATACAGTTACTTTCTTTTGGAACAGGGAGTTTTGCTACTTGCTTGTTTTGGAAGGAAAATAAATTAAAAAAAGATTGCAGGGGATTTTAGTTATTATATGGCCAGGGCTCCATTTAGAGTCTGTGGCATTCAAAGCTGGCTTTAATCGCAGCATGAGGCTCAAAGCCTCTGAAAAGTCCAAGTGTTTCCTTTCTTTCTTTCTTCTTTCTTCTTTCCGTTTTTTTTTTTTTAAGCCTTACTTCACTGAGGCAGAGGGCTGCCTTTGAGTGACGTCACGAGTTTGAGCAGCACAGGAGAAGGGAGGCTGGGTGAGTGACAGCCCAGCCTACTTTTTAATAGCTTTGTCATGTGACTGGGGACTGTAGTAAGACAGGTGCCTTCAGTTCACTCTCAGTAAGGGGCTGGTTGCCTGCATGAGTGTGTGCTCTGTGTCGCTGTGGATTGGAGTTGAAAAAGCTTGACTAGCGTCATTCAGGAGCTGGATGGCGTGGGACATGTGCAACCAGGACTCTGTATGGAGTGACATCGAGGTGAGCTGGGACTGGGCTCGGCATTGCAGCCAGGACTGAAGCTTTCCGCGCGATGCAATTATTCCTGTAAGGGGGGAAGGGCTTGGGGGAGGGAGGAGAGGAGGTAGAAGAGTAGCCCGGGCAGGGAGCTAGCGTTTGGAAAGGAATCTTAATCTTATCTTAACTCCAATAAGTTTGCTATTTTAAGGTGGCTCTGAGATGCCACAAGCAAATCAAAGCTTAGCTGCTGTCATCCGTATCTTTTGCAGTTGGAAACTCTTTCCATGTGCCTTTGGCTCTGTTTCTACTCATATGCAATATTTATGCTCTAAGATATTGATATGAATCAGGAGCTGAAGGCTTTCCAGTGGTATTTAGTGGCCTGGTTGGAAAAATGCCATTTCTATTTATAATAAGATGAAGATAAAAATGTTAAAATGGATGTGCTCAAATAGAGTCATTTTTTACTCTAGTCTGGCTTTTTTTTTTTTCCCCCTCTATGTCTCTGTGTTCATCAGACAGAGGACTCAAAAATCCTAAATAATCCTGCTGGGCTATTTTAGATAGCTTTTCTTACAGAACACAGAACAGCAAAACTGATTCCTTTAAAATTCATTTATGTGGGTGAAAGATTTGGCCAGAGCAAATAAGGGAGGAAAAGAATGTAAGGTGCAAGGCTTTCCATTAGCGTCGGTGGCAGGGGAGCCAATGGTTAAATCTCGCTGTACCACGGAGAGCTGCCTGAAGCTGAGAGAGAATAGAGTTTATGCAGGACTGTGTGTGGAGCTGCTCGCTGCTTGTGTAAAAATAGATGGCAATACATCAATTCCACAGTCTCTACTGCCTACAATTTATTCGGGGGGTGGGAGGGGGGGCAAGAAAAGGCAAGCCGTTTCTAGTAATCTCTGGAGTCTAGAGTGACTAGCCGGGGACAAGGACCTGGCATGTTCGCGTTCCGCACAAATGCAGTGTTCTCGGAAAGTTTGGGCAACTTGGGAAACAAGTGAAACTTTCTGTGGACTCTACTGCGATGCAACCAGATTGAAGTGCCCGGAAGATCTGAGCTGCTAACAATGAATCTGGCAAAGGACTGCAAGTGCTTCCTCTGGGTAGCTGGGGGCATGTAGGGTAAGGGGGAGGGTCGAGTGCCACACGTGATTTGATTAAATAAGATGTCCATGTGGTGCAGCGATACACATCTAAAGTGAAAATAATTTGGCCCAGGCCATCTGCAAGTGCATTTTTCCTATCAAGCCAGGCATGCCCTGGATTCTTAACTCTTTGCTGGGTTTGGAAGTGTGGGCTCGGTTTTGCCCTTCTTGCCTTAGCTGATTATATTTGTGAATTGGAATGGTTCTTATCACGTTGTGATTTCTCGGGAAGGTCGGATAGATATGGATAGTTCATGTGTCCTGTAGCTATTATGAATCAGGGTTCTAAGTGGCTTCAAAGTCCTAATTGCCTTTGGGTAGCTGGCAGGTGCTATCTCTGGCTGGTTGTCTAGCCGGCACTGTGCGTCTCGGCTGCTGTAGTTTCATTTTCCATCATGTATTATTATTCCTTGCTAGGACTTGTTGGAGAAACAAGATTATATGGAAATACGGCAGGATGACTTTAATCATTGGAATTCCTGGAGTCATTTTAAATAAGCCTCAGCACCATTTAGAACAGTGGCCCCTTTTCATTTCTGTCTTAAGGAGGTGAGATCCCAGGCTAATTGTCCAGCCGGGGATTGAGTTGTCGGTTGGCTGAGACCGGCCCGTGGCTGCTCTGTTGCACGGGCGGCAGCAAGCTGCAGGAAGCCCTGCCTTGGCGGCGGACGCTCTGGAAATCACCTCTGCCAGTCTAAAATATTACGAGCAGCAGGTAGCGTAGGCAGCTTTCATTTTTTGAATCATTAATGTTTGCTGTCATCCTAAAACATATTATGCCCTTTTGCACGTAATGACAGGACAGCGTGTTGGTTAATAAAGGCCTGTATCACTCTAGCTGCTTAGAGTCCCCGGTGTTTTACAGTTTAATGAAGGTGATGTACAATAAGGTTACTAAGATTGATAGAGACGATTCACATTACATACACTCTGCTAAGACCGTCATTCTTAACACCTCCCCCTCGAACCCCTCCCCCCTGTCTTCACTAATTTTTTTTTAAGAAGTATGATTCTTTTTTCATTAATGTCATTAATGTGGTCAAGTCCACTCTTTCTTCTCTCTCTCTCTTTAAAATTTACCATCAGTGGCACACACACACACACACACACACACACACAAAAAAAAAAAACTCCGAAAGGTTAATGGAGAATTATACTTAATTATAATGATTCATTATCATCAGTGCATTTAAGCTAATTTATTGTCTGCTCCTTAACCAAGAGAAAAGTCTGCTGAGGGAAAATAACGTACAATAATTAGCCTTTTGTATGTGGTAACCGCTTCATCCTCTTAAACCTTATTATAAAATTAAAGCTGGCACTAGTGAAGTAGCTGTCATAGCTGCAGAGGGCCAGGAGCATGTGGGTCTGTAACTACAATAAAGCACACCTGTTACAGATGTGGAGGGAAGCAGTAAACATCAGCAGGCCGCTGAGGACAGCCAGGCAGCGGCAGCGCTCGGGCTGGTACGTCTGGCACCATCCAAAGGCCAAATATCCATGAGTAACAGGAACACTTGCGACCACTAACGTGTTTTACATTATCAGGAGGTTGCCACATTCAAAAGCACTGATTTTATTAGCATGTCAACAGTGGCAGGAGCACATGGCCATTTTTCAATCATAACATAAAAGTGAGCAGGAGAGAGAGAGAGAGAGAGAGAGAGAGAGAGAGAGAGAGAGGAAAGGAAAAGGAAGGGAAGAAATAGGTGAATGACAACAAAATACCCCCCCCCAAAAAAAAAATTGATCTGATCTTTTTAATGGCTTTCAAAGTTACTTAAAAATACCTTAGTATGACAGGTGAAAGGGTACTGAACTGGCCGTGCCTAGAGGGGCAGTGGAAGAGAGTGACAGTGAGAAGCTGCACAGCAGTTGGTGGGGCACTCAGCATTCCGGGGCAGGTTTCTAAGCTGTGCTCTGCCCTGCAGGAACTCCAGCCAGACGCAGAGGCCTCCCACTTCCTAAGTTTGATTTTGTTCTTGTTGCTGCTGGGTTTTGTTGTCTACGTGTATGTGGTTTTTTTCTTCCTAAGGACTATATCCCCCAATGAAATCCTCCTCATGGTCTTGGCACCTCTGAAAATGTGACCCCCTTGTCTCCGAATTGGTCGCGTTGTGGAAGGGTTGACACGGTGTGTTTGTGCTTAGAGGCGACGCAGTGTGGGCAACTATGAAGACCGGGAAGTGCTACGCCCAAAACACACCCTGGCCGCTGCGCCTGAATGAAATCTTTCCAGCCGAGCCTCCCCTTACTGATAAACCTAGTCAAGTATACTGGTCTGTAATTTTGGCCCAAACTTGGATTAAAAAAAAAAAAAAAGACCAATAAAATGATAAGAAAAGAGTTTTGATGGAGAGGATGGCCCTTTCTTTGCATTGCCTCTGTGCCTGCGATTTGGGATCTCACCGGGGCCTGGTGGTCTCAGGGAAAAACTGCAGCCATGTTCAGGCATGCCCCCCCCCCTCCGGCCTTCCCTTCCCAACTGCTGACTCCATTACCTAGTAGCTAGTTCCCAGCGTGGTGCTCGGATCACGCTGCTGCATATGACCCGTGTAATGCAGCCTGCCAGGGATGACAGGGGTGCTGGAGAACAATATCTGCATAAAACTTATTTTATTCAAAATCTAAATGTCAGGTCGGATCTTCAGCTGTACGCCCCACTGCCACCTGGGCGGGGGCGAGACTGCGTCATGTCCCCTGACCCCGGAAGGCAGGGCCGGGAGGGTGCCACTTCAGAGTGGGCGCCTGCTGATTTAGGCACCTTGGCGCGTGGGTGGAGAATGACCCATGTCTCTGGCATCACGAGGTCCCTGCAGTAGGAAGTTTCTGTGGGGTTCTTCACAGTATGCAGGGAGGACTCAGCAGTCAAACAGCCAGTTTGAGATGAGAAGACCACCTCTTTGGTAAGGGGCCCACTTTCCTCAAAAAGCCACAGAGTGGGACAGTTTAAAGACCGCCTGCTCCATGCAAGGAGCTGAAAGACCATGCCAGTTTAAGATTGCCTGAGTGACAAGCAAACCACAGTAGAACATATTTTAAACTATCAATATATAAAAAATATTTTTAAATGCTGAAAAAAATGTTCCTTTGAATGCACTTATAGTTTAGGAATATATAAATGATAAAAGGTAATAAATATAGTGGTAATGTGCATGTGCTGTAGTGATTTTTCTTTCCAAATGTCAGGTGATCCCAATCTCTCTCTCTCTCTCTCTCTCTCTCTCTCTCTCTCTCACACACACACACACACACACACACACACACACACACACACACACGGCTTGCATCTCAGATATAGTGAAAGATAAAGAGCAGTTAGAAAAAAATATATAACTTTTGTCCTTCATTGCAAGGAACTTGATTTTGACCTGGTTGAGATGAAGTTCAGAAGTTCATGAAAAGCCAAGTGAGACTAAAAGATTTAAATCACCATTCAAGAGAGCTACGGACACGTTAGAGGACTGCATCGTTAGCTGCTAAATGAATTATATGGATTATAATGGTTAAAAGGAGCGTGAATGGAGAAGGTTTGCCTAGTGGAGTTCTTATGCTCTATTTTTCATTTAGCAGTTGTTTATTTTGTATCTGTTATATGTGACATCAATTGCAAGGTAAAATCAAATCTGTATTTCTCCTTCCAAAGGGATTATACTCTAAGGGTAGAGTAAAATTTTGCGTATAGTTAACCAGAAAACAATTTGAAATTTGGCTAAGGGCTGACTGTCAGAGAGAGACACAGACAAATCTAGTTGATTTTTAACTGGAAGAATCAGAGAAGGCTTCACGGAAGTGTGGATTTGGAGATAAAATTTGGGACTGAATGGGTCAGGCCAAGTATCCTTTGGGAGCAAAGTGTGTTAAAGAATTTAGGATGTTTTTTTTCTAGTAACTAACACCCTGGAAACCAGCTCTGGTGCTGTCGTTGAATTAACCAGGCTTAAATCCTATCACATGCTATTGCAGTTTAATAAATTCCTGAAGTTAATGAAAGCTTTTTTTTTTTTTTTCCTCTTGCCTCCTGCAGTGTGCTGCTCTGGTTGGTGAAGACCAGCCTCTTTGCCCAGATCTTCCTGAACTTGACCTTTCTGAACTGGACGTGAATGATTTGGATACAGACAGCTTTCTGGGTGGACTCAAGTGGTGCAGTGACCAATCAGAAATAATATCCAATCAGTACAACAATGAGCCTTCAAACATATTTGAGGTAAGGACACCTCTTGGTGAAAATTAATTTCTCATTGAATTTGGCTTGAGCCAGACAGGCATGATTATTGGCCTGAAAGTATAATGGTGTCTTACTTTGCTGTCCTCAAAAGACTTTTTATCACAGTTAGGTACTTCCTATTTTGTGAAAAACAGAATTTGGAAAACACATGGACTTTTTTTTTTTTTAAGACTTAAAGGGCTAAGGACCCACGACAGAGTGCATTAAACTATGTTGAAATACTAAAGATTGTGAAAGAATTAGTGACAACGAAGAACAAAAGTCTAAACCTGTTTATCCCCGTTTCTCACAGAAAATGGTGCCTCATAGGAATTAACGTAAAAGAAAGCATTTTTTAAAAACTAAAGGATTAGATGTCTACATTTCTTTGTGTTACAAAGTAGGTGAGCAATTTCTTGTTATGTTTTTGATCCATACCTCTGATTTCTGTATATCTTGGAAACTTCAAATCCAACTGTTCTAATATTAACTTATAAATTAGTTAAAATCAATTGATCTTTCAGTTGTGAAAATTACCTCCCAGTCTCTATACTCTTTATTTTATAAGCCTACCATATAATAAAGAATATTAATCTACCCCTAGCAAAGTGTTACTTTGAGGAAAAAAAGTTCTTTCTCACATGGTCAATACTCATTTACTAAAAATAAATAGTTTCTTATGGGGACAAACATTGAGTACTCTGGCAAGTGGAGGGGATAAAAGTTGCCAAATCAGCCAGTTTTCAGTACCACCACCGCCAGCACCATCTAATATTTTCTACCTACTATGTGCCAGACTTCATACTAAGCACATTACATCTATTTTTTTACCCACTAGCTGAGATATTTCTTATACTTCACTATTATATTATTGAAATCTCGAATCATTAAAAAAGCCAATTTTTCAATATTTATTGAGTTTTTCCAGCACCCAGTGCATAAAAGACAGTGAATAAATGTTCACTGAGTCATTAAGAAAGCCAATTTTACAATACTTGCTGAGTGTTTCCAGCAACCTGGTTGAATAACGAGTGAAGGATGGATATAGTCGTGTTAAGAACAATAACAGCAGTGGCAAAATGACCAGCACTCTGGAACACTTGTGCTTGGTGGGCGCCATCCCTCACCACAACCTATTGTTTTGGTGCTGGTCTTACCATTCCTGTTTCACATATGCGGACAGTGAGTCCTCAGAGAGGTGAAGTGATTGCTCCCAGATCACACAGTCGACAAATAAAAGCCTGGGATATAAACCCCAAATTTATCTGACTTCCAAGTCAATATCACTGATAAAAATAGAGTAACCATGAATTTGGGTGACAGCCATCCTTTATAAAGACACATCAAGCTGCTTCTTTGCTCAATATATTTAAAAATAGAACAGAATCTTTCAGTGTTGGTTGACACGCAGGGAGGACTAGCTGGTCAGCTGAGGCGGCTGTACATTCTGCCGACAGCAGTGACGATTTTAGAACACGTCTGGAGCACTCGGGGGGTCTGAGGAGAGGGCCTGCAGTGCTGGAGGGAGCGCCGGAGAGAAGGAGGATGGGGGAGGAAATGCTGAAGCCTTGTGGTTAGTTACACTTTCCCAGGCTTCTCAGCCGGGTCTTCGAGAGTTCATGTGAGGACTTGGCTGGTTAGAACTGGTAAATTGAACATTCCTCATTCAGTACACTTGTCAGGTTACAGGCCCATTTTAAGTCATGCTGCATTAAATAAACAGTCCTTTTTGAAAATGTCCATCTCTATAGACCTCTTATCTAAAAATCAGGCTTCCCCATACTGCCTGAATGCCATGCATTTTGTAGATGATGGTTAGCAAATAAATAAAAGGCAGGTGGAGAGGGCGTGCTGGATGGGCTGGTTGCAGAAGTGACAGCTTTCTCCGTCACCCTGTGTCCCCCGTATTTTGTGTTGTAGCACCTGCACGAGGCTGTCCTCGTGTCTACCTGTGGGAGATTTGGATCAGTAACTAGTTAGTTATCGCAGATGCTTAATCTACACAAAGACACCCTCATGTTTCCTTATGTAACTTTCAACCACTGATAGAGATGTTTTCAATGCTCTAAGACACAAGGTTCATTTATTTCAATCTATCACTAGGTCATTTTAAATCAGCGGTTCTTAACTGAAGGCAGTTTTGCTCCCGAGGGGACATTAAGCAGGGTCTGGAGACACGTGTTATTGTTGGGACTAAGGGCAGGAGATGCTAATGGCATTCAGTGGGTTGAGACCAGGGATGCTGCTAACTCTTCTACAATGCACAGCACAGCCCCCTCAGCAAAGGACTACTTGGCTGCAAGTGACAATGTTGTTAAAGTTGAGACACCCTGTGTAGAAAAAAAAATCATTGAAAGCCCCCGTCATAAAACGCTGAAGATGAATCCATCAGATTTCCAAGAGAAAATATAGTTAAGGCATAGGGTGTGAAGTATCAGAAGCCATCTAAAACAATCAAGATGCCCAGGGCCTCGAGATTGATATGTCAGGAATTTTCTATGTGACAGACAGCAAAAGTGGCTGTTAAGAGAAATCCCCCCTCACAGTTTTCTCTGATGTCACAGAATCCATTCTTCTTTGTGCAAAGGGTAAGTTCATATGTGGCAACACCGTGACAAACAGCAGCCGCTGCCCAGCATTTGCATACAGCCAAGATGCCTCTACTCTTTGCCCTCTGTTGCTAAAGTCAGACATCTTTTTCTCTAACAGGAAAAAGAAAAAAAAAAGCGTAGGTTAAGCTTAGGTGGAATTCTAAAATCGTGTCTCCCCCTGTGAAGAAGATCTATCTGCTGCGAGATAACCCTTGAATGGCCACAGCTGCTACTGACGCCGCGTGGGTCCTGAAATCATTTCCCAGGCCTGTGCCTTTAAACCTCCCACAGCGGACTTCAACCTGTGCTTACCTTCCTTCCAGTTCCCAAAACCCTGCCTCATCACATTTGCGAAGTCCTTGTACTTGAGCAAGCCAAAAACAGTCACGGTCTCTGCCACCTCTGATCTGCCAATAGCGAGCATTATCCACCTTGGATTCCCGGCGTAAAATAAGGCCCCGCTATTAAACCCTTTCCCCTTTCTCGTGGATGACTCCGCGCTGGACAGGGGATGCAGGAGCAATGGATTCTAATGGCAGCAGAAAGAAACGGGTGTGTAAGGCTACAGAGAGGGTAGCAGGATGTTAGAACCCAACAAGTATAATAAATAGGAATTTCTTCCTTTGGCCTCTTCAATACTTTTGAATTTAAATTTAATTTTTATGTAACATTAGAAGGAAAACACAATAGGGACGGGTTTGAATGTCACAGTTCGGGAGAGAATGAATTCCTGAGGTGTGTGGGCGGGGGGGGTGGGGGGGGTGGGCAAGGTGAGCCGGCACGCAGTTGTGCATGTCGGTTGAGTAACTGGACACACAAACAGTGGTGTCTGCTTGCACAAACTGTTTTTGGATGTGTAAATGCAGGCAACCAGGTTTGATTCAGAAGCCACTTAGAAAAACAGGACACAGGGCCCATCAGTGCGGCCTCCCGTGAGTCTATCCATGTGTCAGGAAAACAGGATACTGTCCCTGGACTGGCTGGGAGCAAGATTTATGTTTCAGAATATTGCAACATAACTTCCTTCCCTGTGTTGCCTTTGTGCTTTGTTTGAAGGAGGAGGAGAATAAAGGAATGTTTTCACAGCGTGGCACTGTGTAGAGATTGTGCAGCCTAGGGATAGCTTAAATAGCCCAGGCCCCTCCTGGGTCACTATGGGCCACCTTGTCCCTGCTTTATTTTAACATCTTCTTTAATGGGCGGCTTTCAGTCGCGTGTCTGTTACTTAAGAATGCAGGCACTTGGGGTTGTTCAGAAAATGGTGAATGAGAATGTCGTTAACTCCAGGTCCTTACTCCTAGAAGTAGGTTCTGAAGCCGGTCTTTGCCGGTGGGGAGAGAAGGGCTCACAGCTGTAGCCAGCATTCACATTGGGTAACTAGTCGAACTCTCTGTGAGAGTCTGATACTGTGGACTTTTATAGGATAAAAAGTAGGGGGCAGTGTCCTGTCAGTTGTCTGTAAGAGATTCCCTTATACGGCACAGAGGGAATGGTCCGTGAAAGCTTTGAAGAGTACTTGATCATTCTGATGGAAATGCAGATTTTACAATTTTCTTTAGACTTTCAGTTATATTCTATTCTTTTTCCCCTCTAAAATGGGCATATATTCTATACTTACCAAAAAGTTAAAAAGCAATCTTGACTATTCCATGAACTGCGAGTATTTTGGGAGCCAGGGGTCTGTTTGTCTTGTTTACTGACATTTTCCTAGACATTTTCTTAGAAAACAGTGGACGGTTAAGTGCTCAATAAATATGTGCAGCATAAGAAATGAGTCGACGGGCATATAGGTATTAACGGTACGGACTGCATTAGGTAATGTAGTTTAGCTAATATAAAGCACAAAGGGTCTGCTTCCTAAAGAAAAAGTGTTTGGGAGGCCAAATGAAGAAATGTGAAGCCATTAGCAAACAATGCAAGACACTGTGTATATGCATATATACATGTGTGTGTGCTCATATCTATTAGCCAATGGAAAAATAATGTACATGTCTCTTTGTGTACCTAGGGTTACTTATGTATTATATGTTAACAACTGGCAGACATTGCATGACTGTGTGTATATATGTGTGAGTGTGTGTCCTGGTGAAGGAGGGAATTGACAAGATTAATGTCACCAAGACTGATAAGAGAATAAGGGTGAAGGGTTTTCATAGAGGGGGTAAGGAGGCAAGGGGCTTGCTTTACTCAAACTAAACTATACATTAATGGGAACACAGGAGGGGAAAATAGTACATTGGGATTTAGAGTAGGTACAAAATATAAGCTGACCATGAGAACCCAGTGTAAAGTGTTTGGGGTTTACATGCATTGGGGTGTCATTAGAGATTATTTTTAAAGCAGCAGAGCAATGTAATGGAGATGGTATTTAAGAGCGATCATTCTGGTAGCTGTAAGAACTATGGACAAGCAGGAAGTAGGGGAAATTAGACAGCAGGCCCAGACTCCTTCGCAACGCCATGCGATGCAGGTGCAGGGAAGGGACAAGGTGACAGCAGAAGGGATGGTGTCCGGGGAACAAAGACTTGAAACACCTTGAAGGAAAATTCCATCAACCCTGATGAATATGAGTTAGGTTCAGGAGGGAGGTGAAAAGAATGCTAACTCAAAAATGTTCCAGAGAGAATCGGAACTTCATGGCTACCTTCCTGGTTAACTTTCTGCTCACTTTTAGAAACTGAAGTGCTTTCTTAGTCTTACGAGTCGTTTTACAAAGGGCCTCTCTATCTCCCTGCTGCTTCAGGGCAGAACATATTTAACCCAATCCACAAATTTACATGGTGTCTGCTTTTTCTCTCTTGTCTCTGTGGAGGAAACTCTGCAGCCTTCCATGGTTATGAATTCCTGCTTCTGCCTGTGCCGTGCTCAGACAGACTTTTCTATGAATGGCAGACCTCTTGGAATTTTAACAAAACAGAGAGAAAGAGAGAAAAAAAAACTGTGCATGAAAACCATCTCACCTTAATTTAATCATCAGGAAAATAAATTCTGCTTTGTTATGTGGAGAGACAGAATTAATTTACAATAATCGCTTTTTTCAAGATTTCTGGAATTTCCAATTTGCAATCAATAAATGTTTGTCATTTCAATTAAATTTACGGCCCACAGCCAGATTTTTGCCACACTCGGTAATGACACTTATGGAGAACATAGACTTCAAGTAAGAAAATAATAGCCATTTAAGTGGGGAGATAATTGGCTATAACATAAGAACATTGAAGAATGTTGAAACTCATGGAGACTTATGGAGTATTTTAAAAATTTATGTTGTACTTATCTTTGCATTTGTAGTCTACCACAAAATTCCAAATTCTGGATATAAATCAGTTAGATGTTCATCCTGGAGAGTCACAAATCAGGAAGCAACAACCTGACCCAGCCTGTGTGTGGCTTTAGTTGCAAATTCTACTGTCAGCTTATATCTCAGGGAGTCTAAATAGTTTCGTTCGTTGTGTGTGTGTTTGTGTGTGTTCATCACACCTCTGTAAAAGACTGTTTTAGACCTCTTGGCTTGATAACATCTGCCTTATCTTGGGAACATCTGTTTTATCACCCTATTTCTTCCCCGCCGTTATGCTGACCACTGGAAAAATATGGCTTGGGAGTCCTGACCCACAGCGTTCTGTCTGCTGGCGTCAATCCCTACGAATAAATAGCAAGTCACAGGATGCTGGTTACATGGCCATCTTTCACCACCACTTACTTTGCTGGCAGTTGCTTTTGTGAATATAGGTTGTGGTTTCAAAGGATGAGGTTGGCTGCTTTTATTTATTTTTTTTTAATGGAACTGATCCAGTTCTTAGCCATTTGCAGTTTGGAACGTGAGAATCTATATGTTTAATTGGACACAATGATTGTAGAACATACTATTTTGTGCCCTTCTGGTTAAAGACTAACTATTTTGTGTCAGAGATTGTGGGCACTCCAAGAAATAGGTGAGCCATTTTATGAGCCTGTCTCAGGCTATCCTCACCTCCTGGACTCTCCAATAGGTCATCTAATAGAAATCGCTTTAGCTGGAGATCTTTGAAGCCAGAAAAATGGAGATGCACATTCACAAGGAGGAAAACTTGGAGACGAATCAGGAAAAGAGAGGCTCATTGCCTCTTGATTTACTTCGAAGATATCCATCTACATTAAAATCATCAGGAATCAGGATGCTGCACGGGACAGACTATTTGTAGAGCAGCTGTGTGTGCTTGCGTAGTAACCTTATACATACTCTGCATCTATTTGTCCCCGTCCCGATCTACATGCGATGTCGTGGAAACACAGCCCAGCAGATGCCTCACCTCTGAATGAGACCAACACACAGAGCAGATAACAAGATGAACATTGGGGACTGCCTTGTGAAGCCAAATTGTTCCTCCTTTTGCTCTCTACCCTAGGCTTTATATTCTTAGCAAGGTTAATTTGTCCCTATAATTACGAGCCTATTCTTTTAGCAGTGAAAACTTTTATTGTGGGTTTTATAAAATGAATTGCTTGTCGAGTAAAACCATTCTGCAAGGACCTTTTATTTCCCCCTTCTTCCTTAACCTCTCAGGTCGCTTCCGAAACAGTGCGCGCTGAGGTCTATAGTTTGAAAGCAAAGCTAGATACTGTGTTTTTGCTGTAAGCTGACAAAGACGGTGAATTACAGGCGGCCGAAATGAGAGCAAGGGAGACGGGAGAGAGCTACACAATGAAATACACATTCATAATCTTGGCAAGGGCAACATTTTATGAAGACAAATGAATTCTCTATTTCGCCATTTGTCCCAAAACAATGATGGGAGATATTTTTGTGTCTTTTCTGTCCCAAAATAATATAATAATTTGCATAGTTTCAGATTCTAAACACTAATATTTTGTAGACCTGCCCATCTCCATTACTACTGAGAGCGAGTTATTCATTCAAGGTTTGCGGCAGGACAGATTAATGAATTACCAGATCTTGTGTAAAGTGACTTGGCCTGACTTTTAAACAACTACCTTCTTTCTCTCTCTCTCTCTTTTTTTTTTGATGGTCTTGTGATTGGTGTTAATCAGCTGTAGCGACCAAGACCATTCTAGAGCTCTTTTCTACCTTGGAAGTACCTTCCTGAAGTATTTCTCCTACTTTTTCATTCTCTTCCAAACTTCTGCTCTGGGGCAGTCAGTTCAAGGAGGTCCAAGCAGGCTGGTAAGGCAGGAAGGAAGGAGGATACCCAATCGCCAAATGCTTGGTGGCCTCTGCCCTGCCCTGTGCCAAATCAGCATGGTTTATCAGAGTCCTGTCTTTAGTACAACAGAGTTCAGCATGAGTTCCTTGGTGTTCCTCACTCAATAGGCAGAACTGGAGCTCTGAACTTTGAAGGAGAGCCTCAGAGCTATTTGCAAAGTGCTGGTGCTTAGTGAATACTGAATTACATTTAGGAAATAGTCTACTGCTAGCAGTTATACTTCATTTTTATTCTTGACACAGACACCTAAATCAGAGAACAGTAACATTTCAGAGATTATGGAAGCAGTTTGGGTATGTTCCAACACTATAATAGGATCAGAATTTTAAGGCCTTTTGTATTATTACCAATAGTCACTTAGTTTCTACTGCAGTGTACTTTGTAGGGAATTACAGCTTTTACTAAAAAGATTAAAACGCTATTATGCAAATGATTGCAGTGTGTTATTATGTTTACAAATTAACATCCATGGCTCAACACACAAATTAACTAACTATTTTATCTATGTTATTAAGGATTTAATAAATAACTGTTAATAAAAATGGGTAGCTTGGAACACTTAGTGGAAAACAGTTTGTGATTTAGCACAGAACCCGAGCACTGTGTTTAATGTTCTAGGTGATCTAGAGGTAAAGTAAAGTTGAGCGAAGCCCAGAGAGGGATTGAGGCCACGCGAACTGCAGGGAAGCTTGTCAGAGACGCCGACGACCAACCGTGAACTCAATAGCTCCAGGCGATCGTGTACAGTGGGCAGCATATCAATAAATCTAAGCAGAGCACGCACGCACTCTTCAATTAATAAGTCGTTCCCTGAAATGATAATTGCCCTCCGTGACATGTTTGATACGTTCTATACACACCCAGAATACTTTATATTATTCTGAAATGGAGCTCAGAGCAAATTCTGCTCGGGGGCGTGGGATTTAGCAGAGAAATATCACCTTGTGATAACAGAGGGGGAGGCGAGGTTCAGACTAAGATGGCTTTACAAACAGGCTGCTGGTTGCTATTCCTGGCTGCTGCTCATAAGAGATCATAAAAGCTGGGTGATAAGAACCGCCAAGGTCCCTGAGAAATGAATGTATGTGATTATGTTATCATGTGGGTTGGCTTTACTAAACAGACCGACAACACCTTGACTTCAGTCCAACAGGAAAAGTAGAAAGAAATGCAGATATTTGGATAGCAAACTTTGTTAGAATGGGGAAGTTCCTAAACACTATAATTAAAATGTTTCAAAAGATAGCCAGGATTCTGGTCACTGAATCCTTTTCTAGATCTTTAGACAAGAGCGAAGGGTATCACTTAATATTAAGCAAACAAACACACAAGAAGACAAAAAAAAAAAAGAGCATTACTAAAACTCCTGGAGAAAACTTCACTTACGTTTCAAAAGCTTTGTATTTATTTTTCTGAATAGTCAGATAAACGAGTTGAAGACTCCTGTATAAACAATAGCCTTTTCTCAGGTCAACCTAAAAAAAATAATAATTAAATTAAATAATAAATAAACCATTACCTTTTCTTTTCTACCTGTGGTAGGCAACTCATTGGAGTGTTTTAGCAAGACTACCTGAGTGAACTTAAGGAACAAAGCAGCAGGGGAGTGACCACAAACTTGGTCAAGGCTGGGACCCTTGCACACAATACAAGCAATTTATTTCGCACCAAATAGCATTTCTGTTGTCGGGAAACTACTTATGCAAATTTTTGATATCTAACTTGAGCAAGGCGCCTGGTTCCTTCCTCTCCTTTCACATTTGGAGAAATTGTATTGTTCTCGACTCCTCCAAATCTGTCCTTGTGGAAGTGACAGACACTTGCAAATTGGCCGAAGCTTGCTAAGAGAAAAAAGGGGGACGGGGAAAGAAGTGGAGGACAAGACCTGGCCAACGCCAGTTGTGGGGACAGCTTGCGACCTGATGGTTTGTGGCCTTGTCCTGTTCCCAGGCACCTGATCAGGAAAGTGCTACAGTCCTGTACAAAAGCTTTCTAGAGCGTGTGACAGCATTCACCTGACACGAGCAAGGTTTAAGGTACTTGCTGTAACTTTACATAGCACGGTAGAAATATGTGCCTCTGTGTGTGTGTGTGTGTGTACGTGCGCACACATTCACATTCTTTTTTTCTGAAGAAAAAAAAAAGTGATACTTGCCATAGAAGGGTGGTAAAATAATTAGTCCAGCAGACAAATGTCTTGGCCCATGTTTAAACAGAGCTTCAAGGACACAGTGTTCCCAACAGTCACATATCTAAATACAAACCGGTGTCAGCTGCCATGCAGACCAAAATGTAATAGCTTCTTTCACATAGGTCATCGTCAACCCTTTTTGGTCTCAGTCACACTGCACATCTGTTTCTGCACGCTGCAGCTTCTTAAGGTAGCATTTGGACCTCCTAAGAACACACACAACCAAGCTATAAATTGCCACTGCTGGAGTTATTTTGAATAAGTATATACTGTTTCATATTTATAATGGTGAAGCTTCATAATATTCACAGTGAATATATAACACCGATCAGTTCAACAAGCATGAAATTGTATGTTGTCAACCTGTCACATAAATAGAGCCATATTCTGGGCTTGCGAAAATGTTGAACTAACATTTTTTCCCCCCAGAATTGTTGAGAGGGTCACAAAAATGTGGGGAGGTAGCACTTCCTTTGGGCAGATAAATTGTCAGAGCTATTGTAAAGTTGATATTACTGTTGATGAATTCCTCCCCCCCCCCCCCAAAGCTCTCGCTTTTCTTGGGTGAATGCTAATTGGCTAATCTAGGGTGTTTCTTCTGTCATCCCATGATATCATTTTCAGTCAGTCCTGGGAACCTTTTTTGGGGGTTGAGTATGTGTGAGTAGCTTTTTTTGTTCTCCTTTAAAACAATTTTTGGTGGTTTTTTTTTTTCTTCTATTCTTATAGTGCAAATCAGTGCTAATTGTCATGAAATTCTCTAACTCTTTTCTGAAAACCTTCTCATTGCATTTGCAGTTAATTCTTAATTTGTTACCAGAACACTCTTCAGTGAGAGCTGGGCATTTCCGTTGAACTTTCCCATGATAACAATTTAGAGAGACTCAGAAAAGAAATTATTGAACCAAGTGGGCAACTGACAGAAAGGAGAAAGGGAGAGAAAAATGAAAGGTAGTCCCGAGTAGCTGGGGAGAGGCTTTGCAGAGCGTGTTTCCACAGCGGCTGATGTGTCTGCACCTGAGGCATGAAATGATGCCAAGTACTTTTTCACTTTTGAGAAATTCTTAGATGTGTTCAGATCCTCCCCGTCTTCCTTTTCAGATGGCCCGAAGACAGAAGGTGCCGGAGTCTGTATCTGTGCTTGTGTCCATGCACCCGGTTAAGTGGCTAACTGTAACACTGCAGGACAGCACTGTGGAATGCAGTTAGCACCGGGGTGATTACTAACACGGTCCCTTTGTCCTATATCACTTGTGGAAGGGGCTCACACTTTCTCCCGTGGGAAGTGACTCGGGGGGGGGGGGGCAAGCCCCTGGTCTCCCATTTATTGCAGATTTCCCCAGGTGTTCATGCTTCGGATTTTTTAAAAGCTTCACTGTTCTTTCACTGGTTTATTTACCCATTCATCTATCTATATGGCCGGCCATCAGTGTGCTCATGGTTTTGCCAGCGTCCGCGGATACCGTGGTTAGAAGGTAACACAGATCGCGGCTCCATGAAGCTCGTGGCGTCTGATGAAGACAGACCTTTAACCTCAAGTGTGTTAGGTGCTCTGATGGAGGAAGGGAAGCACGGATTCCCCCACCACCTGCCCGTCACCCTGGTCGTCACTCGCAGGTATTTCAGCCCTTCTCCGCATTGGCCCACTCGTCGTCTTCGGCAGCGCATTCACCTTGAAGTGGAATTTGCCCGAGAGCATTTCTCCAAGCTCCTGGGACCCTCTCCTTCCAAACCCAGAGCACAGACGTAGGGTCCCACACATGCAGATGGGTGCACTGTGTCCTCCACCGAGGCCAGTGGGGATAATGGCAGTTTGCTCCTTGTACTTGCGGAGGGAAGACAGGAGGGAGGCGACCTCAGGGAAGAGAGCAAGGCTGTGAGCAGACACTCCTTTAAACAACCTGCAAGACTGATGTGACTACAACATGGCGCCCCTGGCAACGTTTCTGGGGATCCCTTGGGGAAAACGGTCTTGTACCTTTTTTAGACCTGTTGGCCTTTTTCTCTGAGATGGTATTTCAGCCCAGGTGGAAGGGCTGACATGCTTTTTGCCTACATGTGACATCCTAAACATGTGGTTTTTCTACCTCTTGGAGCTTTCTTTTCATTTTCTCATGGGGCAGTCTTACACAGGGACAGTCCTGTTTCCCGGATGGGGGCATGCTATCTCGCTCTTTCCTGTCGTTACACCTCTTCTGAGCCTTAGTGTAATACGTCGCTTTGGCTTTCCTGTAACACTCCAGCTTAAAGCTCCTCTCCCCAATCCTTTCTGAGAAGTTTATTTCTGCTTTTGAATGGTGCTTACATAGGGAAAAACGTTTCTCTATTATAGGCATGCCCTTGGTTTTTCCATGGGCTCTTGGCCTAAGGACATTAGCTTCCGTGAGTGCCATGTCATTTGTTCAGATGAGAAGTAGGAGCTTCTGTATTCCAGACATAGTTGTCCCGGGTGTCCAGGGATCCATGCCAACTCAGATTCTGTCCAGAAGTGTTCTCATGTCAGGATCCTCTTGTGTCTTGCCAGCACATGCTTTGTGAAGACACCCTGCTCTCCTCTGAGCTGCATAAATCAGCCTGGCTTTCTCTTTCAGGCAGTGCTGCCTAATGGGAAGCCTCACATTCTGTTCCCACCAGAGAGGAGTCCCGGCACATGCCGGAGCATTTGAAAATGGCCATGCTGCACACGCTCTATAACTTCTTTTTCCTGCCGCTGGTCCCCAATTCCGGGGCTCTGCGTGCGACAGATTTGAGAGTTGCATTAGGTCACAGTGCCACTTTCTAGCTCCTCTAATCCTATCAGCCGCCAATCCCAGCATGTAGCTGAGGTGGCTGGTCCTGTCCTAAAGGAATTTGTGTCAATTTCTCCTGGGACAAATCTACTCTGAAGCGCTTTGCAATATTTGCTCTGACTTAAAGTTTCAACGGAGGCATTCTGTCCACCAAAATCTGAAGAATTTTCTGTGTTCAGATGCATTTGGATATCACTGACTGCTGCCTCTTGGCAGATGACTGAGTCCAGCGATCCATGGAGCGTGATCCGCGCTCGGTTTAATTGGTCTGTGAATGGCAAATGGGGTTTTTCTCTGAGTCAGCAAAAGCCACGACACCCTCCAACGGTACTGTGTGACCTCGCTGCTGCATCGGTGGTCGGTGGGACAGAAAAGCCAAACGTGGATGTCCATGTTTTCTCTTTCATTGCTGGTTTACTTTTATTTCCAGCTACATTTTTTTTTTTTTTTTTTACAGCCAAAGGAAAAGATGTCTATGTTCCATAGATAAGGTGTATTTTTTACTTTATCACAGTGGTTATTTTTATAATTTGTAGTAGACCTCATTTTCTCTGACCGTTATTAACTTAGTGTTATTAATTGTCTGGAATATAGCTAAGAAATACACCATTTGTAAAAACGTCTCGGCAGAGCCCAGCCAGAGGCAGAAAAATCGTCTCCTGAAACTTACTGCGTTTCTTCCCAGACAAGCTTCCCCAGCCATCACCGACACTTGCTTCCTTTGGTCTTCCTTACAATTTTAAGCAATCTAGTTATCTGTTTCCCAAGCATATGAGAGATAAGAAGAAATAATTTAGAAAGTTAAGGAGAGGAGCTGGTAAAGCTCATAGTAGAGATCACAGCAGGAAGTGGGCCCTCACCCAAAGAGAAGAGACTCAAAACTAACAAAAGCACACAAACCCTCAAAATAGGGCTGTCGGGGCCATTTTATTTTAGAGCAAATAGCCCTCCATTTCTCAGGGCTGTATTTCTAAAGGGCTCCCTACACTCATTTTACAATATCACAGAGACCTACAGAAATCAATTTTTACAGTTTTTATTTTTTAAATTTAGATGGGGGAAATATGTAAATGATTCTAAAACCTTTTCATTAAATGCTTTCATAAAAAAAATAATTGGGTGCTTAAGCGAATCCACTTCTGCATTCATCTGCACAATGCCTTTGGAGATGATGGCGGGGCGAAGGAACAGGAATAGGCATGGCACACTGATACACAGCCGCGTACGTAGTGCTCAGAGATGTTCAGCGGAGTCCCAATTGCATCCTGTAAGTCTCCCAAGAAGCGGTGCTGAATGCAAAAGTGCTCGGGGAAATGTGGAACTTGCCTGAACAATCCATCACTTTACTTCCTCCCTTAAAATATACAACTCTTAAATCTCCTCTGACAGAGATCACTGATTTTTTTTTTCTTGTCAATAGTACATATAGGCCATTCATTGGTCAAGCAAATGCAGCTCAGCAGAGTTACCCTTAAAAGTAACTTCCTCACATTACTTTTGAATGAAATTACTTTCCACCTTGGCTGCTTTCCTTGCTAGTCCCCAAATAAACTGCCACCCCAACAATGCATAATTCACATGTATGTAGTCATTTGGGGCTCACTCAGTTGTAATATTGGTAAGATGAGTAATTCCTCCTTCTTTCCCATTTTATTTGACGAGACTTATAAATAAATCACAAACTTTAGCAACTGTAAAATAATCGCTAAAATGTGCTGCTTGGTTTTGGGTAACGGATTTTAGATAATGTGCAGGATTGAGTTCATAAATCTAATTTCTGTCTAGAAACCCGAGGAATGCTATCATTGTGTCTGCTTTACCCAAACTCCCCCACCCTGTTCTGTCACCTTTCACCTGAGGGGAGAGGATGGACAGCTTGGCTTTCTCTACACAGACCCCAAGCTTTGGTAGGTGATGACCCCTCATTAATATTCAAACTTCAGCCATTTCAAAGAATGCTGTCGGCTGTGACTTGTGTGAGCAGCCCGGCTCCCCATGGTACTTTCTCACGTTTATCTTTTGTACGGAGGCATTTGTGTCTCTCTTCATGTCCCTTTCAGGAGTAATTCTCCCCTTGTTCAGTTTTTTCCTTCCGCTTTATGGCTGTCATAATAGCCCCTGATACAGTCAGCCAGCAGTGACCCTGTCCATCACTCACCTGTGAGCTATTCTCGAACCAGCGGATGGTCCCTGGGTGACCAGATTAATTGTGCCAGTGGTAAGCCTTTCCACCCAACCTTTCATCCAGGAACATAAAAGCCGATTCCAGGCTGTGCGTGAGGCTGCTTCCCCGCCATCTCACTGCCCTCTGTGGAGCCCAGCAGCGGAAGGGAGGGTATCAATGCAAATTAAGTGCAAAGGCAGGGACAGAGAACGATGTGCAGTTGGCGATGATCAGAAATGAAATCTGTCCTCCTCTGAGTGCCAGTGGAAATACGTTGTGAATGGTAGTAGTCCAAAGGAAATTTTCCACAGACTCCATTTCCATAAACTACAGTAGAACAATGAGCTATTCTAAAGGCTGATTGTTTTGGTCTGGGTTCAGTTGGAGCCTTTGCCAGGCAAAGGATAAACTATTAAGTCGCTAAATTTAGGATACTATCTGGGGTCCTCTTGGGCACAAAGTGAGTGTTTATTGTCACATGAGCAAAAGAGCACCTTTTCTTTTGGGAAAGGCCTTTGCATTGTGGTTGTAGCTATGGAAGGGGTAGTATTCTGACTGTGGCCCTCAGGTCATAGTGTGAATCGTGTGAGGGAATGGATGTGCCCTAAGCTGATGCCTCAGCACCTCCTTGTTGCCTAATGCGATTCCATGTACATTGGAATTCTATCTCTATGTCTGTTTATGCATGGATTTGTAGTGGTTCTACCAAATTGAGAGAAAGGGCAAAAGAGAGAGAGAGAGAGCGAGAGATAAATAGATAGAGAGATAGATATAGATAAATAGATAGATAGATAATAGATAGATAGATAGATAGATAGATAGATAGATAGATAGATAGATAGATAAGAGAGAGAAAGAGAATATGACCTTTCTGGCCATTCAGACCAATCTTACTAAAAATAAGACATATCAAAGATCTGAGAGCATGTTCTCTAAGAGATGGTTTGTAAACAGAGCCAACAGTGACAGCAGTATGTTGTGTGCCTGCCAGGGTGTCTGTGGACTTACCTTCTAAGTCACCGAGGAGACTTACTGCTCAGAGTAAAATCTATGAGTGGTTTGGATGGCAGTTCCAGGCATGCGGCTGTGTTCAGCCAATGTGCGTTGGCACGTAAAAGCACCACCATATTTCCATAATGGCCATCGAACATTCACTCCTTTTCCCTACGGAAGAGGGAACATTTCTCACACTCAACGAAGAACTAAAGAATAGGTTCTTTCTAGGTTTTCGGAAATCAGAGTAACTCTGCCTCTCTACAAGGGACCCTCTGTTACCTGGGAACTCTTGAAAATGTGTGGCCACAGGTTCCCAGTGCACTGTTCCCATAGCTGCCTACCCAGCTTTGACCCTCCCAATGCATCCAGACTCCACATTTTTGCCAATATGTTGTTGTCATTGCAATTCTTTTGTCAGAAATTATAATACAGTGTGTCTGTAAAGTCATGGTGCACTTTT
This sequence comes from Rhynchonycteris naso, assembly GCA_037038555.1. Lineage (NCBI taxonomy): Eukaryota > Metazoa > Chordata > Mammalia > Chiroptera > Emballonuridae > Rhynchonycteris > Rhynchonycteris naso. The sequence continues at coordinate 302,405,702 of CM072996.1, forward strand.
GACCTGTGACCGGTCAAAAGTGCACCATGACTTTATGGACACACTGTACAAAGAGTGTACCTCTCGTGGAGGTGACTACATGATTGAACACGTTTGCTACACCATCATTATATGGTAATTACCTGGTGTCTTAGAAAAATGAAGCACTATATGAAGTGGGGAGGTGGTGAAGGATGGCTAGTCTGCCAAGGCATCTGGGCTTTTCAGCAGTTGTGAATGGTTTTGGCCTTTCTGTCGTTTATAGGCTGGGATCATAGAAACCAGGGTACAAAAAGAGAAAAGAGAGAGGATCCCATTAACCCAAATTTCTTTCTGGTTTTTGTAGAGCAGTTGAGTGCATGGTCATCCATGCTCTTTTAGTAAAGGCCTTGATGAGTTGTCTTTGTTAGAACAGTCTACCCAGCCCAGGGCTATAAGCTGAATCCAGTGTTATATTCAATATGCTATTATATAGGATGCTCTAATACAGGGGTTGATTTTATTAACTCTTAAATTGACCCACTAATTAAAGAGCACCAACTATGTGCCAGGCACCAACTGAGGTGCTCATAACACAAAGATGAGATGCATTATGTCCATAATTCTTAAGACGGAAGACTTGGCTGTCTGGTGAAAAAGAGACTTCAACAACTGATTCTAAGGTAAGGAGATGAATTCAGGGGTGAAGTTAGAACTGAAGCGTAGTGAAGACACAGCAGTACGAACGTCCCTGAAAGGGCGAGGAGAGAGGACAATTGATCCACTGTCAGTAAATTATTTATTCACGAGGCTCTACCCCATGGGAAGTTAAACAGATGCTTATTTATTTATAAAATGTAGCAAACTGTGTTTCTCACCTCTTAGGGGGAAAATAGAAGGGTCAAGAAAAAAGATGCACATAGTAGGCTCCTCATCACGTCTGCTCATAAATCTGCCTTCTAATGTGACCTGTATGCTGGACGCCTAGCAGTCTCACACCTCATTAGACTTTAACAAAAGCAGCAGAGGGAAATAAGAGGGCTTCCTCAGTCAAGCACCCCGGGGGGCGGTATCTCTCATAGCAAATGTGACAAATTGAGTCAGAAATGAATTTAATCGTCAGCTACCACCAGCCAAAGTTTAAAAAAGAAAAAAGCCCTGAAATGACCAAAAATGGAAACATATTCTAGTTATCTGCATTCACAGTACAGAAAAAATTTGGTCGTATTTAAGATAATTCTCTAGTACCTGCTATTTTTAGCTCAGGGGTAAGCTTCTTTAAGAGTCTTTCTGCGTTGCGTCCTTTAACCTGGCCTAATGAACTAAGCCAATAAGCTGTCTGATTTCTCCTGTCCATCTAGGAGGAAGAGAGATAGCTAAAACAAACCATTTGCGGGGAAAATGTTCGGCCTATCTGGTATTAAGAGCTTTTTTCATATAGATTTTTAAAACATCCCAATATTAAGTGTTGCCTGTCAGACACCAAAATGTCAAGCTTTGCTGTTTGGAAATTGTAGGCTCATGGTTATAAAAAGGAGATTTTATAGGCCCAGTCTAATGGAAATAAACATTACTCCATTACCTTCAGTAAAACCAAATCTTTACAGTTCAAGCTATCGTTATTAATGTCTATGAGAAGAAAGAAATGTTTCCTGAGGGTTTATTTATTTATTTTTTAAGCAAAGAAAGACCAGAGAGCTGTACCATAGCAAATGAAAGTTTTCTTAAAGCTTTCTCCTTGGTGACTTTGCAGTGTGTAATTTAAAAGCAGAAAGCAAAGAAAATGCAGTTATAAAACACTCGGCTGGCTGAGCCCGGTATCCTTCTTTCTTACATATTAACAACCCTTCTTGAGACTATTACGCTGTCAATTCTTGTCCGTCTGTCTCTATATAGTATAAACAAACAACTTTATCAGCCCTTGATCAAGCACAACCATCTAGGCGTGTGTGTGTGTCTGTTTGGAGGCTAGTAAACTCTAGGTGTGAGCTGTTTCAGTTTAAATCCTATAACCACAGGTGTGGATTATAGCATATAACGTATTGTCATCTACTCTGTTCATCAGAAACAATACCATTAATTAGCAAAGTTTAGTTGACCAATTAACTGAAATTCTGAAGACTCATTTTGCCAGTTCAGTATGGGATGGATTTTAGCCTTGATAGGTGTTCCCAGTCAAGTGGTCAATAGCCAGGTATTTATTGAGCACATATTATATGCAAGCTGTTGTGCCAGATGGGGGGCGGGCAGAAAGGTGTTTAAAGCAGGACCTCAGTCAAGAAGCCTTGTCACCGAGTTGCCCAAGTCAGATACCCATGCTTGTAGAGTGGCAGTCAGGGAAGCTCAGGGCATTCGTAGAGATCCTGCTATGTCTCAGGCACCATACTTAGGTCTTCTCTCTTACTGAGTGACTCTACCTCAATCACCAGCCTTCTCATACACATTTTATTGGGTCCCTGCAAAGTGCTGATCACTAACTACCCTTGGTTATGCATGGTTTCTGGCCTCCCACAGATTAGGAATTTAGGAGTTAGTATTTAACCAGAACTCAGATTTCCAGCTTTCCACTGCTTCTTCTCAATGTCTGGAGGATGGAATTGGTTTTCTCTATCAGGAAACCTGGGAGCCACTGGCTAGTGCATAGCCATCTCCAAGGATGTCCTAGCTTTATTGAGATGCTCTGTTGACAGTTCAATGATCAAATGGTGCCTATTTCTGCAGAGAACGGTGGGGCTACGGGCCTGTGTCTCCCCGCAGTTGCTGCCTGCTGCTGATGAGATGCTTGTCGCCCTGCAAGCTGGCTCCTGATCTTTTGTCCCCTTTAAAATCAGCTGTTAATCTTTAGCGCAGGCTGACTCTGCAGCACTGTGCACACCAGTTGCCTAACTTCTTGTTTGTGTGTTCTCAGGGATCAGAAACCACCTTGCTGTTTTTCCCCAAAACCGTGCCCCTTGGGGTCACTGCCTCTGTCTCTCTGTCCTTTGTTGTCTATGTTCAGTCTGTTGCTAAGGACTTCCTTCTTGTTCTTGGATGAATGTTCTCCCTCTTCCCCAGTCATTTCTTTTATACCCTCACTGACTTGTACTTAGGTGATCACGGCCTTTTCACTGCCTCCCTCTGCTCCCATCTGTGTTTCCGCTACTTCTGCAGGTGTCATATCCCACACACGCCCTCCTGGATTAGGGAAATAACCCCTTGTTTCTCAGTTCTGTGTGCCTGAAACTTTGCCGGAAACAGTGGTACCCATGGAAGAAGTGTATGGACTTTGGGGATTATCTTCCTCTGGGAGAGGACAGCTCTATGAAAAGACAAGACTTATCCTTGGGTCACAGTGGGTGAAATGTGGATGGTAATTCAACAAAGGCCTGTTTTGAGCACCATGTAGAATATAAAAGTAAAACACATAATCACTGGCATATTAGCAAACTAAGAGTTTTCAGATGAGAGCCATAAGACCTGTGGGGGAAGAAGGAAGTCAGGCCATGGAGGAACCTCTGAGATAAATCTCTGAGATGGAGAGAACTTTCCATCGGAAGACAGAAAAGGGAAATAGCTTAGGCAACAGCTTTCATCTCTTACTTACTTCACATATACTCATTCAGCACATACTGTATACCAGGATCTATGCTCGGCGTTGGCATAACAAACTGGACAGAGACAATGAGGAAAGCCCAAGGGATGGTTGGGAAACAAAGGCTAATCTAATGGGGCAGAAGAGAAACCAGACACAAGTGAAGAGAACATACAGTTGTACAGCAGTTGGCCTTTGAGCAATGCGGTCCCCTGCAGTCCATAATGGGAATGTAACTTTTGACTTCCCCAAAACTTAACTACTAATAGCCTACTGTTGACCAGAAGCCTCACCAGTAACACTGACAGTTGATTAACACCTATTTTATATGTGATATGTATTATATGCTCCATTCTTGTAATAAAATAACCTAGAGGAAAGAAAATATTATTAAGAAAATCACAAGGCAGAGAAAATACATTTACAGTCTTTATTGAAAAGAAAGTTGTGTGGGAGTGGGCCCTTGCAGCTCAAACCCGTGTTGTTCAAGGGCCCACTGAAACTTGATATCAGGAGAGATTTATTCTAGCAACGGGGAGACTGAGGCTCAGGCATGCTAGTGACTCACATAAGAGATACCTGCATTAAGTCAGGATGAGCAGGGAGAAAGAGGGTGCGGGGGGGGGGGGGGTTTGATGGCATGGCAGAAGGGTGGCCCTGGACAGAGATCGCAGGCAAGAGTCCGCGCCTGTTGTTTCCAAGCTTGAGGTAATAGGGCTTGAATTAGGGGGTGATGCTGACAGTGAGAGGAAGAGATGGATGTGGGAGACTTGGTGCAGGAAGAATCGATAAAAATCTCGATCACATAAAGTGATAGGTTCGAGGCTGCGGCGAGAGAAAAGGGAGTGGAAATGGCTGTGGTTTCAAACCCGGAGGAACTGAGAATTCAGGGTCAGTTAAGGAAAATAAGAGAATGGGGAAAGCTATGGCTCAGGGAAGGACCCAAGAGAAGAGATGCTGAAGGTAATGTATGTAGATTGCAAAGCACACGGGGCGGCTGAGCCTGTGAACACATTACAATAATCATTGAGCTAGGGAGCAGTTATGGAAGTTATTATGAAGAGTGTGTCTTAAAGGAACTATGTATTCTGCAGACAGTGGTGGAGGGTTGTCAGGGTTCCCCTTTGTCTGCCATATTAAAGATTTCTCGCTTTTGCTTTGAGCTTGATCATTTGCCAGATTTCTTCTTGTCCATAACAATAGCAACTTATGGTATTTTTATATGGCTGACTCTGGGGCTAAACATTTTTAAAGCGTTTTAATGTGAAAAAAATATTTTTATAAAATTGAATTTAACAGATTAAATTAAATTCAGTACACCGTACGGATGATATATTATAGAGCTGTATGTACATTTGAAACCTATATAATTTTATTAGCCAATGTCATCCCAATAAATATAATAATAAAAAAAGAGGATTTTATTTGATTCTCATAATTACCATGATGGGTTGGAGCCGTTACTTCATTTTACAGTTTAGAAAGTGAGGCTGAGATAAATAACGTGCCAAGGGCCAAGTTACAGAAAGTAACCGGAAGCACTAAGATTGCCCAACTCTACAACGTAAATATTTAACCACGCCCTTATACTACTGCCTCTTATTTCTTCATACCTCTGACCGCCTGGCTCCGAGCATCTCACCCCCTCCTACTCCCAGCCTTTTTCAAATTTTTCAAATACCTTGAATTATTTCTGTCCTTTCTTTTTTAATCCTCCTGAATGTTAAAATCACAGGAACCTCCCAAATTCAGAAAGTGTTTCCTGATTACTTCCACCTCTACCTAAACAGCTAGCAGAGCTTATTGGAGTAGATCTCATGTTCTTTAGTGGGGAGAGAAGCATAGATCCATCCTGCCACAGACTGGTCTGTGGATGTTTTCACATGCAGGGGACTGCACTTGAAAGTGTACAGTATATTAACATTCTAAGGCCAGGAACTGTCTGTGATATGCTTTGCCCTCAGTGTATATATTCCCAGTACTTGTTGACTGACCAACGTTTTTGTTGGCATTTGGTTGAGAAGGAAGACAATTACAAAGTATCGATAATACATCCTAAACTTGGCTTTAAAGTCCTTTATTGAACTGTTGGGCATGTCTTCGTAAACTAGAGATTTGGAAGACTATGCCCGTAAAATAACTCTCCAAAACGACAAGTTCAGTGTCAAATATATATAACTCTTGTAAAATGCAATTGGAAATAGATATATTCCCCCAAATAAACCATTTCTTACAAATTGCACATTTTCCTTCCCTTAGTAGGTGACAAATCATTTTGAATTTGTGGCTGTGCCCCCTTTTTCCTAATATTTTGGCTTTTTTGCTACTCCGGGGTTAAGGATTGAAACCATGCTTTACTCCTTTTTTTCTTATATACAATTCCTTGCACACAATACTAGCCTCATTAAACACATCATAAGACTGTGTTATTCCCTCAGATAGTTTTTAAATAGGGATTAAGATTTTTATGTCTTTTGGTTCCTTTGTTCTTCTACAAGCTCTTCAGTTTCTAGTTCAAAATTCTGTGCACAAAAGGTGTTTGGTACTACCTAATGACTACATGAATTAATGGCATTTAACTTATGATCTTCTAAACGGTCCTGGAAATATTTTCAGGGGACTGGGAAAATTACCTGAGTAACAAGATCTGTTGAGTAGCTGCCAGGCTGGGTCTGGTGACCGTCTCAAAATCTTTGGTTAGGCCAGTGTGATTCCATTTCAGCTTGTTCATTCTGTATTTCGAATAATACAGGTTTTTGTGCATTGATGTTTAAGATAAAGTGGTGCCCATTTTGCATTTCTGGCTGTGTTTACAAAACAGTGTTTTATTGGTGTCTAAACATCCAGAACACTCGTAGCCACTCCCCCTCCAGCACACCGAGAAAGAACTGTTATGTGTACTTGCCCTTCATGTGAAATATGTTGTATTTAAAGGTCATGCTGTTCCAGTTTGGGTAGCAAATTATTGATCAGGGTATTATGGTAACAGCTTTACTGCTGATTGGATAAAGATAAATATCCAAGAATGCAACTGGTATCACCTGGCATTATTGTTTTTCCTGGGAGTCCGGTCATCCCAAGGCTGAGAAAAGTCAGCAAGTAAATATTATCAGGCTGAGTGAGAGCCAGTGGTACCCAGTATCCTCCAAGCACAGTTATTTGGATTCTGGGTCTCCTCTCTTCCTGAATCCATCTTTTTAGTCTTTGTTCAGAATTCCTTGACTTTTTGGAATTTTTCTGTTGCTCCTTATTCCTTTTTCCTTCTTGCACTAATTCTCATATGTCATCTGCTTTTTTGAAGGATTATGGGGAAGCAGCATCATTGCAGAGTTCTGAATTCTCTTATATAAATCCCTTTATCAGGTCCCCGTTTTTCTGGAATTTTCTATGCTGTGCCATATTCTCCATTGACCGGGATGTAGTGAAACTCTTTGCTCCCTTGGTATTTTATTTTAAATGTTTTGGTTTTTGTTACTGTGTGTCTCTGCAGTCTCCTAATTTTTTTTCTAGGTCTTTGGCCACATCTTTTCTCTGTCCTTTGCTAGGAGATACTGAAGGTAGTTCTCACTGACACTTTCAGCATGCAGGCAGATTAGAGCTAATCGGACAAGCCAAAGATCACATCTCAAATGGCTTACCAGTGTCTTTGTGTTGATTGTGTTGGCATCATCACTGACTTGAGCCCTGTCTTGGTCTGACTTTGAGACTGGTATTTGAGGCATTGTCACTCTTCCCTAATTAATAGAGGCAACTCCAGGAAGAATGGTTTATGAAATGATGCTGGAGAAGTCTCCTAGTATAATGTTATTTCCTGGGCGATCCATGAGTGATGTACTGGAGTAGGCTGGTATTAAAAGTTATTATAATAACACTTTAATTTATATGTATAAATCTATATTTGTATGCTGCCTTAATTTGTGTTTATGATTTCTTATAAAATATATAGATTTATACTTTAACTTTATATAATTTATATTTATATAATGATATATTTATATATCTTAATTTATATTTATATTTCAACACATAGAGTCAGTCCATACAACCTTTGCTAATTTTTTATGCCTTCCTTAAAGGACTAGAAGGGAAATGTTTTTGTTTTGTTGTTGTTGTTTGTTTGATTGATTGTTTGTTTAATTTTAAGTAAGAGGAGAGGAAATAGACTCTTGCATGCTCCCTGACTAGAATCCACTTAGCAACCCCATAAGGAGTCAATGCTTGCAACCAACCTATTTTTAGCACCTGAGTCAGAGGCTCCACAGAGCCATATTCAGTGCCTGGGGCCAACGTGCTCAAATTAGTCGAGCCATGGCTGCAGGAGGAAAAGAGAGAGAGAGAGAGAGAGAGAGAGAGAGAGAGAGAGAGAGAAAGAAACAGAGAAGGGGGAAGGGGAGGGGAGAGAAACAAATGGTCACTTCTCCTGTGTGTCCTGATGAGAAATCGAACCCTAGACTACCAAACACTGGGTCGATGCTCCATCACTGAGCCAACCAGCTAGGGCCAGCAAATGTTTTGCAGTGTGGAACACATTCTCCAACTTAGGAAGTTTGACAGTCCATAAACTAGTGATGCCAAAGGTGAGATGTGACTATATCCTTGCCAGTTTTAACATATTATTATTTCTATGTGGCACTGTCCATATGTATAAAAGGACTATAGATAACCTACCAACACCAAATGAAAGCCCTATACATACTTCAGAGTGAGGAAACCAGGAATCAGAGGGGCGTGCCCAGCCTCCTAGACATTAGCAACTCTCTTTCTTCTTTGCATCTCAAGAGCCTGCAAGCTTAGCAAGACAGTTTGGAGATTGGGCCCTGGGTCAGACAGGCCTGGGTTTTCAATTCTATTTCCACTGCTTCCTTGCACTGGGACCATGAGTAAGTTTACTTAACCTCTCTGTGTCTCAGTTTCTTTTTTTGTATAATAGTGCCTGCCTGATAGGGTTATTCATTCATTCAACAAACATGACTGATCACTGTTACGTGTGAAAACTGCCAGCCACTGGGGAATCAATAGTGCACAAGGGAATAAATAACCCTGCCCTCTTGGAACTTATGTTCTAGTGGGTTGTTGTTTGGATGAAATGAGATGATGAATTGGAAATGTGTCACTCTGTCGCTGGAATATAGTGTGTGTATAAAAACTGTTTTCTGACAAAATGAATAAAACATCTGTAAATAGCTGGAGGTGGTGGTATTTGCCTTTCACCTGTAAGTGTATCTATAAAGACAGTCACTGTAAGGGTAATAAAGCGTTTACGTTTGCAAGATTGAGTCTATCCCATGGAAAATATGCAGAACTTAACTATAGTCATTGGGATTTATAATTTAGAGTTCTTTGGTTGCAAACAACAGAATACAAAAAAAATTAGAATCAGCTCTAATGTCTCCAGTCAGAAGAGCAGCAGATTATCAGTAGCCCCTGGAATGGATGAAAGGGCATTGAACTGGGCCCAGAAACCGTGCACTGTAACAGCAAGAGAGTTCTGATCACAGTTCAGATGTTAATAGGTTTCCCCTGGCTTCTGTGCCAGCCCCTGTGCAATGAGCAGAGAGGGCCTCTTGCTTTCTGGATCCCACTGGGTATCTAGTGGAGAAGGGGTGATTTTATAAGAGGAAACTGTGGTGCCAGACAAACATACTGGGTAGCCAAGGAAAAACACATGAAAACTCTGGGGTCCTGAAGGTGGCTGGGAGGCCTTGGAGCATGGCGCGCTTGATGTTAAGGGGAGGGGTGGGCTGATTCTGTCAGAGAAGCAGTAGGAATTCCACCACCCAGTGGCTATCTTCTGCAATTCCATGAATTGAATATAGTGCTGATATTTTAATTATTTATGCCCTTTAGATATAAATATAGATTCATATGTTAAATATATAGATGTCCACTAAATACATTTTATGAAACCTTGCCTCTGATGTCATTTGCCCAAGGTGAGCTCCCACCTGCGTCTGGGCCTCTCATTGGCATTCGGTGGCATGCACTCGTCACCTCTCTGGTGATCCAGCAGCTCCAGGGACACGGATGGAGCACCAGCGATGCTAGTCCTCTGTGTGGCTGGTGGTGTGCCGCACCTGGCAATGTGGAGGGTGTGCTAAATTACTAAATTACGTTCTACAACAGCATATCTTTGCTATCCCTGAGGAATCGCTCATGTGTCTCTGCCAAGAAACATTAGCCTTTTCATTTAAAAAAAAAAAAAAAAGAACAACTTCCAAATAATATATGTAGAAATAATGTAAGGAAAGTGCATAGTTCAATGCTTGAACATAATTGGTAGTCAATAAATGGCAATTTGTAGGAACATTCAGTTCCTCAAACTTCCTGGATAGCTCTGTAAGACCAACAGTGTCCTTGGTAACAAAACTGCAAGAGAATTCTGGGCAGGATTCAAATTCCGGGGAGGGAGTGTCCAACAGCCTGCCCCTGGGCTTCGTGCCAGCCCCTCTGTGTGGAGGGGGGAGGGGACTTCTGTTTACTGGCTTCCCAGTGTGTATCCAATGTGTACCTTTAAGGTAAATTCCTCAAGAGAAGGGCCGTGCTTTCTTTATTCACTACTGTGCCCAGCACTTTGCATGGTTCCTAACTCGTGGTATGCACCTAAGAAATATTTTGTTGAAGAAATGACCAAATTGGGAAGCTCTAGACAAAGGCCACAGGAAAATGACTAAGCTCCTTGCTTGAGTGGCTATCATTATTGCATAATTTTCAAAAGCAATCCTTTTCAAAAGAACAGGCAAGATGTTTAATCTCTGTCACGAAATGTAACCTTTGGAGGGAAGACAAGCAACCACAGTGTGACTTCTCACAGTGCCCTGCAGCTCCGAGCGCGCCTGGCCTCTCTCTGATGTGGCTGGTGATAGCCAACAAGCAGAGGCATTTTGTCCATTAAAGTGAACCGCATTTTAGTCAATGATGTTTGCGATGACTAATGAGCCTGGAGTAAGTGGAAACCAGGAAGCAGCGACCTACACTAGAGAAAATATCGGCACAGAGCATCCTCGCTCAGAATACTGGTTGCAGAGGTCCAGCTTTTGGTATTTGCAACAACTGCTTCCTGATTTTCTTTACAGTTGTCGTGGCACATTCTGGAAAGGCAGTAAGCCTTCATGTATATTGTGTGAGCAATTTGGGGTGGCGTTAGGGGATTAAAGTGTTTTTTGTTTTATACTATAACTATGGCAACCAATTTCCAAATACTGTGCTTGATTTTTGGTTCAGGATGAGATAATTTGGTGGTAGTTAAATGTCGGATGGCTCCCATACCATAACATATGCATAATTATTCACTTAGTCAATGGCTATTTATTGAGCATCTACTATGTGACAGTGGGTTTTTCTAGATGTAAGTTATATTATTTTGTTTAGACGTAGCACAATTCTTTATCAGTCTTTGCTTGCCTAATTCTTTATTATCCAGACTTTCCCTTCTACATCACTTCTCCTAGACTACCTCCATCTGGTATCCTAAAATATCCAGGTGTCCCTACTGCATTCTGTTCTGTCCTCCATCATTTCTCAGTCTGACTGTCTCTAGGCTAGTCTTTCTCTTCCACTGAATGCGGAGCTACTGGAGGGTCTGAGCTGTGATTTTCACTAATACTGTCTCATTGCCTAACTCAATGTCAGTAAGTTCTTACTATGTATACGTTGAATATATGAAGAATTAAATAAATCTGCAATGATTTTTGGAGTACAATATGCAAAGGTGCAAGGCTGGTTCTTGGAACACTATCAAGCATTAGCAGGTGCTTACCTGTCCTAAAGGAGCTCCTGGTTCAACCCGCCTTTCTCTTGTATTGGCCAAGTGCTTTTTTGAATGCCTATTATGTTTCTGGTCTACATCTCTTTGGAAGTAAGGATGGGTATTTTAAAATATAATTAATAACAAGTGTTGTTTGTCTTGAGTGCTAAAGTTAGGTTCAAATAACAATGAGAAGTGAAGAATGGTGGGGGGGCGAAGGTCGCATAAAGGGGCTACTGAAACATTTGAACCTATTTTATTTTGAAATAAGTCCCTCTCTTTAAATTTTCATCCCCTTTTTTCTTCCCATTCATTAGTTCATCCATCTGAGGTTTATTCAGAATCTGCCATATTAGGTACTCAGAACATAAAACTAGGTAGCATGACCCTTTTTTGGGAAATATACACAGTTAAGTGTTTCTTTAATGTGAGCCCTGCCATTGAGCCAAACACTTTTCTACAATGCATATTATTAGTATCAAAACCCACCATTATTATTGACACTCGGGTAATGAACTAAAGGGTATAAATGATAGCAAAAGTCTGTCTTGTCATTTTTTTGTTTTTGGTAAATCCCAATGTGTGAAGCTTTTAAATGGAGCCAACAAGTTTCTATTACATACTTAGTATCAAAAACCCATACACTTTTCTAATTATGGCTTTCCATTTTAATTTTAGATCACTTTTTATTTATACAGGTTTAGAATTGCAAAGTATGTAAATAAAATGAAACTCTACTTCATTTTAATAAAAATGTAAATAGATTGTTTAAAAAAATCAATAAGAATAATACTCATCTTCATGGGACAAAGGTATCTTCATTTATAGATTTTAAATTTTTTTTTTCAAGCTGTGTTTCTTTGCTAACCCTGTGGATTTATTTGACTATATGGCCACTACACCAGGCCAGACAAGTTAGAAGGCATTGGAAATTTCTACACATTATGGTGGTTGAACGGGTTCGTAATTAAGTTTTGTGTAAGACCTAGATGTGCTTATGATGTGACTTCATTCTCTAGGTTAGAGGGGAAACCTAGATGTCTTAACACACTCACACACTAGGAGAGGTCTGCTTTGTAATAGTTGTCAGAGGAATTTTCGTGACCAAAATAACATAGCTATGTGAAAAATTTTATGACATGGTAAGAAATTCCTTGCCTGGGTTCCTGGCAACATTATTTAAGACTAAAAATGACTTTCTTTTCAGAACTAACTCTTAGTACCTAAATGACTCAGTTGACACTTGTGATATAGGCATGGCTTCGTGGGTTTCTAGTTCCATTGTTCCTGTCTCACTTCCTTGACAAGATTATAAACTCATTGAGGATAAGAAAAATAATGTTTAACAGTGGGTAATTCTATTGAAGGCTTGTATGTGCCAGACAGTATTCTAAGTACTTTATATGTTTAATAAATTTAATCTTTACAATAACCTTGAGGCAGATATTTTAGAATTATCCTCATTCTAGATGGGGAATTGGGTTTCAGAAAAGTTCAGTAGTTTGGCCTAGGTCGCCAGTCCTTGTCCACGGGAGAGCCAGGGTTTGTGCCCACATAGCCTGACTCCAGATCCTGTACCCTTAACGACTTCAGCGTGTGACCTCCTTGGGTATCTCATGCTTTACTGCATGATGCTTTCTACATGGAAGGGACTCTGAAAATATTAAAAGGATTGGTTTAGCAAATACTTTTACACGTGTTTTCAAAATTTTATCAAGTTTATTTTTATTTTATTTTTCCATTGCAGTTTACATTCAATGTTATTTGTATTAGCTTCAGGTGTACTGCATAATGGCTAGACAATCATATAACTTACAAGGTGATATATAAATAGAGGTATATATCCTTCTGTATAGGAGATATAAGGCTGTTATTTTTACCTTAATATTCTTGGTGAGAATCTAAATAAGGAGCAGGGACTATGTCTGGTACAGCTAAGGGTTTCCGAAGAATCCCTCCTTATTGTCATCACTGAAAAATCATGGTGGCTAAATGCTTGTCGGGTTCAGATATGGTCATGAGTCTGGCTCTCAGATTTGAGATGTGTTTAGTACTTCTTCTCTCCTGGAAATGTGGTTAACTTGTTTTTGAGGCAACATAGTAGTTATAACTTAGAAAATCTTTCCTTTCACCTGTTTAATAAATATTAATTCTTTGGCTCATTATAATAGGGCATATAAGATATTGTGATCATATAAAGAACATGCAATTAAATATTGCTTTTATGTTGAAGTTTCTGTACCACCTTGCCTATACACCTTTCACTTCCCACAATTTAAGAGATGGTGTAGAAAATACTTTCCACTAAAAACATTCTCTCTCTTTCTGTACTTATCCTTTAATCAAGCTATAAAGTTTTGACAAGTCACAAGTTTTGACTATGTCTTTGCTTTCTGTAACCAAAACCTTCTTCTGTTATAGAAAACCAATATCCTGAGTGCTAAGTGCTTAACTGAAAAGAAATATATGCTTTAAAAATCCCTTATACAAAACAAAACAAAACAGCTATGAAAGGTGAAGTATCATAGCTTCAAAAGAAAATCAGCAAATTATTTTCTTATAATGACTTCATGTGAATAATCCTATTAACCTGCAAACACTACAGCACATTGTAGAGTTCCCAGTGACAGTGACAATCTAGTTGAAAGTCAAGATAATTGGCATAAAAATACACAAACACACACATGCAGATCTGAGTCATGCATCTTGTGCATAACTATTTTACTACATAGATTGAAGCTGATGAAAAGATAAAAACTGGGTTTTATACAAGAGCATAAAACATGGTGTGCTGTCTGTGAAAAGGGTTAAGCTGGTGTGCTTAGGCAATATTTAATGGGACAGGAAAAATCAAACAGGATTTTAAGCTATGCTTTGGATTTTTATGAGGAAAATATAGGAAAAACATTTTACGTTGGAGATATCATAATGAGAAGGTAGGAAAAACGGGGGAAGGAAGAAAGAAAAAGGAAGATCAGAGAAGAGAGTGACTCCAAACTCAATGGAAAAACACTTACGATGGCCACAGAAAGTCAGTGTCAAGGGAAGCTCCCAGGAGTGGAGAGGCGAGTGACATAGAGGGTACGTCTGTGTAGAGCGAACGGCTGCTCCTTAAACCTTCTGCTCTCCTAATTGGTTTTGGAAAAAAAACCCCACAAAACAACGCAGAAATTCCAGATGAAACCTTCAGTTTAGTAAATACCATTAACTAATCTAATAATGTTTAAAACATTTTGTAGGCAGATACGACCATTATCCAAGCAAAACACATATCTGGACTAGCTCTGGTGGGAAGACCTTGAGTTTGAACCTGAACTAGAATGAGTAAAGTGATGTGAAAATCTAAGTCTTCATTAGAAGCCTCCAGCATGCCTTTCTAGCGGAGGTTAGTTGTAATTAAACAGAATTTTTCTGCCTTGCATGATGGGGGAATATACTAGAGAAGATATGCTGAGTTGGATGAAGAAATGAAGAAAAGCGGAGTCCTGCTACTCATCCAGCAGGCCATGGGCCAGCAGATTAGCATCGTGAGGGGTGTTAGAGATACAGAATCCCAGACCACAACCCAGACTTCCTGGGTCAGGATTTCCATATGACCAACATCCTCAGGTGATTGTTTGAGAATGCATAATATTGTTTCAGACTTGGTTTACTTAATATTCTTGTTCCTTTGTGAGACAAATCATACAGTGAAAGTTTGGGCGAAGACCAAAGTTTCTGAGAACTGTAGAGCTACTAGTGGAACACGGAAACACACACAAGTTCATTCTCACTGAAACGGGAACAGAGCAGTGAACACAGCAACGCTGACATATTATTCAGTGCTTCCACAGTGTTAGCTTCTTTGTAAGAACTTGGTGAGCCAAATACAGGCTCAGCACAGGTACAGCATTTATGGGTAATCGGTCAATTGTCTTATATAGTCGGTAAATGTTGAATCCTGGACAACTGATAAGATTGTTGGCTTTTGTGTTGTTTTTTTATTGTTTTGATACTGTGCTCAGTCTTAAATATAAATCGAATACAGTGACCTTTTCATACTCTATGAAATTGATGGCATTTGCTCAGATTCTGTGGTTTCCATTACCTAACCTTTTATATTGGGTCCACCAGTGCTGCACTGGCTTCCGCGTCACAATATCTTCTCATTGGTTCTGATAGTGCAGGCAGTCGTGTGGCCACATGTTGTTACCAATACGTATGTGTGTGAGCATGTGCGGGTGTGTTTTCCCAATCAGAACTTCATCTCAAGTCCAGGAATGATATGCAAATCACCCAAAGCAAATCTAATCGTTTAGTAGATTGCAAAATGTGAATAATTCTTGGTCCCCTGATGGAAATTGTGTTCTAGGGTGCTAGCTGGATCTTGAATTTGTGAGATGGATACGTCAATTAGTGGTTCCTCAGTTTATTAGTAACTTAATTGTCAGAATGTAATGGAAACTTGTGAACTGCAGCAACTCATTAGAAGTGATGAAACATTTGCCTTTAGTTTTTCTAAAAGAATATTCAGTGAGCTGTGTTTTTGTCCCCAAAGAAATCTTGAAAATAAAATTAACAATTCTATTTAAATGAATACCTGTGGAGGTACAAGGTTTGAAGTCTGCCACGGGGAATATGAGCTGGAAAGGTTAGGGGCACAGAAGAGGGGAGGTAGATTAAAATTTCTACTCTGCCACATTTGTGAGGCGACCTTAGGCGAGTTTCTTACCCTCCTTAAGCCTTAGTCTCTTTCTCTAAAAAATGGTAATATAATAGCTATTTCAAAGTGTTGCTAAGATAAAAGGAAATAACATATACAAAGTGCTAAAACAACAGCAACAATGACAACAAAACCCAGCAAGAAGCAAGAGCTCAAAGATTGTTATTCTTTTTATTTGCCAACCTAGATATTTTATTTTCACTTGGCCTTTATCTTGAAATCGGTTTGATTTTAGAGCAACGTAATTTTTTTCAAGATTAAAGGTTCAGTCATTAAAAATCATGTAACCACTGTATTATCTACTAGAAAGAGGGTCTATCTTCCTGTCATGTTTGTACTCTGCAGAAATTGACAGTTTCTGCCAAAACAGGAGTTTACTTTCTAACTCCCTGGTAGATTGAGGTTTGATTGAAGTTTGATACTTGGACTTTATGGCAATAGTACCATCACTGAGGCTCACAGAAAACTCTGTTTCTCCCCTAATGCTTTATTATCACTATGGCTCCCAAAGAAGATGCTGGCGATGCTTAAGAATAGATTTTGAAGAGTTGAGTCTGGTGATTAAAACATTTCAAAGATTGTCATTGTTTTCTGATGCCCACAGTTCTACTGAAGAGTACTAATGTGAAAAGAGTATTTCATTTTCAGCTAAAAGTGGTGATAAAATTATGGATTGTTCTACTCTTCTAATTTCCTGACCTCTGTTTTTCACTCTTCTTTTTTCTCTGTATTTTCATTTTTAAGACTGTTATGTTTTCTGTCATTTGATATTTAAATAATTATGTCATACAGCAATGACTGCTGGACAGCTGGGCTGTAAACATCATGAAGACAGAGATTGTGTCTGTTGGAAACACTGCTGTGTGACTGAGACACCTGTCACCCAAAAAAGATTTTCTAAATCTACAAATGAATATGAAAAAGAATGAATGAAGTTAAATAAAACATAGCCATGGAGCTCAGTTTAAATATGTACTGAGGACTCCTTTTCTCTTTTTTTAAAAAAAGCATTATAAAAGATTTAAGTAAATTATCTACTGTATTTACTGAAGGCTATTTTATCTTATCTGATTTTTAATTAAAATGAATTAATTCCTCATCCCATCTTTTCAAACTTCTTTTTCTTGTATATATTCACTTTTTATATTTTCTGTGACCCACTACTAATTGATAGTTTTGTCCTAGTTCAGCTATTCTAAACTGAAGGTAATATCTGTAAGGTATTACCAGTTACTAAACCCAATTTATTATATAAGTGGAAAGGCTATTTAATCAGAAGTAAAGATTGTGAAATGCCCCATCTTAGCTAATAGATTAAGTCCTAATTGCATAAGGTTCCTTACAATTTCCTCTTTAGTTTTTAGTTATTGACAGGATAGCATTTTAAAAATTATTTTTAAACTCTGACATCATTAGAGAAATAGTCGGAAATACACATATGGTGTTTTATGGTGCCTTCCGCCACCCCCATTATCTAATTTCATCCTTACCACAATGTTGCAAAGCAAGCATCTCCATTTTAGAGTTGATAATACTGAGGTCCCAGGGTCCAAATGCCTTTTCTAAGGTCACAGAATTAGAACTTGAATCCCATTCATCTAAGGACAAATCCCATGACAGTTTTACTCTGCTACTTTGGAAATATTCTGCTACTTTGGAAATAATATCAGGTGGGCATGATATTAATAGGAAAAGAAAATAAGAGACCTCAGGTTAATGAATCAGAAATATTGAACGCCCCAATATACTTTCAGGGACAACCTGAGCACAGTAATGACACAGAACTCTTTCTATCAATTACTAAAGCCTCATGTTTTCATATCATACCCGGAGGTGAGAGAGTCTACTCCAGGGCTACCCTGAGCTGATAGTGTCAGATGTTTCATGTCTGAACAGGTTACAGCTGGCTGACACCAACACAACAGACAGACCTGGGAAGTTTGTCTCCAACCAATGATGTCACCAGTAAAACAGGGACACCAGGAAGCAGGCATGAATGGTTTCTTATCTCTGTACATAGCTTTGCGGCAGCCTCAGACAAATTCTGTCATTCTTCTTAGAAGAGTTGATATAGTCTGCTTGAATTGGGAGGTGCTGAGAGGAAGAAATAAATTTAAGGATTCAACTACATAGGTGAGTGTAGTTCAAATTTAGTAAATATTGTTTGAATGATTTTTTGTCTGAGATACATTCCATTTTTATACAATGCTTCTTACTCTTCCTCGAAGCACATAGGTATTATGCTATTTTTACTCCCAATAAGCTTAAGAAATAGACAGGGCAGATTCCACTGCTGCTCTTTTCCAGATGAGAAAACGAAGGCCCAGGGAGGTAGATTTAGTGCCAGGGTCACAGAGCTGAGTGGACCTAGAGTGACCTTCACCAACCGTTTAATCACACTTACGCTGTTTCTCTTGTCCTTATATCACATCCTACATGTGCTTTTTATTTTTTATATTTTCATGTATAAATACCAACATGCTAATTATAGGTAGATGAGAAAAAAGTGAAAATAAAGCTATCTGAAGTTTTACTTCCTTGTAGTATTTTGGTGTTTATTCTTTCAAATGTTTCCCAATATATGTGCATAAGTCATGCTGTGAACAAGTACAATTTTCCAACTTTCTTGATTAATTTAATAATATTTAATGAGTATGTTTCATTTTAACAATATACATACAAATCATCATTTTCATGAATGTAGCACACCACTGTGTGGGTTCTCCTCAGTGACTTTTTTGCTTTTATGCTCAAGGTTTCTTTTTTTTAATGTTTATTTTATTGAATTTAGAGAGAGAAGAAGGGAGAGGGAGAGAGAGCAGGCAGGAACATTGTTCCTGTGTGTGCCCTGAGAAACACAACTTTTCATAGCCTACTCAGCCTATGGTCAGAGGCCACTCTAACATAATCTGTGACATTTTTTTTCTTAATTTTTCCACTGATTTGAGAGATAGAGGGGAAGTGGTGGGGGAAAGAAGAGAGACAGAGAGAGAAACGTCAACTCATTGTTCCACTTAGTTGCTCCATTTAGTTGTGCACTCATTGACTGCTTCTTATATGTGCCCTGGCCAGAGATCAAACCCATGACGTTGGCATACCGGAAGGATGCTCACTTCACTTAACTACTGGGCCAGGACCTTTTTTGTTTGTTTGTTTGTTTTACGGGATCTAATCTGATGGCAGCTGTCATAATAATAGACTCTTTTCTGATTGGTGTCCTGGCCGTACACCAAAGAGATCTATTTGTTGGACTTTTGGGTACAAAAAAATAAAATAGAAATCTAGCACTAGAGAAAAGATACTGACAAGAACTAACCATTGGGTTAAAAGAGCAAAACTCCTAACCCAGAGTCCAAGTAGGTAATTGAGGTGAGACCTGGGACCCAAGAATGATAAACCCTCTACTAAAGAAACCAGATTTGATAGGCACTGGATGAAGGTGACCTATCCACCTTCTGTGTAAAATTGAAGGGTTCAGGGCATCTTGATGTGGAACTCCAGTTTGCACTGACTGGGAAGTCTTCTCTGCATCAGCCCAGGAGATCGATTATAGCAAATATTTCATGTTCCCTTCAAAGCTCCCGTTCAACCTTTAATAGGAGCTGTTCTCAATCCTCGTTCCTATGAGATTCCCACCATGGTAGCTTTTAAAAACACTGACTCCCACCTTCAAAAATACTGATTTTATTACTCTTGGTTGACCAGGGGAGAGGAGGAGATACATAAATATATTTTATATGCTCACATGATTCTAATATAAAGCCAAAGTTGAGACTCACAGCTTTAGAGTTATCTTTCATTTTGTGTAAGAAACGGTCAGCAGGAAACTTTTTTTTGAGTCGAGTTTTTGTATTAAGAATTATATTTTAACAGTTTTAGAGATTTAAGTGTTTCTAAATTACCCTAGTGTGAAATCTTCCCTAAAAACAAACAAAAAAATGAAAACAAAATAAATCATGCCCTACTTTCATAAATAAATGATGCTTAAAATGATGTGGCTTTCCTTAAATAAAAGTAGAGTTCTTAGTGCTTTATACATTTATTTACTCCTCACAGTAGTTTATTTTGTTTACAATAATTTATTTTGTTAATCATCTGTCTCCCTCTGCTAGAATAAGCTCATTGAGGGCAGAGATTTTAAACTATTTTGTTTATTGCTATGTCCCCAGTGTGAAGAACGCCTAGTACGTAGTAGGTACTCTATAAATATTCGCTAACATTTGTTGATACTTAGTGTGACATACAAATCATGATTCATGTTCTCTAGAAGCTTATGTCCAGCATTTTATAGAGTTCTGCGCTGGCAACTTCCCATTTACAGTGTTTTAAACAATATTCAGGACTCAATAAGAAATGACAAGTATAAGAGAAAGGTTGTTTGCTTTATTACTCTGTTTTCCTGGGAAACAACATATAGTAGAAAAACTAAGGAGCCCATAGGTTCCAAACAAATACATATTTTGATCAGTTATTATTGATCTCAAGTAAGCCTCTTTAACTCTTTGGGTGTTAGTTGTCTCATCTCCAAAATCATGCAGTTGGATGAATTGAGTTTCTTTAGCTCTTACTTTTGGTATTTCTGTTACTCCATCCTGTGATTGGGTGAGCCTGTCATTAAATGAGTTGTTTTCTCCTTTGTTCTGTAAATCTTGTGTTTTTATTCAGTCTGGTTTGTAGTTCTTTTGTCATTTGTCATTTCCCATATTGTCACAGGTACAAATGCTTTTTTAATCCAGTTATCAAGGCCACTTTAAAAACATGTCCCCACTGGAGTTAGCAGCCATTTTGGCTAACCAAATGTCAAATGGTACCCTACTGTGCATTCTTGCCACACATACATGCATATAAACAATTGATAATTATGAGTGATTCTGCAGCATACATTATTTAAAGATTCTTCACAAGGGATACATTCAGTCTGGTATTAAAAGAAGCTCAGTATCTAAATCCTAGGAGATTACAGACTTACTCAGTTGCTTTGGGAACCTAAACCAACGTGGAATACTCAGAGACAAAGTCACTGAGAAGATGAATTTCTTATATTGTACTGATTTGGCAAGTATTTATTGACAACCCACTACTCTGCGCAGAACACTTTAGTGGAAAACAAAATTTGCTCAAGGAGTCTAAGACCCAATCCCAGCCTCTAAATGGCTCCTATTCTCCTGGGGGGGAGGGCCAGAAGTAGCATGAAGATTACCAAGAAGCACACTTTGATTTCCTTCACCCTAAATAGCCCCACAGAGAGGGGAGCCTGACCTTTGAATAGCTTCTAACCACCTTGAGACAGTTTTCTCTCATTTTAGTGCTATTGCCAGAATACCATAGTCATCAGACTGTTGACATCACCTGTGTCTTGGCATGTTCACCATTAATTCACCATGTAGGTCCAAGTGCCAGGAATCTGCAGATGCATGGTGTGTACACATATCTTGTGGTGCCAAGTCTTTATGAACAAATAGCATTGGCTTTGGTGATGGTACCCTCTAAGTCCTTCTTTGGGGCAGAATATGTACTATCTTACAGGGAATTTACTGGTTGTAATGGGAAACTCTTATAAAATATTGTTTACAGAGTCAGTCTAAAAAATATCACTTATACTCAAGGTTAATATCTACTAATTTGCAACCATAAAACTTTATGATTCATTTACAATAGGCTTTCTTTCTGAAGTCCTCGTGCTACTGTGCTCATTGATCAATGTCCACGTGTAGTGTTGGTTAAATATTTTCAAATGCTGTTTCTTTCCCTGCAGAAATGTATTGGAAAGGCTCATTTGTTTATTATCTGCTATCCTCTCTTCTTCAGACTAAAATTAAGTCCCTAGAAAACATCTTAAGACATAATAGGCACTCAATAAATATGTGTAAGTACTAAATTTATCTGTAAACATGCAATAAACATGGTACACACCAGCACATGTGTGTAGGGGCAGAAGGTGTGTCAAGTGTAGATGTCATAGTTCATCTTGGCATGGATATTATGTAGTTGCTCCACACAATAAGCATGCAAGCAGCTGGTAATTATATCAGACCATACCCTGTAATTCTAACATAGCAACTCCAATAAGTAACAGGTAGACAATGACCTTTATACAAATTGTAAAAGTTTCTGAGCATCCATGTATTTAATAATTTTAATACCATACTTAAAATCTCTTTATTGCGTAGGCTTCTCTTATAAAGAATATTTCTCCCTTTCCCTTTTTTTGTTCATATCTTATTTCCACCTGAAAGTCTACTATTAATATTTTAAATGTTCTGATTTGGAATTTTTCTCCCCAATAAGCTCATAATATTTTGTTTCCCTTATTTAGAGCTCAATCTAGAGTGTGAGGACAATAATGTAATTATGAAAATATTAGTAACAGCAAACATAGCTCTCACTATATACCAGGCACTGTTCTGCACCATTTGTATGGTTTAGCTCCGTTGATTCTCAAAGAAAGCCTACAGTGTAAGTCTTATTACTATAACATATTTCTCAGACATGAAATTGGTGACACAGAGAGAGTAGGTAAATTGCTAGAGGTCACAAACCTTGTAAGTGATGAGCTCAGAATCTAAACTCAGTTATTCTAACTTCAGAGTCTATATTTTTGCCTCACTTCCTCTTTCATAACAACATAAAAAATCTCATATGGCTTTTATGCCTTTTCTGAGCTGTAAACAAGTCTTAAGAAGTCTAGAAATGTTTAAGAACTCTGTGAAAGTATATGGAAGAAAATCCTCAAGAATCATTTGGCACAGTCTATGTAATCAAATAGACAGCAAAACCAAAATGAATTTTATGATGACAATGACTGACAGCAAATGTTGAGGAAAGAGGAGAATGATAGGTGATAGAAAGAATGTCATATGACTAGTAAAAAAGAAATGTCCAAAGTTAAACAATAAGCTGTAATCAATAAGAAAGTATAGACCATACAGCATCTAAACACATCAATGTAATATATTGGGAATATGAATTCACACAGACTAAATAAAAATGTGATTGATAACTATTAAGAGTTGTTAGAATTGTGTGTGTTAGAGGGGATACATTTAGCATACATGAAATTATAAATTCGAACTTGACTTATACACTATTCAACAGCCACAGAACAGCAATTCATGTGATTATCAAAATCACTTGGCTGCTTATCAAAACTTTGGAATCCTGGACCATTCCTCTATCAACCAATTCTATATGGGGAGCGGTTTGGCCTTCCGACAATTATTTGGCAGTATATGGAGACATTTTTTGTTGTCATATTTGGGGAGGTACCACTGGCATTTAATGGACAGAGGCCTGGGATGCTGTAAAACATCTGAAAATGCACTGGTCAAACCTCAGAGCAATGAATTATCTAGCCCCAAATATCACTTTTGCGAAGTTGAGAAACAGTGATGTGGAGATTTTGATTTTGCGTTCTGCAATAGGGCCTGGAAATTTATTTATTTATTTTTTTGTCCAGGGATCCAGGTTACTCTTACGAAGACTTTAAGAGCTTAACGATACCAGGATGAGCTGAGTTTGTTGAAAAACATCCCGGCAGCAGGGAACACTTAAAGCAGACTTTGAAGTAGGGGTATGATGTAAACAAATGAAGGAGAAAGGGAGGAATGTTCTAATAAAAGAGGATGTTACAACCGTAGGATGCAAGCTAGGCTGCACGGTCACATTGGGTTGGCGATAAACAGGGAGAAGCGACCTGAAAACCACATCCTCGTGCTGCGTGGAAGACCAGTTCTGCTTCACGGGATGGAGCAGCATGTCCCCACCTTCGTTTTTATCTGTTGATAATTGTCTTATAAGAATGTATACTATACCACCTTGTGTGCATGCCCATTTTTATGCTAATAGTATTTTTCATAAAATGCCAACATACACGGGATGTGAGAACAAGATTTTATCATAGATCTGGTTTGATATCCAGCTCTGCCTGCCCCTCGTTATCCACATGAGTTTGCCGAGAAGAATAGTGAGTGGTGGTTTAAATGAAGTAGCACCTGGAAAGCAATGACATCAACAGCACATAGGAAGCACTCTGTAAATGTCAGCTGCTCTGCACTCTGTCTTAAATTAAAATAGCATTTATCTTTTATAGTAGTTATGACACTATTTAAATTAATAGGAAAAAATGTGCAGTTGGTGTTTAAGATGATAACCAGTATCTTATATCAATTTTAGCAACTGCTGATTTTGTACTTTATTTCAATGGAAGAGGATTGAGAAAATTCTGCTTCGTAGACATGAGTGTTTGTGAATGGCTTCAGGTTTTAAACTGCTTACCCTGGCTTCCTAAGACATGTATATATTTATTTTTTTATTCCCGAGACAAACACAAAATGATTCATCTTGGCAGGTTAATGCGCTGGTGGTCTCTAATGTGTTTATAAGAGAACATATTTGAGTGTGCACACTGCTTTCTAAACACAAATTTGTTATGTTGGTGTTTGAGTTCAATTATATACAGAAACTATATCATAGTCTACAATATTTATAACCAATGCTTACAGTAACTGGGTGGATGCCCAGGGTTCCCTGGAACACAATTTGAAAAACCCTCTGACTAACACAACAATTACATATTCCCAGCTCATAGATGACTGTGGAAGGAAGAAGCTCACTCTAGTCCAGATAGATGATATCGATTGTTTTCTCTTGATTAGGGAGCCTGATGCATGGGCAGAGACAGTAAGTTAGTCTGGCGTGATTTTCTTCTCATAAATCGTCTTGGCTCTTTTGAGATATTTGCAAATTAATTGCTTGATGATGCATTCTAGTGTCCTTTCAAACACCAGGGCTGGTGAGAGTCAACCTCTGCATTTACAAGCTGTGTCTTAATCCCTTCTTTTCTAAAAAGATGGACATTACATTGACTCTTACAAAGTCAGAGCTTTAGAAATTATTTCAGAATTAGCTCCTCTGTAGTTGTCGCTGTTCATATTTACTCCTTCACCACCAAGAATATCTTGGCTGCACGCCTGACCTATTAGCTGGTGGATGAGAAATGAATGCAAGCTCATTTTAAATCATAGCCTAAGATAAACATTATTAATAAGAGAAATCTGCTGGAGGTGTACAGAGGTGGGAAGTACAAAACAAACAGCAATGACAACAGCAAAAGGAAAATGAAAAGTCACATTAAATTCTTAGGACTGGTTAGACTTTTTAGTTAGTATCTTCCTTTATTTTTTATTAAGCATCTACTATATTCCAAGTCTTTTAATAGCGATCAGACAGGCGTTACAGACTTTCTATTTTAGACAGATCACAAACAAATGTATATTTAGTAACAGAAATAAGTGTCAAAGGAAAAACTATACCAGAAAAGTAGATAGAATGTGCCTGGAAGTGCCGGGAAGGTCTCACTGAGAACATGACATTTGAGTAAATGAGGAGATAAAGGGGCAAGCTTTGTCGCCATCTGGCAGAATAGCCTTCTAGTAAGGGGAAACAGCAGGTGCAAAGACCTTGGGGCAGGAGAAGGCAGGAGAATGCCTGATATTTTTGTCAGGAGAATGCCTGACATTTCTGTGGACTTGTAAAGAGGTCGGAGTGATTGGAAAGATTCAGATGAATAAATGAGGGTGTTGACAGGGTGAGATGATGTGGGTCTTAGTATAGAACAACCACCATACATCTAGTTAGCCCAGGGCAGTCTGGATTAGCCCCTGAATGGTTAATTATCTATAGTAACCTCCTGCAACTCTCAAATGCGTTCTGGGTTGGAAGATAAATTATATGGTGATCCTAGTCTAGTAGATCACTCTTAGGATTTTGGTTGTTATTCTTGGAGCCACGGGAAACCATGGCTCTAAGGGTTTAGTCAAAAGAAGGACAAGATAATGACATAAGTTTGATCAGGGTCA
This sequence comes from Rhynchonycteris naso, assembly GCA_037038555.1. Taxonomy (NCBI): domain Eukaryota; kingdom Metazoa; phylum Chordata; class Mammalia; order Chiroptera; family Emballonuridae; genus Rhynchonycteris; species Rhynchonycteris naso. The sequence goes on from CM072996.1 coordinate 302,431,534, forward strand.
CTTAGACTTCTATGTTGAGAACAGACTGCTAAGTGGAATGGCAAATGGCAAGGCTGAACTCATGGATGCCCGTTAGGAATCTACAAGCTTATCATCCGGCCTGCACATTGCAGCCAGAGTGGGGTTGTTTCATTTGAGACCATGTAGCTAGCTGGTGGTATAAATGGAACCAGGAGAAATTCTCCTGACTTCTGGTTTGGTGTTCTTTACAGAGTACCTGGTTTCTCTCTTAGTTTAAGCTTGAGGAGATGTTTTGAGAAATAGACATCTTTTCTTCTCTCCCACCTTCTGGGAATAGCTCATTTTGAGTGCATCAACCCTGACTCCCTTAGGTCTTTCTGTTGAACCTCTGGTTTTACATTTTTGGCTCATGTAACTTCATAAGAGTAATGAACTTTGCATGTTCAGTACATACTTATTAACTCGTGAATGTGCCATACGTACTAATAAGTTAGAATGGAGCCTAAGTACAGATGTGAACATACATCTGCCTACTTAAATAGGAGCATAAATATTAATAGAAATTATATAGACTTCCACAGGTCTAAATATATCTATTGAGAGAATTCTTCATTTTGCTTATATTTATTTCCACTGAACTCTCGTTTTATTTTTGTGAGCATTATGTTCAGTGTCTCATCATTGGTTTCCTCAGAGTAGGCAACTGAAAGGAGGAATCCGTGTGCCTATTATGCACTTGTATAGTCAACTACCATTGAATATGTGAGACTACACTTAAGAGATTGAAATATATTTGCAGATATTCTAAATACGTGCACTTGAAATGCAAACTTATGTGTCGAAGGGACACGGTATGTTATGTATAGACACATTTACATATATAATATTTTAAGTAGCCTATATGTTCATGGGGAGTTACTCAGATAGTGCAGTTAAAGTCTGTATTCTTTCTACTAGTTACAGAAGCAGTAAAACCTTAAATTCCAGCAACTTTGGAATCCCCCAGGGCAAATATTTGTCACATGAAGTGCTTATCTCACCTAGCAATAAATAGGGGAATAAGCTAACTTTTGGGGCATTTGTAAGAAATAAATATATAAAAAATATGTATTTTAAATTTTTCCATTGATTTGAGAGAGAGAGAGAGACATTAAAGGAGACAGAGAGAGAAGCATCTACTTATTGTTACACTTAGTTGTTCCATTTAATTGTATACTCATTGATTGCTTCTCGTGCAAGCCCTGACCCATGACCGAAGTGTGTTCTTGGTGTGCTGGAATGACACTTTTTATCCATTGAGCAACACAGCCAGGGTCCAAAATACTTTTTATAAGACATAGATGATGTAATGTGAGGTGGTCTTTATTGTCTTGATTATGTTTTTGTTGCACATACATGCTTGAGATTTCTGAAGTCATTTTTTCCTACCTTCAAGTGCCCAATATTTTTTCAAAACCCTTTATTTCATATGGTAAACAAAATGCTTCTAAGTTATTTTCAGGACTCTTCCTATTGAACAGGGTAGAGGTTAGCAATGCATAAGAAATGTCACAGAGTTCTGCCCATTTTCTGTTGTGGTGTGAGAAGGTGGACAGACACACTGTTGGTGCCCCTGCCTGAGTGTAAGAGAAACCACAATGGATTATAGATCATCAAAGAGAAAAATGAAGAAAGAGGAAAAAAGAGAAAGACAGTTGTTTGAAAGTAGGTCTTCAAAATATTTAACAGACTTTCAGCAAAAGCTCAGACCACTGAGTGGACACGTGCAATAAACAGTCAGTGACTGGGTATCTGTTCTAGTAAGATAGAATTTTTTATTTTTTTTTAAGAAAGCTAAAAACCTCAAATTCTCTCAAATTCTATTTTAGTGGTCTAGTCTAAATTGTGATTTTCTTTTATTTCATTTCAGGAAAGAAGTTTTTTTCTTTATTGCAAATTCAGCTTCTTGCAAATCTTGAATCACACTTTGTATATTAAAACCAAAACTTATACATGCAAAAGTTTTTTGGCTTCTTGTACATGACACTGAGGCAAAGATCTTCATGCATGGACATTCAGGAGAGAGACTCCTATGAGCAATTGTATTCCTTATTTGTACCCCTGAATCTATCTTAAAAGTTGGTTTCTTATTTATTTCAACTTCTGATGGAGTCTAGTGGAATTAATAATCCAAAATAGTGGATAATCTAAAAATGTCATTTATATTTGGCTTCAAAATACATTACCAGATGTTACTGTAGCAGATTTCCCTTCCTAATTAGCCCTCACTGAAAGTAGGAGTTAATTTTGTCTTCATTAGCTGCTTCCAAATCAGCTGGATGGGGCAAGGAGGAAGCCCGAGGCATGCTGGGTGTTCCGGAGGAATCTGGCCCATGCTAAAGCCACGGTAGATCTACTCAAAGAATGAAATTCAAATATGGTAATCAAAATGATAGCGATGGACCCTGAAATGTTTATTGAGCACCTTCTTCAAGAATTCTCAGGTCTTGATTCACTCTTTTTATTTCCCTATTCATCATGAATGCAGAAGAATTCTGTAATAGGAATTAGGCAGATAATAACCTGAAATTTTATATAGAAAAAAAAAAATAGAAGCTTGGAGAGGTTAAGTGACCTCTCATACAGATGGATCTTGGAGTAAACAGTTCCTAAAATACTAAAACTGATTAATGAGTGATAAGAAGACCCCACTGTTTCCTTCTTATTGATGATTTGAATAATGAGGAAGCAAGAATTCTCCTGGCTTAATTCGCATTAAGAGAGCTAAGATAATGAAGCTGTGATTAAATGGCTATTAAACTATTTTTATCAAACAGAGATCAAGCGAGTGTGAGAATCTAGGGACACAGAGCATAATTGCAATTCTACAAGATGTGGAAAAAAATGACTGTCATGTGTAGCGTCTGGTCCTTCCATAATGGCCAGCATTTAGAAGGACTTGGGAAACCACATGCCTCTTCACTCTGGGTTTCTCCCTGAGGTGACGGGTAGCATTTCAAAGGCCCTCATCTCCTCCTTCATTTAGCGGATTTATTCACTCTGTGTGCAGTTGGATGAGAGGAATGTACTTTCTGCCACAGGATGTGTCACCAGTTGGAAGATCCTTTTGCCAATTGCTCACAAAGGAAGATGACCCAAATATTATACCCTGGGTCCAAAGTTTCAGTTTTGAGGTGACTCGACCCCCGAAGGGGCAGAATTTACCTTCCTTTCACTGTGCCTTTTGAATTATAACAGACTTTGTCCAGGTCATTCCGGAACCCAGCAGTCCCAAGAGCAGACCTGCACCTTCTGATTTTGTTGACTGTTCTGAACTTTCGTTTGTTAAGGATATGCCATTGCATTGGAATGGTCGCACATTCTAAATTTGGGCTGTTCACATTCATGTATGCGTCTCATCTGTCACTAGAAGTTCTTTGTACCTTGAGTGAGTTTTTGTTGAGGTGCTCTCTTTATTCTTGGAGAGCCCTTAGAGAATGAAGTGTTACCGCGCGCACGGACCTTTATTTAGGTTGGGAGAACAGCCGCGGACTAGCCTTGTGTAAGGAGAGCCCAAGGTTGAACCCCACCATGGGAAATGCGGGGCACAGCCGCGGAGCTCCATGGCGGAGGAGCCTGTGGGCCGGGCTCTCACCCTGCTCCCTCGGTCAGCGGCTGGCTGTGAGACTAGCTCAGCGAGCGATCTCCACATTGCTCCCCACTTGGGGAGCTGCTCTCTCCTCTCCGTGCTGCTTTCCTTTCCTGTTTAAAAACTTACTTGAAGCTAAGAATATGTTCTCAGAGCAGTCATTTTCAGTACCGGGAAAGCAGTATCAGAGGCAAGTGCTTGCAAGGTTATCTTGCAATGTCATTTTTCTGACTGTGGTGTTTCCGCGACCTGTCACCTATGAACAGACATGTGTCACTAGGCCAGTGGGGTTCGTCTGCAGCAACTTTGATTTATTTGCTCTGTAAATTAGGACCAAAGCAATAATGGAAAAGTGGCATTAATTGTTTAGCAGAGGTTTTTATTGGTCACATCCATTCATGGAAGTGTTTGATTATTGAAATTCACGTTAGGATAATGAAAATGGCCGTAGTTAGGGACAATGTTCACTCAAGTTGACATGTAGGAAAATCTGTTGAGCTTCAACACAAAAGTATCATTGGTAAATATCAGACTTTTTCTCTAATCTTTTAAAGGTAAAGAAAACAGAGAATTTGAAATAATTGCATTCCTTTCTTCCTTGATTCAAGAATGACTGTTCTATAACAATTGGCCAATTGGTCTTACAGCTCCTCTATAATCATCCACAGATAGGGATGATAAACAACATATTTAAATTCCTTCTAATGGATACTGAAAGTAAGTAATGATTAAAGCCCTACTAGTTCATACTAGTTTAATACCAGCCTATTCTACCTACATACCCCAACACACACACATGCACACACACACACATACACACACATTTCCAGTCTTTCATTCCATAACACTCACCCCCTCATTGTGGTTCCAGTAGAGAAGAGAATTAAAATTTAAAATAGTTGGTGGTTTCATCAGATCTTGTAAATTAATTATAACATTATCAAGCTCCAATATTTCTGCCATTGTATTTGGTGTACATTCACCCAGGCTCATTAATGAAGTTGGGAAAAAACTAGCTAATTTAAATGTTCTTTGTCGTTTTGACTTGATTGGAATTATTGTAGCTTGTTTACACCAGGGATAAAACTAAGGCACTATTGTATTATGTGATTGAAAGCAAATAGAAGCTTGTAATATTGCAGGAAAGCCAAACACAATATTTAAATCAGGGTAAACAAAGTTACTCATTTATTAGTAAATATTCTTAATTATTTTCTTCTTGAGCTATTTTTAAATTTGAATAAGCTTTTATGAAAGTTGGGATACCTAGAAAAAAAATGTCCAATTTACTGAAAGTGTGCATGTGTTTGCGTGCGCTTGAGATGAGACATTTTCAAAATTATCTTTATTAGATAATGTGGAGATATTTATATTAATGTAAATTTCATGATTTTAGCACATTTAAAATAATAAATATTTTATTTTATTGTAGCTTTTATTCAGAACAGTTTGATAACATGTTTTTTGTTTGTTTTTTTTGGGGGGGTTTCTTTGGTATGTGGGAAATCAAAATAAAAAGAAGATTAAAATCTTTGAATATCAAATTATGACCTTGGCTAGAAAATAAAGGAATATCATTTTAGTATCTTTATGATTAAAATTACATTGTTTAGAACACTGAGGGGGAAAGAGGAATGCTCAATAAGGTTTTATTATTGAATTGAGCAATTTGAACTTGAAGGGACTGGTCAGTTTATGGAAGGAAGTAGTGCCATTTTGAAGTTAACATTTTTCTGATTAGGTTTTACCTTGTGCTTTAGAGTCTTAAAACTCCTACTATTGTTTCTCCACTCACGTCAAGTCTGGGGGCATCTGGAAGAGACATTATGCAAATGTAGAAAAGGCCCACTAAAGTCTACTGGGAGTGGCAAATAGCTCTTCCTTGCCTCTTGAATCCAAAAGAGAAAGAAGTCTGGATGGAGGCTGATCAGTAATGAAGGAAAACATTTTTTTTATGTGAAAATAAAATGTATACATGATAAAGGTTTGCCTGATTTCTCTAGTAATACAATTTGATTTTCTGATTAGCTGTCTTACTCTGTGATTCTTGTAATTTTGTCAGGTCAATTAACTGGAGTTCAGTACTAGAAAGAAAGGAAGTGTGGGCCCTGCTGGCTTCATTAGATGTCAGCAGCTTAGGTGCATTTTATAATAGAACCTGTGCGGGATAATCAAGCTATTGTTAATGTCATAGCATACAAAGCTTAAAAAAAGAAAGACTTATGAAAAAGGTCAAATTGGACAACGTGAAGTGCTAAAATAAGGAAAAGAAAATGCTATACACAGCATATATTCTACACAATAAATGCAGATCAATGAATTATTCAACAAATAATCAATGAGTACCTCTACTATATGCCCAGCATTGGGTGCCCAGGTGCATAAAAATATCATATTGCCCTATAAACAAGGTGCATAAGCTTCAATTTGGGAGGTCTAGGAAGTACTGAAATAAATATTATTTTTTTATAATAAACTGTGTACAGGTTCTTCCCTTCTACCAGAGTGTTATTGGAAGGGCGGAGTTTTATCTTATTTCTTTTTATACCTTCAACACCTAATATGGTCTTGACATAGAGTAGATGTTAAAAACTTTGGGTAATGGGTATGCAACACAATTGAATGATAAGATAATCTGGAGATGTTTTCATTGTACATATGTACCCTGATTTATTGGTGTCACCCGATTAAAGTTAATAATAAAAAAAAAACTATATGTAGAATTAATCAGTGAACACTAGCTTTCCAAGCAAGTGTTGGTGGTAATGAGTGTGGGAAATGAGTTAGAGTATGTTGGGAGGGGTCCCCAATAAAAGTAGGGTTGTACTTGAACTGTACCCTTGGCCACAGAAAATAAATGCATTTAAAAGATGTTTCCAAGTAAGACTGTACTTAGAGATTGGGCAGATAAAGAGGCCACAGGGTAGTTTCAGAGTTTAGGTCTGAAGAATTGCTGCCCAAACACAAGTCAAGAGAAGCTAAGCTTGGGTTTTGGAAATGACAAAACTCTTAGCAGCTAGAAATGTCTAATAGGCAGTCATGATTGTGGATTTATAACTAAAGTTGGGAAAGATGTTAGGGAGAAGAATAAATGACTGTAGAGTGTTCAGTGATGAAATTAGAACTGAAATTATGAAAGTGTTCAATTTCTCTTAGTATCGTTTAAGTTTCTGGTGATGTTCAAATAGTGTTATATACATTTTAGCAGGTATACTGTTAAGATCAGAGCACTCTATGTGAAGATGAAATAGATGATGGTTAAAATTTTCTCCAGTTCTGAGACTCTCTAAATCATCTCTTTTAATGAGGGAAACAAGATATAAACAAGTGGAAAATGTCTGAACAAGACAGAATTATATACAACCATATTAAGTAAGAACATGATTAATTGCTAAATTGGACGAATCAACAATCAAAAATTGGTACAGTAGAGGTATTAATAGTGTGTTTCAGGCCAAAAGTGAATTTGGAGTTTGAGGAAGACATGATCTTTGTGTTCTGCATTGCCCATTCAAAATTTTCGTGTATTGTTTACTCATTTGGCTCAACATGTCCAATCGATGCTGATTAATAGTGTTACCCGTCTCCCAATGTCAACATACTCATGTCTTCTTCTGTTTTTCGGGTTTTGCAGAAGATAGATGAAGAGAATGAGGCAAACTTGCTAGCAGTCCTCACAGAGACACTGGACAGTCTCCCTGTGGATGAAGACGGATTGCCCTCATTTGACGCACTGACAGATGGAGATGTGACCACTGAGAATGAGGCTAGTCCTTCCTCCATGCCTGACGGCACCCCTCCGCCTCAGGAGGCAGAAGAGCCGTCTCTAGTAAGAACCCTTCCTACTGTTTAACAGGAATTGGAGTTGCCTCTGGCTACCCGCTGCATGGGTATGATGTAGTAACAATAAGGTCCAGATTTTTAATTTAGACTGATGCCAAAACTATCCCCAAGTACACTCGGCATTGAACATTCTGTGATTCTGTGTTTAAAAAATGCTGTTAACAGTCTTAGTGTAATCTTCCTGAATTTTTCAAAACTATCTTTTCTATCTATGACTATGTGTGTTTATTTCTTAGTATTATTTATGTTCCTGGTAGAAATTTAGGAAACATGGGCAACCAAAAAAAAAAAAAAGACCAGACTAAAATATTCACCTGTAATTTCTAATAGCCTCTAATATGCAAAATAATTGAAACTTCCTCTTTCATTAAGATATATTAACATGTCTGTGAATTCTAAATGTGTGTATTATTTTTAAAGGCTGTACAGTATTTTATTATTCAAAGATGTCCTAATTTATTAAGCAGTTCCCAAAGTTAGATATTTAGTTTTTTGTTTCTATTTTTCACTGTCATAAATTATATAAGAATCGGCATACTTGTAGTTTTATTCTTATGCATACAGTTCTAGAAATAGAAGGTATGTCAAGGAGTATATAATATTTTAAGTTTTTAGATCCATAATTCTTATGAAGATTGAAAAATAATAGCACATTTGCAACCTGCGTTACCAAAATTTATGGTAGGCTATGAAGAGTAAATTTGTTGGCAATGAAGAGTGAATTTTCTTTTCAATGCAGTGCTTGACCAGAATTTTATTAGTTCTGATGCACAGTTTACCTTCTCATTGATGGTAGCCATTTGTCATTTGCCATAAATTTGATGTAAGAGCACACAATGTAAATTACAGTATGCCATCCTCCAAATTTTAACAATATGCTCTGACATGCTATTTAGAGGTTGTTTATTGCCCAATACTAAATTTTTAAATATTGAAAGCACTCCATGTAAACATATGAAGACCTACTTGTATTCTTTTACCTTCTGGTATTTCTGGTCTAGAAGAAAATACCTCAAAAGTAATTATTATTTATTCCCCAATTTCTCCATTTGTCAGCATTGTTGGCTTTGCTGTCTAGAACTGTGATTTCTTTACATTGATACCAGATGATTTTCATCCACACAGTTGGTTCAGTGGGGAGGCATTGTTGACCTAGAATCATACTACATGTCCAAGTAGGGAGGTCCTAGAAAGCCTTCAAGTCAAACAAAGAAACAGAAGTCAAGAGACAGAAAATGCTTTGCCTGAACCAGAACCCACGCCTGACTCTCCCTATTTACAAATCTTCAAAGATAGCTACTCTTTTATTTTAAATATTTTTTGAATCAGTAAATTATTGTAGTTGAAGAAAAATCTGGTTCAAAACATCACAGAATCTTTAATTTCTTGCCTCTTGATTTATTTGGTTTTTTTGAGGGGGAAATGTCAATAAATTTTCTCCCCACTCCCTAAGTCCTCATTTAGCAAGGCAGTTCTTCCCACCTAGTAGTACGAGTGACTTGGGAATCCTTTAAGGTAGGCCCTTTTGCTTTATTTTATGTAAAAATAATAATTAATTGAGGTAGACATACTAAGTAAGGTTCAACTTTCATCTCAGTTCATAGGGTAATGCCAAACATTTTTCTTAATAAAGATACATTTTTTGTTAGTTTCTTAGTGCTAAGGTATGTTGTAACTAAAGAATGATAGAATTATTTTTTTATAAGTATAACTAATGAATTTTACATTAAAATGTTTATAACTTACACTAGTGCTAAGAAGACTCACGATTGTCTTGCGTTTCCTCTTCCCTGATATGTTTCTAGCTCAAGAAGCTCTTACTGGCACCTGCCAACACTCAGCTAAGTTACAATGAATGCAGTGGTCTCAGTACCCAGAACCATGCACACCATAATCACAGGATCAGAACAAACCCTGCAGTCGTTAAGGTACGAAAGTATACTTCTTAAAACAGGAGGGGAAGTAACAAGGGGTTTTTGCTTGATGCTGTAAAACACATCATAGGTTTATTTACATGTGTTCATTCCACCGGGATCCTGCAGCTGCTTCATGATGATGAAACCAATTATGAAATGAGCTTCTAAAAGCAACACTCCAGCTACTTGTAACTAGGAAGGGTTCACTGATGCTTTATCTCTGGACAATTAGAATGGAAGTTCCACCGTCTTTACTCCTTTGCCTGTCTTATTAATACCTGAAGCAATGTGGGCTACAATTTAATTTGTTGGTAGGCCGGTGTCATCTATAAGTGACTGCAGGATTACTGTTTTGCCAGCTGTCTAACCTGAGAAAGATTGCTCTGGAATCACCACAGAAGATCTATCTCTGCCATTAATTGGATAGAACGCTGGCAATGACATAATTCGGTTAGCGGGCTGTATTAAACAATGTTTGCCTTGCCATTCACTGTGAGTGAAAACGGCGCGTTAAGGGGTACTTAAGAGAATTGTGAATACTGGGCTCTAGCAATCAGTGGCAAATTAAGGTTTAAACCAACTTATTTTCTTTTTTTTTATTCACAGTAAAGGCGCTGTAGGGTCTTGTTAGTTACATGTTGCTGAGTAAGAACATTGAAATGTAGGAGAAATGAAATAAAAAGCTGCATAAATGTCATTTAGGAATTTTAAATGTAATTTTCTTTCCTTGTTCTGCAAACAATTATTCACAGCTCATAGATCTAGTACACTTAGACTGAACACTTCATTGAAAATCTCATCTCTTCAGAAAACCTATATCCATTCTTCTAAGGTTCAGTTCACTAATTTTAGTTTTCTTTATGCCTTGTTTTTAAGACTGAGAATTCATGGAGCAATAAAGCGAAGAGCATTTGTCAACAGCAAAAGCCACAAAGACGTCCATGCTCAGAGCTTCTCAAGTATCTGACCACAAACGATGACCCTCCTCACACCAAACCCACAGAGACCAGGAACAGCAGCAGAGACAAATGCACCTCCAAAAAGAAGTCCCACACACAATCGCAGTCACAACATTTACAAGGTAGGCTGGGGACCAAAATACACCCTGTGGGGTGAGGGCACTGAAGGCGAAAGCCAGCGTGCAGTGGGCTGATGATGCCCAAGCTCTGAGCTTCTGTTCCCAGGTGTCTTTCTGGGAAGAGAATTCAGCACTTTACCATAGATGGGGGGAAAGTCCTTCCTTATCCACACATTGAACCTCTCCTGTTCAGCTGATACGCAGCCTGATTCCCAATTACCAAATGGTACCTGAAATGTTAGCCGGGTTGGGGGGTGTCTGAGCGGTGTAGCATTGCAACCTCAGATGAGATTTACGTGAACTCTGAAATGCTGATACTTGAAGTTTTAAGAAAGCTGGGCGAAGCAATTCATTACAGAGCTCCCCCCCCCCTTTCAAAAATGGAAAAGCTAAGGCATTTTTGATTTTCTGTGAATATACCTTAGGACATTGTAAATAATAATTATGCAGGCTCTTGTGATTATTAAGTGCATTGTTCAATCTCTTCTTTTAAAGAGTACATGGTAGGCTCACAGCTCTTATTTTGTAAATAAGGATTTGGAAATTCTTAGAATTCAAAAAAATTGCTTTTCCATCTTTAAAAATATTGCCTAGATCAAACAAAACCTCTAGGCTGATGCTTTATTAACCCCATACATTAGTTAGTGTAAGGATGGCGCTTCTGAGGCAGATCAGGGGGGTTTGGGGAAAACCCCTCATGGCAGAGGGATATGTAATTTTCTTTCCTTTTGACTCTTTCTTTCAAAATAGCCTTAGAGACCTCAAAAGAACTTGTTGAACATTGATCTTGCTTTAAAATATCCCATTCCTACATGAACTTGACCTGTACTCCTGTTGTGGATGTGGGGTGTAATCTCATCTAGAATCTATGCACACCCACCTCCTCTTTTGCTTTCCTGTCCCCAACTTTCCCCTCCAGCTGCAGAGCGGGGGTGGGGGCAGCCCTCAACCCTGCTTTGAACCATGATCATTGGGCACACGCATGCTGTTGCTGCCACTTTTTTTTTTTTGACAGAGACAGAGTCAGAGAGAGGGACAGACAGGGACAGACAGACAGGAAGGGAGAGAGGAGAAGCATCAATTCTTTGTTGCGGCTGATTGATTGTTCATTGATTGCTTTCTCATATGTGCCTTGACGGGGGTGAGGGGAGCTACAGCAGAGCAAGAGAGCAAGTGACCCCTTACTCAAGCCAGCGTCCTTGGGCCCAAACCAGTGACCTCGAGGTTTCGAACCTGGGTCATCTGCGTCTCAGTCTGACTCTCTATCCACTGCGCCACCGTCTGGTCAGGCTTCATTTCAAAATTATTTTCTTTCCCACCGTTTTCAGTGCCCATCTCTCATTGCCACCTCCCCATAAGCTCAGAATTCTCAGGAATTTTCCTTTCATAGGGTTAATTGGCTCCCTGTTAGGATTTTCCTGGAGGCTGTCTCACCATCACTACCCATCCCCTTGCTGTCAGTTCAGGGGAATATATTTATCCAAATGAACCAAGTTCTCTTAGCTTGCTCGGATCTTGATCGGCGGCACACAGTTGCTGGGAGAGTTTCTCTGGAGAAACCCAGCCGCGTGGGGGGATGCCCGGCTGTCCAGGGCCTCGGGTGCGGGAGAGCCAGCCCGGCTATATATGCTGTGAGCAGAGGAATTCACAGGGCGCCTCGCTGCCTCCGGCGGTCATGCATTCATTTTGCAGTCCTGAATTTGAAGTCTGGAGCTTGATGACATGTTGTAGTCTTTGAACCCAGCCCAACAGTACGTGTTTTAAAGATTTTTTTTCTTGAAACTTTAATTGATCCTATTTGATTTTGAGGTATTTTTTAAAAATTTTGTTTACCACTAAATATAACTGTAAACCATTACAAACCATTAAATTGTAGCACTTTACAGAATTAAATTGGCCTATGTATGAAATATTTTTTAGAAGAGCTATCTGTGGAGTTATTTTTTTAAGGTATATGTCTGTGGTGAGGCAATAAAAAACTTATCCCAGAACAAATATATATATTCTTGTGGTTATTAAAGGCCTAAAAGAAAGTAAACATGTCCGACTGTTAATAACCAACAGGAAATATATAAATGCTCAGCTTCAGGGGTTATTTAAAGTATTATTCAAAATTTGAAAGAAAAAAAGATATGAGCTATTGGAGAAGGTCTACTGAGCTTACCTTTCCTAATGTAATTTTCTTCTCACTGAACTTTCTGAGTGGTCTTTGTAACATTGTGGGGTTAGGTTCTTCTATGTTTCTTAGGCTAATGGTCTGGCCTTTGGCTCATGTTGGTGTCCCACTTATTTACTTATTCATTCATTTGATAATGTATTCATTCATCAAAAATACCATGATCTGCATGAAAATAATGAATTCCTACCCTCAAGGATCATAGAATCTCTGGCCTCCCAGTCATTGGAACACTGTGGATGAAACTATAGTGCAGGGGTCCCCAAACTATGGGGCCTACGGGCCGCATGCGGCCCTCTGAGGCCATTTATCCAGCCCCCACCGCACTTCCAGAAGGGGCACCTCTTTCATTGGTGGTCAATGAGAGGAGCACAGGATGCATCCGCACCCATAGGTTCCATTGAAATACTGGTCAGTTTGTTGATTTAAAATTGCTTGTTCATTATTTTAAATATTGTATTTGTCCCCGTTTTTTTACTTTAAAATAAGATATGAGCAGTGTGCATAAGAATTTGTTCATAGTTTCTTTTATAGTCAAGCCCTCCAATGGTCTGTGGGACAGTGAACTGGCCCCCTGTGTAAAAAGTTTGGGGACCCCTGCTCTAATGAATCAAGTTGATGTTCCACAAGTGAGCTGCTAAAAGCATGGGTGTGTTCAGGGATTACAACCTGTTTGTGGTTTGGGCTTTGCCCTTCCTGTGGCCTCATTTTCTGTTTACCCTTGGTCCCATTAAATATGGCCACTGTCTTTTCCTCTCCTTCCATTGCCCTCCTCCTTACCTGTACCCAGCTATCAGAATTTTGGGTGTCTTCCTTTGAGCATTTCAAATAGCCTACTGTACACCTTGAAAATGGAACTGTAGAGAATGATTTTCAATGTGCACTTATTGTATGAGAGAGCACATAGTTCATATCTGGTGTCATTATTTATAGAACCTCTATGCATTATCCTAATTATTAGTTGAGCACTCTAAAAGCTGGTAAAGTTCCTTCATAAGTGTGTTATTTTTGGAAGGCTCATTATATCAGACACACTGAAAAGATTAATGTTAAACCAGTTCATTTATCTGTATATATGAATAAGCCAATCAATCGATGTACCTACTGGTAACTTGTAGAAGACAGCACTTCGTAGTACTGAATGTACATTGGATAAATGAGAAGCAATTCCATTTTTTAAAAACTAAATCTAAGTCTACAAAGTAAATATGTAAATACTATTTATCCAAGTAAAGTACCTTATTTCAGCTTGAATTGGATATAAGTAATATTTTTTCATTTCAAAAAACCTTAATTACTGGTGTTGATTTCTTTACTTTAATATCTATTGGTTGTAGTTCCTTCTGATAATATAAGAAAGGAAACGTATTCTGGGCTAACTCTGCCAGTAACCAGTTTTATGTCTCTGGTAATATCCTTGAGCATTTCAAAAGATTTTTCTCTGGTTTTTCACCCATAAAATAAGAAAGTTTATTCTGAAGATCTTTTTTATTTCAATTCTATGATTTTCATGACATAATGACTATCTCTTGACCTTTTGAATGTAGTTATTTTACTGAAAAGAATTGACATATGTATAAATATATCCTTGTAGATAAGAATATATTATATATATATATATATATATATATATATATATATATATATACACACATACATACATAATATATATATATGTATGTAATATGGAGATACATATCCCAAGGGCATTTTGCATCATGTCTTTCCTCCTTTTGTTCAAAATACAAGATTGCTGAAGAGTAGCAATTGATATTTTGGAGTAAGAAGATTTTTACTTCACTCTTTATAGTTGGGAAATGCCTACTGTAGGAGGTAAATTGTAGGAAGTGTGAAAGGAAGTAGAAGAGCTCTCTTTGCAAATTGGTAGGCCTCTCAACAAATAAACGTCGTATCTTACTGTGTCCCTCGGATTTGGGGATCTGAAACCCCTTTCCACCCATCTGGATCAGTGTTCACAATTTGCCATAATCTCTCCATTAATTTTGCGTGAATGGAATGATTATTATGTGAGCTTTGGCCTCATACAAACAACCTATTCTCAGGCTAGATATAAAATTATACATTTTAGGAGAAAAATCAACTGAATATTCATAACGTTCTGTCGTCTTGTAGTTACTCTGCTCTTTGCTTGTCTAAACAAACCGTGTACTGTATTCCAAATTAAAATAGAAAACATTATTTCTCTCTGATGGTGTGATGCAAATTTTGTATCCTTAACAGGAATGCTACATTTTGGGGGAAAGTTCTATTTTTGCATGGTTTTTGAATGATAGTTTCCTGATGCAAATGTTGTTTGATTATTTTTTTTTTTAGTATAATGGATGGTTGTCTTACTTTTGTTTTTCAGTTTCCATCTTGACTGTTATAGAAAGAAAAGAAAACAACAACAACAAAAACCATTCAGTATTTCATAATTAGTTTCCTTTTTTTTTCCTTTAGCCAAACCAACAACTTTATCTCTTCCTCTGACCCCAGAGTCACCAAAGTAAGTATTAAGAAATGTAACCATTTTCATAAAGGGAAGGGGGTTCTAATACATTTGGCTACAGCAACTCCATTTCAGTTTGTTTTTATAAATGTGCCATATCTTCCAGTGACCCCAAGGGTTCCCCATTTGAGAACAAGACTATTGAACGAACCTTAAGTGTGGAACTCTCTGGAACTGCAGGTGAGCCTTACATTTTACTTGGGATTGTGTGTGTGTGTATGTGTGTTATATACTGTATATATGTATGTGTGCGTGTGTATATATATACACACATACACATATACAGCTTTCTTTATGTGATTAAAAAATTAATAGAGAACAAACAACTTTGTATGTTATCTATAAATGTTTTTAATTGTTTATTTTTTTAAAGCTATTTATTGTGAGTAAGACTTGAGCCAGAGTCTCTGATGTATACAGAATAGGGGCAAAAGTAGGTTTACAGTTGTTCCTGTGGAAAATAATACAGTAATATGTAACACAAAAATAAACTCTGTGTTTTGCATCCTCACAACTGTAAACCAAACTTTCTTTTGCCCATCCTGTATGTATTAATGCTTTAGATCCTCAAATAACTCTACTTTAGATTAAGACACCAAAACTCGAGTAGGAAGAGAAATGAACATTTATTCATTCATCTCCCACTCAATAATTATGACAGAAATGTAAGTGGTTTTGGTTAGTTTCCCAAGACCTCATAAGAATGGTGGTAGTTCTCTCATTTTTAAGATGAGAAAATAAGACTCAAAGATGTTAAGTCATTTGCCCAGGATCACAGAACTAGAAAGCAGAGGAGCAAAGGTTTGAAGACTGGTTTACTATTTCTCAGTGCTTCACTTGGAATGTTTCTCATTTCTGGCGTACTTAACAGTATAATGCTCTCCTCTATATGTTATCATTTTAATATCGTTTTAGCAAAGGAGAAAAATGGAAATATAACTACTCAGCAAAACAAAACGTTCTTATATATATTTTAAAGAAGAGCTATTTCCTTCAGCATTTGGACTTCTGAACTCAGTCTTAACTTCACATACTGAAGAGGAAGGAGCACTAGAACTTGGACTGACCTCTGAGAAACTTATTAAACAAAGAGTTCCAAAGCAGACTTTTGAGTTGGTTGTAAATGGTGTCTTTGTACAAGTGCTTTGAGTTTAGGCGCTTGAACCCCATCCCAAAGTGAATCTTAGGATGTTTGAACAAGAAGTTCCTTGGCTCTGGTCATTGCTGATAAGGGTAAAGGAACAGTAAGTTTAACAAGATGCTTTCAACCAGAACCATGGTGCCTATGTGCATCATGGTCATTGTCACTGAGTTTAATTTCATACTTTGAGTTTGCTAAATTACCTCCTTATGAAAGGTTTATTGCATGATTACATGATTT
Source organism: Rhynchonycteris naso (assembly GCA_037038555.1). NCBI lineage: Eukaryota > Metazoa > Chordata > Mammalia > Chiroptera > Emballonuridae > Rhynchonycteris > Rhynchonycteris naso. The sequence continues at coordinate 302,448,026 of CM072996.1, forward strand.
GGTAAATCAGTAGAGTAGTTAATTTCATGGTATCTATATATATTTTATGTGTGTGTGTGTGTATGTGGACTCACATATATATATCAAATATATCTATATTCATACATAAGTATATGCATATATTTGTTTATAAACATATACATAATATAATTTTTTAAAATAAATTATAATTTACAAATATGACTATAAATTACTTTTGTGTTTATATCTTATATGCAGTGGAGGCTCCCATATCTGAGCAATGAGAATAAATATTTGGTGGGTTTACTGTAAAGTTGATTAAAGTTTATGCAGTTTTGTCATTATTTTTGCTTAAAACATAAATATAAATTAAAATATCATCTTTTTTTTTTTGTTGAAGAGAAGGACCTTGCTTTTGAACTTAAGTGTGCTAACTAGGGATTTATTCTTCTTTTTTGCCACAAACCTTACTAATAATGCATTATAGATAGTCTCACTTTTCGTTTCTTACTCTGAAAAAAAAAGAATTAAAGACATTTGTGAGGTGGTCTGAGTGTAGAATCATTCTAGATTGTTGTGATGTTCATGTAAATTATAATCAAAATTCCAATGGTTCTTCAGTGTTTTCCATTAGCACCCAACTACAACTTATTTGAGAGTCCTTCTTTTAGTCTTTATTGGGTCTTTTTATAGAACTTTTGTTTATTGGTATTTTATTAATGTACTTGCTATTTTATTCTGTTACATAATTTTAGTCACCAGTATAATGGACATTAACCTGTTTGGGAAATGCCTTACTGGAATGATTGTAACCAGTTAACCATAGGAAGCTGTTAACTAGGAATGTTCAGACTCCTGTGTTGGTCAGTTACTTGGTTTCAGGGGGACTGAGAAAGCTTCCATGGTATATACCAAAACCAAGCTTTGTGTGACAGAAACATTTTTTATTATTCTCTGATTATAAATAATAAAGTCTACTATAAAAGTGTCAGTAATATAAGCTAGTAGAAAAGTTATTTGTAGTTCTAGGGTGCAAAGATATCTGTACCATTGTTTCAATGGAAGGTGGTTATTCTCGTGTCCTGTGATCATTTTATTTATATATATAATTTTGCATCCTGATTTTTCCTTTAATAAGGAACTTTTGTGTATTACAGCCCTTTATTGTCAGGTTTTTAGGATGCTATATAAAAGTTTGAGTAGGTACACCTAAATTTACTTATTCATACTCCTACTGTTTACATTGAGGTTGTTACCATTTTGAAATAGCACTGCAGTGGAAATCTTCATTCATAATTTTTTTTTAAAATCTTATAGTCTCAAAATAAATTTCTAGTAGTTATTTTACTGAATATAAAGACATAAATATTTCAGGAGCTTCCTCATATACCGGTATTTTCCCAAGTATAAGATGCTCCCATGTATAAGATGCACCTTAATTTTGGGGCCCAAAACTTGAAACAAAATGTATTACATAAAGTTACTGAACTCAAGTTTTATTCATCATAAAATTCATAGAACTCCTCATTACTGTCACCTCCTATCCATTTGCTTGTCCTCATTTGTGTCTGATGAGTAATCGCTCTTCAGCAATGCGTGCACAAACAAGCGCAAAATTGTGGGAAATGCAAGTAAAAAAATCTACAACCACTGTACAAGATGCACCCAGTTTTTAGACCCCAAATGTTTTGAAAAAAGGTGTGTCTTATACACGGGGAAATAAGGTATATTGCCACATTGCTTTCTAAAAAGGGTGTCTCCATTCATAGTGCTATTAATACTCCATGGATATATAGTGTGTCCGTAAAGTCGTGGTGCACTTTTGACCGGTCAAAAGTGCACCACGACTTTACGGACACACTGTATTTGCTTTATTTCATCCTTGACAGCATTGGGTATCTTTGTTTTCAAAATATTTTAATTTATATGTAGAAACATATCATTTAAATTGCATTTCTTCTGTTAGTGAGATCAGTTATAAAAACGCACTTTGTTTTTTTACCAGAAGTTTTAATATTTCTCTTATTTATAGTTACCTAATTTTAAATAACCTATAATTTTGGTAGGCAGTAGCCTATACTACTGACAGGCAGGTAGAGGTTTACAAAAAATATTTTAGAAAATACTTTTATTTTTTAAATATATGACAGCGGATTTGTTTCTATCAGTGAACCAGACTTTATCTTACTAGTTTAAATTCTTTATTCCTAATGCTTTGAAAATTTATTGGGTACAATGAAAATCAATTTAATAATGTATTTTTCATACCTGCTCTATGCTTGTAATCTAATAAATCTTGGTGGATGATAGTACAGCAAGTGTCACACATAGCAACTAATCCATGAAGCATAGTACTTGGCCCATAGTAGATGCTAAATAAATGTGTTTGTGTTTGAGATGAAGTTTTATAGGCTGTGGGGGGAAAAGAACATATTGTATAGGAAGCAGGAAGGGAATATATTACTTATTATTTATATTGTTTGGTTATCTCTTAAGCATAGTGGGCACAGAGGGTGGTTTTTAGTTTGCTGAGCATGGTGGTTATAAGTGTGAAGATGCGAATTAGAGGCAGGGCTAAATCTCATTGCATAAGAGAAGGGATTTAAAGCAATAAAAAAAAATACAGAATGAGGAAGAATGTGGAGGGTACTACAGAAAACTGGAAGAAGTTTGGAGCTTGCCTGGTGGTGAATGAAAGAAGAGGCTGGTAGAGTACAATTTTGTTTTGGGTTTTTTTTTTTTTTTTGGTAGAGATATTATGGGTTTCAAATGTGTGATGTTTACAGTCTTCGTCTCCTCTAGAAACCTTGAGTGAAATTTGTTGCGTGGTGTGTTTGGAGGATGTGACCAACACTAATTATGCCTCAGAGACTCACCAGAGGGAGGAAAGCAGTTATCAAAGGAACCCTGTAACGCAGCTTCAAGTTATATACAATGATTGCAGGAGATTGGAAAGAAATCTAAAGGCAGTTCAGCATGACAGAAGCATTAAGACGGTACCATTATGCAGTGAGTGAATGAGAGGATCCTTGGAAATGCCTTTGGAGGAAATTGGGCTCTCCACAGGGTACACTGCCTTGCGTATCAAAGTTTGAAGTATACAAGTGGAAAGGGGAGAAGAAAGTGTTGGAACAGAAGCAAGAAGGCAGAAAATCAAAGAGCTGTTTGGGGAAGAGGGATTTGACATGGGTAGTGAAGTCAATAAGGAAATATACAAGATAAGACAAGCACTTCCCCTCCTTCATTTTTTATTTCTGGGCCTCTTTTCAATATCCTTACTCTTTTCTAGGTCTCAGCTTCCTCCATTTTAAAGCCCTATCTCTAATTCCCAAATGAAATTACTGTCTGACTCAAAGAACTAAATTAAAGGTTGAAACATAAAATTGCCAGTATTCGACCATTTTTGACATACAAAAAAAATGGCAATTTCATGTGGTTTAACCTGAACGAATACCTTTTATGAGCAGCAATGCTCCAAATAAAAGTAATTTATTATGATTTTTATAAAACAGACAGTGTAGCTTAGAGAAGTTGTGAGGAATCTTGGTGCTGGTGTTGAACAAACTCAAGTTCAGATTCTGGATTTGCCCTTATCTATCTGTGGGGCTTTGGGTCAATTGAAGAAACATCTGTAAGGTTCAGGATGCTTATGCATCGAAGGAAGATAATAACACCTGAATTTTATTGAATCACTATGAGGATTCTATGAGATAAAATATGAGACAGGCATATTCCAGTACCAGCATATATATGTTCAATAAACATTAGCTATTTAATTACTAATTCTCTGTTAACTTCATCTACTGGGGTCTTGTACCTTGCTGCACACCTTTTCAACTTTTGATTCCCTATAGCTGTTCCCTTTCATTAAGTTAATGTTATCTCCCCTTTGGCATTCTCATATATGAAGTTATATATTCTTTTTTTTTGTGGCAAAATCCTCCTAATTCTCCAAGAAATTGAACAAATCTTGCTTTTGGTGTGGGTGTGGGATCTACCAGACATAGACAGAAAATCTCCTCTTTGATATTCTCTCAACAAGACCTCTATCTATCATGACTACAAATTGTGGAAGTTAGACACTCCCTAATAGCATTCCATATATATTATCTTTTCTGACTCTCTAACCATTTCATTGTTGAGGGAAAAGTTATATGTTGATTTCAGCTCTGTGGTGAACCTTGGGTTCAGAGGAGGTCTGCCTGACTAGACATTATGTTTCTTTCCTGAAGCCTGAATTTTAAAGATAGTAGTTGACATCTGTTATGTTAAATAGGTTTCATTTCACTTGCCAAGTGTCATTGATTGGTATTGGCTGCCAGCAGCATTGTGTTGAGAAGGATTCAAAAGCCAAGTCTGTGCTCAGTAGGAATGTCATGATCAATTAGTGATGTCTGCCATAGGTGCAGCAGGGGGGTGAACAAGGTAGAAACAGCATTCATGTTGTTGATTTGTTGTTGATCCTTGATCTACAAACTTCATCTGTTTGGTTGAGGCAGAAGAATTGTATCAAGCTGTTGCTTAAAACTTTCTTGTATCTTGTTTTTCTTTACTCTCACTTTTTTTTTTAAATTTAATGAGAGGAGGGGAGGCAGAGACAGACTTCCACATGCACTGGGACTGGGATCCACCTGGCAAACCCACTAGGGGGTGATGCTCTGCCTATCTGAGGCATTGCTTCATTGTTCAGCAACTGAGCTCTCCTTAGCACCTGAGGTGGAGGCCATGGAGTCATCTTCAGCACCTGCGGCCAACTTGCTCCAATCAAGCCACAGCTGCAGGAGGAAAAGAGAGAGAGAGAGAGAGAGAAGTGAGAGGGGGAGGGCTGGAGAAGCAGATGGGCACTTCTCCTGTGTGCTCTGACCGGAAAGTGAACCCAGGACATCCACACACTGAGCCAACGCTCTATCACTGAGCCACCAGCTAGGGCTACTCTCACTAATTTTAATGAATTTTTTCACACATTTCAGTGGAAATATAGAGTCAACAAAATTCTAAGACCTCTTGAATAATCCCTCTGTCCCATCTGCAAAGTCCTTGGGAAACAGGAGGGCTGAGATAGGAAGTTTGCTTTATTAGGTATTGCCAGCTGGAATGACTTTGTGATTGTACCAAACTAGCTCATTCTGGCTGATAAAAAACACTTCTCTTTTACAGGTGTAAAAACTAATTTGATTTCAAAATAGCTGTTAGTAAAGCAAGATGAGAGAAAAGAGAATGCTCTTTTGGCAGAAGGCATTCCAATCTATTGCATATGGAGATTTTCAGAGTGCTAGACATTTTTGTTTCTGAAATGGGAATGGCAAAGCAATGTCAGCTGAACGCGATGGTTTTAATCACAAGGCATGAAGAAATTTAATTAGGGGCCAGAGTGACCCCAAAATTTCATAGATATGTATATGCATATGTATATATAAATTGTTTTTATTGTTATTACTATAAAGTGATAAAAAGCAATATAACTAATTGGTAGCTAAGGAAATGAGAAGAGCAAAATAACAGCCAATTTCATTACCCTAACACATTACCTCTTAGCAACTTTTTTCTTCAATTGACATATTTTTTCCCTATGGTTTTGATGATAGTGAACTTGCGATTTGGTGTCATTTATTTCTCACTTAATGTTTTCCCTCGGGTTAAATGGGCAGTCATTCAAAGTGCACATCAATGACCTTGTATTTACAAAAAAAAATCAACCCACTCATTAACCAATCAATCTGTACCTTTTTAGTCTTCTTTTATGTAGAGTTTCACAGTTTCTTTTTTGGACTACCCATTTAAAAAGTTCATTGTGCTGGATGGAATATTGACAAACAGCATAAATTTGCTATACCCTTTTTCTATAGACTTCTTTTGTTTGTGACTTATCTTTGGGGAAATAGACCAAAAGAAAATATGAGCTATAGTCAGTCATTTTAAAAGGAAATCCACAGCGTAGAGAACTGGAAAGTGATTTGACAGGTCATATAATCCATTCCCATGCCCGAAGACTCCAAGGAAGAGAGACCCAACAAATTCTCCTTACAGACTCTTCCAGTGTTTGGCAACTCTTACTGTCAGGAGTTTCTTCCTTATTTCAAACATATCTTTCGTTTTCTATTTTTAGTCTCATTTTTCTTGACCCAGCATTGGGAAAGATAATTCCTTTGTTCCTCAGTGTTTTTTTCTGGATGGGGTACTATCCACTTTCTTTTAAGCCAAAAATAAGAAAGCAATTTCCTCTCCCATAGTAGCTTGGGAGGCTTAGGTGGGGGACACCTTGAAAGCCCGGTCCTCCCAAGCCCCACCCTGCTCCCCTCCTGCCCCAGCTCTGTGGGAGAGTGCGCGATGGTCCAATGATAAGATTTTCATCTTCCCAAAGCAAAAAGTGGGGAATTAGTCACATGTCACAGGAATGTTCTGAAACTTTTCTGCACGGCCAGTTTGTTCCCTGTCAGGAGGGGTGATACAGAAAACACTTAGAAAGTAATAGAGGCAGAGGTACTGTCAGCTGGAGCAGGGTGGAGGGGGTGTCCCTCTGTGTCAACTGTTAACACTTTGCTTGCTGGCTCTCACAGAACCACCTGCGGAAGCTGGGGGTGGGCAGAGCGCACTGGGGGAACTTTGGTCAGATAGACATTCTAACAACTGGTGCAGCAGTGACAGCTCATATCGGGTATCAGCCCTTCCTGTGCCCTCTCAACACCTCCTCCAAGTTCTTGGGGCCACAAATATGTGAGTGGGACAAGTCCCGCACCTCTCTTGGACCAATCTTCCTTTTTTTTTTTTTTCTTTTTGGTGAGTTTTTAAGCAATTTAGAAACTCATCTTCTCGTCGTTTTTCCTTAGGCAAGATCTGAATTGGCATGCGGAAAAAGAAAAATCTCACTGTCAACTCAACTCTAAAGCAAGTCACAGCTTTAGCAGTAGATTCTGTAAAGTGTTGTAAAATGGTAAAATAAAGATCCTGCCGAAGTCATTGGGTGGATAGTGGAGCACAGCAAACAGAGCAGAGGACTCCCCATTTACCAGACTCATTCAATTAAACAAAGAAACCCAAAAGAGAATTCTTCCAAGAAAACCGTTTTATAGCACATAATGAAAAACAAAACAAAACTTGTCTCTGACTTCTTCTTTTCTTTCTTTCTTTCTTTCTTTTTTTTTTTTTTAAATAAATTGGCCATTTAAAAAGATGACTGTAGAGCATGTAGCACTTCTCCCAGATTTGCTGTGCAGGAGTGCGTAAGTGTGAGTGATGGAGAGGTACTTGTTTATTATAGAGCACATTTCAATGCAGTAATCATAAATATTGCTAAGGTTGTGCTCTGTTGAAATATGACCTACATACTCTTGATTGTTTGTGTTACGTGATTTGTCTGACACCCATTACATTCTGGGTAATAGCAGCCATTTGTTGCTCTGCACAGCAGGCTCTTTTGACAAAAGAAAATAGGCAGCAATAAAAAAGCTATAGTCTGAATTACATTCTGCACAGAGCTGCAGTGCTGAGAGTTTGTGCAAGTGTGTTAACAATGCTCTGAACTGCCTCTTGTCAGCCTTCAGCCTGTAATGGCCATCTGTCCTCCCATAAATCTGTCAAAACCTGCTAAGTTCAAGAGAGAGCATGGAATATACCTTGTACTGTCAATGCCAGAATGTATACATTCCCCGGAAAATCAACTCACAGGAAATAATCCGGAGGTGATGGGAGGCATTAGCGCTGTTGGTCTAGGCTTGTGGGATGCAATGGAGGGTCCGCTGATTAGTAGGAAGACAAGCAAAGGCAATGGCAGTAGGAATTGATATTGACTGCTGTCCTACCACGGGGGAAAGAAACCTGGGTAGGAGCGATGAGGTTAGAGAAATCCAATTAGTTTGGGTGCAGCAAGGGGTCCCCTATCCCATCAGCATCTCTTAAATGTTTGACACTATGTTAAAAGGAAAAAAAAGTGCTTCTCACACTGTTGTTTTGCTTTGGGTCCCAACTATCTCTGGAAATAGATTTTCAATTAGGCGCTGGTGATCGAGGTCTTGAGATTCCTGAGATTTCTCAGTCTGGCTTGTAGGTACTTTCTGATGAAGGATGTTTCAGTACACTGTAAAAAAGTTTAGGGAATTATCCGAATTATTTCTCCCTACCCACCCCACCTACTCAGTAATCCCTACAGTCATTTCCATCCACTCAGCAAGAATCCCTTATTTGTTTTTGTAAGTAACACCCATGGACATTTACAGCCCTGATCTTTCTACTCCCAGGGTATATTTGGCTATCTCACAGAGTTTCTGTGCATTTTAAGCATCTATGTTAAAAAAAGATATTTACGTCCCATTTTAAAGAAGTCTCTTTATTAAGAACTATGAAGTCCTTGGGGCTTAAGTTCCTGAAACAGCAGCCACTGGAGTAGGCAGCATCCTATAAGTCCTCGTAGGAGTTCAGCGACTGCCACTGGATTGCCAGAGGCTGAAGGAGGTGAAAGGTTCTACTTTTTCACTCAAAGAAACGACAATCAGGGTGTGGCCACTCCCAAGCGCAATTTGAGAATCAGTTATTTAAGCGATAATGAGCTTAAGGTCCTAGGGAAAGGGTTTCACATGTTCAAGACTAAAAAAGAATTTCTATATTTAAAATCCCTAGATAGCTGAGTTATTTTTAGAACCAGTCTCTACTTAATAGTGGCCTAATTTGGTGTTTTTGTAGTTTAGGGTTTCTTTACATAAGTCTAGAATGTCGGTCAAAACACACATACGTGAGTAGAAGGCAACTGTGCCGTAGAGGCTCTGTGAGGGCACGGGCCTCCATGTGTGGTCTGTGATCCATCTCAGTAAAAATGTTTAATCGGCCTCCCAAATGACCCTGCAGCCACTAAAATGGAAGATCCATCAGTGAAGGAGGATCTAGAAAAATAAAAACAAAAACGGGTACGAATTTTTACAAAAATAAGCCCAAGCAACATCCCTCTGAGAGCTTCTACTTTATTTGAAGAGACAAGATATCACTCACATTAAAAAAAAAAAAAAAGCATTACTCTATAGCTATATCCGATGAGTATCAAGTGATTGATCCAGGCAGTAACTTACTGGAAAACTAAAAATTACCTCAATTTTGGGTGTCATGAAAAGATTTATGGAGTTAGATTTTTAGGATGTTGAATGTCATTTCCCCCAGTTCAAGGGCTATCTATGTCTCTTGGAATATTTTACTGTTATTTACTCAGCAAAGAGATATTATTCATCATTATTTCTTTGAGCACCTCAGCTTCCTGTGAGAACTACTGAGAACTTGTCATTTTTTTTTGCTGGGCGTTAGTATCTTTAAATTTGTTGCAATGGTAATTGAAGGTAGCATATGGTCAAAATCAGTATGTATGACTGGGCAGTGCAGAAGGGAATAAAACAGGAAAAAGGAAAAGAAGAGAGAGAGAAAAAGACGAACTACATCGGGGTTCTAAGATTGAGTAAAAGACATGAAAGAGGGGCAAAAGGAGAGTGTGCCTCGGGGACTCAGATGGTTCACCCAATAATATGTCACGTGCTTATTACCTGTGAACAAAGAGGGGTAGGCATGCCGGAGGATGCTAGGGAGGGGAGGCTTTCTGGACTCCGATATTCCTCCTCTCCTGTGTTTGCACCTCCCATCTTTCTGAGCTTTTCTGGGATGCATTTCCAAAGTCAAACCACTTTGACATTTTTTGTCTCTTTTCTTCCCTCATTAAGGGAGGATTAGCTATGCATAATAAAAATTGCCAAGGAGCAGTGTCAAATATTGCATTTTAGGAAAAAGAAAAATCAATGTCTTAATAATAGGAGAAAGAGGCAGCGTCTTTCTGTTCATAACAAAAGTCCACATGGCTCTCCATGACCTACTTGGTTCTCTCTATATAAATGTAAATATATATATATATATATATATATATATATATATATATATATATATATATACACACACACATATATTTTCCAACAAGGTAGGATTTCTCTGCCTTGCCTTGAAACGCACAGTTGCCTTAAGTCTAACCCCAGGCTTGTTAGCAGACTTGAAGTTCATTTTTGCTGAATAGCAATTGCCTATCCTCCTAAATAGAAAGTGTATTGTAAACTAAAATGTTCCCTTGTAAGCATAAAGTCATTTGAACTCCAGCCTTCCCTTCTTCAGAGTTCCTTGGACTCAGGGGTGATGCTTCATGGAGGCACCCACATTTCACAGACTCTCCTGCAGGGACTCCCAACAGACTGTTATTTCCTTCCATGAAAAACCAGGAATGGCCACGACTGATGGGTTACCCCATTCTTCCTTTATTTTTACTTTTTCTTTAAACATTCGTTAGTTGCTGAATCTTGGATTCCTTTCAATCCTCCAGCCTGATAACCTGCCCCAATGCTGTACTCTCATAATATGGTCTCCTGTCACTGCAATAATTTGTGTTACTGTTCACTTTGGTTTCTGTTGCAGAACCATATTTTAGACAGAATGTATTAGCTATGCTTACAAGAATGTATTATACCTACATTAGCCACGGTTTACTAAGTTAATGAACTGTGGCGACAGGGAATCGTTGACATCAAGTTTGTAGGGTCGTCTAGTTCCCTGCATTTGTATGTCCTCATTCACTGATCTCGCTTTGACATAGCCTGTGTCATCCCCACCTTTGCTGTCATCTCATGTGTATTTGGCCTGCAAGTTGCCTAATTCTTTGGATCGTTGGGTAGATTTCCTGGGTTGGACAAAAAATCCTGAGCCACTTGCTTCCTCACAGACAAAAGCTAGCAAAGCTGTTCCGTGATTCCCCTGAGCCCCACTGCGTTCATTTTCCATAACGCAGGTGATGCAATGCCCTTGAAAACCTGACCTTTGGTGATGCCCAGTGTGGTGGAGGCTGGGAGGGACACGCTAATGTTTTCTGGGAAGCAGGTCTGTTAGCGTTGGTGTTTGAAATACAAACTATCACAACTCGCGCAGCTGCCTGGCCGGTTGATCCATCTTTTCTCGGTGACAGAAGCTTAGGGAGAGAGTGTCACTTTTTCAGGTATTGTCATGAATTTAATTTCCTTATTTTTCACTCAGTTTTAACCATTGTCTGAAATCTTGGAAAAGTTAGGAAACGTATCCTGGCATTTAAGAACATTATTTCTGTCTCTTCTCTCTTTCTCTCCCTACCTCCTTTTTATTTCCCCCCTCTCCCTTTTTTTTTTCTTTGCCTTAGGCCTAACTCCACCCACAACTCCTCCTCATAAAGCCAACCAAGACAACCCCTTTAGGGCTTCTCCAAAGTTGAAGTCCTCTTGCAAGACTGTGGCCCCTCCACCATCCAAGAAGCCCAGGTACAGCGAATGTCCAGGTACCCAAGGCAACGGCTCCACCAAGAAAGGGCCCGAGCAGTCTGAGTTGTACGCGCAGCTCAGTAAGGCCTCCGCGCTCACCAGCGGACGCGAGGAGAGGAAGGCCAAACGGCCCAGTGGACGGCTGTTTGGTGACCATGACTATTGTCAGTCAGTCAACTCCAAAACGGAAATACTCATTAATATATCACAGGAGCTCCAAGACTCTGGACAACTAGACTATAAAGATGCTTCCTCCAGTTGGCAGGGGCAGATTTGTCCCTCCACAGCTTCCGACAAGTGCTCCAGGAGAGAGAGCCTGCGGGTGAGCAGGCAGGTCTCTCCGTGCGGCACCCGGAAACAGCTCCAAGACCAGGAAATCCGAGCCGAGCTGAACAAGCACTTCGGGCATCCCAGTCAAGCTGTTTTTGACGACGAAGCAGACAAGACCAGTGAACTGAGGGACAGCAATTTCAGTAACGAACAATTCTCCAAACTACCTATGTTTATAAATTCAGGACTAGCCATGGATGGCCTGTTTGATGACAGCGAAGATGAAAGTGACAAACTGAACTACCCTTGGGACGGCACGCAGTCCTATTCATTGTTCAATGTGTCCCCTTCCTGCTCTTCTTTTAACTCTCCGTGTAGAGATTCTGTGTCACCACCCAAATCCTTATTTTCTCAAAGACCCCAAAGGATGCGCTCTCGTTCAAGGTCCTTTTCTCGACACAGGTCGTGTTCCAGGTCACCATATTCCAGGTCAAGATCAAGGTCCCCAGGCAGTAGATCCTCCTCAAGGTAAACCTTGTCCAAACTCACCTAGAGTATAAGGCATTTCCAAGAAGTCAAAAGAGACACAAACACATGCCAACCCAGCCAGCCCAGCACCTCACCACTGCATTCTGGGTGCCGGGCCAGAACTAATGAGATTGTTGTTACACATTCACGGCCCCTCATCTTCTCTTAAATCTGTCAGCCTTGAGCAGAGTGCCTTGAGCCAGTCAGATCAGAGAGAGCAATTTGTAAGAAACTTGCTCATCTAACTTTTTCCATTACCTGGAGAGCTGCCCTGTGCCAGGATAGTTGAGATCCATGCAAGATAAAGCTGACAGTGTACCAGACTGGCGCTCGGCGTTAACATCAATAAGAGACGCTGGAGAGCACACATCACTCCCAGGCCTCTAAGCTGACTAGATGATCAGAAACTGTCACTGGGAAATCTCACTAGTCTCTAGGAAGAAAAAGCTAGTTCATGCAATATGGTGTTCCAGGGGGTGTTCAGCCATGCCGATCGGTGGGGGTTAAGTGGCAGTTGCAAATGTCCTTTCTGTTTTTCTCTTGTCTCCCAGATCTTGCTACTACTATGAGTCAAGCCACTGCAGACACCGTGCACACCGAAATTCTCCCCTGTGCTCAAGATCACGGTCAAGATCGCCCTACAGCCGTAGGCCCAGGTAACGATAGGTGTTGCTTTCCTTGGACTCCTCCTATCATCCCCGGCCTTTAAATGGCCAGATGTAATCTAAAACCCTGCCTCTCCCCAGCTGATTACTCATGTTGCCTGTGCCATTGGAGGTGGTTGACTTAATGATGCAGTTATGTTTCTCAGGTATGACAGCTACGAGGAGTATCAGCACGAAAGGCTGAAGAGGGAAGAATACCGCAGAGAGTATGAGAAGCGGGAATCGGAAAGGGCCAAACAGAGGGAGAGGCAGAGGCAGAAGGCAATTGTAAGCAGCTTGGAGCTAACTTTCATTTCAAAGGAGGGGTTCTTTTTCATTTGTTTCTTTTCTTTCCTCTTCTGTTTGTTTGTTTGTTTTTGTAGATTAGAAAATAGAAAATAAATTATAGCTAAGGCTTTGTTAGAATGTGCAATATTCAGCCTTTTGACATTAAAACATCAATGAGTCCCTAATCTCTCTTCACACAGATTTTGGGGAAGCCAAATGCTAAATCAGTATTGTTTCTCATTCCCTGTGAAGCTCATTCCTGTTTTCAGAAATGGTGGGAGTGGAGAGTTATTTGGTCAGATCCTGGTTCCACCTGGTCAAATGATGAGTTCTTACTGTTCTTGGCTGCTTTTCTTCTTGGAGTGGGATATGAAGGGGTGTCACTGTTCCATCTTTTGGGCAGATGTGAGGGTTGGACTGACCATGAAAAGACGGGGTCCAACTTCCATTTAAAGGAGACAGTTGAGGAAGATTTGCTGGGAAAGTTATCAGTTCCTACTTGTGCTAGGTCAACACCTAACTGGACAGCTCTCACATCACATTTTTAAATTTATTTTTACTTATTCATTTTAGAGAGGAGACACACACACACACACACACACACACACACACACACACACACACAGAAAGGGGGGAGGAGCTAGAAGCATCAACTTCCATATGTGCCTTGACCAGACCAGTGCAGGGTTTTGAACTGGCGACCTCAGTGTTCCCAGGTCGACGCTTTATCCACTGCGCCACCACAGGTCAGGCCCTCACATCACGTTTTATATGAACTACTTGTCAATAACTCACATAGATGTTAGCCCCGCAGGGTATTACATGCATTTGACATATGGACAGTACTGACCCTTCGGTGGAAGGATGCAGGTTATGTTAAATTATTTTTTTCTTGGTGGGTCAAGTACTTGTTTTAGCAGCTGCTTCCTAACAGGTAGACTTGACCTTGGCTCTCACCCATCGGTTATCAACCTAGACCTTGGGAGGCATCCCAGTTGTTGGCATCTAGTGCTTGTCAGTGGCAGAGAGTCCTAATCGATCACGGCACTCTTTCCCACTGAGCCCCCGTAGGGTCTCAGGGCGTTTCTCGGCAGGGTGTTCCAGGGAGCCAAGGCTAATCAATTAGAAATGGCACTGCTCTTGTTCATTGCAGCTGCCTCTTCTCTATGCTGACTGCTAAGAATCGTTTCCGCGAGGATCAGCTTTTGACATATCTTGCGAATAAGCAAACCAATCCTTAGAGAAAGGAATTTTCAAGGTTAGATGTATATGGCTCCTTTAAGAAAACCCACTACCATCAACAAAATCTTGAAAAACCTACAGAAAAGAGCTGACTAATGAAGTCAAAATTAAGCATTAGCCAACACTTATCAGCTGGAAAAAAAGAGAAAGGTTAGCTGAGAGGTTGGTTAATCGCAGGCACTCAAGGAGAAAGAAGGGAGAGGTAATTGAATACTTAGGCTAAAGGTCTAGGGTGTTTGCTGTCACTTAACTTTGAATCTACCTAAGACGAAATCATGGGCCTTTTGCAAATTACGACGCTTTTCCTTAATTTTTTCTCAACTTTCAAATGAGCTGTGATATTAAGATCTGCCAGAATGTCATTAGTTAACACTTAAGAGGACTAATGAAAATTAAATATTCAATATTTCTAATTTTGCTGTTTTTAATTAATAGCTTATTCAATAATTATAATAACTCACATTTATATGGTGCCATGGCGTTTACAAAGCCTTTTAACGTGGCACATTACAGTTAATCTTTACAGAAGAGAATCGTGTTGCATAAGCACGTAGGGAAAGTAGTTATTTCAGTGTTTGTGAATGCATACTTTATAAAACCCTTTACATTCTTCCCAAGAGTATGCCATTAAAAAGAGAGATTAATTATTATATAATATATTTGCTCATTTGGGCAAAATACAACACAGCTATAACCCAAGCTGTATAAATAAATGTAGATAAATGACATATGCTTATTTTATTCCTTCCAAAGATAATTTAATGCCAATACTTGATTAGAATCAAAAACAGAGGGTGGTGCTTTTTTGCTAGTTTGGCTCTTCCCAAATAGATCAAGTAGTGTGATTGGTCTACCTTCCATAGTTGTTGCCTGAGCCAGAAGTACTCGCACTCTTGAGGTCATGAACTTCAGCTTGAAAGCTGATGCCACCCTGCCTTCTTCTTGCATCAAGAATGTGGGCCATTCCTTAGTTAATTCTTTGACTAAGACAGTGGTTCTTAACCTGGGTTCTATCGAACCCTAGGAGTTTAATGAGTTGGTCTCAGGGGTTAGGAGAAGCCTCTGCCACGGAGGTAAAGACACACTTGTGTAAAGTCGTGATGACACGCCCCGCTTGGCCATCACTTGCTGCAGAGGATCACGTTACATTGCTTGGCCAACCAGTGCTGCGGGGAATTTAGTGTGCACAGTAGTCAACGGCTGTTGTAGTTGTACGTCATGTGGTTTCTTTCTTAATATTTTAATCCATACTAAATATGTCGAGCAAAAAAAGAAAGTGGTCGAACAAATATGTACAACATGGATTCACATGTATCACGGAACAGGATGGGAGTCAGCATCCTATGTGCATGATATGCAATGCCAAGTTGAGCAACTCTAGTCTCGCACTGGCAAAACTAAATTTGGAAAAAAAAATCATATTTTATTTATCACTAAAGAAGGGTTCGGTGAATGCGCATATGAAACTGGTGGGTTCGGTACCTCAAAAAAGGTTAAGAACCACTGGACTAAGACTATCTTTTATCAGTTCTCTTTGTAAGGTATATATACATAGTGCAGATGTCAACTTGGCTTATATTAAATAATTATAAAACAACAGCCATTTGTGAGAATTTTGAATTTGAGCTTGCTTGTTTGTTAGTTTTTGAAAAGCAGGTTGCAAAAAAATATATAGGACCTAGAGACTGTTTATTGACCCAGTATCCTATAGGTAGTAAGAGCCTAATATAAAAATTTAGGACTTACTGTTAAACCAATGCCCGTTCAACAATAATATACTATTTTTATTCTTAACATAAGTGAACACTCATGACTCTGTAGGTGACAAATGTTTGCTAGGTGCTTAAGATATAAAATTAGATAAGACCTGATCACCTACAACCAGGGAGCTTCAAGTTGGCTAGGAAATCAAGACAAACAGGCAACGGGGTGTGCTGAGTGGTAGTGTAGTAGATACAGCTAAGGTACTGTGGTGACATGTGGGTGGGCACCCAGGCCTGGGAAGGAAGGAGGTCAACCCTGAAGAGGGTGAGATTGATCTGAAACCAAAGGGGATGGAAAGCAATGGTTTTCTAAACCTGTGCTGTCCAACAAGGTAGCTATTAACCAAGTGGCTAATTTACCTAGTCCCAAACTTAGATACACTACCGATGTGATTTAATTTTGAAGATAGAATGAAAAAAAAAAGTGAAAAGTATTTTATTATTATTATTGTTACTTTTAATTCAGGGAGAGGAGGGGAGGCTGAGTCAGACTCCTGAATATGCCCCGACTGGGATCTACCCAGCAAGCCCACTGGGAGGCAATACTCTGCGCATCTGGAATGTTGCTCCATTGCTCAGCAACCAAGCACTTCTTAGCACCTGAGGCAGAGGCTATGGAGCCATCTTGAGCGCCCGGGGCCAACTTGTTCCATTTGAGCCATGGCTGTGGGAATGGAGGAAGAGGGGAGAGAGAGAGAGAGAGAGATAGAGAGAAAGAGAGAGAGAGAGAGAAATGAGAGGGGGAGGAGTGGATAAGCATTTGAGTGCTTCTCCTGTGTCCCCTGACCAGGAATCAAACCTGAGACACCTACATACCAGGCCGATGCTCTACCACTGAGCCAACTGACCAGGGACTCATTAATATTTTTTATATCAGTAATAAGCTGAAATAATATTTTAAATGTATTGAGCTAAATTAAATACATCATTAAAATTAAATTTCTGGTTCTTTTTTACTTTTAAAATGTGCCTCTTAGAAAAATTTAGGATTACATAAACTGCATTATATTTTTCTTGGACATTGCTATTCCAGGCAGAAAATAGAGCTCATACTACGTCTCTGGGAAAAATCAAGGTATACTAGGAAACTGCCAGTAATTTAACTAGAACACTGGGAAAGGGGAGCAGCAAGAACTAAGTCAGCAGGGCCCATGAAGCCAGGTCTCTGACGGGTCCTGCATGTCATGATAAAGATTTTGAAACTTTTCTTGGAGACACAGGAACCATTTAATGAGTTTACCCACAAGAAGATTTTCTGATTGATTTCCTTCCTCAAAATGATCTGCTTTCTTATGCCAAAATGAGTTTTGCGAAGTTTATTTTTATGAACTTGGGCACTAGAGATACAGGCAATGATTGTTTTATTCATTTGACTAGATTAGCTTGAAAAGTCATTCATGAAACAGTAAAAGGAACTAGGACAGTCTGCCCAGGTTGGTCAGGTGAATGATTTCCATTCAGATTTCTGAGAAACCTTTAAAATAATGGATAAGTACCCATTTATACTTGTATTATTTTGGGTGCAGTGCTGGATTTTGCATTCATTCAGATCAATCATATAATCAGGGGACTAACAAAGCAGAGTCTCCATAGGTGATTACAAAAAAGTAACAATATGGTCCTGGCTGGTTGGTTCAGCAATAGACTATTGGCCCGACATGTGATGTCCCAGGTTCGATTCCCAGTCAGGGCACACAGGAGAAGCAACCATCTGCTTCTCCACCGCACCCTTCTCTCTCTCTCTCTTCCCCTCCCACAGCTATGGGTCGGTTAGAGCAAGTTGGCCCTGGGTGCTGAGGATGGCTCCATGGCCTCACCTCGGGCACTAAAATAGCTCAGTTGCTAAGCAACAGAGCCACAGAGCAACAGCCCCAGATGCGCAGAAGCCCATAGGAGGCTTGCCGGGTAGATCCTGGTGGGAGCTCACATGGGAGTCTGTCTCTGTGACTCCCTGCTTCTCACTCAAGAAAATAAAAATATCACCTTTGTTTTGTGTTCTATATTGCTTTTGTTTAGAGCTCTATAAGTAAAGTTTTCATAGCTTATGCCTCTAGAAGTCTCTGTCCAGAGTGATGTGAGTGCACCGAATCAGAGCATTCATAAGAGACTAGTGCTCGGTAATGACCAACACAGAATCATACGCTGTGGTTCATTGCAGCTGTTGTTTCAGCAGCTACTTTCCCCAAATTCCATCTAAACTCCCGCACAGAAGCCAGTTCGCCCTCTGCCTTTCTCAGTCTCCTAGGCCTGAAGTAATTCAGGTTAGACTGGAGTGGTGCAAGCCAGAGTTTATTGCTTAATGTCTAAACTGTTACTGCTCTAACTTCTTGTGGACTTCCACATCCAGCTCCATTTGCAATCGGTCCAGTTTCCTGCCAGAAAACATGATAATAAGATGTTAATTAAAAGGGGTAATCTAGACATTAGGATATGGCTCAGTGCTGAAAAGCAAAACCAGAAGTGATTGGGCAATGGCTGTGGCATTTCATTTCTCTTCTCCTCCATTGGTTGGGGTGCAGCCGAGGCACCAGAAACAGCGCGTCATCACTGATAGGGATCAGCTTCTCCCAAATGGGGAAAAAATTGTGTAATTTCTCATAGTTAGTTTTTTCAGAGAAAATTAAGTAGTTTTCTATTCAAGCCCTTTTCAAGAGATAATTCATGTAGGTGAATATATCTTCTGTTGAGTTATAAGCTCTCTATTTAGAAATTAGCAGTTTTATCCAAAGAAGTTATATATATATATATATATATATATATATTTTCTTTCAGGTTATAATTTTCATGTTTTTTTCTAACCTTAGACAGTAGTAAGGATGGGGTTGATTTTGGGAAACTGACCACTATATTTTTGTTTCCTCCCTAGAGTGCCCCCTAGTACCAGTAACTTATTGAATGACTACTGAATTAAATTAGTGTAATCAATATCAAAGGCAAGAATAAAATAATCCTTTTGTTTTTGGATTTTGTCAGAGTTGTGACATTTCTTTCTGTTCTTCCATATCTTTTTGTGGCCAATTCCCCCTCAGTTTGTCATTTCTATAGAGAACCTAACTAGGCTCTTCATTCTAGAAATGGCATATAATTTATTCATGCATCTTATCTACAGAATTTGTAGTGTCCTTGGAACTTTTGAGGAAGTCAGGTTGTAACGATTCTAACAATGAACACATATCTTTTACTGCCAAAGCTGACATGCAGTTTCCTTAACATAGAAGAGGGATTTTTTAGTTGTTTTTTAAGTAAGAGAAAGGGAGCTAGTGAGGCAGACTCCTGCATGCGCCCTGACCAGAATCTACCTGGCAACTACATTTGGAGCTGATGCTCAAGTACTGGGCTAATTTTAACACCTGAGGTTCTTGTGTTTCAAGAGAGCTATCCTCAGTACGCGGGATGACACTCGAACCAATTAAGTCACTGGCTATGCGAGGGGAAGAGGGAGAGAAGGGAAGAAGGAAGAGGGGGAGAGAAGCAGATGGTTGCTTTTCCTGTGTGCGCTGACCAGGAATCAAACCTGGGATGTCCATACGCTGGGCTGACGCTCTAGCCACTGAGCCCCTAGCCAGTGCCAGAAGGCTCTTTTTAAAAATTATTCTAATTTGGAAATGTAGAATAGAAGTTCTGAGAGTCCAAATTCTATCAGGCTGTTCCTTGTTATTACCTAGTTTTTCAGAGCATTGTAGTAAGATAACCCATCAAAAGCAGCAACCACAACTCTTGATATAGTTTAGACAATAAGTGTTAATCTCCTTATTAATTTTACTTTTGTCATTGTCAAACCTCTTTTACCAGAAGTAGCTTATTATTTGATCAGACACACTGTATGTTTTCTCCAGCTAACTGGGAGGCTCTATACACTTTCTGATAAAGATTTTGATAATGCAAAGTCAGTTAATTTAGTCAGGTTTGTTTTTTTCCCTTATTTATCCCCTGTGTTTCAATATAATGAGGATTTACCATACCTGTTAATTCAACATAAAGCTTCAATTTTATTATCCACCCCATCAGCAAACTAGATTTTGTGAAAATGGAAGCTAAAAGATATTTGATAAATGCTCCATCCTCCTCAATAGTGAAAACTGGTCTGGAAATCATTTTTCAAAAGCTTTTGCCAAAGGTTTAGAGTTCCTCCAAGCCTTTAAGAAGTTGGAAATGTTATTAAGCATTTTGATTTCTTTTCCTTTCATCTCCTGTTTAGAAATTAATGTCTTGAAAAATTGGCTGCAAATGTTAAGGTTTTTTAAAGATATGGAATCTATTCATCTGTCTAATAAAACGGCAACCTGTTAAAAATAATCGGTTCTCTGCCAGACATTTTGGCCAATCTTGGAAAGATTTTTGTCTTTGCTTTTTAGACCTTCGGATGCCTTCTAGTTTCATTTTTAGCACCAGGAAAACTGAGCACTCTAATCATTTCCTCAAATGAGAATTTCAGCATGTATTTAATCTCTGGTCTTTGTAAGGTAGCAAAGACATGGCCCGGGTCCTGTGTTTTTACAAAAAGACATGATAGGCAAGTGGGTAATTTAAGTGGCTGTGGATGGCCCTGCAGATAGCCCTGTGGATTTCTGTTCCTCCCATCAAGGTTGTGTCTTCTTTTCACTGCAGAATGTGTCGTTATCTAATATAACAGGTCCTCCCGTTTATCTTCTTTGTGGGATCACTGTTGCATGCAGCTCTGTATAAAGAAACCATTCAGAAACTGTCCCAATATATCTGCATATGGACGTGCATATGGTCGATTTTAGCTTTAACTTTGAATTTACTTGAATACATAGTCTGTGTGTATTCCCATAATGGCAGTTGAACAATTTCATTTTGATAGTTCAATTTCTTTCTCTCTCTTCTGCACCCCCGCCACCTTTTCCTCTGTACAGTAGTAACCTTCCTAAATAAGCTCATTAGAACAAAAATCCTAACACCCATGCAAGCAGGCGCCAGGAAGTTTAGATAGCCGCCCCATCTCACACGGCTGTTTGGCACTGGCTATGTCAGTGGAATGGAATGTGATGTTATGGTTCCTTCGCTCAGAAGTTCAGTGCTGTGCCGATATGAGCCTCACTGTGCATGTGTATGCATTGACCTCCTGAACGTGCTTGGTGCTCTGGCCCAACACCATTTCAGCCTTCAATTGAGACATACAATCTACATGGAAGCGAGTCAGGCAGCCTGCTTTGTTTGCTGTACCTCACCTGGCCAGTTATTTAGGCTCAACAGCTGATGTCAGGGGACTGTCTTTTGACAACTGTATTTCAGTGGAGCCCCGCCTCTGGTTCTCAGAGGTGATTTTAAGAGCTAGAGCCTTGTACCCTTGTAGCTACTTCACACTGCTTCTGCATAGACCCATAAAAGCCAGTTATAAAAACCTTTGTTGCCTGACCAGGTGGTGGTGCAGTGGATAGAGTGTCGGACTGGGATGCGGAAGACCCAGGTTCGAGTCTCCGAGCTCGCCAGCTTGAGTGCGGGCCCATCTGGCTTGAGCAAAAGCTCGCCAGCTTGGACTCAAGGTCACTGGCTCCAGCAAGGGGTTGCTCAGTCTGCTGAAGGCCCGTGGTCAAGGCACATGTAAGAAAGCAATCAATGAATAACTATGGTGTCACAACAGCAACGAAAAACTAATGATTGATGCTTCTCATCTCTCTCCGTTCCTGTCTGTATGTCTCTATCTGTCCCTCTCTCTGACTCTCTCTGTCCCTGTAATAAAAATAAAAATAAAAAGCAAAATTAAAAAGAAAAACCTTTGCTAATTCACTCAGCTGAACCACGTGGACAAGGTTTTTTCTGTGACAAAGCACCAAGCCTGGCTTTCTGTATCTATTGTCTTAGAGAACCTCAGAGAGTACGGACCACACTTAAGCATCTTTGATCTAATGAAGGGTATGGAGAGAATGTTAGAAGTAATTAACCGATTGGTGATTGATTTTTTTTTTCAACAAATATTCATTGAGACTCTGTTTCCGGTAACCTGAAAACATAGTAGAACAGAGATGGTCTCTGCTTTCGTGAGGCTTTCATTATAGGAGAAGATAGACATTGAACAGTGAAAAAGCTATTAATTATTTAATTACAAGTGGGACTGGAACTGCAAAGGATAAATAGAGTGTTCTATAAGAGCAACTAATAGGAATCCTGACTTCATTTCAAGTCTCAGAAAGAAATAATTGTTGACTTTGTTGTAATTCTAGACAGGATGTGTCTGTTGGTGGAAGAGAGGGAGAGGCAGGGTAGGAAGGGATGTTCCAAGAAACAGGGAATGGCTTGCTCAAGAGCCCTGTGAAAGGAAGGAGCACCATATATCTCAGGGACTGGTAGAAGCTCAATGTACCTGGAAAATAGAGTAAAGAAAAAAATGCAATGTGGGAGATAAATCCATGATGATGACAGGTCCAGAGTGTGATGGGCTCAGTAGGTCCTGTTAATGGCTTAGGGCTTTCCTTCAAAGTTAGAAGAAGCCATTGGAATGTGTTAGACAGCAGCTGCTGTGCTTGGATTCCTGTTCCCTTAATAAAGACTACTCTGCCCGAGTGACAGAATAAATTCGAGGACTGTAAATACAGATACAGTGTTCAAGTGAAAAGGCTGTTATCCTAGTCCAGAAAGAGATGCTAGATGCTTGGTTTAGGGGAAATATAATAAAAGAGATGGACTAGAGATAGATTTAGAAGGTAAAAATCAGCAGGACTTAATGCATGATTGTATATGAAGGAAGAATCAAGAAAGGCACTCAGGTTTTTGTCCCGAATAACTGCCCAGATGGTGTTAACTTCACTGGTACAAGAACATTGGAGAGAGACCCACTGGGGAGAGATTAGAACTGGAGAGTTTGGTTTGGATAATGTTGGTCTAGTTTGAGGTGCCAAGGGGACATCTGACCTGCGCTGTCACGTAGATAGTTTGTTTTTCTTTTAGTTTGAAGCTCAGAGGAACTTCCCTGATGAAAATAGAAATATGAGGGTTGCATAAGGTAAAAGAAGATAAAACATGAATGATTAGCTCACCAGGATGATATCTACTACAGAGTCTGTGAATTGTTGAGTTCTATTTCTTAAGCCCTTATTGAGAGCCCAGTCTTGGCCAGGTCTTTTGCTAAATACTAGACACATGGAAAGGGAAGACATTCAGTAACTCACATCGGAAATCCCTTTGCCTTAGACCTAAATTACTTTTCAGATCATCCAAGACAGGATGCTCTCAGTACATTTGGAGAAAACTCTTAAGCAAGCTAAATCTGCACCTTAGTCCTGTGCTTCCTGGTTTTTGCTTCCATCTAACTTAAATCTCAACAAGCTCAAGTTCATTCCAGTTCATTCCATTCTTGTTTGTCCTTGATAGACATGTAGCCTAGTTGGTAGGCACATTTATTATATTGACTCCTTACATTCTTGCCTTTTCTCAGATTTGAGAGACATTATCATCTTTGGCCTATCTTTTTAAAACAAGATTTATAGGATTGCTTCTTACATTAAGAAGTCATTCGTTTTTTGGTCTGTTTTCTTTAAGAAATACATCCTCAGGCTATGAAGTATTCTTCCCATATGTCAAAGGTTATAAATTGTTGATGACTTTCAGATTATGATGATATTGACTCCATTGGTAAAAATTAGGCCACACCCTTCTAGTCTGTTTCTAAAATAAGATTTATTGGCAAAGTGAAATTTATAGTCTCTTTTACAGTGCTTATTCTTTGGAGACCTATGGCTTAAAATAGTCTATATTTTAAGACTATTTTTCGCCTGACCAGGCGGTGGCACAGTGGATAGAGTGTCGAAATGGGATGCGGAGGACCCAGGTTCGAAATCCTGAGGTTGCCAGTTTGAGCGCGGGGCCATCTGGCTTGAGCAAGGGGTTATTCAGTTTGCTGAAGGCCGCGATCAAGGCACATATGAGAAAGCAATCAATGAACAACTAAGGTGTTGCAACGAAAAACTGATGATGGATGCTTCTTATCTTTCTCCATTCCTGTCTGTCTGTCCTTATCTATCCCTCTCTCTGACTCTCTCTCTGTCCTTGTAAAAAAAAAAAGACTATTTCTCAAATTACTGTCTTTGGACCATCTGCATCATAATCATTTGGACGTGTTTATTAAAAAATGAAGATCATTGAACCTTGCCTTCCAAATATTTTTTAGTACTGCTGGGATAAATCCCAATATTTTGCATTTTTAATAAGCTTGGCAGGTAATATTTATTTATATTAGAGTTGAAGAATGACTCTTCTGAGGTCTGTCAAAATTTGTGCCTCAAACCACATCATGCTGTACACCTTAAATTTATACAGTGATTTATGTCAATTAGTTCTCAATAGAACTGGGGGGGGGGTTGTACATGTCCTTATTAGAAGGCTGAGATAATGAGAAATTAAACAGTTTTGCCAGTCAGGTCAATTTCTTACCAATTTTGAGGATTAATAATTGAGTCATGGGAGTTAAAATATTTAATAGGTATTGTTCAGTTATCCAGTGATAAAAATCATCACATTGCACATGTCTCTTTTCTAACATATAAAAGTTCCTGTGGCTGAAGAACAGAGATGGACAGGAAGGGCAGAGGTGAACAGGGGGCTATAGGAAGGGTATGTAAGGAAAGAGAGTGGTCCTGATGAAATGGAAATCAGAACCCGGTTCAAGCGTATGAAGCCCTTCATTCAGTTATAGTGCATTTTGCTTTCACCAGCATGCTCCGTGGGTTCTCTTATGCATGCTCCTACCTTTGTGAATGTTTCTAGAGCTTCAACTTCTTCTCTGTCTCCAGAAGTAGCAAGTCTCTCTTTACTCCCCCTCCCTCGCCCCCCAGGAAGAACGCCGTGTGATTTATGTTGGCAAAATCAGACCTGACACAACACGGACAGAACTGAGGGACCGCTTTGAAGTTTTTGGTGAAATTGAGGAGTGCACAGTAAATCTGCGGGATGATGGGTGAGAATCTTCAAGATTATTTCTTGTTTAGAAGCTGACATATGTAAAAAATTATGGCCATAAGATTAGAAGGAGGGGGATGCTTTGACAGATGACATGTTGAGTTCAGAACCTTATTTATTTTCTTTCATCCCTACTTATTAATCTTTCTAGTTGGGATTTCCTGTCCCAGAAATAAGTATTTAGCAGCTTGACAGGACAATCACACTGATAAATGGATGCAGTGGTTTAGACGTCGCTACCAGCGAAGTCTCCCAAGGTAGAAAGGGTTACATATATGCTAATGCTTCCTCAGGAGCTTTGAACTTCTGCTCTTTGTTCATTGCAGAGACAGCTATGGTTTCATTACCTACCGTTATACCTGTGATGCTTTTGCTGCTCTTGAAAATGGATACACTTTGCGCAGGTCGAATGAAACTGACTTCGAGCTGTACTTTTGTGGACGCAAGCAATTTTTCAAGTCTAACTATGCAGACCTAGGTATGGATTTTATTGTACATGGGATGAGGAATCCATAATGTAGAGCTCAAAATGGAAGTAAATGTAAACTGAAGGCACATTGGGTAGGACCATTATTTAACTAGAGGGAATATTTGAATGCAAATTTTATCTTATTGTTTATTTTATAATACACGAGACAGTTTCAAAGGCAAGGGGCATAGGCTTTGGCAAACACAGGCAGAAGTAAATTCACTGTACTGTCTGCCCAGATGCTGAAATTCAGCAGTGTGTGTGTGTGTGTGTGTGTGTTATGTCAAACTTTGTGTGTTTATGTGTATGTGTGGGTGTGTGGGGTATAGTGTATGTCTGCATGTGTTTATGTTGTATGTGTCTTTGTATATGTGTGTAATCTGCCCCTGCTTTCCGTTCCCAACCCTGAATCCTTTTGTCTAAATTGTAGCATTGCCATCATTATTTCATGGAACAGAATATGCAAAAAGTCTCGTTCTTTTGTCCTTATTATTTCACAAAGCCTAGAAATGTTAACATTTTTCTATAAATTACACCTTGAGAGGATAAAATGTTTTATATGCTAAATCACATTATACAATCTTTAAAACAAAAAAGAAGAAATGTGATTTTTTTTAGTATTTCTGTGTGCTAGGCAATGTGCCAAGAACTTTGCAAGCATTTTCTCATTTAATTACCAGAACAATAACAAAGAATGGATATTATTATTGTCATCCACATTTTACAGATAAGGAAACTAAAACATATATAAGTATTGTTATTTTTCTTGGTATAAAAGTTATACATGTAAACTGTAGAAAATACTTTTAAAAATTAAGAAAAAAAAGAAAATCTCCTATCAGCCTCTCACCTAGAGATAACCGCTATTACTTCATGTGTAATTTACATGCCAGTATTTTGTCTCAAAATATCTAATTTCTTATAGTCAAGGTCATATTTTATATATAAATATAAACTTTTAAATTCTATTTATTTTAATTAACATTATATAAGTTCATTTTCCACTGTACTCACAGGCTTTAAAAATGATTTATCAACACATTTTAATAGCCATGCAGAATTCTATTCAATGAACAATGCCATTATATTTTATCATTCCATTATAACGAAACATTTATTCAATTTTCAACTTTTTAACATTATAAATAATGCCACAATGGACATCTTAATTTCCTTAACAATTTAATATTTTTTCCTTTGCATGTGATTCCCTACCTACGTAATGTGTGTATTATAAGACTTTACATTCTTTGATGAAGAAAAGAAAAGTGGCAAATGTCTCATTCATATGACATAACTGTTTTAAATTAATTATACTACGAATCATAAAATTAATATATAAATTTATTCCTAAGCATTATTATATTTCTGTCTGCACTTGCTTTGGCTTGGTATAAGGAAAGAAATGAATACCAAATACGGAGGATTTTTTTTTCTCCCTTCCACCAAAGTGATGTCTTCCAAGAGTAATTGATATAGGTAGTGTGCATTGTTCAGGGGGAATATGCTATAATTCACTTCAAGCCCTAAATAGATAGGATGAAGCAGGGGCGAGGTAGCTGACTGCTGGAGAGATAGAGGCCTAGGGATGGAAATATAAACGGTGGCAAGTCATTTTTTCAAATGCCGGCTGATAAAAACAGTCAAGACAGATTGAAGTCTGGAGTTGATTTGACTTATTTTCTTCAGTGATGAAGGCCAGGGTGTTTCTAGTCTCTCAAAACATCTAGAGTTTAAAATAAGCTACCTAGAGGGGCCTTTAGATCACGATTCATCACTGGGAGAGCGAGGATTGAATGGTATTTCCAAATTGAACTGGAACCTCCCTGAAATATTTCTAAGAGGAATGCTTCCCCTCTCGTTATCTCCCGCCTCACCAGCAGCAATGAAACTTTGCTGTTGCTAAGCTGGCTCTGTATTTTCTGAAAAATGTGTTTGAAGTGCATTGTAGTAGCATGGGTTTTTCCAGTTCCCTCAAGCCTGTCAATCGCATGAAGCGTAGTCGATCTGAGCATAGGCATGGTGTAGTTATAGAGCCTGCAGACTTTTGGAATCCTGCAGACTAGGGTTTAAAACCTGGCTTAGCTTCTGACCTTAAGTAAACAAATTAAACTCCCTTTGCTTTTGGCTCTTCATTGGTAAAATACCTTATCGAACTGTTGTTAAGGTTAAATTAATGTTTGTGAAACTGTGAATGGGGTCTGGCATAAAGTAGTTGCTTAGTAAACAGTGGCTATGATTATAATTTAAAATGATACGGTCATGAGAAGTTGAAGAAGTTTCAAGTTATTTTAAAACGAAAGAATCAGCCTCAGAGTCCAGCTTTGGAACTGAATAGCATTCATATGTGTGTTGTCTTTGTCTCCTGAAGAGCTCTAGTTCCCTGCACTAGGGCACAGCCACTGAATACAGGGAACAGAAGCATCTACTGGCCTATTAGAGGGATTGTGAGGTGTGTGTGTAAAGTAAAAATGATGTGATACAGATACATTTTACCAAGAGTAAAATGACCAATCATTTTATTTTATTTATTTTGTATTTTTCTGAAGTGAGAAGCAGGGGGGAGGCAGAAAGACAGTCTCCCACATGCACCCCACCAGGATCCACCCAGCATGCTCACCAGGGGGGCAATGCTCTGCCCATCTAGGGTGTTGCTCTGCTATAATCAGAGCCATTCTAGCCATCCTCAGAGCTCGGGCCAACTTTGCTCCCATGGAGCTTTGGCTGTGGGAAGGGAAGAGAGAGATAGAGATAGAGATAAAGGAGAGGGGGAAGGGTGGAGAAGCAGATGGGTGTTTCTCCTGTGTGTCCTGCCCAGTAATCAAACCCGGGACTTCCACATGCCAGGCCAAAGCTGTACTGCTGAGCCAACCAGCCAGGGTCCGATCATTTTAGATAGATTTAACCACGTTTGTTTGTTTTTGTTATTGTTGTTCCTCCAAATTAGGTTAGCTCGCATATCCTATTTCAATACTATTGAGGGCACTGAGTGGCCACTACAATATTATTAGTGCAAAACATATGATTCCAGCTATGATTATGAGGTAGGTTTATAAATGAGGCTCAGAATTTAAAGTGACAATCAAGGTTACTACTATGAAGCCAGCATTTAAGTCTGGTGTCTATGATTCTAATCTATGTTTCTTTCTATTTACTGTCTTATTAAAAAAAAAAAAAAAAAAAAAAAAAAAAAAAGATGCCTGACCAGGTGGTGGCGCAGTGGATAGAGCGTTGGACTGGGATGCGGAAGACCCAGGTTCAAGTCTCCGAGCTCGCCAGCTCGAGCGTGGGTCCATCTGGCTTGAGCAAAAGCTCACCAGCTTGGACCCAAGGTCGCTGGCTCCAGCAAGGGGTTGCTTGGTCTGCTGAAGGCCCGCAGTCAAGGCACATGTGAGAAAGCAATCAATGAACAACTATGGTGTCCCAAGGGCAACGAAAAACTGATGATTGATGCTTCTCAGCTCTCTCCATTCCTGTCTGTCTGTCCCTATCTATCCCTCTCTGACTCTGACTCTCTCTCTGTCCCTATAAAAAAAAAAAAAAAGAGAGAGAGAGAGAGAATCTTTCTGAACAATCTCAATGAAAAATCTTAAAGAGGAATGATAAAAATTAATTTAGGACTATCTGACCAGAACAGAAGAATGGGCCAGTACAAATAACAATAATTTTCTATCTCAAATTACTTCTGAGGTAGAACTTAAGTATATAAGAAAAAATGAAATAAAATATTCATCATAAATTTTTATTGACTCAAAGAAATGTAGTCCATTATGGGCATCTTGAACATATACATAACTATTTATAAACCTTTGCTGTTTATTGGTAAATCATTCCCAGATCCCAGTCCAAATATTTTTGGCTGTCATTTTAGTAATATGCTGGTGGTCAAGATTAATATCTACATTTAACAATTATTCATTTTCATAACTACTTTGTGCCAACAGTTTTCCAGGTACCAGGGATAGAGTTGAAATGTATTTGTTTGTATTTATACATTGTCATTATTTATAACAACTTAATTTTTAAAATAATTAGAATGGCTTTTGAGTTATTTCTATCGAACTTTTTATTACATTTTACTTGTTACAGTATCCTTCCTTTGGTGTAGAATAAAGGGGTAGAATAGATGTTATCACCTCAGGAAGTAACTGGAACCACATTCTATCTGCATGTCACAGAAAAGATTTGGGGGTGCCTTCTGGGTGATGTAGTACACTCATCTAAGTGGGTATACATGTCCATATCAACCTTCATATTTCACAGTGAACATATTCTTGAAAGCCACGGTTTCAAAATATTTTTAGTATTTGCTAATAAAAACAAAGAAATAACAGACATCTTGGGTTTCATGCAGAAAAAACCCCAAAGTTAAGAACTTTTGATTATTTTCAAACTTCCCTCCAAGAAAAGAGACGTATGTGTTTTTCTGATGGGCGTATGCCACTTTAAATGTCACGTGGTCTCCCATCATCAGGAGACTTTTTCCTCTCCTATACCATGCAGGTGGGACTCTGATTTTAGTCTAATCACTAGCTATGAGCGGGACCCTTTTTTTTGTTTGTTTCTGCAAAAAAGATACGGATTTGAACAACAGCTACTGGTGAGGTTTTAGCAATACAAATTAACTATTCATTAGGCTAGGAAGGGAAGGGTGGGAACCATTAGAATTTAAGAATTAGCCATTTCAGATATTAGTGAGGAAAGATCAGCCACTTTTGTTCTCGCTTTTATGTCCCGGGTTGACTATATAGCTGTTATTTTTTTATTATTATTATTATTTTAACCCGGAAAAACTTGTTTGATAATAATTCAGTAAAGACAAGGCATGGTGGGAACGAAAGATAAAAAGAAGTGCAGGAATTTCTTTGTTTTGGAAGCTAAGATGGTTCAAGCTGATTGTAGCAAGCGGTAGAAGAATCTGCCTGGTGCTGCAAAGCGTGAGGGACCACAGCCTTTCCAGCGAAATGTCTTATGAGGCCAGTGACACCTCCGTGTGATCTAGCCTCTCACTGCTCCACCATTTTGAGCGCTTCATTTTTGGAACTTAGTCTGATGAAAACGTGGAAATGTTCATATTTTCATAGGTTGTTAATGATTTCTGGAAAGGACTGTTTTTCCCTCAAATTAAGAGCGTTCAAAAGAATGTATTTGCAAGATGTTTTCTGTTATATTCCAAGGTATTTTTTTTCACTTGCAAGACCAGCAAAACCATCTGACTTTTTTTAGAGATGTCAATGGAGAAAGTCAGAAAGAGTTAATAAATGTTCACTTTACATTCAACATTGCTGAAATCCATGGATTTTGTTGAGGGCTTTAAAAAGTAGAATGTGGGACTGTGTACAGAAGCTGACTTGGGCTAGTTTAATGATCCCAGAAAGACCCTGTCTTTATTTACACCTGCATATTTTTGATGGCCTATTAATTAGTAAAGAGATTGAATTTACCTTCTCCTGACATGAAACATTTCCCCAGACCTTCTAATTTGGGGGAGTTTGTGTCACTGTTGCTGGGGTACCTGAAGGTATGGAGGTCTGATTTGGTCTGATTCTCTCCCACTCAACTGGACTTGAGCTCAGTGAAATCAGTCCCATTAAGGAGGAAAATTAGTTCCAGCTCCTACTCTTGTTTCTCCTTCTAAGTCATTGAGGAACTTTCAGTAAGTTATTTAACATGCCATGAAAGCTGTGGGCCTTATTTTTAAAGTATATCGATTAGATAAGTTGCTATTGAACAGAAAGATTAGTCTGTTCTGATTGTCTTACAGGAGTGTTTAAGTCTAAAATGAGTCAATAGATCAGTGTTTTGAATGCTCACCACTCCTTACTCAATACATACACACACACACACACACACACACACACACACACACACACACACATATATAATAAATATAAAGTTGGGCATACTTTTCATTTATTTTTATTTTCTAATTTTTAATTAATTAATTTAGACAAATTTCACAGGGTGATATTGGTCAACCAGAGTACATAAATTTAGAACATCTCCACATCATTTGGACAGTCAATTATGCTGTATACCCATCACCCAAAGTCACATCATCTTCTGTCACCCTATATCTTGTTTCTCTTCAAACCTTCCCTCCACCCCCCTTCTTCTTGTCCCTTTCTCTCCCCCTGGTAACCACTGCACTTTTATCTATGTCCATGAGTCTCCTTTTTGTGTCCAATCTATGCAGGGCATACTTTTTAAAGTATATTGTTTGGATAAGTTGCTTTCAAATTGGATCATGTTGAATGGAGTAATTGTTGAGTTAATGACCATCAGCAAAGAGTGCATCTAACCTTGCTTGTGTTTCTTTCAGATTCAAACTCAGATGACTTTGACCCTGCTTCCACCAAGAGCAAGTATGACTCTCTGGATTTTGATAGTTTACTGAAAGAAGCTCAGAGAAGCTTGCGTAGGTAACATGTTCCCTGGCTGAGGATGACAGAGGGACGGTGAATACCTCACGGGACAGTGCGTCCTTCCCTAACAGACTATTGCAAGTCATACTTAGGAATTTCTCCTACTTTACACTCTACAAAAACAAAACAAAACAAAACAACAACAACAATACAACAAGAACAACAACAATGGTTTACATGAACACAGCTGCTGAAGAGGCAAGAGACAGAATGAATATCCAGTAAGCACATGTTTATTCATGGGTGTCAGCTTTGCGTTCCCTGGAGTCTCTCGGTGATGGTGTGTGTGTGTGTGTGTGTGCGTGCGCGGGTGTGTGTGTGTGTGTGTGTGTGTGCACGCACGTGCATGCGTGCCTGGTTTGAAGGAAATATGTATTTAAAGGTGGGGACTGGGGGTTCCTGACCAGAGTGTGCCAGGGCAAACCACTTCAAATGGCAGCAGTTCCAAGAAGACACACGTAAAACCTAGAACTTCAAAATGTTCATATTCTATTCAAAAGGAAAAAATAATAAATTCAAAAACGGAAAGAAAACTAACCAACCAACCACAAACCACCCTAAAATGACAGCTGCTGATGTCTGGGCATCAGCCTCCGTACTCTTGTTTTTTTAAGAAAGTACAAAATCAACTTGAAGCAAGCGTTCTCTCATAACGTAATGATCATATGACAATCCCGAAGAAACCACAGGTTCTGTAGAACTAATATCCTTTCTCTCTCTCTCTCTCTTTCTTTTTTATTTTTCCTTTTGTCCTTTTGCCATGGAATCTGGGTGGGAGAGGATACTGTGGGCACCAGAATGCTAAACTTTCCTAACATTTTGAAGTTTCTGTCATTCGTCCTTTATCCTGACACCCATGTAAATGTCCAAAAATGTTGATCTTCCACTGCTAATTTCAAAAGCCTTGTCCACGGTCAAGCGTGCAACTTGGTCAGTGGTTCTTTCTGAGGAGTGGGCATGGTGTAACATTACGAACAAGAGTTGGATAGAACTCTCCGGGATGTGTTCAGATAGTGTAATTGCTACATTCTCCAATGTAGTTAAGTATTTACAGATGTTAAATGGAGTATTTTTATGTTTGTGTACATACTCTACAACAATGTTCTTTCTTTTTGTTACAGCTATGCACTGTAAATGCAGCCTTCTTTTCAAAACTGCTAAATTTTTCTTAATCAAGAATATTCAAATGTAATTATGAGGTGAAACAATTATTGTACACTAACCTATTTAGAAGCTGAACTTACTGCTTATATATATTTGATTGTACAAAAAAAAAAGACAGTGTGTGTGTCCGTTGAGTGCAGCAACAAATGATGCTTTATGCATATCCATCCGTTCTTAGGTGAGCTTTGATCTAAGCATCTTGTCAAGAAATATCTTAGCCCCCTCCCAAAGGTATTAACCACTTCTGCAATATTTTTCCACATTTTCTTGTTGCTTGTTTTTCTTTGAGGTTTTATACACTGGATTTGTTAGGGGAACGAAATTTTCTCATCTAAAATTTTTCTAGACGATATCATGATTTTATGTAAAGTCTCAATGGGTAACCATTAAGAAATGTTTTTATTTTCTCTATCAACAGTAGTTTTGAAACTAGAGGTCAAAATCTTTTTAAAATGCTGTTGTTTTAATTTTTTTGTGATTTTAATTTGATACAAAATGCTGAGGTAATAATTACAGTATGATTTTTACAATAATTCCTGTGTGTCTAAAGAACTATCTTTGAAGCCAGTATCTCTTTCCCTTGGCAGAGTATGATGACGGTATTTATCTGTATTTTTTACAGTTATGCATCCTGTATAAATACTGATATCTCATTCCTTTGTTTACTAAAGAGACATATTTATCAGTTGCAGATAGCCTATTTATTATAAATTATGAGATGATGAAAATAATAAAGCCAGTGGAAATTTTCTACCTAGGATGCATGGCAGTTGTCAGGGTGGAGTTTCAGTGTTTTATTTGGGAAATTTAGCTTTTGCAGAAGCAATGTTTCTGCTTGCACTAGCATGGCCTCGATGTGACCATGATGTTGTTCTTGATGACATTGCTTCTGCTAAAATTCAATAAAAAACTTCCGAAAAACCTCCCTTTTGAGCATCAGGATTTCATCTGAGTGCGGAGCCCCTGGAATGGAAGTCAGTAGAGTCTGGAGTGTGTTATTTAAGTTCCTAAGTTGAGATTCAATCGCGGGTTGGCTGACACAACTTTTCTGAAAGACATGATACGCCTACTTCTTAATTGTTCTTTTCCTTTCTCTTGCCCAACACGGTCTTATAAAATGGATTTCACCACCACCACCTCCCTCCCCAGGCCAATGCAGCTCATTTTGATAGCTGCATGCATTTATCACCAGCATATTGTGTTCTGAGTGAATCCACTGTCTGTCCTGTCAAATGCTTGCTTGATTTTCTGGCTTCTTATTTCTAAGTAGATAGAAAGCAATAAAAATACTATGAAATAACCTTGTTCACAGGTTCTGCGTTACAATAGTAACACATCTTTAATCCGCCTAATTCTCGTTCTCCTGTAGGTGAAATGCAGGTATTTTAACTCTGTGTGAACGCCAAACTGAAGTTTACAGTCTTTCTTTCAGAACTTTGAGTATCCTCTGTTGTAGAATAATAACAATAAAAAAGACTATTAAGAGCAATAAATTATTTTTAAGAAATCAATATTTAGTAAATCATATGATGTGTTCAAGGACTGAATGCGTTCTCTACTTTGCCTTTAAATTTTTGTGATCAATTTTAAGTACATTCTCCTTTGTCCCTTGGATTGTTGACATGAGAAAAAATATTTGGTTTCTTTTCTTACTTATCAAAAGGCAGCAACTACAGATTTCATGGTGAGAAGTAATGTATTCCCCCTCCGGCCTGACAAATATTGTTACCATAAAGATGTTGTTTTTTTTTTTTCTTTCACAAACTTCAAATTGCATCTAAAATTAGTGCAAAGAGAGAATAACTATACCATCCAAATAGAGCTTTTATATCTTATGCAGACACTGTGGGTAGCCCATCAAAATGTAAACTGTATTTCTTTTATTTTTATTTTTAATTTCTTTTGGAGAGACTATTTCATATGAACACATGTACCCCATCATCACTGGAGGCAAATTTCAGCATAGACCTCTAGGGTTTTTAGATGACCGCAGGTCATTGCCTTCATGCTGTGGTAAGTACCGCATCTACAATTTTGGTAACTGAACTGGTGCTTTAGAAATGTGGGATTTTTTTTTTTTTTAAAGAGACGTAGCAGAATAATTCTTCCAGTGCAACACAATCAATTTTTGCTAAATGACTCCGAGAGCACAACGGCTGGGCTGTCAACATGCAAAGCAGCAGAGAGGGAACTTTGCACTATTGGGGTGTGATGGTTGGGTCCGTTGAAAAAAAGGAAACCTTTTCATGCCTTTAGATGTGAGCTTACAGTAGGTAATGATTATGTGTCCTTTTCTGATGGCTGTAACGAGAACTTCAATCACTGTAGTCTAAGACCTGATCTATAGATGACCTAGAATAGCCATGTAATATAATGTGATGATTCTAAATTTGTACCTATGTGACAGACATTTTCAATAATGTGAACTGCTGATTTGGTGGATCTTCTTTAAGATTTGTAGGTGAAAGTGTAAAACTGTTGGTTGAACTATGCTGAAGAGGGAAAGTGAGCGATTAGTTGAGCCCTTGTCGGGCTTTTTTTTTTCTTTCCACCTGCCAATTCTATATGTGTTGTTGTGGTTTTATTCATTGTATGAAAATTCCTGTGATTTTTTTTAAATGTGCAGTACACATCAGCCTCACTGAGCTAATAAAGGGAAACAAATGTTTCAAATCTACTTCTGCTTTTCTTATTTATCGTAACCAGACTCCTGGCATGCTGCTCAGATCCATCCACGTTGCCCGCTCATTACTATGTTTTTCCCCTTCTGCGGTCCCCTCCCTTTCTCCCTGCTTTTCCATTCTCATGGATGGATTTCTCTATTTGACCTTGTCTCCTTGTGCCCGGCAAAGGCAGAAGTGGTGAGTTTTATAATGAGAAGTGGTGTGGATGGGCTCTGTTTTTCTACTTACCCCTGGAAAGTGTGTGAGCCATGGACTCCAGTGAGTAACCTGCTTAACAGTCAACATAGGAAGCGGGTCTCCTGGAGATGGAATGACTATTTTTTTGAAGACTTTGTCATGGGAAACAGCCCCCTATCACATGGAAGTCATCAGGTTAAATATGGGACAAGCTGATCACTGTGGGCTGGACTTGCTGTCAGGATGTCTGCTGTGCCACATGGGTGATTGGGGGTCCTGATCACAGACAGGACAGAGAATGCCTTGTTAGCACTCTGGTGTCTCCAGAGTTCAGAAGGTCGTCCCCACTCCCAACAACTTGTACTGCAAGCCCCAACCAGAAGCAAAGCATTAGGAAAAGGTGGTTAAATATATCCCAGTCCCTGACCCATCCCATGTCCCATCTCCTAGAGCAAAATCATGCTTTTAATTATTGGAAATGTGATCAATCTATCCATCGTACATTGAAATCTGCTAAGTAACACAAGGAGCACTTCCCGTGGTTCTGTTTCTACTTTAGATCAGTTTAAGATTTGCTACTTACTTTATCAAAATAGAAAATAAAAGCTTGCCATTATCTTACCCAAATAATGCATTCAACTAAAACCATGGTACTAAGCACTCTGAGATTCAGTGGACAAGCCTCAGATATGGATTTGTCTCCACTGACCCTTCAGTTGTATAGAATATTTTCAATCTTCTGGCTGGAACTAGCCAGGATATCAGAATAATGCGAGTCTTTTTTTTTTTTTTTAAGGTTTAACTTTTTAGCCTTAAAAGCCTTTTGAGGTTAAAGAGAGAAGCAGTAGGTTTAAGAATCAGCAATAGTAGCTGCTGGTCTGGTACAGGGACATCCTGATTAGAGATAAAGAATCCATCTGATGTTCCTCAAACATCAAATCACTTTCATCTTTGATACTAACAGCAAAAATAATGATTGAAACCAAAATTAGGCTGGCAAAAATAAATGAACACTGGCTTTGAATAGTTTATTTAAAAGGACTTTGTGTCAATTCAAAAATCCTCCAAACTAAGTCTGCCTGAAGTGTACAATGTGATATTGCTTCAAAGCTCATTTGCAGTGTCGTGTTTTCATTGTAGCATTACTTAGCTAATCATTGGATATAATTTACAGCCCTAACAACATTATTATACTTATTTGACACTAGTGTTAGTAGCTACACATAACTCAGTATTAATTGTGGAATATTTTAACTAAAGCATACTTTTTACGATATTTAACTTTATATTAATCTTATATTTTGCAATTCTCGTTGCTATTTCTTGTTTTCAAAAGCATTAGGCACCATTATAAATCAATCTTCCAACTTTATTAAACAGCAGAGAGTAATAAAGGAGGTCACAACTCATAGAGGAGTTCCTCAGAGGTTTGTAACATCATGATTTAAATCTCAGAAAGATTTAATCAAAAGCTGAATTAATCCCTGGGGGAAAAGATGCTATATGGTTTCTATTGATGGACACAAAGCAGCCTCTTTCTTTTCATGGGTTTTCTGTTAACATGTTGAAGAAAAGAAACATAGTTTTTTTCTGTGAGAAAGACAGTAGGATTTTCTTGATGGGGCAAGGAAAATACACAGTGACCGTTGTGTCACGTTTCTACCCTTTCACTCAAAAGGACCCATTTTATTCTTATTGTGGCATTGTCTATTCCAGTGCATGGTTGAGTTAAATGTCCTCTACCTTCGTTCTCACCTGAATATATTCCATGTGATTCTAGTAATTCTGCAAGGTCCCAAAAGCTCTACTCGAGCATGTGGAATGTGTGGGTCACATGAGCTGGCTTCCAGTGCTCCTGCTGCAATCAGGTGACTGCCCCCAGGCAAATTCTCAGGGGCACAGGAAACTTGCAGGGAAAAATGATCATAAAGTACAGGTATTTATAGGACAAGGTTCTACTGAAAAGCCTAGAATTTTCCATGACGAGGATGTAGGACAAGAGGACATCACCTTCACATATGCCTCTTTTTTTGTTCTTAAACCAAAGAATGTCACCATATTCCTTTTAGCTCAAAAACCATTATGGAACATCAGCTGACTTATAGAAGGGGCAAAGTGGAATTAATTAATTGGAAAAAGTGAGAGAACTTTTAGAGGAGAAAACCAAATGATACTATAATATTTTCATGATTAAATTAAATGAGCATAATTATGCATGCACATATGCACACTAAGGCATTATTATAATCAAGAACCTTAAAATATTGTATTGTTTCAAATTTATGCATATAGCACTTACAGAAGGCAAGTATCTAGTGTGATATTTGAATTTGCATATTGACCATTTTCATATATTAATTTCCAGTAGGAAGAGGCTGAATTATTAGGAAAAACCCTGGGGTGATTTAGAGAAAATATTGTGCTTCTGCTCATTTTGGAACATCAGGGGCACTTAGCAACATTATCTTTTTTTTTTCCACATAGTTTTCTGTGATGGATTTTCAACAAGATGACATCCAAGTGAAAACCAAAATTAAATGGGAAGGAAAGAATGTTAAGTGGTACAATCCTAAATAGCTTATTAGACTACTTAATTGGAGGGAATTTATTTTTGCTGCCGTTAGGAACTCTATAGTCAAGCTTCTCTTTTAACAATACTAATTGATGAAAAAGGAAAATGTGGCTTTGATAATATAGTTACTGCACAATACCCTCGGGCAAGTCATTTAAGGGAACTCACAGGTACTTTCCTTTGTTTGACTTTGGTGTTGTTGAAAATGGAGACCAGTCTTCATTCAGATCATTGCTTTTTCACTTCGTTTCCCACCAGACCTCGGCTTCTCCTATGGGAGCTTCCCAGTGCACCCCAAATAGGCTGTGCTTGTTCTGGTTTAACTGTTCCGCAGGTTTGCGTCTTGCTGGCTGTACACTTGAATCCAATGACTGAGAGGGAGCGCCCCCTG
The DNA here is from genome assembly GCA_037038555.1 of Rhynchonycteris naso. NCBI lineage: Eukaryota > Metazoa > Chordata > Mammalia > Chiroptera > Emballonuridae > Rhynchonycteris > Rhynchonycteris naso. The sequence goes on from CM072996.1 coordinate 302,486,817, forward strand.
TAAGCATTTCGCTGTTAGATGGCAAGACTGTGTGTACACTATCAGAGAACAATGATTAATTGCTCTGCTACTTAGAGAAGGGTAAGCTACTGAACAGGTCACACAGCGTGTGAGATGACCGTGTTACTTTCCTGTCAGGTATCTTAATGATCAAGTGCAATGCATGGCTTAATCAAGAACTGCAATCTCCCTCCAATTACCTGGCTACACGAAATACACATTCTGGTACCTATTCCATGAGATGCCTTTGCTAGGGTCAATGATCTGAGGTGCCTTGCAGATGGTGCAACAGGAGAACAGTAGGAGGAAAAGCAAAACCTGGAGTTCACCACCCAATGTTTGGAGTCCGTGTCTGAGGGTAGAAAGTCCCTGTGTGTTGGGGACATTTTCCCATCTTTCGTGACGGGTACGGTGGACGCAGTGGCAGAGTGGCAGTGCCTGATGAAGGGAACAATTCATAAAGAACTCTGAAGAGTTTCTTTGTCACATGGTGCCAGGGTCTCGCTGCCACACGTGCCTTAGCACGCCATGGCAACAGCTAACTCTAGAAAGGTCAGCTGGAGGAAAGGAAGGAATAAACAGAAGGTTAACCAAACACATTGGAACTTGAGGCACAGAGCACGGTTTGAACAGAGATTTCCCAAGGGCTCTTCCTTGCCTTGTATGCCGCTCAGTCTGGGATTTGACAAACAAAAGAGGTGATTGTACGGCTATGGCAGTAGAGATGGGCAGCAGAGAATGGACCTTACAAAGCAGCTGGTTCCGTGTGTGTGTGTGTGTGTGTGCGCGCGTGTGTACGTGTGTGTGTGTGTGTCAGCGAGATAACAATGGGCTCTTACCAACCTGGTGTTGCCCAGAGGAGTTGGTTAAAACCCATACATTGGGTCTGTGATCACCTAGTGCTCAATTGCTGCAGTCATCTAAGACCTGACTGTAGAGAGAGTGGCGAGTACATCTGAGAACTTGAGAACTAGACACTCACAGGCCCCGTTTATGGGTGGCCTTTTGGAGTGACATGCTTGTTGGATCTGGCACCATTGGTAGAAAGAAGGGGGCACTGTTTCTAACAGTGAAATACCTGGGTTCCATTCCCAATCCAGCGGGCAAGCTCAACGAGGTCTGTTAAAACTAGGAAGTGGCAAAGACGGGTAGTTGGTTATGGACCTTGGTCTGTGGAATTCTATGAAGTTTAAAAATAATATCCTGGGGCTTGTGGGCCACACGTGAGAAAAATGTCTAAGAAATGACTGTTTTACCAACAGCTGCAAAACGGGTATTGTCATGGACTCATTTAAGCATGTTTTTAAGTTGTAATTAAAAAACATTTTAAACAAACACATAAGTGCATAAAATAATGGAACAGAACCCCATATATACACTTCCTGGATTTCTGAGATTGTACCATTTACCCTGTGTACCTAAGATCTCTCCAAAAGTCACACACCCATCTCCTCTCCCTCCTTTCCTCCTCGGTCATGACCTGTCTTTTGTGGTTGGCATGTGTTCTTCCCATGTATTGCTTTTTCTTCTTTCTACATATCCATACATCCAGAAGGAAGATGCAGTGTTGTTTTGTGTCTTTTACAAATTTACATAATGTTTTCTTACTGTATGTATCCTTTTTGCAATTTGCCAGTGGTGCCTTGTAATGCAAATGTAATTAGAACAATTCAGACTTGGTGTAAGCCAGAAGGAAATCCTTCTTCCCAGGTGTCTGCAGTTGCCTGAGCAGCTGCTGAAACTGTCCCGGGTAATCATTCTTCACTGCGAGTCTGACACTCATTTTGGCTTCCTATTTATCACTTTGGCTCACGGTTAAGTGCATTTATCCAATATCTTTAAACGTTTTCGACCCCTGATCCACCCTCATCTTGCTTAGTGAGTGGTGATAAAGACGTTTGAAGGGAACAGGATGTTATAAAATCACAGCAGAAAATGGAAACCCATACCTAGGTAGTTATTATTATTATTTTTTAATAAAAGTGAATTCTTTGTTCTGGTTTTTTTTTTTGTTGTTGTTGTTGTTGTTATATCAGAGACTTTTGCCAATCTCCTAACTCTCATTCTCACATGCCTGTAACTGGCCATGCCCTCTCTGGAGAGGACATTGGGGAGCCCCAGCCCTGAAGAAATTATTTCTTCTAATAGTAACCGATTAAACTAGTTACCAGCTGGGGAGCATGTTTCAGCACTTAAGTTAATTGAACTGTTGCAAACTAAATATGATTCTAAATTGTTTCAGTATTCCAAAGTCCTTCACGCGTGCAGATAAAAATGAAAAAAAAAATTACCAAATTGGTTTGAAATGTGCAAATCAGGCATACAGCGCTGACATTTAGATCTATGACCTGATAATTTTGTAGCAGGTAGCTTGCAAAACTTGGTGGGCTTTTTTCTTCTTCCTTGTGCTGAGCTCTCCTTGGAAAGCCCTGAACCACTACTTTATGTGCTATTCCGCAAGCCCTGAACCACTACTTTATGTGCTATTCCGCACGTGGAAGTCAGGCTGCAATCAGAAGGGGAACTGTCTGCACCAGGGTTTTTCTACCAATTTGCCCAGAAAATAATCTCTTTGCGATTCATTTCACAGGCCAAGTAAGGAAAGAATTGTTGAAAGGAGGTTGAGCTTAACAGAGGAAATGCAGTGTTTTACTCTAGGAAAATCTGGCTAGAATTTGGGTTGTGAATCCGTTTGGAGGACATAACTCTCCTTGAAGTGGTGTGTTTTTCTGCCTTTAGGACCACTGTACAGAATCGACGAATGTTTCAATTCAAGCAGGAGGTGGTCCTGATGGAAACTGGAATGGCGGAAGACACTCCTCCCTCATCTGATAGGCCCCTTCTTCTTCTCCGTATCTTCTGCATCACCCCACAGCTCCATAGGTGACGTTTCATTTCCAGAACTTGCCATTGCTGTGAATTTTCCAATTCTCCCCATAAATTGGGGCACAAGCTGGGATTGAATGTGCTGTTTGAGAGGTTCAGATGGGCTGTGAACCTCTTGGCAGCTACACGAGTCATCACGAGCAGCAAGTTACACAAGGTGGTAGCAATGCCTCTGATGCTACCCCTACCCTCCCAAAGGGAACCTGAAAATAAAATAAAATGCTGTATCTCTTTTCTTCATAAACTTCACTTGAGAAGAAAATAAAACTCAAAGAATTGTAAGACGAATGTCGGGATGAGGTTCTGGAGATCACCAACAAGGATACTCAGAGTCACATGGGGAGGGACTATTTCCCTGCTTCAGGGCACATGTCTGTAGTGTATGAGTGAGAATACAGATCATCATTGTTGTTTCAGTGACACCACGAGTTGTCAGGCACCATATGCAATCAGAGCACAATCCAGCAATGCCTTGACAAGGACAAACTCATGTAGAACAAAATGAGCCCATAAGGACAACATGGATATTGACTGACCAATCAGGTATGGCCAAGAGAGGAGACAGAATCAATTTTGTTCCAGATTGGGCAGCTGCATCCAATGTATAAGTTGAGAGGCCCATGGCAAAGTCCTTTCTCCAAAATATGTCTTCCATGGCTTACAACTAATACTGGAAATTCAACATTTGGTGACTCACATATTTTTTAAAAATAAACTGAAGAGACCCCTGTGAAAGATCATACATTATAGCTAGCAGCTCAAACTCACTGTTGCTTAGGTAATTTCAAGATGAAAGCTAGTGTATTAAGGCAAAAGTGAGAGAGAAAAATCTGGATATTCCCACCCTCACTTCCTGGAGGAAGGCAGAAAGGATAGGGATACAGGGTGGTCAGAAGAAGGACAGAGTGAACGTGTCATTGACTTCACTATTGTACTGAAGTTTTAGTGGGCTTGTGGAAGATGTGATACCTGTATTCTCAATGCCTGAGAAATTTCTTTCTCACTCATTTATGCATTCTTTAAACATTTATTGAACATCAACTTTGAGCACTGTGTTAGACCTCGAAGGGATAAATGATGGAGTTTCTACCTTTAAAGAAACTTCTAATCCAATTTGAAGGCATATACAGCATTAGACAAACTTCAGAAAAATATCTGCTGTGTCTTAGACACTGTTTTAGTCACAAAGTGGCAAAAATGAATTAATGAGAGACCTTGTCCTTAAGCAATCTGCAATCTAGTGGATGCATACAATGTAATGAATATGTAAGTAAGAAATATCCCAAGGTCTTTGGGGACAAATCCGCTACTCTGAAGGGACAATGGACAGTGAAGGCTCCATTGACTCTTTGTTGCCTCAACTGATCTTTCCTATTTGGAGCCGGGCCATGGGTGAAGCACTCAACTCTCTTTATCCACAGATCTCTTCTGGAATTGGGAGCATTCAAGATTTTCCTAATCTGTCTGCCATCTTCCACTGACTAAGTTCAAGTGTTACTTTGTCTACAAAACTTTCCTGTCCTAGCTCTCCCCACTTTCCACCCCTGATTTGTAGAACCGAAACCTTCAGCTTTGTGTCTCTTGCACGTTTATCTGTCACAGAAATGATATTTCCCGATTTATTAATTTACCTTTGTTTTGCCCTTTGAGTATAGTGAGGATGTTGGCTGACTGGCAGGCTGGATAGATAAAAATTGACAGAATTTTTACCTTTAGCTAAACTCATGCCTATATGCCTTGGCTCTGAATTGTCTCTGGAATGTCATTCTTCTCAAGATTATGTATAAGAAGCCAGTTATGATTCATGAGTTAGAAAAGTGATTCCTGAAGCCTCCTTGAGAAATTGGGTGTAAGAAATACTCATGTGGTGGCATTTTCCCTCTCATGGCTCATTAAAAAAAATCCACCCCCTAACATAATAGTTTTGCTATGACAGAAATGTGATGTCTTCATTTGTGAGTAGTTATCACGGGCTCACTCCACCTGGTCCATGCAAAACCTGAGCTCTTTCCCGAAAGCTTGGAACTTCTCTCCCCACAGGCTAGGCAGGAGGAAGCTATCTGCTGCTTCTTACTTCTAAATATCTTTTGCTTTTCTTTCCTATGGAACGATTTTTATTTTGGACTCCTTAGATTATACATCACCCAGAACAACTGTGTTGGTTCTATACCCAATTGGGAACTTGCGTCAGGCAACGGGGCATCTGAGGACTGGGTCACAGAGCCGGCTTACCCAGGAGCTGGCCATTATTTTAACAATCTGGTTATAGTTTTAGGGGGATATCTCTGGAGGAAGAGAATTTCTGCTGATCCTAAGGACTTAGGGAAGCTTGATTCTTAGAGGAACAGCCTTACCTGAGCTCAGATGGATGCAGTCAGGGGAGATTTGCGCATGCCTTCCAAATATCTGTCCAAAAAAAGTCTCATTTCTGCTATTTCTATGGCTAAATGAATTGTCACATCATGTGCATCCGTTATCCAGCAATCTATTTATCAAGAAAGAGAGGCCTGTTGTCTCCCAATTTCTGCTTTCCAGGTGACTGATATTAATTAGTTTGCAGCCAGAACAATTTATCTCTAGCTGAAACCAAAGCAGATGAAAACGCTACCACACAGTAAGATTTCTTTTCTGGAAACGATGAATGGGATGAAGATACTTATCTGGGAGAACAGGTTTCAGGTGGAGCTTCCATCAGCAGTACTTTGAAATGCATTGTTAGACTTTGGCTGATCTGGGTAAGGAATAAAAATAGCATGTCATATTTTGACTACATTAACTCATTTCCAACACAAGAGGCTGAGTCCCCTGCACAGTGATCGACTTGCTTTGAAAGTAGAAAGCGCTGACTTTGTTAATAACTCTGGAGCCAGTTCTCAATTATTGGCATTTCTTGAAAGATATCGCTGCTTTTCCCGAAGCTGTGGCTCGACTTTAGAATTCAACTGAGTTCCCAATACAGAGAACAAAGTATTTTATATCAACCTACTCCCTCTTTATTATTGGCTGCTCCCCTAAAACTGTCCCTTCTTAGTAAGATGCATATGGAGTACACCCTGAAACCCAAGTTGACAACCTGAGAAACGATTAGGACCACCTGGCAATGAAATAACTGTTTACCCTACACGTGTGACTTTAGGAAATGTATTTCTTTACATCTCTTAGCCTTGTTTTTTTTTTCAATATAAAAAGAAATAAAATAAAGCACATTTTATGGAGTGGATATGACATTTCCCAGTCTTATCAATGTAAAAAGATCTTGGCAAACAAAGAGTACTCTCCCATCTCTTCTTCGTGGCTCTGATGGGCAACTGAAATATCTTTGAACAATGGAAGCTATCATGAAATCTGAGGTCAAAGGATACATTTTTATTTATATATATTTTTATAGTTTTGACACACTCTTATAAACAGTAAAGCTAAAGGAATAAAAAACAAACACAGAAAACCCTGACTTAGACTGGGACTAGGAGCTCTGAGTTCTAGTTTGGGCTTTCATATTGACCAGCTGTGAGTACTTTTCCATATGTTCACCTCTCTGGCTCTACTTTTCACTTCGTTAAAGTAAAGGGGCAGGTCACTTCCAGTTCTAACATGTGTTGGAAAAAGAGACCACACCGTCATCCCAGCATGTCCCCTGGTGTTCTGCTAAAATAATTATATGATAGTAGCACCTGGATAGAAAGGGTCTTCCATCATTGGACCTTTAGATAAGGTTTCCCCTGAGCAAGGTCATGAGATTGACTCATGTGCAGACCCCCTGAAGGGAGCAGGTGTGCAGGTAAGAGTCCACCCTCTGATTCTGCCCAGAGTGGTGCAAGTAAGAGTCTGGGAGGGCTGCGAGTTTCTAAGTGTTCAGGTGAGAATAGCTAGCGATGGTCTAGAAAGAAGAGGAAGGTTTCTCTACTGTGTTTTCTGGGCCATGGCCTCCAAACCACCTTGTAGGCACAGCAAAAAGCCTGGCTGACCCTGATATGCATAGAAAATAAAAGGTTTGTGTGCAAATCAGGGAAGAATTCTTTCAGCACCTACAGGACCGGTGCCAGGGAGTTAACATTTGGAAACCTCAGCTTAGTGCCAGGTCGTTGTTTGAAAAGCAGCAGATCTTGGAGCAAATGCCAGTGAGGTACAGAGGGGAAAAGTGAGGACAAGGACTCCAGGAATTAGCTATTCAAGTATGTTCAAGAAACCTGGTAGCACTTTTCCTTGTCAAAAGGAAAAAAGAGAGAGAGAGAGAGAGAGAGAGAGAGAGAGAGAGAGAAAAGGACATTCAAAGGAGCATTCACGAAAGGAGGCAGTCCAGGGTTTTCAGGGAACTAGGAGGCAGATGCCACAAGGTTATTGGAGTTAGTATCAAGTGTGAGAACCAAGTGGCTGTGACGTGAGCTAAGGAATGACTAAGCATCCGACGCCGGGGCTAGCGAAGGGAAGGATCCAAATGCCAAGGGAAGGAGTTGTCTCAACTCATTTGAATACTTCCGAAGAGGTGATGAAAAAAAAAAATCTCAAGAGAAATGGGACCTCTTCTCTTCTGGAATATTTCAAGATGAGAAGATGATGTTGCCTTACTCGGTTAAGCTGTGATTGGGATTGATCTTCCCTCCTCTGTAGTCAGTTCCCCTACAGTTTTAGATGGAGGTTGTAGAGGAACTGCTGCCCACAAAGGCTCCACTGGACATGGGCACCTTCACTCTTACGAAGCACGTATTCTTAAGAGTAGGCATGGGGCTTCCTCTGCCCTGTGAAGCTGCCCAGTTCTCAGTTAAAGGGCACGGTTTGGCCCACAAGCAATTAAGCTTATGGTTTATACAGAATTTTCTTCTTCCTCCTATTTCTGTGTCGTCCATGTTCCTGTGCTCTGGGGAGCCTGAAGAATTAAGGTCTAAGGGACATGGTAGAGTAAAGGGAGAAAAGTTAGAGAAGTCACTCCCAGGATGTGTGTGCTCAGGGAGAGTCGTTGCGTGAATGTCTGGCACAGAGTAGATGCTTGGTGGCTACCCCAGGCCTGGCTTCTTCCTCTCCTGTCTCAGGTTTCTCTCTCTCTCACTCCTCATTTTTGCTTTAGTGGGAAGGATACATGTTCCTTTGAAAAGAACTATTGGTAATGCCACGGGCTGCCATTTAACAATTGTCTCTTTTCTACCAGACTCTATACTGGGCATTTCTGTGACCTCAATTATGCCTCATCGCCACACAGAATGGGAAGAACACCTATACCCACCTTATAGATGAGGAAACTGAGGCATACGCAAAGTGAGCTGCTGACCCTGTAGTTGAAAAGGGATGGAGCTGGAAACGTTCAGGTTGTCTAGACTCTAAACTCATGATTTTTAAAGGTGTTTACTGTGTTTCTGTCCTGGGCCCCACAAATGTGGCTTTCTTGAGCAAACTCATGTTACGCAGATGGCGCAGGGTCTGGTCTAGTCACGTTGATGAGGTAGGTAGGGGTGGCCCTCCCTTTGGCAAGCTCCTTTTTCCTCCCTCTGCTCAAACAGCATCCAATCATGCCACCCACTTGATCGAGCGCTTTGGATAATTTTCTCTAACAGGAATGCACCTACCCCTCTCTTAATTCTCTAGGGGCCCAAGGTCTCAATTAACCAATTAAAAAGGCTCATAGCTCTTCATTCCAAATCAGTGCCCCTTTTTAGGTACTGAAAGAAGAGTCAAAGAAGGGTTCCATCTTTGGCTGCTGGGGAAGAAAATTTTTCAAGTAGACAAAATGTCACTGCCTCTCAAATCTCAGTGCAACCGCTCATTCTACCTATCTGATGACAGTTTCTTGCCCACAAAGGCTCCACTGAAAACACCACCATGTCTTGAGATCTGAGCCTTTAATTTTCGAAATAATAAGCACCAGTTAGGAATAACTTTCCCTGGTTTCTAAAAGTATTTATTAAGTACCTTCTCTGTGCTGAGCTCTATTCTAGGTAGCAGATTCCGCGGGGAATAACTCAAGTCCTGGACAGGTTCTATGGTACAGGACACTTTCTACCTTCCTGTCCTAGGGGTTTTTATAGACTGTTGAACACGTAGGAAGACACCCTTGGAAAAAGATCACATATCAAACGGCTAGGTAGGAAAAGAATAAGGAAGAAAAAGGATATTCATTTTAAACTGCTCATTTAGAATGACTAGTTTTAGTCAATGACAATTTTAAGATCTTAAATCCATTCTGGAGTAACTTGTCAAAGAGAAAAAGAAAGAAAAGAAAGGGTGCCATTACTGATATCCTCCAAGGTTTCTCTAAGAAGATCAGGGTCAGTGATGAAAAAAAGCTGAAAGATGAATAAGTTGTCAGAATGCAATTGAGTTCCAAGGAGTCGCTGCAACTTCTCAGGAAATGCAGCATGAGCAACTTTGTTCTAAGATGATGATGAAGGATGCTTTCCTGACATTCGCCCGGGACCCAGCAGCTGATTCTTCTAGAATGAAGGAGCGTTCAACCCTCCTGGTCCTTAACCTACTGAAAAGCGTCTCTTGCCATTCACCTCTGAGTTCAGGGAAAGAGGCAGCCATGGGAACCCTCTTCACTTTTCTGGCTCTGCATTCATTTCTGTTTTGTCAAAAAGCCTGGATAGATTCTTCCCATAGCCCACCTGGAGTCCGATCTTGGCTCCCTCAGCTCTTGACTAGCTGTGTGCCTTTCGGCAAGCATGTAACTCCTCGAAGCCTCAGTTTCTTTATCTGTGACATGGGAATCATATTCGTAGTGGCGAATGATAACAGCAAAGAGATTATAATGTGATTGTTTCTCTGTTCGTGCACTGCAGGGCCAGAGTTTCACCCCCTCACAGTCCCCACAAGTTAAGCGTGGTGGCACCCATCAATAGCTATTGTTATCCAGAATTATGGTGCCAGTTTCACAAGTCACTGAGGATGACATTTAAAAAAATATCATAGTTATCTTTTTATTTTAATTGCAAATGACTGTGCAACTTCTGTAATAACCGTCTCTGCCAGGTGGAGTTTTTTTGTTCTTTCATAAACGGTGTGCTTTGGAAGGGCTTCTGCTCTCTGGTAGACAACCCTACCTCCAACTCCCACCAGTCCTTTCAGGACTGCAGAATAGTGAATCATTTAAAGAACTGAAAATGTATACTAGCTGGTAAACAAGTGTGTCGATCCCTTTTGTGGGCCAGTGATTTCTTGCTGAATGCAGAGATAAAGACGATAGAGATACAAAATGATAGAGAAAGACAGAGGAAAGAGAGATTCTCCATGACTCATTCAGCACCCGTGAAACTAAAGCAAGAAATCAATGTCTCCAGCCATGACCCTGCTTCTGTGACCTGCTCTATGACTTAGTCTTTACATTCCCAAGCTTGCCGAACCGAGGGTCTCATTTTCTGTAGACACTGGTCGGGTCTCCTTATCACAGGGCTCTGCTCTCCAGAGGACACATTCTTCCTGAAAAAGGAAGGGAAGTTTCTTCAGTTCTGCCATCTCTTTCCTCCGTCCCTGCCAGCCTCCTGTCCTTTGTCCCACTCTTGCTTTGGGATCTGTGAGGAAAGAAAAGCCAGTTCCCTAGTTAAATTCAGCCAGCGCTGTGTGGTCATAGGTCCCCTAACCACAACCCGATGAATCCAGCCACATTTTTCCTGGCTACAATTCAATAAAGCCTCCTAATGGCGTTCACCATGACTCCTCTTTACCCTGGCCCCTCAAAAGCCACCGTTCATAATCACTTTCAATCTTTTTCCCCATGGATTTGAGAGAGAGAGAGAGAGAGAAAGGGAAAGGGAGCAAAGTATCAACTTGCTGTTTCACTTAGTTGTGCACTCACTGATTGCTTCTGCACATGCCCTGACCGGGGATTAAACACACAACCCCGATGCGCTGGGTCAACACTTTATCCACTGCACCACCTGGCCAGGGCCTCATGATCACTTTTATGCCTCCTTGGAGGGAGACAATTTTATCTTTTAGTTGTTCGGATCATTTTGGGTGGTGAATTGGACTGGGAGGGGGGCAGAGGAGCTCAGAAAACAAAGCCCTGGGTTTTTAGCCACACTTAGCTGTTCCATTTAGTGTTTGCAGCAAACTATTAGAGTAAGGAAAAGTAGCTCCAGGTGGCAATGACTGGCAAAGGCTTGAGAGAGCTACTTCCTGGGCTTCACCCGGTCCCTGAATCATCAAGTAGGGTCTTTTGAACCACTCATTCATTGCCAGAAGGCCAGGATGAAAAAGATTTTATGAACCTCCACTACGTGCAAGGCAATGTGGCTACTGAGACTAAATAGTACCAGCTTGTTGCTCACAATCTAAGTGGGGAGACAGACAAACAAGCTAGTGAGGTCTCCAAAATGAAGGAGGTGAGTCAGGGACTCCTCAGTTGCTTTCAAATGGCAAGAGAAACCCCTGTTCTACCCATAGGGGTGGGATGACCCGTTGAAACCCTTCTAGGCCTGGTTTCAACATATTGAGTCTTGAAAGTCACAGATGAGTTAATTAGAGAAAGGAAGTGAGGCAGATAGTGTTCTTGGACATCAAACAGACCTACTCTGAAATTCCATATCTACCACGTATTGGCAGTGTTATCTTATGCAAATTGCCTATCCTTTCAAAATGCAGGTTCCTCAGCTCTAACATAGATGTAGCCCACTTTGCAGGGGTTTTGTGAAAATTAGCAAAATATATGCAAGCACAAGATTCATGTTTAACACTCAGTAGATACTCAATACATGGAGACTGTTTTTGTTATTTCTATGTGTGATAATTATTTGTTTTATATTATGAACTTATCAAGGATCAACTCAACAATACTTAGATGTGGAGCATAACCCATTGAAAAAACTGATAAATATTCAATTTGACTGATATTGGCAATCAGTATGGAGGAGAGAGGTAGGAAGCCTGGCTAGAGGATGCACGGGAATAGTCAGGCAGGAGCCAAGCGTTGTAGCCTGCACTGAGGAGCAGAGGTTATCTTTCTGAATAGGATGGGAGTCATTGAAGGTTTACCCCTTTTTAAGAAAGGTTGTGAGGAAAAGAAAAGAAAGGTTGTGAGGAAACAACTAGTCATCCTGATGCTGGTAGTGATGTGGCCCTTCCTGCTGTCAGCTGTCTGATTCTGGCTTGCAAAGCTTGGGGACATTTGCCACCTACCCAGGGAATATAAAAACTCAGTCACTACTTGCCTCTGAAGAAGTCTCAGCAATTTTTCTGAAAGTAAAACATTCTCTGTGAAATTTTTGAAGATTTCTCTCTGTTGCTCTGAAATGCTCTGAATTTCAAGCAGCTATAATGTTGCTGACTCACTTCTAGTTTCATAAGGATCTGGGTTGAGTTGTCATATGTTATAAATCTCTAGTTTACAGAATCTCTCTGCTGCTCGATGGTGAACCTGGAAGTGTGTTGAAGGAATTCGAGGTGGATGAACTGAACAAAAGTTGAGCTTAAAATGTCTCCTGTAATTCTGTTCATTCTTTTTTCAGTATAAGGAGACCTATAGTGTTTTTATAGAGTCATTATTTAATTTTTGTCTCAAGGAAGAATTGTCAAGGAATGGACTTCCAAGATATATGTCTATGTAAGACTGATTATATTTAACATAAATTTCCAAGGGCTTCTTTTAATTCTTTTTGAAATCTTTCTACATCATTCTTGGAAAATGTATGTCAGATCTCTGACAGGAGGCAAATTTCTCTTTCGAGGATTTTGGCTTGACTTTGTCTATCACCAACAGAGACGTCTAGGAACTTTGGGAAGTTAGACACCCACGCCTATGTGTCAAACAGAAAATGCAAAGATTTGGCAATACACTGGATGAGAAACAGGCTGGGCTAAAGACATGTATGGCTTATGTCATAGTACCCCCAACCCCCAAGGAATCAGCCTACAGAATAAATTGTGGGATGTGAATATGCCTTTGCAAGCTAACTTATAGTAGGGCTTCTATTTTCTAGTGAGAATAAATTTGTCTTTGTTTTTCATAAACTGCTTGCTCCTACTAGAATACATAGATGGATGGATGGATGGATGGATGGATGGATGGATGGATGGATGGATGGATATATGGATGAATGAATAAATGGATGGATGGCCGGCCGGCCTAGAACGTCAGCCGTTGCCTGAAAACATCACTCCATAACCCATTATTCTACTTAGTTCTTTTTTTTTAACCTTAAAATAAAGATGTTTTCTCTGAATGCTTTGGGCTTGATTATTGTTACTAACTTCTTTGAAATATTTCTATTGCTATGCCTTGCTTTACTCCCTTTCTGTGGAATTAACCCTCCTTGGCCTAAGGCAAAGTTCAAAGAAAGCAACATGCAATAGCTACCTCAGCATAGGCCTCCTGATAAGGAGATTGAACCCCTACCTTTTACCCAGCCATCGCTTCGCAAACGGAGGGATGCTGACTCATGAAACCAGCGAGGCTATGTATATATTCAAATATGCAATTTACCTCTTATGCTGATTTCATTAGACAATAAGTCTGCGGTATCTGAGAAGTTGTCAAATACTCAAGCTTAATTTAACATAATTATACAGTATAGAATGACATTATCTCTGTTTCCTTATTGCTGTTCCACCTCTCTTTCCCTCACTATAAATGTAAGCTCCACAAGGGCAAAGGTTTTGAGGTCTCTATTACACACTCGTCAGCTAGAACAGTGCTAAGCACTAGTGGAGACTCACTAAATAGTTGAGTGAATGAATGAATGAACACAAAGTCAAAACTTCCTTCTTTGTTCCTTTCCTGTCTTTGCTTCATGGGCGTTTGTGTTCTCTCCCTTGGGAAAGGCTCATGGCGTCACCCACAATGAGAGATGCCATTCTAGCATGGGGCACTAAAATTTTCCCGCCCGTTCTTTCTCGCCGACTGTGGCTAATTTAATGTCATCCTTTTTAGATACTTCACACAGCTTGTACTGCTGCACTGCTTTGGGCAGATGCCTGTTTTTCCATGTACATATACGTATTTCTAAAATTTTACTGAGCTTAATTTTATGTGTTCTTTTGTTCCCCATAAGCTGTATTTTCTTTTCTTTTCACTTTCTCGTTTGTTTTTTCTCATATATACTTCTTTCCTTTCAGGTCACCAAATTGAAATTGTCTGAGTTTCCTGATAATGTCCCTCTTTATTTTGGTGTCTTTTAGTGCTCTTTCAACATAGCCTGGATCAAATCAGTGCACTCTGTGTACCTGGCAGGAAAGTGTTAAGCATTAATTCCCAGTAGATCTCCTCCATTTCATCTGTCCTTTAAGTTAAGTTGCCAGATAGGCTTGAGGAAGGAAATAGGAGATCACTCAAGCAAGGATCTCTGTTCCTGTATAGGAGAGAGGCAGTCTTCCGAAAGGCATATCTAGAAACAATTTCTTCTATTGACAGAGGTAGTTTGTTTTTTTCAAAAGGGCAGATTAATAATCCTTTGTAATGGAGTAATGAAGGTATCTTTTTATATATAACAATAAGAATTGTTTTGACTAAGTTTCAAATGTTCAGATGCAAAGATAAAGAGACAGAGATAAAAGCAATAACTTATCAATATAAAGGTCATGGGTTGTTTACTAGCTATCGTGGTGAGTACAATGTAATAATAATGTACAATGACATTTGAGATTCTGTGTGTCTTCTTGACTAGGTGGTCATGAAATGACAAGATCAATTAGGATTTGAAGGAAATGAGGGGGTAGAAAAACAAAGTTGAAATACTCAGTTGACATCCTGCACCGCCCCCCCCCCCCACAGAAAGATATTGTCGGTTTCTGGTGAGCATGGGTTTGTGTCTGGATAACAAACCATACCTACAACTTGTGTGCATGCGATTGTTAAGGAACACAGATAACTCTCACATTCATGTGTCAGCTCCAGTTGCTCAGTAGGATTTGCCTAGAACATTTTCTGATGAAGGATTCTCAGATATTAAATGCTATATAAAATGTACTATAATCATTAGTAATGTCTATCACAGGCATAGTGGTGGGATATGTTAGCTACTTCTAGAAATGTTTCATTGTTGATTCAAGTCTATTCAATTATTTTTAGTTTTTTTCTGAGAATTTTTTTGGGGTTCTAAATTTGTTATAATAAAATTTTATTCTCAAAAGATTCACATATCATAATATCCACCTGGCCCTTGTATTGCTTGCCCAGTTGGGATTATTGCAAGATTATACACTGACAGATTCCATAGCAGTAAGGAGATATCCCACGTGGACTGTGAGGAAACAGAGACAATGACCTAAGAAAAGATAAAAATGTAAAGCACAAAATTTATCATTGTTTTCACTAAAGTAAAGATGTTTGAGACACAATTACATTACAAAGAACCTTGTTAGGAAGGACAATTTCAACTGCAAACAACAGCAAAGCTAGTCAACAGTGGTATAAACTAATATCAGTACCTATTTTTCACTTAAGAATCAGAATGTTGATTATTGCTGACATGTGTTCAATAGCATAATAGTATCGTTGCTTATACCACTTTAACTCTCTTATTATTATTATTTTTTTATCAAGTGAGAGGCAGAGAGGTGAAGAGACATTCCCACAAGCGCCCTGACCGAGATCCATCCGGCAACCCCTGTCCTAGGCTGTTGTTCTGCCTATCTGGGGCTGCTGCTCCTTTGCTTGGCAGCGGTGCTATTTTAACACCTGAGGCGGAACCTTGGAGCCACCTTCAGCACCCAGGTCTAACTTGCTCATTTGAACCAGGGCTGTGGGAGGGGGAAAAGAGAGAGAGATAGAGAGAGAGAAAGGGGAGGGGGAAGGGTGGAGAAGCAGATGGTTGCTTTTCCTGTGTGCACTGACTGGGAATCAAACCCAGGGCTTCCACATGTCAAGCTGATGCGCTCCTGCTGAGCCAACTGACCAGGGCTCTCTTGTGTTTTTGTTTGTTTGTTTGTTTTTCATGGTTACCACAGGGGTGATACTTCACCAAGTCTCATGTCTACATTAAAGTTAGGAAAAATGAGGTAAAGTGTCTGTGACATCTTCTCATTTTATCAGTAAAGTAAAAGCCTTCTCACATTATCTCTAACCTTCATACCTTTTTGTTTTGAAATGTGCTATGTGGCTAACCCTGGTTTAAAGGAAGCCTGTATGGTGGGTAGAGCAAGGGAAAAGAAAGGTTGTGTTAACCAATCACTGGTCCCTAACACAGTCCCCTTAAATCAGTGAACACCTGAACATCCTTCTTCTTCGTATATACACGTTTTACTATTAGTATTCATCCCTCTTCCACAGGAAGTAACCCCAAATATCACTCATTTCAGAATCTAGCTGGAAGCACATCATTTCTGAGTGATGTCTATGCCTCACTATCGGATCCAGATACGGATTTTCTGGTCCAGTGGTTATTTGTAAAAAGATGAGTTATCCCCTTGCTTCATCTAGTATACAATGCTTGTGAAGCAACAGGGGCACTACAGTAACATCTCTATCTTGGGAACATAAAGAATGGCAATTAGACACTAAATGCTGGTCCATGGCACACGCCAAATAGCAGGGACTTTGCCCTGGCAACAGAGTTAACTCTTATGTTAGACAATCTTCTTATCGTTTTCTCAGAGGCTCCCTAGTATCTCTCAAGGTTGTGTCAGAAGTAGACTTTGAGAAAGACGTTTGTCCTGAAGAACACATAGCTATCTTAGTTCATTTTTTAGTTGTAAAGTTTCAAGGGCTTATAGGGTTAAACAGTCACAAGTTTAAGGTTTCTTGAGCAAAATTATTCCTTATACAACATGGTAACTTGGGGGTGATTTTGACTCCGGGTTCCACGCAGGGCAACTAAAACCAAATACAAGTGTAGGCATAGTCTTTGTGAGAAATCTTGTGTCTTAGTCGCTGGATTTAAGGATGAGTCTAGTGGACAATGCCTTGTAGAGATATGAGAAAACCAAGTTTGTGTTGGAATACAGCCTCTTAGATAAAATCTTTTCTGAGGTAGAAATGTAGCAGTTGTTAATTTAGAATGTTTTCCTACTGCTGGGTAAGTTGCTGCTTCCCCATGACCGCATTCTGCACCCCTCAGATCCACCAAAGAATGACAGCCTAACATAGGACGGGACACAGCAGAATATTCCTCCAATCTTGTGACCAACATTCACTCTGATTCCTCATTGCCTCTGCCTTACCATGACTTAACTATTTTGTACATTACCTCTGGCTTACACACCCAGTTAGGGCAATTCAGAAGTATGATCATTGGTGTGGCAGATCGTGGGGCCGAGCCAAACATTTTCCAACAAAATTTCACAGTAGAAGAATACTAATCAGAACCTTCAAAAGAACAACATCAAGTTGAAAGGGGAACTTATAAAGGAAGTAATAAAAATAAGAAGGTAAAAAATTGGTTGGTTTGAGACAAAGTATGAATTGGTTGAAAGTAGATTCAGGAGATAATTATGCTAATATAGATCAACCACTGTGACATTCTTCTCCTATATATCTTGGCACTGTGCACTGCCCAGGGGCACATTCTTAAAGCCACTGACCCATCCTGGATACAAGCCAAACCAGGAAGGGTCAAGCGCAGAAACCCAATTGATCAGGTACCACTAGTGTTAGGTGGGAAAGAGATCAACAGTCTTAAGTTCACCTAAGACCAGGGGGTACCAAGAAGATGTCACAGATCTCAGAACACAAGATGGGCCAGAGTGTAAGAGGTTAGGAATTTGGCATAAACAACTCCAGTAATAAGGGTTGAACTTGATTCTATGGCATAAAGTGCTCCATTGTTTTTACCACTGCCTGCTGAATCTGAATGAATTGGGGTCACAGATGCTGGGCATTTTCAGGAAGTCTCAAAGGCAGGATAGAGATGCCAACAAGAACTTATCTAGATTTTACTGCCAAATTATCTTTTTTTACATTTTTATGTTTCATCTGTTTATTCAATTATCACTTTTTTTGGAGAATATATCATTACTGCTATTAATAATGACTGGCATTTTTAGAGAAGTGCTTATAACATGTCAGACACAATTGTAAATGCTCTACATATAATACTGTAAATACCAAATTAAACCTTCACAGCAATGATATGAGGTTAGTATTTTTATCATCTCCACTTTATAGGTGGGATACTATTCCTCATCTATTTTCTCTACCAAGAGCTCCACAAGGCTCTTCTGCATTCATCCATCCATCCATGTTTTCATTCAATAAATGGATATGAAGGTTTTTGTGTTAGGTACTGTGAATAAAATGGTGACCAAGATAAGAAAGAATCTCACTTTTTTGAAAGTTTATAGATGCATAAGAATCAGGCAGCTAAAAGATCATTTGTGATGAAGTATAGTAAGTAGAACAATTACATTCAAAATATAACATAAACTCATAAAAGGGACTTTTTGTATTGCTTATCACATGGGGTAAAGAAGCTTTGATGAATGATATTTAAAGTGAAAAACAGATGGTCACTAAGAGCTCAATAAATAGGAGTAAAATTATGCTCAAGAACTAGAAAAGTAAACACTTCCTAATTTGAACATAAAATGGGAAGGACAAGAGGATGATAGATTAGGCAAGAAAGGGAGGCAGGATGCCAGGGTATAAAGGGCATTCTGAAGGGCTTACACTTTATCTTAATGGCACTGGGAAGCTGTTGATGAGTGGTAAGTAGGGGAGTGACATGACTCATTCATTTTGCATTCTAGAAGTATCATTCCGGCTAGAGTGTGGAGGATGGATTAGGTGAGGCAAGACTGTCAGCAGGGTCATTTGGGATAGATTTAGTCATAGTCTCCAGGTGAGACATAGTAGCAGCCTAAACCATGGCTGTAGCCACTGAAAGAGAGAAAAGTGAACAGGATGGAGAGATATCTAAAAAGGTGAGTTAGGCAGAACTTGCCTAAGCCTTTCATATATGTAAGAGGATGCATATATTAGTATTCATTTGGAGCAAATATGACTGAAAGTTTCATGCCCTATTTTTCACATCTAATTGAGCGGCTAGGAGCTTGTGGGTGACCTACACCAGCAAAATGCACATTTTTGTATATGGTAATGGAGGAGAGGAGAACATCTCATTTTCTTGAAATAGGTCCAATATTTATGGCAAAGACTGAGTTGCATTAGAGCAGTAGAGTGATTAGTATACACTTGAGTTTTTCTCTGCACTTATGAAGCCAGATGGACGCTCCACTGGGAGATGTTGAAATATGGGGCTCAGTGGGGAAATTTGGAGGAGTTCTTCCTGAAAGGAGTTGAGTAGCTGTTAATTTTGAAAGAGGAGTCCAGTCATAAGCATTCTCTTGCCACACTGGGATTCTACTCCCCTGTATAAGTTTCTTTTTTCTATAAACGAAGAAGAACTTAAATCAGCTTCTAAGGAAATACATTGACAGCAGCAAATTGTAAGAACCTGAACTCAGCCTGGAAGCCTAGGCTGTAACATAAAGCAGAGAAACCTCATTTGTTACTCATTTGATAATTAGGAAGTACGTACACAGAAGCCCCTTTGGGTTTTATATTGTTTCTCTGTTGAATTGAACTTCTGTTGTGTCTTACTATACCGCCCATCCAGGAGCTCTCCACAGCCTGTCAACAGTTGTTTTTTGCCTGTGGGACATACGTTGATTGTTTTTTTGTGTTTTGTTTTATTTTTCATGCTGTATTCTGTAATCTACCATTGTTTCTATGGTGTGGCTGTCCAAGGCCTGATCATTACTGTGTCACCATTCCTGAGCTTAAGCCCCTTACACTGTGTCATGTAGAGCTTGCATTGCACATTTCAGTTGGCAGTCAGATATCAGTGCTCCTGCTTGTCTTCACACCATCACTTCCTTGTCATTTCCAAGGGAGGGAAGGAAGGTAGTTAGTTTTTATTCAACTTTCAAAGTGACCCATAATCAAAATTTTAAGATTAAAAGATTGAAGGAGAAATATAATAGTTGTGAATGAATGATCCTCAAGAGGTGATGAAAGAATGAGGTTTTGGGTTACTTTATTTTTAAAGCAATAATTTAAAAAGTATTAATAGTTACAATATGTAAAAAACTCTCAACATTCAATATTAAGGAAGTCAACAACCCAATGAAAACAAATACACAAAACATGTGAACTGACAGTTGACTAGAGAAGATAGTCGGATGAGAAATAAAACACACACAAAGGTGTTCAACATCATTTGCCAAAAAGAAATGCAAATTATAACCACAAAGGAATACTATGCATATTTATCAGAATAGCTCATTTTTAATTTATTGATATTTTAAATTTTTTTATTTTAAAATTTTATTTAGAAAATTAAATTTAATTAATGGGGTTACATTGATCAGTAAGAGTACATAGATTTTAGGTAAACATTTATATAACATTTGTACTATGGAATATGTTGTGTGCCCATCATCCAAAGTCAAAGCATTTTCTGTCACTGTACATTTGTCCCTTTTTACTCTCCTCCCCCTCCCCCTAAAATCCTCTCCTTGTGGTAACCACTTCACTTCGATCTCTGTCCATGGGTCTCATTGTTACATCCCACCTACTTATGGAATCATATAGTTCTTAGCTTTTTCTGATTTACTAATTTCACTCAGTATAACGTACTTGAGGCCTATCCATGTTGTCATAAATGGCAATATGCCATCATTTCTTATGGCTGAGCACTTTTCCAATAGCTAATTTTTAAAAAATGGCAATCACAAATGTCAATAATGATATGGAGAAACTAGAACTCTAATATATTGTTGGTGCATATTCAAAATGGTACAGCCCTTTGTGAAACAGTTTGGTAGTCTCCTGTGGACTTCAACATTCACTTTCCATTCAATGCATCAAGCCATTCCTTGGTACTTACCAAAGGGAAAAGAAAACACATGTTTATACAAAAACCTACATGGAAACGTTATAGGGGTTTTAAACATAATTTTCAAGAACTTGAAACAATTAAAATATCCACCAGCTAGTGAACGGATACACAAATTGTGGGGTGTCATACAGGAAAATAGAACTCATGAATAAGAAAAGAAATAAAGTTCTAAAACATGGAACAGGCTGGATAACTTCCAAAAGCACTATGCTAATTGGAAGTAGCCAGAATCAAAAGGCTACATGATTGTATGACTCTCCTTAAATAACATTCTGAAAAAGACAAAGCTAAAGAGGACAGACATCAGATCAGAGGCTACCAGGGCCTGGGAATCAGGAAGGGGGATTTTCTACATAGAGGCACAAGGAAATGTTTGAGATGATAAAAATATTCTACTTCTTAATTTTTACGGGGTTACATGAGTATATAAGCTTATATAAATGCATAGAAATGAATACCTAAAAAGAATGCTTTTAATTATATGCAAATTATACCACAATGCATGTGGGAAACAATAGAGCTCCATGAAAAAGTGCTCTTGAAGAAGCATGATGGGTCAGTTGTGTAAATGGGTTTGGACTAGTCTCCTGAGAGTCAGTTTTTACATGGAGTTTATTCTCTTTGATGCAGTTGCTTCTTCATTACCGATGCAGAGTACAGAAACCTCCAAGGTTTATTTTGTACTAAGAAGGGCTCTGAATGGAGAATCTCCATGTGGTAACAGTGGGAGAAAGGATCCTACAGGCAAAAGGAAAATCAAAGGAAACACTGGGACCTCTCCCTAACCAGTCTTTTTACCAACTTATTTTCTACTAGAACTTTGAGTTGTATTAATAATGGGCTCCAATGTCTTACAGCATTATACTCCAAGGCAAACTCATGCCTCAGGGAGAAGTAATCAAGTTAGTTCTTACCATTCCTACTACACCTTAGAGAACAATAATGGAGATGAATTTATTCGGTATTTCTACACTAATTAAAGCCTGCCTTCCTTAGAATGCATGCAAAGTAAGAGTGTTTTCTTAAAATTAATGTTAGAAGGATTTTGTTTTGTTTTTTTCTGAGGTCCAAGCATGGAGGGAGCACAGTACTATATGAGGCTTAGCACAGTAAGGTCATAGCATAAAAGAGGTAGACATGGGAGAGGAACCAATGTAAGTAATGAGAAAGAGGAAGTGAAGTTGAGATTGGAAAAGTGCTAAGAATAAAATGATAGCATATTCTCATCGCTGAAACTCTCAAATATTCTATATATAGTAAGTATTCTATCATCTATCTATCTATCTATCTATCTATCTATCTATCTATCATCTATTTACCTATCATCTATCATCTTCAGGTTGAGTTAAATGAATTGAATTGAGTGGCCTCAATCAAGGGGAGAGAGAAGGTCTGAGCCACAGCCACTGGAAAAGTAGGTTTCAGCTATTAGCGGCCTAAATATAGAAGACACACAAAGTTACTACTGTCTCGTTGTCGGGGTTATGTTGATTTCTTTATTCTTCTACCAGAAACATAAAACACTAGCTAGTGACCATCATATAAAGTAGAAGAAAAAGAGAAAGAGTAAATAAGCAAAACATTTAGCTGCCTCAGTCCTTCTTCGGTAGCTGGTCATGGGGCCTAACCTGGCCATCAGCACTGGTCTCTGCTACTACACATTTCAGGTTCCTCACAACTTCTAGCAGCACCATGGCTAGATGGCTGATGACTTGAACCTTTGTTCCCATAATGTAGCATCCTTGGGGACCTTATCTTTTGGGGAGAATGTGGGGCGGAGGTTGATTCAGTTTTCTATCTATTTATACTAGTGGTTCAAGAGGTACTAAAAGGTGACCCAGGGGATGCTCCGTGCATGCTCCTCCTTATACCCTTTGAGAGAAACAATCTGGTGACCAGGAATGAATCATCTCTGCATGTACAGTGACCCTTCCCTGCCTGTTGGGGCAGCCGCATAAGGAACATAAAAAGGCTGAGGGGAAGTACCACCTGCTATTTCAAGAGAATCAAAATTAGTCACTTGTTTCAGTTGTTTCCCCTTTGGCATTAGGCTCTGAAAATCCAGTAAGCTTTTGTATGTCAAACCAATGAATACCACAGTTAGAAGCCCATCGCTGGATTGCCCTTGCTTAGAAAGCATTATCTGGTTGGGCACAGTGGTCTGAAGGGCCCTGTGCCAGTGTGCCAGGGCTTCCATAACAGAACGCCAAACACCGAGTAGCTTTAAAACAGGAACGGATTGTCTCACAGTTTTGGGTGCAGGACGTTAAGATCAAGGTGAGAGCAGGGCCATGCTCCCTCTCAGATGGGCTCTATTCTAGGCTTGTCTTCTAGCTTCTGGTCGTTCGTTGGCTCATGAGAGCATAACTCCAGTCTTCACATGAAATTTTTTTCTGTGTGTGTCTGTCTCTGCGTTCAAATTTCCCTTTTGTATTAATAAGGATACGGGTCATAAAGGATCTCCTGACTCCAAGGGGACCTCATTTAACTTATATAAGTAAATATGAAACAACCCTATACCTGAGTAAAGTTATATTGTACAGCGTTGAAGGTTGAGACTTCAACATATACATTTGGGTAGGAGGGATACAATTCAATCCATAACAAGGGCCGTGAGAGTTGATGTGCCTATTTATCCTCACAGACAAGAGAGTATCCCACAGGAAGCTATGTCCATGGGAAAACCACTGACTTTCAGGACAATGGAAGATATGCCCCACAGTGGCTACTCCACGAGGTTAGGGCATTCACATGACCACTCCCACTGTCTTCACAGGGCCCTGAATTAAAGAATTCCACCAGGTTCGCATCGTATACAAGCACCACAAATGAGTCAGCCACCAGACCAGGTAAATGGCTCCCCATTGAATACTGCTTTACGAAGTCCTCTTCCAATGGGTGCTCCGTGCTACACATTTCTAGTGAAAGCAGAAAATTTTGCTGAAAAGGTTTTGCATGGATGAAGATGGAGTCAAATACAATCAAAACTTTGCTTTTGAGTAGATTCAGTCTTTCCACGTTGGCACTGGTGTTACTTTTTTTCTTTTGGACATAAATGTAGAAATAGGTCTTTAAAACCTTTGTTTTTATTCTGTTGGTTTTATATTCATATTTGACTTTAAATATTTTTAACACTTGATATAGGCATACGTACACACACAGTGGGAACAGTCATTTGCATGATATATCATTTGAGTGGCAAAGACCCTTTATTTTTGCTCAGAGTTAATCTTTCTCTAACCCACATTGAGTTACATAAGTGTTCTCATTATGTTCCAGGCAAAAACCCTGCCTGTTCCACTATTCTACTTGAATGGCCTTTGTTCTAATATATATATATATATATATATATGTATTTTTTTTAATTGAAATAAGATATTCTGGTGCAATGAAAATAAAATAACAGGCTTGGAGATAGGAAAATATAGACAATACTTCAAGCCCTACTCCTAGTTGTTCATGTAGACATGACAGACTGTATCTATTTGGTCTTCTAACATCTCATATGATAGATAAAAGTGTTGGCCGCAATTGGGAATTTTGAAATTTGATTGATCACGTGGAGTGCTTATTAAATGACAGTTTTTCAGACTCTAGTCCAGACTAATCACACTGAACTCTCTGGATAGGGAGCAGGAAATTCATTAATGCTCTCTCTAATTGAATGCTCCACCCCTTTCTTACAACTGACACTTCAGGAAATGCCATTTCAGGTTGTATCTAAAGTCTCCTTCTGCTCCAATGGTCTGTTGAAATCAAATGAAACCAATTAACCCATTAGCTCCTATTCCTTAGTTTTCTATCAATTAGAATAAGGTCTTGAAGAATAAGGTCTAGGAGGGATAACTTCTGATGAAGAGAGAATTTGGGGCAGCAGGAAGCCCAGGTGTCAGGTCTATGTGAGGAAATTGGGATAACTTGAGGATAGAATAAGGAAATTGGAGATAAATTTAGGGGTAAGAAAAATACACTGTGAATATCTTGATCAAGAAGAAACAGACTAAGCATGCAAATCATAAATACATTTATAGAGACAGCTAAAAATCATAGTGTAAAGCTATATTTACTGAAATAGAAAGATGTACAAGATGGATTTCTAAGTGAAAAATAAACGTCTCATAGAGATTTCATGTTTAAAACAATATAATTTTGAATTTGAACACTATACATTTGAAGTATGGTGAATTGCTCTGAGTAGTGAGTACAATTCATTTCTATGTCCCCGTACTTCCTTTATACATAAGCTGATTTTTTTTTTTTTTACAGTGAGAATTCAGTGTTTTCGCAGTCATCAACAGCGATCAAGCACTTTCTGTTCTGACCAAAGAAGAGAGCACATGGGGAAGGCGAGGATGGTGCTTGTTGCTGGGCATGGGAAGGACCAAACAGAGCAGGTGTGAGGAGGAGGTGAACGAGGGTGAGGAGCCAGCCCGGGGCTATAAGGGAAAGGGAAATGAAAGAGAGGAGACAAAAACGTCTCAGCCAGCTGAAGTCTGCATTCTCTCAGGTCCCTATACCCCTACTCCTGGCCCAGCGGCCCAGGCTGCATCCTTGCACTCTGTTCCTTCCCGGGGCTGGCGAAGAACCTGTGCAGGGCAGCAGGGATAATTGCTGTGCTCAGGCCATATTGCACTGTTTCCTATTTAACTCCTCTGCTGCCGGCTGCTGGCCTGCAAGCTTGCCTGGGGCCACTTGCTCCAAAGACAATGTATTTGTCTCTGATACGCAAGCCAGGGTGGCAGGGTTGACTAGTAGCATGGAGGGAAAGCAAGGGAAGGGAGGTTATTTATAGCAGAAGGCAAGAAAAGTTTTCTTTCTTTCCTTTACCACAAGTTGTATTTCTCTGAAACTCTGCCCATGTTGTGCAGAAATCAAAAGGGCAGGAGAACAAGTTCTTCAGAGCTGGTTGAAAAGTTCCAGGGCTCTGTTTTAAGAGCAAATCTGCCAGCTTCAGAGGAGGCTGCAGCCACCCTTGGTTTCTAAATCAGCCTGACGATGGTGCAGATAGATGCAAATGAGGGTCAAATTTATTTCCATAATGAACAGCGCAAGCAGAGCAGGCTCCTCTCCACCTGACTTAAAATTACAGTACTAGAAAATCATGGTGGCGGGGGAGGGGGGCGCTGGCTGGAATAAAGAAAAGAAATGCAAACATTTTCGTGACTTGAAGATCGTAGCCCTTTGGATCTTGGGAACGAAAACTGTGAGAGTTCCAAGAACGATTCCAGACCTTATTGCGGAAGCTTGACCAAGAATGACAGGCCAACTAAACTTTTCACAGGATTATGGTTCTATTCAAGAATTCTGCTTTTTTATTTTTCTGTGGTATAAAAGCTTGATTGCAATACAATTCACTTGCCTAAAAATTCACCCCGTTAAATCATATACCTTGGTAGTTTTAGTATATTTGCAATGTGTAGTTGCACAGCCATCACCACTCTCTAATTGTGGAGCATTTGTATCACTCCAAAGAGAAACGCCACACCCATCCGCAGCCGCTGCCCGTGCTCCCCTCTTTTGACCCCTGACAGCCACTAACCTAGTTTCTGTCTTTGGATTTGCCTATTTTGGAGATTTCACACAAAATAGAATCACACCATAGGGGGAACCTTTGTGAAGGGCTTCTTTCACTTGACATAACGTTTCTACACTCATCTGTAGTGTAGTATGTATGGGTACTTTATTCTTTTTTATGGTGGGTTGGCCTTTTTAAGCAGAACCGACATGAAGGTTGTAAACCTCTATGTCTCAGAGGACTGCAGT
Organism: Rhynchonycteris naso; assembly: GCA_037038555.1. Taxonomy (NCBI): domain Eukaryota; kingdom Metazoa; phylum Chordata; class Mammalia; order Chiroptera; family Emballonuridae; genus Rhynchonycteris; species Rhynchonycteris naso. The sequence goes on from CM072996.1 coordinate 302,513,225, forward strand.
GAGCTCCACTTATTTCATGGAAAACCACATGAATTTAGAGATAATAGTAACATGACCTAACCTTATTACTTTTCCATTAAGTCTTTGCCCACTGCATTTTAGCTCTCGCTCTCCCTGAATTTCAGAAATTAACTTTATGTCATTCAACTAATACTGGACTGAGTTGACTTACATTTATAATTAACAGGTATTTTTATAAGCCCCCATGCAGACACATTCATTTCCAAAGACACAGCCTATGTCACTGCCTATGGTTGGCTTGTATCTACGAGAGAGATGAGAATTGCTAGAACTATAATGCATATGGGCCATTGACCAAACCATCTGAAAATGTTTGATTGGTGTGAATATGGAATGCAATAATTTATTATTAGGATCCATTACTTTCATATGCTTAAGTACATGGCAGGAACTAAAATAGGTTTCATTTTCTGGAAGGCCCTAAATGTCTCTGGAGAACCCCAGATTTTGTCACAAAGAGCTGTACATCCATGCAAGTCATTATCTTAAAGACAGGTTTATCAAATGCTTCCCTTGTGAATGCCCATACTTTGAAGAAATTGGTGTTCATCAGTAACCATGCACAGCAAACTTTCCGCCTTTCTCAGCCAACAGAACTTCACACGTGATGAGCAAATGCACAGACAGATGGTAGAATAAAAGACGAGGTTCTTGATGGTGCCACTGAGGCAGTCCTTAGATCTGTTGGGGGTCACAGGAGTCTAGTTTCACCTTAAGTGGTATTTGTAGCTGGGTGTTCAGGACATGTTTGACAAATGGGTGGAGAGAACATGCCAGAAAGCTATTTCCTGACCAAGTGCTAACAAAAGAGAAGTCTCTTGGGAGAAAGTTTACTTATTTCAAGGCTGGTCTGGGATCCTGATGTAACAGACGAGTCTTGCAGTTGCCGTGGCATTCCGGAGGGTACCCAAAGCCGTGGTATCGATAAAAAGATCTGGAGGAAGTATGCCATTACTCTATATTAACATAATACTGTGGAGAGGATGCCAAAGTCGTATAATTTTCTTTTTCTGAGATAAAGGATGAGGCATCAAAGAAATTTTGCTCTTATGTCAGGCCATTTTTGGCTCTGTTCCCATACACATAAGGACTCAGGTTCACTGTGCAGGGCACTTGGTGGGAGAGTTTGAGGACTGCTCCCTGGAGTGACTTTCTCCTCTCAGCGAAAGGAAAGTAAACAGAACTGCTGTGTCTAACAATCCGACCCTGGTACAGGAAAGGGAATGAGAGTGATTCTAGTAGAGAAACCCTTCCCATTATTCAGGTCTTACCCCAGACTATAACCTTCACCCTGATTTCCTACATACTAAAACTCTATAAAATATTGGGCCAAAAGACAAAAGCGTTTTTGTGCCTATGTCACAAGTATGAAACCACTGACAGTGGCAAAGCATGCTTCCCGCTTGGGCACAGAGCTCAGTGTTGTGTACTGGACATGCCTAGGACCCAGTGGCAGGGGACTCTGTGCCTAGTGGGGCTATGTCCTCTGGGAACGTGGTCAGAGCGTATAGGGTTCTGGGAGTGGAAGGTGAGACAACCGTGTTGTTGGCACCAGTGGTATTAACAGAGAAGAGCCACACAGCTTCCTGAATGGATCTGCTGTAGTCACACTATTTCTTTACCAAGAGCTCCTGTTTCTCCTCCCTATACTCCCTGCATGGTGAAGGGTGAGATGTCCTGTTCACAGGCACATTGGGGACACTGTCTGGGGAAGCTCAGAATCGCCGGCTGATATTGTCAGGGGCCTGGAAGACTGCAAGGGCAGGTTTGGGTGAAAGCCAGAGAAATAATAATAATGATTGAAACCATAAAATTAAGAGCTATTGAGTATACCATGTGCTAGGCCCCACGCCAAAGGCTCTACGTTCAGTTTCCCTTTCAGTCCTCACAATAACTTTTTGAGTTAAATGTGCTTGTTATGGACATAATACAGCTGGAGAAACTGAAACATCATGACTTAGATTTTCTTGTGAGGGTTATTGTTAGAATTCAAGATCAAGGTTGTTCCTTACTCCTAGCCTAAGCTCTTAACCTCCATATTATATTTTCTCTGAGGTTATTACTGCAACAAGACTAATTCTTTTATTATTTATACATTCTTGGTATGAGTATTTAGCAACAATAGTATATTTCTTGGGTATGTCATTTAAAACTTGCTCTTTATACATAAAGATGCAACTATACATATGTACCCTCAAGTGTTATGTTTATATGGATAAATAACTACAAATAAAAATGTGTGAGCTCTATAAAACACTTAGCTACAATGTGAATAAAGAATAGTATAATAAAAGAAGCATGTTTATTAGTGTTTAAAGTAGTTTCACTTAAGAAAACTAGGAAGGAAGAAGTTTTACTAAACACCCTGCTATTTGACAAGTATTATTATAACAATGGATCCTTACATCAACCTTTTAATGTGCATAACATTATATTCATTCTATAGGTTTAGGAAAGGATGCTCAAAGATACTTAGTAACTCAACTAAAATTTAAGGTAAAAAATGAGATTCAAGATCATACATGACTTTTAGCCCATCCATTATACCACTGAGGCCAATTTCTAGCACAATGTTAGAGAATGGAAAAACTCATCATTTTCTTAGTTCTCAAACATGGTTGAACATGGAAGATCTATTTATTCAATTCTTTCAACAAACACCTGTAGAGTACCTATTGTGTTCTAGGTACTACACTAGATTCTAAGTGTTGAGTCTTGGCATTGACCTTGGCATGGAGAGGCTTCTATTGTCCAATGGAAGACACAAAACTTACATGGATAATTAGTTCTATGGAAGGAAAGAGATAAAGATAAATTGGGGACAAGTTTAACAGAGGAGGCATCATTCAAGTAGGATCTTAAGTTGAAGTTTGTCAGGTGGAAAACAAGGTAAAGGAAAGAGCAAAGAGCATTTTCAGTTGTAGAAAAGATCAATTTGAGAAGAGAAAGATTATTGTTTTGTGTGGTTAGCAAGTCTGGTTTTTTGATAGGCAGTGGAGATAGAAAATTCTGGTGGTTTGTCCTTGGGGCCTGGTTTCGAAGTTTTGTACGCCCATGTAATGAATCTGGACTCTTTTCTACTCTGGGTAAAAAACAATTAAAGCTTTCACAGAAAATGTGATCAAATTTTGTGCTAGAAAGATAACTATGTGAGATTTGAGATGATACAGTTGAAGTATAGACAAAGGAACATTAGGGAGAAATTTTAAAAGGCTAATTATCTTGCAGGCACTCTTGACTTCCCTTACAGCACTCCACGTAGCTGGCCTCCAATTCCTAAGACATTTCCTCTAAATCAGGTGCCCTTTCTCTATCCCATTGCAATTTTCATGGCCCTTTAGCTCATCTTCTCTTATCTGGGATGGTTCCCTAGTTCCCAGCTCCCTCTTCTAAACCCCTGGTCTCCTACAGCTCCAGCCACTAGGAATTCCAGGCCTAAGAGAACCCTTGGAATAGATTAAATCACAATTCTTCAGATTCTTCCACACTTTCCTATCCTTCCCTAAGCAGCAGAAGCTTGCTGTTTGCATGAAATTGAACTTTATAAGAGTGTTGACTGCTTCCTTATTGGTTTGAAACAAATAGATTACAGTTGGCAGAGATTCTGATGCCTTCACTCTTCAGAACAGTCTAGAGGATGAGATGGCTAGGGCTCAGAGCTGGTCACTGGGGAACATGGAAATCATTGTTCATTGGCTCTGGTTATTCATACATGTAGTGCCATTTTCTGGATATATCATGTGAAAACATAATTGAGAAGAATTAGAAAGGTGGAATTGCTCCAGAGGGATGAGATTATAGAAAAGAAAACAGTGCAAAGTTAGAGAAATATACTTCACTTAACATTTCGCCCAGAAGACTGGAAACAATTCCAAAGATCTGAATTCTGTTTTTGGCTCTCTTCATAGCTTGTTTTATGACCTTGGCCAATACAATTAACCTCTCCATTCCTCAGGTTGACCTAAGTAAACTTAGAATAATATATCCCTGCCTGCTTGGCTCCCAGGCATGTGAGGTCGAAAGGGTTAGTGGGAGAAAGTTTAGAAAGTTATCCAAAGCACTGTTTATCAAAAAACGTGTTGTGATAGGCAATCTATGAATGAGTGTGCTAGATAGTAGAGGGTTGGTAAGAAAGATTGTTGGGCACAGTTATCTCTTTTCTTTGGAAGCCCTCAACTTACGGGTCAATAAGCACCTATGTACTGGGTGATATTCAAGGTTAGAGGAGACACATGCCTTACTCCTACACTGTAACAAATTAGTTAATTACAGGGCAGCCTGCTCTTAACAGCCCCTGAAGGCACTGACTGACCTTGTACCAAGGCTATGAAAAGACACTTTCCTGACAAGGAAATAACTGAACTCGTGAGGGCTTTCTGTGTATTCAGATATTTACAAGGATAGCTAAATTCAGCAGTTAAAATCTCCTTTGAAATTCATCAAATTCCCCACCCCCCCCTCCACGTAATTTCTCAACTTCGCCCAGAAAGAATAGTAGCAAACAGAAAATGGGAGTTTGCTTGGGCATTTCAATGACTAGACAAGAGGTAGCCAGTGATGGAACAAGCACACACCATCTTATCACTGGTTCATAAGTGAGGGTGAATCCCAGTATCACCTGCAGACAGACTGGTAAAACAGTGAGAGGGCCCATATTCAATGTCACATTGGAATCACATTGGTAATACATTTTAAAGAGTGGGTAAAGAAATGTCAACTGGCACAGGCTGATCAGCACACGTGGTTTAGAGACTCATTTGCCAGTATCTGTTAAGGTTAAGCTGTTGTGTAGTCTGTGACTCAGCAATTTTATTTTGTAGGCCTACAGAAGCAATCACACATGTGTAGAGAGAACCATGAATATAGACAAAATTCTAACACACTTTGTAATTTTTTTAAAAAAAGAAAGATGCCTTAAATATGAGGAATTGGCTAAATAAAAAATGGAACATTCATGTTGTGGAATAGAATAGGACAGTTTAAAAGAATGTGGGAGACATATGTCCAATCCACCAGCAAACCATGTTAGTTATACTGTAAATCCGAGCAATTCTCTCCGATTCCACCATTGGCACCTTTGTCCAAGGCCCCATTCACTGTGGTCCCAGTGAACTAGGACCTAGCAATAACCTCTGTACTGACCTTTCAGCTTCCTCTGTTGCCTCCTACAGTTTATTTTTCTCTCAGCTGTCGGATTGCGCCACTTAAAATGCAAACGTGGTCATATCACTCCTAAAGCTTCTCATCACACTTTGGACAGCGCTGAAGGTTGTCTTCAACAACACCTGTTAGTCTGTAGGTGTTCTGAGCCCTGTGACTAACTCTCCAAATTAATTTCTTACCATTATCTTTTCCCATAATGGGTGCTCAACAAAACATTGCTGAGTCAGGGAAAGATGGCGTCTCTACGCACTGGAATGGAAAGAGCAGCAAGACCCACAGGCTTTACTGTGGATAAAACACATGGCTATCAACTGAAATGCCTGTGTTTGAACCCTACCTGTGTGGTTTTGTGCAGCAGTATGTTCTATGTATTTTAAACTTCTTCTCTAAAGATGGGGTTGATACTGTTATCGATCTCATAGAACTGTAGTGAGTGAGGATTCAGTGATCTGTTTTTCATAGAGCTCATAGAGCCATGCCTTACTCACAGAAAGTATTAATTAACATTATGTCGGAACTCTTTGGAGCCCCTGTGACTCTTTGATTTTTGTCTCTTTGTATTTTCACCACATCATGTGCCATGAGTGGTATTATATATAGTGTGATCAGGAGGGATTTATGGATGAGATCATTTTAGTAGAGATTTGAAGGCGGTGAGGCCAAAGGTCACGTAGCTTTCTTGAGGAAAGACAATTTAAGCAGAGGGAACAGTTGGAAGAAGTGCCCTGAAGAGGTAATCCCTGAATCTCTCTACAAAACAGTATCCATAACACATGATATGATGCAAAAAATAAAGAGAAAGAAAAAAACAAAGCAAAACACAAAGGCTTCAAATAGTAATACAGTAGTAGTTACAATTTACCCTGAGTATGCGTAAAGTGTCGACCTGGGATGCTGAGGTTGCAGGTTCAAAACCCCGGGCACATATGGGAGTTGATGCTTTCTGCTCCTCCCCCCTTTCTCTCTCTCTGTCTTCGTCTCTCTCTTTCTCTCTCTCTAAAATGAATAAATAAAATAAATTAATAAAAATAAACAAATAGCCTGACCAGGCGGTGGCACAGTATATAGAGAGTCCGACTGGGATGCAGAGGACCCAGCTTCAAGACCCCAAGGTTGCCAGTTTGAGTGTGGGCTAATCTGGCTTGAGAAAAAAGAAAAAGCTCACCAGCTTGGACCCAAGGTCACCGGCTTGAGCAAGGGGTTACTTGGTCTGCTGAAGGCCTGTGGTCAAGGCACATATGAGAAAGCAATCAATGAACAAGTAAGGTGTCACAACGCAAAACTGATGATTGATGCTTCTCGTCTCTCTCCGTTCCTGTCTGTCTGTCCCAATCTATCTCTCTCTCTGACTCTCTTTCTAATAAATAAATAAATACACTTGAATATAATATAATATAATATAATATAATATAATATAATATAATATACAATAGTTCTATAAAGTGGAAGCATTCCTGAATGTTCCAAGTAGAACAAGAAGGGCAGAGACAAGGGAATGAAAAGAAAAAAATAAGAGTGAAAAGAGAGTCAGGGATGTGACAAGGTGGGGTGAGAATGAACAAGATCTTTGGGGGTCATGGTAACAACTTTGGATTACACTGTTAATGAGCTGAGAAGCTTGCATTAGAAGACTAGCATGTTAGAGGGATCTCTGGGTAGAAGTGGGGTTGTGTCACTTAGGAGGACAGTGTCATGATCTGGATAAGAGATGCCAGTGGCTCACATACAAGCACAAGACTTACATTGTGATGATTGAACTTACAGGCTTTGCTGAAGAGCTAAAAGTGGTTAGTGAGAAAAAGAAAGAAGTCAAGATGACACCAAGACTTCTGGTTGAGCAATAATAGACTTGAGGTGCTCTTTATTGCATTTTAAGGGACTATAGGAAAGGGTTCAATCAAGAATTTTAACATCCAATTGGAAATGTAAAATAGGTAGATAGATATAAAAAGCTCAAGTTTTGGAGAAAGGGTTGAAGCTATTGAAAACTAAGCATTTGAATCTCTAGGACCAATAATGACTTCTTTGTCACCAATATGTGTATGTTGGAGTGGGTATCTTTCTTGTTTCTTATTGTTTTCTAAGTTTCAGTTCTATGATTGATCTGTTTGATCTACTATTTCCCACCCATTCAGGATCTGAAGTTAGTTTCTATTCAAAATGGTGCTGCTTTTGGAAAAATAAACAACAACAGTATATGAATTGGATGACCAATGAGACAGAGAGCTTCTAAACTGAAGATTAACAATAATTATAATTACTGGATATGAGGAGGGAACAAGGAATAGTTTATATCATTTTATAATATGAGATCTTGATGACATGTGCTTAAAACATTCTTGAATAAGGGATATAAATGCAAACTTATTAGCTAAAATAATCCAAAGAGTATAGTTCTAATATTTCAAAGATACAGTAGTTAAAAAAGTAGTATCATTCTTAGCTATCATTATTCCCAACAGCTCTTCTTGTAACTTCAATTGTTTCTTGAATATCATATAGCATGCTGGGTGCTTCTCACAGTGCTTAACAGACATTACCTCATTTGATCCTCACCCTTTGCTGTGATATTATTGCTGTTTCTGTAATTCAAAAGAAGAAATTGCAAACATGTAGTTAGTTGCTTTAATATGGACAGCCCTGGGCCAGAATTTCTGTTATGTCACAGAATATTAAGTACTATGAAATGAAAATGGTGGCTCTAAATGATCAAGATTAAATAAGTATAAACATGCTTTGCAGCAGGACTTTTCATGTCAGGTATATGTTAACATTATAACTCTTCCAAACTGGCTATAACCTCCAACATTTCTCAGTTACTTGAACGCAGAACCAATTTTTTCCCAAGGTTTCATACTAGGAAGAACACATTTTGGGATGCGTTTCTTTAGGACAACTTAACCCTGATAAATGATGTATGTGTCGAACTTTATCTTTTGTGGTATTTTTCTCAAAATCTTCTTTCTTGGCCCTCCGTGTCATATATGCTCCACGTCATATATGCTCTAGGTATTTGATGCTGCCTTATATTTCTGATTTCTCCTACATCCTGGATTGAAATGCACATTTCGATTGATGCACTGTTGCTGGTCATGCAAACATGCTTTCACTTTGAACGTGATTTCAATTTGATGGATGTCCAGAGCATTTATCATATGGTGAGGGCCTGGCTATACAGGGTTTTCCTTTGTCCAGATGCAGCTGCAAGCCATCGCCCCGATGCCATGGTCATCCCTCAGGCACCGGATGCTTTGGTCTCTGCTGACCAGCCTTTGCTCTAAGCAGTCCCTCACAGTTCGGTCGACAGCTGTCCCCACTTATGGGTCTACCACATCCCCACTGACTTCGCACCAACTCAGACAGAGAGCGCTTGCTACTCCAAATACTTGCTGTGTCTACCAGGGCCTGGTTGAACCCTTTACTTTAGAAATGAGGACTTGGTACTGCTTGATGAGTGTGAGGACTCTACCTGGCTATGGACTCACAGGTCTTTCTTTGTACTAGATCTAGTCTTAATGAGGTCAGATAACATTTTTTCCCTGGTCCCATTACTGAGTTCCCATACCACCGTTCATTCAAAAGCCTAAGTTCTGCTTACAGGACCTCATTGGCTCTGTCAATGTTTCTAAAGATGAAACATTTAACTGTTAACTTTAGTCTCTAGTCTGAAGATCAGCTATCCACAGACAGATGCCTGAATGTTTCGCTTAGACTTCTAGGAATCTCTTAATTAAGAGCCTCTCTAGTTTTGCCTTGCCTTTTATTGTTACAATAACACATGGATGCCAACAGCAGTAGCTCCCATTTTATGACTGCTAATGATTTTTATAGATATTACTTTATTTAAAAGCCTATAAGATATGTATAGTATCCTCATTTTCAGACAAGAAAATATAATTGCTGACGATGATGTCTGTATCACTAGGTAAGGACAAGACTCAAACCAAGATTTTAATCCTCATCCCTGTGCCCCCAAGACAATGCTACCTTCCCATATATAGTTAGGACATTCTGTTACTATGTTTTACCTGAATTTTCTTAGGTTGTCTTATTCTGAATTTAGATAGCACTTACTAGAAAAACTAAAAGTTATCAGTCTTAATTAATTCATGTATTCATTTCTTAATTAATCAAACGTTTACTGAGGGTTGAGAGTCAGAAATTGTTGAATGAGGGCAATAACATATTATTTTCAAGATAAAATCTCTGGTTTTAAGGAGACTGAATCAAATAAGTATGTAGAGAATATAATAGCTACTATTCCAGGCAGTCATGTCTTTAACACTTTATAGTCCTTTAACACGGTAGAAAGATCAGGAGGACATCACAAGCATCATGAACATGTGCATTAAATCCATAATATCTAAAAAAAATTGTGTACATGCTTATTATAAGTATATTCTTATAAATGTACAGCTAGTCAAGTTAGTGAAATATCATTTCTCAATGCATATAAGTGATAGTGTTCCCTTTAGTGAGTCATTTAAAATCTCTAGATGTGTGAAGAATTGACGATAACCCAGAAAGAAAAGATCCATACTGCCCAAGGGATCCCAGGAAGGACACCTCCTTTCAATTTACTTAAGCACAAGGCTTGGACCCTTGACCAGGAAACATGAGCTGAGTGGGAAGGCCTTAGGTATCTGTAATGTTTAAACTAGCAAATGTTGTCCTTTGGTGTATTGACATTTTTCCTTGGAAGAATGTAATAAATAAGTAGCTCTACATTTGGGTGCTGGAGAGGCAAGATGGTGTCCTTAGGCAACATGGCTGACAGCCAGTCGGGGAAGGGACGGCCATAGTGACAGCTGTGCCAAACACTTTCAAGAATACAATTATGTTACAAATAGGGAATTTTGGGGTGTGAATGTTCTTTACCATGTTTCCTAGGGTTATGGAAACAAAAAAATACATTTGATAAAATAAACTGTGTGATGAACTCTGTCATCTTCATTTGGTCTAGTTATTTTTGCATACAGTGTCTTTTCAAAATGTCAGCCTGTTTTAGTTATTCTAAGGGAAAATAAGGAAAGAATTTGTATCCAGGGTTTGGACCAGAGAGACAGGGAAGAGATTCCATACTTGGATAGTAATGTAAGAGAGAGAGAAAATTTAATGGGAAAAATACAAACTTATGGTGTGGGAGGGAAGCAGGAGAACAGAGAACACTGTCAATGATTTCAGAACATCATCTCCTCAAAAAGCAAGGATTCCACTAAAGGATCATTCTCCAATAGACAAAGGATAGGAAAACCAATCCTGTTCTGACTGTCCATCAGTCAACCATACCAATGGGTCTAGAATCCAAAGGTCCTGAACGTATGGGTAATGGTTAAGGGTGATCACTTATTTGCCTTCTACCTCATCAACAAGATTATACTGGCCTTTCAGAAACTTCAGAGTTCTATTGTCTCCGCGCCTCCCACCCTGCCCCTTCCATTCTGACAGTCTTCTTACCGACATCCTAAGAAAATGTGTTTAGTTTTCTAATACAATGTGATAAGATTGCTAGAACTTGGTGGGAGAATAACACCAAGTTTTAGCCAGTAGATTAAATCGGTATTTACATCAGTTAGTTCATCAAGCATCCTTGTATCATTCTTACAATTTGCTAAAATAGAAAGGTAACTATGTTTGATTATTTATTAATTCAAAACTCTTTATGGAGAATGAACTATAGACTAGCAAGAGGAGAAAGAACATATGTCTAGTATAATGGTCCTATTTTTGAATAAATTTAGGTCCTGGAAGCTCTAGAGGCATAGAGAAGAGAAGGCTTACCCAATACTGGTGGTCAATGGTGGCTTTTTAGAAAGGATGAGATTAAAACAGAGGCTTAAAGAATGACTCAACATATGTCTCAGGCCTGAATGAGGGCTAGCACTGAACCAGCAAGATTCACAAGAAACAAAATGAGTCCCTACTGTTAAGTGTCTTCCCTCTCTGTGAGGATCTAAGCAGCCCCAGATATTAGCCTAACCGTGAGACTGCCCGTGGTTATTAGCTGTGGCGTGTGATAGACATTATTAGCTTATAGGAGGTCTGAAGAGTAAAAGATCTCCACAATTACCAGTGTGGTCAATTTATAAAGGACTTAATGTAGACACCCACTTTGATATCTTGCCACCTGCTTTAAAAGGATTTTCTTTTGTTTTGTAAAAACACCTGATCATGGGGTGGTGCCTATATTAATGGGTGTGTTTTTCTTTCAGGAAAGCCTCCTGGGCTCCATCTCAAGTCTAGCAGCAAAGTCAGATAACATCAGATGCACGTGATGTTTGCCCCTTGGCAATTCTAGTCTATCAACAGCTGTCTGAGCAGAGCACTTGTGAGCATAGGGCCTTTGAAAGAGGTCGGAGCTAAGGAAACTGAGCTGCTCCTTTAGAGACAAAAACGCAATATGGCAAATACTTACTGGTTCAGTCTTTATGTCTGAGCAGGAGACCCACAGTATCATTCCAGACTTTTTCTTGGCGTGTAAAATCTGTTACTCCTGAAACTTCAAAATGTACATATTTTTCCCAAATGAAATGTAACTCAGTTGAGTTAATTATCATACAATTATAGCAAGGAAAAAGAAAACCCTAATCAGACGTGAACAGCTTGTCTAACTATTAACCAGTCTATGGTGAACCATTACTTAGCTCTGACTTGCACGATCCATCATAGATTTTTGCCCCACCCCCCACTCCCACCCCCCAGCCCCCCGTGAACAAATACTTAAATGAGTCCACGGTCATTTAAAACCAAGAGGCCTGGATGCCTGTGATCATGTGATTGTCTTTAAATTGTTTAGTCATTATATTTTACTGGCATGAAGTTATGGTGAACTTCCTCCTCCCTCCCATCTTCTCCAAGAGATAAGAAGGAGTGGGCGGGACATTACAAGAAGGCATAGCTTCCCAAGACTCTGTCCTACAAAAGCAGCAACTTGTTTTAAAACATTTCCACTTATATTCTCTGAAGCTACTAAAATAGAAATAAGATGACTTTAGATAAGTTTCCTGTCTAGGAAGATCCTGAGTCCAAAGCATTGCATTCATAGTATCTTTTAGTATTAATCCAACTGCATCCATCTTTAATCAATTCGATATGTCACCAATATTCCAGTAGTCAAATACAGAAAGACTCAGATGTGGTATTATACACTTAGGTGGCAGGTAAGGAGACTGTGGATTCAGCAGTTCTGTTTATCCCCAGGGACACTGGAAACTAGGCATAGTACCTAGTGACAGCCAACTATTCTTTTATCCTGACCTCTATCAACCTGGGTTTTTCTTTGGTATCAGTCACAGGGGGTCCAACCAATCTGGAAGGAACTGGCATTTCCCATGCTACTATATGGTGTCAAGTATGCTGTCAACATAAAGGCAGATTGGATGTACGGCAGATTGGATGTACAGCAGATTCATCTGTCTTGAGCTTTGACAGAGTGTGGTGTTTAGAAATGGAGGCAAGTAGCTGACTTTCATTCTGCAAACACAGACTTAACTACAGCAAATGAGATCTTCTAATGACAAAGAGATCCACATAACATTTTGGTTCTCTGTTGTTTCCTGGTAACTAGGGTCTGAACAACAAGGGTAGGGAGGTGTGAGGAAAATATGGTGGGGAGGTGAATCCCTGCTGAAGGTGTTGTTGAAGCTGCCTTAGCAACCACCAATGGTAACCACCCCAAAGGCTCTCTGTGTAAACAAAGAGTGAAAATATCAGTTTCCTAAGACCAAGATCGGCACTCACCTTGTGCATCCCTTTTTTCCACTCAAGCTTGCTGACAAGAAGAGAAAAGCAGCCATTTTGCGAATATTCACCCAGTTAGGGTGAATATTCCAGGGTGCCTTGAATTTCAAGGCTTGTCTTCAAAACTTACCTTGCTTTCTGTACAGGTTCCGAAAACCTGAAAATTAACTTTGAAAAAAATCCCAAGAAGAGGTTTGCAGAAGCTTCCAATGCGAGTATGATGCATATAAAAAAGGGCCCAGGGCAAGGCTAGGAAGAAGTCGAACTAATAAGAAGGTACAAATAGGAAATGTATTAACAATCTGTGGAGGTGTGTGATACCAGAAGCAAAAAAAAAAAAAAGACGGGTAGAGGGAAAGGAAGGTGAAGAAAAGCAAAGAAACCCAGAGGAGGCTGAGAAAGTTCTGGCTGAAAGGAGCAGACTCAGCCTGAGGAGAAAGTGTAATAGTGCTCAAGGATTCCAGGGTCTCAGTCACAGAAAGTCTTTGGCATGGAACCTCAGGTTGATCCCTCTCAGCTTTATATAAGCGGACTCTAGTGAAGGTCATGAACCCAGTTCCTGTGCGTATGTCATAAGGCATTTCCCTGGGGAAGATAGGGGTGGGGGACAGAGATTTCTTCATGGAGAAATAAGTTGGCTAGATAGCAGTCCACATAACTACCTTCTGCTTAGGAACTACAATGACAAGATTGTATGGAGAGTTAATGGCCAAAAGGGTCATATGAGCCTGTATTTCCCCATGTATAAGACACACTTTTTTTCTAAAAGTTTGGGGTCTAAAAACTGGGTGCATCTTATACAGTGGTTGTTGATATTTTACTTGCATTTCCCGCTTTTTCATGCTTGTTTTTGTGTTCATTGTTGAAGAGAAATAAGACACAGATGAGGACAAGCTAATGGATGGGAGTTTTGACAGTGGTGAGCAGTTGTATAAAGTTTATGATGAATAAAACTTGAGTTCAATAATGTTATGTAATACATTTTTTTTTCAAATTTGGGGCCTCAAAATTAAAGTGCGTCTTATACATGGGAGTGTCTTATACATGGGGAAATATGATATTTCACCTTTAACATGAAATAGAACAGGGAAGGGTGCAGAATTCACAGGGGCCACTTCTTACTGCCTTGCTTCCATAGCAGTGACTCTGAGATAACTTGCTCTCTATAACAAACGGCCACATTCTGCTTATCTAGATTCTGTGCCCTGAAGATGTGGAACAGCAGGAATTCCAGGAGCTTCAGGGGACTTCTAAACATTTTTATGGCCATTAATGATCATTTTTTTTTTCCCCAATGAAACCATTGATCAGACTTGAGACAAGTATTTGGAAGAACAGCTTCTCTAAGAAGGAAGTGAAGCCCCTATAGCAGGAGTCCCCAAACATTTTACACAGGGGGCTAGTTCACTGTCCCTCAGACTGTTGGAGGGCCAGGCTATAAAAAAAACTATGAACAAATCCCTATGCACACTGCACATATCTTATTTTAAAGTAAGAAAACAAGGCCTGACCTGTGGTGGCGCAGTGGATAAAGCGTCAACCTGGAAACACTGAGGTCGCCAGTTCAAAACCCTGCACTGGTCTGGTCAAGGCACATATGGGAGTTGATGCTTCTAGCTCCTCCCCCCTTTCTCTCTCTCTCTCTCTCATTCTCTCTCTCTCTCTGTCTGTCTCCTCTCTAAAATAAATAAATAAAAAGAAATTTTAAGTAAGAAAACAAAACGGGAACAAATACAATATTTAAAATAAAGAACAAGTAAACTTAAATTAACAAACTGACCAGTATTTCAATGGGAACTATGGGTGCGGATGTAACCTGTGCTCCTCTCACTGACCACCAATGAAAGAGGTGCCCTTTCAAAAGTGTGGTGGGGTCAGATAAATGGCCTCAGGGGGCCGCATGGTGGCGGGGGGCGTAGTTTGGGAACCCTTGTCTTATAGGCTAGTAACTGAACAAGGATCATGCAAAATAGGAGACTCAAAATAGGAGACAATAAAATTGTTGGGATAATCCACACTTCCACAGCCGTGTAGGCTGTCTGCTGCCCACTAGATTAACTAGACAATGTTAATTCAGTAAAGGTTTTGCCCTCTCATATTTTAAATCAATAATAACAGAAAATTTTATTTAGCATGGGCAGGTAGGAGCCTTTCCCCTCGTCGGCGTGCTGTATGACTCTCAACAGTAGCATTGGGGGTCCCTCTAATATTTAAGGTTTTGAGGGGGTTCTCCCATAACTCTGGATGAGGTATAATGATTGATTTCAACCTTTTCTTTGTCCTGAATACACAGTGCTTGTTCGCTCTTATTCTGCTATCCTCTAACGATAAATTGATATCACACTGCATAAGTCAAATGCTTCATTGAGATCATGTACATTTTTAAGAAGGCTCTGTGTTAAAAAGAGCGCTAACAACAGCTACCATGCAAGGTGTACACACTGTGCCAGGTGAAGTACTTAGCTTTGATATGCTGTCTTGTTCAATCTTCATGGAAACTGTGCTAGATAATTATTTTTGCATCCATTTTAGAGATGTGGAAACCTGGGAATCACGCACATATCTCTGAATTTATGCAGCTAGGAAATGGCAGAGGGGAAATTCCAATACAAAGAGAATTTGCCTCTCAAATCCTCAGGCATAACCCTCAAGGTATATCGCTTCCCTTGGGCAGCTGATAAAAGTCTGTGATCGCAGTCACTAAAAAATTCGCAAAGTTGAATTGAATTGAAAATCATCTCTCTCTAGTTCTGTTCTCAAGATAATATGGTTCTGACAATTTTTGTATATGCCTTTTAGTCTCATAGACATCCAAGGTATGGATTATAAAGTTGTACAGATCTATGTTTCCATCCTAATTCTTCTACCTTTAGCTCTGTGCCTTTGGATGGGGTATTTAGCTTGTCTGGACCTCAATTCACTCATTTTAAGATTGAGATAATATCATTTTTATAGAGTTGTCATAAAGATTATGTGATATAAACAATGAATGCTCAGCAGGTTGGCATAGATTAGATCTATGAAACTACTTCCCCTCTGTAACAGCCTTAAGGCACGATCCTTTAACCAGCCTGAAAGCCTAGAGAATATCAAATGCTTCACTTTTTGGCCCTTAAATCCACTTATTACCATTTAAGAACACAGAATCATGATATTTATCTTTGTACAGAAGTAAATATTTATCTATTTCTCATACATGATGGTGGAGTTCCCTACTTTTCTTTTTTTATATTGTGATTCATGGCTAGGAACTGTCAACATCTTAATAAATAACCACTATCTCCTGCCAGTGACAGAAGCTTTTGTGGAAGTTAACACTTTATATCGATTACTGATGCCTCCTTTCCATCAATAGACTCTTGGTAGTGATCAAGGGCAGTAGTGCCAAGTGTAGGGTCATTACAGATGAGTTTGAATTTCATGGAAATCTGGAGAGCAGGACTAATGGGATATATTGTCATCCATAGATAGCCCAAAAGCTGCTGAAGTTTACTTAATTTGAAAGGACATTTCATAATTCTGGCCAAATTGGAATCACAAGTCAGATTAGGAGCAAATTACAGAGATCTTGCCCTCGAGAGCCTTTGAAAGGATAAGTCGTTGTAGCAGTTTGTAATGGCTGTTTGATGAAGTTTCTTTAGCTCCAGAAGGAAACTACTATTTCAGGAGTTGAGATTTTCTGGAGCCCAATGACAGTAATGATCCATTCTCCACAAACTAAAAAGGCTTGTAATTCAAAAGGGTGAGGAATGTTAGTGTTTAATGAAGCAGTATGATATTAAAGTTATTTTTAGAAATGTTTTAGGAGGGCATAATGGGTAGGCAAGAAAATGGCAGCACCCAGTGTCAGGGTTCCAATACTGAGTTTAGGAAAGAAAAATTAAAATAAGGTATTGAGTCATTATTCTGTGACAGGAACTGTGTTAAACATATTACACATTTTGTATGTAATTCTTCCAGATGATAATAATATCTAAAGTTTCGATCTGTGGTTCAGAAAGATGAAATAATTTGCCTTAGTACATATATCTAATACACTGCATAACTTAGACGTCATCTCAGGCTTTGTCATAGAAGTGTGCTGTCTTTCCACCTTGTAATTTTGTTGCCTGCTTCATGGCTTTTAGTTTTTCAGTATTAATCACTGCCTATTACCCTCATGCTGGTGAGACTGAGCCTCTCATTCATTGTCCAGGGTGTACATTAGATTATCTTTCTGTTATATCAGGGATCAGCATTACTCAAGAAATAGTTAAGAGTAAAATCTGAAGTGGTTATCAAGGTGAAGGGTGAGGGGAGTAAAGAGGAACAAATATAGGGTGACAAATGATTTGATTTTGGGTGATGGGCACACAATGCAATGAACCTTTCATATACTATAGAAATATTTACCTGAAACCCATGTATTCTTATTGATCAATGTTACCCCATTCAATTCAATTTCTAAATTAAAGAAAAACAAGAGTAGAATCTGAAATCAGTAGAACATGAGTAGAAAAGCTATTTGAGGGACAAACCTTAGTTGGGCGAGCTCATAGGACTATTTCTGGATCCACGTGAGAATTGTGCTCTTAACCTTCATCCAGGCGTCTTCCTGTATAGAACAGGGAGCTATCCATGCTGGGTATCAGCTAAGGCCTGATCTTAGCAATGATCGTAAGGCAATAATCATGTATTGAACAGTTACTCTTTGTTAGGCTCTGTACCAGACATTTTAGCTCTGAAACACTTAATGTTTACAACTTTTGTTTCTCAGATAAAGTTAGGAGAGTTTTTTTTTTTTTTAACTTTTTTTAAATTTTATTCATTTTTAGAGAGGAGACACAGAGAGAGAGAGAGAGAGAGAGAGAGAGAGAGAGAGAGAGAGAGAAAGGGGGGAGGAGCTGGAAGCATCAACTCCCATATGTGCCTTGACCAGACCAGTGCAGGGTTTTGAACTGGTGACCTCAGTGTTCCCAGGTCGACGCTTTATCCACTGCGCCACCACAGGTCAGGCGAAGTTAGGAGAGTTTTGAAAGGCACCAGTAGAGAGATCAAGCAAGTTGTGCAGAATCACAGATAAGAAAATGATGGATCTGAGATCCAGGTCTCTCCCATTTCAAGGGTTACACTTGTTCTACTTTAATTGACTTATTACTTAATTACCAGCATTGACCTACTTTGTGGTAGACCTGGTGCTAGGTACAGAAAATCACAGAAAAACAGAGAACAAGTCTTCCCCTCAGGATTTTGTATATTTCATGTTGTAGTCAATTCTCTTCTAGTAAAAAGAAAGGTTCATGGCTTCTTAAATGGGACTGAGTCTTGTTTTCTCTTCCTCTGTTTTTCCCTACACAATATTAGGTAAGCAGTAGGCAGTAGGCATTCAACAATACCACGTAATTGGCTTATTCATCTCAAGACGTTGTTCATCCTACCATCTCCCACTTAGAGAGGTGAATCAGGGCCATTCTACCTTGAATCATGATCTTTCAATGCTCTGGAGAATTCCAACTTTGTCATTCCCTGGCATTAGCATAATAAACATAATTTTCTTCTATTAACAGAAATGGAAATGAGAGTGGTTAAGGATATAATGCCAACTGGGCATGAAAAGAACCTGGAACATCAGCAGGAAACAATGTGTCATAATCTCACAGGTCTTTTCCCTCTGGATTTCAGTACTTTTATCCTCCTGCCAGTTTCCTCTGTGCTTTTGACTGGATCAGTGAAGGAAGGCAAAAGAAAAAAATGAAGAATAAAGTTGAAGGTGATGTCATCTCATCCAGCTCCTCTCCCTTCTCTGGGATACAGGATGGAGTGGGAATTCATGTGCTGCCAATTCCCTTGCTCGAGCATCCAAAGATCTCAACACCATCATTTTTTTTATATATATAATTGAATCTATTAGGGTGACATTGGTTAATAAAGTTATACAAGTTTCAGGTGTACAATTCTATAATAAATTATTTTTTTTAATTTTTATTTCTTGTATTTTTCCGAAGTGAGAAGCGGGGAGGCAGAAAGAAAGACTCTTGCATGCACCCAACCGAAATCCACCCAGCTAGCCCACTATGGGGTGATGCTCTACCCATCTGGGGCATTGCTCCATTGCAACCAAAGTCATTCTAGCACCTAAGGTGAAGGTCATAGGGCCATCCTCAGCACCTGGGCCAACTGTGCCCCAATGAAGCCTTGGCTGTGGGAGGAGAAGAGAGAGATAGAAAGGAAGGAGAGGGGGAAGGGTGGAGAAGCAGACGGGTGCTTCTCCTGTATGCCCTGGCCAAGAATCTAACCTGGGACTTCCATACGCCGGGCCGGAGCTCTACTGCTGAGCCAACTGGCCAGGGAAATTCTATAATAAATTATTTGAGTATTGTATTGTGTGTTCACCAACCCTAATCAAGTCTCCTTCCACTACTATTTATTTATGCCCCCTCTAGTCCCTTCTATTGCCCCCCCCTTTCCTCTGGCAATCACTATATTGTTTGTTATCTGTGCCTATGAGTTCTGTTTGTTTGGTTGGTTAATCCTGTCACCCTTTTCAACCAGCCCTTCATCCCCCTCCCCATTGAGGGCTATCAATCTGTTCTCTCTATCTATGATTCTCTTTCTATTTTGTTAGTCAATCCCATCTTAAAGCTATTCATCAAAAGAACATTTAGAGTTCTTGAGAGATGTCACATGCTTGGAATAATGTGCTTCATAGAGAAAGGTGAAATTTCTCCAAATATTTTTCTTTAGGGCTTAGAAGAGCACCAGTATGTTCTCTCTCTCTCTCCTCTCTCTCTCTCTCTCTCTCTTCCTCTTTCATATTGCATGGATAATGACATGGTTTTAGAGAGTGAGTAGTGAATGAAGTTGAGGGAGAGGGAAACTCTATTCACTGACAACCAGCTGTCCACAAGACTACGTTTTTACTAAATTAAACAATTACTTTGATATATGGATATAAATAAAGTAATATTCTGCTCCAATCATTTGTTACCTATTCAGTAAGTAGTAATTTGTTGAGTGACTTTCACGTAAAAGGCATGAGTGTAGGGCAAAAAAACAATTTTGGATTAATTGACCCAGTCTCAGTCCTAAAAGACTTGACAATCTAGTGGGAGAATAATCCTAAATTAAAAGAATGGACAAATACATATGCCATATTATTTTATATTAAATTACAAAAGAAAACGGCTAAGGTTCTGATCTCAAAGTAGTAATATATATTTGTCTCCATGAACACTTTAATGTTGTTGGATCGCTCCTTTCTTTCTCTCTTCTATTTAAATATTCTCCATTTTATTTTATTTTTCTCACAAATCTCCTTACACATTATCCTATACTTTGTAGGAACAATAAGTACATATTACCCAAGATGCCAAGTATTGGTTGAGCACTTGCTACGTGTCAGTCGCTGTAAAGGCACTCGGCCTGTGTGTCACATTGTACTATGAGCTTCATAGATTAAGAGCTAACATTTACTGGATACGTTCTTAGGGGCCAATCATTTTCACGTTATATTTATTCACTTAATCTTCCCAACATCTTTGTGTTGACAGGGTTCTCCAGGGAAACAGAAACAATAGCACAGAGATAGATGATAAAGGTAGAGAAAGAGAGAGAGAGATGCAAGAGGAGATTGGTTATAGGAATTGGTTCACACAATTATAGAGGCCGGAACTCCTGCCATCCACCATCTGCCAGCTGGAGACGCAGGAATGCCAGTGGGGTAATTGAGTCCAAAGAAAGGAAGGCCTGAGACTTTGAGGGCACCAGATCTGCTGGCTTAAGTCCGGCTGTGATTCCAAAGGCTTGAAAACCGGGAACACCAATGTCCAAGGCCAGGAGAGAAATGGACTTCTTTATTCCCTCTGTAGAGAGCAAATTTGGCCTTCCTCATTACTCAATTTATATTAAATTATGCCCTACACTCATGCCTCCAGATTCAAATGCTTCTCTCTTCCTGGAGACACCTTCACAGACACACCCAGAAATGATGTTTTGCCAGCTATCTGAACATCCCCGAGCTCTGTAAGGGAGACACATAATATCAACCACCACTATTTCTATGAGGAATTACTATTCTACGTTCAGAAAGTTTTTCCAAGTTTATACAACTGGCAAGGATCTGGACCCGGATATGGCCCCAGCCCCTCTTCCTCCATGGTGTGTGCTGATACCACTGTGCCAGCAGGTTCACAGCAATGGACTCTAAAATACAGCAGAACGTATCAGAATGCATTGCCTATCTAAAAGAAGATATTATTTGGAGAAGTCTTTTACCAATTATAAATACACATTTATAAGATACATAATAAGTATATGTGCACAGTGTCACAATATAAGATTCATTCCTTAAGAGCACAAGGCTCAAAGAAAGCTTCAGAAAGCATTGCTACTAAATGATAAAAACCCTAACATATTCGTGTATGGAAACCTATTCTACCCCCCAGAAGGGCTGCTGTTTAAAGTGAGCTTTGGGGAGAAGGCAATGCTCCAGGAAACTGCAGTGCAGATATGGGAGCCCACATGTCTGGGAGCTCCTCCCTCAGCCCAGGAGCTGCTGGCTGGGCTGCGCAGATGGCTCCCGGGGAAGAGGGTCTCCTGAGAACCATGGTGTGTTCGGTCTGTGGTTTTCTTCTTAAATAACTTCTGCTTTTTTATCTATTAAACTTCTCCCACTTTCTCTTGGCTTGTTTGGTTTTTATATTCTAGTCTTGAAAGCTAAATATATATATATATATATATATATATATATATATATATATATATATATATATATTTTAAATTTAGTGTGAGGAGGGGAGGCAGAGACATAGACTCCCCCCATGTACCTGAGCAGGATCCACCCAGCAAGCTGCCCACTAAGGAGCGATCTGCCCATCTGAGGCACTGCTCTGTTGCTCAGCAACCTAGCTCTTCTTATCACTTGAGGCGGAGGCCACATAGCCATCCTCAACTCTTGGGACCAACTCTCTCCAAATGAGCCATGATGGCAGGAAGGAAAGAGAGAGAGAGAGAGAAACAAGAGGGGAAGGAGTGGAGAAGCAGATGGGCACTTTTCCTGTGGGCCATGACTGGAAATCGAACCTGGGACATCCACACACGAGACCAATGCTCTACCACTGAGCCAAACAGCCAGGGTCAGATATATTTCAACTTACAATAAAAATCACTAAAAATAAAATTTAAAAAGCAATAAAAGTGGATGCTTTGGAACTAGGAAGCAGGGGGTAATGAGGGGCTGGTAAAAGGTTATCAACTTTCAGTGATAAAAGTTAAGTTCTGAGAATCTCATGTTTAACATGGTGGCTACGGTTAATAACATGGTATTGTATAATTGAAATATACTAAAAGAGTAGAACTTAACTGTTCTCATCCTCACAAGAAAGGGTAAATGTTGGGTGGTCTAGATATGTTAATTACCTCAGTGGGAGGAAGCCTCTCACAATGTGTATGTGGATAAAATCACATCGCACCACTTTAAATATATGTAAATAGAGGTGGGAACAAACCTAGATTTATTGTTTGATACTGTTGATGTTTTGGCGTCAAAAACAGCTGAGTTCAGCCTGACCGGGCGGTGGCACAGTGGATAGAGCATCAGACTGGGATGCGGAGGACCTAGGTTCGAGAACCCGAGCTCGCCAGCTTGGACCCCGGGTCGCTGGCTCCAGCAAGGGGTCACTTGGTCTGCTGAAGGCCCGCGGTCAAGGCACGTGTAAGAAAGCGATCAATGAACAACTAAGGTGTTACAACGATAAACTAATGATTGATGCTTCTCACCTCTCTCGGTTCCTGTCTGTCTGTCCCTGTCTATCACTCTCTCTGACTCTCTCTGTCCCTGTAAAAAAAAAAAATAAGTAAAACATTAAAAAAAAAAATACAACTGAGTTCACTGCCCACCTGACCTCCAAACTATAGCCGAGGACGTTGCATGTTCTTGACAAGTCTAGTATTTCCTCGTTGAAAATGGAATCACCAGGTTTTCTCTAGAGCAGGGGTGCCCACACTTTTTCAGCTTGCGAGCTACTTATAAGATGACCAAGGCAAAATGATCTACCTACAATAAAAATGTAAAACATAAATTTATTTCTTCTATATTATCATTGTTTAAGTTACTATTATTACTATTTAATATTGTGTATTCTTCTTTCACCTTTCTCCTTCTCAGCTCTCTTTTCGGAGGAAAGTCAATGTCATAGTTTTTATGAACAGTCCGAAAAAGCCGCTTCACATTTCCCTTCTTTGGAATAGCAATGGCACACAGACAGATGAGGCAAACGCACTTAGAATATGACATAGTGAAAAAAATCCTCTCCCATTCTGTATGAAAGTGGTAGGTTTTAGGCTTTTTACTCGGACCAGCTACGGCACTCATTTTTATACCCTTTGTTGTATTTAGTTTAAAGAAATTGAAGGCTAACTACCCAGCAATGTAACTGAACAAGTTAGCGCATGCATTCAGTCATCAGATTGGCTACCCTGTATGCCAATCAAAAGACAAATGTCTTTTTAATGTCATGCTATCTACCCACACTTCCTTCCCGATGGACCGACGTCAATGTATTGAGCACCCCTGCACTAGAAAGTTGTTGTGAAGATGAGATGTAATGTCAAGTTGTAATTGCTTGACATACTGTTGATGTTGAACAAATATTCTTAGGGCCTTTTCTTTCCCCTAACATGCCCAACAATTCGTACTCCATAGGCCTTAGACCCTGTTCAAAAATTTTCCTAAAGGTTTCATAAGTTGGCTGTGTGACCCTGAGCTATTTGGCACATTTATTATTTCTAACCATTTCCTTAATCTCTGATGCCTGACAAAAAGCAGGTCATCTCTTCTTTTAGGGAGTATGTCCTGGACCAATCACTCAGGGTGGCCAGGAGCCAGGATCCACAAACATGCCCGCCCAGGACTCACCCAGAGAATAAGGCCTAACTAGGAAATAGCTTGGGTAAAAGCAGAACCAGGCTTCTCCAGGTCTCTTCACACCAGTACTAATGCTTTCAAAGGTGAAGCTGCTATAACAGGTCACATGTTGGAAGGATTTGTGGAGATTCATTGGGTTTAGGTTCTTTAAAATTTGGAGGATCGTGGAAACTCCCTCTTAGGTTACATCCCCTTGAGACCTCAGGAACCTGTATCTTTCCAGTTCTGCAAGAACTCTTGCACTGAAAAAAAACAAAACAAAACACAAAATACAAAAACCCCAGATGCTCCTTGCAGCTGGTTTCACCTATTAGCTCTTTAATCTATCCTAGAAGAGAGCTCTGCTTCGTAATAGCGCTGCGTTCAATCTGGGGAGAAGAGCAAGATGCCGACCTGACAGCATTGGGTTGCAGGGGAGACACCAGACGCCAATTCCCTTTCTTTCCTGCAGTGACTTTTCTTTCCTCCTTGCCCCTGCTCCAGGCTCCTGCTGCATGCCCTCAACCTACTCCCGGCCACCGTCCCCTTTGTAGTTGAAGACAGGGATGGAGATGCGTTTCCAACTACTTAGTTTCAATCAATCCCCAGCTTTCTTTAGATATTGAAAGACTCTTTTTATGTTGTTTTCTTTAGCAACATTTGCTTTTATTGGACTAGCGGTTCCAATAATTGGGAAATGCAATCTTCGCTCAGAAGGTGGAAGTGAATAGAAACGAACAGTTCCAATTCAGCTCGGGCTGTCGGATATGTCTGAGGGTTACAACCCTTGTCAGGGCGAGACACTTGCTTTCATGAAGAGCATATATTTGAAAAGTTGCAACTAAATACAGTCGTCCTAACCCCTGCACCCATAAACAATGATTGTAAATGGTGACCTTTAAAAGAAAAAAAAAAGGAAAGACTCTTAGATGTGGGGTTGACTAGGTTGAATTGCGTGTTTGGACCAGTTTTACAGCCGTGTGTGTATAAAATTATATATAGAGACATATAAAATTTTATATATCTATTTGTTAACCTTTCTTCCTAGGTTACTTGAAAAATTTACCATTATTAACCTTTCATCTTAACTCATTTCATTTTCTTCCTATCTGCTTCCTGATGCCCCTGTTAAGAAAACAAACATTCACCTTCAGTCATTGGCGCCTGCATAAGTGAATACCAATGAAAACATGACCAAAAGTCAACTGAAGGAGAAACAGAACAGATTGGAATTCCTTGTGGCCCCCTTCCTGGTTTCTTTCAGGCCCCGGGCAAGTGAGCATGTGTTCATTTGCATGGTTGACTAAATGGCATGCTTAGACCCCAAATTTGCATCTCTGCTTGGGTTCAAAAGTGGGTCCCTGAGCCAGTTTCCTGAGCTCCTGTTATTTCCTACTCATAAGTTCAACCCCTTTGGGAATGCTACTCACCAGGGTACAACTTAATGCTGAAAAGCAATAATTGGTTGGGCCCCATTCTTCCTCTAATGTGGGGTAGAGCCAGCTGGTGCTGATGTGACAGCGTAAGGAAGGGAAGAGGATGGTAGAAGGAAGAGAATGAGATAATTTCCAAAGCAAGCACACGGGGAAGAGTGGAGTGACTTACCCCACTGCCCCCCTTCCAAGGGCAGAAACTCACTACACTTGAAGGCCTCCCTAGTTTTTCATCATCCGTCTAGCCCCCACCCCAAAGGAGGAGGTAGAGATAAAAGCAAGCTGAACAGCTTAATGTAGACCATACTTTTCTGTGTGCCTCAACTTCCTTACCTATGAAATGGGAATCAGACCCTTGCCTGGTATGACACATTGGATCCGAAGGGAGGTTAGAGAGGTATCAGAGATTATGTAGGGTCCAGGAATGGGAGGTCAATTTTATTTTGTATATTATGCTGAGGATGCTGAGGCAGAAGAGCCTTACAAAGAATACCAGAACCGGTACATAATAACTGCTATGAGGAGGGTGTGGGTGGGATGGTGGCATGTGTTGCTCCCTTACCCCTTCTGACCTAGATTGCCCCCTGCCATTTAATTTATAAGAAAATTAAAGCCCAGAGAGTTAAAACAAACTGGTTAAGATGAATTGTCAAAGTGTCCTACAAAGGTAAGGCCCCCATACTCCATACATTTATGCAAGTAGTGAGGATTTTATTAGGGTGCTATTTCAGTCCTTGCTTCAGAGAAAATTGAACTGAGTAAATAATACTTTGGTGAATGTACTAGTTCAGTTGCAGCTGTCAGAAATCTAACCCTGGCCAACTATTGGCTAGAGCAGTCATTTATCAACTTACGCAATCATGGCAGATTTGAACAAAACAAGGGCAAGAGGATGGATCTGCGAGAGCCTTCAGGGTAACCGGGGTCAGGGGTGGTCGTTAGAGACCCTTCCTCCAAGCTTCATGGCTCTTTCTGTCTGCATTTTACCTTCATTGTTTGTTTGTTTGCTTTTGTGGGTTTTTTTTCCATCACAGAATTTGTTTCTGGGGAGGCATATTTTTAATAAATAAATAAATAAATTCCTTTTTTTTTTTTTACTTTGGCCACAAGAGGGAGACTGTATCACCCTGTCTGTGCTCTGAAATATAAAATATCTCAGGAAAGTGCTGGGATTGGTCCAGACTGGGGAAGAGGGTGAGGCTTTGGGACAACATGGCAGCTCCCATCAGGAACAGAAATGGATGAAATAGAGTAGGAGTTGGTGATGAGTCACTTAAAATGCATATCCAATCACATAAGTACGACAGGTCCACTGGATGCCCCAGGGTTGTCTCTTTTATTATCAATTAAGAGAGATGGAACTGCTGTTGCCACCGTCAAGCTCTGCTCCCACCTTGGGCTGAGGTGTATGATTGCCATTGGCACACCTTCTCATTTTAACAGACTGCTTCCTCTGGTGCTCAGCTGAAGAACAGAGAAAAAGCAGGGGGCAGGGGCCTTGCTTCTGACCGACTATGCTAAAGACAGCGTGCGATTCTCCCACATGCTACCTTTCTTTTTTTCCCTTTTATTCTTCAAGACATTTGACTTGATACCATCATCACTCAGTGCTCTGACTTGAACCTCTAAGTACAAGGGGACTCCTTCGACCTTGCCCAACACAGCAGACTTCACAAAGCTGGGCTGTGGGTTCCCGGAAACACCTTCCTCTTCTTTTTAATTTTTTTGGGTGTCACATAGTGCTGTAGTTTGCCCTATGGTTGACAAGTTAATGAATCACCTGTATCCTTCCGTGCTCCTAGCAATCAAAACAACTAACTAGTCAAATGCTAACTGGAAGGATTCTAACCTACCCAAGACTCCTGGGTGGGGACAGTTTAAGTGACAAACAAAAAAAGGCCCAAAGCTTCTCTGAAGGCTGTTCTGACGACGTGCTGGCAGGATATTACGGTGATTCAAAATACAAGGTATTGAAATCGTAAGGAAAGTATTTTGACTGCCTCTAAAGTACAGCGCTTTGTAATTCAGTAAATCATTGTTATGTTCCTAGAAAAAGGAAGCTTTCCAAATAAAATAAAATATCTCAGAACTTAATTGTATTTTTCTACTAATAAATAACCCTTTTCTTTTGGCTTACCTATATGGCTTGATGCAAATGAAGGTGATGTTTTCATATTCATAACGTGCTTTATGTTTAACTATAACACAGATGTAACCAGGCCAAGGACTATGGAAGGGGGATAACATTTATTTGTGCTTTTGTCAGGGACCTTGTTTCATTTTTAATCCAAAGAGCGATGTATCCGTAACACTGAAAGAAAACAGTAGGTACTCAGTGTGTAAGACAAGACATCCTTTTCTGCACGGAGAGGAAAAGACTCAATGCGCTGTGCACGTGGTGCTCGTGGAGAAGTTAGCATCTGAGGTGGCACCTTGCGTGCACTAGACAGGATATTTACAAAATATTCAGCTCACAAAAATTAGAGGATATTTTCTCGCTTCATATTCATTTTGAAATATCCCCTAATTTTGGTGAGCAGTTTATTTTTAAAAATTTTCATGCCACTCCTCTGAGCTAGATTTTCTCTCCATGTTAGAAATATGAAAACTGACTTTCTGCAACATTTATGGGACATATTTGAGGTCAAACAGATATTAATCAGAGTGGCCCCTGTCTGTCTAGTCCTTGTACCTCTATGTTGGCCACTGTGTCACTCCACCCCTGTTGGCATTGGCACTGCTGATTCAGGACCGAATGACTTATGTTCAGCCCCTACTAGATGCTACAGGCCATTCACATTATGTCTTCAAGCTTCCAAGAGAGAGATGACTAGAGTTGGGTTTCTTTTTTTTTTTTTTTTTGAATCCCCTTTCAACTTCACATATTTATGAGTGTGTCAATGGACACTTTAAGAATGTATCTATCAATATCAAATGTGGTTTTTAGCAGAAACCTTGAAAAAAAAATTGCAGAATTATCCTCTGAAATATTGCTTCTATTATTTTTTAAAATTGCAAGAAAATGTTCTGCCATTTCAGACCATTTATCTCTGTTAACAAGACACTTTTTTAGTTGGATAGATAATATACACCCATCTGGCCAGCAGTTTCTTCATTTACTCTGGTAATAATAACTGAAGGCATTTCTCCAACGCTTTGGCATTGACCGGGCTGGTCTTCCGCCTTTCCTGCTGTTGATGCGGGATGCGGAAAACAAGAAGAAATTGGGACCCGATTCTAATACACGGACATGCCATTTATAATGTCATTTCAGTGTTAAGGGAGGTAACAATGCCTAAGTGCTTATAACAGCAGAACCTTATTTTAAACATCCCCGGCCATACAGGAAAGAGATAGGAAAAGGCCACAAAATATTTTTGTGCTTTTACTAGGTACCACCTGATTCTTTTATCTTCTAATTCACGACGTTCTCCAATACAGGGTCTACCCATTTGCAAATATCTGTGTAATTCAGATTTTTTTTTTTTTGCCTGAGTTTTGTAGGCAGATAAAGGGAATGACACAGAACACGACCAACTTTTCACTTGGCTTTAGTTCTGTTTACCACAAAAACGAGAAGTGAAGTGTTGAGACAATTTTCTGAAAAATTCAAGATAAAGTAAAGAAAAAGATTGCTTTAATCTTGATGTTCAGTAAAGGCATTTCTTCGGTATCTGCCTAGTTGCTTCATGTCTTCATTTTCTCACCTGTATTCACAGAGCTGGCATGTTGGTATAGATTTTGCCTGGGAATTTTAGTAGAGATTTTTTTTTTTCTTACAAAGTATAAGAGCACCTGCATTTTGATTCTGAAACTACCAGCTACAACTTCCCCTTAAATAAAAGACCTGAAATTCCACCTTAATTTATGTGTGTGTATGTGAATGTGTGTGAGGATACATTCCGAGAGACAAGGTCATAAGATACCTGTAGAGATATTGGCAGGAACATAAAGAAAGATTTATCAGGTAAGACTTTGTTTGTTTGTTGTTGCTGTTGTTTTGCTATTCAATAAACATGTGCTGACCTAGTTACACCCACAGAATCCTCTATGAAGCTGACCAACACCGAGTCACACCCTGTGGGCCCATTGTCTCTGCTTCAATGTTTCATTCTTGTTCTGAGATGTTAGTGATTCTTTGCTGGGTTTTCTCATCCACCCTTTCTCTTGGGAGAGGGACCCTGAGTTTAGGGGGTCACCTGAAGCTTTAAAAATCAACACTGGGTTCTGGCCACCTTTAAACTATGAAGTAAGCTCTTAAAAAGAAGCACAAAAAGACAGAAGTAAAGGTAGCTATGTTCACTGTCCCCTTTCTGGGTCAAGATGAGCTGTAATGTCTGAATATAGGAAATCCAAACCAGTGAAGAAGCATCATGAGTACCTTTAGATAGAAATGTTCCCTCTCAGAGATCAAAATAGTAGGCACGAAGTCTGAGGATCAGTGTGTTTGAGTGCTGTAAACTAACTTATCTCTATATTGTGGTTTATAGCACACAGAGTAATTTTTTTTCTGTTTTTTAATTTTTAACCTAAATCTTTATAATAATTCCTTATGGCTAATATCGATATGGTGTCAATGCCCTACATATTCAGGGAAGCACTGTGGTATAGTAAAGCCAGGAAATAATAATTTAAAGTAGTTTGAAAAAGTATTTGAGGTAAGAAGAAAATATGGCATCATCTCAAACTTCTGTTTCTGATGTATTATTTTACGAGTTCCCTGAATGCAAAGACTTGTTTCTCCTTTTTACTATTGTATCTGTAGCACTAAGAACTTTCCCTGAGTTGGGTCCTCAATGCTTTTAAATGGGTGGTCAGATTAAGTACTTTCCAGGCTACTTTTAGCCAGTTAATTATTATTTAATTGGAAGACCCAATCCCTAGAGACAATGATATATTAACTAGTCTGGTTAGTGTCCTGTCTTCCTACTTGCTTACTACCCAACTACTGATTAAACATCTTCTGTGGCCATGACCTGTTCCAGATACTGGGCTACAGCCCTATAGAAGGCAGATGAAAGCCTTGTATTCTTCGACCTGGCATTCTATGGATGGAGGATAATAAATTTACAAATAATTTCAGACAGCACTGTATAAAAACTAAAATAAAATAATGAGATGGAGAAATGGATAGGGGTGGTGGGTCAGGAGTATGGCCAGGAAGGGCGTGCCTTTGCAGCAGGTGACATTGGAGTTGATGACTGCATTATGAAAAGGCAACCATGGGCAGGAAGCTCTGTGGAGAGTGTACCCAGGCCGAGGGAACAGTGAGTGGACAGACTTTGGGTAGAAACAAGATGAAACTGTTTAAGAAACAAAGTAAAGGTTCCTGTGGCTGGAGTGAAGTAGGGGAGGGGATATTCCTAAGAGGGGAGGCTAGGAAGGGCCACACTATGGCCGGTCTCCAGAATTGGCTGCCTGATTGCTTTTATTAACTGTAAGTGAGGCTTCTTTTGTTAAAAAGCAGAAATCCTAATATTTTATTTAAAAAATACCCCTGCTTTACAAAGATAGGATTTTAAGTTAAAACACAAGCAAGAAAGCTATTATTTTTAACGCTTCTTGTGGAATTATGAGATTATGAAATGAATTAGAGAAACTTGTTACAATAATGTTCCATATAACTGAGAAGGTACTTAAATCTTCCCACAGCGAGAAAGTATTTGATTTAAAATAAGGGTTGGCAACATTTTTTTCAAGGGTAAGATGATACATTATTTTAGAGGCAAACTCTAGAAGATTATGTAGGTTTTTGCATAATGTGCATGTGCACATGTTGTAGTTACAGATAACAGGAAGTTTACAATATGAACCATTTCTCATTGTACAACTTCTTATATAACTATAATGTAACCATTTAGAAATGTAAAAATCCTTCTTAGCTTGTGATGGCCAGCAGGTCCGAGTCAGTCATGGGCCATCACCTGTCAGCACCTGGTTTCTAGAAACATAAGACACACATTTTTCAACAAAATGATTGACATCGACACAAAACTATAACATATTTCAAAGGCAAATAACTTTTTGGTTAAGCTGTGATATAGACAAAGTTAGATGATCCATTCCCCCCCCCCCTACTGAACGCAGATTCTATTGACTTTACATCTGCCAATTTAAGAATTGTTTGATGAAGTTCATGGCATAAATGTCAACAATAGAGTTGATACCCGTGATGGTTAACTTGTATGTGTTAACCTTGGCTAGGTTATCATGTCTAGTTGTTTGGTCAAATTCTCATCTGGGTGTTGCTGTGAAGGTATTTGGTAGTTGTGATTAACTTCTACAATCAGAGGGAACAGCAAATAATGTAAACGGGCCTCATTTGATCAAGGGCCTTAAGTACAAACAAGTTTCTAGGGCAAGAAGGAATTCTGCTTCAAAATGGTAACATGAAAAATCCTGCCTGAGTTTCTAGCCTGACAGCTTGCCCCACAGAGACCAGACTTGCCAACATTCATAATTCCATAATGGTGTGAACCAATTCCTTAAAATAAATCATGTATGTATGAATATCTCTATATCTATCTATCATCTTGTTGGGCAGATAAAATATATTATACTCACTTTGTTAAAGATGGCGCTGCCCACATGTGAGTTTTAAGAGTAAGCTTTTCCCCACACCCTTGACTGACTGGATGATGTGGATGGTGCACTCTCATGAGGAATCCCATTATGCCTCAGATAAGTGACTTTGTATCAGAGACTTCCTTGTTTGTAGATTGGATTAAGGGTTTGGATTTCTACACTATAAAGTGGGACAGACCAGACCGGGAGCTTGCTCTCTCTGGGTTCCTGAGGTTAGCATTAGAGAGGAGAGCAGAGTAAGGCCACGTGGAAGAGAGGAGAAGCAGTCAAGATGGTGGAGTGCTGAAGGAGAAGCCAGTTTGAGCAGAGTTTGTGCTGGAGAAGGAGATGGGGAACAGAGGTGAATAAGTCTGGTGAGCCTTTGATGCTAGGAAACTCGAATAAGTCAGTAGCTTTGTGAGCACTGAATGAGTGGGTTTTGGAGCCCAGTGTGTGTTTTTGCTTGCCTGCCAGGTGCAAGCTAGGATTAAAGCTGACGACTCACCAGTTCTTGGCTCCGTTGTTTCATTACCGACTGTCCGAATCCAATGTGAACCTGCACTGGCCAGGCGGCTGTGATCCTGACCTTGGCTACTGGCTTTACACATCTGTTTATCTATCTATCTATCTATCTATCTATCTATCTATCTATCTATCTATCTATCATCTATCTATCTATCTATCTATCTATCTATCTATCTATCTATCTGTTCTGTTTGCTTGTATCTTTGGAGAACCCTGGCTTATGCAATGCCTTTAATATTTTTTCAACTCTGAGAAGGATAAAGTTGCTATGATTTTTTGGAATAAGATCCTACTGTTTGGTTTTTAGTTTCCAGGCTTTAAGCTTCATTATCAAAGGCACCACAGGCTTGGGCTACACATTGTAAATGTCTCTGAATTTGAGAAAGAAGCCATGAATCGGGAGGGTGACAACCCTGAGATTGTTTTCAAATCCTACCTACCCCTTGCCTTGGAAAAAGCCCTGCGGTCTATAAATAGAAAGTACAATTGTTCTGCGAACAGATCTGCTCTCTATGCAAGTCTCGATTTGGATGTTTCCTCCCTCAGCCTTGTAAATAATCCAAACAAATCCTCCAAATGTAGTTTATGGGAGTTCCTACTCTCAATTAGTAGAAGAATGCCATAAAGTGGCTGAGCCTGTTACAGAGAGAGGACTCTCCTCTCCTCATTAACTCATCGCTTCAGAGAACTCAGTGCCTAGGGGAACCCTCCTCTTGAATCAGGGTTTCAGGCTGTGTGATTTTTTTTATTTTTGTTCCCTAAGAATTGAATGATTGTGCTATTGGGGAAATAGCATCATCTGTGACAGATAACTCCTTTATTGGGAAGATGAGTAACAGTGACTGCAGCCCTGATATCATACTTAAGAACCTGAGGTGGGGTTGGGGGAGGGAAGAAAGGTGATAGTGGGTATCGCCACACACCTGTCCATAAAGCTGATGATTCATCACACCCAGACAATTTTGTGAGGATAATACATTCATTGTGTCATGGCTGCCGAATCTTCTCAAGTTTAATAGCCGCTGCAGACCCATGGTGCAGCAGAAGCCTGTGAATTAAGATGATTCAGTAGGTTCCAATTCATCCTAAATAAGTGGCTGTCCAGATAAATGAAGTTCATCAAATTGCAATGAATACCATATAACAACCTTGCTGGGTCTGCATGCCCCTGAGACACAGACCAGGTCTAACTGTGCTTTGCAGCATCTCCTGCGCTGGCACGTCGCAATCCGCGCTTGGTAATGACAATATGACCGTGTGTTTGCCCTGAGTCGTTTTATTTTTTAACAGCAAAGTTAATGCTTTAACTACATCAATTAAGTTACTTAAATTTCACCGGTTAATGAAATGCCCTGATGGAAAGCGGCCCCGGAATCGTTCTGTGAAAGCGGCGATAAAACTAAACCAAAAAAAGAAAAGAAATAATCAGTATAAATTACATCTCATTTAATTTAATTAAAAAAAAGAAAATTCAGATTTAGCCTTTGTTTTAATTAATGATCTAGGTTGGTGACGTTGCCTCAGTGATTCAGGGAACTCCTCATCTGGTAACTTTTTCTAAGACACACTGGGGGTCCCCAGGCCAATGACTAAATGTGGTGAGAGGGGTTGACTATCTGGACAAACACCTGGGTACTTACCCGGACATACGTGGACACTGAGCTGATGGAGGCAGCTCCTTTCCTAGTGTTTTTCCCAGGGTGAGGGATTGTGCTTGAGTTCATCTTTCATGGGACCTTCCTCCTCTGGCTGCGGAACTGCAAATGCTCATGGTACTAAGGACTTGAGGGGCAGACGCTGCTTCTGAACAGCTCATACCCACATCAAGGCCATCCGGTGTCGGGAAGCTTGTGCGTTCTCCGCTCACAGCGCAGCTTTCTCACACTTGCCTGGTGAGGGGCGTGGCCTGGCCCTCCCTGCAGTGCAGACCCACACACTGCACACACTGCAGTCTCCTGACCCTGGTCCTCCAGGGGCTGATGGGAGGGTCAGGCAAACCCTCATCTTCCTCTGTCTCGCTGACCCTTGGCTGATGCAAAGTTTCCCCATTATCCCAAAGTGCCTACTCCTTAACCTCTGTGTGTGACATTGCAGAATTCATCATGAACTTCATTGGCAAGATGTGGCTGACTCAGACGGACTCACCTTGAACAACACACAGCCTAAACCAGCCTCTGAGGGCTCATTTCTAGGAATTGCTTCTCCCCTAGAAGAAACAATTGTGTTTCTTTGAGATGAAGTGCACCCTTGGAGCCAGCTGAGATGATCTCTTTAGTCTAATGGATTTCCACCTGGCACTGTACTGCTTTGTCACTTAGAACTAATGATAAAACTGGTCACCATTAGTGTTCCTTCTAAAAGTCCCCCTCACCGTGCATTACCACCTGCGTGGGGCAGAGCTCTGCTGTGGTTCCTTCCTTGATTGATTTCCCTGCTGTGGTGGGCTGTGCAGCCCTTTGTTTTGTAGAGATACTCATGGGCCCATAACCAAGACTGTATCCTTTTATTTTTATTGAGGTCACATTGATTAATAACATGATATAAATTTCAGGTGTGCAACATTATAATCGATTCCTGTACACTCTATTATGTGCTCACCACCAAAAGCCTAGTGTCCTTTGGTCATCATATATTTGACCCCTTTGATTCATTTCTTCCTCCCTCCCCCATCCTCTTCCTCTCTGGTAGCCATCATTATGATATCTATGAATTTGTTTCTGTTTTGTTTTGCTAGTTTTTAACTTTTTTGTTTTATATTCGACATATGAGTGAAATCATATGGTTTTTGTACTTTTCCGTCAGACTTACTTTGTTAGCATGGCATCCCCACGATCCATCTAGGTTGTCACCAATGACAGTATCTCTTCTTTTTAATGGCTGAGTAGTATTCTATTGTACATATGTACCGAACTACTTTATCCATTCACCCATCAGGGAAACATAGGCTGTGTCCATATCTTACCAAGACTGTGTTTTCTGCCTGGACATATCCAACAGGAAAATAGAATTTGGAAAATGGAATGTAACCCATTGAAGACCCAGAACACAAAGCTAAAATATATTTACATTTTACAAATACTTTTGTGGTGTGGAAGGAAAAGCAACAGATTTGGAATTTGAGTATGAGTTGAGAATCCTCTTCGATTACTCAGCAAGTTCCTTCCTTCGTCTACCTCTCAGTTTTCAGATCCATGTAGTGTGGAGCCGGAAGCTGAGAGGGTGGGGGTCTACTGCTAACTGGATTCTC
The DNA here is from genome assembly GCA_037038555.1 of Rhynchonycteris naso. Lineage (NCBI taxonomy): Eukaryota > Metazoa > Chordata > Mammalia > Chiroptera > Emballonuridae > Rhynchonycteris > Rhynchonycteris naso. Next base: position 302,548,800 of record CM072996.1, read on the forward strand.
CTGGAGGGTTTGTAGGGGCAAGTAAGTCATCGCATTAAGTCAACCTCGTACAGTTGCGAAGGGCTGCAGAGGTGCTTGCTAGTGATTGGTCTGCTGGGTAGGTTGGAGAAAGGGTATGATCCTCACTGCAGATACAACAACGAGGGACAGAAAAGTGAAGGCCAATGTCTTATCCCCGATGAGTGACAGCTGGGACAAGAACCCAGAATTTCCAGTCTCAGGTTCAAGTCTTCTCTATATATTTCCTCTTCATTTTACTCAGGGAGACTTAAGATATGGTATGACTCATAACTAGAAGAAAAAGAAACCCCAAACCTAGAAGTACTCAAATCCTCAAGTTCTGATAATTACTCATTGACTGGTCGATTCTTTCACAGCAGACAGCAACCAGATAAGTTCCACTGTTTGCACTTAATCATTTGGTTTTGATGTTATATGAGGTTAGTAGAAACTTATATCTGATGCACCCAGGGATTTGTGGGTAGAAAGAATTGGGACTCTTTTAATCCTTTTGTTGCATAAGGAGTAGCATACTGTTTATAAACATTTTCTACCTGTCTGAGATTCATAGTTTTCTTTATAGTATCACCTCTTTCTCTCTTATTAGGCATTTTTAAAGACCCTGCTCAGCCTTTAGGACAAGAAATTTAGAACCTTGTATGTGGCTCTATTAAGGGAATCTGCTTATAAGAATCACTGTCTGAGAGAGGTTGTTCCCCATTTAGGTGGTGGTTTTCATCTTTATTTCATGATCTTAAGGTAGCCAACTTCTATGCTTTTTCAATACCCATTTAGATCAGGATTTTGATGACCACTTTTATCTCTTGCTGGGACCAGGGTGGGCCCAATATTGCTGACCCACAGGGCTGGATGGCTGGATGTTTCTTGTTTGTTTTTCCTAGAGCTTGCAACCCTTAGCATCTTCTGAGCAAGGTCCTGCTCTCAAGCCACAGAGCAGGAAACTCTGAGCAAGCACTTTCGCAGGACAAACTTAGCTTGGGCTTGTTTTTTATCTAGCTAAAAGGACCAGGAGCAGCTTGTATCTTGTTTGTCCCAGCATGCCATATTCATGTAGGCAAAAGAATAAAATAAAATAAAAATCATGGACACTACCTCAAAGGTAAGAACATGGAAGATACAGTTCTTACCATACCCATGTGTTTTTCTCAGGAAGTCAAAACCCCTTTCTTCTTTAGGAATAGCTAATAGTATGATTTTAAGCTTCTTCTTGTGTTTTAGACAAATCTGTTGTGGATTTCTTACTGTCTTCCTCTATGAACGTATCCAAAGCAGGAAATTAAGTAGATGGCGGTTATCAGCATTGATGTTCAAACACCATCGATTCCTTAGTGCTTCTCTCACTCCAGGTAGCAATGATGCAAGGCCAGTTGCCTCCAGCTAATCATCGGGTCCTTGGTTACACAAAGTCAATGGAATGTGAGAAGACATGAGGTGAAGGTGCTAATATAAATCTTTAGGCAGTGCTTGAGTGGGCATGAAAGAATTATACCCAAGACCATGTTGGAAAAGGCAGCATTTTGATGATGCAATGACCTCTAAGTAACACACAGAAAACAGTTATGATAGAAAGAGTGTGTGAGTAGTGGGAAAATCTTTTTAAAGATTATTTGGCACAGTTTTGCTTCTCAAACCAAAGAGGACAAAACCCCCCACTTGTTAGTAGAGCAAAGAAGCATCCAAGATACTCAGGAACCATTACAAGTTATTTACAGGACACTCTGCCCTCATGTACATCTTGATTTACCTAGCTTTGTGAAGTAAGATTTCAGGGCAGAAACAGAAAAGAAAGCAGGGAAAGAAGTAAAGATTTGCCTGCTGAGTTTTGTGAGTTAAGAACAGAACTTCAAGATATTGCTGCCTGAGAGGTTGAGAATCTTTGTACTATATACATTAGCACAAAACCCAGTAAATAGATTGCCTTGTGGAGACTAGCATGGAACAAACACAGAAGCAAAACATATAGACTAAGGCTAATGGATTAAAATAAGGTTGCGGTAAAATAAATAAATAAATAAATAAATAAATAAATAAATAAATAAATAAATAGAGGCAGAGACACCAACATAGACGTTTCTAGCTAAGGGAAACTGTTATACCCAAAGAGGTGACAGACACTGAGGTGCACCAATACTTTACCCTAATTTTGTATTTATTCAGTGTAAACCTATATACATTTACCAATAAAGGTTATATAGCAAGGTAACTAAGAGACAGGTTTATGAGTCAAATTATCTGGGTTTGTATTTTAGTTGGATAGCTTACTAGCTATATCAGTCAGCTATTGCCACAATAATGCTGGGTAACAAATTCTTCCCAAACTCAGAAGCATACAAAAACTAAACTCTTTTACTCACTCAGGTATCTGTGAGACAGCTGGAGTTTAGCTGATGTAGACGGCTCTGCTTTTGTCACTGGATTATGAATTATAAAAAGTTTACAGAACAAAATTGCTGTTACTTTGTGAGTACAGGCAGTCTCAATGTGAAATTTCCTCCCGTTTGTTTTGTAGCTTCATGTTTCTCTCCTTGAAACTCATGCAAATTGTGGGTGTTTTTTATTATACTTTTCCCCATTTTATTTTGATCAAGTTTTTTTTTTTTACTAGGTTCAAACAACTAATTTAATATCAGGACTCTGAGTTTCAATTTTAAACTTTTAGCTTTACCTAGTGTGTATCGAAGCACACATGTATGTTAGTAAGACTTAATAAGGAACATATTTTTATCATGTGGAACCTATCAGGCCTTACTGAGAGGTGCCTCAACTGATAGGTATCTAACTGATGTTGTCCATATATTTCTCATCTGGCCATGTCAGAATTATTTTATGAGTTCAGTTTCTTGCAACTATAGGTGAGCTTGTGTGAGCCTGACAAATATTTCTTTTATGGGATGGTACAATGTGCATGCCCCCAGATTGAGTCTTGCTTGGTTCTGTAATTTATTTAGCTGTGTGTCCCTGGAAAAGTTAGCTAACTTTTCTGAGCTTCAGCTTTTGTTTTCCAGGAATATGCCAATTCTTACCTTGCAAGCATTAGAGAAAATCCGTATTAGCATTGGGCAACTTGTTTTCCTTACCCATTCTGCTCTAACCAGGCTTTTATTTATTTATTTATTTTCAATTTCTAGAACAAGACATATTCTTTCCTATCTCAGGGTCTTTCATATGCTCTTGACCACTTATGCTTGCCACCAACAACATTCATTATTCATGTATGTAAAAGGTGTTTCCTTCCTGAGTACCTTCTCTGTGCCAAACATTGTGATAGGTGCTACGGATTCATGCATGTACAAGATAAATCATCATGCTTTCCCTCTTAAAGCTTGCATGCTATTAGGAGATATTGTCTCAAGTTAGCATGTTAGATAGTTATAAAGGCTAAAGAAAAGGCCAACCAGTGAATGAATAGGGAGGATTAGTGTTGGAGATACAATTTCAATGAGACGGTCTAGTACTGATTACTAGTTCTCTGTGCTCACTGGCACCTGAGATGACTTTTCAGCCTGTTGCTGTTAGATGGGGCCATGTCACTGGTTTGGACCAATGGGTTAGAAGTAAAAGTGATGTGGTCACTTTCATTTAGGGAATTTAAGAGGCTGTGCATTCTCTATGGCCGCTCTTTCTCTGACACTGAGTTGGTAGGAGCTGCATGTTCCAGATAATGCTGATAAAAGAGGCAGTGTTCATCAGCCTGGCTCCCTCGGTGATTACATGGGACGCAGACCACCTGACCAACCCACTCTGGACCCACAAGATAAGCAAGAAAAATTGTTTGTTGTGTTGTTAGTAACCTGGTGTTAATTTGTTACCACCAAATTATCTAGCTCAGCCTGACCAATACAGTGGGTTAGACAAGAACTCACCAAAAATGACTTTTGAGCCACTATTTATATGAGGGGAGGGAGTAAGCAATTTTTTCATCTTCAGATGTCAGCTTAAAAATAACTCTTTTTCACTATTTGCTTAATGCTACAAGGTCTGAAAACTATACAAGTAAAAAACCTGCATTTTTTAAAAATTAAATTTTCAACATAATAAGAATTCAATACATCTTTTTAAATGTGTAAATGACTAAATGGATCACACAAAAAATTATCAGGGTATAACAAATGACAACCATTTCTATTTAACATTTATTCTTTTTCCCCTTCTTGTTTCTTTATCTAAGCCTTCAAATAAGTATTTATTCAATTAGGCTCTTTTGATTGACAGTGTTTTGGGCCTGGCTACCGATCGAGTCATCATCTGTGACCAAGGGAGCTAAGACTTATGGTTAAAACAATGTTGTTTAAAGATCTGCAGAGTTAAGTGCTTGAATGTAGCTGTTTACTGAGAAGAGGTTATGGGCATGGCGGGAATCCCAATTAACATGTGTACCATGATTGTCTGTGATGAGCCAGGCATCACACTAGACACTTAGGCACACTGGATAATAAAATTACAATGTTTCAAGGTGAGCATGATCATAATTTCCACTCTATGCTGGCAGATAGTGAGTCTCTAAGTTTCCCAATTGTCCACAGCTAGAAAATAGCAGAACAGGTATTGCCGCCCTTGGCATTTTCAATATACTGGGCTAGAAGTTTCCTTTGCATGTGTTTATTTTATTTAAAAACCTCTGCTTCCCTTCTACTTGAAATAAACAGAACACTTGAAAGTCACCACTCCTGTCAATGTTAGACACATATCAAATGCTGTCACTTAGCCAGAAAGCTGCTTTGGAGTAACTGTGTAATATTATACAACATGACAAGCTCTCATCCACAGTGGCAACATTAAAGCCAGGGGCATGTGGCTTGTGCAAAACACCAAAGCCATTAGCTGAAATCCCAGGACCGGAGGCTGAAGAGAACCCAATCTGTTCTCAGCCCTGGAGAGCAGAGGCCACTGTACACGAGGAAGTTATTTTCATTCAAAGTGAGATGTGTGCCCACTTTCAGCTCTCTGTCTGGAGCTCACTGGGCACGTTATCTTCTCAGTGTGGATTGGATGAGGGAAGTGAGAAGCAAACAGCAAATTCTTGGCAGCCAAAGGCAAGCAGGCAACAAGCTGTCAGGGGACCGTTGAGGAAGGATTTGACTTTTGTGATGTTTCTTCCCTTTTTCTTCAGCCGTCAGAGCGCTGTCTGCAGGCTTGGCATTTCTTCATAAACTGAGGGTGGGAAGGACTTGCAAGAATGAAGAGACTGGGAGAAGTAATCTAATTTTCTACTTTTATCCAGATTGTCACTGCCACCGCCACATTCTTAGCAGTTAATATACTTCCAAGAATGGGAATGTCCAAGTTACAGAAAAACAAAATAACATAAATAGTTTTCAAAAATAATTTACAATTCTATATAACCCTCCGACCCCCAAGTTAGAGTAGACCTAATGTAAGGTGCGCTCGATTTACTTCTCTCTGTTTGTTTTCTGCCGTGTTGGATTACATCAAAGGTGGGTTTTCTGTCTGTGTACAATATGGCCACCAATAGTGTTCAGGCTGCACGTTGCCCACTTTTGAAAGAAAGTACTACTGTCGGTAGTTCTCCCAGAAGAACAAAGGGAATTCTCTTCCAAAAGCCCAGCCCAGATAGTCTCTGGTCTCATTTGCTCCTCTTGAGTCACATGCTTTGTCCCAGTCTAATTACGATGGCCAAGTGAGTGGGCTTTGCTAATTAGCTTAAGTTAATTAAGAATTATTCTTGGAGCTGAGGATGAAGTCATCTCACTGAAACTGCAAGCCGAAGGTAGGGGGAAGGGTAGTTTTCTATAAACGCTGCGTACCGCCAGGGGAGGAAATATATTCGGATCACCAATACCAGAGCCCACGAGACCCTCGTCCAATCTCCGGCGGACCACTGCATGTCTCCTCACTGAGCTGCTTGCCTCTCCTTTTGTCCCCTCTGGTTCACCTTTAATAATGCTTGTGATGACAGCCCAATGAAACGTAAGCAGCTCACATGGCATATAACATTCTTTATGAACTGTTTGTTATTTGCCTTTTAGTTTCTTTCTATCCCCTCTTTGCAATGAACTGGGGCAAGTTCTCCAAATCCCCCCTGGCTAACAGTAGTTGTCTTTCCTCAAGAGTCAGCTCAACCATTGCCCTCTGCATGGATGCTTTCCATGACCTTACTTACTGTCTCGGGCTTGTTTTACCTGCTCTGTGCTGTCGTAGCAATCTGAATTTAACCTCTATCATAGACACATCCTACTGTGTTTAACTGCTTGTCCTTTCTTTCCTGCTCAAGAATACGAGTTCCTTAAAAGAAAGGTCCACAGCTTTGCATTATTAGACCCTGCAAGTCCACATTAATGTGAGCATCTAGTTACTTAATGAAAGTTGACTGACTGAGTGATTATGATTTGCTAGTAAACTCTGCTAGGTGGTGTGGGCACAGTGTAAGCTGGAAACAAATTCAAGCCCTCGTCCATGCTATCTTTCAGCCCACTCATTAGAAATCTAAAGGAAGAAGCCTGACCAGGCAGTGGCGCAGTGAATAGAGCATTGGACTGGGATGCGGAAGACCCAGGTTCAAGACCCTGAGCTCGCCAGCTTGAGCGCGGGCCCATCTGACTTGAGCAAAAAGCTCACCAGCTTGGACCCAAGATCGCTGGCTCCAGCAAGGGGTGGCTCACTCTGCTGAAGGCCCACGGTCAAGGCACATGTGAGAAAGCAATCAATGAACAACTAAGGTGCTGCAACGGCAACAAAAAACTAATGATTGATGCTTCTCACCTCTCTCCGTTCCTGTCTGTCCCTATCTATCCCTCTCTCTGACTCTCTCTCTGTCCCTGTAAAAAAAAAAAGAAAGAAAGAAAGAAAGAAAGAAAGAAAACTAAAGGAAGAATAAATAATAAGATTCCAGAAGGAGAAAGGCATCTTCTAGCATCCAGGGAGGTATGTTGTAAAGAGCGTGACACTGGTATCTCTCCCTCTCTAGTCTCTCTCTCTCTTTCAGAACTGCATTTTCACCACTTACAAAATAAGGAGTTCTTCAATGCTGAACCGTTTTAAAAAGTTAATTGTATTTTCACTACATTCTACCCAATCATACCTACTTGGTCTTTCTAAAATCCGGGGAGGAGGATGCTGTTTTCATCCTGACATACTTGTGCTCTCTGGGGAACAGGCTGCCCCTGTGAATGAGCAGTGGCCCTGCCTGTAAGCCACTGAGTCTTCAGCAGTGGATAGCCTTTCCCAGAGAACTGGTCAGTTTTCTTGGGCGAGGATCAAAAGGCATATATAATAACAACTACTGATGCCAAGGCTGAAAAAAAAAACGTGTATTATATTAAGTGGAAATTTAGTGAATTTAGTACCAATCTAAATCTCGCCTTGTTCTTCTGCCAAAGCTTTATTTCAACTCACTGCCAAATAAACTTGCACCTACTTTTTAACTAATATTTAATGTTGGAAAGGTCTAGGGACATAATTTTTACTAGTATCAGTGATTTGGTAACCGCATTAATTAAAAACTAGCTTGTAATTAAGAAAACAAATGAACAAAGGACACGTTGGTGATGCAGTGACCTCTATGTATTGTAATTTTTCTCCTTTCTTCATTTTTTTGCTTGTTAATTCTCAGAATCCAATAACCTGAACTAGGTATCCTGGTCTTTGGTATGAATTAGTATGACTCCATTGCAACTCACTGTAATTCACCAAAGACGGAGTTCTAATAAGGGGAGAAAAGGCTTTAACAGAGATCAGTGTGGTGAAGCCAAATTATAGGAAAGATGAGGTCCCTTTGGCAATGAGGCTTCCCTGAGGTATCCCCATTCTGCTTTCCCTGCTAGCTTATACAGGAAAAGATGAAATAAATAAAATCCTTGAAAAAGACCCCCATTAAAACTGTACCTCGGTTTAAACAAACTTAACATTAATGGAGAGTTTGCATGATTAGGTAAGGACTTTTCATCGATCCAGACAGGTAAGGTCCCAGTCATAATTGTCTTGGCTGCTATTATTTCCTTCTCATTTACTTACACCAAATGCAAAATAAAATCTTGAGATGTCTGCAAATGGAAATGAAAATAATGGTTTTCAGTGATAATTTGATAGGAAGTAATTGGCCACCTGAAGAGCAAAACCCTTATCGTGTAAATAATTCCAAACAATTGGTTACTATGAACTTAGTCTAGATTGGATGCACTCAGTACAGTAAATACTCTTAACTAAAGATGCTTAACGTGAAGGCTGGAGGGATATCAGCAATCGTACTTTGGAGACATTAAAGCAGTTAATAGACTGACTAATCACAGTCCAGCTTTGGCCCACAAATTTAATTTATTTGACCAACAAAATTATTTTGAAATATATTTTACTTAGCTGTCACTACTTAAAGAAGTATTTTACACAAAAATTAGATTTGTAGTTTTTCTTTAACAACAACAAAGAAAGAAATATCTGAGGGTACTGGGCTCTCAGTGCCACAGAGGAGCTAAAACAGGTACTGAGCCACCCACAGGTCCAACTGATGCCCCTCATTCAGCTAGAAGCCAGCCTGGCCCTTCAGGATGTTTGAGTTAGTGGTTCCAGCTCCAATAACATTTGGTATTTATGTAAGATGTTTGAGTTTTATAGAAAGCTTAAGTTGCTTAACTTGATCCTTCTGACTTTATAGAATAAATATAGTTTATACAAAAATAAACTGAGGCTTTGTTTAACTGGCTCACCCAAGGATGTAAGTTAGGAGCTGAAGAAGCCAGGACATGAATCCAAGTCTTTTCACTCATAATCTTTTAACATTTCTACTAAGCCTTCCTCCTTCTTGTTTGAGGTCAATCATAACACTCTTCATTGAGGCCCTGGCTTGTTAGCTCAGCAGTAGAGAGTCGACTCAGCATGTGGAAATCCTGGGTTTGATTACCGGTCAGGGCAGACAGGAGAGACGTTCATCTGCTTCTCCCCTTGCTCCTTCTCTCTCTCTCTCTTCCCCTCCCACAGCCATGGCTCGATTAGTTCGAGCACATAGGACCCTGGTCACTGAGGATGGCTCCATGGAGTCTCTGCCTCAGCTGCTAAAAATAATTTAGTTGCTAGCTTGGCCCCAGATGGGGGTTGCCAGGTGGATCCCAGCAGGGACGTGTATAGGAGTCTATCTCCCCTACTCTCAATTAAAAAAATAATAAATAAAATAAAATTCTGTTGAGGTAATACATGCACTGAGGTGAAGTAAATGTCTTTTATTTAGACTCTTCTTGGATGAAACAATTTGTCTCATGTGAGAAATAATAAATGGCCAAGCAACAAGATACGGTGCCACGTTCCGACCCATAAGAAAATTTCTAGAAAGTTTTGTGGGCTCACTGGTTTAATTAAAACAGTAACTCATTTCAAATTTCCACCTTTTAACAGAGCCTATTAAATTGTTCACCTGGTGAGATGTGTATCTTTACTTCACAAAGTGTTTGACTTTCTTCAACTTAGGACCTTTTACTTCGAGCTATCTTCAGGGTGATGAGAACCGTGAACAAGTTGAGTGGATAATATTATAAGTGGAATCTCCTGTAACTCAGGGCATGTAAATATAACATCAATAGTAATTTGGGCCTGACCAGGCGGTGGCACAGTGGATAGAGCATCGGACTGGACACAGAGGACCCAGGTTTGAAACCCCGAGGTCACTATCTTGAGTGTGGGTCCATCTGGCTTGATCATGGGCTTATCTGGTTTGAGCACAGCTCACCAGCTTGAGCCCAAGGTCACTGGCATCAGCAAGGGGTCACTTGATCTGCTGTACTCCCCTAGTCAAGGCACATATGAGAAAACAATCAATGAACAACTAAGGTGTTACAACAAAGAATTGATGATTCTTATCTCTCTCCCTTCCTGTTTGTCTGTCCTTATTTGTTCCTCTTTCTGTCTCTCTCTCTCTGTATTTGTCACACACGCACACACACACACATACACACACACGCACAAACACACACACACACACACACACAATAGTAATTTGGAATTGTTACAAACTTCTGGGAATGTTCTCAACAAACATTGGATAGAAGGAAACCTTGTGTTGAACCATTTACCCATAGGTGTTTCTCTTGGAATCTTCAGCACTGGGTGCTTCCACTTTGGCAGTAATTACATGATAATCACCTGTGCCATTACTTAATAGAATTTCTTCCCTTACTCAGCTTCATGATTCATAAAGAACATCTCTCAACAACAATTTCTCCATTCTTTTATTCATTGTACAACCAGGCTAAGTGAGTACTTCCATAGCAAAATGAATATGATGAGCAATTTTAAGAGAATATAGGTAAATGGCTACAGGGAACATGGTGATAGGTAGGCTTGCTCTATTTTCTCCGGCTGCAATCATTTTGTATAATTAGTGATGTAAGCATGTGGCAAAAAGCCATTTTTCTATGCATAGCCTATATAAGGCGATGGGTACTTTCCCTGTGGGCGACTTCCCCCGCTGTTCACTCCCTGCTGCCATGAGAAGTGGTTTTCCCCTGCCTGTTCACCTGCCTGCCGCCATGATAACCTAATAAATGGGAGAGATCCAACGCCTTTTGGCTCCATGGTTCTTCTAACGTCTACCGGAATCCAGTGTGGACCTCCTTGGTCTTGACCACCAACCAGCATTACACCTGGTGCAGTGGGCAGGATTCCATTCAGACTACTATGGAGCTGCCAGCAGCACCTTTAAAGGGTGCGAGAGAGGAGTGGCCTTTCTCAAGCACGTGGAGCGCGTGGTTCCCTGTGGCTACCCTTTGGGGGCCGTGGAGTGTGTTTTTTACAACCCTGAGAGCAGAAACCGGAAGCTCTCTGTGAGAGGCCCCTGAGTCTGAGATCGCCAGTATGCTCTGGACGCTGAGCATTGGCAGCGGCCGGCGCTGGAGGTCGGAGGAGGGGGAGGAGCTGCATTTGTGCCTGTGGAGTGTCTCTGAGGCAGCTGTAGGAGACATTTTCGGTTCCTCCTCCTCTGAAGAGGAGGTCCTGACTGCAGCTGCCTGTGGCAGTCTCAGAACTGGGCCAGAGCTCACCCACAAGGTGAAAACCCAGAAGCAAAGGGAGCCTCAGGGGCAAGCACAAGCCTCTCCACAAGTAGTGGAACACCCTGTGCTCTGGCCCTACGTCCAGACAGAGTTGATAAAGTTAGGGGCGAAATTCAGGCAGAAACCCACAGAGTTTCTGGAAGTTTGGTTGCTGTGGGTGTGGGCCATAGGGGTAGATAGTATCATGCTCTGCAGAGCAAAGATTGATAAATTAGCTGCCACTCTGAGATGTCAACCATGCTCATCTGGGTGGTAGAAATATGGGTGACTTTCTGTCCTTATTATATTTCCATAATTTTTTAAAACAATGTATAGAACTTTTGTAATTAATGAAAAGAAAACTGAACGTTTTAAAAACTAGCTGAATATTATTGTTTTTGGCAAATTCAATAAGCCTCATTTAAATGATAAAATCCTAGACTACGTTGATTCAAATGTATCAGGAATTATTTAGATCAAAGCTTCTATTGCATCTTGCTTGGACCACTGAAGTAGATTCCTAATTGCTGGTGTCATTCCACAGCTTAAGAAATTTTCAGTGGCTTTCTAGTGCACTCAGAATAAAGTCCAAATTGCATACACAATCCTGTTAGACCTGGTCCCTTGTCTGACTCATCTCACACATTCTCCTTCCCTCCAATCACAATCACATTGTTTCTCCCACAGACTGAAATCTCTCTGCCTTAGGGACATTGCACCTGCTGTTTCTCCTGCTTGGAATATTCTCCCTTTCTTTCCCTGATGCAGTCTCTGCAGATGACTGGCTCTTTCTCACTTTCTGGGTCTCAGCTCAACTGTCACTTTCTGAATAAGAAGTAGCTATCTCCTGACAAAAACCCTCTGCAGCGTCAACCTGTTTTACAGCCTGTAGAGATCTTTCACTACGTCAATTTTTCTTGTTCAGTTATTGTTTCACTGTTATCAAATACTGATTACTTCTAGAATAATGGTTTATTTCCCCCAAGTGTAAGCAGAGACCTGCTTGGTTTGTCCACTATTAGATTTCCAAATGAAGGAAAGGTGTTTTGTGTGTTGAAGGTGCTTAATAAAGACGAGAAGCACTTGCCTCCAGGAAGGGGAAGTTTTCCATGAAGGTATCCGTGCTGAGCCTCAGAAAGATCGAAACTGAAGCACAGCTCCAGATTCAAGGTAAGGACCTTCGGAGCGGAGGTTGGGGATGTCTGTCCTTTGCTTGGGAGGCAGTATGGTCAGTCATTCCTCTGAGCTCAGCTCTCTTCTGCCATGTCTTCTCTGTGCAGCTGGAGTTCCTGACCCTTGGCTTGCTCTATATATTTTTCTTTCTTCAGAGTTTCTGCTGACTCATTTCTCATAATTTTGATTTGCATATAATATCTTCCAGTCAGAACTTCTATAAAGCAAAATGACCAATTTTCTGGTAAATATTTTATATAATTCAAAAGTGCCCATATTAACAACAGTATCAAGTCTAATATTTTACTAAAAAGTAAAATATGGTTGTTATCAACTTCTATACCAGGCCAACCCAAAACAAATATAATGCAAGGCACATATTCACCACATTAAAAAAGTAAAAAGAAACAAATGAATTAATATCAGTACAATGTTTAAACAGATAGATGATAAAAAGTCCTTTATTTGCACTAAGCTTTTGAAAGCCAGTGTGTACTTTATGCTTAGGGCAGATCTCAATTTTCACTAGGCACATTTTAAACATTGGACAGCCACTGATGGATGGAGGTTCCTGCATAATAATAGTTCTACACTTTGTATCAGATTCTACTCCACTTGACAGAAGACTAAGTTTATTCTAGCCTTTTGGTGAGAGTATCCCCAGGGAAGGTGAGTGCACACTATGGCCCCTGTTAGGATGTGTATTAGTGTCTACAGTACTGGAGAGATAGCAATGATGAGAGCCTAGGAAATGGATTTGGTCTCGCATTTTAAAATTTATTTTGGAATTTATTGGGGTGATATTGTTTAATAAAATTACATAGATTTCAAGTATACAATTCTATAATATATCATCTGTATATTGCATTATGCATTCACCGCACCAAGTCAAGTCTCTCTCCATCAGCATCTATATATCCTTCCAGCCTCCTCAACCTCTTCCTACCTCCTGTCTGTCCTGCAATCCCCACTCTACTGCCTGTGTCTGTAAGGGTTTTTTTAATGTGCTAATCCTTCCTTGTTTTTCACCCAGCGCTCCAACACCCATCCCCTCTGATAGCAGTCAGTCTGTTCTCTGTAACTATGAGTCTGTTTCTATTTTGTTAGTTTACTTTGTTCATTAGATTCTACATGTGGTACTTGTCTTTCTTTGACTGGCTTATCTCACTTAGCAAAATAATCTCCAGGTTCATTCATGCTGTACCAAAGGGTAAGATTTCTTTCTCTTTATGGCTGAGTAGTATTCCATAGTGTAAATGTACCATAGCTTTTTTATCTACTTATCTACTGATGGACACTTGGACTGTTTCCAAATCTTGGCTATTGTAAATAACACTATAATGAATGAACATAAAGGTGTACATATTCTTTGAAATTAGTATTTTGGGTTCCTTTAAATATATAACCAGAACTGGAATTGCCTAGGTCAAAAGGCCATTACATTTTCAAATTTTTGAGTTAACTCTATACTGCTTTCCACAGTGGCTGCCACCACTCTGCATTCCCACCAACAGTGCATAAGGGTTCCCTTTTCTACACATCCTTGCTAACACTGGTTGTTTGTTGATTTATTGATGATAGCCATTCTGACAGGTGTGAGGTTGTATTTCACTTTTCTTTTTGTGTGTGTGTGACAGAGACAAAGAGGGACAGACAGACATGAAGGAGAGAGATGAGAAACATTAATTCTTCATTGCAGCACCCTAGTTGTTCATTGATTGATTTCTCATATGTGCCTTGACTGGGGGTACAGCAGAGCGAGTGACCCCTTGCTCAAGCCAGCGACCTTGGGCTCAAGCTGGTAAGCCTTGCTCAAACCAGATGATCCCATGTCCAAGCTTCTGACCTCGGGTTCTCGAACTTGGGTCTTCTGCATCCCAGTCTGATGCTCTGTCTACTGCTCTATCTACCGCCTGGTCAGGTATATTTCACTTTTCTTTTAATTTGCATTTTATATGTCCATTGACCATCTGTACAGCTTCTTTGCAGAAGTATCCAGATCATTTGCTAGTTTTTTAATGGATTACTTGTTATTTATTTTTTTGGTATAGAGTTTTATAAGTTCCTTCTGAATTTTAGATATTAAGCCCTTATCAGATGTATCAGTTCATATCAGTGGATTATCAGTTCTCTCATTCAGTGGATTATTTTTTACTTTTGTTGATTGTTTCCTCTTCTGTGCAGAAAACTTTTTAGTTTGATGTAGTCTCATTTGTTAATTTTTTCTTTTATTTGCCTTATTTGAGGTCATATATCAAAAATAAATATTGCTCTGAGAAATGCCTGAGGTTTTATGTCCATGTTTTTTTTTTCTGGAATCTTTATGATTTTGAGTCTACCATTTAATTCTTTAATTTATTTTAAGTGAAGGGTGTAAAAATGTGGTCCAGTTTCTTTCTTTCTTTTTTTCTTTTCTTTTTCTTGAAACCACTTGTCCAATTTTCCCAACACCATTTATTGAGTAGAGTATCTTTATTTCATTGTATATTCTTGTATTATTTTGTCAAATATTAATTGACCATAAAGACATGGGTTTATTTCTGGGCTTTTTATTCTGTTTCATTGATCTATATGTCTGTTTTTATGCCAGTACTATACTGTTCTGATTACTATGGACTTGTAATATAGTTTAATCAGGTACTGATATCAACATTGTTCTTCTTCCCAATGCAATCTATAGATTCATCATTATTCTTATCAAGAACCAGTGGTGTATTTCATAGAACTAAAACAAATATTCCAAAAATTTACATGGAACCACAAAGGTCCCTGAACAGCAACAGCAATCTTGAAAAAAAAATAACAAAGTTGGATTTGGTCTTAAAAAGATAAAAGAGCAAGATAAAGAGGAAACTAAACATTAGGAGAAAGGAGATGGTTAGGCTCAGGGGAAATAGCTAGAAATTGGGGCTGGGAGAACTTCTTTCTCTCTTTCCTGTACTCTTCTATCTTAATCTCCTTAACTCACCCACCTTCTCTTTTCTTTAAGGCACCTGCTATACTCTAAGTCAACCCTACCAGGGCCTCCAGAAGTAACTATGAACCAAATTAGTTCTGGTGTGTATGAAAATATAAATAAATGTTATGACAAGATTTGCATCCTGGAAAGGATTGAAACAATCAACAAAATACCTGGGATAGATTTTAAACAAAGACGAAATATGGCTTCAATACTTTCATAGGACTGCTCTGTTCCATCAATCTCTTTATGTACATCTAAAGTTTTAAATGATTTAAAGTTTTTAAAAATAGTGAAATAATATTACAGAAGAAAATATCAATGTTTTAGTATGTGAAAGCATAATGGTACATTCAATGTGGGTTAATAAAACAGATAGTACAATTATAATCTCAACCATCCTGGTGTCTCTCTTGTCTCAATCCTTATTCCCACTGTTTAAGAACACATTATCTATGCATTTTTTTTATTAATTTTAATGGGGTTACACCAATAAATCGGGGTACATATGTACAACGAAAACATCTCCAGGTTATCTTATCATTCAATTATGTTGCATACCCATCACCCAAAGTCAAATTGTCCTCTGTCACCTTCTATCTGGTTTTCCCTGTGCCCCTCCCCTCCTCCTTATTCCACCCTCTCCTCCCTCCCCTCACCCCATAACCACCACTCTCTTGTCCATGTCTCATAGTCTCACTTTTATGTCCCACCTATGTATGAAATCATGCTGTTCTCAGTTTTTTTTCTGATTTACTTATTTCACTCCGTATAATGTTATCAAGGTCCATCCATTTTGTTGTAAGTGATCCGATATCATCATTTCTTATGGCTGAGTAGTATTCTATAGTATATATGTACCAAAGCTTTTTAATCCACTTGTCCTCTGACGGACACTTGATGGCTTCACAAGTGAATTCTACCAAAAATTCAAAGAAGAACTAACTCCTATCCTCCTCAAGCTATTTCAAAAAATTCAAGAGGAAGGAAGACTTCCAAACTCCTTTTATGAAGCAAGCATAATTCTGATCCCAAAACCAGGCAAAGACAACACAAAGAAAGAAAATTATAGGCCTATATCCCTGATGAATTTAGATGCTAAAATTCTCAACAAAATATTAGCCAACCGGATCAAGCAATATATGAAAAAAATCATACACCATGATCAAGTGGGATTTATTCTGGAGAGGCAAGGCTGGTTCAATATTCACAAATCAATCAATGTGATTCATCACATAAACAAAAGGAAGGACAAAAATCACATGATAATTTCAATAAATGCAGAAAAGGCATTTGATAAAATCCAGCACCCATTTATGCTCAAAACTCTCAGTAAAGTGGGAATACAGGGATCATTCCTTAATATGATAAAGGCCATCTACGACAAACCCACAGTAAATATCTCTGCATTTTTAAATTCACCTTTCTTAATAAGGAAATATTACCTGACCTGTGGTGGTGTAGTAGATAAAACATTGCTCTGGAATGCTTAGGTCGCTGGTTTGAAACCTTGGGCTTGCCTGGTCAAGGCACATACAAGAAGCAACTACTATGAGTTGATACTTCCTGCTTCTCCCTCTTCTCTTTTTCTCTGTCTCTCTCTCACAAAAGTAATAAATAAAAAAAAATTAAAAAAGGAAATCTTATTGGCCTACTTTTGCATTTGGCCAATTTATGCATTGCTGGCCTGTTTGTTTCTAGATGGAGAGTTCTGGTAGTTCAACCAGCTGTGGCCAGGAAAGGCCATATGACACCCCCTCCCATAGAGCTGTGCACAGGTAGACATAATAAGTGAAATTTTTTAGCATACTTGTGCACTGGTCAAAGTGGGTAGATAGCTGGCAAGCTGCTTGGCTTTCTTCAAGCATGGACTATAGGTCAGACTTCTTGGGTCCAAATATTGATTCCATCAAGAACCACCTTAATGTACTCAGGCAACTTAACCTCTCTGCAAATTCTCATAAATATTATGTAGACACTGAAAGTCTCTACCCCTTGGTTGTTGTAAAGATTAACTGAGATTATTTATACAAGTTATTGGAATGGAGCCTGACATATAGTTAGTGTTATATTGTATTATTTTTTATTTTTTCATTTATGCAGAGCTAATCATACTCTTGGCACATTATGCTTTGTCTTGTTAATTTTCACAACAGCTATGAACAATCGGTAGTGTGATCCCCATACCGCCTATGAGGCAATCAGGGCTTAAAGAAGGTTAAGCAACCTGCTTAAAACTATACAATTAGTAAATGGCAGGGGTGAGACCGAAAATAAAGGCTGACTGATTTCAAAGGCTAATTTCTCTGTTTTACTCCAGTGAAAAAATACAACAGTTAGTAAAAGAGCCGAGTGTTGGGAGCCAACAATTTTGGTGAATTTTATTTCAGTGATAGATGGTTGATTATTCTAGAAAATTCTCAGAATCTTATTTGGTTTCCACAACTCGAGCTCTGTGTTCTACTCATTTATATGCTTAGGCTGCCAAAATGCAAGCCCTACCACCGGGCCTGCCTGCTCTGTCCAGTTGGGTCCCATTGCAGTCAAGTCATCATTGATGTGTTGAAAAGGTGTTCCAGTTTGCTTTGCAGAGAATGAGCTTTGGGCCAAGATCAAGCACACTGTTCAAATAACATGGCTGTAGAACCCAATCAAAAAGGACCAGGTTATTGCCCAAGGGACCAGAGTGATGACACAGCCGGCAGCGTTCCAACCATTCACTGTCTGAACTGTAGTTTGAAATGGTTTGCATGACTGTGCAGCTTGACCAGAAGCTTCTTGGATTTGTAAAACATTTCCTGCTGCACCCTGGGTTTAAAATTAAAAAAAGTCCAAACTTTGAACTGTTCCCCCAAAGATAGACTTTGCCTTTGGAGCTTTGGGGAAAACACACACACACACACACACACACACACACACACACCTGTGTAGAAAAGCGTGAATGTATCACATTGAAGGGTAGAGCCTTTATAAATGTTGGTGCTGTTAAATTCTTAAAATCAGGACTTGGAAGGGAATGCCTCCTCTGCTGATTGCACAGTAACTGTTGCAGCTATAATGGGCTCCAGACACTACTAGAATAGCAGATATCTGCGTGTGACTACAGAGGAATATATAAGAAAGAAAAAGACAGATGGTGTACTTAGGTGCACTTAAGTCTGATTGCATGAGTTGATAATGAATGTTTAAATATGGTGCTCCTATAAAATCAGATACCTGTAGACAATGCTGGAATAACTACAGACTTGCTAGGGGAAAAAAAATGAAGATGTAGATTCTAATTTTTGTTTTTGTCATTATTATGATTGTCTATTTACTTGTATGGGGATTTTCATAACTTTCTCCGAGACTAATCATAAAACAAAAAACACAATCAGTAGCATAGAAAACAGATTCTTCGAAATGAGAGGAAACTTAAAGAGTACTTCAGAGCTGTGGAAGCTGGGGCCCCAATAGGTCAGATACTCTAAGTGACATTGAGAATTAAAACTCGTGTCACATATCTCCTTGCCTGGTATCATTTCGCCACAAAGCCCCATGTTAGCTCTCTGAGATTATATTAAAATATTATAAACCAAGCAAGAATCATAACTGAAACACAGCTAACATTGTTCAGAGAGGATAATCTTCTACTCCCATAAACAACTTTGGTTTATATATTTTATTGGCCCTAAACCAGATTAAGTGGGATTTTTAAAATATCTTAATAAAAGTTGGGTTGTGTAGTGGCAAATATACGCTCAATTTTCCTAAGCAGCTTCAATTTTAACACCTTTTCTGTGCCTGCTGTCTAAACAGACCTCCAGTTAGATGATTATACTTGCAAAAAGTAAAAGCTCAAAGATCTGACTTAGATCTCATATCAAAAGAGAACGAGGGTACGAGGTGGTTTAGGAGATGGGTGTACGCTTCACATGTGCACGTGGATGGTGGGGGGAATGAAGGAAATAACCCGGATCTGAAGTGCACGCTCCACACCGAAAGTAGACTTCAATCAGAAACTGTAAATAAATTGGACCTGGCACCTTAAGTGCCTTAAATGTTTGAAGTTAAACCTTAAATTGCATCCTTATTCTTAAAGGAAGCAGTGAGCCTCCCATCAAAGAGAATGGTGGCGTAATCAATATGAGTAATACTGCCAGATTCTGAAAGGACTTCACAATCTGAATAGGAAAGACATTCCCCGGTGCAGGGAGCCCAAAAAGTCTACATGTCACTTATCATAAGCAGGGATCTGGGTGGTGAGAGATGCACATGCTTTAAAATTAGGCAGTGCTGACATAGGTGACACTCTCCATAGTGGTGGGAATGCCTTCCAAGCACCATCTCAAAACAAGGGTCAATGTCAGGCTGTTAGAGATTTTGCTAGAACACGAGGGATCTTGAAATGACTCTCCAAAAAAGCAAAAAAGACGACCACTTCACATGCAAATAAAAATGACTTTATAATTCTTAGTTTCTGCATTATGTAATTGTGTAACTGTAAGATGGCTTATAGTTCCCACATGAATAGATAGATCCATTTAGTAAACTAACATGATACAACTGTCATTTCTCTAGCTTCCAAAGAGTTTCTTTCTTTTCAACCTACCAACATGTCACGATTACCATTAATGCCAATATTTGAGAGTGAAGTAAATACTCTAAAACTTGTATACATCACAGGAGACTGCAATTGAAAAAGAAACACCATCCGCAAAATACCACCATTTTTATGACGATTCTGGAAAATGAAAAAATTTCTTAAAATGTAAAAGAAAATCATCTAGTGACACTTAAAATATACACACCAAAATTACAGATAAAAATTTAGAAAACTGTATCTAACAACTTATTAAAATAATATATCATGATTCATATTATGTTATCAAAGACTTCTTTTAAAAAAGGAAATGTCCATTAGATGTTATTAAGTTATAACCAGTCAATTCTGGTGAGCTGTGTGATTTAGTTGTGAGGACATGAAACACGGTTTATTGTTTTATAATTATTTATTAATTGTTAATTTCCTATATGAACAATTGTAAACCTACTTTTACCCCACCTGTATTATTATTGTTTATGTCTGCCATGATGTAAAGATGTTTGAGGCACTCTAACCCAAAATGCTATTATATAACACATGTATAGTATAAGTTTGTTCACGTTAAAAATGTGTTTGGCATGTGAGTGTATATGTATATTTGAAATTATATAAGAAAATATATAGAAAGATAAATAGTAGACCCTGGCAGGTTGGGTTAGCAGTAGAGCATTGGTTTGGCATGTAGAAGTCCCAAGTTTGATTCCCAGTCAGGGCAGAGAAGTGACCATCTGCTTCTCCACCTACCCCTCTCTCCCTTATCTCTCTCTTTTTCTCTTTTCCCCTCCTGCAAACCTGGCTTGAATGACTTGAGTATGTTGGACCCAGGCACTGAGGATGACTCCATGGCCTCACCTCAGGTGCTAAAATAGCTCAGTTGCCAAGCAACGGAGCAACCCCCAGATGGGCAGAGCATCATCTCCATAGAGGGCTTGCTGGGTAGATCCTGGCAGGGGTAATAGGGGGAGTCTGTCTGGCTCCTTGCCTTCCACTTAATAAAAAAATAGAAAGAAAGAGAGAGAGAGAGAGAAAGAGAGGGAGAGAAAGAAAGAAAGAAGAAAGAAAGAAAGAGAAAGAAAGAGAAAGAAAGAAAGAGAAAGAAAGAAAGAAAGAAAGAAAGAAAGAAAGAAAGAAAGAAAGAAAGAAAGAAAGAAAGAAAGAAAGAAAGAAAGAAAATAACCATGGTACTCTGAACAAGATCAGTCTGTTTTTGTTAAATGTTATATGTCCAGAATAGATCAGTTATTGTCACATAGAAGGTTCTATATTTGTTAAATGAATGCATTAAATTAATTGAATTGGGGATAAATTATAACTTTTACTTTTTGCTACAAGTAGCTATTTTGTTAAATGAAAATACATGTAATTATATTAAAACTATGTATTAAAACTATATATACACACACACAGGCACATACACTATACAGCACATACACACAGAGACATTTAACTATTATTTCCTCAGGGTCCTTTATTAACAAATATTAGTTAAAAATATTATGTGTCAGGTACTGTTCTAGATGCTTGAAATCAACCAATGAACAAAAGCAATAAAATATATGTCAAATCTAATCATTCATTCATTTATGCATTTAAATTGTGATTATTTAATAATTTATAATTAATCAAATTGACCACTTAATGTATTTTAGAAACTCTGTTAGAAGAAACATATTGAATCTTATAAAAATAAAATTCTCTTAATTATATTTTTCTATATGTACAAGAGGATAATTCACAGAAATCAGCTAAGAAAGTGAGTATTTATACTTATTGTTCTTTATTCATAGTTGGGCAAAATTCACCAGCATGTTAGGTGAACTCTATTAGGACCTTCTATGAAAAAACATGAGTCAATTATTGTTGGGCAAATGAGTTTGTAAAATTTGTGTTGTTTTAGTTTGCTCATTTTTATTGTTAAAAATGGTGCTGGGCAGCCACCTGTGTGCTTGCTCTAAGAGCAGGGCAGTTGATTGCAAATTGCAGATTACCTTCCTGCTTGGGAAGGGCCATTGTTATGCTAATGTTTCCTAGAGGAGGGTTTTCGCTCCAAAAAGTTTCAAAAAAGAAAAAGAGAAGAAGAAGGAGAAGGAAGAAGGAAGCTAAGATGTCAGGATGCTGCCACCTTGTGCAGAGAAGAGAAGGGAGAAGGGAGAAGGTGTGCAGATAAGGAACCAGAGGTGACTGAGACTGGTGGGGGCCTTTGATTCTAGGAAAAACCGAAGAATGATTCATGGTTTTGGAGCCCTGTGTGTATTTACTCACCAGCCAGTGCAAGGCTAGAATAAAGGAATGGCCCACCAGTTTTGGGCTCCACTGGTTTTTTACCGTCTGCCCAAAACGAATGGGAACCTGCATGTGAATGGCAGTGACAGTGGCGGCTACTGGCCATACAATTATAAAAAAGAGAGATAATAAATTGTTTATTATTTATATAACTTAGAAAAATGAAAAACTTTCTAACAAATGGGAAATGGATAACAGAACATTGGTTTCATATCAGATTGATCTGACCATCAATGCTGTATTGTATGTGAGTGTAGCTTGAAGTACAAGACTTAATATACTGACAAGGATGCATGAGGCTGTGCTAGCATGCTACTCGGAGGGCTCTTAGAGGCTTGAGAAAGTTATGATGCACAATAAGTGAAGTAGATGTACTATACTCTCATAGTACACCATGGAAGAAGTCAAAAAGCTCTAAGAATGGCATGTTAAAGTAGATTAAACCTGAAAGACCTGCTGGGTGATTATGTTTCATGGAGAACCCAGAAAACAATTTGTTTACCAAATTATAAAGAGTTTACTGATGAGAAAGGTACCATCATTACTGAGAAACTCAGTGATTGTTTTTTTGCCTACATTTGATATTGGGTACAAATCATAGGATGTCAAATAAAAGAAGCCAGGTGGTAGTTGCTTAATTCTCAAAACCCAGGGGGCTGTAATTATCATAACAAACAGCAGGGTTGGAACGGCAGCCAGAATGGCCTGACCTATAAAAAGTCATAAAGATCTTACATAGAACAATAGCCAAAGGCATACTGCATGATCTTTACTAACAAAAGAAATGAAGATTGGATGGTCAGGAGGCTGAGAGAAGCCACATAATAAAAGTCATGATCTCTTGCCCAGCTTTATTGCATCTGGAATCCATTGACTAAAAAGAGGCCAAATGTTCAGGAGGAAAACAACGTAGACTACCACAGCAAGTACAGAGTAATGTTTCCCCAATAATTCCCAAATTGGTCTTCAATCATTTTCAACAGGGGGAGGAGAATATCCAAGTATTTCAATAAGAGATGATTTGAGTTAACATTGAAACCCCAGGACATGCTCCCTTGGTGAAGTGGAAGCATATGGCAGCCAAGTAATAAATGGTATCCTGGCTTAGTTCTGGTTCAGTGTGTCCAAGATCCAAGGCCCCATCTTGTGGTCATTTCTCAACCCCTGAATGTATGATTGGAATAGAAACTCTCAGTAGCTTTGTTCCATATTGGTTTCTTTGCTTGTGGAATTAGAGCCACTGTAGTGATGAAGGCCAAGTGAAGCCTCTGAAACGAAATCTCTCTCTTCTGCAAGCTAGTTAGTTACTGGAAAAAAAAAAAACACACACACAAACTCACAACCAAACAAAACAACAAATTTCAGAAATTAGTGCCAACTAAAGGCCTAAAGGTAGTGCATCTTGTCTTATATCCAATTAATTCACCAGTCTATACCTTATAAAAGTCAGAAGAGGGACCTGGCCATTTGGCTCAGTGGTAGAGCATTGGCCCAGCATGTGGATGTGCAAGGTTCACTTCTCAGTTAGGACACACAGGAGAAGTGCTCATCTGCTTCTCCACATCTTTCCCTTTCATCTCTCTCTCTCTCTCTTTTCTCCTGCAGTCATGGCTTGATTGAAGCAAGTTGGCCCTGGATGCTGAGAATAGCTCCATGGCCTATGCCTCAGGCACTAACAAGAACAGTTGCTGAGCAATGGATCAACATATCAGATGGGCAGAGCATTATCCCTAGTGGGCTTGCTAGGTGGATCCCGGTCAGGGTGCATGTGAGAGTTTGTCTCTCTGCCTCCCCTCCCCTTCACTAAATTAAAAGAAAAAAAGTCAGACAGACTCTGAAAGATAATAGTATGTGAATGCCAACTTGACTGAGCAGTATCACAATTGCAGATATAATACCAGATGTGGTTTAGTTGCAAAAACAGATAAAAATAGCTTCAAGTATATGGTTTTCAGCCATTGATCTGGTAAATTATTTTTATTTTTTTATCTTTATCAAAAGGTCGGAACAAAAAACAGTTTACATTCGCATAAAAGAAATAATAGTATGTATTTATAATCTTGCCAAGGGCTATGTGAGAACTCCCCTATTTTCTTTCAAAATATAGAATGAAGAAAGCTAAACCACCTAGATATACCTTAGAATATTACACGTGTCCATTATACAATGATATCATGGTGATTGGTATGATGAACAAGAAATGGCAAGTATATTAGAGGCCGCAGGAAGATACATGACTGAGAAAACAGGAGATAAAATAATAAAGATTCAAAAAAACAAATTCATCCATGAAAATTTTATGATTCCAGTGGTTTGGGTCATGCTGTAATATACTTTCCAAACTAAAAGAAAGATGGTTATATTTCCTATCAGTGATGAAGGAAGGACAGTATTTCTTTCACAGATACCTTCAGGTTCTGGAGACAGCCAATAAACACACACCTGGGAAAATTGCTCCAATCATATCCTGGATGATCCACAAGGCAGACATATCCAAGTGAAACTCAAAGCAGAAAAGGTCTCTGTAGTTAGTTCAGGTTTCACAAAAGCGGTCCTGCCACTTAGATCATATAACCTAGTTTAAAGTCTTCCAAAAAATAGAAGAAAAAATACTCCTTAACACATTTTATGATAACCTTGATACCAAACCTGGCAAGGACAACACAGAAAACAACAAAACTGCAGACCAATATCTCTAATGGATACAGATGCAAAATCCTAAACAAAATACTAGCAAATCAAATACAACAACACATTAAAAATATAATACATTGTGATCAAGTGGGATTTATTCCAGGAGCACAAGAATGGTTCAACATACAAAAATCAATCAACATAATATAGCACATCAACAAAACAAAGAACAAAAATTATATGATCCTATCAATAGAGGCAAAAAGTCATTCAATAAAATACAACATCCCTTTATGTTTAAAACACTCAATAAAATTGAAATAGAAGGAAATTATCTCAACATAATAAAGGCCATATATTGCAAACCATCAGCTAATATTATACTAAATGGTGAAAAAATAAAGGTTTTTCCTCTAAAATCAGAAATGAGACAAGATTGCTCACTCTCTCTACTTTTATTCAACATAGTTCTGGAAATTTTAACCAAAAATATTAGGCAAGAGAAAGAAATAAAAGGCATCCATATAAGGAAGGAAGAAGTAAAGGTATTACTTTATTTAGATGACATGATCTTGTATATAGAAAATCCCAAAGACTCCACCAAAAAAAAACTATTAGAAACAATAAACCAATATAATAAAGTCACAGGATACAAAATCAATATACAAAAGTCTATTGCTGTTCTATACACCAATGATAAAATTTTGGAAAATGAACTAAAAAAAACAATTCATTTTAAAATTGCATCAAAAATATAAAATACTTAGCCTGACCTGTGGTGGCGCAGTGGATAAAGCGTCGACCTGGGAACACTAAGGTCGCCAGTTCAAAGCCCTGCACTGGTTCGGTCAGGGCACATATGGGAGTTGATGCTTCCAGCTCCTCCCCCCTTTCTCTCTCTCTCTCACTCTGTGTCTCCTCTCTAAAATGAATAAAATAAAAAGAAATTAAAAAAATATATATAAAATACTTAGGAATAAACTTAACAAAGGATGTAAAGGACATATATACTGAAAACTACAAAACATTATTGAAAGAAATTGAAAAAGGCACAATGAAATGAAAAAAATACTCCATGTTCATGGATTGAAAGAATCAACATAGTTAAAATGGCCATATTACCCAAAGCAATATACAAATGTATGCACTCCCCATTAAAATACTAATGTCACTTTTTAAAGAAATAGAAGAAAAAACCACTAGGTTTGTATGGAGTCGTAAAAAGTTCCAAATAGCCAAAGCAATCTTGAGGAAAAATAATGAAACCAGGGTATCATACTACTTAACTTCAAATTATAGTACAGAGCTATGATAGTCAACACAGCATGGTATTGGCAGGAAAAAAACAGACATACAGACCTATGGAACAGAATTCACATCCCATAAATAAAACCACATATATATGGATATATCATCTTTGACAAAGGAGCCAAAAACATACAATGGAGAAAAGAAAGCCTCTTTGTTAAATGGTGTTGGAAAAATTGGAAAGCCATGTGCAAAAGAATGAAACCTGACTATAGTTTGTCCCAATACACAAAAATTAATTCAAAATAGATTAAAGACCAAAATATAATATCTGAAACAATAAATTACATAGAAAAAAACATAGGTACTAAACTCATGGACCTTGACCATAGAGAATGATTTATGAATTTGGCCCCAGGCAAGGGAAGTAAAGGCAAAAATAAATGAATGGTACTATATCAAACTAAAAAGCTTCTGCACAGCAATAGAAACTGACAACAAAACAAATAGGCAGCCAACTAAATGGCAGATGATATTTGCAAACAAGCAGCTCTGATAATGGGTTAATATCCAAAATATATAAAGAACTCACAAAGTCAGCAACAAACAAGCAACAATCCAATTAAAAAATGGGGAGAGGACATAAACAGACACTTTTCCCAAGGGGACATACAAATGGCCAACAGATATGTGAAAAGATGCTCATCATCACTAGCTATTTGAGAAATACAAATCAAAACTACAATGAGATACCACCTCACACCTGTTAGATTGGATATTATCAACAAGACAGGTAATAACAAGTGTTAGAGAGGCTGTGAATAAAAAGGGGACCCTCATTCACTGCTGGTGGGAATGTAAATTAGTATAACCATTATGGAGGAAAGTATGATGGTTCCTCAAAAAATTAAGAATAGGACTACCATATGACCCAGCAATCCCTCTGCTATGGATCTATCCCCAAAACTCAAAAACATTGGTACATAAAGACACATGCATCCCCATGTTCATCACAGCATTGTTCACAGTGGCCAAGACATGGAAACAACCCTCCATAGAGGACTGGAGAAAGAAGATGTGGTACATATATATGATGGAATACTACTTAGCCATAAGAAAAGATGGCATATCGTCATTCACTACAACATTGATGGACCTTGAGAACATTATACTGATTGAAATAAGTAAATCAGAAAAAGTTAAAAACTGTATGATTTCATACATAGGTGGGATATAAAATTGAGACTCGTGTTCATAGATAAAAATGAAGTGGTTACCAGGGGGCAGGGATAGTGGGGGAAAGGGGTGAGGATATGGGTGTAAAGAGGTACAAATATAAGATGATGGAAAATGATTTGACTTTGGGTGATGGGTATACAACATAATCAACAGTTCAAATGTTATAGAAATGTTTACTTGAAATCTATGTACTCTTATTGATCAATGTCACCCTGTTAAATTTAATTTTCTAAAAAAATAAAATAAAATAAACAAAAATAAAAACCTATGACCTGGCTAACTCTATGGCATAAATGGGTTAGTGTTGGCAAAAAACACATGTGGAGTTCATGGTAATGTTCAAGAGTAAGGATTTGGCTCATCCACCTGTAAAGCATCCAGACCAGCCAAAGGTATAGCCAAAATAAAGAAAAAACTAGAACTTGTAGTAGTGGGGTAAAAAATGCTGTACTTCAGAGCTTCTAAAAAATGTCTTAATATGTTAAAATCTTTTTTTAACTTTAGTTTTCTTACCTGGAAAAATAATATTAATTTTGAAAGACAGAGTTAGTAGAACAAACACAATTGAAGGACATAAAGTTCAGAAAGAATCTTGCAATCATGAGGATTCCAGTTAACGTCTACATCAGGTTGTACACCCCTATATATATCACAAACTATCACAAATTTTATTTAAGCTTCCACAAGTGACCAGAAAGCTATATGATGATCTCAACTGAGCAAATGTGAATTACAAAGTTTCAGGAAGTTTCGTAGACAAATTAATACAGTTAATACCATTTGAATTGTTGATTTTTTTGTTCATATACTTGTTCAACTTCTTTTCCTGCTGAGAATCCAGTCCTGACTAGAGAAAAAATTGTAGCCATCAACTCCCCATGTATATATTTGGATTTGTATATTTCAGGCTCCACTAGTGCTTTCAAATCGCAGAAAAACAATTGCTTTATAGTCATCTTTTTATTAGCCAGAACACATAGGCTGTGCTTCCCGATTCATTTGGTTCTTGGTAATTATGTAATAAGGGGTTACTTTCAACATCAATAACAGCTGCAACAACAATAAAAATAAAACTAAACACATTGAGCGCATTTTGTATACATAGAACCGTTCTAAAGAATTTTAATGTATAATTCACTTAATCCTAAAAATTGCTATCAAAAGTAAGTAAAAATACAAGAATATTTGGGAAAATTGAAAACAGAGACCTTAAAGAATTCTTATTCTAAATGATACAGCTAGAAGATGGTGGGAATGGGTTTAGATCTCATACTATCTGGCAGCTTTGACCTTACCCACTACCACATGTCACGCTGCAGAATGGACTGCCAACCAGTATAAAACCTAAAGCTCTGAATAAACTCTCAGTTCTCTTCCAGGACTTGTAGAAGGGCTAGCAACTACTGAAAGACAAGGGTTTAGATTAGAATGTTGTATACAGCTTTATTCCCAGCTATATACAACAATGATTGCAAATGAGCTTTCTATCTGACAATCAAACTAGAACTTATTTTCTATGCTTTTTGAATGGTATTGTTAACTCAGAGTGGTGGGATTAGGAGTTATGTAGAAAAAAGATAAAGAAATCTGTACATTAATCTCAGGTTTGCCATCAGTAGCTGTAGAACCAAAAGCAAGTATTTAACCTTATGGGGCCAAGTGTAAATAGCTATCAATATTTACTACTTCCTTGGACTGCTTTAATGATTAAATGGACTAATGTTTATAAAGCACTTAGTTCAGTGTCCCTATCTCTTACAACAAACAAGTGAGCAAACAAACAAAAAACACGAGTGATTTCTAGGGTTTGGGGGTAACAGACTCTACATCTGCTGGCTGATGTCAAACTAACCTTAAATGACCAAAGACACCCTTTGGGATTTTCATTTTTGATGACATTCTAAACATGCCTGGGGGCAGTTCTACTGTTTAGACATATGTATAAGGATGTAAATGTGTCTACCTTTTATAGTCCCATGGAGTCTTCCATAGTAGCTCTTTTCCCTTTAATTCTATGGTGAATTAAACACTAAACTTCATTATAATTTTTAAAATTAGTTTCTTCTTCTGGTGTCTGCACCATGATTTTCTTTTGGAGAAACATCTATCAGCCCCTGTTAGAACCTACAATTTTTGGGGGGGATGGTTAATCTTGTTCTTAGCTCCCATGACAGAAATCTAACTGAGGCATAAGAGGAAAGCCATGTCTGACCAATCAGACAATTACATTTCCCTGGACCTGGTGACTGGTCCAGGGATGTACATATAATACAAGCCAGGCCAACCTAAGTCAGCGAGACTCACTTTGGACTTAAAAAAAAAAAACATTGGGAAAGAAACATACTCTTTCTATTGAGATTGCCGAGAGAATAAATTATAAATCAACCTTGGAGCTGCTGGCTACTTTTTTTGCTGTTATGAGAGAAGACTCTGCCTGACAATGGAACCAGTAGAGAAAAAAGCACAGTTAAGAGATGGATAAAGATTGAGTGCTAAGGAAGCGACTGATTTCCTGTGGATCCATCTACATCTGATCCAGAATATGCCCCAAATTTTCAGTTACCAGGGCCAACTAATTATCATTTTCCCCTAAACTAGCAAAATTGGTGTTGTAACACTTGCCACTGAACAATACAAAGATCGTTAATCTCTTGACTTCCAAGTGTTGGAACTGCCAAATGCATTTGAAATGCTCAGCACTGTTGGCAACAAATAGTCCAAGCCTTGTAGACTGCTCAGCTATGCTCTCCATGCCTGCCTCAGTTGAGTGCTTACTCTCAAGATCTAACCCGTGAACTGCTTTGCCGACCTGGTCTTGCCACGCTGTCTTTGCCTTAAGAATCTGAATACAGGATTTGAGCTCTTTATTACAGAATGGCAAGATTGTTTTGGCGTAAACACACAAGGCTTCTTCCAACTCATTCCCAAATGAGTCTTCTCCATCAGTGCATAGAGATGCCCATGGCATATGGCTCCAACTACACTATTACATTCGCTCCCTACAGAGCTTCTCTGGGTCAGCTCCGGGAGACAGTAATTACTCCTTGCATGGAAGTGGCTGTTTATCACTCGGGGGCTTTTGTAATTGATGTTTCTTACACCAGTGTTTCTTTCCTTTTAGAACTATGCCTCAGAGAGCTGCACACTGACTTCTTTAGATAGCATTTGCTTTTTTGTTTGTTTGTGTATTTAATATTTTAAGCAAAGATCATCTCATGATGAATTTGGTCCATTATTACAAATACCCTGAATTCACATCAGATTCATTGCTTTGATAATGATAGATAACCTCTTGAAAAGAGTTATTGGGTATTTTGGAAAAAGGAACCATATTTAATTATTTACCATTATGATATTATCTCCTGAGAATGCAAAGTAGCTCTTTAATATGAATATTAAAAATTCTGTACTGCAGGCAGTGTACTTACTTTCTTGGAATTTGAAGACTCACCTTTATTTAAAATTAGGCAAAGTACTATGTTGTCTCAAAACATTAACACAAGGGAATGTCATTTGTTCTTACCTCTTTAGAATACTGCATTTAACATTCCACAGATTTGAGGCTCATAATAATTATGCACGCTGAAATTATCAGGACAGCTTCTCAGTTGGGTTAATATGAGTGTAGAAGAGGACGTTTTAAGCATGTGCCCATCTGATAGAGGACCTTATTTGAAGAACATTATAGCTAAATTGGAGAGAGCATAGGGCAACAGAAATGATAAATGGAATGGAAGGGATTACTGAACATATGAGAAGAGATTAAGAAAAATGGGGTTGTTTAGTCTTGAAAGAAGATGAGTCTGAGGTGAATTGATTGAGGAATTTGCGTTAGCTAAGGGCCACAATGCAATTAGTTTGATCCATTTGAAGGTGTACCTTTAAGCAAAAATGTATGAAAGCAAATTAAAGGCCTCTTATTTTACAGAAAGTGTGGTGATAAGCAAAGAAAGGATTTGTAAGTATGAAGCTAAAATAAAATTGTATTATCATACTTAAGAAAATATTTGTACTGGTTAATTGAAGAAACATAAGCAAAGAAAAAAGACAATGTGAATAAGTAACCAAGGTCTTGTCAGGCATTTTAGAGGCAAAACACTTCTGTTTATTATTTTCTACTTATAAAATATTGGAATCAAAATATTTGAGTTAAATTCTAACTTATTCACATGTTATATAATTGATTCTGAACCTTGGTTTTTTTATATATTAAAGAAGTGGAAGAGTTAATATTTGCACTATCTATTGGATATTAATAACTAAATAAAGTCTGAAAATCCATTTGAAGCATAAAATATGTGTTATAGATGCATACGTTATATTTACCAAAGCCTTTTTCCCAATGTGAATGTGGCCAAGTAGAGTTTTGTGAAAGAATACATGTTGTAGTAAACTACTTTGTATAAAAATTCAAGTCGTTTACCTGTCTTCTCTATCTTATTCCAAAACAGCCATCTGAGCTAGCAATGAAAAACACATAAAATAAACTAAAATGTTCAAAGTAGGTGTAGTATAAAAAAAGTCAAAAACATAAAATACAGTGAGGAATAAGGCTACATCATATATCATGTAGACTTACAGATTGACCACGAACTTTCCTCTGAGTCTTCTCTCAGCCAAATAGGAACACACACACACACACACACACATACCCTTTTTGAGTCACACAGCACAGTGTATTCAGAATCAAAGCAAACACACCAATATGGCAAAAAACAAGTATTGTTGGCACCATGGCCAAAGCAGTATGTTTTCTTAGTATTGTCCTAAAAAGAACAATACTATCATAATAAACAAATTTGTCAATAATATGTTGAATATCCATCATAATATTTTTTTCTGTAGGATTCTTTATTTTAGTGCTCAATAGTACAAACAGTTGGTAAAAAATCTAAACACAACCTAGTAAATGCAGTTCCAATGATTATGAAGTAGGATGTAAATTGATAAAAATATCCAGTTCTTTACTGAACTTAAGAATAATTTCTATTAATTTATTTATGAAGTCAATCTAACAGTTCACATAGAGCATCTACCGTTTGAGGGGATTAAGTTAAATTTTTAGTACATAAGGAAATGAAACATATTCCATTAATCAACTTTGTTTTTGAATTTAATGAAATGTCTGGTATCAGGCTGACTTTCCCCCCAGAACAATAAAAAAAAAGAAGCAATTGTTTAAAAATAAAACAACCAAGGCAATCAGGATTTGTGAGACAGGGGTCGGAATATCAAGAAGATATTCCTAAAAGGCTAAAAAGCTAAATAAAAAAAAGTAAGCGGTTTTGTAGTATCTGGATATCAAAAATGGAAATTCAGAGCAATCAAGGAAGAGAAACCTAGGAACAGTCCAAGCTTTTTCGCAAGCCAGGAAGAGCTGTACCCTGGGGGCAGAGGCAAGTGATTATAAAGTGACCTTGACTGATTATGATAATATGATCAAATTCTAGCTACTGGCCAAAAGAGAAATAAATTATCTTAAAGATAACATTATCAGAATTTAAAATATTTTTATAAGCAATATCAAGCATTCAATTAAATAAATTCAATAAAACAATCAAATGATCAAAATCAGAAGAAACATAGAAAATAGAAAAAAGCCCTTGGGTACAACAGTTTTTAGAGTTATCCAAAATAACCTTGAATAACTACAATTACTGTGTTCAAATTAGAAAGAAAGATAAGGCCCTGGCTGGTTGGCTCAGTGGTTAGAGTGTTGGCATGGAGTATGGATGTCTGGGGTTTCATTTCTGGTCAGTGCACACAAGAGAAGTGACCATTTGCTTCTCTCCCCTTTTCTTCCTCTTCTCCTCTTGTAGCCAGTGGCTTGATGGGTTAGAGCATTGGCCTCAGGCACTAAAAATAGCTTAATTGATTTGAACATTGGCCCCAGATGGGGGTTGCTGGGTGTATCCTAATTTAGGCACATGTGGGAGTCTGTCTCACTATCTTACTTCCATTCACTTAAAAAAGAAAGAGAGAGAGAATAAAAAAGATAATATTGACATTAATCTAAGAGTGGTAGTCAACCTGGTCCCTACTGCCCACTAGTGGGCATTCCAGCTTTCATGGTGGGAGGTAGCAGAGCAACCAAAGTATAAATAAAAAGATAGATTTAAGTTGTTTTTATAAAGATTTATTCTGCCAAACAGCGAAAATTTGACATAAAGTGCTTGGTAACTAATTATTATTATATGCTTTAACTTGCTGTAACTCTGCTTTATAAATTTTATAAAGTAAAATTACTTCCCTACTTTATAAATCACCATAACTGTGGAACTGGTGGGCGGTTAGAAAATTTTACTACTAACAGAGATACAAAAGTAGGTGGTAGGTATAAAAAAGTTGACTACCCCTGATCTAAAATATGTCAGAAAAATATAGATGGAAATCCTAGTACTAAAATCATAGCATATATCAAGAGATCAGGAGATTCTTTAAAACTTATTTATTGATTTTAGAAAGAGAGAGAGAGAAGTATAAACTCCTTGTTTTACTTAGTTGTGTATTCATTGATTGCTTTACTTACATGCCCTGACCTGGTATCAAACACATGCCATCATTGTGCAGAAACAATGCTTTAGCCACTGAGCAACCTAGCCAAGGCAAGAGATCAGTAGATATTTTTAAATAAAAGATTAAATGCGGTAAGAGACATAATTAAAGAATGGGAAGATAGAATAGTAGGAAGTACCAGTTAGCGGTATAGAGAGAAATGCAAAATACAAAGAAAAAGTGTAATAGACATCTAGAATACAATAAAAATGTCTAACAAACTTTAAAGAGTTACAGTGTAGGGGAGAGAAAGAGAAAGAATAGGGCAAGAAAATTTTGATAGTTACGTTTTTAAAAATAGTATGAGATACAAAGTAACAGATTTAAAAGGCTTATGAAAAGCAAAAGAGTGTAAATGTAAAAATAGATATATCTAGTCACATCATCCTAAAATTGTTTAAAAAAAACAAGAAAGAAAAATCTAAAAGCTAAAGAACAAAAGACACATCATTTTCCAAAGAAGAGCTATCGAGGTAAAAAAAAAAAACATATATATATATAGCTGACTTTTGCACAGAAATGATAAAAATAGAAAATAATAGAATGACTTTCCAACTGCTGAAAGAAAGTCATTGCCAACCTAGAATCCAACTGCCACCAAAAACATTCAAAATTGAAGGTGAAGTGAAAGTATTTCAAAGTGTATTAGTATTCCATTGCTGCCATTACAAATTCCCACCAATATAGTGGCATAAAAAAACATAAATTCATAGTCTTACAGATGTATAGATCAGAAGTCAAATACCAGTCTTACTAGACTACAACCAAAGTGCTGGCAGGGCAGAGTTTCGTTCTGGAGACTTTAGGGAGTAATTTATTTCCTTGACTTTTCAAGCTTCTTGAGGCTACCTACATTTCTTGGTTTGTGGTACTTTTGCTTCATCTTCCCAATCAGCAACAATGGGTCAAGTCTTTTTCACACAGCCATTCCTTTATTTTCCAGAGGTTGGAAAGGGTTTTTTAGCTCTAACGGTGCAACTGATTAGATTGGACACTCTGGATAATCTGGGGTAATTTTTTCATTTTAAGGTATATAACCTTAGTCAAATTCGTAAAGTCCCTTTTGTCATGCAAAGTACCCTACTGTAACTATTCAACAAGTTCTGAGCATTAAGGTTGGAATGTGTTTGGGGACCATTATTCTGCCTACCACAGAAGCAAAAACTTCAAAAATTGGTTCCTAGCAGACCTCACTAAAAGAAATACTAAAGGGAACACTGCAAGAAGAGAGAAAATAATTTTAATAATAACCACAATAATGCAGGAACAAAAATCATCAAAAGGTAAATATGTGGAAAGCATAACTGTTTAAAATGATAACAATATCTTGAGGAATTAAAATATAGAGTCTGGTGATGTGCTGGAGTCAGCTAGCAAACTGGCTTGCAAAAGTTTACTGATAAATTTTCAGTAATTCTGAAAATTGGTTGTTAAACACATTATTTTAACCCTTATTAAAAATTAAATTATAAAACCTTCCAATAAAATAAACTGTAGTAAAAACAAATGCAATAAATACTTAACATTCATTACTCTCCAATTATTTTGATACATTTTATTCTTTCTATGCTCCTGAGATGATGTCTATTATATATGCAAGATGGAAATACTACATAATGGTATACTAATGCACATTTTTTTCCAACACTCAATCAGTGGTGTCATGTTGTAATTTGGATTTGTTTATCCCGTATTTAAACTATAAAAATTGGCAAATACTACAACTCAAGGCTTGATTTATTGTTTTAGTTGATTGTCTAAAAAGCAACAAAAATGTTAATTATGCAGATTAACTGTTATCCAATTTAGCAAAGAAGTTGCTCATGCCAGTGTGTCAAGCTCTGACATTTATCTTTGTTATCTTTATTTCATTTTTGTCATGCATGTTAATATAACTGAGATATGAGCCCATTCATGTCATAACTATACTTATTCATCAAACTCAGCCATAGTTGTACTTAGGATAGAACAGTTTGAAAAGTTTAATGTAAGCACACTGTGAGAATCAATTGACTATATGGAATTTATAAGAGAATTATATATTTTATTTTTATTTTTAAACTTAGTCCTGCACATTCTCTATCAGGAAAAATTATAACAAACTCATTTACATATATATGCATATATTTTCCCCAGTGCATACTGAAGTATGCCAAAAATATTATAGCAGCCCATAAAGTACAGTTAAAGTGTTATTACCTACATTGAGAGACAGTAAAGGTTATTATGTTAAGGTCAAGAATGTGAGTTGTAATTTCTAGGGTGGGCACTTAAAAATAGTAAATAACAACTTAATATAATGGAAGGAGATAATCATAATAGACACTTATTCAGAAAAAATAAGATATTTCATCCATTTTCATTTATTGTAATTACTTATATATTTGGATTTAAAAAGATAATCTCATTATTTTTATTTAGTCCATCTAATTTTGTTCCATTTTTAAACATTTTCTCCATGTATGATTAGACTCTTAACAAAATCGTTACAATTTCCATGTACAGATATATAGCCTAACTTTTCACTACATGTGATATTGCATACCATTAAATATTCTTTGAAAACATCATTTTTTATGGAAACATAAAAATTACCTTATATCTACTATTATTTATTTTCTTTCTTATTGGTTGATATTTGCTTTTTAAATGAGCTATTATGAGTAAAGAACATCTTTATCACACACTTCTTTGTCAAATCTCTGATTAGTACCATAAAGTAGATTCCTAGGTACAGAATAAAAAATTATGATTTGTTTTAAGCACATCATATATATTGTTAATTGACTTTCAGAAAGGTTGAGCTAATTTTCAATCCCTCTAGTAATAAAAGAATCTTCTTTTTTACCATAGTTTCTTCAACACTGAATATTATTAATTAAAAATATATATTTGACAGTTTTTAAAATTGAAAATACCTATCTCATTGCCCTTTTAATTTGCAATTCTTTGATTACTATGAAAGCTAAATAATTTTGCAAGTTTTATTGCAAAGATATTTACTTATATTTCCTGTGAATTGTTGGTTGATATCTTTTTCCTTCAGTTTTTAAATGTTTTCTTCCTTTTTAAAACCATTCCTAAACTTTTCATGAGCAATTGATCCGTGGAGTTACAAATAACAATAGTATTCAATTCATTAAATACATACTGATAATTCTTAGCATTCAGGCTGTGAGAGATACAAAAATACGAAACACAGAACTCGTAAGGGTAGTGGCTATATGTCAATTCATCTGATAACCAATTTCCAATAGAGTATATCCCCAAGGAAAAAACTCTATATTATAAAAAGCAAGTACACATTCTAGGAAATATTAGTAATTAGCAAGTCTTTTTGATGGAGTTAGGGCATGCCTTGAGCCTTGAAGAAAGAATAACAGTAAATAGATTAGGGAAGGAAGCTGAAACCAAATGAAATGAAGACAGAATATATATATGCAGGTGAGTAGAAAGAGTGGGTCTGTGGGTTAGTGTAGTTAGTAAATGAGCTGATGCTGACATTAATTGAGTTAATTGGTGGCATTCAACATTTAACTTGATCTAGCATGTAGTAGCTTGTCCCTTTCCAATAAAAATTTATTCTAAAATACCCCATTGAAAAGCAACAATAGTAACAAGATGAACAATGATGACCTCAACAAGAGAAGAGGGCAACGTGCCCACCAGAGGTGGTGCCATCTGCAAATCATTTCAGTGTCAGCCCTAAATAAGAAAGATGGGGGGGGGATGCTCCTGGAATAGGCATCATACACAATAAGACACTCCAGAAATATGTAAGTCCAATAAATGAGTAGATGTACCTACCTCTGCACTATAGAGAGGAAGGACAGATGAGTCCTTAATTTAGGATTGTTATAGACTTCTTTGGGGATTATAGTTTTCTAGATTACTGGAGCAGTTTAAACATTTTCTTTCCAACATTTCTTGTTCCTTTTAAAAATAGACAGCAAAAATATTTATAAGCAGTCAAATCATAAAGACATTTTTTCAAAAGCAAATCAAATCATTTTGGAGCTTCTTTTTAACTAGTACTGGATCTGCCCTCTTTCTAGAAAGGACAAGAAAACCAGTCAAAGTGTACAAAGTACCAGGGAAGGGGCAGTGTAGGGCAGAGGGGGAAACACACGGTGTAAGCTTGAATGTGGCCCAAGCTTTCTATGGAGAAGTCCTTTCCCAACTCTAGTGCAGGGAGGTGGCAGGTAGCACCCAGCTAGCAGAGCACTAGAGTCTCACTGACTAGAGAAGAAAACATCAGTAAGCCTATTAAAATACTATGTCACAAGATGTCACCTCTCCTCTCCAGACACCCACCAGTAGCTTCCCACCTCCAGAAGAAAGCAACTGTTAGGTACTAAATGTTTCCCTTCTCACAATTATCTCCTCAATTTCCTTCCTCTGGTTCACTCATCCTGAAGTGCTCAGAGCTTCTGAGTCACCAAGCTTATCCTCAAACAAGCCAGGCTCTTTTCCTTATTTTTTTCTTTTCCTGAAACTTCTTCCCTAAGACTGTCCCCCATTCCTTTCCACTTCCCTGCCACCAGAGACACATAGACTTTTTTTCTTTAGTTCATTCGGGTCTTCACTCAATTATTACCTGTGCAGACAGGCCCTCAATGGCCACCATATGTAACATACTTTCTCTAACTCCTAATCCTCTGCTCTGCCCCTGCTCTCATATTGCTACTAGATGCTAGATCAAGTCAAATGTCTAATGTTGACCTTTGAACTATGCATGAGTTAGGGGTGGCCAACCACCCTGGCATCAAAAACCTGCGTATAACTTACACTTACCCTCTGCACACTTGAGTTCCCAACCACAGATATGAAAATAGTAATTATCTTCATAGTTTATCCACCTTGAGATATAATATCCTTTTGTTTATTGAGTATTTTTTTAGCAATATTTAAAATTCATGTGTTTAGAAATGTGTCAATGTTCTCTATGTCTCCTGTGCCCAAGCCCAGTACAGGGTAGGTGCTCAGTAATGAATGACTAGAGGAAACTCTGGCCCAGGAGAGCAGTAAGTGTCAGCTTGCTACAGGTCATGACAGAAAGGGTTGTGTTGAGCTAGACATGAAATGCCCAGAAATATCAGCACGTGCAACAACGTGATGTAAAGCAGGAGGAAATGATTTCAGGTGTATTTGGCAACAGTGTGGGTCTGACAGAGCATCAGTGCTTAGCCACATCAACTGGAGAGTCTTGGATGCCTGCTGAGGTTATTGGTTGGCTTGATCATCTGCAAAGGTAACTGGCACCGAGGGCTTTTGAGTGGGGCAGTAATACGTGTCCAGTGGTCAGTCCAGAAGATAAATTGGGCCTCGAAGAGACAGAAGCTGCCTGAAAGCAGGGTAGCCCCTGAGCATTGTTGGGGTCTAGCCAATTCACAGAGCCCCAGGAACACTGGCTCATGGTCATAATAATATTGAGATTTAGTGATCACACACACAAAAAAACACAACAAACCACTAAATACAGAACATTTTTTATTTTGACTTGCTTGCCAAGCATTCTCTGTGGATTATCAAAGGACTACATAAAAAAAGCGGTTGAAAAATATTACTGCCCTTGCAGGACACCTATTATTGTGAATGATTGATTTCTCTTCATCAGTCCCCAGGGACACTGTGAGGTCAATACAGGGATCTAATAGAAACTTCTACAAGAAATGCTCCAAATCCATTTGGCTGAGTGTCTCAAAGGAGAAAGGTGTAAGTTAGTGACCTTAGTTTTTTATTGGAAGTAATAGCCCTTGACATGCAGATTGTCCCTCATTTCCAACTTAATTCTAAACAATTAGTAATTGCTCTCATTAGTTAGTTCTTTTCCAGAGTTCTAAGAGAGGCAGGGCCCACTTTACAGATGAGAGAAATGAGGCCCACGGAAGTTAAGCAATTACACTCGATCTCCACACTAAGTCTGGATTATGCAGTAAATGGGGCATAACAACTTTTCAAAAAATCTTTTTAGTCCATGAAGACATGTTGGCTTAATTTTCTTATTAACACAGAAATTTCTGGGTATGCACTTGTGCCACAATACTGTACACAAGAATTTCAAAAGGGACACCAACATTTAGTGACATCTAATCATCAATACTCCAAATTTATATTATCTAGGATAAATAAGGTGATAAAATGATAACCATTAAATAATAATAAAAGTAAATTATTTAATGCTTTTAACTTTCCAGGTTTTTTTCATATAAATTTCTTTCATATAATACTTACTATATTCTCATGAATTTAGGAAAGGTAATCATTCTTGTCCGCATTTTATAGGTGGGTTAAAGAGACATAGTTTGTTTGCCTGCTTCTCACATGTTTAGAAGCCCTAATCTCTGAGACTAGGTTTAAGCCTCCTTCATTCCATATGACTTTTTTTTATTATTATTCACTTAGCAAAGATCTGAATCAACCAAATTCCAAACATGATAGGCTCTAGGTACACCTTGATGAATAAACTAAACAATCTTAGGCCTTCTAGATCTCACATTTCAGTAGAGGAGATAGAAAATGAGCCAACAAAAATGTGCATTTACAAATTGAATAAAGAAGTAAGAGGCAATTGGATGCAATAAAAAAAATCACAAGGGTCCTTCTTTGTTATGATAATCAGAAAATGCCTCTCTGGGACTAGGTTTAAGGTTAAACCACAAAGTGAAGGGAACAGTCATGCAAAGCACTGGCAAAGCGGTTTTCAGGCAGAGGTGGCCATGTGTATGGACATCCTGGGGAAGGAAATGTTTCATGCGTAGAAGAAACTGAAAAGTGGCCAGTGTCTCTGGAGCAGAACAATAACAGCACAAGGGGAGACTGAAGTAGGCAGGGGCCATGTCACTCAGATTCAAGTTAGAAGGTGTTTGACTTCATTCTAAGTAGCACAGGAAGCCAATGGAGGTTTGAAGAGAAGAGTGATATAGTCATAATTACTGCTTAAAAAAGAGCATGTTGGCTAGTGTCAGAGACAGATTGAAGGTAGGGTAGGGAGGGAAAAAGAATGAAAGTACAGAAACACCTAGAGGGAAGTGTTTACATTTCTCTAATAGCTAGCGACGATGAGTATCTTTTCATATATCAGTTCGCCATTTGTATGTCTTCTTGGGAGAAGTGTCTGTTCAGGTTCTCGCCCCATTTTTATATTTTTAAAGATTTTATTTATTCATTTTTAGAAAGAGAGAGAGAGAGAGAGAGAAGGGGGAGGAGCAGGAAGCATCAACTCCCATATGTGCCTTGACTGGGAAAGCTCAGGGTTTTGGACCTGTGATCTCAGCGTTCCAGGTTGACACTATCCACTGCGCCAACACAGGCCAGGCCTCTCCCCATTTTTAAATTGGATTGTTTGACTGTTTGTTGCTGAGCTTTGTGAGTTCTTTGTATTTTGGATATTAACCCTTTATCAGAGCTGTTGTTTGTGAATATTATCTCCCATTTGGTTGGCTACCATTTTGTTTTGTTGTCAGTTTTGTTTGGCTGTACGGAAGCTTTTTAGTTTGATATAGTCCCATTCATTTATTTTTGCCTTTACTTACCTTGCCTGGGGTCAAATTCGTAAATCATTCTCTATGGCCAAGGTCCATGAGTGTAGTACCTATGTTTTCTTCTATTTAATTTATTGTTTCAAATCGTATATTTAGATCTTCGATCCATTTTGACTTCATTTTTGTGCAAGGGGACAAATTATAGTCAAGTTTCATTGTTTTGCATGTGGCTTTCCAATTTTCCCAGAGCCATTTATTGAAGAGGCTTTCTTTTCTCCATTGTGTGTTTTTGGCTCCTTTGTCAAAGACAATTTGTTCAATTATATCTGGTTTGATTTCTGGGCTCTTGATTCTATTCCATTGGTCTTTATGTCTGTTTTTCTGCCAATATCATGCTGTTTTGATGATCGTGGCTTTATAGTATAATTTGAAGTCAGGTAGTATGATACCTCTGGCTTTATCCTTTTTTTCTCAGGATTGCTTTGGCAATTCAGGGTCTTTTATGGTCCCATACAAATCTGGTAATTTTTTATTCTATGTGTGTAAAAATGTCATTGGGATTTTAATGGAAAGTGCATTAAATTTATATATTGTTTTAGATAATATGGCCATTTTAACTATGTTGATTATTCCAATCCATGAACATAGAATATTCCAAATGTACCAGATGATATACCATGCAGTTGACATGCATCTATTACATCTTATGCCATACTCAGTCAGTAAAATCAATTACTTGTTTTTCTCTCAACCTCAGTTGTAGTAAATAACAAGAACTAGTTTGGGCTTCTGTTTAGAACAAGAGTCACATGCTTGGCACAATCTATATGTAGAAAAACAGAAAATCAACAGTCAGAGATTTTTTTTATTCCCTTCATTAAAACACTTCATGCAGTACAATTTATACATTTACTTTTTGCAATTTACAATTGTAAATTCACAATGTCTACATTTATCTCCCCTAGACTCTGAGCCCTTTAAGGCAAGTATTGGTTTTTATTCATCTTGAATCCCCAATATTTTGAACATTGCTGGTATGTTTTATGAGCACAAAGAGTTTTATAAAAGTGTAAGCGCCTATTTTATACTGCCAAGGTAGAGAAGTTAGATTCTGGATGTGTGTGTGTGTGTGTGAGGTGGAAATGGGTCGCATCATTATTTTTAAAGCATTTTTTAAAATTCAGCATTACTATCACTATAA
Source organism: Rhynchonycteris naso (assembly GCA_037038555.1). Classification (NCBI taxonomy): domain Eukaryota; kingdom Metazoa; phylum Chordata; class Mammalia; order Chiroptera; family Emballonuridae; genus Rhynchonycteris; species Rhynchonycteris naso. The sequence continues at coordinate 302,591,155 of CM072996.1, forward strand.
TTTAAAACTGGATAACCTACTTTTAATTACATCTTTATTATTATATTATGGAGAGGTGAGTAATAGTAAACCAACATGCTAGAAGTGTGAAAGATTACATTAAAGAAGATAGCGGAAGGGTAATTTTCTCCTCCTGGATATAGATTATCTGGGAAGCGGAGATATGATAGTATCTGATAATAGCCATGACTGTGAGCAGCAGGGGTGAGAAGGGGGTTCAGTAGTTACACTGTGTGAGGAGGCAATTCTCTGCTGTAGAAAGGTTTGGCTTTGTAGTTGCCTTGACCTCACTTGAACTCACTTGGATATTCTGTGCTCTCAATGAGAAAACTGACAATGTGAACTGAAGATGTTCAGCTTTGCTAGATACGTACCATTGAACTCATTCATTGTGGTGGAGAATAAGGATGATTTGGGAGACTTGACTGGGCTAAGGTTTGGAGTGGTTCTTAGTGATAGGAAGTATCACAGGCAGAGGGTAGAGCTCAAGTATGAGGTGAGGTTGCCTGTTGTTCATACAACTTGGTGATAATAATTATGATAAAGCCTTAAGTTTAATAATAAAAGCTTACATAGTATCCTTAAAACTGTTTTTCTTTGTGTGTCACTAATATAATTTAGTGAAACTATATACACATTTGTATACTTTTCAGTTAGAAGTTGATAATTTTCAACATATACTCAAACACTCTCAAAACTGTGACTTCCTGCATAGTGGAAATATTAACATTTAAAAATATAACTGTTAGATCATGCTTTAAATTTTTTCCAATAAAATGTAAATATCATAATAATAAAAACTTGCCACTATATTCATTCAAAAGATATAAATGATGCTAAATGAAACAACATTCCTTTTACTCTTCAAACTGGTATTTTTATTCTATTTTATCCAAAACATTTTATCCTGATTTAATGTATTTTATACTTAGAAAGACTCTATTATCAACTTAATATACTTTTGTACAATAAGCCATACATATAAATTAAGATTTAACTTTTTAAATGTGTCTTGTAACCATAAGACTAAGTGTTAAAATTGTCTTTTACATTAAGTGATTGTAATTGTCATAAGTACACCATTGATCAAAACAATATATTATATTTCAAATTTAAGTAATAATTATTAAGCATAAAAGTAACATTTTATTGGAATTCATCTCTTAATGAGATAAATGTCTTTTTATTATTTCAGTGGCTCGTATATCTACGGATGAAGATTACTTATTGCTGGAATCACATAGTTACTATATGAGTTCTGCTCCTATTTTTGGTTTTTATAGATGTAAGCACTGAGAAATCCTGTTCACATAAATAAGTGGATGGGAATGGAAGGAGAACTATCACTTAATTCTTTAATCTTCTTCAGACATATATGCCAGAACTCAATCATCCAGCATCATAAATTAATTTTAATCTATTAGCTGACAACTTGATTAGGTCTTCTTCAATTCTGCTGAAAGTGAAGAATTAGAAACCACCTGACATTCAGAAAAGATTATCACCTCATCATTAGAGGCATTCAGTTTTTCAGCATCTCCAATAGGTGTCCCTTTTTTGGGGAGGGGTGTCATAGAAGTTTAATACAGTGGGACATTCCACCTTAAGTAGATTATAGGGTTAGTGAGCGCTGTGACTTTCTTTCAAATTTTTTTTTTCTTAAGTGAGAAGCAGGGAAGCAGAAAGACAGACTCTTGCATGTGCCCAGACTGGGGATCTCCTAGGCAAGCTTGTTATGGGGTGATGCTCTGCCCATCTGGAGCTGTTGCTCCATTGCTCGACAGTGAGCTATTTTAGCACCTGAAGCAAGCCATAGAGTCATCCTCAGTGCCCAGGACCAACTTGCTCCAACCAAGCCATGGCTATAGGAGAGAAAGAGAGAGATAGAGAGAAGGGAGAGGGGGAGGGGTGGGGAAGCAGATGGTCACTTCTGTGTGCCCTGATCGAGAATCAAACTTAGGACATTCACACACTGGTCTGATGCTCTACCACTGAGCCCCAGGCAATGCCATGACTTTCCTAAAGTAGAACAAAAAAGGTTTATATTAGAGGAGGTAGAAATCAAAAATCTGTGTGATGTCTTTAATATTCTCAAGGAGACTAAATTTGAGAAAGAGTACCTAAGGAACTTGAGAGCTCAGAAACTCTTAGGAAGACTATTTTTCAGCAAGGGTGCATAAAACAGAAGTACCACAGATGGAAGGCCCTGACATAGCCTTTTACCATCAGTCTCATGTCATAATTGCCTAGTTAGGACCTCTTCCAGAGATTATTGTCCACTTTAGATAGTCATATATTGGGTAGATATTAATTATCTATGGGATAGAAATATGTACAGCACATATATAAAAAATAGATAGTAGTAAATATGCCCAAATAGAACAATATGCTAAAATATAGAAAGAGATTATACTAGACTGTGTGGAATAGGATAAAGAAACTGAAAATGATATATTTGATGCAGGTACATATCCAGGAATCTATTTTAATAAAAAGATATGTTAAATAAAAATAATTTCTTGCCAACGATTTATTGCAATGTTATTTATGATGATTGTATATTAAAATAAATCTAATTCTACCTATGATATAGTGGTTTAATAAATATGGCACAATTCTTTAAAAAATATTTTCCCAGACATTATACTTATGCTTATAGCAACTATGGAATAATTGCTGTAAATCTTTGCTATGTTAATTAGCAAAGATTTACAACAAAAAATCAAAAAATTAGTTTCTGTATAAAATTCTATGTCAAATACAATATAAACTTTGTGGAAAGTATTTCTATGAGGGAACAAAATGCTAAAAGGTAATAAAATTATCTTGCGCTGACACTCATATGTTTTTTTAACTTAAATATAAGCCCTTATGCTACCTTTAAAAATGAGAAAGTGTCTAGTCAGTTATCAAAACAAAAATAACAACTGTGTGGAGACTTAAAGAATAGAATGACTTTGTCATAAAATACGGGCCCCATATGTAGTATACAGAACAAGGTTTTAAATGCAAGAAGAATTTCCATCATAGATGCAAAAGTCACCTATGGCACGCTCCAGGAGAGGGGATAGTTGTTTGGCTAAAGCAAGTATTTTATAGACTAGTAGCAGGTAGGTCTTGAAATCAGGTTGAAAGAAGATTGCTGAGAATATAGAATATAGAGTTTATTTTTTATTCTATCGTATATGGGGAGCTGTTGAAGTTCTCTGAGCAGAGAACAAAATGGCCATAGCTCTTTAGAAAAAGTAATTTATATGTGGTATAACAGATAAATGATAATTGTACAGAGGGCATATATTTAGGGGTTACTATAATAGTCTCTGTATTGGTTTTCTATTTTTGCATAGAAATCATGCACAAAATTGCAGTTTTTGTGGGTCAGGAGTCTGAGCACAGAGGAACATGGTCCTCTGTCGAGGGTCCTGCTAGGGTACAATGAGGATGTCTGCTGGGGGAGGAAGCAAGATGGCGATGGAGTAGGCAGACGTACCAACTTCCAACTCCCAGAACCAAAGTGGATTATAACTCAATTTAAAGAACCATCATCTGGATAAACCAACTTTGAACTAAACTAAGTGGACTCTTCAACCAAGGAACACAGAAGAAGCCACATTGAGACTGGTAGGAATAGCGAAAACGCAAAGAGGGCTGCCCAGCTCCCCAGAGCAAACGGCAGCCCGGAGAGACCTGCGTGTTGGGAGGAGAGTTTGGCGGAGAGGGAGGGACCTGGGTCCCAGGAACCAAGCCCCAGCCTGCAGCCCCAGAGCCTAGAAGAGGTGGTTGGACAGTATTGAGCTGTGAAACAAGTGAGGATACTGTTTGTGAAAAAGAGATAGTTTTCTCAGACCCAAGATTCTTTTTAAAGGGACAGCGCAGAAAACCTATCTCACAACCATGCAGCTGGGGCTCCGGGGAATGGGGACAGAGGAGAGGGCCAGAGCAGCGGGAAGAGAGTGTGGACTGAAGGCACAGGGACAAACACTCTTAGGGATAGCCACCCTAACCCCTGGGCTAAGTCATTTCCCTAATCAAAAATGAATATTTCCCCTGGAACTAGCAATACCAGCAAAGGGACACAGGACACCAGCCAAACAAGCTCTCCTGCGGCACTTCAAGCAGAGCTGCTTAGAGGGAGGGAGCTCCCAGGCCTACAGTATGGAGACTTAGGGCACTTCCTACTCTGCTGAGGGTTGCTGAAGGGATGGTGGTGGCAGGACGCTGAAACGCGGTTATGTCGGTGGGGGCAGAGGCCCAGCCAGTGTGAGCTTTGTCTAGCCCAGCAGGGGTGGAGGGGACGTGTGAAAGCGGTTTGGCAGCTGTGGCCCGCCTGTAACCCCACCTATGGGGAAAAAGCGGGAGGCCAGGAATGGGCAGAGATCTGCTCTGCAACCCTGCACAAGCCGGCCCTGACCGCGGGGAGGGGGCTAGGACCAGGGACGGGTGGGGGCTCGCGGATGAGCGCACGCCAGCAGCTCCGCCCGACCTAATAAAGCTTGGTGTGTGACCCTGCGCAGGAGGGCCCTGTCCTCAAGGGCGGGTCTTAAGCTCCAAACGGGCAAAGGCTTACAGCTGAGAGCACGTCAAAAGCCCGCCCGACCCGCGAAACTGTGGCGAGCAGGCTCTGACTGCGGGTACTGGGTGGAAGCCTGGAAACAGGCTGGGTCCACAGCTGAGCAAAGGTGCTCACCTCTACCCTTGGTGCTGAGGCTTGTGGCTTGAGTGACAGCCCCCCCTGCGAAGGAGAGGCGGAAATCACAGCAACAGCCACAGTGGGCCAGCGCTGGCAACGCCCATACCAAACCGCCCTAGGCAGCAGCAGAAGGAGTGGCGGGCCTGCAGACAGACCACACCTAGAGAACACAAAGGCAACACCTACTGGACTCCAGTGGCCACAACTTGCTTATACACAGACAAAATGGGCAGGCAGAGGAATGCAAACCAAATGAATCAAGAGAAATCCCCAGAGAAGGACCTGAATGAACCAGATATAACCAAATTACCAGAAGCAGAATTTAGAATAATGATAGTTAGGATGTTCAAAGAAATTAGAGCAACAATGGATAGTCATTATGAACACCTAAATAAAGAGATAACAAGTATAAAAAATGAAATTGAAATAATAAAAAAGAATCAGACAGAAATGACAAATACAGTATCAGAACTGAAGACCACAATGGAAGGAATTAAAAGCAGGATGAATCACGCTGATGATCGAATCAGCGAGTTAGAGGACACAATAAACAAAGGCACAGAATCAGAGAAGAAAAAGGAAAAGAGACTCAAAAAATGTGAGGAAACTCTAAGGGAGCTCTGTGACAACATGAAGAGAAACAACATTCGCATCATAGCGGTGCCTGAAGAAGAGGAGAGAGTACAGAAAATGGAAACTTTGTTCAATCAAATCATAGCAGAAAACTTCCCTAAGTTAAAGCTGGGAAACATTCCACACATTCAGGAAGCATACAGAACTCCATTAAAGAGAAACCCAAAAAAGTCTACACCAAGACACATCATAGTTAAAATACCAAAGCTAATGGATAAAGAAAAAACTTTAAAAGCTGCTAGAGAATAAAAGGCTATCACCTACAAAGGAACCCCCCATAAGGATGACATTGGACTTCTCAACAGAAACACTTGAGGCCAGAAGGGACTGGCAAGATATAATCAAAGTAATTCAGAACAAGAACCTACAACCAAGACTACTCTATTCAGCAAGGCTAACATTTAAAATTGAAGGAGAAATAAAGAGCATGTCAGACAAAGAAAGCCTCAAGGAATTCATTAAAACCAAACCAATTCTGCAAGAGATACTAAGGGGCCTATTGTGAACAGTTCAAAGGGAGGAAAGAATATAGCAAAAGAAGAATACAGCTTTAAAGAATAAAATGGTAATAAACAACTACATATCAATAATAACCTTAAATGTAAATGGATTAAATGATCCAATCAAAAGACATAGGGTAGCTGTGTGGATAAAGAAACAGGACCAATACATATGCTGTCTACAAGAGACACAACTTAAAACAAAAGATGCACATACACTAAAGCTAAGAGGATGGAAATAAATATTTCATGCAAATGTAAATGAAAAAAAAGCTGGGGTAGCAGTACGTATATCTGACAAAATGGACTTTAAAACAAAGGTTGTAGTAAGAGATAAAGAAGGACACTAGATAATGATAAAGGGAACAATTCAACAGGAAGATATAACTATTATAAATATCTACGCACCAAATATAGGAGCCCCGACACACATAAAGCAGACTTTGATGGATATAAAGGGTGAGATTAACAGCAATACTGTCATAGTAGGGGATTTCAATACCCCTCTAACAACACTGGATAGATCCTCAAGAAAGAAAATTAATAAAGAAACAGCAGACTTAAAGGATACATTAGATCAACTTGATTTAATAGATATCTTCAGAACTTTTCACTCTAAAGCAGTAGAATTTACATTCTTCTCAAGCACTCATGGTATGTTTTCTAGGATAGACCACATGTTAGGACACAAAAATGGTCTCAATAAATTTAAGAGAATTGAAATCATATCAAGCATTTTCTCTGATCACAATGCCATGAAACTAGAAATTAACCACAAAAGAAAATCTGAAAAATACTCAAACACTTGGAAACTAAATAGCATGATATTAAATAATGAATGGATTAACAATGAGATCAAAGAAGAAGTAAAAAAGTTTCTAGAAACAAATGATAATGAACATACATTAACTCAAAATTTATGGGACAGAGCAAAAGCAGTACTGAGAGGGAAGTTTATTGCACTACAGGCATATCATAAGAAGCTAGAAAAAGCTCAAATAAGCAACCTGACCCTGCATCTAAAAGAACTAGAAAAACAACAGCAAATAAAACCCAGGAAAAGTAGAAGGAAGGAAATAATAAAGATCAGAGCAGAAATAAATGACATAGAGGCTAAGGAAACAATACAGAGGATAAATGAAACCAGAAGCTGGTTCTTCGAAAAGGTAAACAAGATTGATGAACGTTTAGCTAGACTCACCAAGAAAAAAAGAGAGAGGACTCAAATAAATAAAATTAGAAAGTACAGTGGAGAAATAACAACTGACACAACAGAAATACAAAGCATTATAAGAAAATACTATGAAGAACTCTATGCAAAAATTAGACAACCTAGGTGAAATGGACAAATTTCTTGAATCATATAATCTTCCAAAAATCAATCTGGAAGAATCAGAACACCTAAGCAGACCAATTACAACAAATGAGATCAAAACAGTTATCAAAAACTCCCAAAAAAGAAAAGTCCTGGGCCTGATGGCTTCACAAGTGAATTCTATCAAAAATTCAAAGAAGAACTAACTCCTATTCTCCTCAAGCTATTTCAAAAAATTCAAGAGGAAGGAAGACTTCCAAACTCCTTTCATGAGGCAAGCATAATTCTGATCCCAAAACCGGGCAAAGACAACACAAAGAAAGAAAATTATAGGCCTATATCCCTGATGAATTTAGACACTAAAATTCTCAACAAAATATTAGCCAACCGTAACCAGCAATATATGAAAAAAAAATAATACACCATGATCAAGTGGGATTAATTCTGGAGAGGCAAGGCTGGTTCAATATTCACAAATCAATCAATGTGATTCATCACATAAACAAAAGAAAGGACAAAAATCACATAATAATTTCAAATGCAGAAAAGGCATTTGATAAAATCCAGCACCCATTTATGTTCAAAACTCTCAGAAAAGTGGGAATACAGGGAATATTCCTTAACATGATAAAGGCCATCTATGACAAACCCACAGCAAACATCATACTAAATGGACAAAAATTAAAAGCAATCCTCTTAATATCAGAAACCAGGCAGGGGTGCCCCCTTTCACCACTCTTATTCAACATAGTTCTGGAAGTCCTAGCTACAGCAATCAGACAAGAAGAAGAAATAAAAGGCATCCAAATATTGGAAAAGAAGAAGTAAAACTGTCATTATTTACAGATGATATGATATTCTATATAGAAAACCCTAAAGTCTCAGTCAAAAAACTACTGGACCTTATAAATGAATTCAGCAAGGTGGCAGGATATAAAATTAATACTCAGAAATCAGAGGCATTTCTATATACCAACAATGAACTGTCAGCAAAAGAAATTAAGGAAACATTCTCCTTCACTATTGCGCCTAAAAGAATAAAGTACCTAGAAGTAAATTTAACCAAGAAGGTTAAGGACTTGTACCCAGAAAATTATAAAACATTGATAAAAGAAATCAAGGAAGATACAAACAAGTGGAAGCAAATACCATGCTTGTGGCTAGGAAGAATAAACATCATTAAAATGTCTATATTACCCAAAGCAATTTATAAATTCAATGCAATACCAATTAAAATACCAATGACATACTTCGAAGATATAGAACACATATTCCAAAAATTTATATGGAACCAAAAAAGAACACGAATAGCCTCAGCAATCTAAAAAGAAAAAATAAAGCAGGAGGTATTACTCTTCCGGATATCAAGGTTTACTACAAGGCCATTATACTCAAGACAGCCTGGTACTGGCATAAGAACAGGCACATAGATCAATGGAACAGAACAGAGAACCCAGAAATAAACCCACACCTTTATGGACAACTGATATTTGACAAAGTAGGAAAGAACATACAATGAAGTAAAGACAGCCTCTTTAACAAATGGTGTTGGGAAAATTGGACATCTACCTGCAAAAAAATGAAACTAGACCATCAACTTACACCATTCACAAAAACAAACTCAAAATGGATAAAAGACTTAAACGTAAGCCGTGAAACCATAAACATCTTAGAAGAAAACATAGACAGCAAGCTCTCCGAAATCTGTAGCAGCAATATATTTGCCGATTTATCTCCACGGGCAAATGAAATAAAAGGCAAGATAAACAAATGGGACTATATCAAACTAAAAAGTTTTTGCACAGCTAAAGACAATAAGAACAGAATAAAAAGACAAACCACACAATGGGAGAACATATTCGCCAGCACGTCTGATAAGGGGTTAATAACCAAAATTTATAAAGAACTTATAAAACTCAACACCAGGAAGACAAACAATCCAATCAAAAAATGGGCAAAAGAAATGAATAGAAATTTCTCCAAGAGGACATACAGATGGCCAATAGGCATATGAGAAAATGCTCAACATCACTAATCATTAGAGAAATGAAAATTAAAACCACAATGAGATATCACCTCACACCAGTCAGAATGGCGCTCATCAACAAAACAACACAGAATAAGTGCTGGCGAGGATGTGGAGAAAAGGGAACCCTTCTGCACTGCTGGTGGGAATTCAGACTGGTGTAGCCACTGTGGAAAACAGTTTGGAGATTCCTCAAAAAATTAAAAGTTGAACTGCCTTTTGACCCAGCTATTCCACTTATTGGAATATACCCTAAGAACACCATAGCACTGTTTGAAAAGAAGAAATGCACCCCCATGTTCGTGGCAGCATTGTTCACAATAGCGAAGATCTGGAAACAGCCCAAGTGTCCGTCAGAAGACGAGTGGATTAAAAAGCTTTGGTACATATATACTATGGAATACTACTCAGCCTTAAGAAATGATGACATTGGATCATTTACAACAAAATGGATGTACCTTGATAACATTATACAGAGTGAAATAAGTAAATCAGAAAAATAAAACTGAGAACAGCATGATTTCATACATAGGTGGGACATAAAATTGAGACTATGAGACATGGACAAGAGAGTGGTGGTTACGGGATGGGGGGAGGGAGGAGAGGGTAGGATAGGGAGGAGGGTAGGGGCACAAGGAAAACCAGATAAAAGGTGACATAGGACAATTTGACTTTGGGTGACGGGTATGCAACACAATTGAATGATAAGATAACCTGGAGATGTTTTCGTTGTACATATGTACCCTGATTTAATGGTGTCACCCCATTAGAATTAATAATAATAATAATGGTAATAATAATAAAAGAAATCTCACTAAAAAAAAAAGATGTCTGCTGGGGCTGTGGTTTCATTTGAGGTTGGGGCTTCTCTTGTGAGCTCTGTCAGGTTCTCTGCAGGACTCATTTTCTTACAGTTGTAGAACTCATGGCAACTTGCTCTTCAAAGCTAGTTGGATAGTTTTTAACCTCAGAGAAAGCTTATGTCGTCTTTTCAAGGCAAGGGATTTTCACTAAAAAATTAGGGCTATCTAAGATAATATCACTTTTGATTAAATGCTACAGTTTTGGGACCTTATTTAGGTCTACAAAATTCCTTTACGTTTGTCTCACAATGTAACCTACTCAAGGGAGTGAGACCTATTATCTCTCTCATACATTGTAACTTAATCATAAGCATAACACCAGAGCCACAGAGATTATTGGGCCATCTTTGGACTCTGCTTACCATAGTCTCTATAACAGATGTTGGATACTATCAACATATGGCCTTGAAAGAGACAAAGGAAAGGAATTCACGGTATTATAACTCAGCTGGTGTAGAAATAAACACAAAAACACACAATTAAAGATAGGTGATAAGTTCAAATTACAGCAGCATGTGTAAAGATCATGGTAGTTCACAAGAAGGAGCCCAAATTTTTTCTGGAAAGAGGTTTTTCTTGAAGGATGAGCAAGATTCATAAGATGAACAAACACAGAATGGACAGGCAAAGTAAGAGGAGCAATCATCAGTGGATAAATATCTTTGGCATCTATAACAATATATATTTTGATAGTTTGATATTTTGTTATGATCTTTTACATTTATTTTTATTTTTAAAATTATTGCATTAAAACATTACTTATTTTGATTACTAATTATTTTGGGGGGAGAGGAGCCATCCTCTTAAGTTTTTTTTTGTTTTTTGTTTTTTTTACAGAGACAGAGAGAGAGAGTCAGAGAGAGGGATAGATAGGAACAGACAGACAGGAATGGGGAGAGGTGAGAAGCATCAATCATTAGTTTTTCGTTTGCCGTTGCAACACCTTAGTTGTTCATTGATTGCTTTCTCACATGTGCCTTGACCACGGGCCTTCAGCAGACCGAGCCATCCCTTGCTGGAGCCAGCGACCTTGGGTCCAAGCTGACGAGCTTTTGCTCAAGACAGATGGGCCCGTGCTCAAGCTGGCGAGCTCGGGGTCTCGAACCTGGGTCTTCCGCATCCCAGTCCAATGCTCTATCCACTGCGCCACCGCCTGGTCAGGCTGAACACAATCTTTTTTAAGCTGAGCAGGTGGCGATGAGGCTCAGTGAAAAGTATTTTTATGTGGGGATTCACCAGCAGAAACTGAGAATTTCTTTTCGGAGAGTGTGTTGGATGGCTTTTTTGACTCACTAAATGGTAGACCTTGTGCTTGATGTGATATTTTTATGGCAATCGCATTTGTGGCTGAAGCATTTCTGTAGCTCTATGCAGCTTATTTCACCTGAGCAATGTGTTTGCTAAGATACAACATTCTGATACCTAATGCCAGGATTGAGTCTGAGCCTATAGTTTTACTGCATTTATATGCAGTGATGTTAGATTAGGAGTAAGGCAAATGAATTCTCACCGTACAAAATTGAACAACCCAGCTTTATAATTGCTTCAGGATACTCAAGTGCCTATTTTGTCTCTGTTCAAAGTACCCAAAGGAAATCTTCCTAGGGCCATTGAAAATACCCGAGTCTACCGATGGAGATCATTACAATTTAGTATTGGCTGTATATTTAATATACAACTAGCAAAAAACTGATTCAAGGGAGGGAGCCAGGATTACAATTGAATGCTTGATTGGAAGGGATGATATAACCAAGAGGCCAATTTATAAAAGACCATTTTACATAGTAAAGAAGTGGCATATCACAGAAGTATTTACTGCCTTGAAAAGTTTTATATATGCACAACATAAAATGCTGCTAGAATCAAATAGTTCTTTATCTGTCAACATTTAATATCTCTTATACCAGTGCCCCTCCCATACCTCCACTTTTTGGCATTTTCTTTATTCCAAACATTTCATTACAGCAGTCCCATATAGTTTTTCTTATTGATAAAAATTAAAGATGCCATGGAATTATATTTATTTATTGGGGTACTTATTTTTCTATTAGAGCAGGAATTATATATTTTTAAGAGTTTCTCATTATAGAGGACGACTATCAGTTAACAGAAAATGTCTTGAGTAATTCTTAATTTAAAGATAGATTTCTTAGGGCAATCATGTGAACTATAAGATGTCTAGCATACTCTCTGGCCTCCACCCTCTAGATGACAGCAGCACCTCCCTAGGAATGAAAACCAAAAATATTTTCAGAAGTTGACAACTTTTCCTGGCATGCAAAATCACCCTTGCTTGAGAAATGCCACTGTTGAGGATCCTATTGTATAAACATGTATTCCCTTTTGATAAATATTTAGGTTGTTCTCAGTTTTTAAATCACACACACAAGAATTGCTGCGCCGGGCGTGTCAAATTCACCCGTCTCTGAATAAATGTATAAGCCTATAAATTACCTGAAGGATAAATTCCTAGGTGAACTCTCTGGTCAAAGAGGATGTGTAATTTACATCTGTATAGATTTTTACCAAATTGCCCTTCTCTTATGCCTGTTTTGCCTTAGAAGCTCTGTCAGAATCTCTTGCTGATCTCTGGGTGGGAAAGAGGACACTCGATAAATGTTTAAATCATGCACTCAAAAGCTTTAAAAATGATGACAGCACCTGTTGTCAATTGCATTGACCAAGGCTATCCTGGAGGAGATGACATGTCAAGTGTTTAGATTTTAAGGCAGGAACAGATGGGGAGAGGAGGAAAGTCAGTAAAGGAGGAGGGGAGGAGAAAGCACACATTGATTGCATGTCTCCTATGTCCAGGTGCTGTGATACGCACATTACACATGTCACCTACAGTGTATTAGGAATTATCATTATGGCCCCTGCAGGAATTGGCTTGGGTCTCTGAGCACGAACCCAAACCAGGTGCACAGGCTTACGGACCGAATATTGCCAGCATCAGGGCAGGTGCTGTTTCTCTCATGCAATGACAAGAGCCACCTCCTCAACAGCCTGAAGAAAGACTTAGCTTTACAGTGGGTATATTTCATAAAAATAGCCCATTCTTCCAGCCCCTCCAAGGGTTTTGTGATAGATGCTTTTGTCATGTTTTAATTCCAAAGTCACAAACCAGTGGCTAGAAGGTTGGATTGGCACACAGACATGGTTTGTTTTGACCCTACACTATTATATAAAATTGAACCACCAATAAAAACTCAAGGGAAGTTCTAAAAAATGAATTCTGGTTTCTCTTTCACAAGAATAAAGACCACCAACAGTGGGCAACCATTTCAACTAGTAAAAACTGACTTAGCTGAATAATAGCAGGTGCCCTTTAAGACAGGGTATATACTTTTCAACTTATTCAAGTTCCTGCCACTCCCTATTGCCTCCTTGATGTGAAAGTGTAGTATCAGTTTCTATTGGAACAACAGCCCTGAAATTCATCTACAAATAGAAAAAATGGGAGAGAATATAAGCCCAGCTCAGTGGCTCTCAAACCTTTCTACACGTGAGAACCAATTGAAACATCTTTCAAAAACGGTAAATGCCTGAATCTCACCTCTTCACCTTCCTTGATTTGAGTACAATCCCTGGGATCATTTTTTAAATGTCCCCAAGCAATACTAATGTAAAGAAAAGATTGATACATCTAAGCCTTAATATAGGTCACTATTTGTATAACTGGGCACTTATAAGTATTTAAGCTTCGGATTTCCTGTCCTAAGCCAACCGTTTTAACCACAGTGCTTATTCAATTGTCACTGAAGTCTAGTGTACACCAGACAAGTATACATTCAAAGCAATACAAACTGCAGGCCATAGGAGACACTGCATAAAGTTTAGCAGTGTCGTATCTTAAGTCCAGGTTACTGTTTCTTTTCTCTTCCACTTTATCTAACTAATCTGGTCTGCCATAATTTCAATTTAACAAATCTATTCTCTTGCTTATTTCTTCCTCTCATTAATAATTCCCATTTTCAAATGAAGAAACTAGGTTTCACCAGGGAAGGTCACTCTGCTGGTAAGAGGCGGACCCAAATCTTTCTGGTTGCAAAAACTCATGTTCTTCCCATTGCACTAAGTGGCTCCACAATGTTAATACCTCTCCTCTTATTTTTTGACTAAAACTAAAGCACAAGGAGGAAGGGTGCTTGAGGGAGAATGCCTCCAGAGGGGTACAGGAATGAAATAAAACCACACTGATGCATAAAGAACTAATTACAGACCATTTCATGAGAATGGATTGACTGAAAGATGACATTACTTTTGGCTGGTTATGAGAGTTATACACACTCATTGGGAAAAAGCTGGGAAAGTAGATAAAAATAAAAGGAAGACATTTACTAGAGAATTACCACTTTTGAAAATCACTCAATATTTTGATTTGTTTTATTCTATATTTTCTTATCCATTTATCTCAAATTGAGATCATATGATAGATACAATTTTTGTCTCCCAATCCATCACCTAGCATTTACTGACTCTTTCACCAATTCATTGAAAATGCTTTGAAAATTATCCAGTGGCTTCAAAATATCTCCTTGAAGATATAGTGTTAAAGAACCAGTATAATTTATTTAACCAGTTTTAACGGAGGATGCTAGAGATGAATTTTTTAAAGTGTGGGGGTATTTTACAAATGGACAAGGAAAAGCGAGGGCTTGTATGCCTGCTCTATATCAATATTTACTGCTCTGCATTGCTTCCCAAGAACCACAGCTGTAGCAGCTCTGTGTTCATGGTTGACTATTTGATTTGGCTTTGAACTGAATCTTTGGAGAGTTTAGATTATGTCAGTTTTTCAAGGGAGGAAGATTAAACTTAGAATAGAGAAAATAAAGAGGAAATACAGGCAAAGGGGATTATTAAATTAGAAATGCACCGATGCTTTTACCTTTGAAAACAACTACAAGAGGGCAGTCAGCACTCTTTAACAGGGCATGCATCGAGAGACAGATGATGAAACTGGCATTTGAACATCTTGCTTCTTGAACCATCACCATCACTAATTAATTATGGGATTTTAAACTATAACCTTTAAGCATTATTTATTGGACGTACATATGGTTCCAAAAAAGACATTAAGTGTGTAATGATGGGCAAGAGAGACACATGATTCACTTTTAATTTATTTGGGAGATAAAATAGCAATATTTTGTAACTATATTTTCTTATTTATAAAATAAGGAAATCTCTATAGCCCCTTTCAGCAATAAAGGATTATTTTCTCATGTCATTCACTCATTGAAGAAACACTTATTATATAACTACTATCTTGCGTGCACTTTGCTGGTTGTTGCCCACACAAAGTTACTTGTTCGTAAAACCACTGTATAGTGAGAGTAGGTAATAGAAACAGAATTTACAATAAAATGCAATGGTTTGACATTATGGAAATACAGTCTGGGTGAGTAGGGCCACACCGAGGAAGCGGAAGCGTCTGCTTTTCTGAGAGGAAATGGGAAGTCTGGGACTGTGTAGAACAGAAGACAGTGAGTTGTCACAACACAGAAGCCAAAGATCCGTGCAGAGAACTGGAAAGTGGCATGTAGTGGATACAACAGCACAGGAGAATGAGAAAACATTATCTATTCCGGGAATGACTGGAATACAAGCAGCAATAGGAACAGGACAAGTATTCAAAAAGGAGAAAAATCGCCCTGGCTGGTTGGCTCAGTAGTATAGGGGTGGGGTGGCCCAGCATGTGGAAGTCCCAGGTTCGATTCCTGATCAGGGCACACAAGAGAAGTGACCATCTGCTTCTCTTCCCCTCCACCTCCCCCTTCTCTCTCATTTTCTCTCTTTCCCTCTTACAGCCTTGGCTCGATTGATTCAAGTGTATTGGCCCCAGCACTGAGGATGCCTCCCTGGGGCTTCCACTTCAGGTGCTAAAAATAGTTTGGTTGCAGCATGGGTGGAGCATTGGCCCAAGATGGGGATTGCTGGGTGGATCCCTGTCAGGGCGCATGCTGGAATCTGTCTCTCTATTTCCCGTCCTCTCATTTGGAAAAAGAAGAAAAAAAAGTATACTTTTTTTTTGTCAGATTGGCAAAATAAATTTTTTTTTGGTGTGCAGCAGAATTTTAGTAATTAGTTTATCTATGCCATGACATGAAAAAGGTTAAAAATTGCTATGTGAAACTATAAGGAAGAATGAATTGGCTACTACATTGCCAGCTGAGGAACAAGGGTCTAACCTCAGTAGGATGCTCTCTAATGACAGTTGTTATGTTTGGTGTCTATAGACGCTGCAGGGCCCCCTGACCTGGAGATATGTTGCCGGACTGTGTGAAAGTAGGTAAGCAATTAGATGAGCTTTCTCTGGATACCCCTCAGCCAAAATTCCAGACTCTGTTGACATCTAAGAAAACCCTTTGATTTAGAGATAGCTTTTTATTTTACAAAGCAATGTTATGTGTGGTGACTCCGGTTAATCTTCAAAAAACTCTATAATGGTTGTTATTATTTCTCTTTTTGGTAATACGGAAAAAAGCTTAGAAAGATTAAATGCCATGTCCTGAATTTCACACTTAATAAACGGACCAGCTAGACTTAAGAATTTGGTTCCTCTTTTGAGCCTATCCCCCGTTACCCTTCCAAAGCTCACCAACACTCATATAAGTACAAAACTAGAAGTATAACTTTAACTAACAGAGATTCTATTTTTCCTATTAAGTTATTATTTTTAATTATCATATTAAAATATGAAGATATGATATTTGTTATTCTCACATTTGTTTAGTCATTTAAGTTAAAATGGATAAAAGAACTTTATGAACCAAGTCATGTGTTAACATTTAATTTTAATAATGATAAAAGGTAAAAATTTCCCAGAAAGTACAGTGATGTCATGGGAGATAAACAATGGAATATTATACTACCATTAAACTACTATTTACAAGACACTTTCAATAATAGGGAGAATTCATGGGATGAAGAAGAAAAGCCAAGTAAATAAGTATATATATTTAGAAAATATGCATACAAAGGAAACAAAAGAAACTAACTAGAATCTCATTAGTAATTAAACTGATAGAATTCTGAATAAGAATATATTCTTTGTTCTGCTTCTATGCATTCTGAAGATTTTCCAAAGTGACCATATTATTCTTCATAATCACATTTTAAAATATATATATATATATATTTTTTAAAAATCAGGTTAAAAAACATTTGTTATACTAATGTAATGTTTTGGCTAGTGCTTTTTCTGGAAGTCAGGAAAACTTGTTGTGTCCAATTTGTGGGTTGTGCTACCTAGTCAATATCCAGAGATCTTCTTTGCACCCATATTCTATGACCATTGAACCAGTGTCGATTTACCATCTTTTGGCTAACCACATTTCAGTTCGGCCTCCCTAGGGGCACCTTGCTGTCCCCTCTGGGGCAATTCCTCATGGCGTCTAATCTGGGTGTGAGTTAGGACTGCTTTTCCTTTCCTTTGTCTCCTCTGTCATCCACTTCATCTACTTCATCCACTTCCAAGACTTTCAGCCTTGACCGAGTGCTCTGGAATGTCCTGTCAGGTGGCGGTGACTTCATTTCTCGTGCACCAGATACTGCTTGCTATAGAAGGATTGCCATGTTTCTGCTTAATACTTCAGAGCTCTTTTCAAGTCCGTTCAGTTGTAATCCTCGTTCTTAAGCTTTCCATCGGTTCTGTGACCTCCTTATCTTTCCAGTAAATTCCTTTCCATTGAATTTATCCAGATCCGTTTCCACCACTTTCCGTCCAGAATGCTGACTAACTAACGCACATGTGCGCAACCTTATTCTACACCGAGTGAGTATCAGCAGGTATTTTTCTTCAGTTCCATAGAGGCGCCTTCAGTATCCAAGGAGAATGAAAAGTAAAGGCTACCTGCTGAAACGTAACACTTCCGCCAGAAGGACCTAGTAAAAACACCAATGGCCACAATATAGCAATATGAAGCTAAAAGTGTTGCAATGTCATAAACACATTTTAGGCTCCAGAATGACCAGAGAATTAACTTTCATGGTAGCCACAAATGGTTAGATTTAGATCAAGTGTCATTTTCCAACGAGAAGCAGAAGACTGCAGTACATTGCAGGATCCTCGGTTATGTTATACTCTTGAATTTTCAGTTTCTTAGACACAGAAACTTTCCTTTTTATTTTATTTTATTTTTTTTGGTTATTACCCTGGCTGTTCTTCAAGACCTTTCGATGGGAAGGACATAGTCTTTGGCCAATTTAAGCTACTCTCCTTGTTCTGAAGATAACCTGCTAATGCCCCAATTCCTTTGTAATTAAAATCTGTCTGAAGTGGTGCAATGGATTTGCAATAACTCTCTCATGACAGGGAAGCCAAGCAGAAGACCCAAGTCATCAGCCTGTTTTCTCCAGTCTTTTCTGTAATAATATTCCCCAGGATAGATACTCAGATCTTAAAGCAGCTTTAACTCAATGAGGCAAGCTTTTGCCTATTGGGTCCAGAAACCAAAGCAGCTTTTAAAACAGGAAGCTGACATAATTGGCTTTAAGTTCTGTCCTAAAGAGATATTTTGTCAGCTTTGGCTCTATTTACTTTGCTAGGGGGTTAAGCAGGATAACATGATTGACTTGCAAATATATTTCTTCAAAAGAATACAAACAAAGCCACCATCCCTTCAAAAACCACGGTGAAGCAGGAGGCTCCTAGTGGTGTGACAGGGAAGGGGGAGCTTGTGTTTGCTTTTCCCTGTACGGACTTTTAGCCCATCTTCCTCCCTCCACCCCGCTTCCCTCCCAGTTTCCCTGGGGTGAGGATGGCTGGATGCCCCCAGGTCCCCAGGAGAGGTTACAGGAGGAGGGTGACACAGCAATTTCATGAGTCCAGGGAACCAAGAGCATATGCTTTCTTTAAAGAGCAAATGCCCCTTCTAATGCCACTTGCAATTTTATCTGGTCCCAGGGATAAACCCTCTCTTTCTTATTTCTTTCCAGCCACATCAATTCTCTCTCCCACAATCTGGACAGTGCCTTCTCAACCCCTTATATCAGGTAAAGGCTTTGTCACTGAACCTCAGTAGTCACGGTATGGTCCAGCCTGACTTTCTTCATCTCCCTTGACCCTTAGCTAACTCTGACTGTATCAAGGTCACAGTTCTCTTCCTGCCATGGTTCCCTGGCATTCTACCTCAGAAGCACCCCTTTGCTTGGGAATCCCTGCTGGTTCTACCTGCCACTGAAGTAATACCTTTGCCATGTCCCTTCTCTTTTAGGAACAACTTTGCATCCATCTTTTGTTTTTTTGTTTTCACACTGGATCAAGGACGGTAAGTACTGTAAGGCAGCAGTGCTAAAGTCACACGTGGTCCCTGTCCTCAGAGTTTAGAGTCTAGCAGCAACACGGAAAATTAATTACAGTGCATGCGATACGGGGGACAGCGGTGAGCTGGGTGCTGTGGGGACAATGGCAGTGGTGCTTAGCCTACATTGCTGGGATCGGGCATGTCCTCCTCGAGAAACTAAGAACTAAATGAGCAGGGCGATTAAGTGGGAAGCCGCGAGATGCAGCAGGTGACTTTAACAGACCAAGGAAACAGTGTTTTTCTTCTTAGCATTTTTATCAATTTCATAGTTAATTACCATACATTGTGAATTTTTTGAAAAACAGAAAATGATGCAGAATGAAAAAAAAAACCGATTAAGCCCTATCACCCAAATATCATTAACCATTAACATTATGACACTTTTACTTCTAATCTGGGGAGGGGGTTGGTGAGGAACAAAGAAGTTGTGTACGAAGAACACGATTTTGTATGTTTCAAATTATTTACTCTCTATAGTTTTGAATATTGCTTTTTAACTTAAAATTTACCGCAAGCTTTGTTTCCCTCCATTAAACTTACGAAAGCATCACTTTAATGGCTCATTTAGTCTTTTTCCATGTGTCCCTCTTGGCGTTTTTCACTCGTGTGGTCACCTCAGTAATCTCTTGTTCATGCTTCCAAATCAGACTTGCTTTCTTAGCATGCCTTCGAAATTGATGATATGGGCCACATTTGTACTCCCCATCGTTTGTACGAACCTGCATGTCCCCGTTCCCTCAGTTCGTTAGCTAGAACACGCCTAAGCGCAAGGCATTTCAGCCATTGTCTTTCACTGCCATTGAGACTCCCTTCCATGTGTGGTCAATTAATGTCATTGACACTATCAACTGATGTTCCTTTAAAACATAAACAAGAACCAAAAGCTAACACACGTTGGCTTCATCTACTCCCAACCTTATTTGACTTCTTCTATTGGGCAACATTTCTGTACCCTACACCGTGAGTCATTGACTTTGCCAGTCATCATTAGCCCTGGAATGTTTCTCTTAACCAGGGTTAGGGCAAGGGTTAGGACATTGGGGGCCAGATATTGATTGGCTTCCCTTGCTGAGACCCAGGCATGGAAGTTACTGTGATCACATCTGTGTTCCCTCATGTCATTGTTATTGTCAACAGTGTTGTTATTGTTGGGACCATGCCAGTCCTGTGATTAGTGTGCTATTCATATTATCTCATTGAAATTTCAAAATCCACCTAAGGTTAAGATGTTATTTGCATCTCTGCTTCTAAGAATTCAAGTAGAAAAACAAATATCAAAAAACAGCTAGTTAATGGGTAGGGTAATGGTTGAACCAGATTTATTTGAGATGATATATAAGAAGTATGTGTGTGTATGAGGGGAGGAGGGAGAGAAAATTGGGAGAATCAAAGATATAAAGACTAAAAAAATATATTCATTTAGAAAGATTTGAGAGCACTCACTAGACTTTATGTTTCTTATTTTCAAAAAAGGACATCAGGCAAAATTTTGAATTTTGACTAATGCCTGTGTTGGCACTGGGAACCCAAAGACTCCTGTAGAAAATAGGAAGATGTCTCTAATTTGCAGTCAGGAATTCTATTTCTCCGCAAGTACTACTATTAAATTTGTTTTTTCTCTTCTGTACCAAATACAGGATTTCTGGAGTGAGGTGTGTGTATGTAAGACTGAAGGGGAGAGGCCCTGGCTGGTTGGCTCAGTGGTAGAGCATTGGTCAGGTGTGTGGATGTCTCAGGTTCAATTCCTGGCCAGGGCACACAGGAGAGGCACCCCTCTGCTTCTCTACCCTTCCCCCTCCCCTTTCTCTCTCTCTCCCTTCCCCTCCCACAGCCAAGGCTCCATTGAAACAAATTTGGCCCAGGCACTGAGGTTGGCTCAATGGCCTCCACCTCAGGTGCTAGAATGGCTCCAGTTGCAATGGAGCAACATCCCAGATGGGCAGAGCATCACCCCCTGGTGGGCTTGCCAGGTCGATCCCAGTTGGTGTATGCAGGAGTGTGTCTCTCTGTCTCCGCACTTCTCACTTCAGAAAAATACAAAACAAAACAAAACAAAAAAAGACTGAAGGGGAGAAAAACCAGACACAGACTAATGCACGCACTCGCACACCAGGACTCCACAGTCACGTTCCCATGTGTCCCCAGCATGCTGGCTTTGACCTTGCTTCTCTGAATTAAGCACTGGAGTGACAATCATAAGACAAGTGGTGGGTCCAGGTGTGAATGGGGTTGGGCTGGGCCTAGCCAAGGTCTCTTATTGGTTGTCCACTGAAACAAGTCAAGGTCCAAACTTGCCCTTTATCTTTAAATTGGGTTGAATTTACAGATACTTAGAGGGTGTCTTGTGTTCACAGCGGGCGGAAGACAGTGGTCCACACACTCCAGAAGCCAGGAGCAAGAAGATGGCACGCTCATTGTCTTTGCCCTCGGTCCTCAGTCCTGAACTGCAGCTAAAGCTCCGTCTCTGGCCACTTGGAAGCTAAGGGCGGGGGAAGGTAGCTCTGGCCTGAAAATGCCTCTCAGTGGGTGTTGGAAAAGGTGAGACCACACCTTCCAGGTCACCATTCAGGAGATAAAAATTAAATTACGGGATAGCACTGCAAGATAAACAAAGGCAATGAAGTTGAACACAGACACCATATCGTACTTCTGAAATGTTTTCAAATTTGGGCTTCATGGAAACCTGTGTTTGTGGGGGGAAACGCGGCAGGCACTTGGTTCAGGCTGCTGTATTCAGTGTGGACAGATGTATGTGAGGGACGGCAGATGAGGCTGATGAAAGCAGATGTAGAAAGGCAGTCAGAGGCGTGGGGAGCCCTCGCTGAGGGCTGAAAGAAAGAAATAAAAGGTGAACGTAGATACACAGGTAAGTGTGGATGGTGGCCAAGGAGAATTTAGACCATTTAGACAGGGAGAATTCAGTTATCCTTTGAGTATTAAAGGACCATTTAGACAGGGAGAATTCAGTTGTCCTTCGAGTATTAAAGCACACTATCTACAAGCCTTGGATAGAAAGAGAAATGTGCAAAAGCACTTAAACCCTGGCTAGACAGGTTGGTTGGCTAGACGTCTGTTCCAATATGAGAGGTCACTGGTTCAATTCCTGGTCAGGGCACATACAAGAACAGATTGACATTTCTCTCTATTTGTCTGTCTGTTTCTCCCTTCCTCTCCCTTTCTGAAATCAACAAATAAATTTTTTGAAAACTACTTAAAGAGACTGGCTCTTGAGCGTCACAATATTAGCCTGCTGCCAAATTACTAATACTAACCATTGCGTTTTCATGTTACTATTGTTACATCTTAAATTCTCCTTCTTTGCCTCTCAACTAGTATTAATTGTCAGATTTCAATTTCTTTGTTAAGGAAAACTCATTTAAAGAAATAACATTATGTAACTAGTTACAAAATAAAAAATTCAATTTCAAACATAATGCCTATCTCTTCTCATATTGGAAAAGAAAGCAGTATAACAACTAAAAAAAACAAACCTGTTTGAACATGTTTTCATTCTAGTCTGTGTCTTTGTTCTCTCTTTGCTGGAATGAAGATCTGATTAACTCTTCACGGCTGTAACTAATGCAGGGAGGAAGAGGAGAAGGGAAGTTATATGCACAAGCACATGCATGAGTCATAGCCAATGTCTCTGACCACCTCCAAACCCCCCTTTCAGCCCTGGGAATTGGAGAGAAGGCCCCAGCATAGAAAATTGATCATTTAGAACCACAGAAAACCAGGAACAGCACTTTACAAATAATTATGTAAAACACTTTATAAATAAAAAATACAAAGCCCACTTCTTGCCCCCCCCCATCTTTCTCCTGTAATAACAAGCATGACACAGGCTGCCTTTACAGGGGACCCAGGAGGAGCTGGAGGAAGTTATTCTCTAGCTTAAGGAACTGTCTGACAGAAATATAATTTCCTTTCTTATGGAGGGTGACATAAAAGTATATATGAATAAAGATACATTTTATTTGAATTGCATGTTGCGATTCATCAGCATACAGTGTGCATGTTGTTACACTGGGAGTTGGCTTGTCTACTAAAATACGAAGTTTGCATTATCATTCTAGCATTTTCAGTTATTTGAAATAAAAAGTTTCAGAATGAAGTGCTTCAGCCCTCTGAGGTGGTCTGCCGGAGTTAAGCAGGGGTAAGGGGGTCGAGAATGAAAATTGGTGATTTTCAACTGTGGCTTCATCTGAGAAGACTCTGTGGAGCTATTCAAGTTCCAATGTGGCAAGGATTGGGTCCTGCCCCCAGAGACACACTGGGTGAGGCTCCCAAATAAGCTTCTTGTCAAAGTTCTCCATGTAATTCCAAAGAGCAGCCAGGTTGACTAAATTCTAGAACAGAAGAACCAAGGAGCTAGAGATGCAATGGGTGGCTAGTACTGCCTAAAGAATTTGTTTGCTGGGGAAAATGGACAGGGTGTGTGAGTCTAAATCTATTAATAATTTCAATCAGTCACCTTAGGCTTCCTTTATCTGTTTCTATACTAACAGAACATGCATTTGGTTAAAAACATGGCTTCTCATGTTGGTTGGTCCTCAATAAGTGCAGGCTGCTCAAGTTAACACCAGTTTTGGTTTATGAGAAACATACATATCTCATGACATATGGATTAATGAAATGGCTTTCTAAATTCTATTTTAGTCTCTTCTGAGCCCAATCACTGGAATTCATTTCCAAAAGCCTGCTTAATTCTGAGACCCTAAAAGCACCAGATGTTAAGGTTATAGTTCAGGTCAAACAATAAGAATTCAACTGAAGCATTCCCTGTGTGTGCAAGGCATTTGGGATTTTTTTCTTTTTGTCTTTCCTTTTCTTTCTTTCTTTCTTTCTTTCTTTCTTTCTTTCTTTCTTTCTTTCTTTCTTTCTTTCTTTCTGTTTTCTTTTTCTTTCCTTCTTTTTTTCTTTTGAGATATCTATTAAAAATTCTTATTAATTTTGTGGGCTAAATGTTATCTCAGAAGATCCAACAATTTTGGACAATTCATTTTAGAATTTGACTAATTTTTGTTAACATTTTGGAAACAATTTCTGGACCAGAGATTATTTCAAACATCTTAAAAGATACTTTTTGGATTTAAATCATTTTGAATTAGTTACACTGCTCACAAAAATTTAGGGATCAGGGAACATGCAAATACCCCAGTGCTTTCAGCCTTTTGTGTAGTGCATTTTCATCAATGAAATAAAAGTTGGCTTTGTATCTCATTTGCACAATTAAACAACTTTCTTTGACTTGTCATTTGCTTTTCTGATGTTTCTTATTTAATAAAAAGAATCAAATGCTTCTTGTTTTATCGCTTCATATTCGTTTTTGAAATATCCCCTAATTTTTGTGAGCAGTATAAGTATCTCAGCTTGAATCACGATTCAGAATGAAGTGCAATAGTCATGATTCTGGGTAGCTTTTGATGCCCTGTGATCTCATACATATTAATTATTCTCTTTGGGCACCTGTTTTCCTTAGTGCAAAATAAGAAGTTCAGGTTATATTGCAGTGCCTCTAGATTTCTATTACCTCTGAAATAATGTACCTCTATGCAGCTATAGTTTTTCTAAGAAAGATTGGCTTTCCATTTAATAACAGTTTTAGGTTTACAGAAAAATGGGGAAATAGTAAAAAGAGTTCACATGTTAACATCTTGTATTAGTATGGCATGTTCAGTATCATTAATGAACACACGTAGCTACATTATTATTAACTACGTCAGTATTTTATTCAGATTTATTTATTTATTTATTTATTTATTTATTTATTTATTACCTAATGTCGTTTTTCTGTGCCAGGATCCCACTTAAGACACCATATTACATTTAATAGGCACTTTTTTTTAAAGCTCTTCTTGGCTCTGACTCCTTTTCAGATTTTGCTTGTTTAGAAGAGTACTAGTTAGATATTTTGTAGATTGTCCCTGCGGTGTGTTTGGTATTTTTCTCATGAATGGGTTAGTGAGCTTTGGGTGGTGATCACAGGGTCAAAGAGACATTTCCAATACATCCAGTCCAGAGTATGTTCTATCAGTATGGCTTGTCATCATTGCTGTTGACCTTGACCACCTTGTTAATGTTTGTCAAATGTCCCCACTGTAAAGTCCCTCTTCACTGCCTCAGTCCACACTGCCTGTTCTCTTTAAAAAGAAGTCACTATGGGCAGCCTACACATAAGGAGTAGGAGTTAAGCTTCATCTCCTAGAGGGAGAAGTAACTACACAAATTATTGGAAATTTTTCTGCAAGGGAAATTCGTCTCTTCTCTCATTTGTTTATATCCCTTTGGACTCATGAGTACTTATTTTTTACTTAAAGTTATAATCCTGTATTACTTTATTTATTTTGTTCTGTTAAATGCTTCACCCTTGTATATGAGAAGCTCTTTGAGGAGGCTCCTGGATCCTTGCCACATGTCTTCATTATGGATCAGTACGTGTGTGTGTGTGTGTGTGTGTGTGTGTGTGTGTGTGTGTGTATGTGTGTGTGTGTGCTTAGTGTCCATTAGTATCATATACTCCAGGCCTATCTTGTATATTTCCAACTCCAGTTTTAAAATTGACATTCTTTAAAGAAAGCCTGCGTCCATATTTTGGACTATAGTATCAGAAACCAAAAGCTAGGTTCAAAATGGACTCCTTGTTACTGTTGCTTCTGGGCACACTCAGCTGACAGACTGAGAAAAATGCATGTTTGTGGATATTAATTTGTGTATTTACATATATCTATAAATATTTTCATGCCTCGCCATCTGTATCTATATTAAGCAAAATGCAAATTCATACCAACATCTCCAACTCTAATCCCTTACAACATAGATCATTCTATTTTTTTCTACTACTTGCTTACCTGTAACTTCTCACTCTTACAGTGAGACACCTGGTTCCTATCCTCATTTTCTTTGTGCATAAAAGGATGCCCCACCCTCAACTTTTAAGGAGCCATCATTCTTTTTTAGGGAAAATAATATTTGGAGGCCAAAATGTGACTGGCTCATTGTTTTTGAGTTGCCATTGGTTTTAGTCTTTTCATTGGATACTGCTATAAAATAAATACTTTGGAAAGAAAATATTACAGTTATATGTACTATTGATTCTAATTCAGATTTACTGCTATGAGACATTTCTGTCTTTGGATATATTCTCTCATTTCTCCTATTATGGAAAGCTTAATTTCTAGTAATATAAATTATGTTTTTGCATTATTGTATGATATAATAAAATAATTTGAAAATCATAGTAGAATGTTACCACAATTAGAATACTAAATATACTTTAACATTCACTTTAACTTTTAATTGTCCCTTAAATATATAGTGCTTTCACTTCACTTTAATTCCCATCTCTAGGATTGCATCATCACCTTGACACACAGGTATGTTCATTTTGTTCACAAACATCAGCAATTGCTTTATAAATAAAATTTCATTTGGGGGTAAGCAAAACTTACAGAGATATAGGAAATTGAGAGTATGTTTAGAAAATCTAAATTATTCTCCCACAATACCTGACTCCTTTCTGATTTTCAACTCCCCTATGGTAACCATTCTAGTAATTCGTGGCTTATCTTTATTATCTTTCTTTGCATAAAACAGCAAAGGCATATTTCTTCTCCTGTATTACACAAAAGCATTACAATGTACATTATGTTCTTTACCTTATTTATTTCACTGACTAAATATTAGGGTGATCATTTTGTATCAGTGTATAGAGATCTTTTTCATTTATTTATATGGTTGTTAGTGTTTCTTCATGTGAATATATCATGATTTGTTCCAGCAATCTCTTATTGATAGACATTTGCCATTGTAAATAATATCTCAGTGAATAACCTTATGCCCACCTCATTTTATGCATAAATCATGTTGTATATTTGGGTTACTCTTGGAAATAATTTTTCTTCGTTGAAGGGTAAATGCATATATAATGTACTAATTATTGCCACAAATTATTTCCATAGAGGTTGAACCATCACCTTCCCACAAGCAATGTAAGAAAATGCCTCTTTTCTCCCAGCATAGTCAACAAAGTATGTTGTTAAACTTTTGAATTTTGTTAGTCTGATAATGAAGAAGTAACATTGTAGTGTTGTTTATATATTTACATATTTGTAAGTGAGATTAATCTTCTTTTCCTATGTGTAAGATATACTTTCTATATTTTGCTTATTTTATTTTTTTGGAGACATTATTCTTTTATGATAGAATTTGAAAATATATTTTGCAGTTTATCCTTTGTATTTTGACTTTCTTTTGAGAGAGGAACTTTTTTCAGTCAAAACGTTCTTCAAAATACTTTTTCTATAATGTGTCAATATTGTCTTTATTTGAATTTGGATTTTAGTTAAGAAAGTGTTTATCATTCTCAGTTATTACAGGTTTTCATATGTGTTTTATACTAGAACATGTTGAGTTTTTATATTTATATCTCTGATTTATTTAGATTTTATTCTGATATACAACATGAAGTATGGGTATGATTTGATCATTTCTTAATAGCTATTTTTTATAACCTCCCCCCATTGTTAGAAGTTGAATAGTGTCTCCCTAAAAAGAGAAGTTGAAGTCAGAACCCTTAGTACTTCATATACCTTACTTGGAAATATGGTCTTTACAGAGATAATCAAGTTTAAGTGAGGTCATTGGGGGAAGCCTTAATCTAATATGACTGGTGTCTTTATAAACAAGAAATTAGAACACAAAGACACACAGAGGGAAGACAATATGAATAAACAAAGGAGAAGATTGTCATCTACAAGTGAAGGAACACATGAGGCTGCTTGAAACCAGAATGAGGCCTGAAACACATCCTTATCTAGAGCCTTCAGAGGAAGCGTGGACTTGCCGACAATGGATTTCCAGCTTTCAGGTCTGTGAGACAAGACAGTTTTATTATTCTAAACTACTCAGTTAGTGGCAACCCTAGGAAACCAGTATATTCACTGATCTGAAGCATAAACTTTATCATATATTTTCACCTGCAACTTGGGTGTTCATCTGAACTTTCTATTCTGTTCCAGCTGGATTATCTGACTATTCATGTATCCATACCACAGCACTTTAATTAAATAGTCTATACTAGTTTTCAGTGTTTGCTATAGGTCCCCTCCCCAGCTTGTTTTCTTTGTTGCAATTCTTCACCATACTCTTGCTTTATTTTTGCATAAGAAGATTGTTAGTTGAAATAAGCAATCAAGCAAATAAAAATATTGTTCCTCCAGAAAAAAAGAAGTTGTTATTTTTATCAGGATTGCAACATTCTTTATTTTAATACTCATTCAAACCATACTCTTCAACTAGCTTCCCAGTTCCTATCTCCAAAATCAGTATCTCCTTTCTTTAGTCTCTATAGTTGCCTCGATTTCCAAAATGGTTCGGTTGCTATGAAAATATTTTCTCCACTGAAACTGTAAATTCCTTGGATACAAAGCTCTCTGAAAAGTTTTTTCCTCCCCTCAGCAGAACTCTTCTGGACACATATTTAGTCTCAATAATTATACATTGAATAGATTCAAATTGCATAAATACCAATTTTAAAGTTGTAGAGGAAAACTTGTTACAAACCATCTGTTATTGAGACTTCTAAATAACCCAGGCTGTAATTTAGATAATATAGTGCAGAGAAGTGAGGGGTGAATATGCAATCTTAAAAGCTCAGTTCTAATAATCTATCTATATTATATATAATTATATCATATATATTATATTACTTACATAATAGATATTTATATATGCAATTATATCTGATATAATTATATATATACCATAATTATATATTTATGGTAAATATAATTATATCAGTTATAAATAATATATGAATATATAATTATATTTTTATAATTTATATAATTTAATATTATAATTATATGCTTATAATATTTATACATACTAGTTACAATTATATATAACTATATAACTATATAATTAATATAGTTATATTTAACATGATACTATATTTTGCATTGATTACATATATGCTGTCGTATACAAAGTCCTATGTACTACGCTAGATAGTAGCTTTGAGACCAGTTTCTGAGCTTCCTGCATGTTAGAATCTCAGCTCCGAAAGACTCCCTCACCAGATCATTGTGAGGGTGAGATGATCCCTAATGCCTGCTGGGATGTCTAACCATCTCCATGGTCCCTGCCTGTTTCTTTCCATTTCTTCTGCGCTCACTCAGCTCCAACCATGCTGGCCTCTTTGCTTTTCCTTGTGTAGATCAAGGTCAGTCCTGCCTTCTCTCCTGGGAGCTCACTTGCTGGAACTGTCCTTGTATATTTACTCAACTTACTGTGTGATTTCCTTAAGTTGTAGCCTCCGATGCACTTTGTCACCGTCACCAGCCCTTCCCTGCCGCTTGGTAGCTAAGAGCCTGTCTTCTTAGTCACTCTTAACTTGCTTTACGTTTCTTCCTAGTCATTTATATCTGAAATTCTATTGGATGCTTATTATTTTAATTGTCATCTCTCACCCAGATCTAAGCTCCCTAAGGAGAAAGTTGCTTTCCTCCGGCACTTCAATAGCCTCTGGCTTATTGCAATGTATTTGGGGCTTAACGGTATTTGTTGAGTAAATAAACAAATCAACTGACACAATGTAGTTTGTGTAAAATCCTTGGCACATAAAAGTTGTTTAATGGATGGTGCCTTTCTTTCCCATTTTTACTAAAACAGTGATTTATTGTTGTAGTCACACCGAACACACATGGAAAATATAACTTACTTTCCCCACAGCCCACCTCCCTGACCTCTGGTTGATAAAGACCTAAATAATCTGATTTCATCTGCTGAACTGCATGCTCTCCGCGTTATGCTTCCTTGGCCCAGACCCTTCTGCAGTTCACGAGAAGCCGCAGAATTTTTAAATGTCCCTTCCCTGCCATTAATCATGCTGATTCCTTGGATTCTGGGTATGCTCATGCGTCCAATTATGTCTGGGCTGTGTGCCTTCCGGATGCCGGCAGAGAGGACGCCTCTGTGTTGGCTTTGCACAGTTGCTTCTCCAGCCGGTAACGTGTCCCTCTGGGTGCTGATCATTTCGCTGGTCAGGATTTAATGGTGCTCTACCCTGAAATGGAAGATATCCCGGCCAGTTTGACTTCCTCACTCTTCAAACGGAAAGGTCTTGGCATCACTGATTTTCTGTAAGATTTTGCAGAGTAATCGTCTAGGATTGAAGGAGGGAATCGCCTTATTGGAAGTTTAGAAAAGTGTGCAATTTGGGAAAGTTTCTGACCCAGCATGACATTTCTCTGCATTTTCAGGACCCTGGCACCCAGAACAAGGGGAAACATGGAATTCAGGCTTTGCGGGGGCCCTTTTGAAAGATATGGTGAAGGTCTCATCACCATTGGGGAACAGGACAAGCACCAAATGACTGAGAAATTGGCACTCACTGGGTTCATATTGTGTACACACCCCAGTGCTGAGAGATGGGTCAGAGCACGGAAATATCACTGAGAGCAGTAAGTGTCTAGCGGGTTTAACACCACCCTGGTTCAGAAACATCTTAATGCTGTGTACTGACTGCCCCTTCCCCCCAAAATCCTAAACTTAACCCTGAAAGTGATGATATTAGGATGTAGCACCATCGGTGACAATTAGGTCATGAGGGCAAAACCCTTGGAGAACCAGCCCAAGAAGCCTCCCTTGCCCATCCCACCACGGGAGGTTAGAAATAAGACAGCCCTCTGTGAACCAGGAAGCCTGTTGTCACCAGACCGTGAATCTCCCAGAACCCGGATCTTGGATATCCCAACCTCAGAACTCTGAGAAATATATATTTTTTTACTTATAAGCCACTCAGTTTACGGTATTTTTTGTTATAGTAGCCTGAATAAACTAAGACAAGCCTTTCTTCTTGACTTTGCTTAGATTAGTGGTGCCCAAACTTTAGACATTCTGGTATATATTTTCCTTACTACTGTGGTCATATCTGAATATCACCTTACTACTATTTATTTTTCTGTTTTTCTTAAAATCAACTTACTTTAAAAAATTATGTCAATTTATTATCAAAGAAAATATTACATTGTTCATAAAACCATATTTTTGGGGGGGTCATAGAAAGCAACTGTTAAATAAAAATTCTTATTGTATCACCTAAAATTATATCCTATGTCACCAGTGGCCTGAGATTTTACCTTACTTTGAGAAAGACTGAAGTCAAATCTTTGACCTGAATTCCGGACCATTTGAATGACACCTTTGGGTTCTTATTTCTTGTCTGACTTTGTTCAGATCCTGAATCGCTCAGTTGGTCTCAGCCCCAAATTGCCACTGTCCCCTTCTCTTTGTCTTCTATCTCTGCCACTGCAAACGCCAGCCCCCCAGGTTCCATCTTCCTCTCTTCCTTCATGAAGATTTAATTTCCCAACCAAAGCTAGGCGTCTCTAGGCCTTTGTACCTGGCATATGGTAGCTACATGAAGCGGCTGGGGGGAGAAATGCAATTATTGAAAAAATGTCAACCATGAATCAAATACAGTTCTAAATACTTTGTAAACTGGACCCGTTTCACATTTTCAAGACGTTTATTGTAATCCCCATTTTCTAAGTAAAACGCACTAAAGAGAATGTAGAAATTGTGCAAAGGTGATGCATGGGAAAGCTGAAATGCAAACCGAGTTCCACATGACAATAAAGTGTGTGCTTTTCCCAATAAAAATCCTGAAGGAGAGAGTCCATGGGCATTGAAAGATATGATATGCAGGATCGATAATCCCTCTTAAACTGACAAAAAACTCAATCATTTTTGTGATTCAAATAGCTACAGAATATATGTGTTTCTGATTTAAGTTGCACTTAAGGTATAAAAAGATTGTTTTCACAAAGCCATTGAATGTTCAAGAGCCTTATAAATAGCATCAGGCAACTCAAGGTGGCTAACTGAGAAGATCTGTTTCTTGTTTCAGCCTTAAATGTGCTGAAATGATACCTAATTCATAATGCCAGTACTGATATGGCCAGAGGGTAGAATCCTGTGAGTGCTTCATCACCTGTCCCCTCAGAGCAGAGCACTGCCTAATCTTTCATTGTGTGAGGGCACCATCATTCATTTGAGCATTTCTCCCTTTTTGGATATTTAGGTTGCTTTCATTTCTCTGTTTTTGTGAATAATCGTATTATTATTAGTTTTAAAGTCCGATTTGATATATATATTTAAATGGATTTGTACTCTAGTTTATGAGTTTAAAAGCATGTATGTGTGATAGATACCAATTTTGTTCATTTTTTTTTTCAGTTTATACACATTATGCACATCTCTATTTGTATGGTTGCCTTTGCCTCATTGACTTGCACGTTCCATGAAGACAGAGACATCATTTGTCCTGTGCAGCACTGTATTCTCAGATGACAGAATAGTACCATCCACAAAAATAGGCAATATTAAATAAGAAAGGTTAACTATGGTTTATGTGGGAATTATATCAATGATATTATTAAGAATTTTTTTAGAAAGCAAACATTACACAAGCTAGCACAAAATTTCCATTTCATTGTTTTTCGGCCCTTTGGCTAAGATCAAGTGTAAATTTCAACTTTGAAAACACTTTTTCCTGGTCAGGTAGGTCATCGTGAGTCCAGACTCCATGGTTTCTAGGTGTCACATAGATCTTACCTAGCAGAGGTGGGTCAGAATATCTACTTTCTCCCTCTAAACTTTTCACTATAGAAAAACACAGATATTCAACACCCTTCCCTTGGGCTTTCACATTTTAAATGACCAAATTCCATGCAGAAATGAGAAATGAGCAAGTGAATAACTATTTGTTTAAAAATGAGAAGTCTGAAATGTGGAAAGAATTTATGAGTTATGAAGGGAAGATAACTTAATAATGAGAAATTATTATATAGGTCAAGCTTTATGAAAAACAAGAAAGGACACATAAATGTTTGCCTTGTGATAACATGCAAGTTTGAAAGGTTTACTAAATAACTCAATTTCAATTCTTAAAACATGTGAATACAGCAAGGATTCTATACACACAATAAATGTAATAAAACTTGTCTTACTCTCAGAGAGAATCTGCTTTGCTGTGAAGTGGCTTTCTTTCAGCTCTACTATGGGTCGACACTTAGCATTAATTAGCTCAGTTAGTCTTTCAAAGTAGTTATTTTTGCTTTCCCACTTGACAGATGTGAAAACTGAGACACAGAAAGTTTGAATAACCTGTTCCAGGACAGAAGCCTCCTAAGTAGCAGAAGCAGGATGCCAACCCAGGCACTAAGATTACAAATTAACTTAGATATGTTTCCCCTTTTTGAAATAATAATTTACAATGTTTAGTGTTAAAATATGTACTGGGCACCAATCTAAGTGATTTGTTACATTTACTAACTCATTTAGACTTCAAAATACTATTAGGATTATTTTCTTTTTGCACATGAAGAACCAAGACAAAATGAGGCCAAGTAAGCCGACCTAAATTATACATTTGTAAGAGGTAAATCCGGTCTTCAGGCAGGGCACAAAGGGGCTAAAATTTACTCTTAACCCTTTTGTACCCTCTATTTAGTCTCTCCCCTTTCCTTTCCTCCTCACTTTGCTGCTATTCCACCTCCTTCTAGACTTTCCCTCCCCTCCTGTCCATATCTGCCTCCCTTCTTCTTCCTCTTCAGGCAAAGATTACACCCACATATTGTCTTCTACCATTTTTGATTTTGAAGTGATCCCAGAAAATAAAAACACATATATTACACTTGGGTGGCATGGCTTAATATTGTAAAGATGTCAATTTTTCTAAACTAATTTGTAAATCTAAGCAATGCTGGCTGAAATCTTAATAGGTCATTAAAACAAAATTGGGAATCCTGATACAAACTTAACTATATTTTGAAATTTAGTGTATGATATAGCTATCATTTTATATCACTAAGGAAAATAAAAATTACAAATTTCAGAGGGAAAACTGCCCAAGTATCTAAACCATCAAATTTGTAAGTAATTTCTTACATATAATGCATTCTGGAGTGGTCAAATATTTAAATAAAATGTTACCATAACATATTGAGATGAAAACATAGGTATCATGGGTGAGCATTTTGAAGCATAGAAGACATTTCTAAACATGACACAAAACCAGAAAGGCATTTGAAAAATGAAAAATTTGAATTCATAGTATTTTTAAAATTTCAGTCTAGCAAAACAAAACTGAACAAAGAAAATACCAGTGTGGAAAGTCTGTGAGAAATGGACATCCTTTTGCAATTTGGAGGGGAGCATCAATTTGTACAAATTTTAGGAGGCGAGTTTGTCCATTATGCCAAGTTCATAATGTTCATTCTTTCCGGAACTTCTACTTAGTTTATGCAACCAATATTTATTAAAGTTCTAACATGTACCTGGCATTGTGATAGGTTCTGTCAAAAATAAGTGAATACAAAAAATATGGTCTCTGCCTTCCTGGATTCAAAATGTTTTTTAAGGACCGAAGCACATTTTTCATCATGGCAACAAAGCTTAAGGTTTAGAACCCCTCATTTGCATGACTCCATTCTAAAGCTTTAGATAGCTTTGTCCTTGAATTTGAAATTTATTTCTTAAAGATGGTAATTTTAAGCCCCCAAAACCTGATTCTGGCCGTGCTTGGAATACAATTAAACTAATTTATAAAAATGTGCACTTAAAGATTTTTCTTCATCATACTTATGATTTTAGTGGAAAAGAAAGTATAGTATAAGTATAATATTAATAAAACAATATCAAATACTTATATAGTTCTTCATCAATAGGCAATGCATTAAAGAAATCATGGTATAGCCATACATGATATCTTATGGAATTGACAAGACATAATAAATCTTTGTTAATTGATATGAAATATGCTCATTACATTGTTAAATGAAAAGTAGGTATCAATATAGCATTGGCTGTTTGATTCATTTATGTAGAAAATTTTCTAAAGTTATTTATATTTTTATGTATTTCTATGTTTATCTATGGTCAGGTATGTATCTAATTTATATTTATATGTTCCTTTTGCATACAGTCTTACCTTGCAGAATGTTTTTTATAATAGTAACATTGGTTATTTCTGGGTCAATAAAATTTGGGGTAATTAAAGTGTTTTTTCTTATGCATAAATTTTTAATGGTGAAAATATTTTCCTCATTGACAAATATTGTGTTGCTTTTAAAGAGAAAGTATATAACACAGATATGGATTAAAATGTTACAAAAAACACTATGCATGTTTTGCATGTTTCTATGATCTAATTAATGTTCATATATAGTCTGAAATTGTATGCAGCACAGAGTTAGTAATGTCTATGTAATAGGGTTGTGATCGACTTAAAAAGTATTTTTATTCAATCTGCATTTAAAAATGTTTCTTCACTGTGCTTGTTATATTCATGTAATAAGTGGTACTATTGATTCATAAACAAAAATGTCAACCATGTATATTTCATGTATTAAGTAATCATTTTTATCTGCAAGCTCATTAAATATATATTTGATATGTTTCTTCAAACATATCTTCAATACTGCTTCTGCTGTTGTCTGTGCTTCTCAAAAAGCAACTATGTCCATATCTGACCCCTCTCTCTTTGTTGTTTACCTTTAAATTTTTCTTCATTCTGCATTTCCTCTGCAGATTCTAGGGTTTAAATTCATCATCACTAATTCTATAGTGTTAATTCTGCTCTTTATTGCCTTTAACACAGATTTCAATTTTATCATTGCATTTGTAATCTCTTCAGAATCTTTATCACATCGAACTCCTGTTTTTATTTCTAACTGCCTCTCAGCCAACTCTCTTCTTATCTCCACTTATTTTCATATAATCTCATCTTTCATCTCTTTATTCAGAGACTGTAGTTTTTATTTCTATTAAGATTACAAAGCAGACAATTTCTTCAATTTCTGGTTTCTTTAGTGACTTTTAAACTGTTCTTTTGCTGTAGTTTGATTGCTCTTTCCTCCTTTTAATGTGTGCAATATTTTCACTGGGACATTTATTTTTCTGTTTTCAGCGTTGTCATCTTTACACAGAGGGGTATCTATCGATGGTTGATGGAGGACTATATCATTCCCTTCCACTCAGCTCAAGAGTACTGTTAAAATCCTCTGCTCAGAACTTCAGCAAAAGGACTGGTTGATACTTGAGGCTCAATGCCACATTAATGGTGTCCAGCAGTGATTTGTTTAATGGTAATGATGGTCTTATGAGGGACTCCCTATTCTTGAGGTATTGTTGACTTGCTGTGAGGAGGCAGTTTACTGTAGTAATTAGTATATTAGCTATGCACATTAATGGTGCTTTCAAAATTTGGATTTACTGGTTTGCTTTGTGGTGGCACAGTGGATAAAACATCAACCTGGAATGCTGAGGTCGCTGATTCAAAACCCTGGGCTTGCCCGGTCAAGGCACTTATGAGAGTTGATGCTTCCTGCTCCTCCCCCTTTTCTTTCTCTCTCTCTAAGAAATGAATAAATAAAGAAAAAAAAATTAAATCTGAATTTACCAATCATTAAAAGCCATTCAACCTTTTCATGACCCACTTTAACTTTCATGACCCACTGTAAAATGGACACTATAATAGCACATACCTCACTGTGTATTACGAGGTTTGATATCGATGTCAGACATATACTGGACTGAACTACTTCAAACATATCAACTCACAACACCCTCCTACCAATTTTTATTCTCATTATGCAGGTAAATAAATGGAGAAAAGAATATGTTAAGTGACTTGTCCAAGGTCTCATAGCTTTTCAGGTGTAGAACTAGTTGCTAGTGAGTGCTTTGTACTTCACATCTGATAAATGTTTGCTTTCATTATTACTAGGAAATGTATGTATGGATAACTGAAAGTAGTGAGTAGCTCTTCCTTCCCCTGGGATGATGAAGGCAGAGCGCAGGGCTCAACTTACATGCTTTTTCTTTTTCCACTGTATTCTAAGATGAAAATTTGCCATGGCTTAACTCCTCTCCCTCAAGGTATATGGACTTCCTAAAAATTATAATCCTTGAAAATATTTAAAAGAAGTCCAAATTAGGGAATCGGGGGTAGAATGTGTGCATGTGTATGTGTGTGTGTGTGTGTGTGTGTGTGCGCACACCATCCTTTGCATCTATATATGTATAGGTACATGTATGCCTATACACACAGCTACTTTAGACTTCATGTCCCATGCTCTGTTTGATGGAGCTGCGGCTGCACAGTCTAGCTATGGTTGGCAGTTGTCACAGTCTTCGCTTTTCTGAGCCAAGGCCCAGGAAAGTGTGTTGATGTATGTCTGCATTGTCCTTCACGTTGGCAGTTTTGATCTCCTGCAACTGACAAGGTATGTGTTAATGTCACCTGACAATTGTGTTTCTCCTTTCCACTCCATGAATATTATAATTAGAAGAAATTCCTCTAAGATTCTGCTGGTAGATTAGTTGTCAATCATAGTGTCTTGGTTTATTATGCACTTTCATCTCTTTCTGTATTTTCCTAGGTATTTTGTGATAAAAATCACAAAGTCTGCAGTGGAGAATGTTCTTCAGTCACTCTGTGAAGCTGCTCTCACCTCAGTTTCTCTTACTTCTCAACAGCACATGGGTACACACACACACATTTGGAGAACTTGAACATGTATCAATGACAATGACACTATAACAACAAAGAGAGTTATGTTAACATTATATAAGAGAAAAAGTAGGATAATTTTCTTCTTGCTCTGTGCCCCTTACTCTGTCTGTAATGGCAGGAGGTACTAAGTCAAGATTGATATAGATGAAGATAGATGAGCAGCTGTGGGGTTCAAGAATTTCAGCAAATTTCTTTGCATTGTCAAAATTGTCAGCAAGAAAGCAAGATAGGGGTCATTTACATAGAGTGAGAGAGGTAAGGATAGGTTTGAGCTATGAGCAACCTGGCAAATATTTGCAAATGCTACTGTTTCAAATGGAGATGAGGCACTGTTTAGTAGGATAAGGACCTGTTTGGTGTGACAGAAAGAAAAAGAGAGGCTTAAACAAGAAAGAAGCATTATTCTCCTTCATGGAACAATCTCAGCATAAGCAACATAGACCTATTTAGTAGCTCTATAGTCTTGGGGAACATAAACTCTTCTGTTTGGTGGTTCTGAGTTTTGTTCTTACAGACATCATCAAAGATTACTTCCCACCATGCCCACATTCAAGGCAAAAGAAGGGAGGATGAAGGACAGGAGAGCTCATGTACTGCCTTTGAAGCACTTAAAGGAAGTAGAACATATCACTTACTTCATATTTCATTGCAGAAAGCTCAGCATGGTCACCCCTAGCTGCAAAGGAAGCTGGGTTCTGTAGTCTTCAGCTGGGCAGCCATATGCAGAAATAAAACTTAATGATTCCCTTATTAAAATAGAAAGAAAAGCTTGCAAATTGGTGAAAAACAACAGTCTATGCCATTGTCAATAAGGGCTATATATTTACGGGTCCAAGTAAGTGGTTGAGTGAGTCAAGTTTACTTTTGGAAGTCTTCCTCTTTCTTTTCATTTGCCTTCATTTTAGTGTTTTCATGATTTTCCTCAAATGTTTAGTGACTTTTACTGCTATGTAGGTCAGGAAAATTATATCTATCTCAGCTTACTATTTATGCTGTACTTTCAGGTGGTCAGCTGACCTCTCCTTGGACATTTTCAGAGCAAAACTCATGACTTCTTTGGATTGTTGAATAATTCTGATTTGTAGGATATTATTTTTCCCCCAATTAACTTGATGTTGTTATAAAAATATGGTAGATAAAGTTCATTGCGTGTTCAATAGTCTCTTTCACTTTCTTCCCTACTAACAAAGTCCAGTTTGTTCATGGAGGACCTGGGGCCCTTTGATGGCCTAGGATTTAGACAATACCCCAAGAATGCATCATGACTGATGTAATCTAGTCATCATGTTATTCTTGTTGACCAGTAATGTTACCCAGTTCTGGACAGTGAGACAGCAGATGAAATCAAGGAATTGGTGACTGAAGACCTTTTCCCACAAATTAAAACACACACACACACACACACACACACACACATTTCATACAGGCAATAGTGTTTAAAGAAATGCAGAATGTCCTTAAAATCATGGAGAAAGCAAGCTGAATCAGCTACTGGCTTGGGATGGTTGTATGCCACATACATTGATGTTTTACAGTTAATGATTTTAATTGACTTAGAACTCAGCTAGAAACAGAAATTGAAGAGTCAGTACCTAGAGACAGGACACACACTGAGTTAGCTGAACTGAAGAGAGGAATTCTGGACCACGGAGTGCAGTGGTCCTGAAGGAAGTGGAGAGGATTAAGAAGTCCAGGCAGTCAATGCAGAGAAGACAATGGAAGAGACAGGTAGGGAAATAAGAAGAGCCCATCTAGTAGAAAGACTGGGCAGGAAGTAGAAAATCCTTGTTAAGTGACTCATAAGGTGACTGAAAGAGTTAAGCCATTGGGATTGTAAAATTCAAAAGTGGGGTTACAGTCTTTAAGATGCCTCCTAGGCCCATAATTAAATAAATATAGCAAGAGCAACCAGTATATCTAAGGGGACAGATATACTCTATAGATGGGACCTAAAGAAGAAATGTAGGTAAAAAGAACTATTCCGGGACATAATTTTTGGGACTCAAGTGGTAAGAATGTACATTATGTATTTAAACTAGGGTATCAAGGCAGAACTTTTAGAAGTTCACCTTTCTGTAATATTAAAAATACTAAAAAAAAAAAATACTGACATGAAAACCTCATCCCCTCACTGCACACCTCCTCTCATTGGTTCCGGTGCCCCCTGACTCTTTTTTTTTAATTAATTTATTTAATTTCTTTTTACAGGGACAGAGAGAGAGTCAGAGAGAGGGATAGATAGGGACAGAGGCGAGAAGCATCAATCATTAGTTTTTCGTTGCTGTTGCAACATCTTAGTTGTTCATTGATTGCTTTCTCACATGTGCCTTGACCATGGGCTTTCAACAGACCGAGCAACCCCTTGCTGGAGCCAGAGACCTTGGGTCCAGGCTGACGAGCTTTTGCTCAAGCCAGATGGGCCCCCGCGCTCAAGCTGGCAAGTTCGGGGTCTCAAACCTGGGTCTTCCGCATCCCAGTCCAACGCCCTATCCACTGCTCCACCACCTGGTCAGGTGCCCCCTGACTCTTGACGTTTGATTGTATTTGTCTTCACTGTTGCCTTCTGAATTCAGGGATTTCACTGGACTCCCAGCTTTCTCTAAGCATGTTGCCTCTAATTATCTTCAACTCTTTGTTTTTGGCTTTTGGTTGGTTTGTTTGTTTCTCTTTCACAGCCTGTGATTTAATCCCGGTCTGGATACAGTTCTGAGTAGCCAGCACCTTGGCTTGGTTTGTCTCAACTCCAATCTGGATGGGATCTGATAAAGGGTCAGATCATTGTTATCAAGTGTCATTGCCCTAGCTTTGTCAGTTTCCCTAGATTGGGGATGGTATATAAGAAATCAGTTTCCAAGGTAGGAAGACTCTTTCATATAAAAATAATGAGGCTTCCTGCTTGAATGAAGGGAAATAATCAGGTAAAGGCTGTTGGCCGACCAGTGTTAGAACAAATGGCCTTCTACGAACCCTGGTAACATGCTGAGGGGTCGTGGGTGGTTTTGTTAGATCTCATCCTTGATTGGCCACTTTTATCAATAGAAAGAGTGAAATGTTTTCTTTCCTAATTATATTAATTGAGATACTACCAGAGGTCTGATACAACACTTGGCATCTACTCGTATCATCCTGTCTTGTTCTGCTTGTCAAACAAGTTTGAAACTGTCACCAGCACCCTGACCAATTCACCCTGTCTGTATTTGTTGACCCGGGCATCTGGAGAGTTGAGGCCCTGACATCAAATCTCAAATTCTCATTCCCTCTAAGTCCCATCAATGCAGGTCCCTGGTTGAAATAAAAAGGTATTGGATATATGATCATCCCATCTTTGAACTCCCAATTCTCAGTCATGTTTCATTTTCTCCTTCAAAAATGATTAGGTCCTCCACTAGACATGGCCTTTGTGTTCTGACCTGGACCTTTTACTGTGTTATCAGGCTTAACTCCCTCATACTCTCTCTGTTTCCCCCTTGACATCAATAAGCTAGCTCCTCCTGTATTTTTTTTTCCTCTAGCATTCTCAGCACCTGTTTTATTCTTTGTATCTCATGTCCTCTGCCCTTCCGTTGTGTGAGTTTCTATTCTCTAAACCTTCTTATATATCCTAGATGGCATTTCCCCTCAGTGGTGGCAGGAAAGGGACAGATAAGCGATTGCAAGCTTTCTTTCCAGGATACATAATTACAATTCTACAACAAATTATTGATTGCTAAGGTCATAGTGATAAAGTGATCAAAAAGAAAGTTTCTGCCCTTAGAAAAACTCAAAGTCTTAAGAAAAAAGGAGAAAAAAAAAAGAAAACTTGCACAGAGAAACAAAAACAAGTAATTACAATATAGTAGCATAAACATTATAGAAGAGATATGCCTAAAACTGTAAGAATATTAATGATGGGGCAATGTATTCTGTTTGTAAAGTAATAGAGAGCTATACAATAAATTCAATAATTAAATGCTTTTTTCTCCTTCTATACTCAAAAAACTTAAAGTTTTTGAAAATTTTAGAATGCTAGAGATAACAGTATTTTTTGTATTATTCATGAGAGAATAGGTATCAAAAGGCTAAGTGAATTTCCAAAAATCACTGAGCATATTAATCAATGCTAGAATCATATGTATCAGTCAGGAAAATTAACACTGGCTGCTACAATAGACAGGGGCTCACAATCTCACTAACTTAATCCAACAAAAGGGGCTCCCTTCCCCTCCATTCAAAACTGGTGTAGGCTCAGTGATCTTCAGCCAACTGTCGGTATGCTATTTGTGGCACATAGATCCAAAATTGTTCTGGCAGGGGAAGCAAGGGGAGGGGAAGACATATTAGCCCTTACCATCATTCCCTGAATATGACAGGTGTCACTTTCTTTCATGATTCATTGGCATACACAAGCCTTACTGTGTCAACAAAAGAAATGCACAAGAGTGGAAGAGATTAAGGAGTCCAAACTATCTTCACCCCACCTGAATCCTATTTTCACTATTATTGGGTATTCTTCAATGTAGGCTGGTGATGGTGGTAAAGCACGGAGTATATGTCTGAGTCGCAGAAATGAATGGATGGGTGGGTGGGTGGGTGGGTGGGTGGGTGGGAAGACAGATGGATGAATGCCTGTGAAATACTTTCTACCTCATTACCCTCATTATTTTAGCTGATCTTCTTAGCGAGGCTGGTGTTTGTTTATTTATTTATTTATTTTTTACCCTACCTTTGTAATTAGTTGACCCTGATGCTCTTCAGATGAAGGGCATGGACTTCCTTTTGTCCAAGAGAATGCAAGAGAACAATGATCATGCAGCCTAGTACATCATTGTGTTAATCATTTTGTGACGAGGACTGCAGGATAAAATGCCTGGCATAGTAAATAAAAGCATTAGGGCTGTCATTGAAAGCAAAGGTCAATATTATACCTGCTTGCTGATAGGTGAGATTAATATACTCTTTGCTATTAATAATAGTAATTAGACTCTATTGCTTTAGCTGATCCGTAGGTCTCCTTTATAGGAACAGTTTAATGTTCTTCCTGAGCATGACTTGGCATATTTTAGTACTCGTTGCAAGCATTGAAAATCGGTGCCAGGATCTTCTTATCATTTTATTAGCTTTTTGGCAGTTTGATTTTGTATTTGTATTGGGCTCCCTTGTCTCTTGCTGAAACAGCAGAAATTTTTATATGGAAAACAGAAGACCATTTCTGAACAGCATTTTCTGTTTGGGGGGCGTAACCATAGATTTTTTATTATTTTTGTATATTTTGCACCATTTAGCAAAGTCACTGTTGCAGATTAAGAGGACAGGCATCCTTGTCAGAAGAATTAACACTTGCAGTAGAAAACTCTTCTTAGCCTTGGGGGAAAAAAAGCTTAAATTGAGGTTGTCATACTGAGAAACCTTTTTGGTATTGGGAGTGGGAGGGGGAGTAGAGGTGTGGGGGGTGGAGGGGAGAAACAGAATACTGGGTGTTTGGTGAGCAGATGATCAACCTCTTTTCTGTAACAATTTTTTAATCAAGATCACCCCTGAGGACTCTGCAGAGGGTTTGCAGAGGTATAAGAATGTGCCAGGACAAACAACCATTGTTTAAAGGCTGAACAGGTGGAGGGTGCTTTTAGGAGTGTCCTCATTCAGAGGAATCTTTATCTGCCTTGGATTGTCTCCCGATTTTACCAATTTTGGATGAAGGCACGAAAGACGTCTATTAAAATGAACCATGGTTACCTAGCAGGGGTGAAGCACTTACTCTTTATCGTTAATGTCTTACTGTGAATAATTAACATGAGGTTTCTCACATTAGCTAAGCCTTAAGAAATACGTGGTAATGTTTAAAAACTTAAAATGCGTGGCATGTCAAGAGTTTACAATGCCGACTGAGTTATTCACCCATTTGTTTCTTATAATAATCTTGTGGGATAAAATAGGCAGAGGGGAGGGTTGGTCTCCCGGAACAGGTGAAGAGTCTGAGGCTCTGGTTGGTCAGTTTCCAAC
Organism: Rhynchonycteris naso; assembly: GCA_037038555.1. Lineage (NCBI taxonomy): Eukaryota > Metazoa > Chordata > Mammalia > Chiroptera > Emballonuridae > Rhynchonycteris > Rhynchonycteris naso. Next base: position 302,635,055 of record CM072996.1, read on the forward strand.
CAGAAACTTATTGGTCAATCAGATTCAGTGGACTCAAAGGTATTTTTTAGTTTTCAACTCCCTGTTGAGTGACCTTGAGCAGGTGGTTTAATTTCTCCACTACTCAGTCTCCTCATCTGTAAAATGGGGATAATGGCATGTACCTAGAGCACAGAGGCATTGTCCCAATTAATTAACTCAGTGTTTCAAGGGCATACTACAGGGCCAGTTTATAGGTTAAGATGTGAGGAGAGGAGGAAATGGAGCCCTCATTCGGGAGGGTCAGTTCTTGTTGGCCCAGTGGGGAGCACACTGAATAACTAAGGTAGGTGTGAGAGTTGGAAGGCCTGAAAGGGGTTCAGGTTAGGGAGAGAGGCTACTAACGATAGATAGTTGTGTTATTTACCTTATCTTGAGTGTTTCTTACTGGCTAAGCACCAGACTAGACTCTTCTATATATCGTGTTAGCTCACCCTCTTTATAATCCTGCAAGGTGGGTCATATCCCAAATCTGCAGATGAAAAAACAGGTGTTTAGAAAAATTTAAAATTTTGCACAAGGCTTTTTAACAACAAATGGCAAACTCTTTTTCCTCTTTCTCAGCCCCGTGGCATTCTTTCAGTGTCCACTGCTGTCCCTGCAACTGTGCAGGAGAGCAAATAAAGGAAAGGGCAGGGCAGGGCCTGGAAAACAAACTCCCCCTTCCTCACCTCTATCTCACGCTTGGCTTTTCTGCCCTTCACCTCTCTGTTAACTCTGCAATCTTGCAAAGAACAGAAACCAGAACACACCCTGACCGAAGAGGGGGTTTCCACATTTCTACCTGGATTCTCCCTTTCAGCTTCCAGTTTCTCCTTCTCCCTTCAGATCCACTATGTGAAACTGTTCGCAAGTTTATTTCAGTAACTTTTCTGTTATTGTTAACATAAATCAATGACTTTTTCACTTTTAATAAACAATGCAGTTTTTCCTCCCCTGTCGAACAACCTGGTCGCCATTCACCTCCTTACTGTGTCCAGAATCATCCCCAATTATCTGTAAAGGCAATGCAACTGAATATATATATTTTTTGCACCAGATCCCCCCCCCCCCCAAACCAGAAGTCATTAAGGGCAAAATGTGGGTGATGTAATGGAAGGAACACTAAGGCTTTAACTTTCCCTAGGCAGTAGCTAGCACAGTTGCTATAAACCAGAATTACTCTCTCCTTGACTGAAAGGTAGCCACCTCTTGGGTAATGTACACTGCTTTACAGTGTACATTAATACAACATGATCATCAAACAAGCAGCAAGTGACGTTGAGCTGATGCACTTGATTGACAAGGCTGATGGTGGTTCAGTGGACTCAAAGATATTTTTTAGTTTTCAACTCCCTGTTGAGTGACCTTGAGTAGGTGGCTTAATTTCTCCACTACTCAGTCTCCTCATCTGTAAAATGGGGATAATGGCATGTACCTAGAGCACAGAGGCATTGTCCCAATTAATTAACTCAGGCAAAGTCCTCTGAGATGCCCGGATAAATGGTGCCACGTGATTGCAGGTGATTAGTATCCTTATTATTCTGACACTCTCCCATAAGGCCCATCAATCAAATCCGGTTCTAGCTGAACTGGGCAGAGCGATGGATGCTGCCACTGCATCCGATGGCACTGTGCCCTGAAGATAAAGCCTGTCACACACAATGTCTCCCCAGAGGAAGCTTAAGCTGGTTGCTGTATTGATGTAGGTGATCTGCCTGCCAGGAGGCACACAGGCCGTTTAACTAGAGCTAATTATGGCCAGCAATAATGCCAGAGTTGGACACTCACCTCTGATTAGGAGGGGATGTTCAGAGAAACTCTTTCTGAGCTAGAGAAGCAGGCTGAATTTTCAGCACCATCGGTATGGGCAGATTCAGGAGGATGTCAGGACACTGCCCGTGTTAGAGGAAGGGCATTGGCGATGCTTTTCTAGAGGGGTATAGAATCAGAGAGAATTGCTATCTCTGCAAATTTCCCCCTTGGACATTCATGATGTATTGATTTTGGCCTTTTTTTTTTGGTTGTTGCACAAATATTATATGTTTGTTCTTTGAATAGACATGAAGGGCTAGCGCGAGTTGGCAAGCAAGACAGGTAAGATGGAGTCCCCAGTCTCTGTGGAGCTTTTCATCAAAGACAGAGCAAGGTAGATGAAAACAAAGAAAATATACAGAGTGGAGGAAGTGGAGCTTCAAAAGCCACCTGCCCATGATTAGTGTAGGTCTTTTGTGTAGTGTGGTCAATGTTACGAATTATAACAACATAAGCTACAGATGTGTGTGATGTATTAATGAAAATGTCCTCATTTCCACAACTACCATCTTAGTGCAAATTATTATCATTTTTCCACTGGACTACTTTGATAACCTGCTGGCTAGTGTCCCTTGTTTCAACCCTAGCCCTTCTGTAGTCTATTCAACACACACCAGATAACTCTGAGCAAGTTCCTTTTTTTTTTTGTATAAGTGTTTTAAAACTTCCTCTCCATTGACTTGAAATCAAATTTAAACTCCTGCCATTGCTTTCTGGGTTTTATTGCTCATCTTTTAACTAAACTAATTCTAGAATCCAGCTGTTCTCCAAGCTCCATCCATGATCATTTCCTTTCAATGTCCTGAAAGCCAAGCCGTTTCCTGCCCCAGGGCCTTTGCATCTGCCCTTCCTGGAATGTTTTCCCGTAAGTGACTTTCATTGGCTAGACATCAATACTCAAAATGTCTCAATTTAAATGTCACATATTCAGAAGTTTTTATCTAAATCATCATCTCCTCTTACCTTGCCAATATCTTGTGCATTGCTTCTACCCTTCATAGTATGTCTTATTAGCTATAATTCTTTATTTACTCATTCATTCATTCACCCATTCATTCACTTGATAACTGTCTCCTACAGAAGGCACCTCTCAGATGAAAAGAACTTGCCTTCACCTTTCATTTATCAGTAGTTAGTACAATACCCGGTACAAACCAATATTAGATTTCTGAATGGCATTGAATAACAACTACTCTTTTGAAACACCTGACTGCCATGTATTGTACTATATTCTTTAGATACAAAATTCAGTTTTCTGTGCAACAACCTTGAGAGGTTGGTGTCACTTAGCTTAAGTTTTCATACAATTGAATTAAGGTTTAGAACACTGAGACTTGTTGAAGATCACACCTCAAATTTAGGGAAAAAATATCTCAATTACAAGACTCCCTGGCACCAGAGTCAGGGTTGGTCCCATCGTTCCTTGATTTAGGGAACTGGATGAGCAATCCAAATAAAAGAATCAATCATAAATCCATTCTCAATGGCATTGAACAAGGATTGGCTGGAAGGGCATTTTTAGGAAATTGAATCTAAGAGAAAGACCCAAATTGTAAATACCTTTGTGAAGTACTAGGATCCCGGTAATGACTTTATAGAGGAGAGTTAGTAAAAGCCTTGAAATGGATAAGCCAAAACACTCTTTTTCTGCCTTCTCCAGAAATCCTCCCATTTATTTTTCAACTACTTCTTGCCTGGGGACATCTTAATTTGTTGGCTCCTGATTACTGCTTCCTGGTAGAAAGTTTCAAGAGTGTGAAAATCTTTCCATTTTAGGTTCACTTTGATTCATTTAAGAATCTAGCACAGTTTAGAACCATAATAGATAAAGAGCAATAAAATAAATAAAAGCATAATGTGTTTGTGGCTTTCTTTTCTCCTCAAGTTTTGACATTTAACATGTGATATTTTGTCTGTGGGCTGAAGAGCTCTCATAATTAATACAGACAAGCAGGCTAGATTTATAAGTGATACATTCAAATAAAGGGTGGTTCTTTTATTGCCAAAATAAAATAATAAAGCATTTTTAGATGTGCAGGATTTTTAAAATCATGATATGAATATTTTTTTCCAGAAAGATAGTTTCTTTTTTCAGGATTATTTTGCTGAAGGGTTTCTAGTAGGCTATGATGATAGTAAAAAGTTGTTAAAATATAACCATGTATGTATTTAAGTCATCAAATCTCAACCAGAGCAATCCAAACAAACATCAAAACACATAGAGATGAAATCTCAAATATGGTGGCACAGCTGTAGACCACTAGGCGACAAAGAACTAAACTAAATTCAGAAGCGTTAATTACAATCAAATAACATGTTTGTCTCCTAGAAACTAGGACATGCTCAACATCAAGGGAGGTCCTGGGTAGTAAAAGGTAAAACAACTCTCTCTTGACTTTTAGAAACTGTTGGTGATGACAGGGAGAGCAATTGCTCAACCCTTATAAAGGATAAAGGTATTCACAGGGTTTTGTGAGAAAACAGACAGTCCAGCCTTAAATCCAGGATGGCAGAATCATGGCAGACTTCCTAGAGGAGGTGACGCCTGGACTGAATCTTAAAGCAATATCTTAATTGTCAGGAGCATAAGGGTAGACTAACGGAAGCTTCCCTTTGTTTATAAGCTTATTCCTTTCTGTTGCAACTGGTTTTCTGTTCATCCAGAGAAAAGTACTGCCCCACCCACTTTTCAGACTCACATTTCTTTAGACAAGAAAGAACTATTTTCACCAGCAACCAATTGAAAAATCCAAGTGAAAGATTCAGAGTTTCCTAGGTTGAATTTACTTTCAAACCCTTAGTTCAACCATTTTGGCCAAGGAAGCGGTGTTCTCTGACTGGTCTAGCTCCTCCAATCCACCCAATGGACCTGGAATCGTTCTTTAAGGTGGCAGCTTTCAGCTAAAACCTGTGACTTAATATGCTGACTAGGAAAGCCTGAAACGAGAAGGAGAACTGACCATCTCAAACAGTTGATATTTCTAGGAACTATCTTTCAACCCACCAGTGGCTAGAGTAATTAAGCCAGTGTCGATACATTTTAGGTTGCATTTTCCTACTGAGAGACTATCAGACAAGAAGAAAGAAACATTTGCTCATTTATTTTCTGTGCTAACCCCTTTGCTAATGTGCTTTACTTCCACCATCTCATAAAAATTCTTACTTCAACTTTTGGAGATAAGCATTGAGTATGAGAAACTGAGAGGTTGAATAACCCTTAGATCACCTGGATGAAGAAGCTACCGAGACTTAATTTATTTTTAATTAGCAATTTCATGTTCCCTCTACTCCACCACTTGGGATTTTTGGAAAACAATATCGTATCAGGATGCCTAGTCTTTCAAATGGCCAGAGGTTGTGCAAATAGGAGCATTGTTTTGTTTTCTTTTTTGCTGACTTTATGGTAAGATGGTCTTCTCTCTTCATATTTTAATGTGCTGTGTCAGGAGTTAATGCATAATGAGTGCTCTGGACTTTCTGTTTTTTGAGCTGATTCTGTAAGACATATCACATGTCTCTTCCTTAGAGAGAGTAATTAATGAAGTGTATTGTTATTTCCATATGATACCCATCTCTGGAAGGATTTCTCTTTGGGCACACAATGTGGTAGGGAGGGGAGGGGAGAAGGGATGCTTATAATTGTCAATTTCTACATTCCTTTTGAATATTCTCCCAATAGGATGGCACAAGGAAGCATCAATAATTAACTGGGAAATACCCCTTCATCTTTATAGAGAGCTCTCCCTAATGAAGCTTGGGTGATGATTCTTTTGGAAGGGTCAGAATTACTTGGTCTCCATCTGGGCACTGGCAGACTATGGGGGGAGAGGCGACATGGCAAACATAATGTTTGGGTCACTCAGTGGAAACTCAATAACTGCTCCTTTGGTTGGTTCCTTGTTCACTTCATCAACGCCGCACAGAGTTCCCTAGGAAGTCCCCCCTCTTTCAGGTAAACATAAGGCTTAGTTACAGAAGGGAAAAAGATGTATAAATACAGAGGGGAAAAGATGGTGTATCTCATTTTATTACTCTTCTGTGTAATGGTAGTAAAAGTTTTGTAGGGAGTATTGTATACAGTAAAACAATCATTTGTCAAAGGGTAAACTTACTGAACACCAATGCTCTGTTTTTAAAAGATCCCTTGTGTGTTGTGAACTACACAGTGCTCATAAAAAGCTGTACTCTGGGGTTAGATATTCTTTGCTTCCTCAATTACTAGAGATTTCTGAAGTCTCTCCAAGAAGGCGGATTAAACGTTTATTGTCAGGGCGTACCAGACTGCACTTTGTCCCATGCTTTGACGCATTCATTAGGCCAGACACTGAATTTTCAACTACTGAATCTATAAAGTAACACACACACACCACACCACACACACACACACACACACACACACACACACACACAAGTTAAAAGTAGTGAAAAGCAACAGCCACCAGCCTCATGCACTGCAGTTCTGGAGACTTTGTCCTTGGCCTGTCACGTTAGTTTGGCCGTTTACTATACTCACTGGCACCCTTAATGAATGATACCTGGACTTAACGTTGCAGTCCTAGATTGCTATTGTTATTTACTATTGGATAGCAGAAGAAAATCAGAAATTTGATATCTCTTCATTCGTAGTCTGTGGAGGAGAGTTGATATGACTCATGTAGCAGATGAGAAACTTGCAGACGTCCCTCCCAGTGAATTGGCAGGGACAGAAGAATTTTATATAATGATCCCCACAAGACGAAGACATCTGCAGAGTAAGGTAACAGCCCTTTCAAGGATGTGGTCATTCAGAAACTCTAATTTGAAAGACTAGCATAAATTATATGTGCAAAATTAAATTACTATTCTGACATGTAAAATGATTGAATGTTGTCATTTCCAATCTTACAACAAGAAAAAAAGCTGAACAACCCCAAAATTAATTACTCTTTCTTGGACCAATCAGAGACTTGAGGTTTCAGGGCAAATCATCAGCCTGGAATCTAAAGAGATAGGTGCATCAGAGGGATATAGCCTGGATCTGCTTATCTGGGACAGAAGTACTAGAGCCATAAACTGGCGGTCACACTAAGTGGTAATTTGATGAATTGCTGGAGGCTGAGTGTGGACGAGCATGATGCTGGGAAACATCTGTTGGCCACAGTCTGGGGTGTGTGTAGGGGGGGTGCAATTCTCTGGGTTTTACATGCAGGACCTCAATCAGGTTCTTGTGGTAAAGCTCCCTCCCATGAGGAAAGAGTCCCTTATGCCCCTGGCAAAGGGAAGGGAGAGTGATGGTTGGGAAATGTATGCAGAGCCTTCTCCATAACAAGAGCCCCCTGGAAGCTTTGCCAGAGTCTAATGATTACTCAGCTTGAGGACTGGACTTCTTCCCAGTCTAGCCCCTTTCAGCTTTCTGGCCTCACCTAACAAGGAAAGAACTGTCCTCAGGATATAGTACCTCAACAAAATAGATTGGGAAAATAACAGCTTTGGAAAAGAATAAAGGGTGGGTGGAAGAAATGACCCTGAAGGAAAAATGGCCCATTATAGGACTGTCATTTAATCAGAAGATTATAGAACAGAAATCATTTATTCAGGTAAAAATAAAAAAAAACATCTATTAGAGAATAAAAATGTATCATTATCAATTCACCAATTCTGATAAATGTAGCATACCAATGATAGGAAAAATTTATTGTGGATTATATGGGAACCCCCTGTACTATCTTCATAAAATTTCTGTAAATCTGAATTTGTTTAAAAAAAAACACACTAAGGGAGACTAATACTTGAGTAAATAATGTAACCATTTAGTGAAACAGCAATTGTTTCTTTCTTCCAAGGAAAAACCTGAACTTATCAGCAATTTCAGTAAAGTCGGGATTTCTCAGGTATAGGACCCACCCACATCTTCAGGATGTAAGAGTGCTGATTGCTCGTCTTGGCAACTAATATTGACTTGTGAAACTCAGACTAAAAATAATTACATGATTTTTACTGTGCTTTTCAGAAATAAAAGAATATATATATATATATATATATATATATATATATATATATATATATGGATTACATTGCCATTTCTTAAAATGCATACTGAATATACCTATTAGTATACTTTCCGTGCTTGGTGTTGATGGAAAATCCATCTTTACCCATAAAGGAATTGATCTTTGGAAGCATCTTTTTCATATATTACTGATTTGTATTCTGTAAAGCCCACTGTTACAGGACGGTTTGTTTGAGTGCCATCCTCTCTCTCTCTCTCTCTCTCTCTCTCTCTATCTCTTTGCTTGGGCTTCCTGGTTTATTCAAGTTACCAAAGGACAGAAATAGCTGCCGCTTTGGCAGTGTCACCACTCTTTTCCCATAGGGAATACTCACCATTTCACAATGCGCATGCTCAAACGCAGTCCACCCTCCAGTGCAAAGCCTTCTTCCTCCTTCCAGCCACTGCCGAACCACCTCTTGCGTGTGCTCCTATTCAAAGCTGGGCCACTCGGCCCATATGCATCTCCTTTGGTGTTTTATTTGACAATCTGTTTCGGCTTCGCAAGGGAGCTAGCGAATTATGGATTGCTCATTTTGTCAAAGTCATCATTGATGACAATTCCGGCATCAAGAGGCTCGTTTTATTCTGCAGATGTTTTTATCAAATAGAAGATAAATCATGATTCCCCATCGAATTTTGTGTTGTTCTTCTGAGAATAATGGAGGGGACAAATAAAACCCTCTCATTAATAAGAAAGAAAGGAATACACTTACGAGGATCACCAGTGCGTGATCTTCAGAAATGCAGGCACACACTGGTGAGAGATTGTATTTAGCACCAATGTAACAGGCTTGAGGGTGGGGTGGTGGCACTGGGGGAGATAATCTTAATTTTTAAGAGATTCATTTCCTATCATTCCTTTCAGAATAGCAGTGCCAATTTCACTTAGAATTCCCATACAGAGCAACGTTTACCATGGCATCTTCTAGAAAGTGGCAGTGTAAACTATTTCTAAAAAAAAAAAAAAGATTAATCTCACTGGTAAACCCTTGTGAAAGATTGTCTCGATGTGCTCAGGAAATGTAGCTAGACTCTCTTTGCTTTTTGTCAGAGAGTCAATGGCTATCGTATTGTGGCTTGCTGAAGTCTCTACTCAAGCTTAGAATTGGGGGTGGGAGAGGGAAGAAAGGATGTAAATTTGTCTTCACCATCAGCTACAAGGTGTAGATAGTTGGTGAAAGTAAAGCAAACCTCTTAAAAGCAGTATTTCATTTGGGCACATTTTGTGCATGGGAGTGGTGTTTGGTTAGGACTCCATGTGTGTAATTATTACGGTCAGACCAGTCTCACTGTAGTCCGGGTAGTCCCTACTGTGGCACAGAGTTCCATGGGATGGAAATCAGGGACGGCTGTGGCAGTTATCAGAAGAGACTGAGCAATGTCAAGTGGCTCAGTGCTCTCCATGATGCAGATGACATTGTGAGAGGCAACCAAGGATGGATATGAGTTCGGAAATTCTTCAGAACATATTGGTAACAGGAAAAAGAAAATGCTAGAGAAGTTGCTGACCATAGAAAGTAGAGCAGTTAATGCAACTTGACCATTACTTCCGCCATCATCATTGCCAATGGTCACCATGAGCCAGGCACAGTATTATGTGTACTTTATAAATATTACTACTCAGCGCCCTCACAACCACATCTTGAGATGCTTTCTCAGTCCATTTTAGTATAAGAAATGGCAGCTCACAAAAGTTATGCTACTTGTCCCAGACTACTTAGTACTTTCAGAATAATTTTGGACAGTCACTAAGAGCTTAGGATTTGCTCTCAAATGATCCTTAATGTGAGTCTTGGCAATCCAGTGTTTTTGACCACTAAAACCTCTGTTGACCAGTATTACTGTTAATTGGGTAAGTACTTGGTATCATCACTTTATTTCTTCACAGATTCCTTTACTACCTATTTGTTGAAGATCTATCTGATAAGCGTGACACTAGGTTCTGGACCACAATGATAAAATTTATAATCATCTCTTTCAAAAGGATGGTAGGATAAATAGGAATTAGTACAGCAATCCTTTATTCTTCTTGGAGCATCCTTAGACAAGTCATTTCTTTTCTATGTTGGTGCCCTTTCAGACTCACATCACTGCCTCCAGGAAACCCTTAGATATCTTGGAGCAGCACTGCAGTTTCATATTTAAGAGAAAGATTCTTTCTTATTTCTCAATTGTTTTACCATCAAGTCTGAATAAAACATAAGCTGATCAATATAGAAAGTAGCCATCACACTAGGCTACCACCATGACTATTTGTGGTATTTTTTCCTCCCTTTTCTCTTACTTCTGCATGATTTAACATTAAACTTAAGGCAAGAACAACAACAGAACAGAAAAAGCAAATAAGATTTTAACAAGCTTTCAATAGACTGACAAAAGGAGATGGGAAACTAGAAACATGAAAATAATAAGCAGTAACTCTGCCAAGAAATACAGCCTCCAAATGGATCCTGAATGGAAAATTTACTTATTTATCTGCATCTTTCAGTTCAGTTTTGTGTTCACTATTATTTTCCCCTCTTGTTTTGAAAACCATTAGGATTTATTGCATCTCCCGTTGTTCTTTTGAATTTTTTTGTTTGTTTCTCAACATCCAATCTCCTTATTTTAACATCTCTTTATGTTCAGATTTTTCAGACACCATTTACTCTTTCTCTTTTTTTTTTCTTACAAATAGTAAAAATCATGAAATGCACAGTTAGAGTTATTGTTAGTGCACAAATAGCTTAAGACAGATCGTAAAGTCCCCAGTGATCAAGGAACTATATAATGCTGACTAGCTCCAACAGCGACAGCAAAAATTTTCATAAGCCAGATGCTGAGCTCTCAGCTCAGCCCCATCAGCTTACCTTCACCATGTGAGGACGCCCCATTACTTTCCCAAAGAACCTATTGTTTTCCGGACCCTGGGAGAAATTGCTAATTTCTCAGGTGCAGTTGTTAGGTGTTTCCCCAGCCTCACTCTTCCTTCAACTGCGTGTGACTTAAAGGATGAGGACACATAGCAGAAGGCAAGTGTGCCTTTTTGTTGTTGTTGTTTTCTTGTTGTTTTACCAGCCACAGAAAATTCAGATGCAGAATTTAAAACAGGGGGTAAAGTCCCCTTGGGCAAGATGCTGACATTTGTTAGAAAAGGAGGTAAATAGAGCAGTTTTCATTTCCTAAACAGCAAGATTAGGTTGTTTCGTAAACTAACATTTTAGAAATATCATGATTCAAATGATCATGACTTAGGGTACCAGAACATGATAGAATGTTAACTAATATTTTTCTCATTTACTGATTTTCTTAACCCACAAAAATTCCCATTTAGTGTCAGTGTTTATAACATTAGTCAAGTTGTTAAATTTTCTTTTTTTTAACCTTGTCCATATAGTTCCCAAATTCATTATATGGCAGCATTGTATTTCTTAGAACTTTTCTTTTATAGACACGAGGGCATCAAATCTCAGAAAGATTCTATGGTGAGCATATCATTTGCATGAATACTAGTTTGAGAAAGAACTGAGCAGCCAGAAGGATGAGACTGTCAGTGACCATTCCAACTCGTGGTTTTAGATAGTGAGCTCAGTGCGAGTCAGGAGGATGCCTGCCTCCAGAGTGAACATGACCCATGGCTTCAGAGGACTTTGGGAATCTAAAATACAGAAGGTGATTGTTCTGAACCATTGGGGCCAGCCTGGCCACACTCACACTTGTGGTGTATTAGTTTTCTGGCTGTCAGAAAACTGTACTACAAACGAGGTGTCTTATAACAACAGAAATGTTTTCTCTTACAGGTGTAGGGGTGAGAAGTCTCCTATCAAGGGCCAGGCTCTCTGTGCAAAGTCTGAAGCAGGGAATCCTTCCTCGCCTCTACTGGCTTCTGCTGGCTGCTGGCACTCACAGGCCCCCTGAGTTAACAGGTGCAACACTATAGTCCCTGCCTCTACTACGTGACCTTCTCTTTTATGTCTTTAGTCTCTGACTGTGTCCAAATTTCCTTCTTCTAAGTACACGCTAGTTATGTTGCATTTGAGGCCCTCCCTACACTATGCCTTTATTTCAACTTGATTACCTGCAAAGACTCTTTTTAAGTAGGGTCACATTCAAAGGTTTGGGGTGAATATAAATTTTTTCTCTTTTTTATTATTAATTTTAATGGGGTGACACCAATAAATCGGGGTACATATGTACAATGAAAACATCTCCAGATTATCTTATCATTCAATTGTGTTGCATACCCATCACCCAAAGTCAAATTGTCCTCTGTCACCTTCTATCTGGTTTTCCCTGTGCCCCTCCCCTCCTCCCTATCCCACCCTCCTATCCCTCCCCCCACTCCGTAACCACCACTCTCTTGTCCATGTCTCATAGTCTCACTTTTATATCCCACCTATGTATGAAATCATGCTGTTCTCAGTTTTATTTTTCTGATTTACTTATTTCACTCCGTATAATGTTATCAAGGTCCATCCATTTTGTTGTAAATGATTCGATGTCATCGTTTCTTATGGCTGAGTAGTATTCCATAGTATATATGTACCAAAGCTTTTTAATCCACTCGTCTTCTGACGGACACTTGGGCTGGTTCCAGATCTTCGCTATTGTGAACAATGCTGCCACAAACATGGGGGCGCATTTCTTCTTTTCGAACAGTGCTATGGTGTTCTTAGGGTATATTCCTATAAGTGGGATAGCTGGGTCTAAAGGCAATTGGACTTTTAATTTTTTGAGGAATCTCCAAACTGTTTTCCACAGTGGCTGCACCAGTCTGAATTCCCACCAGCAGTACAGAAGGGTTCCCTTTTCTCCACATCCTCGCCAGCACTTATTCTGTGTTGTTTTGCTGATGAGTGCCATTCTGACTGGTGTGAGGTGATATCTCATTGTGGTTTTAATTTGCATTTCTCTAATGATTAGTGATGTTGAGCATTTTTCCATATGACTATTGGCCATCTGTATGTCCTCTTTGGAGAAATTTCTATTCATTTCTTTTGCCCATTTTTTGATTGGATTGTTTGTCTTCCTGGTGTTGAGTTTTATAAGTTCTTTATAAATTTTGGTTATTAACCCCTTATCAGACGTGCTGGCGAATATGTTCTCCCATTGTGTGGTTTGTCTTTTTATTCTGTTCTTATTGTCTTTAGCTGTGCAAAAACTTTTTAGTTTGATATAGTCCCATTTGTTTATCTTGCCTTTTATTTCATTTGCCCGTGGAGATAAATCGGCAAATATATTGCTGCTACAGATTTCGGAGAGCTTGCTGTCTATGTTTTCTTCTAAGATGTTTATGGTTTCACGGCTTACGTTTAAGTCTTTTATCCATTTTGAGTTTGTTTTTGTGAATGGTGTAAGTTGATGGTCTAGTTTCATTTTTTTGCAGGTAGATGTCAAATGTTCCCAACCCCATTTGTTAAAGAGGCTGTCTTTAGTCCATTGTATGTTCTTTCCTACTTTGTCAAATATCAGTTGTCCATAAAGCTGTGGGTTTATTTCTGGGTGCTCTATTCTGTTCCATTGATCTATGTGCCTGTTCTTATGCCAGTACCAGGCTGTCTTGAGTATAATGGCCTTATAGTAAACCTTGATATCCAGAAGAGTGATATCTCCTGCTTTATTCTTTCTTTTTAAGATTGCTGAGGCTATTCGTGTTCTTTTTTGGTTCCATATACATTTTTGGAATATGTATTCTATATCTTTGAAGTATGTCATTGGTATTTTAATTGGTATTGCATTGAATTTATAAATTGATTTGGGTAATATAGACATTTTAATGATGTTTATTCTTCCTAGCCATGAGCATGGTATATGCTTCCACTTGTTTGTATCTTCCTTGATTTCTTTTATCAATGTTTTATAATTTTCTGGGTACAAGTCCTTAACCTTCTTGGTTAAATTTACTCCTAGGTACTTTGTTATTTTGGCTGCAATAGTGAAGGGGATTGTTTCCTTAATTTCTTTTGCTGACAGTTCATTGTTGGTATATAGAAATGCCTCTGATTTCTGAGTATTAATTTTATATCCTGCCACCTTGCTGAATTCATTTATAAGGTCCAGTAGTTTATTGACTGAGACTTTAGGGTTTTCTATATACAATATCATATCATCTGCAAATAATGACAGTTTTACTTCTTCTTTTCCAATTTGGATGCCTTTTATTTCTTCTTCTTGTCTGATTGCTGTAGCTAGGACTTCCAGAACTATGTTGAATAAGAGTGGTGAAAGGGGGCACCCCTGCCTGGTTTGAATATAAATTTTGCAGGGAACACTATCCAACCTGGTACACTAAAATTCCAAGTTTCCTTTTAGATGACATATCTAAAAGGCATCTCAAACTCTTCCTTATCTCTTATACTAAAATACACGTTCCACATAGTGTGTTTTACATCTCTCTTTAACAACTGAATGCTTCTAAGTGTTCATACCTAGAAACTAAGAATTGTTCCTGTGAGCTTCTTTCTTTCATGGCTCACATCCACTGTACCAGAAAGATCTCTTGTTTGGTTTCAAGTTATATTTAGAATCTGGCCACCTTTTCATAGCACCTACTATAAATGCCCTTGTATGAGTGGCCCTAATCTCTCACCTTATCATTTCAATAACCTTCCAGCTGGTCGCCCACTTCTGCCTCTCTTCACCTGTAGTCTGATTTTAAGACACCAGAAGAAAGGATTCTTTTGAAACAGATTGTATGGCTCTTCTGCTAAAAGCCCTCCAGTGGTTCTTCATTTCATTCAGAGTGAAAGCCAAAACCTTAAAAGATGCAGTGGAACTTTGAGATCCACGCTATCTGGCTCATCATTCCACCTCCCTTTCTCTGCCCCATTTACACTGTGCCCTTGCAATTGGTCAGGCACACCAGTTATACTACCATCTTAGTATCCTGGCATGGCCATGTCCTTTATCCAAAGACAACTTTGAATTTACCAAAGTCTCTACATTGCTGGAGAAGTCAGGGTAAGTTGGACAAAATCTTGTTCAAAATGATGTATAATGAATTCATCTGTCATTCTTATTTCTCTGAACTAAAGCAAAGCAAATTCTTACAAATTGCAATAAAGAAATATTTCTTTTGATCATTCGAATGCTTCTAATGACAACAATATGGTACTTTCAACATACTTTTATACATGTACTAGGCACCATATCAAAGTGACTTTTTTTTAACATTGTGATGTAATCTATAAACTTTTAGTGAGCTTTAGTCCATTAGGATATTAAAAAGATGACCTTCAAGCTATGGTAAGGGAGAAATAGTGTAATTATACGAGGAATAGAAAACTATCTTTTCTGTCCTTCTCCAATACAATCATGTTAAGTGAGTGCATAATCCTGGTTCCATACGTTCCTCAGTAGCTCATAAGGAAAAAATGGATTTATAGAAAATCCCAAGGCTTCTCCCAATTTTTCCAAATCAACACTCTTTGACTCATCATCTGGATTTATTTCCTTAGAAAAAGAAATTGAATGAGAAAATATTTTTTAAAGACTAAAAGAATTATCCAAGGAAACACTAAACAGCTCCAGACACCTAATTAGCCTTAGACTCAAAAGGATAACAGACATTGTTTATCTATAAAAACAAACAAACAGATGTCAAACAAAAGACACAAGGATTTAAAGACAAAATCATACAACAAAAGTCGAAAATGGAAACCAAGCAGGCAGAGCTCAGGAAGGCTATGAAAGAGAACAATAAAAACAGAACAGAGAGAAAGGCACACAAGAAAGAACAATACGACATGATTTCAACAGAAGATGCTGTCAGGAACCTTGCAAATGGGTTTGAGAAGATTGCACAAAATGAAACAATAATAAGATACCATTCAAGATTGATTACAGAAAATACACTCACTATGGAAGACAGAAAATCAAAAATTAAGTACATGTTAAAAATGAAGTTCTTGAAGATGAGGATAGAACATATGGAACATAAGTCTTGGATTTGGAGATAAAAAAATGTACGCCTGCCCCGATCCCCAAATTATTGACATAAAAACATATTGGTGATATAATTGAACCTCAAGAATAAAGAAAGAAGTAGGGCTTCTATTTTCAGTAATAGGGATTCATTTGTTCCGACCAATAGTTTTTCTCTAAAAATAACAAAAATTGTTAGACAATATATAAAAAAATTCTTTAAAGTATTGGCTAGCTAAAAAGATCATGAGCAGCAACTAAGACAAAAATGTGTGGACATGTAGGAATATAAGTTGTCCCCTGCAGTGGCATAGAGGGGCGTGTGAAGGTAGGGTATTTGTACTGCTGGTAAACATGAGTCTTTCATTTGCAAGCAGGGTCCATTCTATGCTGCACAGCGAACATCTCCATCTTTGCCTGGGAAAGTGAAAGTGAACAGGAAGTAACCCTGTCCTCAGAGGATGCTGAACAGACAACGGGTGCTAGATAAAGCAGAAGGAAAAACAACTCTGAGGAGTTGTGGTTAATTGCTTTGCTGTTGCTTGTGTTTGTAGTTCAGATCATGTTGCCTCAGAAGTCAAATCAGAAGTCAAAAGGTAATTGTTTCAAGTTGATAAATACCCATTTTGTTTCGTTTAGTGATTCCTCATTTGAACGGAATGATTTACAGTAATTATCTGATGAGAGTGGGAAGGGAATAAGTCAGTTTTATATCTTTTGCATTTTTAAAATTATATATTTTTTATCATTTTTGTTATTATTCATAAGACAATTTGAAATATAATATTAATTTGTGGAAATGTCTAGCCATCAGTTTTTATATACAGCCTGTCTGGGGACTTCGGGTGGGGAGAAACTCGAACTTCAAAGCACCCGCCTCCCAATTCAACATTGGTGATGTCAGGATTATATATATCCATTCTGGAATCAAGCAGACTTTGTTTCAAATTCAATCTACCGTATTCCCCATGTATAAGATGCACCCCTTTTCGGAAATTTTGGGGTGCATTTTATACAGTGGTTGTAGATTTTTTTACTTGCATTTCCTACTTCTTTGCACTTGTTTTTGCGCTCATTGTTGAAGACAGTGATTTGTCATCAGATACAGATGAGGACAAGCTAATGGGTGGGAATTTTGACAGCGACGAGGAGTTATATTAATTTTATGATGAATAAAACTTGAGTTTAATAACTTTATGTAATACATTTATTTTTCAAAATTTGAGCCCCCAAATTAAGGTGCATCTTACACACAGAAGCTTCTTATACATGGGGAAATATGGTATATTATTTGTACTTTCCTTATTTGAATGGATCAACTCAGTATTGTGGGAGTTATATGAGTCTATATGTGTATAAGGCACTTAACCCAGTGACTGGCATGAACAAGGACCCACATAAAAGTCCTGGCAACAAGGCATTGGGGCACTTTTACTTTGAAAGCCTCACTCTTAGTCAAGTGCGCACACCTCCTGAGAGGGAACATAAAAACTTCCCCCATATTTTATTCTATGAAAATATCAACATAATACAAACAATGTAGAAGCTTTTGAATTTTACTAAAAGCAGCTATGATCTATGAAATAATTTTTTACAATTAAGCTATTTTCCTTAAAGCCCACAAATACTAAAATTTAGATTTTTCTTTATTACAACACTATGCTCCTATCTTTCTTCATTCCAATTTCTTTCTAGTGACATTTCTGTGGCCCATAGGCTGGAATGAGAGAATGCTTAGGTGGGTGGAAGAACCCTGAGTTAGAGTTAGTGGGCTATGTTTTAAGATCCAGCTATGTTCATAAAGAGATGGGAATCTTGTGACAAGTCGCCCACCCTTCCCAGGCCTTACGAGTTAGTAATGAATCCTGGCTTACACTCTACTCGTGAATGAGTTCATTGCAGGTTTACAGTATGTGGGGGAAAAAGGTACAAATGTATATTGTATCATTTCCATAACTGCGGGGTTAAAACAACTGGAACTTTTGTGTGAATTATTTTCTTTTTACTGACCACATTTCGTGTATACTGAATCATCATTTGTGCATCTGTATATGGGTGCTTTCTGTTAATGTTAGTTAATATGGTAAAATAATAGTTTTTCCTTATTCTTGTTGAACACATAGTAGATGTTTATTAAAATGATGTTGATTGATTAATTAAAGACAAAACTCGGGTTGGTAAAGAGAAGAGCAACTATAATAGATGCTGTTTTGTTCTTTCTTCTAGGCTAGGAAAAGAAGACCAACAGACTAGAGGAAGATTTGGTTTACAAAGAATCTTCTCTCTGTTCCTTAGCAAGCTATGACAAGGTCATGTTTAGGTATGTATAGTGATGCATTTAAAATAAAACCTGAAAAAAATGGTCTTTTAGGAGAAGTGTTAACAGGTTAAAATGTTGGAACTCTCCTCTGGCATGCAGATCTTTTATGATTTGACCACTGTCTCTAGCTGCTCACCTCCCAGAACTAGACACTCTTAGAAATATTTTAACATCTTTGAATTCTCTCAATAGTCTCCCAAAGACAGTTAATGCCTCTTGTCTTTGTGTTTGATGTAGACTGTTCCAATTCAAATGTACTTACTCTATTTAAACAAACAAACAAAAAATGTTCATTTATCTATGGAAACCTCGCTCAGTGTTCCCCTCCCCCAAGAATCTTTCCTTCATACTGATGGCCCTCTGACACTCAGCTTCATCCTGAAACCTTCTAACCCTAGGTCCTGAATCTGTTCCTTTGCTGCACTTAGCCCTGCTCAATATATGGGCATGTTGGGCTTTTGTATACATGTTTGCACCTGTCTTTATTCCTACACTAGAACAGACATTAGGGACAGATTTATAGTCATTGGTATAATTCCAACACTAACCCAACTATTTGCTAAACAATACACTTAACAAATTAGTGAATGAAGTGAGTAGGCTCCAACTCTAATCAATTTAATGGTTTTATTAGTATAACTTTAATAGTTAACTTAGTAACTTTTTTGCTGTTTAATAGCTTTACAGAGATCTTATTTATATATCAGAACATTTATCCATTAAAACTGAACAAGTCAATGATTTTCAACATGTCTTTCTAGGTTTGCACTTCCCACTATTTTGCCAGAGGACAGTTTCTCTGGACATCTTGCATGGACCAGCTAAATAGCTTTAACTGAAAAATAAATAACAAATAAAGAGAGACAAGAAGGAGGAAGGAAGGGACTAGGACATAATTATTTCAATGCCTTCTACAATCGTACTAGTTAAAGTGAAATATGACATTAATCACTAGTTAAGGGAAGATATGCTTTTAAGTCTGATTTTTTATATATCTCATCTAGGAACAATTAAGTTAATTCTCTTTATACTTCTTTTTCTTTTTTACTACTTTTATTATAGCCCTTTTGTAAACTCTGCCTGATATATCATGGTGTGTGTATGTCTGTGTGAAAGAACAAGAACCATAAATTATATTTCTATATTGTTCTTCAGGACTTGTACTATTTTGTGCATAGTAGAGCAAAAAAAAAAAAACGTAGCATGTCAAACTGAGAAGCAACAGAGGGAAGTGGAAGAAATTAAGATCACAGCCCTGTTTGCACTTTAAAACTTGGACTCTGTAAAGAACTAGTTTGTAATTCTTTCTAATTTCATTCTTCCACTTCAAATTATTGGAGATTTGTCCTTTAGCAACTTCTAACTCCAGAGGAACAAGGTATGAAAAAGTAGCCCTCTACTTATAAAGATCAATTCACCTATCATTTCTGGATGAGAGGTTGCCAAGCTTTCAACTATCCCAAGCAATCTCCCATTGCAGTTTATGTAGAAACCTAAATAGAGTGAAGTACTCAGTTAAAATCCCAAGGATGTTTCAAGAAATAATTATCTAAGGGGAGGCAGTAAAAAGGAATCAAAAGAGTGAGCCCCCCCAATCTGCTCCACTGGCCCCCTGAACCCAAGAAAAAATACTGAATAAGAAAGGTACCAGATTTGCATCATTATTTGAATCCTGTGAAACAAGTGCCATGGCTTTGGAGTTCAAAGTTCAGTCTAGCCTGACCTGTGGGGGCGCAGTGGATAAAGCGTCGACCTGGGAACACTGAGGTCGCCAGTTCAAAACCCTGCACTGGTCTGGTCAAGGCACATATGGGAGTTGATGCTTCCAGCTCCTCCCCACTTTCTCTCTCTCTCTCTCTCTCTCTCTCTCTTACTCTGTGTCTCCTCTCTAAAATGAATAAATTAAAGAAAAAACTAAAAAAAATCAAAGTTCAGTCTAATTTCTTCATTAGTTGAACGCATATTACATTGGATCTTGTTGAATTGTGGGAATTGTCCATCAATGAGTAATAGCATCTTAATTGTATATAAATGTCTATGTCTCTTAATCTGGTGATCTTTTACTTCTAACTCTTTTCATTTAATGTTTACACTTCCATATTCCAAATTTTTGACACTTTATTTTTATTAAATGTCCACTTATCAGTAGGCAAGGTCTATGTTGCAAGCATGTTAAAGCATTTTTCTTTCACCACTAACTGCATATCCATTGTATTTATTCATCTCTTGCCACCATTGCCAGATATATTTGATTGACTGCAAGGCCATTTACCTTCCAACAGCCTTGAAATGATCCTTTGTGAAAAGTCTCGTTCTAGAGCAAAGCCATCCCCCTTACAAAACAGCAAGTAAGTAGGGGGCTGCATCATGTCTCCTTTAAGCAAGAATTGGCTGCTTTGCAACTTTTTGGCCTGATGCTTCTTAATTTGTAATGCACAGAGCTCTGTTCAAAAGAATAACATATTCCATTTCTGTTCACAGAACTAATGCTTGATGCAAAGAGAGATAGAAAATAAGATTGGTCCTTTATTGGTGATAATTATACCAACAATACTGAGTAAGATATGGAAGGGTTAGATAAAAGCAAATGAACTCACTGTTTAAATTGAGTTTACTAGATGGAATCATATATCGAAGTACAAATCTTTTGACTGTTCAATTAAAACCACCTTATTTTTCCCAACAACTTAGGAGTTCGTTTCTGTATTATTTTGCATAAGTATTTCAATGAATTTCCATAAATTTGCATTTCTGTTCAAAAAGCCTAATGCCAATTATGTATAATAAATGTAATTAATTAGTGCATTCCACAGCAACTGCATTCAAATCTAGTTTGCAGTCAGAGACGTCAGAATAGCTAAGTATAGGAAACCGTGGGCTGGTAAATAAGCAAAAGTCCAGGCCACAGTTCCCACAGCCACTGAAACTGAGGTTGGGACTGCTTCTCAGACAGATTAAAATATATTGGATATGGGCTGTCTCCGAAGCTTTGTTTCAGCAAACCTAAGTCAATGCTTAAACACCAATAAAGAGTTAAAGGACCATCAGCATCCGCAAGCAACCAGCACTTTTGCATGTAATCCTCAGGCTGATTTGGCCACCTGACGTTTAAGTATAATTTGCCCTTTCTAGCAAATCCCTCTGCAGAGAAGAGGTAGGAAGAAGAGGGCCAGGCCTGAGTAACTCATGCCTGATATAAAACTCTGTTCTCCCACTCTGCGTTGTTGGGCAAATAAATTTGTAAAATGTGATTATTTTGATCACTTTGTTAAAAATGGCACTGCCACGTGAAACTGCTAATTACCTTCCTGCTTGGGGAGGCCATTGTAATGCTCATGTGCACTAGAGGAGGGGTTTTCACACCAAAAAGTTATAAGAAGGAGGAGGCCAGGTTTTTGCAGAGTTTGTGCAGAGAGAAGGAGATGGGGAACCAGAGGTAACTGAGCTGGTGGAGGACCTTTGATTCTAGGAAAAACTGGAAAAGATTCTCCTGGTTGTGGAACCAGAGAATGTGTGAGTGAGTTTTGGAGCCCTCTGTGTGTTTGCATTTACTCGCCAACCGGTAGCGAGGCTAGAATAAAGGGATGACCCACCAGTTTTTGGCTCCACTGTTTCTTTTCCGTCTGTCCAAATCTAATGGGAACCTGCACCTGCCTGGTGGCCTTGATGGCTGTGGTTACTGGCCATACATGCATTAATTCAGAAAGCAACAGAAAAGCATGCCATTGTCTTTTTAAGTATATTTAAGGGTCTGTGTACATACTGCATACTGTGAATTTATGCTTTCCCAGAAAGTTCAAGCCATCCAGGTATGTGTTGCATGTTTGCTGTTATGGAGCAGAAATAAACAAAAAGCAAAAAAACCAAAGAGCAAAACAAACAAACAAACAAACAAACAAAAACTGGAGTGAAACAGGTTTAGCATGGGTTTAAAAAATGTTTGCGACTTGTCAGCTTGGGAGTGAGCCTCTCACTCTTTTAAACATCAGAATCTCTGATGACATTAGGAAACTAGAATAACTGGCCGCATTGGATGTGCACACTGGGTGGCTTCAAGTTCAAGTCTATGTAGAACCTTTAGCGCAGTGGGGTTTAGGCAAGAAGCAAATGACCGGTCTTCTCATCTAACTCTGAAATGCATCTGAGACATATCTTAGTTATTTTATGAGTTGATTCCTGCCTGAATGCTCCCTTGGGATTTAAAAAATATATTTTATATATTGTAATTTAATAAGTATTCAGGAAGGCAGATCATCCTTCCTTCCAAGACTTGGGGAGTCCTGACTTGTTTGAACTTCAAGTCACACTTCTGGGGCCACATTTTTGTCTTAGGTTGACATGCAAGGGATGCTGATGACACCAGTGTGTGTGGGGGGTCTGGGGGCTCTGGGCTGGTAGGTAATACAGTGGGAAGAAAGCAGCCAGGACTGTTCTCACATGACCTCCTGGGATGCTGTCCTGACAGTCTTGTTTAGACAGGTGACAGATGTGTGCGAAGCCACAAGATTTAAATGTACGAAGGCGCAGTTGTCTCCTGCGTTTCCCGGACCTGCTATGTGGGACAAGGTTAAGCCTTTCTGATTGGGGTGGAGTATGTGCAACCATTTTTTAAACCCTGGCCTACTTAGGAGTGCTTTCTGGTAGGCTCTGTATAGAATTAGGTTTAACCAAAGCTGCTTTATTCCCCAAATTGGGGCCAGAGTTTACCATAATTATCATTTCTTATAAAGTGACTGGGTCTCAGAATTTTTATCTTAGAGGTTTCAAAATGGCTCCTTTTCACCTACTTATGTGAGTGAAGCTACGAGGGACATTGTGTGTATTTTCAATAAAATAATACATATTAAGCTGCATTAAGGCCACTTTGGGTGAAATTGATTCCTTGAGAGGTGATTACTAATATACAGATCCCATGACACGGCAATATAATGAACAGTAACCAAAGTCTATGTGTCCAGTAGCTGCAGAAGTGCTTAATGCCTGCCACCAAATTCAGTGGCTGGGAAGCCACAAAGTTTTCATCTGTACTTAATATTTTAAGGGATTTGATGTCACTTAGAAATCCAGAAATTTCTAAGAGGAAAAGGAAGTCTTATTGCCCCAGAGTTATTCCAACACTATAAATACAGTGGATCTCCAACTGGATTTTTTTCTTTTTTGTGACAGAGACAGAGAGGGGGACAGACAGACAGAGAGACAGACAGGAAGGAAGAGAGATGAGAAGTATCAATTCTTTGTTGCAGCACCTTAGTTGTTTATTGATTGCTTCCTCATATGTGGTTTGACAGGGGGGCTAAAGCAGAGCGAGTGACCCCTTGCTCAAGCCAGCGACCTTGGGTTCAAGCTGGTGAACCTTGCTCAAACCAGATGAGCCCACACTCCAGCTGGCAACCTCAGGGTTTCGAACCTGGGTTCTCTGTGTCCCAGTTCAAGGTTCTATCCACTGCGCCACCACCTGGTCAGACTCTAACTGAATTTTGAGTGCTTCTTTTGTGCTGAGGTTTGGTTGGTTTTAGGAAAAGCAAAACATTCGTATGTAGAAGATGAGTCTTCAAAAAGAATAGAAAGTTTTTTTTCACTACAATTAACTCTTAGGAAAGGGGCTCCTAGAGAGCAGGTATTCTGAAACTAAAGTGCGTGCGTGCGTGTGTGTGCGGGGTGGGGGGTGGGTGTGTCTGTGTGTGTGTTCTCTGCGGAATCTTTGCTGTAACGGAACGTTTTCAGTATTTAATGTGTTTGCCACCCTGGCTCTGGCCTCAGTCTTTTACACCCAGTTCCACGAAACAGACAGGGAAAGATGACCATGGGCAAGAGTGTATGATTATAGCCTAGTGTGACCCAAGCCAACACTTTTAAATAAGAATATCAGCATGGCTATAAAAGTTCCAAACTTCACAAGGCAAAGATCATTGCCTTGGAACTTTGGGCAATGACAATTTAGATGCCCTTCTTGTCATTAATTACCTTCATTTGGGTTTCTCCTAAGCAATAATTCATGTAACAGATGACATCATGGAATAAGATAACTTAAGGTGATCTTGTCAAACCACCACGTGGATGACATTTTATTTTCTTACATAACTATAATGTGGACTATTTTAGAAAATGCATAGTTTATCTTCACAACAGACTCTTGAAGGAAATAGGTCTGGGTTGGGTTGAAAAAATGTAACTCAGAGAAGATATGAGACTTGCATTGACCCAGGTTATGTGCAGATTTTAGGTTCAGTCTGAGATCCAGATCAAATATCATCATCTTCTCCACAAACCTTTATTCATACTCTATTAATGTCTGCTAAGGATGATGGATCTTGTTACCAGAAGATCTTTGGTTAGTTAAGAAAGGTGATGGGTGGGTTAAAGCAAATTTGAAGAAATAATTACTTCTGCAGAGAAGAAAAAAATGGTGTGGATGAGAGGACGGAAAACATCAAGGAGGACAATTGTTGGTAAGACAGGGAAAAGGACAAACACTGTCTTGAAAAAAGACAGAAAAAGAAGTCTCAAAAAAGCAGACATGTAGCAAACACCTAAGTGAGGCTGCTGCTTGGGTTATGCTATATACAATCCCCCATATGCTTCCCTAACTTATCTGTGAGACAATCTATATTGCTGACAAACACATTGGCGTGAGTAGATTCCGCCTCGGTGATGAGATGTAGTAGGTCAAAGTTGACATGAAGGGGAAATAGTGGTTCATGCTGAAATACCCTACAGCTAATTCACAGTATTTGTTTCTTAGGCTGGATTATAAACTGCTCAAAACTGTTCTCTTCATTCTTTCAACTTTCATATTTTTTCTATGTGGAATGTGACATGTAGTAAATAGGTGCTTACTACATTTTATTGGAAATTTTCTTACTGTCTAAAACTTTCTTTCTAGCAGCCCTAAAAAGTAATGTCTGGAATTAATAACAGCCCGAGCACCTAAAGAAATATATTATGCTAAAGTTTGTTTTAAAACTTAACAGATTTCAATGTTTATATATTCTACCTGGTCCTAGGGAGAGCAGATGATTGATATATCCTTTAAGGGGATTATTTATTTATTTATGCTTTGTTGTTATTGTTGCTGCAAATAATAAAAATCTATAATGGGCAATTTGAGCAAAAGTAAATTTACTGGAAAGACATTGGGTAGCTTAAAAAATTGATATATGCAATAGAAAACCAGTCCATCCACACATAGTTTCAAACAGAACAAGAATAGTAAGGGGTAGAAAAATTATTCAGCCAGGATATCAGGTGATAGAGTTAGGATAAATAAATATCATCCATGTTTTCATATCTGGAAACCCTTTTGCTGAGATTGAGAGCTCCAAGAGAAAGAATCTGATTGGTTAAGCTTAAGTCTTACGCTCACCTACCCATTAGCTGTGCCAAGTTGGAGGGAAATGGCCTGGTCATAGGAGTCTTCAGTGTCTCCAAAGATCCCTTTGACTCCTATGGTGGAGGGAATGAGGGATTTGTAGTCCCATCCAGATTGCAATCAATGGAGGAGTGTGAATTCATGAAAGAAAGTAATGAGGGCTTTTTAAAATCACCTATGGATGCTACCCAGCTAAAAGAGTGAATATTCACAGCATTGGGGCACCCTCTGCAATGGTGCTTTCCATGTTCAAAGAAAAAAAATTGTGGATGCAGCCCAAAGTGACACCATGAATAAGAGGCAAAATGAGAAGTCAACTCCCTACCCCCCTCTCTCTCTACACACACACACACACACACACACACACAGTCACACTCACACACACACAGATACACACACACACACTATGAAGCCACCAAAATTCGTGGAGCAAGATTCACTCAGAAACGTGAACAGTACCACTTCAGCAAAAGAGAGAATTTCAGAAATAAAATCAACAAAGGAAGACTTCTGGATGGGTTCATGTTTTCTTTTGTGTTTGAATTGTCTTCCTCGGGTGCCTTAAAGCTAAACTTTCTTTCATTTGTCAAAGAAATTGTATTTCCCATGAAATGGCAATTTACTCTCCCAATTTCCAACAGCTGTCTATCTCAGAGGCGCTATCTCAGAGTATCCATTTAAGAGCACCTAAAAAGAAACTGGAGTCTTGATCATGAATGGTTTAGGAGAAACCAAGACTGGCTTAGTCCAGTAGCCCATCGTTTCTATCTGTCACTGACAAGTCACCAGGCCACTGCAATTCAAAATCATTAGTCATGTCTTCTTGAAGCACAGACGCAAAGCAATACAAAAGCACTGATGTGTTTCTGAAAGATAGATTCTTTCTTTTTCATGCACTGATCATATTTGAATGACCTTACAGATTTAAAAAGACTACACATGCAAGCACTACCAGACTAGATTCATACCAACCTATTTTAAGTATGCAGCAAAGCTGCAAATTTTGCTGATTCAGGATTCTATCGTAGGAAAAGGAATTCTGATAATTCTGTTGTGAGAATACGATTCAAAAGATTACCAAGAAAGATGACACTCAATACTCTTTTGTAGAAAAGATTGGAAGGCCACTAATGAAAGTTTTCTAAATCTTGAAAAGATGAAAATATAATATGCCAAAGTATCAAACTGAAGCAAAACTGAATTTGTTAAATACACGTATTGCAAAACCAAACCATTGCTGGTTATGCCACCTTCCATGAATTGCCTGCAAACAGATTTTAAAAGGTGCAGAACATTTTACAGATCACTGAAACCTAAATACCAAAGAACCCATTGAGGTGAGATATATTTAGCTAATCACTGGGCCTATGCCTGCGTTCACCATTTTTACCTGCTGCTATGTCAAGGACTTTTAATGCATCATTTTAAGAAATGCTCCTTTTGCAGGTAAAAAAAGACCTTGATGCAAATCTGCATTGGAGGATGCAAACTTTTTTTCTCTAAAAATGTGCATTTATGCCTTGGGGTTAACCTCAGGCTCTGTCAAGAATACATTCGAAATGAGGAAGAAGTAGTTTGTAGGACTAGGAAACTTGGAACAGTGCCTAGTAAAAAATTCTCTCTCCTCCCCTTCCTCATTAAATTATGTAATTTTGCTTATAATGCACAATTCCTATTAAAAAATATATTCATCAGATTAACCTTATTTGAATATGAAAGTCAATTTGTGTCTAAGAAAGATAGCCCAAGCAACTCTCAGAAGGGTGACCTTGGATCTTTCCAGAAACATGATAGTTCATATATTGGTTCTGGTCCAGATGTCATTGAGAAGGAGGAGGGGAAAAGGTCTTTGGCAATATCCCACTTATTTTGATATCAGATATCTCTGTTCCCGCGAACTAGATGTAGTTTCTCCACATTAGTCATATTTCAATATTGGGTAGACAGATGAACTTGTACCATTGAAGTTTTAATACTAATTCCATCTTGCAAAAATGAAACTTTGAGTTGCCTTGGCACTAAAAGTGCTATACATTTGCAAAATTAAAAACAGAAAATTAACTGGTACTCCAATCAAACATCTTAAAAATGTATTCAATAGAGGACCACATTCCATTATGTTTCTCCTCGAAATGCTATGGGATAACCTCTTTCCATGCATGAATATTTTTTCCAGATTAATGACTGGTGTTCCCAATAGGTAGAATGGAAATATCTTCTAAATATTATATAGCTATATTTCTACTGCATTAAGTCAAAATTTTGTGTTCATCTAAAGGGCGTAACACTTTTTTGGGAGAACCCTGCCAATTTTTCAGACTGGGTTATGAATATAATATTAAAAAGATACGAGGAACCAAAATATAAGTGACCACATTTTCTGATAAAATACATTAATGACTGTATCCAACAAAGAATGAGACACTTTAGATTTGCATACTAATTTGGACAATTAGCATAATAATGTTTAGAGACATATTTTTAATATGTAAACATTAGCATGAAAAATGCTTTTGAAAACCTTTGAAAAATGGGTGGATTTTTTATGGAGCTAGTTTAATAAGTGCTTTTATATGAGACATGTGTACTAATGGTTGTTTTAACGTTCACTGGTAACCTTGTACTATGTAGAAAGGACACATTTTAGTGGAGGTGTTAAAGGTGTCCCTGGATGAAACAGAGGAGAGAAAAAGTGAGATCGTGGGAGGTTTCTTGACCTCTGAGCCTTTTCCACACCTGCATGCAGATGTTTATGATAGAAAGCTATGTTTTGACTATGTTTCACAATAGTCAAAAATACCTCTTTCCGCTATGTTTGGTCCATGTGCATTGGTATTATGCACATGGTCTTCACCTAGTTTAAATATAAGTACTTGTCAATTCTTAATGATAGAACTGGCCAAACAAGAAGTTTAAGGAGAGGCAGGGCTAGCTAATCTTCAAAAAGTATGCTGCCTTGTAACTGTAAGTTATGGATCAATATCTGTCACATAAATGACTGGGTTTGTTTATATACATTTATTATTTGAAATCAGGTTTTGAAAGTCCACATAATCAGTCCTATAATAAATTCCAGCTCTTCATTCTGTTTAGTATTTTGACCATCACCTTGCACAACATGTTCACTCAAGGTAAATGTGACATCAGGCCAGCGGTAGGGGATGATGCCCTTTATGGTCTATATCTGGCAAACAGACACTTCCTAACCAATGGACCTGCACCTTGTTAATGCAAGAATTAAAATTTCTTTAATATATTTTTTCTAAGCCACGTATTTTGAAATTTTTGCCAATGAGAACTAATTTCCAATATTAACCATGGTATTTAAAAGGATACTCATTTTGGCAACCTTTATTCCTGACAATTGCAAAGCTACTTAGTAAAAGCACTGTTATTAATGTACATATGGGTAACAGGAGCCAATTCTAGAGTAAGAGTTTTTGAATTAGGAGGAGAGCTAGACACCCCTGAGTATGAATTCCTCAGTAGAGCAGCCATCGGCACGTGGGCTAGAGTTTACCCAGTTAACAAACCCATGACAGGAAAACATTGAGGACAATGTTGAAATATTTTTAAATAAATTTTATGCATTTCACTAACAACACATTGTTCTTGCCACTCTGGCTCCATACATAATGGAACACCAGATACATTTTGTACTCTTGGTTCGATAGAATGCCTAGTGTCTAGGCATCCCAGTAAATCATCAATCTTACCAATTTTTTATTCCCTATAAACAGTATGGAGTGCCAATGCTGTACAAGGCAAGGCTGGACCCAATTGTGCGTAAATACTTCAGCCTCTAAATTGTTAAAGTTAAAGGCATAGATACAACTTTTATTCCATTGTACATACTACTACTGAATCCTAACCAATAATAGTGAGTCCTCTGAAGCTGTGTATTATTATTTTATTTATTTTTGAATGAGCATAAACCAATGACTTATATACATCAAGATGTACAGACTAGCCTGACCAGGTGGTGGCGCAGTGGATAGAGTGTCAGACTGGGATGCAGAAGACCCAGGTTCAAGACCCGGAGCTCGCCAGCTTGAGCACGGGACCATACGGCTTGAGCAAAAGCTCGCCAGCTTGGACCCAAGGTCGCAGGCTCCAGCAAGGGGGTGCTCAGTCTGCTGAAGGCCCACGGTCAAGGCACATGTGAGAAAGCAATCAATGAACAACTAAGGTGTTGCGATGGCAATGAAAAATTAATGATTGATGCTTCTCACCTCTCTCTGTTCCTGTCTGTCTGTCCCTATCTATCCCTCTCTCTGACTCTCTCTCTGTACCTATAAAAAAAAGATGTACAGACTATATTTATAGAATATTATACCTATAACACTTAATCAGTAGATATTTGTATGAAGGTTGAACCATGATCTCAACTCAGTGACTTGTTTTTTAGAGTAGCATTTCTGAGAACAAGGGAAATGGAAATCCTAGTTTGCTTAGAGGCAAAGTCAGAGACTAGGTTCAAGTACTACTGTTCAATAGCTATGTGTCCTGGACAAGACTTGTACTTCTTCTGAACCTCCGTCTTCTCTCACCTGCAAAGGTGAATGGAAACCTTCTGCCACTCAGTGATTGTAAATATTAAGTAAAAACACATATAACAGTTATAATGGCATGCTTCATTCGTAAAATTCATTCAACATTATGAACAAAATAATCATCTTACAAATGATAACTTGCTTTATATTTTTTCCCTGGAAATTCAGTATAAGAAACATTATTGTACTCCTGGATTGGAGTACAGAATTGACTCACGAATATAAACTGATTACATTAGATTAGTCTTGCATATGTACAATTTTGTGTCAAGGTCACCATTTTGCCCCAAAGAATATCAAAGTAACTGGAATTATTTACTCATTTTGGATGGGATTTTAACATATTTTATTTAGATTACTTTTGTAAATCCTAATACTCAAAAGCATTATTTTGTGTCTTCAAATACATGATTAAGATAATGAGTCACTGTCTGTAATAATCAATGGAGTCAACTTACAGTATCAGAGTCAACCAATGAATGCATATAAGTGAAACAACAGATTGATGTTTCACTCTCTCTTTCTTCCTCGCTCTCTAAAATAAATAAATTTAAAAAGAAAATGTTGAACAAATATGTTCCTTCAAATATTTTGTGTATCTATTGGGTTCTAGACTGTGTTAAATGACTGTGATCTCATTTAAGTATTACTATATCCATTTTGTAGATGAGAAACTGAATATTATAGGTATCTGTATCCTCACTTCACATATTTTAGATCTCAATGTAATCAGACTTCTATTGTCATCTGTCTATTGAAAGTTCACCAACAAATGTCTGCCTTGAACATATCCTTCTGGTGCTTATGAAATGACTAGTATATTGAGGATGGTAAACACATGTATAAATGAATCATTAACTTACAGTATAGAAATAAAGTGAGTGGCAGGTCTCTATGACTCCACCATCAGTTTCCAAGGATATGGTGCCAAATCCTTCCTCATCCAATGTAATCACCTTTTACCTTTTCA
Source organism: Rhynchonycteris naso (assembly GCA_037038555.1). Classification (NCBI taxonomy): domain Eukaryota; kingdom Metazoa; phylum Chordata; class Mammalia; order Chiroptera; family Emballonuridae; genus Rhynchonycteris; species Rhynchonycteris naso. The sequence goes on from CM072996.1 coordinate 302,666,012, forward strand.
TTTATCTGACTCATGTATGATAAAACCATGTTCTTTGGAATCAGAACTCAGCTTCTGGGTTAGAAAACCATCTTAACAAGTTTATTCACTCATCCAGCACAATGAAAGACATGAGGTGAAATATTGATGATTGCTAAGTCTCAATAGTCTGTAAATATTGGGCAACTACCATATTTTTTTTTACAGGGACAGAGAGAGAGAATCAGAGAGAGGGATAGATAGGAACAGACAGACAGGAACGGAGAGAGATGAGAAGCATCAATCATTAGTTTTCGTTGCCCTTGCGACACCATAGTTGTTCATTGATTGCTTTCTCACATGTGCCTTGACCGCGGGCCTTCAGAAGACCGAGCCACCCCTTGCTGGAGCCAGCGACCTTGGGTCCAAGCTGAGGAGCTTTTGCTCAAGCCAGATGGGCCTGCGCTCAAGCTGGCGAGCTCAGGGTCTTGAACCTGGGTCTTCTGCATCCCAGTTCGACGCTCTATCCACTGTGCCACCGCCTGCTCAGGCAGGTAACTACCATATTTTAAAGCGACTTAAATAGCATCATTTCTCAAATTTGTCTGTTTAATAGAGTTCAGAGGGCTTGTTAAAACATATAAATTCATGGCAACCCTCTCCTTTCTCAGGCACATTTCCTGTGTTTATTGAGCTCCTATTTTAGTGCAAGGGAGAGGAACTAAACCATAATGGTAAGCACTCTGAAAGAAAGAAGAAAATGCTCTATGAGATGCAGCTATGCACCTAGATGCTCTATGAATACTGGGAGTCTTACCTCAAATAGTGGGAGAAAACCAGACTGTGGAGGTGATATTTAAACTGGAAGGATGTAAAAAGATAGTACCATGTGAAGAACTGTTTGGAAAACGTTGAAGGTAGAGGAAATGTCAGGGTCAAAATGTCAGGGTCAAAATGTCTGAGCTAAGAGAGCTACATGCGTGCAAGGCATCAGAGACAACCAGTGTGTCTGGAGCATCCCGAGCAAGGCAAGGAATAACCTGACATGAGGACAGAAAAGAAATTAGGGTCCAGATTATTCACATCACATTAGGTACAGATAAAAAATTATCAAAAAAAAGCCCTGGGGCATTTCAGGACATTTTATTTATTGAATCATCCATTTGGCACATGGATTTTTGTGCCAATGTTTCAATACTGGAACAGTGAACATTCTCACATTCATTAAGATGTTATATTTGTACTAGGGAAAGAGACCTTGTTGTTTAATATTTCTTAGGTCATATTTTTTGTGTGTGTGGTTGTATGCAGCATGTGTTATAAAACACTCAGTTTGTGACTCTGATAAAAACATATACACTAACAATGGGATTTAAGAAGTGACGTAAGGAGATATTATTAGTTCATGTATTATTTGAAATATCTTATATAAGATTATGTTATTAAATTAGGATTTATGATTTTATGAAATCACCCAATGCAGAAAATCATTGACTACCAAGATCAATGTTACAAGAAAAGCAATAATGAAGTAAAATGAGAGCTAGTCCTTAAAAATAGAGATTCTCAAATCATAGGGATGTAATTTTACAAGCACATGGTTAAGAATCTAGCAAAAGAGAAATTTTGTTTACATTATAAAAGTTTGACAAAGATATCAGAGCTTATATTTGATCAAAAATGGATAAAAAGTCTCAACATGAATGGTCGTAATTTTTTAGTATTAGGAAGAATTTCAACTTCTGTAAGCATGCCTTTATAATCTGTGTAAGAGAACAATTTCATGGATACAGGCAGAGACAGAGTAAAGCAAGATATTACATTAATGTGAAACTATCCAGAAATCACATTTTGAATTAAGAATAACTATTTGTAACAAATATATTTTAAAATACAATATACATGATCTGTCTCAGGAGGTTAAATTTTCAAAGGTAAATTTTACACCAAGGATACTAAACAAATTTTTTTTTTAGCATTTATAAATGTTATAATATAATGCAATTCATTTGAGACTGACACGACAATGTCATTTGTAGATACTGTCTAACTTTCAGACAACTCAATGGGGAAAAAAATATTACTCAGTAGAGAGACCTTTGTTTTAACACCTATAACATTCTATTGACTATGAGAGCCCCTCTGAAAAGAATAAGAAAATTTCAAAAAATTAAAGTCTCCTGTTTAGTTTAAAATAACAAACATGGGACTCGTATATTAAATACTTGTTTTAGAATCAGTTTTTCATTAGACCTTTAATATTGAAGAGTTATTTAATTCACCTAAAGGAAAGAAAAAGGAATTAATCAACAAGGATTTTTATAGTACTTATGGAGTGATCAGCGTTGGGCTGCATGTTATGGAAAAAAGAGGATGAGTAAGGGTGAATCACTGCCTTCAAGGAAATTACAGTTTAATTAGGGGATTGCATTAGCTTAATGGAAATAATTTTGAAATAATGCATCGAAGAGTGGAGATGACTGAAAAAGTTTTATAAAGCAGCTAGGAAAGGTTGGGTCTTGATGCACAAGTAAGATTTGAAAGGCTAGAGTATAAGGAAAAGAAAATTAACATTTTTGAGCCCTCCTGGGTGCTAAATACATTGTGGAATTCATCCTGTACATTTGCTTTTTGTACTTTTAATCCTCATAGTGGCTCTGTGGGTTAGGTAATTACCTTTTTGAAGTTGAAGAAACTGAAGCTTAAAGAAGTGAACAAAGTTGCCCACAGTCTACCGCTTGTACTTGGGCCAATTGTTTAAATACAAGCCACTCTCGCTCCAGAGTCTATAATTCCAGTCATAATGTTCCGGAGGTGAGGGATGCTAGTGTGAAGACAGTGACAAGGAAAGGTATCATGTGAGAGGGAAGAGGGGAAAAAACCCTTGAGTACCTACTCAGATGGGACATTTCCCTCACAAATACTTGTGTTCTTGGGTTGTTTTACCTCGTTAGTGGAATAATTTTCATAAACCAGTCTCCTCTAACTCAGAAAACAGCATTTCTCTGCATCCAGTCACCCAGGTCATTCTGGGGTTTTTTTTGTATCTTCACAGTTATCTAATTCATTAGCAAATTCTGTCCTATCTATTGCTAACATATCTATTCCATGCTTGTGTCTGTATCTCTAGCCCATATTTATTTCTATGTTGATAGCCATCTCTCTTTGTATTTAAACATATCTCTCTATATCTTAACTTCAAAACTACATCTGGTTCTCTATCAATTCTTATGTGCATATTTTTGTTTCTAAAAACATACATGTCATTATATATAAATATATATCTGTGCCAGCACTTGCACCTATCCCTAAACTTACACCCTAACTTGTGTCTCCACTCATCTCAAATTCATCTGCACTGGATCCAAGCTAGTCTACGTCACCTTCATCTCATGCTTGGATTACTGTGATAGTCTCCAAACTGTTCTTCCAACTGCTATTCTCAAACCTTTATAATATTTTAAATATATAAATTACCTCTTGCTAATTTCAAACTTCCCTCACACTGGTAATAGCCTCTACTTTTCCTGTCTCACCTTAGAATGTCTGCCTCCATCTTCAAGCCCCAGCTACACTTGTCCTTCATGCTTTTCTCAAACACATCAATCATTTATGCCTCAGGGCTTTGTGCAGCTATTTCCTCTGCCTAGTATGGCATGCTTCCCGAAGTTAACATTTTAGATTTTTCTTGTCATTCAGGACACAGTTCAAATGCTGCCTCCTGAGGAAAGCTATCCTTGATCCTTTAACAACATGACAGGGACTCTGGTCGATGAGAGGTGGCCATGAATGCTTTGTCACCTCTCTCATTGAGAGGTGGGGTCCATGTAGCTCCTTGATTCTGGGTGGGTCTGTGGTTGCTCAGATAAAGAGGAGATGGCAGAACTGATACTCTAGGCTCTGGCCTTTAGTGACCAGCAATTTTCACTCATACTTAGAAGCAAATTGCCAGGTAATTAGTGTAACTGCCTCTGGCCACCATACTGTAAGAAGCCCCAACCCCATGGACAGACCATGGGAGATGAAATACTATATGGAAAGAGAGTGGGAAGAGAGGAGGAGAGGGGTTAGGGAACAGGAGGAGAGAGCCACAGGCTCTCTCATGTCCCAGCTGCTGCTATGTGGATCACAGGCAAGCCACCCAGCTGAATCTTTCTAGAATTTTCAACTAACAAAGATAATGAACAAAATACAATGTTGTTTTAAGTCACTAAGTTTTGAGTAGTATGTTACACAGCCCCGGTTAACCAGACACATGACAAATATGATTTATCACATTACCCTTTCAATTTTCCTACTGGTTACCGCTGGAAATGTCTCTCTCCCCTCCTTCATGCCTTCATTCCCTCTCCCTCCCTCCATATCCCCTTCTTTCTTGTTACTGTTTTCCTCTCTCCCTCTCCTTCCTTTACTTTTTTCCTTCTTTTTCTTTGTTACCTGGTTACTATCTAAACTCTTTGGATTATGACCAACATGAATAACAATTCATATATCTCTTTCCCTACTAATCTCTGCTTTGTAGAGGCGTGCCTCACAGATGTTTGAAATCAGCAAATATTAATTAAATGAATAAAATAAGGCTCTGCATTTAATTATTCTACCTACATGGGGTTGGCAGTTACTATATCAAAATTATGACATCCATTCTTTACATAAACAAATAAAAATCCCTGCCCAAATCTTTCCAAATGTGAATGTGGAATCAATTCGTAATATATGGTATTCTATAGTTTTATAACAGGTGGGCTTTAGCAAAACAGGGTGTTTGAAGTGGCTGGCAAATTATACCTCTCTACTGCTCTTCGGTATTAAGCTTCTGTGGGATTACTAAGTGGCTAGCTCAGTGTCGTAATGAGCTTCAAAGGAGCAAATAACATCCATAGATTTTGAAGCAGCTTAAAACACAGCCTTTGGCTCCTCAGCACTAGGTCTTATAGCTGGCAGAGATCCAACCCCCTTTTCATCAGCCTCGTGACGACCTGGACCAGGCGATGTGGATCCTGACTGCCCAGCCCCTTCTGATCCGAGGAGCTGACACGGAAATAACTTCCATTGCTTGTAGACGACTCCTCACCAGGGCAGAGTTAGCGCTGCTCTACAAATACCAACTCAGGGCCATCTGAAAACTCCTGCTGCGGAGAAGATGAGGTTGTCAAGATATAAGAAGAGTCCCTTTCACATCTACCCTGTGTGTTTATACAAAGACAGAAAATGCTGTAGAGCATTAGAAAGAAGTTCCTTTCACTCTCAATGTAACTCCGCTGAGCTAGCCACTTCAGAGATGCCGCTGAAGATGCCCACCTGACCCGTACCCTCTGCTCTGCCTCCCAGAAATGCTCTCCTGCTTTTGGAGTCACAGAGGTGAGCTGCTGCTGCCCTGTCCAGACTTCAGCCACTTGAGTCTCCTCTTAGCTTTCTCATGAGCAGTGTAACTTCCAGGCTTGGGGCTTCTGCATAAGCTATTTACTCTAACTGGAACTCTTTTAACACCTTCCTCACCTCTCTCAAAATCAAAGCCTCCACTTCAATGTCGCTTCTTTTGGGAAGGCTTTACTATTGCCTTAGGCAAGGCTGTGTATATCTGCTATACATTTTTATTACATGTATTCTTTGCAGCAAGGGACACCCCTTGTATTTGAACAACCAGTTCAGGGATGTCTGTGTTCTCTGTGACTCATCACTCAACCCATTGTGTTAGGTGTTCTTAGTATTAATTTGTCAGCAAGTCCAATCAAGGCAGAAATCGGGTCTCTTTTGTTATTTTCTGTATATGGAGGACTTAGCCTAATAAAAGGCATAGAGAAGACATTCAGTAATTAGCAGCTGAATGAATGAATAAATCATTGATGAATAGGTGGATTGCCGAAATGTTAGATAAGTAGACATTTGGTCCTGCCTAAAACACTGATCAAGACATTTGGTCCATGCTAAAAGATTCTTAAAATTTGATCCCATTCAAAATGTCCATGGAAACATTTGTTCTACGTGGAATCATCTATCTAACTCCACATGCCATTGCCAGCTAGGATACTGAGGGAAGAAGAGTTATTATTGGCCATACAGCCACCACACAATTATTGGACCAAGAGGACGCAATAGTATAGTATTTTTTTAAAAATGTATTAATCTTATAAACCAAAAAGTATAAATACATGTTGCAAGCTCTTTGAACCTAGGGATATTTTCTAAGTGTGGACATTTTGGACAGGACCAAATATTGAGGATCATTTTCTACAGACCAAATATGCTCATGAACATTTTGAAGAAAATAAACATCAAGGACCTTCTGGTGTCAGCTACATGTCTCTATGGACATTTTAGATAGGACTAAATGTCCTGCAAGGAAGATGTTACCTTTTATTGATTTTTTTCCCCTTAGATTTGGAACAATGTGCCTGTCTTTAGTGAAGGTGAGAGAGTTTTTGTGCCTAAATTCTTAAATTCTGATCCTCATAGGTCACTGATAAGTTCAATTGTATCCTTAGTTGCACCCTTTGTTGTTGACCAATCTTGACTTTAGGCAGAAAGTACAGAAGAATTTCCGTTCTCTTACTCATGACTTTCTTAAGAAGTTGTCCTCCCTAACAAGGTCTCTAATGCCTTTGGTTCTGAATGCTAGGATTCTAAGTGCATCCTCTTAGAATGTGAATGAAAAAAAAAAGGAACCCAACACATTTTGTCCAAGCTTAAGCCTCTATTTCATATTTATTGAAACTTGTTTCAGTATCTGGCTCATTGTGGGCATTTAATAATTCATAGTCAGTATTATCATTGTGAGTATTGATTATATGTCAATGGTCAGATCACCCAGGCAGTTCTGCCTTTCCCCTCTGAGTTTTGTGTTCACTCCTTACATTTCAATTTTACTACAAATTAGTCCAAAATCTTCACCTTGCCCCTAACCCATGAACTTAGGTTTTCCTGTCCTGGACTATTTTTTTAATTTTCCTGCTTGTTTCTCTTTTAGCAACTACTGATCATGTCTGCTAGGGTTTCATTTACTGGGGCTCACATTATCTGTTGGAACCTCTGGTTACTTTTTGAATTACTATATTAGCAAATGATTTTGAATAAGAACAGAGATTATTGTGATTCTTGGCTACCATTGCTATGTTTCCCATACCAGAACACTAATATTAGAGTCCCTTTATCTGAACTTCTCTAATCTTTAATAATTAAGAACTTAAATTCTAGAGTCAGACCAATAAGTCTTAAAGAATAGATCTTCTACTTATTAGTAATAAAGACTTGAAAAATTTATTGAATCTCTAAGCTTCCTTTTCCTTTTTTGTAAAATGGAAATCAGTAATTGTCCTACCCCCCCCCCCCCAAGGGGTGGTGAAATAACATCACAGTAAAAGACTACCGGTTAATCTGTTCTCCCAGGTCAGTCTGCCTACCTGTGATTATGATTGCTTGGTTGGTCTTAACATCTGCCCCAAGGTTCTCTGGGTGAGTCTAGTTCAAATATTGTCCCTGTATGTTACTTAGAGGCACACACACATTATTGGTTTTCTGGCTCTTTGGAATCTGGAGGTTGCATAGATGCCAATATTTTAAGTACTTCTGAATCCATTTGCTTGGATAGTATGAATTCAGTAACAAATATTCACTTTGTAATTCTATCACTTCCTGGGCAATCTCTCAAACTGAATTGTGCGATTTTCATTAAAAAATGCTATAAAAGAAATTATTATTTTTTAAAGCTTTCTTAACGAGACTTCTGCTTCTTGCAGATAGAGTAGACATACTTATTTCATCATCCCACTCAGTACAACTAAGAATACTGGATATAATATATAGAACAAATATAAGACAGAAATATAGAGAGAAGAAGGTAGAGTCACAAGAAAACTTAGAATCTAAGAAATAACATGGTGGTTAGCTACATGGGTTTTCTTTTTGCCTTTTTATCCTGATTCGGTGCTAATGAAGTCAGCAATCTGGAAACACCAGCTGACACAGACAAAAATAGCCCCAGCAAAAGCCAACTCTCTCTAGCCAAAGGACTAGGAAAAGGGGCAGCCTAGCAAGACAGAACACTTTTAGATAATAACTGCTCTATTCCAGTTAAACCACACAGAAATAACTTTAGTCCTACCTTACCTATGCCAGTAAAAACTGAGTAGGAACACACTTGTGGATGTACCAAGGAACTCCAATACTGCCCTTGGCAAGAGTTGGAAAGGATAAGTAGAGAGGCAGAATTTCCATTCTTGCTGCCCAATAATAAGGTCCCACTGACAGTGTCAGTGCTGACTACATGGAAGCCTGGACTTCTACTCTGCTTGGCAGTAATATTCCCACTCCCCATTCAGGTGGTATCAGAGCAGCTCCAGTAGAGAATGGGACCTTTACTCATCACCCAGTGATAACAAGGTCACCCCCACTAGTGTCAGTGGAGGCCACACAGGGAGTCACAACTCACACCTCCACCCAGCAGTAATGAAGAGCCTTGCCAAACTTTTGTGTCAATGAGGCTGAAATTCTATCTCCATGTGGCAATAAATGTGTAGGGTTTTTTCTCCAACAGAGTTATGACCCCCAAAGCCAGGTAAATAAAAAGTTTAATAATATCAAGAAGTACCTTACATAATATAAATATGTCCAGGATTTAATAAAAATAATCACTGTCATATCAAGAATCAGAGAGATACCAAACTGAATGAAAAAAGAAGACTATCACAAGATACAAATACTGATAAGAGAGATGTTAAAATTATCTGACAGAGATGTTAAAATGACCTGAGAAGGGTTTTAAAACAGCCACAATAAAATATCTTAATGAGAAATTATAAACATACTTGTAATAAATGAAAAAATAGAAAGCCTCAGCAAAGAAATAGAAGCTATAAAAATAAGTAAATGGAAATTTTAGAACTGAAAATATACTTATTAAAATAAGAAGCTTTGTGAATTACAGAATGGAGAGGACAGAGAAAATAATCAATGAATGATTCATAGAGCAATAGAAATTACCCAATCTGAATAGCAAAGAGAAAATAAACTGGAAAAAGCAATTGAATCTTAGAGATCTGTGGGACTATAATAATAGAACTAATATTTATGTCATTGGAGTTAAAGAAAAAGAGAAGAAAGAGGACAGGGCTGAAAACTTCGCGTATAGAAATCATGGCCAAAACTTCCTTTTGCCAATAAAATAAGTCTATAGATTCAAGAGCTTAGTGAGTCCCAAACAGAATAAACCCAAAGAAATACACACAAAGATGTATCATAAATAACATCTGAAAACTAAAGACAAAGTCTTGAAAGTAGCCAAAGGTAAAATGATACCTTACCTGTAGGAAAAAATAAATAAAATTATTGTTGATTTCTCATCAGAAATAATGGAGACCAAAATAAAAAAGCACAATAGTTTTAAGTTGTGGGGAAAAAAAGCTGTCAACCTAAAAACCTATACCCAGCAAAAATAATATTTAGTGATAAAATAAAAATATTCTTAGATCAAGACAAACTAAAAAAGAGACTGTCTCATTTTGAAACATTTCTTTAAAAATTACTATAAGAAGTTCTATAAACATAATGGAAATTGTAAAATAAGCAACCTTGAAACATCAGCAAAGAATAAACAGTAAGATAAGAAAATATGAAAAAATACAATAAGCTTTCCTTCTTAGGTTTTCTAATATATACTTTTTTGATGACTGAAGCTATAATTTTTAACATTGTGTGATGTATTTTTCAATATATACTGAGGACATATTACTACAATTATATTATAAATAGAGGAGTCAAAGAAAATTAAGGGAGAGGAAATTGTAATACTTTATTTGAACTTGTAAAATAATTACACAAATGGACAGTTATATACATCTATATCTCTAAAATAATCACTAAAAAGGTTACTCAAAGAGACATACTCAAAAATAAGTCAAAATACAAATTTAAAACAAATTTAAGTAACCCACAAGAAGGCAACAGAAAGGAAACATAAATTAAAAACTAAGAGTATAAACAGTAAATAAATATTAAATGGCAAGCTTAAACTCCAATATATTAATAATTACATTAAATGTAAATGATGTAGGTATGTAAATCAAATGACAGAGATTGGTAGAGTAGATTATAACGTGACTCAATTATTTAAAAAATATATATTATTCAAACACATCAAAAAAAGCAAACATATATTTCTTTTACAACAGTTTTTTTTTATTATTCATTTTAGAGAGGAGACACAGAGTGAGAGAGACAGAGACAGAGAGAAAGAAGGAGAGAAACAGGGAGGAGCTGGAAGCATCAACTCCCATATGTGCCTTGACCAGACCAGTGCAGGGTTTTGAACTGGTGACCTCAGTGTTCCCAGGTCGATGCTTTATCCACTGCGTCACCACAGGTCAGGCTATATTTCTTAATATTCAATAGACTTCAGAGCAAAAAGTAACTACCATAAAGAATAACTTTATGTAATGATAAAGAGTATAGTCACAAAAAGACACAGAAATTTAAAATATGTATATACCGAACAACAGAGCTGAAAAATGTGTGAGGCAGAAACTGGTAGCATTGAAACAAAAAAATAGGTATTCACTATTATACTTGTATAATACCCTTCAATACCCCTCTCTCAACAATTTGTAAAAAAGAAAAGAAAAGAAAAGAAATAAAGAAAATACACAGAAAATCATCAAGGAAATACAATACGTCAATAATAGCATTAATCAATATAGTCTATTCAATATTTTTAGTATAGCACACATTATTTTCAAGTGCTCATCAATCCTAAGGAAGAAATCCATAAAATAAACTTAAAAAAATTTAACTAACTGATATTGTGTAGTCTTTTCTCTAAAAATGGAATGAAACTAGAAATCAGTAAAAGAATGATTACAAATAAATCTCCAATATTTGGAAACTAAGCAGCATATTTTTGAGGAATTCATGGTACAAAAGGGAGTTTCAACAGAAATTTTAAAAGTGTACGCATAACCAAATGAAAATAAACCTATAAATTCTCAAAATTTATTGCCCATAGCTAAAACTGCTAAGTGTGAATTTTTAAAACTAAATTCACATATTAGAAAAAATGCCTCAAAGAAATAACCTTCCACCTCTATAATCTAGAAAAATAAGAAGAAAATGAACCCAAAGCATAAAAAAGGAAGGAAATAATAAACATAAGAGCAAAAATCAATGAACTTGTAAGTAGAAACACAATAGAGAAAATCAATGATACCAAGAGCTGATTCTTTGAAAAGATCAATAAAGTTGGCAAACATCTAGTGAGATTGAGAAAGAAAAAAAGTAAAAATACAAAATTACTAATATTATAAATGAAGCAGAGGATACCAGTATGGACCTTGCTGACATCTCAAAAGATAGTATGAAAATCCTATGAGCAAGTCTGCACATATAAATTCGACGACTTTGATAATAAATGGAGCACTTTCTTAAAAAACAAACTACCTCTATTCACACCATGTGAAATAGATGACTTTAATAACCCTATAACTATTGAGGAATTAGAATTCAATTATTAAGGAATTGGGTCAAAGTCCTTATAAAAACAGTTAATACTGTTTTGTTATACAAATTTGAGCTAAGAATGTTAGAAAACTCTTACCAGGTATCATTTTATGTACTTTAGTAATTTTATATTCTGTTTTCTCCCCTTACAAGTATTTTTGTAAATTTTATTTATTAATTTTAGAGAAGAAAGGGGTAAAAATAGAACAAGAAAAACATCAAAACATTGATTTGTTGTTCCACTTATTTATGCATTCATTGGTGTGTGTGTGTGTGTGTGTGTGTGTGTGTGTGTGTTTGTGTGTGTGACAGAGACACAGAGGGACAGACAGACAGGATGGGAGAGAGATGAGAAGCATCAATTCCTTGTTGCAGCACCTTAGTTGTTCATTGATTATTTTCTCATATGTGCCTTAACTGGGGGTTCCAGCAGTGTGAGTAACCTCTTGCTCAAGCCAGTGACCTTGGGTTCAAGCTGGTGAGCTATGCTCAAATCAGATGAACCAGGGTTCAAGCCAGAGACCTCGAGGTTTCAAAATTGGGTCCTTTGTGTCCCAGTCCAATGCTCTATCCACTTCACCACCGCCTGGTCAGGCCATTGGTTGATTCTTATTTGTGCCCTGACTGGGGATTGAACCTACAACCTTAGCACATGGGGACAATGTGTTAACCAAGAGAGCTACCAGTTAAAAAATTAAAACTAAATATCTAAAAACAGATAATAGTTGATTTTTAGTTCAATAGAACTTGAGATTCAGCTTTTATCATTTTAACTACACCATGGCTATAATTTATAAGACAGGAACACAATACAATGAATCATGCTCTGTAATTTAGTTAAGAGAGTTTAGAATAGGGACTTCTACACTAGTTTTGATATATTTATATCTAATTATCTGTCCTACCTTGGCCAATCACTTAAATTCCTTGAGTTGGTACTTGGAAAAAGTTGCATGAGATTATTTTCTAGTCTTTTCCTTTCAGCTATAACATTTTTGATTCAAATCCAGTGAGTTTCATCAGAAACTAGATTAAGGAGCAGGGCAGCCAAGATATCTTTGGCAAATTGGATTTTCCAATGATGGTCACACCAGTATTAATCCCATCTGACTCGGTCTTCTTTCAAAGTGATGTTGACAATCCTCTGTTGAAAGATGAGGTCTGTGGTGCATCCCTCAAACCTGGACATACCTTTGTAACTGCTTCACCTATGAGAGCACGGCAAAATTGACATTTGACTGACTTCTAAAGCTAGGTTATAAAAGTCAATATAACTTCCCTTTGATCTCTCTCTTTCTCTCTCGACTTGTGTGTTTGGACAACTGATCTGGCATTTATGTAGTTCTGAAGCTGCCATGTTGGAGATGACAAAAGACAGCACATAGAGTTACAAAAGTATACACGAGGAACGCCTGCTGCTCTCAGATGTCCAAGTCTTCCCAACTGGGTGACTTCCTACCTGAGTGAAGATACCCTCATGACAGTAAATCCAGTCACCATCACACTGCAACTTCATAAAAAACCCTAAACCAGAACCACAAACTTAGTTACTGTTAAATTCTTGACTTGTTTAAATTATGAGGGATAATAAATTATTGCTTTTGGTTAAGCCACTAAGATTGGGGTGGTTTATTACACAGACACAATTACTAGAATAAAGCCCACCTAAGCATTTCTAAAACACTGGCAATGCAGTAAGATATGGAACCCTGTATTTACTGGAATGCCATAGAGTATATTAGGGCGTGAATAGATCTAGTGAGTGTAGGTCTCATTGAAGGCCATGTCATCTTAATGAATCAATGTTTTGTTACTGAAAGAAGGGCTTTATTTGGCTGTGCACATCAAAGCCCAATCAAATGGAAACAGGAGTTTGCAGCCAAGAGAGTAAAAGTTTGTTTTTAAGGAAATGGTACCAAACCCAGAGTTACAGGTGCATGGTTGCTCTAAGATTTGACTTCCCAATGGCTTCTAAGGGATGGGGTATACAGGAAAAAAATAATTATGGTGACTAAGGGAGTTAGGGGTCATGATCTCTATAGATTGGTCTGAACTAAAGTAGGGGGTAGTTGATAATTACATCTGGTCCTGATGTCTGGTTTCACAAGGATGTGATCACTGGGGTCCTTCTGCTTTTCTGGACCTGGAGTTGAAACACAATGAGCCCTACATGTTATCTCTAATTTGAGTGAAACTCTGTTTGTGGTCAAAGATTGGAGGCTTTGTTTCTGAGGTTATTTGATGCTAAACAGCACCTCATTGTCTTGAGGGTTTAATGATTAAGGAAACAGACGTGCAAGGAGGTGACTCAGGGTGCTCCTAGTCTGGACAAGGCCAGTTCTAATAAAAAAAGAAAAGGAGAAAAGGTTAGATAAAAGAAACAAAGTTTCTGAATGATTACACTGTGAGTCGTACATATTTTGCATATTTATAAAACCTAGAGTCAGAGGAATATGGTAACAGAGTCAAAATATTTGCTAATCATATCTAAGACTGATACATCAAGGTTAGTTTATTTTAATATAGCCTACTGAGCAAGACTGAAAAGCAACGTCCTTGAGGGAGCATATCTTAGAAAGGGAGCCTCCCAACAGAATGTAAGAATGCTGAGTTTTCCTAGATCAAGGGCATGGGTTACCATTGCAAGGGTACGTGATTTTTCTCTGCTAAATCTTAAATTATCTCATTAGAGACTTTAGAACAACAATGAAAGAATGGATATCATATTCAAATCATAGTGGTGGCCTAAGAGAGTAATCTAATCTGACACAAGTCTTTGTCATGTAACTTGCAGTGTCACTGTGTAGGTTGCAAATATTTTCTTGTCACTATTGGTAGACTTGTATAGTGTCATCTGAGTGAGCATGATGGATTCCATGTTAAAGAAGAAGTTTATAAATATGATTGCATGGTTCAGCTTAGTCTCTTGTTTCTGCTTTCTGTTCAGAGAAAGGCATATTCCAGATAGAGGTTGCTCTTTACCCTGGAGTCTAATGGAGAAGACAGATGGAGCAGAGTCACTGTGGGAACAGACCTCTACTGGCCCACAGCTTACATGGAACATAAGTGAGAAGTAAACTTTTGTGTTAAAGGACACTGAGATGCTGAAATCTGTTATTTTAGCAAAGTCATCAAATACAGCCATCTACAAAGACACTAATGGATGTGAACTTGCCTTGAAATGTGGAGTACTGTGACTTTTTACCCTTACTCTAAAGAACATGTCTCTTGCCTGGCCTGTGGTGGCACTGTTGAAAAAGCATAGACCTGAAATGCTGAGGTCACCAGTTCAAAACCCAGAACTTGCTAGGTCAAAGTAAATATGGGAGTTGATGCTTCCTGCTCTTCCCTCCCTCCTTCTCTCTCTCTAAAATAAATAAATTTTAAAAAAAGAATTTTTGGTTAGGTTATTTTTTTTTTATTGACAGATTCAGAGAGAGGGACAGATAGGGACAGACAGACAGAAAGAAATAGAGTTGAGAAGCATCAATTCTTCGTTACAGTTCCTTAGTTGTTCAATGATTGCTTTCTCATATGTGCTTTGACCAGGGGGCTACAGCAGACAGAGTGACCCCTTGCTCAAGCCAGTGACCTTGGGCTCTAAGCTAGCAACCTTTGGGTTCAAGCCAGTGACTATGGAACCATGGGGTTATATCTATGATCCCACATTCTAGCTAGCAACCCCTTGCTCAAGCTGGTGAACCCATGCTCAAGCTCATGAGCCTGCACTCAAGCTGGAAACCTCAGGGTTGAGAACCTGGGTCCTCTGCATCCCAGTCCAATGCTCTATCCACTGTGCCACTGCCTGGTCAAACATGTTAAAAAATTTTTGAAAAAAAAAGAATATGTTTCTATGTATGTATGTGTGTTTGTACAAATATAATACTTATAGAGGAAGGTTTAATCTTGGTAAATTAGAAATTTTATATTGGGTAATTTAGTTACTTATATTATCTAATATCTGTTATAACTCCATAACAGATTCAAGTAATTTGGAAAGGCTACCTTTGGTTGGTTTAAGTTTGTATATAAAAGTCAGTGGATGAATTTTATGCAGTAGTCTAGATTTGACAATACCTTTTAAGAATTGTACTATAGACTGGACAATATTCTCTGCTATGAGTTGATAAGGATTATATTAATAAAGCTTGATTTTAAGCACAGAAACAGAAATCAAAAGAGTATGAGCAAAAGAATAAGAATGCTTATTTATAAATAAAATATTTCCATGTGTGCATATGCGCACATGGTGTGTGTGTCTGTGCGTGTGTGCTTGTATGTATTGCAGGGGCACATTATTGGCTTGTATAATGAAATATATAGTTTTAAGACCTGGCTGAATTCAAGATCTCAAACAACGTCTTCAGTGTTTTCCATTTGTCTCTCTGTCTTTCTTCCTCCTTTTTTTTGACTTTATCTTTTTCTTATGTTTACCTTGCTCTCGTTTATGTTTCTCTCCCTCTCTCTCTCTTTCTCTCCCTATAAATATCTCCTCCCTTTGTGTTGGCTCTGTTCTTGGAGCTGAGGATGTGAGTCCTTTCAGATGCCACAAAGGCTAAGAATATAAGATGAAATTGTGTAAAGGAAAACTCCTTCTTCTGCTATTGCCAGAAGAAGGAATAGATGCTAGGCAGGCAAAATTTAAAATAAAAAAAAAAAAGATTTGACTATTGGGGAAAATCCCCAAAGAGTATACTTACGATAACATAACTATCTGCTAATTCCTTTTTAGGAAGAATGGGAAGAGTCAAATGCAGGTTTTTCTAAGTTTTGCTGAGTGGAGTAAGCCAATTTGGGAACAGAACTGAATTTTTCAGAAGCACAAAGAAGAGAGAGGAAGGCCAATTTGCCCCAACCATCATAAACAAGCTCTCCGTAAAGAAACAATAAACAACTATTGAAAATATCAATTTGAAAACAGGACCATGCAAGCTAATAATAATCTTAGTGGGGGAAACTTAGAACTTGCTTTAGCACTATCTCTAGAACCCTGGATTCTAATACCACATTGCAGGATTTTGGTATTAAAAAGAAAAGTGGAAAGAATTTGAGAACTCTAGTAAGTGGTATCAGTATGTCAGAAACCTTCTCTCACTTTAATTCTTTTGATAATATTTTGTGTGCATAATTCAGTGCCTTTGTCTTTATTAAAATAAAATTGAAATATGTAAAAAGCTTTTTAAATAAAGTTTCCCAGGTGTCTGTTGCAGCCTCCAGCCTCTTTTCTTCCTTTTATTTTTTGTTCTCTTAATTGTTCCTTCACAACAATTAGTTAGGTATTCATATGCAAATACATGCAAATTAAAATGGGCTCAATATATGAGTTTTTACTACTAGTTAATTTCTACTTTTGGGTCTACTGATAAGATCCGCAAAACTGTTTTATTTTTTACCCTTGCTCCTTGGGGCATAAAAGAGAAAGGATGGCATGAATGGCACCTAAATATCTCAAATGCTCTGCCATTGTTAAGATCCTTTTTCAACTTTGAAAGTGTTTTTTATTGTTTCTTCCATTGTCTGCCTCACTCTCTCACAGAGAATAGTGTGTTGAAGCTTTCATTATTTATTACTGACTCTCAGAATGGCATGTGCAGTATTACATTCAATATAGGAATGGGTTTGTAAAGGAAAGGAATAATCATCAGAAAAATAAATAGAATTTGATTGATAGATTGAAACCCATTGTTTCAACACAGCACAATATATTTATTCAATATCATGAGTAGAGGGAGATTTGAGGGAAACATTACAATATTCTTCAAGTTTCTGGGAAACAGAAAATTTGTGGAGTGGAGGAGGTAGTTAAAATCTAATGATTACTCTTTTACTTGATGTAATAGACTAAAGATGTCTGCAAAGTCTTTGTTGTTCTACTCTATGTTCATCCCCTTGAGACTGAGCTTGCCTTAGGTGATTTGCCTGGACAGTAAATACAGCAAAAATGGCCTTCTTGGACTTTCTGAAGTTAGATCCGAAGGAGTCTTGCAGGTTGCACTGAGCTGAAGAAACACCAGCACCAACTTGCTGGCCATTGAGTGAGCTTTCTTGGAAGTGGGCCATCTAGTACCAGTCAAGCCACTCCAGTTAGGATCACAAGAAACAGCACGAAGATACCCCGCAAAGCACTCCAAATTCCTCTTCCGCAAGATCATGATCCAAATAAATTGTTGTTTTAAGTCACTAAGTTTGGGAGGTAGTTTGTTATATCAACAGGTATCAGGAACATTAGATGTGAATTAAAAAGAACAAACAAAGAAATGCCAGCAGGCTTTGTGAAAGCAGTCCTAGTTCATGTACAATGTTCTTTGCAAAGCTGGAAAGTAATTAAATATAGTTTAGAAAGGCTAAAAACCACTTTTGATGGGTAAGGTTTCCTTATCCACTTTTAACCTTGGCTTTTTAAGTCTCTATTCACCAGTGGATGCCCTGGCGGAGAAGGAGGGAGCATTGGTGAGGATAAATGTGCTGGCCAAGACTCCAATGTCCTCTGTACAACCTACAGATGCCTCAGTGACTAATCTTCATCTGCAGATAATTCAGAAACAGGGCAGATTCTTTGGATTTGAAAATGGGAACTAAAACTCATCCATCTTATCCTGATGGCTAAACAGGCTATTATTAGCAGGCCAGATGACTTAATAGGCCGAGGAAGCAAAGGCACATGTTGATAATTAAACACTCCAGAGTTCCATTCCAAAGCAAGTGTCCTTTAATAACATGACTAAGGTTTGTTTGCTTTTCAAACCCTTCTCTGGCACTTTCAAGACTCTGGAATATGGTCGGGCATCACCATAAACATTTTTGATGAATAGAAATGATGCTTGTCAAACCCAATGCTCAGGTGTTTGGGTGACACATTATAGTATAGAATTACCTGCCCTGAATCAGCTCTGTAAATTCATCCATATGTGAATTCCCAATTGAACCACTCCTTCAGGAAATATGAATTGAGGTCTATTAGATTGTGTAGAGTAATTGTGTAGAGTGAAGAACCATGTTTTCAGCTGCCACTGCCTCATGGTAATTTGACCTTGAAAAGGAGCATCTTTGGTGTCTTAATTCGATCACCTGAAAAAATATTTGATTCAAAGGTTCCTTCAAACACTAAAATTTGTTCATTTTACAAATTTTGTTTTCAAACTGAATCCTCCCCTTAATTATAAATTGTTTTATGGTATGGTTGAGTTAACAGGAAGCAGATTATTTTTTGCTTTAAGCATATGCACCTATTACCATATTACCAGTATTGCAAAGAAGGCATACAAATGGCCAACAGATTTTTGAGAAAATGTTTATCTTCACTAGCTATTAGAGAAGTGCAAATCAAAACTACAGTGAGATACCTCCTCACACCTCTTAGATTGTCTATTATCAGCCAGACGGGTAATAACAAATGTTGGAGAGGCTGTGGAGAAAAAGGTATCCTCATCCACTGTTGGTGCGAATGTAAAGTAGTACAACCATTATGGAAGAAAGTATTGTGTTCCTCATAAAATTAAGAATAGAATTACCATGTGACCCAGCAATTCCTCTACTGGGTATCTCTTCAAAAAATTCAAAAATATTGGTACATAAAGAAACATGCATCCCCATGTTCATCACAGCTTTATTCACAGTGGCCAAGAAATGGAAACAACCAAAGTGTCCCTTGATAGACAATTGGATAAAGAAGATGTGGTACATATATACAATAGAATTCTACTCAGCTATAAGAAAGGATGACATATTGCCTTTTATGACAATGTGGATGGACTTTGAGAATATTACACTGAGTGAAATAAGTAAACCAGAAAAAGCTAAGAACTATATGATTTCACACATAGTTGGGATATAAAACTGAGACTTGTGGACATAGCAAAAGTGAAATGGTTACCAGGGGGAAGGAGATATGTGGTAGGGTGTGAAGAATGGGAATAAAGAGGGACAAATATAAGGTGATGGAAAATTATTTGACTTTGGGTGATGAGTATACAATATAATCAACCCTTCAAATGCTATAGAGATGTTTACCTGAAATCTATGTACTCTTATTGACCAATGTCACCCTATTAAATTTAATTTTCTAAATAAAATTAAAAAGAAAAATAAATAAAATATTGCTATTTTTATAATAGCAAATACTTATTTTACTCATAACTATATGCCAAGCACTGTGATGAAAATTTTATAAATGTAATCAGATATATTTCTCATGACAGCTCATTGAGGTAAGAAAAAATTAGTCTTATTTGCAAATGGGATAGTTGGGTCTCTGTACGGTTTACATTGCACACAAGGGTGGTGATGCTAGGGCTCAGATCCAGATCTCAGTGATGCCAATGCCATACTCTAATGTATCTGTCCCACAACAGTGTATTTTAACATCTTTAGCCAACCTAAAGATCACCAGAGATTTTTAAAGCAAAACATTATCTACCTACCAACATATTTCTCTCTATATAGATACCTACAAATACATAGATATAATGACCAAAAAACCAAAAACACCACAGTGTAACATTGAAGACTGCAAAGTCATCAGTCAGAAAGCTTGAAGAATCCTTTTGCTCTTCTGCAAGGAATTTTGTTTGCATTCATTACGTGGATGACTTTTTCATTCTCAGCCTGGAATAAGCTTCAGGGAGGAATTGAACTGTAGTAATCCAGGCAAAGAAAATACAATACTTTCCCAGAAAAAGATCCTCCCTGCTCTTTTGAAGTAAGGTGCTTTGATGGTAATTTTGGTGCAACATGGTACTTCCAAGGAAGAATCTTTGTTGTTTTTTTTATTAAGCTGGAAATTGTCATCTAGATGTTGTTGTCTAGTTTCTGCTTTGGGAGTTATAAACTCAGATGCTTCTTTGGCAATAAACTTCCATTGTTCTGAGAGTTAACTCTATGACCTTTCAGTTAAATAAACGTAAAACAAATCCATACCTATTTTTCAGAAGGAAGGGCATCTGAAGACTGTCTTTTTCACTAAATTAGAACTCAACTCAGGCTGAGTAAGGCTTTAAGTGCTCCTCCATGAACTCAGCCACAAAGATTTGAGAGATCAGAAAAAACTTGCATAAATAAAGAGTCTCCTAGACCAGTTTAGGAGTTTTCAAACATTTAGAACATATTTGATGTATTGACGTTATATTGATGGAGACCAGCATCAGGAAAGACCAGGAACAGAGAAGGGAAGGCCCACTGTAGCAGATATTATTGTCCATACTTCAACCAAATCCTGTTATAAACTGAGTATGTGAATATGTGTGCCCCTATCTGCAATTCCTTTGTTAAAGCCTTGTGCCCATTGTAATGATGTTTGGAGATAGAGCCTTTGGGAGGTAATGAGATTAGATCATGAGCATGGGACTCTCAGGATGAAACTAGTGCCTTTATAAGAAGAAGAAGACCTCTCTCTCTCTCTTCCTTTCCCTATGTGTATATGCAATGAGAAAAGGCCATGTGAGGACATAGTGAGAAGTCAGTCATCTGCAATCCAAGGAGATAGACATCATTGGGAACGAAATTGGACAGCACTTTGATCTTGGACTTCTCAACTTCCAGAATCATGAGAAAATTAATTTCTGTTGTTTAAATCACCCAGTCTGTTTGTTATGGCAGCCTGAGCAGAGGAAGACAGCTCCTTTTACCATTTCCCTGTATTCCTTAGCTTCGGTGTGTTTTGGCCTCTAATGGCCATCAGCCAGCTGTCTTCTTGAAAGACAACCAACCCTTGGAAGCTCTCCTGGCTCCATTCAGATCAAGACAACCCAAAGATGTAATTGAAATGCCAGCACTTTCCTCCAGCATCAGAATTAGGCAAGCACTCTATTTTGGCTTCTCTTTCCAAAATCTCCCTCCATGTCTTGACAGTTCGTTCTAGGAGCACTTCTTTAACAAGTCATTTGCACATGAATCTTATCCTAGGGTCTGCTCCTGGAGATCCTGGCCTCAGATGTTTTCTATAAAAAAAGAGGATGCCTGCATTGTTGACCTAGCTAACACCAGCTGTAGAGCTTGGACTCAAGAGGTGCATGAAGTTTATGGGGAAGCCCTATTACGTCCCTACCTTTGTGCTTAGTACAAACGTGAACACGCTGGCAGCAAGAGGTATCTTATCTCTAAAGAGAGTTGACTTAGGTAATTTAACAGATACCTCTTAGGGTGCCTACCCACTCTGTAATCTATAGACCCATCTCTATGAAGTGTGGCTCACCTCTAAGATTGCAGACATGAGCTTCCTTCCCCCTTATCCACATTCCCCCACTCTGGCCTACTTTCTCGTAGAATGGGTGCTATATTTCCCAGGTGCAAGGCCTGCACATTCTACTTGCTTTGCCATTCTACCTGGAATTTTCTTGTTGCTGACCCTTTCAATTGCATCTCTACTAATCTAGAAAACCCCGAAGTCCGAGTTTGCTTTGGAAAATAATGGCCACCCATGTGTAACTATCTGAACTACTAAACCTGTGCTACTCCTGAAGGTGCGTATTTGCCTTCTTTAGAAAACCACTGCTTAAGCTGGTTCATTTTATGCAGTCTTAGCACCAGCCCTGAACCTCAGTCGGGATGACTTCTGTGTTTACGTCTTCCTTCTTTCCGTCTTAATTCTTTCCTCTATCAGCAGCTCCAGATTTTATTTTCTTTTGATTATCAAAAGTGGTCTCTGGTCAGCCAACATTCTTCTTTGTCTCCAAACTGGAATCATTAGCATCATTGAATTGCTTATTAGAAATGCAGATTCTCGGGGCTTATCCCAGGTTTAGAAACTTTGAAGGTGAGTCTCTCAATCTTTGTTTTAGCAAACACTTTATGAAATTTTGATATACATTAAATTTTGAGGCCTTGCCTGTTAGCTCAGTTGGTTAGAGAGTTGTCCTGATATACCGAAGTTATCAATTCAATCCCTGGTCATGGCACATGCAAGAATCAGCCAATAATGCAAAAATAAGTGGAAAAACAAATCAATGTTTCTCTCTCTCTCTCTCCCCCTTTCTCTCTAAAATCAATGAAAACCAAATTTAAAAAATTAAATTTTAAGAACTGGTCTTAGTGTTATAGGACTTTGAATCTTAAGTGGTAAATTCTAAAAATTTAAAATAGAAAAACCTAGACAAACAAACAAACATACAAACAAATAAGCTATCTTTCCCCCAAGATCTTGGTTCTTGGAAATCCAAGGTGCTTTAGCTATCAGATAAATTGTATTAATCTGGTCAGGCTGGCATTACCAAAATACAAATTGGGTGGCTTAAAGGACAGAATACAATATTGTCTCACAACTCTATAGGCTAGAGTCTGAAGTCAAGGTGTCAGGAGGGTTAGTTCTTTCTGAAGACTGTGAAGGAGACTCTCCACCATGTTTCTCTCCCAGTTTCCAGTAGTTTGCTAGTAATCTTCAGTTTTACTTGGTTTGGGCCAAGGTAACTCCAGTCTTCACATGCTGTTCTACCTGTCTGTGTGTCCAAATTTCCCTTTCATATAAGGATATAACTCATATTAAAATAAGGCTCACTCTAATTATCTCTTTTTAACTCTATTAGCTCTGTAATGACCGTATCTTTAAATAAGGTCACCCTCTCGAGGTTAGGACTTCAACCTATTCTGTTTTGGTGGAACACAATTCGATCTACAACATACTCCCATTTTACCCCAACCCCCAGCGACATATATTTTCCTTAAAGTGGCAATGGTGACTACAGCTGAATATTTGGAAGTCAGAGAGACAGTGAGGAAAAAAACTGAAAGAATATCCCATTGTGATCTTGAAAAATAGTTTAAATAGAGGCAGAAAGATCAGATACTCAGTTCATCACAAGCTTCGAGACTCATTATATTAGTCTGATTAGGCTGCTGTAACAAAATACTATAGAATGACTGGCTTAAAGAACAGAAACTTATTTCCTCATAGTTCTAGAGGTTGGAACTCCGTGCTGATCATTGCCAGCATGGTCAGGTTCTGGTGAGAGCTCTCTAGTTGAATTAGAGACAGACTCCTTCTACTGTGAACTCATAGGACCCCTTCCTTGTGGCAGAGCAGAGAGTTGAGAGCAAGCTCTCTTCTTATAAGAGCTTTGCATCCCTTCATGAAGACACCACCCTCATGACCTCATCTAACTCTAATTATCTCCAAAGGCCCCACTTCCAAGTATACATGTACAATTAGGGCTTCCATCTATGAATTCGGGAGTATACAAACATTCGTCCCTAACATTTACCCAGAGAGATTCTGATTCACTTCACTTAGAGTGGAGCCAGTCCATCTTAATTGTTAGAACTTCATGGGTTACTGTGAAGTTACACAGCTAGTTGTTCCAACCTTTATCCTGGCCCTTTATTTCGATGAAAAATTCCAGTAACTTTTATACTGCTAGTTAACACAGAAGAGGAAATGAAACTAGTCAAAGCTGTAGCTGGTTGTGTCACCTTTCTGATTGTGTACGTCTGTGTGCACCTGAAGCAAAGTCACCCGTTTCCGGTCGCCCTCCTCCAAATCCCCACAGAGGTGGTTACTTATTAAGTTCTTAACAAATACAAGCTGATTGATCAAATAAAATATTGGATTCTTTACTTCAACCCCTTTGCTTCAACAACTATACAAATAAAAAATCAATACACGTACATTATTAATTCTCTTCTGTGATAGAGAAAAGCAAGGAACACATGTTGGAAATTTTCCTTTGTCTGGCCAGGTAATAGAGACATTGAAAGGCAAACTCAGCCTCTATTTGGTAATTTGTTTCTCTAGTCTCTATCTCTGTTTTGTACACTGGCTGCTTAGTAGAACAACTCTGATGTAACAGGCCACAGCTTATCTAAAGGTTGCTGTGAGATATGTTAGGATTGCACAAGGGGTCAAAAGAGATTTCTTGCCTACATAGCAAAATTATAGATGGAAAGTTAGGGAAGGCATTCTCAAACCCCTGTCCTGCTGCTCCCCTCTACTTTGTCTATCCCTCCCTGCCTTTCCCCCAAGTATTTAGAATGTCAACTTTTGAGCAAATATATTATAAAAGTAATTATTTGAACGTATCAGTCTTTCCTCCTCAATTTTCTGCTACCGAATCAGAGCAAAAGCACTTACATGCTATGTTCCGAAAAATAACAGTTTCCCATCTGTCCACCTATTATAGGATTTTTCTATTAAGACCAGACACCCTGATTTGTTTGGAGAGATAAATTCCACCCCCAGCATTTCTTTAATAATCCTTTTATACTTTCTTCTTATCTCTCCTCTTGCTGCTATTGTTTGATAGTGCCACTTAAACAGGTCTTTCCACAAGGTTACTCAAATTAAACCTTAGCCAGCTCAGTAAGCAGCTACAGAAAACTACTGACAGTGTCTCGCAAGATAAACATCCCCATACCAAACTTTGGGATTTCTTTATTTCTACCTGGATTGTCTCAAGGAAATGTTTATCAAGACCACAGGTCTTGTTTTCTCTTGTGTTTTCAGATCCTGGGCTTTCTGGTGCAAAATGGACCAAGGGGCATTGAATATTGGCTAGATTTCACTGCATTTTGAAGAGAGTAAATTTAATGTTTTCATCGTCTGTGCTTGGGTTCAAGAGACTGATACTTTACAATTAGGGATTTATTTCTTTCAATGAAACAATAACAACTATTAAAGAATCAATGTATCACCCTGATCAGACAGCTTGGTTGGTTAGAACAGCATCCTGATGCTCAAAGATTGTGGATTTGATCCCCAGTCATGGCACATACAGGAACAGATTGCTGTTTTTGTTCTCTGTCTTTCTCTACTCCCTACTCCCCTCTCTTTAAAATCAATAAATGCATGTTTAAAAAGAAAAATAAAGAATCAATGTATTATTTATTAATGTGTCTGTAAGTAAGGCAAAAATATAAACAAAAAATACTTTCTTAGGTAACACCTAAGTGAGAATTAACTTATTAGAGATGGTACTCTTGTGGGAACCCCAGGTAAGCTGTGGGTGGTTGGGCACTACAAAAGGAAGATAAGTCCTAGAATAGGAATGTTACATGTGCGAGAGGCATCACAGGGAACCTTGGGGTATTTTACATTTAATCAAGAGCAAGCCCTGGGTGGCTCGGCTCTGTAGCCATAATCTACTCTTCTCTGTTACTGTCGAATAGTGAACTGAATACAAACTTTAGATTCAGAAGTTCTTCTGGGGAAGTCTGCTCTCCCCAACGCTATTGTGAAGTTGGGATGATACTGAATCTCATTAAGCCCAGGCTCACCATCTGAAAAATGGTTAACATACACCTAACAGTCTAGTTTGAAAGGTAAAATGAAATGAGGTTTATAGTATCTGGCTTGTACACAGACCGAATAACAGTACCCCACATCTAGCCCAGCCCTTGGACTCACACACAATTTAATTTTTTGTCTTTTCTCCTACCCCAGCAAACCGTGAAGGAAGGGCTGAATCATTTCCACAGAGCACAATAAAAATCAAGTAAGAGTCATGTGATACCTGGTAGCTCCATGGTTAGCTCTGCTTATCTTCTCTCCCTAAGTTCTGCCCACAACCCTCAAAGAACATAAAAAAGGGCTTGGTTTGGGTTCTGAATACGACGGGACTGACAATTTTCAAATAAAACACTTTAACAGAGAAGAATTACCTGGAATTTTACAACTTATTTTCCTATAATGTACATATATAGCTACCCAAAGATTCCTAGAAGACTCATCAGAAGAAAAACAGATGCACCTAGATTTTACTATGTTATAGAGTACAGAATAATAATACATTATTGTTATTACTATAGTAAATAACATGCTAGTATATTATATAGTCTAGTTTATAATATATAATTTAATATAGTATAGTACTATGTTAATACTACATTATCATTTAATATTTCACTATTATATAGTAAATATGTATTAATCTATATTTACTATTTTTCTGGCATACATGGTAGAGGTGCTCTCTACAATAGTAACAGAAAACATAGGAAAAAATGAAAAATCATAGTAGCATCCTATTCATGGGAACACCAAGTTCAAGAAATGTGGAATTCAGGGAGAAATAAAGAAATGTTGTGCATTGATGTGTGTGTGTGTGTGTGTGTGTGTGTGTGTATGAAAATAAGAACAAGTAGAAAAAAGAGGACAGAGGAAGAGAGCAAACTCTGAAGGCTTCCGGTTGCTAAAGATCAATACCCATGCCTCCTAAAGCCCTCCAGGGTGACCGTCATGAAAGTGGTGAATATTTTCTTTTTATCTTTCAATCACTGCCTTTGTAGGTATAAAATAAGAATATTGATCTCTGGAAGGTGATAATGGTTTCTCAGTCAAAATGTTATTTGCTGTTGGAATTCACTTCCCTGTTACTTGATTTTTATGTCACTCTCCTCAGGTCTTCAATCTTCCTTAGATGTGGCCAATGTACTGGCAGATCCCAGGTGGACATGACAGTGAGACATTCTTGGAAGAGACCCAGCTGAGCCAGGGAGATATCTCTCCAGGATTCACACTTCAATTCCAGTCCCCTCCTGCTTTCTATGCTTGATATAAAGGCACAATCTTAATCTTTACTTCCTGAAAACATTGCCAATTAGTATATTATGTTTTCTTCCCCTGAGGCACTCCTTGGTGATACAACACCAAAGAAAAAGATGTGTTTAAATACACAAATTTTAAAATGTGAACAATAATCTCAGTGAGATAGAAAGTTGTTGTAACTGATGAAAGGAACAAAAGGCAGACCAGGGAGGGGAAGATCCATATAATCCACACACAAGAAATGAAAAGTATAAATTAAGGTAAAAAATTTAATACCAAGAATGATAGAAAAATATATCTATCCAAAAGAAAGTGCTGACCAAGAATATTGAGTTAGGGGATGTAACCACAAGAAAATAAAAAAGAATAGAGAGGTGAAAAAAATGTGTTGAAGAATATGGAGGATAAATTTAGCAGTTTTAACTTATTTATATGGTTTCTTAAAGGTAAGAAAGATCATAAATAAAGGGTAAACGTTATTTTTTTTTAAAGAAAATAGCTGAGAATTTACTAGAGTTAATGGATAAAAAATTATGTCAATTTGAAAGAAATTGTAGAGTGACAAAAGATAAGAGAAGCCCATATGTTGACAACTTATGAGCCTCAAGAATAAAATGTCACAAATACACTAAAATTCATGGATGAATAAGTCAAATCATTGAACATTAAGCTTTTCATCAGTAATACAGGGAAAAGTAATGGGGCAATATTAATATTTTCAAAGTATTGAAAAAAGAACACCAAACTTAAAATTTTAATATGCTAAGAAATTATTTACCTATGCATAACACATAAGCTATTTTCACTTCTCAGAAGGTTTTCCCCACAAAAACCTATTCTTATTTGAGAATATTTTGTACAATGCCTATGTATATACAGGAAACATTGGAGATGGGTAAATAATCTTCAATAAATAAAATCATTAATAAAAATCAAGTTTAATGTCTAAAGAAGCAAAGATTGTGTGGAGGAGACATAGTTATTGATAATTAGTGAATAAATAAGGCATAATTAACTACAGACTAAAAAATGTAAATGCAGAAGAAATCATGAAGGAAATGAAATTATACCATCCTCAGCACTTGATGATGATTTAAATGTCTTATTAAGAGAGAAATTAATAAGATTCAATGTAAAAAGTTGAATGAAACAAAAGAAGAAAAAAAAGGAAGCAAATGAAGAAAGAGGAAAGCTCGCCTTACCAGGCGGTTGCACAGTGGATAGAGCGTCAGACTGGGAGGCGGGAGACTCAGGTTCGAGACCCTGAGGTCACCAGCTTGAGCGTGGGCCCATCTGGCTTCAGCTAAAGCTCGTCAGCTTGAACCCAAGGTGGCTGTCTCCAGCAAGGGGTTGCTTGGTCTGCTGAAGGCCCGCGGTCAAGGTACACGTGAGAAAGCAATCAATGAACAATGAAGGTGTTGCAACGGCAACAAAAAACTAATGATTGATGCTTCTCACCTCTCTCCATTCCTGTCTGTCTGTTCCTATCTATCCCTCTCTCTGACTCTCTCTCTGTCCCTGTAAAAAAAAAAAAAAAAAAAAAAAAAAAAGAAAGAAAAAGAAAGAGGAGAGCTCATCATGAGCTGAGCTAAATCCAGGGCACAGCCTGGGTGGGGTCCCCCCCTCCAGGGTGGGGTCCCCTGTTCTCCTGTGAAGGCTGGCTTTTCAGTCTCCTTTACTCATCACCACTATCAGAGTGCCTAGAACAATGCCCAGCACATCTCAGCACTTCTTAAATACTCAATAAATGAATGAATGTATAAACTTCAATGATAGAAAGAGAATATTATCTAAAATGTGTGTGTGTGTGTGTGTGTGTGTGTGTGTGTTTAATAAAAGGACTGTGTACACTAAAGAAATCTCTGGCAAGAGTGACTTAGGAGAAAGAGATAAAAAAGAACATACCAATCAACATCATACAAAATAAATAAATATATATTGTATACATAAAAGGTTTAGAAATAACAATTTATTATAACAGCTAGATACTGACATATTTGAAAACCTCAGAAGAAGAGAGAAATTTGTATAAAATATAAAAGCCAGAATTAGAGCAAGAAGAATGAAAACTTGAATATACCCAAACAATTACAGAACTGAAGAGGTAATTTTAGGCTCCCCTCCAAAGATGCCTGAGGTCCAAATAGCTCTATAGCAGACTTCTTTCATATTTTCAAGGGATAGATTGTTCCAATCTCATAAAAGACTTTTCAGAAAACTAAAGAAAAAGAGAAGAAACCAAAGTTTTTTTATTGGACTAGTTTATTGATTTCTAAATTGGATCGGTAGAATATAAAATAAGGCATTTATAGATCCATTGTATCTTTCATCTCATAAAGGACTAATCTTACAACTATTTTAATAGGTAGAGAAAATCATTTGCTAAATTTCAATATCTATTTTTGACGTAGGCTCAGAAAATCACTTGTAGAACAAAAAGTTCCTAGCTTAAAGAAGGCCATATAGTTAAAATCTACAACTTATTTAATGGAAAAACATAAGCCACATGCCTTCAGGTTTAAAATAAGATAATAATGCCTCTTCCAATGCCTGTTGTTTAACATAACATAGTACTGGATTTCCTGATTAATGTTATAGAAAAACCTAAGAAATGTAAAGATTAGAAAGAGTACAAATACCATTTAAGATTTAGGTAAAATAGTCTGTATAGGAAATTCAACATATTCCTAAAGTAAAATATTAGACTTACCAGGGTAGTCTGTATTTACCTGATATGTGAACAGTTTGTAAAACTCAATCATGCCCATTTTTAACCAACAATATTTATCTAGAAAATAGTATAAAACATATAATATTCAGGTAATAATAAAACCATGTATAAAGTATTCAGGAAATAATCTGACAAGAAATTCAAAATAATTTATAAAGAGACACTTTAAATTCTATTAACCTAAAATAAAATCTAGAAGAAACAGAGATATTGCAATATGCTCTTGGATGATTTAATTTAATAAAAAGGCAAATAGTGTTTAAGTTTTATTAATTAACTTGATATAATTTTAAAAATTCAACTTGGCCCTGGCTGGCTGACTCCGTGGAGAGTGTCAGCCCGGTGTGTGGAAGTCCCAGGTTTGATTCCTGGCCAGTGCACACAGGAGAAATGTCCATCTGCTTCTCTAGCCTTCCTCCTCTCCTTCCACTCTGTCTCTCTCTTCCCTTCCTGCAGCTAAGGCTCCACTGGAGCAAAGTTGGCCTGGGCGCTGAGGATGGCTCCATGGCCTCTGCCTCAGGCAGTGGAATGGCTCCAGTTGTAATGGTACACGCCCCAGATGGGCAGAGCATCACCCCTAGTGGGCATGCTGGGTGGATCCCAGTCAGGCGTATGCGGGAAAGTCTGTCTCTCTGCCTCCCCACTTCTCACTTAAGAAAAAAAAATTCAATTTAATATTTTGACAAAATTTAAATATTCCAAAATTTGTAAAAAGGAAGAAATGTAAAATAAAAAGTGTTTTTAAAAAGAACAACAGAGAGAATGCCTTCTAGAAAGACATTTCAAAGCCATCATAAAAAAATAAATTAATAAATAGAAAAGAAAAATAGAAGTAAACACCTTGATACAAACATAAAAAGATAAAAATAGTTAAAGGACATTTTATAGAGCTTAAAATTAGTTCCATTTATAGATTGTAATTCTATTAAATTACTGAGTAAGAAAACAAGCTCAATTTATAGAAATACAAAACTTTGATCTCTCTCTTACATCATATAGAGTCCCTACCTTATCCCACAAATAGGACAAGCGTGTAAATGTGACAGATAAATCTATAAAGACTTTAGATTTTAAAAAAAGGAGAAATCATCATCCCTAAGAATGATAAGGAACTTCTTGAGTGAGGTGACAAAACAAATTTTAAGGAGAAAAATGGGTAATTATGACTTCTTAAAAATTAAGAATATCTGTTTAATGAAAGAAACCACTGATAAATTTGATGACAGAAAATAGAGAAAAGGTACCTAAAACTTTAAAAGTCAATATAAGATTAATATTAAATATAAAAAAACTTCTGCAAATCAAGGAGAAAAAATAGCAAAAAATAACAGATTTAAAAAATAGGTAATGGGTGCAAGAAATTAATAGAAATGAAAATTAATAAATCACTATTATTAATACTAGTATTAGAATCCTTGCTATTCTTATTAAGATTTCTAGCCTGGAGAAGCAGAAGACCTCAGCGGTGGTAGCATAACTTTAAAAATGGAACAGAATTGTGGGTTGAAGGGAAAGAACTGTTCCCAGAGCTGTGCAGACTTTTTTCAGCTTCTGTGCGTTTTAAGTCTCAGGCTCCTCTCCTTGGAGCTAGAACTGGGTAATAGGAAAACGACAAATAATAATTAATAACCAAAAAGTTGGTCCTTATGGCCATCTGTGAGGCATTTTGCATTTTCTGGGACTTTTCAGTAAACATCTGTGAAAGATTTGGAAGGGATCTTCAAAATAAAAGTTTAGAGGCATTGCAATAACCTATGGGGGAATCAGCAAATACATATAATTTGGGGCTGTTATAAACCAACCTGTTTATGTATCCGGCTCAGCCTGGGAAATCTGAGGTCTGCTAGTGCTAACTGTAAGAGAGCAGGTGCTAGTTCTGCAAAGGGCAATAAATAGAGCATGGACTCTGCCCTCTTGGGAGTGGAAACCTTTCTCATCTCTCTAATAGAAACACAATGCATTCTTATTCTTTCAAGGCAGCTAGAGCTAGAATAATTGGCCAACAACTATAAACCCAACAGCTATGAATATTACAGTTTGATGGTGATAATAATAATGAACCACAAGCATTTAAAAAGATGGAGATGAAGCTTGATGTTAGCAAAGAGGTAAAGGAAATTACTATCTTAAGGGTTAGTTAAATTAATTTTTCTGCCACCTGTGTTAATAGATAATATATTGACCACTTAACGTGGTCAATGATCAGAACCCTGGTAGCCCAATCTTCTCAACTTCCAGCCATTAATAATTATTTTAAATGATTATATTTTATAATATAAAATACAAATCACAGAAATTTTAACTGGTTCTTTTTACATGTTTACAAGCTCATGTGATTTGGTCATTTAATATATTTTCTATCCTGCCCAGTGAATGTCAGTCACAAATGTGATATATACATGTCATTTAAATCTTTGCCCCAGTCATTGACAAACAGTGTAAGCCAGAGTAGAGACATTGGTATCCTTCCTCTAGGCTGGTATGAATTACTGTTCTGTGCCCTTTTTCATTCCATAAGGTAAGACCATTCATTTACTTATCTCTGAGTGCCTATTATAAGGCAGACACATATTGGATGGTGAGTATAAAAGGATGTTCAAAGAGAAGACAGCCTATGATGTGAGCAATACAAATAGAAGAGAAGTCCTAGAATAGTTGCATGTGTCCGGATGTATTGGTTGTAATCAACAGAAATCAACTCTAGCTCATTTGATTCAAAAAGAAACTTGCTTGCATGCGATGGAGTTGCTCACAGCAGTGAAGGAAACCTGGGTAACAAAGGTTTCCAACACACGGGAGCCAGGGGGCTCCATGACAAAAGTCAGGGACCCATCAGTAGGATTGTAGGGCTGCCAGGGCTGCCAGCAATCTGTATCAACAATTCTCCATCCAGTGTCTCTACACTCGAGATCTCAATTTCCAAGGGAGTAAGTTCAGTTGACTTTGCTTTATCTCAACTTACAGTTTTTAAAGGGGAAAACAGGACACCCTAGATCACAAAGCACCCATGAATGCACACGGGGGTGAGGGAGAGAAAATCTGGTAGAGAAGGCATGGATTCGGAGCCAGCAACAACAAAACAGTAAAGACCTCTAGACTGGTCTACATCAGGAGAACAGAGTTACCTAATGTGACCACCGGAATAACCACGAGGGATTTAGGAAATCTCCCAGTTGGAAGTGATGCTTTATCTGAATATGAAAATAAATGATCTCTGTGAAGTCTACAGTAGGGAGTCAGGCTGGGAAGCCAATAGGCATTTTGGACAGATGAAGTCATATGAGTCAAGGAATACAGGTTTGAAAAACCATGATTCATTGAAGGGATAAAAAATCATTTATTCAAGGCAAATCAAAGGGAGACTTTTAGAGAGGAGATCAGAATATGGCTAAGGAAGTGGGCACCAGGAAGATGACCAAAGTTGTTCACGCCTTATAGAAATGCAGTTTGAACTTCATTTTGGAATTTGGGAGAGTCTACTGAGAATCCTTGAGCAGGTGAGTGATGTGCAATTTCAAATTTCTGGCTATTGTGTATAGAGTGATTCGAGGGCTGGGAAGGCAAAGGCAGGCAGACTAGTGAGGTGGTTACTTCAAGGGTCCAGCTGATACTTACAAAGAAGATGATGCCGAGAGTAGCAGTGAGAATGCAGAGAAGAGCTCTACATGGAAACTGTTACAGAATAATGGCTGAAACACTATTTTCCCCAAAGGCAAGATAGGACATTCTCAGTGCAATGCCAACAGGCTTACGACTTTGGAGAGTGCCGTCTGTCCCGGCTGCATGGGCAGTGTGGTATAATGTTGGGTCCCTGACAGCATGGTGATGTTCAAACTGCTCTTCAACGGAAAGGTCTGCTCTTGCAGTATGAATTCATTGATCCAGGAATGCAATTTTAACTTTTTAATCAATCCAATCTGATGACCTTCCATCAAGCAGAACTACCATCTGCATGAAGGCCAGACTTCACGTGAACCCACGGCAGAAGGTGAAGATTTCGGTGTTTCTCAAAACATCCATTGAAGCAGTCCCTAAAGGTTCCATTGTTGCGAGTGTTCCTAGCAAGCAAGGCTTTCTAAGAGTAATGTAACCTCCTTTCTTCTATACTTTATGTCACTTTCTTCTGCTTCTGGACCCATTAGAGGCAAGAGAATCTGCTTCTTGTCACTCACACACTTCTTCATATACTTGAGAACTATTATTAATTCCTTATTCAGGCTTCCTTTCTCTAGGCTAAATAAACTCGGCTCCTTTAGCCTTTCCTCAGAGGGAATATTAGTCAAACCTTTAATCATTTTAGTTGCTGTCTTCTGGACCGCCTCCAAATATTCCGCAGCGCATTTTATCTGGGTGAGCCGAATGAAGTGCAGTAGGGTACAAAAAAAATTCTCATTAATCCGGACCC
Organism: Rhynchonycteris naso; assembly: GCA_037038555.1. NCBI lineage: Eukaryota > Metazoa > Chordata > Mammalia > Chiroptera > Emballonuridae > Rhynchonycteris > Rhynchonycteris naso. Next base: position 302,700,062 of record CM072996.1, read on the forward strand.
TACCAATTTGAAATTTGTGATAGTTCAGATAGGGATTTGCTTAACTAACCTTTCCTTCATTGATTGTGCCAGTTTAAGGCCAACCAGATCGGGAGGATGGGGAGCCATATCAAACACTCTAAATCCTCATGGGAGCTAACTTTTCTCCAAGTGCCTCACCGGTGCTCTTCCCCACGGAGCCACTGGTAGGCCAAGTGGTACCTGGGTGTTTCAGTGATGTCCCTAAAGAGCTATGTGAAGCAGGCGCACAAGGCTCAATTGAGTTGTGACTGTGACCATATATTCTCTGCTATGAGTGTATTTTGAGGCCAAAGGCTTTAACAGTATCAGTCTGCTACTGTTCCAAAATTCTAGACCGTACATCACCATAATTTCTGTATGTAATCTAAAATTACACAACTATATTTCAAGTTGGTGCTGGGTTTTTAACCAATTCAGAAATCTTTATGATATGTTTTTTCACCCTGTGTGCAAAGATTGCACTAACCAACATTTAATTTCAAAATATGTTCATCTTGCAAGTCCAAGTTATTCCCTGAATGAATATCTATTTCCTAGTTAGTTTGTGTCAGCCATAACTGGGCTAGAAATTATTGAAGAATAAGACATGGCCCCTATCCAAAGGTCCTTCAGCCTGGAGATGGATATTATAATATAGGTATCAGTAAGTTTCATCAAGAAGACAAAAGAGCATGCAGTGGCCCCTGAGAGGCTGGGAACAGCTTCATGACAAAGAAGCCTTCAGAAGAGGTAATCTTATCTCAAAGGAGAGCAGGACTTTTCTAGAAGGACAAGCTAGACTAAAGAGATTGTACAATATCACAGAACTCTGGGGTCCTTGTTATATGGTAATAATTTAATTACATTTCTCTTATGGCTGTTAGAGTGACTGAATAATTTTGTTATGAAAATTCTGAAAATGCTTGGTATATAAGTAAGGCTAGAAATCCCTAGACCTCACAGAACAGAGGTAGGTCTATTTCCCTAGGTTTATTTGAAAGAGGTCAAATTTCCCTCGATGTGGTGAGGACCCAAGAGAACCCAGGAGCAGTTAAACCACATTGGTCTAAGTTCTGTATCCCTGACTCACTTATTAGGCAACTTGGTCTGAGGGGACAGAAATGTTTCTCTAGTGAGTGTCCTTTTAAAAGGAATCATGGGGACAGGGCAATAAAGGTTCCAATTGGATTCACAACTTGCCCCATTTTCCATAAATCTGGTTATGAGGATCTATAAAACCAACACAGGTCCTGGATCCAATCAAGGGTATCCTCACTCCACCACACATCTGAGAATCAGGAGGGAGAGCTCTAGGAATACAGGATCAGGAGCCAATTTGGTGAAATTTAGATGCTAATTCTGTTCTTTATTAACCAAATGCCCTTGAATGGTGACTTGACCTCCCTTAGTAAAATGTGGATAATAATAGTACCTATTTCATAGGGTTGTTGTGAGGCTCAAATGCATCAAGTATGTAACTTGCTTTAATCAGGACTGGCACTCAGTGGGTGCCAGAAAATGCTCATTGCCTAATACCTAATTCCTAAAAACTAAATGATACAGTAAATTCCATTTAATCTTTCATCCATTCAAAATTAAGAAGCAACATACACCATGTACTATGTACAGGAGATTTGACAAGTGCTTCTTAGAACTTGATATGTATATTGGTCCCTGGCCATTTTGCTCTAAACCAGTTCCCACTCAGTGATGTTGTTCTACGATGTTTTAGTTTTTGAAGTTCCTAGCTAATGCCCATACTGCCTACAGATAGACCATACTTTGTGCAGCACGGGCATATATACTTGTACTATGGAGTTCTAAATCCATTTGGGTAGGCCTACAGAAATAGGCTTAAGTGCCTCTCTCAGGTACAGACATCTGGGTTTGGCTACCATGACATATTTCTTCATTTGTCTAAGTGCTTTCTCAATTATAATCTGTGTAATGCAAGTATGCCCCACCACTTCTGATTTACAACCTACAGTCTCCTCATTACCTTCTCTCGTAATTCTTACCCTAACTCCTTAATTAAGATAGAGCCAGAAAACATCCTTTGACCACTTCACAGCTCTAACAAAACTGGGTGCGTAGGGAAAGGTAAAGTCAATAAGGACTTTGTTCTAGCATTAGTTTTCAGACTTTAGCATGCATTAGAATCACATGGAAGATTTCTTTAATCACAGGCTGCAGGACCCCACCCAAAGAGCTTCTGATTCAGTAGAAGACTTAGTATTTCTAATAAGAATCTAGGCAATGTGAATGCTGCTGCTTTGAGAACCAGACACACACGTTGAGAACCATTGCTTTATATCAACATGGTCTGGGTGCCTGTGAAGAGGAACTGACTCCATTTGGACAAGAGTGACCAATCATATTTGATACTATCAAGTGCGGGACTAGCACAAATGCAATACACATGTAACCAAAGATTAAGGGTGTATAGAGAAGGATAAATTCTATTTCATCAAAATCCACAGCCGCCAAAACCAGCTCACAGCCTCCAAAGTCCTTATTTACTGTCAGCCAAGAGAGCTGTGTGAAATTGAGGAAAATGATCACGTGCAAAGGCCAAAGCTGCTCTGTCTATATTTCAAGCCAAGTAATAAAATGGCCCAGGAAATTTGCACATATTTTATTCGAAAGTGCCATAAAAGGATCCTAGTTGAGGTATCATTATGTGTCAGATTTCAACATCCTCTCCACTTCCCCCTGGAAGCTTTTCCCTAGAGCTTGATGCAGAACTCACCATTCCCTTTACTGAGTTTTGTGGTATTCATACCACTTAGGTAGTATTTACACTTTCACGTTACCTGTTTACATGTCTCTAGACTTAAAACTCATGGAAAACGATGATAATCCTTTTATCTCTGTTTTCAAGGTCTGCCACAGTGTGTGTGTGTGTGTGTGTGTGTGTGTGTGTGTGTGTGTGTGTGTATATATATATATATATATATATATATATACTGCTCACAAAAATAGGGGATATTTCAAAATGAATATGAAATGACAAAATATCCCTTACTTTTTGTGAGCAGTATATATATAATATAGATAGCATATAATACGTGTCTTTGAGAATTGAAATAAAAATTGCTCTACATCCACTATACCTCTGTTTTTGTTACAAAGTTGAGTGCTAACTATGTATAAGAAGGGGATAAACCATTAGCACATAAGACTTGGCATTATGTTGTGTAAACACAGGATATTATATTCACATGAAAATAGCATGTCTCCCCTGTGTAGTCATTTCAGTAGTGTGATCAATTCATGCATGACAAACATTATTATTATTTGTTAATTTCCAAGTGAAGATCTTAAATGTTCATTAACAGAAGAGTGACTTTTAAGAAGGGTGTCTATTTACACAATGGAATATTATACAGCAGTAAAAATGAATGAAATAGAACTGTAGCCAATCCTCATTATTTTATGATTCAGTAGTTGCAGATGTCCACTCTCTAAAATTCACTTGCAGCCCCAGAACAATATACCTGGCACATTTGTGGTCATTTGGGGACACGCACGGAGAGGTGAGAAATCCGGGTTGGCTGACGCACAAGATGGCCTACCTTATGTTTCAGCTTTCACACTCCAAACAGCATTCTTTCACTGTCTGTTTAATGCCACATCCTTCCTACTTTTTGAGCCTTTTTTGATGTTTTTACGGTTTAAAATGCCCCAGGTAGTGCAGTGCTGTCATGTGGACAGGTGTCCCTAACTGTGAAAAGGCTATGATATGACTTACAGTAAAAATATGTGGGTTATATAAGCTTCAGCCAGGCATGGGGTATATGGTGTATAGGCTATGAGGTCAATATTAAAAAAATCAACAATATATATAAAATAAGGTGTCTTTAAATAGAAACACACATAAAACAAGATTATGTATTGGTCAGTTTGCAAAAAGGTTGTGAGCAGAGGCTCAGAGGAACCCAACCCTGCATTTTTCCCTAGGAGCAATAGTTCAATATTGTCTATTCACAGTGTCTATTCACAATACCGTCTGAAGTTCATGGTGTTTTCCTAGGGCATAACCAATGTAAATAATGAAAGTCAACTGCGTGTGCAACTAGATAAATAAACCTTAGTAAAATAATTCTGAGTAAAAAACAAAAGAAAAAGCACATCCCAGAAGACTACATGACATGCTTTTAATAGAGTTCAAAAAACAACTAAAACTAAAGGGTACTTCTTGAAAGAAGTATGTAAGTAAAGCGAGGGAGTATAAAATTCCTTGCCATCATTACCTTGTAGGGCACAGGGAATGAGTTGGAGTAGAAGCACATTAGTTGGTAGACATAAGGAATTGGGTGATGGGTTCATGAGTGTGAGTTTTCTTAAAATCCAGATAACATAAGTAAATAAATAAATTGAAAGGCTCATAAGTGAAAGACGGCAATTGCCACAGACTAAGGATTAGAATTAAATCATTTCTTGGCACTGTCCATCAAAACACATCTGTATGTTTTCATAGCCATAAATACATGTGGTGTGTGAGTGAATAGATAAATTTTACCCCACACAGATAAGTAAGTTGTCCCCCTAAATCCAAGGGTTTTGAAAGAGACTCCGAGATGGGGATGCCAATAAAGAATCGAAGAGCACACTGCCACAGAAAGAAATGATGAGCTCTCCAACCTGAGACTGGCACCTGGATGCTTCCTGCTATTCCCAACAGTGCAGCCACTTAGCATACGGACATGGCATGCCAGAGGGCACAGCAGCACCCAGATACCCTTGTGGACCTCACATGCTTCCCTGACCCAAGTAGTCAAACCTCAAATCTGAAATAATATGAGACAATCATTCAAATTCAGAGAGCAAGCACAGACAAGGAAAGATCAGACGTAGTGTGATTTAAAGCTGTGCTTTAGAACTAAAGCCAGCCTAAAGCTCAGAATCCCACGGAACTGGGTGATCCAGAAGTGTCTATGGTTCTGACACACACAGAAAATGTGGATGTTTTTAACTTAGAGGATACTGCTAGTTTACCATGATGGCGAGGTTCTCAAAAAACCTGAAGGGAAGCGGGTATGACTGGGTTTGGGGAAGGGCAAGTATGTCAGGCAACACAGTGTCCCGTTTTTTAACTGAGAAATCAAGGTGTGTCCTCACTGGAGGTTTGCCTTTGATATATGGACAGTATATGCCAGCAACCTGTTCCCTGGCCGCGGCCGATAATTTAGGGTGATTGGTATAATGCGCCTCGTGGAAGCATGCAAATGACACAACCTCCTCCCCTGCCTGGGCTGGGCTGGAGTCAGGCTGGTGGCACTGAGACGAATGCCTGATATTCCGGCGGCATTTAATCACACATTTGGTTTGATTTACTAATGCTATTGTCTTCCCATTTTCTGTTAAGAAATTATTAGCAGGAAGTAACTGGTCCTGAATGCCACAAGATGTTGGATCAATTTAAGAGACAACATAGATCACTGGGATTTCTTTTGTCAAATGGAACCATTAGACTTACATATTTAAAAAAAAAGTATATGTTTCTGTTTCAAGTGTGTAAGTGATGCATGGCTCACCATTATGCAAAAGGCCACCAAGAAGGCAGGAGGAGGAATCTGAACGGATGACAGGAGCAGACGACAAATATGTTGTTGCATATGCAGCTTCTATCCGGCCATGTGTGTCTTGTTTTGTTGAAGGCAAGGGCATTTTCCTCTTTTCCCTAAAAGGTAGCTTAGCACATCTTAAGGTTGTCATTTATGAACTCGAGAGAGAAAGAGAGAGAGAGAGAGAGAGAGAGAGAGAGAGAGAGAGAAAGAGCTGCTCACTTTCTTCTCTTCACACAAACATGGGATGGTTAAAATATATTCCAACTCTGTTTAGCTATTTATCTTCCTGCTCTGAAGACCAGGGCTTTTATAAACACTCTGCTTGAAAATCCAACTCAAGACTCTCTCATTCTCCCTGTGTCACCGTCCTGATGCCTTTTCCCACCGAGTCCTGTTTGTCTGTGTCCCATCAGGTCTGTTTTTCCGAGTCCCACTGTCTTTTGCTATCCAGCGCGTGGACAGAACAGCTGAGTAATTATGTCAGTGTGACGGCAATTTTACCTTCGGGGCCCCCTTGCTACGCCGGCACACAGGTGACAGAACCGGGAATGGTGACATTCCCTGCCTGTCAGGGATTGGCCATGTGACTCGATCAACTGGCAGTGCAGCCGGCAGCTGAGTCACACCAGCTAACCTTACAGCTTGGCTGTGTGAGTCTGAGAAAGGCAGGTGAAATGGGACCCCAGGCACTCTGTCCCCAAAGAGTTTGGCTCCAGATTGCAAGTGAACAAACAAGATCTAAAGAGACAGGGTGAATCTGGGCAAGAAGGCTTCACAGAGCTCTCAGCTGAGCCCCGGCTAACCTTTAAGCATCTGTTCTCTGATGTTTGAACTAGTGTTTCTGTTCTTCCTCCTGCATACATGTATTGTGAAGACCAGTAGCAATAATAGCAACAATTTCTAGTGGCTTTCGGATGCCCTTGGTGAGGAGGAGAAAAAAAAAAAAAACCCACAAAATCACCGAGGTTGAGTGCATTTAGAACAAAAGCTATTTGTACAAAAACAAGTTGGGCAATAACAAATTGATTCAAAATTAAATATTTTCTGCCACTGGGTTTTCCAAAGTTAGCAAGTGTGACTCCATCACAATGTCGATTCATAAGCTTTTCTGTGCTTTTAAGTATTTTTCCACGTTACGGATTTTGTGGTTGTTGTCTGCCTGCCTGTGTTTTATTGTCCTCACACTTCTAATTTACTTCCAGCTGAGTTTTTTCTTCTCTTTGCTGTTTGTAGTCATGGAAAGATGCTCACTGCATTGGCGTTTGATTGCCCTCCTGCTGGACATTTTGTTTGTTTTGATGAATCTCTGGTTATCGCCATTGAGGCTGTTGTAAGTTATGTGCTTATTCAAAACCTAGAATGCCTACTTTGGGGTAGTGAACCAGGACTTGTCAAAATAAGAAAGAAAATATATCATGGAGTCTGAAAGGCCCCTTTGCTGTTGCACTTGCAGAAATACTGAGCATCTACTTTGTGCCAGACACTGAACTTGGCACCAAGGAAATGGTAGTCACCCTGACAGGCAGGATCCTTGACTTCATGGGGTTTACAATTTAGTAGCAAGAGATAGACTATAAACAAGTGAACACAGAAGATCAAGTGTAAATTCCACATAGCCTATCAAGCGACTTGTTATGTTAGGAGGTAACTCTGTGTGTAACAGTCAAACTATAGCTGGAAGAAGGAGAATGTGATCCAATCTAGGGGCAAAGTATTCCAAAGACACTTCTAACAGTCTATATGGAATAGGGATTTTTACAGGAAGAAATATGACATAATATTAGAAAGATTATTTGGGAGAAATTCCTTGAGAGTTGACTGTCACAGTGAGGCGATGTTACAGGTTGAATGGTGTCCCACAAAAGATGTTAAAATGCTAACCCCCAGTACCTATGAATGTGATCTTATTTGAAAATGAGGTCATTTTAGATGATCTGGGTCATTAAGATGGGCTCTCAACCCATACAACTGTGTCTGTAGAAGAAGGGGAAATTTGGACACAGAAACGGACACACGCAGGAAGAATGCCACGTGAACAGGAAGACACAGATCAGGGTGTGCATCTATTGTAGAAGCCAATGAACCCCAAAGATGGCCAGCAGCTAAGCAAAAGCCAAGGAAGAAGCATGGGACAGAGTCTCCTTCACAGCTCTCCGGAGGAACCGACCCCACCCACACCTTGGTAGCAGACGTCCAGCCTCCGGTACTGATACGATCCGTTTCTCTTGTTTTTGCCCCACTGTTTGTGGTACTTCGTTATGGCAGTCCCAGCAAACTGATATGGGCCAGTGACCCCACCCAGATCCTGCAGTGTTGGGGTCAGCTCTGTCCCTGCACCTCAGGGTGTGGTCTCAGCACCCTTCTTAAAACAACTCCCCGGCAGCCAATGCTAGTCATTTGTACCAGACTTGGCAAAGTAGATGAAGCCCACTGGGTTAGCATACTTGACATTTTGTTCTGTGGTGCTTTGTGGTAGGCAGTAGGAAACCTTTTGAAAAATTGAAGAGATAAGTAGGATGAACCAACATAAGTTTTCCCCTCATTTTCCAGGTTCAGGGCTGCTTATAGATCCACACCACTGCCCTCCATACCCTGTGGATGAGTTCCGAGTGTCCTGAGTGCTGGCTTCTCTCGCTCTCTCCTGCTGTTAACTGGAAACCATCAGAGGCCAGGAATCATTATCATAAAGTCTGGATACCCAGCCCTTCCCCCAGGGCTGGTGTTTAGCAGGTGCTCATTAATTAATTGTTGGGTGGTAAATTTCATTATTTTCTCACATTTTACTCTGATATAGTTGCATAACTTTCAGAAAAGTTTTTAAAATATGACTAAGAGCTCTCATCTTTCCTTCTCCCTAATTCACAAATTATTAACCTTCTTACTACTTTGGCCTAATCATTTCCTTCCTCTCTCTATAAACATATTGGTGTTTTTTTTTTTTTTTTTTTTTCCCTGAACCACTTGAAAGCAAATTTCTCTCATCAAGCCTCTACTCCTGAAAGCTTTATAGTATATATTTCTTAGAAACAAAAGCATTATCTTATGTAATCATAGTAAATTTATTTACATCAGGAAGTTAAATATTAGTAAATACTTCTATTTACAGACAATATTCAAAATTTTCCAATCATCTCTTTATTAAATACTTTTTCCAATGCAGGATTCAATGCAAAATTATCCATTTAAACTACTTATCATTTCTTTTTAGTGCCTTTAATCTAGAATTATTTCTTACCCTTTCATTGTCTTTCATCATATTAGCATTTTTGAAGAATACTCACCAATTAAGCTGTAGAATATTCCTCAGATTGGTACATCTACTACTTTCCAAAGATTAGATTTAAGGTAAGCATTTTTAAGCAGGAATGCCACAGACATAATTACATGTACTCTTCGGTGCATCACATTACGAGGCACAGAATGTCAATTGATTTGTCCCATTTTGGGCAATTTTAACTTTGATTTATTGGTTAAGGTAACGACTGTCATGTTTCTCCACTTGGTTACTGCCTTTCCTGTAGTTAATAAATAACTTGTGGGAAGATACTTTAAAATCTTATAAATATTATGTTCCTTATGAAATTTCCACAGGCTTGTTTTATGCACCCATTGCTGATTTCTGTGATTCTGTTATTGTTATGGTGAACGTGCAGTGGTGATGCCCAGCCAACATTATTCTGGATATCTGTGATGGTGTCTCTGGATGAGAGAAGCATTGGGATTAGTGTGCCAAGTAAAGCAGATTGTTCTCCACAATGGGAGTGGGTAGCATCTATTCCACTGAGGGCTTGGATGGAACAAGAAGTGGAGGAAAAAGGAATTCACCCTTTGTCCCCAACCTCACTACTTGACCCAGGACATCTCATCCCATCTTCTCCTGCCCTCAGATGGGGATCTATTCATTGGTTTCCCTGGTTCTCAAGTTATCTATGTCAGACTATAGTATACGACTTGATTTCCAGTTTGAAGATGTCAGATTATAAAATTTCTCAGACTCCAAAATCATATAAATCTATTTTTTCAAAATATCTTTATCTATCTATCTATCTATCTATCACCCTATCACCTATTTGTATGTATAAATATATGCACTTACACACACACACACACACACACACACACACACACACACATATATATATATATATATATATGTCTATATATGTATGTAATTCTAAAAACTCATTGATTATATTTCTCTGAAGAACCCTGACTATAAAGATGGTGCCTCTCTGAAAGTGTGTCCTATCCAATAGACAAACCCTTCTCTACCTCCTCAGTTTGCCCCAGGCCACGCTGTCAAGCTTCTTGATATGAAGTTCTTTCAGTACTGGGAGCCTCAGGTTGAACTACTTAATTCCTTTTCTTCACTTTTACATTACACTCCTTAAATATCCTTAGTTCCATTTTAATCATAATAATATGATCACTTGCACAGAGGAGTACCACAAGGCCTGGTTAGTGCCTGTAGAGAACTCTGTGATGGCATAAGGAAAGGGTTGCACAGCCCTATGCAATCTGAGAAGCAGAAATGGGTGAAGAGATTGCTCAATTTAGCAAGAGCCACAGTCGTCCAGCACACAGACGGAAATGTGAGTCTCCACGGGGGTGCTTGCCACAGTCAGGATTTTATAAAGTCAATATTTCCTCATTGGAACAGAACCTTTTCACGGAAGTAATTTGGGAGGCAGCCTGCTGCTCCAGAAAGGAAAGATCCATAGGAACCGGGTTCTAGTCCAAGTTAGCCCGCTTACCCAGCAGAGCAAATAGTCATCATTCCCATCACGGTGTTGGGTGCAGTTTACTCATCTGTAAATTGAATGGCTTGAACCAAATGACTTCTAAAGCTATTTTTGCCTCCAGTATATTGATGGCTGAAATTCTTAGAGATCCATTAGGCAAATGATTTCACTCAATATCTACTGAGTCAGTTTTGTGTGGCAGGCCTTGTGGTAGTTTCTAGGCAAGGCGTGCCGCTTTGCACAACTTTAAAGGGACCGTCTACACAGAAGATGGCATGAAACATCGCCCATTAGTAGCGTATGACATTTGTGGCCCTGGAGACTCAGTTAATAAAGTCTCAGTTCCCACTGAACAAGGAATAGAGAGATGAGCTCAGATGTGTTGCTGCGTAGTAACTAATGCTTTTCAATGAGTGTTGTCTGTACTGGATTTTGAAATATAAATAAAAGTTTGCTGAGAATCACAGTAGGTAAGGGAGGGGTTCAAGGAAAGCATTCTGGTGAGAAGAAAAGAAAAGAAGTCACAAAAGCATGAAATGTAGGTTAAGATTTGCTATAATTTTTATTTCCAGGGGGCACAGAGGTGATGATCCAATACACTCTTATAATATGATGGCTCTCACAAAATAAATGTGATTTCTAAAAATCTTTTCAAGCTCTCAAAAAACTGTTCTTGTTTCTTATTTGCAGTCAAAATTTGTTCAAAACCGCTATACCACAAGATTCAAAGTAGGTGATTGACGCCAAATAGAATTACAGAGAAATCATGCAAGCTAAAGCTTGCTTTGCATTTTTTGACCTGTTTACATAAGAAACAGAATGCAGCATTCCCATGAAGGCATATGACCTCAGCACTGGGAGTTCACGGTATAGGGGAATTCACTGTGTCTATGTCTGGCTTTTTCTAAAACTTGTCAAACAAGTGCAAATAAGGCAGCCAAAGTAGCCAGCCAAGTTCCGCTAAAATTATCCCTGTCATCAGAAACAATTAATACTATGTGTTGCACAGAATTGTTCTAAGAATAAGGGCCAAAGGAGTTTAGGGAGATTTGCAGATCATATAATTTTGTAACTGGAGTTTATAGTTGGCACACTGATTGGAGTGTCAAAGCTTAATTGGTGGATCTGAGGGAGTCCAAATGAAGTTACCCAAGGGGTCCAAACAACATTACTAGAGGAAGGAGATAGTTCATATGTTTATACCATTGTTGGGAAATTCGTATCTTTTATTTCCATTTAGAGCTTATCTACTTGATCTGATTCCACGGAACCCTACTGTGTGTGTGTATGTGAGAAAGAGTTTGTGCGTGCATGTGCTTGTGCATGTGTGTGCATGCCTGTGAATGTACATGAATTTTTCCCATTCTGCACAACACTCTATGGGTACTGAGAAAATGTCAAAGCATCGTACCCAGGCAACCTTTTCAGGTTGAACTAATGGAACCGCAAATAAATTTACTTACACTGCTTTGCTCTTAGAAATCCCAAGTTCAGTCGCACCTGACATTCTTTATATATTTTAACAAAAGCAAAGTCACATTGCTAGCAGAGAAAGAAAAAGATAAAACCTAAAAATAAAATATAATAATCTTGTAGGATAAACTATACTTTTAAAACTAATATTAGGTTATTGTTCACCTGTCTGGCACATTCTTTTGTGAGACTGAGCAAGGAGGCAGTTCCAATTTCTACATTACTGGTCCTCGATTTAAATGAGACGTCATAAAGCATTTCTCAAAGTAATTTGAGTGTGTTCTTTATAAATTGGGGATAAACATGCTTCATTCTGGTTTCATTGTTGAAAAATAACAGCTCCATTTTATTTCTGTTTCATTTTTACATTTGAGGAAAGGCAGAGTTTTGAAAGGAAATCTAATTCATTAATAAACCTATCTCCTGGATTCAAAGAGGGCTGTTTCTCCAGCTCATAAAAAAAGAGCAGATAATCCTTGTTTGTATCTGTTGCTAGCCTTTAAGTTATGAAGCTTCCACACCACAGGTTAATTTTTAGGTCTGTGCAACTCAAAAAACTAAGAGAGAATTTCCCAAATAGTCAGAAGGTAGACACAAAGAAGGAAACGTTTTCCAAGCAGAATTTAGGGTTTCAGCTGCCTATGTGCTTCCATAGTTAGCCCAGCTCACCCAGTGGAAATTCTGGGTAAACTAAACAAAAATACACAGCTTATGTTCATTGAGGACATGGGGAGGAAAGGAAGCAGTCTTGTTTTCTGAAGAAAAGGACAAACAAATACCCTCCCACAGCCCCACAGCACCCCCCTCCCGTCAACTAGCCACACTATTCCCTGATGGTTGAAAGAGGATGTGTAAATCTACTATGAAAGACAGACTGAACCTGAGCACTGACAACAGGATTTGCAGGGAGGAAAGGGTGCCACCTACTGAATCACCGCCTTTCAGATGTTTCTGTCAGCACTTTGATTTTCCTTGGAGTTCTACCAACCCTGGAGCATGACCTTGCTTAGAAATGAAATCTGACCTCATTACAATGCAAGCGTAGCTATCTGCAGGCACGTTACAAAACCAGCCAGAACCCCTCATCTGCAGACTTCCCCCAAACAGTGCCACACTAAGGGAGAGCCATGAGAGAAACAAGCCGAGGGGCCCCGGAGAACCAGAACACTGTGAACAGCTGCGGAAGGGGATGCGGCATCTGTGTAATGATATGTTTAGTCACTAAACACAACTATTTTATCTTAAGATACACTCAAAATTCACTACATATGGTTATGGAAAGTTTTCTTATTCTCAGTCTGAGAAAAGTGCCTGACTAAATGCTTTGTTGGATTGATCTTAATTGTTGACATCTGGAATTGATTAATGTTAATATTAACAAAGCATTTGGCTAAATAATATGATATGGGACAAAGGTCTATTCTGAACACTTATTGTGTCATGTGAACATAGGTAACTGCACACTTTGATGGAAAACCTGCTATATTTATTTAAAAAAATTGATAGATATTAATGACTGTGACCAATATTAATTTTAACTTAGCTTAGTCGCAAATATTGAATCAATGCTTTCTGACTTGCATATGTGGGAGGACCTAGCTATTTAAACATTCATTTTGCAGAAATCCTAATACGCATACCTGGGTTTGTCTCTTAAGTATATTTACATATTATGAACCATGAGAACACAAGAAAGGATAAAAAATGTAAAAATAGTGACTGTGTGTGCTTTTATCATCTGATTCACTTTGGATTTACCTCATCCACTGAAACACATTTCTTATGTGTGCCTCATATTACATTGGCCTGTGAATGGCTAAATGGAAACAATTGAAGCACCGTAGTTTCCCTAAAGAAGGGCACAACTAAGTGTAACAATTTTAAGTCAAAAGATAGCTATGCTTACTGATGTAAGGGAGGATGTGTTGAGATACATGCGCTGGTTTTGTGGCAGGTAGCACTGGCCTCCTTAAAGGAGCAAAGAATTCAAAGGACTTACTTAGATTGGCCTTGGGAAATTCAGAGACATCAGCTAGCCTAGAGCTAGACTGAAGAGGAACACTTTAACAGAGCATCTTAACCCAATTAAATAGCTATCCCTAGGCATTTTGCTGGAGTAAGTAATTGAATCCAATGACAAATGTTCTGCTTTCATAAAGGGCATAGTGTTAGAAAAACCTAAACATTTTTCAGTTGTTCTTACTTTTTTTTTATTCTTTGAAAATAAAATGTTGGAAAATACTGGAAAGGAAGTGGTCAAAAGTACCCAAGTAGGAGGTCATGTGACATGGATATAGGAGGCTATCTAATGGCAACCAACAGTCAAGACTAGACCAATGAGCCTGACCAGGTGGTGGCGCAGTGGATAGAGCATTAGACTGGGATGCGGAGGACCCAGGTTCGAGACCCCAAGCTCGTCAGCTTGAGCGCGGGCCTATCTGGCTTGAGCAAAAGCTTGTCAGCTTGGACGCAAGGTCACTGGCCCCAGCAAGGGGTTACTTGGTCTGCTGAAGGCCCGCAGTCAAGGCACATATGAGAAAGCAATCAATGAACAACTAAGGTGTCTAACAGCAATGAAAAACTAATGATTGATGCTTCTCGCCTCTCTTTGTTCCTGTCTGTCTGTCCCTATCTATCCCTCTCTCTGACTCTCTCTCTCTGTCCCCGTAAAAAAAAAAAAAAAAAGACTAGACCAATGAAAAATAAAATAAATAATATTAGATTAGAACCCAAAGTATAAAATAAATATACATGTATCCATAGTAATATAAATAAATGAGTGAGCAAATAAAAAAGTAGAGAATAATAGACACACTTTCTTTGCAGAATGTTGATACTCTACCACTTTTGAGTACAAATTGAACTTAGTGACTCACTTCCAATGAATAGAGTATAAAAAGAGAAACATAGCAATTTTGTAGGGAAGAATCTTGGCAAGCACTACCTGTGCTCAGAATCAATAGCAGCAGTGATGTCATATTAATGTCATCTACCTCCTGATGTGATATTTTGAGAAGGGCATTCACCTCTGTGGTGTTCCATCTAAAAACTCATAACCTCATTCTAGTCATGAGAAAATAACAGACAAACCACATCTGATATAGAGACTACCAAATGTCTCACTGCTATAGCTCGAAACTCTTAAGGTCATAAAAATTAGGGGAGACTGAGGAAATACCACTGACCAGAGAAGACCAGAAGACATGACAACTAAATGCAATGTAGATTTCTAGATTTTGACATAAAACAGAAAATAAGAGAGTAGTGTTAAAACTGGTGAAATACAAATAATGTTTGAAGTTTAATTAAAAAGTAACATGTTTTCTTAGTTTTGACAAATGTAAGACGATGATATAAAGTGACAACATTTGCTTGACCAGGCGGTGGCACAGTAGATAGTGTCAAACTGGGATGTGGAAGGACCCAGGTTCGAAACCCCGAGGTCACCAGCTTGAGGCAGGCCCATTTGGCTTGAGCAAAAGCTCACCAGCTTGGACCCAAGGTCACTGGCTCCAGCAAGGGGTTACTTGGTCTGCTGAAGGCCCGCAGTCAAGGCACTTATGAGAAAGCAATCAATGAATAACTAAGGTGTCGCAACAAAAAATTGATGATTGATGCTTCTCATCTCTCTCCGTTCCTGTCTGTCTGTCCCTATCTATCCCTCTATCTAAATCTCTCTCTGTTCCTGTAAAAAAAAAAAAGTGACATCAGAAAAAACTGAAACTGAAAAAGTAAATGAAAGGTAGCAAACTACCTTTGCAACTTTTCTCTAAGTCTAAAGTTATTCTAAAATAAAAAATTTATTCAAAATGTTTGAAGAAAATGTTTTTGATATTTCCATTATATATCTGATGGCATATAATTCTTATCACTGCTCTGCACTTTAAAATTATGTGTTGTATTTCATTGCTATACATGTTACCTGTTAAAATGAAGATGTTTGCAACTTTTCTGTTTAAAGAAGTTACAAAAAGCATCATGACATTGTATGCAAATCACATCAAGACTTTAAGTAGATATCTGGATAAGAACTGATGCTGATTGCAGAGAAAGTGGTGGAAAATGAGTAGTTTCTGGATGAATTTTGAAGATAAAATTGGCCAATTTGTTTTAAGTATTAAAGAGTACAAGAGAAAGTGCTGACTCAAAGATTTCCCCATGTTTTTGAACCTTAGAAACTGGAAGGGTGGTGTTACCATTAACTAAGATAAGAAAGACTTCAGGGCCAGCAGGTTTCTGAGAAGGGAAAGAAAATCTTAATTCAGAATCAGATATATTACTGTAATATATTATGCTTAAGAGACCTATTTGAGCAATACATTGACCATTTTAGATATGTAGCTTAGAGAATATATCCAAGCTAGAGATTTCATTTGGGAGCTATTAGGCTATAGAGAACAAATGCTAACAGCAAGGAAGTGACTGTACAAATAAAATGTCCCTGGGTTCCTCCAATATTAAGAAAGAGGTTGATGAGGTGATCTTGAAATGATAAATGAGACAGGAGAAAAAACAACAACAACAAGGTATGATTTTTCCAGGCCATGGCCCAGTCTGGGGAACCCAGGCAGCCTCCATGGACAACCTGAATTATTCAGCTGGAATTGAGAGGTCAAGGATACCAGGGTGGCAAGAAATGACCTGGCTGAGTAAAAATGAGGAATTGCATAGGAAAAACTAACTGCATGCAGAAGGCCCTTCTCAAGCATTCAACAGAGTCAAAATCAGGTTATACCCACAGGAAACTAACAAAGACTAGAGAAAGAAGCCATCTGAAGTTAGAGGGAGGAATGCTAGGTTGTCACAGGAGGCTGGGAACAGTGCCTATTACTAACAGATTTAAAAACAGCCACAACAAAAACCAAGTCGCAATGCACCGGGTACTGAGTATAGTACTGGAAGAGCTTGTCTCAGAAGAAGAAAACTCATCATTCCTAGACATCCCTAAGCAGGTCTGGTCCTGCTGCACAAGTCTTAAAAGAAAGATTTGAAAATATTAAACTGCTTCAAAGTAAATAAATTGTGTTCTAATACAGAACTCAAAGATCTTTATAAAAATGCACAAAAAAGTATTGAATACCCATCAAGATAAAACTCTTAATGCCGGGAACTCAATCAAAAATTAGGAGGCTTGCAAAGAAGCAGGAAAACATGACCTATAATAAGGAGGAAAAAGAAAAAAATAACAATTGCTTGAAACTGGCACAGATGTGACAAAGACGTTAGAATTAGTAGACAAAGATATTAAAACAATTATAACTGTACTCCATATGTTCACAAAGATAAAAACAAGACTTGAATATGTTAAATAGAGACATAGAACATACATTTAAAATGATCCAAACCAAACTCTAGTGATAATAACTTACAATGTGTGAGATTAAAAATATACTTTTTGGGATTAATGAAAAATTAGACCCCACAGAAGAAAGAAATAATAATGAACTTGGATATGTAGAAATAAATACGATTCAAAAGGAAACTTGAGAGGAGAAAGAAATTATATAAATGAATGCCAATCAGCCTAGGCTGCTCTCATTTGAGAGGACTCTCATTTTAGTCCCTGAGAGAGAGAGAAGGGGACCTAAAAAATCATATGTGGCAATAAGGGCCACACACTTTCCAAATATTAGAATAATTCTAAAGCAATTTAGTGCTCGCTTCAGCAGCATATATAAGAAAGCAATTTATCTACAAAGTTCCACAAGCCCCAAGAAAAAAAGAAGTAAAATAAAAACTCAAAAGATAAATATATGAGATATCATTATTACTTTTCCTTTTTAAATTAAACTTATTGGGGTGACATTGTTAATAGTATCATATAGGTTTCAAGCGTACATTTCTATGATTCATGATTTGTATTGTGCAGTGTGTGCCCACTACCCAAAGTCAAATCATTTTTTGTCACCATATATTTGGTCATCATTACCCCAGATCTCCCATCCCTTTCTCTCCGGTAATTCACCATACTGTTGTCTGTAACTGCAAGTTTCAGTTATGTATCTCATATATGAATGAAATTATACAGTTCTTAGCTTGTTTTTGTTGTCACAAATGGAAAAAGTTTATCTTTTTTATGGCTGAGTAATATTTCATTGTGTATATATACCACATCTATTTTTACCAATCCTCTATTGAAGGATACTTTGGTTGTCTCAAGATATTAGAATAATTAACTGTTAAAATGTAATCAACCCTGGTGTAAAAATGCACTATGTATAAAGCAAAATTTATACAACCAAAAGCTGGTTATTTGAGATGATCAACAACATTGATAAACATCTCAACATACTAATAAGAAAAAAAGAAAGAAAATAAAAAAATTACCATATAGTAAGTAAGAAAGATGATATTACTACAGATTCAATATGTTAAAATGATAATGAACTATTTGAAAATTACATACAATAAATTCATTCATTTAGGCACAATAGGCAAATTTTTAAGGTGTATTTTTTTTTTTTTACAGGGACTGAGAGAGATTCAGAGAGAGGGATAGATAGGGACAGACAGATAGAAATGAAGAGAGATGAGAAGCATCAATCATTAGTTTTTCGTTGCTGTTGCGACACCATAGTTGTTCATTGATTGCATTCTCACATGTGTCTTGACCGCGGACCTTCAGCAGACCAACCAACCCCTGGCTGGAGCCAGCGACCTTGGGTCCAAGCTGACGAGCTTTTGCTCAAGCAAGATGGGCCTGCGCTCAAGCTGGTGAGCTCGGGGTCTCGAACCTGGGTCTTCCGCATCCCAGTCCGATGCCCTATCCACTGTGCCACCGCCTGGTCAGGCACAATAGGCAAATTATTTAAGAGACTATAATCTCAGGAAAAAAAATCTCAATAACCCAAGAGAGTAATTACTTAAATTATAAATTTGTAGTTATGAATCAAAATTCTCATCCAGATGGATTTATTGGTGAATTCTTCTAAACATTAAAAAAAACACATCAATTCTTCACAAATTTTTTAAAAAATTGAAGACAAGGGATTACTTTTTTTGTTTGTGTGTGACAGAGACCGAGAGAAACAGATAGGGACAGACAGACACAAAAGAATAAAGGTGAGAAGCATCAATTCTTTGTTGCAGCTCCTTAGTTGTTCATTGATTGATTTCTCATATGTGCCTTGACCGGGGGCTACAGCAGAGTGAGTGACCCCTTGCTCAAGCCAGCGATCTTGGGCTCAAGCTGGTGAACCTTGCTCAAACCAGATGAGCCCGCGCTCAACCTGGCTATCTCGGGGTTTCGAACCTGGGTCCTCTGCATTCCAGTCCAACGCTCTATCCACTGTGCTACCACGTGGCAAGAAATTACTTTTAACTCTACTTCTACGAAGTCAGCATTATCTTGTTTAAAAGTGAGGCAAAGACTTTCTGGGAGAATAAAACTGTAGACCAACATATACAATAAATATTGATGTAAAAATTTTTTTTGATAATTTTAGAAAATAGAATCAAATAAAACATCCAAGGAATAAAATCGCATGACCAAGTGGGCTTTATCCCAGAAATGCAAAGATGAAGTCATCACTTGAAAATCAACATTTTAACAAAGTAAAAGTGAAAAACCATAAAACCATCTCAATACATTAAAAAAGTCATTTGACAGTTTCCAACATCCATTCCTGATGAAAACAATAAAACTCACAGCAATGAAGGGAACTTTTTAAATCTGATATGGGGCAGTTAAGAAAAATCTCTAGGTAACATCACAATTAATATTGCAAAACTAGATGTTTTACCTCTAAAGCAGTGGTTCTTAACCTGGGTTCTATCGAACCCTAGGGTTTCGATGAGTTGGTCTCAGGGTTCAGAGAAGCCTCTGCCGCGGAGGCCAGAATAAAGTAATACCGTAATTTGTTGTGAGTTCATGCACTTTGTTTGTTGGTTTTGTTCTTTGAGCAAGGTGATGTTCATGCACGGCTCATTTTGTGCACCAGTAAAATAACATATACCTATGTCTTGAATTTGGAAAAAAAAATCATATTTTATTTATCACTAAAGAAGGGTTCGGTGAATGCGCATATGAAAGTGGTGGGTTCGGTATCTCAAAAAAGGTTAAGAACCACTGCTCTAAAGTTAGGAACAGAGCAAGTGTCCACATTCCACTCAATATATTACTGTGGGTCTGGCCCAGTATAAGATTAGAGAGAAAAAAGGAGACATCCTCAGTGGGAAGAAGGAGCAGACTTCTTTATTCACAAATGACATGATCATCTATATAGAGAATATTATTGAATCTACCAAAAAACTTTCTAGAACTGATAAGAGAGTTTAACAAGGTGCATTTATGCAATCAAAAATACAGCAATCCTTGTATTTGTATATGTAAGCAACAAGCAGGCTATGTTGTAGAAATAGAGAAGTTAATTCTAAAATGTTAATATAATGTAAAAACCTGGAATAGCCAAAACAACTTTGAAAGGAAAAGTGGCAAGACTTATTATAAAGGTATAGTAAATGAGGAAGTGTAGTATTGTATAAAGATAAATAAATTAATGGAACAAATAGAGTTCAGAAATACACCCACATATGTGGACAACTGAATCCCACACCGAAAGAATAAAAGGTACAAAGGCAATATAGGGGAAAAAGCATAGTCTTTTAAAATACTTATTCTGGGCAATGAATACTTAAGTGCCCCAAAAATGAACTTTAATCTGTGCTTTACACTATATACAGAAATTAACTAAAAATGGATCATGGGACTATTTATAAAACCTAAACCTATGAAACTTCTAAGAAAAAATACGAGAAAATCTTTGTGACATTTGCATAGGCAAAAATATTTTACATACAATACCAAAGATACAATTCATATAAGGAAAATTAATGTGTTAGACTTCATCAACATTAAACAAGTTCTATTCTTCGAAGGACACTGTTTAGAAAATGAAAAGAGAAATCACAGATTAGGAGAACTTTTTTCTGATTATATGCATACGGATAAAAGACTGTGTCTAGATTATATGAATAACTCTCCAAACTCAATAACAATAAAAGAACCCACTAACAAGTGAGGAAAAGATCTGAATAAATACTTTACTAAGGAAGAAAACAGTGCTGGCAAATAAGCACATAAAAAGATGCTTAATATCCTTAGTCATTAGGTACGTTCAAAAGAAAAGCACAATCAAATACAACTGCACATATACTCGAATGCTTACATTTAAGGCTGACCATACAAAATATTAAAAGATGCAGAATGAATAAAATTCCATAACTGCCAGTTGAGACTGTAAATGTTAAAACCAGTTTGGAAAAATATAAAGATGCACTTTTTAAAAAATTAAATATTTATCTACTATCTGGTCATCTTACTGGAAGTCATTTATCTAAAAAAAATAAAAGTATAAATTTATTTTAAAAATCTTGTACTTGAATGTTCATAGCACTATTTATTATAGTTAGAGAACAGAAGTAACCCAAATGTCCATCGCAGGTGAATAGGTAAATAAATGTGGTTTATCCATACATTGATACTATGTAATGACAAAAAGGACCGAGATACTAACACACACACAAAAAGTAGATGAATATACAAGAAAATTATGCTGAACGAAAGAAAAGAGATGAAAGAAAAAGCCAAAATACTGTACAATTCCATTCATGTAAATTCCAAGAAAATGTAACTAATCTTTATTGAAAGACAGCAGATGTAGTTGCCTGGTGATGCGGGTTGGGATAAGGTGACATGTTTATAAGGAGACTTTTGGGGGTGATGGATCTGCTTAGCATTTTTTATAGCATTGGTTCCATAGGGATAAGCATATGACAAAATTGATCAAATTGTGCATTTTTAAATATATATGTAGTTTATTGTCTATCATATCAATCAACAAAGCTGTTAAAAGACAGTGCCTAGTACATGGTAAATACACAGTAAATATTTGTTGGATAAGTGAATAAATGCATGATTGAATTAATTACCGATGGAATATCACTCCATGTACAGCAGTTAAAACATGTAAAAAAATAACGAGATCACAAAATGCAATGATTCTTAGGAAATCATCAAATATTCCTTTTTCTTTTTTCATAAAAAGCTAATAAGCTATCTAAATAAGGGGGAAACACTATTTTTTTCTTTATAATAGCATGAGTGTTGATTCTCAGATAAAAGAGAAGAGAAAATAAATATTTTCCTTGTTATTTTAGTTTTAAGGGAAAATAGGTTAATTTTAAACAAATGAATAACCTACACATAGTGTTCATAATAACTTTCATTAGTAAGTATATGCATCGTCAGTTAAAAAAATAATGAACTATTTTCAAACTATTTTAAAAATATAGCTTCCTTCCTGAAAATCTACAAAACAATAACTAGGGAGGATCATTTTTATTACAGAGAGATTGTTCACTTTACAAGAAAATTCAGAGGAATTATTGAAATATCAGAGCTTATCAGTGCATTCAACTGTTAGTTATCAGATCATTAACTACTTTATAGAATGAGGTTAAGCTGGAGAGAAAATGAAGTTAATACACAAAAATGGAGTATTGGAACTACTTTGAATTGGCTATACACCAGAAATATGAGTATAAGATCTTGGGGGGAAAAAAGGTCAGTAGAAAAGTATGCATATTTAACAAAAATCGGTTATTTTGTCACATTTTAAGATGATGTTTGTAGTAGGCTATAGTATTATAGGGGTACTATAGTATTATAGGGGTACATGTGTTGAGGATGCTTGGAACAAAGACATAAGTAAATTGACTGAGGTTTGGCAAATTCAATACATACCCTAGATAGGGTTGCCAGTATTCAGATAAGACCCACCTACACATCTCATATCAATAAAGACGATATATGAGGAAATCTGAGAGCAGCGTCTCAAATCAAACAGTGCATTTTCCTGGACCTCTGGAGGAGGCCACTTTACTTTTGGCACGTGTGGGCCCAAGGAACCACAGGAAGCTAGAGTCCATGAGTCAGTGACATTGCTTTCATCCTCATTCACCACTGTGGTCTGATCAAAGTGATGTGTGAAACTATGCTAGGTATGGCTCTGTGACCTCAGTAATCAGCAAAACTGTGATAGGTGAGTACGATTCTCTATCACCATGCAAGCCAGAGAACCACACCAGCACAGGTCTTTTATTTCATTCGGTAAAAAGTGAGACACAGCTACGTAGCAACCATTTTGCTGGATCTTACAGACCCTGTATTCTGCTATAACGGTACCTCTATTTATTACTAAGAAGTGCCAAGGGGAATCAGGTTTATGTTCACAGATGAATCTTTTTAGAAACCACAGATTAAAAAGAAACAAGCAAGCTCACAAAAAAATGTCTTTTCTCTTCATCTGTCTTTCTTTTCCTGGAAACCCATACGTTTATTGGTCAATTGGACACTGCTGACACATCCATTGGTTATTTCACTCTCAACATACATTGATGGTGAGCCATCAGCAGCTCACAGTGGTGGTGGGCTTGCACACTACCGACTCTCAGCAGACACTGTCATATACCATAAGGTACTGGTCTTCCCTATCCGGCACCGCTACCTTTTACATCCTCTGCGGATGTGTCATGGGTTGGCACATTCCAAGCAGTGCTGCGCTCTGCTCTTCCAGCCAATCAACATTTAGAGAGGCTTCTACTAGGTCACGAGGAGACAATGGTTCTTATGAGGTTTTCCATAGAGGAGCGTCACACGGGGATAGAGAGGTACAGAGGGGACTGGACTATGCACGGCTCTACCCTAAGAGCAATAGGAAATCATTGAAGTACAACGGGAAATACAGGGTCATGTTTTGCTTTAGAAATCTGCCTGGTTGCAGTGAGGAACAAATGAGTTAAGGCGGAGAAAGCAGTTATAAGTTTCCTGCCTTCACCCACATGGGGTACAGAGAAAGGCATCAATCTGAGAGCGTTTCAGAGGGAAAATTCAACAAGACTGGTGATGGATTGAATATGGGTAACAAAGGACTGCAGGATGTTAGGGATGGCTCCCAGGTTTCTCACTTCTTCTGACAAAGGAAGGGAGAAACTCTCTTTGGTGTCACAATTCTTACAGGACACCAAAGCAGTGCTCTCTGCTCATCCATACATAAATGTAAAAAAAAAAAAAAAAAAAAGAAAAGAGAAGTTACAATTTATTGATTTCTTTCTATGTGACAACACGGTGTTAAATTTCTAAACACACAGTAATGCATTAATGCATTTAATTCCTTAAAAAATTCTGTGAGCTCGGTGCTTGTACTTCTCAATTTAACAGCAGCAAGAGTGAGTCATGGAATGTGTCTGAGGCTATTCAGCTAGAATGGGGCAGAGCTGAGTTGATAGCTTGGCAGTCAGATTTCAGAAACCTCCTTCTTAAAGTGACAGGCTCACCTTTAAACCATGCTTGCTCAGTTAGTATTTATTCTCTCTTATAAAATGCAGAGGTCCATTTATGAAAGGGGTGAGAGAGTATTTGTGTATATTTCCTTCCTTTGTAGATATACATATGTTTGTGTGCCCCATGTGTTACTATATATCTATGTAGACGTGTGTGTTCTTTTTTTTTTTTTACAGGGGCATAGAGTCAGAGAGAGGGATAGATAGGGACAGACAGACAGGAGCAGATAGAGGTGAGAAGCATCAGTCATTAGTTTTTTGTTGCCGTTGCGACACCTTAGTTGTTCATTGATTGCTTTCTCACATGTGCCTTGACCGCGGGCCTTCGGCAGACCGAGCCACCCCTTGCTGGAGCCAGCGACCTTGGGTCCAAGCTGGCGAGCTTTTGCTCAAGCCAGATGGGCCTGCGCTCAAGCTGGCGACCTTGGGGTCTTGAACACGGGTCTTCCGCATCCCAGTTCGATGCCCTATCTACTGTGCCACCACCTGGTCAGGCTAAGTGTATGCTCTTGTGTGCCGGTATACACCTTTATTATTTGTGTATATGGCAAGTATTTGGTATATGGGTGTATTCGTACATGCTGAGTTAAGAGGTCAATCATTTTTCCCTGACAGGAAAGCTTTTACTCCCAAGTCGGTCCTGTTATGTCCTGACCCTTTATTCATTAGCAGTCTTTCTCCATCCGGAGTAATGCACAAATTATTTTAAAGAAGGTAATCTCTTAGGTCTCTGCCCTAATACTAAGTTATTTTTATTATACTGTGTCTTAAACATTTATAAGTTTAAAGCTTTTATATAATGGAAAGCAACAATAAGTTTATAAATTAAATGCAAACAGAAGAAAATACTAAAAGTAACAGCATCAATGTACTACAATGGGTGATGTGTTTTATTTGAACTAAATTTCTCTAATGTGACCATGTCATATGACACAGGATTTTTTTTTTAATTTTTTAAAATTTATTTATATTAGAGAAGAGAGAGAGCGGAATAGAGAGATGGAGAGGGGGAGAGAGAGAGAGAGAGAAGGGGGAGGAGCAGGAAGCATCAACTCCCATATGTGCCTCGACCAGGCAAGATCAGGGTTTCGAACCGGCAACCTCAGTGTTCCCAGGTCGACGCTTTATCCACTGCGCCACCACAGGTCAGGCCTGTTTTTTCTTTTTTTTAAGCAGCATGTATAAAATCCTTTCACCATTTCCCATTCTTCAAACGCAGTCATGAACTTGTTTCACATCAGATGAGCCTTGATGTAATTTGCCCTCCACTTTGTGTTAAAATGACATTTATGTATTAAATCATTTTCTACCTTTATTTTTCTCCTCATTAGCATGCAGTAGTTAAATAGCATTGTATAAAAGCCAGCACTGGCACTGAACATTCCTGCATTACCGAGTTATAAGTTTGAATGTTCTTGCATTATATTATATTTATTTATATGATTCCAGTAAAATATAAAACTTTAAAAAATTCTTAAAATTCTTGAATCCCTCTTTGAGAAACACTGCTGCTGGGCTTGGTGACCCCATAGAGACTGGTTAGCGTCTCACATAGTAAGTTTCTCTTTGACAGTCCCACCACTCAGTTAAACTCAGATCCAGTAGGGTCGCAGGAAGGAATATGGATTGTCCTTTGGGGCCCCTGCCCCATCACCTTTACCACCAGTTTCAAGCAAGTCCTCCTCTATACAGATGGGATGGCTGTTATTATTGCCCATATAGCATTCAGTTGAATGGCAACATTTCATTCACTCATTGTTTTCACAAACATGCACTTGAGAATATTTGCTTGGTATTGGGGATTCAGAAATGGATGGGATGCAGTTTCTGCTTCAGGGTGCTTAGACCATCACCAGGTGTAAGAGATACAAACATCCCATCCTGTCTCAGGGTCCAGGAAGAGAATCCTGGAAGACATAACGGGTGAGCTGGTGAGCTAAGTCCTGAAGGATAAGCAGCCACATGTTAGAGAGAGAAAGGGAGGGGTCACTCCAGCAGCAGAAGCAGGGAGTGTGAAGGGAACTACAAAGACTGGAGTTTGTATGACTCAGAAGGGTCATGTCATAAAGAGCCATGAATGCCATGTTTAGGAGTTAGGACCCCTGTCCTGAAAGCCATGGCAAGTCTGTTCTGGGTATCTAACAGATCAGAGGCATACATAAAAGTATTTTGAAAGTTCATTGAATAAAAGGTAAGAAAGATGAGTGGGGATACAGGGTGTATAGCATGGCCAGTGTTACAGGGACCAGTTATTAGGGTGAAATAGAAATACAACAGTGGATTCAACTAGGTAGTGATAATATTAGAATAAAATTTATAAGTTTATGGGACTAATTTTTTTTAATAATGCAGTTATTTTTGAACTTGCTGAAGAAATAGAAAACTTTTTTTTTTATAATCAAAGATGAGGCTCTGGTTTTGAGCTGGGCTATCAATGGGGATGGAGAGAAATAAACCTTGAGCACATAATATAATATATGCCAGATGCCAGCATAAGTATTTTATATTTATTCTTTCACTTAATCTTCTCCACCTTCCTTTAAGGCCAATGCTGTTTTGTTGTTGTTGTTAAGTTGAAGATCCCAACAACTTGCCAATTCTGAAACTCATTCACTGAGCTAGAAAAC
Organism: Rhynchonycteris naso; assembly: GCA_037038555.1. Classification (NCBI taxonomy): domain Eukaryota; kingdom Metazoa; phylum Chordata; class Mammalia; order Chiroptera; family Emballonuridae; genus Rhynchonycteris; species Rhynchonycteris naso. The sequence goes on from CM072996.1 coordinate 302,726,816, forward strand.
ACAAGAGGAGCTATGGTCGATGGGGTATGGTGACGAGTTTGATTTTGAAGAAGTTGACTTCAAGTTCTACACTAAGAAAGACAGAGTCTTGCACAATACCAAGGAACACATAGGTCATGGCCACTGCATTCTGAGTCCTGCCGTGTCCTATACCTGCAAGTGGATAAATTTAGTATGCATTGTATATGCATGTTTGGATATCAATGTAAGGCATTAAGCTGTAGATTCATATTTGGAATATTAGTTTATGGTCTCTGGAAGACAAAACACACTCAATAAATATTTATTAGGTACATGTCAACTTGATGATAGTTGAAGTCATAAGTATGAGTGAGATAATTCCAGAAGAATGTATAGAGAAGAGGGTGGTATGACATACATACTTCAGGGCTGTACAACAGAAGAAAAGGCTACAAAGAGGAGCGTGAAGAATTAGCCAGAACAGTAAGATCAAAACCAGGAGGGTTGTGTCTCAGACATCAAAGGAAGGAAGAGTTTCATGAGGAGACCCCGGTCACCAGGGTCAAGTGAAACCAAACACAAGGAAGACGAGCTTAGGAAGTGACCTGGGATTTAGGAGCAAGTAGTCTGACAATAGGTTTGATGCATGAAGAGGGATTTTCACTAAGGAGAGGTTGGTTGAATCTAGACATTGGGGTCTTCTTAGAATTCATCATTTTTCACTTATTTCAGATCATATGTGAATCTCGGGAGATTTAACACTTGAAACATTCTGCCACGTCAAGGCCTCCGGTGTTCTATTATTGCAGAAATATTCCAGAGACAATCTCAGTCTTGGAAATTAAAATTGAACTTGGTTTATAATTATATTTATTCAGACTCTACAATGGTCACATAGTTGAATAAAAGGGGTAACAGAATCATGACACATGAAAATCTCAATCCAAGTCATCTCTGACTCTACAGTCTTCATAGGACACTGAAGCTCAAAGAGCCTCATCTCATGTACTGAGGTCAGACTGGGGTCATTTTCTCACAACACCACATTGTCTTGCTAGGTTCAAATCTCTGTTGTGTTTAAATATTTTTCAATGCAACCTCTATTTTTCTAGAAATAATCCCAGGATATATTTCTTTAAAAAAGTAATGATCATATCCAGAAGCACAAATGAAGGGAAGACCCTGATTTTTTAAAACTGTACACTACACAACAGTGCGTTCAAACCATGCAGACTCTAGGGATTACAGCTGCAGATGCAGATGCAGCTTGGTTTTCACTGAACGCTTGCTCAGGTATATTTTCTCTTCCCCGGTTTTTGGATAAAATTGGAGCTTTAAAGGTCTTCTGTTTATACAAATAATCAAGAGTTCATTTTCAAAATTAAAAAAAAAAACCCTTTAAATTGATATTTAAAAAAAGATATAAGTGGTTGGGTCGCTTTACTATGTAATTACTTATGCAGCTGTCAGACACAGATATGACCCAGCTCTCAACCCGGAAGTTGTAGTCTGACCTTCTAACTCAACTATGTCTTGGTCTCTGGCTTTCTACCAGCTCCATTCTTAATGAATCCAGAACTCAATGCAGCTAAAAACAAACTAACTCTTCTAATTAGACCTGTACAGACTAGTGACTATAGCTTCCTTACTATGTTTTACTAATAATGATAATACTGGCAGCTATGTAGAATTTCTAAATATTTATCCCCTTTTCTTCCTTTATCTTATTTCCTTAACTCAGTGACAAGGATAAAAGATATATTATTTTTCTCTGAGATAGATGTGAAGACAAGATGAGAAAGATTAAGAAATGTGTTCCAAGTCACAGTTATTAAGTAGCAGAAACAAGTTTATACCCATCTCACCTAACCCTTTGAAATGGATCTGGCAGCAACCCATTGGAAGAAAGCATGGCTAAAGAAAGCAGAATTCTTGGTGAGGATTTACAGATTTCTAGAGGATTAAGGCAGATATAGTTTTCTTCTTATGGGGAAGATAATAGATGGATATAGATTATTTGTAACTCCTGTTATTGAGAGGCAAAGTCTACCATCTTTTTCTTCATGGTGAATCTGGGGTGCCCTTATTAACTTCCTTAAACAATTTAATCTGATGAGAGTGATGTTTTGTGCTTCTGAGGGTAGGCTATAAGAACCCATGCAAGTTCTGTCTATTATTCTTGAAATACTCACCCTGGGAGAAGTCAGTTGCCATGTAAGGAAGAGACAGAACACCACTGTTTAGGTAAGCTCAAGATAGCCATGTGGAGAGGCTGCATGCCTGGAGAGAAAGGGCTGGCTGGCCAGTCCCATGTAGCTCTGCCACCCCAGCCCAGGCACCAGAGTTTGAATTATGAAGTTATCTTGGACTTTCTAGCCCCAGGAGACACAACGTGGAAAAGAACTGGAAAAGGAAGCTGGTAAAACAGCTCCTTAACATCTGGTCCCTGTTGAGCTGTCTCAGCTAATGCCAGCCACACGAGCCACCCCTACTGGGTCCCAGTTATCAGGGACCCAGTTATCAGGGAGGAGGGATAAGATATTCTTGCTGTACCCTGTTTGAGTAAGGAGCACAATAAAATGGATGGCTACACCACAACATTTTGAGGGTTAATTTTTTTATGTAGAAATAGATAAACAGAACATCTTAAATAAAACTTTTCATATGAATTCATGATTGAGTGCCCTTCAAAATCAGAATTGTTAGTCATGGAAACAACACAGTAAAACTTAGTTATCCGCAACTCTTGGGGAATAAGTCATTTTGGATGATGGAATGATGCAAATTCAAAAGATGGAAGTGATCAATCTTTCAAGTGCTGGCGACATTGTATTTTAATTGTTTAATATGAACAGTTTTGTATACAGTTATTTACACATTGAAAATATATATTTTGAACACATAGTAGGTGCCAGACTCTATGCTAAGCACTTGGTAAGAGTCTTGTATTAGACAGACGCAGCCCTTGCTTCTCACAAATCCAGATTAGCAAGGGAGGCAGAAATACTAAGTAATTTTCTCAGAGTTTCAAGGAAGATATGTTACAGAGCCAGGTGTTCAGCCCAGGTATGCCTGACTCCAAAGTTCAGGGGACAATATTTCACAAGATAGTACAGCAGAGGCCAATGGCCCACTCTTAGGCTTTTGACTTTATCTCTTCTTTTATCATCATTTCAAGTATCATTCCTCTGAGAAATACTTGCATTAAAATTTATGTATATCTGTCTACAACCTTCTGAATAAGACAAGTTGAGCTACATTGCAGGAATGAATTTTGCTGGTATCTGTGCATGGTCAGAGCTAAGATTTAATCATCAAATCCAAATGCAGCAAATTGTTTGCAGTCATTTAAGATGGCATTGGTGATAATAATAAATGATTTCTTATACTTTTTTGGTGTCTGACATCTAAGGATTGTAAAGGGCTTTACAAACATTAATTAAGCCTTATAAGAGTTTGATGAGGTTAGGAAGCAGTTCAATTACTGTAGCATATGGGAACTTTAAATAAAGCAAAAGCAACTTCAGATTTACATTCTGAAGCATCCCCCTTTGTTCTTTGTGGCGTGGACCCAAGAGTTTGTGAGTTACTTTTCTATTCCTTCATTTGTTTCCCAAGTTTTTAATAAATTATGACACTATAATGTGTCACTTTTTCATATTGGAAGACACAGGAAAGTGACATGGTATATGACATGGGAATTAATTGATTAACCAACATACATTTCACAACTTGGTAAGTGCCAGGCACTGCTATTCACTCAAGAGAACAGAGAATATAATACCGGCGCTCAAAGGGTTCCCAGATCAGTGAGAAGATACACAAATAAAATACAATGTGATTAGAGCTGTGCTTGAGCTATGCATAAAGTGTTATTCAAGCAAGTGAAAATGTATCTAACCCTGAAAAATAATAGCTAATATCATACAGAGCTTATTATGTTCCTCCCTTACAAGGCTTCACAGATATTAAGATACAATAACTGTTTCATTTTCACACACACACACACACACACACACACACACACACACACACAGAGAGAGAGAAACCTGACATATAGACACTCTTTTCCTAATTTTACAAAGAAGGCCAGTAAGCCATAAGAAGCTTGGAAACCTGCCCAAGCTTACCTACCTATATATGGCACAGGTGGGATTTGACCTTAGGCATTGTCTGCAAGGTTCATACTCTTAACCACTATGCTGAGTGTAGACATGAGCAGGAAGCAAAAGATAAGTGTCTTGTGGCTACAGATGGCTCTTATCAACTAGGTTTTGATAATAGCAAATTCTATGGGGAAAGAAAGGAAAATCACTTCTAATGTATTTCTGGTCAGCATTAACTTGTATGCTAAATCATCAAAGAAAACCCAATCTCTACTGTTGTTTTCAGTACCTTCTCAGCGCCTCTCAATGAGAGGATCAGCTCACAACTTCCTGAATTAGCTGTGACTAACGCTCATCCCAATTCAGTAGCCCTGAAGCTCTGACCAAGACACATGAAGACTTACACAGGAGCCATGGTCAGTCATGAGCTTTGAAGTTTACATACACTTTCCCCAACTCCTGTGGTCCTGCCTTTGCTCCCACTTATACTTCAGTTCTCTAATAATTGGGAAAATAACTGTCCACATGGTCAAACCTTGGACTTGTGCCATTCTTGTCTATCCCTTCTCTTTCCTTTTTCTGGTCATAAACTCTGGTTATCTGTTCCTCCTTTCACTGTCTGGAGTCCTACTCCTCACTCAACTGAATACCTGAAACTAACTTCTACCTGGGACTTCTATTTCTATGGCTCATGGGACCCACACACTCAGGTTTCTGGGGATAATGTTGATGATCTGAATTGAGTTTCTTTGAGCAAGCTATACTCATCACTCTAGTCTAAAGTCAATATCTTCCTGATTTATTCAGTTGATCATCAGTTCCATGTGGCAAAGTACTGACTGATGGTACATGATCTAGCCATAGCAATAATGTGGGGCATCATTTTACACACTAAGAAGCAAGGTGCATTTTTCTTCACATTTTTCAGGATGCTATATGTTGACCTAAATCTGTATTTCAATATGGTGTGCCTGAGTTGCATATTACAAATTAATAACAAATGGCGGTGATGTGTAAGAAGAATATAAAGGCACAGTCAGTGATAATTTGTCGAGTGACCCCTATATGCAGACACTGGACTAGTTGTGGAACATTTCTGGGAGCATATTATTTAGTGCAAGAAACCAATTGCTAACAAGGAAATGAGAGCACAGGTGATATGTACTAAGAAATGAGGCTGTGAAAACCCTTAATAGGACCAATTCCCCAGGTCTTACTAGGTGAACAAATGATTCTGGAGAAAAGTAATTTTTTAGCTAAAGGCTACTTGACCTGTAGGACCTACGCATGTAGTGCGTGCATGTGTGTGTGTACACATGAATATATTGGAGTAAAAAGGTAAAAATGTATTCCAGGTCAGAGGAAATAATATATGCAAAGCCCCAAAGTTAAGAAGGATCTTTAAGTCCTGGCTCCACCATCTGTTGGCTGTGCAGCCTCGGGCAAATTATTTCTGTCTACCTTGCTTTTTTGATCTTCAGAATGTTATTTGATAATGGCGATAGTTTATTTATGTATCAACTTGGCTGAACCAAATTTGGTCAAATACAGTGTGTCCGTAAAGTCTTGGTATACTTTTGACCAGTCAAAAGTGCACCATGACTTTATGGACACTCTGTATTATTCTGGCAATTTCTGTGAGGATATTTTTGGATGAGATTAACATTCAAATTAGAGGACTTTGAGTAAAGCTGATTGTATTCTGTGTGTTGGTGGGCCTCATCTAATCAGCTGGAGGCCTGTGTGGAAATAAAATGACTGACTTCCCGTGAGTGAAAGGGAATCCTACAGCAGACCTATCATGAGTTTGAATTGCAGTAGCACCTGTTCTTGAATCTCTAGCTCTGGGAGACTCCGCAGATTTTGGACTTGCCAGTCTCCATATTGTGTGAGCCAATTCATAGAGAATCCTGGCTACTACATAAAAATAGTATTCAATCCACAGAGTTAGTATGAAAATTAAATAGCATAACATATATTTTGTGAGTACTAAAATGGGAGATATTGGTGTCTTTGCCCATCAATTTCTTGGTGTTCAACATGTTTTTGCATACAATAGTATGTATTTGCAGTTCATGAGTGCTGTGTGAGCTAGAGATAAAGATTTGGTGTTATTAGCACATAGATGATAAATGATACAATTAGGGTAGATTGGATTATCCAGAGACAGAAAATGCTATGTGAGAAACGCTCAGAGCAAAATCTTAAAATAGCTAATGCTTAAGAGATGAACAAGAAGACTTTAAATGAGAAACCAGAGAACAGGAAAACTTGGAAGCCTTGCAAAATATAACCACTATTGGTGAGCTTAAATTCAGCACATGACATTGATCTAGTAACTATAATTACAGTTTGAGTTTACTTTGACTGGACCTGGTTTCCACCTATTGTCCTAACCTAGTTAGTAAATAACTTTGATGGTTACCTAAGATTCATCTTGTGATTTGAGATGACTCTATCAAATTAAAAGCATGGGGATTTTCTCACACCCTCCCACTGTACATAAACAAGGACCAATGCAATGCAGAACACTGCTGACAACTATTGTGCTTTCAAGAAGGAACCGAGCCTGAAGGTAAAATAATGCTGAGCATGACAGGACCGAGAGATGGAACATAGCTGTTCTTTGATAACAGCTTTAAGCCCATGTTAATAGAACAAAGAACTTGACTTCTGGACATAAGATATGAAATGATCTACTCCTATATTCTTTAAGGCATTTTGAATAGGAATATTATGTACCTTGAACCCTAAACTAGTTTCAACAACGCAGAGAGGGCCATTGTGAATGAAAGAACCACTAAGTAGGACCATCTTTACTGTAATATGATTTAAAATTAACCTTCCTTTTCACCAATGACTTCTAAGGAAGGAGAACCCTCCTTTACAAGACAACTAGAGGACATTACTGTAATGGACGTGAGCAGGCAAAGGAGGAACAAACGAGATAGAGTGAGTGCACATGCTCTGGCAATATAAACAGTCATGGGAGGCGTGCAATTCAGAAGGAGAGCAAATGGACCAAGGAATCTGGGTGACACACAAGGGGAGGACAACAAAGCGGTTCCCAGAGGGGACAAACAGTGTTCGAGAATTCATTCTACATATTTGATAAGGGAGATAAATTTCCATCTCTGTCCCCTCATAAAATCTTTCATCTAGTCTATATTCATGATTGATGATTTTGGAAGAAGTAGGCACTTAAGGGAAATGCAAATAAAAGCCAGTTTTCAATCACAATTGGTGCAGAGTAGAGGCAGAGACTACATGCATCTGGAGTATGTAATAAAGATGGTGAGTCTCTATTAAAATTCCTAGATAATACATTGGACACCAGGTCTATTAAGTTTAGGGACTTACCTGAGGTCATGGAACTAGTAGCTGGTATACCTGGGATTAGAACCCACACAGCTGGTTTGCTAGTACATTCTTAAATCACATCTCAGGAGAAGACACTGCCACTGGTCCTCTTCAGAATGGATCTGGGTCAGAAAGAGAATAGATTCAAAATAAAAAAATTTTTTTAAAGGTTTTAACTTTAAAACAAGTGGAGTTTTTTAAATGGATACAACTTCATATGTTATAGATCAGATTATGTCTTACAGTAGAAGGAAATTCTGCATGATGCCACAGGTGATAGCCAAGGAACATCACTACTAAGTGAAGTTATTATTACCTCTATTTATAATGATATCAGAAATATTGTAGCCTACTGTTTATAGTATTTCATATCAAAATCACAGTCAGGTTGGCCACTATGGGACACATTTAAGATACTACCAGAGTGATACCAGAGTGATTAAACACAATCCCTTTACTACTAATCTCAGAGGTTTTCTTGGTGATACAGTAGAAAGAAGATGGCTTAGAAATGGACTTGTTCAAACTCCATTTTTCACTCATACTAGCATTTTCAACAAATTAACTAAAATTTAGTCCCTTTATTTGGAAAATAATATAGAATAATTTTCTATAAAGCACTTAGGTCCTTGTGGATAGGGGTGAAAGTGAGAATAAAGACAATAAAAATATAAGAAACAGGTAAAATATCAACAGAGATAAAGTGAGCTAACTAGCATAACACAGAATACAAAGGGAGGTATATTTCTGCTTTAGGAGGGGAGATCAAGGAAGAGCCACCTAAGCAGTGATTACATTTAGAATATAGTTTTGAATAAGAGCCAAGAGGCTTGGATATGAAGTATGGAGAAAAGAGGAGAAGAGAAGATAGGACTTATAGGTTTTTGGACTAAGCACCGAGGTGAATTGCAGTATCATTCAGTAAGATATGAAAATGTCCATAAACCAGTAGACTTATAGAGGAAAGTAGTTCGATTTTGACTGTGTGAAGTTTGAGATGCCTTTTAAACACGTAAGGCAGATGATGAGCAAGAAGTAGGATGTATGGATCTGGCTCCTTGAAGAACATCTGCTGATAGACATATCGTTACAAGTTTTGTCACATTTAAAGTCCTGAGACTCATGAAAGCACCTGTGGAAAGACTCTTGGCAGAAATCACAGAGCCAAGGATGGAGCTATGAACAGAGCTACCCCGATGTTTAGAGAAGCCAGCAAAGGTTACTGAGAAGGAGAGAAAAACAGTTGAGTACAGTGCCATTGCTTCCCAGAGATGAAAGCTATCTAGGAAGAAGGGACTGATTGCCCATGTTTGGGCTTCATCACAGCATGGTGGCTTGAAGACAGCCAGATGGCTACTGTGTTTTCTCGGGGCTATGAAGATGAGCATGCCAAGAAAACCAGGCAGCACCCATCATGGTCTTATGGCCGAGCTTCAAGAGTCTTGGAGCATCATTTTTGTCAGAATCACATGCCCACCCACATTCAAGGAGAAGGAACTGGGACCCTGCCTCTCAATGGCCGTGGCTTCTAAACCACACTAAACAGCTTACCTGTGGTGGTGCAGTGGATAAGGGTCGACCTGGAATACTGAGGTCACCGGTTCGAATCCCTGGGCTTGCCTGGTCAAAGCACATACAGGAAGCAACTATTACAAGTAGATGCTTCTGTTTCTCCCCCCTCCTTCTCCCTCTCTTTCTCTTTCTCTCTCTTCTCTCTCCAAAAATCAATAAATAAAATTTTTAAAAACTCACTCCAAAAGAACATTTGTGTTATTATATATTGTTAGAATATGCAGTCTATCATAAGTAGGAACCCAAAACAGATTAAACTCAGTTTAGGCAGCCTGGTGATGCCATGCAGTCCTCCTATGGATTGCTTCCTCCCCTACCTCTCCACCCTTCACTCAGAGGGCGGATAGTAGGCACCACAAATCTTAGGGCAACTCACTGCCTGATATTTTTTTCAAACATTTCACAGAAGTGAAATTGCAAATAAAGTAAATTCAATTCCAACAAATGAATTACTTTTTTTATAATTATGAATCAGAAAAATATTAACTCTTATTTTGCTTTTTTTTTTTTTTTCTTGAGAAAAAGATGGAGGACCTGGCCTGACCAGGCTGTGGCGCAGTGGATAGAGCGTCAGACTGGGATGCGGAAGACCCAGGTTTGAGACCCTGAGGTCACCACCTTGAGCGCGGGTCCATCTGGCTTGAGCAAAAGCTCGCCAGCTTTGGATCCAAGGTCGCTGGCTCCAGCCAGGGGTTGCTCAGTCTGCTGAAGGCCCGTGGTCAAGGCACATGTGAAAAAGCAATCAATGAACAACTATGGTGTCCCAACGACAAGGAAAGACTAATGATTGATGCTTCTCACCTCTCTCAGTTCCTGTCTGTCTGTCCCTATCTATCCCTCTCTCTGACTCTCCCTCTGTCCCTGTAAAGATGGAGGACCTATCTGTTATTGGCACAGGATATTTTATGATGCAACAGATATTTATTGCTCATAAGTTATTTGCTAAGCGCTCTTCCCTTCTTTTTTTTTTTTTTTTTTTTTTTACAGGGACAGAGAGAGAGAGAGAGTCAGAGAGAGGGATAGATAGGGACAGACAGACAGGAATGGAGAGACGTGAGAAGCATCAATCATTAATTTTTCATTGTCATTGCGACACCTTAGTTGTTCATTGATTGCTTTCTCACATGTGCCTTGACCGCGGGCCTTCAGCAGACTGAGCCACCCCTTGTGGAACCAGCGACCTTGGGTCCAAGTTGGCGAGCTTTTGCTCAAGCCAGATGGGGTCGCACTCAAGCTGGCGAGCTAGGGGTCCTGAACCTGGGTCTTCCGTATCCCAGTCCAACGTTCTATCCACTGTGCCACTGCCTGGTCTGGCCTAAGCACTCTTCTTGGCGATGCGAATCAGCAATAAACAAAACATAGCAAAAACAAAAAAATCCCAGTCACCATGGAGGTTACCTGAATGTATTATTCACTTGGGGAAAGAAGACTGCCTAGTAAATGCATATGTATTTATGCCACTATGACAGGAGCTTCCCAGGGCGGGAGCTAGGTCATTATCACTACTCCAGTCCCAGGGCCTAGCACAGTGCCTGGGGTGGGGGTGGGGCAGATTTCAATAGGTTTTTCTTGACCTAATTAATGTGCAAGTATTTCTTGAACTAATGTACAACCATGAAGGGATTCGGGCGAGTTGCTTAAAGGAAAGGAGCTTCTTGCAAAAGGCGTCATCATGCCCCCTTCTTAAAGGGTTGGCAGCACACTCCTGTAGGAGAGGCTGAACTCCATCCTTAGCAACAAAGGCTGAACAAAATGTGGCGGAGGACCGGGACTGCTTCTAGTTACGTTCTCAATTGGAGAAGAATCAAGAAAGCTGTACAATTTCCTCAACATCGCAATTCCCCTGTGTTTGTTATTCTTGCTTTTCTCTCTTTCCCCGTGGTGATTAGTACTCTTCATTTTTTTTTTTTTTAATGTCGTGTGTGCTTGTCTTGAGGGACTGGAAGGAGGAGGCAGCTGGGGGAAGTGTTCCTCTCTGCAAGGAAGCTCCAGGGGAGGGCATCCTCCAGGGACAGAGCTGGCGTTTGGGCTTTCCTGAGTGGGAAGCAGGGACAGTCCCGGGGGCTGCTCAGAGGAAAGGCAGGGAGCAGCCAGCCGGCTGCACAGGGCCCTGGGGCTGCGGAGGGCCCAGGCCTCCGTTGTCGCTGACCAATTCTTACGGAATCCTTCCTCGTTTAGCATTAAAAACAAGGTGGGTGCCCTTCCGGGCTTTCACCTTTGTGTTCTCAGTGTCAGTTAAATGTGTCATCTGTGCCAGTAGTCTTCCTGCAACCCTGCCCTGCTCCCTCGTTCTGCGATCAGGGTCACACGGTCACTCGCCTCGTCCTGGTTCTGTGGGGTCTGCCTGGGTGTCTGTCAGGCTGGTGTCCGTCTGTCCATTCTCATGGCTTCTGCCTGTGCTCAGGCCGGGCCACCAGGGCTGCTCCTCACTAGTCTCCGCATGAGAATTTAAAGCAAATTTGATTGTGTTCTCTTCTGTGTAACTCTACTGTGAAGGCTTGCTCCCTGCAAGACAAAGCTCCCAAAATTAGCCTCTGGGTCCTCTGACCCCCAGCTGACCTGAGGTCTCATTGTTCCTGCCTCTTCCCCAGAACATTCTAGACTCCACTCACCCCTGCTTGCTCCCTGAAACCCGAGAAGGGCAAACTCTCCCAAAATGATGTACTCCCATAGCGTTTGCTCATCATGTTCACGTTGCTTAGAATGTACTTCCTTTTATTTCTAATAGGGTGATTCTTTCTCACCTTCCAGGACCTGGATGAAACATTACTTCCACTCAGTGAAACCTTTGCTTGTTGTTTGATTGTTTTCTCAAGCCCGGTGGACTTACATAGTCTATATAACCTTGTTTTGGATGGCGCTCCTCTCTTGACTGTGACTTCCTGGAGAGGAAGGATTTTGTGTTGATCAGCACAAGTACAATGCACATGTGAAACTGTGAATAGGAGGTGAGTGAAGGAATGTGGTAAGAGATGGGTACTTTCGGTCCTCAATAATGTGACGCTAGAAAAAGAGGTGGAAGTACAAGTCTAGGTAGATATGGAAGTGCCCTCCTGATTATATGCTGTTGATTGTACCTGGAAATCTGCCTTTTTATTGCCTGGAAGTATAAAGAAATTAAACCAAGAAGTGCCAGTAGAGCCGTTCAGTCTCTGGACAACTAGAAAAACCTCACCTGTAAGGGATATGTACACCTGCTCTTGGATGAAGAAAAACATACCAGCTTTGATTTGAACAAAACAGGTTTGCGGGATCATACACACAGCTGCACCCGAAGGGATGGCTTCATTTGTTTTGTGGCAAAAGTGCCAACCTCCAAGTACCCAGTGTATGGCAAGCTCATCACATCAGGAAGTAATGACTTTAGCCAGGAAAAACATTCCAAAGAGATGACTGATTCTTTTTGCATATTAGTGCATGAACAACGATTTATTAAGATCTTTAAATAGCCAATAACTTAGTCCGCTTAGGCTGCTATATAAGAAAATAGCATAAACGGGGTGGCTTAGACAACAGAAATTTATTTCCTGCAGTGCTAGAGGCTGAGAAGTCCAAGATCCACATCTTTGGTGTCTTGTGAGAGCCTGCTGTTTGGCTTCACACAGCTGCCTTTTCTCAATGCCTGCTAATGGAAGGGCAGAGGCCTCCTGTGTTTCTTCCTCTTCTGATAAGGGCACGAGTCCCACCACGATGTCATTTGTAAGGCCAATAGTCGCGGCCGTGGTAGCCATGCACATACAGGTTCTTATTGGATTTGGGCAGACGGTTAAGAAACAGTGGAGCCAAGAAATGGTGGGCCATTCCTTTATTCAAGTCTCACACCGGCCGAAGAGCAAACACACAGGGAAAACACTTACCTCTTCATTCAGAGTTTACAAAGCCCTGACATATTATCCAGTTCTACAACCAGGAGAATCTTCTCTGGTTCCTCCTAGAATCAAAGATCTCACCAGTCTCAGTAGGGCTTTCAAAGCCCCTCTCTTCTGGTTCCCCATCTGCACACCTTCTCTTTCCCTGCCAACATGGCTTCTCTCTCAGCACCCTGCATTCTCTCTGCTCTCACTCGCAAACATGGCTTCTTCCTCCTTCTTCTCTTTCTACACTCCCTTCTCAAAACTTTCCAACTCGAAAACCTCTCCTTCAGCAAACATTAATTAGCAAAAACAATAGCCCTTCCCGAGCAGGAAGGTAATCTGTAATTTCACAGACCACATACCTGGCACTGCCCAGCCCCCAATGCAAACTATAAGCGAGCAAACATAAAAATCCTATTTTACAAACTAATTTGACCAACAGCATCACACTCATAACCTCATAGAAACATAATTAACTCCCAGAGGCCCCTCCTCCAAATCCCATAATATTGGAGGTTAGGGATCCAATATACAAGTTGGGGCGCGGGGATCACAAACAGTTTGACCAAATAGGAATGACCCCCAAACCACAGCAACAGTAAATACAAATAAATAATATTAGTAATTGAAGTTTCTTGAATGCTTGCTATGTGGCAGTCAAAAATTTAGGTGTTCTTATAAATATTAGCTCTTTTAATCCTCCTATTGATCTCATGAGGTAGGTGCTATTATTACCCTCATTTTGCATGTGAAGAGGTTAAAGAGCAGGAAGCTTCAGTAGCTGACTAAAGGGCACTTAAATAATACTTAGCATAGCTGGAAATCAAATTTAGTAGTCTATCTCCAAAGCTTATACTTTTAACCACATAATGAATTTGGAGTAAGACACACTCATGGAGATTTTCCCATTTAGTGATTTTAAACATTCTTGTAGCCATTGATACTTTTATCCCATATATATTCTTTTAAAAAATACAAGTATATAAAATAGATAAAAAGCTAAACATCTATTCCTAGATTATGGTGGCCCAAGGACACCAAATTCATTTCTTAAAAAAAAATGGGAAAAATACCTTTAAATATTTCAATGTGTATTTTGGCACTTAATAAAATAGAAGGTCTCAAAGGATAGAATAAAAGTGAAATAAGAAATATAGTATAAAAAGTTAAAGGTTGTCTTAAAGGTACTTGTAGATTCCCAGTAATCTACAGCTTTTCTTTTAACAGTTGTCTGGAGAAGAGGAATAAAGGTCCTGGGCTCATAAAAGTTGCAGAATCACAAGAGTCACACTAAACACTGGGGTTTGTGGCAGCATCCTCCCCCAGAAAAAGGGTAAATTGAAGGAAAAATGTTATATGAAGGAAGAAAGCAAATAAACTTATTTTTTTATCCTAAAGTCTTAGGTGAGTTAAAAATTTAAAAGCTGACTTTCATAGTTCTTAACTACATAGTACACATCACACAAATGGAGAATTAGAATATATAGTACCTAAACCTATCTGTATGTATACATGTATGTATATATATGTATATGTACATATATATGCATGTATATGTGTGTGTGTTTTGTGTGGTCCCCTTACCTTCTTTCATGAGCACACCCTAAAATCTTAAAATGTTTCTTTATAATACATACTCTTGAAAAGCTATGCACATGGACATCAATAGAGGTATATAAGAATTTTTATAGCTGTAGTTGGACCAGGTCCAAATATCTATCAATAGAGAATGAAAATGTATATTTTGGTCTTTATTGATATCAGAATAATGAACAGGAACCAGTCACATAAGAATATATATTATGAAACTATAAATTTTAACAATGCATAAAACTAAGAGTATATATTTAAAGATACAAATATTTTACCTATTTTATAAATATAATATTTTATGAAATGAAGGTGATCTTATATACATTATTTATCCCACAGAATAAGAAATCAATTGTTTGATTCAATTTAGAAAATGGTATTTTTAGACCTTTACCATGGCATCAGAAGATTTTTTCTGTTCTTTTTTTTAAATTCTTCCACTTACATGTACAATTTAATGAACAAAATAGACTGACAGCTGTCAGAAAGGAAGGGTATTGGTAGATGGGTGAAAAAGATGAAGGGATTAAACAAAAAAAGGAACAGCTCAGAGATACAGACAACAGTGTAATTACTACAGGAGGGCAAGAGGGGTGGGAGAGGTAAAAGACGTGAAATGGGGATAAATAGTGATGGGAGGAGACTCACTTTGGGGAGGTGAATGCACAGGGCAGTGTACAGATGATTATTATAGAATGAAACACCTGAAACCTATATAATTTTATCAACCAGGATACAAATAATGTAAACTATAAGAGAATAATATATGGTAATTTAGGATTGACTATGCTCACGTATGCTACTACTCTAAGGGAGAGAAAGGGTTTTTGAAAGAGTTTGCTATTGGTTTGTTAATGTTCTATTTCAGGAGTGTTTCATATATATTATTTTATATACCCAAGGAACAGTTTAAAGGTACTTGTCTTGATCAATGTTGTCTATTAGCTGTTGAAGATACTGAGGACCAAAGATGTAAGAGACAAACACTGCCATAGAGTTTATGGCTAATAGTGAAGAGTCCAGGCAACCTGACTTGTTCACACCACTTTCTACCTAGCCAAGGAACTCCCACAATATGGGGTGCGGTAAAAGTATGGCTTGGCGAAATTCGACCCATCATGGTATACTCATAAGGTAGGATAAAGTTGGGAGGGGCCATGAAAGTAACAGGTTGGATCAAGAACTTAAGTGGAAGAAATGTAATACGCTCCCACTAGACATACAACAGAGAATTTTCCTACAGCATCTTTATTAGACAAAACCCAGCCAGCAGGAAGCAGTGCAGTGGAAACTTCAAGGGTCTCAATCCAAACAGGGGGATATTATTGGAATTCTCTGCAATATGTCTAAGTAACATGGGGGAAGGATTATAATTAGCCACTAGGGAAATTTGGAATATTGCAGTTTGCCTTTTTTTCATAATGCCCAATGGCTAAGAATTTTTAAACAGCTTTTTGTCAGCCTATTAGGCTCAATAGTAGAAATATGTTTCTAGTTTTTCTGCTGTGTATTCAGACGAAGAGAAATGTGATGCCAGTAAAGGCTGGCCAGCCTTCAGTACTCTAAATTATTTTATAGATTTTAATATTTATGTTGGAACTTAACACATAAGACATTGGAATTTATGAAGAGGGTAAAGGGAAGTGGATGAGACACCCGAAGAAGATATTTGGAAGAGGGAAGATTAATTAAGGTGGAGTGTTCTCATACCTTTGTAGGGGGTAGTAAAAGGATTTTATAGGACTTTTTTTTGTCCAAAGGTAGAGAAGATTGATATTAAATCTTTCCCATTAAAAGATAAAGGGTACTTTTATACAGTAACAGGCTATATCAGAATATCTTTATTTTAAAAAATGCAGATTCATGAAAACTCCCAGAGAGTATCATTTATTTAGGCTGAAGGTGGGGCTCAAGAATTTAAATTACTAAAAAAAAATTTCTAAGATGATTTTGATGGGAAGTTAACTCTACGTGCCTCTTTTTTGGTTATTTGAAATCATAAAAACAGTCAATCACCAGTGATGGACTGAGGCTGTGGTGCCTTAATTTCCTGGTATAGGAATGAGATTGCTCACCCCAATAAGAAGTATGAAAGTGACCCTGCATACCCTCAGAGTCTAAGAATCAAGAATGCAAGAGTGTCGGAGAGTGATTTACATAAAGGACATTGTCCTTTGTATCTACCTCCTCCCTCCCCTGATGGTATGGTACTGTTAACTTCAACATGGAGACAAAATCCGTAGAGTGCTTGTCAATATTAGAGTTTGGAAGAAAACAAAAATCACAATTCATGAAGCCAGCTGGTATTTTTCGGGGCTTCTAATGATAGATCATATTTCTGAAGACATGAAGGATTTAGTGCTCACATGGTACACCTGGTGAATTCCAGATGAGCAGACTTTGTGGGCTCAGAAGCAAGCAAGAAGAGGCTCTGCATTGGATTTTATTGATTCCCCTCTTTTGCTTGTATAGTTTTATGATGTTCCAGCTCCTCCTTTTCTTGGTTTGGAAGTTGCAGCCTTTGTTACTTATTTCCTTCCTTCATTTTACCTTTAAAATGTGTATGGAACACTGCATTAAGTTTCGTGATCACAGGTGAAAGGGCTGGGCGAGTTCTCTGGCCAAGAAAAGATGGCCTTGTGATAGAGGGGTTATGTCTTTTCCTTCTTAAGGACCCCCCTCTCTAGTTCTCTTGCATTTTCTTTTTTCTCAGATTTTTAGAATGGATTTATAATTTGCTTTCTTCATCTCATCACTTTCTGAATTTTGGCACTGTGATCTCATTTTCAGAGATTGTAAATGAATAGCTCTGGATTTTTTTCTTTCCATTTGTATTCAGAAGTAGGCCCGTTGGTTGTGAACAATTTCCTCTACAACTTTTTCATGTAACTCATCCAGCAATAAGACTAAACAGCTGAATTAGGATAGAAATAAGACTTCTGTGTGTGGAAGCTTAGTAATTGATGAGAATCAACTTTGCTAACAAAGCAAAGTTGGTCTTTGCTCAGTTTACACTGTGATTTTAATTAGTGTTATTATAAAGTATCTTTCTCTCAATACTCTCATAGCTTTAGGTATGCCAGCCAATTCTCTACTGAAATCATGCTTGGGTTCATGGCTCATGGCATATAGTTCAACCTCTAATTTCACTAGTTCTTTTCACTATCTGGTGAATTAATATGCTAGATTAGAGAATGACAGTATATGGGTCATTGCTGGCTTCAAGGCTAGAATCAAAGAGCATCATTCTCCTTATTAAAAATGATTTAAACACATAAAGGAAAGGCCAAAAGGTTCCTTTGTCAACTGTTAATGATATGAGCTCCTGTCAAAGGTACCCATTATTCTATAGGTATTCCTAGATTCAGGTAATCCCATAACATCATCATAATTTTTTTTTTTACTACTTATTACCTATAGTATTATAATGAGTTTGAACCACATAATAGTGCCATTTTTTGTAGGTCAATAATGGGTGGATATTGAAAATTTTATATAATTCAACCTAAAACTTGATATTGTCTACTATCTTCAAAAGAAAAAAATATATAGCTTTCACAGAAGGAAAACTTGTACCACTTGTGATAAACAGAATGCAACATCACAAACAAATGCAATACAAACAAAAGAACAGAAAAGGGCAATGTTATTAAATTCTAGCTCACTCCTGCATGCTGCCAAATGCTCAGAGCTGGAAGTCTGCGCATTCTTTGTTAAGAGGAGAGATTAGCAAATGGAAAGATGCCTTAAAACTAAAAGAGATCAATCCAAGATTTTCTCTTGAGACGATCAGTAATAAAAGAAAATTTTAAAGGGAGTAAGTCCTTTTCAGTCTGTGACTTAATATTACTTGATTCCATACACTGCGACCACATGTCCTACATTCCATATTTGTTCATTTATTTCGCCCGGTTTCCCCTTTTATGTTCAGAGGGCACTTCTAAGCATGCAGGAATCGGCACAGTTATTCATGTGTCAACATCTAGGGCTGAATTAACTTCATAAATTACGTCAAATGAAGTAGATGATATCTTGCAGAGAGTCCACAACTCTCGTAACATCATTCATCATAGCATTTGGTTTGATTTAATATATTTTTAATTTATATTCTGTTTTTCTCTTCTAGCCTCTGTGAATTCAGGATTTTCTCTCCTCCCTGGGTCAGTGCTAAGAATAAATAAATACGTAGGAGTAGACATTTGAGTCAACAAGTACAACAAAATATTTGAAAAAGTGGTAATATTTAAAAAGGAAAAATTTAGTCTCCTCCATAATCATTTTTGTAATACTCAGCTTTTGAACTATATAGTTGGTATGCAACAGATTAAGGTAAATGCATTCATTTCTCACTTAACCACATAGCAACTTCAAGAAGTGAAATATTCTGGTTACCGGAGGTATATTTTGGTGTGCCAATGAGAATCCACAGGGTTAAATGAAAGCATTTTTGTAGACATTGATATTATATATAAGAATATATAAACCTGACCTGGCGGTGGTGCAGTGCATAGAGCATCAGACTGGAACGCAGAGGACCCAGGTTCAAAACCCTGAGGTCACCAGCTTGAGTGCAGACTCATCTGGTTTGAGCAAGGCTCACCAGCTTGGACCCAAGGTCGCTGGCTTGAGCAAGGGGTCACTCAGTCTGCTGTAGCCCCCGATCAAGACACGTATGAGAAAGCAATCAATGAACAACTAAGGTGCCGCATAAAGAATTGATGCTTCTCATCTCTTCCTTCCAGTCTGTTCATCCCTATCTGTCCCTCTCTCTGACTCTCTCTGTCTCTGTCACAAAACAACAATAACAAAAGAATATATAAAACATTATGTACACACATATATACACGGACATTATTTGCAAACAGAGCAAATTGAGATAAGTTTAAAGATAAAAGTGAACCATATAATTTCAGTTATATGTGGAATCTAACAAACACAACAAAGTGAGAAACAAAATAGGAACAGAGGCAGGGTCCCAGGGAACAGATGGACAGCTGTCAGAGAAATGGGTGAAGAGGGGATGGGGTCAAAGAAGGTGAAGGGATTAGCCAAAATCATATATACATAATGCAGAAATACAGACAACAGGGTAGCAATAGTCAGAGGGAAGGGGGATGCAAGTGAGGGGGAGGACAAAGGTGGAAAGTGGGGTGAAAAGATACTTTGTATGGGGAATGGGAGGCATGATGCAGGGTGTAGAAGGTGCTGTATTGAGAAGGACACTTGAAACCATATCAACACAATAAATTAAAACTAAAATTTTTAAAAATTTTTAAAAGAAAATACAAGTGAGACTTCACAAAAAATGTTTTAAGTACAGTATCCTCCTTCCACAAATGAGGGGATATTTTATTTTTTTAATTTAATTTAATATTTTTAACTTATTGGGTTGACATGGTCCACCAAACTATAGCTTATTTTCAAATGTACAACTAAATATAATACCATTTACACCTACCCCAAGCACGACTTTTTTCTGTCCCCACTTGCCCCCTTTTTTCTCCTCCCCCTACCTTGACCCCCTTTCCCTTTGGCTATTGCCACTCTGTTGTCCATATCTATGTGTTATATGTATGTGTTTGTTGGATAGTCTCTTCAGACTTTTTGGTCCTGTCCCTTCTTTTCTTCTCACTCTGAGAGCTGACCATCTGTTCCCTGTATCTATGACTCTGTTTCTATTTTCTTCCTCAGTTTACTGTGTTCATTAGATTCTACATATAAGTGAGAACATATGGTATTTGTCTTCCTCTGCCTGATTTATTTTACTTAACATAATAATCTCCAGGGATATTTTATTGTTCTGTAACAACTCTCTTAATTAAAAAATATAAGACTGAATATAATATGTATATATAAAAAATTGACTTTAATAGTATTAGCAAGATTATCAAGGAAGTGACAATTTTCAGAACCAACATTCTGAAAATAAGGAAATCCCAGAGACATAAATTCAGAATTTGAAGCATTTTTTTCCTCAACTAATTGCCAATTTTGAATGTCTAAATGATGGCTGAAGGGCTGAGAGGGCTACCTAAAACTAGCAGTAATGTGAAACAGAAATAGAACAATTATCAGGACTAAAGCCAGATTTCTAACCAATTCAATTACTGATTGAATTAAGGTGATTTACTCTTAATACAGCAGCTAGACAGTAGAAAATGTAAATCTTATTAGAAGCAATGCAGTGTCATCCAAAACATCATTTAAAATAATTTTTGTATATAATATCTGACAATCAAATGTAACCTGACATATGGCAAGACAACAATTCACTAAAAATTCAAGAAAATAAAATGGAAATAGAAATAAATTCATGTGTGATGCACAAATTGAAGTTATTAGAAACATGTTAGAAAGAGACTTCTATAAGTAAATATATGACAAAATAAAGAACTATGTCAGAAAAAAAGTATCATTAATAATAAAATAGAAATTATAGAACTAAAAGTATAATAATTAAAATTAAGAACTCAATGCATGTTTTAAGAAGATTAAAGAGAGCTGCAAAGAAAGTTAGTGAACAGGAGGGTAAGTCAGAAGAAAATACACAGAATGAAGTATGAGGAAACAACGGATAAAAAATAGAGAAGATATGTTGGAGGCAAGTATGATACAATGAAAAATTCTATGACACATGTAATGGAGTATTAGATGGAGAAAAGGAGATTAAAGTAGGAGTAATATTTAAGGACACAGAGGCCAAGAATCTCATAAAATAGATCACCCACAGATGGAAGAATTACAAGTTTCAAACAAGCAAATAAAAAACTCATACACACACCCCTACAAATATATTACAATAAAATTGTTAAATACCAACTCAAAATACAAAATATTAAAAGAAGCCAAAGGAAAAAAATAACTATAGACTTAACATTCAGTATTCAAAAATTGATGCTTAAAAATACTTAAGATACTTTCAGACAAACGAAAACCAAAAGAACTGGCTGTAAGCACCATCCAGTAATGAAATACTAAAAGTTAGGCATAAGGAAAATTATCTCAAGAATAAAAGAAGTGAATAAAGTAGTTAAAAATATTTGTAAATACAAATGGACATTGATTAAAACATTGTTAATATTGTTTGCTTATACACAAAGAATTAAATTAAAACACATGACATTTGTCCATAAATCAGGAAGTAAGAAAATAAAATTAAAATACTTTAAAACATTCTTATTTTCCTGAAAGTGGCAAAACTTCCAATTTATATTAAGGCAGGAGTTCATGTTATATGTAAAGTAGAACTATTAAAATAATAAAAAAATATTGTAAGTTATATTTATCTATTTATATGTATGTGTCTTTGCATCCATGTGTATTCATTATTATAACTGCATGTATACATATAAAATATCCAGTAAAGCCTGAGCAGACAGTGGCGCAATGGATAGAGCATCGGACTGGGATGCGAAGGACCCAGGTTCAAGACCCCAAGGTCACCAGTTTGAACACAGGCTCATTTGGTTTGAGCAAAAGCTCACCAGCTTGGACCCAAGGTCACTGGCTTGAGCAAGGGATTACTTGGTCCGGTGTAGCCCCTGGTCATGGCACATATGAGAAAGCAATCAATGAACAACTAAGGTGTCACAACAAAAAGCTAATGATTGATGCTTCTCATCTCTCTCCATTCCTGTCTTTCTGTCCCTATCTATCCCTCTCTCTGACTCTCTCTCTGTCTCTGTAAAAATAAATAAATATCCAGTAAATTGGGTAATTAAATAATACAAATATTCATAAAACAGAGAGAGAAATCAGGACAAACAGTAAACAAATTCTAAGTTGGTAGATTTAAACCAAATATTTACATGAAGTATAGAGTAATACTGTAGAGAAATATAAGAATTTTTAGACTGGATAATAAAACAAAACTAAATTATATGACCTTTTTATTTTTTAGCATGAGAGTGAGATAGAGAAAAAGAGAGAGAAAGAGAAAGGGAGGGAGGGATAAGGACCATCAGACAGGAAGTGAAAGAGATGAGAAGCATCAATTCTTTACTGTGGCACTTTAGTTGTTCAATGATTGTTTTCTCATATGTGCCTTGACCAGGGGGCCTCAGCTGGACCAGTGACCCCTTACTTAAGACAGCAACCTTCTGTGTCAAGCTAGCTCCCATGGGGTCATGTCTATGATCCCACTCTCAAGCCAGTGACCCCACATTTAAGTTGGTGAGACCATGCTCAAGCCAGGAAACCTCAGAGTTTCAAACATGGGTCCTCAGTATCCCAGGCTGATGCTCTCTTGGTCAGGTGATTATGTGATGATTAAAGGAGACATGCCTTAAATACAGAGATTCTCAAAGGTTGAAAGTAAAAGAATGGGAAGGACATACCATACAAATTTCACACAATAAGAATTGAAAATAAAAACATATATTTTTAAAATGCTATAGAAAGTTTACCTGAAACCTATGTACTCTTATTGATCAATGCCACTGTGTTGAAGTTAACTTTTTAAATAAAATTTTAAAATTATGAATAAATAAAATATACATGTTAGATAAAAAGGGATATTTAATTGATGCAATGGCAAATTAATCAGAAGGATAAAATAATTCTAAAATCACATGTCCCAGTCAGGTACTTTAAAAAGCAAAATAAAGTAAAAATTAACCCTCTTAAGAGGAAATACACAAATCTACATCACAGTAGAAATTTAACACACTTCTCTTACTAACTGAGACCAAAGAGAGAAAATATATCAACAGATATATACTTGGCTTAACTGAAAAATACAAACACTGAGCTCAAGTATTTCAGTATATACTTTGATTTATAAAAAGTACACTCACACACACACACACACAAAAGCCACGTGTTAGAGTATACTTTAAGTACATATAGAACATTTGTCAAAATTTATTATGTGCTGGGCCAAAAAATATTTACTATATAATGGGCCATATAAAAATGTCAAAAGATTAAAAACTTAAGGAAATATGCTTTGACCAAAATAATTAAACAGTAAAACAATGATAAAAAAGAATTAAAATTTTTCACATATTTGGGAAATGAAGCATTACCATGTTTTTTTTACTTAGCCTAGTAATAATTTAATTTTATTGATAATAATGCTAGCATTCATTGAATTCTTACTATGAGCCAGATGTTGTCTAATTTGAAAAAATATATATTTGACATCTATTAGTAAAATTAACCATTCTGGAGAGAAAACAATGAGATAATTATGGTAAATAATAACCGTTAATATTTACTTAGCACTTAGCATTGCCTAGCACTGTGCTGAGAAACATTTTCACAAGCATTATGTCATCCAATATTTAAAAATAAACTGGATAAGAACTTTATCACCTACAGTTTTCAGATGAAACAGCTACTGTTCAAATTAATAGACTGATTTGCTGGTAATAATGTCATCTGTGAGTGGCAAGCTCAGTATTGGAAGACAAGATGCATGATTTCCGATTCCATGCTAACACATCTGCTATTGCTACTCTTAAATATGGGTGGTAAATTTTTAATTTTATTCTGATTTTTTAAAATAAAAACATCAATTTAAAATAAAATGTAGCAATTCTAAGTGTTATAAATAATCTATCCTAAACTATAACAAACATTATGTTCAAAGACACATCAATAGAAGTAGTCGCATTGAAGTCAAGATGGGGAAATTTTGTCACGATCCCACAACACCTGACACAGCTCCAAAGTTGGACATTGTTCCTGGAGGACTTTCCAATGTGCTTAAGCACACACATCAAATTTGTTATAAACACTGAACGTTTAAGGAAAATATCATTGTTTGTAGACATTATGATTGTACACCTCTAATAAAACAAAAAGAAATAAACTGAACAATTATTTTAATTAATAAGTGTATTCATAATGTGAAAACCATGCAATATTAAGAAGAAAAAGAGCTTTCTTCTATAATAATATCAACCAGCTGGAAAATACACCAAAGAGAAAAATATCCTACTTGAATGGTAAGAGCATGAACCTAGAAATAAATATAACAAGAAGTATATGGTGCCCTTATGAGGATATTAACATGAAACTTAATGAAGGCCATAAAGACAATGATTAAATAAAAACATATACAATTCTCAATTAACGTATATTCACTGTCAATCAAAACCAGAGTAGAACATAGTTTGGAAACCTATGTGTAAAGTTCATTTGGAAAAGCAAACATTCACAACTGGCTAAAACAAAGTTTGCAAAGGGAGAATAATAAAAAGCATTTAGTTATCAGATTTTGAAATAGACACTAAAGCTGCAACAACTAGGTATTTCCTATTGCAGGAGCAAGCAATATGTTCAAATTAATAATATCAGAAAAAGACAAATGCATATGCTCATTTAAAGGACAATAAAAGTGAAAATGACAATGAATGAAGCCAAGTATCTGATTCTTTGGAATCAAGTCAATGCCTAACTGACAGCTTATATCAAAATCACAGCCCGCAGGTTTTATTTTGAAGCTACCTGCATTCTTCAACTTGTAGCTCCCAGCTCACAACCTCTGTGGTGTCATCATCACTTCTCCTCTAACCCCTCCAGTGACTCTCCCACCTCCCTCTTTCATTTATAAGGATTCTTGTAATTATACTGGGCTCACCTGAATAATACAAGAGAATCTTCCCATCTAAAGAGCTTTACTTGAGTCACCTGAAAAGTCTGTTTTACTGTAGAAGGTAATGTCACATGATCTGAGGATTAACACATGGCTATATCTTGGGGGTGGAAGACATTATTCTGCTCGCCACATCTCAGTTCATGGAAACCAGGAGTGGAAGAGTGAACAAGATGGGGTCTCCTCAAAATTCCCTAGCTTTCTGTTTCCCCACTGAATTCAACCCTTAAGCCAATTAAGATGCACCTGCTGCAAAGGTAGAGTTCAGCCTCTATCAGAATTACTCTGCAACCACCACCACGCTCATGAGGTTGCCCCTCCAGTAACAACCAGATATTTTTGGGGTTTTACCTTAGATGAGCTGTGAGCACTTCAGACTGTCCTTATAAAAGCATCAAATGCATCAGAATGATATGCTATAGAATTAGTTCAGGGTCAATCTAACCAGGATTGAAAATGCACTTCCTATCTTATTTCTCATCCCAATTTATGGCCAGTCACATTGTTCAACAGGGCATATTTTAAATTCACTGGTCAAATTCGATGACAACAATTAAGATACTCCAATAGTAAAATACAAGGAAGGTACAATTGTACAACACCCAAACCAGAATTGTCTCAACCTCAGTTTAAACCCTGTCTCATTAATATATTTATAGAGAAAAATAAAACGACAAATACAACAACCTCTTGCAAATTAAAGACCAAACTGATAACATCAAATGTCTAATTCTTTTTCTCTGTGTGTTTAAAGTACAAAGAACTTTGTTTTCCACAGTTTTATATTCGGTGTGGTCTCAGCCAGAGAATATTTTCAATTGCTGGTGGCACTGAGGTTTCAGCAGCAGCTGTAGCCTGGACTGTCTTTCATAAAGGTCTGTGTACTTTCTTCAGTGTCTCAGAAGATGTGTTAACTTATTTTTAAGGCTCTGATGTTTCTAACCTTTTAAAGATTACAGGGAATTAATGGGACACATGAGATTCTCACAGCACTGGCCCCACACCATCACTTTGGAGAATGAGCCAATCTCATCCTCAAGGGCATTTCTCCCAAGCAAAAATCACGTCCCAAGATCCCAGACCTGTGCTGCCAGAGACCGCAGCAAAGGGTCAGTGGCCCTGGAGTAAGGATGATAGAGGGAGAAGATCTGGGTTTTCCCATTGCAGAATTACTGAATACTGATTGGTTGTCATTTTTTTCTGAAACGCACAATCCGTAAACTTAAACTCATATTGGAGAAACTCTGAGCAAAAGATTAGTTTTGGCTTTACCCATTTCCCCAATCTATAATGTCTGTGTAATTAGTCTCTCCCAGAAAATGTCATTTCCCTGTTTTGTTTTACTTTCACAATCCAGCCATTTGCAATGTTGACAGCCTCCATTTTTAGGACTTGCATAATGTGTCTTTCCTTTTTGTCCACCCTATTCAAAATCTCTCAATTTCCGTTTCATATTTTTATTGTCCTACATGAGCCTTTCTTGTGATATTGTGACTGCTCTCTCTCAGAAGACATTTTCCATCCTGTTTTCATCAGTTCCTGATAAAGAATTATTTAGGTGGGAAACTCTTCCCTCTTAGAGGAGTTTTTTCCTTCTTAAGTAATTAACCAGTTTGGAACCAATATTAGACCCTTTGGTGTGGTGTAATTCTTGAGTTTATAAACATGGAACATCTCCTTCTTTGATTCTTTCTCCTGCCTGACTAAGGAGAGCATTGTCCCACGATATCTCCTTCATTATTTTGTCTCTTTGCTCCTGATAACATATACCTTTATAGTTGCAATCTCCAATATTTTGCAAATTTAGCTTTTCTGCTCAGACCACCCATTTATGCTTCAATATGTAATTTCAGTTTGATAGTGAGCACATATCTTTGTTTTATTACCACCACCTTAAATTTATTGTGTCCAAAATTACACTATTGCTCCCTCCTTACCAATAAGCGGGTGCCCAAATTGATTTCACAGGGTTTTTAAATGATGATGCTACACTTTTGTCAACCAACCTTGACATTTCAGGATTATTTCTGACTATTCTTGATCTTTATAAAACCTACTCATCCTTTTAAGCCTGCTTCAGCTTATAGATCTTCCATAAAGCCTTCTCTCCCAATTAATGTGGGAGCATATTATAGAAATATGTAATACATACATATTAAATTAATATGTAGATGTATATATATACATATATTTATTTGTGTTGGTGCATATGTATATGCATGTGTATATATAAAGAGAGAGAAAGAGAAATTCTGAATGAAGTCAACATTTTCCTCATTCCATCTCTTAATTTTTCCTAGTTCTTATCAACTATTATTACATAATTTTATGCTTACGAAAACCTGTACCTCATTCTTTGCCAAAGCCAACAGTTAGATCTTTGTTGTTGTACCTGT
Organism: Rhynchonycteris naso; assembly: GCA_037038555.1. NCBI lineage: Eukaryota > Metazoa > Chordata > Mammalia > Chiroptera > Emballonuridae > Rhynchonycteris > Rhynchonycteris naso. Next base: position 302,754,258 of record CM072996.1, read on the forward strand.
ATCCTCTTACCTCCTCTAGGTCTTTTGTTCAATGGTTATCTCCTCTATTTCACCAATTGTACTTTTTAATAAATATGAAAATATATTTAGCCTCAAACTTCATCTTTCATTCTATTTTGGGTAATGATATCACCACTGACTGATTTCCACAAACCAAGAGCCAAGAAATTATTCTTGATGGCCTTCAATGTTACTATACATATCCAAGTAGTTGTGAACTCTCCCACACATTTTTCTTTGCTGCCATAGTTCATCTCTTCTTACTCATATGGATTATTTCAAGTCACCCAGCTTGTAGTTTTGACCTCAGAAACTCCCCTATAGTTCAATTAATTCTTCACACCACTGACAGATTTACTACTCCAAAATAAAACCATGATCATGTTGCATCACTTCCTTGCTTAAAATATATCAGTGGCTCCCTAGCTCACTGGCCGAAGCCCAAATTCCTTGGAGTGGCATGCAGGAGGCTTGATGATCTGATGCTAACTTCATCCCATGCCACTTCCTCCCATCCTCCAATCAAACGTACTATTTCTCAATCACAACGTTTTTCTCCCTCTCGCTTCTGGGTTTTTATTTTTATTCATTTTATTTTTAAAGAATTCTTCTTTCCTATATTGAAGCATTATCATTGTATTATTTTGGTAATTACTTACTCCTCTGCTCTCAATTTTTTATTCTTCCCACATTTAGAATAAGATTTAAATGACTTTTAATGTTTTAGAAGACCCTGGCTTTGCCTTTGGCTACTTTCTTGACATCCTTTTCTTCCACCTTCTGCCCAATGGGGACTCTGCTCCAGCAACATTGGCCTCCACCCTATTCTTCGTACACATTCCCATGTTCGGGCTTTTGTACTTGCTGCTTCTCTGCCCATTATCTTACTTCCAAGATATTTGTTAGGTTGGTGTCTTCCTTCCATACAAGTTTCTGCTCATGCGTGGCTACCCACTGAAGATTGTGTTTTGCTGAGTATGAAGTTTAGGATGACCTGTGCCTCATATTTCCCGGGTGTCTTGAATTACATCCACCATAATAATACATTCCCAGCCTGCCTTCTAAATTATAATCCTTTGACTTGCCCGTAAGGGTATATGTGCAACTTGTTGATCATGTTGTAAGCATGCTGGCACTGGCAAAGCATGGCTGGTATTGGAGTTTTCTTTTGAAAATAATACCAGAGCCAAGTTTTCATTTGAAGGTCAAGATTAACTATGGATTAACTTAAACTCAAAAAATCCTTTTGGAATATTTGAGTCCTGTTAATAAGGCTAGTGTGTAATGCAGTGGAATGTTTGTCTGGGCTTACTATATAAATGAACACACCTCAAGGCAATTCAGAACCTATGCACATTATATTTTTAAAAATATTCCACAATGTGGGCAGTAGGTTTATATGCTACATAATTTATAATAAGATATACATAACTAAGTTGAATTTTTCAGCAGATGGTGGATTAGTACTGTTGTGTCCTTACAGATTTTATACAAAAATGAGGCTCAACATCAAGAGTAGCATATAGTTTAGATGATCAAATATATACCTTGGACCTAAGCAGGAGTAGTCAACCTTTTTATACCTACCGCCCACTTTTGTATCTCTGTTAGTAGTAAAATTTTCTAACTGCCCACTGGTTCCACAGTAATGGCAATTTATAAAGTAGGGAAGTAACTTTACTTTATAAAATTTATAAAGCAGAGTGATAGCAAGTTAAATCATATAATAATAATTACTTACCAAGTACTTTATGTTGGATTTTCACTAAGTTTGGCAGAATAAATCTTTATAAAACAACTTACTATAGTTAAATCTATCTTTCTATTTATGCTTTGGTTGCTCTGCTACCACCCACCATGAAAGCTGGAACGCCCACTAGTGGGCGGTAGGGGCCAGGTTGACTACCACTGGTAGATGATCAAATATATACCTTGGACCTAAGAAAACCAGAGGATCCTTACTGTGAGCTGAATGTTGGCTTGTACTGACCAGCATATTAGTGTGCAGCCAGTGATCATCCCAACATCTGTTTAGAACAGACAGATGTCTCCATTACACACCTTAATGAAGAAGCATCGTCAAAAAGAATAACTCCCAGGCTTTAATCTCATAAAAGCAAGCAACAAATGGAGAGAAATAGTCAAAATTTCCAGAATGTTTTGGGTAAGAGAAATAAAGAAGGAAACAGACTGGGGAAGTGGAGTACATGGTGGTGGGAAGAGAGAGGTATTGTGGTGAAGTCTCCAGCTATGCACACAGTCTGTCTCACGTGGGCTTTATATATATATATATAAAACTGGAGAAATAGCATGCGACTCATAAAAGACATACAACTGGAATTTACATGTGCATCCATCATGGGGTCGTGTGCATAAAAAGTCAGAGCAAGATGGTTCATGGGGATGGAGGGAGGGGCTTTCTTCTCCAAAGGAAAGGCTTCTCAGTCACAGCCAAGCAGCCAAGACACACAGATGCCACCAAAGAAAGTGACTCTTCAGGACAATAAAGAAGAGCAGTTGATATTATACTTCCACAGATGGACAAAGTAGGCTGACTGTAGTCTCGCTGCTCATGACTGAAAGTAAAGGTCCTTATGTAGAGAAAGGTCTTTGTATGCAGGCGACATTTCTTTTTTCTCACATTTTGCATCCTTGGCTGGGCCCTGAGAGGAACAGGTGGTCAAAGTTTTTAATGCCAAGTTCATTCTTGACCACAGAGCTGTGTCTGGTGTGTTTTGTGATTCAGGTCCTGAGAAGAAGGAAAGGGCATAGCTATCAGCTGGTCACTGACATGAAAGTTAACATCAGCATGTGAATCTCAGGGCCTCGCTTTGGAGGTTGGCTTTGACCTAACACCACTTCTATCTACTGATAACAGATTGTGATATTTGTGCTCCAGTGCCATTGATCAAGGTTGCCAGCAAGGTTCATCTTACTTAGATTTTATCCCCGTGACAAAGAGAGGGGCAGATGGACTTGGCACCATGTGATTTGTTTGAGTCCTTGACCCTGCCTAGGTGAGGTGCCGTCTGGCCATTCAATATTTTGTGCTCTTGGGTTTCTATCTGGGCCCTAATCTTGCAGCTGCATTGAGGGAAAACTTCCTTGTGGTTTCTGTCGAGCCAAGCTCACAGTCGAATGCTCTCGCCAGAGACCAGTAAAGGATAAATCAAACCATTTGTTCACACAGACCTCCTTTTTCAGGGAAAAGAAAAAAACTGCTGTAAACAACACTCTTCCCAAAGACAGACTAATTACACAGTTTAAGATTGTAATTTGGTAATTTTCAGGGAAATCTAAATGTTACAGAAACTCCAAACGGCTTTGTAAGTCATGAGAATGCACACTTACACCAGCATAGACGAGGGCTTCTTTCCCATTAAGGAGCTGGAGTCTGTTACATTATCCCCATTGACTCTCTTAATGTCCCTGGCTCAGCACCATATGCAACAGATGCAAAGGGTCACCAGTGAAGGGCAAAATATTTTTGAAAATAATAGAGCTATGCTTTCTGCATAGCCAGTTTTTCCCACTCCGCGCTTTGAATGCTACCACCTTGTTTTCTTGGAGTGATTTTTTTTTTAATTCGGTGGAGGTTTTTTGTTGTTATTGAACATTAAGAGAGACAAAATAAAAAAAAGTCAAGGTTTCTTTGTTTTTCTTCCAACTACATATATGTTAACCAAGCACTGCCCATAGTCTGCTTCAAAAGGGCTTTTCCATCCGAAAGCTTCCTGTTTCTCTTTTATCTCTTCCTGAACTTGAGTCATGTGTTTGTTTAGGTAATCAATTGCCAATAATGTGTACCAGGCAGGGGGAAAAATCAATAAAAAATAGAAATGGCTGCATCGTTTTCCACATTCTAGTAGAAGAGCAGAAGCCATCTCTGGAATAGGCGCCCCTTTGTTTAGAAACATACTACTGGGGTTTTTAGGTTATGCAGAATTAAACCCCCCAGACCAGTCCACAGTGGGGTGGAAGCAGAAGAGCAGAATTATTCGGCAGTGTCAAGGGTCAAGAACATTGCTTTTGCACCCTGCTGGTTTTGAAGGCGAGGTGGTGATGGTATATTCTAGAACTAGAGAAGATAGAAATAGAGACACACATGATATAAATACACTCACACAGAGACATCAGGAAATTATGGCCGTCTGGATTCTGAGCAGAAAGATTTGAAAAAAATGTGTTGGGGTAGAAATGACTGAGAAAATTTAACAGTCATGTCGAAAAGCTATCTTATGTTGTTCCTTATTCTGATGTAACACATCCTCCCTACTACACAACCACTGTCGAGTTCCTTTATTATTCCGTTAGTTTATGTTATATTCTAAAGCACCTTAAATTAGTGGTTCTTCCAGGAAAGAAGTGGGTGTGGCTATGGCTACACAGGGAGCCAGGCAGTGCCTGCAAAGTGCAGGAGATGCAGAAATAAATATTTCAAAAGCAAAGACATGTAATGAAATCCAGCAGAACGAAGGCAGAAACGTCAGACACATGGACCTGCAGGAATTCTCAGGCAATGGAGAAGGGGGCAGGCTTCCTCACAGGGCAGATGGGTCACATTATTTTATTTGACTATGGAAAGAAGGCACAGCTATAGTAGGTTGCTGTCCTGCCACAAATGTGGGGGTTCAATGTGTTTTTGGTGCCCCCATACTTGAGACCCATCATGAGAGCAAACCCCAGCTGTCCCTTTCCTCCATCCACAAGCACGGTCTATAACAACTTTGTTTTCTGACTTTTGTGAAGTCATTGTTTTTCTATCTAAAATGTCCCTGGCTCCCTCCTCTTCATAGTCACGTTTTACACATTCTTCAACACCTAATTAAAATTCCACCTTTTTTATTTTAATGGGGTTACATTAATCAATCAGGGTACATAGGTTCAGAGAAAACATCTTCAGGTTATTTTGACATTTGATTATGTTGCATATTCATCACCCAAAGTCATATAGTCTTCTGTCACCCTCTATCTGGTTTTCTTTGTGCCCTCTTCTGCCCCATCCCCTCCCTTTCCCTCCCTTCCCCTCACACCCCTGGTAACCACTACACTCTTGTCCATGTCGCTGAGTCTCATTTCTATGTCCCACCTATGTATGGAATTATATAGTTCTTAGTTTTTTTCTGATTTACTTATTTCACTCAGTATAATGTTATCAAGGTCCATCCATGTTGTTGTAAATGATCCGATGTCATCATTTCTTATGGCTGAGTAGTATTCCATGGTATATATGTACCACATCTTCTTTATCCAGTCATCTGTTGAAGGGCTTTTTGGTTGTTTCCATGTCTTGGCCACTGTGAACAATGCTGCAATGAACCTGGTCTGCATGTGTCTTTACGTACCAGTGATTTTGAGTTTTGGGGGTATATACCCAGTAGAGGGATTGCTGAGTCATATGGTAGTTCTATTCTTAAGTTTTTGAGGAACCACTATACTTTCTTCCATAATGGTCGTACTAATTTACATTCCCACCAACAGTGAATAAGGGTTCCTTTTTCTCCACAGCCTCTCCAACACTTGTTATTACCTGTCTTGTTGATAATAGCTAATCTAACAGGCGTGAGGTGGTATCTCATTGTAGTTTTGATTTGCATTTCTCTAATAGCTAATGAAGATGAGCATCTTTTCTTATATCTGTTGACCATTTGTATTTCTTCCATGGAAAAGTGTCTGTTCATGTCCTCTTCCCATTTTTTGATGGGGTTGTTTGTTTGTTTGTTGTTGAGTTTTATGAGTTCTTTGTATATTTTGGATATTAGGCCCTTATCTGAGCTGTTGTTTGAAAATATCATCTCCCATTTAGTTGACTGTCTGTTTGTTTTGTTGTCAGTTTCTCTTGCTGTGCAAAAGCTCCTTAGTCTGATGTAGTCCCATTCATTTATCTTTGCCTTCACTTCCCTTGCCTTTGGAGTCAAATTCATAAAGTGCTCTTTGTAATCAAGGTCCATGAGTTTACTACCTATGTTTTCTTCTATGTAATTTATTGTTTCAGGTCTTATATTTAGGTCTTTGATCCATTTTGAATTAATTTTAGTACAAGGGGACAAACTGTAGTCGAGTTTCATTCTTTTGCATGTGGCTTTCCAGTTTTCCCAGCACCATTTATTGAAGAGGCTTTCTTTTCTCCATTGTGTGTTGTTGGCTCCTTTATCAAAAATTATTTGACCATATATATGTGGTTTTATTTCTGAGCTTTCTATTCTGTTCCATTGGTCTGAGTGTCTATTTTTTTGGCAATACCATGCTGATTTGATTGTTGTGGCTCTATAATAAAATTTGAAGTCAGGTATTGTAATGCCCCCAGCTTCATTCTTTTGCTTTAGAATTGCTCTGGCTATTCGGGGTTTTTTATAGTTCCATGTAAACCTGATGATTTTTTATTCCATTTCTTTAAAAAATGACATTGAAATTTTGATGGGAATTGCATTAAGTTTGTATATTGCTTTGAGTAATATAGTAATTTTGACTATATTTATTCTTCCTATTCCAAGAATAAGGAATATTTTTTTATTTCATTATATCTTTTTCGATTTCCCTTAACAATGCTTTGTAGTTTTCATTATATAGGTCCTTTACATTCTTTGTTATGTTTATACCTAGGAATTTTATTTTTTTTGTTGTTGCAACCATGAAGGGGATTCTTTTTTTGAGATTGTTGGCATATAGGAAGGCAAAGGACTTTTGTATATTAATTTTGTATTCTGCGACCTTACTGTATTGGTTTATCATTTCTAGTAGTCTTTATGTGGAGTCTTTGGGGTTTTCAATGTACAGGATCATATCATCTGCAAATAGTGAAACCTTTACTTCTTCTTTCCCAATATGAATGCCTTTTATTTCTTTCTCTTGTCTGATTGCTCTGGTTAGAACTTCCAGCACTACGTTGAATAAGAGTGAAGAAAGTGGACAACCTTGTCTTGTTCCTGATTTTAGGGGAAAAGTCCTCAGTTTTATGCCATTTAATATGATGTTAGCTGATTGTTTATCATAAATGGCCTTTATTATGTTGAGATATTTTCCTTTTATACCCATTTTGTTAAGTGTTTTAAACATAAAATGATGTCGAATTTTATTGAATGACTTTCCTGCATCTATTGATAAGATCATATGGTTTTTGTTCTTTGTTTTGTTGATATGGTGTATTACGTTAACCGTTTTATGTATGTTGAACCATCCTTGAGATTCTGGGATGATTCCCACTTGATCATGATAAATTATTTTTAATGTGTTGTATTTGATTTGCTAGTATTTTGTTTAGTGTTTTAGCATCTGTATTCATTAGAGATATTGGTCTGTAGTTTTCTTTTTTGTGTTGTCCTTGCCAGGTTTTGGTATGAGGGTTATGCTGGCCTCATAAAATGTGTTTGGCAGTATTGCTTCTTCTTCAAGTTTTGGAAGACTTTGAATAGAATAGGAACCAAGTCTTCTTTGAATGGTTGATAGAATTCACTAGTATAGCCATCTGGTTCTGGACTTTTATTTTTGGGGAGGTTTTTGATAGTCGTTTCTATTTCTTCCTTGCTTATGGGTCTGTTTAGGCTTTCTGCTTTTTCATGACTCAGTCTAGAAAGATTGTATTATTCTAGGAATTTACCCATTTCTTCTATATTGTTAAATTTGGTGGCATATAGTTTTTCATAGTATTCTACAATAACTCTTTGTATATCTATGATATCTGTGGTGATTTCTGCTCTTTCATTTTGCATTTTGTTTATATGAGTCCTTTCTCTTTTTTCCTTGGTGAGTCTTGCCAAGGATTTGTCAATTTTGTTGATTTTTTCAAAGAACCAGCTCCTTGTTTTATTAATTTTTTCTATAGTTTTTCTGTTCTCTGTTTTGTTTATTTTTTTCTCTGATTTTTATTCTTTCCTTTCTTCTGCTGGTTTTGGGTTGTCTTTGTTCTTCTTTTTCTAGTTCCTTAAGATGTGAAGTTAAGTGGTTTACTTGGCCTCTCTCTTATTTGTTCATATAGATCTGAAGTGATATGACCTTCCCTCTTATTACTGCTTTTGCTGCATCCCAAAGATTCTGATATGTTGTATTGTTATTTTTGTTTGCCTGTATGTAACTTTTGATCTCTACACTTATTTCTTCTTTGACTCACTCATTTTTTAAAAGTATCTTGTTTAGTTTCCACATTTTTGTGGGTTTGTTTACCTCTTTTTTGCAGTTGAATTCTAGTTTCAAGGCTTTATAATCAGAAAATATGCTTGGTATAATTTCAATCTTTCTGAATTTGTTTATGTTATTTTTGTGACCCAATATATGGTCAATTTCTGAGAATGTTCCATGTACACTAGAAAAAAATGTATACTCTGGCACTTTGGAATCAAATGTCCTGTAGATGTCTATTATATCCAATTATTCTAGTGCAGTGGTTCTTAACCCTTTTTGAGGTACCAAACCCACCAGTTTCATATGCGCATTCACTGAACCCTTCTTTAGTGATAAATAAAATATTATTTTTTTCCAAATTCAAGAAATAGGTATATGTTTTTATACTGGTGCACAAAATGAGCCGTGCATGAACATCACCTTGCTGAAAGAACAAAACCAACAAAGTGAATGAATTCACAACAAATTACGGTATTACTTTATTCTGGCCTTCGCGGCAGAGGCTTCTCCGAACCCCTGAGACCAACTCATCGAACCCCTAGGGTTCGATAGAACTCAGGTTAAGAACCACTGTTCTAGTGTTTCATTTCAGGCTAATATTTCTTTATTGATTTTCTGTTTGGATGAACAATCTAGGGCCATCAGCGGTGTATTGAGGTCTCTAAGTATAATTGTATTTTTGTTGGTGTTTGGTTTTAGGTCAGTCAGTAGCAGTCTTATATATTTTGGTGCTCCTTGGCTTGGTGCATATATATTAAGAAGTGTTATGTCTTCTTGATTCAATGTCCCCTTGATCATTATGAAATGACTGTTTTTGTCTCTGATTACCTTTGCTGTCTTGTAGTCAGCATTGTTAGATATCAGTATTGCTACACCTGTGTTTTTTTGGATGTTATTTGCTTGGAGTATTGTTTTCCAAACTTTCACTTTGAATTTGTTTTTATCCTTGTAGCTGAGATGTGTTTCCTGTAGGCAGCACACAGTTGGATTTTCTTTTTTAATCCATTCTGCTACTCTGTGTCTTTTTATTGGTGAGTTCAATCCATTTATATTTGGTGTTATTATTGACATTTGAAGGTTTCTTATTGCAATTTTATATATTGCTTTCTGATAGTTTTGTATCTTGTTTGGGTCTTCTCTTTTATTTTTCTATCATTTGTTTTTGTTTGGTTGTAATCCATATTTCTTTTCTCTGTTACTTCTTTTTTCAAGCCATGTACCTCTGTGTTGGTTTTTTCAGGGGTGGTTTCCATTAAGTAATGGAAAACATACATATCATGTTCATTGTACATTATCTCATGAGTGCTTCTGCACTCCATCCTCCTTTGCTACTGTTAATCTTTGTCCTCTCCCTTTTTCTGTTTCTTTGTCACAGATTAATCTTGTTTTAATTGCAATCTTGATGGAGCTTTTACTTGTAGTTTTGTTTTGTTTTGTTTTTTGTGTCTGGTTGGAAAACTCCCTTTAGTATTTCCTGAAGTGGAGGTTTTCTGGTGATAAATTCCTTCATCTTTTCTGTATCTGTGAGTGTTTTATTTCTCCTTTGTATTTGAAGAATAGCTTTGATGGGTATAGTATTCTTTGCGAGAAGTTCCTCTCTTTCAGAACTTTAAATATTGGGGTCCACTCTCTTCTAGCTTGTAGAGTTTCTACTGGACATCTACCTAAAAAAAATGAAACTAGACCATCGACTTACACCATTCACAAAAACAAACTCAAAATGGATAAAAAGACTTAAATGTAAGCCGTGAAACCATAAGCATCTTAGAAGAAAACATAGGCAGCAAGCTCTCCGACACTGTAGCAGCAATATATTTCCTGATTTATCTCCACAGGCAAATGAAATAGAAGGCAAGATAAACAAATGGGACTATATCAAACTAAAAAGTTTTTGCACAACTAAAGACAATAAGAACAGAATAAAAAGACAAACCACACAATGAGAGAACATATTCTACAGCACATCTGATAAGGGGTTAATAACTAAAATTTATAAAGAACTTATAAAACTCAACACCAGGAAGACAAACAATCCAATCAAAAAATGGGCAAAAGAAATGAATAGAAATTTCTCCAAAGAGGACATACAGGTGGCCAATAGGCATATGAAAAAGTGCTCAACATCACTAATCATTAGAGAAATGCAAATTAAAACCACAATGAAATATCACCTCACACCAGTCAGCAAGGCACTCTTCAGCAAAACAACAAAGAATAAGTGCTGGCGAGGATATGGAGAAAAGGAAACCCTTCTGCACTGCTGGTGGGAATGCAGACTGGTGCAGCCACTGTGGAAAACAGTATGGAGATTCCTCAAAACATTAAAAATCAAACTGCCTTTTGACCCAGCTATACCACTTATAGAAATATACCCTAAGAACACTATAGTACTGTTTGAAAAGAAGAAATGCACCCCCATGTTCGTGGCAGCATTGTTCACAATAGCGAAGATCTGGAAATAGCCCAAGTGTCCGTCAGAAGACGAGTGAATTAAAAAGCTTTGGTACATATATACTATGGAATACTACTCAGCCATAAGAATTGATGACATTGGATCATTTATAACAAAATGGATGTACCTTGATAATATTATACGGAGTGAAATAAGTAAATCAGAAAAAAAGAAAAACTGAGAACGGCATGATTTCATACATAGGTGGGACATAAATGTGAGACTATGAGACATGGACAAGAGAGTGGTGGTTACGGGGTGGGGGGAGGGAGGGAAGGGTGGGATAGGGAGGCGGGGAGGGACACAGGGAAAACCAGATAGAAGGTGACAGAGGACAATTTGACTTTTGGTGACGGGTATGCAACCCAATTGAATGATAAGATAACCTGGAGATGTTTTCATTGTACATATGTACCCTGATTTATTGGTGTCACCCCATTAAAATTAATAATAGTAAGATATATTTAAAAAAAGAGAAATCTGTTAATAATCTAATAGGCCTTCCTTTATACGTGTATTCTTCTTTTCCCTGGCCACCTTGAGAATTTTTTTTTTGTTGTCATTGGTTTGTACCAATTGTATTATGATGTACCTTGGAGTAGGTTTGTTAGGGTTAAGATAACTCGGTGTTCTGTTTGCTTCTTGAATTCGAGGCTTTAGTTCTTTCCACAGGCTTGTGAAATTCTCATCTATTATTTGTTTGAATATCTTCTCCATTCCATTTTCTCTCTCTTCTCCTTCTGATATACCCATTATTCTTATGTTGCTCTTTCTAATGGAGTCAGACAATTTCTGTAGGGCTATCTCATTTTTTTTTAAATTCATGAGACACTCTCCTTTTCTCTCTCTGTAGTATCTTTAGTTGCCTGTCTTCTATGTCATTAATTCTCTCCTCTATCCTGCCTGTTCTATTGGTTAAGCTTGTTACTTTGTCTTTCAGATTATGAATTGATTTTTCATCTCTGTTTGATTTGTTTTCATAGTTTCAATTTCCTTGGTGAAGTATTCTTTCTGTTCATTGAATTGTTTATTGAGCTCCCTAAATTGCCTTTCTGTGCTTTTTTGTATATCCCTGAGTATTTTTAGGACTTCAATTTTAAATTCTCTGTCATTTAACTCCACGGATTTTAAGCTACTAAATTTTTTTCTATAGATTTTTCCTCATCTATCTGAGCTACATCACTGTCTTTTGTATCCATGTTATTTGATTTATTTTTGTTTAGTGGTATTGTTAATAACACTAATAAGAGTTTATTTAAAAAACGTTTTGAGAAAATGCAGTGAAAAACTGAAAATTCTATTGTGCTAAGTGGAACAAAAATACATAGAAAGGAGGGCCTGGGTTGGGGGGGGGGGTGGAGTGACAAAGAAGCAAAAACCAAGGCAAGAACTCACAAAATTCCACAATGAAAAAATTTGGATAAAGAATAAAATAATTTGTTTGTAAATGATGGTCAAATGAGAGAAACAATGTAAGAGAAAAGAAAAAAAAAGATAAAGAGAAAAAAGAAAAAAATACCGTGGAAAATGAAAATTCTATTGTATTAAGTAGCACAAAAACTATAGAATGGAGAGCCAGAATTGGGGGAAATGTTAGAGATAAAAAGCGAAATAAAAAGCACACAAAATGCCACAAAGAAAAAATTTGAATCCAGAATAAAATAATATGTGGGTGAGATTCGAATGAGAAGAAAAGTGAAAGAGAAAAGAAGAAACAAAAAGAGAGAAAAAAAATTGAGTTAAGTTTTTTGGAATGTAACACTCAAAAATAAAAAAGGAAAATGTAACACCTATGGGTAATAATGTTCAAAATGGAAAGAGGATAAAATGACCCAGGTGGAAGGAAAAAGAAAGATAAAAAAGTACATGAAAAAAAAATGGAAAGAGTTATAAAGACTGTGAATTTTTCCTGGTTTTAAGAAGTTATCTTCTTCCTTTTTTTTTCTTCTCTCTCTTTTTGGCCGGTAGTGCCATACCCCAGGTTCTACCCCTGTGGCATTCTTAGGCAGAGATTTGCTATTGTGTCGCTATGGTGATGACATAAACTAGCCTCAGTCCCATTGGTAGGCGGGGCTTGTTAGCGTTTGCAGGCTCCAACAATGGGAGAGTCCATTTTCCAAGAGCCTCTCCCCAAATCTCTCCTTCCTGAACCAGCAGCCTGGGACCCAGCTGTGTAGTTGCCCCAGCCACTGCCTGGAGAGCAAGAGGCCCTAAAAGCTGCCAAATACCCCCTCTATCCCCACTCAATTCAGGGTTCTGTGTAAGGGTTTGCAAGCCAGAGCCGCCAGCGTATTCAGGCAGGGCTGGGAGCCGATTGCCTTTCAGATGTCTTTCTATGAGCCTCCGGGCATGTCTAGTATGCCTCAGCACTCCGCAGCTTTCCCCCTACCACTTCCACAGTTCTCTTCTTCAGGAGTGTGCTTTGTAAGCCTGTATGGCTGGCGGTGGTGCTCGCCCAGACAGGTCCGGGTGTAGGGAAGCCAGCTTTCATGCACTTCCCATGCGCTGTTGTTTGGGAAGCCAGGATTATTCAGAAACTCTGGTCACAGCTCACACAGAGGGTCACTACTGACAGTCTCCAACTCAGCCCCTCCATCCAGGAATACAGGCACCTACACCCAAAGCGCCAGGTGGATCCAGTCACACACTGCCTGCGCTTGCCAACCAGGATACCGGGAGTAAACAAGGCAACTGCTTGCCCACCATTGCCGGGGTCTGCCGCTGGCGTTAGCTCCGTGTGGGCTGAGCTGCAAGCACACCCTCTCCTCAGCTTGAACATCTCTGCCCTAGCCCAGCTTCTTCCATGGCCCCAGCCCTCGCTTTTTCTCAGTTCCAAGCGAAAGCAGCCCTTGCTCAGGTCAGTGAGGAAAGCAGAATACTTCGTTCTCTGCTTATTTCCTTCAGAGTAGATTATATATTCAGCCACCTTTTCTCCCAATCATACCTTTGTTTGATGTATGTGTATTTCAGATGCTCCTAAGATTGTTTTTCTGTCTCTAGTTGTTGAATTTGTTGACGTTTCAGGGAGAAGTATTAGGAGCACTCCTCACAATGCCATTTCTCTGACGTCACTTCCCCTGTTTTTTTAATGCAGCTGATTTTGACTCTCAGAGCTTACCTTTAGACCTCCCATTTCTGAAGTACTGTAGCATGTATGTCAGTAAGGCCATGAAACAGCAAGGTGACAGTAAAAGTCTCCTTTTTCTTTTTTCTACTTTGATTTTGTTTTGTCTGAACAATAATAGAAATTCTTAGCATAAAGCAATGGTATCATTAATTTTGGGGGGGGGGTATTACTCAACTCTACCTTTCCTATTATTTCTCAATTAGCTTTTGGTTAATGGGCAAGGAGTCCCACATTCTTCAAAAGAAGCATCTGTAATACAAAAAGCTGACTAGTCAAGCATTATAGCCTCAGTGGATGTTGCTCAGATGGGCTACTGTGTACTAAATTGAATTCTCAGGATAAAAGGTTATAAGATCTGATTTCTTCCTTTCTTCAGGGTGGTGTCCAATCCTGCATATTTTCACCTCTTTTTACTTATAAATAAAGTATTGTTTCCAAAACAACATAAGAGGAGCCCAAATAAAGTAAAAGCAAACAACTTTCTTCAGTCAAATAGTGATTTGACATGGGAGAATTTATGAAACCTTTTAATAATTATTTAAATGTTGAGAGTACATTTAGCTTAATGGGAGACTAGTATGTCAAACCCCAGATCAACTTGAGTACTGCAAGTTAAGAAGGCATTAAAGTACAACTGCAGATACAAATAAAGTGCATATTTTAAATCTTTTGCTACTGGCGCCAAAGGCACTAGAAAACCATTTTGTGTCTCCATTTATATTGCTGGTCCTCTTTCTTATGTTTCCCATTCCTTGTATCTTTTTTCCTCTTGCACTCTTTTTCTTTTGCCCCAAGCTTTCTTTTTCCTGCACATTGTTCTGCATCTGACATTCTGATGGCTTCTCACAGCATTTTCTCATATTTGAGCCATCATCGGGTTACCATAGCTGCATCAACTAGCATAGCAGGAAGTAAGATGAAAGGGCCACTTAGATGAGGGCTAGATCGTAAGGTCAGAGCATACATAAGAAAATTACATATTATTGAATTACCCATGACACTGCCTTAGTTTGGCGCTAGGTAGAAGATTTTCTCTAACCAACTGGAGTAAAGTCACTTTTCCCTTTAACATTGGAATGATCTCCTCTTTATACAGGTGAACCGCAGATAAAGGAGTTGGCTTCTTTATACAGGCCATGTTAATTCCAAAATGAGATTCTTTAAACGTATGTAATGGGATAAAATGCTCAGGCTCTAATAAGTGCATGGGAACCAAGACCCTGGAAGAAGATGCATTCTGGGCTCTGAATCAGGCTAGTTCTGGGGTATTTTCACATTGAATGGCTGTAGAGCTTGAATATTAAGTATCAATTAAAGGAGTATTTCTCTTCTCTGTTTCTGTTCCTCCTCTTTTCTTCTCTCTCTTCCACTCAATATGTATGTTGATATTCCATTGAGTTGAATGTCCATAATGTGACTACTCTTGTAGCAGGATGGAAGTGCCCACTGCCCTGGAAACAAAGTCTAAATCCTTTGAAAATAATTAAAGCTATATACAAAGCATTTGCACATCAAATGTGACAACTTTCAGGGTCTGAAAAATGGGGTTTTGGTCTTAACCCTTTACTGTCTCTCATCTTTGAATCATATTAATAGATCTATTTAAGCAGATAAGTTGTGATAAATATTTTAACATTATTAAATAGCTTTTTCCCCCTGATATTGCATTGTTTTCTAGTTTGTTTTTCCCTGCATCCCTCAGTCAAGATGCAATAAACTAAGATGTCAGTGAACCTTGTCGCCACACTGCTGATGCAAGCCATGTGCCATCATCTGTTCTCTTAGCTCTTTTTAGAATATTTAGTTTACTTTCTATAACAGCTTTATTGAAATATAATTCACATACTATGTAATTCATCCATATAAAAAGTACAATTCAGTGACTTCAGTATATTCAGAGCTGTGTAACCACCACTATAATCCATTTTAGAACACTATCATCACCTCCCAAAGGAAACCTCATAGCCTTTAGCAACTACTCTCAAAATGCCCCACTCATGTACCTCCCCATCCTTAGGCAACCAGGAATCTACTTTCCATCTCTATTGATTTACCTATTCTAGACATTTCATATAAATCGAATGTAAGTGAGGGGCGTGAAGGGTATGCAATTGACAGTCTGGCAGCACTTACATTAGACAGAAGGAAACATATGCAAATCTATGTGCTTCAAATCAGTTTAGATGACTCAGTGAATTGGTCTTCCGATATAAAAACCACGTCCCAGCATTCAACTGTGTCATACATCACGGACACAAATGCAACCTATCTTGGAGCAGCCACTGAAAATAAACCATGAAGCTCCCACAATATGTATTTAGGTTGTAGATCAACATCAGGTGTCTACCAATATTTCCTCAGTGACAGTCATAAATTTACTGACACATGAACAGTCAATACTCTTGTTATCCACTTGGCAGATTTGGGGAAAACTGTCTGACCATTATTAAAGTCATGTTTTAAGTGATGGTTTTATTATTGAAGTTTACTTAAAAAAAATTAGATTACTTAATGGAGAAAAGGTTTTCCCCAAATATAAAAATGACATTCATGAGGAAACTTTTTCCTTGTCAATAATTTTTCTAACTGTATCTCAAGGATAATTCTTTCATTTTAAAATTCAACATGATGATTATATAGTAATTGATTTATTTATATGTATATAACTACGATTCTATAAGTTTAGTCACAGTGGCAGCATAATTATTGACTTTTATACCTTTATATATGTACTTTATTACCTTCATAACTATAACTATATACATATATATACCCTTTATACTATATATCTATATATATACCCTTTATACTGCTAAGAATATCTCAATTTATATTTGTAGTAATTGGATACTTTCAAAACCCAGATAGCTATACAAGGAGGCGTTCCTCATAAGTAATCTTTTAATCGTGGTGATAGCACCGTTTGTTCAGTGCCTATTACAGGACCCATGATAATACATTATCACATTAATCTTGACTCCCTCCCTGTGAGGTTAAGGGAGTTACCTTGCACCGCTTAAAACTGAAGTTTCCTATACCAGGAAAGCGACTCCAGCTTATTCTGTCTGTTGGTGGCAACTGCAATCATCACAATCAGTTTGATTTTTCTTCCCATATTTCCTGCTTCCTCTTGATTGCAGTTAACTCTTCAATCTCTCCAAACAGAAACAGCAATACAAAAATTCTCCATGTTGAGCACGATATGGTGGTAATTTTGAGCAGGTGGGTTTCTAAGGTGGGTTGAGATGAGCTGCATAATTGTAAAGCATTCCCTGGGAAAGGTCCATGTCGGTAGGTCATTACCCACCCACATCCCCGACTGGCAGGATTACCAGCCAGGAGGTTTCTGGCATTAATACTCTCTCTTATTCTCACACCTCTAGAAAAAATATAGCGGGCTCCTTTTCAATAAAATTGTGGAAGAATTTTGATCTGGCTACTCTTTATAATGTGTCTAACATGACCTTTAGATGCATTTATTTTTCTTTTTTGGTTTTGTTTTCTATGACAACTTTTATTTTACTTTGGTTTATTAGGACCGTTTCACAGGGAAATGAGGCATTTAGACTGTCTAAACATCAGGCAGTAAGTGTTTACTGATTATCCACTATGGGAGACGTTATAGAGGATTCAGAAGAAGCATGCAAAATTAGTCTAACTCTTAAAGAAGCTTCAGACCAGCTGAGGAGGCATGCATATTTGTGAAATGAATAGCTGAAGCACAGTATGACTAAGTGGGAAATGACTAGGGCAGAAAAGGGGGGCCATCCTAACTCTTGTGCAATTTTAAATTGAGACCTAGTCAAAATGTGTTTTTCTCCTTAATATAAGAAGCAATTAGTGTCAGGGAGATGTATATAAACGTTTCAGGCATCATAACATTAAATTCCTGGGTTCAAATTTGACACTTCTCTGGCATTTATCAGCTGTGTGATTTTGGAAAATCATTTAACCTCTCTGGACCTCACTTCTTCATCTGTAAATCGGGGATACATTATTCATAGATTATATTATTTATGTGGCATGAGCCATGCTCATTTTTGCTATGCTTTCTAAGGCTAAATATGCAATGAGTCATTGATTCAGACAGTTGCTATCAGTTAAATACTTAGCAGAAACCATTAGATGTTCATACTCTTTGACTAAATTCTATTCGTATGTATTTATTATAAGAAGGAAGTCAAGGGGGTAGGGTCAATTAACATTAGTTGAGACTATACCGGTTGAAGTCCAGAGCTTATTTAAAATTTAGTCCTCATGGATCTAGGTCTAGCAAGCCCAGAGAAGTCAATTAATTTTTTGGTAAGGAATAAAGTTAGCTTTCAACTTATACCTTTAGGAGTACAAGGCTATTAACATCAACACTGGTCATGCCATAGTAGAAACACATTTCTAGATGCACAAATAAGTTTATGAAATATCATCTATTATAATTAAAACAACTGGAAACAATTTAAATGGCCAATATCAAAGAACTAGTTTAATTAGTCATGGTAAGTGAACATAAAGCGAATCAATTTATCAACATTATAATTAAGTAGTTATTAAAAGTATTTATTAAGAGCATAATAAAATAATATATTAATTAGATAATAAAATACATAAACATAGATGGTGCATGCTAACACAAAATTAATGGTATGCATTATATATAATTTTATTTAGTATAACCTGTGTTACCTTTTACATAGGACTTCTGAGGACAGGAATTGTGAGGTAACATATTAGTTTGTACATTATTAAAGTCATTCATTTGTTTATAAAGTTACTTTAAAACTATATATAAAGTAACTACTCTTTGTTAACTACTGAGGTTAGTGCTGTATATTTAATGAAAGTAAACCAAAATCACTTCCCTGAAGGAACTTACAATCTAATAAAATCAGTAAAGGCATTCATATTTTTGAAACATATTTTTCTTTTCTCACAATTGAAATCTAGGTAATTCAAATATATAAAATCAATTTCTGAAAACATGAGAACATTTATTATATAAACCTGGAGTATATAATACATTTTTAGAGAAAAAATTCTAACACCATGAAAGAAATTGCTGACAAATTCTACTATATGAAAATATGTTCACAAGGCAAAACTTACCATGAATGAAGACCAAATAAAACATTACTGGAGAATCATAACTATAAAACACAGGGAAAATTAGCTTATTTTAGAAGATTGAGCAAATGTTAAAGAGTCATTAGAGAATTGGAAAAAACACCAAATAGATAACATTATACAACATAGAAAGATGAAATATATTTTTAAATAATTACTTCTATTTAGAATGTCAGAGGCAGAATATGGAGAAAATGGTGAAAAGCCTGTAATCAAAGAGACAGTATCTAAAATTTTTTTTGAATTTCTAAAAATTATCAATCTTTAGTTTAAAAATAAATAAAAAGCAATCTATCCATAGGCAAGTTTATTTTCCTAACTGCAGACATCAAAGACAAAGCAATGACCTTTAAAATATCTAAAGAAGAGACACAGAACACCTATAAAGAACACATAGAGCTAGATTTCTCATCGTCTACCAGGAAATCAGAACATAGTGAACTGATGACCTGAAAGTTATGAAATGTAAAAAACTAACAGTTAATCTAGTTTGAGTCTCAACAGAATTCTATCTTTAAAAAATGGTAGCCAAAAAAAAAATAGACTTTCAGAAATATAAACAGAAACTTATAGAATGAATTATGCTTAAAAGAAAAGGGCATACATTGGGAAGAAAAAAAAATAGTCTTAGAAGCAGATTCAGATATTCAAGAGGATCATGAACAAATAAAAAATATTTGAGTATATTAAGCTAACATTGGTTGCTAAAAAGAATAAGAATAATGTTCAATGAATGTGGTTTAAAATATAAACCTAAATAATATGAAAACCCAAGTCAAAGCATATAAGTTGGAAAGCTGTCAGGAGAGTTGACACATTGAGTTATTTTAAATTATTTGTTTTATTACAATTTTCAAGGGCTGAACATTAAAGAGTACACAAAGTGTATAACTTTAAAGAGAAAAACAAATCTTGGAGGCAACTATCCCACAAAAAATTAAGAAAAATTGGTGAAGAAACTATATTTAAGAATAGATCAGAACTGCCCTGGATGAGTAGCTTAGTTGGTTAGAGCATCATCCCAATACATGAAGTTTGCAGATTTGATCCCTGGTGAGGGCACCTATAAAAATCAACCAATGAATACATAAATATGTAGAACAAACTAATGTTTTTGTTTCTCTCTCTCTCTTTCCCTTTATCTCTTTTTAAAATCGTAAATAAAAATGTTTTAAAATAATAGATTATAACAAATTAAAATACAAAATAATATCATAGAAATATAACAAAATATGTGAGTTATCATAATTTTGGTTTGTGGACTAATCAATGAGTAAAAGTCAAATATTTTTTTATTAGGTTAGAAAAAGAATTCTGGTAGTTTTATTTAAAAAATACAGCAAAGAGTTCAGAAAGATGTAACACAATTGTAAGTCAAAGATTGAAAAATTATAAACCAAAATCTAGTCATATATTATATAGCTATATTAATATAAAAATAATTTTAAGTTGAGAAGCCTTACTAAACACAAGAAGAATAAATATAGAACAATATAACAAATTTATATTTATAATTCCTAGTAATATATCTTAGAAATAAAAAAAATTGTAAAAATGGTATGATTTAGCTGAAAATCAAGGTCTAATTAACTTTTAAAAATTAGAGTCATAATCTTTGATCAACTCAATTACACTAGAAATAAAAAGCAAAGATATAACTCAAATCCTTTTTATTGTTATAAATTTTAAAATATATTTTAAAAATATATTTTGGAAAAATCAGTGTCAAAAAAGTAATCATAACGGAAATTTAACAATACTTAAAATAATAAAAGCACTGCACCAAATTTAGCTGGAAGCAGCTATATTTCACGGTAATTACAGGACAATATTTAGTTGTTAAATACTCAAATTAGAAATGAAGAAAACTTGAAAGTTGACATATTAAGTATTTATCCTAATTTTAAAAAGAGAGAAGAAAAAGCAAAAGAAAGAATAAATAATAAAGCAAATAATAAAGATAGTGGCAGAAATAATGAAAAAAAACATAAACAATTATGTATATATTCAATACAAACATAAAAAATGATTTATTGGAAAATGTTAATGAATATACACCTAGGCATAATGATGACATAACTCAGGATGCACTTGAAGACTGAAATGAGAACCTAATACTATTATCAACTAAAAAAAGAAAAGATAAATGGATAACTAAAACTGCTGCAGAAGAAACAGAAACACTGAGTAATCCTGTACCTATTCAAAAATGAAGTCAATCATTAAAACATCGCATAAAGAAAACAGTATGTCCAAATGTTTTCTTTGTGAATCCTATAAAAAATTCAAGGAGCTGATAATCCAATCTTATACAAAGCATTTCAGGACATAAAATAATAGGAAAAACATCCCAGCCTTTATGAGCCTACTGTAAATGTGATACCAAATCTAGAGGATGAGAGCTTTAGAAAATTACAGGCCAGTCTTATGAGTATAAATAAGAGAGGACTGAATGGCAATCCCCAATTCATCAGTGCACAAGAAAGATGTCCTTTCATAACCACTCTGCTTGAAAGAATAAAAATTTGATATAATCCTTTAACACCTACAATGTAATTATTCACATTAATAGATAGCACATTATTATCATTCCATTAGAAACCTAAAAAGTTTGTGACTGAATTCAACAATAATTTTATATCTACATTAATAATTCCCAGAAAATTAGGAATAAAAATATACCTCCTTAACCCAATAAAGAGAATAAAAAAATATTAAAACAAATTATTAGAATAAATAAAATTTAGCAGTGTTTTCTGAAAAAATCAATAGAGAAATATTAACTATTTTATATGTACCATTATAATATTCCAGGTATAATATTAATACACATATATGATATCAATACACACAATTCAGTACATAAAATTTGATTTTGTTTGTATATATCAGTATCATTTTCAATAGAAACAAATGAAATAGATATAAATAAAAGCAAATGCACACAGAATTTATCTAGGAGCAAAAAATATATATGTACAAGGCTTTAATTGAGAAAACTGTAAAAGTTTATAAAAAATAAAACATGAAACTAATGGACAGAAGTGTCATGGTACTGAGTGAAAGCATTCAATATCTTAAAGGTAACTTCTTTCCGAATGATCCAGACATTAATGGGAACTCTAACAATTATTTAACAGAATTATTGACAAGCTGAGTACAGAACAGGATAAATGGTAGAATAAAGGGCCAAAAGCAGCCAAGACATTTCTAAAAAAGTAACTGAGGAGGACTCATGCTGTTCCAAACACAAAACATTTACTATCAATATAGTATAAACATTAAGACAATATTTTATGGGATAGAGAAGTGAGAACAATAACCACCCATATTTAAAAACTTAATACATAGCAGTACATCAATTATATTATCAGTGGAAAGATTGGTTTATATTAAACATGTATGGGATGCCTGTTTACAGAAGAAAATAAATAAAACAAATGGAACCTTATCTGATACTATATACAAAACAAAATGCCAGATAAATCAAGGATTTAAATATAAAAGTCTAACCTTACAAAGAAAGATATTATTAGATATTTGTGACTCTAGACCAGTGGTTCTTAACCTGGGTTCTATCGAACCCTAGGGGTTCGATGACTCGGTCTCAGGGGTTCGGAGAAGCCTCCGCCGCAGAGCCCATAATAAAGTAATACCGTAATTTGTTGTGAGTTCATGCACTTTATTGGTTTTGTTCTTTGAGCAAGGTGATGTTCATGCACGGCTCATTTTGTGCACCAGTAAAAAAAACATATACCTATGTCTTGAATTTGGAAAAAAAAATCATATTTTATTTATCACTAAAGAAGGGTTTGGTGAATGTGCATATGAAACTGGTGGGTTCAGTACCTCAAAAAAGGTTAAGAACCACTGCTCTAGACTTAAAAAAGTATATTTTCTTAAACAAGAGAGAAAAGCTGAAACCACAAAAGAAAAGCTAAATTAAAATGAAGATCTGTGTTTTGTGTTTGATGTATTATAGAATTGTACAGCTGAAACCTATATAATTTTATTAACCAATGTCACCCCAATAAATTCAATAAAAAATAAACACCTATTCAAATGCAGTAAATATTTTCACATAAAAAATAAAACAGAGAAAATATGTTAAAAAATAAAATTAACTTAAGATCTATTTCTCAAAAGACACCATACAGAGATTATAAAAAGAAAACCTAAAAAAACATTTGCAACGCAGAAAACCAGAAAAGGATTATTAGTACACAAAATTTATAAATAACTTCTTTAAATCAATAATAAGAAAAGATAAAGAATCCAATATAAAACTGGGCAAAATGTGAACAAAACTTTTAGAATAGAGAAAACATAAACGGACTCAAAATCATATGAAGATATTCTCAACTTTATTAGAAATCAGAGAACTGCTCATTAAAACCATTACCTTCGTAGCACTGCCACATCTGAAAATACCAAGTACTCTCAAGCAAGTGGAACTTTCACTGAAAGTGGGAGTCCAACCTGAAACAAGGACTTTAGAAAACAATTATTTTTCTCTTACACAGGAGCTTCTTACTTTAATCTATTAAATATTGACCAGTAAAACCATTTGTTGTTTTATACTCTCTTAAACTCTGGCTAACCCATCAGTCCAAAGCAACAGGAAAGGACACTTTTCTTCGGCAATGTGACATCGTCCAGAGACCTCCGTGGAGTGCCAAGACATCTTTCTTTACTGAGAGAGGGTGTGGGAAATTAAAGAGACACTTATATCTACCATCTACCATGAGTTGTGTTATAACCTTTATATTTGTCTCATTTAATACACATACTCACCCTCTGAGATATCATTGTTCCCATTTTTAATTGAGGGAGCACGGATATCTGCAGAGCCGTGATTTGAGGCCAGGGTAGCACGTGTTTTTAATCACCCCTTCTTTGTACAGATTCAGCACTCATTTCTGACACCTTGAGACAGTGGGCTGCTGGACAGCAAGAACTGTGTCTTCTCATTTTCGTGTCCTTGGACTGTGGGCACAGATTAGAGTGCCCATTCTCTAATGCCCACACTCAGAGTGTTCTCAGTAAATGGTCAGTTAATGATTTATTACCACTGGGAGTTTGAGGACTGACATTTTTGGCTCATGTATTTTTTGTGAGTCATATAATGGCCAGAACAAAAGAAGAACATTTTAAATGATTTGATTCAATGAGTTCACATTTATATGTAAATAAACTAAGACTTGCTGAGTTTCATTGGCACGTCCATGGCACTGCATCCATAGAACCAAGTGGAAAATCCATCTTTGTGTCTCTCTTCTCCTGATCTTCTCATTTCAACACCTTGTGCTATAGATTTGACTACTTTTTCTATGTGGAGGGTCCAGTGTAAGAGTTTAGTTCAGATCTGTCCATCCAATCCATTCCCTGACTTAGATGTTTTCCTTAGTGAATAGAGCTGAGTACATTTTAATTAATTTATTATGTCCCTTCAATTAGGGGACCCAATTAATAATTGAAATGGGTTTTTAATTGGTTTATATCCTCCAGGGTATCTTATTAATAACATAAATAAACTAACAGGTTTGCATTAAATTAGGCTTCATCTATATGCATATCTGTTGCCTCCCAATACATTATCTATTCTTAAACTCCAAAATTGAATGTAACTTTTTAAACAAAGACATTCTGATGCACTAGTTCTTTTGTTGTTGTTGCTGTTCTACTTTGAGGCAAGGTCATAGTAGTTTCCAGTTGAGATGAAAAATGTCGACATTATTTTTGTCACTAGATTCATCATTCATCCAGTTCTCCAGTCTTATATTGGTGAAATCACCTGTGAATGTCTCTCTTCTTCAGCCTTCTATATAATCGCAGACTTATGCACCATCACAGATAGACAGATACTTCGAAATCATTCATTTTCAGCCAATGAAACTGAAAACCACAGAGACTATACAGTATGTCCAATCTCACACAGTAAGCTAGTAATAAAAACAGTGGTCTCTATTTAGACATCATATACATTTTTGTCTCAAATATCATTTATTTTGGCTCTTCATTCTCCTTTTGAATATCACCACATAAGGACACATTTGGATTGGTCTTTTCTTCTCTTGAAAATAACCAAATGATTTATCATAACATACAGGAGGGGATATGGGGGAGGGGTGGGGGTAAGGGTGTAAAGAGGGACAAGTATAAGGTGATGGAAAATGATTTGATTTTGGGCAATGGGAATACAACATAATCAACAGTTCAAATGCTATAGAAATGTTTACCTGAAACCTATGTACTCTTATTGATCAATGTCACCCTGTTAAATTTAATTTTCTAAATGAAATTTTTTAAAAAAGAAAAAAAATATCAAACTTATTTTTGTTATTTCTAGCACTTAACAAAATATCCAAGACAATAGTATCTCTACTACAAGTTATTTGGAGTAAACAGCCCAAAGGCTTTTAGCATTTTCTTCTGCCTACAGCCTTAACTTTAGGCATCCTAAGCAAAGCAATCTAGTAGAATCCATCCCTAAAGGCTTGGTCTAAATGTTTTTTTCCAACTTTATTCCTGATACTTTTCTTATACAAGTCCTCTCTACATGTGGCTGTCTCCTTTTCCATTGACTCTCACTAGCTTATTCTTTCTTCTTTGCTTCTAGTCCTGAAGGTGTCTCTAACTTGGTGGTTTTCAATACCTTTTCAATAAACTCTTTTTCTTAATAAGCCCGAGTCAGCCTTTTCTTTTCCTTGCTTGCAATATAGAACCACGACTAATGCAGTAATAATAATCACTGCTATCTTTCATGGACTGGTTGCTATGTCTATTAAGCTGCCTCAGATCCACAAATATAACAGAAAATTAACTAGTTTGAAGAAAAAAGGTTGCAGAATAAGTCACATCTCTTTGTCTTCTGTCATGCCTCCGTATATTAATATGACTATCTGACAGTCTCATTGTTTCAGAAGGACAGCATGAGGTAAAGGCTAAGGCATTCTTTTATGTTACAAATATATCATCATTCCTCAAGGGGACAATTGGGCTTGCCATCCAGTATGTGTACCTGGGTGTTGCTAAGGTCTTTCATCGTTAGCTCACATTTCTAATCTCTAAGGTCAAGGTTTTCTGCTCTTGGCTCATCCTAGATGGGTGAAAGGAAACATTCACATACCAAAGTTCAGACAGCATGACTGAGAAAATCACCCATCTGACGCAGAGGGACTCTCTTCCTGGAAAAGTACTGAATTACACCCAACTGTCAAAATTTCTCTCTGAATTGTCTAACATGAATTTCATTCAACATTCACAACACTCTGAGGTGAGCATAGGTGGTTTTATCCTCACTTTACAAATGAGACTCAGAAAGGTGAAACCGAGGTCATGATTACATAGTCCAATGTCAGCAGAACTAGGTTTTAATTTCATGTTGATCTAATTTAACAGCCTCTATTCTTCCTGCAAATGCTGTCTTGCGAGGAAAGGCCTCTTCTATGAAGATTTTCTGAGTACTCCTCTCCTGCTCCTATCAAATCCCGTTTAATATATTTTTGTTGAAGTCCTAAATGAACTTAGGTTATCATACACAGAACACGTTACTGTTTATATTTGTGCTTATGCATATTTACCTATTTGAACTGTAAGTTACCGGGAACACAGACTATGCTTTATTCACTTAATGCATTTTTGTTTCCCATGTTCCCAGTGTGGTGCATGGATTATAATAGCTGCTCAGAACATATTTATCACATGAATGAATGGGTTAATAAAAGCAGAGGGAAAAATCCAATTTTATATACATAATCTTCAAATATTCACTTAGCATCCCCCAAATCACACAACTAAAAGGGAGATTAGTACCCTGGTACGGCCCCTTGCACCAGCATAGACTCACAAAGGCTCACTTCGAAGAAAATAACTACTCTCTCTGAGATCATTCCTCTAAATCCCAACTACTCAAAACATCGCAGTGTAGCCGGCATGCCTGACAACTGTGTGGATCCCTTCACAGTACCTCACACGTGGTCATTTCATTACCGACGAGGGTGCTGTGGAGCCACACGCATAAAGCTGTGTGGAGGTTGAAGTGGCCGTACTGCTGCTCTGTTGCAGCTGAGGAATCCTTGCTCGTCTGGGGCAGGAGCTCTTGATAATGAACCATGACTGACTGTCCCCACCAGGCACTGCTCAGAGCCTGAGTCACTCGCTTCCCTAGGACTCTGGGGATTGGCATGGAACCAGCAATGTATGCTATGGCCATTTGGGGAATTAAGCTGCAGCCATTATGGTTCTGTGGAATTAAAAGCAAACTAAGAAGTGGTCACATGAGCTGATCGCTTTGCATTCCACAAGGGGATGTCCAATTGGTAATTTGTGGGCAAGGAAATAGTCAGTCTTCTCTCTCTCTTTCTTTCTTCCCTCCCTCCCTCCCTCCCTCCCTCCCTCCCTCCCTCCCTCCCTCCCTCCCTCCCTCCCTTCCTTCCTTCCTTCCTTCCTTCCTTCCTTCCTTCCTTCCTTCCTTCCTTCCTTCCTTCCTTCCTTCTCTCCCTTAAAGAAGGTGGCAGAATAGAAGAGAAAGTATATGAGATTTGAATGCAAAAGGATCAAGGTCAGACACTGGTGTTCTCCCTCATGTTGACCTTCAGCAAGTTACTTCCTGTCCCTGAGATGCCAGTTCCTTTTCTGAAAAATCGATATTAGAGTATCTCCCTCTCATTGTGCCAGTGACGATTAAACGAGATAATATGCGTGAAGAATCTCCTGCGCTCCGTGCATCTTGGGTTTTGCACGGTCTTTATTTACCACGGATTCCTTAGTGTCCTCACTGTTTCCTGTCAGCACAGACTGGCATGGCACTCTGTGGGGGAAGCCTGCAGGACTCACTAATGGCGAAGGCCTATGCCAAGGGAGAGTAAGAACTTGTCAGTGACACAACAGCACCTTTCCTCCGAGGATGAGCAGTCTGCAGGCAGGAGAAAGGAATTCACTGACACAGCTGTGCTCAGATGCTCCTGCTGCAGAAGACATTGCCTTGCAAGTGTTTTGGCGTCCGGCTAAGCGAGACTCAGACTTCTGCATTCACTTTGCAACACGTGTGAAAGGGCTTTCATGCCTTTAGAGGGGCTTCCTAGGCAGTGACTTTCCCATTGGTCCTGAGACACATCCAATTATTGCAACAAGGCAAACAGAACAGATGATTCCATTTCTAATTCTCCTCTATGGACTTCATCCGGTACCCAGAAAGGTTGATGAAGTAGTGTTGGAAGTGGAGAAGGTCACTACTTGTTGGGGGGCCACTTGGAGGTCTGGTTGCTTTTAGTGAAATTAGTAATAGAGAGCTGTTTGTCTGCACATGTTCTATTCCAGAGCTAGACTTTGACCCCTCCTTGTTCACAGCTGAGTGGGTCTTCACATATATATTCATGAACCATTGGAGAATATTATTCTGTGTTTAAAACTAAACATTTCTTTCCATAGATTTGGACAGTATCCAGACTCATTAAATAAAATAGTAACTTATGCTTCTTAGGCTTCCCATTCTACTATGATGTAATTAGATCCTCTGAATTACTCTACAAAATTGGGTGGGACAGGTAACCCTACTTTACAGATGAGAATAGTGAGGCTCTGAATACCATCTGTATAAAATGTTACAGCCAGCTAGTAGCAGCATTAATGCCAGAATCCCCATCAATACCTGGGTTACCAAGGTGGACACAGACTGTGTAGGCCCCAGGGCTCATTCTGTATGAATAAGTATAGAAAAATATTCTAATTACTTATTTATAATTTTGTAAATTCCTGGTAAATTTTATGAAATCTGTGACTGTATAAACACATTTCTGGGGCCACTTCTATGACCTCAGACAGAGCCTGGGCAAGTGAGGGCCTGGAGTATTATCTTTACTGTCCTCTCAGTAAATCCCTTCTGTTAACACAAAAGAATGTGCTAGAAAGACAGCTGCTTCTGGAACAGTACACGTGCTCAATATTCAGTAGTCAATATGGTCACTTTCTTTGACATAGTGCCATCTCTACAGTGACTCAAAGGTATATTTTTCAAGATGGGAGCAATGGGTGACGTGGGTGGGTTCTGCTGAAATTCACTGCTATTTTCAGGACACTTCTACCTTCCCTCCCCCCTCCCCTCAGCTCACCCTCCCCTTCTTGGGGCTGTTCTCCTTCCCCAGAGCCTGATCTGTTTGGCCAATGGCTCAGGTTCCATGACTTGCTTTACAGGCTGACCATAGCTGTTCCTCACAATACTCATAACCAAGGGCCTACCAACTCCAAGTTCTAATCTTGGCCTGGTCCCTGTCTTCTATCTGACCGTGTATCATATGCTGACCTTTATGTAGTCTGGAAATAAAAGAATCACAGTAAATCATATTAGAAAAAAAATTCAAGCATTTTTACTTAAGGTTTACATTCAGGATGTATCAGAAAAACATGATATACTTTTTATAAAAAGAAAATAAATGCCGGTTCTCAGGCTCAGTCTCAGACCCTGTGTGAATCATAGGAAGGGACAGATAGTCACCACAGTGCTTCCTGAAGCATCTCCAATAGCCAAATAAAGCAGATGGCAGTTCCAATATGCCACAGATCAGTCAGGAATTTGGAGACTATTTCATTTCTTCCCTCTTGTACAGAGTGAATAGCATGATATCTACACTTTGAAGGAGGAGAAGAGAGGTCTTAGAAAGCCCTTTTCATCTAAATCTCAGATAATTAACCAGCAGAATTTGAACTTTGATCTGCCAGCCATGCATAGCTCTAATAGGCACCTTTGGGGCTCTCCTTGGCCCAGTGAGCCAATGGCTGTCTCCTCGCTGAGCTTCCTCTGGTGTTGGAAGCAAGATTCCTGGGGATGGCAAGCCTCCCCGGGGGCAGAGCTGGTCTTTGAAATGCCATGGGCAGTGTCCTCGTGCACATCGGGGCCCAAATGAGGCAGGAATCTGAGCGCTGCCTCCCCCGAAATGCCACTGCTGAGCCAGTGAGAGCTCCAAGGGTGGATCAGATTCCTGCAGCCTAGCTGGCGGGTCTGTAGGAAAATCAGATTCCTGTGAGTCCTGAGAGGTCAGAGGAGGGTGTGACAGCCCCTGGTCAGAGGCAGGGTGGCTCAGGTCAGAGGCAGGAAAGGAGTGAACAGGGTAAATAGGGATGAAATGCGACCAGAAGACACTGATTCCAGTGGTCTCCAGTTTAGCAACCCTAGGAGATAACGTGGATTTGGGAGGAATACACAGAGAGGTGGTCTTTAATTTGGCAGTCCCCCTCACACACAAAAGGAGAACACACACATACACGCACACTCACCAGTAAACATACCCCTTGTGTCCATAACAGCGTCCGCTCATGAACCTCACTGAAAACAGAAGTAGCAGCCGCCTCACAGCACATGTGTACATACAAACACAGAGATAAACCCATATACTCACAGCACACTGGCCTGCCTGAACCTCACATCCTAACCAGTTATTAACCTTTTATTAGATTCATGGCCAACAGGACTAAGAGCTATATAGTTTTTTCATGTTTTCATTTCCCCAAGTGCGGGACCTTGGCACTCGGTAGCAAATGTTTGTAGGATAAATTAATAGAAGCAGAAGGAATGAGTGAGCATGTATATCTTTCTTAGTATTGAAAGCTGGATATAATAAAAGTCTCCGAAATCACCCATGTGATGGATCACAGCAAGATAGAAATGTTCATCATATCTTTAAATGGAGAATCCTGGGCATCCATGAGATTTGAGATCTCTTGGCTGAAAGCAAGTGACCTTAGCAGAACCCACCAAATGCATCAACTCCAAGACAGATTTATACAAAATAATGTGTGAAGCTATCTCTGTTAAATAGCATAACAGTGGTCACAATGTACTATTATGCGTTGCATAAAACTCTGTCTCTTCTACTAAACAGTAGCTCACTCTTGTGCATGTCCGTAGCTCTGGAGCCTAGCCCTGTGTGTCAGATACAGAAAGAGATTTTTCTGTGCGGATTAAAGTGCACAGAAATGTAAATATTGACAAAGAAACTATTTGAAGTGTATGTTTACTTCAACATTACATATGTACCTCTTCCAGCTGACCTTGTAAATGAAATGCTTTGCCATTGAAGGGGAATAGAATGTGTACAGAGGTTTTCCAGTGTTTATTTTTACATTGAACATCAACTAGCCCCCAAGGCTAATGCTATTGACCTGTAACATGCATAAAAGAGATGGCAAAGCTACTGGTCACTTGGTCAGTGAGCTGAAAGGCTAGGAGAATCCTGTCCTCAATGGGACACTGCCACCTGCTGTATGCCCAGGGTCGGGAAAGGAGGGGAGGATGAGCCAGCTCTTAAGTGCTCTAGGGACAGGAATGATCACCTACTTGGTTGAAATCTTGAAGCTGAAAGCATAAATTATCAAGAGAGGTGGCAAAAAGGATGCTAAGTAAAAGAGAATAAAAATATTCTCAGAGTCTACAACTGGTTGAGCATTCGCCATTGGTTATCTCATTTAATCCTTAGTCACCCAACAAGATAAATGTTGAAATAGTCATATCACAGGTAAGGCAATGGAGGACAAGAGGGGTTAAGTGACTTGACTGCGGTCACACAGGTAGACCTGTAATCAAACCACTGCTCTTCTTCACATGCTCTGCCGCCTCTGTGACTTTTTTATTTCAATAAATAGCATCTTAAGGAAAGATGTTATTCTCTTCGTCCAAATGTAGCTTTAATTAGGGCTAAACATGTCCTCAACAATCAATAATCTACTGTCATAGAAAAGGACACCCAGAGTTCCTGACTTCTCATAACTCACCATCTTGGCAGAGAGAAAGAATCACACATTAAAGTGATTTAACACTTAAAATTAGTACAACATCAAGGCCAAAAATATTATTACACAAATAATACAAATAAATGTTTGCCATGGGTCTATTAAGAAATTCAGAAGTCATGAAGAAATAAGTAATTTTAATCCTGTCATGATTTAAAATGTTGATATTTTGTTCATTGTGTATTTTTGCATTAATTTTGACATTTTGCTTTGCAAATACAGTTTTAAGCCTTATTGAGACATAATTGACATTATATTGAGATATGAATGACATTATAATGTTGGGAAAGTTTAAGGTGTACAAGTTTTTGATTTGATACATTTTATTATTGCATAATAATTACCCATCAGAGCATTAGCTAATACCTCCATTTGATCACATATGGCCATTTCCTTTTTGTGGTGAAAACATTTAAGATCTACTCTCTTAGCAAACTTGAGGTCTATACTACAGTATTGCTATCTATAATCACCATGCTGTACATCATAACCCTAGGACTTGGTCATCTTAAAACCAGAAATTTAGACATTGACCAACATCTCACCATTTCTCTCACTTCCAACTCCTGGTAACCAGCATATAGTCTATTTCTATGAGTTGAGCTTTCTTAGATTTTACATATGAGTAACATCATACAGTATTTTCCCTCCAATTTCTTTCTTATCTATTCATTCATTTATAGATATATAGGTATTTTCCATATTTTGGCTATTGTGAATAATACTTCAATGAACATGGGAATATAGCTATCTTTACGAGAGCCTGATTTTAATTCTTTTGGATATATACCCAGAAGTGAGATTGCTGAGTCATAGCTCTATTTTTAATTTTTTTATGAACTTCCATACTGTTTTCTACAGTGACTGCACCATAATTTTGATTTTTAAATATAATCTTAACATATTATTTATCTTGATTACTCTTTTTTTCCATCCTTTTTACTCTCTTTTTTTTCTCCTTTTACTTGGAGAGAGAGCTTAATGAGAGAGAACCTAACTTGTCTTTTCCTGAGGGATTTGTAGTTGAAAAGATGGCAACAGTACAAAAAGTCTGAGTTTGGCATGACTGTAAAAGAGACTTTGATTTGCTTACTATTATCATAATGTACCTTGTTTTCTCATGTGAAAATATTATATTACTATAACATTCCTTTAATGATAACACATTGGTAGAACATAAGATAATATTATAAAGCCCATATATCTCTGAGGTTTTGTGTGTTTTATACGAATAACAATTGTTTTACCTATACTCAAGCTTAATTGGAAAATTAGATGAGTTATGTGATATAACATTTCCATTACAAAGCGCAATGCATACACTTTAGGACTTGAATCATAGAATAATAGATACTTGCTATATGGGCACCTCAAGGAATTTGTGTGGGGGTTGGTATGTGTGTACATATGTAAAGACAGAATATGCTGTTGTATCTGATGTTCAATTTAAACCATAAATAATACAAGGAAAATAATGTTTTCTATCAACACATTGCAAATGTAGAATAACTAAAGTGTCAGCCAATGGGTGTTTTTTAACTAAAAATAGATTGATAGTGAAAAGTCATAGAGTATGATAAAGTCTTCTTTAATGGGAGATGTTTGAGGTTCCTTTCATGCAGTAATAAATCAAGAACTTCCTTAAGTCACAAGCCATCTCAAATAAGTGTCTTGCTGAAGCTCGGACACAGATTAAAACTATTTCCAAACAATATAATATCCTCTGAAAAGTTCCCTGTTGATGGGGGGTGGTGCCCAAAGGGCATCAATCAGGAAACTTTAGAGACACTGTCATGGTTTCTTTCTTTCTCTCTTTCTTTTTCTTTTCTTCTTTCTTTCTTTCCCCTTCCTTCCTTTTTTCATTCTTTCTTTCCTTCTTTCCTTCCTTCCTTCCTTCCTTCCTTCCTTCCTTCCTTCCTTTCTTCCTTCCTTCCTTCCTTCCTTCCTTCCTTCCTTCCTTCCTTCCTTTCTTTCTTCCTTCCTTCCTTCCTTCCTTTGTTCCTAGTTAAGGCTTAGTCCTGTTCAGCTCAAGGAATTCTAATTTTATTTTAACTCACAGCATGGAGAAATTAAGAAGAATGTGACATGGTAAGTGATCTGCTCCCAATCCCTCATACAATGTCACAATCTAGATCTTAATTCTGAGAAGATTTAGTTCAAATTTCCACCCCACACCTCCTGGTAAGAATACCGTTTATTGTTCCAGTAGCAAAGTAGAAATTTGGAAAAGCTAATGAAGAAAATTTTCAAAAGACCTCAAAAAAAGGCTGAAGGAAGGGCTCTAATTTTCATATTAATCTTGTGACTACATCAGAGCCTGGGTAAAGTGCAAATTCCTTTGTAATTTACCAGTCAGATAAGTTACTTACAATGGAGAAATAACTTCTCTTCATACCTAAAGCAGGCTAGTGGGAAGCTATTGGCAGAATTTCTGCGAAAAAGCAGGGAATTTCCTCAAAAATTAATGATGCCCTCCTGTCGAACTTTTGGATGCTCTCATGAATCTGGTGGCTTACAATTTTATGGGATTTTATCACTTCTTTATCTTGTTGTTGGTGCACTCTGAAGAGGTAGTACTGTCCTATGGTGGGACTGTGAGGCCCGATATAGAAATGTGTGTGCGTGTGTGTGTGTGTGTGTGTGTGTGAGAGAGAGAGAGAGAGAGAGAGAGAGAGAGAGGGAGAAAGATAAAGAGAAAGGGAGATAGAGAGAGAGTGAGAGAGAGAAATTTGGACTGGGTCGTTGTCTGTGGAGTCATCCCATAAAGGTGACATGTATTACAAGACTAAAACAGATAGTGATGAATGAGTTTAGGAGTCATACTAAGCTTCACACTGAATTTAAATTGTTCTAAGCTCAGACAACGTGGCTAGCATTGATAGCCAGCGTAGAAGAGCATGGGAACAATGGCACTGAGTAATTCCTTTGTAGATTAAAACACAGCAAATGATTATGTTGGAAAAGTGAGAGGTCTTCCAGCATGTTGGGAAAACCTTTTAAAAGAAAGATAACATTGGCTGCAAGATGCAGCTGACTGATTGCACAAGCAGCATATGGGGCACTGAAGTGCTCCTGACTTATTTTTGAGCAGCTTAACAAAATTAATGCTATTTACTCCACAGAAGTGTTCTTCACATTGAGTCTCAACTAGAAGTTGATTTGGCACCTGGCAGGCATGAGCCCTTGGCAACTGAAAACATCAGCAATGAGAGGAGAGCCTACCACCTTGCTTTCTGACCAGAAAGAGGTCAGAACTTTGGCACATGGCATTGGGAAGATTACCAACCTTTGGTTTTAGGCAACCCATTTAAAAGCTTTATCTGAACTGCCTGTTACTTCACAGCTAGGGCCTCTCCATTCAGCCAAAGTGGTCAGACAGCCACTTGATGAGTATTTGGTTTATTATGCCAAAGTCACTTTTGGCTTTTGTTTTTGGATCCTTGTGAGAGTGACTGTTGACTTAATTCCTTGAATAATTTATTGCAAAGAGGGTTTCTGTAGATAGAACCTTAAAGTTCTTATGAAGGCATTGAGGAGTGGAAATTTCCATGTGGAATAATGGTATAAGAAAAGGCATAATAAATCTTCACATTTATATAGCTCTTTATAGTTTAATATAATGGTTAAGAGCATAGGCATTAGAGTTAGACTGAATGAGGTTTTTGAGTTATGTTAACTCCTATGAAAATCAATTGGGGAAATTCAGATTTCATAATTTCTTAAGGGCTTTGCCACACATACTAGCTATGTGGCTTCAGGCAAATATTCTAACCTCTCCAATGACCTTGTTGGTAAATTGAAAATAATTAATGCCTATGTAATAGAACTGGTCTGAGGATTCAAAAGTATGCCATAACAATATAATATGTGCAAACATATTTTATATTCTAGTTCCTTGCACATTGGCAATGAATGATAGATAATAAATCTATTTTATATATTATGAAGACCTTCACATCAACCCTTTAGAATAAGAGATAAATTTTATGAGTCTGGTCCAGGCAAACTTGCTCAATTAGCCAGGCTTTTAAATGTTTCTTCAGATTGAAACAAACAAAACAAACAACCACATCAATGAACTATGATGTCCACTAGCAAGGTACACCTTTGTACTTCAGCTATTGGAGCATAGACGGCATATTAGTCATCTATCCATGGCATGGTTAAATTCCACAATTTTCAAGGATACTATACTACAAGTGGGATTACAGTGTCAGGTAAACCTAATTTGCAATCTGCTTTAATTGCTCACTAACTGTGTAATCTTGAAAAAATAATTTAATCTTTCTAATCCTCATCTATAAGAGTTATAATAGTTTCTATCTCATAGGGTTTAGGAAATCCAGAGACAATGCTTATAAAGTACTCAGCATTGAGCCCTTTTATAAGAGTACAATAAATATTAACTATGATTATTGCATCTATAAGAATAAAAGAGGACAGAAATCAAAACAAAATATGTGAGTATCAACACTGCCAGATGGTGTCTGTGTGTTATCCATTTTTATCCTCTCTGAAACTTTCTTAGCTTCTCTGAAAGGTAAGGCAGTGTGGGTCTCCTCTTTACTAATGAGAAGTCTAAGGCTCAGACAGGTTGTGGGACAGTTAAACACATGTATTGCTTCAAGGAAACATGTACTATGTGCCTGGTCTTTGCCAGGTACTATTTATTCTAGGTGTTGTACACACCGCATCTCCTGCTTTCATTGAGCCTACTCTATGGTGAGTACAGAGAAAGCTGAGTTCAAAGAGGTACTAGGCAGGTAGATAGGGCGGAGCACAGAGATTGTGAGAACCTTGTAGGTCACTGTAAAGATCCTGGCTTTGACTCAGGACAATGGGACCTACAAGACCTTTGTACTAGCTTTAATGGTCTGTAAGTTTCTTTTTTTCTACATCTTTTTTTTTTCTTTTTAAGATTCATCTTATTGCTTAATTTAACATGAAGATCCTGGCTCAAGGTCTGCGACCTGGAACCCTAAGGGAGCATTGGAAAAACCATGGCAGGCAGCCACTGGGAAAGAAGCCCTGTCATGTACTTTTGGACCCCCAACAGTGCTGCACTGTTGTCTCAAGACACCCAGCAGTCTCTTCTGTTACTTGCGCTATCCCGGTAATGTGGTCAGTGAGCAGGATCAACCAGAGGAAGGACAGACTTGACTTTGACTGACATGGTTTTTCTGTTCATGACTCTCAAGCGCTCTTCCCCTAATGTAGAAGTCTCTATGCTTTGCACATTGGCATGTCTCATATGATGCCACTGCCTTCATCAAATGCAAGATTAGCAATTAGTGTCCTTATAGACATTCAACCTCTACAGTAAAACAAAATAATAATAATAACAAATAATAATGTTCAACAGAGAAACAGGAGATCCTTGAATAAGTTTCCCTCCTCCTTAATCTCAATCAAAATTTACCTGTCCTGCACAATTTGCTTTAGTAGATAAACTGTTTAGACATACCAATTTACTCCCTATTGTCCACAAAATTTAAAGACACAACTCTGCATGTATTGACCTTATAGAAGACATGTACTGTTAGGGGCATTCTGAAAACTGCTGAAACCTGAGGGATGGTGATGCTCAGTGTGGAAATTATAGCCATCATGGAAGGCTGGTCAAACAAATGGATTTTTCAGAACATAAATATATCTTTAAGTCAGTTTTGGAATTTGACCATAAAATTCCCTTTAGTAGATGCTTTTAAAAAATGTTCTCTTACTAAGACAAGAGCATCTTGCATATATTCCCTGAGTTTCTTAATGGAAATACCTTGAACATGAAATTGATAGCTTGTCATTTGCTTCATCTTAGTTGCCATTCAGAGCTCTCCTGAGTCATTCTATAAAATATTTGTCAGGAGAACACTCAACATGGCACACAGAGTGAGAGTTCTCAGCTGCATGGAGAATCAACTGGTCACCTGTGCCAAGAGAGTGTTGTTCTCTTAACTCTATAAAATAAACAGTGGCAGTAAAAGTACGTAAAATATATGTGCGTATATAACACACACACACACACGTCATATAGGCATGCTGAAGAATCTATCTGCAGCCATGGAAATACCTGACTTTTAATGTAAGTGACCTTCACTGTACCCTCCAGGTTCCTTGCTTTCCCAAGCATCTGAACATTCCTTCTCTTGCTGAAAACACCCAGCATTAATCCAATGCTTCTCATTAAGCATGGTGAATGCTTCTTTTGACATAGTAAAACTAGAGCTAGTATAATTAGTGCATACCTATGAGTAGACTTCTTTGCCAAAGGGGTTTTCTCTGCTATATACAGAAGGTGCTTAACTTGTGTCCTCTTGATAAGAGTGGATGATTAGGTACTGTATATAAATGCATAAAAAATTTTATGGAGTATGACACTCTCTATGGGTCTCTAGAGATATTAACCAGACTCCTCCATTTTCATACTTGAAGTTTCTATGAATTGAGGAACAAATAACATCCTTCTCAATGTAAGCAGTGAGTCCTGTGTCTCCTTGTGACTCCAGAATAAAAGCATAACCCATAAAATATCCTCTTAAAAGATACTGAGCAATATCATTAGCATAGCAGAGAGTGAATGTAATTTCTATAACTCTTTTTCTCTGTTCATATGTACAGTTTCATAGAAGTCAACTATCTACCTATTTATCTACTTATCTATCTATATATCTAGCTATAATTTTTTATTCACTGTAAAATCTCCCTTCCCAAGAAGCTCAGAATTGCCAAACTCTGAGAATTAATGGTAACTTGAATGTGTATCTGGAAGCAGACCCTTAACTCATTGAACCTTGGTCTTTCTATCAGAAGAAAAAGGGAATAACTACTTTCACCCTCTCTCTCAAACCAAATTATGGGATAAAACCAATAATGTGAAAGTACTTGGGAACATGAAGCACATTTCAGATCCTAGACAGGGGCTGGGGGAATTAGAATGTAAGAATGTAAATGTCTACAGCATATTTGCATGAATTTCAATTTAGTAGTAACTTTAAAGAGAAATGTGTTCATCTCCAGCCATAATTCTTGAAATTACTTTACATTCTGCAGCTTGATATTTGGTGCATTATACATGAGGTAGGACTCGTTTCACAGCTGGACTTTATAGCATGGCAGTACTTAGAATATTTTTCGTGGATAATGTAGTCCTCTTAAAGGTTTCTCTCCTTAAATTTTGAAACTAAAAGATTATACATTCCCAACAAATCCAAATTGGCTGAGGACATATTTGAATTAATGCCCAAAATCCTATATTCCCTTTCACATTTATAATGAGACATTCACAGATTAAAACTCCAGTTCACACTTCGGCTAATTCAAGGATCCCAGAAGTCACATTTTAGGGAATGGTGCAAGAAAACAATCTAGTCCCCCATTCACAAGAAGGTGCTAAAATATTTAGAAGAGTTAGAAATATTGGTGTAAGTCAACCCTGATTCAGTAAAAGGGCAGCTTGGGGGTTACAACCCAGGGACAGTGGGGAGGTTGCCTCCTGTGTCATAACCCTGCCATGTTTCATGGAGAACGGGCTTCCCTTATGTAATCCTCTGAACCATCTATGTGCAGGTGATAGCATTCCTAGTTTTCAAATAAGAAAATCAAGGCTCAAGCAATTATGTGATTATCATCTGATATATGAATTTTCATTTATATCCATCCTTATACCAGAAATAATTTAAGAAAGACCAATATATGCAAATACCCAATCACTTTACCAATCAATATAAGAGCTACGTGCTGCTAAGTGTCTCTTCCTTCAGTTTCTTACTTTTATATGGTAGTGTAGAAAATCCCTTCTTAAACAGCCAGATGGTAAATGATTTTAGGTTTGCAGGCTATACCAGCTCAGTTGCAACTAAGCAATTCTGTCCTTATAGGATAAAATCATTCGTTGACAAGACAGAAGCAAATAGGCATGATGGTGTACCAATAAAACTTATTTGCAAAAAAACGATGGATTTGGACTCTAGTTTACCAACCCCTGATCTAAGGTATCTTGTATCTGAATCATGAATTATTTCCTTCCAAATTCCATTCAAAGCTCACTTCCACCAAATTACTTCTGAGCACCTTAAACAATAATTCACCTAACATACCAGGGAAACCCACATTCTCACACCTATTACATTCATGGGTTTTTTTTGGGGGAATATGTGCATGTATTTTAATGTCTGCTTCATAAAATATTTCAGAATTTATTCTTCCCTCCTTTGGTCGTACCCTCTTTAAAGACAAAGGGCCTGTTCTCTCATTCTAACTGAGCTTGCTCATATGGTAAATCCATCACAGTGATGGGTGTTCAACACATGTGATTGAATACTAAAAGGGTACCAAGGAGTTTAAATTTATTGTGACTAAATACAAAGTAAGAATACAAAACTTGTGTGGGAAAAATAACAAGAATTGTTTTTCAGAAATACAGAAGTAGAATGCATGTGTGGCCATCGACATTTCTTAAAACTCCTAGAATCAGGCAGGAGGCTGACAAAAGTTATTTTATATTGTAGGGGACTGTTCTTTGCCCAATAAAAATAGTCACTGTGTCACTGCACGACCAATTCCGAGGCACACCACTTGTACTGCCTTCTACGTAAAACACTGATGAATAAAAAACTGCTGGTCAATTTGCTGTTCTGTTCTCGGCTGTTTGTCAGTTTGGGAATATTTTTGCTCTTCATTAAATGCCATCTATAATGCACCATGATGACTTCTATAAATAAAAAATGTAGTTGGGCCAGTTCAGCTATAGTTTAGGTGTCTGTCAATTTGATTCAATTTCTATTTTAATAACTTTATTGTCATGACAAGGTAAATATGAGCTCAAGAGTTGCCAAAGTCAATAAATCAACACTTGTGTCTGGGAAAAACTTCTGTGCTGATTTCTCACTATTTTGAATGAGAGACAGACCAATGGGCACATGTTTAGAAGGCTCTTTTGGCTTTGTATAAAAATAACCCATAAGGCCTGACCTGTGGTGGCGCAGTGGATAAAGCGTCGACCTGGGAACACTGAGGTCGCCAGTTCAAAACCCTGCACTGGTCCGGTCAAGGCACATATGGGAGTTGATGCTTCCAGCTCCTCCCCCCTTTCTCTCTTTCTCTCTCTCTCTCTCACTCTGTGTCTCCTCTCTAAAATGAATAAAATAAAAATAAAATAAAAATAACCCATAAGAACTAATGCTCTCCTTCCATCCAGCCTAGAGAAATGCCCTTATTTGTTGAGCTTGTTTTCATGGGTCAATCTGCTAAACATTTTGTTACCAATGCCAACCTTATGGGATGGAACCAGGAAGAATAGTTTTTCATGCACATGACACTATCAAGTTATGAGTATCCCTGTGGTTGTTACTAGCCATTTTATAGACCAGAGGTCAGAAAACTTTTTAATAAGGGGCCAAACAGTAAATATTTAAGTTTTGCAAAACTTAACAGTTTCTAGCACAACTACTCAACTCTGTCATTGTAGTAGAAAAGCACCCATAGATAAAACTTAAAAGAATGGACAGAGCATTGCTCCAATGAAAAGTTATATTCCCAAATGGGCAGCTGGTCCACAAGCTGCAGTTTGCCAACTTCTGCTTTAGAATTTCCATCATGAGTTGGTCGAAGCACTGTACAAATTCATCATTCTTT
Source organism: Rhynchonycteris naso (assembly GCA_037038555.1). Taxonomy (NCBI): domain Eukaryota; kingdom Metazoa; phylum Chordata; class Mammalia; order Chiroptera; family Emballonuridae; genus Rhynchonycteris; species Rhynchonycteris naso. The sequence goes on from CM072996.1 coordinate 302,795,489, forward strand.
ACTTCCTGTACCACACTTTGAACTCCTAGAGGGCTCTTTGCATTCACTTTGGTAACATTCACTATGCTTGTAATTACTTTGTTACTGTCTAGATTATTTGTATTTGTAACCCTAGAGTGTACCACAGGCTCTGCGAAACAGTAGGTACACCATAAATATTTATGAAAAAATGAGTTACCTAGCACAGGTACTGGTATATAACCTACAATGTAAGGTACATGACTCAAGAATAAAGGGTGCCCAGGGATGGGAGAAATGCACAATGTGTCTGTTTTCACTTATTCAGATCCAGGGACACTTTTAAGGCTCTTTGTTTTGTATCCCCTTAATAATCTAGCCATGAGTTGTAGAAAAACAGGGTAGATAACAGCAGCTAATCAAAAAATAATATTAAAGGATATAAAGCTCAAAATCAATAGTATGTAAAATAGTTGCAATATTACCCCATCAGAAAAAGGTGTGGGACACAGTCAGGGAAGCTTCTACCCTGTTTCACCAAAATTCAGCTGTGAGACATCTTTTTCTCTCTAATGCCACTCTGGGCATCCCCTTCAGATAGTGACTTCTATTCACACACACTGTTCTAAGCAATATTCCAGATTCCGAAGAAAGTAGAGGGGAAAAAATAGCTACTGCCTCTTATCTTCTCTGTGTAGTCATGCAAGAAGTTAAGTAATGTAATGATTAAAAGAGAAGTAAGTGCATGATCATATGAGAGTACAAAAGAGTGAAGAAGTGAAGGAGAAAATAAGCATTTAGATTGTCTTGATTTATGCAAGGGAGAATCCTGTCCACACCATTTAAACTTTCTCATAGTTCAGTAGCGCCTTTTCTCAGCCTTTACTTTGTTATACCAAGACTCAATTAAAATCCTATTTAAAAACAAACCGGTGAACAAATCTTACTGGACTTCACTTCAGAATGTATCTAGAATCCAATCTCTTCTTATGACTTTCAAGCTATTACCTTTGTCTGTGATACCATCCTTTCTCTAACTAGTCTTTTCTGTTTCTGCCTTTCCTTCTTCCCAAGTCTTGAGTCCTTAAAAATGTAAGTTTGATCATGTCTATCTTCCCTCAAACAGTTTGCACATTCTTATCTCACTTATAATCATAATCTTTCTAATGCTCTATCAGACTCCAAATGATAGATTCTTTCTCCTCCCACTACCTTCCTCTTTCCCTTTCTTCTTCAGTCACATTTACCTTAATATGCTATAAGAATTCCAGGCATGCTCTTGCCTGAGGGTCTTTGCACATGCTGTTCTCTGTCTTGCATACCTGTCCAATAGTTAGTCAAATGACTTGGTTATATATTTATTTATTTATTTATTTATTTATTTATTTTTGGTTATGTATTAAAATTTTACATTTTTCAGTGAAACCTTCTCTGAGAAGCCTAGATACAGTTGCAATTACTCCAATCTCTACCCACTTTTCTTGCTTTGATATAATCATCAGATGTACACTCATGACATGGCACATAAGGTTTATGAAAACAAAGATAAATCTATTTACTCCTATATCTTCCGTGCATAAACCATTTCTTGACACGCAGTAGCCTTTGTTCATGTGAAAGGGATTAAATGATTTATTAAGTGATAGACATTATTGCTATTCACTATTTCCATCTCTCTTCCAAGCACATGGTAGGAGTTAAGCATAACCACGTGACTTGCTTTAACCCAGAAAATATGAGCTGAAGTAGCGTGTGTGTGTACAAATTATGCAATTTACCACTTTCTCTTGGTGGAAACACATGCTAAGGAAAAGCCTATCTTATACCTTATCCTTAAATGACAACAACAACAAAAACATCTTTCTTGCTTGTGTTGAATATGTAGTGTGAGAAAGAAATAAACTCTTTTAGCCACTGAGAATTGGGATTATTTTATTCTGACAACATAACCTTATCTAAACCTAACTGATACAGAATCATTTTTAATATGTATTCACATCTAGGCCCTCTTCACAATCTGCTAGCCCAATACTCTGATGTTTTGAAATGCCTGAAAAAAATATGTATATTAATCAGAAAAGAGACATAGAAAAGCCCTCAACCAGTCTCTCTTAAGTCAACTAGACAAAGAAAAAGCATCTTCTACACAGAGCTGGTGAGCATTATAGACTACAGGAATATCATCCTGTGCTCTTCAGTCCTACAAAGCAGAATGACAGCAGTATCAGAAAGAGATGTGCAGAAGTCTCTAATGGATTGGGGGCCTTTCATGAGTAAAATGAATGTGCATAGAGATAATGGGGGTTGTTTCTCATCATGAAAACCACAATGTATAATTAATATTAATATAGATTCCAGAAATAACTATTGTATAGTGTGGTTAGAGCTTAAAAATTGCTCTTGTCATATAGCATGCTATTTAACAAAACTTGATAAAAAATGATTATCTACGTCTTAAAATGAAAAGTTAACATGCGTAACCAGGGTTACACAACTACTAAATATCATAACTAGACTCAATTACAAAGGAGTTCACATCATGTATACTTATTACAAACTTGCTGTTATAAAGCACTGAGCTCACTTATAATTTAAGTATTTGAACCCTTCCCTGCCTCCATGGAAGGATAAATCTTAATAAGAGAGCAGGTAGAATGCATTGCCTTGTGCAGCATTTAAATATCCTGAAACCTCAGTTAATTGGTGAAGAAGCTCCACCCATTGCTGGGGTCTTATGATCCTACAACTTCAAACAGAGGGTCTGGCACATGGATGGTACTCATTCAATAGTCCTTGTTGATAATAAGCCTTGGGTTTTCCATCATCCTGAAGTGCAACCCAGTAGTATAATAAGCACAGGATCAAGTTGGTGCAAAGTTGGTGTTAAGAACTGAATTGTGTCTCCTCAAATTTATATGTTGAAATTCTAACTACCAGAACTTTAGAATGTGACTATATTTAGAGATAGGGCATCTCAAAAGGTTATTAAATTAAAGTGAGGTCATTAGATTGGCTCTATTCCAATATAATTGATGTCTTTATATATAAAAAAAGAGAGATTAGGACACAGACATGCATAGAAGGAAGACGATGTGAAGACCTAGGGAAAGAGGGACTATCTACAAGTCAAGGTGAGAGACCTCAGAAGTAACCAATTCTGACAACACCTTGAACGCAGACTTCTAGTCTCCAGAACTGTGAGAAAATTATTTCTGTTGTTTAAGGCACCCAGGTTATAGAACTTTGTCATGGCAGCACCCACAAATGAATGTAGTTGAATTCAAAATATGAGTTATAATTCAAAATGAAATTGCTTATTTATGTGCCAAATTACTTATAGTGACACTCACAGGGTCTGAAGGGTTTGGGATATAATCAAATGATATCAAAGGGTACCATAAATATTCATTTGGCTCCAAGCACAACCTTGTTACCAACGAGTAATGAGGCATCCCTATTTTCACTTACATGTGTAATTTTTACAAATCTCCGTCTACAATTTTAAACGTGAAAGAAATGTAACTATTCTTAAGTTGAAATGAATCTGTCCACCCCAATATTCTGTGGTGGAAATAAATTGAATTTCAGCACAACTGGGGCTCCTAGATCCTTTACCTAGAATTGTGTCAAGTTCTCAGGGACTTAAGAAGGATTTAATAATGGGAGGGCTTACACAGTATTACATGTCAGGGAAGATCATTTCTCAGCTTGTTTATTTTCATTTGTCTTGAGGATTGCTGCTGTGTTGTACCTCCCTCTTGGCCTCAGGGTCTTCTGGGTCTGAATATCTTTTAGGTAATTTTGGATGACCTGGCACTCAGGAATCCTTCAATATTGCTGGGTCATACTGTTTCCACTCAGGGAATACTTGATTCCTTTTATTACTGTTTTTCTATTGCTCGTATGTTAACATATGAATCTATTGGTTGAAAATGCCAGTTTATGCACACTATTTATTCTCTCCTGAACTTAATTAAAACCAAACTTTTATTTTGTGTAAGAGTGGCAATATGCATAATAAAACACTGCACTGTTTTGTATCCTTACTACCACATAGGCAATGTGACCAAGCTCTGGTTAACCAAGGTATAAGCGGACGTTGTTGGGTTAGACTTTGGAAGAGAGAATGCTCCTTTGTTCTCTCTCTCTCTCTCTTTTTTTAACCTCCTTTCTGCTTTTAAAAATGAATGTGATGACTTATGGAGCCATTTTAGAAAATAAGAAATGATGGTGATAAAGAAACCTGTCACTTGACATTCATGGAATTACCATACATAGACTTCTTGAACAAAAAGAACAACACTTATTCATTTAGCTTAGCTTCCATCATTTGGGGGGTTTCTGTGCACAAAGAAAGCAAATCTTAATTGATCCCTATTACTTCAGAAGTGAACTCTTAGGCTAATCACAAGGTGATTTCAGCTCTGGGATCTTTCCCTGTCTTGGGTTTAATTGGGAATGAAGCATAAATTCACTCTTTTCTCAGATTCCTTCTAAATACATCTTGATTTTCTTATCTGTCCTCCCCAAGGCTCAGCCCCTGAAAGATTGAGTAGTTATTGAGTCTCTTCTCAAGGAACTACTGGAATCTAATTTCTCATCCCTTCCCCTCTAATTGACCCTCTCTGTCTACAGCCAATGTTATTTTTGAAACAGAAAGCACAGTGCTTAAAAGCACAAGATCTGGAGCCACGTTACTTATGGTTGAATATGGGATCTGCCATAGTACGTGTGTGAACTTGAAAATTTTACTCAGTCTCCCCGTGCCTTACTTCCCTAAATGTAAGATAAGGTGTACACAATTCATATAGAAATCGTAAGACAACACTTGTCAAACACTGAGAAAAATATCTGTGATATTATAACAAGTGCCCAAAATAGTTTATTATCATCATCATTTTCAATGTTATAAATTCTTATTTATACATCATCATGTATGTTGCCAAATTTATTGTCCTTATTATAGACTTTCCCATTCCTTTGAGGAATGAAACTTGAAACAGACAAAGAAATAACTCCTTATTCTCTGTTGGACACTCTATCTTGGAAACAGTGAACATAGAATGGACTTTCTAACCAATTCTAAGAAAAACTCCAGTTAATATTTTTAACTAACCCTGGTTGGATAGCTTGGTTGCTTAAAACGTTGTCCTGGTACGTAAAGGTTGCCAGTGTGATCCCCGGTCAGGGCACATACAGAAAACTGATTGATGTTTTTGACTCTGTCTTTCTTTCTCTCTCTTTTTCTCTCTCCCTAAACCAAGAAAAAAATAAAAAATATATTTTAAAGTAGTGTCCACTTTATGCTAATATAGTCTTTTAAAATACTCAATTTAGTAAATCTATAGATAAAACCTTAACACAAACCAACTATGCAGCACCAGGAAAAGAACCTAGGACTTGGTAAGATGACTGACTGTCCCAGTTTGCCCAAGATTGACAGAGTGCAAGGATTTCAGTGTTAAAATGGAAAGCCCTAGGAAACTGATTGTGTTACATTCATGTCAGTTATCATCACTTCTTAATAGAAGAAGCTGTACGGTTCACCTCCTCACGCCCTTCTGTACCTAAGCTAAAATGCTTCACTCATTTGGTCCTCAGTGTATTCATCTGGAAAATGGGAATAATATTATAAGGCACCGTGGGCAAAGCATTGGCATAGAGAAACGATAATTATTAATAATAAATATTATTTCCTTCCACTCTCTGTGATACGCGAAAACTACATTTCTCCAGCAATAAACTCAGGGAATTCAGGAGCGAACGCCCCATCAGGCGTCCCCAGTCATGTATAACCTGAATAAAACTTTTAACAAAAACAAATGGCATACGGCACCTTCCACAGCGATATGCAGAAACCTTCCATAAAATACCCTATTTTAAAACCAATGAAAAGAAACTCCATCACTCTAGTTGAATGAACATAGTCATCAGCAACTGAAAATGGAAATTAGTTAGCAGAGGGTCCCTGGGAACCTGTGGAGAAATGACTTAATAATCATGGGGACTGAGACAGAGGTTTCTTTTTTTACCATAGCAAATAAAAAGAAATGTGAAAAATATACTTCCCTGGGCTTTTAGAAATAGCTTATTTAAAACTAACTTATTTATAATATACTTACAATTGAAAAGTGACTAGGGAAAAAATAATCTGTATTCAGAAGAAGTAGACATTGAACCACATTTTATGGATGCCGGGACATCTATTTTAATAAGCACAGACACTCGGTTATCTGTTACGGTCAGGAGGTGAAGTTTCCCACTTAATCAGTTATTCCGCCTACTAAGAAAATATTTTGTCTTCCTACCAACTGTTTCAAGAAACGTGGGTTTGCTGTATTATTCTTTCCTATTTTCGTTCTTTGCTCTACTATGGGAGTCCAGACTGAAGGACAATTCACTTTGAAAGTACGTGGTAGACCCTCTCCTCACCCTAAGCTCTTAAGTGCCCAATACACACACCAGAAGGAGATGTTTCTCTGCAAATAAGACTCTGCAGCGAATAGTGAATGACTTTGAACAGAGACATGTGAAATCATCTTAGAAAAATTACAAGGTCTCTCTTTGGCTAGTAAGACCAAACACTAAGCATGTATATTGTGTTTAAAAAGCTAAAGGAAACAATGAAAATGAATTTGCCACAGGAAATATTGGTCAATCACAAAAGCAAAAAGGAAAAGGAGTCTGAGAATCAGCCCTAGGAAATGCTTGTACAAGGACTTTCAGAATCAGGGCGTTTGGTCTGACCAATGTGAACAGTCCTGCCATCAAAGTGTGATGAAATTACACATGAGATTCCAGCAGAGATACGTTCCTCATGCTAAAGAACATCACACTGACTTCATCTGACATTTGCCACTCTTATGACAATGTTTAGCTTATAGTATTAGTCTTCTCGGGCTGCCGTATGGAATATCACAGACTGTTTGCCTTAAAACAATGGAAATTTAGATTCTTAAAGTTCTGGAAGCTGAAAACCCAAGATCAAAAGGCCATCTGGGTTGGTTTGGGTGAGCCTGCTCTTCCTGGCTTGCAGACGGTCACCTTCTTGCTCTGTCTACATATGGTCCTTCCTGTGTGTGCATGCACTCCTGGTATCTTCCTCTTTTTATAAGTATAGTTCATTTAATTAGCTCTTAAAGTCCTAATCTCCAAATACAGTCACATTAGACCTTCAACATATGAATTGGGTGGGGGGGGGCACAATTCAGTTCATAACACGTGTGATGTCTGAGTTGGCTAAATCCACCAATTAAATTTAGCTCATTTCTATGATACCAAATAGTTGAAAGGAATTATTAAAATTTGATATTAGATACTGAGTTAATATTTTCAATGTACTTCCATAGACTGTGTTCATTAAAAGAAAACCTGGGAAGTTTGTTAAAAATTCAAATTTCTGGACCTGACCCAACATTTGAGGGATGAAAATCATCATTTTAATTACTTTCTCAGGTATATTTTAATATACTTTAAAGTATGGAAAACCAGATATAGGCAGTTTAGATTAAGTTAGACTTGAATTTCAAGATATTAGTTAAAGAAACCTGTCCTAGGACCTAAAATAGAAAAATGAGTCAGAGACAATGGCCTGAAAGATGTCTAAATCTATACTAAGGAGACTTCCAGGATGTACCCCCATATAAAACAAGCTCCTTGTAATAGTGGTCCCTATTCTTTACACTCTTATAACCTGGCCTTGTTACCTCTGAGTTCTAGGGAGCTAAAAAAAAAAATTAAATTAAAATGAAAAAAAACAACAACTTTCTCTTCATCTCTCAAAAGGGGGCGGAGTCTAAGCCTATGACCACAAGATCTGATTGTTCACCCTTTTAATATCACATATCCTGAACAGACTTCCAACAGTCCTATGCTGTTAAGTTATGGGAATAGAATAAATGAAGAGCGAACCTTATCAGAGACATTTGTGACAATCATATGGTACTAGTCACCCCCCCGTTTTTTTGTCCAGTGTACCATGGCCCTATAAGTATCTACTCAATCACCCATCTTTGCCCTGGGCAATTTACCCCTGATATTTGTAAAGTATAGAGATCCACAGACCACGTGTTTAAAAGAGTAAAAGGTATAAATTAAACCCATAAGCCATTAACTGGAGTATATTTAATGCAGTGGTGTGAAAGTCAATGTTTAGCTTTGGGTCTCTAGAAGGGCACTGGTGGAAATGCCAATTCATAGCATTGGCTGACTGTCTAGATTCACCACGACCAGTTGTACTCGACCCACGTGATGCCACTGAATTCGGGGCTGGGAAGGGATGATAACAACCAGCTCTCCCCAGACTTTCTGAGCTGGCTGTAGCATACCACAGAATCTGTATAGCATCCTTAGTGGATATAACTTTATAATGACCTCGGAGTTGAGGGTCAGATTTACTAGTCTTGGATTCCTTATGATTCTACATCAGGAATGGGTCCCTTGTGCCACTAGCCTCTGGTAACATTCCTCAGCTCCAGAAAAAAATCTTTTCTTCTTTTCCCACCCCTGTCCCACTGTATCCAGTGGGAGCCTCACATGTTCACATGATGACAACCAAGAGGCACCCCTAAGCTTCATCCACACCGACACAACCCAGCTCCTCACCTTGTAAACAGCTGCCCCTTTGGACACACTTCTGATAGCCTGAAACAAGAGTTGGGGACAATTGGGGAGGAAATTCCAGGATGTGGTACCTCTGATGTTTTTGAGGTAGGAGCAGTGGTCCATGGGCTCTTGTGTGGTCATGTTCCCTAGGTCCTTTGAATGCCTTCCTCTACAGAAAGCAGCATGACCAAAGGACAATCAGAGGAGAGGTTCCTAAAGGCTGGAGGCCAAGGCGGTGGCCCCTGGTCTGAGTTTGAGACTGGCACTAAGGCCCTGAGAGGAACACACTTCAGGTAGTATTTCATAAATCTCCAGGGAAAAATGGCTTCTGCAGTGTCGATCATCAAGCTTGCACATCCGATCACCTGGTTTCAGGACTGTCTGAGTCACTCTCTCCAGTTAGGATGACAGTAACTTTGGGCGGCCTGGGGCTCCTTGACGTGAGGCAGTGGGATCTGTAAGAAAGAACTGAGATTCCTGTTTCAGAGGAGTTCCGTCTAACCTTGGGAACTAGTTCTACCAGCCTCTTTAGCTCTCTCCCACCCATCTCTGAACCTCCTCTGTGCTTCAGCTGCCTGGGTGCAAGCAAGCCCTGACGGTGACAGCCCTCCCTCGGCACTCTGCCTCCGCAGCTCCATGAGAATCGCCCTTCCTGCCCTGCCCTGCCCAGGCCATGCCTGTGCATAGTAGCCTTGTGATGTTTGTGCGGCTGTTCAGACATCAGGAAGATCCCATCCCCCATCCCAAGATTGCTTCTCAAATTTTTTGCACCAAATTCCGTTAGTCCAGAGAATACTAACTATAGTGATCAAGACCTAAGATGTTGGCCCACAAAGAAGAAATGATTCTCCTTTTTTAAACAACTTTCCTTTTATGTTTTAAAAATCAACACCGTCCACACTAACAACTCCATCATTAGCATGGTTTTCCTTTTGATCTTTCTGTTTCTGTCTTTCCCAGTAGATGGGCCCCAGGTTCTTTGAGGAAACATTCTCTGCCAACCTCATTTTGAATCATCAGCAGTTAGCAATGTCTGGATTATTGTAGGACTCAATAGCTATATATCAAATTAATAGGTGAGTGAATAATTGAACCTAATGAATAAAGAAGAAAAGAAAGAAGGAAGAAGTAAAGAAAGAAAAGGTACATAAGTGGAGGGAAGAAGTAGAAAGACTATGATAATAAATACATGAAAGGCAGCTCAGAAAGTGATTTTAGTATAGGGGATATTTACCACACGTGGTTTTGTACCATACCAGGAATATTTAATCTTGCAATTTAAATAATTAAAATATGCTATCTTTTGTCTACTTCTGTATGGCGTTGGGTAGAAATGCATTAAACAACATGAGGGCTTGTGAGCAGAATGCTTTTGGTGTGGTTTGACGATGTTAGAGAAGCAAAATCAGTTATGAAACAAGCTCCCAGACAGAAGCCCAAAAGACCACTAGTTACAATTAGTGGTGCCCCTGTTTTGTGAAAATTTCATTGGTGGAAAAATAAGGTGTCATATCAAATAAAAACTTAGCGCTCATTTTCTAGTATTAAATGCCAATAAAGAACTTCCCAAAGGGTGTTTTGGTACCTCTGTTTTTAAAGCCCGCTCTGGAGGGCATTGGTGTAAGTTGAAAAATTGTTCATTACTTTACTTAGCAGACAGATACATGGCAGTTATAAAAATTTTAATCTATGGAGAACTGACCCCTGGATATCCAAAAGTTTGCACAAATAGTTTATACAAAGCCATAAATATGAAGGTACTGATGTGGGTGCTGAATAACCCTTTTTCTTTGATGGAAATATATTTATTATTGCTATTTTTAAATGATAAAATGTAACATGTACTCATAAAAAAGAGTCAATAATAGACTGACCTGTGGTGGTGCAGTGGATAAAGCGTCGACCTGGGAACACTGAGGTCGCCAGTTCAAAACCCTGCACTGGTCTGGTCAAGGCACATATGGGAGTTGATGCTTCTAGCTCTTCCCCCCTTTCTCTCTTTCTCTCTCTCTCTCTCACTCTGTGTCTCCTCTCTACAATGAATAAAAGAAAAAAAAAGATTCTAAAAATAAAAAAGAGTCAATAATAAATAACTTTGTGGGCCCTGGCCAGGTTGCTCAGTTGGTTAGAGCATCATCCCAATACACTAAGGTTGAGAGTTCCAACCCCAATCGGCACATTCAAGCAAGAACCAATCAATGAATGCCTAAATAAGTGGAACAGCAAACCGATGTTTCTTTCTCTCTCTTCATCACTATCTAAAAATCAATAAATAAATGTTAAAAAGAAATAAGAAATAGCTTTGTGTGTTTCCTTCCACATTTTTCTATGCACAAACTGTATGAATATATATATTCAATTTTCTTTTTTCTTTTTAACAATACCTATACTGATATACTTTCATGTTAACACATATAAACTCACACCATAAGTAATCAGAACTGAAACTACTTTATCCACAACTTATCTAAGTAGCTTTATCTTGATAGACATCTAAAAATCCACATTTTGTTTCCCTTATAATTTTTTTTAACCTTGAAAGTTGAATGGATTTTCCTCATTCATACATCTCTCTGGACAAGCCCAATAAAGACAAATTTCTAAAAGCTGAACCCATATTCATCACATGTAAACTTTGAGATTTAAGATTTTCAGAACTGTTTTATGTAACTAACAGGAAGTGGCCTGGGATTTCTGTATTCTACCTCTAGCTCTCACATAGACCCTGGATATTACCCCTCCCCCCAATTCCGCCATTTTTACCCTAGTCCAGGCTTCTCCCTTCTCTTTGCTGGACCTTTGCAATGGATGCCTTCTCCCTCTGCCCCCACACTGTATATTCCTGACACGGGAGCTGGAAGAACACTTTTAAACTCTGAGTCAAACTATGTCCTTTTTCTTTGTAAAATTCTCCCTCTCACTTAAGAGCATAATTTTGTCTTCCTTCTCTGATTCACAAAGCTCTGCCATCCAGCCATCCCGTGTTTAGCTCTCTCTTACACCATGCTTCCCCTTCTCTTCCCTGACTTCTTCCCTGCGGCACGCAGAGGCCACGCTCTCCCTTTTGTCTTTGCATGTGCTCTTCGCTTAGTTTTGAATGTTCTTATCTTTCTTTTGAAGGTGGCTTGATCTACAATCCACCTGGCCCTTTATACTGTACTGTCAACTTCTTAGAGGAGTCTTCTTTGACCATTCATTTAAAAAAAAACAAAACCACACAACAGAAATGCAGCCATCTGGCCGTTCTCTAACAAGGCATGTGTTCTGTCTCAGTTGAGCACTTATCACCTATGACATTCTTCTTGTTTAGTTGCCTATCTATTTGTCTAAAGCCTGGCTCCCCCAACCCCCACCACAGCCTCACCTCCATGAGAACAGGGACCCTGCCTACTTATTCCTTACAGTATGCGGCAGATAGTAGGAGTTGAATAATTTTTTTTTTTTTGAATTTGTATTGCTCCTGGAGAGTTTCCTTTTAGATTCAAGAAGTGCACTGAGGTGAAGGAATAGAGTCTAGGATATAATTGCTCATTAAAAAGAAATCAGACCCATATTAGAATAAAATTGTCTTCATGGAAACGTTTATCCAGGAAGGGTAAGTATAAGGTAGCTAAGGACATATTAATTATTATACTTTTGACCATAAAATAATCTTTATGATTATATCTCGTTTTAAAAAAATAAATCTTCTTTAAATTACAGGGCATTAAGGGACATAAATAAGAACCTGTGGTCCACACTTTGGCACATTAATGACGTCGTGGTTCATTTTATGGAGTTGCCATGCAGGCTTTGTGCAACTCGGAATTTAAGACAGCGCCTGTCAGAACAATTCCATTAGGTTCCAGTCAAACTGGGCAGCTTTCTGTTCTCCAGTGATGTTCTCGGTGAGGAGAAAGATGGAGGCGGCATCTTTCAGAAATATCAAAAATCTGTTTGTTAAGAAGATTAAGAAAAATGTTAAGGAGACTTTTCACATCTATATTTTTCTTTCAAAAAGATTGTATGCTCTTTCAAGGCTAGAGCAATACCATATATTTCTGGTAACAGGAGAAAAAAATAGAATTAAGTACATTGCAATCTTTTATTTCTTGTTGCTCACTTTCTAATGATCAACCAGGCATGTTGTTTTCCATATCGTGGACTATTATTAATCATTACTCTATCAGACCATCAATAAAAACAGTCTAAGAACTGCTCTGTGGATGGATCTAGAGAGTTTGGTTCCTAATATATGACTAACCTCTCCCTTTCAGCCCCCACATGAGTGATCTAAATGCCACCAAGAAACCCAGCCTGGAGTGGTGTGTTGATAGGCCGTTTCTGTTTGGTTTATCAGAGACCCTGAGCTTGGGCATGGCTCCCACCCTGAGAGTAACTCATCCTGCTATCTATTAAGCTATGAGATGTGAGTCCTTGTCTCACTTTCCTGCTTGAAGGCATCCGTTTATGCTTATTTCCATCCTTCAATTGATGGATTGATATAGAAACTCAACTACGTCATTTGTTTTTCCATCCATTCCCTTTGAGGCTGTTGTGGATTCACTTCTGGTGCCAGATTGAGTCCGGGGTGATTTTAAAATCTAATAAAGCAAGGAAAAATCTCTTCTCCCGGTTAGATTTTTTTTTTTTTTTTAACATTTGTTAATATGCAGCAGTTGGGGGAGAGATGGAGTCTGTGGCTCATTTTCAAGGGAAGAATCCAATTTGGATGTTATGGATGTTGCTGTCACTGGTCGGACATTGCTTTATTCTTTCACCAAAGATGCAGCACCAGGGTTTACTGCTGTTCCTGCTAATGTAGATCTCGCCGGCTGCTTGGTTGAGAGCATTTCCGTTTTTATGTATTGAAGTAATTAGCCCTCCTGACCATATCTCAGGAAAGTGTCTGGATTGGAGGATTAGGATAAACATCTGCAGTCAGGCTTGCTAGGGTGATCAATGTGGAGTGTTAGCATCTCATTTCATGTGTTTTTATCAAGGCTATGGGGTTTCCCAGCTCTTCCTTCAAAGAGGCTCTCTTTCATTTCTTGAATCACCAGGGCTGGGCTTAGATGATTTGGAACAAAGTAAAAGATATGTTTTCAAGCAATTTATATGTCCTGGGTCCCGCTTCATCCTGGCCTCTTCCTGGGTCTTTTTCTAAGCACCCACAAGTGGGTCTGAACTATGTCTCATCCTTCTTCCTGCAAAACTACAATTCTTAGAGACTCTGAAAAATACCATTAACCAAATACAAATACAACTCTGGTTGCATCCTAGAATTGACAAGGCTTTCAGTTCTGTGAGGGAAGATGCCAGGCTCTTTATTTACCTCCTGTATTCTTTGTCTCAACAACATATTTATGGATCACCAGCTAGTTATTAGATACTGTCCTAAATGACGAGGATGCCGTACTAAGTATAACTGATAAAGCCCATGCCTTTATGAAAGTTATATTTTAATCGAGCAAATAAGCAATAAACAAACAAATTAGGGGAAAATAGCAGCATTTGTACTAAGTACTTTGGGGAAAATGAAAGCCAGGGTCATACAATAAAGAGTGTCTCCAACAGAGAGAGGCAATATTTGACGTGAGACCTAGAGAATCGGAAAACATGGATGGAGAAAATGCTAAGCACCACACCCCCACTGTCCATGTGACCTTAAGCAAATAACTTATTCTCTCTGAGTCTTGGTTTTTGTTAGTATTATCTGATATAGTAATAATAGTTTCTAATAGTAAATAAGTTAATATATGTAAAGCACAATTTTTACACATATCAGAGCTCAAAAATGGTTGCTAAATCATTAATAATAGTAATAACATTAATATTTCCCCTAGTAAGACACATTTTTTTTCTCATTTTAAAGTAAAATCATTGGCATGTTTTTAGTATGGGTATACTTGAATCCCTAACAATGCTTAGCACAGTGCCTGTGAAGAAGTTCATTTCCTATCTTATAATTTCCTTTTTGAAATTTCTAATTTAGACTAGCCACTTCATGGCTATCCGGTCAATAGTTTCCATTGCAGAGAATACAAAATATAAAAGATGGACCTGGATTTTAAACACGTTGCCATCTGTTGAGAATTTTATGAAGCATATGGCTCTTTTTGTAAAGTGCATCAAATTGACTCTTCCATCTTGATTGGCAGTGCTGAATTCAGTCTTTCTTCTTCTATGAAGAATGATAAGGTTTGTGAAAAAATTAAAATAAAGTATAGTCAACCATATGGGATTGGTTAAATTATAAGCATGTTTACTTCTTCTGATAAATAACAGGTTGCATAACAAATCATAATCTTATAATAGAGTTTATGAGCAAAGTGCATTATAAAAATTTTTGAAAGAAAATGTTTCAAAATGTTAACAGTGATTAAGTCTGTGTAGTGGGATGGTAGGATTATGGATTTCTTTAATTTTCTTATTTAAAATTTTCTCTATTTTTTTTAACATCTCAGGAAACGTATGCATTTGTTTTATAATCCAATTAAGTAATTAATTACAAGTAACTTTAAAAAAATAAGAAGATTCACAGTCACTAAAAGATAAATTTAAAGAAAATGACAGCACATTATATAATTTAACAAGTTATAACCCTAGGCTAAACTGTCAGTTTAATCCTGATATTTTTTTATGGTCTTAGGACAACAGACTCTATTTTGAAGACACTTAGAAAGTACGCTCTGTTTATTGACTAACCATTTCTCACCCAAGATCAAATGGACAAGAAATGATTTGACTACAGACTTGTTCCAGAGTCCCTACTTATTTTTCTGCACTGCATTGTTTCTATATATTTGTCATCAAAATAGATCTGAGTAGGATGAGACATGAGAAGAACATTCTATTCCCTGTCTCATCCTACTCTGAACTGACATTCAATCCCTTCCAACTACAGAGACTGTACTTCTGTGACCATTGCTAATGTGTAAACTGTTCGCACTAGAAACTGACCTCCAGGAAGCTGCATGTACAGTCCAACTCAGTCTCCTATCCCTGCAGCTTTTATACTACCTCTTCTTTAAGTAGTACATAAATATCTGTAGAATTTATTGAGTTGCTACCTTTTTTTTTCACCCAAATTCCCCTTAGATGCCATCAGTGTGGGTCTGGCTAAATTCTTAAATTCTAGATTCCATAAGAAACAGAGAGCCATGTTGCTCCTGTCTCTAAGGGAACCTATATAGTGTACTAACATTTCAAGGATTTCCTTATGTTTAGGCTTTATTTTCCTATTCAGAAAGTTCCGGTTATAAAACACTTTAGAAAGCTAACCAATGTCTAGCAAATCTTTGTTTTCTGACCTGTAACAGAAATCAAATCTCACAACAAAAGACCAATTCTCTATCTACAGGCCAGGGTACAGAACACTAATGTAAATGACAATTGCAGGAACCTTTGAAAAAGAGATTGGGGAGAAAGGTAAGGTCATGTGACAAGACTTCTACTCTGCCTCCACCCTTCTTTCTGGCATTTAGAAGAGTTGAATGACAGGTAAAGTATAGGGCTAGGCTGCCAGGGTGGAGAATTTTAATCATTTGCCCAAGTCTTTAAATATCCCACATAGCTTTCAGGCACAAAGCAATCTTCCTATAGAGAAACAAACCCAGAATGAGGTTCCAAGGTAGAATTCTACTCCTTTGTGTTAAAGTGCCTTGAAGATCAAGGGAAAAAATAGATTTACATAAATGCTACTTCTGGAGAGCACTTAACACAACAGTTACTCATAACAAACTTCAGCACAAGTGGATGTAACCAAAGATGATGAGTCATCCTATGTGGTTTAAAGCCACCATAAGTGAATGTCTTTTAATTCAGCCTTCATGAGCCAAGAACACCTTTTATAAGGCTTTGAGCATAACCACAGCATTGAGAAAATACACTTAGCTATTTAGCTATTTGATTGAATCATAAGATTGAAGGACAATCTGATTTAAAAATAATTCAGGTAAGTGGTTTATGAATGCCAGAGCTTCCACTGAAATCAGCCTGGAATTTTTCTCTCCCTCTCCAGGTCTCATGTCATAAAATACACACACACACACAAACACACAAACACACACACTCAGTGAGATCATCTTAAGGTATGAGTAATATAGTCAGGATGGAAATATAATTGCCAGCCATATTTTCCCATGTAAGCCCATTAGTGATGCTTACATAATCTTTTGGCATCAGTCAGTCTCTGGAGTCTTAAGTGTGGTTTTCTGTCTCAACTTCACAGTTCTAGTTTAGAAAAACCCTTTGATCTTTGAAGAAAGGTACAATGTAGGATGCTTATTCCTATACTGATGATATCTTTGATGCTTTTTTAAGAACTGTTTGAAGATAGCCTGACATATTTAAACCATGTATGACAAGCCTGGCCCGATGGTCATTTCAATGCCATGTCAGTCACTAGTAATTGATCATGACTTTTTTTTTTTTTTGACATCAGACAGGATCAGCAAAGTGCTCTAGGAAGACATGGCAAATAAACTAGAATGATCACAGGAAATAAAATCTACTTTTCATTCACAGCTTATATCAAACAACATAAAAATGTCGGGGTTGTGATTTGGGGGCATTCACTGTTATCTGAGTGAACATTTGGTAATACCAGGTTCTGCAATAACAATTCTTATGACAGGTTCTCATTATTACTTTATTTTTCTAGTATTTTAATGAGTTGTTTCCCTATCATATATGGTTTTCATTTTGTATTTCTTGTAGGTCACAGCATAATAGGGATCCCACTATAGTATAATCAATAAAAATTTGTTGACCAAATAATTGACATGGTGATCATTTGACTAAAACCTATTTTGGTATAAAGAAAAGAATTTTGTACCAAGAGTCAAAACATCTGAGTTCTATTTTCCTTTATCCCTGCAACTAGCTGTGCTCTAGTACAAGTGACTCAACTTCTCTGGACCACGGTTTCATCACTTATGAAAATGGGGTGATGAATTAGATATATGCTGAAACATCTTCCACTGAAAAATAAATTAAGTTTTCTGAGACATATGCATGGCTGACTGACTATTCAAGCACTTTACAAAGAGTATAGTACAAAAACTATTTTTAAAGGTATAACTCTTTCTTTGTCCACCATTTTTATTCTCCTAATCTCCAACATTTGTCGATTCATTGTTATGTCAATCAGAGAATCTCAATTTTCAGGTAGGTCTAGCTCTTAAAGAAAATAGTAACAACACATACACTCTCTCCCATACACATACCATCAAACACACACACACACACACACACACACACACACACACACACACACACACACACGCAAAATAAGAAGAATTAATAAAATTTCTTTGTGTTGCAGATTTCCTAAAAGTTTGGTTCAGTGTTATTCACTACCAAAAGGAAACACTGAAGACCCAATAATCCCACAGCCATAGAAAATCTCCCCATTCCTGAAATACTGCCTACCATTTTTGCATATGTTATTTATTTTCCTAGGGGAAAAACAGACCCTTTTATGAGGCAAATTGCTGTGCCTCCTCCAAGACCGAGCCACAGCGCCAGCTCCCCCGTGAAGACCTTGCAATTGTACTTGGCAGTTGGGTGCTCTGTCTGCAGTGTTTTCCTAGTGTTTCAATTGTACCTCTGCTAAAGCTGTTACATATTATTTTTAAAATATCTATTCATATGTCTGTCTCTGTGGCACAACGGTAGAAAGTTGCTGGTCCAGGCACATCTAGTTTATCTTCTGGAGAAATATTAGACATGCTTCTCTAAGATTCTGGAGCCCACATCATCTTCCATTTCAAGTTAAGTCCCAGAATGCACTTCAGGGCATTCTTGACCTCTTTTTATTACTACCAAACACTAGTCTCTGATACTTATGTATTTCAAGGTCAGAATCTTCCCTGAGAATCTTCTGAAAGTTTTCAGCCTTTATTAAAAATGAAGCTTATCAGAGACGAGGGTGAACAAAAAGACTTTAGGTCCCCTTATGTGTCAAGTATTTTTACAGAAGAACATATTATCATATTTTAAAACTAACATCATAATTTTCCTTCATGTGACTTCTCTGATTGTCTGCATGAATTACTAAAGAAATCTTGGTCCAAATTCCAAAAACTGTGTTCCCAGTTTTATAGGCTTCACAAGAAAGCTGATTTACACAAGTATCTGCCCTGCATTTGACAACTCCCAAAGGGATTACGTTCAAAATATGGCATTTGCATGAATTTCCTCACCTCTCAATTTACCTCAGACACCTCTCTTCACCTGGGTGTGAGTCTGTGTACAGATTTCATATTTAACAGTAGATTGGACCACAGGTTTAAAGCATTAATGAGCAAGTAGCCTAAAATGGCAAATATACCTGCCTAACGCTTAGAAAATGACTTCTTTCCTCTCTCCCTCCAACAATATCTTTTCCCAGACAAATCACCTTTATTGGTGATCTCTGACAACAGACCTTTCCAAGTCGAATTTGTCATTGACTTGGTAGACATGTCGACTGCAGCAAACAATCCCCTGTCTTCAAGTTTTCCAGATGTTTGCACAGCAGGTTCAGTGTTTTTAAACTATCTAAATGACGGTCCCAAATGACAAATGTTCATTTTCAAAATTAAAGCTTATTACGAATTACCTGCCAAGTACAATGTGTCAGGAGAGACTGAATGAATTAGAAATGTTGTCCACTGAGAATGAATGAATAAGAAAAAAACATAAATGAGGCAAGCTATTACACATCCTGGAGGTACATAGAAGGAATTTTAAATAACAGTCATTTACTAAAAGCTATTGCATTAATCCTTATGACTAACTTTTTTTTTTTTTACAGGGACAGAGAGAGAGTCAGAGAGAGGAATAGATAGGGACAGACAGACAGGAACAGAGAGAGGTGAGAAGAATCAATCATTAGTTTTTTGTTGCCCTCGCAACACCTTAGTTGTTCATTGATTGCTTTCTCACATGTGCCTTGACCGTGGGCCTTCAGTAGACAGAGCAACCCCTTGCTGGAGCCAGCGACCTTGGGTCCAAGATGACGAGCTTTTGCTCAAGCCAGATGGGCCCGTGCTCAAGCTAAGCTGGCGAGCTTGGGGTCTCGAACCTGGGTCTTCCGCATCCCAGTCCGAGGCTCTATCCACTGCGCCACCGCCTGGTCAGGCTCCTTATGAATAACTTTTAAAAAGCCCATCTCTCCTGATTGCCATGAGTCAGGCTTCAACTTTGTTAATGAAAAAGTATAATGACTAGGAAAGACAAAGATAATATCTAACATCAACCTGTTTTTCTTTCTTTTTATTTTTAATAATTATTTAAATAAGCTCAGCATTGGTACTCTGGGAAGAAAAAAATACGACCTTTTAGCTTTGTGGTCTAACTCTTGTCACCAATCCTTGTACCCCAGTTTTTTTTCACTGTAATGTGAGATAATAATACTTTGACAGGTTGTTGTGAAAATTAAATGAACAAAAATAATTTCTTGATGTGCTTTGGAAATGGTAAAATACCATGAATATCTACTGATTTTAAAATACCATTAATTTTCATACTTACTATGTGCCAGACACTATGTAAGGCTTCATATATACTATTTTCTTTAATTTTAAATATTGTTTAAGGTATTTTAATATCATCTGCATTTTATAGGTAAAAAAACAAAAACAAAACAAAACTGAGTCTTGTATAGTGGTTCAGTAACTGGCCTAAGTTACTGCTCACTTCTGTTGAACAAGATTGGGACTAAAATATCTGACTTCAAAAACATTCCCTCTACCTTCATGATGTGATATTGACCTTTAATCATTAAATCTTAATGTTCAGTGATGCCACTTTGACTCAAAACATTTTGGAGCTGCCATTTAAAATTGCCTTCAGATCCAAATTTATTTAGGTACACAAAGCAAGCAGCCCGATGACTCTACAGACAACTCTTCTTTTTGACCCCAAAGAGCATCATCCGTTCTGATCATTCTGCCTTTTAGGCAGGATGGCAATGACTATGCACAGCCAATAGGCTTACTGTTTGGAAGGCTAAGAAATTGAAATCCTATAAAAGATGGATGTGATCTTTCTTCATAAATTCACACCACCTAGTATTTTTTTAAATGTTTACTTACATCTCCAACGCTGAACTAGACAGAATTTTTAATTACTGTATCCCAGAGATAAGACTAGGAGTTTCATACTAGAATTTGAGAAATGAGTGATGTAAATTCTCTCGTTCCTGCCTAGAAACATTTTTGAACCCAGACAGAGAAATATCAAACCAGACTGACCACAGAGTCAGGGATTGCTTCATAAGACAAAATAGAACATCTAGATGTTCCATCTTCAAAATTATAATCAGCAGCAGGAAGCGAAGCAATACCACTGTCCCTGTTATAGGAATCTAAAGGCTTTTTATAGAATGCACAGCAGCAAATGTTATCACCATGCTTGGAAAAACCATTTTCATTATCAGTTGACTTATTTTTTCTCTCTATTGATTATGAGTTTCCCTTTAAAAAATGCATTTAGGCAAAAATTTTCTATGCTTGATTTAGCCCAAGGGAAACTTGGGGGGGAGATAGAAAGGCAGAGAATGCGCTGAACTGAATTCCTCCTCTGCCCATAAGCTATGCACACATGGACAAAATATACTGCATTCTTCTAAAAAAAAAATTAACTCCTATTACTTAGAAAGAGGTTAACCATGAAAAAATCCAGCTTTATGGTGTAACAGTCGTTCCTATGTAAGACAATGAACAGATATAAGGTTAAGGTTCTTTTTTTAAGTTATGAAGGTTTGAGTGGCAACAGGGAAGATACTCTTAATTTCTTCTCGGTTTAAAGAGGCTGTGTTGAATTTAATGAAGCCTCTTAAAAACACTGCGGATGCACGGATACATGGTAGAAACCTCTGGTGAAAGCCATAGATGCAAAGGCTGGCATTTAGTTAAGACAAACTAAATGAATGGGGCTCGGTCAAGGTGAACTATGCATGTATTTCTATGTCTGGCTCATCCAAAAATTTCTCTAACCATGGAGGGAGGGCTAATGATAAGGATTTTTAAAAGTTGATCAAAGCTTTTTGGATTCCTCAAAAAATAATTTAAAAAAAGACCTAGATGAGAAATCTGAGGCTATACCCATTATGCTGAACAAACAGGTAGCTCTTCTACAGAGCAAATACTAAGACATGTTTGAGTAAAGCAGGCAATTTAGAAGTTTAGGACAAAACATTCTTTCCATTCCATGGAAAAGACAAATAATTTTAGAATAACATTTGATTTAAGGGACCTCTGAATTTAAATTCGATATATAAATCCCAATCTTGCCATGTAAAATTAATAATGGATTTCTCTAAAGCCAAACCCTCTTCAACCTCTGCTGTAATTCTCTTAAGAAAGCATTAAATGAAAGCATTTCACTTTAGTTGAAAATCAATGGCACTTCAGTGAAGCATGCATCTCCCAAGTATTATGGAGTCGGGAATCATACAGTTCTGTTAGTAAGACATAGAGCCCTAGCTTTAGTGATAATAACTTTATACAGCATAGAAGTCTTTGAAAAAAATTAATACAAAATGAAAGAGTTGAAACCCAATATAAGTGTCCTCAAATTCTTTTTGAAATGTCAACCCAAATATAGCATAATGTAATTAATGATGATATGGTGATAACAAGAATAAAGATGGTAATAAGTAGAAATAATATTTAATTACTGCTTACAATAGACCAGACACTTGCTAAATACTTTATAGGCATCATTTCACTTAATTCTCTCAAGAACATTGTGACTTGGTATTCTTAGCTCTATTTTCAGAGTAGACTTGAGGAAGAAAGATCAACATGGGAGACATGTAATAAATTTAAGATGGATTAAAATAGTTCTTCATATGTTAATCTATGACCACTTTGACAATGAATCCCAAGGTATCATAAATTCCATCTACTTAGAAAGTTCTTTCTCCCTTTGCATACTGATAACGTTGTATTCATTTTTCACTGCGGCAATTATAAGGATGAATAAGACATAGACCCTGACCTCCAGGAACTCACAGTCCGAGAAGGAAATTAAACATGCACTGAAAATCCAAAGGTAATTCAGGTAGTTTGTGGTGAATTCTGTAACACAAGTGTGTTGAAAGCTAAGGGTAGTTATAAGGAAAAAATCCCATCAACAATTCTTAGAGTTGAGGGTTGAGTTAGAAGAAAGGAGTCAGGAAAGTCTCCTTAGAGAAGGAAGCAGTTCTTTCGGGTATTGAAGGTGGGTAGAATTTCAACAGACAGATACAAGGCCCAGAGAAATATTGATGTGTGGTTCCTTCAAGCATAGGGGATAGTCAGAATGCCAAAGCTGCTGGATTTTTGACATATGAATGAGCAATAGTGTTGGTAAGGGCTAGATTATAGAAGATGTTTACTGACACTCTAAGGAGTTTAAGTCTGGCATTCAGTAGAATATGTTCTGGAGTTATAATATAATCAGAGCTCTTCTTTAGGTAGATCAGCAGTCTAACAAGATATTAAACTCACTTATACATTTTTGGTACTTTGTTGATGAATAATTATTGTCTTGTTGTCATGTGCTAGTACCTACCCTAGGCAATGGAAATATAATGAGGAATATGTCTCACTGCCTGCTTTCACAGAAATTTTAATCAAGGAGTTTAAACACAAAACAGAATAATTTCACCAGTACTACAAGAAAGGAAAGAATGGCACTTTCTCTGTCATTGGGATAACAGAAAAAACTTTCTGCAGAAAGTAACTTTGAATTGTGTGTATGAAGTGTGTATACATGTGTGAGTTTGTTGAGTAAAGAGAGTTAATCTATGACAAGGCTTAGAGGGGCTACTTTGGGAGGCACTTGATGTAGTATCATTTACTTCTCAACTGCACAGATTCTTAATAACCTCAGTTATGTGCACAGGGTTCCTGGCTGTTCCATCCTGCACAGAGGGCCTGACCATCAGTCAACTTCCAGAAGAAGCAATCAAGCATTATGAACAAGGACCTTGTGAAAGCAAATTCTGTGCAATTGAATTGGCTCTCTTCATAGACCTTGAAATCATTTGGTCTGACTTTTTATAAAAAAAAAAAAAAAGACTGAATATGAATAATTCAGTCAAGCCTGAAATCAGCACCTTGATTGAGTGTGGCTTTTAGTGTTCATTCATTCACTCAAGTTATTCAGTGGGTATTTATTGTTTATCAGCATCATGAGACCCACTGCACGAAGCTCTTGCCTTATCTAATCCTTTAGTTATAATTAATCATTTTCTTTAAACACTTATCCTTTTTTTTTTACTTCCTTATAACACTTTTCATAGTTTGATTCTGTCACTGTCAGCTGTGTCTGAGTGTCCTCAAGTAGACTGTGGCATTTTGAAGGGAAGAATTGTATCTTCATCCCTGCCTTCTATTCAGCCAATGACACAGATATAACGGGGATTCTGTAAACGTTTGTTGGATAGTTGGAAGAATAGATGGATGAATATAGACAGACATGAATAAGAAATTTTTTTCTGTCCTCATGAACTAAGTCAAATGCAGATCAAGCATGCATTGTTAAATAGACATATATTTCATTACTCAACCTATGATATTTTCTCTTTTTAATTTATATTTACTGTTTGTGCCATAATCTTAGCATGATCCTAAAGATGCTATGAAAGAAATCTCCAAAGGATGTTTCGAGCTTATAATGGTACTATATTCTGTTAGCTTAAGTTTCATTTTTAAGTCCTAAAAGTACTGATTCCTGAGTTTTCTCTCTAAACGCATCAAAAAAGCAGCTCTTAATCCCCCATTAAACCATTTAAAATAGGTTGTTCTTTTCCTACAAGTTAGGTGGAACTGAGGTAGACAAAAACCTAGTCAGAATTCTAGAAAATGTCTGCATTCATCATTAATTTAAAAATAAAACAGAAGTATGACTTTGCCTTTGCACATAAAAGGATTAACCATTCCTAACTCCTCTATTCAGTGTTCCCATTTGATTGTCATTTTCCCAAGAGTACCGCGAGGTTTTCGTCTTTCCATTCAGTCATTCAGTACATCTTCATTGACTACACAATGCAGTAGATATCACTCTGGTCCTCTAGGCATAAAGATTCCAAAACTTTAGTAAGATTGTCTATGTTGACTTTTATTGCTCAATAAGTTAGTTTGAGAAAAATTAAGATTTTTTTTTATTTTTGCATGCATTATTGAAGAAACATATCTTTATATTTCATTAGAGTAAAATTATTCAAGAGCACAGAGTGTTTCCCCCTTTCGAAGCCAGGAGATGTTAAGTATGGAACACAATCTAGAAGTTAGAAGATTGCATGATGTAACATGAAGGAGATGACAGAGATAAAAATTATAGTAATAAAAGCTCAAGTCTGAATTCCAGATATCCTATTACTTTGTTTGATCTAGGGCTAATTTCTTAATCTTACTAAAATTTAGATTCATTTATTTTTATTTATTTTCAAATTAGTAGTAACTTTACAATATTACAATGCCATTTTAAAATTTTTTTAAGATAATAGATGTCAAAATAATAGGCATTATTCTAGGATGTGGTAAACTATCATTTATGGGTATTGTGTGAAGATAGTAAGCTAAGCCCTCTTCTACAATTTTTCATTTATTATTTCCCCAAACTCTAAGAAGCAGATACTGTTTTAGTCATTATTTCTAAATAAGAAAACTTATACATTTAAAAAGTAAAATTTGACACAGATCACATAACCATGCATGTCAGACCCCATATTCAAACCCCAGTTGTCAATGGGGTCTAACTGAAAGGTAATGTTAAAATTGCTAGGTCATCTCTTTTGTGTCTTCCTTCTGCCAAAATAAAAACCAATCTGAACCTAGGAAGAAGAGACTTTATTTGAACAGGGTGTGTAAGAAAGGACTATTGCAATAGGAAAAATGCTCTGATCATAAAATCAGCAAGTATCTCAGAGGTTAGGCTAAAAAGAGTTTTTCTTTTATGGTAAGAAGGTAACAAGGCAAGAACAGATTGAGTGTGGAATACAAGGCTTGTGAGAGTCAATAATAGATCAGAGAATGTTTTACTCTGAGGCCAGCCTGTTCTCGGGAGGAAGCTGTATGCTATCTTAGGCTAAGGGTGGGTCAAGGGCCTGGGAAGAGGAGAGAAACTGGGCCGAAGTTTGATTAGCACATATTTTATTCCAATGTATCACTGGGAATAAGCAATTTAGCTAATTATATATGAAGCAAAGAATAGGAATTTGGATTCTATGTCTACCATTGTCATAAGTAAACAAGAGAGATTCCCTGCATCTTATCTATGATATATTGGGAAGGGTGATACTTTGCAATGAGCCATTTCCCAGAACAGAAAGGGGTAGTGGGTATTTCTCAACCTTCATATTTTTAAAGGATGCAGGACTCAACTGAAATTTAACGTTGTCCCTTCCCACTGGCTAGATAAGGTGGAAACAAGAGATAAGTTTGAAAGACTCTTGTTGAGGGTAGCAAGATTCTTGGATGACTTTGTAACTTCCCTGCCCTGAAATGTTAATTGACACTATGTTTGCAGAATTCTTTGTCGCAACAGCTTAGCCAGTACCCTAAGTAGTAAATTGCTCAATTTTAAAAAGCCATGTCTATTGTGATTGGAGTATCATTTCAACACATGAAGCTTAGTTTCCTTATCTTCTAAATTATGGAGTTGGACTAGACAAATCCATGTAGTATCTTCTAGCTCTCAAGTTCAGAAATTTATGAAGGCATAAGGATCTTTCCAAATGCTCTGTGGTTTAACATGTGGAATTAAAGGCTGAACCACACTTTACTCTCCCTCCTGATACTCAGGCAGCATCTGTACAAGTGCCACTTAGAAAAGCTTTGGATTTGGATGGCAGTGATGGTGTGGAGCTCTTTCATCAGCAATTCAGAATAATGTTATCGGGTTGCTTTTATCTTCCATTCTGCCAATCAATCTTCCTACTCATGTAGCACTCCCTTTGCCTTGTTTTGCATCAATGGTTTCATTCTTTGATATCTTTTCTTTAGCCTTCCTAATTTTCTATGTTTTTCTTCTCCATGCTCTCTGAAATGTTTTCTGGGTCATGCAAACTCAGGTTTTGGTGGTACATCATGCCTTCCCAAAGGCAGGGTCACTTTCCTATTTAACATTTAAGAAGCATTAATTTTCTTTTCTTTCTTTTTTTTTTCTCTCTCTCTCTCTTTTAGAAAGAGAGAGAGAATAACATCACTTTGTGCTGACCAGACTCAAACCATTGCCCTCAGGATTGAGCCAGTTTCCTCCAGGTCGAGCCCTGACTAGGGCTCAATCAGGTGACCCTTGGATCCAGCCAGGGGCCTCAGGCTGCAAATGATGACCTTGGCATTCTAGGAGGGCACTCTATCCATAGTGCTACTGATGAGAGCCAAGAAACATTTTTGAAGCTCATCTCTTACAGAAAAAAACTATAAAACTCTTCAATGCTCAAGTGATGCCTTATTTCTATCTCTGTTGTTTCCCTGCATTCAGAGTCTTACTCTTAAGCCAGTTAAAGGATGATTGTGGGTATTATTTATCATGCAGTGCACTAAGCATAGCATTGTAATAGATATAAAAATTACCCTATTATCAAACCTTTAGGAATATTTAGATTGAGAACAAATGTATAATGCTACTAATAAGTGTACTTTGTATTATGAATATGGGTCACAGCTTAAAGTGGCTTTCAATGAAATAAAGATAAATTATAACTTTAATTCAGTAGAGCATCTGAACATTACTGTTATTTTGTCCAAATTGGAAAGCAGTGAGTATAATCATAGTAGATAGTGGACAGTGACAAGAAGGGTCAAGAAGGCATGGAAGGCATCTTAAAGCATTTAGGTAGAATGGGGTAGACAAGATTAAATCCAAAGTTCTAGAGGTGACTTACTGACTGTACAATCTTGAAGAACTTTTTCTCATCTAAATTTTCTCAATTGTAAGAGGACAACATTAATTACCTAAAAGGACTACAGAACGGATGAATGAAATAATGTGTAAAAAAATACTTTTTGTTATGCAGGTATATATGTAGTAAACACTCACTAATGTTGGAATTGTTGTTAATGTCATATAGTTTAATTAACACTGACTAACCCAACTGAACTTTTACCTACTCACTGGTCAGCACTGTTGCTTATGAACACAGAAGTAGGGGATGGAATTTCTGAGCTCTGAATGTAGACCACTCTCTTATAAGAGAATTAATTCCCTCTATGAAAAATGAAACATAGAAATATGAGGAGTAATGCTTGCAAAAAGCTTTTGTAAGAGTCCTGCATCTTTTCACCACAGTCAATCTCAACCTTTTCTTTTTTTTTTTTTATTACCTGTCCTACACATATCACAGAATCCTTGTCTATTTCTTGCCTCTTCTTTACCGCTTACTAGACTCTCCGAAGGCTGCTGCATTTGGGTCATGTTTTCAGATGTAAATTTTCCTCCTTTATCTTACAGGAGCTCTGTGAGGAGACAAAAATAAACACGAGGAACTCAAAGCCCAAAAGAGAGAGGAAAATATAGAAATAGATACAAGAAGAGAGATTAGGGATCAAATTTGTACAGATGGACTAGTTTTAGTGTGACAAGAAACAAGGGAGACTGACTTTTGCTGGTTCATTTGGTCAAAGAAGATAATTTGGATGATTGAGTTACATGGTTCAGAGTTACACTGAGCACATATATATCGGGTGATAGAAATTTCTCCCACTTACTTCTGAGTTAAAAAATTCAATCCCTAAAGCTGAATCCTGTCAGACACTGGAGTTATATAATCAAAAGGAGAAACAATAATCTCAGAAAAGAATGATTTATTAAACAAAGCAAAAACTTTGTCCTTAGAAAGTTCTTAATTCTCTTTGGCCATTGCTATATGGAAACTTTTTGAATGTTGGTGGCAGTACTGGAACAGAAATTGATCAGTTGGGACTGGTTTTAAGCAATGACTTCAAACCCTAAGTGGCTTGCCAAGCTTCTGTTAAACATCTCACATTATTGAAGATACAAGTCAAAATTACTTATCAGCAGTTCTTCTAAATAGCCAGGAACATATATTAAAGAGGCCATGAAAGAATTTCTAATAAGAAAAAAGTACTCTTACTTTTCCAGAAATTAACTGCTCTAATAAATTGAAATGATAAAGTACGAAAAGTTATCACAATAATGTCTGTTGTAATAAAACTAAACTGTACAGCTGATAACAGTTAAACTGCCAGAAGGTGAGTTAATGAAATACCATTCCCCTAAAAGCCCCTTTAATCCTTGCCCTGAAATACGATCCTGACTTTCACATGTAAAGGATACAGTAGAAGCTACATGGAACTCCTGTTCATGAACATGCTCTACAGATTCATTGCCAATGAGATTTTGAATATATATAAAGTTTCAAAACCAGAGTATATGAAATGAAACTTTTGGGAAGGTGAAATAAAATAATTCTAGAACCTAAAATTGATCCTTAAAGTGCAAAAGAAAAGACAGTCTGTGGAGAGAGAAATCCGGTAGAACTGCTAGCTGGCATTGGAAAACTTCCATCAAATATCACAGGAATGGGGCAAGGATAGTAGAGTCATTGACATCTCCCTAATGCCTTCTGTGGACTCATGGAGGGAGCAGAGGCCCGAAGCTTCTGTTATGATTTTCTGCAGTCCAATTCCTAGGCAAGCTACAGACTGGAGTGATGCAGAGGCATTCATAAGGAGAATGAGCAAGCAGAAAAGAAAACAAACAGAAATTGGAAAGTAATCTTAAGTAGGAGAATTTGGGGCTAATAGTGTTACTGTTTGTTATTCAACTTCTCTCATAAATAGTAACGGTCAAAATGTCCTGAATGGGAAAAATGTGTGTGTGTGTGTGTGTGTGTGTGTGTGTGTGTGGCAGGTAGTCAGAATAATAGGAAAAGAGAGAAGAGAAGGGAGAGGAAAGAAGAGAAAAGAATAGGAGGGAAAAGGAAGAAACTACCAGTGTTGGGAAAGGCTTACAGAGCTAAAAATACTACATGCACGCATGCTCAGACACCAGGTTGAAAACTCAGGACCAGCTCTTTGACACGTGGTGAAGGCCAAATGACCCAGGGTACCTTTCAAACAAATAGCAGAAGGGACATAGACAGGGCCACATCCAGTGACCATGAATTCAAGGGGAACCAGGTAAGTGTCCCCCACACATAACCACATTCTGGCTAATTAAGTGAAAACAACAAACAAAAGCAGTGAAACAATTATCCGAGAAATAAAGGACATTGAAACCTGCTAGAACTCTCTAAGAAAGGCATGATGAAATAGTAGAAACCATGACAAAAATACACCTCTCTGCTCAGTGCTGTCTGTGCCACCCATCAGCTGGTACTAATGTGACTCTGAGTAGCAATGGAAATAATCAAAGGAAGGGCTTTGAGAAGGCATGGCAACACTAATAGATTATTTTCTGGGTGTCTGGTCTTTGTTTGTGGATAATTATAATTTGGCAAAGTGTTCAGAAGCTCATCATATAAATGTGTCCCTGGTGTTTTAAGCAACAGCTCACAAAGGACTTGGTTCAGTTCACTACCATGCCAACAAAATGCTTAGAGATGTAGAAACCTTCAAGTGATGGGTGAATTTACAATTATGAATTGATTTAGTGTATGACAGCAAATTATCCAATGAGAGCGAAATGTGTTTAATAGTTTACCTGTCCAGTGAAGGTAATTTTAGTTATCTTATATATTTGACACAAATCTTGCTTTTAAGTTATGATCATTGAATCTTAACTGATTTTAGTATTTTTATATATTCCCAAATATATCATTATGTATCCTTGTATTTGTTGAAACCTCTAAGAAATGCAAAGTGAAAAACAAAGTGACTTTGATGTACATAAGAATAGCCTATTCTGTGAATAAAGAAGCATTTCATGGAAGACCTATGGAAAACAAGCTGGTTAAACTACTCTCATTTATAGCAAGTCAAGTCTACCTGAAATATGGCTTATCCTTTTGTTAGAAATGAATTCTCAGAATATCAATGTATCAATTTGTGTTCTTTGGTTGCATGTGACAGGAACAAATTCTTCTTAATTTGAGCAAAAACAGAAATCTCTTAGGAAGGATATAGAATTGCTCAGTGATTCAAAGGGAGAGTTGAAGCTAAGGTAGATGAGGCAGTTCCAGGAATCTAGACAATACAGATTAATGAGCAGTTTCCTCAAAGTGCAGTCCTTTGGGTGAATGAAATCTGACTATTTCTGTTTCTGTATTGCTTGGCTTAGTATTCAAATTCCTCCAAGAGAACGTAGTTATGGCCTACCCTGAATCATTTGCCTATCCCTCCCCAATAGAAAGGCTGAGCTGTATGGAAGGTCAGGTTATCAAGAGTAGCCAATGAGGAAAATTAAGCTCCTGTTTCCAGAAGAAAAATGAATAGGTGTTAGAAAGTCATAAAGCAATTCTTTGCTTAAATATACTTATGGTCACTGATTAGTATATAAAATATGAAAAACAACATGGTAAACAGGTTCCAGGATAGTTTGTTTTCTAAATTTTAATTTATAACTGCTCCATTAAAAATAATAAAAGAAATTATAGTTGTATTCATATTGAGTCAATATTTAATATGGATATACCATATTAGATACTATACTAAGAAGATTTACATATATTACCTCATTAAATTATCACCTGAAATTTTTGTTAGAATTAATATTTCTATGTTGTGCTTATAAAAACTGAATATCAAAAGTTATATTAACTTATTATTATTATATAAGTAGTTGTAGCCTATCATTTATTGTATTTCTATTGTTTTTCTATTTTTTTAGTTATAGTCTTATTATTTGTGCAGAGTGACTTCACTGACCTAATAGTTTCAAAGTACTAACCTTGTATCTCTATAGTAAATAAATAAGACCTGAGTAATAATGCATAAAAGACAGAACACTGTCTTTAGGTAGCCATCAGTGTTGAAACTACATCTATAAATTTAGAATCTTATATGTACCATGATGAATTCAGCTATACATAGCAGATTGAACACACACTTACCAGCACTCCTTCCAAAAATGTCACTAAAATGAGAATAAAGTAAGGGTATAAAACCACCAGGGGAACTACCAGTAAACCAGAGAGGACGATAAATTTTTGGAAAATAGAAAGCAGAAGAGTAGTTAAGAAGACAGAGAAAGTAGAATACTAATATATTTTCTGAATCCAAGATGACATATATTATAAGATGCACCATTAGTTTGTTTCATTAGGGAAGAAAAATCACTTCTAAATCTAATTGTAAATTTATGATTGTAAATGTTTGGTTATTTATTGTTATATAACAAACCATCCCAAACTTAGTAGCTTAAATCAACAGAATTGATTTCATTATTATCCCTCATAGTGCTGGGGGTTGACTGGGACTGACTGGGTCAGGTTCTCTCATGCATCTATGGTCAGAAAGCGGCTGGGTCTGGAGTCACCTTAGAAGCTTCTCTGCGCATCTGGAAATTCAGTGTGCCTATTGGATGAAACACTTACATTCACCTATTCAGGTTGCCTGGGTTCCCTCGCAGTATGGTAGCTGTATAATGAGAGCAAACAGTGCAAGAGAGCTAGCTGGGTAGAGCCATATTATTCTTTATGACCTATCAGCTCACTCACACAGCCTCAATTTTACCCTACACTATTGGTAGAGGCATTCTCAGAGGTTCAACCAAGTTCAGGGAGGCATTCTCAGAGGTTCAACCAAGTTCAATGACAGAAGATGAACATTCTGTGTCTTGATGGAAGAATGACAAGGTCACAGAGAAATAAGAGCGTGTGGTAAAGATATACAATCTTCTAGCAATTGACTGGAGTATGGCTCTTAATCTTCAAAAATGTGAAAATAATAATAAAAGAAAACATTTATATTAGGAACAATGAACAGCTTAACTGTCTATAGCTGAGGGGATATCAAATGAGAAGCAAACAAGCCCATGTCACAGAATCTTAGAAGGCTCAGGAATGTGAGGCATCAGCTAGCTTATAATTAGTTTAAAAGTTGACCAAGGAGCAGTAAGATTGTTGGGCCTCTTTCCTCATCCTGCATAACTGGGCAATGACACCTCTGATTTCTAGCAAAAGAAAGCTTACTATGTGGAAAAATTAACCCAGGTTTCTCCAGATGTTGTAGAGGAGAGGCAAAATATTGAAAATTGGGATAGTAAGAGAAGTCTAAATATTAAACATTAAGATCTCATCCTTGTTAGCTCTAAGAACCATGGCATGGAGGTTTGTTCTTTATCCTTTCCTCTCTACTATTCTTTATAGGCAGTGGATTGGAAGATTCTTTTTAAGATATACGAGAATGACTACTAAGCAAATAATGTGCCCAGACAGTGCACAGAAAGGTGTACAGATATGGACATTTAAGTACACTGGGGCAGAGTGCTATGATCCAAGTCCATCACTTTCAAGTGAAGCCTTATCATATGGAACTTCAAATTTTCTCTTTAGTGCTTTCATTTTAAATATGAGTGGGTACTCAGAAATCATCAGACCTGTAGGGAAAGCCTCAGCATGACATAAGTTTATAGAAGTAAATATATATATATAAATACAAACAGAAAGAAGAATAAATCTTAAACAAACAAATACCATAAATGTTTAACCTTGGAGAGGAGAAAGAAGATACGGCAATCTTAAAATAAGAACAGGGTTATATTAAAAGGGAATAATAAAAGGGGGAACTGCCCTTCTATAATTGAATTATTTATTTTACTTAGTATAATGTCCTTAAGTTTCATCCATATTGTCTCATAGTGTAAAATTTTCTTCTTTTTAAAGGAGGAATAATAGTCCATTGTATGTATAAATCACATTTGATTCACCCATTCATCTACTGATAGACATTCAGGTTATTTCCATATATTGGTTATTGGGAATAGCAATGCAATGGACTGAGAGTGCTAATATCTCTTTGATATCCTGGTTTCAATTATTTTGGATAAGTTCTTAGAAGTGATATTTCTGGAATATATGGTAGTTTTATTTTTTACTTTTTGAGAAATCTGTATATTGATTTCCATAGTGATTGTTCCATTTTGCATTCCCAACAGTAGATTTTATTAGTTCCCATTTCCTCAGTACTTGCCTTTTTTAAAAATAATCATCCTAACAGGTGTGAGGTGATATCTCATTGTGGCTTTGATTTGCATTTCCCTAATGATTATTACCATTGACCATCTTTCATAAAGCTGTCGATCTTACCAGAAATTGTTAAAGTAGAAACACAAGGCAAAAAATTT
This sequence comes from Rhynchonycteris naso, assembly GCA_037038555.1. Taxonomy (NCBI): domain Eukaryota; kingdom Metazoa; phylum Chordata; class Mammalia; order Chiroptera; family Emballonuridae; genus Rhynchonycteris; species Rhynchonycteris naso. Next base: position 302,829,260 of record CM072996.1, read on the forward strand.
TAAAAAGTAGATAAGAAATAAGATTAAAAAAAATAAGTGATAATCCTAGAGTCTCAATATATAACTAAATTAAACTTCAGAAAAAAAGACCAAGAAAAATTGAAAAAAGAAAATTACCAAAAATATAAGAAAATTTCACAGAATCGAAGACCCACTGATGAGCAGAATCATGAGTGGAAAAAAAGAAGAGAAAAAATAGAATGTCCACACTAAGGCATGATGTCATCATAAAATTTCTGAAAAAGAAATAAATTAAGATTCAAATATTCCCACGAAGAAATAAAAGTCATATATAAAGGATGGAGAACCAAATTGGCAATTGAGATCTCAAGTAAAATTAGAAACTAAAGAACAATGGAGCCACACTTTTAAAATTCTGAAAATAATTTCTTATTTCAACAAAGAATTCTATCTGCAGCCAACTTGGTATCAATCTCCTACCACGGAGGGTAGAAGAAACATTTTTGAACAGGTAAGCTTTCAAACTATTTATTGCCAGTCACCCTTTTTTAGGCAACTCTGTTCTAGCATCTCAGCCTGTGTTCCATCAACATATGAAGGTAATGAAGAAAGACCCCGAGTCCAGGGAAGAGAGGGTTCACCATGAAGAGAGGAAAGAGGCAGTATCTGGTGAGACTCGTACAGCTGTTCTGAGACATGAGTTGAGAAGAAAGTAGGACAATGGGGACCTTCAGGAAGTAGGACTCCAGGGAGAATGGAGAAACAGATGATCCAGTGTGTTTGATTATGTAAAATAGAAGGATTTAAAAGTGGCTAGATATTTTGAAAAGACTTTATGAAAAATTAATGACAGAAGCATAGAAAGCTAAGCAAAAATTAATTCAAGAAAATATGGTACATGAAAGGTAACTGAAATAAACTGCTTGACTTGGCTTAGGACTGAAAAATAATTGCTAAGCAACTGTAATGTAAACATTGAAAATCCCTTTGTCTGAACAATTTTGATATAACTGTATTGGGAAATTGAAAGAATGCAAAGTAGATAGATGGTGGGGACATCTGAGTGTTAAGTCTTCATATTTCATAATAAGAAGACAATAAATGGTGCCACAAATTAATAAATCAAGAAACAAAGACCCTAGCCCATTAGCTTAGATGGTTCAAGCATCTTCCAGATACGCCAAAGTTGTGGGTTCAATTCTCGGCCAGGGCACATACTAGAAACAACCAGTGAAAGCATAAATAAGTGGAACAAAATCAATGTGTCACTCTCTCTGTTAGTAGAATTAGAAGTGAAAATTAAAAAGGTCACTATCTTCTGCATTTGTTTTACATGTTGTACTATTACTTATCTTTTAGAAATGATGCATAGGTGTTACATTGGTAAAAATAATTTTTAGCAAGATAAGACTAAAGACTTTCCAGTTAGAGAAATAGAGTATGAATGCCCCCCACTCTTCTACTTATGAGTTGCATGTCAGAGGCAAAGTGCTTTTCTTCTATTGTCCTAGTTTGGAGTATGTGAATAAAGAAAATAATAGCAGTTTTCACGTATAACACTTCGACATGATAAACACTTGGATGCATTAATTTATTTAATTATCACAAAGCTCCCATGACTTTTTATGCTCTTATTATCCCCATCTTACATCTGGTGTAAATGAAGCACAGAAAGGTTAAAGAGTTGCCCAAGTCAATGCAGTAAATAAATGATGGGGATGGGATTTTAACACAGGTAGCAAAATATACCAGAGAAGTATGCCCAGCTCCTGCCATTACAAAGTACACACGGAATTTAAAAGAGAGGAACTAGCACTGTGGTTGGCAGAGTAAATGCTCTATAAATATTTGTAAATGAATGAGTAACTAACTGTTCATTTAACAGCTTCATTAAATGCTTGGAACACATATTATGAGCCATTTTATAATGCTGATGTATTGTGCTCAAACAGTAGTTTACCAGGCATTACCAGAATTTTAGTGCATAATTTAGACACCTGAGTTGAAATGTATAGCCATACAACCACCAAAGTATCTACAATGTAATTAATTATACAATCATGGCAGTTCACTATTCATTTATGCTGCTTCTTAGTCAGAAAAAGTTTGCAGATTGTGAGGGATATTTTTTATAATGAAAACTTGAGCAGGAAGGTAAACAAATGTCTTCTGCTAAAATACTACTCAGGAATTATGTTTTTCGAGCCTGTGTTTCAAAAAGGAAATCCTCCACTGTCAGTTCTTCTTTCTCATCTTTGTACTGGATCAATTTCCCTATCGATTATGCTAATGTGCATCACATCCGACTTGCCACTCAGAAGCAGGAATGTCTAGAATTGAAAGTCTATTAAGGGGTATGAATGAATCTCTTACCATCCCAGTTAGGTTGGCCTCTTTTACAATATTTTCATTAATCATTAAGAAGAATGTTATCAAAGCTAGTGTCTGTTTGATGTCAGTCAACCGTTAATTATTATATAGCCACAAAATTTCTGTCATTAGGTCTTTAAAATCTTAAATGCTTCAAAGAGATTTTAAAGGCTGGCAATCAATCAATCACTCAATCAATAAATAGTGTTTAAAGATGTAATATTATAAGAAATAATTTGTTAACCTCATATAGAATTAGAACTCAAAAAATTTGGCTTTTTAAATATATTTAAAAAGTGGTGAGAGGCATTTCTTTACTGCTAAGAGTTATTTGATGGGCCATATTTAGGAAATAACATTTGAAACAGAACACTCTTTATCCTAAGTCGTGTTTCCTTCTTTTATGTCATATTGTCAGCTTTTAAAAAAGTCCCAGTAAAATTATGAATTATAGAATCAAATTATTAAAGAGTGGTTAATTTGAGAATTAAATTTAAAAAGAACTATCATTGGCTACTCGTATATATACCCATGATAACCTGTTCAAAAATCCCTGGTGTGTAAATCAACAATTTGACTTTTAACAAGGTTTTCATTACCAGATACGCAAACTAATTTCTCATTCCTGTTCATGGCTACCAGACTCTGGGCATTGATATTATTTCCATCTGAGTATTAAAAGAATTAGTTTTAGATAAAGAAGTCTAAGCTAAACTAATAATAATAATAATAGCTTTGATTTAAAAACATGGCTAGTAGGAAAGCTTACTTTATGTTTTTGTGGGAATTTCTACACAACCTAAAGTTTCTTTGTAACACATCTGGCATTATTTTCATAGGTGCATATTTTAGTTTATATGCATTCTAACAAAATAAATAAAATTCTGAATCTCTGCATAATACCTTAAGGATATTGTACTTGAAGTAGTTTTTGGTTGACTTCTAACTGGCTGCAAATGGCTACTAGATGTTAATTTAGAAACAATTTTTTACTCAGCAACTTTCATATATATATATATATATATATATATATATATATATATATATATGGATCCTATTTGAACTTATTCAACCTTTTACCCTAATTAGTAATAAAAAAAATCATCAATTATTATAAAGTATATCTGAGCATTTATTTTGGTAGTCAAAATTTAGTAGCAGACTGACATACTTAAAAGAATGTAGATGGCGAACCTGGCTCATTCAAGTTTAGATCTGACATCATCATACAACTGTGACTGTACTCACCAAATAACCAAAAAGGGAATTTCTGTGAATGTTTGCAAGATGTATCTGCTTGGGAAGAACATAATATTAAAAGTATATGTACAATGACCGCTTTATTGGGATCTTATAATTAGGATATGGTTGAACACCTTAAATGGCTTCAAAAAAGTGAGCATTAATATTTAACAAAATGGTTCCTTTTCTTTCTTTCTTTCTTTTTTTTTTTATTTAGTGAGAGGATGGGAGGCAGATAGACAGACTCCTGCATGCAACCTGACTGGGATCCACCCAGCAAGCCCCCTAGGGGGTGATGCTCTGCCCATTTGGGGCATTGTTTTGCTGCTCAACAACTGAGCTCTTCCTGACACCTGAGGTGAAGGTCATGGAGCCATCCTCAGTGTCCTGGGCTAACTTGCTCCAATTGAGCCATGGCTGAAGGAGGGGAAAAGAGAGAGAGAGAGAAGTGAGATGGGAAGATTGGAGAAGCAGATGACAGCTTCTCCTGTGAACCCAGGATATCCACATACCAGGCCAATGCTCTACTACTGAGCCAATCAGCCTGGGATCCAAATGGTTCCTTGAGCCAAATGATTATAGAAAGGATACACTAACGATCTGGGAAAAGTTTAAAAAGATGGTACTTATATTTAGTTCTGAACCCATTCAAATGTTACCATTACTACTGTTTGGGAATGTCTCCTCTTGGGAGAATGCATGGATTGAAAAGTCATAGATTTAAGTCACTATCCCCACATGGAGCAGATTTCGACAGCCAACCAGGACTGTAGCTTGCTGAGCTGGTGAGCTTGTTCCTTTGAGAGAGCTGCAGAGCAGACGGAAGAAGCGGGGTGATTGTATCATGGCGCTCCACAGCATGCCTTTGTAATTTGTATACAAGTCGGTGAAAGAGCACTGAATCAAGAAAACTTAATTTTGACAGGTCTGATGTATAGTCTATTTTGGTTAACCAAAAGGAACACATACATTTACGACATTAGAGAAATTTCCATTATTTTTCTCTCAGCCATGAAAATCGATTTTGAGGTGATTACACTCAGAGGCCACTTGATGTGCTTCTGACAGGACAGAACGGAGAGGTAGTGGACAGTGTAGAACGTGGCAAACCATGGCTGAGCTGGGCTCTGTGACAAACTGAAAAGGGTGGGTTTCAAATACTACCAATTAGGATAATTTGTGTGAAAATGGATCTAAGATAAATAACCTTGACTATATTGTATTTGAATGGCAAGAAAAAAAATATTTCAATACATCAAGTAACCAAAGGGTTTTATTATCCATTTTTACTGTCAGCTTTATTTAGAAAAGTACAAAGATATCACTGATTACAACTAGTGAATATTTTATTTAGCTCTACAAAAATATTGAGCCTTTATTATATACAAAAGCATTTGAGAAATCTTTGTTGATGCTTAGATTTTATAAAGAAAAAGTAATAATTAGAGCAGTGGTTCTTAACTTTTATTGAGGTACCGAACCCACCAGTTTCATATGCGCATTCACCGAACCCTTCTTTAGTGATAAATAAAATATGATTTTTTTTCCAAATTCAAGACATAGGTATATGTTTTTTTACTGGTGCACAAAATGAGCCATGCATGAACATCACCTTGCTCAAAGAACAAAACCAACAAAGTGCATAAACTCACAACAAATTGCGGTATTACTTTATTCTGGCCTCCGTGGCAGAGGCTTCTCTGAACCCCTGAGACCGACTCATCGAACCCCTAGAGTTTGATAGAACCCAGGTTAAGAACCACTGAATTAGAGACTGTGTGGTAGTATCTAAAATTTACATTTTTTGTTCCTTTTCAGAACTCTTATCTCACTACTTATAAAACTATCCTTACTTTCATTAAGTCAATAAATATTTATTGAGTACCCATAGGCAAGGTGTTTGGCTGACTGTCTGGGACACAAGAATAAACACAGTACACAGTACTTGTTCTCATGGGGTATGTAGGCTATTTGGAAATGCAAACAAGTGAAGAGAAATCACAATATAGTGTGATAAGTGCTGCAATAAAAGGGTTAATAGAGGCATGGAGGATGAATAGAGTTTATTTAGTAGATGTTATACAGCAATGTAGGGGAGGGTGAGATGGGGACAGGAATCTGTGAGGAGGGGAAATACCTGGAAGAGGAAATAGCCCTCTCTGAGGTTGAGACGGGAGGGAAGATATGGCAAAGGAAAACAAGATGAAATTAATATAGTGACTGGAGTGTAGAAAGTGAGCTGGAAGCCCTGGTTGGTTGGCTCAGTGGTAGGGTGTCGGTCAAGTGTGTGGATGTCCCGGGTTCAATTCTCAGTCAGGGCACACAGGAGAATCTATCATCTGCTTCTCTACCCCTCCCCCTCTCCTTTCTCTCTCTCTTTTTCCTTCCCGTAGCCATAGCTCGGATAGATCAAGTTGGCACCAGGTGCTGAGGATGGCTCCATGACCTCTGACTCAGGTGCTAAAATAGCTTGTTTGCTGAGCAATGGAGCAGTAGCCCCAGATGGGCAGAACATTACCCCACAGGGGACTTGCTGGATGGATCCTGGACAGGGCGCATGTGAGAGTCTGTCTCTCTGTCTCCCTGCTTCTCACTTAAGAAAAATAAAATAAAAAGAAAGAAAAAGAAAGTGAGGTTGATGTAGTAGAGAAAGGAGGTGATCAGAGTGTATGCAATGGTCATACAAAACAAAGGTGAAAACCAACACAAGTCCATGAACTTTAGCTTGACAGAAAGAAAGTCTGTTAGATCCCCACCCCTCCCACCCACACACACATAAACTTTAGAAAGCTAACTGTAATTGCAATGGGAGAAAATGGATTGGATATACACCAGTTTGGAACCAGAAGAAAGTGAGGGGGTCTTTCAAGCAATTCAGACAGGAGATGGTGATCATACTAATAAAAATATTGGCAATGAGTATGGGAAAAATAGATTTTTAAGGGTTTTGGGATTTAATTTTTTTGTCTGTACATTTGTTTGGAGATGTATCGATATGACTACGTAGTTGATTAGAGTTGGGGATTAGGAAAGAGTGAAATTACCACAACAAAAGAACTAAATGTTGTAATGCATGCAGTATTTGAGGCATCACTAGTTCTACAAGATGTAGGGATCATTCCTAAATGCTTCATTTCTACTTATTAAAAAGAAAGAATGAAACACAGGAGTCAAGAGAAGACTGCAGGTAGGAAGGAAGGAAGAAGAAAGATAAAAGAAACAAATAAAATATGCAAACGAAGATGGAAGACACACAGCTAAGACTAAAAAGCCAGGGGAAACCACAATTGCTAGGAGGTCAATGATTGTGGTCCCCTGAGGAGTCAAAACAATAGCAGCCAATACCATCGAGAAACTATGAAAGTCTGAGAAAGGAACTGAGTCTTCAGTGCTGAGACGCAGAAAGAGTTAAAATGCCTGAAGTTGCTGGAATCCATTGGTCATTAGCGCAAAAACTTTCCAGGCTCTTAATTTTTGCTCATAGAACTATCCCTGATTAAATTCAAGCAATCAACACAGAAATCAACAGAAGAAAGCAAATCCTTATGCCTGAGAATCAGCAGAAAGGAAAAAATAACAAGGAATTAAACCCAAAATCCCTGCAGTTGATTGAAATGTCAGACACAGAATATAGAAGTACATGTACTTGAGATATAATGAGATAGAAACTGTGGTATTAAAGGTTCTCAATTAAAAAGTACAGCTCGGTGGTTACAAAACAGTCACAGGGATGTAAAGTACAGTACAGGGAATGTAGTCAGTAATATTGTAATAAATATGTATGGTGCCAAGTGGCTACTAGACTTATAGGGGGTCACTTCAAAAACTATTTAAATTTATAACCACTATGCTGTAACCTGAAACAAAGATAAAATAATATTAAATGTAACTGCAATTAACAAATAAATAACTAAAGATCCCCTGTGAAAGGTTCATTAGAAAAGAACAGATTCATTTTAAACTACATAACTTCTAAAACTAAATATATAGTGGTTGAAATAAAAATTTCAATTGACTATATTAAATAGCAGAATGGTTATAGCTAAAGAGAGAATTAGTGAATTAGAATGTATGTCCCAAAGCAATTAATGGGAATCAGAGAAAAAGAAAAAGAAATAAAAAATATGAATAAGAGGCTGCAAGATATAAGTGGAATATAAGTTTTAGCATGCATGTAACTTAGTCCCAGATGGAGAGACTAGAGAGGCCATATGTAAAAAGACAATAGATTTCCCAGTATTGATGAAATTATAGATCCCCAAATTTAAGAAATGTCTTGTTCTTCAAGAAAAATAAGTATAAAGACATTAAAACTGACACATATTTTAATGAAATATCAGAATAATAAAGACAAAGAAAACCTTTAAGAACAGCCGAAGAGGCATGGTAAATGTTCAGCAAGGTTAATATAGTTGGGCCTTGACAACTGTAGCAGCTCAAACACAGTTCATAGTGGCAATGCAAGTCAAAGGTAAAATAGGTATACTTTCCTTGAGTTGACATTATCTCTTGGTTACTTCTTTGACCTAGGCACGGAGCTAATTGTTTCTACATGCTGTCTCATTCAGTCCTCTTGGCAACCCTCTGAGGCTGGTTTGTTATCCTTACTTGAAAGAAGGGGATGCTAGAACTTAAGGAGATTTTGTGAGGGGTCATGCAGTTACAAAGTGATAGAGCAGAAGCACAAATCTTGGACTTCTGATTTCAGACCCTCTTTCTTTTCAACGTTGTCCTTGTAGTGGCACATATTTTATTCCTTAATCCAGTAATTCTACACGAGAGTATCTTCAAATTAAACTGTAGACTACAATTATCTTATTCTAAAATGAAAGTAATTTAAGTTATTAATAAGCAGCCAAAGATAAAGAAGAGATGACCAATAAATGAATAAATGAGAGCATCACTGGAAGCCAGAAGGTAGTAGTAAGATAGTTTCAAAATGCCCAGAAAAATAACTGCTAAGGGAAATAGTGTAACCAGCAAAACTGAACTTGGAAGAAAAATGTGAAGGAAAAATAAAGCCATTTGAAAATGAACAAAACTGAGAAGTTACCACAAAGAAAACTGAACTAAAGAAAATTCTAAATAATGTACTTAAAGAACTGGAGAAGTCAAACTACAACATGGCACACATATGCAAGTCAGGAAGAGAGTGATCCAAATTAAGGGTTCAGTGGTTCTTAAGTTGTTATAAAAGAAGACTGAGGTATTGTTTAATTTTGGACTTTCCGAAATAAAATTTACATGATAAAAATTTAAATGTCTATAAGAATAAAATACAGAAGGAGAAACAAATATGAGCTTGAATAGTAAGAAGCATGGTAAAAGAAAGGCAAATATAAATTTAGAAAAAAAGGTGATAATATAGGCTAAATATATAATAATCATAGAAATAAATGTATGTATTATACTCTTTAAGATACAGAAATGACCATATTGAATTTGATTTTATTTTTAATGGGTTTATTTGTTTTTAAAATTTATTTTTAAAGAGAGGAGAGAGAGAGAGAGAGAGAGAGAGAGAGAGAGAGAGATTGAAGAAGAAGAAGAGTGAGAAAGGAGAGAGAAGCAGGAAGCATTAGCTTGTAGTAGTTGCTTCCTGTATGTCTCTTAACCATGCAAGCCTAAAGTTTTGAACCTGTAGCCTCAGGATTTCAGGTTTATACTTCATCCACTGCACCATCACAGGTCAGGCACAAATTGGGTTTTAAAGTGCAGTTATATCCTGTTTAAAAAGACATGACTAAAAATTAAAGACGTAAAAAGTTTTAAAGTAAAATGATGGGAAAAGTATACAAAACAAACAGTTGTCAAAAGAAAGCTGACATAACTAGATTAGTAGGGGGAAAATATATATTTAAAACCAAAAACATTTTTAAATTTCTTTTTATTTATTTATTTTAGAGAGGAGACACAGGGTGAAAGAGAGAGAAAGAAAGAGAGAAAGGGGGTAGGAGCTGGAAGTATCAACTCCCATATGTGCCTTGACCAGACCAGTGCAGGGTTTTGAACTGGCGACCTCAGTGTTCCCAGGTCGACACTTTATCCACTGCGCCACCACAGGTCAGGCAAAACCAAAAACATTTTTAGAGATATAAATTGCTACCACAATGATAAAAGACTAAATATTGCAGGATTCCCTAATTATTCTGTGCTACAAATAAAAAAATAAAATGTTAATAAAGCTACTGGGAAAAGTTAATAAATCCTTCATCCTTGTGGAAAAATTAAAATAGATTTCTCAATTCTTGACAGATTAGGCTAGAAAAGGTAATAGGTAAATATGCAGAAAATTTGAACAAAATTATGAATCTAAAGTTAATAGACTTATCTGAAGTTCTGCACCCAAAAATTGAAGAATATGAGTTCTTCTTAAATATCTGAAATATTAACAAAAATTATGTTGTGGGTTACAATGTAGGTGCCAACATTTTAAAAATATGGTAAATGTAGAGACCATATTTTTATACTACAAGGCCACTAATGGCAAAAAGATATTAGACACACACAAACTCACTTTTAAATAACTTGTGTATTATTCTAAAATTGTTATAACTGAATGATAATGAAACTACTGCATATTAAAACTTTTACTTAAAATAAAATCTACTAAGTGTTTATATTTTAAAAAGTTAAGTATTAATGAGCTAAATGTGCAGATAAAGATGAGACAGAAAAGTTGGCTCAAGGAAGGGACATAATAAACCTAAGAGCAAAATTATAAATATTTTAAAAACACATGTAAGTTGATTCTTTGAAGTCACTAATAAATAGAAAAATCTCTGAGAGGATTAATCAAAGAGAAAAAGAGAAGCAAAAATAAACAATATTAGAAATGGGAAGGGTGACATAATTTCAAATGCACAGAAATTATAAAAATAGTAATTGAGAGTGTAATGTTGAGAATGAAGTTCTTAGGTAAGTATGCCACTCAGCGTGTTAGGAAGCACATGAAAAGAAGGAGGCCTGGGTATTCAGACACTGAATTTAAGGACTATACAAAACAATCAAATGGTGTCATTATACAGGCTTATCGACCTATAGGTAGAGACAATCAGCAACTGATAAAATATATTCAATATTAACTATTTTTTCACAAGTCACCAATTCTTATAAGCAATGCATAAATATTTTCGATTAGTACATAAAATAAATTATTCTTATTACAAAATAGTCATGGGGATGTGAAGTACAATGTAAGAAATATTGTCAATAATATTGCAATAACTATATGTGTATAAGATGGGTACTAGACTTATTGGGGGGATCACTGATAATTTATATAAGGGGTGGCACCTACATTGTAGCCCACTACATAATTTTTGTTAATATTTCAGATATTTAAGAAGAATTCATATTCTTCAACTTTTGGGTACAGAACTTCAGATAAGTCTATTAACTTTAGATTCATAATTTTGTTCAAATTTTCTGCATTTTTAGTTATTACCTTTTCTAGTTTAATCTGTCAAGAATTGAGAACTTTATACACCTGAAACCAATATAATATTGAATGTCAACTGTGATTGCCAAATAAAAGATATTAAAAAACATTATTCTCAATATTATTTTATAATTAACTAATCTAAATCTTAGACAAATGATTTTTTCTATCACATACATAGTAACTGGCACAGTAAGAATGCAACTTGAACATAGGTCTACTCTCTGCAGAATTCATGGTCTTAAATACTGTCGCATACTCCTTCATCTAAGTTGGAGATTTATAAATTGAGGTCCATCATGTTATACTTGGAAATTGGCACTCTTGAAACAGAAGATATTAGCCAGAAGGATTTTTTAAAATAAGAAGGCAAAAGGGTTTAGGACAGTACTCTGAAGATTGCCAATAATTAAAGGGTAGACCAAGGAGAAAGTGAAGCTCACAAAAGAGACAAAAACGAGCCAGTTATAGGAGTGTAAGGCAAACAAGGAGAGTGCGGGAACAGATAAGTCATAGGAGAGGGCATTTCAAGAAAGAAGGAGCAGTCAATAGTGTCAAAGTCTGCCAAGTGTTCAGGTAGATAAGGCCTGGAAATTATTTATTGGATTTAACGACAAGGCCATCATCACTGACATTGACAAGAGCAGGTTCAGCAGAGTGGGGGAAGTCGAATCCAGATTTCAGAAGGTTGTGGAGGAAAAAGGAGAAAGCGAAGTGGAGACAGAATTTAGACTTTTTTCATAGGTTTGACCGTGTATAGGAAGAGAAAAATATGTTGGTTATTGAAGGAGAACATGGAGATTATATATATATATATATATATATATATATATATATATATTTGTCATCAAGTGTATGTAAATGCTGATTAGAAGTGAAAATAGTAGTAGAAATTAAATATATCAGCGCAAGAGGATGGTTTATTGTCAACCACTTTTATTGTGCTTACTCTGCCAAGGTCTTTATAAATACTAACTTTTTTAATTCTCACCACTACCCTGTGCAATAGGAGTATTTCTATTCTCCATTTTACAGTTAAAATATGAGCATGAAGAGGTTAGGTCAAGTGTTCATGGTCACTCAGTCTATTAGTGAGGAGCCACAGTTCAAATCCAGGCTGTGATGGCTCCTTAAACAAGTAACAAAGCAAAGCCTTTGAGAAGGAATGGGAGAGAACCAGCAAACTAGAGGAGAGGTGAACCCCAGAGAGGAGGGGCATTTCGTAGGTTGTCATAGGAGGAAAGATGATATCTTGTGCAGAAACATCTATGTTAGAGGCTATAATTGTTCAGGGAGTTTCCATGGAAAGGATTCTGTTCTTACTGTGAAACTGTCATTTAAGAACAAATGAGGGATGGGAGAGGTGATGGGATTAGAGATTTTAAGCCAGTGGTGATGGTTTGACCTAAGTGTACACAGTAAAAGAAACAGGAGAGTTTATGGACACAGTAGGACCGGAGGGCCTATGTATACCAATGGCTACAAATTAGTGGCAATACCAGTGGGTAAGGTTGTGTGTTTTTCCTCTCGTTTGTGTGTTTGAAACTCAGGGCATTACTTTTCAAAGAGGGCTCTGTTGGGCAGATAAAATATATTATGCTCACTTTGTTAAAGATGGCGTTGCCCACATGGAAGTTTGTTGATATTGATGTGTAATGGAGACAGCCTGTGGGCAGGCCGAGTTGTTATAGCCTAAGGCTTAGTTTTAAGAGTAAGCTTTTCTCCGCACCCTTGACTGATTGGATGATTTGGGGTGGTGCGCTCTCCTGAGGAATCCCATTATGCCTCAGATGGGTGACTTTGTATCAGAGACTTTCTTGTTTGTAGATTGGATTAAGGGTTGAATTTCTACAGTATAAAGTGGGGCAGGCCGGGAGCTTGCTCTCTCGGTTCCTGAATTTTTAGAAAAGAGAGCAGATTAAGGCCACATGGAGGAGAGGAGGCAGCCAAGATGGTGGAATGCTGAGGAAGAAGCCAGTTTGGGCAGAGTTTGTGCAGAGAGAAGGAGATGGGAAACAGAGGTGAATAAGTCTGGTGAGCTAGAAACCTTTGATTCTAGGAAACTCGGGTAAGTCAGTAGCTTTGTGAGCACTGAATGATTGGTTTTTGGAGCCCAGTGTGTGGTTTTTGGAGCCCAGTGTGTGTTTTTGCTTGCCCGCCGGGTGCAAACTAGAATTAAAGCTGATGGCTCACCAGTTTTTGGCTTCATTGTTTCATTACCGTCTGTTCGAATCTAATGTGAACCTGTATGGGCCAGCCGACTGTGATAGTGGCTCCGGGCCTTACAGGCTCAAATTTTGCTAGGTGGAAACTATGGATATAAAAGGAGCTACCTGCTGACCCTGACAAGCTCAGGGAAGCCCTGCAGGGTGGCCTTACAAACTCAGAGACCTAAAGTAACCACACAGGAGGGTCTGAAATGAAAACTTTCTAACTAAAAGCAGTTCCTGGTGAGTAGTCATGCCCTAGGGAGGTATTAATCTAGCCTGTCTGTTGTCTTTTGCATCTACAATAAATTAGCTGATAACAGGCAGGTAATCTTCTTTGCCTGCTCCAGCCCCCAGGTCAATGTCTCCCAAAGTGGGAACCAACAAACCCTCTAGTTGTTGTTATTATCATGTTATTTACAATAAACTATTATTACCCTACACCTTCTGTTGGGCAGATAAAATATAATATGCTCACTTTGTTAAAGATGGAGCTACCGACATGGAAGCCCATTACCCAGGTGATATTATTTGCCCTTATGCTTGGGATGGGTGAGGGGGAGAGGCTGTAATGTAAGCAGGCCGGGTTGTTATCGCCTAAGGCTTAGTTTTAAGAGTAAGCTCTTCTCCACACCCTTGACTGATTGGATGATGTAGGGTGGTGCACTCTCCTGAGGAATCCCATTATACAGAGACTTCCTTGTTTGTATAATTGGATTAAAGGTTTTGATTCTACGGTATAAAGTGGGAGAGACCAGTAGCTTGATCTCTCTCTCTTGGCTCTTGGTTCCTGAGGTATTAGAGAGGAGAGCAGATTAAGGCCATGTGAAGGCCAGGAGAAGCAGCCGAGATGGCTGAGTGCTGATGAACAAGCCAGTTTGTTAAGAGTTTGTGCAGGAGGAGATGGAAAACAGAGGTGAATAAATCTGGTGAGCTAGAAACCTTTGATTCTAGGAAACTCGGATAAGTCAGTAGCTTTGTGAGCACTGAATGTGTGGGTTTTGGAGCCCAGTGTGTGTTTTTGCTTGCCTGCCGGGTGCAAGCTGGAATTAAAGCTGATGGCTCACCAGTTCTTGGCTCCGTTGTTTCATTGCCATCTGTCCGAATCACATGTGAACCTGCGTGGGTTGGGCGGCTGTAATCCTGGCCTCAACTACTGGCTTTACATTTGGCGTAGTCTGTGGCAGGATTCGATACAGATCAGCATGGAGCCACCACCACCTTCAAGTGGTGGAGTAGAGGACTGGTTGCTGTTTTGGTTTCCCATAGCTGTTTTTTGGGGGACTGTAGGCTGGCTGACTTTTATAGCCATGTGTGAGGAAACTGAGAGTTCTATGAAAGAGGCTGCCCAGGACCTGCAAACCGAGCAGTGGAAGGAGTTGGAGGAAACGTGGGAGAAAGAGATGCCGACCCTGGAGTTGGAGGAAGCACCAGAGGAGGCTGACCAGGTTTGCGAGATTCACCTGGAAATGAAGCAGACGCTAGAGATGGAATCACAGGTTCGTGAGTTGGAGATTGCTCTGGATGTTGTGGAGAGCCAGCAGCGGCATTTGGCCGGGGCTGAGGCCAGGGCAGGGGCTGAGCCTCGGCTTGGAGCTGCAAGGCCTGCTGAGCAGAAGACAGCGGTGGCCCAGACCTCGAGCCCAGCAGCAGGAGCTGGTGTTTTCAGTTTCTCTTTGGAGGATGATAATCTGGCTGGAGTTGAAATCCGCAACCTCCAGAAAGTGAGAGCCCAGCAGCAAGTAGTAGCTACATTGCCGGTAGGTCTGCGATTTTGGGACATATGGGTGGAAGCCATCATGCTCCCCAGAGCAGAGATGAAAATGCTGACTGCCATTGCCATATGCTTTTTGGGGGGACAGTGTGAAACCTGCCATGATGGCAGGAATGAAGGCGGAGGCTAAGGCCCCATATGTGTGGACTGATTTCCTGGACTATGACCAGATGGGCACAGGCTCCTTTGTTGAATGGACTTATGGATTTTGGACAATGTGAAATACCCTGATGGGGGTGAGGATGGCTTTATTGGAGGCCCTCCTGCCCCGGGAAGCTTTTCCCATGGCTAGAGAAAAGGCCGAGGACATTTTGCGCTTTCGGCAAAGTGCTCAGAGACTGGTGAAATGTATCTTTGTAATTGTTGAAACTGTATGATTTGTGCTATTGCTGTAATTTGTGTAATGTACTTAATTTCCTTGTACAGGGATGCCGGTGGTGTAGATTGTGGGTAGTAAAGTGAGCATAAGGGTGGATTGTTGGGCAGATAAAATATAATATGCTCACTTTGTTAAAGATGGAGCTACCGACATGGAAGCCCATTACCCAGGTGATATTATTTGCCCTTATGCTTGGGATGGGTGAGGGGGAGAGGCTGTAATGTAAGCAGGCCGGGTTGTTATCGCCTAAGGCTTAGTTTTAAGAGTAAGCTCTTCTCCACACCCTTGACTGATTGGATGATGTAGGGTGGTGCACTCTCCTGAGGAATCCCATTATACAGAGACTTCCTTGTTTGTATAATTGGATTAAAGGTTTTGATTCTACGGTATAAAGTGGGAGAGACCAGTAGCTTGATCTCTCTCTCTTGGCTCTTGGTTCCTGAGGTATTAGAGAGGAGAGCAGATTAAGGCCATGTGAAGGCCAGGAGAAGCAGCCGAGATGGCTGAGTGCTGATGAACAAGCCAGTTTGTTAAGAGTTTGAGCAGGAGGAGATGGAAAACAGAGGTGAATAAATCTGGTGAGCTAGAAACCTTTGATTCTAGGAAACTCGGATAAGTCAGTAGCTTTGTGAGCACTGAATGTGTGGGTTTTGGAGCCCAGTGTGTGTTTTTGCTTGCCTGCCGGGTGCAAGCTGGAATTAAAGCTGATGGCTCACCAGTTCTTGGCTCCGTTGTTTCATTGCCATCTGTCCGAATCACATGTGAACCTGCATGGGTCAGGCGGCTGCGATGGCGGCCTCGACTACTGGCTTTGCATTTAGTTCATTGATATTAATGTGTGTTCTGGAACAGGCGTGGGTCAGGCTGCTGTGATAGTAGCCTCGGCCACAGGCTTTACACCTTCCTATGTAAAAGAAGTTTTCAGCATATACATTTTTACTTTTTATCCAGTCTCAGAGTTCCCCCCCCACTTTGCTTTTTCCCACCTCCCCAATCTACCACTGATCAATTTCATGTAATGCCTTATGTCTTCCCCTTTGATTCTGATGTATAAAGTAAGTGGTAAAACCACCATTTTCTGGAGCACTTTCCAATCCATTGAGACTTTGCTTCCTGGCAATTGTGATAGTTTGGCTCAGATAAACTCATAAAAATGATTTTTACAGGTTTGGAAGTTTCTTACATTGACAAAATAAAAGGGATCACAGAAGAAGAGGGATGAGACAATTGACAAGAGATCAATTTGAAATGATTAGATTGGGATCCAAGCTGGATAGGAAAGGTGTTGGGCAGATAAAATATATTATGCTCACTTTGTTAAAGATGGCGCTGCCCATATGCAGGTTTTAAGAGTAAGCTTTTCCCCACACCCTTGACTGATTGGATGATGTAGGTGGTGCACTCATGAGGAATCCTCCCATTATGTCTCAGATAAGTGACTCTGTATCAGAGACTTCCTTGTTTGTAGATTGGATTAAAGGTTTGGATTTCTACACTGTAAAGTGGGGCAGTCTGGGAGCTTGCTCCCCCTTGGTTTCTGAGGTTAGTATTAGAGAGAAGAGCAGAGTAAGGCTACATGGAGGCCAGGAGAAGCTGCCAAGATGGTGGAGTGCTGAGGAAGAAGCCAGTTTGTGCAGAGTTTGTGCAGGCGGAGATGGGAAACAGAGGTGAATAAGTCTGGTGTTGGGCAGATAAAATATATTATGCTCACTTTGTTAAAGATGGTGCTGCCCACATGGAAGCCCGTCACCCTGGTGATATTATTTGCCCTTATGCTTGGGATGGGTGTGGAGGAAAGACTGCAATGTAAGCAGGCCAGGTAGTTATGGCCTAAGGCTTGGTTTTAAGAGTAAGCTTTTCCCCACACCCTTGACTTATTGGATGATGTAGGGTGGTGCACTCTCCTAAGGAATCCCATTATGCCTCAGATGGGTGACTTTGTATCAGAGACTTCCTTTTCTGTAGATTGGATTAAGGTTTTGATTCTACACTATAAAGTGGGGCAAGCCGGGAGCTTGCTCTCGCTTGGTTCCTGAGATATTAGAGAGGAGAGCAGAGTAAGGCCACGTAGAGGCCAGGAGAAGCAGCCAAGATAGTAGAATGGTGAGGAAGAAGCCAGTTTGTGCAGAGTTTGTGTAGAGAGAAGGAGATGGGAAGCAGAGGTGAATAAGTCTGGTGAGCTAGAAACCTTTGATTCTAGGAAACTCGGATAAGTCAGTAGCTTAGTGAGCACTGAATGAGTGGGTTTTGGAGCCCAGTATGTGTTTTTACTTGCCCGCCAGGTGCAAACTAGAATTAAAGCTGATGGCTCACCAGTTTTTGGCTCCGTTGGTTCATTACCAACTGTCCGAATCTAATGAGAACCTGCATGGGCCAGGCGGTTGTAATAATGGCCACGAACACTGGCTTTACAAAAGGCAATGAAGAAAGAAATAGGAGTATGTAAAGCCAGTAGTCAAGGCCACAATCACAGCAGCATGACCCGTGCAGGTTCACATTAGATTCAAACAGTCGGTAATAAAACAACGGAGCCAAGAACTGGTGAGCCATCAGCTTTAATTCTAGCTTGACCTGGTGGGCAAGCAAAAACACACACTGGGCTCCAAAACCCACTCATTCAGTGCTCACAAAGCTACTGACTTATCCGAGTTTCCTAGAATCAAAAGTTTCTAGCTCACCAGACTTATTCATCTCTATTTCTCATCTCCTCCTGCACAAACTCTGCACAAACTGGCTTCTCACTCAGCACTCCGCCATCTTGGCTGCTTCTCCTGGCCTCCATGTGGCCTTACTCTGTTCTCCTCTCTATACTAATCTCAGGAACTGAGAGAGCATGCTCCCAGTCTGCCCCACTTTATACTGTAGAAATCCAAACACTTAATCCAATCTACAAACAAGAAAGTCTCTGATACAAAGTCACCCATCTGAGGCATAATGGGATTCCTCAGGAGAAGGCATCACCCCACATCATCCAATCAGTCAAGGGTGTGGAGAAAACCTTACTCTTAAAACTAAGCCTTAGGCTACAACGACCCGGCCTGCCCACAGCCTGTCCCAGAACACACATTAATATCAATGAACTTCTATGTGGGCAGCGCCATCTTTAACAAAGTAAGCATAATATATTTTATCTGCCCAACAGAGTAGTACCCCAGAGCAGTGGTTCTTAACCTGCCTTCCCAATTCACAGGTTGCTTTTATAAAATACCAGAGCCAAAATGCAAAGGCCAGAGATTCTGAAACAATTGGTCTTTGATGAACAAACAGCATCCTCGATTTCTTAAAGCTTTCAGGTTAATTTAAATGTGTAGCTGGTCCCAGTCAAAGCCCAGTGTGTGTGTGTCCCAATTAGGCAAAAGAAGGGATGTAGAAAGAGTTGAGTGCAGGAGCAGGAGGAATGGGAGGTTGGGTGAGAGAGTGACATTATTGAGTTAATTATTTCAAATATAAGGAAGGCTTTCCCTGATAAAGACAAAAGTCCCAGTGGTGGCCACTTTGTGACTGTTGGCCAGTATTGGATACATTCTCTATCTGGCCTAGAGGTCACCCTGGATGATGGTAGAATTGCCAACTGAAATAAAGTTTTTTAGTTGAATGTCTTTATTTGAATAAGAGTATTCAAAGAGCCAAAGTCTTTTGTTGAATGAATAAAGGATTAATCCAGCCCAGGCCTAATAGCTGGGCTGGTTAGAGCATCAACCCTATACACAAAGGTTGTGTGCTCCATCCCTGCTTAGGGACATACAGAAAGAGATCAACATTGCAGTCTCTCTCTCTCTCTCTCTCAAATCAATCAATACATTTTTTTTTTTAAAAAAAAAAAAAGAAGAAGAAAAACTGCTAAAAGCTGGGAGATGTTGCCTGACCTGTGGTGGCACAGTGGATAAAGCGTCGACCTGGGAACACTGAGGTTGCCAGTTCAAAACCCTTCACTGGTCTGGTCAAGGCACATATGGGAGTTGATGCTTCTAGCTCCTCCCCCCTTTCTCTCTCTCTCTCTCTCTCTCTCTCTCTCTCTCTCTCTCTCACTTTGTGTCTCCTCTCTAAAATAAATAAATAAAAATAAAATTTAAAAGCTGGGAGATGCCCCTTTAAAAAAATAAACTTAAAAAAGAGGATTAGTCCAGATGTTTATGGACAATAGCAAGCAAGGAGAGTGCAGAATGAGTCAGCCAGATGGTCTGTGCTTCAGAGTAGGAGGTCTGAGTTTATTTTGTTTCTTTCTTTTTCTTTATGGAGATGAAGATATAGGGTCAGAAGAAGGATGTTAAATGTAATTGGACTTTGAATCCAGAACTTGAGATGTGTGCTAGGCGTGTAAAAATAGCACCTTCCACTTAAGATAGTAAAATGTTCTAGGAAGGGCCAAATTGTAGAATAAGATCAGGTGAAAATGTTGAGGTTGGAACATAGCTTTCTAATAAAGATGGTAGATTAACAAGAATAAGAAGCAAATGAAGATCTGTCATTAAAGTAGAATACAAGAAATTGAAGGAATGAGAACATCTTGGAAAGGTAGATAATTGGACATAAATATTGAGTATGGAGCATACACATTGAAATCACAAATAAGACAGGAATGTACATTGCCATTTAATCATGTTAATAATTCCAAAAGCATTTCAATTTGTTGTAACTGTTTTCCACTTAATTCCATTTCATTGTCTGGGTGAATTATCCTATCATCTATACATTATAATTATTTGTTTCTTTGGCAATATTTGTGCTCCACTTTTATTTATGTTGTTTTACTATTAAATTTAGTCTCCATTTAAAACATTCATGAGAAGGGAACATGCAATTTTGGGCAACTGTGTTTTGGGCAACTTTCAAGATAATCATATAATTTTTCTTTTTTGAACAATTGATAATAAACACATATTATATTAATATAATACAAGCAATTAACTGCCCTTGAATTTTTTGGGCTCAGTCCATTTCATGATGCTATATTGCTTCTTTAACATAATACTAGGCACAGATTTGTAGTGGGTAGGTTTTTTTGTTGTTTGGGTTTTTTTCTTTTTTTGTTTATTTATTTATTTTTTGGAGGATCTGCAAACCTATAATCCTGAAGCCAGCTGCAATATGGCGTATTTTAATTTGCTGTTCTGAAGGGTTTTGGATCAATCTTTCGTCAGCTTCATAAAGTGCTTTCTTTGTTCTAAAACAGTTTAAATAACTTAAGAATGGTCTTGTCAGAACTTTTCAACAATATCTCAATTATCTTTCCTTGGCACCATTTTAAAGAGACTTTTAAGTTTTATAGTTTCTATATGTCTTTGTATAATTTTTCATGCCTTAAGGTCATTTTGAGAATATGTTTCCATATTCTATGACATAAACAGTTTTAAATTTTTAGTTGACAGTGATTTTACATTAAAAATAATATTTTCATAATATTAATCCAACTTTTTAAATTTATATTCTTTTCTCTTTGTGACTGCTTCCACTTACATTTCTTGCCTCTCCATTAACATTTCCAGGTTAGAATATTTTATCTGTGAAGTCATCTTTTATGTTTGTCATTTTCTTGTAGGAAAATTTTAAAAACTTTGCCAACCAAACTGCATGGATTCATTCTGAACCTCCATGTAATAGAGATGTAAATAAATGTATACTCTATCATGTTGTATGTGACAAAAATGAATCTGTCAATTAAAAATATCTGGAGAGAACAATAATGTTTTGATACATCCATACACTCACCAATGCATTATTCATTAACCTGATATTTATTAGGCCCTTCTGTGTGACACTCACTGTTCTAGGGGCTAGAGACACAATGTCTATTCCCGAGACACTTAAGATCTAGTGTAAAAAACAGACAAGAGACAAGTAAACACAGACTTAAAGATAAAATTATAGGTTGTGATAGATGCTATAAAGGAAAGAGTAAGCTGCTATGATAGACTACCAGGGGTGAACATAATTTATGTTGAATAGTCAGTCAGAACAAGACTTATTGAGTATGTTCTTCATTATAGGTCATGGCTTTAACTTCCAGACATGTCATATTCTGGCAAACAATGATTTCTCTTTGGTGACTATAGTGACTATTATGTTTAGGTCAAGTACTAGGACATTTAAAGAAAAACATTTTTTGGTTATGCTTGAACTTTTCATGTCATGAACATGTTTTATTCAATAACTTGCTCTGGAAAAGTATCAAGGCACATATTAATTTGTAGTTCTAAATTTGAAATGAAAAACACAACCAGTTCTTCTTTTAATTTTAGTAAATTTTTGAGTAAAGACACCTATTTTTTCCCTAAGAATGGACAACTTGCAATATCATTATATTTAGTTTCATAGTTAGTTTTTGAATGTTAACCATAATTAGATGAAAATTTTAACAGGAATTAGAATTTCAGAAATTCTATGTACTTCCATTTTATATAATTTATTTTTATCTTTATAATAATTTTGTAAAGTAGGTAAGAGCACCATTTAATGGATGAGAAAACTGCATCAGACATATTAGATACCTTCCTAAGATCAACAATAAAACAAATGGTAATGCCCAAAGTGAAAGAGTTAGCTATAGAAATTCCTAGCTTAAACTTTTCTTCTATGTTTAAATGCTAAGTACTTCAAATGATTGTATAAACTCTAGAAATAAAAATTATGGGTTGAATTGTGACCCTCAGAAGTATATGTTAAAATCTCTGCTCCTAGTACCTCAGAATGTGACCTCACTCTGAAATAGGGTCATTGCAGATATGTATGATTAGTTAACATGAGATCATACTGAAGTAAATGGCTTCTTAATTCAATATGACAATTTCTCTTTAAGAAGTTGGTATGGAGACACAGACACATGAGGGGAGAATACCTTGTTACAACAGTGCAAAAAATGTAAGTGCTGCAGCTGCAAGCCAAGCAATACCAGGGATTGCCAGCAAGTTACCAGAACTAGAAGGGACCAGGAAGCATTCTTCCCTACATGTAACAGAGGGAAAATAGCTCTTTTCTTCCAATATCGGAGCAAAGGTAGCTAGGAGGAGGGAAAATTAAGTGATAGCAGCACAGGTCTTTTGAGCATAATGTAATCTATAGAGAGACATATTCAAGTCCACTGCTTCTGAAAAACTTGCCCACTCCTTCTCCAAGGGCCCCTTTATACCCAGACTGAGAGAGAGGCAGTCACTGCTTCTGCATGGATGTTTCCATGTCACACTAATTGGGAGTAGCAGACAGACATAGGGACTCTCATCTTTCTGTTATCAGGCAAGACACTGATTCTTAAATGTAAAAATTACTGTGCTTTGTTAAGCAAATTTGGTTTTTTTTAAACAAGACTTTATTAACTTTTCTATTTAAATGTCATTTTTTTCTCAAAAAATCATTCCTGACTTTCTCACTTTTAGCTCACGTTACTTTATATTCCCTCCTTATGCTTCATTTAACATTGTACTTCCTTCATTTTACTTGCTCTCCTTCTCCCTCCCTCCTTTCCTTCCATCCTTTCCTTTTCTTTCATTGCTTTTCCTTTCTTTAATTTTCTCTTATTCAGAACAGAATCCTTAACATCTTGAAGAGTATCCATGCCCAAAATAATGTACTCAAGAAAGATAGTCTATATAAGTATATATATGCACATATTTTGAGGAAAACATACAAAAATAATTCTTTACTTAAATCACATATTACCAGTAATACTACTTGGTAGGGACTTGGATTAATAAGGTTAAAAAGAGATCTAAGCAATCAAAAAGTTGTTCATTTACACTAGCCATGAGATATGCACAGCTACAGTAATTCTGGTTGTGAGCAACATTGACAAAAATAAAACTTTTCTAAGCCAATGGTATGTAACTAATAGAATAATAAACAAGTAATTTATAGAAGGTATACAAACTTATAAACAGGTGCAAGATTTAAGGACAATGAGGAAAGTGGGTGCACTTGAAAGAATGTGATATATTTCAATATGGTTCTTATCTTGGGCTTAAAAAGTCAGAGTACATGTAGAAATCAACCAATGAATGCATGCATAAGTGGAACAACAAACTGATCTCTCTCTCTCTCTCTCTCTCTCTCTCTCTCAATCTCTCTAAAATCAACAATTAAAATTTTTAAAAAATATTCTTCTGAGAAGTTTTCAAAAGACTACCAACATGGTTCATGGCACAAAACAGGTTAAATCCCCTAAACAAGAGAGATCTCCGATGATGGCGATAGGCAATCCTAATGCTTTATAGCTGTGACTCTAGTTAACACATAAGAGTGAAGTCAGCCACTGCAAAATGTTTTGATAATTTTAAGTGAGAGATGTAAATAAATGGATAATATGTGGTCATTGTCATTTTGAAGGGTATGTTTTGGCAGTTGCAGCGTCTTTTCCCCCAAGTAGTGTTGGCTGAGACAGAGGTCCTTTCTGTCCTCTTTTGTCAAGTTAGACTTGATAGATATTTCCAACTGTTCATTAAATAATGTCTAAATCATAAAGCAATAACCGTCATATGACTCTCACATAACTATCTGTTTCTAAAAGAATTATAGCACTGATGGCTTTTAATGGCCATTTACAATGCCAGAATACTCTTAGGTGATCTCCCGTGGCATTAGTCCAAATTGGTTACCCAGTGGATTTGATCTTTAGCTAAAGGTCAAATTCAATTTTACCTTCAAAATTGAGAAGACTTGGACATGGAGGTTGCTTCTTAATAATATCTTTAGTGTAAAATTTACTCTATATTCATTTGAAAAAATCTTTGGGTTGAAGAAAAAATCTAATGCCATTCTTCTCCCACCCCCAAGTTTCAAAAAGATTGACAGCTTGACATAGAAGCTATCACATAAAAATTAAAATCATTATACTCATGCTATATAAAGCTCTTTGGAGAAAGTACCTATGGAACTTAAGCAATCAAGACTTACTAATGCTTCACCAAAGATTTAGGTTTGCTCATCTAATCAAACACAATTGCTGAACAGACATAGATGATACCTCTGTTGGGGACTTGATTCTTTAAAACTTACATTACAAAGAATTAGAGAATACTTTTTCTTTTCTACAAGTAATGTGCTTCCCCAAATAAAAGAATGAAAAGTCTGGCTAAGCTGAGTATACTCACTTGCTTTTCCCAAATTCATCTGTTCAATAACATATTGTTTTGGAATGATGGTGAACACAAGCCCTTTAATATGGAGGAAAAAAATTGGAGTGAATTTCTAATGTGCCTATACTGAGATCTTAATCTTCCCACCACCCCCTTATAACATTCCCACCACCCTTCCTCCCAGTTTTTTCATATCTTCAAATGACAAATTTGTTCTTGACTTTTCTTTATTATTTTCATATACTCCACCTCAAAGCAGGTCTACCTGCTTTAAACCTTTATATCCAGAGTCGATCTCAGTACTGAACTTGAACATTCTTATTAAAGCAAAGGTTAAATCTTGGTACTGTTCCACACAAAACTCTGCAGTGTCTCTCATTGCATTGAATGCAAGCCAATTCCTCCCAAAGGCTTGCAAAGTCCTGCACAGCCTGTGACTTGTGACCACTCTAGAATCCTGTCCTAATACCTTGTCCCTTACTGATCTGTTCCAGCCCCTCCAGCCTTTCTTGTGGCTTCTTTCTTAAGCCCCCAGGCATGTACCTACCCTGTTTTCTTTGCTGTAGATGTTTTTTGGTCCTCAAATAGTTGCTTGACTGATTCCTTCCTTTTGCTCAAATGCTTACTCAAGGAGGCATATCTTGACCATTTATTACTATAACTTAACCCTGATGACTTTTTTCACACAATACCTTTTTCATTTATTTTTCCTTAACCCATAACAATATATAACATATTATAAACTTTGTTTTGTTCACTTTTTTGTGTGTGTGACAGAGAAAGAGAAAGAGACATATAGGGACAGACAGGAAGGGGGAGAGATGAGAAGCATCAATTCTTCGTTGCGGCACCTTAGTTGTTCATTGATTGCTTTTCCATACATGCCTTAATGGGGGTGGGTACAGAAAGCCGAGTGACCCCTTGCTCAAGCCAGCAACCTTGGGCTCAAGCTGGTGAACGTTGCTCAAACCAAATGACTCAAGCCAGCAACCTTGAAGTTTTGAACCGGGGTCCTCCGCATCCCAGTCCAACGCTCTATCCACTGTGCCCCCGCCTGGTCAGGCTTGTTCACTTTTTAATGCCTGCATATTATTACTATATTAAGTTCTATAAGAGTAGTGATATCTATTTTGTTCACTGTTCTATCCCATGCACCTAGCCTAATGCCTAACCCACAGTAAGCGCTCAGAATATGCATGTTGAATGAATGAATCTATCAGATAATCACATTAACTCTACTTTCAAAGTAAGTCTTATATCTGATCTCTTCACACCACATTGTAAAGAGTTCCACTGCCCCTAACTTGGTTTTAGCCATTATCATCACGTGCCTGGACTATGACTATTAACTGAAACAAATTATAGTTGTAGCTTTGCCTGTGTCTATTCTACAATACAAACACATGCACACACACACATACACACACACACAAACACAAAGTCCATACAACAAACTTAAAATTAGATCGTGCCTTAGCTCCAAACCCTCCAATAGTCTCCCTTTTCTTACACAGAGTAAAATGCTCTATCTTCGCGGTGACCTTTCTATGTTCTATAGGACCTGCCCTCCACCCCTTCTCTCTTGTCTGACTTAATATGCTCCATCATTCTAACCTTGGTATGGCTCCTGGAAAACAGCTGGCTAATGCTTGACTTGAACTATTTGAATTTCCTATAGTCTTTTCCTGGTCTGCTCTCGTACTAGAAATCTCCATGGCTGGCTCTCTCACCTCTTTCATGTTTACATGTAAATTTCTCAGTGGACCTATCATGACCATCCCACTTGAAATTCTAGCCTCCTCCAATATTGCTATTCCCTTCTCCTGATTTATTTTTCTTTATAATACTTATTGTTATGTCTTATATAATTTTGTACCTTTATTTTATTTATTGCCTTCTCCAACTAGGAAGTAAGCTTCACAAGGGCATTGGTTTTCACCTACTTTGTTCACTGGCACATGGTAAGCACTCAACTAATAATTATGGGGTGATGGGGGAATAAAGTATGTATTTTTGGCTTTCAAAAAATGCTCAAAGAAAATACACATGTATTAGTCAGTTTCCCAGAAACAATAATCGAGACAGTGAAACAGATCTGAGTAGAATTTAACAAAAAGACTATTTAGAAAGGTGAGGTCATGATGTAGAGAAGCCACAGAGTAGAATGTTTTACCCCTCAGGCTGGAGTCATTACCATTCCACCCACCCTCTCAACTGGAAGGCAGAAAATGAGAGAGCCCTTTGAGTGATCAGCTTTCCAGGCATTGAGCAACAGGGAGAAGGATGCAGATTAGACGTAAAGGGAAAAATAGATTACAAAAAGCAGTGGAGATTTTTAATGCTACGACTGAAAGAAAATTAACCCTGTCCGAACCAGTCTCTATATTTTCTCTTTATATATATTTAAATTATCTAGAAATGTACCCATGAAATAATATTACTGACCTGATTTGATGCCTAAATTTTGCTCATCTCCCAACTCTGGCTTAAGGTACCATCCTTTATAATACTTCCTAGAAGCACTGAAGGCAGAGCCACTGAAGGCAGATTCACTTAATACATAATTGATGATTCTTTAAACCATTGTATATGACTTTTACAAGAAAGCAATATGAAATTGTTGAGATATTGAGAAGGTCATAATTAAGGCAAAGTGCTAGAACTTTAGATAATATGGGAGGACATCTCTGAAAAAGTCATCTCTGACCTTAGCTCTCTATGATGAATAGGAACCTTGTCAAGGGAGGGCCAGGGCAAGAGTACTTTACACAAAGAAAATACAGTATACAGACAAATTTGAGAAGAAAATAATCTCAGTGGACTCAGAGCATAGTGAATGAAGTATATTGGGGGAGAAAGAAATGAGGTATAAAGTTTGGCAGAAAACAAACAGATGATTTGTGACTGTAGAGGCCATTGAAGAAGTTGAAATTTTATTCAAAATGCATCAAGAAGCCATTGGAGAGCTTTTAACTTGGGAATAACATGATGTATTGTACATTTTAAAATATTTTATGGCCAATCAGTGAAGAATATTACAATTATTTATTTATATTAAAAATGTGACTATAATTTCTCTTTTCATCACTTCACCTCTTACATTTATATGTCACTTGTTTTAACTGTCTCTCTCTCTCTTTTCTTTGCACTTCTAAAACAGTATTTTAAACTCAATAAACCTTACATTGTTATCTGAAATATAATCCACACTAGAATAATGAGTAAAGGATGTAATATCTAGACACTCTAGAAAAATCAGGTGTCCATGGTTAGTAACGCATGACATTTCCTCCTTGTGTGTGTGACAGAGACAGAGAGATGGACAGATAAGGACAGAGAGACAGGAAGAGAGAGAGATGAGAAGCATCAATTATTTGTTGTGGCACCTCAGTTGTTCATCAATTGCTATCTCATATGTGCCCTGACTGAGGGGGCTACAGGAGAGCAAGTGACCCCTTGCTCAAGCCAGTGACCTTGGGTTCAAGCCAGTGACCTTGGGCTTCAAGCTATTGATATTTGGGCTCAAGCCAACAACCATGGGGCCATGTCTATGATCCCCACTCAAGCCAGCAACCCACATTCAAGTTGGTGAGCCTGTGCTCAAGCTAGATAGATGAGCCTGCAATCAAGCAGGCAATCTCAGGGTTTTGAAACTGGGTCCTCTGTGTCTCAGGCTGATGATGCTCTATCCACTGCACCACTGTCTGGTCAGGCAACACATGCCAATTCTTGAATGAAAACCCAAGATAGCTTCAAAAGAGAAATGGAGCATAATTAAAAGGGAGTAGTGAGAAAGGAAATGTGGGAGAAATTGATATCAAAAGTGAAAATACATAAGCATGTTCTAAATTAATGAAAGACATTCATCTATATATGCTAAATACTTCCTAAGCAAAGGAAAAAAAATTTTATTTTCTTTTCCACTTCATTCCTTCCTGAATTATTGGTTTTTAATTCAGAATTATTTTTCTTCAGACTTAAAATCTCACTCTAGTATTTCTTTTCTCTTATTCAAGTAGCTAACAAATATTTAACTTATTTTGGGCAATATTGCTGCTGGGTTAAAATTCTGGCTTGACATAAATTTTATTTAGAATTTAGAAAAGCCTAAGGTTGATTAGTTTTTTATTTATTTATTTGGCCTGTGAGTATTCTTCAAAATATTTTACATTAAGTTTGGTTTATAGATAATAGTATAGCTGTCTCTTGAATGACATGTTGTTGAAATTTGTTTAAAAACATTTGTCCTCTTAAAATGTCTGTATTTTACTTGAATTGATATCAACTAACTTATTTTAATTTCTCTGTGCTATCTCTTTCTTGAAGATATTCTCTAATCCCTGGCTGGCTAGCTCAGCGATAGAGCGTCAGCCCACCATGTGGAAGTCCTGGGTTCGATACCCTGCCAAGGCACACAGGAGAAGTGACCATCTGCTTATTCAACCTTCCCCCTCTCCTTTATCTCTCTCTCTCTCTCTCTCTCTCTCTCTCTCTCTCTCTCTCTCTCTTCTCCTCCTGCAGCCAAGGCTCCATTGAAGCAAAGATGGCCCAGGTGCTGAGGACGGCTCCATGGCCTCTGCCTCAGGTGCTAGAGTGGCTGGCTCTGTTGCAAGGGAACAATGCCCCAGATGGGCAGAGCATCACCCCCTCATAGGCAGGCTGGGTGGATCCCAGTAGGCTGCATCCAGGAGTCTCTCTGCCTCCCTGCTACTCACTTCAGAAAAATAGAAAAATAAATAAATGAATATATATTTATTTATTTTATAATAGATATATTTTTATAATTTTTATAAAATATATATATATTCTCTGAATTTTTTACCTTTTGTAGAGTTGATGAAAGGCTTTGTTGTAATTTAAATTTTCCTCTTTGTCATAGTGGTTATAAGCATAAACTCAAGGTCCAAACTCACAGATTCTAACTTTAACTCTATCACTTATTACCTGTGTGATAATGGGAAAATTACTTAAACTCTTTGTGCTTCACTTTCCTTATAAATAAGAGGGAAATAATAGCACATGGCTCATAAGGTTATTAAGAAGGTTACATTGTTAATATATTCAATATATGCAGTACTTATCTACTGTTAGTACTGTAAGTGTTTTGTTTCTTAATAAACTTTAGAACATTGTAAAAATTGAATTTTGACCTCCCAAAAGACATGTCTATCTGTGAATACTACTTTATTTGGCAAAAGAGTCTTTGTAGATGTGATTTATATATGACTGTCAAAATGATATTATTCTGGGTTAGGGTTGGCTCTAAATTCTAAAAGAGCAAGGCAGACACACAGAGAGAAGGACTTATGAAGATGGATGTTGAGATGGAAGTTATGCATCCACAAGTGCAGCAATGATTGAAATTGCTGGTTGCCACCAAAGCTGGGAGGAAGTCAGGGAACAGATTTCTTTCTCAGACTCACCAAAAGAAGCCATCCCCAATGACCCCTTTCATTTAGGTTTCTGACCCCCAGAACTGTGAGAAAGTAAATTTCTGTTGGTTTAAGTTATCCAGTTTGTGCTAATATTATGGCAGCCCTAGGAAACTCATAAACATAATCACTGGGTCTAAAAGCATTTCAATTCCTCCCTCAAACCAAGATAATAGGTTTAACTTGCTATTAACTCTCTCTCCTTTGTCTAATGCCATTGCATGCCATCCAAATCACCTGGTGACTAGTGGCACTTCTCCTAACTTTCCAGGGTTACTATAAATTTATTCTTATATCTCATCAATCATTCTGATGTAATTTGAAAGAAAAACGTTTAAAAATGTTTTTGACCAACCATGTTGAATCAGAATAGAGGTGTATTTAGGAAGAGGTTAATGATAAGTTTAAGATATCTACAGTGTTTGAGGAAGAATTGGTATATTGGTTAGAAACGGGGAGGGAGTCCTAAGTTAAAGTTAAGACTGGGGAGTTATCAACCAATTAAGGATAGTAGAGATCATAAAAGCAATTAAAACTATCAAGAGAGACCAGAGGATAGCCTCCCAAAGTATACGGTCTTCATAATTTTATGTATTAATACATATAAGAAGATTATAATACAGAACCAATAGGTGATATGCAAAAGATAATGTGTCCAGATACTTTTCTCTTAGGTTTTAAAATAGAAAGAATGTGGCAAATGGAGCACTCACATTTGGGTTTACAAGGGGTGATAGTAGTGACCTCTCTTTATAACTTTTTCTGTTTAATGGGGATGTGATACTTAGTATAAATCAATATGTGTATAATGTAATTTATATGCTCTGTTATAATTATTATCATTAGTGTTATCATTATCATATTTAAAGTTGCACAGCATATACAGTTTCAAACACATTACAGAAATAACAGGTGAAAAAATGCAGATTACGGAGAGATCCTGTGTGCGTTTGCATATGTGAGTGTAATTACTTTTTTCCTTTCACTTTTCAGTCCTTTTTCTACTTATCTCTTCCTTTACTTAAAGACTTAGTCTGAGTGTCAATTCTTCAGACATAAATTAAAAGAAGGGATAGATCCTCCTATCTATCATGTTTATGATTTCCATAAAGTAGATCATTAGAGGAAGTGCAGCCACTTTTCCTTTTCTGCTCAATTATTTACACATTTTTGGAGAAAGGTGACAGAAATATCAACACCTTTTAAAATTTACATTCATTAATTTACAAATGAAATTGCTTAACCTTCCCAGAAGAGTGTTTGGGAACTTCCATTGGCAGCACAAGGTGGTAATATTGCCAGGTCTCTTGTATCGCATTGAATCATTTAAAGTGAGTTCTTGGTCCACATCCATCTTCCCCCAGCCAGTCAGTCATTCAACAAATCTTTGAGCACCTGCCTGTGATGGGCCCTGTTACTGACACAGGTCTTCCAAAAGGAGAAGAAAACAGATGAAGCTCCAGGTCTCCCATGGCTTCCATTCTAGCAGGATTTTTTTACAGACCATAAACAAGCAAGCAAATGAAAGATATTAGTTGAGATAAATGATAGATGTCACAATGAAACACAGTGTGAGGGGGGTGGTGGGAATCTATGCTTTTCTGATACGATTTGATGATTCTCTGTGAATGTCCGTGTTTTCCAGTTGGTGTTCCATTTGTTATTTTATTTTTCTATTTTACTAACGTGAACTGAGGACAGACACGTGCCATTAAACACCAAGGAAGAGCTTTAAAAAGAAGAGGGAAGAAGGATATCACTAAATCAAAAGAGAGGAGCTTCCAAGAAGTGAGGATGGTCAATGACTCAAGATGCTCAGGAAGAGAGGTAAGGTGAAACAAGTCAATGCAAGGTATATGTGACAATACCATGAAGATTAAAAGCAAGGCTATGTCTACAATGGAGCTGAGTATGACAAAGAACTTTGAGATCTGAGTTCAAGAAATTGAGAGTATAAAAAAAAACAGATATAATAGTTTTAACTTAGTCTATTATTAACTCAGTCACCTATTACTATTTCATCAGCATAAATACATATACTTTTATTGATTTCTATAGTATATAAATATATAGGTAGTGTGCTATAAGTGTTTTGTTTCTTAATAAACTATAGGACATTGAATTTCTAGACTCTTTATTTATTCTTATTAATGTGGTTTATGAGAAAAGCGCTATATTTATTTAAATTCTTATATTTCCTACATGATTTAATTTCTCTTGAGAAAATTCATTTGGATTTAAGTTCTCTGAGTTGCCTATAGCGTTAGTCAAATTCCCAAGTTCATTGCTTAAATTGAGAAAAAGTATGAAAGAGAAAAACTAAAAACAGGTGAGAATTAAGAAAAGTCGGGCATGCTGGGATGCAGAATCAATTTCAGCAATCAAGAAGCTACATTAGACACGGTCACTGACCAAAAGCCTTAAAAAGACAATGTCCCCAATAGAAGAAATGTGGTAAAGACCAAGTTTACTCTACTGGACATTTTTTCTGGAGTTGCCATGCCATGAAGTCACCATCCTTTTCCTACATTTCAGTCATCAATCTCTATACCTTAACGCTCATCAGGTCTGTTTTTAAATAAGCCCAGAAGTTTCAGCAACACCTTTCATTATATTGGCCTTATTTTTGCTATTTAAAAAGTGTACCAAGCAGATCAGACTACTGTTAAATGCACTGGATGCATAAAGTAGCCAGTCCCCTCAGGAATAAAAGACCCTTTTTGTGTCTCCCACCAACCAGATTCTTTTACAATTGCAGCACATCTTAACATTCAATATCTTAGACACACTCTTTTAAGGGTAGAGCCCCTGATGAAAAACTCTCAGTGCTTGCTCATTTGCTCACCTTATTGGCATTACTGTAAAACATGGTTCATTCTCATTCTATGGAAGCAGCAGAACTTTTGCCCTCATCTTTTTACATTGATTTGATGGGTATAAAACGCAGGTAAATCCTGATATCCATGTTGCTGTTTTATTGCGATGAAACACTATGAATACAGGGATCAGGTGTCCATGTGCCTTTTAAAGCACTCAACACCTTGCAGAAAACATTATTTCCTTCTGTTCTCATATATTCTGTAAGGTATCCCTCCTCAAAGAGAACTTGGCTTCCCCCTTCAAACTTGTGTACAAGATTCGCTGATATCCATGGGACTAACAGCCCCGGTTGAGCTTCTCAGGTCCATGGTGAGATGGTCCAAAAGCATAGTAAATGCATGATATTCACAAAGACAAAAATCCCACATTAAAAATGGGATATTTCTCAAATGTCTCTTGGAAATATAGGAGTTTGGGAACTTGGGAACATTTTCCCATGGACCAATTGTTCTATTACGGCAACTGGCAGTTAGCTTCTGCTGACAGACCATATGCAGGACGGTGGTGGTGAGCGGGTGGAGGTAGAGACCTCCTAATCCCCTAACAATGGGGATATTTATCTTATTTGTTTGATTGTTCATACATTATGCTAAAATATCACAGTCAGAAAAGAAGTAGAAAATTATGATTCTAGCTTCTTTGTTCAGCATTATGAAATTCCAGGTATTTGCAAATTCTCCATTTACAAAACACCCAAATATGCTCATCAAATTCTACCTTAAAATTTCTTCTCAGTATCTTGGTAACATCTCAGGAAAAGAGGAGAAATCCTTACAAGCAAATCCAGCATGGGAAGGGGGCAAAGATTCTAAGGGCATCCCTGGTGCAATAGGCAAGCACAGTAATCTAGAGCTTTCAATTTTAATTATCACATAAGTAAAATAAAAATAATACTTGGACCTGCTCAGAACTGAACTGGAAGAGAGACCTTTCCACAAAAGCACAACACCCCCTTCCCAAAGCCTATATGCTCAAGGAAAATGTAGACTAGAAAAAATGGCTGCCTTGAAAAAGAGGTAACAAATAATACTATTTTTCACTATTATGATAAAAAGATAATAAAGAAAAGGAAAAAATGTCCTCAACAAATACATATATACATACATAGAACATTTTAATTTATTACAAAGTTTAAATTCTTATTTCTAATTTGCAAAAAAATAAGCTCCCTGAGAAAATAGTTTATTGTGGTACTGATTGGATAATACTCCCAGAAGCCTAGCAAAACCAAATGCAAATAATTTCTGTAGAAACCCCCTTAAACCTAGACATAATTACCCCAAATAAAGACTCAAAAACAATAAACAATTTTTAAAAATGGAAAATAAGACACGTAGGACACCAAATAAGTTTTCTGTAAACAAAATTTTTACTTGACATTTAAATTCCCATGGAAGTGTGAAATAATAGACTTGATTTAACTAAAGAAATAATTAGTGCACCAGAAGATGAATCTAATAAAATTACCCAGAAGGAAGCACAGAGATAAAGTGAGAAAGTAGGAGATACAGAAAACAGAATAATAATGCCTCCCATAGATCCAATCAGATTTGGAGAAGGAAGTAATGTGGAAAATAGAGTTTTTACAGTCATATGGCTTAGAACTGCCCTGCAATGTTTTATATACAACCACAGATTAAGAAATCTAGTGAATCAAAATCTAGACAAATACACAAAAATGATGCTATAAAACCCCAATAATTAAACATAGACTAGCCTTGATTGCTAAAAATAAAAGTTGCCATGCTAAACACAATTTTAACATATCCAGTTATATGTTGCTTATAAAAATATATACCTAAATAAAAGTAAAACCAAAAAGCTAACTGGAAAATTATTTATCACTTTTCACAAATTTACTACCCAAAATACTAGATAGCTATAATGAATAACTATATTGATATAGAAGCAGATATTAAGCCAGAAAACATTATGAAAATAAATATTATGTCTCCATTGAAACAAGAGTTTCAGTTTAATAGAAGTATATGGCCATTTTAGACTTATAAAAACTTCATAACATCATGTAATAATGTCAAATAAATAAGAATTTACAGGGTTAAATGAAAAATCAAGAAAGCACCATAATGGTAACAAAGTTTAATACACATCATTCAGGAATCATTAAATTAAGTGAGTAAATCAGTAAAGTCAATGGGTTTAACCATACAATTATAGCGATGAGTAAGCGCTGAATACCTGCTGCAAAGCAGTGTTTACAGGTAACAACGTGGTCCTGCACACTTAAAAAGTTGTTAAGAAGGTACATATGACGTTATGTGATCTTTACACAAACCACCCCCACGTGTACACACCTGCAAGGGAACACAATAAGAAAGCAACCCTGATTAAAAGTGGGCCAAAGACTTTCATAGTCTTTTCACCAAAAAATATAGACAGATGGCAAATACGTGCACGAAAAGATGTTCCCCAACATATGTCACCAGAGAAATGCAAACTGAAACAACAATGAGACATTATGACAAACCTGTTAGAATGCCATACTCAGGGACACTGACACCACATGCTGGCCTGGATGTGGAGTGACAGGAACTCTCAGCTGTCCCTGGGGGTGAAAAATGACACAGTCACTGTGGAGGACGGCCTCATAGTTTCTTACAAAATTAAACATACTCCTACCATACAAACCTGCAATCATACATTTTGGTATTTACCCAAAGTAATTAAAAACTTATGTGTATGCAAAACCCTGCATTCAGATGTTTATAGCAGTTTTATTCCTAATTGTCAACCCTGGAAGCCACCAAGATGTCCTTTACTATGTGAGTGCATTAAAAACTGTGGAACATCCAGACAATAGATGATATTCAGTGTTGAAAGAAATGACCTATCAAGCCATGAAAAGACACACAAGAATGTGAAATGCATATTATTAAACAAGAAAAGTCAATCTAAAAAGGCTACATACTATATGACTCCAACTATATGACATTCTGGATAAGGCAAAACTGTGGAGACATCAGATCAGTGATGGCCAGAGGTTGGAGTGAGAATGGGTAAACAGGTAGATGAGTACAGAGAATGTTTAGAGCAGCAAGACTGCTCTTCATTTATACAATAATGATGGATACATGTCATCATACATTTATTCAAACCATAGAATATACAACACCTAGAGAGTTTACAGAATGTAAAATGTGGACAGTGAGTGATCATGGCATGCCTTTATCTGAGATGTAAAAGACGCAGGTGAAAAGAGCCAAGTCACAGAGGGTGTTACAGTGGCCCTAATAATGTTCCGTTTCTTCAGCAGGAATTGCAGGGCGACTGTTAATTATATTATAAATATATACAGATGCACACACAATATGATATATACCCATATATCATAGAGTCATATTAAAAAATATTGTTACTAGGCATTAAGGCAAGCTTACTTTATCATCCAGAAGTCCTCCGGTTACAAGGGAAATAAAACACAACCTAAATTGACCTAAGCAGCAAACAAGATGGATTGGTTTAGATCATTGAAATTGCAGGCTGGAGATGATGTTTTAACTGATATTCTTAAGATTTAATCTCTTTGCTGTTCCTTGCTCTCCCCACTGTGGCTTCACTTTCGGTCTTTTTTGTGGTGGTAAGATAATTACAGTAGCTCCAACTTTATCATTGCTCAGGTTCAGATCAAATAGGGAAGGATAACTTCTTTTCATGATCTCATAAACAAAATCTCTGAATTAGTTCTGACTCAGTTTGATTCTCTGGGATCGAGACAGTCCATTTCTGTATCACCCACTGTGGTGACCAGACAGGGTAGTGCTCTCACATGCTAGGTGTGTACCCCGTTTTCCATATCTGGATTCAGCAGTAGTAAGTGCTCCCCTCCTGAAGGGCACACACAAAGTCTGAGTGCTGTCTCCCCAAAATTGACTTAGGATGCTGAAATCAGGAAGTCAGTAGATGGTATGGAGTAGGAAAAGGTCCCCAATATACCCACAAAAGCCTATTCAAATTCTAATGACCTGTAGCTCATATAGAACTTAATTACCATTCAATAATTCATTTATGGAAAGAGCATGTGTTATAGGAGTTAAGAACTTGGAGTTTCGAATCAGACAGAACTGGGCAAGTCTGAACTTTTCCCCATCCTCCCTAAGTAACCTTGTGACTTTTGACAACATAGAAGTTAGATTCCCACCTCACTAGAGGAGTGTTGTGAGTTTCAAATAATAGGAAAACTGAGTCACTAAAACATAGAAAATATGCAATAAATGCAAACTACATTATTGTCTTCATCATAAACTTCATCTTCATTATCATCATCAATACCATCATCATCATCATCATCACTATTATCATTAACTTAATATTCTTTTGGGAGCAATATTTAGGGGGGATAACAGAAAAAACTTTCTGATGTCTCTTTTTCTATTTTTTACATTTTTCTATTATGGTACTCTCCTCAATATATTATAATTATGTTTATATGACTATGACTCTTGTCTGACTAGATTGAGATCGTTGTATAGATAATATTTAATCCATCATTGTACCCTCTAGTATATAGTTCCTGGTGCACGATGGGGAGAAAGTGGGATTATGGCATAGAAAGGAACTCCTATTGAGTAGGAGTCCAGTATGTGCAAAATACTGCATAATGCATATTTTATACATCGTGCTATCTCTTTCTTATAAAATTTACATTATATAGGCAGTATTATTCTGATTTTTAAATGACTTAATATCTTTAAGTCACCTAATCAGGTAAAAGTAAAGCATCTTGTAAATTTTAGATCCAGGATTAGAATTCTGGTCTCTTTTAATCTCAAAACTATCCATTTTCCCTCTAGGCTACCATTTCTGAAACTACATTATTCTAAGGTCTTTGTGATTGTTTATAGAAATAATTTTTAGGTCTACATGCCCTCTGTGATTTTTTTTTTGAGTTTTAATAAAGATATAAAAAATAAATATAGACATATACTTGATATTCACCTTACAACCCAGTGGTGGTATAAATAATGTTTCAAAGGTTCACATTTGAGTTATTTTCAACAACATTTGTAGCAAGGAAACATGCAGAGTGACAGCCTTTAACTTTCAGAGCAGTGTCGCAGAAATGGGCCCTGCCAACACCTGAGAACCATAGCACTCTCCTGATAAATGGTGGTTGAATAAGCAAATGATTAATTTTTCTCCAGAGAATAAACTCCCCTGTGGCAGGAGGTGAGACTTTTCCTTCCTCCAATTCCTTCCTACTCATCACTCAGTGAC
The DNA here is from genome assembly GCA_037038555.1 of Rhynchonycteris naso. Lineage (NCBI taxonomy): Eukaryota > Metazoa > Chordata > Mammalia > Chiroptera > Emballonuridae > Rhynchonycteris > Rhynchonycteris naso. The sequence goes on from CM072996.1 coordinate 302,867,246, forward strand.
AGTCCTCTATGTTCCATTGCTCTGAGAAGGCAGAAGCTGGGATGGAGAGGTAGCTGGGAGTCTAAACAACAGATGAAGATGGAGACTCCTTTACCTAACCTATGAAGGTTAAGACCCTGTGGAAGCCTGAGTTTGGGCACCTTCATCCAATGTCACCTTCAGGAACGCATATCAATATGTCTGTCCCTACGAATAGAATCATCCTGTAAAAGCCACAGGAATCAAGTGACCCCATTTTCTTTCATCACCTTTTTCTTCCTGGCTAATCATCCCTGATGAAAACAAAGAGACTTTTAGGTTTTGCAAGAAATGATTTTACTACGACACATAAATGCATGTACAGCAATATTTTCATTTAGTCTGTAACTCTCTACCTTGCACACCTGCATTTTCTCACTCTCATATTCTCTCTTCCTCCAGAGATGGGGAAGAATCAGCTAATGAGTAAAATGAGAGCCTAACTTTCATAAGACTACACTCTGACCAGTGGTTGTGGGCACAGTGCACCCAGTCACTGCTCACGCCAGGCACGGGCTCTCGCTTCCTCAGAACCACTGACATTTATGGGGAGTGAGTTTCCTTCTCTGTCCTCTGGTCCTGAGAGATAAATGCCCTGGAGGAGACCTGCCATTTCTCCTCTCACTCTCTGGTAACCATGTGTGAGGCAGACCCAACGTCCGTTCAGTGGCTGGTTCCGTAACATTGGAGTTTGTTCTGCTGACCCAGCTCTCCCCATAGGTCTTATTTCAGAATGAAAATAGGAAAGTTTTCATTAGGCTGTAGTTGTAAGCTACTTTCTCTAATGTACTTTATCGAGAGCCCTGTGGTATGACAATTGGGTACCTCATTAGCCATTAGCAAAGCTAATATCTTGTTGCATTTAGCTAGTGAGCATTGTGTTGGCTCTCTATTTTTGTGACATGTCAGGAAAGAGAAACAATGAGTCTTAACAACTGTAAATCTCCAAAATCAGATTTTCAGGGGTGTTTTACAATGTCTTGCTCTACCTTTACTTACTCAGATGTGTTATTAAGGCAAATATACAAATGGACAATATTCTCTAATAGATAAAAGTGGCCTGAAACCTCTATGCAAGAGCCCATGGTAGCTAAAGGTCACTCCAAAACATAAACCACACTGAGACTAAGAGGAAGATGTTGGAACAAAAGGAATAACAATGATTTGTTGGGAAAAAATTTTCTCCAACATCTACCTTCTCTGATTAATGCTTTGGAGCTATGTATACACGAAGGGCATATAGAATGTTAGCAAAATATCAGAATAGCAAACCAACAGAAATGTCTTTTTTGGGGATGAAGAATATAAAAACAGCTACAATAACATAAATCAAAGTCCCCAAGCTCTAACCAGAACCCACCAGTCTAAATACTGGCATTATCATTGCATTTAGAAAGTCTACTATTTTCAATCATGCCCTGATTACACATTTGTGCTATTACTATGTGGAAACAGATCCAGATGTGAAGATATTCTCTCAGTTGACTTAAATATGTATAATTTTAAGAACTAGTAAGTTATTCATGCAAAATTAATGTGGTCAGTGAAGTCGTCCTGCAGAGAATGGAATTAAGAATTTGATGAAAATGCCCTGACATCTAAATTTATAAAGTCACAGTTTACCATAATAAATGTGAAATATATATATATTGGTAAACATGGTCCTCAAGCTGAGGATAACCAGTGAATATAGCTTCTCAAAAACACTGCTCACAAAAATTAGGGGATATTTTATCGCTTCATATTCATTTTGAAATAGCCCCTAATTTATAGCTAGAATCAAGGATAGGAAGGAAAAAATGAAGGGAAGGAGGCAAGGAAGGAGAGGCTTGTTGTGGTCTATTTGAGCTACAGTTGTTCCTTTCTATATTTTCCTAAAAGTCATGAACTATACAAACCTAATATTCAAGCAGCAGATTGTAGACACTGACAGTGTTGCATTCCAATTATACCTTTGCCCGATACTAGATAAATTACTTTAGGATTTAGCTTCCTCTTCTTGAGAATGTAGGATTTAGCTTCCTCTTCTTGAGAATGCACATTATCTTATCTATTTCATAATATGGTTTTCAGATTAAAATGACAAAGTCCCTGTTGCATAATAGGCATATAACAAAGTTTTATTTCGCTCCTTTTAACCAATCCCTTCTTATATATTCTACTAGACCACAAAATCCTTAAGGAGTAGACTTGCAAACTAAATTTTATGATTGGCACAAAGCAGTTGTTTAAGAAATGTTTATTGAGTATATTAATGTCTAGCTTAAGTCTAAACTGATGTTACCAATATAAAACCTATTGGGCATAAGCAAGCTTTTCCAAGTGGTAAAGTTGATCACTTGCATAAACCTAGTTGTAGAGGAGCCAACAGCCTCATAAGAGAAAATTAAACTAAGCCTCTTAGGTGGAAACAAGTGCAGGGTCATGAGATAAACGTGGTATAGAATACTGGGATGTCACTTTACCTGGAAATTTGAGGTAGTGATCACTTGATACTCTTCTAAGAGAAAACATTCATGCTTCTGCAGCTAAGTAGTATTTGGGTGCAACGTCTGAGAAGTAAGGATCAAAGTCAGACATTATATACTAGGTACTTAGGAATCAAATTGTGATGCAATAAGTTTTTCCAGGGACGTTTAATAGTTTTCACATTAACTATGAAGATTCAAAAACCAAGAGAGTTCATAGAAAAGTGGATTTGGGCTTGACCAGAAAATGTTGATCCGCTTATACTATACTGCTCACAAAAATTAGGGGATATTTCAAAATGAATATGAAGTGATAAAATGTCCCCTAATTTTTGTGAGCAGTGTATTTGGACCACATCCTAGCATGACATTGGGCTCCCTTTACACAGAGTTATTTCTGTCTTTGCTAGAGTTCCCTGCCAGCCTGATCCACTAACTTATCCTCTCTTAGCCTTTCCAGGCCCGTGTACTTCTTAGTCCATAAAAGGACAGGGTCAAGTAGACAAACTTTGCTCAGTTAGGAGGCATTTTCTAAAAGAAAATGATGGGTGATGCATGGATTTTTACTTGAATGTGTCCCCTAGTTCATTTTTATTACACTCCTATCAGAGATTCATGGAGAGGCAAGAACTGAAATTAGAAACTAAATGGTTTAGTATCAATTCTAAACGCTCCTGAGGGGATAAAGAGTGGATGCCCATGTGCTAGAGTATAGCTTTAATTAAAAGGGAGGGGATGAGTATCTCCCCACAACTGCCTGGAACACAGCTTCTATTTATAAGTTTTCCAGACGAGTCCACAAGTTGTCCCATGGTATTGCAAAGGTACGTGAGCAGGGCCCCCTTAAGAGATGATGTAACAGAAAGAATAAGCAGCCAGAATACATGGACGTGCCTAAGAGAAGATGCCTGACCCAGCTTTGAGAAAGGAGCTATAGAAATCAAAAAAGGAAACCGGCTTGTAAGTACATGTATGACCACCCCTCACCTCCACTTAAGAAATCGCTGAAATGCATCCTCGGTAGGATGAGCTGCAGAAGCAGGAGTCTCTGTTTAAGCCCATGAGTATGACAGGTAAGGAAATGCAGGACACAAAGAAACAAATGGTAATCTGCAAGCAAGCTGCTCAAGTCTAGTATTATTCTGGGACCTCTCTGCAGCATTCCTTTTAAATACAATGGGGAGGAAAGAGTGCCAATACAAGAGTAGAATTACACAAGTTCTATTTGTGCATCGCGCCCTGCCGTTCAGGAGAAAGAGGGGGCAATCACTCGGAGATTGGATTGGCTCACTGGAGCACAGCAGTAGCAAAGAAAAGCCCCAAATGATTTACACAGAAGAGAGAAAAGGAAGGCGAGATTGGCCTTTTTATACGCAGTCCCATTGCTTTCACTTAGTCTTACTAGCAGCTATTAAAAAATTCTATTCACCAAAATATTTGATCCATGAATTAATTCATGAGGGATAAATGAAGACACTTTTAATTTCTGGTGAAATGAAGAATGTGAAGTATTACTTTTCACTTCTTAGGATATTTATCAAAATTACTTTAAAGAAGGGTTTTGTATTTCAAACGGTCAACGATCGCCACGCCATCTTTTTTCCCATCCTTGGCTGTTTAGGCCCAGCCATTGCAAATATTTGAAGGGCATCCCTCATTGCCAGGTGCATGTGAGGATATATGAACATGTCGATGTGTGTGTTTTCTTTTTTCTTCTTTTCTATGTGAGAGATGGGGAGGTAGAGAGACAGACTCCTGCATGCGCCCAGACCGGGACCCACCCGGCAACCCCCATCTGGGGCCGTGTTTGTAATCAAGCTATTTTTAGCCCCTGAGGTAAATACCCACAGAACCATCCTCAGTGCTTGGGGCCAATGTGATTGAACCAGTTGAGCCATGGCTTTGGGAGGAGAAGAGAGACAGACAGGTGGGGTGGGGGGTGGGGGTGGAGAAGCAGATGGTCGCTTCTCCTGTGTGCTCTGACCCAAAATTAAACTAGGACATCCACATTCCTGGCCAATGCTCTCCCACTGAGCCAACCTGTCAGGGTGATGTGTCCTTATTTCAACATCAAATGTATTTTAGTGATTCATCCTCTTTGCTTCTTTAAAGACTTTCAATTAATTTTATAGAATCTAAAATCCCCTTTTTTTCCTCACATGTAATCAGTTTACTTATATAATTGAGTCACATAATTATATTAAAAGGCACACTGTTTGGCCTGAACTATGGTGGCACAGTGGATCAAGCGTAGACCTGGAACCTGGAATGCTGAAATTGCTGGTTCAAAACCCTGGGCTTGCCTGTCTGATCAAGGCACATATGGGAGTTGATGCTTCCTGCTCCTCCCCTCCTTCTCTCTCTCTCTCTCTCTCCCTCTAACTCGCCCTCTCTCTCTCTCTATCTGTCTTTATCTCTAAAATGAATAAATAAATAAAAATAATTAAAAATAATAAATAAAAGGCAACACTGTTTGGACAACACACACACACACACGAGAAAAAACAGGAACAAACACAATTGGCTCTTCATAAACCTATACTTCAGCTGGATAGTAGATGTTTAAATGTTCAGTTGACTGAAGGCAGGATGCTCTGTGTGTTCAAGAGTAATAGAAGAGTTACTGGGTTATTGTTCAAGTTGGCAGGTTGAGAAAGGTTTGAGAGAGCCTTTTCTGTGATACTGAGTCTTATGTGCAGATATAATAAAAAGCTAGTGATGATAGAAAAATCATAGCACCCCTTGTTCACTAGTAAAACCCCAGTGCCTAAAAGCATCTGATATATAATAACATTCTAATCAGCATTTGTTGAATGAGTAGGGAATACACATAGAGTTTCTTGTAAATATAAAATTTAGGTATCTTTACCAAGCACCTATTTTTGTTTTCTTTGCTGCTAAAATATTTATGTTGTCCTATACATGGTTTTTGCTAATAGAAAAATGTTGGAGCTATTGACAACATACCAAGTTTCAATAATCCAGCACCTGGATTGATAGATTTTGTTAAAATGCTATTCTCCCTAACAGGGGTGTTCTTTTTATCAGGGTTGCTGTCATGTTCGCCATCCTCTATGCTGTTGTTGTTGCTCCTGGCTGGTCGTCACATTTCATCCTTTTCAAAAACGTATGAGAGCATGAACAAGAGAGAGGACTGGGACAGTGTCTATCACTCTGCATCTAACACACTTTGGCAAAAAAAAAAAATCTATTGCATGAATAAATGAATGAATGGTTCTAAGAGCTCTGGGATAAAGGACTGAGGACAGATATGTATCTCTCCATGACATATTGGCAACACCGTGTAGAGAGCCCCAGAGCACATGCTTATGTTGCTATTTATATAAAAAGGAAAAGAAAAGAGTCTTGATTTTAAGAAATAAAAGAAAAAGCCATACAATTCCATATTGGAATAAAGTTATTTGAGAGTGGCTGTCTGGTTCTGAGTTATAGGAAGGACCTTCAAGTGGTTTCATGAGAATATGATGGAAGTGGCGTCAGGACCCAGGTACAGAGGTTGTAAAGGGCCTTGACTGGTCTCTGAATTAGCAGATCTGACCTCTTGACACCCAAACTCCTAAGGCAGCTCTAGAAACAAATCTAGTATTAGGTGTCAGCATGCTTGATTTGCAAGGAGGGTGAGAGCATCTCCACTGCCCCCTGACCTGACACATGCCACCCATACTTTCTCATCAGGTGTGTGAGCATTTGGCCACGTGACCAAGGTGCACATTCCAGAATCGGGATCCCCCTTCAGCCCTGGAATTGGCAGGATGAGCACTCACTAGTGATCATTTGCATGCAGATCGAATATTAACGTGTGCAAATCTGACTTCACATTATGCAATCATTAGGACCTACATTGAATGTCTCAGACCTTTTCTATCCTACTCAAGATCTCTGAATTTGGCAGAGCAAAAGCAGTTGGAGGGGAACTTTAAAATAATGGAAATTTTTGAAGTGAAATGACTGAGTCAGTAAGTTTACAGAGAGAAAAAGGAAAGAGTTATGCCATGTTGTAGATAAGGCTGAGTGGTCAGGCAACCCATTTTCAGCACGGGGAAAGGTTCACGTTCATCAATGTGACTTTAGAAAACCATTTGTTTGCAGTGTATTTTCATTATTTAATATGAACTAGAGTGAGTTTTGAGATGATCAGGGATGTTTGTTTTCGTAAATTAGTAGAAATGGCTCCATATAAAATAAACCCTATAAAATGAATATTAGGGGACCTGGCCAGTCGGCTCAGTGGTAGAGCATCGGCCTGGCATGTGGAAGTCTCAGGTTTGATTCCTGGTCAGGGCATCCATCTGCTTCTCTACCCTTCCCCCTCTCCTTTCTCTCTGTCTCTCTCTTCCCCTCCTGTAACCAACGCTCCATTCGAGCAAAGTTGGCCCAGATGTTGAGGATTGCTCCATGGCCTTTGCCTCAGCTGCTAGATTGGCTCTGGTTGCAATGGAGCAACCCCAGATGGGCAGAGCATTGCCCCCTGGTGGGCATGCCAGGTGGATTCCAGTCAGGCACATGCAGGAGTCTGTCTCTCTGCCTCCTTGTTTCTCACGTCAGATAAATAAATAAATAAATAAAATTATTATTAGGTTTTAATAATGGTTTCAGATTCTCTAGACATCTATACTCTGCTATGATTCTAATACCAATAATAGCAATTGCCCTTTACTGAATTAAACCATGGCAGGCACCATACTGAGCCCTCCACATACATTCCTTTTTAATCCTCCCAAGAACCCCCATTAATTTAGACATTATTTTCATTAGACTGATGAGGAAACCAAGGCCCAGACAGGTTTAATAACCTGCCCAAGTACCACAGCTAAGAAGTAGCAGAACTAAAGGCGAACCCATCTGTGTTTGACATGACACCGAAGCATATGTTCTCCCATTCTAACCCGCTGTTTCCGCATAGGTACTCTCCGAGAAGTCATTGCAGGCATTTGTGTGATATTCTAAAATGTGCTGGGCGCAGATGAAAGAGGAGCAGCGACACGACAATGTGAGGACAGTATAGATGATTTGACTTTTAAGGCAGCGAGTACAGAGAGAGCTTGTCAATTCACACTTGTTAGTATTTCCATGTAATAGCGTCCATAACACTACTCTGTCGAGTAGGCAGATAAAAAGGGTTCCTTTTTGCGCATGTGGAATAAAATAAAATGCCTTAGAGGTGAATTGACATAACACAGAAGAGATGTGAAACCCTAGCCGACACTGGACTCGGGGATTAAACATGATGTTTTTTGTTTCTGTTCCTTTGAAACAAGTAAGCAGGCTGGTTACCTGATACACGGGAAACACCCTCTCTCCAACCTTTCTCTTTAAAAAAAAAAAAAGAAAAGAAAAACAATCCTTATAAATAAATTAAAATTCTAACTAAAAAGCTAATTATAAGTGTATTTGTTTTGTTGGAGGTAAGGCACATCTATTATCACAAAGATAATTAACTCAGTCTGACAGATCTAATAAAAGGACAAGTTTAGCACTGGCTTAGCCGGAAGCCAAAGGCAAGCAATTCTTATAATTACTAGTTATTGTAACTGGGCTCAGAGAAAACGGGTCTGTGATATTTAAACAGTAATGTTAATTTGCATTTAGACCTGTCCTTTTTTTCCAATGAAAGAATAAGTAAAAGACTTATGAAAGCATCCAGAATGAAAGTCTCTTAATCTATAAACTCGAGCATTTCTTTCAACAGATAATGAATGTCCTTAAAACGTAAATGTTTTAACAATCATCACACAATCAAATAACTTAACCCAACTTTGCAATGCATCTGAGGACTATACCCAATCTACACTGATGGGTAAAACCATTCAATGATGACCCTGTTTCATGTTTCCATCTATAAGTATGCATGGTTGTGCCCACCATTGGCTAGTCCTTGAATTGAGGGGATTAAAAATAATAATTAAATAAAGAGCATTGCAGATAGACCAGTGAGACTCCTGAATTTCTAGTCAATTACTTGCCATGCTAGAAAAATGAGGAACTTTAAAAATCAACAGGTAGCATGAACAGGAGATGAGTGATTTTCACTGTTACCTGACAGTTGCCCTTGAATAAAGCCTGTCTCCACATTTCACACCAGACTCCTTCCTGGAGAAAAAGAAATCAACCTTTTTAAGAGTGAAAGTTACTCTTTAACTGCTCCTATAATGAAGGCTGTAGAAATAAGTAATAACCAGTGTCAGAAAATAAGTTCATAATACACTAAGAAAAGTACTTTAAGGTAAAATACCTGATAGTCAAGCACACATTTTATTATGTTCTACAAATATGGTGATAGAATGAGGCCATTACATTTGGTAAATATGTTGTATAATTTCTCCATATAATTCCCTGTCCATTCTCCTGTTCCCAAGGTGAATATTTAACCTATCAGCCTAACTAATTGTATTACAAATACTTGTATAAAAATGCTAACAAAGTTTATGGCAAATAGTCTTTCTCCCTGCATTTTTCAGGGAAGAGTGGCTTCTGGGGTTTTCTTTATCACATTTTCCTTTGCTTGACTTTATTTTAAAACACTTTTTTAATTTCAGTTTACTGAGCCATTGTAATGGGAAAGCAAGTTTGACATAATTTCCTGTTTTTACCTCTGCACTGAGGAATTATACTTTTTCATGAGAAAAAAAAAGGTAGAAGGGTGGTCCTGCGAAGAATGATACCTCTCTTTCAACATTCTTCTTCTCTTATCTTAATTTCCATTTACTTTTCCATTGGCTCCTATCTCTAACCCTTTATGGTCTAACCTTATTATTACATGCCTTCATGATGCATTTTCAATTTTTATCTATTAATGCTTTAGATTTTCAGACAGATGTTCATAAAAAGAAAACTAGGAAAAAAGAAAAAGAAGAGAAAATAGAATTTTGCCCCTCAAGGTTCTCAGACCTATGGTTGAAAGCCAACATAGAATTAGACACTCAAAGTACACAATGTAAGAATTGCAACTAGGGGTAACTGCAGGTTGCTATGGAGCCACGTCAGGCAACAAAAGCAAACTTACAAAATAAATTGATCTACAAAGAATTCTAAGAGAATCAGGGAGCCAAGATACTTCTTGGAGGATGACTAGAGGGAAAGGAAATGCGAGGTAGACATGCAAAGTCAGTGGGCCTAGAGAGAGTGCCACTATTAACAGACACCTTAACAATGTCTACTTATTCTTTAAGATTCAGCTCTGGCCAACTCTATCTGACTCATGTTAAGGGTAGGTAATCTGATGAATTTTATGCATTTATATATTTCTATATTTATTGATTGATTCTAAGCTCTTAAATATCAAGGACTTGATTATTATTTAAGTTACAGAACAAAAACCTAAAAGATGCCAAAAAGCTGTCAAATGTTTGTTACTAAGATAGCAGGTTAATAGAAATCTAAGATATTGAAACACTCCATAGCACAGAGAGGGTACTTCTTATTTCTTAGTCTCACTGGTATCCATACTGCCCCAGTGTGGTAGATTGAAAGCATCCAAATGAAGCCATCAGCTTTTATGGTGGCAAAGCAATAGGTCTTCAAATTTGTGAGCTTTCAAATAATTTTCTTTTATCTAGATGTCCATGAAGTAGACCAACTAGAATTGATTTTATAGTTTCTCAAAGTCTCATGCCAGGTCATCGCTGGGAATGCACCAGTGATAAAGGAACTTGAACAATGGGGAATACGCATATCCCACCTTTTTCCACATGGGGTGGGCAGAGCACATGTTTCATTTCTTAGGATGGCCAGGGGTCACCGTTAAAAAGCAGGGCTCATCTACCAGATATTGAAACCAAACTATTATTTATAGACTTTGGTAAGTGGCTAGCTTTGCATGGTAGTGGAACGTTGTTCAGAGATGAAGGCTGAAAATGCAGCACTGAATCTGCACACCAGTCTTTGCCAGCACGGTGTCCTAAAGAACAAATGAAATCGGAGACACAGTAGGTAGGAGGTCCCTGTAGGTAGACCACTTCCCTAAAGAGATGTGGCCAGGACCCTCATGTTGCAAAACGTGACAACAACAGAGCTGGGCTATTGGACAATCCGGTGTTTCAGGACAAGGTGTGGCACTTGGAGAAGGCTGCTCTCTGTACTTGAGAGTGGAAAGACAGCAAGGAGGGAAGGTGTGTGATGAAAGCTCAGACAGGTAAAAGGGGAGAAGACAGAAATTGCACTCGGGTCCTGACTTGGCTTCTGCTCCATCTTTTCTTTTTTCTTTTTTGTCTTTGAACGCAAAGTATAAATGATTAAACAAAACCATAAACAGACTTAAATGTGTATGTTTCCTTATCATTTCCTCTTAGAAACCCATTTGTGAATGCATTGGTTGGTTAGAAGGAGGAATTGGGAAGAGCCTGACCACACGGAAATTTTACCGAAGCCGTTCTGCCCTCATTTTCACGGTGGTATGACGGGTGAGACTCTCTGGAAAGAGGTTTGCTCATTTTAACTGTGATTCATTAGTGGAATCTGTCACCGGAGGCGGGGGGGCCACAACACCTGCTCTTGCTGTTGAACAAAGGCTGTGCATTTTTATTATTACCCGTCATTTCTCAGACAACAGGCCTGTTACATAAAGCTGCTCAGAATCAGTGTGCAATTCCCTCCTCAGCTTTTAATGCAGGTAGAACTCGGGGGGCTTCCGAGATTGACTGTGGCCCTTTAAAGAACATTCTCTCAATTGTGGTGCATAATTAATCACAGCCACAGAAGAAAAATATATTGTTTCCTTGCTGAAAATAGCACGTTTTCTTTGCTTATGAATTGATCCCTTCAAAATTCCGCATGGGAATATATTTTTCCCTTCTTATGCCAACTGGCTTTAAACTACCAATGTGCTAATCTATCCGTGGGAAGTTCCCGGGCTCATTGATTTGTGGGATGCATAGGCATTCATCTACTCTAGATGGAAAACTGAAAGAAGGGACAATTAATGAAGTCATCCTGCAGTTATTTTTCAAACCTGTAACATAAGCACTAACGAAAAGACTCCCCAGGCTTCCGAGTTTGGATTTGGTTTGGTTAAGCATCTGAACGTCTGCAAATTGGGTTGATTTAAGGAGAAATAAAAAGTATTGTATTTTGCATTCAGGAATGGACACACTATATCTCTCATGCAGAGCTGATTTCATCCATTTACTCTTCAGTTGGAGGCGCATGCGTGATGATGTGAATCTTTTTGTGTGTTTGTCAGCATGTGAGCACCTCTGTTTGATTGCAAAGGTCTTTAGAAAGAGCTTGTGCTGCGAACCATTCTACATGTTGCTCAGTGCTTAGTCAATACTCTCAATTGCTTGCAAGTCCTCCATACCTACATCCTCAATAAAACATTCATTGTCATTCACTTAGAGCAAACACTAACTGAGCACCTACTAAGCATCCTCTCTAGGCTCAGGGAGTTCACAATTACTAGAAACACATAATCATTATTTAGGGATAAGTTAGTGATACTTTCCAATGCCAATCTTGTGGTATTATAAACCAATGATTTTTTAGAAGAAATAATCCCACAAACATATTATCTAAGCCCCAAATCTTGTTGGAGATAGGCAGAATATAAATAAAAAATAAGATTATTAGCAGAATTATTCATAATATAAATTTAATGCAAATATATTGAGCATCTAGAAAACACAAAGGGAAAAGTTAAGTCTGTTTGTAGCTTAACTGTTACAGACTTCAAAGAAAGCAACAAGAGACCCTGGCCGGTTGGCTCAGCAGTAGTGCCAGCCAGGCATGTGGAAGTCCTGGGTTCGATTTCCAGTCAGGGCACACAGGAGAAGCATCCATCTGCTTCTCCACCCTTCCCCCTCTCCTTCCTCTCTGTCTCTCTCTTCCCTTCCTGCAGCCAGGGTTCCATTGGAGCAAAGTTGGCCTGGGTGCTGAGGACGGTTCCATGGCCTCTGCCTCAGGTGCTAGAATGGCTCCAGCCTCAACGGAGCAATGTCCTAGATGGGCAGAACATCACCCCCTGTTGAGCATGCTGGGTGGATCCCGGTCAGGCACATGCGGGAGTCTGTCTGACTGCCTCTCTGCTTCTAACTTTGGAAAAATAGAAAATAAATAAATAAATAAAAAGGCAGCAAGAATCTTCAAAAATGCATATTTAATTTGTTCATTAACTAGTGTAGAAACATTCTATGAAGTCCCAAATCCTTAACATGGCTGATGTGACTTCCACACTATAGACCCTTCTCTTTGGGCTCCGCAGTCTCCATTGTTCCTATGCCCTGTGACTCCAGGCATTCTGATGGCCCTCCAGATCCTCAAAGGTGCCAAGCTCTCTCTCAGCAGGGAACCTTGATATATATTGTTGGTTTTGCTTGAAATCTCCTCCTCCACCTTTCTATTCCCTATTCTTCAACACTCCAATTAAACTTCATTCACCTTCTGTAAACTCTTTCTTATTTCTGGACCCCAGTTCATGTATGGAAGCCAGAACCATCTTAATACCCAATGTGCAAGCATTTTTGGTTAAGGGTATATCTTCTCTAATTGATTGTGAGCTCCATGGAAACAGGATCATATCCCTAGAAAATAGCACATAGCCTGATACTTAATATGCACTTAGTCAATATTTGCTGTGTGAGTGAATAGGGAATTATATACTCTATTGCAAAGTTTCAATGGAATTATTAAATAACAAAATATATTTAACATCATATATACGAAAAGATATTTTGAAGTTTCTTTTATTCAGAAAATGCTTTGGGATCTCTGACTGTGGTCAATGTTTTGAATGAAAAGAGTCATTTTGCTGCATATTCTTAGAATTAAAAGTATTTTATTTCTTTGTATCAAAATAGATCAAAAAGTACAGAGGGAACATTTTTAATATGCCTCTAAAAACTTCTATGTACCTTTCTAATTTTGTTATCACCTTCCAAAATTTTACCTTTTGCTATTTCAATGTCATGAAAATTGGCTGATTTTCTCTAACGGGAAGTTTGTGATGGCACTACTTCTCCTAGGATATGGCCATTTTTTTCTATCATAACTACTTTTGTTGTGTATGTAGATAAATTCAGTTCACTAATTTCCTTTGGTTTCTTATCTAGACTCTTTCAAATACTGCCCATGTCTACTACAACTTTGGAAACCACTGATAAAAAATATGGAGTGATATACGGGAGAGTGAAGAAAGAATGGGAGCAAACCCCTTACTTTTGAGGTAAAATGAATTTGGAGAAGATCATTTTTTTAAGTTCTGTAAGTCAGCATTGTTTCTACAGATGGTTGCTACGTGGATAGCCTTTTTCAGGTTTATAGTAACTAGAAATACAATTTGATGGGAGAGACCAGCATAACCATCTCAAATTTATGCTGTTTAGACCATGGAAGATCATGCTTAACAGGGGACATTATCTCAGAGGCCACACAAGTCACAGTCTCAGGAACTGGCAGAAAAAAAAAATTTAAATTCAGGTCTTTTTGCCTTGAAATTTCATGCTCTTTAAATAATATCACAGTGTTTATACATGGTTTCAGACAAATCTACTATAATCAAGACCTTATTCATGGGTTTAAATTCAAATTTCACCATTTAATGTGTGTGTGGTTTGGGAGATAATAATAACCTACTTAAAGTAGGTTTGGAAGGATTCAAAGAGATAGATAACGTAGATAAAATTTCTAGTTGGCTTAGTGACACTTAAAAGGACTATTACTTGAATTTGCAGTCTTCTATTTCTTAACATCAATTTTATAGTAATATTATACCTATAAATATTACATTTTAATAATTTAAGAGAGTAGAGAACTTTGCTTTATTCCATACTCTATATGCTAAGACCCTTAAATTGTGCCCAGAACACAATAGGCGCTTACTTAAATTCTGTTGAATGAATGAATGACTCCTCCCACTAGTCCTAGTTCAAAGTCCTTAGTCTCCATAAAGACAACCCAGAGAATTTTTAAATCATTAGAAGAATTACGTGAGAATGAGAATGATGTTTGCATGTTATATGATAATGCCCAAGTTTCATGTCTGTCTTCTTTGAGGAGCTGGGATGAACCCAGTGGAAGAATTCCTAATGGAGAGGATGACTACCTAAAAAGGCTGAAGGGCTCAAAATAAATATAAAGCAATAAAATATCCCCTAATTTTTGTGAACAGTAGATCATGGTATCAAGACAGCCTAGGTAAGCGAAATATATATCACATTCAAGAAAAGGAGCAAAGGCTGTAACTAGAAACCCGCCAGGGCAGACACATCAAAAGGTCAGAAGTGAGAAGAATGGAGTGCAAATTAGGGACCAGAGAGTGAGACAGATCCAGGCAAGTGTTACAGGAATAATGCTATAAAAATTTGATGCCCTATGGTGCTCTCTGCATGGTGCTAAGCCTTGCAGGATTGAAAATTTTTTCTTGCATGCATTTTAAATGCTTTGATTTGTAGTTAATGATAGGGAACTTGTATATGCCACTCAGTAAAGATGGATTTGTCCAAGGCCCTGCTAAATCAATGCATATTCACTGAAATCTCTTGTCATTGTACTGTCAGAGAAAGCCCCGCATCTGTCCTGCCACAAGGAGATCTGGCTGGTCTGGATCCGTGTTTGTCACCAGCTGGGACTTTTACTGTCTTCATTATGCCATTTATATTATCAGCACACGGTTTTCCTCCAGTCTTTGTTTTCCTTGATGGAAGTAACGCTCCTTTTGTTTGTATTAAAACAGAACAAGCCATTTTCTTTTCGACATCAACAAGCCCATCAGTCATGCACTTTGACTTATAATTTTGAGTGCCTTTCAGCACTTTTAGGACCAAGAAAAGATGATTTTACTCTGAGCTACAACATTATGAGGGCAAGAAATTCCCTCAAGAGGTCATATAATCTAATCCTCTCACTACAATTGAACATTAGCTTTTGAAGAGATCATCACTTATAGATAAAATCTTCCCTCTTGCTTTATATTCACATGACATTGAAGGGGGCTGTGTTTCCTGAGAGCCGAGAGGAAGAGAAAATGGCTTTCTTCAGGCCGAGGAATTTCACTTCCCTCTTTTACTAAGATTTACAACCTGGCAAAGAAACCTGTAAATGAGTCATCTCCGTAAGTCCCCATTCTAACTACATCTTACAGTTGAAGGGCTGGGTTGGCGTATTGGCTTTCTCTTCTTCCATAACAAATTACCACAGATTTATCTAAAACAATACAAATTATTGTCTCATAGTTGCCATGAGTCGGGAGTCCGGGAATTTGGGAGCTTTGCACAGAATCTCACCAGGTTGAAATCCAGGGGCGGACTAGGGCTCTGATCTCATCTGTGGCTCAGGGCCCTCTTTGAGGTTTATGGTGTTGAAAGTTTCCCGCTGAAGGACTAGAGTCCTCATTTCCCTGCTTGTAGTCACCTGGGGGCTGTTCTTATCTCTGAACGCTGCCCACTGTTCCCTGTCAGCTCTACATCATTTCAGATTCTTTCTCCAAGGCCTAGAGAACAGTCTTTACTTTCATTTCAAGACCCTCAAAATTCTTTTATGGACACAACTTCTTAGGTCAGGCCCACCCAAAATAATCTGTCCTTTGATTAACTCAAAATCAGAGACCTTACTAAATCACAAAATCTCTTCACCTTTGCCTGAGAAATCTTAAGTCAGACAAAGGATAAAGAAGGCCACAGGAATCAATACTTTCACCGTACATATATACTCTATTTCAGTAAGAAAAAAAAAATCACTTTATCATTTACTTGGTAAAAACGCTTTTAGTTTTTTATTTTTATTTTTTTAAGTGAAATGACCCTTTCAGAAGCTCAGATTTTTCTACATTTATTTCCATTTCTATTTTTCTTCTGGCTTCTTTTTAAAGTACATTTACCCCTGGAAAATATATTGAAAGATATGAGACACTATTTCCCCATTACCTCATGAAAGACGTTGTAACTACATGCCCCCTAATGACCCCTTCTCATTTCAGCTTCATTAAAAATTAGGATGTACAATTAGAATACGTAATTTGACTCAAATGTATTCAAAATCAACTGACTTGGGCCTCAGCTCTAATGACATGGAAGCCCTCAGCATTCAAAGAAAATTACAAATGAATCAGCAAATTTAATGATACTGCAGGCAGTTCTCCTTCTCTGATCAAAGACTGCAAGGAAGAATGAAAATCAAGCAAAAGAAAAGGTAACAGGAGGAAAATACATGTGTTTGGTTTTGTCTTGTCAATAAAAATAAACCAAAGTAAGGATGATCTCAAGCACAGTGTCTGGAAAAGCAGAAGGACAGAGGAATGCTGATCTCATCTAAAATGGGGGTACTCTGCCAGGGGATCATGAAAAACAAAGTTTGAGGTGACATTATTAAGCGTGAAGGAGAGAGGAAGCAAAGGTAAGATAAAAGAGGCTGGATAGTATTTCTGTTGCAAGAGCAAATGCTTTCCAAATACTTCACTCACGTGTGGTTAAGATGTTTAGATATGTATCAATTACTACATGTAAGTTTCCAGAGAACCATGTAAGCAGAAGAGGAACCGTATATAGACACACCTTCCTTTAATACTACCAGCAGAATTAGTCTTGTATTTTTTCAGAATTACATTTTTAAACACAGCTGTGTTTGTATTACTGAACCTGCTTTAAAGAAAAAACAAAAGTCCTGATGGTTCTTTATCATCCATGAGAGAAAGCTCAAACTCCCTAGCTTTTCACACAATGTGGCTATGACCGGACGCTCACAACAAGCACCTCCCACAGCTGTACCTCGTATGCCTAAGAGAAGTTGTTTAATATTTTTGTGTTTTGTCTTTACTTTTTCCAACTTCAGCTGGAGGATTCATTATTACAGTCTTGGTCAATTTGCCAGGAAAACAGTACCTTTTTCCCTCTGTCCTTTGTACTCCGTAAACCACACTTTATTTCTCTAATGGCATTTACACCTCTGAACAGTAAACATTGGTTTATAAGTCTTTCTTTATTGGATTGTGAATGACTCTGGGACAGGGACTGGACCTGGTTCGCTGCTGAACTTGCAGCACAGTGTTGGAAACTTAGAAGGCTCTCATTTGGTGGGGATACATGAACAAATCAGTCAATCAGGAGCAAATAAATGATCAGAGTCTAACTGCTCCAGTGTTTAGAAGAACTTACTGATTTCCAGTGGTCCATGAGACTCCCTTAGAAATTCTGTTTGTCACCTGTCATATTATATTTCAAGCTGGGAAGAGTGATACCAGCTAGTAAAGTGAGCCAGGTATTGTGCTCTGTAGACTCCCTAATCAATGTTTTAGAGACACACATAAGTTGTTCTCTGATTTCACTGAGGTAGAGAATATCTTGACACTCCCAGCACTAACTCTGGTGTAAGGCTATGTTCCTGGCATAATTATTATTTGCACCCCATTTCACTGCCAAAGGTGTTATTTATTTATTTATTTTGGATAATAAATTATACAATCATTGTGAAGCTATACTTATTTTGTATTAGAAATATATGCGTAATCCATAATAAAATTTAGAGAGTATAGACTAAATTGAGAACCACAACATCAAGGCATCAAAAGATTTGGGTCAGAAATTAGAATCGAAGCCCTGCCACAAACTTGATGTAGTTTTTATTAGAATCTTACATTTAATTTATTTTAGTTACATTATCAGGAAAATGAAATGTGGGAGAGAGAAAAAAAAGCAGTATAACATAATGTTTAAGGTAAAACAAATGTAACTTTTGATTGTACAAGGTTAAGGGGGGGAAACATAGTATAGAGAAGTGAAATGTACAGAATGTCCTCAGATCTTATTGCAGTCATTCTTTATTTTATGCTTCCCCCTCCTAAACTTTTTGCAATGGTTCCAAAGAAATAAAATGACTGGCTTGTCTGACACATTGTTTATCTCTAATAAACGTGCAAATGAGCAATAAAATGGTTGCCTGATAATAGTAGAAAAGAGAGAGTGAAACAGTAGAGGACCAAAGCAATCCATAAATGAAATAATAAGACCCAGGCTAACTGAGTGGATTGCAGATGACATCGTTTGCATCAGAAGAAGTGCAGGAAAGTGATGGATACATATTATTTCAAAGGGGTTTTATAGAATTAACCCCATGAAATCCAGCCAGTAGTTTTCTAGAGGCTAACGAATGACCTGTCCAGCATCACAATGCGAGAATAATTAATAGCTCACCATTCCCCACATTTTCAGCCAACATCCCACAATACAGCTATATTGGCATCTAGTCATTCCCCAGGGAGATCGTGCCATTTTAGAACTTTGCACGTGCCCTTAACCCTATTTCCATTCTTGATAACCTTCTTCTCATCCGTTAAAGCTTAGACTTTATATCACTATCTGCTCCTTCCTCCTCTTTCACCTCAATTTCCTACATGCATCACCTTGTTCAGACTTGAGAAGTTTGACAGCTCTGTTATTTCCTGAAACCCAGCCAGTGCTTTTTGCATACTTCCTTGTTACACAACCCCCCTATAATCCTGAATTGTTAAAGACATGGATTGTGGAATCAGAAAGATTTGTATTTGAGCTCTACCATAAACTATCTATCCATAGGCATACTTTTAAACTTCTAGTATTCTCACCAAAATTATAAAAAAAACATAAAAATAATGTTAATCTTATAATATTGTTTTGGGGGTCAAATGAAATAATGTACTGAAATTATGACCAGAAGTCAGTGAAAACTAACTGCATGGGTGATTTTTTTCACTAAACTGTAATAAAATTTCATTATTCATTTTATTCTTTGGTTGAATTTATTGGGGTGACATTGGTTAATAAGGTTCTATATGTTTTTAAGTATACATTTCCAAGATAGATAATCTGTATCATGCATTGTGTGTCCACCACCACTCAAAGTCATATCATCTTTCGTCACCATATATTTGACCCCCTTCACTCTTTGCTACTGAGTTGAATTTCTCTAGCACCTTTTCAGGGTGGCTGTTTCAAATGTTAAACATTTTAATTATTCCTATCATTACTCTTTTTTGCTTTGTGCACCAAATGTAAAAGAACTGATTAGAAAGTCTGTGATTATTTTAAAATTAACATCCAGAGAAATGTGTATGAAAGTTTTCTCCTGGCTGTCAAAGACTAAGCCTATCATTAAAGAGATTTAGATACAGATAAGTAGCCATGGAAGGGCCATGTGCCCACCAACTGCCCAGAGGGCAAACAATCTTTTTCTTAAAACTGCAAAACTGTGACCACCTCTTCAAAAGATTGGTCTTTTGTTTTAGCCTCTGCCATCAGTGAGAGACCATTTCTACATAACACCTTCTCTCCCTGAAATTCATTTTGTGCTTCCGTCAATCTCTTCCACATGGAATTCTTCCCTCACCTTTTTCAGATTGCTTGAGACAAGGTGCCAAAATCATTCACTGTTTCAGGGCAAGTGTAACATGCTATTTCAGAACTATGGACCGCAGACCACATCTGTCCTCAGATTCTGTCCCTTCCTCCATAGCCAAAGACATTTCTTCTCTCAGAGCGTGGCCATGGCACCTCTGTCCATGTTGAGTGATTCATAAAAGAAAAAATAGCATATGAACTATTTTCATCACCTCTATTTCTATACTGGTTTTTAAATGATAAAAGAAGAACCCAGGATGGGAATTTGGGGAGGAGGAAAGCTCTTGGGTCCATGACAGAGTAAAAGAATAAGGCTACCGGGATTCAGTGACAACAGATGAAGACATGAACACAACAAGCCTAAAAAATCAGGTATAGAACCACCTCCTCTTCAAAACTGCTTAAAACTTTATTCTTATACAATTGATATCTTAAAGTTTTCCATATTTTCCCCAATCCTCAAGAGCCATATTAAAAATGTTCAAGAAGTGTAGCCAGGTATGGTAACCCAAAAGAAAATACATGGAATTGGGGTCCAAAATGAGGTGCAGGGTCACATTCTGCTGCTATGGCCTTAGGAATGTTCCTTCCTGTCCTAAGCCTCAGTTTCTTCATCTTTGGTATGGGATGTTAGTTAACCTAGATAACAACATTAATTAAGTTGCACCTACGTCTAAAATCTGTGATGAATAACTGTATTATGAAATTTTCAGAAACTTGGATGTAATTATTCACATTTGTGACCATATTAACAAAATCAGGATTAATAGCTTCTAAAGTCTCCAGAAGCATTAAAATTTGGTAATTTTATGTCATCTTTTTAATTCCAGTATTCATAAAGACCTGAGTATGTTGAATTTTAATTTCTAATAAAATAATTATCCATGAAAAATGATAGCCCAGGCCCTGACCAGTTGGCTCCATGGTGGAATGCTGGGCTGGCATGTGGAAGCCCCAGGTTTGATTCCTGGTCAAGATACACAGGAGAAGCAACCATTTGCTTCACTACCCTTCTCCCTTTTTCTTTCTCTCTGTCTCTCTCTTCCCCTCCCGCAGCCAAGGCTCCATAGGAGCAAAGTTGGCCCAGGCACTGAGGATGGCTCCATGGCCTCCGCCTCAGGCACTGGAATGGCTTCAGTTGCAATGAAGCAATGCCCTAATGGGCAGAACATTGCCCCCTAATGGGCATGCCCGGTGTATCCCAGTCGGGTGCACGCAGGAGTCTGTCTCTCTGACTCCCCACTTCTCACTTCAGAAAAATACAACAAAAAATTTATAGCCCAGAATTAATTTCCCAGAAACTAATGAGCAAGTGAAAACAAAGATAATAATGAGTCTACTTAACATGGACTACCTAGGTGATCACAATCCCGCAAAATGTTTTCTACTGATAGACATCTTATTAACTCTACTATTAAACAAATTATTGCTTGGGTTTCCAACCAGATGATCAGCTATCACGAGCTCCTTGCTGAGCGATCCTTGAAAGGGTACCAAAGCAGTTGTGTGATTCTCATGATCCTTCTGGAGGTCAGCCGTCTTGTACCCCCTTGTGATTTATGTCCTGGAGACCAACAATGGCCAGAAATGGTGAAAGCACAGTCACTGAACTGCAACACCACATGACAAGGAATTGTGTCTTGAACTGAGAGATAGAGGTAAATGTTCAAACTCAATAATGAAAACATACTTTTCAAGTTATAGTCCTAAATAATTTCGTGGAATGCTTTTCAGGTTCCAAGATATCCTGATACGTTTCTACAGAAATCTAGTGGAATGGGCCAACTCATTTTCACCAAGGATTATGAAACCAAAGTATTTTATTTGTATTATTTAAAATTAAAAAGATCTTTGAGGCTTTCTCCTGACATTGGTGGGAATGGCTCCAACCTTTTAAGAATCTTATTATTTCAGGTCATTTAAGAATTTTACTTTTTAGATGGCTTTGTGCTAAAAACTGCATTGTGAGTCAGGTTTGGAAAATTTAGATTCTTAACATTTGTAGCTACCTGGACTGTTGTTTTATGACAGTTGACAAGTCATTAACTTTCTTAAGTCTTAGTAATCGAAGCTGAGAAAACCAGAGGGCTTTTTGTGTCCCATGAGCCCTGACATCTATGATTTATACAAAATAAAAAGAGCGATTTCAACACGCTCAAACTTGTTAAGGTGGCATGTTATTTGTCACAAAACTAGAAGGTCCTTCTCCAAGCTTCGGAAGGATTGGGAAGGAGGCAGGTGGGATGAAAAGGAAGGGTACATACATATTTTTCTTCCAATCTATAAGTACAATTAATAATTATTTTGTATTCCTGATTACAACTGTAATCAATCTTCATTGTAAAAGCATTGAAAATTGTAGATTATAATAATAAACAAAAATCAGAAGTAACTACCAAAACAGAAATAAACATGATTGAAATTTTGAAATCGAGTTCTGCAGTCCTTGTCCTGTTCCATTCCACACACATATATCTTCAACGCCTCATGTTTATCTTTCACAAAATTGAGATATCTCCTTATCTCATTGTAATCTGATTTTATTACTTGGAATCCATCTTGAACATGTTCTGTTTTATTAAATATTTTTCAGCAATAATTTAAACAGGTGTACCTTCTGCCTTCATATGGATATACAATAATTTATGCATTGAATCATTTTATTGGGAGGATAGTTTGTGCCCAACTTTTACCGCTTCATGTAATGCTTAAATATTCTGATAAATACTCTTGCAGATGACACATTATTTTTTACGCAAATTTTCAAAGGTGAAATCACTAAGTCAAGCACCAAAATGGGCTTTTAAGACTTCAATACATAAATGTGATGAAATATTCTTGGAATATATTTAATATAGTATAGAAACGATAGGGTGAGGGACTTCTAGATGTTGAGAGCATCATGGTGACCATATAACAGATTTAACTCTCATCTTAATATGGGAAAACACTGCTCCCGAGTGAGCAAATTAGTTTCTCCCCAAGTTATTGTTAGACTCTGAGGTTAGAGTAATAGTTTAAATTCCATTGTAGTGTCCTTGTGTTCAAAACAATATCTTTATTCTCCCTCCGACCATGAATCACTTTTTTATTATTACATTTTTAATGATAAATTGGAGAAGTGCACAGAACCATGAGCACTGGCTGATCCCCCTGGGAGAACGAGGGGTGGAGGAAGTCAGTATGCCGGAGCTATCTGTGTGCCAGCATGGGACTGAAACAGACCCGGACTCAGCGCCCCTCCAGTGCTCTCCTGCTTTCCCAAGGCAGAGCTACCGGAGTGAGACAGTCTTTTCCTCCCCCTGAAACAATCTTATCAGTTTACTCTCCTGATCCCCCGTGGATGCAGGGAAATTGTCAGCGTAAACCCTCCCATAAACAACCCATTCAGCTGAAGTGCCAAAATTAAGCTTCTTAATTTAGCACTTTGATTTGAAAACCTTCTTTCCTCTCAGTTCCGAGTCAGGTATTTTATAAAAGTTTTCACTTATCTGACAAAGTTCAGCCTCTTTCAAATAACTTTCCCCTCCCTCTGGGAAGCACCTAGTCACTTTGTAGCAATGAGGAAAAGCATCCCTGCGATGAAGGATGCTGGGAATTGCCGAAAATGAAGGACCTCCTAAAGAGAAGATCCTGATTTCACGGAATTCAACACAGGAAGGCAGGAGTCATCCAGGGACATCATTGACACCATCAGTGCCTCCTGGTTATTGGACAGCTGCTAGGATCCTGGAACAAAATGATTTCAATCTGAAGTTCTCAAACGTTGCTCACTCACCGCATCTATGTGAATCAGAGTCAATAAAATTAGAACTAAAAAGAACAGAGATAATCAATTCTAGTCTTTCAAAGATGCCAGTGTATTAGGCGACTGGGCATATAAATGCTTCATCTTTCATACTGCAGCTTTAAAGAAAATATTTAATGCAATTATGCCAGAACTCTTCATACCCCAAATGCCCTTTCAATTACTAAAGAAAGAGTAAATAATTTTCAATACATTTCTGTGAACTGTTTTAGCGCATTCTTGCCTTTAGAAGTCTAGATAGTTTTGATATTGTCTAATTATATTTGACATTTTATAAATAGTGTATAATGTATACACGATTTCTTCCTTTTTTACTTTTGCTTCTTGGAAGCTGAGGAGTGAATGTAAATTTCAATTAATACCTAAACTGACCTTTATCTGCATTTTCTGTGTTTACATGTTCTTAAATTTCTACTTATGTTTTATTTATATTAAAAGTGGCCTAAAATTCTTCATGAAATAAGTAAAATGCATAGCAAATTAAGTTAAATGCCTGGCATTTTGGTTCAATGTAAAATATTAAGTTACTACAGCATTAACCAAAACCTTCGATTACTGGATTGTAGAGTAGAATAGTAAGTAGAAGAAAATCTTATGTTTGAAATAACTTTGAACAAATTCAAAAATATGCAGTTAAGAAATGCTTATATGGTATCTAAGGTATCAATCACTCTGTTCATCAGGCTACTTCAATTAACTAGTTTCACCTACAGTTGGGTAAATAGGTATTTCTGTATGGTAAGATGAAGCTGCTACCATAGTCATCCCCAGTCATTGGGTTCAATCATTTTGCTGAATTCACAAGCTTGTCTTAATAAGAAAAAATATACCAAAGTGGTCAAATGTATGAGTGTGTTTTTTTCATCTATAAAATATTCTTTCTATATCCATTAGCGCTTTGAGCAAAATAGTGGGAGAGATAGCAGGTTCAGCCATAATTATTAACCATGCATGTTATTCACTTTATCACGTGCATTATATGAGGATCAATAGTAATAATAAAGGGGGCCAAAAATAGTTGGATGCATATAAAAATATCAGAATACAATTTACACAAGGGCTCACACAGACATAGCATGGAGTCAGAGGAAGCCCTAAGAACCAGAAGTCATAAAATATGAGCTGTAATTCCAGCTCCCCTTTGGCCTGTTTGGTGTTGACAAGTCATTTCCTTGTATGAGTCTTTCTTCTTTTGCTCTGACAGAAGAGGCCTAAAGAAGGGGATCACACAGGTGATGGCACTCTTGGGATTGAGGATTCTACTGATGCTTATCAACCAAGAAAAAGCAACAACAACAGAGATCTTATTCTGACATTTGGAAATGAACAGTAAGGAGACCACAAGTTTCCCAGAAGTGGAGAACATAACTTTGATTAAAGATGTGCTGCAACATTGAAGGCAAAGTGACCGTGCTAGTGTCTTTGCTGATTGTTGAGTGACAGGCTCCACGGGTGGCCCTGCTGGCCCAGAGAAGACAAACTGTATTAGCAGTCAGCATGGAACAGACTGCAGGTCAGGAATGAGCCCTCTTTAGCCACACTTGGATGACTGGATAGCAGCTTTGTCAGATGTGCTCATGTTCAGTACCAAGATCAGTGAGAGACATATGCTGGCCATCTTCCCCACCCGTTAATATTCTAGACATTCAGGAAGAATGTCTCTTGTTCAAGAATGTAAAAGCCAGTTACAGCGTGTGCTCAGATTTTACTAGACAGCTGTGCTGTTCAAATGCAAACCTCTAATACTTGAATATTCAAACACACCTAGGGGCCTCCTCTGTGACCACCTTTTTCTACTTCTGAGGAAGCCACTTAAAACTCCTTCCTCAGACTGGAGTCCTGAAATTCTTGCTAATTGATTTTGATGTCCTGGCTTCCACCCTTGGTGTTGATAACAAAGAGAAGTTCCAATCTCCTTGAAGTAAGTCTGTTCAAAAGGGATCCTTAATTACGTACTTTTAGTGGAAAATCTCTATCTTTCTATACCTTCTAACCAGTACAAATCTATATATAGAAACTCCTGATGAGAATTTAACAGACCCATCCTGTTCACAAATCATCACATTCACAAACTTGGCAATGAAGAAAACTTTACAAAAAGGAATAAATAAATAGAAATGCAACTAATTTTCAAAAATTATGGAACTGTAGGGCTGACAGAAACTTAAGAATCAGCATACCCAAATCCCGCAGGTAAGAAACAAAGAACCCGGGGCTCAAGATGACAAAATGACCTGCTGACAGCCAGCCAGCCCTTTGGTAGTGACCCCAGAACTAGAACTCAGGTCTCTATAGGTTATTTATTCTATTTGAAATGACAAAATTATGAGGTCAAGTCTATGATTTTATTTATGTAATGATGTTTTTAAAATACTTTAAAGAAAAGTTCACAGAAGTTACTCTTTTGGGAAAAGTGTGCTTTGACACTTCAAATTAATTTTACGGAAGCACTTTATAACCAAGTGTCAGGCTGTTCCTTAAAGTATATACTTTTTCCCATTGGAATTATATAATGAGGAACTTACATAATTAAAATTTCTCTGGCAGGTATCATGAAAAGCTATCTACTACCTAAAACCACGAACCAGACCAAAAAACATTTTTTTCTCTGGAGAGCTCCAAAGGTGTTAAAGGGTATGAGAGAGAAATAAACTCAATGATTCAAATATAGCAGGCTTCAGAATAATGCTAGGTGTTACAAAATGAATGCTATAGTAAAGGGACCAAATAGGAGATAATTTTAACTTGACTAGTCATCTCATTGACGTGTTGCAATTTATTCCAGAGATCAGGAAAGACAATGTGTATGGATCACTAAGAATCCATCACAGTGGCTGGAAAACCAATGTCAAGTTCTCATCCAACACAACACAATGCATAATCATCACTCACATATATCTCCCAGGTATATATACCCATACGCACACCACAGTGAACTATGCAGACTGATATATATTGAGTGTCAAAACAATGATAGTGAAAAGAGAAAAAAGCCAGACAAGGAGGGGAGTAACAAAAAACATTTGAATGGAAAGTTCTCTGGGCCAGAGAACTATGTTATACATGCTATGTACATATAATTACATTTCACTTCCTCCATAAGCAAGAAAAGCAAATAGCCCTATTCCCACTTTGCCATTAAAGGGGCTGAAATTTGGTGTGTTTAAATAACCTTTCCTAGAATATACAATATTAAAAGTGACAGAGTGAGAATACAAACTTCTTCTCATATTTGAAAATGCAGATAAGGAAATAAGGACACATTCTGCGATACTCCTGGGGGGCAGAACCAACAGCTTTGGTGAACTTGGATACGTGTGTAGTTGAATTTTGGGATACAGCAACACTGCAGAGAGACAATTAGTTTGGTAACGCAAGTTCTCCATCAGCAGGAGTATTAACAGAGGCTCCAGGCATGATCTCTCCGGGATGTTTCCCAAAGCCTCGCTGCATTGGAGAGAGATCGGTCCTCTCTAACATGATTCTGTGTTGTGAAGGCCTGAAATTTTAGATTTCATGGGCTTCAAATCTTGATGGGACTCAAAGGTGATAGATATATGATGTGCATTAATCAGTAGCAGTAGAATAAATAGCACTGTTTCATTAAAATTTTCATGGTAATGGCTTCTTCACTACAAATTTAAAGTTTGTTTTAAAACAGCCCAAACTTTCAGGCCCATAGAGTCATACAGTTACCACACAATGACTGATCATTCATTTCAGCCTGATATAGCAGACCCCTGACAGATTCTGTTTCTGTGTGTTGTTCTCGTTGTTTGGCAAAACACACGAGCAAAAAGCACAAAACCTGAAGTGTCTTAAAAATGTGTTAATCTGAATAAACTATGGAGATATGTAATTTTTGTAGTTCTGGAAGACTTTTCAAGGAAGTATGCCATATGGGCTCACCATGAGGCTGACTGGTTTTTAGCTTTGAAGGCCTTGCATCGGGGTTACTAGGTCCAATCATATCCCTTCTTGCATTAGACACTATGTGATAGAAAAGTATCATGATAATGTACTTTGTGTTTAAAACAAAATTTAATAAAAAATACAAAAATGTTTTAAAGTCTATTATAAACAAATTCAAAGATGGCTTTGGTATATAATTCAATTTGTATGCATTCCACTGTCTTCCTATGTCTTTTTTTTTTTACTTTTCCTCCTTTAACCACATCCGTGTGATTGTTAGAAACTACTTAACCATAAGGGCAGAGGCTAAAGAAAAGAATAATTATGAATACCAGCTCAGATATTGCCCTAATAAAATTGTAGCGAAGACAGCTAAAATTACTGGTTGAAGGTTTTATATCTCCACGCACACCATCCTCTATTAGTAGGTATAATTGAGAGTTATCTATGTATGACTTCCATGGACCACTTTAGAAATTATAATGTTTCTTTGCACTTAAATATTTTTAAAAAGCCATAAAATATTTTAAGCTATTACCTGTGAGTGGAAGATTTTTATTTTTAGATTCCACTGAAAATGCAATATTCTTTGGCTCTGTGTATTTTCCTTAAACAGTTCATAAATTGGAACTTAGAAAGTGACCTCTAAAAAACCAGTCATACAAGGGGAAAAACAACTAGAAGTAGGAGAAAATTTTACCACCAGCTGATAGATCAAAGATTTGAAGTAAAGAAGACAGTTTGAGTAGCAAAGAGTGGGTGAATTCTGGGAAAAACCAAGAGAAAAAAATGTAAAGGAATGTCAAGCCTTATTAAATACAGGGCACATCCTTCTTGGTTAAGACATTGTTTTCTCGTGGCCCTCCAGGAAGGCAAGGCAAGCTTGATGAAGTAAATTGTAGCTCCTTCTAAACTCAATGGTCCCATGCAAATCATCTCAAGGCTCTTTTCCTTAAAAAGCCAGCTGCACAATTCTCCGGCTTTGTGAAATCTTTATGATATCGCTGATGAAGTCTTATATGTGTGGTAGTGTGGAAAAAGTCACTTCTGTTTAGACTCGAGAAAGATTGTCATCGAATCCCACTCTGCTATTTCAAGCAGGATTTTTATAAGAGCTGTTCAAAAGGCATGGCAATTACATTACAGAAACACACACATAAATAAGAAAGACAAAAAAATATCACCTTTCAAGACTCTAAAATAATCTCTTACTAGAGCAGTGGTTTAGAAAGTTATAAACACGCTAACACCACATTGATTTATACTCCACTGTTATGAAATGTATAATGATGACTTGACAGGTAGATCTACAAAAATGTTCTTTATGTAATTAGGTGGTATAAACAACATGGCTGGGATAAATCAAGTAAGTATATGCATTAATTTTGAAATATTACTATGGAGGCAAATGATTGGCCAACTCAGAAGGCATCTACTACTGAACAGATTCAAACTCCTAACTTGTAATCTTTTCTCCGCAAATCTGGCTCTTTCAGTTTTTCCTCGATACCATGAAATCAAACCACCATCCATCATTCTCCATGACATATATCATTGTTGATATTTCCATTACTCCCCATTTCAAAACCCTTAGCAACTCCTGTCCTTTGCATGCACTAAATAGCTCTCACGCCTGTCTGCCTCCCCATCGCACCACTACCACATTCACCATCCTTGTCCAACTACGTAGTATCATCTCTGTCTATCTGTCCACAATAATTTCTCTTTTCTTATCTTTCTCCCTCACAACAGCTGGAAATAGCTTTTTAAAATGTCTTCAACCTATGCCTATTAAATTCTTTATTGACTTCTTATGACACCTAAGATAAAGATAGACTTCTTTAAAGTAAAAGACCAACTTTGTGTGTCTCACCCTGCAAACATCTTTATACTCCACCTGAAAACAATTTTCCTTCACTCAGCAGGGAAGAGATTACTTATCCCCTATGCACCTGTTGCCCTGACTTTGAGTAACATGCCAGGCCTTTGGTGCTATCCTCATCTCTGCTGCTTCTGCCTCTCTGGATTGGTTCTCTGCTCTCTGGAAGAAGAGACAGGCATTTAATGTTGACCACCGAACACAAGAACAGAGTTCTTTATTCTCACCACTCCAGCTTTCTGTCTTCTGCTACAGGGTTTTTTGTTTATTTGTTTGTTTGTTTGTTTCATTCTGTTCCTTCTGCTATTGACAAACACCCATTTTCATATTTCAGTTCAAGTTTTCTTATCTGTCTCACTGAGGCAAACTCTCATTTTATAGGCTCTCTCAGCAGGTTCACGCTTACCACAGTAGCAAGTTTACAAGGTTTTTTGCCCCACCTTGAATGCTATCTACCTCTTAGACTACTCCAGAAACCCTCTGAAGGCAAGAACTAGCTCGTTCTGTTCTCCACTGAACCTAGTACCTAGTGATCTATAAATATGTGTTGATTGGCTAAACAACTGAATGACTTTCAACCATTCATATATAGTAATTAAAAAATAATAAAAACTCAATTTCATATCACTCCCTATGACTATGCACACCTAAAGCTGATCAGATAAGCAGAACTCTGAAGTTGGAAGGAACTTTGGATGAATTGGTATTCATCAAATATTTCATAATTCTAACTTTTCCTATTTAGCATAGATCTCCCCCTGCACACACTATGTTATATTGCCAAGGTTCTACTTCAGGTAAATAATTAAATATGAGGAATGCCATAAGAGAGGACTAAGAAGTAATTCATCAATTGATTCATAAAATATTTGCTAAGTGCCTATCTTACATTTGGACAAATTGCTTAATGTCTGACAAGGGAGCCTCATTTCTTTAAAAGTGAAGATTATGTCTATGTCACATGACCACCATTAGAATTAAATGAGAAGGTAAAGTATGGGAAATTGCCCTGCATATCCCTTGTTCACCGCTGTCTCTCAGTGACACTCTTTTCTATTTATTTCTAGCCCTTAGCATTATTTTATTTTATTTTTGTGACAGAGACAGAGAGAAAGAAACACAGAGAGAGAGACAGATAGAGACAGACAAGAAGGGAGAGAGATGAGAAGTACCAGTTCTTCAATGCGGCACCTTAGTTGTTCATTGATTATTTATTTTCTCATATGTACCTTGACTGGGGGGCTACAGCAGACCAAGTGACCCCCTGCTTAAGCCAGCGACCTAGGGCTCAAGCTGGTGAGCCTTGCTCAAACCAAATGAGCCCACTCTTAAGCCGGCGACCTTGGGGTATTGAACCTGGGTCCTCTGTGGGCCAGTCCAATGCTCTATCCACTGTACCACTACCTGGTCAAGCAACATTATTTTATTTTTACAATAACCAGGTAACATAAGAATTATTTCCATTATCTTTATAGATCAAGAACTTCAGAGAATTTAAGGGGCTTGCCTAACGTTACTCAAAATATTAGCATGAGAAACCATTAAAAAAATCAGTTCTGATTTCTACTCTACTGTATAATTACTTGTAATAAAGGATATGTGGCCCAAACTTAAAATGGTACAGCTAACGGCAGGCCTGTCAGGGGTCAAAAACAGAGAGAGAAATTGTTGTTAAATAGCTATGGAGAAAACTTTGGGCTTGATGATCCATTTTGACATTTACAATCATCTGTGATAGTAACTTTTTCTGGATTTGAACGATTTGCAAATATAATAGCCTTTGTAATGAAATAAGAAAAAAATAAACTAATAAAACTATATTCCATTTCAGAAACAGAAAAATATAAAAAGGTAAAAAATAAAAATTATTCACATATTTTGTCTGTAATTTTTTTCTTTTTCTACTTATATTTTGAAATATTTTCCCTTTTTATTTGCAGCTATTTTCTTTCATACACTTTGAGTATATCATGAACCCTCTCTTTGATTATCTTTGCCTCTCTGGATACCCCACACATAGGTTCTTACCTATAGTCACTACCCTCAGTTTCCTGCCCTCAAAAGTCAGAAGGGAAGACAAATAAT
This sequence comes from Rhynchonycteris naso, assembly GCA_037038555.1. Classification (NCBI taxonomy): domain Eukaryota; kingdom Metazoa; phylum Chordata; class Mammalia; order Chiroptera; family Emballonuridae; genus Rhynchonycteris; species Rhynchonycteris naso. Next base: position 302,898,734 of record CM072996.1, read on the forward strand.
TACAACTCAAACTATCAGTGAAAACCAAGTACAATCTATCTCTTTTTCTAATTACATTTAGGCAGTGTCTACTGGGATGACCCACACGAAATGTCCAATATTCAACTGTTTCTGACTATAAAAAATGACTTTGTCATATTGCTCAATCTAATAAAAGCAAAAACTGTTGTGCCCCATCTAGACTAGTTGTTTCTGTCATTAGGAACTCAGGTGACTCAATCTCACTTTTTAAATGAACAAAATTGACCAGTTTGGACCTCCCATAAGAAGCATTTTAATTTAAGCAAACTTATGTTTCAATGCTATTTCATTCAGGTATGGATTATAGTTAATATACAAAGGATAGTGACCCACTGATTGGCCACCTCCTTTTATCCTCTTCCAGTGAAGCAGGACAGGGAGAAAATCCGGTCTGGCCACCTGTCTAATGCTCAGCCCCATGCTCCACACAGCTGCACTCCCACCTTTCTCCCCATTCGGCTGCAAGGCAGGCTTAAGCAAAATTTTATCTATTGTTATTGTTTCTTCCCCCACAGTCAGGCAACATTTATCCTAACAAACATTTACTCAAATCGATACATTTTAATTGAAACTAATGGCAGTTAGCTTAAACCAACAGATTTTTCACAGGACTAAGTACATTAAATCAATGTATTTCTCAAAATTGCTCTATCTTATGTAAAACAATGAATTTTCATTTTATCCAGGACACATTTTTATTCTACTCTAATCGGCCAAGTTAAAGAGTCAGGCTAAAGTAATAGATTTTTTTTTTATATCAGCCCTGAGATCTTGAATGAAAGAAACATATTAATCACTCAGATATATGAATTCGATTTTATTCGATTTAATGTAACAGACATTTATTGAGCACCTACTGTTTGTGTGATTCTGTGTTTGACACTCTGGAGGGTACAAAGTGATTAAGATAGAGCCCCTTCCCATAGAAGCTCATAATTTAGTAGTGAATACTTCCATGGGCAGAATTAATTATAATACAAGACGAACAGCTCAGGAAATGTAATGGAGGAAAATATAAACTGTGACTAAGGAATTCAGGAAGAGATGTGAAGGAGGTTGTATGTTTGCTTTTCTTTGAAGGATGAACACCTATAGTGGGAAGAACATGCTGGATAGATAGGATAGATTAAACGATATATTAGTTGGGTAATATCAGCTACTATAACAAAATATACATCCTACATTTTAGGAGCTTAACAGAATAGAAATTAATTTTTCAGTGGCTGTTTCTGATCACGGAGTCAACTCTTGTCAACGGGATATTTCTAAGATGAATGTCCTTCCAACTGGTGGTGAGTTCAACATTTCCTAGGACTTTGATTACTCTGTTTCCAGAGAGGGGAAGGGCAAAGAGCTCAGGGAAGACACATCTGCGTCTGCCTTAGTTGTTAGACAAATCATTTCTGCCTGTTTTTCATGAGTAAAAACTAAACTCATGCTTCTACCTTGATGCAAGAGGACTGACTTTAACTTGAAAGCCACATCCTAGTGATAACTTTATACTGTGGAAGGAACAATATGACCTTAAGTGGACAACCAGTGACTTTGTCACCATTAAAGACACAAGATGAGAAATACAGAGGGTTATAAATATGGCAAAGAAGAGGCATGATGAATATTTTAGGAGGTAGGCAAAGTCAGAATATGAAGAGACCTCTCCACTATTTTAGAGTGTTAATCTGCACAGAAATTGGAGTCACTGAAAGGGATTAGTATTATTTTTATAAAAACAAGCAAGCATACAAACAAAAACAAACAAACAAAAAAACCAGAGATTCCTCATGCCGTTTACCAGATAAAGGCAGAGTGAGAAGTTAGAAGTCTGCAGCTGGGGAGAGAGCCTTCACTAGGATACACACTAGCATCCTGATCTTCAACTTACAGCCTCCAAAACTGTGAGAAACATTTACTCTTGCTTACAAGCTACCCACTCTGTGGTAATTTGTTATAAGATCCCAAATGGACTAAAACTAACCCTGACTTAATTTCCTATCAGTAAAATGGAGCACATTGTCAGTTTCCCAGGATGGTTCACCCCATGATTTACCTTTGGACAGGAAGGTGGCTTTCTGCAATCATTTCTCTTAAAACAAGAATGTATGCTTATATCTCTTCGGATACATAAACTCAAGAAGAACAATTAGTAAAATAATAATGCAGCCATCATTTGTTGAGGAAGTATGGAATACAAACTGTGCTATGTACACTATTTCTAATCCATGCGTATTTAAAATCCACCCCACTTTGGGATCTGCTTTGCTCATGGTTCGGACTTCTCATATCTGTGTCTACCAGCTTTCTTTATTCTACTGAATGTCAGTAGTATTACTGGGATATGAATAAATCGCCCATGTGCTCTGTTTTTGAGAAGGTGGACCACTCAGCATTGCAGAACATCTGTGATTTCATGTCTAATGGGGTACATGATCACACACAGCCAACGTGCCAGCGTTTCCAGCCAAGAATGTCTACGAGCAATGAAATTAAGCTTACCTTGGTGAGAGCCCCCAATTTTTGACCCTCAACTGGGGATTACACTCATCTCTTTGGTCATTCAATTACATATACACAAGATTATTCGCTGCTTGGTTGCATACATAAAAGTCACTCATTAATTTACTCACATAATTATGATTTATTGAAAATCACTAAGTTTGTAATGCTTTGGTGGTACATTTTCTTCCTGTCAAACTCCCAATGGATAATATATGTGATATTTACATAGGTCATAAGTACGTAGGCATTTATTTCTAGAAAGTGTCACTTTCTCTAATAATGAGAAAAATCCCTGCTCTCCCCCTCTGCCAGTGCATTTCTGATATGTTTCTACTTTGTCAAATGGAACATTTTCCCCTCTTGGCTTCTCTCAAGCAAATGGTTGATGAGAATAAAGTCCTTTTATTTCTTGTCTTTGAGAAAGGATGGGATTGAGTCTTGTGTTAGTTTTCATTGTGATCATGGTGTCTGAGAACACAGTCTTCATCTTCAATTGTCAGTCCAAGAGGTTGCTGCTGGGCTTATTAAAGGTCACTGAGAGACTCAGCAGGTCCATGGACTTTGACTTGATATTTTGACTTAATTAATTCATGTGAATCTCAAAATACAAAGATCAGTTATGGGGCATTAGCTACTGAATTTTTAAAATTTACCATCATATAATATTCTTAATTTTATACTTATATGTGGGGTGCTATATGATATCTGATCTTTGAAACTGGATACCCTGCATCTATACTGTACTCTTGATCAACAACTTCTTGATCATGTGATTGAGAAAAAATACTAACCCTCTTGGGCTTCGGATTTCTCTTCTGTGTAAGAAGCATTACTAATATTTAACTTGTAAATTGTTTCAATGAATAAACATGGAACATATAGAGAGAGTCTCTTACAATGCCAGATTAATAGTCTTTAAAATGTTAATACGAATCTGTATAAATATATGACAATATGTAATGATTGCATATTATGATTTATATAACACAAAATTGAGTGAGAATTTTCCTTTTACCCTGCACTTATTGTCTAAAGCCAAAAGCCAAAGAAAAAATGGTACTAAGCCCCCACGTGCAAAAGAGAATTTGTGACAACTGTGCCCTGACATATGCAGTAGATCTGGCCCTACCTAGTACTGGCAGCCCAAAATAGAATGTGCCACCATCTTCTTCCTGGTTCAAAAATGAGAATGGAAAGAGGAAACCAGCAGTTGAGAATGGAATGGCTAACATCCCAGGGAACATAGCGTTCATGGTCAGAGAGGAAGTGACCCTTGACTCCTGTGCAAAGCTGTCAAGGTGGTAGGAAAAGAATTATTCTTAGAGATTGATGTTGTCCAAAAGGGGAAAAGACTTGGCTCTCTGTTTTTTCCTAGATGATTGATGAATTACAGAATTAATCAAGATGATTATATAAGTGTTACTAGAAGAGAATGACATGCATTTTCTGAAGATTGGGGTCTTATAAGAGCACAGAGACTGGGATGTGTTGATTGCCTGGAGATCACAAAGACGATCACAATGTAGAATGCCGAGGAAGAAGGGGTTAAAAAGTCCCTGTTCCATCCCAGTTTTCTGCAGCCCTTAAAGAGAATTAATGAAGGAAACAGCGATTCCTGATCCCAAAGAACGTGATGCTTTTTATTTTTTAACCCAGGACTGGTCAAGTGTTCAAAACTAAGAGAACATATTGAAGCATGGATCACTGTTAAGTGCTGAAAAGAGTCATGACACTGTTTCTAAATGGGCTAAGCATAATAGAAAGTGTGAGTGAGATTTAAGCTGGTCACTACTTCAGCAAAACTACACATAGTCTTCACAGAGTCCCATTCACTGATAGAAACACCAACAATGAATGGGATGGACAAAGACTGAGAGATGTTAGCAATACTATTCCACAACCAACAAGTCTGAGCAGATGATTTCTTCCTCACCCATTCCCCTTCCTATTTGTCATACCTGACGAGGATTTGGAAGGGGCTAGATCAGTGGTTCTTAACCTGGGTTCTACCGAACCCTAGGGGTTTGATGAGTCGGTTTCAGGGGTTCAGAGAAGCCTCTGCTGTGGAAGCCAGAATAAACTAATACCGTAATTTGTTGTGAGTTCATGCATTTTGTTGGTTTGGTTCTTTGAGCAAGGTGATGTTCATGCACGGCTCATTTTGTGCACCAGTAAAAAAACATATACCTATGTCTTGAATTTGGGGAAAAAATCATATTTTATTTATCACTAAAGAAGGGTTCGGTGAATGCGCATATGAAACTGGTGGGTTCGGTACCTCAAAAAAGGTTAAGAACCACTGGGCTAGATAATATCATGGGATGAAAAAGGAAAATTCTGGCCCTTCTCAACCTTAGATCTCTTGAGCCATGGGTATGTATGTGTTGGGGGGAAGTGATAAAATAATAATGATAAAAATACTAATTATTATAATGATTGTTAACTTATTTCTTTCACTCTATGCCAGGAAATATTCTAAAGTCTCCACCTGAAGGAAATCATACACATCATATAATGTAGATTTTTTTATAATCGCTTTGGAATGCTGAGAAAATGGAGCCTATTGGAGTTTGAGTGACTAACTCAAGAAAAACAAAGCTAGATGGGGTTGGTTCTGGCATTCAAATCCTTAGAATCTGGCTCCAGCATCTGGACTCCTACACTTGACCTACACTTGAGCTCAAAATCGTAATCTACACAGAAATTTTAATAATTAAAATGTACACAAAATTTCACAATTTAAAGGAGGTGAGAAGATAATTTTACAGAGCATGTTTAAAGACAGATATTAGCTAAAAATAAAAGCATCTCACATGTGTAAGTGACCTAGTTAAAACTGTTTGATAAAGTCTCAATAAGTTATTTTTAAAAGTTAAGCAAATATGTATGCTGTATTTTATAAATGTATTTTATATATATATATATATATATATATATATATATATATATATATATATACACACACACACACACAGGATGGGGTAAAAGTAAGTTTATAGTTATTTGTATAAAAAATAATACAATAATGAATAAATGGTAATACAAGAATAAACTCTGTTTTGCATATTCATAACAGTACACCTGCTTTGCCTCACCCTGAAAAATTATAAATAGAAGGCTCAGAGGGGCACCCAATAAATTTTTGTTAAAAGAATACTGTTACTAATATAACAACTACTATAATGCATATCATTTGCTTAAAATGTGAAATTCTCTGCAATTATTAGAGATAATTATTTATTATAATTAAACCTTTTGATCACAGTATCAATATATTTATCTTCATTTTCTTTTTTCTTTTTTTCACAGGGACAGAGAGAGAGTCAGAGAGAGGGATAGATAGGGACAGACAGACAGGAATGGAGAGAGGTGAGAAGCATCAATCATTAGTTCTTCGTTGCCATTGCGACACCATAGTTGTTCATTGATTGCTTTCTCATATGTGCCTTGACCGTGGGCCTTCAACAGACTGAGTAACCCCTTGCTGGAGCCAGCGACCTTGGGTCCAAGCTAGCAAGCTTTTGCTCAAGCCAGATGGGCCCGTGCTCAAGCTGGCGAGCTCAGGGTCTCAAACCTGGGTCTTCTGCATCCCAGTCCGACGCTCTATCCACTGCGCTACCACCTGGTCAGTATCTTCATTTTCTATATGTTCACCATGAGCTTTCCTTACCAAAAAGTCAGAGTAGACAAACATAGATGTATCCCATTAAGAAACCCACTTTTATTCTTTATATTTATATCATTACTGTGGAAACAGTAGATGCCTGACCACAGGGGAAACTTAATATTAGATTAAAGAAAATATTAAAAAGTATAGCAGACTGGCTACAAGTCTATACTGGCACAGAAGAGGGTCTTGGTGACATGCTAGGTCTTCTACACATCTAATTTTGATAATATGATTGATGATGTGATTTCTCATAAGTAGTGGAAAGAAACAACATCAAAACTAATCACATTATGTTGGCATTTGGAAGTCTAAATAAAAGGTATGCAAACTCATTACAAGAAGATATTTTTTTATTTGAAATTTAAATTTGCCATCCCATTCGTATTTGTCTGGAAAACTTGTGAATTTGTTTGTGGATGAAAATGACCATTTTGGAATAATCAGTTGCAACTGATTATACGTTATAATAGGCAGCTCAGGGACTTCCTGGCAGTTAGAGACCTGCCTTCACAAATCATAAGAATAGGGAGGATGACGTGATACCCTGAGTCCCTGCAGCTATGTTTCTCTGCCTCTTCAAATGAAGTGATTCCCCAAATGTTAATAGCATTTCTCTTTGCAAATTTAGTTCTCTCTGTAGTTTGATTTTTTTTCTTTTTTAATGAAAATGTTGAACAGTTTTAAGTTAAGATGATAGTCTGCCTTTATTTTATAGACTTTTCAGTGATACAGTCATGGCTGTGTGACAGTCTCTATGGAGAGGAAAATTAACATTAATATAAAAACACACAGCTAGGAGAACTCGAGAAGTCTATGATTTTTCCAATATGCAGCATTGAAAACCCACAGTTGCACACCCTCCACTTAAGCTAGCAAGAAATTTAGGCTATTTGAAATGTTACAAATGTTCAAGCAACACCCATTATCCTAGATGGGTGATACAATTTATGGACGATATAATAAATAGAGGGAAATTTGGTATGTTTGTTCAATATAGAGTAGGTAATTGAAGTACAGGATCCAAAGTAAAACCATAAACAATAATGAAATACTGTGAAAATGCAAAGAGTTGACTGCGACCCACATCAACATACAGCTGAGCGTCAGCAAAGACACAAGCTGCCATGCAGTTGGAAGCAGATTATAAAGGGAATGTCTGCTTAATAAACATCTGGGGAAATGGTGATAATATCCGAAGAATCTCCTAAAGAAGGGAACTGTCTAATCGTAACCTTTCAATCTTAATTTGTGGAGGAACGTATGATTACGTAGATGTTATTATGTACCTCTCGCATGGCGTTAGTGTGATACCTCCGCGAGCCTCCTCACTGAGTAAACTGCAACAAAAGCATGTAGCGTTGCCTAGGACAGCTAGTAGGACTAATAATTTCCAAGCTAAAAAATTCTCTCCAAGGTTGTTATACTGTTTAGGGGCTTGGGTGCAAACAACAGAGAGGGGTTCTGGTTATGTTAAGGGAAAGTAGGATTTAATGGAAGGGTGTGAGAGGCTTACAGGGGTTGGAGAACTGGACTGGTAAAACAAGTAGGGCTAAACATTAGGAACAGTCAGGATAATACATCATCATCTCAGCTGTACCATACGCTTTCTAACCAGTGTCTACCACACGTTCAAGGGTCAAAGTAGCAGGAGCGAACACTTGATTGGTTGAAGATAATTGAATGTGCACTCCTCATTGTACTGGGAAAGGCGAGGTAAAATATGCCTCTTGAAAATTTCTTCAGGAAGCATATGCTTTTTAATGCCTATTGTATCATTATATAATAAACATTTTTTAGTGTCTATTATGCAATCATATAATAGGTACTTTTGAGTGTTTACTACATGATCATATGATATAATGTATAACAATGGCATTATATAATAAACACTCTGTAAAGCCTACGGATGCAAAAGTTATGCCTTTTAGAAATTTCGTTTTTACAGGAATCATTGCAGGAAGTAGGAAGAGAGAGCAGTACAAGATAGATCCTAAAGAGTTAGCTATTACTGCCCTCATTTTACGAATGAGGAAAGAGAATCCAGAGGGAAAATACATGCACATATTACACAGCTTGAAAGGAAGGAAATCAATATCATGTAAAATATACAAGGAAAAAATTAGGTGGCCATAATTCAGTGACCAGGTTGGAACATGTTTTAAGAATAAAAAGATGGCTATTAATATTTATTCCAGGACAACAGGGTTCAACAAGAATATTCTTGGCATATCACATCTTTGGCATATCAGAATGCAATAAACCTGACAAAGACAGCATTGACAAAGGGCACTTGCTCACTGGCTTTGCCCATGGTAGTCAACAAGAACAGTGCCATCCAAAAGAAAATTCTAGAGTGATTAAATGTTCTATTCCATATGTCCAACAGGTGGAGTCAGGGAATAGTATAGTGGCCACATACCACATTTGGCTATTGAGCCCTTGAAACGTAGGTAGTATGGCAAAGAAACTAAATTTTAAATTATTTAATTTTAATGTAAATAGGTACATATGCCCAGCGGCTACCAAAAGAAGACAACTAAATTGTGGTTTCAACTTGGGTTTCCTTGGATCTTTATGGCTATATATCACAGTACTCTAGCAGGTACTTTAACTTGGGACTTTATCATGACAAAAAAATTAATGGTTGCCATAGACTAAAGACAATATTCAGTTGGAATAAGTGAAAATACATGCACTAAATATGGCAAAAGATACACACCAAGGATCTGATATTTATTTTTAAATCCACTTCACTAAGGAATGGTAAAACTCTGGATATTCTCTGTGTTTGTCATTGCATGGGAGGGAGAATAATTTATCCTCTACTCTTCTAGGTTCTCGGTTTAGGTCACTCTGTAATAAAAGACAGAGTAAGAAGAGAAAAACAAACAGAAGCTTGATAACATGTATGTCTCCTGTTTATGTGGGAGAGACCTAGGAAAAATGAGTAACTCCCTGACTGGCCCAAACCATCACCCGAGCACTATCTTCAGCGATTATTGTTTCTCTCCTACTTTGTGGCGATGCAGGGTTTTGTTTTGTTTTGTCCATGACTGATCCTCTGCTTCAAACAAAACCCATGCAGGTCTCATTCTGGGTGGTGTGAAATACTAGTTCATTTCTTTATCTGGGGAATGACCTATGTCAATCCTAAAGTCCTCGGCTTCTTTTCTTATCTAGCTGTTTCTGTGTCTATCCACCCTGCTTTTGTGAAAAGAAAAATAAATTCTATCTCATTCCTTGGCACAAGAGTTACTGCAGCTTGAGTCTAACATAATAGGTCCCTGTTTGGGGTAAGGCTTTGCATGCCATTACACAGTATAATAGCATGGTTAAAAATACAGGTTGCAGTGAAATAGAATATATCTGAAAAGTAATCCAGTCAATTAGTAAATGGACGATGCTCAGAAATTATTTAACCTTCTTAAGGTTTATTCTCCTCATCTATAAAACAAGTTAAAAATTACTTTTCTTGACTGTTATTGTGAGTCTGTGCATATAAAGAACCAAGCATAGCTTGTATACAGTCAAGTCCTGGGAAGTCAGGACTCATATTTGTAATTGAATTTAAAATGTTTTCCTTCTATATTTTGGCTTTTATTTTCCTTTGAGTCTTACATGTTCACTGATATTTAGCTATTTTCTGGAGCGTGTCCTAATCTAAGAGCCAAAATTATGTCATCATAAACTGTACTGGTATTATTAATGCATTTATTCAACAAGAATTTATGGAGTGTCTAACAGACTTATACACTGCAATTTTTGCTAGGCATCAATTGGTGAATAAATCGGATGAGGCTCCTGCCCTCATGGTGCTTATAATCTAGTGTGTGGCTGACTGTCTGCGTTCACTATTATTGTGGGGAGCCTTCTGAGATGCAACCTGAAAATGGGCTTCGTATGCACATTGCATCCTCTGTGAGCGGGTCAACATTTCACAAACTATCTGGACTCAAGGACCAGTTGTTTTGCTTTCTAATCCATTTCCCACACTACATGTAATCCACCACATGAGACAGACACCACTAAAACCAATCAGTAAACAGTGTAACGACACAAGTTCATTGCCAATGGCTTGAATGTTCCATCAATGGCAAATTGCCATAAACATTTCAAGATAATCAGTGAGTGCACCAATTCAAGTCTACAGAGAACACGGTGAGGAGCAAAGATATAATAGACTATAATAATCTAGGAATAAGTTTACCATGGTAGGGTTGGGGGTGAAGGAAGAGGAGACATCTTTTCACTTTAATGGCCTGGGTATTAAACAGGCCGTATATCACTTGCACCCTGTTTCTCCTGAGATCATAAATGTGCATCTACATTCACAGAAAATGCAATGCTGTACCATTCAGTTCCAATGAACCCTACCCAGTCAAGTCAGACAAAGAAAAACTGCAGCTGTGGTAGGGTAGGTGAAAGATTTCATAACTCGCTCTTAGCCATGACTCAGAGAAGAAAATAAATGGGAGGTATTTAGAGTTGTAACTTGGCAGTAAGGTAAGGGGTCAATGATAACAGTAGCTATTGGTATAATTTACCACCCTTAAAGAAAAAATTTGCTAATCACATGCTGAGAGAAATGAATGCCATTTTTGTAATTACTCATTTTGTTCCCAAAGATTAGCAACTTCATCAAGTCAGGTTATATCCCACTGGTCATCTTTTAGAAAGGAAAAACAAAGATCGTAAACAAGTTTGTGACCTATTTTAATACCACTAACAAAAATGCATTTACCTCAAATTTGTTATTATACACTAAAATGACGTGGGTGTATTTATTACACTTAGGCAGGCGGAGCTGACAACATTACTTAGTAATATTTGTACCTGTCCACTGGTTTCCAACTCCTCAAAATTCTTTTTCATGCTTTTAGACATTATACAGTAATACTTGTTCTTTTTTAATAAAATGTACAGAAATGTAGAATCTAAAATTACCCATAATTCCAGCATCTGAACTCAAACACTAAATTTACCTGTGGTGCATTCAGCTCTATTCTTTCAATAACACTGGTTTTTGTGCTTGAAATAACTAGGCCTGCCCAACATTTCCAATTCCCATAGTAATAAGTTTCTCTGGGAAACGAGGATTCAAACATCGCAGTAGACTCTTGAATAACCAGCCCTTTGTTGATGTAACCACTACGAAGTTTGACCGTACTGCTCTTATGAATAAGACCCCGGTACTCACAAAAGAAGAAATTACCTGGAGCTTTTTTAGCTCAGCAAGAATCAATTCTTAATTCATATCTGAATTTTCGTCAAGTCAGAATTAGTGGGGTCTGAGTTAATGAGGTTCGATTGTATCCTTGGCTATTGATAAAATTGCCATCGCAGATTCAACGTGGTTAATTCAAGTTCAGACCCATGGCTGCTTCAACAAGGGCTGAAGAGGGCAGATTCTTCCTGGTACCCAACATCAGCGCTTTTTAATTACACTATTATGTGGTGTAAGGTGGACCTATAGGATGACCTACCAGAGGAAGTCAGCAGTTTTTGAGTAAGCAGCAGCATTTTTTTTTTTTTTACTTCACTCCGCAGCCCCCTATTCACTTTCAAACGGGTCCGGTTTCCTTTCTTTGCATCCTTAGCTTTTGTCCATTAGCCTTTCCCCCAAAGACTATTTTATCAAGCAAAGCAAAAACACTTTAGAGAAGATTCTAAGTTCTTTGCAGAGTTATAGCCTATGCTTTGCTTATGTATAGTGAACACTTACGGAGTTAGCACTCCCCAAAGGAAAATCTGGGGACATATCAGAAAAAAACGTGTTCAGTAATTGCTACTTGGTTTGATCTCTTGGTGTTTTGTGGTGTCTTAGGTAGCATTAATGGTGTCACCTGAGATTCTCAGGGTACAAAAGAACTTCTAAGTAAGGGTCCATTATCAAATGTAAGGGAATAATTTTCAATCCTCTGAGGGAATCAAGGGAGATGGTATTTAAATGCTGTTCTTGGAGGACTGTGACAACAACATGCTTCTAAAAGGTTTAATCCACTCTAATGTCTGTGTGTGTGTGTGTGTGCACATGTATGTGCAAGGACATACACATACCTAAGCACAAATGCTATGGGGAAAGAATAGCACCTCTCTTTTCAGCACAAAGAAAAATCTAAACAAGGCATTATTTTTTTTTTAAGCAAACCAGCCAATTAACTTTCAGTATCCTAATACATGCTTGTAATTTCGGTAAGAAGCCTTTCATTTAATTTGTTATTTGGGGTCTTTAAAGCTTGAATATTTTCATTCACAAATACCTGGGACATCCAGAGTGACAGAGGAGGCAGAAGGAAAGTTATGAATAAGTTTATATCATATACTATCTTGGGTAGTTCACTAAGTTCACTTGCCCAATAACCTAACTCTCCTGCTAGACCTGAATGCCAGTCTTATCAACAGATCATAAAAATGCCCATTTGTTTGGTGGAAAAGTAAACACATCCCAGTTTCTGTCATCTTCTGGACAGGCTGTATTTTTATTTCATATTATGTATCTTTATTTTGCTGTATCTGTGTTTTTGGATATGCCATGTGTATACCACTAGGCCGCCGGGGATCCAGGCAGACTGGATCTAGATCTGGTGTCTAGTCCTACAGGAGTGAGAGCACAGGGTCCAAATCAGTTGCTGGAATTCTAGCTGGGATGGGCACCAAGAACTGCTTTTCTGATAATAGGTAGAAATAGGAAGCACACCGTTCAGAATCAGTTTTGGAGGTTAATCAGTCTGAATTCCCACTGAGTAACTTCCCGATTTCTGTGGTTAGCCTCTCACATCCTTAGTTTTTCTTAAGTGTAATGGAATGAACGGATGTGCATCTCAGTCTCGCCGTAGTAATTAAAAGAGATAAGGTATACTAACACCTTAAGGCGGATAGTTGTCGCTCTAGGTGATTGAATAAAAGAGACTGAATCCCTGACACCCACTCAAAGGAAAGAAAAGAGGAGTTCAGTTATTTAACCTGAATGTATAGTGACTTGATAAAGTCAGCTATTAGCAGGTGTTGGGGTTCGCGGGAAGGGGAAGGCCAGTCTGCCCAGTGTATCTGAAGCTGTCTCTCCATTGGGTGTGAAATGGACTCTGAGATTCTACTTCATATTCCTCATGTCCTTGGGTTTTAGAGAGCGTGTGAAAACAACAAACAATGATAGTGCATGGGACGATAATAGTTGATAAAGACTGAGTGATGTCCAAGCAGCAGGCTCTGTGATAGGATACTTAACTATGTTATCTTATTTAATCATGTCAGTAATAGTATTAGTAACTAGCATTTATTGAGTACTGACAAGGTCCAGGCAATATTCCAAACATTTGATTTAAGCTCAAAAATATCCTATGAGGTAGATATATTATTATACGCACTTTAAGAAATGAGGGGACAGAGGCAAGGCACAGATTACTGGTCCAGTGTTACATGGCTAGTAACTAGAGAACCAGAGTAGGAACCTGGGCAGTCTGATAAGTACAGATCCTTCATGTCTGAATTCCCCAAGGAGCATTCCATCCCCACCCCACACCCTGCTTTTTATAGAAACATCAACGTGTCTCATAAAAAAGCCAAACTATGTGAAATTTTTGGGTGGCTTCAAAACACAGAAGAAAGTAACTGTGTTTTATGTGTCAAAAGTAGAAGTCTGGTTTAACTAGACGTGAAAAGTGATGACAAGGGAGTAGTGATCGGAGACTAAGTATGCTGACTCGAAAGTTACACACTTGGTTTCAAACCCAGCACCGCTGCTTCCTAGAAATTACATCTCCATTTTAGCTTAGCATCCTTATCTTAAAAATAAGGCTTAGTCATACCGTCTTACAGATTTCTCCGAGTTAATATTTAAGTTCATCTACTTAAACTATTTAGAACCATTTTTGACACAGTAAGCAATGTTTAGGTTAGTTTATATTATCACTTGGCTTTATATACAGAGCTAGAATCAAAAGGTAAAGGTTTCTGGGAATAAATAGATTTCTACTCCTTAAGAAAAACTTATTCAAAAGACTGTCCTAAAATAGAACCAGGAGAAATAAGCTCCTCCTCATCAGAGGCATTCAAGGAAGCTGGGTTTGGTATGGGATCAGACCAGCTTTCTAGAAACTGACTTGCCATTCAAAGGCTTTGTGCTTCTAACACCCTTTGGAATTGTTATCAAAGATGGCACCCGAAGTGCCAATTAGTGCAGGAGAATGAGGAAGTCAAGGCGTTGGATCAGTGAGGTGCAGTGGCAAAGAGACAAAGGCTTAAGTCAGTGGAAGACTTGACCTTGTGACACTGGGGACATCCCTTAACTGCTTTGAATCTTACTAGGAGAAAGGGAAAAGAGTGATGGGGTACAAAGTACTTAGAAGCTATAAAGGACTAAAGATGAGGACCCCATTTGATATCAGGGAAGAGTCAAAAAAAAAAAGAAAGTAGAGTATAAAACACCATCCAGGGTGATCTAGTGCAGTCAGTGATCTTCAGCCTTTTATACTTGGGGATCAGTGACCTAGCCGGAAATGAAAACACACACACCGCATAACAGTGCTACAAAGTACAAGCTGGTGCTTGATTTCTGAACTCCACATATATGATGTGTTGAATACTACATGTTTGTCCAGATGCTTTTTGTCTTATTTTTTGCACATCATTTGTAAATGCTCCACATGATGCAAAAGGTTGTCCCAATGAGCCTACAAGTTCCAAAGATATCTAAGACAACCTCAATAGTATTTTCATCAGTGATACAGGCTGATAAGTGGCAATCACCCTGAGCATATGCAAATTTGACTAAGATCATTGGGTCTATAACGTTCACACAACATCAGGGTGGTTAACTCTTTTGAGGGTCCGGCACAACATTTCTGGCAGACTGGATTGGAGCAACAATTGAAAAACACTGATCTAGAGCTAAGTATGCAGGGAATTAGCAGGACACTGGTTGGCAGGAGACTGGGTTAAACAGGAAAGGACAGCACAGGAAGGGAGGGTTTAAGAGCAAAGCTAGTTGCTGGATAGATCTTCCTGAGACATCCAGCAACAACTCTGCCTATCTTTTCTGAGAAATAGCCCTATTTGGGTTTCTGAGTCCTACCTTAGTATGAAGAACGCTGGTGAAATAAGTAACACTCCCACCCCACATTTCCGCTGTCCCTGGCTACTAGAGTATAGAAGCCACCATTCTTAAGGAGTGTCATCTTTTATTTATTAGCATCATGACACATCCTGGAAGTAACTGAATTATGTGATCAAAGTTAATGCTAATCAAAGTTATCAACATCAAGTGTTCTCCTCTCCACATGGTGTGGTTCTCGCTGCACCCATGATGCCAATTGCATGATTTGTACATAGCCCTAATTTGCTGATTACACTGATCTTCTCAGTTCCTGCTACTCTGAGTTTTTACCCCCTTGCTATTTTTGGTTTTAGTTCAGAATTAATATTAGGGAAATGCCATTAGGAAGAACAAGGTATTCAGAATGAAATCCAGACAAATATGGGAATCTTTTGAGTATCTGAATGATTAAGCATTAGGTGTTTAATCATTAAAGCAATTGAATTAGGAGAAAAACTGGTTTTCAAATACATACATTTATTTCACATCTAAGCCTGAGTCAAAATTTAACTAGAATCAGTTAGTTACATGCCAAGTATAGGAAGTACTTCCCATAATAAGTGCATCTTGTCTTATTTATTCTCAGATGCTACCTACAAAAAAAAAAAGTGTTAGATCAATGATGCATAACACTCTATTTTAATTTAGAAGAGAGTTTCTGGGATCAGAGGAGGAGATGGTTCAAAGGGCAGTGAAGAAAATGAAAGATGATATACACTCTGGCGGAAACTCTCCTACTTCACCAAAGCAGGAAGAGCACCTGTTTCCCCTTTCTTCTTGTACCAAGTGACATGGAACGAGAGAAGAGAACCACTGCAGTCACTTACTGTACTGTGTAGCCTTGGGCGCTTCCTTTCATGTCCTATGAGAAAACGTCCATTTCTCAGAGGGTTGTGGGGATGAAACAAACTGGCCAGTGAGAGCTTCCTGTGGCCAGGTTGGGCATAGCACGCAGCTATCGCCCAGCTATGGCCGGGCCTCCCTTTCTGATTGTGATACCCAACCCTGATTTCTGCAGGTTTTGGCCTTTAGATGACTTGGCTTTGGCAAAGCAAAGATGTGTGTCGGGCCAAGAGGTGAAAAATGGTGGGTCTTCTAAGCCCTGCTTATCACTGTGAGCTATTCAGCTTCTGACTTTGGAGCTGAGCCCTCCAAAGCATTCTTTTCTTAACATTTATATACTCTTGGTAGGGCTGTAAATTGTAAAAACCCCTACCATAGTATTCTGGTTCAGTTTTCAGAATAAACTTTGTTGTTGTTTTTCTAATTATAAAGTTATTGCTTATTTAATACTGTAAATTTAAATTTTAAAAAAGACAATAAAAATAATAATGATTCTACAGTTCATTGCTAACATTCTGATACTATATTTCTCTCTGATGTCATTTTTCTCTATCTACATCTCCATATATACCTGTGCGCATATAGATAAATATGAATACAACTAGATACATAAAGACACATATAATACACCTGAGAATGAATAAAAGGGCCATGAAATAAAAGACATTCTCAGGGGAGCCACATGGCAGCCCTGACAAGCTCAGTGACCAAAAGTAGCCACACAGAATGGTTTGACCACAAATTCCTAACTGGGCATGTCATGGCGGGTAGTCATGCCACAGACCTATAGCTTTCTTAGCAAAGGGCAATCTTTACATTACCTGAGCTCGGTCCACTGTTCTTATGCATCTAGAATAAAGCACTCCTGAAATTTTAGAGTAATTTCCTTCTCCTGACCCCTCGAAGTCACAACCACAGGCACCAAAGCTCAAGACCAGCAGAGCGGGAGAACGCAGAGCCTTGCATTGTGGCTTCCTTGTATACCGTCTCTCAGTGTCATAAAAGTTCATTATTCACTGTCCTGTGCTTTCCAAAGTAAAAAACGATGTGCTTTTTCCATTTTGCTTTTTATCCGGGCTCAGAGTTTGCCCCGCCTACTTTATCCAGCCCCCTTAACCTACCACCAATGGATTCCAAGTAACTCTCCCCTTATGTTTTCTCCTTTGGTCCTAATGTATAAGATGAGCTGCAAAATGGCTGACTCCCGAGCATTTTCTCAATCCATTGGGATTTTGCTTCTGGACATGTCCTCAGAATTTGGCTTAAATAAACTCTTATAAAACTATTCTATAGGCCCTGGCTGGTGGCTCCATGGATAGAGCATCAGCCCAGCATAGGCATATGGACATCCCAGGTTCGATTCCTGGTTAGGACACAAAGAAGAAGTGACTATCTGCTACTCCCCCACTCCCTTTTCTCCTTCCCCTTCTCTCCCTTTTCCCCTCCCACAGCCAGTGGCTCAACTGGTTCAAGTGTGGCCCTGGGCACTGAGGATAGCTCCATTGGGCCAAGCATGTCAGCCTCAGGCAGTAAAAGTAGCTCAGTACTTGAGCATTGGCTCCAGATGGGATTGCTGGGTAGATTCTAGTTGGGGCATATGTAGGAGTCTGCCTATCTCCCCTCCTCTTACTTAAAAAAACAAAAACAAAATCTTTTCTATAGGCCAGATATTCTTTTGTTGACATAACTATAGGTAAACATACATACACATTTAGAAATATGCAGAGATGTGCCTTAAAATACAAATAAATGCATTTATATGACATATATGCATACACACATATGCATAAATGTATGCACATGTAAAATATGTGCTGATGTAAATGGTGCCTGTTGTATGTACACATATATGTGTGTGATCTATTTAGACTGTTTCCTACACTTTCTCGATTATTAATAATGCTGTAACCTATATATTACAAACATTTGTCTTAATTTTACTGTAACCTTGAAATGAATTTCAAAAAATAGACTTACTGAATCCACAGCAAGTCTAATATTTAGCAGCTACACATTCAAAAGGCTTCTCTGCTGCCATTCATTTGAATTAGTTGGTGGGAACACTGTATCAACAGTTTAATGTTCTGAATAAGAACTGTGTTCTAAGTGTATGGAGATTTTAAAATGTGTTGCTTTTTAAAAGAGATTTTTTTCAATTCGATTTGCATAAGCCCCCACCAAACTGTGCTGGGAAAATGAAACAGGCTGGGTTATCTCGAAGCACTCGGCTTGCAAAAACATGGACCACAAATTTATCACGGAGGTTTAATCAATAGAATATAATGTAGCAAATATTAAATCTGTAGATTACCTCAAGAACTGAAATTCTCCTCATGTAACACTCCGTGTAGCACAGATCCGCCCCGAGGTGCATGCACAGCACTGGGAGAGGCAGGTGGCTTCTGGTGTTCTGCATTTCCCTGCTGATCCCACTCTCCCAGCCCGTCCTGTCCTGTGGGCGGGCCCTACATCCTGCTTCCAGGGCCATCACTCCTCATGTCCAATGAACATGCTCTTATCCATTTCCACCTTACTTCAGTTATCCAGAATCATCTCTAGTCTTACTTTGAGAGTAAGGTACCCATTCTTAGGTCTTCTTTGTGAACTGCCACTTGTTCTTTTCCCGTAGAGCAGGACCAGACCTGCACCCAGGGAGGCCGCATACACAGTACCTCTACTCGGGCTCTCCTCAGCAGGCTTTGCTGGCGCTTGCCCTAGTGCAGACCTGCTTTCCTCTTGGAGGTAAAAAGATAATACTATTCAGGTGCCACCAAGAATGATGTAAAAAGGAACATTTACTTTGGTCTATTGGTTTGCAATAAAATGAATCTGAGGGTTAAATACAAGCATGTGAAATAAGAGCTTTAAATAGATTAAACAAACATATACATGGAAAATTAGCCAACCTCTATTTTTCTTAACCATCTAATCTTGTTCAGGAGCCCCTGCCCAATGGATGATCAAGGCAGTCTACAAAAATAACCAATCATGGAGACACACCCCTTTTTTTTCAACTTATGTCAAAAATCTGCTTTGCAAATATTCCATCAAGAAAATCCTCCCTTTCTTTGCTCCCTACCAAGGTGATTTCTGAAAGGAGGAAAAAGTGTTCTTTTTTTTTTAGCAAATGAGAAAGAGAGAAGGGGGGTTCAGACAGGTATAGTCAGTCAGGAAGGGAGAGAGATGAGAAGCATCAACTTGGTGTTGTAGCACTTTAGTTGTTCATTGATTACTTTCTCATATGTGCCTTGACAGAGGGCTCTAGCCAAGCCAGTTAGCCTTTGCTCAAGTCAGCAATCTTTGGTCTTCAAGCCAGCAACATTGGGTTTCAAACCAGCAACCTTTAGGCTCAATCAAGCCAGTGACTACTGGGTGATGTCTATGATCCTGTGCTCAAGCTAGTGATCCTGCCCTCAGGCCAGAGGAGCCCACTTTCAAACCAGTGACCTGGGTGTGTTGAGCCTGGATCCTCAGTGTCCCAGGCTAATGCTCTATCCACTTTGCCACTGCCTAGTCAGGCAGATTTTTTGCCTTTATATACTTATAAAGATATGGTATCTTGCCTCTGGCTCCTGTTCTCCATGTCAGGATAGCTGGTCTGTGAGTGAGCACTGTCCGGCATCTTTTGCAATATACCTGTGGTTCAATCTTTGAGTTTGAGTTTTCTCCTGGAAGTGCTGCTGCTGCTGGCTGACCCTGGAGCTCTTGTGGTCTGTCCTTTAAACATTGTCCAGGTTATCAACACTTCTTCACTTCTGGTGGTGTTGTGATGCCTCCAGAGACCAGACTCTGACCGTTAGACCATCCCCGATCTGGGTGCTACTCAGTTGCCTTGAGTTACAGACCTGCATCTTCCAGTCAGAGCGATAATCACTGTTATGTTTCCCAACCAGTCCATCAGCTTCACTATCCCCTGGACCCTCACTAACTTCACCAGGCCCTTGCCACCCATGAGCTCACTGTCTAGCAGCTCCGGACTATTAACTTGGGGTAACCCGCAACTGCTACTGCTCATTCCACATCTTCATGTTGAAGAGGGGCCATGCAACACAGAGAACTTCTCCAGGGAATATAAGTTGGAGCTCATTAGAGTGCTGTTGCTTTTCTCTTTTTTTGACTGCAGAACTGGGACTCATTTGGGAGGCTATACATAACAAAAAACACTAGCAAACCAATGGCCACTCAGATGAGGACCACCTATGTGATAAGGGTAATAATAAAAGCAAACTCCCAATCAGAGCCTGAAGTAGCTGAGGACATTGAAACTGGAAAATGGAAAAATGATAGTGATCCCCAGACCCTTAGAGAGCAGTGAGAAACCCAAAATAGATGTGCTTTCGGCCTGGAACTATAGTTCGCCCAAGCATCTCCCAAGGGACCACGCCGCTTTTCAGTTAGCAGGTGAACCCAAGGCATGTGTTACTAAAAACTATTAAAGGCTGCAAGTATGGGATTGAGTCTCACTTATTATAAATTAAAGAAGATTGGACCTATTCCTATAACATCACTTTTGTTCACTCTTTATTGAGAAAGATACAGGTGAATTTATATCTAGTATAAGAGGAATTACACAGAAACTTGGTTATTCTCAAGGGACTCTGAACCACTCTAGAAGGAGGGACCAGTGTCTGGGAATTACACAGAGACTGACTTCAATTCAACATAATAATATGGGATCTAATGGTGGAAAGGTCAGAATATAACCTGAAAATACAGATACTGTTAGATAGATCCTGATACTCAGAATGTGGTAGAACTTGGTGATATATAACTTTCCTTTAAATGAGATGATATATTTTTTATTGAAAAAAGATTTTTCTGATTTTTATCCTGCCTTTAGCTCTTGAATTCACCTTACTTCTCCTAAATTTTTGTTTCACAAAGCCCAAACTCTAAAAGTCGTGGAATACATGTTATGTAATATATAATTTTTGCAAGCATTCAAAATGGGTTTAGTTTGAGGTACATAAAATTCAAATCTAATAGAAAGATATAATCTTCTCAATTCCCTTGTGGTTTTTCTTATTAAAACAAGGAGAAATTCTCCATTTAGTCTTGCCCATCTTTAATCCATCTTAAATTCCTACACCCAAAACTTTTTTAGGCAACCATGTCTAAAACTTTGTGTTGTCATTTCACCTTTTATATGGTTCCTTTCTGTGTAACTGACTTTAGTTTATGCTAACATAATTTTTCATATAAATTATTTAAACATAAAAGTAAATTAATGTGAAGAACATTAAGCAGCAGTGCGGTTGGTATAGGACATGACCACATCTGAAAATACAGTTTGATGATCACCTGACTTTGGTAAGCACTGGACAACCTTTCATCCTGAAACAGATGAAAATAGTGTGATTGAGAAATATGCATATCGTTACTCTTCACCCCAGCATGTATTCTCCTAATGATGACCATCTTTACTCCCTCCTCCTTCACACAGGATTTTCAATAAATCTTGAGTCACTATATTTTTCCCAGTGAAATCTATATGATGTATATATCATATTCTTAATAACTTTGGTTGAATAAACAAAATTACCCACAAATAGAATTATGATTTGCATACCCCTAACTAAGCACTTAGATACCTTTCTATCTGGGGCTGGGATACACTCTGAACTGATTCCTCACTTGGATACCCTCATGCAACAAGATCTCTATGACAATACTCTGATTTTTGGTTATACATTGGTATAATAAATTTATCATGCTTCCAAAGTTTTCAGGGTTTTTTTTTTATGAAAGTTTTATTTGTTCTTAGTGTGTAAGGTTTTGGAGGCTAAATTGGAGACTATGACAAACTTTCCTTGCCATTAAGCAAAAACACTGTAACAAATTAAGTATCATCAATGCAGTCTACCTTGTGTGCATGTAACTCATTAAGAAAACGGCTGGTCTTAGAAGTAATAGTTGTATTTATGAGATTTTTTTTAAATCCCTGAGATTTAGTCCTGTAATTGAGAAAATTCACTTAACAGTAAGTCAGCAAATATACTATTTAATACAAGAATTTAAAAAAAAAAGTAATCTAAGCTTTTTGGGGCATCTCTGCTTACTGTCCAAGTTCCAACTATGACTAAGTATTCTTTAGTTTATGCTTGATTTATACGATGCTGCTTTTCCTCTCTCCAGAAAAACCACAAGTTTTTAATACCACTGTCCTGTCTGTCATTTTTCCTGACATGTTCTTGAACTTAGGGCCTGAATGCTTGATTTATTGAGACTGCTTCTGAAGCTGACCATATTTTATTATACATTTCTGTATCACTTATTTTAGAAAAGTGTTCTTTTTCCCATGGTAGCAGTGACTTGCTTCCTTATCCATAAAGTTATGAGAGCCAAACTCTGTTTAAACTTCACTTTTTACTTAGTTTTGTGGACCCAAAATGTATTTAAGGTGACAAGACCATCACAAGCCAAGAAGCTAATCTGCCAGAATTCTCCTCTTCAAAATGACATATTATCCCATCTTTTTTGTTCCAGATTTGGTAATTCATCTTTAAATAAATGTTTCATGTGATTTTAAAGTGTTTTCTCCCTCTTCTCAGACTCTAGCTTGTTTTATTTCTTCTTCTATGTTCTAAGAAAAGGATAAGGATATATTTCTCACTGGAAACAAATCAAATGAGAGGACAGTAGAGCAATATCATTAAAGCACTAAGAGAGAAAACTGTCAACTTGGAATTTTGCATCTGGTGAAATATCTTTGGGAAACAAAGGCAGGATTTCTGTTTTCAACTCCAGCATCTAAGAGCTTAGAACTCATCACTCTCATGCTTACAACAAGGAGAAAGCTGAATAAACTGAAAAGCAAGAACTTTTCTTAGATCCATCAGAGAATTGAGGTCATAGAGCAAAACACAACCCCCAACACTAAAGAGACTCAGGAGACAGGAGAAAAAAATCATAGCCAAGATCACCTACACTGTAGCAGAAGTCATTGGAGCCATAAAGTGGTATGAATGGTTAAACGGTAATTTTGACAAACTACTAAAGGCTAAGTGTGGTTTAGTCTTAGAATGAGAACTTCCTACGGGCTTCCGTCTTAGACCTCTCCAGTCACACACAAACATATATTTGTATAGACTTTATGTCCATCGGGTTCTCAAGCTAAAGAAACAAGAAACATCCTCTTGGATTTAAGGCAGGGAAGGAGGAAATCTATCATTTGAAACATACACTCAGAACATTCTCCATAACAAAGTTCTTCTTTCCAAGGGAGTCAAAACACTAGAGCCTTATCTACCTGTTTAAAGGGCAGATGGCCAATTCCATCTCCCTCTGGTCTTCTGACTCATTGAAAGAAAGGAAAAAAAACTTAAGAAACACTTATGAATGTTATGATCCAGGATTCATCCCAACTAAAAGATTAAAACTTAAACATAATGTTATCGAATTCTTTTTCTCCCCCAATCTTTACCATCAGTAAGGCTGTTGTTGATAACAGTAGGTTACAAATGGAAACCCAGAAACAAGAGAGGAAAAATTATAACCAAAACACACTGAAGAAAACTGTATTCTCTGTCACATAGAGTTCCAATAAACATTAAATACATTCTAGCTCTTAGCTGGATTAATATAAAACCTCACATTATGGTATCTTAACCTCAGTTTTTATTACCCAACACATCAGATATGGATTTCACCAAAAAAAGTACAACACATGGTAAAGATAACAAAAACAAATTATCTTAGAACTCAAAACAAGCATTTGGAATTATCAGATAAGGAATTTAAAATAATCATGATTAACATCTTCAAAAGCACCTTAGTGGAAAAAGTACAAAACATGTAAGCATAGGTTGTATGCAGAAAGATGTAAACTCATGAAAAGAATTAAAAGGAAATCATAGGGGGAAAATAACACTGTAATAGAATAAATGATATCTTGATGGACTCATCTATAGAATAAACATAGCCCAAAAATAATAATAATCAGTAAGTTTGAAGATATATGACTAGAACTAGAAGTATCCCAAATCAAATGCAAAGTCAAAGGTAAAATAAAAATATATATACATGGCCTGAGTGGACGGTGGTGCAGTGGATAGCATCGGACTGAGATGCAGAAGATCAAGGTTCGAGACCCCAAGGTCGCCAGCTTGAGCACGGACCCATTTGGCTTCAGCCAAAGCTCGCCAGCTTGGACCTAAGGTCGCTAGATCCAGCAAGGGGCAGCTCGGTCTGCTGAAGGCCCGCGGTCAAGGCACATATGAGAAAGCAATCAATGAACAACTATGGTGTCGCAACAGCAATGAAAAACTAATGATGGATGCTTCTCACCTTTTTCCATTCCTGTCTGTCTATCCTTATCTATCCCTTTCTGACTCTGACTCTCTGTCCCTGTAAAAAATATATATATACACATGGACTTTGGTACAATTACAAAAGTGTTAGATATGTGTGACTGTCACATAAGAGACAGAGAAGAATGAGAGAGAAAAAAAAGAATCACTTAAATAATCAATGGGTGAATCATTTTTAAAATTAATGACAGACATCAAACTACAGATCCAGATAGCTCAGATCAGACCAAGCAAGATAAATTTTAAATATATATATATTTTTTTAAACTAACAAATAAGCAAACCACATTCAAACTGCATAAAAGACAAAGAAAATAGTGAAAGAAAATGACAAAAGGCAGAGAAGGAAAAACAGTGGCTTGTCTGAAGAAAAACAAGTGTAATAATTATAGCAGAATTCTCATCAAAGACCATGCAAACAAGAAGAAAGTAGAGTGAAATGTGTAGCGTGTAAAAAGTACATAAGCAAAATCTTAACTTCTATACCCAGTGAAAGTATCTTTCAAAAGTAAAGGAGAAATAAAGGATATCTCAAAGAAAACCCAAAGAAACAAACAAACAAAAAACGCCCAAAATTATTGAATTCATTGTCAGAAGATCTGCCCTGCAAGCAATGTAAAAAGAAAAATTCTTTATAGAAAAGGGAAATGATAAGTCAGAAACTTGGAAGTATGTAAAGGACAAAAGATCAACTGAATAGCAGGTAAGTAAATAGAATAGCAATAGAAGAGATGCAGGTAAAGTAAAATATTCTACTTTTTCACTTTTAATTGATCTAATAGGTGATTGTCTACTAGACAATTGTTCAAAGAAATAAGAGCAACAATGTATTAGGTGATTAACATATGAATAGGTAAAATAAATTGAAAAATAAAATCTTTGTTACAAGGTACTTGGCACTACCCCATTAGAGTATAGTGTTTCTTGGAAGTAAACTTAAATTACTTGTAAATACAAATTGCACATTTGAGGTCAGCCACTAAAAAGCTTTTGATACGCTAAGAGAAGAGAAATATTAAATCATACAAAAATGCTCAATTAAAGCCATAAGAGGCATAAAAAGAGTGGAAAATCTTTAAAAACAGAAATAAAATACAAGTGCAACAAATATAAAACAATTATAAACATGTTAGAAACTAATGAAAATTTATCAACAGTCATATTATATTAGATGATTAAATGTAAATGGTCTAAATATAATTAAAGGATGTATTATCAGACTGATTTAAAAATAAAGGTCCAATTATAAGTAGTCTAGAAACCCCACTTGAAATATAAAGACATATATAAGTTAAAAGGAGACAGATGGAGAAAGATATACCACAACACCACTAATCAAATAAGTGGAAGTGGATACTTGAAAGCAAACTTCAGAACAACGAAAAATATTCGGGTATTACAAAATGATAAAGAAATTAATTCTTCAAGAAGACATAATAATCATTCATGTTTATGCATCTAAAAACAAAACATTAAAATACATGTGGTAATAACTGATAGAAAAGCAAGAAGAAATAAACAAATCCACAATTATAGTTGATGACCTCAGTCCCCTTCATTTGGTAATAAATAGATGCAGCTGACAGAACATCAGTAAGGGTGTTGTTGAAATGAACACCAGTATTAATCATCTGGATCAGTCTGACGCTTATAAAATACTTCACTCAACAACAGTGAAATATAGATTCTTATACAGCTCATGGAACACACATCAAGATAGACACATTTGGCCATTAAAACACCTTACCACAGTTTTATTCTTTTAGAATAGAAATCACACAAAGCCTGTCCTCAGATCAAAGTGAAGCTAAACAGGAATTCAACAGAAAGCTGCAAAATCTTAAAGTATTTGGAGCTCAAACAAAACAATTTTAAATAACAAATTCATACAACAAGAAAATTCAACAGAAATTTTCAAATAAGTTGAATGAAATAAACTAAAAATACAATTTATCAAGATTTCCGGGGTGTTGCAAAAGCAGTATTTCGAAAGAAATGTATAGTTTTGAATAAATATATTTTAAAAAAAGAAAATATCTGAAATTAATAATCTAAGGTTCCATCTAGAGAAACTAAAAAAAGAACAGCACCCTGGCTGGTTGGCTCAGTGGTAGAGTGTCGGCCCAGCGTGTGGAAGTCCCAGGTTTGATGCCTGGCCAGGGCACACAGGAGAAGTGCCCATCTGCTTCTCCACCCTTCCCCCTCTTCTTTCTCTGTACCTCTCTCCTCCCCTCCCATAGCCAAAGCTCCATTGGAGTTAAATTGGCCAAGGCACTAAGAATGGCTCTATGGCCTCTGTCTCAGATGCTAGAATGGCTCCGGTTGCAACAGAGCAACACTCCAGATGGGCAGAGCATCGCCCCCTAGTAGGCATGCCAGGTGGATTTTGGTCAGGCACATGTGGAAGTCTGTCTCTCTGCCTCCCTGCTTCTCACTTCAGAAAAAATAAATAAATAAATAAATAAATAAATAAATAAATAAATAAAAGAAAATTTTAATTCTAATGCAAACTGAGGAAAATTAGTAAAAAGCAAAAATAAATGAAATTAAAATCATAAAGTTCACAAAACTCAATGCTGTTTTTTAAAAAATATCAGTATACTTGATAAACCTTTAGCTAGACTAACCATGAAAAAAAGACACAAATTATAAATATCATAAATAGAAGAAGTGTCATCATTACCATAGATCTCATAGACATTAAGATTATATATATATAATAACCCCAGGCCCACATTTGTGATAACAGGTAAAAGAGACCAATACTTTGAAAGACAGAAATGACCATAACCCTAACAAAAGGAATAATGAATAGCGTGAATAGGGCTATAGGTATTAAAGTAGATAGATGGACAAAGAAGTAAAGATCTTCTAAAACAGATAGCACTATACCAAGATGTTTTCACTGGTGAATTCTACCAAATATTGATAAAGAAAAAGTATCAAATTTTTACAATCTTTTCAAGAAATAGAAATGGAAGAAACTTTTTTTTTTGAGAGAGAGAGAGTCAGAGAGAGGAACAGACAGACAGGAATGGAGAAAGATGAGAAGTATCAGTTCTTTGTGGCAGCTCCTTAGCCATTCATTAATTGCTTTCTAATACGTGCCTTGACCAGGGGACTATAGCAGAGTGAGTGACCCCTTGCTCAAGCCAGGAACCTTGGGCTTCAAGTTAGTGACCTTTGGGCTCAAGCCAGAGACCATGGGGTCATGTCTATGATCTCACATCAGCAACCCCGCATTCAAGCTGCTGAGCCCACGCTCAAGCCAAGCCAGATGAGCCTATGCTGAGGCCAGTGACCTCAGGTTTTGAACCTGGGTCCTTCACGTCCCAGTCCGATGCTCTATTCACTGTGCCGCCACCTGGTCAGGATGGAAGGAACATTGTTTTGAATCATTCTATAATGCCATCATTATATTAATACCAAAATCTGACAGAGACATAAAAATAAAGGAAGACTACATATCAATATTTTGTATGCCCATAGATCTAAAAATCCACAAAAATATCAGCAAATTGAATCCAACAATGCACAAAACAGAGTATACAAATTGACAAAGTGGTATTTATTACTGATATGCAAGGCTGGTTCCACTTAAATCAGTTTATGTAATCTACTCTGTCAATAGGGCAAAGAGGAAAAACTGTATCAATTGATGCAGAAAATACATTGGACAAAATCCAGCACACAATCATGATAAAAACTCTCAGATAAGTAGGGATAAAAGCTAATTTCCTTATTTTTATTTTAAAAATATCTACAAACTACCCACAGCTAACAGCATACTTAATAGTGAGTACCTGACTATCCTTCCCTACTAAGAAGAGGAATCCCACTCTTATTCAACATCATACTGGAAGTCCTCTCTAGTACAATAAGTTAAGGAATGTAATAAAGGTGTAAGATTGGACAGAAAATAAAACTGTCTTTTTTCCCAGATGACTGAACTTTCTATGTAGAAAATCCCAAAAAGATGACTAAAAAGCTAGAAATTAGTAAGAACTAGATCAAAGTCACAAGATACAAGGTTAATATACAAAAGTGAATTGCTTTTTATTTATACCAACAATGAACAATTCAAATTTGAAAGTAAAGCACAATTTACATTAATATAAAAAATTTAGATATTTAGGTACACATCTAACAGAATATATATGCAACCTATGTGTGAAAAACTACAAAACCCTGTTGAGTCCTGGTCAGATAGCTCGGTTGGTTCAAGTATTATCCCGAAGTACAGAGGTTGCCGGTTCAATCCCCAGTCAAGGCACATAGAGGAACACATTGATGTTCCTGTCTCTCTCTCTCTCTCTTTCTCTCTCCCTAAAATCAGTAATTAAAAAATAAATCAATAAAAATAAAAAACCCTCAAGAAAGAAGTTAAAAATCTAAATAAATGAAGAGATATGCCGTATCTATGGGTTAGAAGACTCAATATTGTTCAGGTGCTATTTCTTCCCTACTTGATGTATAGATTCCATACAACCCATTTAAAACATTAGTAGGCTATTTTGTGGATATGACACAAAGAGTCTAAGGTTCATATGAAGACCAAAAGATCCAGGATAGCCAACACAACGCTAAAAGAAAAGAACAAAGTGGAGGGCTGACATTAGCCGGAGCTTCAATGTCTCATATCTTTTGATGTAGCCCCATCATAATAGGGTTTTAATTTTTTTCTTAGAGTTTTCTTAACTATGGCACTATAAATATTCCTAGTTTACACTTTATATTTCCTGTCCCAATCTCTGAATCAGTCATTTCTCCAAGAAATCTCAATTCTCTTATTTAAGAACGATACTTGATAACAAGACTTGAGCACTAGATGACTTGTTGATACTAAGGCATTGTTGTTTGTAGGCTGTTTCAGCTAAGAGAGCAAGGAAATATATATGTGTATACTAACCTATGCATATACACACCTTTAAATATTTCTATATGTTACTATCTCTGTACATACACTAACATGAGTTCATAGTGACATCCTTCATTTTAATCCATTAAAGCATAGATTACCCTAGTGTTTTTCCTTTGCTTATCTGTAAATTCTTATTTCCCACCTGGCTCCCAATTTCTACTATCCATTTACTTAATTGTTCAATTCATATATATATATATATAGCAGTATGACAATTTTAAACTAATATCCCTGTGGGAAACAACATTATCAACTAAATTATAGTCATTATGTACTGTTCTTGCCTTTAGTTTTACAGATTCTACTAATTTTCAAAGCTACTTAGATCAGCACATTTTCCTCATCTCCTTTAGTAAGGTTGTTTCCTAAACGTTTAATATAGTAGTAGATTGTTGTGTTATAGTCTGTATTCCATCCTGTGATTTCCCAGCCATCTAAATAATTTCTTTTAATTTGTATAATGTATGTAGATAACCCACCCTTAATAAAGTGAACATAACTCCCCACATCTGGACACTCTGGGTGCACAACGCATAGCGATTTCCTTCTAAAGAGTATAGTATTATTTGTTTTATTTTTTTGGTGTTGAGTTTTTTAAGCCCTTTATAAATTTTGGATGTGAATCCCTTATCAGATGTAGCAGCAAATATGTTCTCCCATTTGGTGGGATGTCTTTTCATTTTGAGGATGGTTTCTTTAGCTGTACAAAAACTCTTTCGTTTGCTATAGTTCCATTGGTCTATGGTTTTGAGCCTAATATTTAAGACTTTAATTCATTTTGAGTTTATCCTTGTGTATGGTGTAAGAAGGTAGTCTAGTTTCATTTTTTTTTTGCACATATTTGTCCAATTTCCCCAACATCATTTATTGAATAGACTGATCTTACCCTATTGTATGTTCTTGTCTCCTTTGTCAAATATTAATTAAACATATAGGTGATTAAAAAATGGTCAAAGGACCTGAAAAGACACTTTTCTAAAGAGGACATACAGATGGCCAATAGACATATAAAAAGATGCTCAATATCACTGATCATCAGAGAAATGCCAATTAAAACCACAATAACATTTCATTCCTGTCAGAATGGCTATCATCAATAAATCAACAAACCAGTGTTGGCGAGGGTGTGGATAAAAGGAAACCCTCATGCACTGTGTGTGGGAATGCAGATTGGTACAGCCTCTGAAGAAAGCAGTATGAAGTTACCTCAAAAAAGTAAAAATGAAACTGCCTTTTGCCCCAGGGATTCCACTTCTGGGAATACATTCTGAAAAGCCTGAAACACTAATTTGAAAGAATATATGCATCCTTCACTGAAGTGTTATTTACAACAGTCAAGATCTGAAAACAGCCCAAATGCCCATCAGTAGAGGAGTGGATAGAAAAGCAGTGCTACACTTACAAAATGGAATAATACACGACCATGAAAAAGAAGGAAACCTTACCCTTTGTGACAGGCTGGATAGACCTATAGAGCATTATGCGAAATGAAGTAAACCAATCAGAGAAAGACAAGTACCATATGATTTCACTCATGTGTGCAATTTAATGAACAAAATGAACGAACAGGCAAAACAGAGACTCATAGATAGAGAGCAGGCTGACAGCTATGGAGGGTGAGGCTGGTTGAAGGGGGTGGAGGGATTGAGTAAACAAGAAAAAAATGAAAAAAAAACTCATGAACACAGAAAACAGTGTGGTGACTGCCTGAGGTAGGGGTGAGTGGGAAGGTAGAGGCGGCTGCAGGGGGAATAAGGGGTGATGGATGAAGACTTAACATGGGGTGGTGAAGGCACAATATGGTGAAGAAAAATGTGTTGTAGAATGGGACACCTGAACCCTGTACAATTATATTAACCACTGTCACCACAATAAATTCAATTAAGAAATAGAAATAAATAAATAAATAAAACCAAAATAATAGGATTGAAAGAAGGAAAGAAAAAAGTAACTTTGTTGAGAAACCTGACAAATACTACCGTAGCCGATCAAAGCCAACACCAACAGTGATAAGTCCTGTTGATAGCAAGCAACTTTGATATAAAGTCATAAAAATGTCACTTGTGGTCTCCTTCCCAAAAACCTACAACTCTTATCTAATCATGAGAGAAATGTCAGATGATTCTTTTTGAAGGGCATTAGACAAAATATCACACCAGTCAAGATCATCAAAAACAAGAGAAAACATAGCAAATATTTATGTCAAGAGAAGTCCACAGAGTCTATGCAATACTGTAACCCAAAAAAATAAAATAAAAAAGGATATTATGTAGTGCTCAAGGGATTTTGAATAAAGGATGAACTTCATGATAATGCACAATATTAGTCCATGAATTATAACAAATATCCCTTTAAATGTAACAAATATAAGATGTTAACAGTAGAAACAATTCAGGTCCTATAGAAACTCTCAATACTACCTTTAAAACTTTTCTATAAATATAAACTATTCTAAAATATTTTTGAAATGTTATATATCTAATCACTATCCCTTGATAATTAAGACAAATTTATCTTCTTTTATATACTTCTACTTTTTTCATTATAATCATGAGTATTATTTGTTATTTTAAGTGTCTGCAGTGCCTCTTTTGAAATGTGTTTTCCAACAACAACAAAAAAACTGTTACATTTAATAAATGAGTTTAGTGAAGTTGCAGAATACAAAATCAATACACAGAAACCTATTGTTTCTATATAGGAATAAACTATCAGAAAGAAAGGATTCAAGAAATGAATTACATCAAAAAATAAACTACCTTGGGACAAATTTAACCAATAAGGTAAGTGACTGGGTAAAGAAAATGTGACACACACACTCACACTCACACTTGAGTGCACGCGTGTGCACTCACACACACACACAGGAAGATTATGCCGCCATAAATAGGAATAAAGTTTTGTCCTTTCAATAACATGGTTATACTTTGAGGGAAATATGTTAAGTGAAATAAGTTAGAGGAAGGCAAATACCATATGATTTCACTTCTAAGTGGAATCTAAACAAACAAACAAGAAACAAGCTTATAGATGCAGAGAATAGATTGGTGGATTCGTGATTGTCATAGGTCAGGGTGGGCAAATGGGTGAAGGGAGTCAAAAGGCACAAAATTCTAGTTATAAAATACATATCATGGCAATGTAGAGGACAGCATGGTGCCTGCAGTTAACACTGTGTTGCATATATGAAAGTTTCAGGAGAGTAGATCTTAAAACATTTTTCTTCACACACACATAAAAAAGGAAAACAAAAACAATTCTGTAACTATATATGGCTACAGAGGTTACCCAGACTTACTGTAGCAATCCTTTACTATATTTACAAATACTGAACACAAAATGCAATATATAGATGATGTGTTATAGAATTGTACAATTAGAAACTATATAATATCATTACCCAAAGCCACCCCAATAAATTTAAAAAAGAAAGAAAAGGTATTGATTCATTGTTGTATCCCTAAAACTAATATATTATATGTCAATTATACAACCTTAAAAAAGAATGTATTTTCATATTGAAATTCAAAACCCACATTATAATTAGCTGCTTGGGAAACTGTTTTATTGGCACTGCTCACCGCTATTTAGCTCACACTGCCTCTTAAGGAAGTTGGTTCATGTGTTGGTAAGAGCACTTCTGTGGGTGATGTATTATATCCTCTAGGTCCTTTACTTATTTTCCCTTTTTCTTTTTTATCATCCAACAACAAAAATGAAAAACAAAGAGTTTTCCACTGACATACTTGTTTTGTCATTCTCTCCCGGAGGAAGATGGGAGAGTATATATGGAAGTGTTTGCCTCACCATTTTTGCACAGGAATCCTGGACCACTCAAGAGCCAGTATGAGAGAGCACGCGCATTGGAGGTAGAGCGTGGCAAGCGCCAGAAGCAGCCTGGTTGCAGTGCGGTAGGGAAGCGGGAAGGAAATTTAACAAGACCTCCATGAAGGATATTTATTAATCACAGGAAGCACTGCGCTGTAATCCAGGCTTTTCAATATTTATCCTGGCAGTAACTTAGAAGATAAATGGGAGGAAAGTGAGACAAGAGGAAAGGATTGCAGATAGAAAATAATTGTAAGCATCTGAGGTGCAAACGTATGCAAAACTAGGCTGAGACAATACCAGTGGGTCTTGAAAGGAAAAGATAAGTTCGAGTTTGTTTCCCCAAACATCATCGTTCCATACCCCTCTCGTGATTTTCCATATCACAGCATAGCAATACATCATTAGTTAATATTTTTCTTAAAATGGACAATTATCATGCAAATATACTTGTATAAAGAAAACTGTTTTCATGCTCCTAATGTAAAACAAGCATCATTTATCATAAATTAACATTCTCGTTAATATAAAATTGACAAAGTCAACCCTCTTAAAGTCTAACTTGTTAGAGGTGCTGAAACTTATCTTTATTTGTTTATTATTAAAATATGAGTATCTCAAGTGCCACGGAAGCACTAGAGCAGTGATTCTTAACCCTAGGGGTTCGATGAGTCGGTCTCAGGGGTTTGGAGAAGCCTCTGCCACGAAGGCCAGAATAAAGTAATGCCGTAATTTGTTGTGAGTTCATGCACTTTGTTGGTTTTGTTCTTTGAGCAAGGTGATGTTCATGCACAGCTCATTTTGTGCACTAGTAAAAAAACATATACCTATGTCTTGAATTTGGAAAAAAAATCATATTTTATTTATCACTAAAGAAGGGTTCGGTGAATGTGCATATGAAACTGGTGGGTTCGGTACCTCAAAAAAGGTTAAGAACCACTGCACTAAAAGTCATAAAACAGAACTTTCTTCTTGATGAGATCTGAATGATTTGAATAAAAAAATGAATAAAAAGCAATCACTGTTTTCATTATGTAATGGTACCTAAAATTATTAGGTGGTTATATAGCACCTAAAATTATCTTATGTATGACAATAGTGGTGTCATTGACTGAAACAAAGGATACAAGAAAGGGACAGCTTTATAGTGAATCAGGCAATGGATTCAGTGCTGCAGGATTTAAACATGAATTTCCTGCGTGATATTCAAGCAGAGATGTTCAGTAAATAATTAGATAGACTAGTTTGGAGTCAGGCAAATGTCTCAGGTTGTAGGTGTTTTGTTTTGTTTTTATGTGAATTCTCAGAAAACAGTAGTTGAAACTTTGAGAAAATTTAGATTAAGAAGAAAAGAACACTCCAGGGGTGAAATGTTTGACAGATATCAACATTGAGTGTGAAGGAAAGGAGACAAGTTAGGGCAACCGAAGCCCAAGAAGAGCCTCGGGAGACCGCAGTGTTCCCTGGACAGGGAGGGAGAATGCCAATGAGTCTGCAACAGACAGTGCCAAGAGAGTGAGTGAGAGGCAGGCTGCCTGGCAGGGGAGTTAACTCTTTTGACCACCACCTAGAAGCCTTCCATATATTATCTCATGTATTGTTCCAAAGATCCTGCTTAGAAGAAATCAATGCTGCACCTTAATAGAACAAAAAAATTGAAGCTTAATGAGTCACAACGCTAAAAAGCTGAAAAATTAAAACGGAAACCCTCGTTTGTAGACGCCACGCTCATAATTCCTACCCTTCTCCATGTGCAGTAGGTAGAGAACAGATCTGACCTAATGCTGGTGGGAGACCCTAGGTTTTTGGAAAATTGAGCAGATTATTGAAGATATGAACATGGAATTTATGAGGGTAGATTATTTTTTTGAAAAGGAAAATATGACCTACAGTAAAAAAAAAAAAAACAAAAAAACGTTGTGAAAAAGAAACACAAATTTTTAATAAGACCCCTTTGATTGGGTTTAATAATCTAGGAGGAGGAACTAGTCAAGGAGAGGTTGAAGATGCAGGAGAAATAGAGGGAAGGAGATGGAGGCAATCCCTGAAGTGGTGGGAGGAACAGAGATACTGAGACGGGGAGAATTAGTTCGCCTTCTGAAAGGAATTACCTTTCACAGCAAAAGGATGTGTGTCCATGCGTGTTTCATCATTTCACAGGCAGAAAGTGAGAAGTTCACGAGTTGAGCAAATCCCAACCTAACGGCGATTGGTGTTGTTTTTCTCAGTGATGTGAAAGATGACGGTGAGGTGCATGAGCAGGTGACCTAGAAAAGAATGTTAAATTTGTTATAGGTTGGATGAAATTGGAAAAGGAGTTTGCATAGATATTTCCGCCTGCAGTTCTGAAGGCCTCCAGAAAGCTGGAGGACATGAGCTCACACGTGGGCATAGACAGGCACAGAGTTGAGAGTCGATTGGAACAGGAGACCAGATGGAAGAACTACTAGCACGAGTGGAGTAAGTGACGTAGCCACAAACACTAAGGAGAGTGACTACAACCAAAGAAAAGAGTGAACATAGGGGTCATGAATTAAAGAACAGTTGTGATCCAATAATTCCCAAATTGGTGGTCTGTGGGTCACGAGGCTTCCTTATGAGTTCTTAATTGCTCACATAAGTTTAGTTAAAGCTGTAACAAAATATTAGTAATTCAGAATACATATTAGTGTACTAAATTTCTTCAGGAGAGAAATGTTTCCATTTTTTATTAACTCTATTCTCCTAAACTTATTTGACTACACACCACTTAGTCTTCCTCTGCAGAGATCCTAACATATTAAAATACAAATGTTCCACATAACAGCATAAGTTGGTAGTTGCTGGTGAGAAGAAAGTAGAGAAATGAGACAACTGGCATAAGCATGTCGTGGTCAAAGGAAGGAGTAGGTATTTGAACCTAAATGTCCAGAGCTGAACCTAAATGGACAGGCACATGGTACAGGCTAGGTAGCGTATGCAAATGATTAGGCAGTGTGGGTGAGCTGCTGTTGATGGTCACTGAAGCTGAAGAGGTCAAAGGGCAAATGGGGTAGGTTTTGTGGTGGTTTTGATAGGGGGAACTCAAGAGTTAGAAATGCAGCTTTAGTAATAGTAGCTTTTAGTTGTAATTAAAAGGATTAATGGTTGATGCAAGCCAAAAGCTTTGTTTCAGGAGCTGAATACACACACGGGCCTTCATGACTTCATGAGACTGCAAGCAATCCACCTTCGTGTCCCAGGCCCAGGAGATCCACAAACACAGTGGTACCTAAGCTCTGATGTTCCAAAGCCTGAACGCTGACAAGGATGCAGATACAGAAAGATACAGAATTACTGATCAGCCTGGCCAGTGGTGGCGCAGTGGATAAAGCATTAACCTGAAATGCTGAGGTTGCCAGTTTGAAACCCTGCACTTGCCTGGTCAAGGCACATATGGGAGTTGATGCTTCTTGCTTCTCCCCTTTTCTTTCTTTCTCTCTCTCTCCCTCTCTTTCTCTCTCTCTCTCTCTTATTCACACTCTCTCTCCTCTCTAAAATAAATAAATTTAAAAAATCAATCATCAATTTAAAAAAAAAAAAGAATTACTGATCAGCAGATGAAAACACTCTAGAAGAATCTCTGGACTGCAACTTTTATCTAATTAACTTTTGCCTAAATTCCAAACCCCTTTCCTCCCCCTCTCACCCCCTTATAAGAAAGGCTGGCCAACATGAGGTATTAAGATGATTTTTTCGGTACCAAACTTCTGTCTTCTTAGGTCCCCAATCATATGAATAAAGCACCCATAAAGATTCCATCTTCATCTCTACTTCCTTGGCTGAGTGGCAACAGGCGACAGGAATGCGATATTTCTCTGGTTTCCAGTTTGCCCGTGCAGATATAAAAGTAACCTATGGTCATGCCAGAATTTGATGGGAGAACAGTGTCTGCTGAGATGGCTGCTGAAGTAGGGTTCAGGTGTTGGGAGGACTTTGAGATGGGTAGGTGAGGAGATGGCAGGAGAGCAGATGGCATCACTGGTTTACGAAGAATTTGTAAGGAGCAAATGTTAGGAAAGGTAATAATACTCCAGGAGCATCTTCAAAAATGAGGAGCCAAATATTATTTTCTCCAGGCTGTGCTCAGAGAACCACAGGTGTGTAGGGGTCTCACCCTGGAAGGTCCCCAGAGGATGGGATAACACCAGCGGGAAGACACAAGTTTTGTGTTGTTGTTGTAGTTCCTTGAATAGAAGATGCTGCTATGGGTTGAATTCTGTTTCCTTCATAGTCATATGTTAAAATCCTAACCACAAAGTACCTGGAGTGTGTGCTTATGGAGATAGGGTGTTTGTAGAGGCTAAAATGAGATTACTGGGATGGGCCCTAATCCAACATGATTGATGTCCTTATGAAAAAAAAAGAATTCTGAAACTTTGGATACAGAGACATACACAGAGGAAAGACGATATGAAAAGACATAGGGAAGTTATGGCCATCTAGGACGCAAGGGGAGAGGCCTGGAACAGAGCCTTCCTTCTGGTCCTCGAAAGAAACCAACTCTGCCGACACCTCGACTTTGAGCTTCTGACCTCAGAAGTGTGAGAAAGAAATTTCTATCATTAAAGCCACTCAATTTATGGCGACTTGTAACAACAGCTCCAGCAAACTAAAACAGATGCATTTAGCTAAAAGGTTGAGGATAAATAGAAAGTGATTGAGGTTTGCATGGGGGGGTTACCTTTATTATTATTATTAGTGTTATTATTATTATTATTATTATTATCATATAGCATGGGATGAGCTTTTCCAAGAAAACAGTTATAAAGTCTAAGAGATACCTGTATCAGGAGCTGGTTTTCTTTCCCCTAGAAAGCTGACCATAAGCCTTAGAGACTCCAGGAGGCAGTGCTGGATGGACGGGCCATTGTTGGCTTCTTTTTTGTTAAGAGCAAGGAATTCGCTATGAGCAGAGTTCTTTTCCTTTAGTCAATGTGCTTTCAAATGTCCCAGCATCACAGGGGGTAGAGATGGCTCAGTGGCTGTAATACAAGCTGCTCTCCCACTGTGCTCTCCTTGATGAAAAGCCAGCCTTGGCAAACTTAGCCGACATCCTCCTTTGCAGAGAAGGATCGGTAGTGTCCCTCCATTGTGGGAGCCATTCTGTTCACATCTTCTTTGCTGCATTGACTTGCTCACTACCTAAGGCACTTACGACGTAGAGATTCATGTTTGGAGGGGACAAGTTTTTCATTGCACATGACACCTCGAATGGTAATAGAGGAGCCCATGATACGCTAATGCACACAGAACTTGAAATTTTAGCGAATTAGTCCACTGGGGGTTGGAATTTTTCTCTACACTCTGAAATGTTCCTGTTCAGGAGAGACAGCGGTGGAAGCATAGCCACTTGAATCGGAGGCAGGTGTAGTAGAATTTATATATATATATATATATATATGAATGCTGTGCAGACCGAGGAGGCTCCTTTTCCATCTGTCAGCACATTCTTTACAACCATGCATAAACCTTATTATCACACTCAGTGTATTACTGCAAAAATTATCCCAGTCCTCAGATCTGTCTCTCTGCAGCTCTGAGCGGAATTCAAACTTCAGTGCAGCTAATGTGTAAACAAGCAACCTAGTAAATGAGGGCGGAAAGCCATAGACATTTGCCTTTCACAGAGAATTTGCTAGAGCTCCTTCATTTTAGCTTATGGAGAAGGGTAAATATTTTGCATTGAATAAACTAGTGGCTGGTGATAAGCATTTGGCCTTGATCAAATTTTCCACTGTACTCACATATATTAACCTTTAATGAAAAGACCACAGAAGGAAAAGACATGAGAGAAATAGGGCATAATTTCAGAGGTGTTTTTTTTTTTTTTTTTTATCCTACATTAACCTTTGAGTTCTGACCTGTTGTAGTTTTGTGTTTGGGGGTCTATTTGGATAGAGACATTACTGCCATCCTGCTCATATTTATGGACCTGACCTTTGTGTTATAGGAGCCTGCTTGGAAGCACAGTTATTTTTAATTGCTTTATGTGTCCACGGAGACTGTTCTTTGCCTCCGTCAGTTATATACAGTACCCTGGCACATATGTTTGCTCAATGAATCTTTCCGCGGCTGAATATTTACAACTGCATCTGAATAGAGTAGGAAAAAATGTTACATTTTGGGATGGTGTGTGCATCGCGTGTTGGTAAGAAAATGTGTTTTATCTTCGATATTGCCATATACTTAATGAGGTGACAGCAAGAATTAAAAGTGACAGATTGTTTTGGCTGCGCTGGGGCCATCTGAGATCTAGTCTCCTCTAATGCGGCTCCATAAAGCCAGCCCGTGGGAAGCCCTGGTGTCTGATTCATGGTTGCAGCAGGGAGACTCACGGAGGTTTAAGGAGACCTGGTCCTGGGTTGAGCGGCGGGAGGCCGATATTACGGTGAGAAGGGCAATGGGAAGTTCTGTGTGCCAATGGCAGACCTGCTGTTGGCGGGAGTGTTTTGTTCCTCCTGCCCCGCCCCTTCTCTAATGGCATTATTCTATATGTGCCTGGTCAGTTGCCAGACAGGAGGATTGTCACGAAAGTGCGACTCAGGACTGCTCATTTGGAAAAGAGAGCTGCATGCTCCATCCTTTATTGCCTGAAGAAAGCATGCATTCTGTGTCCTTTTAAGGGATGAAGAGTTAGGAACAGAGGCAAGAGAGGACACAAGGAGACCTCAGGAAACAAGTTTATTATAGCCGCAGATCCCCTAGAGAGGGGATCACAACATGTCAGGCGTGGTCACAGGGGAAGTGTCAGGTTTTGATCAAATGACAGAAGATAGGAGTGAGGAGAAAGCTGAAGCCAGCGATTCGCTGGAGTTTCCACAGGAAGGGCAAAGCAGGGCAAAGCAAGCAGTTTAGAGATGGATAGGCTGAATAATGTCAGTGGGCTCTGGGCCACATGTGGCGGTCTCTAGCAGCCTGGAATCTAGTCCCGGGATGAGTCAGAGGATTGCTCCCCGGGGTGCGTGGGCCAGAAAGACAGAAATAGGAGGTTGGGCTTTGGACTGGTTAGTTTTCCTATCAAAGGCCTGCTCCCACGTGAGACCTTTGCTGTCTCTAAGAATTGGCTAGCCCTGGGAGAGACAGTCCTGAGCCAGAAAGGTACTCTTTTTTTAAGATGGCAAAACATTATAATATGTAAACAAATAAAAGTACAATTGTGCCTGACCAGGAGGTGGTGCAGTGGATAGAGCACCGGACTGGGATGCGGAAGAACTAGGTTCTAGACCCCGAGCTCGCCAGCTTGAGCACGGGCCCATCTGGCTTGAGCAAAAGCTCGCCAGCTTGGACCCAAGGTCGCTGGTTCCAGCAAGGGGTTGCTTTGGTCCGCTGAAGGCCCGCCATCAAGGCACATGTGAGAAAGCAATCAATGTACAGCTAAGGTGTTGCGACGGCAATGGAAAACTAATGATTGATGCTTCTCACCTCTCTCCATTCCTGTCTCTCTGTCCCTATCTATCCCTCTCTCTGACTCTCCCTCTGTCCCTGTTAAAAAAAATGTACAAATGTACACAACACCGCATAGCCATGAAGTTTCTTCTGCAAATAGGCTACTAGATGATGGCAGAGATATCCTGGGATACCAACTGAGGCTGAACTCAGCTGAGCCAGCGCTGCTGAGACTCGGGTCTCTAAACCAGCAGTCTCACTGCCTTCCGGAGCTTGGGAAAGACACATTCTCACCCTCATTCCAGATGTCTTGCTTCAGAATGTCTAGGGTCTGAAAGGGTTGGGATGAGAGGATTCCACCTTTTCATAAGATTTCTAGATAGCCAGTCTGCAAACTAAAGTATAGCCTTTTATAGATGAAACATGTGACTATTAGAAATGAGAAAATCAAAGCAATTCTACTCAACATAGACTCCATTGCATTTAAGGTAAAATTTCAGTTAATGAGAACCAAGTGGAATCCTGAACACATTAGATCTCCTTACTCTACTGTGTACTCACCTGGACCTTCAGTAAGTTCAAGGTTCAGCCAGCTCTCCCCTAGTGAGTAAAATGAGAAAGATGATGATAGGTACTTCTTGGAATTCATGAGACTTCTAAAGGGAATGATGTATTTAAATTCATTTTGTAAGCAGCAAAGCATAGACACATCTTAGCTGTGCTTACTATTAAATAACCCTTATTGGGCATACCATGTGA
The DNA here is from genome assembly GCA_037038555.1 of Rhynchonycteris naso. NCBI lineage: Eukaryota > Metazoa > Chordata > Mammalia > Chiroptera > Emballonuridae > Rhynchonycteris > Rhynchonycteris naso. Next base: position 302,940,079 of record CM072996.1, read on the forward strand.
AGACCGGTCACAGTGAAACAAGTGCACAAGGGTCAAGTAATATCGGCTACCTTCTCCTGGGTGGAGTCTTATTACATACCAGACACTGACTGAGTGAAGCATAGTACAGACTTAACCGCATTGAATTTTTAGAACAACCACATGAGAGAGGTTATAAAATTTTACCATGATAAGTTCTTAGAAAAATAAAGTGAAGCAAAGCAGGTAAGCGATGTGCTGTAGGTCCCATTCCTATGATTCACGCGCACAGAGCTCTCTGGCTTTATGTACTTTCTTAAGCCCTGCACAATGTCTTCCCTGCAAGACGACAATTTTCACCATAGCCTCTAGCATCATAATGTTAGCTAAGTCTTAGTCTACAGTACCATAGTTAATAAACATAGTTGGTGAACATGATTTACAGCAAAATGCCTTAACTTTTTTTAAAAAAGTAAATAAAATGGTCACTATTCTCTGAGAAGTAACATAGAAAAATATTTTAAGTCTTTTTTTAAGTTGTAATAGTATGAGAAGATACTAAGAAAAGTTTCCTTGTGACCTTACAGCTAAGTTGTTATTCATTCTAAAGCATCTTAGTTCTGCAGGTTCTCACTGCCTTAGGTAAATAACATTATGTAGTACATGTTACTGACAGAGTCCCCCAACCATGAAACCATTGTGTGACTCCTGATATTTATATTTTGCTCATCAAATATATAAAGTTATAAAATAAAAGATCAAGACATACTTGAACCACAGACTTTTCATATGTCCAGACTTTTACCCTTAGAGCGAGTTCCTAGAGCTCGACGATGTAAGTAGTTCCTTGTTTGGTTTATTCCTCACTGCCAAAGGATAGAAGGGATTGGGTTATCTAAAGTGACTTTGAACTATGGAGTCAGCATACCTTTTATGTCGTAGGGTTGACACTGCCTCCCTATCTTTCTTTCCATGTGTGTGTGTGTGGGTGTGTGTGGGTGTGTGTGTGTGTGTGTTAGGAAATGTAAAAGGAGTCTCTCTCTCTCTCTTTCTCTTGTTTTCTTAAGAAATTTGTCCAGGCATTGCTATTGAGCATTTTCTTTGTAAACTAGACCCTAGAAAATACTAAATCAGGCAAAGGGATGGGAGCGAAATAGAACAACAGAAAGACACAATGACAGCTACCTTCCTGAAAGGAGGCATTGTACCACACAATGATCTGGGCATTTCAATGCACAGGAAGGAGAGAGCACACCAAACACTCCTTTGCTCGCATTCTGAAATGTGAGAAAAAGGTGTTCTAGTTTCAAGCATTTCCCTTTATCCTTCCATGCAAGGGAGCTAATGAAACAAAAGCAAAGTCTATGCAACTGTGGCTCTCTGAGCAGGCTGCTGAGGAAGTGACACTTCCGTCCTTACTCCTCTTCTCAGGTTGTTTCTGAGCACAAGGGAAGCATTCCTCCTGGTGCGACAAGCTCTTGTGGATGACAGGATCATCTTTTCCAAGTTCTCAGTCTGTCTCCTCAGGTCCAGGTGAACACCACTTAGCCCACTGGCCAATAGTGATGGGATATTAATATAATGGCAGCCAAGAGTTACTGAAGGTGTCGAACTACTTCTCCTCGTAGAAGCTGAGAGCATAACCTTTCTGTCCTTGTTCCCTTTCTCTGAATTGTTTAAAATATTGGATGCAACATACTGGGAGGCATCGGTATGATGGAATAGGCCAGTGGTCGGCAAACTGCGGCTCGTGAGCCACATGTGGCTCTTTGACCCCTTGAGTGTGGCTCTTCCACAAAATACCATGTGCAGGTGCTACCTCGATAAGGAATGTACCTACCTATATAGTTTAAGTTTAAAAAATTTGGCTCTCAAAAGAAATTTCAATTGTTTTACTGTTGATATTTGGCTCTGTTGACTAATGACTTTGCTGACCACTGGAATAGGCATTTTGGTGGAATAGACAGAGACTTGACTTTGAGTGGTGAACACACAATGTTGTGTGCAGATGGCATGTTGTAGAATAGGGCACCTGAAACCTATATAATTTTGTTTACCAGTGTTACCCCAATAAATTCAAGAAAAATAAAAAACTAAAAATATAAGCCTTGTCACCTAGAGGATTGTACTTAACCTTCTTGAATTTCAAATTTTTTATATGTGATCAGAATAATAAAGCCTAATTCACAGGGTGTTTGTGAGTTTTAAGTTAAATGCAATATTAAATTACTTCTTTCTTCATTAATTTGGTCAACAAACATTTCAAGTACTTACTATGTTACAATACTATAAAGGTATGATTATGTTAACATAAAACCTTAAAGACCATATGGTCTAAAACTACAACAAAGATTCTAGAATTCAGATTCCCCATGACATTTGTTTGAAATAATAATTGTAGCTTAATTTTAACCTACCTTTAGAATTTAGCATTTTAAAAGATTACAAATTTAGACAACAAGTCATAGTGGTACTTTGTTACAAGTAGAAATCTACCAATATTATATCACAGTGGTAGAACATATCCTAAAAGATTGTTTTTACTTACCACTACTTTGAAATTACAATAATTAGTGGACTTGCTGTTGGACTTTCTTAGTTAATGCTTTAATAAATAAATAAATAAATAAATAAATATATATATATATATATATATATATCACAATATATTTTTTATATTTTTTGGTTACTGTATTTCATTATAATTTATATTCTTTTAACTGTATTTTGATTTATGTGTTTAAAACATGATTCTCAAAATGGGTCTATGGACTTCACCATATTGTCAAAGAGGTTCATGGTATGAAAGGGTTAAGAATTCTGGCTCTAGAAGAAGAGATATTTAAGTAAATCAATTTCAAAACATTATAATTAAAATTATTGCAGCAGTATAGTTAATGTAATGTTAGGATATTGTGGGATCCCTGCTTAAGTGTGTGTGTGTGTGTGTGTGTGTGTGTTGTAAGGATGTTGGGGAGAGTAGTCCTTGAAAGATAGTCTTTGAAGATTTCAAAGGTAGATAATGCTTTAGCTAAGCCTTAAGGAGGAGGCGAGAATGAGCCAGGCCAAAAAGAGAGGACCTGGTGAGAGATACAACATAAGGGAAAGAGTTTGGACATTGCACAGCATGTGTAAAAGCAGGACATGTGAGAAGAGAGCTCGCTGCGCTTCTGCATGGCCAGGGCCCAGTGTGTACTGGGGGAACATGGGAGACAAGTCAGGGAGGTCAGCCGGGACCAGACCCAGAAAGGGTTCAGATGCCTTGTGAAGTTGTCGAGTCATTACCCTCGATGTGGTGCGGAGCCACGGGGGAATACTCCCATCCGATTTGTATTTTAGAAAGATCGCTGACTCCAATGTAGAGCATGGAGTGTGAGTGTGGGGCAATTGTTGGGATGGTGGGAAGTAGTCAGGGGAGGGGCCTGGGTAGCAGCAGTTCAGGCAAGAAACAATGAGGGTCTAAACCACAAAAGTGGCAGAGTGTGAAATGGCTTTATAGAATGTGAAATTCCACTGTGGAGTTAAGAGAAGCAAGGAGGAATAGAAAGAAAAAAGGGGAAAGAAAAGGAAGAATGGAGGAAAGAACCAGAAGAAACAGAATGCAGAAAGTAAGGGAATGAAGAGAGATTATAGTCTTCAACTAAGTAGACTTTTGAAGTCAGTGTTTCATTAAACTACAATCACAACTGCTAGTCTACCCCAGAGCTATGACAGGATTACCTGTACACCAGGTCTCTGCCAGTGAGCCAGATGGCCACTAATTGATTCTACTAAAATCTAATCAGATCCCTTCTTCATTGGTTCTGTTGTCACATAAATAGCCACAGCCAAGGTGAGCTCAGTGAATGGAAGCTGTTGCCAAGTACACATTCAAAAGGCATCAGAAAAAGCAGAATAATCTCTTTTTGACAGTGAGCTGTAGCTAGGTTGGTTTACAGATTCCTAGAGACATACCACACGTACATAGGCAGACACACACACTCTTCTGGTGTTTTGTACTTAAGAAACATAATATAGGCAGTATTACTTATTGGATTCAATATGAGAAACTTGCAGGAGTCCATCTAAGGGTATATAATCTGACTCAGAAGAAGTAAATCAATACATACCCATTCTAACATGCAAAATGTGACTGAAAATAAAATTCTAAAATCGTCATGTGAAATAATATCTGAGCATGGCTTCAAGAGAACCAAACTACTTTTTATGAGATCTAGTATGTCAGTTTTTAAAATTTTTTTTCTTTCCTTTACTTTCCCCCTTTTTTGATATTAATTGTTAGCATCAAGTTGAATTCACATATCAGCCTCCATTGAAGCTATTTTTAAGAACTTTAGGCTGATTGAAGCTTGCTATATTTTGTGACTCTATTCCAAACAACATTTTGTTTTCACCTTAATAAATCCTTGAATAATTGTCCAGAAGACAGCAGGTCTGATTTTGGAAAATACTCAAAGTCAAAAACGTTAAGAGGGAGCCCCCACCTAAAAGGCATTATTATGCAAATAAATGCAGCTATGTGAAATTCTAGAAGAGACCTTAATTTAAACAAGTCTCCCCATTCCACTCTTAGAGGTCTATTCAAAGTTCACAATTCAGCAAATTCAAATTCACTTTTCAATGGGTTAGCTTTTATATAGGGGGAGGGGTGGAATGAAGGTAGATTATGACAAATACAAAAGGAAAAGCAAAGGAAACCCTTAGTACGAAAGTTCATGACACCACTGACATCACAAGGCATAAAATTATTCTTTTTTTAAAAAGATGCCAACATCGAGAGCTGTTTGGGGATAAAACTTCATGAAGGGTGCCATTTCCTTATTAAGTAGATTAAATGTAAATTCATGTTTTAAACAATTTTGATTGTACTTCTGTAGCTAAAGCCTGCTGCATTCTTGTTTCCAAGATTTAAGATTGAAAATTCATGCAAGTTCTATACGTGAAACCCTTTCCATTTTGAGGAACTGGGTTTGGCTGAACATCTGTCAGCTCAACAGGAAGAAAGGCTCTCATGTTGCAGTTTTTGTAAAGCAGGTGAATTTCCCAGCACATTCCAAAAGCTCTTAATGGTACTTCACCCAGTTTAGTCTCCTGAAGCTTGGTACATAATTAATGAGGTAGTGGAAGTTCTCTAGAATTGGTTTTCATTTAAATAAAGGTGCCCGATGCTTATCTGTACCCTTTGTACTCATTGTTGCCTTGAATATACCGAGCTTCCTGTTGGTACAGAGAACTATCGATTTGCTGACTAATCTTTTTATCTGATCATTATAGATTGGAACTCTCAGTCTATAACCTTTAAACACACTGCTCTTGTGGTTAAATAAAACATAATACAAAATAATTAACATATTCCTATATCGATATTTCTCTCCCTGGCAAAAGCAGAAGACTCAGATTTGACAACTGGACATTTGTATTTTTAGAGAAAAGAATAAATAGAAGGTGAATATATAATCTTTATTTCTTAATATAAATTACTAAGGAAGAAATAGTATGGAGCCTTGGGAAAGTCAACAGCTGCTTCAATTGGATTGCTTCTGTCACTGTATGGACACAGTCTTGTTTGATGTCCTCCTACCATTTGTCTTGTATGGAGTCTTTTATCTAAATCCAAAGTAATGCGGTCATCAGGGCTGCAATTCAATAATGGCTCCACAGGAGCTGTCATCCACAGTTTGCTATTCATCTTGTAAAAGGCTTTGAGTTTTCAAAGTACCAACTAAGGTTGGCATTTCAATGCCAGGGACAGATCGCTTAAAGTTCTTTTGTGTTCACAAGAAAGGGAGTGAAATTGAGAATGGGGGGAAATTAAATGGCCAACCTGCTCCCCTACCTGACTGCCTAGAGGTAACCCCAAGCTACCCAAGGGAGTGAAAACATTAGGTGATCTGACCCACTCTGTTGCAGGACATCATGATGAATGGGGGATGCACTGAGTGCTGTTTAATTCACACTGAGCATCACTGCTATAATTAAGAAGCAACACGTTTATGAAAAGTGACCAGAAAGGGGAAAGTTTTATTTAAAAAGCAATGATGAAGAAATGAATTAAAAGACTTTAGAATTAAGGGCATGTTGAATGGATTTAGAGATGGATGATAAAGCCAAAGATGTGAATTCATGTGTGCAAGTGCTCATGTGTGGCTATTGTTCTTGGTATGTTAACAGGCTGGACTGGGATTCCCATCACGGTACCCAACTGGTGAGCTAGCTCTTTTGCTGGAAGCATAGGTGTTGCTTGTTCCATTCAGACTCAATGTCCCACTTCTTTTGGAACCACGATATATATGTGGAGAATGACTAGCCTAAGAAAGCATGAACGAGGAAGCAATAAAGTCTAATACAACCTCACCAGATCTGTTAACACTCTACTATTTGCTTGGTGGCCCCTGAGGGTGAAGTATAGAGGTTCTTGACCTAGTGACTGAAGCCACCCACCTCCTGCATTGGTCCTTTGTTGTTTTGATAAACTGTCTGATTTTAGGCAGGTCTGAATATTTAAGCTTTGATTTCCTTATATAAATAATAAGGGATTTACAATAAAAATTTCAAAGGTACTCTTTTTCCCAAATGTACTATATGATCCTGTGAATGTAATAGGTGATGACTATATTTTCGGCAAAGGTCACAGATTCATCCATTTATTCATGCAGGCATACTACATCATTAACAATATCAACACCGAGACATTGAATTCTTCTATTTGTTAAGGTCTGTGCTGGTCGCTGAGGATAGACTAGGCTCTTAAAGAGTATTTTGTTCCTGTCCTCATGGATCTTACGTATACCAAGAGAAACAGACACTGTATCAATAATGGCAGTAGTTGTAAATTTGCAATTATGCTAAATGCTAAAACTGTGAAAAATACATGGTGTTGTGAAATTGACATTGTCAAGAGGCCCGAAAAAAGCTTCCCTGAGGAGTATGAACTACGTTGAGATATAACGGCTGGTGAAGTGATCTTGTTCGCCGTGATCAGTCCAACCTTCATCATGAAGAGAATCAATAATTGTTGAGATTTTTTAATTCCAGGATAGATAGCATAATCAAATATGCATTTTCAGCACTTGCATGAGAGTATAGAAAGACCATTCTGTTGAAAGTATACAAAAAGATTTGAAGGAGATAAAAACTAGAGGCAAATGAAACTTCCTCATAAAACAAACAGAATTGATTTTCCTCAGGAACGTTAGGAGATACAATAGGCTACAACTAGAAATGCCAATAGTTGAGGCAAGACACAGGTACACCTCTGTGTAATCATTTCCTCATATCTAGTTGTCAGGGGTGGCCCCCCTAAACCTAAAAGTATCATTTTCTTACAGTTCATGACTGTGTTATAAAGTGTTTTTTTCAATATGCAAATTTGAGTTTAAAGAGATACAAGCTGCCGTTAAAGAAAAAAGTAATTCTTCAGCCTTCTCCTCGTTTAATGATGGGTTGCCATGGGTGCAGGTGTTAATATCCATAGCACTAATAGATCATTCTGCTGAATTTTGAAGCTGAATCATCTTGAAATCCCTGACTGATCATTTTAAAGGTCATTCATGGTGACTGACATACTACTATAAAGGAGAAATTTCCAAGCAGATCCACAAGATTTCTTTGGAGAAACTTCTGGGTGTCCTGTCATATCTATAGCTAAAGCAAGGAAAACAATATTTTTGCTTAAAACTCTGTTCCCAATTTTATGACTCACAATACTTCTCACTGGTATGATACATTCATCTCTCCAAATCATATTTCTCATTGTTGCCAAATAAGCTTCATGCGATTTTATCTTCCCCCTTTATATCAACTCATGTCTGCATGCTTTACCCCTGTCACACTCTCTTATTCAATTCCCATCACCCCTCAAGGCCAAGTTCAATTTCTTCCTCCTCATAAAATATGTGCCATTGTCTCCTTTCTCTATCAAAATCTCTCTCTCTCTAAATATCTACAGGTTTTATTAGCTATAGTATCCTTGATCTCTACGTCTCTTTACTGAATAATGTTAGCACATATATATTTATATAGTATATATGATATATGTATTATCTGGAAGTGAATTGAAAGATCATTTAAAGAACTGGGGCAGAGCCATTGACTTTCACATCCTCATCCCTTTAGCACCTGAAATAAAAAAAAAACATCACTCAAAAGAACATACAATAAGTTTATGCTGATTGGTTAAAGTACTACCAGTTGAGCCCAGGCTGAGTAGAGCATTGGCCTGATATTCCACTGTTATGGGTTTGATTTCTGGTCAGGACACAAACAAGAATCAATCGATGAATGCATAAATAAGTAAAACAGCAAATCATCTTGCTCTCAAATTAATAAATTAAAAAAAATAAAATAAAGAACAGTTGAAAAATTCTTCAGTTCAAATCCTTCAAAGCAATTAGATAGCATACTGTCAGTATAAAGAGTAAAGTTATAGTCATGGCATTGCCAAGGAAATTGATTGATTTGGATTAATTTTTCTAAACCGTGGCCAAATCTACTGGCTGCTTTGTAGCATATAGACTCCTCAAATCAAGAGTTAATATGATGATCAGGGAAATAAAAATAGAGTAGGAATTAGGAAACCTGGCCAGAAATCTCTACCGCTACTTAGGGCATTCATGTAGTGAATACAGCCTTTGCTAAAATTAATGTTTTGGACAATATTAGAGGATTTTATGGTATTAACTAGATATTAATAAAACTTAAGAGGCGGTCACATTCAGCCTTCCCATAACTCATCAAATTATAGCTTTCACGACTTCCCTCGAAAACTTTGAGGGAAAGTAAGAAAAGACTATGGAACCTCAAGTTCATTGAGGCTTTGGACAATTATTGTAGGGAGTAAAGAGAGCAGGTAAAGGGCATTAGCAGAGCTGACTTCCCAGTGCTCTTGAAAGGATCAGGGACTGACAGGGAGCCCCAGACCATGTTTCGAAAACTGCTAAATGAGATAGATGTGCAGTAAGTAGTATCACATGATTTTAAGAGGAGCCTTAGAAAATACAAATGTGAATAATTGCTATTCTCAGGCACCTGTTTATGAATATAAATCTCTCCAGGACATTCAGCTCAGTTAAGGCATCAAACTGTTTTTTAAAAAAAGTATCTGGCTGTAAGTAATTTGATTTAATGTATATCTACGGTATTTCCCCATGTATAAGACGCATACACTTTTTAAAAAAATTTGGGGTCTATAAACTGGGTGCATTTTATACAGTGGTTGTAGATTTTTTTACTTGCATTTCCTACTTTTTTTGCTTGTTGTTTTTGTGCTCATTGTTTCACTCTTGTGATCAGTATATTATGGTAGGGTACGTTTTGCCGTGTTCTGCCCAGAAATGGCTCATAAAAGATTTTTGTACAGTACTGAATTCAAGTTAAAAGTGAGCTAGTTTGCGAAAGTGGATGGAAATTGTGCTGCTGGACATAAGTGTGGTCCTCCTCCAACTGAGAAGTCAATCCGAGACTGGCTACAGGAAGAAGAAACCCTACTGAACATGCCACGGCAGTAGAAGGCCATGAGAGGCAAGTCAGCAGAATGGCCTGATGTAGAGAGGGAAATGAAGATACGGATTGAAGAGCAAAGGGCAATTGCAATTCCTGTGTCCACAAAGATGGTTCAGCACGAGGCAAGAAGAATTGCTGATCAAAAAGAAGTTACTGATTTCAAAGGAGGACACAATTGGTGCTTCAGTTTCACGAAACGGAATGGACTGAGCATGCGTACACGCCCCAGACTTGCCCAAAAGCTACGGGCAGAAGGTCCTTGAATTTCAGTGTTTTGTCACTCAGTGTCAGAAGACACATTAGTTTGAATTGGAACAGATTACAAATATGGATAAAGTCGCCCTTCAATTTGATGTCCCAAGTAACAGAACTGTTGGTAAGAAGGAGGTGAAACTGTAACTGTGAAGACAAGTGGACATGAGAAGAGCCATTATACAGACTGTATAATGAACATGAAGAAATAAAAAACATGAAGAAAATTGCTGCAGAGCAAAAAACAAAATTTGCCATCATACCTGGAGGCTAGAAATCGACATCCCAGCTTCAACCACTTGATGTCAGCATAATAAACCCTTCAAAGCTGCCATGAGAGAAGAATGGAACCAACAGATGAAGTCTTCCGGGGACAATTTGACACCAGCAGGAAGAGGAAGAAACCAACTATAAGAGAAGTTTGTACCTGGGTGAAAAGATCCTGGGATAATATCAAGATTGAGATTGTTGTCAAGTCATTTAAGAAGTGTGGTATTTCAATTGCCATAAACGTCACTGAGGATGAGACAATATATGAAGATAGTGGTTTGTCATCAAACACAGATGAGGACAAGCTAATGGATGGGCGTTATGACAGTGATGAGGAGTTGTATGAGTTTTATGATTAATAAAACTTGAGTTCAATAACTTTATGTAATACATTTTTTTTTCAAATTTCAGGTCCCAAAATAAAGGTGCATGTTATACATGGGAGCGTCTTATACATGGGGAAATATGGTAATTTCATTTGTCTTTCCTGAACATTATTCATCATCTACAATTTTCTGAAGAAAAATAATAATAATATATATGTATTTCTGTCCATTTGTATTAGCATATAATCTATACTCACTGATAGATCACAAAAAATTAAATATTGGTTTTTTTCTCTTTTTGTTTAGAATAAGGCCTGGAAATTGCAACATGAAATAAACTTTAAATTTAGACTATTTCCAATAGTGTTGGAAGATGTCACCTTGTAGAGAATGAAAGAGCACCATCTCACCAACCATGCCTTCTCACCAAACAGCCTTCTCGCCAACCACGCCTTCTTGCCAACCACGCCCTCTCGCCAACCACGCCGTCTCGCCAACCACGCCTTCTTACCTACCACGCCATCTCGCCAACCACGCCGTCTCGCCAACCACGCCTTCTCGCCAACCACGCCTCGCCAACCACGCAGTCTCAGCAACCACGCGGTCCTTGCATGAGGTGCCTCCACCAAAAAGAGCCTAGCCTATTTTCTGAAACACCCCAGAGATGTCCCAGACATCTGCATCTTTGACTCAGACAATTTATTAAGATACTTTTTAAAAATTATTCTCCAAGAATTATTTATTCTTATTCTGTAGCTAAAGTATCACTCTACACTTTTTAAACAAGAATTCTATCTCTGAGAAAAGGATTTAACAACCATTCCCTCATGTCCAGAGTGGCAGAGATGGTGGTTAAAACCCAGATTCAGTGATTCCTCCGTGGGGTTCTTAGGATAAGGTTTGGGATGGAAAACTCAGACACGATGTCAGGTGAAATCAACAGCATCTCAGAGAAACAACAGTGTCAGCCAAACTGCAGCCCTGCCAGCAGGGAGCTGCAGTGAGCTCCTCACTGAGCCTCGCTAGTGCAGGGAAAGCAAAATTCACCAACAGGGGCCCAGTGTAGAGACAACTGATACCAAAACAACACCATCCCCCTCCCCATCTTTTATTGTTGTTGTTGTCGCCAGGATAATACAGTGTGTCCGTAATGTCATGCTGCACTTTTGACCCGTCAAAAGTGCAGCATGACATTACGGACACACTGTAGATAAACTCTACTACATATCTTAGCAATAGAGGCTTGAATCAGAGACTTCATTTAAAATGGAAACTCGTAAATTGACCTTGAATTGATAAGATTTAGTTTTCCTTCAGTGGGAGATAGAAAACCTTGAACAGCAAGTTTATTTCCAATACAGAGAAACAAAAGTAAGTCTTTGCACTCCACACTTATGAAGTATTGTGACGCTGAATTTTATACCTGGTACATCAGAGTATAAAATGCTTGCTTGGAATCCCCCCCGCCCCGCCCCTGGTAGCAGATACTAATTAATGTGGACAAACTGGAATGCACGGCCATCGTGTCCACGCTTTCATTCGCACGGTAACACAGACGACTTTTAAATACACCATATTGTACCATATTACTTTTGTATTTTTATATATTTCTTTTTTTTTTTAAATTTTTTTTAAATTTATTTTATTTTTATTTTATTCATTTTAGAGAGAAGACACAGAGTGAGAGACAGAGAGAGAAAGAGAGAAAGGGGGGAGGAGCTGGAAGCATCAACTCCCATATGTGCCTTGACCAGACCAGTGCAGGATTTTGAACTGGCGACCTCAGTGAACCTGTATTTTTATATATTTCTTACCACCTCTCACTTTCTCCTACACTCCCGCCAGCCCTGTGGAGAGTGGGGAGGTATGTCTGCTTTGTTTATTAGAGTATCCCAGTGCCTAGCACTCATTAAATGCTCAATAAATATCTGCTGGATGAATGAATGATTTGACAAATGAATTACTTAATCAGAGTCTCCTGAGAAGGCCGGTACAGTGCAACTCTCTCTTCCCCAGCCCCGGGGAGCTTTAACTCTGTATTATTAACAAGCTCCCAGACGGGTCTGACACACTTTGAAGTTCAGTAATGATTGTGTGACTGGGGGGGGGGGCGTTAAGCATAGGAAACCAGGTAAAGAGAGCAGCCTTTTAGGGAAACACACTTGGCAGAGGGGACTTAGTGCACATTTGGCATTGAATCTCTGCATTCAATGACCCCATAGCCTGCCTTTGTTTTCATTTTTATCGCAATGAGTTATTTGCAATTCTTACATTTACGAAGATCAAAGAAAATAGCGCCGTACATGGCACAAATTCTAAAGGAAATTGTTTGCCTCTTGATGGTTTATTTCATGCTTCCAATAGTATTTTTTTTCTTTTCCTTTTCTATGGGATGTCATTATATCTTCATTTTAAGGTCTCAGAGTTATTTCAAAATTAAGATGTCCTATATACAGTGTTTCATGCCCACCCAACTCAAAAATAATTACTATTTTATAGAAAACCTGACAGCTTATCACAGTTATCCTAATTTGCAATTGTATTTACATCTGTGCTTACTTAGTTTTCAAACCTTCTATTGCGATAAGAACACGTGACATGAGGTCAACCTTCCTGACAAATTGTGAGTGCCCAATCTGTTAGAGTTGACGGTAGGGAGAGGGCACAGCAGAGTTCTGGGACTTAGTCATCTTGCTTGACTGAAACTTTATGCTCCTCACAGGCAATACTTTATTTCTCCCTCCCCCTAGAGCAGGGGTCCCCAAACTTTTTACACAGGGGGTCAGTTCACTGTCCCTCAGACCGTTGGAGGGCCAGACTATAAAAAAAACTATGAACAAATCCCTATGCACACTGCACATATCTTATTTTAAAGTAAAAAAAAACCAAAATGGGAACAAATACAATATTTAAAATAAAGAACAAGTAAATTTGAATCAACAAACTGACTAGTATTTCAATGGGAACTATGGGTGCGGATGCATCCTGTGCTCCTCTCACTGACCACCAATGAAAGAGGTGCCCCTTCCGGAAGTGCGGTGGGGCCAGATAAATGGGCTCAGGGGGCCGCATGTAGCCCACAGCCCACAGTTTGGGGATCCCTGCCCTAGAACCTGGCAACCATTTACTCTTAGATCCTATGAACTTGATACTTTTAGATGTCTCATATAAGTGGAATTATGCAGTATTCGCCTCCCTCTGAGTGGCTTGTTTCACTTAGCATGATATCCTCGGGTTCATCGACTTTGTTGCGTATATAAGAAAGCTGATAGTATGTTCCGTTGTACATATAGTCCATGTTTTCTTTAACCATTCATCTAGAATGGACAGTTAGGTTATTTCCAAGTCATTGTGAAGTGTTACAAAGAACAAAGGAGTATGAATATCTCTTCAAGATCCTGATTTCAATTCTTTTAGATGAATCCTCAGAAGTGCGGGATTGCTAGATTATATGGCAGTCCTGTGTTTATTTTTTTTAGAAAGCTCCATGACATTCTCCATAGTGACAGCACCATTTGCATTCCCGCCAACAGCATGTAAGCGTTTGAATTTCTCCACATCCTTTCTATACTTGTCTTTTGAGCAGCTTGTTATATATATCTGTTGTCTATACCAGAAAGGAAGCTTGATGAGGGGCATTCATTGACCGTTTTGTTCCCATTACTTAGAATAGTGTCTGAAGGAACCGAGTCAATACTGTGTGATGAATGAACACATGGGTGAAGGGGTGATTGGAGATGGGCCCTGAACAATTGCTTGTCTATGTGTCAACCCTGAAATCCAGGCACTGCAGGTCTCAGCAAAGCAGTGCAGCAAAAGCACAAGCCTGAGAGTGATCAGAACAGTGAAGGGACTCTGGATGTGTAGCTTGCTGGAGCTGAAGGGAATACCAGTTCCTGGGAGATCAGGCTCGAGTGGAGTCAAAATTTAAACCCCGTTAATGAAAAGATACAGAAATTTAAACCTGAGCCCTTGGGGAAAGGACAGATGAGATGAAAGTGGGATGGTGGGACTATTCGTCTAGCAGATACTTCTGGAGTGGACAGCCCTGTAAACTGTCCTCCGGGGCTCCTCTCCCTCTCGAGGTGGCAGAGGCAGGATGCACTGCACCTGCTCTCAGTTCAATCCTATTTTTCCACTCGTCCCCTGACCAGCATTCTACCTGGATTCATCTGATGCCTGGCTACTTAACATCTACAAAACATCATGAAATAAGTCTTCTTAAACCAGGATATTCAAGTGCGAAGATAAGAGAGTTGATAAAGTTGACTGAATTGCCAGCTACGCATGAATTTGAAACATGTAAATTACAAACAAATTGATTCATCACTTTGTTCTGCTCTTAAGTCATAATGGTGGGGTGACTCAGATTTTATGCATTTCTAAACCATGGTTAAAAGAGAAAAAAATAAAGGAAACTGATAAAAGCAGGCACCCATTACTTATGAATGTAGGTTTGTGGTTTGATTTAGAAAAAGGATCTAAAGACCTACTTCAAATTGGTTTTTTTGTTTGTTTGTTTGGTTACCTTTTTTGTGTGTATGACAGAGATAGAGAGAGACAGAGAGTGGGACAGATAGGGACAGACAGACAGGAAGGGAGAGAGATGAGAAGTATCAATTCTTTGTTGAGGCACTTTAGCTGTCCATTGATTGCTTTCCCATATGTGCCTTGCTGGGGGGCTACAGCAGACCGAGTGACCCCTTGCCCAAGCCAGTGACCTTGGGCTCAAGCTGGTGAGCCCACACTCAAGTTGGCGACCTTGGGGTTTTGAACCTGGGTCCTCTGCGTCCCAGTCCAATGCTCTATCCACTATGCCTCCGCCTGGTCAGGCTCAAATTGTGTTTGAGGCAATAAAGAAGTGAAAATAATAAAAACAGGTCTACATTTTACCTGTATTAACTCAATGAGTACACAACCTCAATTCCAGTAGAGAGTTTCTATCTCAGTCCTCACTCTACAAATAAGGAAATCAAAGATCAAAATGTTAAACAAAGGTATGTCACATGGCCCATGAGATAAACCACTACACACCGCCTTAGTGGCTGTGTGCAAAGAACGCCTTACGTTTATACGGGGCATTGGTTTAAAGAATGTCTTCATGCCATTGCATCTTCTGAATACTCCTATGAGGAAGGCGCTATTAATGTCCCCATATTACAGATGAGGA
This sequence comes from Rhynchonycteris naso, assembly GCA_037038555.1. Lineage (NCBI taxonomy): Eukaryota > Metazoa > Chordata > Mammalia > Chiroptera > Emballonuridae > Rhynchonycteris > Rhynchonycteris naso. The sequence continues at coordinate 302,955,556 of CM072996.1, forward strand.
AACTGGGGCACTGAGCGTACCAGACTAGAGACAGAAGGTTAGAAGAATAGGAGGACACTGCATGAGACAGGTGCAAAGAGAGAAAGCTGGTGCATGATCGTGAGGGAGAAAGAATAAAATGGGAAAAAAAGGAATACTGAATAGAGAGTACTGTATCTCTTAGAAATAGAATATTCTTTTTTTTTTACACAAATGGCAGTGCTGAATCATGAAGAAAAATTTAAATTGTTCCCAAATACACTCTTCTTAGAAAGTCAATTCATTTTTATAATGATTTCCATTAACAATAGTTTCCAAAACCTGACACTTGCAAACTTCAACTAATTAGAAAATTGTTATTAACTTTACAAATGATCGGCCAGTGGGGCTATTACTGCTACCGACTCTTGCTCTTGTTCAAGAGCCTTCAAGGTGACAATCTGATAGCTTCCAAATGGACCTGGTCATCTTCACTATCTTTTTTTGCTTTCAAATGCTTTTTCTTAATCTCTAAGTCCAGTGTCCTTACTGCTCTCTCTTTCAAACCATTATCAAAATCAGTGCATTATGTATTCCTGTCTTTCAAATGTCCCTATCATAGTCTAGGTCCCCATCGCGGTATCTCTACATTACTGACACCCACCACCTCCAGCAGCTTAGCATCCATTCACCTTGTTCTTGGTACAATACTCTACTTTGGGCTCAGGTATGAATTCTGGCACTCCATAGCTCACATGCTTCAGTAAAGCTGACTTTTTTTTTTTTTTTTTTTTTTATTAGAGATAGAGCTTGCAAGACCTCAGCTGTGTGGAAATAGCAAAATAGTTTCAGGAATTAGAACATGACTTAAGAGTCAATAAAAGTGATGTTCAAGACTTTGGTTTCATGGTTGAGAGAAGAGATGCACCTTGCTTTCCTGCATATGTACAAAGTGTGACCCTTAAAGGTGTAGGCAGTCATCTTGAGATAAGAAAATATTATTGCTGAACCTGGATTTATGACTCAATAATGGAGAAACCAGATCCTCATCATTGAATGAGTAGCCAGAGTAAGACTTGAAAGAAGCCAGCCATGTGATCCAACAAATTCTGTTCCATTTAAATGAGTTAATATTGGAAGTTTTGTTACATTTGACCAAAAATATCCCAATTCCGATAGTCTGCCTTTCCTGCTGTCTCTGTTAAAATCTGTTTTTTCATACTCTTACTGTAATAATTGTCCAGCAACTTGCTATTTCCCTTCTTCATGGGTCGCAGGGACTCTCTCTTCTGCTGTTTCACCAAAAATCCCCAGATTTCTATCTTCTCAAATATTTTAATGGCTCTTATAAGTAGATTGTTTACTCAAACCAAGCTAATAGGTTCACAATTCTAAAAAGCATCAAACCATTTTTATCCTCTACATTTTACAGATATCAGTCACCCCTTTCATTCTCTCTCATTGCCGTACCCTCCTTCTAAAATTGCTAACTCAACAAACAGACGGTTTTGTATCTGATTCCCATTCATCCCATTAGGCCCCTGAGTCATAAAAGAATATGTGAATATGTGAATTATATTTCACTTACATACAGTATTAAAATTTTAGAAGCACATTTGTGTACATTACTTCATTTGAGTAGCACAGTTTTATTTTTAATTACAAGAAGTAATTACAAATTTTTATCTACTCTATACACATATTATGGTATAATAAAATTAGAAAGATTTTTTACTCAGAATTAACTGAGATTTTTATCAGTTTTTGTCACATGATCATTGTAAACCTTGGGTAAATCACATACACAAATCTAAACTTCCATGTTTTAAACATGGAATGGTCACATAATATAAACACATGTGAAGGTATTTTAACTTTATATTTTATAATATATTTTCTAATGCATAAATATCTATGTAATTTTTAAATTTTTTCAAAGAAAACCAACTTTTAAGTCATATTTTTAAAGATATTACACATTTCATTATCTGGATCAAACATATATTTTTATTTATTTCTTTTTTTGAATATATATATATGTTTTACTTTGCAATAGTAAGACATATATTATAGACATACATATACTTTGGAGTATTACACAGAGGGATACATCATACTAATACATGCACATTGTCTAAAATTTAGTAAATGCAGAGGAAAAAGAAGAAAATATTTATATCATTTAAGGAATAACCATTGAAAGTATTCTGGCATATATCTTGTCATTTTTTGTTGTTATTGTCATTGCTATTGTCAAAACACTTAACATAAGATGCATGCTCAAAAAATTTTAAGTGTACAATATGGCTTTGTTTACAATAGGTACAGTGTTGTGGAGCAGATCTCTAGAACTTAGTTCAACTGCTTAATTTAAACTCTGTGCTCATTGACTAGTAACCCTCCCAAGTAATATTTTTAGTTTAAAACTGACATTTCATATACTAATTCTAAAGATATTGTATCACAGAGTATTTTCAATAGTTTTCCACAATATTACCTATTCCCATTATACAGTTGAAATCTTAAGACTGTCTATTTTCTCTTGTTAGGAAAATCACTTTAAAGAATTTCCTTGTCATGATTTTATTTTTTTGAAAAGCAATTGGTATCTGATAATTTTTTCTCCCCAAATCAAGACCAGACTTCATTATCTTGACTATCTCCTTAATTTTTTCTGGACACATTTCTAGTGTTCACCAATACCTGGTTCTTCTCCCATTCTAATTCTCAACCATTATGCAGTTGGGGGAAGTCATGAGAATAGATCTGGCCAGAGGCTGTGGTCACACATGACACAATATTTCTGGGCGGTCGTGGAAAAGAGCCGGTAAATACCTTTTCAGTTGTTTCTTCCTCACAAATGTGGACTGAGTAGATTATGTATGATATTGGTATAGAATGTTGCTATCTTCCCCAGCCTGTATGGCTGCTTAGAAAGTGGATGCTAGTTGACCTTCAGTTGTGGCCCCAAAGAGACAAGTAAGCCCTAATTTGAAAAGACAAATTGACTAATTCTTATGTAACTAAAACAATAATAGTATGTAACATCCTTGATAGAATTGAATGAGTTGTTGAATTGTGAAAAGCTGCCCCTTATAAGCTGCTGATTTGTAATGTTCTTTGCATGAGTAAAAAATAAACATTGTTGAGTTTAGCCACTGAGATTTTGGATTGTTGTTACTGTTCTTTTTGGGAGAGGGGTAGTTGTTTGTCTTTTGCCACTGCAGAATAATGTCTACTCTAATATTGGTGTTTTAGGAAAAATTTACCTTAAATATAGTAGCCATTTCAAACTGTCTAGTTTGAGGACCCACAAACCAACTTCCTTCATATGCAGGTAATTTAATTCTTCACATTACACCTAGAAATGGCTAAAGTATATCAATTTTTCCTATTTTCAGAGACCCATAGAATAGAAAAAATCTCCAGTCTTCTATATTCTTACAGCACTTGTTTGTATTATTCAATTTATTTATATTACAATTTTCCTCTTGAAGTGTACTTGAGTCATATTTAGATAACTCTTACTATTCCACCCTGAAAGAGAACATCTGTGATGGCCATAAATATGGTCTATGACTCTGAGTTTCCATTCAATGTAATTTCTAAAGATATAAGCATTCTAACTCCCTCTCCTCTTCAGGCAGAGTCCCAAGCATCTCATATGATTTCCTTGGCGGCCATTCAAATTCTGATAAAACTGCTAGTGCCAACCTCATCCCTACCTGTTACCCTGAATCTGCTGCTTCTCTGCCTTGTGACTTGACCTTGACATTGCTGCTAGAATGTGACATTGCTATCACGTCCCACATTTTAGTCACTCCTTCTGTCAGTACCAATAGTCCTTATTGAGGCAAAAGAGGTGCCTCTCCTTCCAGTCTCACCCAGTGCTACAAAAGGACACTAGGAGAAAAGTTAACTCGGGCTTTGGGCTAACTCACAAGTTTGGAGTATCTTTGATGTCCTTTCATTGGCAATGACCTATTGATCCTACAACTGGGAAATATGACTTAATTCTGATTTCCACTGGATAGTGGGGCTTAGATTTCTGGAAATACATAGTGCCTCAATCCAAATAACCTCAAAGACCATGGCAGAACTGCATTGGACCTAGCTATGAGCATGAGACGTGGGGGTCTGGCAGAAAACATGTGGGAGAATCAAAGTAGAAAAAGAAACAGGAGGCACACTACTTTTTAACAAATGGGTTCAAGGTAACTGTGATGGAATTACTCTGACTAGTACACTGAGATTCAGGAAACCCAATGCATCTTAAGAATGATTAATAAGAAATACTTAGGTACATCAGAATAAAACATGAAGAGCACAGCAAAAGTAAGGAAAAATCTTCATCAGAAACCAAGTTCTATATATTTTTCCTTTAATATATGTATTTCTCACAGTTGACTATTTCTTCCTGTCTAAGTCAAAGTGTCCGTTATCCTTCTCACAACAGTGAAATTGCTTCCTAACTGGTCTCCTATCCTTCACTCCAGGACCTCCTCCAATTCTTCCCCCACCTATGAGGCACTATGATCTTTAAGAAGTGAAAACCCATGATTACCATACTTCTGCTGCATAATTTGAATGAAACCCTATTTACCCTGGATATGGTTCAGATTTATAACATGATTTTGAAGGCTTTCATCAATATGACTATGCTTACCTTGTCAGTGTCATCCCTTGCTGTTTTTACTATCTCTAGCTATACCAGACTTATTTAATTTAATAAATCACTCTCTCATTTCCAAGTGTTCTAACCTTTTAATTTACCTGAGATACTTTCTTTTTCACCTAAACATCTTTTATGCATTTTCAGGGCTCAGTTTACATGTCCTTTCACCAGGGAAGTTTACTCAGTGAACCAAGATAAATTTTAGTATTTGAGTTTCCACTTCAGAAGAATCCACTATTCTCCCACAGGAGATATGCTTTAATTTCACTTTTGAAGCATTTATTATGTTAACTTATAATGATGATACTTTATCATGATAATAATTGCCTCTATTCTGGGATTGAAACTTAGTTTGTGTCATTGGGATTGAGTGTATAAACTTCTCAACGGTAGGATATTGAATACTGTTGTGCATAGTATACGCTTAATCAATATTTCTAGAATTAACATGAATGAATGAATGAATGAACCACAACTATACAGAACAATTCCTATGTTTCAGAAATTCTTTTGTTTTATTTTAAAGATAATTATTGTATACCAGATTTGTATTTGATCTTAGTCTTCATCAGTAAAATAATGAAATCTAGTCAATTAAAGTAACAATACCAATAAACCTTATTATGCCTAGCTTACTCTAAGACTTCAGGAACACAAAATTGAGCTAATCAAAAACTTTGGTACATTGTGGATTGTAACAATTGGTATATATATGCTCCTTCTGTACTTATTCTCTCATTTATTTATTCCCCTCTTCACAAACACGTTCATTCATCCAACTGTAGTAGCATTCAACAAAAACTTGTGAATGCACTCCCCAACTTAAGTTGAACAGTACTTCTTATAGACATTCTATTCCGTGCTTTTTATAGAAATTGTACAAGTATTTCTCTTGGGTCTATAGGTAAGAGATAAGGCCAAATTGTTTTCTAGTATGTCTATATGAGCAATGTGTGTGGAATCATGCAGATTTATCATCTACCTGACACTCGGTGTTATCACACTTCTAATTTTTGCCAAACGAAAATATTATGAAATGTATTCTTTGTGATTTTAAAAAATATTTTTGTTTGCTTACTAATGTTACAAATAATTCTAATCAAAATGGCCTATTTATAAGTTACTGAGTTCCCTGCTTTTGAAATGTTCAAAGATGAATTAAATATTCACCTTATAGGCTTTCTTCTTTGGGCAAGAGTTTGAACCATTCATCATTCATTCAACAAACTTAATTTAGCATCATGTTGGGTACTGAGGGAACACCAGGGAACAAGATAAGCATGGTTGCAGCTGTCTGCACACAAAATTTTAATAGTTAGTTATTAGCATAATGAGTGTCATGAGAAAGTTATAGAGTGAATAACAGAAAAACCTATCCTGGTTAGACGATGGGAAAGGTTTAGGGAAATGCCTCCCATGGGAAGTGACCCTGAATGCTTAATCCTGAGTAATTTCACCAGAGAGAGGGATGATTAGGGATTTGGGAGAAGGCTCTTACTCCTACAGTAGCATGCGCAAAGACTGCCTTAGCCTTTCTTCTCTCCTAAGGCTTACCCAGTATCCTAGGGTCCAACCAATGAGTATCTCAAAGAGCATTTTACATTTTTCACAGGCAAGGCTCTCTTCTTCCAGAGAAACCCAAATCCATACCAGCTTCTGATGACAGACCCTGCACATCAGTTTATCAGGTAGAAGAAACACATGTAGCCTCCTGCTGGGACCTCTTACTACATATAAAACGTAATTATTGAGCATTACTGAGAAAGGAATGCAAACTTCAGAAAATTATGGAGAGACAGACCTAGCCTAAGATTGGCTCTTACATGGAGTCAAACTTAACACTTCAGACATATGATTTCGATAAAGGGGAACAATGAAAATGCAAGGGGTTTCTCTAACTTGCGTTACATGTCAGTATCTCTAAGCACATAGATGTCCTCTCTTATTCTCTGAGACTGTCACTATGTTTTTCATTTATGACTTGTTTTCAGTTCAATATGCTGAGAAACTAAAAGGTTGTAAATTAATTGTAGAAAAGGTTTTATTTGTTCTAACATCAGACAAAATCAATCAACAATAATTTTGTGAACCTACTGTTTATTACTATTCTATGGTTTGAAATAAAACAAATATAAGGGGCCATGTCTGTGCCTCCAAAGTATATATCTTTTTAAAATATATATATATTTATTTATTTATTAATAGAGACAGAGAGAGAGTCAGAGAGAGGGATAGATAGGGACAGACAGACAAGAACGAAGAGAGGTGAGAAGCATCAATCATTAGTTTTTCGTTGCCATTGCGACACCATAGTTGTTCATTGATTGCTTTCTCACATGTACCTTAACCATGGGCCTTCAGCAGACCGAGCCATCCCTTGCTGGAGCCAGTGACCTTGGGTCCAAGCTAGCGAGCTTGCTAGCGAGCTTTTGCTCAAGCCAGATGGGCCCGCGCTCAAGCTGGCAACCTCGGGGTCGGTCTTGAACCTGGGTCTTCCTCATCCCAGTCCGACACTCTATCCACTGCACCACCGCCTGGTCAGGCTAAAGTATATATCTTAGTGGGTATACTTATTTATGTATTTTTTTATTTAAAACTTTACATACTATAGATAGATAATTAATTACAAATTAAGTTATGTACTTTTTATTCATATTACTTTATTTTTTATATATTACTTTGTATAGTACTTTATATAATATATATTAATGTAATATGAGTTATATAATACTTTCTCTTCAGAGGACTTAATATGGAAAATTAAATGTGTTCTGCCTCATTACAAAGCTTATGCATGGTCTTCTAATATTCTTTGTGGAAACTATTTGACAATAACAAACTTGTTCTCCTTTAATCCTTGGGACAAACAGTAATCGCAATTTATTTAAGTCTTAGTTTTTTGACTATTAATGTGCAATGAATGGGTCATATTGTGAACTAAAGGCTTAAGTAATGTCCTGTTTGGAATATCAATGAGTTACTTTTAGTCATCACAAAGAAAATGCAGAGATTCCTTTTTATTTTTATTGAATTTATTAGGATGACAATGGTTTGCCAAATCATACAGGTATTAAGTGTTCATCCCAATAAAACATCTCTGCACACTGCATCGTGTGCCCACTGCCCCAAGCAGCGCCTCTTTCGTCCCCATTTCCCGCCACCTTGCCCACCTCCACCCAGCACCCCTTTCCCTCTGCCCATTACCACACTGTGTCCATGTATTATGCACATATATGTTTTGTGCACCCTTTACCTTCTTCCATCCTTTTTATAAGTAAATATCAAATTGTCACAAAACTCATTTGAAAAAAAAGAAAGATTATTCATTTGAAACTGCCTAGCTTACCACTTGTCTAGGGATGTCAAGACAGCTGTAAATCTGGGAGGGTCCTTGGAGCTCCTCACATAATCAACTCCCTTCCCCGCTGCTCCATTCCACAGACAAGGAGACTGAGGCCAGGACGATCAGTACCCCCCAAAGTCACAGAGTGACTGTGATGCAACGTCATGCACAGAACCATGCCTTTGATCCCGGATCGATTGCTGTTTTCAGACTATACCGTGGTTTACCCTTGGGAAGCAATTTCATCCCAGAATAACATTATAACCATGATAAAATGATAAAAGATATTCTAAAAATTGGGTTGGTGAAGTAGGCATCCTTTTTTATTTTTTGAAAATTTTCTTATAATGTCATTTCTGCCTACTCGACCACCCCACACATATATTTACTCCTATATGCAAATACAAACATACATAAATGATTGTGAGATGGTGAAAGATGAGGTAGTCTCATATTCTTTGTGACCCCAGAGGGAAAAAACCTAGTTCTTTGCACACAATTAAGCAGAACTGAAATTCTCTGAGCATATTTTAGCTTCCCTAAGGGCCCAGTGAGCCTATTTTCTATTGTGAGCTTGTCTTCTTTTCTATTTTGTTTCTCAGGGACAGAGAGAGAGTCAGAGAGAGGGATAAGTAGGGACAGGTAGACAGGAACGGAGAGAGGTGAGAAACATCAATCATTAGTTTCTCGTTGCACCTGCAATACCATTGTTACTCATTGATTGCTTTCTCACATGTGCCTTGACTGCGGGCCTTCAGCAGACCGAGCCACCCCTTGCTGGAGCCTGTGACCTGGGATCCAAGCTGGTGAGCTTTGCTCAAGCCAGATGAGCCCGCACTCAAGCAGGTGACCTCGGGGTCTCAAACCTGGGTCTTCCTCATCCCAGTCCGACGCTCTATCCACTGCGCCACCGCCTGGTCAGGCAGAGCTTGTCTTCTTGACATTTCATTTTTCTCCTCTCCCTATTCGGTGTTGGGAAGGGTGACTGGCTGTCTGGCGTGGGCAAAAGAACTCGGAACTTGAAGTCAAACAAAACCGGGTGAAAAATCTTTACTAAGTTTTGTTACATGAGCTGTTTTGGGGAAGTTCATATTATAACATTAAACATTCGGTTCTTTATCTGGCCCTGCCTCTCAGGGAGGTGATTATGTAACCAAGTAAGGTGATTGCTTTGGCTGTCAGGTGTCTGCCCACACGCTCTCGGGCCTCACAGTTCTGTGCACACCAGCCTAACTCCTTACTCAAAACATCGTCATCCTTTTGCTAAGGACTTGTATACACAGCAGCCTGGACGTCTCTAGGAATGATCATCCACCAACACCCTCACTCTGTTAGGAACAGGCCCTTGAATCAGTGACCCGGTGTTGGTGTATAAATAATCCAGCTTCCCGCCCTGCAGCTGAAACAACTCTGACGGGCGAGTCCCTCGGCTGATGTGTGTCCCAGTACCACGCGGTAACTTGTACAGTGACGCGTGCTAAACTGGCTTTCTGCCTTCCCTGGCTCTCTCCTCCGCTCCGTTACCGGAGTCGCCTGGACTCGGCTCTGTTATAAACTAGTTCCCTCGAGTCCTGGGTCAGGATCTGTTTCTGGGTAAACTCAAATGGAGACTGAGACAGACAAGTGAATGGCTCATTACAAAATAATGTGTTCAGGGCTATAAGAAAGTTAAGAACGGTATATTATGGAAATGCTTAACATGGATTGTAAGGGGCTTTGTGCGAAGAGGATTTCCTAGAGTAGGTGGTATTTGAGTTGAATTTTTAAAGGTGTGAAGTCGCTAGACAAGAAAAAGGTGGAGGTTCCAGGAAGGGGGAAATGCAAGTTCAAAGCCTTGGAAGCAAGAGACAGTATGTTCTCATGTTTAAGGAGCTGAGGGTGGGTATGTGTGCCCAGAACATAAGAGCAAGCACGGGTCTAGAGTTGAGAGGAAGGCTGCAGGGCCCACAAGGGGCCGGTCTGAGAGACTTATGAGCTACGCCAATGAGGTGCTTTTTTATTCCAGAGCAACCAAGAGGTGTTGTGGGGAGTTGAGCAGTGACATGATCAGATGTCTGTTTCAGGAAGATTCACATTTGACAGCACTGGGAAGAATGAATTGCAGGGACTGAGATAAAAAGCCAGGAGACTCATTGAGCCCATGGCAGTAATCGAGGGAAGAAACGGTATAAATTTAAGCCAAGTTACTAGGAGAAAATTAGTTTTAATTTATTTTTTTTCAGGGACAGAGAGAGAGTCAGAGAGAGGGATAGATAGGGACAGACAGACAGGAACGGAGAGAGATGAGAAGCATCAATCATTAGTTTTTTGTTGCCGTTGCGACACCATAGTTGTTCATTGATTGCTTTCTCACATGTGCCTTGACTGCGGGCCTTCAGCAGACCGAGCAACCCCTTGCTGGAGCCAGCGACCTTCGGTACAAGCTGGCGAGCTTTTGCTCAAGCCAGATGGGCCCGCGCTCAAGTTGGCGACCTCAGGGTCTGGAACCTGGGTCTTCCGCATCCCAGTCCGATGCCCTATCCACTGTGCCACCGTCTAGTCAGGCACTAGGAGAGAATTAGAAATGAGAGGCTGGAGCTCAGACGTACTGCATGGATCAAACCAATGGGACTTTCTGAGTGACTGTCTGGGCAACACAGTGGGAGAGCTGGAATCTGAGAGTTACTCTGGGTGGCTGGCAGTAGTGAGTGACTCAGTTGATGGCCATGCTGCCCTGGAGGTGACAGTCACAGGGAAAAAGGGACAATGATAGAGTCAGACGGTGAATGTCATCGTGAACATGTTGAGGAGTGTGCCTGGGAAAATTCATGTGGAACTCGATAGAGGTCTGCCTAAGATGAGAACAAGCCTGGTCCAAGATGTAGAAATAGACTCTCCCTCACATAACAAAGTGATGCCAAAGGTGGATGCATCTGCCTTGAAGAAAATATAAACTATGAACATATATGGTCCACGTGTATCACTGGGGAATGCCAACATTTAGGGGCAGGCAGAGTTTGAAACATTGGCAAGACTAGAAAAGCCAACAGAGTGACAAAAACACCAACAAAAGCCATTCTTATGTTCATGGCCCGGAGTTACTTATCACAGACCTGCTATATGTGCCCTCACTTAGCCTAGAATCTTCCTCAAGTTGGCACACTGGGGGTGGCAAGGGGCATAGCTACAAAGAGCTGTCATGGGAAACGGGCACAGGAGCTGACAAAGGACCACATAGGAATTAAAAAATAAAAATGCTGAGGACCTAAACGAGGCTGGACACCAGAAATGACTGATCCTAAATGAAATGTTATTGAATCATACTCTCATCTTCTTTCAAATAAGAGGCACAAAAAATATATACATTAGGTTATCAAAAAAGAATAAAGGGATATAATGTTCATGGATTAAAAATCCTTACACTGGGTGTGTGACACAAGTTATACAAACTTTATGCGAACTGCATGAGTAGATATTATTTCCATTTTTCAGATGACAAAACTGAGGCTACAGATTTTATGTAAATCACTCAATCTTAGTTTTGTAGGAATTAGCAGAGCTCGGCTAGCACCCAGGGTAGTCTTGAGCTCAAGTCTGTTCTAAATACATAAGCTATACACAGCTTCTTTCTTCTCTGTCCTGACATTTTGCTCCTTGCATTTAAGGGAATCCCTTCATAGTTAGCTAGGAAACGGACACCAAAATACTTCAGTCCCCCTTTGTGGCAGCATTGTTTATTTCTTCTCATTCAGTCACAGAGTATTTGATCTACTTCAGTTGAATTTTGTTTTAATGCAAAAATTAAAGAAATGCCTTTGTAAGCAAAGATGACTATTCCCAGACAAAAGGCATTTTAACAATATTTTAATATTCACGTTTATGATTCTTTTCTCGGTTCTCTCTCTCCTGCCCCCCACCCCCCTGAATCTCTCTACATCCATCCATCTATCCAGGCGAGTCTCATTATTCACAATAGCTATGTACTGTAAAGTCTCCACAAACATTGAATGGATGAATTAATGAATACGGAATGACTGCTCCTAGGAGAAATACAGAGTTAGGTTCCTGTGAGCCTCCGGACACAGTATTTTGTCATCTTATCAATATATATGCATGGTTTATGTGTCTTCTGCTTAAACACACCTTCCTTAATCTAGTCATTGGTTCATTCACAATGAACTCATGGCCAACAGCACTATAAATCCTTCCTCAACGCAGCTGATCTGACACTGGGATCTTCTTCCTAAGACACATCACAGCCGCACTGCACTTACAGACAACAGATGGCACTTCGACTTGATGCTTGAGAACCATTGTGAACGGTAAAATAACAAAAAGAGCACAAGCATGCGATAAAGCTGGCCGGAATAAACCACCATCAGACTTGTTTCACAGTGTGAGAGTTGAAACTAGAAGGCAGACCACCATTTTGTTAGACCCAGCTCTTGGCGATGTGAATTTCCACTGCTCTGTGTGTGGTCTGTGAATAACAAAAAAAATCCCTCAAGTAATCCCCCAACTACTGATTTGGGGGTGGGGGAGAAAGACAGTTCAGATGGATTTTAACAAGTAGAGGATTAAAAAATATAAAGTCTGTAAAAATGAGGATTCATGGTGTTTGTGTATGTCTGTGTATGTGTGTTTGTCACAAATTTAAAAGCTATCCCAAGCACCAGTGAGTAAGTATTCCTGGATGTCTTCAAAACCATCCAACGCCACAGACAGAAAGGACTATATACTGATAGAGAATTCTTTGTGATGTTTTCTCAAGAAAGGATCCTTAGGAAAGCTTGTGAAATTTGGAAACTACTGGAGAGCAAACTCTAATATTTGAACTGCCTTTTTTCTTCCTTTTAATAAATATGCTTTCTTTCTATTAATTTCTATATCTCCACATCTCTTTCAACAGCAGAATGTCAAAATGATGTCTGCATTTTGAACACATACATGCACAGCACTGGACTGGAGATACCTTAAAATATAGTTAAAGCATTTCTGCTTCGGCCAGAACATTAGAAACTAGGCTTTGGCTTTTGCTTTTTAACCATGGTTGTCGGGATACACTGAGATTCGATTTTTGGCCGGCCCTTTCGTTATGCCTTTCTTTCTTTCAACATTGTAGCTGCTACAGTCAGAGACCACCTGTCACTTGAGAACACGGTAGCAAATAGGGTTTAAACTCAGCAGCAAAGGAGAATTTATTTGCAGGGTGCACCTCCTTCCCCCTCAAGAACAAAGTCGAGAATCAAGGGCTACGTCGCTGGGCTTACTGTCTTCCTAATTAATCATGTTTTGTATAAAAACGATCATGACTCTTTCACTGCAGAACAGCTGTCGAAACCATACATGTCCTGAGGTTCTCAGTGAGCTTCTTCTCCTAAGCTGCTCGGAATGACCAGGCAGTCCCCTCGTGGTCCATGTCTTCGCATGTCACCAGGCAGCCCTGTTTTCTTCTTTTGCTGCATCTTGGGTATAATAGTCAAATTCCACCCATAGCCTAAATAGTTTCACGGATTATTATGCAAAGTGAAATAAGCAAGTCAGAGAGAGATGAAAGACAAGCACCATGATTTCACTCATATGTGGAATCTAATGAACAAAAACTAACAAACAAAATAGAGACAGACTCATAGATACAGAGAACAGACTGACAGCTGTCACTGGGAGTGGGGGTTGGAGGGCTGGCTGAAAGAATGTAAAGGGATTAAGCAGAGAAACAAATTTATAGACATAGTAAACTCTGTGGGGATTGAGCCAAGAAAGGGGGTGGAAGCAGGTGGAGGAGAGTGTTGGGGGGGGGGGGAGACTTGACTTGAGGTTGTGGACACACAATTCAATATACACATGATGTATTATAGAATTGTGCGCTTAAAACCTATATAATTTTATTCACTACTCACCCACGAAATTTAATAAAAATAAATTAAAAATAGATCGTATTTCCATTAGGCCTTGATATGTATAAACTCTTTTTGAGGACTCTATATCCTCTGGCCAGTTTCACTGAGTGTTATGGTAAAAGCAACACCAAATATATTTTTGGAGTTCATAATATCATTACAAGTTATCAGCTTTTGGCTGGCCCCTCCCCAAACACTGAGGCTTTAGTCATTAGGAACAATTCACCCCTCTAGTGGAAGAACAGGGGTATTGCAGCTTGAGTTCTGACATACCTAAGCTTATGAAAGAGTATCTAGGCTTTTTTATTATTATTATTATTATAGGATTTCCTTTTATATGCTGGTTTGTTATTAAATATAACCCAATGGAAACACCTATTTAAAACATTGATTTCCTTTCTTATTTTTATACATAAGGAAATGCTTAGAGTTATTAACAGGCAATACTAACACCAACAGATTTTTGTTCACACTCATTTCTATTTTTCCCTTGTCTTGAGTCAAATAGAAATTGATTAGGAAAAAACGTTTTTGTATACGGTATGGAGTTAAACAATAATGGAGAATGCTTTTCCCATATGCGTCCTATACATAGTGAGGTTCTGGTAAAATTCACATTTTGGTGCCAAAGAGAAGAACTGTTCATTTCAACTCAATTATGATGGGAAACAATGATGTTACTACCAACAAATACCGGTAGGTATTTGGGGAATAATGTGAAAATTCTGATATCAGTTCTTCTATTGTGATGTCCTTGTCAGTAAGAATGTTGGAACTGAAAAATGCTTTCAACATTTATTAGTCCAACAGTTATGCGAAGTAAAACAATTTGTCCAAGGTTACATAGTTGAGCCCATTTCTCCTGATTCTGAAATCATAACACATCCTAGGACACACCCCCAATAATCACAGCACAACGCTGCAATCAGACGGGATGAGATTGAATCCTGCCTTGACTATGGTCTGCCTGCATGTTCATGGACAACATCCTTAACCATACTGTACTTTTCTGTTCTCTCTGTACAGAGAGAGTGATGCCCATCTCAGAGATGTTTGTACAAGGATGGAAATGAGAGACTGAAGATAATTACTTAGCATAGGACATGGAGCACAAGTTCTCAGTATGGGCTGACAATCCCTCCTCTCAGTACTGTTACAACTGTGGGCTTTCTCTCCTCTATTTTGGGGCATTCTAAAAACAGAACTTCTTCTCACTCCCAGGAGTAAATGAGTATGTAAATTGGGGAAATTTCAGTCTTTGTTTTCTATTCCATTACTCAGAAGTTTTTTACTATGGGAGCATTACTAATCTTACCCTTCATTTATACAGTAATAGAAGGGTGATAACAGCTGTTTTAAGAGAGGATCTTGATTTTTTTTTTTAGAGCATCATATGCATTGCCTCTATTAAGCCAGATTTGTAAAATAGTTCTAGCATAATTTAGATACTATGGCATATTAGAAACCAAAGATTATAAAGGAAAATGAGATTTTTTTGTCTTCTGCTGACATCATAACAGTTTTTACAGAGCCATTATCATCTCAATGGGTACGGATGTCATGCAGTCATTATCCTCAGATCATAACGAGGTAGACCATTAGTGCCTCCTTTGGAGGCCTTATGGTCTGAGATGGTAATGAGCCTTTGGGGAACCCTAAATCCTGGGATGGTTGGCAGCGTACTCCAGACCATAACAGAACCTTCCTCGCAATGACAATGGATCCTGTCAATTTCTATTAAAGAGCTTCTTAATTCCCCAATCATTAAGATAGTGGAAGAACTTATTATACTGGCCTATAATTAAGGAAGCTTTCAGCCATAAATCCCTTCTGTAGAGCCCTTCCCCTTACTCAATATGGAACGAATAAAGGGTAAGGCTTCCACAAGAGGAAATGTGGAGATACCATCCATCTTAGAAAATTTTGCAGGATGAGACTTCTCTCTAGTCTTTCCCAAATTTTCTCAGTCCCCAGGCATCCCTTTATAAAGGCATGGAACAAGTGAGTCCCCTTGAATAAAATCCAGAGATTTCCAGCAACTGATTCAGTGGGCATTTCTTGTTGCAATTATTAAAATTGGACTGTGCTTGAGTACTTATGCTAGGCACCATGACAGAGAAGCACAAGCTCAAATCATGATCTCGGTCCTTATATAATTCACAATCTTATTAGAAAAAGTGGATGATAAAGACACAGTAATGACATCGGAATGCAAGGGAACAATACAGAGAAGAACAGAGGTATTAGCTAGGGTGATTTCCCAACAATTAGTACAGAGTATGAGCTATGAATTCAATAAGAAAATATGTGGGGAAGTTGATGTTTAATGAATATAACTTCCTTCGTATTTTATTTTATTTTATTTTTTTACAGAGACAGAGAGAGAGTCAGAGAGAGGGATAGATAGAGAAAGACAGACAGGAACGGAAAGAGATGAGAAGCATCAATCATCAGTTTTTTGTTTTGACACCTTAGTTGTTAATTGATTGCTTTCTTATATGTGCCTTGACCACGAGCCTTCAGCAGACAGAGTAACCCCTTGCTCAAGGCAGTGACCTTGGACTCAAGCTGGTGAGCTTTTGCTCAAACCAGATGAGCCCACACTCAAGCTGGTAACCTCGGGGTCTTGAACCTGGGCCTCTCCATATCCCAGTCCGATGCTCTATCCACTGCGCCACTGCCTGGTCAGGCTTCCTTCGTATTTTAGAGGTAGATGAGTTCAGTGTAAACTGTTTACTATTGACTTATTTTTGTATGCCTCAGTTTGGCAATGGTTAAATGACTATACATCTTACTATAAAATATTACTAGGAAATCAAGTAATCAGGTGATATTTGCTGTTATTGTCTATAAAAGGACATAATCTTCGATATGCTAAAGTTATAGATAAAGACTAGAAATATTCAGATGGGGAGATCTACAGGTTTGATTACAAATGAAGTTTATTGTCATAACCCAAAATTAATCACTTGAAAGAAAAAAAGAAGAAGCCAACTTGAAACAGAAATTATGTGCTGCCATAAAAATCAAAATGAAAGAACCCAACCCGTTGACCTTGACTATATAGAAACTTGAAGTTCCCTCATTCTTTTTGATAATCCTGGACTTTTCATCTAAATTTCATTTGACCTCAAGCAGACCTGCATTTGACTCATTACTGAAATTTCATTGCTGAAATTTTCCAATGTAAGAAGTTTTCTAATCAGAAATTAAATTTATAGAAAATCTCTCCTATACTGAAGAAGATATAAATGTCTGCTTCTGCATTTTGTGCTTTGGGGATTTCAGTTAGTTTTATTGTGCTGTTTCTAAATCGGGTTTTTCATTCTAACAGGGAAAGGAATCACACAGCTCTCGATCTCTGAGTCAAAGTCCTGAATGAATTGGAAATGTATAAAGGGTTCTGAGCTTACCTTTATGCTGTGACTGAGAAACTCCTGGGTTTCCGTCTCTCTCATCTTAGGTAAATGGTGCTTTAAGGGCATTCAGAAACCAAGTTTTATGATACGATACTTGAGACATTCTTTCTTGTTCTATTTAAATTCCTTAAGGCACTTCATCTTTGTTGTCGCTGTTGTTTCTTTCTCCTTTGCTCCTAATCACTGCGTATTTGACTATCACGTCAGGAAAATCTGAGTGGTTCCACTGAGCCCTGACAGTGGGGATGGTAAGCAAGCTGGTTTGAACATTTTCAGTTTCCAAGGACATTTCACTAGTGTTCATCCATCATCCCCACGCCTAGTGCTCATAACGGAAAAGACCACTCTGCACTGCGCTAACCAGTCCCTATGTGAGCACACAGCCTCCTGGCCACGCAGTGTCTTGAAGTACAATGAGGAAAGCAAGAACAATGATAGCTACAAATCAAGAGTACGGGGCATGGCTCCTGGCTCCCCACCTGTCTCCTGGATCCCGCCACTATGATCACACACTCACACACAGGGGTTTCTTATTTCTGTCATCTACTCATACCCCCCAAAGGACTGCTCTGTTGTAAGAGGGTTTTATTTAATTTTATTTTACAGGGACAGAGAGAGAGACAAAGAGAGGGATAGATAGGGACAGACAGTCAGGAGCGGAGAGAGGAGAGAAGCATAAATCATCAGTTTTTTTGTAGCTACACCTTAGTTGTTCATTGATTGCTTTCTCACATGTGCCTTCACGGCGGGCCTTCAGTAGACCAAGTAGCCCCTTGCTCGAGCCAGCGACCTTGGGTCCAAGCTGGCGAGCTTTTCGCTCAAACCAGATGAGCCCGTGCTCAAGCTGGTGACCTCGGGGTCTCAAACCTGGGTCCTCTGCATCCCAGTCCGATGCTCTACCCACTGCACCACCACCTGGCCAGGCTGTAAGAGGGTTTTATTCAGAAAGGCAGCATTTCAGAGTTGCATAGGATATCTGAATAAGCCCCAGGTTTGCACTAGATCTGACTCAGTCACTGAGCACCTTCTCCTCAAAAGGACTCTACCAACAGTGCAAGCAGCCTCCAGCTGCACTACCCAAGAGGGCGCATCCCTGGCTCAACCTTCAGATGTGGGTGATGTACATTTATAAGAGGACATACCAAAGCTGTGAGGAAAAGATATGACATTACCCCCAGATCAAATTAGAGATAAAAAAAAGATACTGAACCAAATACAAGCCATTGAAGGGCAGATGTAAATTGGATAAGCTTCAGTCTTACAAGCCTAACAAGAAAGAATTTGGAGACAAGGATGGCAAGCACCATGCGCCTGCCCGAACGTGCCGCTGAGGAGAAGGACAGAGAAAACCCAGCCTGCAGGGGGGACTTTCTAATGCCACTTTTCAACTCAAGGGACCCAAAACCCTTGAGGAATCTGCTATTCCAAGGCTGGAAGATGACACGAGTTGAACCAGGAACATCTTGTAGTGTCAGTTAAGTAATAAAGTGCTCAAAAAACAAAATGATGGGGACATTTCAAAGGGACAGAGGAACCACTTGAAAGAGCTCCAGTGGCCAAGCTGGAACACTCGGAGAAAAAAAATAAATAACTTAAGAGGTGTGTTATGACCCGAAGTATAAAGTATCCATGTGTCCTACTGATATAAATAAGTAGAGGAATAAATAAATGGGGAGAAGACACAAACTTCCCATATGGAAGAATTCTAAATTATTTATATATTCAATAGATACATCACATTTAAGGATTAAGGTTTGTGGTTTATTTTTTTTAAATGTATATACTTACTTTTATTATTGCTGTTTCTGCTATTGGTAGTATTGTCAATGCAGAGCTTGGTATACTGTTTTTGTTTGTTTTCTTTTAAATTAGGAGTCAGTAAAAAACCTGGGAGATACGAGTGATAGTCAGCAAGAAATGTTATTCAGAACCCATTCATTTAAGTGGGCCAGGGTATGGAGAAGAAACAGAGAATTATTGGTAAAATAGTGACAACAAATGTTATCATCCACCGAACATCAAAGTTGTACCATGATGCTGCACGTGTTAAAATGGGAGTGTTGCCTGACCAGGCAGTGGCGCAGAGAATAGAGCGTCAGACTGGGATGAGGAAGACCCAGGTTCGAGACCCCGAGCTCGCCAGCTTGAGCACAGGCCCATCTGGCTTGAGCAAAAGCTCATCAGCTTGGACCCAAGGTCACTGGCTCCAGCAAGGGGTTGCTCGGTCTGCTGAAGGCCCACGGTCAAGGCACATGTAGGAAAGCAATCAATGAACAACTAAGATGTTGCGACAGCAACGAAAAACTAATGATTGATGCTTCTCACCTCTCTCCGCTCCTGTCTGTCTGTTCCTGTCTATCCCTCTCTCTGACTCTCTCTGTCCCTGTAAAAAAATATATATATTTTATTTTACTGCAATTTCATTATTATTTCTATAACAGAAAAAACATCTACATGGGACAGAAATGTCATCCAAGAGTACCAAACCCTTTCAAATTAAACTTCAGTAATCTTTCTACCACCCACATTAGGAAGCAAGCCCCGTTCTCTGGAGCTATCCCGAGACTGGGGCAGATGGCCTTGGTAGGGCATGTGGCGAAGCCAAGAGGGGTTCCCTATCAGACTCATGGGCCTGGTGTCCAAATACTCGGCCACTTCCTCGGCTGTGCCCTCTGAAGACGCCACAGAAGTCAGGGAAATGGCGCTACTCCGAATTTGACACTGTATGATAGGCTGGCTCCTGCATTTTCCTAATGAGTCTGCATGTGGGGGATGTCAAGTGAGTTCGTCCCCTCATGAGCCAGCAGCGCTGCAAGGAAACAAGCATGTGACCTCACAGCTTCTTCCGGGGATCTTTCCACATGAAAATCCAAAACGAAAACCCATAAATATGCCCTCGCACCACCTGCTCCAACATTATCCATGTCTCCCTCAATACCTTGGGATAAAGTGCAAAACTTCTGGACATGCTGTCGTTACCCCCTCATCGGTGGTTTCAGGTACCCACAGCCAACAGCAACCCAAAAATATTAAGTAAAAAACTCCAGAAGTAAAAAAAATCCATAAGTTGTAAATTGCGCTCAGCTCTGAACAGCAAGGACACCTCGCACCGTGTCGTTCTGTCCTGCCCTGGACGAGAGTCATCCCTTTGTCCGGGTCCCAGGGCTGCCTATGCACCTTGCCTGGCAGTCACTGGGCAGCCTTTTCGGATTTCAGCTCCCGTGGCAGGATCACCGTGCCGGTGTTCCAATAACCCCCAGTCTACTTAATAGTGGTCCAAAGCACAAGCGCAGTGGTGCTGGCAACTCTGAGAAGCCATATGGTGCTTTCTTTAAGTGAAAAGGCGAAGATATACAAAGAATAAAAACAAGGAATCTACAGGGTTTGTCACTGCACGGTCATAGGCACTCAATGGGGGACTCGGAACGTACTCCCCTCGGATAAGGGGGAGCTGCTGAGTAAGGCAGGCCCCTCGATGAGCCAGGACCCCCCTCTTCAGACTCATGTCCTGCAGCTCCTTTATGCTTTTCTACAAATGAAACTAAATGCATGCTTCCAAGCCCTCGATCCACGCTGGGTCTTTCTGCCTATTGTCTTCGCTGCCTGAAACGGACTCCCCACCTCACCTCCACCTGCGTGTGGCCCATGTGGCGAAGCTCCTTTTCCTATTCACCCCTCTCAGCTGGCGCTTCTACTGCCATGGAGGGCAACCCACCCTCTCGGTTTGCGTGGGCTGCAGGGTTCTCAGGGAGTCAGAGTGTCAGGGCTAAAACTGGGAACATCCCCAGCCCGCTGGCACAAGTGAGTCGCTCTTGACAGAGTGACTTGACAGGGTGAGTTTGTCTTTCCTACCTGTTTTTATTTTTAGTGTCGCCCCGAGTGGCATGCCACGTTGCATCTAGTCACACCTTTCTGACGATAGGGCAACGTCAGAGGGCAGGACAGGGATCCTTGTAGCGCGAAGTAGCATTCCTTCAGGGCAGCAGCATGGTGGAAACTCCTAGCAAGCTTGCTGTTGTTTTCTTTTTTTAAATACCCTCCAACTCCCCAGAGACTCCGGTTTAATTGATCCTGGGTGAGGCCTGGGCATGGGTTATATTTTGAAGCTTAACCAAGTGATTCTAATGTGCAGTCAAGGTTGCTAACACCTGCTCTAGGGTAATGATTCTCAGCTGGGGTGGTGTGCGCATCAAAACTAAACATATCACCGTAGGCCCAGCTACCCACAGATTCCAATTTAGTTCATCGGGAATGGGGTCCAGGCAGCTGTGGCTTTAAGGTCAGGCGATTCTAATTCATAGCTACCGTTAACTGCTTTTTAAAAGAGAGTCCTCACTTAACATGGTTGATAGGTTCTTGGAAACTGCAACTTTAAGTAAACATACAATGAAACCGATTTTACCATTGGTTAATTGATACAAACAAGAGTTAACTTTCTACAGCACATTCCCAATCACAAGAACATTATTGAACTCCTAAATAAAGACCCCAAATGCTTCTTGTATTAAACATTGAAGTAATTGTGAGGCTATACCAACATTGAAGAAACATTAATAAAAAGAATTCAGATGATAATTTTCCAGCCCAGTGATTCCAGTTCAGGTTCATGAAGGGTCACCAGGAGTCCAGTCCGGCAGCTCAGGGCACAGGGGGACACCCACCGTGGACAGGATGTCCTTCTGTTGGGCAAACAGCTGTGTTAGGCTTCCTCGCTTGTACTCTGCCTGATGAGTGCATAAACACGTGGCAGTACCATGGGTCTAGTCTACATACAGTACTACAGTATGGTCGCAGGTCTCGCCCTCAGGGCTGATTGTGGACTGGCTGTCTGCCGCTCTGAGGGGCCTTTTGTTTCTGCTGTTTGTTTGCCTGTTGCCATGAGAAGTGGTTTTCCCCGGTTTGCTTGTCCGCCATGGAGAGCCTCTATTCCACGGGAATGGCCCAGCACTTTCTGGCTCCACAGTTTCTGAGTCCAATGTGGACCTGCCTGGCCTTGGCCAGCCGCATCACACCTTCTGTCACAGGGCCAGTCACTCACAGCCACACTCTCTCAGATGGGGCCAATTCACACACGCCACTCCATCAGCACACCTTTGGGACGTGGGAGGCAATGGGAGGGCCCAGAGAAAATCCGTGCCCACTCCACACAGACAGGGGCCCAGGCCAGGAATTGATGTGTTTTCCTTTTCTCACCAACCTCATAATAAAAACAACTCTATCTGGGGACCTGCTGTGTATGTATATATGACCAAAACAAATTTCAGGGCGTGCCTATTGCCTTAAACTCTTAGCAGGCCTCTAAATATTAAGTGCTGATCATAAACAGGTGTTAAGAGCTAATGAAATCAACACCTTCAATGCCACTGCAGCACTTGTTCTTTTGTTGTTTTCCCCCAAACTCTCTCCAAGCTGCCTGTCACCCCCACATCAACCAGATACCCTCCTCTCTACCTTCAGGCCTCATTCATTCCAGTCCTTTGTAGAGCCTTCCTCTGACTCTTAGTGACCCCACCCACGATCATAGCTCTATTGTCCTTCCCTCCCACCAGGTGACACTTGAATAAAGAATGATTTTCTGACTCTGTTGTACCACCTTTCTAATTCTCTCCTGATCCCCTACCGTCACCCCCAGGACCAGCAGAGTCCACCAACACGCCGGACCTCTGTCTCTCAAACCCTAAGCTGATGCTCCAAACCCAAAGTTCTTCTTCCCCTTTGTCTGAAAGGCTTGGCTCGAAGGTATCCAAGTGTCCTGCTTCATTCATGTCACTAAGGTGTGAGCTCCAACATCACCTCTTCAGAAAGGCCGTCTGGAATGTCGGTGGCCGAAGCCAGGCAGGTCCACATTGGATTCGGGTAGATGGTAGAAAAACTGCAGAGCCAGATAGTGTTGGGCTGTTTCCATCTACATAATAGAGCCTCACAACGCAGACAAGCAGACAGGCAGGGAAAACTGCTTCTCAGACAAACAGCAAGAATGGCCCCTCATAGTGGCACCAGCGCCCATAGCCTGATATAGGCCATACACATGCAGCACTGCCACGCACCCACGCAGCAATCAGGCAAAGTGCCTACAGCCAGTACCCTGGCGAGCAAGCCTAACACAGCTGCCCCACACCACCCCTGGCTGCCGGGTTCCAGAGTCATCACTCTGTACCCCGCCAGCCTCCATTAGTTTCAGCACAGCTCTCATCATTGTCTGCAATGACCTTGCTCTGAATTCTGTTTTTCCTTTTATATCTGACCCCCCTTTAGAGAACTGGAAGCTTCACAAGGAAAAAGAATGTTTTTCCTACTGCGTCACCAACGCCTACAGAAATGCTGGCCACCGACATGTATGACATGCAATAAACACCTATATGGGTACCCTCCGCTCTTCAGGTTTGCGGCCCACCACTCTGCTTGTAGGAGAGACATACGTTGGTCTCTGGTTTTGCTAACCAGAAGAAATCTGAACAGAATTTTTCTTTTGGCTAAAAGAAAAAAAAAAAGTGAAAAGGGGAAATAGCATGTCATGTTTTACAGCCAACATTAAAGAGGCAGTGTGCACCCCGGGCAGTGAGACTGGCACCACCAGGCTCCTTCCTCAGAAACCACACTCAGCATCTCAGCATGTGGACCATAGCTTTGAACCCTGTCTGTGAGAGTCGGGACTCAATCTCCATTTATCCATTACCAAGCTCATCCTAAGGTATCGGAAAAGCCTAGGAGAGCCCATCAGGCCATTATACTTAGCGTAAAACTGGATGTAACTAAGCATTTCCATCGTGGTGAGTAAAATAAAGACACTGTGCGTGCACTGAAGTTGCCTGCATCTGCCATTCATACTAGTCACACACAGAGAGAAAGTCTTGAACGCCGGCGAAGTTACTCTTGGTTCTGCTGGTGGCAAAGTGGCCTCTTTTAGTTGGCATCCAGTAATGGATGAAATGGAAAGTCTATATTGCTTGAGTGACTAGATGGGTGTACAAAGCATTGTGTGTATTTATCACATCATCCCTGCTTTTATTATATGTTAGTGTTATTTTACGATTTATGCCCTATTTGGCATGATTTGGTATGTTATTTTATGGGTCTGGGAACGCTCTAAATTTTCCCTATAAATTATTGGTAATTGCTTCTTTTCATTCCACCATTTCAGCTTATAAAACATGTGTTTTTCATAAGAACACGGCTTTCAGATAGCAGGGAGAGAAGTGCATTGGGAGTTAGACTCTCTGGCTGGGATCCCATCTCACTCTTTAGGTAGCTTGGCCTGTGACCATCAACATTAGCATTACCTGGGAGCTTGTTAGAAATGCAAATATTTCGGCCCCGCCCTAAACCTACTGGGGCCCAGGAAATTGTGCTATACAGCTTTTCTTGTAATTCTATGCACACTAAACTCTGAGAAGCACGGATCTAGGTCAAATAGGAAACCCTCTGTGACCTGGGAACTTCCGTTATGCTGTAAAATCTGTTAAGAGGACAAATGATCATGATGTGTGCAGAAATGCTTAGCACACAGGAGGTGCTATAAAGATAACAGTTTCCTTGCATTTACCTTTATTTTTTAAGAAAACAATAGAGATCTAATTCTTTTCAGTGGGGCAGAATTCTAACAATCTTTTGCTTCTGGACGTTCAACCCAGTAGGAGAAAAGGGAAGGCTGTATTGTTGAAAGTAGGCTGACTGCCTATCCATAAGGAAGTGTCCATCTGGGGCCATTTAAGACAGGGGCAAACAGTCCTTCACACCTCAGTAGCCCTGTGTACTACAGCACAGTTCATTAATTGATGTCCATAATGATGATCCTGCATTATTAAATAATTGAGAAATTCTTCTCCAGAGTCTCGGCTCAAGTGTGTTCAACTTCTAAGAGAAATATTTCCATTTGAAATATTTAAGTCACTTTTTAAGGGTCCCAGATGGAAGAAGTTTTGGTTACTTGGAACGTTTTGCTTGATAAAATCATCTTATTCTCTGCAGATTTCAGAGGAATTAGATATTAGTATCTATTTGTCAACATAGTGACCCTGGTGAGTAGGGCACTCTTTAATAAAGGGACTGTGTCTTCTGTGTCCTTGGATTCCCATTCAGCACCTAGTTCAAGTGACTCAACCCAAAAGGCTCCCAGAAGGACTGTGGCGTGAGAGGCTGGTTGACCTCAGCCCCTGGCATTTTCTACTGTGAAGAGGATGGGTTGTCACTGTAATCACCGCCCTCTTGGATACCCTTTCGGCTTGTGCCCGTGCCAGATGAGCTGAAGAGATAACAGTTCTCAAAGTCACTGGCATTTATTGAAAGCCAAAGAAATTAGTGAGCTCTGACATTTATAGGTCTTAAACATTAAAGAAGTTAAAAGTGGTTCGAGCAAGGTTCAAGTTTTAAATCTAATGCCATGTGAGGGGCTGTTAATTCTGCAATAATTACTCTGTTTTTATTATTCCAACGGCCAGATTTACAGCTCTAGTCAGCCCTAACTTTAACAACATGGTCTCCCACCTTCCAAACTTTCCACGTTTCCAGTGACTTAGCTTGCCCCTGAGGAATAAGAGATAAAGAATGACAAGGGATTCTTTAGTGGTTCACAATTTTGGACACTTATTCTATGTTACAATTCCTTACAGTGGCTTTACACATACTAATTTATTTAATCTTTACAACAACGCAATAAGGTAGAGACTCTTATGAAATTTGTTTTACATGTGAGGATTCAAAAGCACAAAGAGGCTACGTAATTTATCCCAGGTTACACAGCTAGTAGATGCCACTACCATGATTCAAACTCTGAAATGGTACGTTCAATTATTCTGCAACACAGTCTTTCAATAAAACAGGTTTCAATTGAGGAGAAAACCATAAACTGTTACTTATTTACAGTATGGGACAGAAGTCATAAAGCTCTGATGCAGGAAAACTAGAATGTAGGAAACCTTTCTGTTCTGTTGGCATTCCCCCTTCTTTTTCTGCCCCAGCACCTACATCCCCCATGCTCAATAACACTGTGAGAATGGATAGAACTGTCTCTCACATTCAGGTAAACAGCTGCCCAACCTCTCTGTGGCATTTGCTCTTCCAAACTCAGTGCAGGTAGCCTGGTTCACAAGAGCTTTGGGAAAAGAGCGTGTTGCAAATGAGGACAAAGCCATTATTAATATGAGGTTCAAACAGTCTTTGTTGATTTGACTTTACTCAACTCTATCTGGTCTCAGCATCCATTAGCATCAATAATTGATGCCTGGATACATTTCTTTTGAAACTATTGACTTTGAATGATAAATATACAGACATATGCACTTACATATACAACACATACATATGTATCCATGTAGATGATATGGACGTACATATATATATGTATATGTAAATCTGCAAAGCTAATGCTTGCCTTATGGGAGAAAAAGTAATGCTTGCCACTGGTGCAAAACTAATTCAGCAAGGAGGTGGGCATTTGCTTAGTGATACTGAACCAAGTAAACCAACGCTGACCAACAGGCTTGAACAATAAGCATTAATAAAGCCTCTGGTAAGCACAGCAGCTTCATCCCTGAAAGAAGCCATTTCATCTGGACAGGTCTTGAGGCTGAAGTTCGATGCAAGAGCAGATAGGAGCCGTCTCTTTCACCATTTCTGGGAAAGATGCAGGTCTCAGTCGGTATGGGTGAATGAGAAAACTCTTTTGGCTTTTCAGTGAATACAGAATAAATGTCACTTTCTTTGGAAATGACCTTTCTGCTATTCTCATCTTTGTATATAAAGTTGCTGTGTGAGAAAAATCCATGCCTATGAATTTCATTGCTGAAGGTACAACAGAATCATTCCATAGACATTTTCAAGATGGATGGACTAAAAAGTGTCAGAAGCAGAGATGAGAGTCGATTTCTTCAGTGATCTTGAAAGAATCAACATCATCAGGTTCTCGTCCAGTGCAATTCAGTAGGGGTTTTAGATTCTCATCAGATGAGTTTTTGGACTGAGAAATGTAGTGCATTTCTTAGAAAAGTCTGGAACTGTTTGGCTTTATATATATATATATATATATATATATATATATATATATATATATATATATATATATATATATATATTATAGCATGCACTCTTCATTGGGCACTGTTCTTGGCTCTTCTGTCGATGAAACACAATGAGCTATAATTAACTCTCTTCAAATTTTAGAGATGGGCATATTCATGATGATGTTAATGAAAAACAAAAGTGTATACTCTGTTGTAGAATTGCAGGAAACAAGAACAAGAGAGGTCTAATGCCCAGGTCTTCAATGGCCAGCATTTGTAAGAAGTGGATATTCTAGCCTGTAACAGCTGAGGATGGCTACAAGGATGTTGCGTTCTTGTAGGACTAACAATGCAGTGCCAAAGCAATCAAGCTTACAAAAAAAAATCTCAGCTGTCCAGCAAATGGATGGTCATTATTATAGCAAATTACTATCCACCAAAGAACAAGTGAAGTTTATAGCTCAGAGTAACTTCGTGGCCAGGTTTCATCACCAGCTCTCCAAAGTAGCACAATCTGTCCTACAACCTGTACTTTCAATTGCATGGCCTAACCAAGCTCTAATTAAGCAACAACTGCAATCTGCCCCCAACCCCCTTCGGCTTTACACCTGCCATGCCCACATTCTGGAAGCTTCCCGGTCTTAGCATGGTTATCTGTCATAAGTACTCTTTTGGGAGATATTCTTTCAAAATTCTATCTAGAAATCTCATCCAGTTGATGCTAGGCTTCACCTCAAAACACTTTATGTCAGCCTTCAGATCCCAAAGATAAAAGACAAGGTTGTATATAAGTACTATTACTGGGCTGCAAGTGCCTACAAGGACGTGACTGGATCTTGTTCACTGAAATAGGACCATTTTTGTCACAGCACAATGCCTAGGACTCAGCACTGTAGTTATTGGATAAAATAATAAATCAAGAAATAGGAAAATGACATTCATTCAGAAACCTTTAATTCAGGATTTAACTCCAACCAATCTTGATCTTGGGTTTTGAGCTGCCCCCTTTTAGGATGGGTCAATGTAAGAAATTTCCAAACCTGTAAGAATTTTTAAGGAGTTTCTTTGAGCCAATGGTCGACAATTGCCGGGAAGCAAAGTCTCAACGGATTGAGAAAGTGTCCCGGAAAATGGTGGTTTCACCGCTTGTTTGATACATTAGAATCAAAGGGGAAGATGGAGGGGAGTTACGGAAATTGATCTGTGATAGATTAGGGAGGCGAGAGAAAGTAAAGTGGAGGAAATCTCTGGGAATCAATAAAAAGTAAAAATGTTGAAACTTCTTTTACATAGAGATGAATAAGATGTACAGTTAATTAACATGATAATAATGATGAGGGAGTTTGTGGTTCCTGCTCTGGTGGGATGTCTGCCCTGAGGGGGCAGAAAAAGGAGATGACCCTTACATTTCAAAGGCTTGTTATCAGGTATGTTATTGAAGATACGAAAGACAACAGACAGGCTCCATTAAGGAAAGCATTGACCCTTGTTAGAGAGAAATACCTCTATCGGACAAGACTACCTACCATGAACTGCTGTTAGTTAGAAAGTTTTCATTTCAGACCCTCCTGTGTGGTTACTTTAGGTCTCTGAGTCTGCAAGGCCACCCTGCAGGGCTTCCCTGAGCTTGTCAGGGTCAGCATGTAGCCCCTTTTTCATCCACAGATAAAAAGCCAATTAATATTTACTCATTGTGGGTTGCTAAACTGTTATACAGTGGTATTTTTAAGGCAGTATTTATATACAAATAATTATTATGCTAATTTCACTGAATCTTGATCTACTCATTAAGGCAGATACAAAGAATCAGCATGGTGTGATGGGGAAGTATTCAAAGGGTAATTAGGAGCCCTGGGCTCCTATCCCAGCTCCACTACTCATTACCAATGTCACCTTGGCCAAGTGACTTAACCCCTCTGTTTCCTCACCTGTAAAATGAAGAAATTGAACTAGAACATTATCAGTGCCCTTCCAACCTTAACATTTCATGATTCTATGATTGGAGTAAATGTCCGTGCAGCAGCCGCCCTCTCCATTTAGTTCACTGGATGGGCAGTTCCCCCTTATCACAGGGCTGGCTTTTGCACATGATACTCCCTGAGCCTGAGATGCCCTTTCTTGCCGTGGTCCTCACCTACCTGTGGTAATTAATTCCTCTGGTCCTTCGGGCAGCCAGTTCCTCAGGGGAGCCTTCCTCGATTTCTCAAGTTAAGTTCTAAATATAATCTTGCATAGTTACCCACTTTTCTTCCTAGGTTATATCACAAGTATAATTTTTAAATAACATCAATCACCTTAACTAGAGTGTTTGCTCCACGAGGACAGCGCAGAGACAGTGTATATCTTTTCTAACTATTGCTTCACCAATACCTTCTATGATGCCTGCCACAGAGTGGGCACTGACTATGCAGTTATGAAATATGCAGGTGAGTGTATTAATGGATATGTGTCTCAGTGCCAAAATTGACTGATGTATTGAAAGGAAAGGGAGGGGGGAGAGTGGACCGCTTAGCCAGACTCTCATTGCTATATGAATTTAAAAGTAATAAATGTGCCCTGGCCGGTTTGCTCAGCAGTAGAGTGTCAACCCAGCATGTGCATGTCCCAGGTTTCATTCCCAGTCAGGGTCAGGGTACACAGGAGAAGCAACGATCTGCTTCTCCACCCCTCCCCCACTCGTTTCTCTCTCTCTCTCTCTCTCTCTCTCTCTCTCTCTCTCTCTTTCTCATTCTCTCTCCTCCCCTCCTGCAGCCATGGCTCAATTGGAGCAAGTTGGTCCTGGGCGCTGAGGATGGCACCATGGCCTCGCCTCAGGTACTAAAATAGCTTGGTTGCCGAGCAACAGAGCAACAGTCGGGGATAGGCAGAGCATCGCCCTATACAAGGATTGCTGGGTAGACCCCAGTCAGGGAGCATGCAGGAGATTGTCTCTCTGCCTCCCTACTTCTCACTTAAGAAAAGAAAAAGTAATAAATGTTTTTTTTATTTTCAATTGTACTTCACTTTTTAAATTAGATCATTTGTAAAAAAAAATAATAATAATAAAAATATAATAAATTAGATCATTTGTAAATTACTCCAAGGTAAAAAGACTTTTTTTTACAGCAGTTTTCACATCATAAATGATGTAATATGAATTTGAACCAATATACATTTTTTTACTGATTTACATGGTGACGTACAGAAAGATGGAGGTCCTACATCTAGTCCCGACACAAATTTGAACCTATATGGTTTTTTTCCCCATGCATGCAGCCATTGTCCTGTTTGAATACATGCATGGGTTCAGCCTTTAAGTGTCCCTACCACAGATTCTTCCATGCATTCATGATCATCTGTGAAGATCTCATATGTACATATATGTGAGAGCTTACTGCACTAAGTGCCAGGCCATTCTTTTTAGTTTTGTGTTCCTCTTGTTTTTCAAGCCTGTTGTGTTCTTGAGTGGCTTTTGCAGTCATTCTCTCTGGTTTAAAACCTTTGCATCGGTAATGAATTTCAATCGCAAAGCACAGAAATTTCACATTTCCAGAAGTTCACTGCATGAATATATTTCATGCTATTAGCTCGAGTCTCACACGTAACCAAGCACAGGTGGCCCCTGTCAGCTTTGTCTTCCACCCCTTTCTCAGTCCACAGAAAGGAAGAAATTGTGATTGATATTAAATCGTGGCATAAAAGAATATCTCACTTGTCTCCTTTTGTGATTGTTCCGGACTTGAAGGATGACATATCATAATAAATAGTCAGGTTTTAAAGGTGACAGTTTAGAATATCAAGGAAGAGAAATGACAAATCAAATACAGCAGCCCCCGCCTTATCCACAGAGTATACATTCTAAGACCCTCAATGGCTGCCTGAGACCACTGATAGTAGCAAACCCCATACAGAGTGTGGCAAAAGCAGTTTTACAGCTGTGAGTACATGAAATGCAAAGCTTATTCTCACAGTATTATTTATTAATTACTAGAGTATTTTTCGTATGAACAACTGTAAACCTACTTTTGCTCCATCCTGCATATACCATATTTTTTCCTATACATACATACTTATAATAAAATTCAATTTATAAATTAGACATGGTAGGAGAGGAGTAACAATAACTAATAATAAAATAGAAAAACTGTCCCAATACACTGTAATAAAAGTTATGTGAATGTGGTTCCGGTTTTCAGGGGGTTCCTTGCTTAAGTCTTCCTCACAGGCTCAGTACTTTCTGGTGCAACACACTGCCGTCAATCAGAACACGTTTTCTGTTCATTTCTTCTCCCCGCAAATGCAATGCCTTTTCTATCTTAACTAAGCACTTATCACACACTGTGGCTGTAACTTCTGCAGTTTGAGGTGTGACAGCAAAACTAGCATGCGTTTCTTTTCCCTTCTTCACAATTTCATGGATAGATTTGTTCTTATCCTAGATCTTAGCAACCTCAGCATACAATTTAGTTTCTTTTCTTAAGTTAAGAACTTTCACCTTTCCACTTAAAGGAAACACTTTCATGGTTTCTCTTTGGCATATCCGAATTGCAAACATCTCTACTCTTGAGCTTTGGGGCCACTGGTAAGCAAAACAAGGGCAACTTAAACATAGCGGATCTGACAATCAAGAGGACTACTGAGTGATTTGAGGAACGGATGGAGTACACACAGCACAGAGACTCAGGACAAACAGATCATTACATCCTGGGTGGGGTGTGGTGGGTTTATATCACACTTCTCAGTACACATGTAATTTAAAACGTATGAATTGTTTATTTCTGGAATTTTCTATTCAATAATTTTGGACCATGGTTGACTGCAGGTAACAAACCGTTGAAAGCGAAACCATGGCTAAGGGGGGACTACTGTAGCAATATTACCATCAGATGCACAGCTACATAAGTTGAGACAAATAAATCTAATTCATTATTTTTGTATGTGAGCCCGTGGCTATTGATTCGCAAACTGTCTCTTTCTATTTTCATACAGAATAGCAGTTTTTACCCACTACAGCTGGGGAGTCTACAATTTGTGTAAGCATCACATATAAAATGCAGGTCTATGGGAATGTTGCACTTTTTAAAACCATAATTGACGGGCTTTTCAAATTTGGGTGATGGTTGAAAATTGAATTTGGGACCTCTGCAAATGCAGGTTTTATACTCTTGGACATGGTTTCCAGTCTGTGAGTCTGTCTTCACCTCTCTGCAACCACACTGTCTTCCCAGAAACACAGGTATATACTACGTCTCCAGGAATACGTGACTTGCAACAATAATGCCATCATCCTCTAAATATGTTTATAGATCAGACATGCAGAAGATGTTTTATCGTAATCATTTTTGCTGGTTTGTATTTAGATTGCTTCTTGCAATTTCTGCTTTTAGTGGTTAAGAGTCTTTCTGGCTCACTTTTTAAATGTGCGAAATCAAAATGTAAAGGCAAAATCCCTGTCAATGTTAAAACAAAAAAGATATTTAAGAACTGTTCAAATCAAATTTATATTTCAGTCATTTAATTTACCCCAAATGGAGAAAAAAAAACTAATCAACAGAAGAGCTTTTTTCCAGTGGTTCATAATTCTTTTTAAGTAAGGACTCAAGAAAAACATTCTCCCAGTGCCACATTGAGAAGAGAAGAAACTCCCCGAAGACATATTGAAGCTATAAGGGAGAGACATTAGGGGAGAGAGGGAGAAATAGCCACAGTGGACAGACTCATTGGCCTGAAGCAGTCAGACTCAGGATGGCTCCGTTTGAATACATA
The DNA here is from genome assembly GCA_037038555.1 of Rhynchonycteris naso. Lineage (NCBI taxonomy): Eukaryota > Metazoa > Chordata > Mammalia > Chiroptera > Emballonuridae > Rhynchonycteris > Rhynchonycteris naso. Next base: position 302,988,573 of record CM072996.1, read on the forward strand.
CCTAATGTACCTAGAAGCAGTGGTACCAGCCTCAGACTCCGAGCCACTCAGGGAGGAGGAGCCTACTGCTAACCATGGAAGGTTGTGTGGAAGACGTAGATGGATACCCAAGGAAAGAAGAGGGGAGGAAAATGTGCAGCTATCCACATGGTGATGAAGAAGAACAACCACACTTTTGTGTCTACGAAAGTTTCCCTTTGAAAATGGTATAGCGCAAAGCCCATAAATTTGTACCCCTATGATCAGCTCTTTCTCCCAGCAGTCACCGAGGTTTCCTGGGAATGTTTATTGCCCAGCTGTAGTCAAGAAACTCAGCAGGGAAGACTGATCTGACAGCACAAGTTTGTCCTGCAGAGGTACATTTTTCTCCAGGCTGATTTTAGTCACAAAACCTCCTGCTCCTTTAACACATAGGAGGTTAGGAAACTCTCCCTTCTTTAGGGGGACTTACCTCCTTTTGGTTACAAGATTCTAGCTCAAGCTGGGGTCTCGGCTCAAAGTCACTTCCTCATTAGAGACATGAGCTATCCAAACTGCACTAGCCCCATCCAACCCCTTATTTTGTTTTCTTAATAGCTCTTTTTACTACCTAAAACCATCCTGCTCTTTACTTGTCTGTTATCTGTCTTCCCTATTAGAATGGGAGTTTCAGAAAAGCAGGAACATAGAGTTGCTCAGAACTGTATCTGAGCTATGAAAAGAGTGCCTGGCAAGGAGTAGGCACCCAATAAATATTCTTGAATGAATGAATCAATGAAGTAGTGCCACCTGGACACTATATTACATAAAGATAGGTGGTAAAGGAAGGTATCTAACTAGAGTTCTGGTCCCCAATTTCAATGTGTATGGGGTGTGTGTTGGGTTCCTCTACATCAAAAATAAGGCTTAGACACCAACTGTGTGTCCTGTAATACAACTCAATTTTGACACTATCTATCTAGAGGTGGTATCAGATCCCACAGGTTAGAGACTCGGTCCTATAAGATGATCCCTTCACACAACTTCAGGGATTACCTCAGCACCAAGCCCAGGTTATTATCTGTGCTCCTGACCAATCCAACTATAGACTGTAGGTTTTAACAACCCCCTCCTCCGACTTCAGATGCCAGTCTCAAGGCCAGGATGCTACCTGTACTTCTGACCGAATAGTTATAAATCACCCATTGACATGGACCCCCTCTTTAGGTCCAATTAATTTGCTAAAGTGGCTCACAGAACACAGAGACACATTTTAAATACCAAATTATAAGTTTATTATAAAAATTATATTACTCAGTAATAGCCCAATGGAAGAGACGCGTGGGTCACCTTACGGGAAAGGGCCTGAAGTGTCCATGTTCTCAGAGCGGGATGCTTGCCTCCAAAACTCCACGTGCTCACCAACCTGGAAGTTCCCTGAACCCACTCCTTCTGAGTTTTCATGAAGGGATCATCATGTAGGCATGACTGGTTAACCCTTGGTTCTTTGTGATCCATTCTATCTCGACCCCCTTTCCCATCCCTAAAGTTCTGGGGATGGAGCCGTGAGTTCCCACTTTTCCATTACAAGGTTGGGTTCTCCTGGTTGCCAGCCTTCAGTGGGGTGAAAAATGTCACTTTGTCAACATAACAGGGGATACACTTATGCTCACCTCCTAGGAAATTAAAAAGCTTTGGGGAGCTGCCAACTGAGAATTGTGGATTAAGATGAACTCTGTATATGAGAAATCTATTTTGATCATTTAGATGACTAAATATAGGCTATACAGTGTCACAGTATCTACATATAAGAAGATATTACTGATGCGGTCCTCAGAAGAATACAGTGGGGACCAGCCAAGCTGGGGAGGGCAAGGACTGAGCAAAAGGGGTGGGGAGTGGATGACACTGAGATGGTGGCAGGACATAGGCCATGGGGGGGGGGCTTGTTGGTCATGGCAAGGAATTTAGGCTTTTTTTCTAAATGTAATGAGAATCTGACTTATTAAATTTGTTTTAAAGTTTTCAACCAATATGAATGCATTCTTGAAAATGTCCTTCTATTAACAACTCTACTGTAGTTGCTTTTTTTTTTTTTTTTTGTCAAACTGAAATCTTAGTGACTATGGCTTTAAAGGAATGGTTCAAAATCCCTCGGTTAATAGGTAATTGAAAAGAAATCTCAAACCCAAGTCCATCCATCCAGAGCAAAGAAAGTGTCATTTCATTTGCTCCAAACTCTTCCCAAGGAGCCATGGCTTTCAAATAATCTTCACACCATTTAAATTTGCTATTTGCCTTGTAAATTACAAACCATTTTAAAGTTACTACATTAAAACACTGTCTCCCAAGGAAATCTGCTTTGCAATACTTTAGTTGGTCTACTTGGAGTAATTACTTGCTTTTGAAAGCAGTAAGACTGCATAATCTATGCAAAAGCTATTATTTCTTGAAAGTATTTAAACATTCTCATTTTATTTTCATGAGTCCATTCCGCCCACCCCCTGCCCCCAGTCCCGTACAACTGGGGAGTTCTATGCAGAAGGGCTCTTTTGAAGACTTGAGCTCCCAAGATCTAAGCCGCTAGAGACGCCACAGAATCCTCAATCTCCAACCTTTTCAAATCTGAAAAAATAGGGTCACAGACGATTTCATTTTTAAGACTATGTCGCATCTTCTTTTTTTGCTGTTCAAAATAAGTTTCCTGACTACACTTTGGGAAGCGCCCTCAAGCTTTCTATATTCTTGGGGAAATGTAATTGACAAAGCCTCTTCCTTTTCCCGTAGTCATTAGGAGGCTTTTCTGCTCTTTCGGCCCCAAAAGGAAAGCACTTCAGAGCCCTGGACAAAATTCTGGGAACTGCATGGAGAGTGTGTGGGTAGTGTAGCGTCACGGTTAACCCAAAGCGAATCCCTGCCTCTGCACGACTTGCTTCCCGTCTCCCCAAAGAGAGTGAGTTTGTTCAGCGACACCTGCTAACAGCTGAAAAAGGAGAATTTCCTCCTGGAGGGATAATCCCACACAATATTTGATCTAATGTGGCAGCCGGAACGAAGACTTGCTGTGGGGTCAGAAGCATCGCTATTCCCCAACTGCCAGGCACCACCCCACAAACATCCTGCAAAGCCTGGGGGACAGAATAATATAGGAGTTGACAAGAGACGCTGGCAAAGGGGCTGCTAAAGGCTTCTGATGGCAGGCTGGGAGCTGTCATTGCCTCCCTCCGCAGTGCCAACTGGAGGAGAGACTTTCCTCATTTAAAATACCCCTAGAGAAAGAAACAGCAGAGTGAACTTGGCAAAGTAACATTGAGTCATTGCTTCAAAAATTCCTATTTCTGTGGCCTGGCTGCAGCAGCATCTGGGGTGGGTCGTCCCTTGTTGCTCCATTTGAGAACCCGGTTTTGAGCTGTGTGCCTCAACCCCCCTGTCCCAGATGTGATTTTCCAGGTGACTATCAATAAAATCAGATGACCTGTCAGGAATAAAGCAGGCCAGGTGCAGGGTCCCCAGGATCCCAGATACAACCTGCTGCTAATGGAATCAACTGCTTAATGAATCAGGGGCTTTACTCAGACCCTGAGGTTAAAAGTCAACAGGAAGGGCTTCAACAACAACTTTATTAGGCAGATGTGCACCATGGCATTTCAGTCTTAAAATACCTGCCTCAGATGGTTTCTCTTCTAGGTATGGACTCCAGTGGACTAGGACAGATTAACCCCCCCCCCCACACACACACACACACTTTATACATTACCCTACTTGCTTTTCAGGTGATTAAAACAACTTGGCTTTAAGACTCTGCCTTAAAATGCCCCCAAGATGAGCAAAATAATGGTCTGACAGTTTCAGCTCATCATATTTATTAGGTAGAAAAAAAAAATGTTTTTTCAATTTTGGTATGTGTCAATATACATACCAAAAAATCATCAGTGAGGGAAGACTTAAAACAAGTTGGGAAGAATTGATACATTGCCAGTGTTATTCTATGGTTGATGGATTTAAGAGCCAAGTTTATAAACTTAATTTTTAAAATACAGAGTCGAATTCTGATTTTAATTGGCATATGACTAATGGCTCCTGATATAGCTTCTCATCTTTTCCATGAAAGTTCTACACAGAGACATATGATAGTCTCACAACATCACCAACAGTTGAAACTGAAGTCAGCTTAATACTAGACTCTTGGAAGAAATAATAGTACCAATAAGGTCGATGGAAATACAAATTATACAACATTTAAAAAATAAAAGCACACTTTTCTTTGAAAAAATATGAACAAACAATAAATAATATCCAAAGTGACAGTATGAAGGAGAAAAGGCAAAAATAAATAAAATTTGATATAAGGAATGGCCAACAAAATTTAGAAAAAGATAAAAGAGAGAACGAGTATGCAAGAAACAATATACAACACCAATAGAAATGTTCCAATACCCAAAATAATACAGACATGCAGTGGGGGATTGGGTAAAAATGGTGAGGGGACAGCGAAGTACAGATTGGTCATTACAAAATAGTATGTGTGAAGTACAGGACAGGGAATACAGTCAATAATATTGTAATAACTATGTATTGTACTGTAAATATCAGGAGAAATAATTTTTAAAATATGTGATTATCTAACTACTATGCTATATATCTGAAAAAAATACAAAATGAAAATAAATATAAAACTAAAATTAAAAAAAAATTTAAGGACAGAAAGTAATACATTATTGGAGCAATAAAAAACAGACATTTCTCCAGAGACACAAAGGATATATGGCATTAGCTTAAAGGGCCCACTGAGAGCCACCACAATGAAGAAAAAGAAAACCACACCAAACAGCATTGTAAAATTTTAAGATCCCCTAAAGATAAAATAAAGATCCTACAAGCTTCTAAGAGAGAGAAAACTGATTACCCTCAAATAAGCAAAGTCAGACTGGTACTTTTCCAGCAATACCAGATGCCAGAAGGCAGCAGAAAAGTGCCATAAATATACAAAGGAAAAGTTATTTTCAATCTAGGGTATGATACCCAGCCAAATTACCTATAACATGTAGACATAAAATATTTTCAAGCAATGACCCAGAAAATGCTTCTCACATAAGATTTTTAGAAACTACATGAGACTATATGGCACCAACGTGACACTAGCAGAAAAACCAATACCAATATGGTCTCTCTGAAGAAGACAGGGTAAGAATGGAGAGTGCTGCTCTTTCTTAATTAAAATACTTAAATTTAAATTACTTAAATATCAATGGAAAATGGATTGAAAATATTTGCTTAGAAAATAACTTTTTTCTCTTCTTCTGAGTTCCTCTTAATTAAGAAAAATAACAAGCCTATACTAATTAACTACTTGATCAGCCATGCACAAAGTTTAGAATTCACAAGAAGTACCTGGGTTTCTGAAATTATTAATCAGTAGGTCTGACATGAGATCCACAAATCTGTCTCCCAAGTTAGTTAGGGGCAGTGGCACACGGAACACGTTTAAGAATGCTAGATTGTGCCCTTTCTTATTTTTAGGACATAAATGATGTGTTTTTTTCTCTCTATCTCAGTAACTGAAGAACACAGCCTTTTAATTAAAGGATCGAACGCATAAGAAAACAGTGTCTCAGATCTGCGAAATGCTACCCTTCTGGATAGAGTACTGCTCCCATTTAAAGAGTAATAATACCTCTCATTCAATATCTAGTCCCACAGGGAAAATTCCAGAAAACAACCTAAAGGAAACATGAAGATGAATGGTACGACACCCTATAAATCACAAGTCCCATAAATAAAAGACCGTGAGTGAGGCCAAGAAGGAAAAAAAGAAACAACTAAAAAACAGTGTGGATTGGTGGTGAGAGCACTCCTGTCTGTTCACTAGTATGGAGAGGTGATTGGAGATGAACCTATCTCAAGCCAAAGTAGAGCCAAATATATAAATGGTAGTGAGTTTGAAACTGTGAACAACTTGAACTTTATTCAAAACTACAATTAATCAGTACTCAGGAGAAAATCATTCCCCTGATTTGCTGACGGGTGACTCGAACGAAGGCCAGCTCCTCCAGAAGATGAGGTGGAGGCAAGGTTGGCGTGCATGCAGTTTATACGGGAAAGGGTCCCAGAAAGCTTCAGTCAGGGAGCCAGGAAGTAATATCTGGAAGGGAAGGCAGACAACGAAAGTTCACGAACAAGCAAGCTTTGCTGTGAAAAGCTGGTGCTCCACCTCATGGTATATCTCTGGGAGAGAACCTAGGACATGCCTTGAAGTTGTCCCAACTGAGAGGTTTAGAAGCTGGATAACTCTCAGTGGGCTACTCTCATCAGAACTACTCCCAACATGCCAGCTCTCCTGGACTTCTGTCCAGTCCCAAGCTCCCCAGGGAAGCCCTTAGGCGGAGAATCCCACATGCTATCAGCTTGCCCAGCGGTGAGTAATAAAGGAATATAACAGCATTTATGCATGTTTGAAAGAGGTCTTTCTTCATTAAAACATGGGAGAACCCAACATAAAATCAGAACCTCATGAAGGTAGGGGATATAGCAATTAGGGGAAAATAATTATTAAGAGCACAAAGAAGAAACATATACTTGAAAACATTTGTTATAATGACCAGAACTATGTTTTAGAAAATGTTTTATATTTTTAGGATACAAACAGTATGGCCTCTATGACACCAAAGGAGAAAGCGATAGGAGAGACTAGTCTGTGATGGAAAGACCATTAGGCTGCAAAAAGGGAAAATCAAAGGGAAAAGAGAGTTTTGGGAGAAAGAGAGATGGAGTTCATTGTGGAGTTAAATTCTGCGCTGAAATGAGTAAATAGTACAAGTGATATAAAATGTAGGACAGGTAGTATAGAAAAAAGATCGAGATCTTGGAGGATGCACAAGAAAAACACAAAACCGTAAAATTTACTGGAAAAGAGACAAAGTTGAGATTCCCCATAAAGCGCTCTGAGAGTGCCTCTCTAGCATTCTCCAACCTTGGTTAGCAACGGCACACTCCGCCACTGCAACAGGAATATACAAGAGACAACAATAATAAACCAACGATGCAGTAACGACAACAGCTCATATTGGCTGGACAATTGCCCTATGCCAAGACCGTTCCAATGACTTTGTGTATACTGACTCATTCACTTCTCTGGTATCTAGCATGTGGACTGAGGTGAAGGAAGTCAGTGTGTGTCAAGAGAGAGAAACAGCCATGTGTAGAGCAAGGAAGCAGTGAGCTGAGGACCACACTGGAAGAATGAACCTTTCTTTGTTTCTGCTCCATTCCAACCTTCTCCGTTGATCTTCTTAACTTTTCCTGCCTGAGCTCCTTAAACTACTATAGAACCCTCACACTAAGTTTCTGTTTTTGTCTACACTAGTTAGAACTGAATTTCCATCACTAGCATCTGAAAGGTTCTTAAACACACAGAATCTCTACCCAAGAAAAATGTAATTATCATTGTTGCTAAAAAAGAAAAGGAACTGTTTGGAGACGAACCAACAGTTAGACCTGAAGAAGATCTTTCCTGAACTAAATGTGAGTGGGTTTGTGGTGGATGCCCCCTAAGGTGACTCATCTATACTCCTGTCCCTTGAATGCCAGCAGAAACCCACTTCTAATCAAACACACACAGGAACAGTGATGGGATGGTGCACTCGTGATATACTTCATTATATAAAACCCTGTCTCCACAGTGGGAGCCAGAGTCTCCCTGCTGGCCTGAAGCAAAAAGCAGCCGTATAATAGGAGGACCTATGGAATGGGCATATTCTAGGAGCTGAGGGAAGCCCCCATCCCCCAGGCAGCAAGAACCCTAAGCACTGGTCATGCCGCTGTAGAAAAATGAGCTCTGGCAGCCACCTGAATGAGCTTGGAAGCAGATTCTTCCCTGGGCACCTGTCCACACAAGAAGGCAGCCTGGTCAACACTTGACTTTAGTCTTGTGCGTTCCTAAGACAGGTCTCCTCAGTCAAGCGCACGACTTGTTTTTAAGACACTACCTTTGTAATCAGTTATGCGGCAACAGGAAAGTAACACCGGGGGAACAGGCTTAGCGAGTTTTCAGCAAAAACAAATTAAAAAATAAAAAAAGAATAAGCATCTGGCAAAATTTTTGTATTACATTCTGGCAGAAATTTTGAATTACACTTTTTTTTTAATGTTCAACGCAGACAAAATAAGGGGAAAGATGACTGCTTAAACAAAAACTAAATCCAAATTTACTTATCTTTTTAAATTAGGCTTGTATTGGAAACACTGAAAGTTGAGACAGGTTGCTGGCATCAACAGAGCCACCACAGGAGATTTTATGAGATTTTTCTACCACATTTTTTTTCATGCTTGAAAAAATACATTCTTGGGTATATGAGTGCTCAGAAACAATATTTATCATACATATGAGCATGTGTATGTGTATGAGTGTGTATATATATATATATTTTGACTTTTGATATATATTGGCTAATATATATGAAGATATACATATATATGAAGGTAGAGACACATTTATGCAGATATATTATTATATAGAAATAGATACATTATATGTATAAAATGGTTTCTGTATTTTCATATACCTATCTATCTATTGACCCATCTTCATATATATCTTTCTACATGTATATGTATACATGTGTGTATGTGTATATTATGGACTGAATGTTTATGTTCCCCCTCCAAAATGTGTATGCTCAAGGTCTAATCCCTAGTATAATGTTATTTGGGAGGAAGGGTTTTATGAGATCAGCGGGCTTAGAGGAGTCATGGGTGGTATCCTCATAATGGTGTTTGTTCTCTCAGAGAAAGAGACCAGAGATCTCACCTCTCTCTCCCTTCTTCCCTCTCTCTCTGCCATGTGTGGGCACAGCAAGAAGGCACTGTCTGTAAGCCAACAAGTGGGTCCTCCCCAGAACTCAACCATGGCTGATCTAGGATGGACCAGCTCCCACAACTGCGAGAAATAAATGTCTGTTGTTTAAGCCACCCGTCTATGCTGCTCTGCTGTGGCAGCCTGAGCTGACTCAGACAGCATGTGTGCATCAGCCAAACAAGAGTTGAACAAAATGAACACCTGAATAGTGGGTAAACTTTGGTATAAGAAGGTTGTGATTTTCCCCCTATGAATAGCCACTGCTCCAAAAACTAACCTTCTCACCACAAAATCTTTTGGAGGAGCAGTAATTTATAAATAAATTTGACCGACGAGGTCCCAATTGTGAATCCCCAAAAATGTTGAGGCACTGATGATATTTCACCATATCACGTAGAAAAAGTCTACATGAAAATAATCTTGTCATGATTCATTATCATTTATCTTAACAACAACCTGTAATGAATAAAAGAAAGTAGACATTTAAAATTTCTTCTAACATCAGATTTTGAAATACAAATTAATGTCATTGAAACCCTGTGAAAACTGAACGGATGCCGCCTGGCTGTGGGTGGAGGGTGGGCAAAGGAATGGAGGGGGTGTGAGGAAATATAACGAAATGTGAATGTGTTTGCTCGGGTAACAGAACAAGTAGAAAATTGGGTTTAGTTTGCCAATTCTCCATCTATTCTTTAACAAACAGAATGACAGAAGTGTCTTTACTAAGAATGAATATGAAATAATAAATAGAATTCTCTTTAAGAACAAAATGTGCATGCACAGAAGAGAAAATCTTAAGAAATCTCAGGAACATTGGGTTAATCCAAAGACAATGCAGCACTTGAACCTGATGTGAATATTGTGAATATTTGTAAGCATGGGAATCCCAGGTCTTGTTTCCATAGACTCAGTATTGCTGCATTCCCTGTAAGGCATTTATAAGCCGTTGTCTACCTGCCCTCAAGACTCGTGGAGATAAGAGGAATCACTAATATATGAAGGGTTGCTTTTTTTTTAAAAAATATTCTTTAAAGGTAATTTCACCTAACCCTAGGACAGTGTGGATAACAAGGATTTTAAAAAATATTTTAGGTGGTTTTATGAAGTCACATTCTTAAAGTATGGCTATTTGTTAAACATTTAAGAGATAATGAGATACCAAATGAGATACCAGAGTCTCTATTTTTTTTTTCTCTTTTTCTATCTTGTATAGTTCCTTATTTTATTTTTATTTCTTTTTTATTTATTTAATTAATTGTGTTTACATAGATTATAGGGTAACCCTGACTGCATCCCCCCTCCTCCATATTTCCCTCCATATCTCCCTTGCCCCCATCCCTACAGTGCCACCTCTTCCCTTCAGGTTTAGCCCATCCTATCATCCCCTTTCCCTCTGTCCTCTTCCTCTGATCCCTTTGATCCCTCCTCTGTCTCAATTCTTTTCCTCAGTTCTCAGTGTTCCTTGGATTTCTCAAATGAGTGAGGTCATATGATATTTTTCTTTTTCTGCCTGGCTTATTTCACTCAACATAATAGTTTCCAGGCCCTCCATATTGTTGCAAAAGGTATTATTTCCTTCTTTTTTATGGCCCCATAGTATTCCATTGTATATATGTACCAAAGCTTTTTAATCCACTCGTCCACTGACGGACACTTGGGCTGTTTCCAGCTCTTTCCTATTGTGAACAATGCTTCCACGAACATGGGGGCGCATTTCTTCTTTTCAGTTGGTGATATGGTGTCCTTGAGATATATTCCTATAAGTGGGATGGCTGGGTCAAAGGGCAGTTCCATTTCTAATTTTCTGAGAAATCTCCATACTGTTTTCCACAGTGGCTGCACCAGTCTGCATTCCCACCAGCAGTGCAGGAGGGTTCCCCTTTCTCCACATCCTCGCCAGCACTTGTTCTGTGTTGTTTTGTTAATGAGCGCCATTCTGACTAGAGTAAGATGGTATCTCATTGTGGTTTTAATTTGCATTTCTCTAAAGATTAGTGATGTTGAGCATTTTTTCATATGCCTATTGGCCATCTGTAGGTCCTCTTTGGAGAAGTGTTTATTCATTTCTTGTGCCCATTTTTTGATTGGATTGTTTGTCTTCCTGGTGTTGAGTTTTACAAGTTCATTATAAATTTTGGTTATTAACCCCTTATCAGACGTGCTGTCGAATATGTTCTCCCATTGTGTGGTTTGTCTTTTTATTCTTTTCATATTGTCTTTAGTTGTGCAAAAACTTTTTAGTTTGATATAGTCCCATTTGTTTATCCTGTCTTTTATTTCATTTGCCTGTGGAGATAAATCAGCAAATATATTGCTTCGATAGATGTCAGAGAGTTTACTGCCTATGTTTTCTTCTAGAATGCTTATGGTTTCACGGCTTACATTTAAGTCTTTTATCCATTTTGAGTTTATTTTTGTGCATGGTGTAAGTTGGTGGTCTAGTTTCATTTTTTTGCAGGTAACTGTCCAGTTTTCCCAACACCATTTGTTAAAGAGGCTGTCTTTACTCCACTGTATGCTCTTACCTCATTTGTCAAATATCAGTTGTCCATAAAGGTGTGGGTTTATTTCTGGGTTCTCTGTTCTGTTCCATTGATCTTATATGCCTGTTCTTATGCCAGTACCAGGCTGTTTTGAGTACAATGGCCTCATAGTATAACTTGATATCAGGAAGTGTAATACCTCCAACTTTATTCTTCTTTTTCAAGATTGCTGAGGCTATTCGTGTTCTTTTTTGGTTCCATATAAATTTTTGGAATATGTGTTCTATATCTTTGAAGTATGTCATTGGTATTTTAATTGGTATTGCATTGAATTTATAAATTGCTTTGGGTAATATAGACATTTTAATGTTTATTCTTTCTAACCATGAACACGGTATATGCGTCTGCTTGTTTGTATCTTCCTTGATTTCTTTTATCAATGTTTTATAATTTTCTGAGTACAAGTCTTTAACCTCCTTGGTTAAATTTATTTATAGGTACTTTATTTTTTTTGTTGCAATAGTGAAGGAGATTGTTTCCTTAATTTCTCTTTCTGACATTTCATTGTTTGTGTATAGAAATGCCTCTGATTTCTGTGTGTTAATTTTATATCCTGCCATAATTTTATATATGAATTCATTTATTAGGTCCAGTAGTTTCTTGACTGAGTCTTTAGGGTTTTCTATATACAGTATCATATCATCTGCAAATAATAATAGTTTTACTTCTTCTTTTTTAATTTGGATGCCTTTGATTTCTTCTTCTTATCTGATTGCTGTTGCTAAGATTTCGAGAACTATGTTGAATAAGAGTGGTGAAAGGGGGCACCCCTGCCTGGTTTCTGATTTTAGGGAAATTGCTTTTCATTTTTGTCCAATAATTATGATGTTGGCTGTGGGTTTGTCATAAATGGTCTTTATCATGTTGAGGTATGTTCCCTGTATTCCCACTTTGCTTAGAGTTTTGATCATAAATGGGTGCTGGATATTATCAAATGCTTTCTCTGCATCTATTGAAATTATCATGTGGTTTTTCTCCTTCCTTTTGTTTATGTGGTGAATCACATTAATTGATTTACGAATGTTGTACCATCCTTGCCTCCCCAGAATAAATCCCTCTCGATCATGATCTATAATTTTTTTCATGTATTGCTGGATCCAGTTTGCTAATATTTTGTTGAGGATTTTAGCATCTGAATTCACCAGGGATATTGACCTATAATTTTCTTTCTTTGTGTTGTCTTTGCCTGGTTTTGGAATCAAAATTATGCTCGCCTCATAAAAGGAACTTGGTAGTGTTCCTTCTTCTTGAATTTTTTGAAATAGCTTGAGAAGGACAGGAGTTAGTTCTTCTTTGAATATTTGGTAGAATCCATTGGGCCCAGGGGTTTTGTTTTTTGGGGAGCCTTTTGATAACTGTTTCAATCTCTTTTGTTGTAATCGGTCTGTTTAGGTTTTCTCATTCTTCCAGATTGATTTTTGGAAGATTATATGTTTCAAGGAATTTGTCCATTTTATCTAGGTTGTTTAATTTTTTGGCACACAGTTCTTCATAGTATTTTCTTACAATATTTTGTATTTCTGTTGTGTCAGTTGTTATTTCTCCACTCTCATTTCTAATTTTATTTATTTGAGTTCTCTCTCTTCTTTTCTTGATGAGTCTAGTTAAAGGTTCATCGATCTTGTTTACCTTTTCAACAAACCAGTTCTTGGTTTCATTGATCCTCTGTACTGTTTCTTTAGCCTCTATGTCATTTATTTCCTCTCTGATCTTTATTATTTCCTTCCTTCTACTACCTCTGGGCCTTACTTGCTGTTCTTTTTCAAGTTCTTTTAGATGAAGGGTTAGGTTTTTTATTTGAGCTTTTTCAAGCTTCTTAAGGAATGCCTGTAGTGCTATGAACTTCCCTCTCAAGACTGCTTTAGCTGTGTCCCATAAATTTTGAGTTGTTTTAAGTTCATTATCATTGGTTTCTAGAAATTTTTTTATTTCTTCTTTGATTTCATTGTTAACCCATTCATTATTTAATAACATGCTATTTAGTTTCCATGTGTTTGAGTATTTTTCTGTTTTTCTGTTGTGGTTGATTTCTAGTTTCATGCCATTGTGATCAGAGAAAATGCTTGATATGATTTCAATCTTCTTAAATTTGTCGAGACTGCTTTTGTGTCCTAACATGTGATCTATCCTAGAGAATGTACCATGAACACTTGAAAAGAATGAATATTCTGCTGCTTTAGGGTGAAAGGTTCTGAAGATATCTATTAAATCCCGTTGATCTAGTGTGTTAAGTCTGCTGTTTCTTTGTTAATTTTCTTCCTTGAGGATCTATCTAGTGATGCTAGTGGGGTATTGAAATCTCCTACTATTATAGTATTGCTGTTGATCTTGCCCTTTATATCCATCAAAGTCTGCTTTATATATTTAGGTGCTCCTATATTAGGTGCCTAGATATTTATGATAGTTATATCTTCCTGTAGGATTGCTCCCTTTATCATTATGTAGTGACCTTTTTTATCTCTTACTATAGCCGTGGTTTTAAAGTCCATTTTGTCTGATATAAGTATTGCTATCCCACCTTTTCTTCATTTCCAGTTGCATGAAATATTTTTTTCCAACCTTTTACCTTCAGTCTATGTGCATCTTTTGTTTTAAGGTGTGTCTCTTGTAGACAGCATATGTATGGGTCCTGTTTTTTTATCCATGCTGCTACTCTATGTCTTTTGACTGGATCATTTAATCCATTTACATTTAAGGTTATTATTGATATGTAGTTGTTTATTGCCATTTTATTCTTTAAAGCTGTATTCCTCCTTTTTTGCTATATTCTTTTCCCACTTTGATCTGTTTACAAGAGGCCCCTTAACATTTCCTGCAGCATTGGTTTCATTGTAATGAATTCCTTGAGGTTTTTTATGTCTGAGAAGCTTTTTATTTCTCCTTCAATTTTAAATGATAGCCTTGCTCGGTAATGTAGTCTTGGTTGTAGGTTCTTGTTCTGCATTACTTTGAATATGTCTTGGCATTCCCTTCTAGCCTCAAGTGTTTCTGTTGAGAAGTCGGATGTCATCCTTCTGGGTGCTCCTTTGTAGGTGATAGCCTTTTTTTCTCTAGCAGCTTTTAATATTTTCTCTTTTTCATTTAGCTTTGGTATTTTAATTATGATGTGTCTTGGTGTAGGTTTCTTTGCGTTTCTTTTTAATGGAGATCTCTGTGCTATTTAATCTGTGAGACCCTTCCTTGTATCAATTTAAGGAAGTTTTCCGCTATGATTTGATTGAATAAAGTTTCTATCTGTTGTTCTTTCCCTTCTTCTTCAGGAACCCCTATTATGCAGATGTTATTTCTCATCATGTTGTCACAGAGCTCTCTTAGAGTTTCCTCTGACTTTTTGAGTCTCTTTTCTTTTTTCTTCTCTTCTTCCATGCCTTTGTTCATCTTGTCTTCCAACTCGCTGATTTGTTCCTCAGCTTCATCCATCCTGCTTTTAATTCCTTCCATTGTGGTTGTCATTTCTGATATTGTATTTATCATCTCTGACTGATACTTTTTTAATATTTCAATGTTCTTTTTTATACTTGCTATCTCTTTATTTAGGTGTTCATAATGACCATCCATTGTTGTTCTAAGATCCCTACGCATCCTAACAATTATTATTCTAAACTCTGCATCTGGAAGCTTGGTTATTTCCATGTCGCTCAGTTCATTTCCTGGAGGATTCTTCTGTGGTTTCATTTGGATTGCACTTTCCTGTCTTCTCATTATGTCTGTGTGTTTGAGTGTGTTGTTTGTAGAGCTGGTTGAGTCTAGGCTTGGTGTTGTCTGCCTCCAATTTTTAGTTGTGTTATTTCTAGGTCTTCTTGGGTTGGCTTCAGCTGTTGTTTATAATCTACTGTGGAGTTTGGCTTTTCTAATAGAGCTGCTTTGAAGTCTTGATTTGTTTGTTTTCTTCACAGTTTTCTTAACTTGGTGGTAGTTTTGTTTATCTCAGCAGAAGGCTTATTTGAACTTGTATCCAGGAATGCAGTGGGTGTAACCTGAGACTCTGAAGACCTGATCTGCCAGTTGTTCTCTCTGGGGGCAAGGTGCTTTCTCTGCTTCAGTATGGGAAGGTGTATCTCAGATGTCCATGGAGACCTGAGTTACTGCCCCTCCTCCCCACTTCTTCTTTTCAGCTGTGTCTTGTTGTGCTGATTGAAGATGGAGAAATATCTTCAGATGGTTGACCCAGAACCATGTTAGTCTTGTGGTATGTGGAGGGATCAACCCTTCCCCCAGCTATGGCTGCCTCCAGCATCTCCTCCAGGTATGTCTGCGTCCAGCACTAGATTAGTCCGCTGCTCAGGTCCTCCCATGCATTCCTTTGTTTGTCACCAGCTGTCTCTCTCTCTCCCCCTTTCCTTTTGGAAAACAAGCCTGCTCTTTCAACACACCTCATTCTCAGGTCCCCAGGCAAGTGGCTGTGAGTGATATTTTCTACTGTTTTCCTCGGATTGAGAGCCTTTCTGGAATCTCATTCTTACCCCCCCCCTCTTTGTTCCTGTAAGCAGGAGAGGCTCACCGCTCCTCGGCACTCCCCACCAGGCTCGGTGTGGCTTCTTTGCTTCTTGGTTTTTGAGAGCAGTTCTTGTAGTCCAGAGTTGTTTTTTCACACTGATTGTTCCTAAATTAATTTGTAATCCAGTTTGGTGGTGTGAGCTGGGAGTCTGTGTATCTGCCTACTCCGCTGCCATCTTGTGTCCTAGTTCCTTATTTTAAACTATAAATACTCTATATAACTACTGGTGTTTGAAATATGAAGTTATTCTGTGTATCTATCTGTTCTCTGTTATGGCTCAATAAAATATTCCTTTAAAAACTTTAAGATTGCTTGTACATTTGAGCCAGTAATATACTTCCTGGAATTTATACTAAGGAAATACTCAGATGTATAGTCAAATATTATATGCAATGGTGTTTAACAGAGTATTTTTACAACAAAAATGGTTGCATTGTTAAAAGAAAATTAAGACTATATTTAAATGAATTACAGAAAATTATTGAGCAAATAAATACCATGGTAATTTAATAAAAATGCCTGTATCTAATATCTTGCCTTTTTAAAATGATTCTCATGAATAAAAACAAACAAAGTGATGATTTAATTACATTTTTGTAGCAGTTGTATGTGTTTATGGTAGAAAGCTAATAAAGTACAGTACTGTGAAAAAAAGCAATAAATCACCCATAATCCACCACAGAGTGACATCCAATATGGGCTTCCTAGTTCTATCCTGTAACATAATTATTTACCTTCCTAATTTTATTTAATGTTTTACCATACAAAGAAGTTCCAGAGTCAGAATGCCAGGGTTCAAATCCCAGCTAACTAGACCCTTGTGCACTATATGTCATTCTGTCAAGTTATTAAATCTTTCTATTTTCTTATCTGTTAAGTGGAGGTGATAATAGTATTTATTCACAATAGTAGTCTGACATGAATAATTATTTTAAGGAATCAATAATATAATACATATTGAGTAGACTGACCAGTGTTGGTACAGAAGATAGAGTGCCAACCTAGGAAACTGAGGTCCCCATTTTGAAACCTTGAGGTTGCTGGATTGAGTGTGGTCATGCTGTCTTGAGCACTGGGTTGTTAGTTTGGGCGCAGGATCATCAACATGATCCCAAAGTCTCTGGCTTGAGCCCAAGATTGCTGGCTTGAGCAGGGAATCACTTTCTTGGCTTGAACCTCTCCCACTTGTTAATGTACATGTGAGAAGCAAACAATGAACAACTACAGTGAAGAAACTACAAGTTGATGCTTCTCATCTATCTCCTCCATTTCTCTCCCTTACTGTTTTTTTTTGTCTCTCTCTCTCTCTCTCTCTCTCTCTCTCTCTCAAATCAATTTAAAGTGTGTGTGTGTATATATATATATATATATATATATATATATATAGAGAGAGAGAGAGAGAGAGAGAGAGAGAGAAAGAGAGAAAGAGAGTACTTAACATATATGAAGCAAAACAGATAGACCTGAAAAGTGAAATAGACAGATAAACCATTTTATAGTAGCTGGAAATTTCAACACTTCTCTCTCAGTATCCGAGAAAACAAATAGACAAACAATGAGCAAAGGTACAAAGGACATGAAATTAGCTGAACTAATTGCCATTTATAGGACATGTCACTAAATATTAAGACAGTACACATTTTTTTCACTGTAAACAAATATTCTAGAGATATTTAGAAATAGTATTTTACTAAAAATACAACAAAACTATATAAATATAAATGAACTGAAGTAATCAAAACAAAGTATGTTCTCTAAGTACATGAAATTAAGTAAATATGAATATTAAGTAAATAAATAAATAAATAAATACATGCCTTTAAATGTTTGAAAACCATTACGATAACACATGGGTCAAAGAAAAAATCACAGAGTTTTGGGGGCTTCTGGTCAGGAGAGTAGTGTAGGTTAATGTTGTGTTCACATCCTTCATCAATTACATCAAAATTACTGCTAAACTACAGAACAACTGTCTTCAGAACTACCTGAAATCTAGCTGAAGAAAAATCTTTAACTAAGGGTATAAAGAAACCATATGAGACTGGTAGGAGAGATGAAATGTAGAACGGGCAGGTCTCATACCTAGGTGTGGTAGATAAAAATCAGGAGGAATATATCACCTGCAGAGGTCCACCCTAAAGAGTAAGAGGTCCAACTTCATACCAGGATTCCCAGCCTGAAGTTCCACTGCTGGGAGAAAAAGTCCCCAAAACTTCCCATTACAAAAACCAGTGGGGATTGTTGACTGAGTGCAACAGAAAGTGACTGGAATCCCAGACGCTCTTCTTAAGGGGCCTGCACACAGGGTTACTCACTGATTCATTCTAGGCTCTAGTGCAGGGGCAGTAGCTCACAAGGAAACAAGGACATATGAGGAGAAACTGAATTGTCTAGCATCACAATTAGAACTGAAGGGGAAGCTTTTTCCTAGACAGAAGTGCTGGCAAATACTATTGTTCCTTTTCTGAGCCCCCTTCTCCACAGAACCAGCACGCTCCATCAACCTAGCTCACACTGTTTCCTCAAGCTACGGATTCCCTGAGACTTCACCCCATCCAGCTTGCAGGCCCACCCAAGCTGCTTTCAGTTGCTTTTTCATACAAATGGCCTGTCTTGGCTCATGCTTCAGACATTCCTAAGCTCTTTCAAGCAAGCTGGATCTATGTGCCCTGTATCTCTCACTAAGGTGGTCCCAGGCCTGGCACTATTGACAACTAGCCTTTGTTCAGAGTTTGGCCTCTCCTGAGCACCATTAAGCCCAGAATAAGTAGAATCCACCTCCAAAGTCTTTTGCACCTCATGCCATGTGGCTCTGGGAAGAGCACAGGCATAAACCTTTGTCTGCACCTTCCCAATGCCAGTGCACCCCGTGGACAGAGTTAAACCTTGCTGCAGTACTACCCAGCCATCTCCATGAGTGAAACACTAAAAAGGCAGGCTCAGCAGAAACTATAGGCCCCACGGGGTATGTCCTACTCTGGGGGGTGAGTCTATACTCAGCAGATCCTCCATTGTGGTCTCAGCCAGTTTTTGCAATGCACCAGCCTGGGAGTCAATCCATCCCATTTATGTGGTAAGAGCAGTCAAGACTCAATCACAATACCAGGGTACACACAGCCCACATGGGATGGGGGACTTGCCTTGAGCAACCAGCTTTAGTGACAGGGAAGGCTGAACCACACAGTTGTACAGGACACCTACTGCATAAGGACATGCTACCAAGACCAGGAGAAATAGAAGCTCTATCTAATACAATAAAACAAACATAGGGAGGCAGCCAAAATAAGAGACAAAGAAACATGTTCCAAATAAAATAACAGCACAAAACATGAGTAAAAGAGCTAAACAAAATTGAGGTAAGCAATCTACCAGATACAGAGTTCAAAACAATGGTTATAAGGAGGTTTGATGATCTCAGCAAGAACTTCAACAGAGAGATAGGCAATGTAAAAAAAAAAAAAAAAAAAAAAAAAAAAAAAAAACCAGTCAGAAATAAATAATATACTAACTGATATAAAAAATACAGCACAGGGAATCAACAGTAGAGTAGATGAATCAGAGAATCAAATTGAATATTTGGAAGATAGGGAAGCAGAAAAAACTCAGTCATAACAACAAAAAGGAAAGATAATCCATGGAAATGGACGACTTCAAGCATACCAACATGCATACCAACTTGCACATCATGAGGGCACCAGAAGGAGAAGAATGAGAGCAAGGGATTGAAAACCTACCTGAAAAAATGACAGAAATTGCCCCAACCTGGCGAAGAAAGTAGATATGAAAGTCCAGGAAGAATAAAGTCCCAAACATGAAGAACTCAAAGAGACCCACACCAAGACACGTCAGAATTAAAATGCCAAAGAGGATCTTAACCTACAACAGAGCTCTCATAAGTCTGTCAGCCGATTTCTTAACAGAAACTTTGCAGGCCAGAAGGCATTGGCACAAAATACTCAAAGGGATAAGAAAGCAAGGATCTACAGCCAAGACAAATGTACCCAGCAAGGCTATCAGTTAGACTAGGACAAATGAAGAACTTCCAAGACAAAAGAATGCTAAAGGAGTTCATCACCATCAAACAAGTATTATAATAAATATTAAAGAGTCTTCTTTAAAAAGAAGAAAAAAACTATAGAAGCCCTGGCTAGATAGCTTGGTTGGAGGGAGCGTCGTCTCAAAGTACAGACATTAACAGTTCAATCCTCAGTCAGGACACATACAAGAACAGCTAGTTCAAAGTTCTTTTTTTTCTCTCTCTCTCCCTGGCTCTCTCACACAAAATATCATATATATATATATATATATATATATATATATATATATATATATATATATGATAATAAATATGTATTTATCAATAATTACTGTAAATGCAAATGGATTAAATTCTCCAACCAAAAGAAATGATGATTGAAGAGATAACAAAACAAGACCCTTACATATGCTTTCTGCTAATAGACTCAATCCAAATCTAAAGGTCCTCAACAAACTGAAAGTAAAGGGATGGAAAAAGATATTTCATGAAAATAGATACACGCACACACACACAGAAAAAACTGGGGTAGCAATACTAATTAAGACAAAATAGACTTTAAAACAAAGGCCATAGCACAATAGCATGAGGTGCTGCGTAAGGGTGTTATATTGAGTGGGATACTTGAAAACATGTCAACACAATAAATTAAAAATAAAATTAAAAAAAAAATTTTAAGCGAGAGAAGAGGAGATAGTGAGATAGACATGTGCCCCAGACCAGAATCCACTCAGCAAACCCCATCAGTGACTGATGCTTGAATCAACTGAGCTATCCTCAGCGCTTAGGGCCAATGCTCAAACCAATCGAGCCACTGGCTGTGGGATGGGAAAAAAGAGAGAATGGGGAGAGGGAGGGAAGAGAAGCAGTTATCACTTCTCTTGTGAACCATGACTGGGAATCAAACCTGGGATGTTCCTATACTGGCTAACACTCTTATCTACTGAACCACCAGCCAGAGCAAAAGATAAAAATTTTTAATTAAAAATAAAAAACACAGAGGTCACAACAGGAGACAAAGAAAGACCCAGCTATTTTACCTCTGGTATTATCTGAAGAAATCCAAAACACTAAGTCAAAATAAATGCACATCCATATGTTCACTGCAGCATTGTTTACAATAGCCAAGATACGGAAGCAACCTGACTATGAATAGATGAATGAATATAAAAGTGGTGCATATACAATAGTGGGCTAAAGTAGCTTTACAGTTGTAATAAAAATAAATAATATAATAATAAATAATAATACATGAATAGACTGTGTTTTGCATACAACTGTAAACCTACTTTTGCCTATACTTATATACAATGGATATGACTTAGTTATAAAAAAGAATAAAATTTTTCTATCTAGAACAACATGGATGAAGTTACATGGTACTGTCCTTATTAAAATAAAAAAAAAGCCAGACAGCAAAAGATATATATCATATGATTTCACTTGTATGTGGAATCTGAAAATAAAATAAACAAACAAGCAGAACAGAAACAGACTCATAGATACAGAGAACGTTTTAACTGTTGCCAGATAGAAAGGGGGTAAAGAGTTGAAGAATTATAAATTGATAGCTATGAAATAGTAATAGGGATGTAAAATACAGCGAAGGAAATATAGTAATAACTATGTGTGATGTCAGATGCATACTAGATTTACGGGGTGATTCCTTCATAAATTCTATAACTGTTTAATCACTGGTTTGTATTCCTGAAACTAATATAATATTGTATGTCAACTGTAATTGACAAATTTTTTAAATATTTGAAAGAGAAATCATAATGAACATTAGAAAATATTTTGAATGGAGTGAAAATGAAAACATACAAATTTTGTGTGAATGTAACTCAAGCAGGCTCAAAGAAAATGTGCCAACAATGAAATGTTTGTATTACAAAAGAAGAAAAATTTCAATCAATAGTGTCATTTTCTACCTTAAGAAGCTAGGAAAAGAAAAGCAAGTTAAATCCAAAGTAAGAGGAAGAAAGAAAATAATATGGATAAGAGTATTACAACATCAACAAAAAAGAGAAAAAGAATAAAGATAATCAATAAAATCAAAAGCTGTTTTTAAAATGTTTAATACAGTTAATAAGCCTCTAGCTACACTAACATTTTTTTTAAAAAGAAGAGAAAAAGACAAATTTTCAAGATCAGAAATAAAAGAGAAAACATCACTATTTATCCTACAAATATTACTATAGTAATAGGGAAATATTATGACAATTGTTGGTTACTTCAACTACTTAGATGCTATAGACAAATCCCTTGAAAAATACAAATGACCAAAGTTTATTGAGGAGAAAAATAGATGACTTAAATAGCCCTATAGCTATTTGAAAATTAAATTTATAATTAAAAGCCTACAAACAAGCACAGATATAAATGGGATAGGGATGAAGTTTTTCCAAACCTAAATGGCTTTACTGATGAAATCTAGCAAATATTTAAAGAAGATATAATGCAAATTTGACACAATCTGTTTCTGAAAATAGTAGAAATTGAACACTTCCCAACTCATATTGTAAAGTTAATATTACCCTAACATCAAAAGCAGGTAAAGGCAATACAAAAAAAAAAAAGAAAACTATAGACCACAATAATCATTAAGAAAAAAATTAGCAGATTGATTCAAGTGATACAGAAAAATAATAATATATCATAAATAAGTTAGGTTTATCCTAAGAATGCAAGTTTAATTGAGTATCTAAAAATTAATCAATATAAACCATTATGTAAACAAACAAAAAACCAAATGGTCATCTTATTGATTGCAAAATAAAAAAAGCCCCTGACAACATTTAGCATCTATCCTGATGAACATTCATGGTAGTATAAGAATACAAGGGTATTTGTTTGACCTGATAAAACACATCTGAATGAAAGTTACACATAATATACTACACTTAATGGTGAAAGACTTCAATAGTTAATTATTTAAATAATTGTTGTGAATTATTGCCACTTGCAGACAATAAAATCATCTACACAGTAAATCCTAAGAAGTGTTAAAACTACTAAAACTAATATATGAACTTAGCAAGAGTAGATAATCAATATTTAAAAATCAGTGATATTTCTCCATATTGGAAGCAAACATTTGAAAATCAAGATTTCTTAAAATACCACTAACAGAACACGAAATACCTTAGCCCCTTCTTATCTGTGGGAATCTGTTCCAAGCCCCCCAGTGGGTGCCTGAAACCACTGATGGCTCTGGCCTTATATATACTATGTTTTTTCTTATACATACATACCTGTGGTAAAGTTTAATTTATAAATCAGGCAGAGTAAGAGATTAGCAACAATATAAGATCGAATAAATATAATACTATAATCTAATAAAAGTTATGTGAAAAGCGTTGGGATTATCACTAAGTAAATTAAGTAATACTTAGTCACATTGCTGTGATACCAAGATGGTAGACCAGATAACCATGCCAGCAACCTATCAATGAACAAGTAGAAAGTATATACAACATGGAAAGGCTGGACAAAGGAACAATTTATGTGACCCACTGAATCAATAGGACATATTACATTTACCAAAACCAACATCTAAAGTTAAAAGTCTAAGAACACCAAATATGGGTAAAGACATGGAGCAAGTCTGAGTCACATACACACCTTGCTGGTGAAGATGCAAAATAGTATGGGCACTTGGGAAAACAGTATGGCCATTTCTAATAAGCAAACATACATTTATAATATAACCTAGCAATCCTGTTCCAAGATATAGGAAACATTTGTTCACATAAAAACCTGTGTGCAAAGGTAGTGGTAGTGATATTCAAAATTAGCAAATACTGGAGACAACTCAAATTTCTATTAACTGGTAAATGGATAAATCCATTGTGGTATATTGATATAATAGAAGACTACTCAACAGTGAAAAGAGGTGAACTACTGATAATGCAGCCTTGTGGATGAATTGCAAAAGATGAGGCAGTGTGGAAAAACAGTTGCCTGCAAAAGACTAGGTACTGTATAAATCCGACATTCTAGTAAAGACACATCTGTGAGCATAGGAAACAGATCCCTGGTTGTCAGGGACTGAGGTGAGAGGAAGAGGTGGATTGCAAAGAGATTCAAAGGAACATAAGGGAGGAAGAAAACGTGTCATATCTTGATTAGGATTCTTTACATTTGTCAACACGCATCAACATGTACACTGTAAAAGGATATATTTTAGTTATATAAATTATATTTCAACAAATTTAGCTTTTTAAAATGGCCCAAGAAATGCTTTAATTATTAACATATTATTTAGACAATTAACTGCAAATACATTTTTTTTCAAATTAAGAAAATAGAAATTGTTGAAAAAAGTGTTCAATAAGCATTTCGTATCGTGTCATTCAATTATCTTTTGAGAATAAGATTGTCTATAAATTAGAACTGAAAGATTTCTATATGTTTCTCAGTCTCTCTTTCTCTTACACACACACACACACACACACACACACACACACACACACACACAAACACAGAGTTTTTCTCAAACACTGGCAGGGCTATAAAGATTTCCTTGGGACCACCATAACCTAAATGACCTGACACGGGATGTGTGAGTAAGGGCTGGATTCTCCCCTTTTTGTAGCATGCTGTTGGTGTGAAAGTACTGGCCTGGAGCAGACCAAGGGCAGCCAATTTAAGATCATAAACTTGGTAGGTCAAATCCATAGCAGTGTTAACACCCCTGGCTATGAAAGGGTTGTTTGAGAGCAGAAGCAGAGGTAGAGGAAATGTGAAGCTGCCACAGTGGTGAAAATTACATGTTCAGGATCTCTCAAGAGGAAGCCCCTGGGGTCTTCCATAAATAGTTGATGAGAGTTCTTCCCTTCAGTGGCAGGTAGGTGTGAGCCAGGAAGAGACATTTGACATGAACTCTAATGAGCACACAAATGCTCCAAATCCTGATATTTTGATCTTTGATGTAACAGAAGCTGTTTCTACACTAAGCCTTCAAATAAACTGAATGCAAAGGGATGTGTGATGTTTACGGATGCATTTGAATATCAGAGCTGCATGTTTATGTTCAAGTCAGCAGCCATGATCCAGCATTCGAGGACATGAAATGACATTCCCAACAGCCTGGGTTCTTGGGCTCTGCCCCTCTTCTGGTTCTGACTCTGCCCCTGCCTGAACTCTGTGAGCCGGTAAGGGACTAGGTTTTCTTCCATCTCACCTTCCCCAGCAATACAATGGGAGAGTATTAATGAATGTAAGGCTACAAAATGACTGGGTTCAGGACCCAGGCATTTTATTTTTTTAGGGGAAATTTGTTTTGGCATATTTTTGTTAAAAAATATGAACTCTGTTATCCACATTGAAAAATCAGATTTTATACAACATATAGGTTTACAGCTGCTCCAGACACTTTGAAGATATTTAACTTTTAAACTTTACTTCAGCATGAGACCAAATGGTTGGATCTGAGCTACAGTTGCCATGTTTGGACAAGACGTCATGCTCTTTCAGCCACAACCCCGCTCATGCATTCACTGGCTGCCTCTGTAGGCATGGGGGTTCACGACGCCTGAACAAGCTGCGACCAAGTCCCTTCCATCCTTCCTATGCCGTAACTCCCATTTAATGACTGCGGAGAGCAAACTAGTGAGAACTGCCACGTACAGGCTAAGGTCGACCAACTGCTTATTGTATACATGAGTTCCCGTATAGTGCCTCATGCTGCCACAGCACCCAAACATCTTTCTTCTGATCAAAGAGTCACCTCCATGCAAGCTACTTCACAGATGGAGAAAGAAAACCGAGTCACTAAAGGGATATGTCCAACTGCTTAGTAACCAGCAGCGGAATCCTCACACACTCAAACTTCCTCTTGACCAGCTGAAATGCTGCACCCACTCTGTCCAAAAAACTAGCGTCATTATTAAATTTAATCACATGACCATTATGGCACCTGCTGAAGACCAGACTCTGCACTCTACAAGAATACAGAGGTACATAAGACACCACCCCTGCCTACACAGGATCCGACACTGAAATACATAATTTTAAAAGTGTACTTTATATGATATAAAATACATTTTAAGTTTTTAATAATTAATAATTATAAAATATTTGAGTAAATATCTTAATAGAAACATGAAGGAGGAGCGATTCTGCAGTGTTTGATATACTGCTCCTCTGTCTGGAATATTCTTCTCTTATATTTCAAGTGATCCATTATTTCTCCTTCTTCAATCTTTGTTCAAATGTCTTTGGTGATCAACCTGTTTAAATTGAAACTACCCCTGTCCCCAGACTTAGCATTCTATAATCTTTATTCCTCCATATTCCAGCTGATCAACTTTCACTCCATATTTTATTATTCATTTTGATTATAGTCAATGTTTCCTAGTGTAAGCTCCATGAGGCAGGGATTTTTTTTTAATCTATTAAAAACCTTTTTCATAGTTCCTAGAACAGTGCCTGGCACACAGAAAGCATTGGGTAAATATTGGTTGAATTATTCAATGAGTGAAGTAATCACTTCTTCTCAAGAAAATCAGGCAAACTTTCTGTAAAGATGATGTCTGTACAGGTGGATTTTGGAGGATGAATCAAGAGTCACTATATTAAATCATAAATTGGGGAGGGGAAAGCATTTGAAGAAAGAAAGTGATACATGTCTGAGTGGCCATGGCACAGTGGGTAAAGCACTGACTTGCGACGCTGAGGTCCCCGGTCGAAACCCTAAGGTCACTGGTTTGAGTTCATCTAGCTTAAGCATGGGTTCATTGGCTTGAGCGTAGGATCCCATGGCATTGAAATGATTCCATGGTCACTGATTTGAGCAAGGGGTCACTGGCTTAGCTGAAGTCTTCTATTGAAGGCACATATGAGAAGCAATCAATGAACAATTAAGATGCCACAACTATAGGTTGGTACTTCTCATCTTTCTACATTCCTGTCTCTCTATCTCTCTTTCTCTAAAAAAGAAAGAAAAGACAGAAAAGATAAGAATATATACAAAGGCAAGAATGTGAGAAAGATCACTGCACATTCAAGAAGAGAACACATCATTATCAGTGATAGTAATAGTGCACCTCTTACAAGTTATAGCTTCTAAGCATGTTAGATACTCTTATAAGCCATTTACAGACAATATTTTACTTCACATTCATTCAATGCTTTGGGATGATTAGAATGCATACCATTTTCCAGATGATGAAATTGAGACACAAATAGGTTACATCTTGCCCAAAGGCCATGGCTAGTGAATACCAAAATGACATTTTAAATTTGTTTGGTGTCTCCAAAGCCATGTGGTTGGGGTTTTGTTTTTGTTTTTACAACAGGTAGACATAGATTCTGACTTGATCCCACACTGGCTCTATCATCAAAGGGCAGCTGATTGTTCTCAGGGCTTTGAACCTTTCAGGAATCTTGTCATAAGACACATACACCACAAAGGGATTGGATGGCATGCAAAAACCTCCATTTCTTTGGTCTAAAATGACTTACTTGCAAATCAAATCAATCTCCTCCCAGATTTCATTTCTTTATCCGTTTGTCTAAAGACACATATGCGCTCTGTGATAAGAAGCCAAAAGTTTCAGTTGAAAGTCTCCTTTGTTTTTTACAAGAATCCTTTATGGCATTAAAAAGAAATGAAAGGGGAAGTCAGAGAGAGAGAGAGTGAAAGAGAAAAAGAAGATAACTTCTGATTTCAAAACATACCCATCCTGCCTTTCTAAGGACCGCTATTAGGCATTTGTTTACTCCGTGCTGATTTGGAACCCAATTGAATATACTGCGCTTATTTCCAAGCATTATCTTCCCGCTGCCACTCTGTACTTTTTCTGGGAGAATATTTGCATTTAGATGCTACCTGTATAAAGTGACAGATTTGACCATAAACAATTTGAAGACAATGAGAAAAAATAGTTAAAGCCAAGTGCACGTCAAGGCAGCCACAAAGGGTAGGGAGTGGGAAGGAGAAATAAGGAAATGGGGCTCATTGATTTCACTTCACAGAAAGTAATGGGAAATCAAAAGAGGCACCAAGAAGGGGGAAGGCAAGTCAAAGAAAAAATCAAAGGCAATGAGGGTGCTATTTTTGTATATTAAAACATAATTAGCCTGACCTGTGGTGGCGCAGTGGATAAACCGCCGACCTGGAATGCTGAGGTCACTGGTTCGAAACCCTGGGCTTGCCTGGTCAAGGCACATATGGGAGTAGATGCTTCCTGCTCCTCCCCCTATTCTCTCTATCTCTTTCCTCTCTCTCTCTCTCACTCTCTCTCTCTAAAAATGAATAAATAAAATCTAAACAAAACAAAACAAAACATAATTATTATTCATCATGGTCTTTAAAGAGGAAGTGAAAAATTGAGAGAGACAGACAAGCAAAGGAAAGGAAAGACTATGGTTCAAGAAAATAAGGGGGGGGAGACAGAAAATGGAGATAATTGGAAAGATTGCGTGGCCGAGGTCGAAGCATAAACACTCCCAACAAAATGCTATTCTTATCATGTTATAAAATATTTCCAGCAAAACAACTATTCATTCCTTTATTTGCTCCTTTATTCCTTCAGCCAATATTTGGAGAATACCTACTGTGCACCAGGCCCCGTGCTAGATACTGTAAATATCAAGATGAATAGGTGTGGCCTTCCCTTAAAAAAAAAATCAGAATTTTACACTCTTGGTATAATTGAGCCTTTTGAATGGATGTAAAATAATTCAACAGTCATTTTGTGTTGCATCTCCATGAAAAATATTTTAAATGTGTTATTTGAATGCATATATAGCCACACACTAAGTGGAAGGCTCTTGTATCTTGCTTTTCATAATGATGCCTTTTACCCTGTATTTGACTTCTGTGTCACCTGTGTATGTCCTGAGTTTTTAGGACAGAAGAAGAAAGGGGCACATACCCACTTCTACCTCTGAATTTCTGTTCTTTGTCCATGGCATTTAAGATACTCAATTTAGGTCAAAGTGATTTAAGTTTATCTTCCTTTCTGGATTATAATCTCATTAAAGAAAGCACCTTTTTTTTTGCCTGACCTGTGGTGGCGCAGTGGATAAAGCTGTCAACCTGGGAACACTGAGGTTGCCAGTTCAAAACCCTGCACTGGTTCGGTCGGGGCACATATGGGAGTTGATGCTTCCAGCTCCTCCCCCCTTTCTCTCTCTCTCTCTCTCTCTCTCTCTCTCTCTCTCTCTCTCACTCTGTGTCTCCTCTCTAAAATGAATAAAATAAAAAAAAAAAAAACATTTTAAAAAGAAAGCACCTTTTTCTAAGTCAGGCTCATATTACCTACATAGTACAATGTATTAGCCCATAAATGACTAAATTAGAAGTGGAAAGAAGACCATACAGATGGAGTCATATTAGAACAGTAGGACAGGGTTAGTGACAGAGGGAAGTAGTAGTTGGAGAGAGGGACTGACAGTAAGAAATAATCAGTGAACTGGTGGTCCTTAAACTGGATAGCCAGGCTCCAAATATCCAGAAATACTATAACATTTTCTAACACTAGGAATAGTCTTAAATAAACTGCCAGAAGCCAATTTAGAACATATATGCCACGTGCTTCATCAATTTATTAAACAATACCCAATTCCAGAATGACATTTTTCCAGTTACTGCATGTTTGTATAGATAAATATTTGCTGGAGTTATCAAATGTGTTTATCCGTTGGGATGCATTTAAAAAATTTATACAAAAGAAATGGTGCATTGTCTCATAAAATCTCATGCTTGCTTTCCTCTCTTTATATCTTTACTGTCATCACTGTGTTTTGAATATTTATAAATAATTACATTGTATGCCATTACCTTGTCCACAGAGTTCAATAAAAACAAAGTTTGAAGCCTGTCAGCATTGGTTTACCAGGCTGAAGAGCCTTCCTGGGCATCACTGACATACTCCAGAGTTGTGGCGATGCACCCTGAGGTAATCAGCCAGGTCCAGGTTCGAGGACGTATACCCGAGACTCCTCACAGGCGAACAGAACCCCTCACTGCTGGAGTATCATCATAGACCCTGAAGAACTGCAGCCCAACCAACTCACAAGCTTTGGTACATCACCTTCTTTCATACCTATGGTAAATATGCACAGTGTATTAGATTCTGCAAATACATTCCATAAAGCCAGAGCAATCATGGCTTTACTCAAATGCTAAACCGAATCCAACCACATAAATGTATTTCCTTTGCAATGGTCACCTTGAAAGGGTCTATACCCTTTCTAGAATTGGAGCCCTTTCTCACAACCTACCTGCATTCAGCATCTTTAGGGTTTAGCCAGGGGATCCCCTTCTTTCCCGTGGCCTCCTGCTTCCTAGAAGCAATGCCAGATGGACTGAGAGTCCCAGGTGCTTACACCCCTGCAGTGACTGTGAGGAAGCGGAACTGAGTTTATTGTTTGTTCGGTATCACTCATTGGTCCATGTTTCTCATTTCACTGTAATGAATCTAATAAAAACCTGGAAGCCCTGGGGACTGTCTTCCTATTCTTCTCTCTCCTTCTTCAATTATTCCAGGGCAGCAACTGTGGCCGGCCCAAGATTGCAGACAGGTCTGGTCACCATCTGTGAGGGCCTGGCCTGAGCCAGAGGTCTGCTTCTGTCCCAGCAGTCAGGAATTGTGTGGAACAGTCGGCCTCATTTCAGGTTGATAGAGTAGCAATGCTGCATTCCCAGCCATCTCCAGGTCCATACTTCAGCCAGTGTTAACACTGTAAACGTGTTCAGTTGCTCTGTAATTATGTAAACCCTACAGTCATCTGTAAATTGTTTCTAACTTCATCAAGGAAAGATGGGGATAATATATACCGGCACCTTGAAACTCCAACTGTATTATTTATTTATCATCTTTACAGCAAATCTATTTTCTTTGAGAATGCCTTCATATTTTGAAACAACCAAAGATATTTTGTAACTCTTTGAATGAGATTAAGTGTGGTAGGTCAGGTGGTTGTTAATAAAATTAACTAATGCCATTTGTGACTATAAAATAGTGAGACAGGCCCTGACCGATGGCACAGTGGAAAGAGTGTTGGCCAGCATATGGATGTCCCGGGTTCAATTCCATGTCAGGGCACACAAGAGAAGCAACTATCTGCTTCCCCACCCCTCACTCTCTCCCATCTCTTCTTCATCTCCTCCTGCAGCCAGTGGCTCAGTTTGTCCAAGAGCATTGGTCTCAGGCACTAAGAATAACTCAATACTCGAGCACCAGTCCCAGGTGGGGTTTCCGGGTGGATACCAGTTGGGGCAAATTGGGGAATTTGCTTTATTATCTTCCCTCTTCTCACTTAAAAGAAAGAAAAAAAAAGATAGTGCAGCCAATGTTATCATTTGATTCTATCAGCTCACACTGAGTGCAGATTTTCAAAAATAGTTTTCAGCCACAGAGGCACCATTGGCATAGATTCACAACCTCCCAAGGCGATGACTTGGATAATAGCACTCATTTGAAGGTATAATTCCAATGTCTTTATTAAAAAGTCAATCCTACTATTTTATCATTACACTTGGATCTTGAAGGAAATTACTGCTAGATGCTTCAAGCTGGGTCTCAGGCTGCACAACCCTCAGCTAGAATTTGGCCTCTCATGGAATTGTTCTTAAAGCACTGTGTTTGGCGTTTTGGCCCAGCATTAGGTTGAGAGATTATAAGGAAAGTTCAGTTAGATTTGCCACTGTCGTTGCAACAGCGTATTCCATGACATTCTACCATGTCCCCATTTTGAGGATTTATGGAAGAATTTTAGTTTAATTTCTCACTATTTGGGGGGGGGGGGGAACATCCCTTTTCAAGCCAACATTATTTTTCTTTTCCTGTCCTATTGTATGTTTTTATATCCAAGAGCAAGAAGCCCCATTTGTAATCAAGTGGAGTACAAACAAATAAATGTAAAGAGACTGACAAAAGAAAAGATTTACCAAAGTGTTATAAATCTTATTAAATTGCTTGGAAGAAAACCTTTATAAGCTCCTTCAGTTCAGGAGCAATCGGCATGCTTAAATAAAAACAATGGCAACAATAGCAACATATATTGAGCTCTTGGGATGACAACATAAGGTATGGAGGTTAAGAGTGTGGATACTGGTGCCCCTCGGCCTCAGTCCAAATTTTCTCTCTGCCTCCTACAGACTGTGACTTCAATTTCCTCCTGTGTAAAATGACGGTGAAGATGAAAATGCAAAATATCTACCATCTAGTGAAGTTTTGACAATTAAATGAATCAATGCCTGTAAAGCTCTTAGAAAAATGTCTGACACATAATACATTTTAGGAAAATTTTACTTATTTTTTATTATTAATTACTCCCCCTGTGCCAGGGATTGTCCTAAGAGTTTAAAGGCACTATCTCATTGGATTGTCACTTCCATCCTGTGAGGCAGGATGTCCACTTGAAAGTTGAGAAAGCTAAGGCACAGGAATGCTATGTACTTGCTCAGGTTTATGTGGATAATAATTGGTTGTCAACACCACCACAAAATAGTCACTAAACTGCATTTGAAGAAAGATGAGTCTTGTCAGTCCTAGGACTTTGAGTTGTTGTTGTTCTCATTTTGGAATATACATGTTTGAAATAAGAAGAGGGTTGCTCAGGACAGCAAATGAGGTATGAGTACTCTGGGAGAGAAGTCTTAAGAAGAGACATGGGCAGTGCCTTGGGAAACGATGAACCTGAGATTAGAGCTATTAGACTTTGAGGCTCCCAAACCTGAAACTTTCATTGTGTTCTCTCCCCATGGAGTCAGGATGGACTG
Organism: Rhynchonycteris naso; assembly: GCA_037038555.1. Lineage (NCBI taxonomy): Eukaryota > Metazoa > Chordata > Mammalia > Chiroptera > Emballonuridae > Rhynchonycteris > Rhynchonycteris naso. Next base: position 303,021,198 of record CM072996.1, read on the forward strand.
CCTTCCAGGCAATAGACGTTTGACAATACTCAGGATATTACCAACCAGGGGAGCTCAATTAAGCTTTGGGTCCACAGTGTCATGACTGACTGAATCATTGGTTATGTGGCTCACCCTCCAGTCTCCCTCATCTCCTCAGAGGTCAGGCTGGTATCACATGGCTCGCCCAGCACTCTAATTACGTGGTAGGTCTTTGTAAAATGATCAGTCTCACCCCAAGTTGACCTAAATGGTCAGGACCCACCATGAATAACAAAGATATTCCTTTTATTCAGAAGATGGCAAGAATTTAGAAGCTTTCTCCCAGGACCTGAGGAGAAAGGCCAGCCAAATTTTTTATTACAGAGTAAGCCACTGAATCTTTGAGGTGGCTTGTTATGCAGCATTATAGTGGCCATATCTGACTTTTGCCAAATGTCCACCAAAAACACAAAAGGTACTAAGGGTTATACATATATAAAAAAGTTCAGCGGAGATACAGGGACAGATAAGGGTATATCTGGGTCTAATATTCAAGGATACAGCCTGGCCAGGCAGTGGCACAGTGGATAGAGTGTCGGACTGGGATGCAGAGGACCCAGGTTCGAGACCCCAAGGTCGCCAGCTTGAGCGTGGGCCCACCTGGCTTGAGCAAAAGCTCGCCAGCTTGGATCCAAGGTTGCTGGCTCCAGCAAGGGGTGGCTCAGTCTGCTGAAGGCCTGCAGTCAAGGCACATGTAAGAAAGCAATCTATGAACAACTATGGTGTCACAATGGCAATGAAAACTAATGACTGATGCTTCTTATCTCTCTCCGTTCCTGTCTGTCTGTCCCTGTCTATCCCTCTCTCTGACTCTCTCTCTCTGTCCCTGTAAAAAAAAAAAAAAAAAAAGATACAAATAATTACAATCACTTTTGATATATACTGAGCTTTTCTAGATTTAAATATATATATGCTTTCTATTCTGTGAGATATATTTTAGCTGTCTCTCTTGTTTTGACCTAACCCATGAAAGTTCTAATGACTGGAGGTAAAATTTGTGGGTTGTGATGAATTATTCCCCCTCCCCAAAGAGGTAGACCAGTCCTCTTTTGACTTTAAATATTAAAAAGGGAGTAATTTATTTTTCCTAAATGCAAGTTGGGTATCAAATTATTTAGGTTGTACTAATGACCAAGAGTCCAGAATATACTTTATGTGGATATTTCTAGGTTCTTCCTAAACATGTCTTCAATGATTCTTTGTTCCTTAATGTATTCAAAGGTATTAAAACCTGGTTTTGTCTACATTTTTAGAGTTGTTATGTACTAGCAGAAAGGAATGACTGGTCTACCACTCAGAAACCCATCTTCCATGTGTTGTGCTTCTTTTGTTGTCATTTTGAACAAGTCACTCTTTTCACTAGATTCCCAATTCTTCCTCTACAAAGTAGCAAATGAAACAGCAGATCTCTGAGTTCCCTATCAGTTCAGATAACTCTGTTTCTCTTTGACTTACCAGTGTGACCTTGGGTGGATCACTTAACATCTTCAAACCTGACTTTTTTCATAGCTACTCCTGAATACACTCCTAATCTTAGTTAATAGTAAATTCACCCTTGGAGTCAGCCTTAACTTCTACCTCCTACATCCCACAATTAATCTGTCAACACATCCTGTGGATGCCAACTTCAAAATATCCTCAGATTCCAACCCCTTCGCACCATTGTAACATCTGGTCTTCAAAATCTGTTGTGTCTTTTATGAGACAAGCACACCTCAATTTGGACTAGCCGTATTTCAAATGCTTAATAGCCAAGTGTGGTTAATGGCTAGATAAAAGTATATTCTTCTGCTTAACCAGTGTCCCCATTTTCAAGTCCAAAGTAGAGCTGCTTGCTTTAAAGGAGGGTTCACATTCTAGGGCGTTACCACCACTGCCAAGCCTCACTGCTCCCATCACCACTACACCATTTTTCCCTCCCTTTGTACCTCTCTTTTGGGGAATGTCCTGTTAATCTTCAAATCAATTCTTGCAAGAGTGCTCGTCACTAACAAATACCTTGATCCATTCTTTTATTTATTCAACAATCTTTTACTGAGCTCCTGCTACCAGCTATTAAATGTTTTTCCTCCCAGACAACTGCTTCCATAAAGAACACAGAAGCCATCTCATTGCTACCCAGAGGAATAAATGGATTGCTAATGGTTAGATTCATCATGGTGGTACAGTTGAGTTAAGGGTCAGAGCATGAAAGAAAGGGAATAATTTAAGGCCTGGGTGAATTTTTTTCTTATTTCTTATATCATTAATATTGTAGCTTTCTCTGCTTATGCATTACAGGCACTGAGACTAGTTTTTCTTCCTTTTTCCCACTCACTTGTTCATTAGTTTAGTGATCTATGGATCACTCTATACCAAAAGCTAAGTGCTGTTAAAATACAGTTATACAGTGTCTATCTTTGTCAAACAGGGAAAATTAGAAGGCTTTCTCTTGATGACTCTTCAAGGCAGCATCTAATCATCCTAAAGGTCAGAAGCAGTACGAATCTTCAGATATGTTAGATGCATATGTACTTATACCATGCATGACGTATGCGGGGATGTTACTTTAACTTCTTTTTTAAACTCTTAAAGCAAATTAAGTATCAAAATAATTAAAGCCATTTTAGCAAGTGTTAAAATATAAAAATCATCTAGAAATATTGATTCCTTCCCGGAATTTCAGAATCTATGGGTGGAGAATTTGAGTAGGGGGGACCTTAAAGGTCCTCTAGCTCTATACTTTCATTCCATAGACAATACATTGTAGCCAGAAGGGTTAGTGGTTGGTCTAAGACTATATAATTAAAAGGGGTGGAAGTTAGACTGGGATGTTCACACTTGGTTTCCATTGCATTTAGCTCTTTGTACTACAAAAAACCCAAGTGGTTTTTCTTTATTCTCTGATTCTTTCTCCTATGAGAAATAAACAGTATTAATGATATGGTGGACTCCGTTCCTAAGAATGACAGTCACATGCAAGCAACAAAGAAAGCCCTCTAAAGAGAAAAGAGAGGCTAAGAGAGAGACGGTTGCATCAAGCCACTGGAGGGTACCATATTCCCTCTTTAAACTGGGACCACCCACTGCAGAGAGGAGGAAAGCTGCAGTGGGTGACCACGTGTGGGGGTCAAGTCATAAGAATGGAAATCCCCATAATGCTGAATTTAACACAAGAGGTTAGAGTTAAAGGAACTGAACACAGGCCAGGTATTCATGAGCAGGTATTCATTCCTGAGCTCAGAGGTACTCCTGACTTCTGTCAGATCTTCAGTGGTCCAAGACCCCAGGTGACTGTGATACTCCATGTTCACAAAGTGATATTTTAGAGAAGATCAAGAGAAGTTGGTGTAAAGGTTTCACTGAACCAGAATTTTTTTTTTTTTTATTTTAAACCGTTCAGCCAGCGTCACTTGCCAATAGCCTCGGGAAAATATAAGCTGAATATTCATCTGTTCAGAAGCCTACAGAATCATCTGTTTTCATAGAGACAGGCTTCTGGTCAGCATGTTGTCTCCCCTTATAATTCACCTTCTCCGTCCTCCAGCTGCCTGCCATAGTATTTACACTGGTGACTCTCCAAGCCCATGAACGAGTTTGATATTCCTTTTCGCTATGCTGGTTCTTCATTTGTCTGAGAGGTGGCGAGAGGCGATGAAATGTTACCTGGCACCTGCGTGCTTTAGAAAGAAGAGATAATTGAGACTCTAGAGCAATGCTGCCCAGGCTCACACTGGAAGGGAAGTAAGCATCAGTGGTACGTGTGCAATTCGAGCCGCAAATCTTCAACAAAGTTACGCAAAGCTTTCATTTACGATGGTCATTGCAGAGAGATGAACAAGAGCTCTGGTTTAGCTGGAAGAATGAGAAGTAAACAGAGACCAGCCTGCACATCTCAGTGAGCCGTTAGGAAGACGGTGTCCCACGTGGCATTCAGTGTGCAGCACTTTATGAAACTCTGCAAGATGCCGTGTAAAATACATTCACCTAGGACAGAGTTCACAATAGTGCCTTCCACATAACACACCTAGCTTCAGAGACATGGGCATCCCAGGGTTGCTTTTATATTACAGTATTAAACAGCCAGGAACTGGACCATCCAGACCTAACCATATTTCACTATTGGACAATTCATGGAAAGCTGCCCATCCAGATTGGAAATACAATTCTAATGAATTTTACCTCTTACCTATGTATGTTGTTGATAGTGTTATATAAGAAGATACTTCTTATTTCATTCATGGAGGATAACCAAAAGAATAATAGCAACAATTAAAACTTGTAAATTATTCTATATTTGGCAAAGCATCCTTGCCCTATATCCTGCTTAATTCTTTCAACAACCTGTAAAGTTAATATTATTTATTATTCCACATTAAAAATATACACACAGCCTGACCTGTGATAGCACAGTGAATAAAGCATCAGCCTGGAGCACTGAGGTCTCCAGTCTGAATCTCTGAGCTTGCTTGGTCAAGGCACATATAAGAAGCAAGTACTATGAGTAGATGCTTCCTGTTTCTCCCCCCTCTTTCTCACTATCCCTGTCTTTCTCTCTCTCCCCTCTCTCCAAAAATCAATAAATAAAATCTAAAATAAAAGTAAACACACACAAAAAAGAAAATGAAACTAAAGCATAGAGAGATTAAACAATTTGTATAAGGCCATGCGTTAAGTGGTCAAGCCAGGGTTCAAGTTCTCCTTTTTCAGGAAAATATATCCACAGACTATTGGGGCTATAATACAAGCATTATTCCTCTAGAATGTGCTCAGTTTAAATGGTGTGGTTTAATGGATTCCTGCAAACATTCACTAAGTAACTGTAATAGAGTTTCTGATTCCTTGTTTTACATAGGAAGCTCTTTACCTTTGATATAATTTGCTGTGTCACTATCTATTTTAGCCACTGCATTGTAAACTCCTTGTAAGCAGGGACTAGGCCTTGTTTACCTTTACAGTCCTCTGTTTCCTCGGAGCCTAGTGCAGTGCCTATCCATGTAATGAATCTTCAACTATCGGTTCAATTGTATTGAATTTGTTATTATAGTAAAGTTTATAATGATGAGGTGTAGTGTCAAATGATGACTGCTTGAATTTCTTCTAAGAACAAAAATGAGAGATTCAATTGTGTTATATAACCCAATTTGAACAAAAAGAACTTTTAAAACCTTATAAGAACTATAATATCATTATGAAGAACTACAAGACCATAAGCAGTGGTTCTCCCTTCTGCATTCCAGACTTGGGTACCTGAAGACATTTGAGAGGTGAAGAGCTGAAGAGAGTTTCATAGCAGCAAGCAAAACACAGAAGTCTTGTATGATACATTTTCTCTGCTCTGAACAATATTGTCCATTAGGAGCCCATCAACCCTCTGGTGTAATGGATTGCACTGGCCCATGGGATCCATCGAGGTCTTTCTGGAGACTTCAGAAGAAGGCCTGTGTGTTTTCTGGGGACTGGTGAGTAGAAATAGTCTTCTCTTGGTGTCACAGACATTCTCAGACATAGGCTGGTGCCTAACTTTAACCTGTTCACAGAGAGTAGAGTGACAATGTGCATGTACTTGTGAGGTTGAGGGTAAGAGGGTAGACAAAGCATCATATGAGAAAGAGATAAAAAAAAATTGGTAAAATGTATCCTGGAGGCAAGAAAATTTAAAGTAAATATTTAGAGGATTTTTGACATAGACTAGGTAATTACTGCTACACACAAGGTCACATCACATGCTATAATTATGACTGATGATGGCCTAGACCAAGAAGTAGTACTGGCTAGAATGCCATATACAAATGGAGATACCCTACAATTTTGTTCTTTTTCTGTCTAATACCTTCCCCTGGTGAAGAATGTAGTCTCTTTTCAATATTCAGTTCTAGGGTAGTTTATGTAGACTCTCTTGGGTAGTTTGTATACACTCTCTTGAAGCTTTCTGTCTACTTGACTGTCTCCTTCACTAGATTGTGAGTTGGGGTGGGATGAAATGAATTTGGTTGTTTTCATCTTTGGAAGGCTAGTGCTTAATACAATATTTAGCTTGTACTACATTTTCAGTGAAGATTTAAGTTAAGAGGGGAAGGAGAAAGAGAAGAGGAAAAAGAAAGAAAAGAGAGGTGATTCCTTAGGAAAGGATTGTCTCACGGAGCTATAACCACAGACAGAATTGAGCTACAATAGTCATGTTCCTGAACTGTAGGCATAGAGGGTGGGAATTTAATTGTGCAACAAAGGGAATGGTAAGATACTGTCAAACTGCCCCCAAAGTAATGCTTCTAAGCCAGTGGTTCTTAACCTGGGTTCTATCGAACCCTAGGGGTTTGATGAGTCGGTCTCAGGGGTTCGGAGAAGCCTCTGCCACGGAGGCCAGAATAAAGTAATACCATAATTTGTTGTGAGTTCATGCACTTTGTTGGTTTTGTTCTTTGAGCAAGGTGATGTTCATGCACGGCTCATTTTGTGCACCAGTAAAAAAACATATACCTATGTCTTGAATTTGGGGGAAAAAATCATATTTTATTTATCACTAAAGAAGGGTTCGGTGAATGTGCTTATTTAACTGGTGGGTTCGGTACCTCAAAAAAGGTTAAGAACCACTGTTCTAAGCTCAGAGAAAATGGCATTCCTACCAAAAGACTCCAACTGCCCCCACTGAACAGGGCCTCAGGGCACTCTGGTTAGAGACAGAGAGCTGCAGCATCTGGCAGACTCTGCAACCAGCTGTCCACATCTAGGAGCTTCAGGATTACTACAAAGAGAACTGAAACAAGAAATAGTGCCCCGGGCAGAAAGCCAAGTCAAGAGTGGTATGGTATGCCCACAGAAGAAATGGAGACCAGGCCAGAACAAGAGAGCAACCTGGTCCTTGCTTCCACTGCTGGGACACTGTCACCCATTTGTCTGTGGAGAGGAAATAGAGACTGACGTGGGAATACTTGCACACTCCCCGGGTGACTCACTGTGTGCATGGGGAATATACTGCATGCAGTTCCCACCTCAGTGGTGGCTTCAGTCATCCTCATCAAAGCTGTTTCTCTATGAAGTCTCAGGTTAACATACCTACCTAAACAGCAGCATTTACAGGTATAAACAGAGATAGACCTGAAAAGGATGAACTCTACCTGAAAACAAAAATCAAGATTTTGATGCTCACTGTGTATAAAACAGGTAATTGTCCATCAAGAGCTTTCTAATAAGGTCATCTTCTGTGATCATGTAATATAGCCAAGAAGACCTTCAAGTGTCATCCCTTCGTTTTGGTTTCCGGAGTGGCGGCAGTGTTCTGTCCACAGACTGGTGTATTAACACTGCTGTTCTGCTCTGCCTCTATCTCATGGCCAGGACTTACAACAGCGTGAGGCTTGAGTCTCTGAGCTCTATGACCCGCTGTGCACAATTTTTGGCTGTTTCTGGGGACAAAGGTTTTAGATCCCCGGTCACTCCTATGATCTCATTGGGACTTATTGTTCACCAACATTTTCCATCATGAGTTGTTGTCATCCATGATAATGTATTCAACAGGCCTTTCAGAAAAGACTTTCATATACAAGAAAGGTGTCGCTCTCTGCCTTCATCAATTAAACAATAAGTCTGTATAAGGAAGCCTTGAAAATTATTTTTAAAAGCTTCTGTTTTTCACTTGCAGAATTCTGACATCATCCCTGACACAAATTTCTCCGCTTTCGCCATACTTTCAAGAGGGAGGAAGTAAACAGAGTTGCCCAGGTTTCCTGCTGCACAAGGCGCAGCCTGTGGGGCATAAGCGCATCGAGTCAGGTGCACAGCTGGTCCATCGTAGGGAGGGCAGAGACCTGGTTTTCCCACGCCAACCTGCAAGCAACTCAGCCCTCAAACCACTGCCACGTTCTGCTCTGTGATGTTACCCAGCTTCGAAGATGTTGCCCAATGACATTCATAAATGTTTCATGTTGATAAAATATACCTTTGAAATGCTGTCTGCAGTCATGGTTATGCAATTATGAAAAGCACTGTACCCTGTTTTGCGATTAATGGTCATCAAAGTCATTTTTAAAACATCAGCTCACTTTGACAACAACTGCCGTAGGAGAGGTTTTCAATAAAAAACTGGAAAGCCCAGTTATTTCACTGTGAAAACCCTGACATTCTAACCCCAAAAAGCTGGAAAAGCTTTTATGTTATTAGCTATTTAGAACTTCGATGATTTGGAGATAGTCATGAGGCTACGGTGCGAACCCAACATTGAAAGATTACTGAAGGGCTATTAATGGTGATTTCAAGGAGGAGGGGAGATGTGCATGTCCCACAATCCGCATTCCATCCTCAGGGAACCCTGTGCAAGCATCCAACCGTGATGGCTCCAGGCTCCAGAGTCCACCTGGTTCAGACAAATATGGCTGCACAGCTGTCAGTTACATTTTTATCCAAGCCTTGAAGCAAAGTCTTAGCAAGAGCAATCAGTCCTGCCCTTTGATCACTGTCCAGGGAAGCAGCATAGTTGCTGAGAGTTGCAGTAACAAAGTAAAAGAATAAAAAGAAAAAAACAGGGTGTCTCAAAACAATTTTGTCTCATAGTTCTTAAGGCTAAAATGATAAAATCAAAGAAGTCTAAAGTTCTAGGTATGATCCTTGGCACTTTTTGACTTGTAGATGCAGCATTGCAGTACCATGACATCATCTTCCCTTGGTGATGTCCACATTTGCCATTTTTACAGAGACACCAGCCATATTGGATTAGGGCACATCCAAATACCCCCATTTTCACTTGATTGCCTGTGTGAAGACCCTGTTTCCAAATAAGGTTACTTTTTGCAATAATAAGGGTTAAGACTTCAATATAACTTGTTTGGGGGCACAAATCAACCCCTACCAGATGCCGAAAAAATATCAAATCTCTAGGAAAAAACACACTTCCTAAAACATGATGGTTTTTATTTGCGTTCATAAGAGAAAAAAACAATAAGCTAATGCTAAGAGCTCCCATTTCTGATCAGCATTTTGAATTAGAATTTCAAAGCAAATAATCTATTTAGAAAGTCAGGCCTATTGAGAAAGGGAATTCTGTTTCATTCTAAACTCAGCCTTCTCCATTCTCATGGCCGCTCCCATCATACCACTCTCACTATAGTTATCGTTTTGTTGCCAGCATCTTAACGATTTGTGACTCTTCCTCTGGACTGTGAGACCTTAGTTTAGGGACTACATTATTTTTCTTTGAATCTCCAATGCATAGTAGAATACCTGGAACACATAGGTCACTTAAGGAAAGTTGGCTCGATGAAGCAATGAATTGCCAAGAAATAGCAACATTCTAGTATTCATGAAATAAAAACTTTGGAACTCAGTGCTCCTGGCTTTAGTCCATAGGCTGTTACTAATGAGCTCTGTGTGGTTTGGGGCCAATCACTGCCCCTCTCTGTGTCTGGTTTCATCATGTGGAGGATGGCAGTGTTTCGGGCTCCAACACAGAGGATTCTTAGTGATTTTCATGCCACTTGAAGTAGATGGCAGTTAACGGCATGTTTTAACTGCCCCAGAATGTTTATGCACCTCTGCAAATAATTGATGCAGGCAGGGAAATACAACAAAACTCTCAGGACTTAGACTCTCACTAGCTCCTTACAACCACCCGCTGCTTCACCCTCATCCACTTACCCCTTTGACTCTCCTGACTGGGGTCGGTTCCCTCATTCCCCGAGAAAGATCAGTTTGTGCACATCCGTTTTTTGTTCGTTTGTTTTGTTTTTATTTGTTTTACTGTTTTGCTTAGTTTTGCCCAGAAATCTCACGATCTAGTTCTTATGTCCTTTTGGCTAGTTAGTTCTTACATAGAACCCTTTATGAGTTATGGGTTGTGACACTCATTGTTTCTTTCAGATAGAACAGAATATCCACTTGAATTTTCATTAACACCTCGACTATGCTCTCTCCTTCCAAAATAGATCGTGATTTAACAATTTAGTAGGTCAGTCAGTTTTGAGGTTTTAGGCAAGGGTTATAATTTTATCTGTGGTGATAGGAAAATTTTCTAAAAGAAAATCCATTTCTGTGTTCAAGCTTAGTCCAGCAGGTTTTATATTAGCTTCTCACCATATAGTGTTTTCTCTTTCATTTGTATTTTCATTATGTGCTAGAAAATAACCTGTTCTAGACCATAGATGGAAGGAGAGAGAGAAGCAGGACTTTATTCATACCAGAATTGCAAGAAACACAGGAATAAGAGGCAACAATATACACTGACTCACCCAGTGCCTTAGTTTCCCATTCACAAAATAAATTCAATAATATTAGCTACCCACCTCTAGGACTTTTGGGGAGGATTGATTAGGTAATTACCAAACCAAACCCTCTGATCTTCTCCAATATATACATTAAACAATCAACTAATGATTTACAAGTCTGCCTCTTAGTCTTTAAGGGACCCCAGACTGAGACTCATTCACAGTCCAAAAGCTGTATTCCATGGGGCTTCAGTGATTTCCATCCAAACTAAATGAAGATTTAGCTCTAAAAGCCTAACTTTAAACCATAGCTGGACATAAGGGATGTCGTGGTTGGTCATGAAAAGAGATTCATCTCTGGACCTTCAAGCCCTGAAACAAAAAGAGATATTCAAACACCCTTTTAGGTGTGTGGAATTCAAATCAGGTTTCCTAAAATGATTCAAAAAATAATAATAATAATAAAAGGAAGCTTATAAAAATGGACAGAAAACAACCCCCAAAATATAGCGATACCGCCTGACTTTTGGCTTCAGGAAAAAGTACATTGCTATCCCTTGACTTTGAGGAAATCTGTTGTCAAGTTTAAGCTAAAGAGATTTTTGAAGAATTGTGACTATCACTTTTTCCTATATGGATAGGAGGTCTGTATCCACATAAAGTAAGTTGGAAGTTCAGATTTTTTTTTTAAAGGAAAAAACGCTTGGCTCTTGCAGATTCGTGCCCCCAGGAACAGCAGGGTTGGCTTTGGGCATGGAGTAGTGGAAGACATAAAAAACAATAGGACTTGGTTCTGTTTGGGTGGGTGGGAGATATCACCAAGTGCTTACCCGTTCTCAGTACCAGTGTGTTTCTTTGTAGATGGAGACCATGTTATGTGCTCTGATACGTCAGAGGGTTTCGCTGTCCAGACCCAGTTATCCTCGTCTCCTGCTCTTCCCGGATGGTTCTGTTTATGTGTCCTCCTTCCCTGGCCTCCACTTAATTTTCAGAAGCTGGATGTGTGTGAGAGCTCCTTGTGTGGCCACGCTCGTTCCCGTCATGGCCCGAGGTCATAACTTCAGAATTACAGTTTAAAGCTTCCTGTCATTACTTCGTGAGCCATTTGTCCTTTTTAGAAGCTCTGGTCATAGGAGCATATCTCCTCTTTGCTCAAGTCTATATTAACTGGCTCATTGTAGGTGTGTTGTAACTCTGTTGAATGAACGGCGAATGAAATCTGATTTTCTAAAGTACTCAACTATGCCCAGAATTTCATTTCTTGGCTGTTAAAACTTCTGAAGTTTATTACGTTTGCTCTCTCCCAAGGTCCCCATCTCTCCTGCTTCACAAGAATGAAGTTCAGGGCAAAGGCACTCTGGTTAGCTTATTCTACCTTAAAATCAAAGAAATTGGAGGTGAGGGAGACAAAATGTATTAGATTACCTCTATCTCCAAGAAAAATATGCCCAATTATTGAAACCTCTCCTTCATTACTCAACCCCTTAGATCACAGAACCTCCCTCTGGAGGGGGGCAAGTCAGATTCTCCAAAAGATTTTTCTTGGACTGAATCTGAGCCTTTGTTTTAAAAATAAAAGAGTAAAATAATGGTCTTCGGTTAGTTTCCTAGGCTGCATGACAAAGTTTCACAAAGCAAGTGGCTTAAACAATAGAAATGTGTCTGCTTGCAGATTAAGAGGGTAGAGTCAAGGTTTTGGTGGGGCAGGTGCCTCAGAAGGCTCTCACGGGGGAGCTGTTCCAGGACTCACTCCAGCTTCTGGTAGTCCCTTGGCTGTGGCAATATAATTCCTATCTCTGCCTGGTGTCTACCCAGCAATGGATGCAGAAGATGAGAGTGGAGGGGGGTGCTCCATACGTTCACACATTTCTTGGTCCCTTTTTAGGTGCCAAAGTAAAAGTAGGAAGTAGACTCCTGGCCATATGGTAGAGGGAAGGATAAGAGGTTATTCCTAGGAAATCAAAAGTCATGGAAAAAAGAAAATTTCCATAGGCAAGGCATATAGTAAGAGGAATGTCTAGGAGACTCTGCTGACTGATACATGAGAAATTGGCAATGTAACTGATGGGTAATTATAGCTTAAGCAAAATGGATATGTCATTAAGTGGCTATCAAAGAAAATAAACAGAAAAATGATATTCTTTAGAGATAAATAACCCAATAGATGCAACCAAGAAACTGCTTACAAGTGTGCACATGAGGAGAAAAGGTGCTTCAAAGCAGCATTTGTAGTGACAGTTGGTGACGGAACATGAGTCAACTACAGAAAGAGACTGCAGTGCATCCCAGGGTGCTAGCATAGGGAACACAGGACAATGTACCAATAAAACCTGCCTAGGAAACAACACAAGAGCTTGACCAGGTGGTAGCGCAGTGGATAGAGCTTCAACCTAAGATGCTGAGGACCCAGGTTTAAAACCCCAAGGTCCCTGGCTTGAGCAAGGGGTCACTGGCTCAACTGAAGACTGCCCCCTCCTCCCCCAGTCAAGGTATGTATGAGAAAACAATCAATGAACAACTAAGGCACTGCTACTATGAGTTGATGCTTCTCGTTTCTCTCCCTTTCTATCTGTCTGTACCTGTCTTTCTCTCTCCCTCTCTCTCCTCACTCTTGCTAAAAAACAAAAAAATAACGCAAGGGCAAATGAACCAAAACATGAAGGCACAACCTGCAGAAACACTGGAGTATTCAATTGACTGGGTCTAGTCATCTTGTAAAAATTAACTCACTATCCTAATTTTTAAAATAATGACCTTGCACAATCTCAAACACCACCAAGACCTGTTAATAACCACATCATTTTTCTTACAAGAAATATACTTTTCGCCTGACCAGGCGGTGGCGCAGTGGATAGAGCGTCGGACTGGGATGCGGAAGACCCAGGTTTGAGACCCCGAGGTCATCAGCTTGAGTGCGGGTCCATCTGGCTTGAGCAAACACTCGCCAGCTTGGACCCAAGGTCGCTGGCTCCAGCAAGGGGTTGCTCAGTCTGCTGAAGGCCCACGGTCAAGGCACATGTGAGAAAGCAATCAATGAACAACTATGGTGTCACAATGGCAATGAAAAACTAATGATTGATGCTTCTCATCTCTCTCTGTTCCTGTCTGTCTGTCCCTCTCTCTGACTCTCTCTCTCTGTCCCTGTTAAAAAAAGAAAAAGAAATATACTTTTCTTGTAGTAAATATCCTATGCACTCATTTTTCTATAATTGATGAAAATCCCGACATATTTTATTCTGAAAAATTAAAAGTGTACTTTAAAATGTAAAACCATGAGTTCACCGTGTCCTTGTTTCTTTTCTCTTTTTTGATATGCATACAATATTTTATTCATCCAAAACTCAAATTCCAGCCATGCTTTTTTTATGAAACATAGCTGGGAACTATAAATAAATAAATAGTAGATAGATAGATAGATAGATAGATAGATAGATAGTAAATAGAAACACGGAAGTCCTTTGAAGAGTCCAAAGAGGTGTCCCAAATGTGTTTCACTAAAGCTCATAGGGTTCCCTCGCAGGAAACCCTGTTTCTTGCTCTGAAACTGCCCACCCGAGCTCCGCACACAGCCACAGAGCATGTGATTACCTGCTTCCTCGACGGGTGTTAGTTGAGGAGCAAGTGATTGAAAGGACACAGGATATCAATTCACGGTGACACATTGATAGCTTCAGGAAGTGACAGCTGACAGCAAATGAGAAATCATAGAAAAGATAAAAATAAAACCCAGGAACAAAAAAGCACTAAAATGCTCTGAAGTTATTTAGTAAAGGGACAGAGCTCCGTGTCTGCCAACGTTTCCAACAGTGCCTCTGACCTGCTGCACACTCTCCCGACAGAATACCACCGGGAGGACCCTGAGCTGTTGAGAAGATGATAAACTCAGTTCCAAATGCATCTTTTAAGGTGGAAGGCCAATGTGCACTAAAGCTTTAGAAAGCTATTCATCCAAATGAGTTTTTTTTTTTTTAGGTTTTATCGCTTAAAGTAATCAACCCTTAGTATTCAAAAAATTCAGCTCTGAACAGTGACTGGTTTTTTTGTGGGATTCATAAAATATCCCATCATATGTCTGCCATACTAGCCTGTCTCCTGAGTTCCAGACCCAGACTTGAAGGAGTTTGCCAGCATCTCTTGTTTATGTGTCGGACTGATTCCTCCTATGACACGCCTGAACTCAGATGATGACATCCGGCCGCAAAGCTTCCCCCTGGGCTGAGGGAGTGCCCCTACGCATGCCATTTCCAAGTCAGGACTTTCCGACCAGCTTCCACTGTTCCTGTTGCCTCTCCCTCCCAACTCATTCGTCAACCGAATGCCTCCGTATGGAGCCAGCCTATTTGTACCTCTCTTCCTGTTCCCCACCTCGGTGCCTCGGCCTGAGCTCGCTCTATTTCAGCACCTCCTTCTCACGACCACCTTCTGTTAGAGTGACACCAGGGTATTTCCCATTTGCCATCTCTCTAATTCTTTCATGCCTGTCTTTCTTCCTGGTCAGAATGAGTCAAGTATCCTCTCATTTAGGTACCTGATTTTGCAGATGTGTATTTACTTATATGTCAGATGTTTCTCCGGAACAGTGAGCTATTTGAGGCAAGGCACCACATCTTAAACACTAAGTGAATGTCTCTTGAAATATGCGCTGAGTAGCTAATATGAACCAGGTCATCTGCTCATCACTGAGAAAACAGCAGTGAGTAAGATAGGCCCCTAGATGTCTAGAATGCACAATATATAGAATTAAATCACATTGAGAAAATGCCCAGTTGTCATGGTGCTCCCATATCTATCACCTCTGTTCAATGAACACAGTGTATAAGCAGTTAGTCATGTTTAAAGTACTTTATACATATCTTTGTAGAACACAGTCTTTTCATTGCATCATCTCATTTGTTCCTCAGAAGAGATTTTTAACAGGCACTTCACTGTCCTTGCTATGTAAAAAAGAAAAAAAGAAGTCAAGTCTCATTGAGGTTCTAGTCTCAAGTTTAAATAGTAAGATATGACAGATGTAAAATCAAGACACAGTTTTCTGACTTAGTCTACTATTATATCCTCTATACCTTCTTTTCTGCCCAACTGCTCATCCATCAAAACATACTGTGATCAAATGACATTACAAAATTAGATCTAACAGTCACTCTAATGACTACTATAATTTTGAAATAGTGGTAAAGGTAACATTTTTGGATAGCAACTAGCACCATAAGAAAATATGTGTGCCTCTAATGGTGACAGAAATCAGAGATACTGCTAACCCTGCTAAAATGTGTTGCTTTACAATCACAGTTGAAATAATTAGTGTTTAGTTCATAAGAGATTAATGAAAAAATGATTTAGTTTTCCTATTCAAATTCATAGATGACCTTGGTTCTATCCACAAAGTGCTCGAGGTCTAAGGAACTCCTGCCCTAGAACCGAACACAATTACTGGTAAGTAAGTAGTACACATTCATAAATAGTGCTGAACTGAAGTAAGCATAAACCAAAGCAGCACGCTTACAGACACAAAGTATCAGGAAGACTGTCTTGCAGGTAGTGAATTACTCTTAGCAATTATTATTAACATGGTTACAAAGAATACATTAGATACTGTATGGACTATTCTAGATGGTATGAAGCTGGAGGGTATAGATGGAAGTCATCACTCCATACAGATATTTAATGTATTTAATTACACCCACTTCTTCCTAAAAAGCAAAGAATTAAATTACCCAGATGACAGAGGATACAAGTATAATACAATGAATTACAAAGGAATAAAAATTTAGTATGGTCAAAGGGGAAAAGCAAACATTCCAATCAGAGAGCCAATGCAGTTTCTGTGACCAAGCATAAATTCTGGCTCAAAGTCTCCCAGTAGCCAATGTAAAGCTAGTTACATAACTCAAACACTAATTTTTTATTTCCTGTGTGGCGTATTATGCAGAAGAATTGAATGAAATAATGGGTAATGCTCACAAGTAATTGTTCACAGCAAATAGAGTAGACATCACTTGACCATCTTTTTAGAATGACTTTTGTGACAAATCAAAACATTAACAGAATTCCCTAAGTCAGTGAAAGCAGTTCCATAAGGACTCAGATGAAGTCACCTAAAACATTAAAGAGAGAGCATGGCAAAGAAGACCGAGATAAATTGGAGCAGGCGCGTTGGATGACATGAAGATAGGAAATGGTCTATCTACCCCTACCTGTTCCAAGAAAGTCCTGGAAACCGATGGGTCCTTTGGAACGTTTTTATGCTCCCAAAGCTGATCAGCTTTACATACTAAAAATGAGTATGGAGGAGATACACTTTTAAAAGTTTATTTCAGTAAGAAAGTTTTGAAATTCTCCGTATATAATATTTACAATGAGTGATAATTTAAAAGTAGAGTTTGGCATATGCTTAAAGGTTCTCCCACATTACAAAGCATACTCAGTTGTCTCCAAAGAAAAATAACAATTGCACACATTGAAATGTCTGTTGCTATGAAACTGTCCTCATCGGTGGGCTCAGTGTCGCCCTCTGCTGGCCTAGTTGACAAGCTGCTGGCAAGTAGCAGAAAGGGGATTTAAAACCAGGTCTAAATTCTCCAAATATTTCTTTCACATAATCTTGAAAACCCAAACAAATAATGTCAGAGGAAATAAGACAGCTTATATAAGAAGCTGTGGAAACAAATGTGTCAGAAGAGGAACAAAAATGGAATAAATAGAAACAGAGCAAGATTAATGAATGAAAACAAAATAAGATTAGAATACAATGGAAAGAAAAAAGCAATCTGTCTTGTAGAGATGATTTTCTTTTTCTGTTTATTTAACATACAAGTAGGGATTTGGGGATCAAAATTTTATCCTGAGTCCTCGTACCCTAACAATAATTCTTTTCTAAGCTCTATTGCAGTCACATACCACACTAAAATTCCAGGATCTTACAAAAAGATTTTGTTCAGCCCTGAGTTGGCTCAGTGGTAGAGCATCAACCCAGTATGTGGAAGTCCTGGGTTCAATTACTGGTGAGGGCACACAGGAGAAGCGTCCATCTGCTTCTCCACCACTCCCCCTCCCCCATCTCTCCCACTCTCTTTTCCCCTCTCACAGCCATGGCTTGACTGGTTCAAGCAAGTTACCCCAGGTGCTGAGTATGGCTTCAGGGTCTTGCCTCAGGCACTAAAAGAGCTCAGTTGCTGAGCAACAGATCAAGGATCCCAGATGGGCAGAGTATCGCCCCATAGGGGGTTTGCTGGGTGGATCTTGTTCTGAGCATATGCAGGAGTCTGTCTCTCTGCTTTCTCACCTCTCACATAAATAGATAGATAGATAGATAGATAGATAGATAGATAGATAGATAGATAGATAAAGTTTTGTTCTCACTCCCTTCACATGATGGTGGCTGTGACTCAGGTACTATGTCTTGATGGCATATGTCTTCTGATTTCATTGCCCAGGTGAACTAGAAGCCTCTTGCTAGAACACGCATTTCTTTAGGCAACAGAAAACAGCAAGAGATTTGGAAGAAATTCGAGATACCATATTTCCCCACACCCTCTTTAGAAAATTTTGGGGTCTAAAAACTAAGTGCATCTTACACAGTGGTTGTAGATTTTTTTACTTGCATTTTCTGCTTTTTCGCGCATTTCTTTTTTATGCTCCTTGTTGAAGACAGTGATTCGTCATCAAACACAGATGAGGACAAGGTAATGGATGGGAGTTTGACAGTGATGAGAAGTTGTATGATTTTATGATGAATAAAACTTGAGTTCAATAACTTTATGTAATACATTTCTTTTCAAATTTCAGGCTCCAAAATTAAGGTGCGTCTTATACATGGGATCGTCTTATGCATGGGGAAACACGGTACTTCCAAAAGTTTCTGCTAACAGGTGGTCTAAATCAAGCCAGTTGACATTCATTGGCCAAATCACAGCAATTGGCCGCTCCCAACATCGTTGGAACCAGACGCGCCCTTTCCCAGAGAAAGGGCAATGGTGCGGACTTACAATCATCTTACAGGGGAGGAGGGAGCCAGCAGTCAGGAGTTACAATACAACCTATTGCAGCCTACTCACACAGTCACAAATACTGCCCTCCCTCCCTCAGGCAAGATTCAGTCACCATCTCCCCATGGAATACTCCACTCTCAAGATCTATCCCAGTTACAGCACTGGGTGAATTCTAGCATCTGTTGGTCCCCAAACTTTTTACACTGGGGACCAGTTCACTGTCCTCAGACCATTGGAGGGCCGCCACATACAGTACTCCATACACTGACCACCAATGAAAGAGGTGCCCCTTCCAGAAGTGCGGCTGGGGCTGGATAAATGGCCTCAGGTGGCGGCAATTTGGCCGCTGGCCGTAGTTTGGGGACCTCTGCCGGGCATGTATGGATGCGGCGTTACTTTGAATTCAGAGTCCTGTGAACTGAACACACACACACACACACACACACACACACACAGCAAAACAACACAAAAACAGACAACAACAAGAAAAGCAAAACAACAAGTAATAAGAACAGGCTTTCGCTATCTGTCTAATGCATATTGGCCAACGAGGGAGAACCAAAGCGCGAGTCCCTCCCAATCAGAAAGCGGAAGAACTTGAAACACACGACAACACTGGTCCAAAGCGATTCTGAAGTCCTTCCTGTTTCATTACCGTCTGTGGCTGTCTCTGAATAAGAATATACCCTCTGTCCTCTCTCAGCCCTGCAGGGAAGCGTGGGCCAAAAGGACAGTGTTACATTTTCAACAGCAGCGATCAGTTCAAAGCTTGCATCAGGGCTGTCAGCACATTTGATGGTTCAATATTCTGAACAATTCTGCTAGTGTCTGTTTTGTTTGACTCAAGTCATCTTTATATGCCAATAGCAATTCTCTCAACTCTGTTCCAGACCTTCCTCTCTCTAAAGAGAGAGCTAATCAAATGTCTAAGACTCACACTCTTAGTCCCTTTTACCTTGTGTCAGTTTATGCCTGGTAAGGGCTGACTGACTTACCCTTTAATTCATTTAGGATTTTTTTTTTAAGGGACAGTGAGAGAGTCAGAGAGAGGGATAGATAGGGACAGACAGACAGGAATGGAAAGAGATAAGAAGCATCAATCATCAGTTTTTTGTTGCAACATCTTAGTTGTTCATTGATTGCTTTCTCACATGTGCCTTGACCACGGGCCTTCAGCAGACTGAGTAACCCCTTGCTGGAGCCAGCGACCTTGGGTCCAAGCTGGTGAGCTTTTTGCTCAAGCCAGGTGGGCCCATGCTCAAGCTAGCAACCTCGGGGTCTCACACCTGAGTCTTCTGCATCCCAGTCTGACGCTCTATCCACTGCGCCACCGCCTGGTCAGGCACATTCAGGGGTTTTAATAGAAATATGACAGCCATGTCGAGGAACATGATGTTGTTGAACCAAATGCTAATGCTGCTTTATCACATTTGTAGGCATCATTTTAAAGCAAATCCAGCAAATTATCATAGCACACAAGTGCTGTCCAATTTGACTTATCCACGGTACTTTTGTGAAATATGGTATTTCTTCTTATGAACAAGGAATACATCCCCAACCCCCCAGTGTATGCCTCAAACCATGAACAGCACTGAACCCTGTACATATGTTTTTCCTATACATACATATCTATGGTAGTGTAATTCATAAAGCAGGCACAGGAACAGGTTAGCACCAATAATGAATACTAAGTCGAACAATTATAATAATATGCTCTAATAAAAGTTATGTGAATGCAGTCTGTCTCTGCTAACTGAGAGGGGTGCTGTGGGACTCACAGGGAGTGTACACAGTGTGGACACACTGGACAAAAAGACGGTTCACTTTCTGACCATAAAGCAGATGGCACAAGGTGTTATCATGCTGCTCAGAATGGTCCACAATTTAAAATATAAATTGTTTATTTCACAAATCTTCCATTTAATATTTTTGGACCGCAATTGACCACACAAAGCAACAACCACAGAAAGCCAAACTGCAGATAAGAGGCGACTACTGACAGCAGCATTTAGAAGATTCTGCCAAGATATATGAATTGTGAATATATATTATACATATTACATATATAATATATATGTATATATATATATATACACACATACATACAATTAAAATGTGGTTTGCTGCAATCAATAATGGGAGCAAGGTATTGAGAGCTTTCTACAATGATGCTTATAAAATTACATGAGTAGTATAGTTGAGTAATTTTTCAAAAAACAAAATTACTGGGGCCTTGTGGTTTCCCCAATAAACTACCAATTCATCACTCTGCATGAGAATATATTTGCTTATTCACAAGCATGTTTTGCAAATTATCTCTTTAGACAGGACTACAGAAGATTGAAACCTTTCTCTTGTTTTGAAGGATGAAAAAATTAAGGTAAGATTTGGGAAAACTCAGGAAATCAAGGAACTCAGTCAGCAGAAACCTGGAGAGCATTCATAAATTGATATCAGTACCAGAGAACTATCCACATGCAAACCTATGGAATTTCTTATGGAACTGTCATGTGGTCACAGCCCTGTGAAGCTTACACACAGATTTTCTCCCAGGGGTCCAGGAGCTGCAGGGTAAGAGTCACTAGGGTCTTTCTGGCCAATGTAGTCTATGTATGTATAAACATTTTGGCAACATTGTTTCTTTCCTAACTCCTCTTCCTCTGCTACCCCTGGTTATGTCCTGACTCAGTCTTGCCATCCCTTGTTTTCCCAAGCTACTGCCTGGATGGGATTACACCAATCAAGTGATTCCAAATGCCTTTAAATGTTGCTGTTTCTAAATTTACATTATCAGCATATACTTTTTCTAACTTCGAATTGCCTATTTGTCATGTACACTTAGGAGGAAAAAATCTCACCAGCATCTCAAACTTTGCATGTCTCCCACATACCTGTATTTGTCATCGAAAGACACAGACTATCTATTCACTCAGAAAATCACACCACAAACCTAGGAGTGATCTTCGGTACCTTCCTCTTCTGTAACATTCCTGTACCAACGTCAGCAAGTTTTATGGCTGTTACCTTCAAATCATAACTCAAGACTACCTACATATCTCCACCTCCAAGCTCACCCTGATGGTCTAAGCCATGAGCATCTCTTTCTCAGAGTACTATAATTGCCTCCTAAATGATACGCTTTTTACACTAATCTCCCTCCATCTCATTGTCCACAAAGCTGCTAAAAGGATGCTTATAAAATCCAGGGTAGGTGATCTCATTCTCAAGCATGTGCATAAAGCTATTTAATACTTACCCATAAATCTCAGAATTAAATCTTATAATTTTTCATGACATGCAAGTCATGAACTTCATCATGCCCCTCTATCCTCCACCTCTACTACTCTCCCACTCAGTATTTTCTAGATGTACCTACTTACTTTCCTTCTATTCCTTCAACCCGCCATGTTCTTTCCAACCACAGGACATTTGCACAGGCTTTTTCCTACACTGGAAATGTTCTTGTCTCTCTGATGAGAATGAGGGAACTCCTAGCTACCCTTGGGGCCTGAGCTTAAATGATACTTCAGCCAGAAAGTCTTCTTTGACTCCTCAATATAAATGAGGACACCCTGTAATGATTTCTCAAAGTTCTAATTATTTTCTGTCCGCAATTTTAATTACATAGTTTGTTTGATTTCTGACAGCCTACCTTACCAGATGGGAAGCTAGATGATAGCAGAAATAATTCTCATCTTTAAAATAAGGTATACTACTCCATTTCTCACAGCTAACATTTAATGTCATCCATTACGTGCTCAAATATATGGGTCAGATATTGAGTTGCAGCTAAGGATATTTTTCTAGATTTAGCTATAAATCAACTAATGCACTAGGTGCGGGGGATACGGTGGTGAGAAGCCAGAGCCATTCCCTGCCCTTGTAGATCTTGCAGAATAGCCCTCTGGTCATATTTCACAGGAGCAATTGTCCAAAGCCCCTCAAAGCCTCTTTAAAATGGAGGAATGGCTTTTAAGCACCTCAGTTTCCCCTTGGAAAGGACAACAGCCCATGGTGGAAACACCAAGTCCAAGTAGAAATTCTGCCTTCAGTCCAAGCTACTTTCACATTCACTCATTCTGCCGACGCAGGCAAATCAGAGAGCGACAGGTCATTGACTTTGATCTCAGGTTTCTTTTGTTCATTTGTGTCAGAACTGTGATGTTATTTAACCTTTGCTTTTTGTACTTAATGGATATGAGTGTTCTGATAAAGGCAATGCCGCAGTCAATAACACGCCAAAGCCTGCCCATAATTGGCTACCTTGAGGTCCTGGGGAATAAAAGGCCCCACTGGCTAAGTGCTAAATAATATACACTGGGCAAGTCTCAGCATCATTTTCTCACTGATTATAGGTACTTACATGTTCAAATCTCAGGATTGTTAATGGGAGATATAACCTAGCTGCCCACCACCTAATTTAAAAATACGCCAAGATCTATCCTGAATTCTCCACTCCCTTTAAATTTGTATCTGATACTTTCAGGTAAAAATAAAATTGGGTTAGTATACAACCTCAAATAATTATTCAGCTTGGCTCAATAAAAATAAAATTAAGTTTGTAAAGCAACACCCACCTTATGTTAGTAGACAATGGTATACTAATTAACCATGTGAAAACTATAAACATCATATTTGAAATAGAAAAAACAAATAAAACCTCAATTCATCTCTTGGTCAAACAATCTGCAATTATTTTTCACTGCCAAACTTGATGTCAGGATATGAACTCTGTTATTTTGACTTCACTAATAATTAACAGGGACCATCTGACACATTTTCATGTAACTGTATAAAGTAGCAATGTGCGCTGATCACCTAATGGTAAAAGCTTTGAAGCACTAGTCTCCAAATGACTATGGCCCCGTAATAGAAAATCACTTTGCAATAAGGCGTATAAATCAGAATGTGTGTGCCATGTATCAGTTTCATGTGGTCCCTGAAAAGAATTTCCAGGAAATGTTTTCAATGTATGAAGATAATAAGACAGGGAAAACACATCATTCATCAAGTAGAACACACCGAGGCATGCCTTCGCACATGATTCTTGAAGGAATAATGTGTAAAAAGAAAATAACCCATTCAAATCTGCAGAGTTTATTAACCCATTCTAAAGCATAAAATGGCTGATGAAAACAATTTCAATTGACACGGTGGAAATATATCTGCACAACACAGGAAACAAATGCAGTTTTGAGGAAACAAACAAATGGGCTTCTCAGGTTCGACCATTAGGACTCGAAACAGTGACCCTTGAGTTCCAATAGTCACCAAAAGACTAAAGTGGCTGTTTCAGCCACATGTCCATGTCTAATTCCATGTCATATCTCATGTCTATTCTAATGTCGTATGTCTCTCCATATATCTATGTCTATATGTCTAGACCTGGGTCTGCCTATGTCACCTGTATCTATTTAACATATATAGAGATATACCCAACGACTATGTTGTGTCAGATACTGATGCCAGTGATAGTATCAAACACTGAGGAACTGAATCTAACAGAACAGGCAGAGAATGCTATACAATAACTAGCACTGTGAACTAGGAAACGTCACCCATTGGGCACTTCAAACCGAACGACTGAGGCCAGTGAGGATTTCAAAAGCTCAAAAAATGTTTGAGCCTTAAATTTAAAACGTAATTGCTGGCTCTAAACTATGAAATAAAGCCCTGGCCAGTGGCTCAGTAGATAGAGTGTTGGCCCAGTGTATGGACATCCTGGGTTCAATTCGTGGTCAGGGCACACCGGAGAAGTGGCTATCGGCTTCTCAACCCTTCCCTCTCCCTGTTCTCTCCCTCTTCCCCTCCCACAGTCAGTAGCTCAAGTTGCTCAAGTATGGCCCTGGGCACCGCTGAGGGTAGCTCCTTTGCAAGCGCATTAGCCTGAGGTGCTAAAAATAGCTCAGTACTCAAGCACAGATGGGGGTTGCCAAGTAGATCCTGGTCAAGGCGCATGTGGGAGCGTGCCTCACTATCTCCTCTCCTCTCCCCTAAAATAAATAAATAAATAAATATATAAATAAAATATGAGATAAAAACTGCTAAGTCAACATTTACAGAGGTTTAAATAAATGTGTATAAACATAATATGCTATCCATATCATTAATGATGGCATTTTATATTCATAAATATTTCATTACACTTGAAAACAATTTATAGCTTAAATTTTGTTTATTTGCAAAAATTACTGTCCTGGCCAAGTAGCTCATTTAGAGCATCGTTTTGACACATTAAAGTCATGGGATTAATCCCCGGTCAGGGCACATATAAGAATCAACCAATGAATGCATAAATAAATGGAACAACAAACTGAGGTCTCTCTTCCTCTTTTCTTCTCTCTCTCTCCACCATCTTCTTTCTCTCTGAAATCAATAAATAATTTAAAAAATTAAAAACTTCTGAGTGTCCACAATGACTGCTGAGAAATTGTAGCCGATTGAAATTAAATGAGGTAAGTATGTATAGCCAAGTAATTTTGAAGCCCATTATAAAAATCTTCACAATTTTCACTGCCTAAATATATTACTTTAAATGTAAGATTTTGAGTGCATTTTTATATATTTGATATAATATGGGGTAGAAAAGAAAAAAGTCTCACCTGGGTATATCAAACATACATAAAAAGAGCTGCTTTCAAGATGCGAAGTTTGAAATATGATTAAGAATTTTTCAACAAAGGATTAGAAGATACATCTCCAAAGGCCTACACATGCATATTGGGCATGAGTAAAACATTCTTTAGGGGCTGGAGGGTCAGCTACGCATGCGGGGTGGCAGAAAGAGAGACTAGAGACATACTAAGGCCAAACAAAGATCACCTCAGGCATAAAGAAACCAGGAAAAGTTTTCAGACAAGAAAATGACATAAATGAAATGATCAGATACTCTTTTTCAATGATAACCCTGGTGGCAACATGGACAATGGCCATAGAAGGGATGCCCATTCAAAGGGCATAGCAATAGAGGACAGATAAGAGAAGATGAGGGCCAAAGCTTTGGCTGGAACTGTCCAACTTCGAGCACCAGTTCAGTTTGTGAAAATGATTCTTAACAATTTCCTGCTCTTCAGGGAGCCTTCAAGAGCAATTCAGAGAAAGAAGTGTTCAGTGTGCTCATCTTCTCTGTGGCACAAGCTGTTTTATAAGTCCAACTCTTATCAACCATTAACATATCCTTTTGCTTTTAAAAAGGTAGTAGGATGCTCTTTTGTTGAATCCAGCAATAATCGGAGTGCCTGCGATGTAAGCAACATTATTATTTCGCTAGGATTGGAGAGGAAAAGGGGATGACCACCATATGGGTTTGGAACATGGCTTCTTGACTGCTTTGTTGCCTGTTCTTTCACTTGGATTGGTCTTCTGGAGTCAGCCAGTCTACGTGCCATCCCACACCATGCTCTGATTGTAAACCCAGA
Source organism: Rhynchonycteris naso (assembly GCA_037038555.1). NCBI lineage: Eukaryota > Metazoa > Chordata > Mammalia > Chiroptera > Emballonuridae > Rhynchonycteris > Rhynchonycteris naso. The sequence goes on from CM072996.1 coordinate 303,046,800, forward strand.
TTGCTACCCTCACTACCCATTTCATCCTCCTACCTTCAATTTCCTAATTATACCTAGATTGGGCTGGGTAGCCTGTACCAGGCTAGCTCACTTGTCCAGCCACGCAGCAATATCCTATACACCCATAAGCCTCACATTGGCTTTTCTTTCTCCCCTCTTCTGACAACCTTTGTCTGCAAAATTTGCAACACTATGCCTCTTTTTTATTTATTTTTTTTATTTTATTCTTAAGGTCTAATCTTTCAAAGCCATATTATAAATGGTCTCAGTTCTATTGTATATAACCGAATAATATCTTAACATATTTAATAAGATCATGACAACCCATGCAATTCATTACTCTTTCTAGTCCTAGAGATGATAATAATAAAGTAAAGTGTGATTTATGTATCATCAGGTATCCCAGAGACCTGCTTATCCTAAGAGAGGTGGCGAAGGAAGATTTTATTATTGCCTCTTAAAAAATAGAGTGACTGAGCGAGAGAAAGGTTAATCGGCCTTGGTTACCCATTATTCGGTTTCCATGTCAAGATAAAACTCATGCTTCAAATGCATTTCTACACTCTCCGTAGAGATTCTTTTTTTTTCTCAATAATCCCTTACCTCAACAGAAACCTAGCACAATTCTTATAAAGGTGTTTGTCTTATAAATTGATGTTTGCCTCTGTGCTTCAGATATTTATTTTTGTTTTACTTAAATTGGTTTAAGTTGCATCCCCGAAAGATCATTGTTCTCACAGTCTCCATAACTCCAGAGGGGCAAGAAAAGGGATTAAAGGAATAACTGGCCTTTCTTCTCCCCTGTCCCTTCTTTTCATCTGTAGGCTTTCCCATTGTGAAATCTTGTGTCAATAAAGTGGAAAAAAAAAAAAAAGAAATATAGAAAAGAGAATCGCAACAGTACAGGAAGTTCTCTAATTAGCCACTGAGTCATAATGGCTTTATCTACAGCATTCTCTGGTTGGCTAAAAATGAAATAATAATAGTAATAATAATAATTTATCTGATGACCCTTATAATCTAGTAGGTATTCAAAGGATTTTTCCCTCTTCCTTTGGTACACTCTGACCAACAATTTCAGTTCAGTTCTCTTTCTAAATCCCAAAATGTGTATTATTGTAATCATGCCTAGGTCATACATAAACCAATACATTTGTAAGTCACTTATTTTGCATATCAACGATCTCATAATTGTATTCATTAAAATGATATTTATTTGAACATCCATTCTATACAACCTTCAGATTGCTGAACATTTCTACATAACCTGAATCTACAGGCTTTTGTGTGGCTTTCTTTGTTGAGTTACCAGCAAATACAGTGAACTGCTTTTGTGCAGTTTTATTTGAATTTTGAAGGCAGGTAATTTACTAATCCTTCTTTCAGATGCGTCCTTTGTTCTTTCCTGAGATGTGTATTGACTGAATGTTTCAAGGGCTTCATTGTTTAAAGTCAATTAGGAAATAAAATTCTCTTTGAAAAACTAACCTTGTTGACCTAGTACTTTGCAAAAAGAAAAAAAAAAGAAATCACCGCGTATAAAATATTTGTTGATGGAGGTGATTATACCTCTGGGTGAAACATGTAGCTACCTATCTCTATAAGAGCTGACAGTTTTCTAGGAGAACATAACTTCCTTTTTCTATTATAACTTTCACCATCCAAAGATGCTGACAATGAAGAAGGGAAAGCAGGTCATTGATAAAGACATTAATAATGCATGTATACAAATCCTCATCCCCAAAGATACTGCCAATGCTGGATCTACACTTAAATGAACAATGCACCCCTTAGAATCTACCTAAACCTTCTCCAACGCATCCTCCCCTACATTGACATACATCTGGGTACCATATGCACGTTCAGCTTCTCCCCTAAAGTACCATCCCACACTTTGCACAGACTTTCACTGAACTGAGACATTTTCTAGAGAAATAAGGAAGAGTTCTTGCAAAGAAGTGGGAGACAATGAGCCTACAGCCACAATGCACCAGACATTCTCACTTTGGGGAAATTCTGACACTCTCAGGGTAGCAGGCATCACACGTGTAAAGCATAGATCACAACATCTTATCTTCTTAAAATTAGATAATTCCTGAATTCTCTTTCAACTTTAAGCTTCATTTTAATATAAATATATGGAGTGGGCGTCAAATCTTACTAGCACAAAGTTCATATTTTAAACATTGGATCCAATACTTATGTATGTCATTAACATGTTTAAGGCATGTAGGCCTATCTATCTTATCTCACAGGGCTCTTATGAGAGTCCTATTAAAAAACCAAGACACTTTAAAGATCTGCAAGATGATGATCTAACTATAAGGAGAAAATCTTATTACCATAAAAGAGATAAACAAAATACCTTAATCACTAGAACAAGAATATCTCTTAGGGTAGAAGCAAAGCGATCTCTATTCAGCAAAAATACCTTGAGAGGTTGCTTGTTGGAAGAGGGTGACACATGTCATGGAAGAAACCAAGGCATCAAATGAGGTAACTAGAATCAAATAGATTTCTTGGAGCTAGACAAGCATTACCCCAAAATATTGTGTCTGGATGTGGTAAAGTGGAAAATGGAAAAGCTGGGACAATGGAGGATGCTAAACAGCATGAGGAACGTCATAAGTCTCAGGTGAACTTACACTTTTCAGTTTGGTTTGAATGCAACCTGCCCCCGCCCCTAGATACACACATGAAATCTTGCTACCTGCACCAAATCCTGGCCTGAGTACGTTTCTGTAGTAAACACTACAGAAGATGGAATTCTCAGTCCATGCGTTCTACCTGAAGAATAGTAAAGCCCAGAAATGAGACACTCTCTAAACTGAAATATTTGAGAAAAAGTAGAATCTCAGAAACATAGTAAAACCAGGATAAACCATAGAACATAAAAACCTCATAATAGCTGTTAAATTTACTTTGAATCATGGTCCTAATCTAATGTTTCAGGTACTAAGGGTGGATGACTGATCCAGCTGATATCGGGATGATGGTGGTGGTGGTGACGATGGTGATGATGGTGGTGATGGTGGTGATGACAAATAGGAGAAGAAAGAAGGGAAGGAGGAGGAAGAGGAGGAGAAAGGTGATAACATTGATGAGTGGTATTAGGACAGTTTATATTTCCAGAGAAATTGAATGATAGAGAAGAATCAATACATCCTAAGTGAAAAAGGGGATTGTCACTGAGAAGATGAGTTTCATAACCAATATAGTTAAGAACTACGAGCCAAAAGACCACAGGTAATTTATAATGGAGAAAACAGGCTGGGACAAAGGAGTCGGAAGCAGTCCAGAGGAGAAATGTGAGACCTTGAAAGAGATGTTCTGAGGTTAGACTGCATCTTAACATGCACAACAAGTTCACCCAGAATTAGCATTCCTTTTTGAATCATAATTATTGTAACATTAAAGAAAATAATTGAAATGAATTAGTAGTCTTCTTCAATAAATGTCTTAGCTACTATTTCAACTAATAAAACAGATGCATTCCAGAATCCATTTATAATTGTAAGATGAAAAGCAACATAAAATGAAGGTGACTAATGTGATGGAGAAAAAAAAAAAAAACAAAACACTGGACCAAAAGTTTAAAAATCTAGATTTAAAACTCATTTTAGCAATGGAAAATTATTTATTAAATTTCTATGTGACTGACAGTATGTGTTATGTGCAAAGGTATATAAATGACTAACATGGTTCGTGGCCTGCAGAAACTCACAGTTTATTCAAACAAACATGAAAACGTAACTTTATTATAATATATAAATGCTCTCTAGGGAATCTGAGCTGTGGCAACAAAGGTCACTGACCCAGATGCTAGACCTCCAGGGTTTAAAGTTTTTGGCTTCTGCATTTAATAGTTGTGTGACCTTGTATGATTTAGATAACTCTTCTGTGTCTTAGTTTTCCCACTCATGAAATGGAAATATAGGACTGCTTCCGGGGGTTATTGCAAGGATTAAATGACTTGAACCTGTAAAATACTTAAAACAAACTCTGGAGCATTAAGAGGGTTGTGTTGCCTGACCAAGTGGTGGCACAGTGGGTAAAGTGTTGGCCTGGGATACTGAGGACCCAGGTTCAAAACCCCAAGGTCGCCAGTTTGAGCGCGGGCTCATCAGCTTGAGTGCAGGGTTGTCTGCTTGAGCATGGGATTGTAGACATGACCCCATAGTCGCTGGCTTGAGTCCAAAGGTTGCTGGCTTGAACAAGGGGTCACTGGCACATCTGGAGCTCCCCCGGTCAAGGCACATTTGAGAAAGCTATGGACGAACAAGTAAGGTGTCACAACTAAGAGTCGACGAGACAAGCACCGCTGTGCTGTGGAGTGTGTACATGGGCAGACTGAAAAGCTAAGATGAAACAAAACAGTGAAAGCCCTCCGGGCCACAGTGCCTTTGAAGTAGGTGAATAAAATCATAGGGTTTGTTTATTTAAGATGATTATTCGAGCAGCTCCACAGAGAAACAAAACCTCAGGGACTTCCAACAACAAAGGGATATTTCTCACCCATATTCCATGTGGGCCATGGGCCAGCAGCAGCCCCGCTCCACGTCTTCCTCACTGTGACAGCCAGGCCAAGTAACTGTCCTTCATTGGAGACAGTCCTATTGTCTTGGTAGAGGGGGGAGGGAGAGGCTAGAACCACCCAATGGTTCATCAAAACTTCTATTCCCCAGCGGCATGTCAGTTCTGTGCATGTTTTACTGGCCAAAGCAAATTTCACAGCTAAGTCTGATGTCAATGAGATGAGAAAGTATAACCCCCCAAAGGAGAAAAGACCACAGATCTGGGGGCAAAACCTAACCTTCATGGGGTTGGAGCTATACAAACATTGGGAAAAATAATACTCTATCATCCTGATTATCTGTTGCATAACACATCCCTTGAAACAGTGGTTTAAACAATCATTTGTTATGCTCCTGAATCTCAGATGGCTGGGCAGGACTAGTCTGGAGTATACAAGGCGGCTTCATGCACTGGCCAGGACCTGTGTTAGGAACGACTATTAGTTAAATTCCGTTGAGCTTCTCTTCCTCTCTGTAGTCCCAGAGCTTCTCCATGTGGGTTCTCCAGCGGTGAGTAGTCAGACTTCTTTGTGTCTTGGGGTTGCAGGAGACTAAGGTGGAAGCTACCAGTCCTCGAAAGGTCATGTGTTCATTGCACATTATTGGCCAAAGGAGTTGCAACCCATCCTCTAGTCAAAAAGAAGAAAAACTACCCCTATCTCTTGAGAAAATGAGGGTCAGAGAATCTGCAGCTGCCCTCTGTAATGTGTAGAGTGAAGAGGGCCAGATTGAAGAGCTATTTCTGAGTTAGTATCTGCAGGATATGCTGACCATCTAAATGTGTAACGGAAATAAAAGAATAAAATCATTAAAAAGAAACCCACTTTCAAATATAAAAGGCTAATTTCTTCAATGCTTACATCTAATATCTAAATGAAAAGATAATAATAATTATAAATTCTGAATTATCCAAGAATTAAAAGAAAAATATTGATCAAGACGGTGATCACACCTTGGCCAGTTGACTCAATGGTAGAGCATCAGTCCTGCGTATGGATGTCCTGGGTTTGATTCCCGGTCAGGGCACACAGAATTGACCATCTCTCCTCCTTCTATCTTTTTCTCTTCCTCTCTCGCAGCTATGGCTCAACTGGTTCAAACAAGTCAGCCTCAGACACTGAGGGTGGCCTCTGGCCTCTGCCTCAGAGGCTAAAAAATAACTCAGTTGATGAGCAATTGTGCAATGGCCCCAGATGGACAGAGCATCACCCCCTGGTGGTGGATCCCAGTCAGGGCTCATGCAGTAGTCTGTCTCTTTGCCTCCCCTCCTTTCACTAAAATTAAAAAAAAAAAAAAAAAAAAAAAAAAGACAAAAAAAGACGGTGATCACATCCAGATTTATTTCAAGATGCTATTTGTGTGCGGTTCTTGTAAAAGTGCCACAAAAACATACAAAAAACAGCATATGTTAAATCAAAATAAACTTTATTTTAGAAAGTCACTTTAAGAATGTGGTAATATAATTAAGCCTGATTAATATGCTGTTTATTTAATAGATTAAAAATGCATAAGGAACATGTCCCATTCATCTTAATTAGACAATGTGCTTGTCAGAATTCTTTGCTTCATATTTTCCTTTCTCATGAACATTCTGAGACTATCCATTGATGCTATTAGGATCGGCGTTCTCCTCGGTCTGTAGATCTCAGACCTCAACACCACGGCTGTCCCGAGGCACCCCCAGCATTTCTCACCTGACCCTTTGCCAGCGCCTGGCTGTTAGATCAGTTCTGGGGCTGAGAACAACTACGGGAGCATGGCTGTAGGATTTTGTTTCCTTAGTAGTGTTCTCTCTTCCCTTCTGTACTTTAGATTTCAAAATATTTTCACTTCCAAATATTGCACACAGCTCTGGGTCTAAGATAATACATACTGACATAGAATACCAAGTTCCAGATAGGGCTGCAAGAGATTAAGTTTATCCCTTTCAATTATTTCCAAACTCAAAGCATCAATCGATTCACCCCTTTTCTCACAGTACACCAACCACTGACATGCTGTTATTTTTTTCTGTAAGTGTATTTACATTTTTTACTTAATATGTTTTAATAGAAAAGTATATATTGCTATTATAAATGAAAAACTAGTTGAATTAGCCAAAAATTGAAGATGCTAATATAAATGAATACAACAAAACAAAACAGTATCGATAGATTCCATCTAGATATTTTTGGTTACTTGAAGCTCAGTGCCTGAGGTTCACTCACTTAGAAAAATAGATTCCCAAGAATGAGATTACCAGGATCTAACTGAAGCTTCCTCCTTGACGCATAGGATTATAAATAATTTGTAGGCCATTTATGTGCTTTCTTGGGAGAAGTATCTATTCAGGTCCTCTGCCCTTTTTTTTTTTTTTTTTTTACAGGGACAGAGAGAGAGTCAGAGAGAGGGATAGATAGGGACAGACAGACAGGAACGGAGAGAGGTGAGAAGCATCAATCATTAGTTTTTTGTTGCCGTTGCGACACCTTAGTTGTTCATTGATTGCTTTCTCACATGTGCCTTGACCGCGGGCCTTCAGCAGACCGAGCAACCCCTTGCTAGAGCCAGTGACCTTGGGTCCAAGCTGGCGAGCTTTTGCTTAAGCCAGATGGGCCCGCGCTCAAGCTGGTGATCTCGGGGTCTCGAACCTGGGTCTACCGCATCCCAGTCAGATGCTCTATCCACTGCGCCACCGCCTGGTCAGGCTGCCCAGTTTTTTTAACTGCAGTGTTTGTTTGGTGTTGAGTTATATGAGTTCTTTATACATATTTGAATATTAATGCCTTGTTGGAGCTGTTGTTAGCAAGTATCTTTTCCCATTCAGTTGGTTGCCTTTTTGTTTTGTTGTCAGTTTCTTTTGCTGTGCAGCAGCTTTATAGTTTGATATGGTCTCATTCATTTATTTTTGCCTTTATTTACCTTGCCTTTGGGGTCAAATGCATAAAGTCCTGTTTAATACCAAGGTCCATAAGTTTAGTGCCTCTGTTTTTTTCTATGTAATTTATTGTCTCAGATTTTATATTTAGGTATTTGATCCACTTTGAATTAATTTTTGTATGTGAGAATACACAGTAGTCTAGTTTCATTATTTTTCAATGTGGGCTTTCCAATTTTCCCAGCACCATTTATTGAAGAGTGTTTCTTTTCTCCATTTTATATTTCTGACTCCTTTGTTGAAAATTAATGACTAACAGATATATAAAATAATACTTAACTTTACCCTAACTGTTAGGCAAACACAAAGAAAACTACAATGAGATGCCACCTTTTACCTGTTAGAATGGCTGTTACCAACAAGACAGGCAATAACAAGTGCTGCAGAAGTTGTGGAGAAAAAGGAACCCTCATTCACTGTTAGTAGGAATGCAGCCTGGTACAGTCATTATAGAAAACAGTATGGATGCTCCTCAAAAATATAAGAATAAAGTTACCATATAACCAGGCAACCCTTCTTTCCATATGAAAAATTTGAAAACATTTATTTACAAATAAATATGCACTTCTATATTCATTGCAGCATTACCCACGGTGGCAAAGACATGGAGAAAAACTGAAGTGTCCTTCAATAGATTGGATAAAGAAAATGTGGTACTTTTTAATACAGTGGAATACCACTCAGCCATAAGAAAAGATGAAATACTGCCATTTGCAACATGAATTTTGAGAATATGCTAAGTGAAATAAGTCAAACAGAAAAATTCAAAGCCATATGATTTCAGCCATATCTAGAATATAAAACTTAAAGCATAAAATGGAAAAACAAACAAAACTTATAGACACAGACAATAGTATGGTAGTTACAAGAGGGGGGCTGGTGGGTGCCTGACCTGTGATGGCACAGTGGATAAAGCGTCGAGCTGGGAACACTGAGGTCGCCAGTTCAAAACCCTGCAGTGGTCTGGTCAAGGCACATATGGGAGTTGATGCTTCCAGCTCCTCCCCCCTTTCTCTCTCTCTCTCTCTCTCTCTCTCTCTCTCTCTCTCTCTCTGTCTCCTCTCTAAAGTAAATAATAAAAATATTATTTAAAAAAAGAGGGGGGCTGGTAAAGAATAAAGAGGGTCAAATATACGGTGATGGACAGATATTTGACTTTGGTTGGTGAATACACAATACAATATACAGATCATGAATTATAGAATTGTACACTTGAAACCTCCATGTCATCCAATGGACAGAGCCTTAGAGTAATTATTGGTATTTTTAAGTGGCATGAAACCTTTGTTTGAGAAATATTTTCTATTTCTTTTCCCCCATTAAAGATGAATTTATGGAGTATACCTTATGCTCAAGTATTGATTTCTTATACTATATGCAATAAAAAGATTCAGGATTCCTTGGAGAAAAGGTTGATTCAAAGACTAAAATAGGAAATAAACAAGATGAGCTTGGTGTATCTTCTAGTGTAGAAAGTAAGAAAATTAAGAAAATTCTGGGGGGCAAAATCAAATCACAATATACAGAATATGCCAAAGGGATACAGGACCCAACCAAGAGAGATTCTAAGGTCAAAACTGAGAACACTTTGCCTGACCAGGCGGTGGCGCAGTGGATAGTGCGTCAGACTGGGATGTGGAAGACCCAGGTTCGAGTCCCCGAGCTCGCCAGCTTGAGCGCGGGCCCATCTGGCTTGAGCAAAAGCTCAGCAGCTTGGACCCAAGGTCGCTGGCTCCAGCAAGGGGTTGCCCAATCTGCTGAAGGCCCCGGGGTCAAGGCACATGTGAGAAAGCAAAAAATGAACAACTAAGGTGTTGTGATGGCAACGAAAAACTAATGATTGATGCTTCTCACCTCTCTCCGTTCCTGTCTGTCTGTCCCTATCTATTCCTCTCTCTGACTCTCTCTCTCTGTCCCTGTAAAAAATAAACAAAAAAACAAACAAAAAACCCCCTGAAAACACTTTAAGCAAAAATAAATAAGTAGAATTAATTATAACCAAAATATAAAATAAATATCTGTAAGTCCATGTTGATTAAAATAAATAATTGAATAAATGGGAAAAAAAGAGGCCAATCTCCCATGTAGAGAATTCCAAATAATTTATGTAAATATTTTGTCCTTGGGGAGGTAAAATATAACTTCCATTTCTTATGTGTGGGCTGAGAAGAGTGACTTTCTTCTGCAGTAGGTAAAGAAAGAAAATCTACAGTGAAGAAACCAGATGAACACTATCTCAGAACCAGTGATTAAGGTCAATAGCAACAATGATGAGTCATGTTGCTAGTATGTACCCTTAATACAATGTGATGCTGTTACCCACAAGCCCAATCTAATTATGAGAAAAACATCAGACAAATCTCAGTAAGAGGAATTCTACAAAATACATCACCACTACCACTCAAAACTCTCAAGGTCGTCAAATGCAATGCAAGTCAGAGACATGACAACTAAATGAAACATGATATCCTGTACAGACACCTGAAGGACATTCGGTAAAAACTAAGGAAATCAGAATGAAGTATAGATTTAATTTACAATCATAATGAACCAATAACGTATTGGTTCATTAATTGTGACTAATATACCATGTGAATGTAAGATTAATAATAGGGGAAACTGGGTATTAGGTATATGGGTGGGAACTCTTTGTATTATCTTTATAATTTTTCTATAAAAGTAAAATGCTTCTCAAAAGTAAACTTTATTTTTTTAATATACATTTATTCACACACTTAACCCATATTTCTTTTAACTCTCTCATAAATGTCAAAGGCCACACTAGATGCAGGGTACACAAACATGATCATTGCCCTTATGAAAATAACTAACACAAAATTTAAGTGACCCATCTAAAATAATATCACTGAGAAAGAATAGTTGAAATTGCTCCCAGACCTGTAAATCTGCCCCTCAAATTTATCAGTCTACTTCCTTCCACATTCTTGAGATAGTCAAGTATGTATTCCTTGTTGAGTTATTTATAGAGTATAAGTGACCCTCTGAATCAATTAGCAAATATTAAGAATGTACCATATTCCTGGGACTGAGCTACTTCATGAAGATTAAAAAAGAAAACCAGTGGTCTCTTCCTGCTATGATGCACAGGCACCTTCTGTGACCGTAGAGCAAGTACATAAACTTAAGATGTAAAGATAATGCTCAATAAATTTCCATGGTTAGGAATCATAAAACAATTGTGGTCCAATAAAATGGGAAGGTTTTATAGAAAGAGGGGATTTGACCTAAGCTCTTGCTTTCAGTAAAATTGTATATTCAGAATAAGAATTATTCGTTAAGTACTATAGTGTGGTGGTTAAGACCATGATCTCAAAATCTAGACTGTTGTAGTCTGTTCTCTGTATTTATGAGTCTGTTTTGAAGAGAGGGGTGGGGTGAAAATGGTGAAGGAATTAAAAATAGGAAAAAAATCCTCATAGACACAGACAACAATATGATGATTACTAGAGGGGAAAGGGTGGGGGGAGTTAGAAGAGGTTAACGGAGGGATAAAGGTGATAGAAGATACTCAACTTTGGGTGGTGAACACACGATACACTGTACAGATGATGTATTATAGAATCTTACACTTGAATTCTATATAACTTTATTAACGTATGTCATCCCAATAAATTAAATTTTAAAAAAATTTAAATACCTTAGACTGCCAGGGTTCCAATCCCTACTACTCCACTGACAAGATATGTGACCTTGAGCAAATTGTTTAGCCTACCTGCTTTGCTCATTAGTAAAATGAGGCAATGATGGTATATTCCTGATAGAGTTGATCTAAGGCTTCCATGATGAATTCATCATAGTTCCAAGAGAAACTGGATGACCGAATTACCTTAAGGGAAATTTAGATAATGATTATTATTACCTCCATGTTATCAATATTTGACACCGCTTCCAATATTTGGTAGGTGCTTTTTAAAAGATCAGGTAATGACAGATCTGAAAGCAGAGTAGAGCAATGTGTTCTGTTAAAGCAATGGGGGTCTTGTATATACGATTGATCATAAATATATAATTGACAAGGACATGAGTTTAAATGAGTTGGGATCTGAATGTTAAAAAGTAGTAAGAAATGAAGTTGCAGGGGTAGTTCCTGAAGTCTCTAGAAAAAAAAAATTACATTATTAAAATATATACCATGTTGTCATAAATGATACTACATGGATAGACATTGATAACATTATATTGAATGAAACAAGTAAAGCAGAAAAAGCTAAGAACTGTATGATTCCATACATAAGTGGGACACAGAATTGAGATTCGTGGACATAGATAAGAGTGCAGTGGTTACCAGGGGGAGGGGAAGGGAGGAGAGAAAGGGGCATAAAGAGAAATAAATATAAGGTGATGGAGGATGATTTGACTTTGGGTGATGGGTATACAACATAGTCAAATGTCCAAATGATGTGAAGATGTTTTCTCTAAATCTGTGTACTCTTGTTGATGAATATCACCCTGTTAAAATTAATTGTCTAAATTAAAAAGAAATACATACCGTTCCAGACAGAGAAACAAGTTAGAAAGTGATAAGGGACACATTCACTCACTCTTCTGTGACTTTTAGTAAGTTCCTTTCCCTTCGGCGTCTATGATTATTATTTTTATGTCAACTTGACTGGGCCACAAGGTGTTGAAATATTTGGTCAAACATCGTTTTGGGTGTGTCTGTGAGGGTGTTTCTGGATGAAATTAATAATTGAGTGGGTAAATTTGAGTAAAGGAGATTGACACCCCCACCCCACTTTAATGTGGGTAGGCCCATTCCATTAGTTGAAGGCCTGGATAGAACAAAAAGTCTGAGAATGAAGGAATTTCTTCTTCCTGACTATTGAGTTGGGACATTGGTTTTTTCTGGCCTTTGGGCTCTAACTGAACATCAGAACTTCTTGAGTCTTAAGCCTCTTGGCTTTCATACTGGAACTTACACCATCTACTCTCCTGGTTCTTCAGTCTCCAGACTCAGACCAGAACTATACCACCTGCTCTCCCGAGTCTTCAGTATTCCTACTGGTCTTGGGACTTATCCTCCACGATTGCATAAGTCTATTCCTTATAACAAATCTCTTTTATATAAATTCATTATAGAATGTAATATATATATACACACACACATATTGGTTCTACTTCTCTGAAGAACCCTGCATAATATAGGACTTTAATACCCTAACTTTTTTTAGAGAAATTCTTAGAATTTAGTGAGAAAACTCTATGCAAAGTGGCTAGCACATAGTAGGTATTCAATGAATGTTTTTGTTCCTTCTGCACAGTTGAGGGGTAGAACACACCACCAGAAGAAATTTAAAAAAAAAAAAAGGAAAGGGCTATCTTTTGAACAGACATTCTTCCTGACTCCAGTCTCTAATAGAGTCCATTAATATCTATCAAACATTCCTGGGAATGGAAATATAAAGTTATCATTGCAGTATATGTGGCAGCCTAATGAGCCGGCTTCTCCCAGTGAGGCAATAATTTACTCAAAGGTCCCAAAGTGGTCAGAATGAGTTAAGACAGCTTTCCAAATTGACCAGTTCTTGCACAGAGAGGTTTTATTATTATACTACCCTTTCTGTATGATTTGTTCAACGAAGCTTTGAGCAGGATAAACCAATGTGCTATCTGCCCTGTAGGACCTTGCCCTGCTGGGATTTCAATGCCAACTCCAATCCCCTCGCACCCACCCCAGAATCACGTGGCCCACTCTCCTGGTTCCAGGCCAGCGGAGTGTTCTTAAACCACGGCTCTCTCAGACTAACTTATGGGTAACCATTTCTCCAGGAGGGGCCGGAGGCAGTATGACACTGGGCAATGACTCAAGCTCCATTTCTCAGTGAAATGTCTTAATATTTGTGCACATAGGAGCTTTTTCTGTTGGCCAGTCCATATCGGATGATGATATACGTCCCTTCCCAGGGACGAGAGGCCCAGCCGCAAAAACCACTTTCCGGAGGAGTCAAGGCCCGCAGCCCAGTGCTAACTCAGCACAGGAGATATTTATAGCCTGGACCAGGGCACCAGGAGGCCCCCCTTCCCCCTCCTAGTCTCCACACTGCCTGTAGAAAGAATGAACTGCACGTTTTTCACCAGAGTTGGACGTTTAAACACATTAAAAACACTTAGAAAGTCAAAATGATTGAGTAGTATGATAGCAGAAAAGGATCTAGTAGAAAGATTGCTGTTGATCCTGGCCAGTTGGCTCATTGGTAGAACATCAACCTGGCGCATGGAAGTCCTGGGTTCAATTCCCGGCCAGGGCACACAGGAGAAGTACCCATCTGCTTTTCACCCCTCCCCATCTCCTTCCTTTCTATCTTTTCCCCTCCTGCAGCCAAGGCTCCATTGGAGCAAAGTTGGCCTGGGCGCTGACGATGTCTCCATGGTCTCGCCTCAGGCACTAGAATGGCTCTGGTTGCAACAGAGCAATGCCCCAGATGGGCAGAGCATCACCCCCTGGAGGGCATAACCAGTGGATCCTGGTCGGACGCATGCGGGAGTCTGTTTCTCTGACTCCCTGTTTCTCACTTCAGAAAAATGCAAAAGAAAAAAATAAAGACTGCTGCCTTAGAAAGCATGGAACTAAGTTATCAGACCCCTCTGCTCCTAACTAGCGATGTTACCTTGGGTGAGTCACGTTGTCTTTCTGAGATGAGATTGTTTGACCTAAAAAAGTGGGTTAATGATACCACTCTAATTTTGAAGTCTAGAGCAAGCAAGATTTCCTGAAGTTTCTTTAACTCTAGTATATCTAAAATTGTGCCTTTTTTTTTTTTATTCCAGGTAAAGGCAATGTGGACCAGCATCAGAGTATTAACACAGGGCTGCAAAAGTATGTAGTTTACCACTATTCATACAGGAAATAATACAATAGTTAATGAATAATAAATAAGAAAAAAGTACAGTTGTAGACTCATAACTGTAAACCTACTTCTGTCCACCCCGGCCCTTGATTGGACAAAGTACTATTATGTTCATTTCTGAATTCAACACACACAGCATTTTTCTTAAAGATTGGCAAAGTGCTATTATCATTCCCATTTGACATATGTGAAAATTAAAGCTCAGAAATGATAAATAACTTACCTAATTTTGCTGTTCCGTGAAGGGACCAAGCACATTGCTACCCAAGTTCTATGGAGATGTCTCTCCTATGACACTTTCTCCGTTCTTCCCCTCATTCAGTCTCTCTGCTCAGAGGTGCTTTCTGTCCTCATTACCCCAGAAAAAGCCATCATGTAGGTGTTTATTCATTTATTGGTCCCTTACCATCACTAAAAAGTACAAGTAGGAGCTTAATCATTTATTATTATTATTATTCCTATGTTCTTAACACCTAGAATGACCTGCCAGTTAATAGTAGATGTTCAATAAATATATAATTCTTAGTATATGAAGGAACAAATGAGACGGAACAGGGAAGCCCCTGAAAACTTTGATTTTTATCCTTAGAAACAAAGGTGTCCTTATCCCTTTATGTTTAAGTTTTGTTTCATTTCTTAGGCTATCTTGATTTAATATTTTATATATATCTCACCTCTCTTTCTCAAAAAAAATTTAGACCTTATTTTAATATTTTAATTCCTTAAATCATGGGAAGATAGAATTATATTTTTTTCTAGTTCATAATCATAGGAGTGGTGGTCCTTCAGGCAGAAAATAAAAATAAAGATCAGTGATTCCAAACCTGGCTGTATATCAAACTCACCAGAAACATTTTAAAAACTCTGAATTCCTGAGTCCTAATTCTTATCACTGGGTCTTCAGTAGAGCTCAAATTTGTACGAGTCAGACACTTCCCAGCTGATTCAAATGCACAGCCCTGTTGGGGAACTAGTAATGAGTTCTGTAAGAAAGATTCCTTTCTGCTCTATGGCTGTCACCTGAGACTTGAGCGAATGCTGGTTGAGTTACAGCCACATATTTGCTGTGGAAAAATAAGTCGTATTAGTTTCAGGCACAACTCTAAAAAAAAGTTAGCCATGGGGATTTCTGAATGAGCAGATTGAGGGCAAGGTCAAGCAGGCATGTTTTTTTTTATCCTAGCAATCTACCCTCAGGGACCAGAAGCCTGGCCATTCTGCTGGGTGTGGAATAAAACCTAAAACCACATAAGGAAGACTGGTAAGAGGCAGGACAGCCTAAAATCTGGAAACAAGGATTAAAACAAAACACTTGGCTCAAAGCACCAGGTAACATGATGGATGGTGTGAGGGTGAACCTGAGAACATTTATTCAGACTTCTCTGGGTATTTATTGCATCTACCCTAGGACCTGGGAGCATACCAGGGAATAAGATGTGCTCTGTGTTCTCCAGGAACTTAATCCAAATGAAGAGTAGGAAATACACGAAACATAACAATGCAAAGGAATGTCTACCACCGCGGTAATGGGATGTGAAAAGTTGGCTCTAAATTAAAATCTGAAAGATGGTTAGAAGTTGACCAACAGGGACTGGAAAGAGGACACAAAAGAGTGTTGCAGAACAAAATGAGAGCAAAGCAGAAGGCCCAGGTGGAAGACGCAGCTTTAACACTTACGTTAGAGGAAGTCTAGAAAATACAGAACAACAGAGTTCAGAAGTCTGAAGTGGAACAAGGTAAAGTTTAGGAGGCTGTGTGTAATATTTTTTTTTTAAAGGAGGAGAGAACTTTTATTTATTTATTTATTTATTTATTTTATTCATTTTAGAGAGGAGACAGAGAGTGAGAGAGAGAGAGAGAGAAAGAGGGAGGAGCTGGAAGCATCAACTCCCATATGTGCCTTGACCAGACCAGTGCAGGGTTTTGAACTGGCGACCTCAGTGTTCCCAGGTCGTTGCTTTATCCACTGCGCCACCACAGGTCAGGCTATGTGTGTAATATTTTTAATGGGCTGTTAAAAGGGAAAATCAACACATTTTTGTTGAATTCACCAAATATTTCTGTGTGTCTAACATAAGTCATTTTCTGTTCTAGGCATTAAAGATACAATGGGGAACAAAGATGGAACAGGTCTTGGAAACCTCACTATTAACATCTGACTTTTAACTAGACAATAACTGGAATATGTATAATGCAATAATAGTTCAAGTGAGAGATGGTGACTGAGGCTAAGTGTGGCAAGGGTTATGGAGAAAATGAACAACTTGTAAATGATTGTGTATGGAGACGTACCATGATGAACGGGGGTGGGTCGGGAACCTCGCGGGGGTCCCCAGATCCTTGGTCTGTCTGAACAAGTGGCTGAATTCTAAGCCCCACTATCTGAGGGTTATATTCTGCCTACTTCAGTCTACAGATTCCAGGTCAGTGGATCCAGCTAAAAGGCATTGAAAGAAATAACCAAGAAGAATTGAGACTAGAGCTGACCCCATTTATCTTTGCAGAATAAACAAATCTTATATATTTGGAATGCTGTATAATTAAGATAAAAAATTGATGTAAATATAAAACACCTGAATGTTCTCTCTAAACCCCAACACCCATTAAACTAACCTTAAGATAATTGTGAAGGTGACAACAAAACAAAGGGTTTAAAGTCAAAGCCAAGCCTGCATTTATCTTGTTTTACTTTATAATGAGGTGAACTTGTTTGTTATTCCCTTGAAAATCAGATATCTGATAGCAGTACACCTTTTGAATTATTGCATTAAGATCTTATAAATCTCTTCTCAGCCTTCTGTGTGAATGATTCATGGATGCAGAATAAAAGGCCTGGTTTATAGCAAAGGGAGGAAAGCATTCATAATCCAAGCAGTGCCTGGCCTGTGGTGGCACAGTGGATCAAGCGTCAACCTGGAAGGCTCAGGTTGCCTGTTCAAAACCCTGGGCTTGCCTGGTCAGGCACATATAGGAGTTGATGTTTCCTGCTCCCCCCTTTCTCTCTCTCTTTCTCTCTCTCTCTCTCTCTCCCTCTTTCTCCTCTCTAAAATGAATAAATAAAATCTTTTTAAAAATGCCATAATCCAAGTGGAAATAAGGAAGAAGAATTAGATCGTGGTAAGACGAACAGAAGACACAAGATCTGAATGGGTTAAAAGAGGTTAATCAAAATGTGTTCTCATACTCCAGGAAAAAAAAGAAAAAGGAAAGTGTAGAATAATTGATAGCCTCAGGAGAAATACAAAAGGTATGGGTAAAAGAAAAAATAAAATACACACTTCTGGAAAGGGCATGTTAGGAAAAGTAAGGAAAACCGGATACAGTAGTTCTAAGAAAAGGCTTTTGTGAGGAAGTCAAAGTCATGGAACACAAGATTGTACTTTATTTCAGGCATTTTAATTTTCTTCTCTATCACTGCAAGGGCTTTCTAGTCTCCTTTCCTCAAGTCTCTCTTTATCTGTTTCCTATACTCAAGCTTCATTGGAATAACCTTGATTTTGTGAGTTGATTTCTAAATGTGTTTTCAAAATTGGTTCATCTTCACCACTTAGAGAAAGGTTTATCTGCTTTTTTTTTTTTTGGTCAGACAAGCTGTTTGATCACTTCATTTAATACCACATATTTGGGATACAGGCAATAGAAGTTGTTGAGATCAAGCAGAGCTTTTCACTTGAAATGAGTATGTAGTTGTTGATTGACCTCTAAGAAAATGCAATGTCCTCTTTTCTTTGGGAGTTAGATGAGAGGGTGGCTTCTCCACCTATTTTTATGTTCTCCCTCCAAGATGATTCCTTCAGATTCCATTCAATCCATAAAACAAATGTTCACGAGGCAAAATTGCATATGCAAACATGGTGCACACATTTAAACTACGGGAGCTACGAACAGACCCAAACTAAGCTTTTTGTTTATTTTTTTAAAAAACAGATTAATTTTAGATGCTTCGGGGAACTGAAATGGCAGCTACAGAGACATTATATTAGCATACGTGTTTTTAAATTTAAATTATAGCCTGGATTGTTGTCATTGTTGTTCAATGGCTCTGACACCTTAAATTTAGACAAAGTATCATGCTATAAAATGGGATGTAAATGGCACAATCAGCCCCCTCCATGATGTGTAATTTGGAAGAACCATATCCAATCAGTACTAGAAAGAGAAGCAGCTGGAGAATACTGGTATAATTAATGGATGTGTAGATCCTTACCCTAAATTCTGAATATGATATCTAAATTGACAGTGTTATTTGTGTACTGCTAGATGAAACCATAATTCAGTGACAGCGATAATAAAAAAAGTCCCTTAAAGAAGCAATCCTTGGCCTGACCTGTGGTGGCACAGTGGATAAAGCGGCGACCTGGAACACTGAGGTCGTCAGTTCAAAACCCTGGGCTTGCCTGGTCAAGGCACATATGGGAGTTGATGCTTCCTGTTTCTTTCTCTCTCTCTCTCTCTCTCTCTCTCCTGTCTCTCTGAAAATGAATAAATAAAAATCTAAAAAAAAAGAAGAAGAAGCGATCTGACAGAGATATAGAAAGAAATAGCCATGCAAACACCAAATTTCCAATATAGGAACTGTGAATCCAGCCTGCTTTCTCTGTCACCAAGTAAGATGCCACCTGAATGGGCTCTTTCTCCCCTAATCCTCAGCTATTGAGTCTGGAATTGAAATGTCCGGTTTCAGAGTAGCAAAGATCTCAATGTTTTCTGTTCACCGAGTTATCTTGCCTCTCGACTTGAGAAAGCGAGTCCTGACACTGAGAAACTTGATCCAAGTGGTTTAACTACCTAGGAAACACCCTTGGCCACCTATCTTTTTAAAGAACCTTCTTTCAGCATATCATTGGCAGAGTCAAAGAGGAAAACTTAATATCTGTAATGCAGGACCCGACCAAAGAATCAAAATCCCTATTTCTGCAGGAGCTGAATTGTGAAAGATTCTATCAGTAGATCCTAGAGAGAAATACCATACATACAGGTAGAATAGCATGACTGTTACATTTTAGCCTCCTTCAAAACACTGTACCTTCGTTATCCTAATAGTTTTCCCTTCAACATCCATGGAATGGAAAGCAATTAAATTCTTCTGAGAGGCAGTGAACTGATTCAATAATAGTCATCTTTATTTCTCCTTTGAGGACATGCATAAAGAATAACTTTTAATGTTACAGAAAAATAAGACCATGTAGAACCAACTTCCATCATAAAATAAAAGCATATCATTAGACTAACACTTTTAAAGTATTTTATAGTCTAAATTCTAGCAATATTTCTAGCAAAACTGAAGCCCTCATTTCTACAAGGGTGAAAACCCAGCATTTCAAGATCCTGCGTGCTAAAACCCTTATTCCATATATGAAAGCCTGCTGCGCTGTACAGCTAGTTAGCCGCAGAGGTGAGAATAGGAATCAAGATGGCAGGTTTCTGGGCTAGGGGTTTTCCTAACCCATCCTTCTACCTCACTCTGAACCCTGTCCTTGTAAACTGACT
Source organism: Rhynchonycteris naso (assembly GCA_037038555.1). NCBI lineage: Eukaryota > Metazoa > Chordata > Mammalia > Chiroptera > Emballonuridae > Rhynchonycteris > Rhynchonycteris naso. Next base: position 303,066,650 of record CM072996.1, read on the forward strand.
TGTGCACAAAATTAGGAAAGGCATGGAGGTTTGCAAAAGATCACCTGATGGCCATTGATCACAGGGGCAAGGCAGTCCTGAAGAAAAGAGAGAGAGATCCTTGATATCCTAAGAAAGGAGATTCAGTTATTAAAAAAGAGAATTCACATCAGACAGTGAGAACACGGCCTAACAAAGACTGCCTAGCACTCCACAAATGTAAATCACTATGATATTTTTATTCATCATCATCATCATCACCACCATTATCATCATGTACTTCACAACCTAAGGAAAAAAACTACGTAGGTGTGAATTTTACTACCACTAAATACAGTGTGTCCGTAAAGTCATGGTGCACTTTTGGCCGGTGACCGGTCAAAAGTGCACCATGACTTTATGGACACACTGTAGAATACAGAATTCTTTATACTTTGAACCCACTTATTAGCAGCTTTTCCTTGATTTCTTTGGCCAATAGAAACGCATATCCACAAGTCAATATCACATTGTTAGCTTCCTCTTCTAATTATTTGCTAATGTTGGTGCTGAAATAAATGTCTGCAGAGCCAAAGATTTTCTTCCCAGAGAAGATGCAACAAGCAGTTTTCCTGGAAGCAGCCCTTTGCCTGGAGCAGAGACAAGGGAAGAGTTAACCGGACTCCTTGGGAGAGACAAGTCTGACGCAAATGTTCTCTCTGCATTCTTGGCTGCTTTGTGTGAAAAAAAGAAACTTAATTATGACATTTCAATATTGAAATAAAATTAGTTTGGATTTCACTCCTCAATATTGAGAGGAAATTAGGCTTCATTTTTAACTCTGCAAGACAACTGCCGATTCATCTGTGCAGTGATAAGCAGTGTTATTTTTATGAACATATAACTAACTACAGCCAGGGCCTGCTCAGGGCTCCTCTTCCTGGGGTTGCAAATTAGCACCCAAACTCCTTCTCACGGAAGCATTTATTTATTTATACAACGTGTTTTCTTTAACTTTTTTATTTTTATTCAATTTATTGGGGTGACATTAGCTTATAAGAACATGAAGGTTTTAAGTACACATTTCTATGATATATGATCGTCATATAAAGTTTCTGTGGTCACCTCACATGCCACTTGCCAACCCTACCAACTACTCGTATTAGTTAAATCTCTTTAGCAACAATAAATATGGCCAATTATAATAACAGATTTTACTCATATCCCATCTCTGTGCCTAATTATAATGGACCAAAATAAAAGGCTTAGAGAATTATCTTGTCTAGTTTAGCTTAAATATTTTTAATCCTAAACAGATTATGTGCAATTTTGTAACATCTCTAGAATACATATAGTATATTAATGTATTTTTAATATATTAGTAAAGTTTAAAATTCATGTAATGAATTAAATATTAAAGACCACATAGCCAATGTAGTTTCACTTCTCTTTAAAAGCCTCTGGCAAGGATTTAATTTAGATTTAATAAAAGAGTTATTATATTATTTATTTGATTATAAATATGCTAATGCAAATGCTATGCTATAAATACTTATACTAATTAAATACTAGCTGACTTATGGAGGTTTATTTAGGTGCAAGTAGGAGTTTATTAAGATCTATGACTTGAAACTCAATAACCATTTTCTCAATAATCTCTTGATATTTAATAGGTAATAGCCACATTATACTCAAAATAGTACCTTTAGATGTATTCATTCTATTGCATGTTAGTTTAAAACTAATTACTAGTAACATATTTACTAAGCTTTGATTGTTTAAGAGACATTCATCTTAATAAAAAAGGTTGTTATGCCCCAATAGATGTTCATAATAATCAGTTGATATTTAATTAATATATAATAACTCCTTCATTAAACCTCAATTAAATTCTTATTTGAAATACTCAATTTAAAGTGCAACTGCAAATGTTGCTATAGAAAATTACCCAGCCTGCCCTGCATTGATTGCTCTTACAGGCAAAGGAAGTGGTGCTCCTAACCACCTAAGACAGAATTGCATTGGGCCTTGAGGATGTTTAGGATGCCCTTTAAGTTTATATACATATATAGAACATAAAATAAGACAAGTCTTAAAGTAAGCAGCATTTCTTACTGAGCCTGTATTTAATGCTTTTGAGCAATCAGCAAATTCTAATGTAATCAGAAGTGAACTACATGAAATACTAAAGCAATTGATGTCCTTAAATAATATAAAGTCAATAAGATGAAAGAAGAGCTATACCAATTGTTCATTTCTTCCCCCAAACCCTCTCTCCACCATTATGTACCCAGTTCAAAGACCCAGGAAGCTGACCCCTAAGAAATGTGTCACCACTCTCCCTTGCCTTCTAGACTGCCAGTTGGGTCTGGCCAATGGGAAGCACCATCAGGAAACTGGAGTGAGATAGTAGCGGTTAGGGTCTTCATCTTTTCATCTCTTCTTGTTGAGTTGTGGTTTGTCAATGCTTATGTTTTTCTGCATGAAACCACAGATTCTATCTGGCAGCCCTTCATATAGCTGTAGTTGTCACTGTGTTCTGGCAGCTCTTATTTGCTAACTCAGGAATGGGGGAGGTAACGGTTTCCTTTGTTTTCTCGTCCCAGGGGCTTTCCCTGATTCTTGTTCTGACCCTGCCTCTATCTTTATAAATACTCAATAGAGTACAGAATTATCTTCAGTTACTTCTTTTTTGGGTATGCTATTTTCATCTCTTTCAAGACTGGGACTGATACGTAGTTTAAAGAAATAAATAAAAACTGGAACAGACAGCAATAACTCACCTTTACAAAACACTTTCATGTGCATTAAGTGTTTTGTTTGTTTTTGTGTTGTTTTGTTTTTAGCCATTTGTCAGGCAAAGAAATGGAGGCTTCTGTTTCTTCACACAAACCCATGGTTAGTAAATGGAAAAGCCAGAAATCATGTCCAGGTTTACCAACTCCATATCCCAAGTTTTTTCAATTATGTCACATAGCCAGAAGGATTAAATCCTTCTTAGTTTTAATCAACATTATAATAATTCTTTACAATACTTTACAAGCTTTTTCAAGATGTATAATTCTTTATTTTTCAAACAAAATCCATCGAGTTTCAATAGAGAAAACAGAGCAGCTTTGGTTGAGTCAAACTTTGGTAATCTTATTCAGACCGTGTAGGGCTGACCCCAAAACATCCTGCCCCTGGGATTGTTACATGTCCCAAGGCTGTCCAATTAGAAAACTCTAGCTCTCTGACCATCGTGAATGGTTCACTGATGATCACATGATTCAAATATTCTCTTTTAGAGACCTCTGAAAAAAGGGCTACTTTCTTCTGGGATGTTAAGCCAATAAGATAATAAAAGCCTTGGATCGGCCACTAACGGTTACCTTGGCTGCCAAAACAGCCCAAGAATAAAGTAAAATATAGAGGACACCTGAATAAAGAGAAGGGGATCAGAGAACCTAATAGCATCATTTGACCCATAGATCCAACCAAGACCAGAGACAATACTATCCTTTGAAATGGTCAGGTGTGGGAGTCAATCAACCCTCTTTCTGCCTAAATTAGTTTCAACTGGATTTCTGTCCCTCACAACTAATAAAGCAGAGCTTCACCAAATTATATAAGTAGTTTGTTTCATATTGACTTATTTTACAAAGGCATGATTCTTCCTGACTTGGAACATTAGCTGGAAATTTTATAATTTATTTCTAGATTATTCTGAATGGTAGTCAGGTTGATCCTTATAAGGAATTGATACAACATTTTCCAAAATATATGTAACTGCTTGTTTTGGGGTAGAATATAAGGAGCACTAAGACCTTCAACTTTGTAGCTGCATCCTGTGCAAAACTCCTTCTCCTATTCTGACCTTTGATTCATTAATAATCAATACATGAATACCACAAATCTCACCTTCTTCACAGGGATATTGTGAGGTTCAAATTGGGTTTAAAGTTTTTTACAATGTAGAAAAATTCTATATTGTACAAAATTTAAGGGAACCTGTTAGCAGCTTACCAAATGTCAATTTTAATTATTTTTGAAATACTTTTTAGATAGAAAAGCATGTCGAGTTATATATTTGAATTAATATATTCAAAAGGAGATAATGTGTTGAAAAATAGGCGTCAATATGTGCTTCTGTCAGTCTGAACCCTGTAGTTAATGTTGTAAAGCACTTTACAACCAGTAAGTGATGAGACTTCTTAACAGCCCTCTGACACTGTGGTGTTGTAAAGGGAAACCCTTCACCGCTATAATGTAGACATGTATTTATTTTCTAGATTCTAAAAATTCACTTAGGGAGACTATGGGCATTAAAGTACAATTAAACTATCAGTGTATCCAAAGGAGACCAATAGTAACATTAGGCTATGTCTATTCTTGAGCCAAACGAGTGGGGAGTACCAGCAAACATCCAGCTAATGTAGGACATAATGGTCTAATACAACTACAGGCACAGAAAAAAGATGGGAGGACTTGAGTTTTCCTAAATGACTCTTCTCAATTAAACTCCATGTACATATTATCTCACCTCCATATGCTAGAGAAATCCAATTTCTGGGGTGAGTGTGTGTGTGTGTGTATGTATGTATGTTTGTGTGTATGTTAACCCAAAAGCTCAGTTGATTTGCTATAGGTAATAACATTATATTCAAGGTATTGCATTTATATATCTTATTTCTATTAACTTTTTAAAAATGAATTATTAGTAACTTTGCTGTTGTACAACCAAAGTGTATTTCCATCTTGTAGCCTCAACCATCTGCATGGTATAAATTTAATCGTGTCACATTGGGGTTCCCCTTCCTCCCAGTCTGAATCAGCCTGAGCATGAGTGAGCCTGAATTTACATAGAAATATTCCATTCTTCCATCCTGGCTCTCAGGGAACACAAAACAATCAGCATTTTCTGGAACGTAGATGACCAAAAAAATAAATAAATAAAATTGGCATATGTTTCTTTTTGCCTACTCTACATATACAGGAGCAGAGCTAAAATATATTATTCTACCTGTGTCAGTTATTAAGGAAGGGCAGAAGGAGAATAAGACTTAAGCCATGCAGAAACAGGGAAGGGAGAGCAGCACTTTGCACAGCCTACTGGTGGCAGCCCTCCACCTCCTGCTGTAGTTCCAAGGTACACTGTTCATCAGCAAAAATACAAAATACAAAAATAGGCCTCTTGATGCTTGTGTAGCAAATAACATGCATTATAAGATTTTTGGGTTAGGCCCAGATCTCATATCTGTAGTCATATAAAATCAATAGATTACTTGAACCAAAAAGCCCTCTGTTTCTGTCTTTGCTCACCACATAAGAGACATACAGTGATGATTAAGAATATGTGCTGTTCAAATCTTGGCCTCCCCTCTCTCTCATCTTGTACTTCTTTGCATTCCATTTCTTCACATGGGGCGGTAATAATAGAACTTGGCTCGTAGTAAAGTACTTAGGTGTGTGCTTCAAATATCCTAAGTGAACGCCAAATAGTAGCAATTACGAAGCTCTGCTTGAAATGCTAATTCTGCTAAAGCACTACCCTAACCCTTGTCCAGTTCATTCCTACTCAGCTTTACATTTCACTGAGCCATACATACCTCAGTCTATATCCTCCCTTCCTGTTAAATGCTTTCATATCACCCTGGACTTTTTCTCAGAGATATTATACTGCATATTGTTATATGTTGATGAGGTTTTTTTTTTAATTTATATTTCCTTCATTAGACTCTAAGTTCCGTAAAGAAGAGACTATTTCTTTAAAAAGAAGAGATGACATTTTGTTCCCAATTTTATATGTAGTGCCTAACAGTGTCTGATACATATTAGGTCATCAACAAAACTTGTTTAATGAATAAAGGAATGATTATAATATAGGTCTCAATTATACTTAGTATTACTTCTATATTGTTCGCATGGTAAATAACCGATGCTTTAACAAGTATGGCCCCCCAATAGTCAATCCTTTCCTATAATGCCAGCTTGTCTTGTCTAAATCATTGAAATATTCTTTATGATAAAGATAGCCAAGATCATCTCTAAAATCAGCATTTTGTAAGACTTAGATTATGACTAAACCAGATTAGAAGTAATAAATTTGCTAAAAGTGTTCCCACACTAATTCTAATTTACTCTCTCTTTTTTTATTCTGGCAGCAACATAAGAAAATTAAGTTGTTTTTTTATAATGTCAAAAATTAATCAATGATCATTTGTTTTATGCCCACTTGGCTTAAGCACTATGGCAAGGTGTCGTATTTATAATAGGCATTGTAGCTGTTTTAATTGCTTTCTGTAGTACATACTGTGTAAGGACTCAATGACAAATAAATACATCTTAACATCAATGAAATAAATGGGTGGTCAAAAACCAGGGCCAATTAAAGAGTTCTGAAGTCAGAATTCCAAGGGGTTTATTGCTAAAGGAAATGAAACTACTTAGGAGCTCCACATGGACCGGATGCTAGAAATCACAAATGCAGTGGGAATACTGGAGGTGTCCACATCTGAGCAGAGTCATCACCATCTCCATAGAAACCATCCCCCACCCCTTCTGGGAGAAAACAGCAGCTGTTCACCAGCATACAACCAAGGAAAATGCAAATCAGTTGAAAGTGGAAAACTCAAGATCCACTCAAAATTGTTATGGGAATAAAATTTGAGATAAAGGGATGAGATTAGCAAAGCTATATTATTATTATTATTATTATCATTAATAAACACATAAGTCTCTATTAGCCTCCATACATTGTGAGGAATACCAGGGAAGTAGAGATAAAAGGTAGACAGAAATTCACATCAAACATCCCCTCACCACACTGGAATAACACAATGCAGGAATTTTGCAAAGTGAAATTGCAAGGACAAAAATGATAGTTTTTAAGAAAGCAACCAAAGAAAATATGTTGGGGGGTTAGTTTTGAAGAAGGGAAGAAAAAAGAAAGATAAACCATGCCATCGTATACCAGCTGGAAAGAAATTCAGAAGAGGAAGGGAAATAAAACAGAAGATCGTATTCTATGTGCATAATCTATCAACTTGATTGCTTTCTGTGTTTCCTTCATGTGAGCATTTATGTGTTTCTCATGGGTAAGTGCCCTGCTACGAAGGTTTCCTTGCTATGTAATACTCAATACTCAAATAGAGAGCCTTACATGTAAGCCTTAGATAAATACATGCAGCCAAATCAGGTGCCATGGGCCATGTCAGGAAGGACCAAGAGCTGGATGGTTAGGGGTTCATTTGCATGAAGAAAGCAGAAAGGCAGTGAGAAGAAAAACATGTATACTCATAAGTGCTAGACTCTGAGAAAGGCCACCTGTCTCATCCAAGTTTATCTCCTCACCATTTAAAGCCAGGATTTTTTTAGTCAACTGAACCAGACACGAGAAAGTGTAATGCAAGAATTGGCAATGAATATGGAAAAGCAAAAAGAGGGGGTACTACTCAGCCATAAGAAATGATGACATCGGATCATTTACAACAAAATGGATGGACCTTGATAACATTATACGGAGTGAAATAAGTAAATCAGAAAAAAACTGAGAACAGCATGATTTCATACATAGGTGGGACATAAAAGTGAGACTATGAGACATGGACAAGAGTGTGGTGGTAATGGGGTGGGGGGTGGGAGAGAGGGTAAGATAGGGAGGAGGGGAGGGGCACAGGGAAAACCAGATAGAAGGTGACAGAGGACAATTTGACTTTGGGTGATGGGTATGCAACATAATTGAATGATAAGATAACCTGAAGATGTTTTCTTTGAACATATGTACCCTGATTTATTGGTGTCACCCCATTAAAATTAATAAAAAAAAAGAGGAGGGAGAGAGAGAAGAAGAAGAGAGGGGAAAAGGGGAGTGGAGGGGCAGGCAGGGACAGGTAGACAAGCAACAGAAGCAGAGACAGTTTGTAATACCTGCCCCATTTCTGTTTCCAGACCCATTCCAAGTCCCACCCACATTTATGTCTTCAAATTTCCCCAAACACACCTTTATCTTTACAGAGATGCCCCCTTATTATGTGGTTCAAATTGATTTCCATTACCGGCAGCTCAAGAGACAGATTGTGATAGCCTTGTACCATACTACTCGATGACTAGGGTCGGAGCTGGGAAAGGGGGGTGGGCCTCTTTAACCTCCTCTGATACAAACACATAAACAAATATTGAAACAATTGGGACAAAGGGTCAGTTTAGGGGGAAGAAAGATTCAAGATTTTAGACTTGTGTGAGAACAAGTACAGTAATCATAAGTGAGAAAGAACTTACTAGGTTCATCAGAATGCACCAAGGTATATAAGCTAAAAAATACCGCCAACTCAGTTCCTTTAGTCTCCTCCCTATTTGGGTGGGAATAGCCCTAGTTATTCTTGGGGTTTTCTCCAGTGTTATGCCAGAATCTTAAGGTCAACCACAGTTGGGCCATTGTAGTCCTGCAGTGGGCCATTGTAGTCTTCAGCCACTGGCCATGGTGGTTTTGGTTGAAATGCACATTGGCCCCGTTCATATGTAGTCTTTTTAGGTTTGTCACAATGAGGCTCCCCTGTCACTTTTGAGGCTAGCTAAAGCATTTGGCAGACTAGGAGCTTTAGTCTAAAGATTTCAGTTGAATACCTCCAACTGAATGCCACATGCTCTGGGATCCACTTACCTCTCCCCGCCCCACAGCCTTGGGAAGTAATTTTCTAGAAGGAAGTCAGCACTCCTTCTCTCTCTCCTGCTTCTTAGGAAGCACCCCAGCTTATTTGATCTTAGCCCATCCTTACTTATTATTTTTTTAATGTTCTTAATCTTCTGGAAGCAAGAGCCAGGAAGTCTTACAGTGTATACTTTTTCTGATTTGCCACATTTTTCTTCATAGGCCTTAAAGCATAGAGCTTGAATATAGGGAACCAAAAAAAAAAGAAAGAAAGAAAGGGAAGGAATGAAGAGACACTAAGGGAAGAAGGGAGGGAGGGAGGGAAGGAAGAAATAATGTATCAAGTTATTTTCAGCCCACCATACTTTAGGTTTATGCAGACTTTTCTTTGAAAAAAACCTTGGATTCTTATGAGATACAAAATACAAATTTTAAGGCTTTATACTTATATCTGTGTACAACTGAGAGGACTCCAGCCCAGACTTGTGACCCAATGCAAATAATAGGGAAGGTTTCATGATGACAGGAAGTTGTATTTTAGGGTCAATTCTTGAATTCTCCAAACAGTGACAAGGGATAGTTCTAAAAGAAAGTTCAGTACTTGGACTTCCATTGACCAATCGACTGTTGTGAAAGAATGAGAACACTGTTCCCATGGAAAACAGGATCCTCAAGAGATCATAAATCAAATGTTCGAGTCCAATAAAGCTTTAAAAGTATGTGTTCAAAAGAAAATGTAGATTTCCTGATAAAATATTAATACGGTTACTCAAATTAAGTCACTAGATAGGAATGCAAAGCAGCCAAAGTCATTGTTCTGTTTAGCGTGATAAGCTTTAAGCTCTGAAAGAAAAATAGCAATGTCCACCGCACTAAAATCAGCACTTAACTGATTGCCAGGTTAGTCAACCCTCTTCCAGCCCATTCTCAGGTTCCTTAGCAGTCCCGCCCTGGGCGGAGACCTTGAATAAAAAGCCAAAGACAAGCAAAGGCAGACACAGAGGGCACTGGGCGCTAAACTTGAATTAGGTAACAGGAAGCAAGTCTCTAGAAACACACCCAATCTTACTTGTCTTTCAAAACATCCATTTTTAATCACCTGTCACCTCATGAGCCTCCTCTCTTATTTTTAAGGTGAGCAACTTTTTTACAATGAAAAGGAGGACAGAAATAAACTGAATAAAACAATATCTTAAATAAAAGAAACATTTTATTCATTGTAACAATAATATACTATAATATGATAAATGCATAATAAAAATACTTGTAATATTTTATATTGTAATTATGCTTACATGCCTATTAATTTTTAATAATAATTGTAAGAAAAAAGTACTCATGTAGATACAAATACATCACATCACACGCAATGGATCAACTCTACATCGATCAAATATGGACATTTACAAACTAGTCTCCCAATATCAAAAAGAAGGACATGAAGCAGGACACTTTTTGAGGGAGGATGGAACTTACCAAAGAAGGGCTGTCCTCCCTAAAGGAGGACGATTGGTCACCTTATTATTTTTTATCATTTATCACTTTCTGTAAAGCCAGTAGTCGCGGCCACTATCACAGCCGCCTGGCCAATGCAGGTTCCCATTAGATTCAAACAGTCGGTAATAAAACAATGGAGCCAAGAACTGGTGAGCCATCAGCTTTAATTCTAGCTTGCACCCGGCGGGCAAGCAAAAACACACACTGGGCTCCAAAACCCACACATTCAGTGCTCACAAAGCTAATGACTTATCCGAGTTTCCTAGCATCAAAGCTTTCCAGCTCACCAGACTTATTCACCTCTGTTTCCCATCTCCTCCTGCACAAACTCTTAACAAACTGGCTTCTTCCTCAGCACTCTGCCATCTCGGCTGCTTTTCCTCCACATGGCCTTAATCTGCTCTGCTCTCTAATACTAACCTCAGGAACTCAGGAACCAAGAAAGAGCAAGCTCCCGGACTGCCCCAGTTTATAGCATAGAAAATCCAAACCTTTAATCCAATTATACATAAAGAAAGTCTCTGATACAAAGCCACCCATCTGAGGCATAATGGGATTCCTCAAGAGACTGCACAACCTTACATCATTCAATCAGTCAAGGGTGTGGGGAAGAGTTTACTCTTAAACTAAGCCTTAGGCTATGACGACCCGGCCTGCCCACAGCCTGTCCCAGAACACACATTAATATCAACAAACTTCCATGTGGGCAGCGCCATCTTCAACAAAGTGAGCATATAATATTTATCTGCCCAACACTTTCTGTGGGTGTGATTGGTGACTTCAGATAAAAGAGGTTTTGGAGTCATATATTATTAAATATCATATTACAAAAATGCTAATACACCCTTTAATAGTATTCATACTATATAAAGACAAAATTTTACTTTTCCCACTTAACAAGTGATGCATACTGTTTCATTTACTTTAAATTAATTATGTGATAAAAAGCATGAATTGTCAAGAAATAAATTCAAAAATGATATATATTATTTTCTGTTTGGAAAACTAATGGGCATTAAAATATAGATTAAAATTTAACTATGCTTCATACCATCAAAACATAAGACAAAACACTTCTTTGGTGACTTATAATTTGGAGTCCTTGAAAACTGCATTTTAAAAAAACAACTTTTTTTTTTTTTAATTTATGCCTTTCTTCCTACATAATAGGATGTAAATGTTCCAGGTTGATTTTTTTCACCAGCAGTTTGAAAATAGCAGACAGAAGATATAAACACTCTTTATTCCCATAAATCAAAAGCCAAATTGAATTTAATTGTCACTATATTTTCAGGTACCAGATAGGCCATAAAAGAATATCTGAATAAATGCAAAGATATAAAATGTTTCTGGAAGAGAAGACAGATTATTGTAAAGATATAAATTTCCCCCACATTAAACTAGAATTTCAGTTAAATACTTATCAAAATCCCAACAAGATTTCTTTCATAGAACTTGATAAGGTGATTCAAAATAATACTACAAGAGAAAATATGAAAGAGGTGCTAGGAAAAATTTCAGAAGGTAGACTAATGATGAGGTTTTGCATTACCAGTTGACATGATATATTATACACCAACAGAAAGTAAAGCTCTATGGTATTGCTGTGAGGACAGAGAAATAGATCAAGGAAAAGTTACAAGCTGTTTAAAAACAGATTTATTACATATATGAATGTGCAATGTGTTAAACTGAATATATTTCAAGTTTAGTGGGCATTATACAAAAACAATTAAATAATGTTGAAGTCCTTAGCTAGCTTATTCCAAGAAAATAAATAAATTATATTCTACTTAATATTGGTTACATAAACAAATGCTATAAGGAATAAAAGCTTAAATAACAATTTTGAAGAGAAAAAAATATAAGAGAATATGTTATTATTTTGGAAACAGAAAATCTTAAAATACAAAACAAGTACCAGAAGGGGAGCTGGAGATGTAAATTTTAACTCATCAAAATATTTTTGTGATTAAAGATATTTATAAAGATTCAAAATAAAACATACACAAAAATATTAGCAATGTATGTAACAAAGAATTTACTTTAACAAAGTAGTATAAGCCTTCAAAATAAGTAAAGCCAAATCATCCAATAGAAAAATGAACAAAATGTTTTAATAAAAAATTTATAGACCAGGAATGATAGATGATCAAAAAATAGAGGAAGCTGGCTAATACTAGAATAATGAGAAAAAAACTGTAGAACAATAAAGATATATATTCATCTATCAACTGGTAAAAACAAAACTTAATTGTGAGTATCTAATGTTGGTTCGAGTGTTGAGAACAAATATTTTCATTATTGAGATTATGGGATTTGGGGAAGGAAATTTGACAATAACATATTGAAATGAATAAAATGCATTCCCTTTTGATCAGCAATTCATTGTTAAGAAGCAGTTATGCAGAAATATTAGCATACTTGAAATGCTAAGATAATAAATAATTTTTTGTTAAAAATCACAAAATCTATTACACACATGCCCGTGTGTGTGTGTGTTAGTGAGATTGTAGCTAGATTCTTGGGCCTTAACCTATACCTTATTATTCACTGTCTTTGGGGATGGTATCAGGGTTTTTATTTTTAAAATTAATATATTTCTCAGTTGTTCCTATATAGTCATACTTACAAATTACTGGAGCTAAGACAAAAATAAAGACTTCTTGGCATTTACATTGTTCCTTCATTCATAAATATTTATTGAACGATTCTTACATGCCAATCCCTGTTCTAGCCTCTGGATATACAAGTAGTGAATGAAATAACATTTGTGACTTAATGGAGTTTCTTTATTAGGAAAGAAAACAATCAAACTTATTGCAGAATATTCTCAAACCTAGATGTGACTTTGTACTTTCTTATTCAAAATATATAGCTACTCTCTTTTAAAGATACTAAACATTTTTTATAGAAAAATGAGTTATTTGTATTTTAAACAGCAACAAGAAAAAAGAATCAAGCCTGACCAGTGGTGGCGCAGTGGATAAAACGTCAACCTTGAGTGCTGAGGTTGCCAGTTCAAATCCCTGGACTTGCCTGATCAAGGCATATATGTAAAGCAACTACTATGAGTAGGTGCTTTCTGCTTCTCTCTCCCTTTCTTACTCTCTCTCTATCTCTCCCTCCCTCTCCAAAAATCCATAAATAGAAAAAAGAATCAATACATATCTGTGTTTGCTAGCTAATAAGTAATGTACCTTCCTAGATCTCAAGAAATTATTCCAGAATGCTCACACCAATTAAAGTGATAAGGGTGGGTTAGTTTTGCCTACGCCAGTAACAGATATTGCTGGGTTTCAAGTGGGAATAATTTATTTGAGAGGGTTTTGGGGGAACAGCGGGGCAGGAGGTGTTAATTCTCCAAAACCACAGGCATAGTCCGCAGATGGCATGTGTCAGAGGAAGTACTTAGAAAAGACTCCTACTTGCTCGAAGGTAGATACTGGGTATTGAAATGGTGTGATGGTGGGTCTTATGTGTCCTCTTCTGTAGGCGATAGGACCCAGTATTTCAGCAAACACTACTCTAAGTGTTTCTGTGAAGATAATTTGTAAATGTGGTTAAATCTACAACCAGCTGACTTTAAGTAAAGGAGATTACTCTCGAACATGTTGGTTGGCATCATCCAATTAGTTGAAGGCCTTAAGCAGAAACTGCAGTTTCCCAGAGAATAAGAAACTCTGCCTCAACAATCAAATACCAAATGCTACCTGAGTTCACCACCTGCCCTATGGCTTTCAGATACTCGTCTCACAACTGCACGAGCCAATTCCTCCCAATCAACTGATCTCCCCCATAAATAGTTTCTGATTCTCTGCAGGACTGTAAGTAATGCAAACGAAAAGGGCTGGGAAATATAGGTAAGACATGAGAACAGCTGCTACAAACAATAGTTATACCCATTTTTTAAAAATTAAAACACACAAAAAACCATAAATCCCAATCCACTTCTGTTGTTAAAACTAAAGATTCAGAGAACTTCCTAGTGTGTGCTCCATTTGAGCAGATGGGGACTTGAGTGGAAATCAGATAAATACATCACGTTTCAAATGCAGCACTCAGCAAAGCGCTGGTAGCCAGGATGGCATTTTATGACTACTGTGATCATTCAATTATATATGTTGATGCATTTTTAATAGATTCCCAACATTGGAATGGTTTAAAAGCACAAGGTCCATAAAGAACACTGCTATCTAAATACAAATTAATAAAAATATAATAGAAATAGGAAGGTAATCATAAGATAATGTACCTAGATCATTTTTCTGACTGATATCCTTCTTTGAAATAGCATTACATTCTTCAAATACACATATTGTTAAATTAAATATTAGATATGCAAATTAATTCTTTTTTTAAAATTCAACAATATAAAACTATACTGATTAAGAAGCAAATATAGCACTTAGTGTTTCTTGCCCTTCTCATCCTTCCTCTACAACTCGATAAAAATAAACATTGACTGTTGGGAGTTAGATTTCTAGACTTTTTACACACACATACACACGAATACACACGCACAATGCACACATACACACACAATGCAGCTCATCAATGGACTAACTTTTACAATATACCAAGGTCCTAGAGGACCTGAGGGGATTATAACTTATCTCTTTTTTGTATGCATCCTGTCAGACTCTGATTTATTGCAGATCTTATTCAGAATGCTGTAACACAGTAGGCACTGTGTAAAGACCTACATTAAATTAATTCAATAAGTTCTACTTACGGGCTCCAAAAATAACATTTCTCAAATGTGCTGTCCAGGACTCTGATGGAAAAAAGTGATGGCGACCATGCTTGAGCCGAAGACATGAATAAGATTAACATGTCTATTAACATCACGGCCAACAGAGATCCTCAGTCCAAAAGCACGTTGAAAACTATTGACTGAAAGTGCCTGGAACTGAGAGCAATGAGTAAGGAGGCCATGGCGGACCAACTGGCACAGCAGAGTTGATCTCTCCAGCAAAAGGGGCCAACAACCTGCTGTGGACAGAATGGTTGTGTGTCCCCCCCCAAAAAAAATTCATACATTAAAATTCTGATCTCCAATATGATGGTACAGTATTTCCCATTTTATCTGTAGGAGAGATGTGCAGGCCTGAAACTACAGATAGTACCACAACCTACATACACTATGTTTTTTTCTTATACATACCTACCTATTGTTTAATTCTGGAATTTTTATTTAATTTCAGAAACTGTGGTTGACCATGAATACGGACATCACAGGAAGTAAAACTGCAGATAAGGGGGATGCCTGTATTTGGAGATTTGGCCTTTGAGAGGAACTTAGGTCATAAGAGTGGAGTCCTCACCATCAGGGTTAGTGCCCTTATAAGAAAAATCAGGCCTGACCAGGCGGTGGTGCAGTGAATTAGAGCATCGGACTGGGATGCAGAGGACCCAGGTTCGAGACCTCAAGGTCACCAGCTTAAGCGCAGGCTCATCTGGCTTGAGCGAAAAGCTCATCAGCTTGGACCCAAGGTCACTGGCTCAAGCAAGGGGTTACTCAGTCTGCTGAAGGCCCGCCGTCAAGGCACACATGAGAAAGCAATCAATGAACAACTAAGGTGTCACAACGAAAAACTGATGATTGATGCTTCTCATCTCTCTCCGTTCCTGTCTGTCTGTCCCTATGTATCCCTCTCTCTGACTCTCTCTCTGTCCCTGTAAAAAGTCTCCCTCTGCAAACCAGGCACCTAATTGGCTGGTGCCATGATCTTTTGTTTTCCAGCCTCCAGAGCTGTGAAACTAAATTTCTGTTTAAGCCACCCAGTCTATGTTTTTTGGTTATATCAGCCTGAACTTACTAAGAAAAGCCCAAATGACCAAGTCTGAAGAAATATTGATCTAAAGTAGCCGATTAAGAGCTTGAGATAGAGGTAATGGCTCTAGCTAATGAGCATGGGCACTAGAGGTCAGCAGCTTTCTTGACGTATAAGAACAATAGACAGTTTTTGTTTTTTTATTAATTTTAGAGAGGAGGAAGAAAGAGAGAGAGAGAAGAGAGAAGATGTGGTGGGTGGGGCTGGGAGCAGGAAGTATCAACTCACATGTGTGCCTTGACCAAGCAAGCCCAGGGTTTCAAACCGGCGACCTCAGCATTGCAGGTCGACACTTTATCCACTGTGCCACCACTGGCCAGACGACAATTGAGTTAATTAGGGAAAAACTTGTATCTAAATTCCTGTTAATAGTGAAATGTTTAGGCTTCATAATTCTCAGCTGACCCATGTGCAAATCATTCTGAGCACATAAATATTCTACTTCTTGGCTTATTGGTGACCTGTTGAATCTTACGGCTGGCGGGTACAAATAATCTAATGAGCTAGAGTGCCTTTTGCAGAGATCAATATATACTAAATTTCCTTCTTTTAAAAAAGCTTCAAAAGATGCAATAGTCCTTCAATATAAATCCAAATTATGGATGAATGCATTGAAATAAAGGTCTAATAACAAAACTATGAATTTTAATTCACCCTCAAAATGGAATTTATTCTTATAATATAAAGTAACAAGACACCTTTTATAAACTTCTTTTGATCTTTCATTTACCTACATTCAATGTCAAGTAGCAATTTCCTGTAAGTTCTTATGTTTGAAGGAAAACAACATAGTGCCTTTACACAACTACAATATTGAATAGAGTGTTTAATTAAAATTTATAATCCTGTTTATAAATGTAACATTTTTTGGACTCAACATTTATAATTTTTAAAATAACAGGTTAAATCATGTAACAAGAACTCCTAAGCTAATACAGGTTTCTATGTATAATATGTATAAATTATTTTATACACATATATGCTATGTAGGTATGTATATGGAAAGATGCTTGTATTCAGTTGTACTCCTTTCTATTTTTCTAACTGAATTTGTTGGAGTGACATTGGATAATAAAATTACACAGATTTCAGATGTATCATTCTATAATACATTATCTGTACATTGTAGCATGCATTCACTACCCCAAGTCTCCTTTCATCAACATTTCCCCCCTTTTCTCCTCCTCTACAGCTCTCAGCCCCCTTTCCCTCCAATGATCCCTACACTCTTGTCTGTGTCTAGGAGCTTTGTTATCCTTTGCTTAATCCCTTCATCTTTTTCATACAGCCTCCCACCCCACCCCCCTTTGACAGCTGTCAGTCTGTTCTCTGTATCTAGGAGTCTGTTTCAGTTTGTTAGTTTATTTTGTTCATTAGATTTCACGTATAAGTAAAATCATGGTGCTTGTCTTTCTACTGGCTTATTTTACTTAGCATATTTCCGGGTCCATCATGCTGTCGCAAAAGGTAAGATTTCCTTCTTTTTTACATCCAAGTTACAGCTAGTGCTCGACTTACAACCACGATTGGTTCCGTCAGACCAGTTGTAACACAATTTGGTCGTAAGTTGAGTAGGCTATATGTACAGCACTGTGAAATGATGTTATAAACATCTTTAAGTCATATTTTATCATAATTTTCTTTCATTATTGTTATATATCATAATTTCCTTTGTTCATTTTATGCCATTTGTATCATCTCTACACCATTTTGTTTCTTATTTTTACATTCGTCAGGTTTAAGTAAAACACTGCATTACCAGTACAACTGGTTTAATATTTGCAAAACATACAAAATTACAAAATACAGGTGCATACAGAAACTGCTCCAGACGCCGAGCAGTCGTGGCTAGCGACTGAGGTCGTAAAGTCGAATGGTCTTAAGTTGAATAGGTCCTAAGTCGATCAATACCTGTATACAGTATTATGTAACCTGCTAATAATGAAAGTTTTACTACTTCCTTTCCAATTTGAATGCCTTTTATTGCTTCTTCTTGTCTGATGGCTGCAGCTAAGAGTTTCAGTACTATGTTGACTAAGAGTGGAGGTAGCAGACAGCCCTGTCTTGTTCCCAATCTTAAGGGAAACGCTTGTAGTTTTTTCTCACTGAGTAAGATGTTGGCTGTCGATTTGTCATATATGGCCTTTATTACATTGAGGCTTATTCCCTCTACTTATACCTCACTGAAAGTTTGCTAACATAAATATGTGCTTATGTTAGCAAATGCTCTTTCTGTATCTATTGATATGGTCATGTGGTTTTTATCTTTCATTTGTTTATATAGTGTGTCATGTTTATTAATTTGCAAATGTTGTACGACCCTTGCATCCCTGAAATAAATCCCACTTAATCATGGTGAAAATGACATCATGAATATATATAGATTTGAGATATATCATATGTATATACATATACACACACATATATACATATTGTAGATATAATTGAGATATATATGTATAAAAATATACATACATGCAAATACATATCATATATGAACTGTGTACTTAGGTAACAAACAAGATATAAATATATATCCATAATAGGAATATGTAATTTACATATATGTAATGTGTAATATATTTTCAGGGATAAGAAGACTGTGAGTTTTTTCTTTTACTAAGAACAACTGAGGACCAAAGAAAAGAAAAGACAAACAAGCTTACAGTGGTGAGAGAAAACAATAAAAACCCAAGTGTTATGATTTCAGCCCAGTGTTTTTCTCACTTATTATTCTGATTTTACATCTTGAATTTTAGAAATGAAGAACAAACTGTAGATACTTCCTTTCCCCCCAGCTTCCAGACGATTTGTCTGCTGAGATTTGCCTTCTTGGAGATTTGGATTCTTATAAGGCTCTGTTTTGAAAATACCAATTCCCATTCTAATGCAACTTACAGATCGTGCAGACAGCCAGACTCTCATAAATCATGTAAAGTACCTGAAAATATGATTTATGAGCTAAGTTATGGGAAATGGGGTTCTTTAATATTTTTAACCCTTCAGAACAGTGCTACCTACCAGAGTCTCTTTCCCGGAATCAAGGGAAGGTGTGGGCACAGGTTTCCATCCCAAGCAGCCACTACCTGTACCCCCACTAACACTGATTTTTCACTTATTCACCTTTATCCTTTAGGAATTTGCAGCCTCTTGAAGTTATCAAGTGAGGGTAGATTCTTGATTCAAAGTCCTATTCCACTGTGGCTATTACAGAATATGTTCCTGAGGCATTTTTTCACATGGTAATTAAAGAACTGCCCTTAATAGCATCTTACTGCAGAATTAAAAGAGCAAAGAGTATTACACTTCATTGTGGAAAGCAGTCCATGAAATATCCCAGAAAAACCTAGATGAAACTAATTTAAACCATATGCCTTGTTGAAAAGGAGCATGGGAAAAATGTCTGTAATATGCAGGAAATGAGGCCCATAACTCATGGGAGCTCCAATGAGTTATGTGCTAAACCCATATTTCACAACATGGTCTCCCTGTCTATTAACCCCTCTTCTTTGTGCATAAGAGTTTATAAGAAAAATCCGGTTCTGTGTGCATTAATATATTTACATATGCAAATAGAAATCATATACCAGTAGGGTTTTTCTTTAACCCCCTCCCTTATGGCTCAGTATATTATCGCTTCACCAAACCAACAAATTAAAAACAATTTTCAATTTCTTCCACAAATACCTCGTGGCTAAATGTTATTAATGCATTTGTCGGAAAGGCACAAATTCAAACATTGCTCAGTTAGGGAAGAAGAATACACAGTGTGATTGCTTGCAATCAGTTTCAGTAATCTATATTTTCTTCACGGAGGTAAAAGTTTATCTCACCATACAGCAACAGTTATAATTTTGCTTCTACCATTCATCAATTCTGATATTTCAGAGCCTCAAATCATCACTTTCTGGAGCTACAGAGTAAGCAAGCTGTTGACTATTTTCTTTTTAGCACATTCCTTTTCAAAAAAAAAAGTGCGCCTGCTCATTATGTGTTTATCTTCTGTCTGGGAAAGACGTTAATAAATCACATTTGCTTTCAGCTATCATAGATTATTAGGCTTTTATAATCATAAAATAAACCCAATAGACTACTGCTATTTTCAGAAGATTGAAAATCACTAGGTATTTTCTTCTTTGTATGAGTATGTGATTCTCTCATTTTTCAGGAGGGTAGTGTGTTACATTTAGACTCTGTCAGCATATTGCTTGTACAACAACAAAGCTTCCAGTGAACTGTGGTCCAGAGGGTGGGAGAGGGAGAGAGCACCGGAAACGGGGAGTTCCAGCATCACAGGGCTCTGGTCTGCTTCTGCCGTCCTTCAGTTCAATGCCTGAAGTTTATTTCACAGTGTGAACCTCTCACATGGTTCTCTTTCATTCTTTCTCTTTTCACAGACAATAATTGCTGATAATCTTTTGTAGAACAATGCTTTGAAATCATTTCAGTTTTAAGAGAGTACACGAAAGCCATAAAACAGAATGAAGCCCCTAAAGGAGATTTATGTGAATTCTTTCTCAACACAATTACCACAATTAGATACACATCTACCTTTGTGTCCTTAAAATCACCATTTTCACAGGGCAGTGATCTAACAGAGTTCCTTACTAGAAATAATCTTAAACTCGTGGTTTTGATGACATTCTCCACTAAACTAATTGTGGGAGTGAGGAACAAGGTAATGAGGACAAATGTCAAGGTCAGTATAATTACTAATTTCCAAATCTGGGTTACTGTTTCCAAGGGCCTCACATATACGTTGCAACATATAACTGCCACTAATGGGAAACCCAGCTTTGGTTTTCCCTGGTAGGAATAGGATGGTTGAATTTTCCCAATTGTGTTCCAAAGTGAACTTGACTTGTCAAAGAGACAAAACGAAATCTACCTTCTTGTTGACTCCTCATCCTATCGGAAGATGCAGATGTGAACAACAAAAGAAAACACTTGGCGTGATGGCTGGAAACGCATGCATTCTAAAAGCTGGCTCATAAAAATCATAGTTATCCCTTTGAGAGGAGATGGGTATAAAAGGGGACAAATTCAAGGAGGAATTGTGGGTTGGGTTTATTGACATTTCTGATAGCCCTGAAATTATTAGATAGCTATTTTCTTGAATCTTTTTTTTCCCTATCAGCCACAGACTGTCTGTATGTCCTTGTGCCATAATTGCTATGAAAGGTTCTTCTTCCAAATGAAATTCATTTCCAGGTGTTGCTGGATAATCACCACGTTTCAAAGTAATTTGTGTATTCCATAAACAGTGTTTTAGAACTCTATTCACCCAGCTTGGCTCGGGTAAATCAACAAAGGTATAGAGGTGCTGATTAAAAGGTGTGCTTTAATGGAAAATTATTTCAAAGTCAAAATTAAGAGAAACTGCTCAACTAAACAGTTTTTAGGGGCCTGGGGGAAGGGGTTCTGGTGTGCAATAATACAAGAGGAAATAGTAGTATATCTCTTTCTCTCTCGCTCATTCTCTCTCATGCACAAACATACACATAATTACTCAATAATAATGCATATTTACTGCATTTTTTTATGTTATAAAAAAGGCTCTTCTTTATTATAATCCTTTTTAAAAATGTGCTTTTGAACAGAATTCTATTCAATGTAGTATTTCATTAGTTCATAGGAAGTGTGAATGACAAGTTCTCTGAGTTGTCGCTGTCCAACAGGTTTCTGGAACTACTTGGCTAATTCAGAAAGTCATCTCCTGCCTCAGGCTTGACTGACTGTTCCTCTCTACAGTATCCATTGTCAATCTGCCGCTGCCTGTCCTAACCTACTCCATTTTGACACTGAGCCTTGTTGTGCCAGCTGTTGAATTCCACGAAGAAATCCTTCCCTTGTAGAAGCAAACATTTAAAATCTTGCTTAAAAATACACTTCTTAAATTCAACCAAAAGAAAAAAAAAGGGAAGAAATAAAAGGGAATATTTCCATTACTTCCCCATATACTGACAGCTTGTCTCTCTCTATTTTTCATCCAAATAAGCAGAGCTTGTAAATTCTGTCCAGAAGACATGGACTGAAAGAATTAATCAAAGTGTTGTTTATGAGCTATTCACAACAGATTAAATGTTGTGTTGATAACACAATTTGCAAATTATCTATCAACATCAACAGACATACATCAATGAGCCGAGCCAATTGGATACCTTTGGACGCAAGAGGACCATGTATTTTCTAGTCCTGCTTTCAAAACTAGGTCCTTTGGAAAGACTTTTATCCAACATTATTTGCAATCTCATTACTGCAGATGAGCTTCTTTTACAATTTCTTTTGGACAATGGCAGTTTTATTTCTGCCTCATTCAAGTCAAAATTCCTATCATAATCTGACCACAAGTTTTCTTCCCAGCCTCACTTGTTTATCCCACTCCTATATTCTAATTTACCACTAGAATCCAATTACTTATTATATGTTTCCACTCTCGATTTTTTTATGTTTATTTTTGTATAGTCTTCATTCTCTGCTGAGATTTCCTATCTATTCATGCATTTAGATCACATTTTCTATTAATTATTTGAACATCTTTTATATTAATTCTTCAAACATTTATATTAGTTGCTTTATAGTTTGCCTGCTAATTCTCATATTAGTGCACTTTGTATTTGTTTCTCATATTTGTTTACTTGTTTTTATCTTTACTTGAATCTGATTTGCATTTTGTTTTTTCTTTTCATGTCTTTATTATATACTAGAGATTATGAATAATTTTGTAGATTCTAGAGTCTCTTATTTTCCGCTGAATGATGTTTACTCTTATCTTAATAAATATTTCAATCATTTGAACTTAAAGATGGGCTAGTCATTTTTAAATTGTATTGGGTTGATTTTGAGGGTTGTTGTATTGATCTCTGCATCTAAAAGATTTCTTCATTATCTTTAATATTGTAAACTCTTCCTCTAATCTCCCAATTCCAAAGATCTCATCAAGGCTTGTTTTTGGCTTGGCTAAAGCTGCCCCTGGTTAGATCAAGCTCTCTAAGGTGTGGAACTTACATCTGAGCAAAAGTAATTCCTAAAGAACACTACTCTCTGGCCTCTCAACTAGATTCCTAAAGTGTTAACAAGATTTTTCAACTCTACCTGTGTCAGAATTTCACTCTCCCTCAGCATTGTTCAAACTTTGGTATTACCAAAGGTAAACCTGTTCTGATATTACCAAAGTTTGAATGGCAACTAAACTCCTTGCAGCTGCTTTCTGATAAACCTAGGTAGTTTCATTCTGCGTATGTGTACCCAGAAGAAAGTCAGCAACTCACGGGTAACTCCTGTCCCACAGAATTCTAGACTTAACTGTCACAAAGAACTTCTGTGTCCCCAGTACCCTCTCTTGCAGATTCCAGCTTCTTCAGGAGCCCCACACTCAAATCTTAGCTTCTTCAGCTCAGCAGAAGCCATTATACTTGCTTTGGGTTCTAGCTCCTTGTACCATAGTTGCGGACTTATACAAGGCAGAGAACTGGGGAAATCATCGGGCTCTTCTTACAAATGTTCCCTTTGCGGGGATTACTATTCTTATGCTGCCTGTTGTCTAAAGCCTCCAACCCAATGTTTTACATGCTTTTCCAGTCTTATGGTTATTTATGGTTGATTATAATGTGATTGTCTAGTGCAACAGTCCATTATATTATCAATACAGTTTTCTGTCTTTAAATAAAGAAATTCCAGTGCTGATTATTCATGCTTTATGAACAAGGCTAATTGGTCTTCTTTATAACCCAAATTGGTCTTGGTTTGGGAGTCAATGAAATGATTCTACCTGGTAGTATAATTTAGATATGCCAAAAGAGGAAGCTTGTCTCTAAACATTACTTTACCCACCAATTACGAAGCACTCTGGTATTTTTTCTTGGTCCAAAATTCCTAGTACACTAATTTCTTTCAATGTTATAATAAATGTAGAAACCTATCCTGCAATAGACAGCAGTTAAAATCCAGCATGGCACATATTTTTGAGGCTGCCCCAAAGGATGTTAGAGAAGTGTAAGTTGCATAAGCTCCCGGTTGAGAGTTGAGAGAGAGGATTGCTCCTCAAAAGCTCAGTTTTCTAATCTGTAAAGAGTCAAGAACTCAGTGACTTTCTAAATTCTGTCTTTAAAAGTGTCTATTTCACTGTAAGGCACTGAATAAAATATGCTTCTTTGTGTGTGTGTGTGTGTGTGTTATTTTATTATTATTTTTCAATTTTTATTAATTTTAATTTATTGTGCTAACATGAATTCAAGTGTCTCACTCAATTTAACAACCTCACCCCACCCCCATGTCCCCTATTACACCCCTTTTGTCCCCCTCCCCTTAACTCCCTCTCCCTTTCCCTCTAGGAATTCCTGTCCTGTTATCTGTATCTATGTGTTATGTATATATAAAATTACTAATCCCTTCACCTTCTCTGATCCCATCCCCCTTTCCTCTGACAGCTGTCCCTCTGGTTGCTGTGACCCCACCTCTGCCTCTATTTGGTTCCTCAGTTTACTTTGTTCATTAGATTCCACATATAAGTGAGATCATAAAATATTTGTCCTTCTCTGCCTGGTTTATTTGATGCCAAAATACCCCTTTCTTCATATTTCAGTGGGACAGGCTTGCATTTGCTAAAATATGCTTCTTATTTTGGAGGGAGGCGTGGAGGAAAGGGAGAAAGAACAGAATTTTCTATGACTTTTTTCCATATGACAAATTAATTTATCAGAATATATATTAGTACCCCAAATCTGATTCTAAGAAAATACAATTCAAACCTATCCCACTGAAATGTAAAGAAAGGGGGTTTTGGGCATTGAAAATACCAACAGTGCCAGGAAATGTCACAGATGAAAAGAGAAATATAATAAACATAAGAGCCTGCAGTGTGGGCGATGGAGGCATGTTCCATGCAAGTAACCCTGATTTTCAGTAGTTCACTCAGGCTAAATATTTGTTTTTACCTTCCCTAAATGAGCAACTGATAGATGATAGCAATAAATAAGCTTCCCGCACATGCCAAGCAGAATACTAAGTACTTCCCATGGGTTATTGCACATGGTTGGCACTATTTATACCCATTATACAGAGGAAATGAAAGTTGAAAGACTTTGGTGGACAGACTTTAAGGAGACACGTCTGTTCTCTGCTTCCTAGGGCCCGCGCCCTGTATAACTTTCTTCTTTTCTGTGTGAGTGAGATCTGTGACATACTTTTGACCAAAAAAAAAAGTCAAACATGATGACTCACTTCTGTGATTACAAAGAATTATGTAAAACTTTATCTTGCTAACACACTCGCTCTATCAATGGCTGTGAAGAAGCAGGTCACCATGAATCTTACAGCCACAAGGTAATATTGCCAACAATCTGAAGAAGCTTGGAATCAGAGCCTTTGCCAGTCGAGCCTCTAATTAGAAACCAATCCTGACTTATACTTTAGTTACAGCCTGTGAGGCACTAAACAGAGAACCCCCTTAAAACTTGCCTAGACTCCTGACCCACAGAAACATTGAAAGAATAAACGTATGCTGTTTTAAATCACAAGGTCAATGACAACTTGTTGTGTACCTATAGATAACTGACACAAGAATTAAGTTAATTTGTCCAAGGTCATGCCGCTAGGTAGTGGCAACACAATCAAACCAGACCTATTTTAATTCAAAGTGTTTGATCTTTACTAATATTCTATATTAAATACCACTCCTCTGTTTTATAGTTCCCAATCCCCCATCAGTAAAACTTGATAATGCCAAGATTATGCAACCAGATTTTCCAATAACTTTGAGCCTTGGCTGTGAAATCCGCTTGTCGTTTATGTAAGATGGTGGCAAACCTCCACATGTGAATCAATACTAGCTGATAGTTATTGAACTCTCCATGAGTGAGGAACCATTCTCAGGGATTTATACGCATTATCTCATTAACCCTTTGACATGCCTATGAGGTAGACACCATAATTATTCTGTTATAGGGGGAAAAAAAGAGCAAGTTAGAATGGTTATCAAATTTGCTGAAAGCCTTTGTGTAGTGAAGTACAGATTTGAACTCAGGTGTGTTTTATCCTAACACTCGGGGTTCAGGGCAGAATAATCTAGGTTAGATAAACATCAGAAAGTAAAGCAGGTTGCAGTCGATAGCCTTTGATGTGATGTGTGCACAGTCTTCCAAGGAAGATTGGCCACCATACTGGACATTGGATTGGGTGGTGTATTATTATTAATGATGTTAATGTATTGCGTCCATCTACACTGTAATTATTTACTGGTTTTCTACTGAGTTCCAGACACACAGCAGATACTGCTAAAGAGACAGAAGAGACATAGTATAGGATTTCAAGGAAGTTACTTACACTCTAGCGAAAGAAAAGGGCAAATAAGTGAATTATAATTATGGGCCAAATGTTGACTCTCTCTATGTGCAGACTTGACTTTTGTATTTGTTGGCAAGTGACCAAAATCATCCCTGCTCAAATATGTAACCTCAAAGAATTAAAAACCTATTAATTAATGGCTTTCTTTGAAAGTGAGCTGTGAACATTGCAAATGTAAAGTTATCCCTAAATTCTAAATAAATGATTACACAGAACAATGTACCCTGTAGGAGATATTTAGGAGAGACATCCAGAATTTGAAAACCTTGCTTTGTTGTTTGTTTGTTTGTAGAAAGGACAGCATAATTAATTCCCATTTTGGTAGATTATATGTAACTGGTTAGGTCAAGTCAGAATACTAAATACAATAACAAATTAATGATTATTTCTCTCTGTCCTGGACATTGTTGTTCCTCCCTACTTTTTACTATCTTTTGCCCACTATGAGGCAACTTTGCTCTTGAATGACCTATGCATTCAAAATAATCCTATTCCCTTTGCCACAGTGGTGATCCAATCAGAAAACTATTGTTCAGTTAATAAACATGGATACAAACGAAACACCCAGGAGCATCTGACAGCCATTCAACCACTATGTAAGGAATGCATTGTAGGATGAGGGCACAACAAAAAACAAAACAAGGGTAGGTCCTCAATGACATTGTTTCATACCTAGATTATGTCTACCATAGTCTTTCCTTTTATGTAAACCAACGTTTTCTCCTTTGTTTAAGCCAATACATGTGAAATTGCTGTTTACAGATAACAAACTGAGTATTGTGAAACCTTAAAATTGTTCTCACCATGAAAAAGAAATGATAATTATGTGACCCTATAGAAGTATTAGATAATGATACACTGGTAAAAAATATTGCAACACATAAATGTATCAAATCAACATTTCGTACACCTTAAACTAATATGTTATATGCCAATTGCTTCCAATAAAAATAATAATCAGTTTTTCTGATGTCTTCATCTGAATCAATGCTTTATGGTAATGGACATTGTTGGGCAGATAAAATATTTTATGCTCACTTTGTTAAAGATGGCGCTGCCCACGTGGAAGCCCGTCACCCAGGTGATTATATTAGTTGCCCTTCTTGCTTGGGATGGGCATGATTATGTTAATGTGTGTTGGGGGAGGGCTTGTGTGGCAAAAGTTTTTAAAAGGAGAGATCAAGTTATTTCAGGAGAAGAGGAATTACGTTCTAGGAGGAGAGCAGAGAAAGGAGAACAGATAAAGGCCATGTGGAGGAGAGGAGAAGCAGCCAAGATGGTGCTGAGGGAGAAGCCAGTTTGTGCAGGGAGAATGAGATGGGAAACAGAGGTGAATAAGTCTGGTGAGCTAGAAACCTTTGATTCTAGGAAACTCAGATAAGTCAGTAGCTTTGTGAGCACTGAATGAGTGGGTTTTGGAGCCCAGTGTTTGTTTTTACTTGCCCACAGGGTACAAGCAAGGATTAAAGCTAATGGCCCACCAGTTCTTGGTTCTTTTGTTTCATTACCATCTGTCCGAATCTAATGCGAACCTGCATGGGCCAGGTGGCTGTGATGGTGGCCACGGCTACTGGCTTTACAGATATTTATAGTTAACAAGTAAAAATGTTGGCACCTGACATCTGTCATTGAGACAACTCAGTTAATCAGTGTGTTAATAGCTAGCCTTCAAGGGAACTCCCAATGATCCTTACTTCCTGGTACTTGTACCTTCATGTAGTTTCTCTTCACATTGCATCAGGACTGGCTGTAAACAATAGCAGAACTGAGAGTGTGTCATTTCCAGGACTAAGTCATAAAAGGCTTTGAAGCTTCCATCTCGGTCTCTTGGATCTCTCCCTTGGGGGGAGATCACCATCAGCCATGAAGATATTTCAACATTCCTGTGAGTGTCTCACATGGAGAGGAAAAGAGAGGAACTAAGACTCACCACTAGCAGCCAATGTCCACTTACCAGTTATGTGAGTGAGGCAGCTGAGAAGCACATTGTCCCATCCTGGTTGAGCCTTCATATTTCTTGAACCCCACATACTTTTGATAGCAACTTTGTGAGAAATCTGAGTCAAGACCATCAGCCAGCTGTTCCTGAATCCTTCACCTACAGACATGATAAAAAAATATTATGGCTAGTTTAATTTATTAAGTTTTGAATTAAGAAGTTACACAAGAATAAATAACTAATATGATCCTCGTGTATTTTATAAACATAGTTTTCCTTAAAAGAAAAATAAAGTAATGAATGACATCTTCCTGGTTGTAAGGAACTTACACTATTAGAGAGATATTAATAACATAAATGTAGAAAGCACATTCCCATTTATATAATTGACACTCAAGAACACATGATTAATTGACTTAGAGACTAACACCCAGTAGCCTATTTAACAAAGGCTAAATAGTGCAGTTGAAGAAATAGCAATGAACTTAGCTCTCTACATTTCCTATAATCAAATATTGTTTATGATGTTTCTAAGAATGGAGGAATATAAAAATTAGTTTAAATTATGCTTAAAAATGAATGCTACCTCTAAAGTTCTTTAATTCCTACAGTAGGAATGGAACGTCTCCCATAGTTCGACTAATAAATGGCTTCTGGCTCACGGATTAGCAGGTTACCTTTCAGGGTTATAGACACTATCCTAGGGCTGATTGGCTTGTGAGATGGCAGAAAGCAAGGAGGCTGATACAGTGCTCAATCAATGACCAATAGTTTTAGGTAATTAATATTTGAAATGAAAGTTAGTTTGCTCAAGAATTCTCAGGAATAGCTAAAAAAACAGGAAAAAAAATAAATGTTGTCCCCTCAGGCTAGAGCAGTGGTTCTTAACCTTTTTTGAGGTACCGAACCCACCAGTTTCATATGCACATTCACCGAACCCTTCTTTAGTGATAAATACGATTTTTTTTCCCAAATTCAAGACATAGGTATATGTTTTTTTACTGGAGCACAAAATGAGCCGTACATGAACATCACTTTGCTCAAAGAACAAAACCAACAAAGTGCATGAAGTCACAACAAATTACAGTATTACTTTATTCTGGCCTCCGCGGCAGAGGCTTATCCGAACCCCTGAGACCGACTCTTCGAACCCCTAGGGTTCGATAGAACCCAGGTTAAGAACCACTGGGCTAGAGAAATGGAAGAAACAGTGTGAGCAAAGAGGTTTGCTGAAGATTTACAGTAAGGGAGAGTTTAAAGCATGGCATTTCCTTACCTTCACAGTAGCACATGAACTAGAAACTGAGGATCCTTTTAGCACAAAATGAAAATTTGATAAATATATTTGCTGAGCTCTACAAGATAATTATTCTAATATGTGAAAAAGGAACTCCTATCATGTGCTCAGCAATGTGCTGGAGTACCAGGAACATCTGACGCCACTGATTTCATTAAGCCATTAGATCCTCTTTGATTAGAAGGAACAATAGGTGTTACACCACCTGACAATGGAGGCTTTTCATCAGAGCAGCCGGTTAAAATACTGCAGCGTTGTCTCGCTTATCGCTGCTTCCATATGAAACTTGTAAGAATAGAGTTTCCTCGGTCCAACAGCTGGAAAAGCCAGCTTCCAAGATAAGACAGGTTGTGTTCATCGTGACGAAAAGCACAATACTATGAAGGAATTTGCAGAAATAATAGGATCTACGTGGAAATATGCTGAGGACAATTTAACAAATGTATCCAGACACTGACTTAGGTTTTAAGCTTCTCTTCAAACCCAGGAATTGTATTCACGGCTGCTATCTAACTTGTGTGTGGCTTTTTTGGCTTTGGATAATCACAGATAGCTATTCTTTTCTATTTTCCTTTTCTTTTTCCAACCACAGAAATGACATTTAGCAATCAAAACTCAGAGAAGAATTGACTACAACCAGGTTTTTTAAACCTAATAATGATTTTTAAAAAAAAAAAAGACTTAAGGTTTCTGTTTTAACAAATAGATATAACAACTTGCTGAGTACGAGACGCAGTGATAAGCAATTTACTTATATTGACATACTTG
This sequence comes from Rhynchonycteris naso, assembly GCA_037038555.1. NCBI lineage: Eukaryota > Metazoa > Chordata > Mammalia > Chiroptera > Emballonuridae > Rhynchonycteris > Rhynchonycteris naso. The sequence continues at coordinate 303,096,919 of CM072996.1, forward strand.
AGTGTCATAAGCACCATGAGAAGTAGTTTAATATGATTATCCCCATTTTACAGATAAGGAAACCAACCCTTCAGGAAGTTGTATGATTCACCAAAGGGCACATATTTAATAAGCTTTGTCATCAGTCTCCAGACTTGTTATAGCACAGCTAATTAGAATGTATTTCCTGCTCTCCAACCCTTTTGTTTTTTGTGTTTTTTTATCATTTTTGATTTGGTAGCAATCAAGGAATCAGAACTCTGGGCAGAGCTGCCTTTCTTTGGGGGATTTGACAAGTGATTTTTGTCTATAGTTTTCTCCTTTGTAAAATGGTTTCAACGTTAGTAACCCACCAGTTTGATCAAATCTATACATCTTGAAAATGACTCTGCAGGTCCAATACTTCTATATGTTAAATGGTATTTTAAATGAACTAAAAGAGCTACCATTTAAATTACTTTTCAAACTACACTTTAGAAATTCAAATTCCCATAACTTGACTTTGGTTGAAGTATGTCACCTTGTAACTGATCTTTGTGTTGTTGTTGTTGTTTTTAAAGGGAAAGAAAAGAAAGTAAAGTGATAAAAGGAATGACAAGTTGTAAGAAGAAAATATTTTTTGACATTTAGTAATTAATCATATGCCCCTTGAATAAAAATCAATCATTCTAATAAACTTCTGGTTGTAGAAAACTCTGTTAATCCATTTGTTATCTGATGCTTTAAATGATCCTGTGTGGAAGAAAGTCCAAGTATTATTACAATCACATTGCATATGACTAAGTGCTTGCCTATCAGCTCTTGGAAGATAAGAATAGGCTTTTCTCCACTCACTCCTGTATCCCAGCCATCACCATAATATCTGAAACATAGTAGGCTCTCAATAAGTAGCTGCTAAATATATGAGCCAATCAATTAATGAATTAATGTGTGGATGAGAGATTAAGTTTTTGATTTCTGGCCATGGAATGAAGATCAGCTTTGCTACATAAATATTTTGTAATAAAAACTTTGGGGAAGTTTTATTTTTAACATCTCTAAGTCTTCGTTTCCTCAAAATGGAAAAGATTCAGACACAATGAGCTAATTCATGGGAAGTGCATAGACTAGACCCCAACACACGGTAGGTGCGCAATAGATATTTGGTGAGTGATAAAATAACACAACAAGGAAGTGAAATAAAGACTCAAAACAAGTATCTGGCCTCAAGTACAAGTTCATTCTCTTACCACATCACTCAACATTAGACCTAGACATTAGACCAAGTCTTAGACAGAGCCTGACTGATCTGGTTAAGGGTTTTATCCCATGAGTCGAAGTAGCTTTCACTGACAATTTCTTCAAACCTCCTCTGGAACTAGCTTTACATTTTTGGAGCCATAAAATCTGAATCCTAAACAATGGCATTAAATTTAAATGCCTTAGTTTCATGGTCTAAAGTTGTGTTCCCAGTAAATGGCAGGCTCCTGGAAGGCAAGGATTGCCTCACACTTGTTCCCCAGAGCCTTACACAGTGTTTGGCACTTAGTGGGTCCCCTGTAAATATTTTTTGAATGAATGGATGTTCCACAGAGCAGCTTCAGGTTGTCTAAAACTTTTTCTTAAAGTATATATTAAAAATTTTTTTAAGTATTTCAAAGCTGTAATAAAAATAGCACACATGATGTTCAAATGCATTGTAGTTCCAAATTCCACATACTGAATACCACCAATTCAATAAATCAAACGGTCAGGGGAACTAGTATAAGTGCTAACTTGAATAAAACATTTTCTGCTATTTTTTTTATTCATTCATGTATTCATTACTTTAATTCAACAAATACTGATTAAGCACCTGCTTGTGCCAGAAATCATCTAGGAACTTGAGATAGACTGACAAACATGATGGACAAAGATTTCTACCTTCATGGAGCTTACACTCTAATGAACAATGAACAGTGAATTGTATAGTTTGTCATAAGGAAACAAAGTGCTATGGACTAAGTTGGGTGCGGGTGGAGGTTACAATTTCAATTAAGGTGATCAGGGTTGTCTCCACTGGAAAATTACATGAGAACTGAGACTTGAGGCAAATAAGGGAGTTAGTCGGATGGATACCTAGGTTAAGAACATTAGATGCTCACATTGGAAAAAAAATTAACTCGTGCCTCACACTATAAACAAAAATAAATTTTTGGATGATGTAAAGATCTAAATATAAAACTCAAAATAAATAATGCTCTTATAAAACAATATACGAAAATAACTTCATGATATTGAGTTGGAAAAAATAGAGCATCAGCTCTATTCATAAAGTAAAAATTAATAAATTTATTTGTTCACAAATTCACCATTAAGACAATAAAAACAATCTGTCATTATCTATAACTGACATAAAAATAATACCCAGATTCTATAAAGAACTTCCACAGATCAATAAGAAATGACAATAATATATAAATGGCAAGAGACTTATCTTATACAGGCACTATACGGAAGAGACTATCCAAAGAGCTAGTAGCCAAATGAAGAGGTGTTCATCCTTATTGGTCATAAGAAACATGTAAATTAAAAACACATGGATTATGGCTGCAAATCCAAAGAATGACAAAATATTTAAAAAGTTAAAAATACCAAGTATTTTCAAGGATGTGGAACCACTGGAGCTCTCATGTACAGATGGTTAGAATGTAAATTGATACATTTGGCACAGAAAGTAATGTGACATTATTTACTGAAGTTAAAAATATATGTCCCTAGGACTCAGAAGTCCACTTCCAATTTTACATTCCTCTGAACGGCGCACACACAAAAATTAAGAGACATGTACAAGAATATCCATGACAGCATTATTCAACATAATTCAAATCTAAAAGCAAACCAAATGCTCAATGGTGGAATGGAAAAACGAACTGCAATACACTCATGCAACGAACGTGAGTAACTACTATTACACACAGCATAGAGGTCAGCTCTCATAAACATAGTATGACAGAAAGAGGTCAGACACACAGACTAGGCACACAGACAGCATAATTCCATTCACAATGTTCAGAAACAGATAAAGCTCAACTAAACTGTTTAGGGATATGCAATTGTGTAATATATATACTAAAGAAATTGATACAAAGAATCAAGAGCATGTTTACTTATTAGAAGTAAACAAACTTATTAGAAGTAAACATGCCAGCAGTTGTAACTGGAAAGAATTACATTAAGGATTTTTGAGATGTGGCAATACTCAGTTTCTTGATCTTGATGGTATTCATGAGAGTTTCTTCAAAATAATTTATTATGTTATCAATGCACATTTATATAATTTTTGCATGTGTTAGCTTTCATTATAAAACAATTTGGAAAACATTACAAAAATATTAAAAAATTTAAACATTTTTTTAAATTGAAAAGCCACATGGTATAAGGAAAAATCTCTGTACCTTCCTCTCAATTTTGAAGCTAAAGCTGCTCTAAAAAATATGAAGTCGATTAAAAAGAAAGATACAAGAATAAGAAAAAAATGTAAAGGGGAAGAATTAAAGATTAGGATTATAGACCATACTTTTGAAGAATTCTGCATCAAACAAGAGTAAAGAAATGAAACAGTATTTGTTGGGGGAAATGATCTCAAGATGAGAACTGAAGGGAGAAATTGATCCCATACATGGAAAGCAAATGTAGGAGAAATAATGGAGACTTGCTAAAGCCAGGTCTTGGACTAGGCAAGAGGAATGGCACCCAGAACCCAAGCAGAAGAGCAATCATCAGATGGGAGTGTGGCTACTTCACCTGTGGACATGGGCAGGCGGTATTGAAACTGGATGTTGGAAGGGGAGTGGATGTGTTGATGGCACCCTACAAATACTCTCTTGTTAGCTTCTGTTTTCTCAGTGGGATAAGAATCATGGTCATTGGCTGAAAAGAGGAGAGCAGAACTGTGCTAGGGGTGGAGAAGAGAAGAGAAGGTATCAAATAATCTTTCAGCAAAGTTGGAGAGTGAGTGGATGAAGGAAGTGTGGTATGAAATGCCAGAGAGCGAGGAGTCCTCTTCGAGTTAGTGGAAATGAATAGAAGGTGAATAGAATAGTGTCAGCACACTGTGTATTTTTCTCCGATCCTGTTCAGCTGCAGGGGTGGATAATTTTAGTACACACACACATATACACTGAAATAGATTAATCTACATGAATATGTATACATATGTGTGTGGTTTTTTCCTGTCTTATTAAAATATAGAATTTAAGAGCCAATTACTTTTTTATCTCATCTAATACATACTGTATTTCCAGCATCTAAAACAGTGCTGGTCATATAATAAAGTTGAATAAATATTTGTTAATATTATTACTATGAATTAAAGAAATATCTGTTGAATAAGAAAGGACAGCTGTTAAATATTATCAATGTTTTGGTTTTAAAGAAAATTTTCTACTACACATCTTTCTAACATCTGATTCATTTCACTCAACATTTTAAGATTGTAAAGACAACAAACTTAAAAACCAAACAAACAAACCAGCTCTTGCAACTACGCCTGTTTCCATTACAATATTTTCAATTCTGTGCAATAAAAACAAAATAGTCAAGTAAATTGCATGATGAAATTGATCTGATTTCAGCTGTCATCCATAAATACTAATTTGAAATTTTGTGTTCAACAATAATCACCTCATTTAGCTAATATGAAAGACTCCATAATGAATAAATACTAATTATTTAACTTGCAAAGTAAAATTATACCGACAAGTATATCTTTTCTATTTTAGGATTCTGCATAACAGTTTACTTCCCTTCATGTATGTTTTATATCCACCGCCTCGCATAGAAACAGACTCAACAAATATGAGAGCGACAAGAAACTGGGGAAAGATAACAAATTCACTGGTGATGAAACCAACATGAAAAATATTTTGACAGACTGAAGCATTGTATTAAATCTAGTGTGTTAAAACTTAACAGGAAATAAGCAGTTAGGATGAGTGCCCCCAACCAACAACGACACAAGTAGAGCATAGGGACAATTTGGCTTAGCAGAACATAGAAGCAAATAATTGTTTTAAATGGCAATAGTCTGGATGAGTACCTATGATGACATGGAGCAGCCGCCACATGGGCTCACGTCATCTTAAGCTGCGTTAATAAGTATATGAGTTGAACAAATGAGATGGTGATATTTTCTCTGTGCCACTCATAACACGCCTAGTGTTCTCATCCAAATTCTAAGTATCACAACTTAAGGCAAATTAGAACATTTTCAGAGGATGCTGTATAAGATGGTGAAGCAAATCCAATGTCCTAAGTAAATCCTTTTAAAAAATAACGTTACTTACCCAAAAGAAGAGAAAAATAAAGGAGAATCACTCTTTAAAAACATTGATGCTGTGGACTCAAGCCCAAGTTGGTGTCAAAGTACAAGATCCATGGATCCAATAGAAAGCAATGTGGCTATGGCTGCTGATCCAGGGGTCTTTAAAGTTGAAGAAGGTGATGTCAGTAACAACGATGGCCTCACCTGCTATAAAGTCTGTGGCTGAAAACACTGGATGTTAGCTCGGCTGACCACAAGCGGCTGCTGTAACACTCAAACTGAGAGCAAGTGCAAAGCTTTGTTTGCTGTGCCATTCCTTCTCCGTGGGGCCTTATCCCTGCATGCTTTTCTACCTCAATCTAGACCAGTGGTCGGCAAACTCATTAGTCAACAGAGCCAAATATCAACAGTACAACGACTAAAATTTCTTTTGAGAACCAAATTTTTTAAACTTAAACTATATAGGTAGGTCCATTCCTTATCGAGGTAGCGCCCGCACGTGGTATTTTGTGGAAGAGCCACACTCAAGGGGCCAATGAGCTGCCTGTGGCTCGCGAGCCACGGTTTGCTGACCACTGATCTCGACTGTTTGAAGGATAAAGATGATTAAAGGTAAGTCAAGAATCCCACTGTTACCTACAGAGAATGAAGGCCATACTCACCCAGTTAGTATACAGTAAAACTTTGGAAAGAGGCAGACATGTTTATGGCCTTGTTTTGGATAAAAGTACCCAATTTACTCTTTGACCATGTCTGGTGATGCAGAGGGGGCACCTGATTATATTGATTAAGAGTAGGGAAAGAAAGAAACACGACCTTGGGGAAGGAGGCTTTGGGCCAATTTAAAGTACTGTTCCTGTTGCTTCTACATCTGAATGTGAAAGAGAAAGGGATGTGTTCCATGCTTACGTTCCCCCATCTCATAAGTGCCAGAGGACTGTTTCTTTATTGAGAATCATGTCTGAAAAAAAGCTGATAACTTTGGAACTCACAATCCAAATGATCCCAAGCGAATAGCCTCTTTGCCGAAGAGTCTGCTAACGGGAGCCTCAGGAAAAAGGTGGTCACCTCAACCCAGAGGCGCCTTTTAAGGTTTGGATAATCTTTTGTCTTCCAGAGCCATGTCTAGAAGTTCTCTCATCAGGAAATCTTAGGAAAACACCCTGGTATAACTCTCCCAAAGTATCGCAAGTAGATTAAATGCCGCCTGGGTCTGCCATCCCCTGCCAGATATCTCTAAACACAATTTGATCCCCATTTCCTTTAACCTTACTGAGAAGTCTACCAGAAACAGCAGGGGCTGCCCCAGACCCTGAGCCTCCCACTCCAAACCCCCATCAGCAGCTCCAGGGGTCACCTCCACCTCCATTGCCATAGTGCTTGCTCAGCGGGTGGTGTAGACACACAGGACAGATTGGACTGATTGCTCTCAGGCAGTCCCTCCATGAAGAAGAATTAGACTCAATTATTCAAACTGAACTGGGAACCCCAAGGCCTATTAGCCATCTGGGGAGGGAACATGTTGGAGGCATTGTCAACCTAAGTCCCCCAAGTGACATAGGACCCACTTGGTGGAGTCTGGGTACAATTGTAAACATTTTACTTCAGGAGCATCATGTATACCCCCAATTCTATGCTTTGTAAATAGAAGCTAGGCTTTCACTTGTCTCCCTCCCAGTAACAGGGTAACTTGCCAACGGCGAGGATGAGTGTGTAGGTGTGGAAGATTTCAGAGGCATTGCTTTGAGTATCGAGCTCGTTTTCGGTAACTAGGCCATTTTGGGATAGAACACTTTTGTGTAAAAAGAATGTAACCTTATTTTGTAGTCATATTGTAGGGTCGGGGAAGTAACATGCTACATAAGGTGGAACAGTTAGAGTGCTTCAAAGATGAGATGACTAAATTTGCTGATGGTGGGTATTCGGTAACTGGAAGCATTCAAGTATGGAATACAGTTATTTAGTAAAAGCATTTTAGAAGAAATTCAATGCTGCTTGCAAGACTAGACTAGATTCTATGGCATTTCCTTTCTCTCACTTTTGATCTAGAGAAAAATAAAAATATGCCAGCATACAAATGCACACAAAAATTTCAGACTCTGAATATTCGAAACTCCTGAGCATGCCATCAATACAGATAACTTGTTTGAATAATACCGCCCGAGAATCTTTGAGTAAAAAGGCATCTCAGAAATCGACCTGCTCAGCCTGTGTATTTCACAAGTGAGGAAAATGATAGTCAGTGTAATTAAATAGCTTTCTCACAGTTTCTCAAGATTTCTGACATTAAGTAAATTAAGTAAGAAATTGAGTATCATGACTTTCAACCAACCAACTCTTAGATGCAGAGGAGAGAAGGCACAGGATCATGTATGTGTGGGTACTGAGAGCCCTGGGTCCCACTGTCTCCAGAGCTGACCCTGGCAGCAGGCTGCATCTCTCATCGCACCCAAATCGCTCCCTCTGCACTATCAAGTGGTCCAGCGAACACATGAGCCACAGATAGAATATGCGGTCCACTTGTCGCCTTTGGGTTCTTTGGTAGAAATTGAACAAAGCTCACCTAGGGATTTGCTGAAAACTCAGTTGCTGTTCTGGCCCTTAGCTGCAAGCAAGTAAGCAAGCAAGCAAGCAACCTTCCATCACCGGGCCTCACGCTATCTCAGAAAAGCACCAACATTTTCATCCTAAGTATATTGTTTGCCGAGCAAAATGCCCAGTGAGCCACTATGGGGTTCAGTGCCCATTGAGTCCTTGTTCTTTAAAAAGCAGCACACTTCCTGAGAGCTGTCGGGGGACCGGGTGGGGGGGTAGGGGGGGGGACACGTGAGGAGGCCGGGGGCGAGGCACAGTCTGGGCAGCTCCATTCTCTTTGTCTCTGATGTGAACAGGCTGTTAAGGTGTGCGAGTGTAAGAAGTATTATTTCCCTAACATTAAACACTTGATTTAAAACATATTCCCTTTGAAGAAGGGTATAATTTGGGAACTATTTGAAGTCTCTAAGTGGTTCGAAACTGGGGTTAGCCAGATTGCTAGCTGTAAGCAAAAGTCAGCCTCTGATAAGAAGCTGCTGTACTTCATTGATGCAAAGGAGGTAAGGACTCTCTTGGGGGTTCCTTGGTTCCCCAGCATCCTGGTTATTTGCAAAGTGCAGCGTGCAATTCTGAATGTGTTCGGCTACATCAGCTCCATGTCACCAAGTACTTGTCAGAAGAGGCTTCCAGGGACCTAGGTGAAGTTTTAACGACGCCTTGGTTGTAACACGGGTTGTGCAAGGCAGGCAAGCTTCTCCCCATTACCTATTCAGATGCGATATTGAATTATAAAATAAAGCACAGAACCGAAATAGACCTACTTTCCAACAGAGAGCCACGCAGCCGCATTACAAAGTCAATTTCATGTCGGGGATCCTGCCGCTGAATCCTTTAGCTATTTACGAATGCGTTTCGCAGCTAACTCATCCTGGCAGGCCCAACGGGAGGCAGCTCCTCTTAAAATAAATATGGAGTCATCAAACAGGCAGCACTGTGACAATTATCTGCTGGGTTTGAAGGAACTTTTGCTTGGCTTTTCAAAGCAACCGGAACAGAAAGAGAGGCTGCAGGAGTCACAAGCAGAATCTGCATATGCGAACAAACTTTCACAAACTTCAATCTGCATAAATACACTGCATTCTTCCTCTTTTTTTTTTTTTTTTTTTTTTTTTTTTTGCTCAGGACACTTAGGAAATAAGGGGTCCACATAACTGAATTTTCCAGGTAACTTGAAACTTAGTAGTTAAAAATCAAAATGAAATAATGGGTGGGGGCAGTGGGATAGAAACATTCTTAAATATGTTAATTACATAGACCTCAGTCTTTTTAAATAGAGGTTGGGTTATAATTTTATTTCATAAGTTTTTTAGTTGACTTGACAGGACCCATTTGGGAAGCTCTGTAATTATTCCAGGGAGGGTCAGTTCATACCTGCACCGGGTGGTGGTGGTGACGGAGAAGGAGACAGATTTCAGATATGGTCTGGAGGTAGGTAGACAGAATCTAGAGACTGACCGGATGTGGCATTTAGGCTGAGGGTGAAGGCAGAGATGATTCCCTGTTTCTGGCATGAGTAACTGGGAAGATGGGGTGCTATGCATGGTGACATCAGATGCTGGAGAAGGAACAGGCTATACAGGGAAATGTCAGTAAAATAGACAATCTGGAGTTTAACAGAACTCAGCATGTCTGAAATACTCAGTCATGAGCTATACACCAACACTCGCTCTGAGTGGCTAGTCCCTCACTCAGAGCATAATGGCTCTTGGTGATACTCAGTTGTAGAGCATGAGATTACCTCTTGGCATGTTTTTAGCAGGCTGGGGACAGTGCAGGAAAGGAGAGAGGTCTGCCTGAGGCTGGCACACAGTAAAGACAGTAGTTTGGAGTCTGAATGAGAAACTGGTGATTACAACATGGAGTACATGGTCACATTCATCATCAAGTTCTCTCTGTTGGGTAGGGAGTAACTGAGCTATTACCTATGAGGCTTGTGGTTCGCCATTTCTTTTAATACTCAAAACAATTCTGTGTGGATTATCAGCATTATATAGGTGAGTCAATAGATCCTGAGAGAGTTAATGCCATTTGCCCAAAATCACAGACATTGGGGGGGGGGGGGGGCTAAGTTGCAGTTTTGATGGCTGTGTGCCTGAAAAACTGTCTATCTTGTCTTAAGCTCCACCCTGAAGCCAGTGAATAGAATTTAGGATGATACAATTATCAGTTCTGTTAAAAACAAAAATTCTTTCTGAACAAGTAGAACTTTAAGTTAAAAATATTTGGCCTCATGGAGATGATATTTACAAACCATAGTTCCAACAAGGGATTCATATCCAAAATATATAAAAATTCATAAAACTTAACATCAAACAATTAAATTTAAAAAATGGGCGGAGAACCTGAACGAATACCTCTCCCAAGAATATGTACAAATGGCCAAGAGATATATGAAAAGATGTTCAACTTCACTAGCTGTTAGAGAAATACAAATCAAGAATACAATGAGATAATACCTCATACATGTTAGAATGGCTATTATCAACAAGACAAGTGATAACAGGTGTTGGAGAGGCTGTGGAGAAAAAGGAACCCTCATTCACTGCTGGTGGGAATGTAAACTGGGTACAGTTACTATGGAAAACAGCCTTGAGATTTCCTCAAAAAATTAAGAATATAGTTATCATATGACCCAGCAACCCCTTTATTGGGTATCTATCTGAAAAATTTAACATTTATTCGCAAAGATAGGTGCACCCCTATGTTCATTGCTCCATAATTCATGGTGGCCAAGACACAGAACCAACCAAAGTGTGTTTTGATAGAGACCTGGATATAGAAAATGTGGTACATATATGCTATGGAATACTACTCGGCCATAAGAAAAGAGGAAACACTGCCATTTGTGACAATATGAATGAACCTTGAGATTATGCTAAGGGAAATAAGTCAGGCAGGAAAAGCTAAGAACCATATGATTTCACTCATGTGTGGGATATAAAACTGAAACTCATAGACACGGACAACAGCATGGTGGCTACCCGATGGGGAGTGGGGGAGGATAAAGGAGACCAGATATATGATGATAGAAGATTGTTTGACTTTGGTTGGTAGGTACAGAATGCAACATACAGATCATGTATCATAGAAATGCACACTTGAAACCTATATGATTCTATTAACCAATGTTATCCCAATAAATTTAATTTTTAAAAATCAGCAGAGGCTCTTTCTCCCATATGAATGCACAGTGAGAAGAGAGCTCCCGCCCAAATCCTGGAGGAGGACACCCACCACAACCTGACCATGGTGACATTCTGACCTCAGACTCCAGCCTCCCCAAGGAACAGAAGGATCAGGCCATGGGGTACATCCATCCAAGAAAGGCTCACCAACAGGCCCTCCTCAGACAGTTCATTGTGCGTGATAAACGGTTCTTTGTTTGTTTGCATGATAAAGTTAAATCTAAAAATACACAGCTTATAGCAAAAGCACATATAAAAAGAAATTATTTCCCTAAGAATTCAAGTCCAAGGTCAAGATGGGTTCCCAGATCTCCACTATCTGGTAGTTATCAGCTATTGACAATGCCCTAAGATGACCAAAATAAAATTTAAGATTAAGAAAGGAAAATAAAATTAAAAATAAAACTGTTCAAGGACAGGTATCAATTCATGTCCATTCCATTTTTAAATGGGATTCCTGTCATAGGTGGGAAGAAACGGCGATGGTGATAAATTACTTTCGATGGCAAAATTCTGAGTCTAGAATCCCAGTTCAAATAAAATTGTGAAGAGATAACTGATTTGAATATTGTAAAAGGACATTGAAGTGTTAATATTTTTGTTATCTGAGCTAATGCGGGATCATCAACAAACCCCATATGACAACAGACTGGATTACCCAATAATGAAGCAGTATAATCAGATAACCCTGAACTGCCCTGCCCATTCTCATCTGCCTTATTCTTCCTCTTTAATTCTTTCTAGATTTAAACACATTTTATTGAAGTCATTTCCTTAAATGACTAACAAAATTAGGCATTTTCTCCAGAAGGCCGCGATTGAAGTGAACACATATGCCATTGATGAGGGCTGCAAGGACTCAAAGGCCTTCTCTCAGTCCTTTGAATGATCATAGTCATTTAATGGAACTGTTTAACAGACTAGCCTAGTGATCCCTTTGGGAGGAGACACCTGGCTTTTATAGTCAAAAGCTTAAGGTCATTAAGAATAGTAGGGTTTGAAGTCAGAGGGCACACCCAACAACCAGAAGAGACTGCCCTAGAAAAGAGCTGGCTCGAGCTGGCAGGAAAAAAAGTCGCATGGTTCTGCATGCTGAGGGTTCCTGTCTGCTGCTTCCTTATAACCACATGGGGGTGGGGGGTGGGGGATATGATGAATAAGCACATACTGTCCCTGGAAAGCTAGATGCTAGGGCCCAGGGCCCACAACCTTCCCAAAAGTTCCTTAAACACACTATGGACCACGGAGGTTGGGACCATGTGCTTCTCAACAGAACCAGTGCATTGATACTTTGTAATGACCCCAGGACCTTGGCACAAACTCAAGGAAGTGGTGAAAGGAAGCACTGCGAATGTGTCATTCAATTTCCCATAGGTCAAAAGGTCGAGGCTCAAAGTTGGAAATTTAGTTGGTCTAAAATCAAAAGATGTAAAGAAAAATTGTTCCTCTGAACAAAAATGGAGACGGAGATGGGGACTCGTATCCTGTGCAGAATCTGAAACCTTAAGGGACAGACAGAGGGACTTAAGAGAGGGTCAAAGAGGGTCAATAAAACACTCTGGTAAGACAATCCAAGGAGAGATACCAGGCTGTGCATGAGAAACCCTAGATAACGAGGAATCCTGGCTTCAAAAGGGAGCTGGGTGGTGCCATAGAGTGCGAGCCCCCAAAGAAGAGGGCACTCTCCAGCTACGACACCGACTTCACTAGTTCCCGGCAGCAGCCTTACCTACGAGACTCGAGACTCGGTTCTCACGCATTTCCACAGCAGACCCTAATTTACTGTCTCCCCAAAGGCCAAGCAGAGCCTAATTTAGTGTGACACTCTTATGTCCAAACTACTTTTACTCCTCAGAGTGAGCTGAGTCTGAACATCAAAATGAAATTTCAAATACATTAGTTTTTTCTTTTCCCCTTAGGCCCTCAAACTTTTGCTAGAGAATGAGTGACTGTATGAAAGATATTCTGCCTTGTAGTAGAAATATTACAGTTCCCTCTATGGATAGAAGAACTTTACCCCAAAAATAAACTCCAATAATGAACCTCTATGAACAAGCAAAACCCCAGGCTTTCTCTGTGTTTGTAAAACCTGGCTGCATGTTTTCTATCCCTCATCCCACTTTGGTAGATAGTCCCCAGAGGTGGCTGTCACCAACTGACCTCCTCCCTACAGATGCAGCTGATCCTCTCATAGGGGTGGGGGCATATTTCAATCATTCTCTTTGAATCTGGGCTGGCCTTGTAATTAATGGAATGTGCAGAGGTGACGTTGTGTTCCTTTCAGACTATACTTTGAAGAGTCCTGGTGTGCCCCCTCCGCCCATGCTCTCTAGGGAAGCCAGCCTCCATGCTGTAGAGGCATGAGCTAGATTATTAAATAAGGAGGCAAAGCAAAGACTGAGGAAGAGAGAGGGGAGGAAATGAAGAGAGGCTGGGAGAGAAAGACAGACCACATGGGGGTGCCAGACACGTGCATAAATTAATCTTCGATCTCCCAGCCCCATCTAGATCCAGTTGGATGCAGCCCAGCGAGTGACTTAAGTGATTGATCGCTTTGAATAGAAGAAATTCCCAGGTGAGCCTTGCCTGGATTTTTGGCCAAGAAACAATAAATCGTTGTTCTTTTAAGCCATTAAGTTTACTGGTTATTTGTTTTGTAGCCATAGAGAACCGAAAGACAACGTCCAGATCTCATGATGCATTTTTTCAGTCATGCTTTTGTTAATACTTCAACTTCAGTATAAGCTAAAACACGCATCTCCCCACAATATCTGCCGGCCCCAGTGTCTGCAATGGCCCTTCTCCAGAAATATATGTTCTTGGCCCCCAGCTGGATGGCAATTTCCAGAACAGTTCTTCCAGATGTCCTGGGGTCACTCGTTTACTCCTCACAGAGGCTATCACAGGTCTTCACGTGCTTCCGCAGCCCTCACAGCCCTATTTGCAACTCCCTCAGACATAAGAAGACTTCACTTTCCACTTCAAATAATGAACAGAAATGCAAATCCCCTCAACTTCATAGAATTTCCTTTGGAAGTGGGACTCCCTAGCTCACTGGTCTTGTGTTTTCAGGATTACCTGATTGGCTAGTATGGCAGGAAGGACTGGACATGATCACCTCAACCCCTTTCTCTCTTTGAGATCCATCTGTCTGAAAAAAAAGGCACATGCCATCTGCTTAGGTATCCCTGGCCCCACAGGAAGGGGCCCATTCTAGTTGGGGAGTCTTGGAGATGTTCAGATGTCTGGTCTCTATATTTCTGTCTAATTCAGGGCTAGAGTATTACCAAGTCTGTGTGCCCACACTTCATAGCCACATTCTACCATTTACAAAGCTTCCATGTTGAGTTTTGTCTCTCTGCTTCATTGTATTGGTTCTGATGACAGCGAACAAGGCAGGAGAATGTTACCTATTGATTCCGTGTAATGCTAATGCTTCCTACATATTTAATTGTAAACACTACCAGTCTTCCCGCTAAACTCCAGAGAATAAGTAATCTTTTTCTTCTTTGGGGCTAGTTCCTCCACTTATTCCCTGCCTCCCAACTCCCACCATTCTGCATATACAACAGGCCCCTTACTGCAAGGTCAGGAACAGCGTAGCCTCTATCTTCATTTTCAATCTCTCCCTCAGTCCTAACATGAGCTTCTCAACAAGTCTCTCTTGCATGAAGAATTACATTAACTTCTTCCTCTGTCCAAATTCTTGGAGAGTTGCCTTCTTCCTCTGCTTCCCCTCACAGCTTGTTTCTTAAGGACTCGTTTATAATCACATTCTCTGATCCCTCATAGCCCTTAGACTTCTCAGTGCATTGTAGTCTGGCTTCCAGCCCCACAGCTCCCCTGAATATTTTTCTTAGTAAGCTGGGCAAACCCTTGACCTCCCCAGAGTGTCCAAACATGCTGGCCATTCCCTCCTTTCTTGGATTCCATGGCACCACAAGCCATCTTTATCTTCTGAGCTGTTGACCATTTTTGTTCAATACCCCATTCAAAGGTAGTGTTTTCTCCACCTGAAAATTAAACAGTACCTTTCTCCAGAGCACCAATCTTTCTTATCACTCTGCAGACTCTGGTGGGACCATGACACTAATAATAGCGCTTTAACTGTCATTAGCAATCATCGCTCAAATCTCTATTTATCCTCCCAGACTCCTAGCTTAAGCTCCATCACTTAATTCGTTTATATTTTATTACCTGTAGGAAGTTCTCTAGCACCACAAACTCAGCATTTCTTTAAATATATATATATATATATATATATATATATATATATATATATATATATATATATATATATATATCTCCACTCATCCACTGATGGGACACTTGGGATTAAAAAGTTGTTGTATATATACACAATGGAATACTATGAAGCCAAGAAAAAGAAGGAAATCTTACCTTTTGCGATGGCGTGCAGGGACCTGGACATTATTATGCTAAGTGAAATAAGCCAGGCAGAGAAAGACAAATATAATATGATATCACTTATATGTGAAATCTAATGAACAAAGTGAACTGAGGAAGGGAATAGAGGCAGAGGTGGGGTCACAGGGACTAGAGGGACAGCTGTCCAAGGGAAGGGGGATGAGGAGATGTGATCAGAGAAGTTGAAGGGATTAGTGAAACTATATATACATAACATATAGGTGTAGATAACAGCACAGCAAATCCCAGAGGGGAGGGGGGAGGGAGTTAGTGGGAGAGGGTTAAAGGGAGTGTAATGGGGGACTGGGGACACGAGGGTGGGGATGAGGTTGTTATATTGAGTGGGACACTTGAATCCATGTTAACACAATAAATTAAAATTAATAAAAATTAAATATATATAAGTGTATGTGTTTGTATGTATGTATGTGTATGTATGTGTGTGTGTGTATGTATATACTTTCCCTAAGCCTGTTCATCTTTTCATTTTCTATTTATAGCTAATAGCATCATAATCCAACCAGTCACTCAGCCTACAAATGTCAGACTTATCTTACACTGATCCTTGTTCTTTTCACTTCATGTGCAATCAGTCGCTGAATTATGCTGGGTTCTTTCAAATCTTTCTCAGGCAGAACCCCTTAGCTCTCCGACTCCATTGCCTTAACTGATGTCTCTGTCGGTATCCAATAAATGTCTTCATAGCCTGTAGAGACGCCTTTTCCCTATCTATTGAACACTGTAATATTATCGCTATATTTAAAAATTCAAATTTGATTATTTCTCCTCTACTTAGAGCTCTTCCTGAATTCCTGTTATCTTCGGGATAAATCTAAACTCCTTCACTTTGTAGACGAGCCCTGTCATCCTCTGACCCCTCCCTGTTGCTCCCCCTGCACAAGCTCAGCGCCATCTCCACCCTGTAGGTTCCCTGTAATACACCAGGTAAACGGATTGCGTTCATTCCCCTTTGCAATCAATATAGACAAAGTGGCTTGTCCTCACCCACATCGGCACCTTGGCTCACGCTGTTCTTTCTGTCTTGAATGTCCTCCATTCCCCTTGAGAATCTAGTCTGATTGGGGGACTTCTAATCAAGCTTCCGGCTCCCACACTGACGTGATCATTTCTCTGATGAGTCCTTCAGGTTTGTCTCCATCCCCATGCTCCCGAAGAAGAAAATTTTCAAGTTTTGTTTTTTAAATTACTACAGGCCTCTATCATTGCATGTATCAATTGTATTATGTTTTATTACCTCGTCTGTTTCTCCCCTTGAGAACAGACTACTTTCACTTACTCAACAAATAGTCATTGTCTCTCTGCTTTTCTCAGGCACTGTTCTAGGCTCAGGAAATATGTCACTGAATAAACAAAGATCCTACTCTAATGAAGCTTATATTCTAGTAGGAGAAGAGTGACAATAAACAATACATATGATAAGGAAGTAAAGTGTGTGCCATGTTAAAAAGAACAGGGTAAACCTGACCAGGCGGTGGCGCAGTGGATTGAGTGTTGGACTGGGATGTGGATGACCCAGGTTTGAGACTCCGAGCTTGTCAGCTTGAGCATGGGTTCATCTGGTTTGAGCACAGCTCACCAGCTTGAGCCCGAGGTCGCTGGCTGGAGTAACATGTCACTTGGTCTGCTGGAGCCCCCCGGTCAAGGCACATATGAGGAAGCAATCACTGAACAACTAAGGTGCTGCAATGAAGAAAGAGTTGATGCTTCTCATCTCTCTCCCTTCCTGTCTGTCTGTCCCTATCTGTCCCTCTCTCTGACTCTCTCTGTTTCTGTCACAAAAAAATAAAAAATAAAAAAATAAATTTGTAAGAAAAAAAAGAACAGGGTAAACGAAATCAAGAATGCCAGGGTTGAGGGCAAGGCAGGAGGCTTGATTTTTACTTTAAACAGGGTGGTCAATGGTCATTGAGAGAGAGAGACTTAAGCAAAGACTTGAGGAAGGTGAGTCAGTCATTCAGAAATAAAGGAAAAAGACAATAAAAATAAAACAAAGCTCTCCATTGGGATGGGTCTGTCTTGTGCAGAAGAGAGAGGAAGAGACAAGAGAAACAATGAGCCAATCAGAGAGCAGGATCTGGTTGAACCTTGCAGCCCCCATGCAAGCATTAGCTTGGACTTGAATAAAATGGGAAGCGGACAAGGTGTTTTACAGAAGAAGGGTGTATGGCCAGTATTTGTGGCCACCATCAAAGCTGCCTGGCTCGTGCAGGTTCAGGTTTGATTTGGACAAATGGTAATGAAGCAATAGAGCCAAAAACTGGTATTCAATTTTCCTTTAATCCTACCCTGTACCCAGTGGGCGAGAAAATACACACAGCAGGAAACACTTCCCTTTCCATTCAGGGGTTCCAAAGCCACTGACTTATCCGAGTTTTCCTAGAATCAAAGACTTCCACCTCACCGGTATTATTCATCTCCATTCCCCATCTCCTTCTTCTCCATGAACTGGCTTCTCCTTCCCCCATTCTGCCATTTTGACGGCCTCCTCCATGTGGCCTCCCTGCCCTGCCTCCGTGAGCTCTTTCTCTCTACAAGAACATAATCACTCTCTCCAAAATGGCCTCCTAGCTCCTTCTTTTAAAACCTTTTGGTGCGAAAGCCCTCCCCCAACACACATTAGCATAACCACGACCCTTTCCAAGCAAGAAGGGCATTAATATTATCATCTGGGCAATGGGCAGCACCATCTTTAACAATAAGGGTGAGAAAAAAAGAACTTATCTGCCCAACAAAGGATATGAGCTGACCTATGTCCTAAATGGTATCTCTCTGGCTACAGTGTTAAGCATAGACCAGAGGGGCAAAGAAGGAATTAGGAAAACCAGTTAGGAGGCCATTGCAACAAGCCAGGTAGTTAAAAGGAAAGTTAAAGAAAGTAGGAAGAAAGAGGGAGAGGAAAAGATATTGCGGGGAGGAGGCATGAAGGAGGAAGCAGAAAAGAGCACAAAGAGGAGGAATAATAAGGTGCAGGTAGAAGGACAATCCTGTGGAGTCTGAACCGTGGGCTCACCCTGTGGTAGGGTATTTCAGCGGGTGCTTCCTCCCTCCTCTGTCTCTGGGTTAGCAGGGACTGTCCGGGCAGTCCTTGGATCCATCTGAGGGTATTTTCTACTGGTTGAGCTACCTGCCTGTAAGCCTGGCTGCTTTTTGAAAAACAAAAGCAGCCCCTGGGACAAGAGCCCTAAGAAAAATTAGAAAAAGTCTCCTGGAAATCAGATGACTGGCCTAAATATAGTGCTATGTCTTAGTGCTCTTCCATTTTCTGCCTTGTTTTCTTGTAAATCTGTGTTTGGGGAGAATTCTATCTGTGTTTGCTTCAGGAAGACGTTTGCATTCTCTCAGCTTCCTTAGTAGGATGTCAGACAATGGAGTGACTCAGTGGGGACTCTGGTGTGCAGGGAAAAACGCTGAAAAGCAGAACAGCACACACCTCACTGGAGAAACCAGGGTTCCTGTCCTGAGAAAGCCATAGTAACTGAAATCATAATTTTTAATCCCTGGAAATCACTAGTTTGACAATTGCAGTTGTACTACACAGATTATATAACCATCTTCCACACACACTTTCCTACCACACTATCGCCCTGGCTTTTAGCTACAGCAGAGGAAGTCTCAGGGTTTCCACAGTCCTACGCTCTGTTCCCGTTCCTCTTCCCAGCAGACATTGCCTTCCAGTGTTGTTCCGCTCAAACCTTGCCAGGATATTTAATAATTGCCTTTCCTCTATTGGAAGTTGTTTTCTGGACCACTTGGAGATAATATTTACTTTTTGGTCTGCATCTATTTGTTCTTAATGCAGTCACAGCAATTATCAGAGCTAATTCTTGAAAGTTGAGCCATCCGAAGCCCAGGCTCCTCTCTATAAGTTTTCTTTCACTTTTACAAATAATGATTTATACAAAGTCGCCAAGACAGCTATTGCTCCAATGCAAGGTTTATTATCTCCGAGATGAACAGACAAGTCATTAAGCGCTCATGGAAGGATTAGTGTAGAGAAAGATCACCACATTGTGATTTTCTGGTTACATGGTTCAATACAATGACGGTTTAAGGAAGTAAAAGCCAATTTTAGCACTGCCATTATGGAGCTGTGTATATCGTCAATAGGCAGTTATAAAAGCTGTGACTGATAGGAATTTCCTCCCTATAAAAGTTCCTTCCATCACATATCCACTAAGTGAGTCACACAGAAGAAGTTCTAAAGAGTGTGATTGATTTCCTGGCTTTTATTTTCTGATATATTTCTTATATATGAGCCAAGGCTATAAAGCAATGAGACAGATTCCACAATAGCCTTGAGCAATTAGCCTCATTACTGTATAGCCACGTTTTATGTGTGTCTTTCTCAGTGTACAGAGGGCATGTTTGTGAGCCTGTCATCATATCTGTCGTCCTGAGCACAGTTCAGGTCTTTTTAGTTGTACTGCTGATGTGCCTTAGAGTGGGTGGGACACAGGTGGTGACCGATGGTTGTATAAATAAATGAATGAATGCACCAAAACCCATGAGTTATCTAAGTGGTCTCCTTGCCTCTCTGCCTACACCCCTCTCTCTCCACTCTAATTTACTCTAAACAATAATGCAAGTAAATCAGTTCTTCATCCAAAAAATTCAAAATCCTCAATTTTCTCAGAATAAAGTCCTACCTTTTATGAGTGTGACATTAAAGATCTTCCGTGTCCTGGTGCTAAGCTCCCTTTCCAACCTGACTGCCTACTCCATCAGCCCACAAGCCTCCCATCTCAGTTACACTAGCCCAGGGGTTCATACCAGGCCAGATCAATTGATTTCTACTTTTCCATCATTACCCGCACTAGTAGTCACCTCTCTTCATCCAACTTTTTTCAACGTCACTCAAATTTTACTGCCAAATCATGAAAATAACAACATAATAACAAAAAACAGAAGTAGCCGTAGTACAACTTATATTTGTACAGTTGATACAGTTTAGTACAGAACACAGAATTGTGGCCAGATGTCTGGGTTTCAATCACTGCTCTCACAATTCCCATAACAAGATATTTAATCTCTCTGGACCTCAGTTTTGTCCTGATCTTTAAAATGAGAACAATAATGCATCCACTTCATACACAGGGTTGAGGTGAAGATGAAGTGAGTTGACACATGTACATAGGGCTTAGGATATAGTAAATGCTCAATAAAATCAGCTCCGACCACAGAGTATTTACCATATACTCGGCAATTTACTAAGTGCTTGATGTGTCTTGTTTCATTCTCTCAATACTCTCTGAGGAAGAACCTGTTATTTTCTCGCCAGTTTACTGATGAGAAAACTAAGACTAAGCATAACTTCTGAGAGTAACAGAATCAAGTTATCGACTCAAGTTTATACAGTATGGAAGTGGGTTTCTGGACTCCAGATCCTGGCTCTTAACCACTGTGATTTTATTCCTTCCCGAGAACCACTAAACATTGTGCCTCATCTTTCAAGCTTTCTTTAACTCCTGTTTCAATATTCTATAGTGTTTATTGTAAAGACATGTGTATGATAGTAACATTATTTGTGTATTTTTTAGCTACTAAGCATCTAACAAAAATGTCTTAACTCACTCATTTCCTGATCCGTAACCAGATGCATTATCTATTGCACCACTGGCCCCATACTAACTCACTTAATTTGATATTCATAATTTGATGTGTCAAATTTCCTCTCTTCTCTGGTTATTAAAATCAGGCATGTGGTATTGGAGTGGCAGGACTTGACTCCTGTATTCCTTTGCGTACCCAGTGCAAACATATAAGATATTCCTTAAACATAGTAAGTGCTTGTCAGAGTATTGCCATTGCTTGTTTTGGGTGATAATGACATTTATAATTATGAGCATATATAATAATTTCAGTTTAAACATCCATTATAAAGCAAGGTGATGAATCTCTAGAGTTTTAGAAAAATGAAAGGAGATCCATTTTGTTAGATGGCTCTGCCACCAGATGGAGAGCCGGGATCCATGGGTTCAGACCCCTGCTTTGTCACAGCGCTGTGTGTGATCTCAGGGGTGTCGTTCACTGCTGATCCTTACTGTAATTATCTGTAAAAACGTGTTAGAAAAATATTGGGCTGGTCCACCCCACAGACGTGGCAAAGGTCCAAGTAAGATAATGTTTGTGATGGAGGTCTCCAAATACATACAATAACCCCCTCACATTGATGAGTATTATATATCAAGTGAGAGTTTCTTAATCTGAAATTGTGAATATCATCGTAGCATACATTTTCTTCATAAAATGCATTCAGTTATAACGATACATTTTTAAGTTGTTTCCTAAAAACCTTAATTAAAATTACCAAGCATGCAACAATAAGAGGAAAACAACAAATCTGCCCTGAGCTGTGATTCACGCACCGTCCCGCCGGCTCGCTCATAAACTATTCCTCGCCACTTAAAGTCTGCTTGGAGGACCAGCAGCAGATCAGCACGCTGGAGAAAGAAAGCAAAATCTCAGGCTTCTCTTCAGACCTACTGAGTCAATATATGAGTTTTGGTAAGGTCCTTCAGTGATCTGTGTGCACAGTCAGTGCAAATCACTGCCTTAAGTACCTCAATTATCCCACACATTTGCCTGCCAATACAACGGATTTGAATTCATACCTGAGAAAAATGAGCTATTTCTACAAGATCACACCCAACACATCAAAGCCACAAAGCTTTTATCCTGGGATTCCCAAAGGTGGCAGGTAATGAGCTCTATACTTAAAATATGCTGACTGTAACAAAAACTGAAGTTATTTAAGAATCTTATCAACCGCCTGACGAGGCAGTGGTGCAATGAATAGAGGGTTGGACTGGGACACGGAGGACCCAGGTTCGAAACCCTGAGGTCTCTGGCTTGAGCATGGGCTTATCTGGTTTGAGAAAGGTTCATCAACTTGAGCCCTAGGATGCTCGCTTGAGCAAGGGGTCACTTGGTCTGCTGTAGCCCCCTGGTCAAGGCACATATGAGAAAGCAATCAATGAACAACTAAGGTGCCGCAACAAAGAATTGATGCTTCTCATCTCTTTCCCTTCCTGTTTGTCTCTCCCTATCTATCCCTCTCTCTGTCTCTCTCTGTCTCTGTCACACACACACTAAAAAGTCCTATCAACCAAGTGATACTGCTTGATAATGAGGCGGTAATTCTGAGATTCAAAGATAAAACATTTCACTTTCCTTGGATTAACACATCTACCAGTACCCAATGGCATCTAAAGGAGGAGAAGCAATTAGCTGATAAATAAAGAGTGTGTAGGTGGCTAATTTTTTCTTTGAAAAAAATCTGTTTCCCAAATGCAGAAGGGCATAGCATATCAGGGTAGGTTACTGATCTACCATGTCCACAGAGGCTCAGCCTGTGCCCTCTGACCACCTCCGGAGAGTATTGTTCATACTATGCAATTTGAGTGAGTTAATGAAGCAAATATTTAGTTCACTAAATAATTCACAAACTTTCGAGGCACAATTATTGTCAACAATCCTCTAATTCCCATATAATATTTGAGCATAAAGGCTCATTACCATTTCACTAAAGCAGAAATTATATTAC
This sequence comes from Rhynchonycteris naso, assembly GCA_037038555.1. Lineage (NCBI taxonomy): Eukaryota > Metazoa > Chordata > Mammalia > Chiroptera > Emballonuridae > Rhynchonycteris > Rhynchonycteris naso. The sequence continues at coordinate 303,119,954 of CM072996.1, forward strand.
TTCAATATTGTCCACTGAGAAACAGAGCAGGGACTAAAAAGAATTTAAAACACTTTGCTTTATCTTTCATTCTCCAAATTTAATTCTTTTTCAAAGGAATGTTTACATGGGGTCCCTACTGGTGTTTAAGGCTGGTCAAGTCCACAGGAGCAGTGAAATGAAGAACAGAAGCAATTATTTGCATAATTTGGGATAATTTGCTTCTACCTGAATTGTAACTGAGACAATAAGGAAATTGAGGGTTTCATGGGACATAGCTTTTGTCTGTGTTATTCACTAATATGTTACAAGTTCCTGAGAGCAATGATTTCATTCTTTCCTGGTACGCCCCAAGTTCCAAAAAGCAGCCACACAGTTGGTACTCAATAAATATTCTCTGAATAAATGAATCCCAAAATTTCTGGAATCTCTATTTTTTTAAGTACTATATGAAGAAATATCATCGTATCTCACAAGATTGTCATAAACCAAAAATGCAAGAAAGTAATTGATTGTTCTGTGTATTGGCCATTGATAATTGTCTTTTAATTTCATGGACTTTCTGGTAATTAGATTGAGTTTCTTCCTACTGCCAAGAGTTTAATAGGGGGAACAATTGGAAGGATACAGATATTGAAGTTAGTCAGGCTTTGGTACAAGTTCCAACTCTGACAATAACTGCAAAACCTTAGGCAAGTTAGTCACCTTCTAACCTTTTCATCTTTAAAAAATAAGGACAATCATGTCTTCTTTATGAGGATGCAGAACTTCAATGTGATAACAACATTGAAAACACTTAGCCTGGTACTCATATATACCAGTTAATATTACTTTTGCTGCTGTTAAAATTATTTATGTAAGCACAACCAGAGTGAATTTTTCTGCAGGTCAATGAACATATGATCACAGTCTTAGAATATGGTACCAGTTAGAAAGGGTTAGAAGTGGAAAAAAGTCAGTGAAAATTATTCAAGGAGAAAGGATCCTCCTGAAAGCAGTGAGATTTACCTTTCCACATAAGAGTCAATTCATCCAGCCTTACCAGAAACTTGAAAGGTCATTAGATCTTAAAGAGCCTAGTCATTCTGAAAGACTTGCATTGATACCTTTTCTGGGCTCACCTTGAATAATTTTCACTTCCTTTTCTGCTGAATTTTGTGACATTTTGACACACATAGAGAAGTGAGGGACAAATAATTCTCAAGAGAAGATTTTTTTATAATAAACTTTTCTATGAAATGAGGGCTATTTGCACTTGAAATATAGCTCATAGTTATGCCTGTAGCTTAACCTTTCTGGTTTGCTCAATGTTATCATAACCTACAGGAAATTGGAGACTGTTTATCACCACCAGAACTCATTCACTCATTGACTACTTTATTCACCCATCCAGTAAACATTTACTAAACATATCTCTGTGCTGAGTATTGGGGTGAAGGGATTAGTAAGATTTTATTCTTACCTGGCCAGTTTGCTCAGTGGATAGAGCATTGGCCTGGCATATGGATGTCCCAGGTTTGATTCCCGATCAGGACACTGAAGAAAAGTAACCATCTGCTCTTCTATCCCTCCCATGCCCCCTTTTCTCCCTCTTCCTCTCCCACAGCCAGTGGCTCGATTGGTTTGAGCATTGGCCCTGGACTCTGAGGACAGCTCAGTTGGTCTGAGTGTTTCATCCTCAGGCACTAATAATAGCTCAGTTGACTTGAACATCAGCCTCAAACAAGGGATGCCTGGTGGATCCTGGTCAGGGTGTATGCAGGAGTCTGTCTCCTCTTCTCTCACTTAAGAAAATAAAAATAAAATAAAAAAGATTTCCTTCTCTTTTCAAAATCCTGGCTAGATAACCAACTAGCCAACCCAGTACAATACACTGTTAGTTTTTTTTTTTCTTTTTATATTTTTCCAAAGTTAGAAGCAGAAAGGCAGTCAGGGAGGCAGACAGACTCCAGCATTCGCCTGACCAGGATCCACCCACCACACCCACCAAGGGGTGATGCTTTGCCCACCTGGGCTGCCACTCCACTACAATGGAGCCATTCTAGCACCTGAGGAGGAGAGGCCATGGAGCCATCCCCAGCACCTGGGCCAACTTTGCCCAATGGAGCCTTGGTTGAAGGAGGGGAAGAGAGAGATAGAGAGGAAGGAGAGGGGGGAGGGTGGAAAAGCAGATGGGCGCTTTTCCTGTGTGCCCTGGTCTAAAAATAGAACCTGGGACTTCCACATGTTGGGCCGATGCTCTACCACTGAGCCAACTGGCCAGGGGCCTTTTAATTCTAAAGGTAAGCACAATACCTGTGAAAACACAATGGGAGATCCCCTCGCCAGAATGAAACTGTTCCAATGGGAATATTAGTTTTCTAGTTGGCTACTCCTAACTTACATTCAAGTTACACCCCAATTTACATTTAAGAAGAACAGTCTTAACACCTTAACTTAGCAATGAGGAAGAATAATTTGAGGAGATTTGTTTGAGAGAACCACAATGCTGGACAGTGACTTGGCAAGGTAACCAAAAGGCAAGAAGGAGGTAATTCCACCAGTTAAGTTACAACAGGCCAGGGTCCATTGTCCTCTGTCCCCATCTCTTGTGACCAAGCTTTTGTGTCCCTAGTAAGAGGAATTCAAAATATTTAACTACCATTTAATTTCAAGATGAACAAACAAAAGCTCTAATAATTAAGTGATCTGTTAAGGTCACAGAGTCATTCAATAGCAGAAAAAATGTTAGAAGTCCCTGAGGTCTCTGGGATCTTTACTAAATCCCTTACTTCTGAGTTATGGAGTCCATGGCCCCACCCCTCTGGCTCATGATGAATGCTTTGGAGAGAAGGGTGACTTCTCATCACTCTAGGATCCACACTAAGCATGACCTTCCTCCCACCCACGCCCACCACCAGTCTAGATAGAAGAGCAGTTCCCACATTTTGTGCACATCCTGTAATTATGCCAAGACCAGGGCATTTCGGTTAACTTGTCTACATAGACCTCCTCTCACGACGAGCCTTTCAGACACGTACAGATTCCCTCTCGCTCTCTTTTGCATCTCCAGCACCCATCCCAGCTTAGTGTCTGTTGAAAGAGTTGATGAATGCATTCACCTATGTGTGGCTGCTGCTTCCCTTAGCTCTCTGAATTCAGCATTTGATATATAGCACCCTAGAAAATTCTGTTAGAGGGGAGAGGAGTGGGGGCTTGATGAAGAAAGGTGAAGGATTAAGCAAAAATATATATATACAGATAAACTGGTTTTATATATACAGAACACATAGACACAGACAACAGTGTGGTGACAGCCAGAGGGGAAGGGGAGTGGAGGGAGGTGGGAAAAGGGGGGAGCAAATGGGGACAGAACGATAAGACTTTGCTTTGGGGGATGGGCGCATGATGCCGTGTGCAGGTGACGTTTTGTTGAGTCATACACTTGAAACCTGTGTGGTTTGGTGCATCGATATCACCCCAATAAATTCAATGAAAAACTTTTAGAGTAACCCTTCCCCCAAATTTTACACAGTTTGGCTTGAATTCCCTCCCTCTCTCTGCTGGTGAATCCAATAAAATCCCTATGACTACTGATCTAGTTTACAATGTTGACCAAGAAAAAGATAATGTGACCAAGCAGAACAAAAGTAGAAAATGAACAGCAATTCTTGAGGGAGCATTAAACTTCATCTCTAAGAGATCATTGCTTTGTGTAGGGAAGCACTATAAAAAAGAGTGAACCTTATCATTGGTTTCACTGTAGTTGAGTCTAGGAGCAGAACACAGAGACTGAGAAGCCTCCTGGACTGAGACAGGAGGGCGACTAATAAACTAGAAGCATTCTGGGGTGTGTGATCCTTAATTGTACATTTCATTGCTTTTACTACTTTCTGTTACAACTTTATAGCTCCCTAACTGGGTTTTCCAAGAGCCAATACTTGGCAGTGAGAATTTGTTTAGGAAAAAGTCAGGGGTGGGGGCTGGGAGGCTGGATGGAGGTAGAGAAGAACTGAACGAAAATAGAAAAGAGAAATAACTCATGGACGTGAACAACAGCGTGGTGATTGCTGAGGGGATGAGGGGAGGGGGAGGAGAGTAAAGGGGGGATAACTGGTGATGAAGGGAGACCCAATGTGGGGTGGGGAACACACAGTACAGCGAACAGATGATGTGTTGTGGAATTGTGCACTTGAAACCTGTTTAATTTTGTTAACCTATGTCACTCCAATAAATTCAATAAAAAGGAAAGAAAAAAAGAAAAAGAACGTCTTAACTTAGAAACTTTTTTCCCCTTTAATAGACCTTCTCCTCTCTCCCCTGAAGCAGCAATTCTTTCAAAAACAAGCACACTAAACTTATGTCAGAAATGAGTAGGAAACTTTTTTTTTTCTTTTTACAGGGACAGAAAGAGAGTCAGAGAGAGGGATAGATAGGGACAGACAGGAATGGAGAGAGATGAGAAGCATCAATTATTAGTTTTTCATTGCCTTTGCGACACCATAGTTGTTCATTGATTACTTTCTCATAAGTGCCTTGACCACGGGCCTTCAGCAGACCAAGCAACCCCTTGCTGGAGCCAGCGACCTTGGGTCCAAGCTGGCGAGCTTTTGCTCAAGCCAGATGGACCCGCGCTCAAGCTGGCGAGCTCCGGGTCTCAAACCAGGGTCTTCCGCATTTCAGAGCGATGCTCTACCCACTGCGCCACTGCCTGGTCAGGCGGGGAACATTTTTAATAACTCATTTTCCCCTCACCTTCTTAAGATTTTTCTGCCTTATATTTCAATATAATGCAATAACATGAGTCATAAGATTGATACCTAATTATTACAAGTGAAATAATTGCAACGATAGGAATTTATGTCATTGTCATAGTGCCGGGGGAATTCAAGCGTTTTAGATGCTCTGAATGACTGTTGGCTTTGATGAGCACAGAATGTGGAGATTCTTCCCTCCACTCAGGAAGTTCTCAGTTAGGTGAGGCCAGTGAAAGAACAAAAGCTCCAAAGACCAAATGTACTCACATAAATGCACATGCTAAATGACAAAAATGGAGGGCACAAAATTTATTTAGTGCACAAAGATATGCACAAAAGCTTTTCATAAATGTATCTCATATTTATGCCAATATATGTTCATGGAAAACTTCATGGAAATACCTTTGTCTTACAAAAGAGGGAGTAGGTCTAAAGAGTCTAGGTCACTTCCTTAAAGTCACAGAGACATGAGTAACAGAGCCAGGATAAAATTTTAGGTCTGTTGCTTATAGAAACTGAGAGTGAAATAGTGGTTGCCAGGGGCTGGGGTCAGGAAAATAAGGAGGTGTTACTTGAAGGGTATACAATTTTCATTATGCAAAATAAATTAGTCTTATAGATCTACATTATGGCCTCCTGTATAGTCAACTATACTATATTATAATCTGTATTGTATTACTAAGAAGATACTTCTCATGTTACATTCTTATCACAAAAAAATATAATAATAATAAATGAGAGCAGAAAGAAACTTTTGGAAGTGATGAACAGATATCTATGACATAGATCCTGGTGATGACTGCATAGATGTATACTTGTCTACAAACTCATCAAGCTGTATACATTAAATATATACAGTTCCTTCTACATCAATTATGCCTCAATAAAGAATTATTAAAAAATACAAAACAATGCCACTTTTCTCACTAAATATATTTTGCCAGACTTGCCCAGAATTTTTCAATAAGTAATAACAATACAATGGCTCCTTACATATTTAAACAAATGCGCTATGTTCCCTGGTATTGCTATCCCATTTGAGCCTCACAACCACCCATTGGATAAGGGAAATTAGGATCTAAAGAAGTTAACCAACTCACTCTACAAAGCACAATCTTTTGAGTCTAACCCTAGGACTCTGTCCACCCATCTTGCTGCCAACCAGAAAAATTGCACCTGGACACCTAAGCTCCTCACACACCTACTCATAGGTCACATCCACGTAGGGTCATTTTAGCATGTCACTCCTCATTAGCACTGATGAAGAGCATGAGAAGTCCGGCAGCCGGAAAACAATGTTCAATTCTTGCCTTCTTCTCCCTTGGGACCAGGCTGTCAGGAGAAAAGTTTCACCTTCAGGAATCTGCAGGGCCAAGGATGTCATCACCCCCAAAACAAAGGAGAAACAACCAACCCCCAGACTCTGGTCTGAGAGGGTGAGGGTGAGTTGTGTCATCACTCTGTTCCCTCTCACTGTGGGGGGTACAGAGGGCGGGGTGATGCACATATAACATCTTCCATTTGGAAAACACTCACCTTCCCCATCTTCTCCTGGTCAATAAACTCCTATTGTTTCTTCAGATGGCAGGTCCCTAACAGTTTCTATAGAAAAGCTTGTCCTGGTCTTCCAGGTTAGATCAAACCTCACTTCTATAAGCTCTCCTGGTGCCATGCACCGGCCTCTCTTAGTGTTTATCACGATTTTAATTTTATATTTCTATCGTTACGATGTATTGGCTAATGTCAGCCTCCTTGCCTGCGCTGTAATATCGTGTGAGTAGAAACTATGTTTGGCCAACCATTGTTTCTCCCAATGTGTATCATAATATCTGGTATAAAGCATGTGTCTCTAAATACATGTCCGATGAATGAATGAACCAAGAGAGTATGGAAGAAGTAAAGGATGTGTATCCTCGGATTGTATGCAGGGATAATCGGAGAGCCATGATTATTGAATGTGTTGAACTTTCTTTGAAGGGATATCATGAGGTATTTTATTTTTGTTGTTATTGTTATTATTATTATTTTGCTATTATTTTAGGGTTTTTTGAGGAGAAGAAAGGAGATATAAGGGGGAGTATGAAATATATAGAAACAGAAATAGAGAAATTATTGAATGTAATACTTCTGATTTTTGCCCTAATAAATCAATAGCGAGGCTGTTAATACAATGAAGCATTCTTCAAGGAATACATGACTAATATTTCCCAAAAACAGAAAATTCAAATACAGTATATTTCCAATTTGCTCTTCAATTCTTTAAATAGCATATGGCTTTAAACTCCAAGAATTTTCCCAATCCAATTCGCTTTCATCTCATGCCCTATATTCAGTTTTTAAACATTTCATTCTCAATGCTATTGTATTATAGTTCACAACAGAAATGCTAATCAACACCCCTAGAACATCTGTTTTTACTCAAACAAAATAAAAACCATTAATACAGTTCAAGTTTGGTAAATCCTATCAAACATCCCCATTATTTTCATTGGGGGAAAAAAATAACAATTCATGAACTTGAGAATTGCATACTCCATTTCAATTCTGTAAAGATTTTAATCAGCAAAACCCAGAGCATTGAAATATACAATGATGTGATTAGAGTCTGGTAAAACTATTGTACTGTTCATGTTATGAGAGCGCTCAATTGACAATCTCTGTGTTTTAAGACCTAAATGAAGTTATGGGCAGGAAGCATGCAATTTAAGCTCATATAGAAAAAATAGCATTGGCCATAGCCTCAGAAACTCTCCTGTGGACATGGAGAAGTTCTGTGGCTTGGGGTCACTAATTCTAACTGCAAAGGGGAGGGGCAGTAGTCAGAGAAGGAAGTGCAGGTGGATAAAATAGGCACCTGGAAAAAGCAGAGTCAACAGAGAGAAACGGGGCACTTGACTGCTGAGATGGAGAGACAGAACAGCCAGCGTCGCCCCAGCTTATCTCCCAGCTGTAAAATCAGTCCAGGATCAGATGAAAAACATCATTAATCTGAATATAATTAAATATCATTAATAAGATGCTCTGGAGTGTGTGCTGCTTAGAGATAATGAAAGCCCCCGGGTTTGACCTATGGGGAGGTTGTATCTCAAGATTACACCAGCTCTAGGCTCCCACTGGCACTAGGAAAGTAAAAGTTGTGCCCTTAGTTAACTTCTTTTATTGACTTCACAGCTTTTTCAACAACAGCACCTCCAATAAAAGAGATCAGAGAAGGTGGTGCACAGCAGCTATACAATTTATCTTCGTTGAATCAACGGAATGGATAGCATTTCCTAAAGCCAACCCAGGCGACCAGTTCTCCTTAATAAAAACCCTTCTGGATAAGTATGAGGCAGGCATGCCTTTATATATAGACGAGCATCTGATAGGGGGTTTCAGTTCTACACTCAGCGTACAAAATCATCTATAATCCAAACAGCTCTGGATTGCACTGGCGTGGTGAAATGCTAACACAGACCTCTGAGAGATATGGAGGGCTGTGAGGTTGTCTCTCTTTTTCCATGAGTGTGAGACTCCACTCTGACTCCCTTGGGCTGGGGAGAGAGGCACAGTGTAGAAGCATGGACTAGAAGAGCAGAGGGAGTCACCCTTTCTGTAGAATTTTATTTTCTTTCCTTTAATTCTGTCTTTTTCACTCCCTCTTTCCTTCCCTTTCCCCATCTCTATCTCTCCCCATAAATGAATTCAGGAAAATGATGCTATGACACCACACCCTTCCTTCTGTCTGGAAGATCACTTCTCTCATCTCTGCGCAGCTCTCTCCCCTCACAGCCCTCTTATACCAAGATATCCTTTGAGATGCCACTCAAGTCAATTTCTCTGACTCTCCAAGCCTAATTTAGTTGGCCCTCTTCTGTGTTCTCTTGAAATCCTGTGTGCCCCTCTACGCAATCACTCACCATGCGTAGAGTAATGATTGGTTTACATCACCACCGCTGCTGCACTAGACTAAGAGTTCAGCAGAATGTTTCACATGTCTCTCTGTATCATTAGCACTGAAAAAGTGCATGGCATCTGGGAGGTATTCAGTAAATGAGGAAGGAAGGAAGGGGAGGAGAGAGGGAAGAAGGAGGAAAGGAAGAAAGTATGAGGCATCTGTATAAATTGAGCAATACTTCACCCCAAGGGGCATCAATTTTCTCATCTGGAAAGTGATGGGGTGGCTACTTCCAATTTTTTCTCTGATTCTAGACTTGGAATAACCTCACTGAGACCTAGCATCGGGCCAAAAAGAAGCAATTAAAGAAAATACTTTAGATAAGAAATAGGCTTTAAAAATAATCCAATCAGCAGAATGTATCTCAAAATATGGACACAGCTCTGAGACACTATCTTGAACAGTTGGGAAGTAGCATGTTCAGCAGTGAAAAACTCTCTAGGGACTTGGCCAATATGAACTCACAGATGTTCCTGTTGAAGTCAGCTGATGAGTTTCCTCCAAAGCCACGCTTAATCACAGTCCTCAGTTCACCTCCAGGGCACAACCCACTCAGCCCTGCATCCTTGGTTTATAAAAAAGAAGAAGAAAGAAAAAAAAGAAAAAAGGAAGGAAGGAAGGAAGGAAGGAAGGAAGGAAGGAAGGAAGGAAGGAAAGAAGGAAGGAAGGAAGGTCCCTCTTAACACAAAGTTAAGAGTTGATGACCTCTCTCTGTCTGAAGAAAAGTTATTATTTGAAGTCAGAGTGCCAAACAATAGATTTATTCATTATTTTATGGCTTCTCTTTACTTATTATCATTTTCTCCATGACAGAAAAGCTCACCCATTCTCCGCAGGCAGTGGGTATAGGCATTGGAAAGGGCATGTATTGTTTTGTCAAGGGATTTTTTATTGAGGAAAGGAAAGTTGGATGTAGAGAAAAAATAAATTACTTAATGATCATGTCACACAAAGTTATGTAATACAATCAATATGTAAATTTATATTTACATTATGCCTGGGTGGATTTATTCATGATGGGTCCCCTATATAGAATGCTTTCCTCTTCTTCTCCAGCTGGTTAAAGGCTTCCAACTTCAAAAGCAGTTGAAATTTGACCTCAAGCAGAGAAAAACAGCCTCACTTCTTTTTCTCCCAAACATTTTGGTCTAACCTCAGTTAGTATACTCATCATGTTGCACTGTAATTTACAAGTTTTTATAGCTGTCTCATCCACTTAAAGCACATAAGAGATACTTAATAAAGATATCAAATGAATAAATGCATGGAATATGGAAGAGAAAACTGCATTTTAATTATTTTAACATTACCAGCAACTAGCTGAAGGATAGACACACTAGCCTGTGGCCCAAATCTGGCTTGTGAAGTTTTCGTTTGTTTGTGTTTTTCGGTTTTTGAAGACTTTATTTCTTTAGAGTAGCTATAGGTTCACAGGAAAATGGAGGGGGAGGGACCAATTTCTTACATTCCCCTGCCCCCACCCATGCAGAGCCTTCTCCATTACCAACATCCCCACCAGGTGAATAAAAGTGTTTACAACTGATAAACTTGACACATCATAGCCACCCAGAATGGCCTGTTTTTGGATGGCCACAGCTAAGCATGCTTTTTACATTTTTAAAGATCTGCAAAAAAATGTGAAAGAGATCATGCATGGCATACAAACCCTAAAATATTTACTATATCTGGTCCTTTATAGAAAAGTCTGCCAACACTCAGCAAGTATATCAATCAAGATCGACTGATCGATTTCATACATGTATGATGTAAAGATAAATTTTCTTTTCAACCCTAGCTCTCTTATGCTTTAATCCATCCCTGTTTCTGGCCTTAATTATACCTTTTTTTCCCCAGTCCTCCAGTCAATATTTATTAGTGTATAATTGAAATATAACACACATATAAAAAGAACAAAAATTATTAACTATAGAGTTCAGTGAAGTATCACTAACTGAACACACCTGTGAGAGTACCACCCAGGTGAAGACATAGAAGACTGCCAACAAATCAGAAGTCCCCATACCCCTTCCCAATCATTACTGTCTTCCTTAAAATACCCATATCCATGACTCCTAACTCCATAGGTTAGTTTTGCCATTTATATAATTTTTTTATCTTTATATAAGTGAAATAATACAGCATGTTAGATTTATACCTGTTTCTTTTTTGTTGTTGTTGTTGTTATTTTTGCTTAGTATTAGGTTTTGATACTTTTCTACTTGGAGGTGTGTAACAGTTGTCTGGTCATTTTCATTGCTGTATAGTGTCCCATTGTGTTTTTCTTTTCATCTATTTTCCTGTTGGTAGACATCAACATACTTTTATGATTTGGGATGAGTGTGAACAATTATTCTTTAAGTATTGTTTTTCTTTGTGACAGAGACAGAGAGAGACAGAGAGAGGGACAGATATGAATAGACAGACAGTAAGGAAGAGAGACGGGAAGCATCAGTTCTCCGTTGCAGCACCTTAGTTGTTCACTAATTGCTTTCTCATATATGCCTTGACTGGGGGTGGGGGCTACAGCAGAGTGAGTGACCCCTTCCTGAAACCAGCGACCTTGGGCTCAAGCTGGTGAGCCTTGCTCAAATCAGATGAACCCACACACAAGCTGACGACCTTGGGATTTTGAACCTGGGTCTCTGCATCCCAGTCCAATATTCTATCCATTGCACCGCTGCCTGGTCAAGCTACTTTAAGTATTTTTATACGTGCATTTTGAGACTTCTCTGACCACTTTTCACATTCATTTTAGCTCTGAGATAATCACTCCTTCCCCACCTCAGCTTATCTCCCTCTCATCAGCTCCTTATCTGTGGTTACAGACACTAGAGTCACTACAGGGAGACGACATAGGGTCTGGTTATAAAAAAAAGAGTCTAGACCTAGACCACTTGCATTTAAATATGAATTTCCTCTTGCTGTCTCTGTGATGCTGAATAAATTACCTAGCCCTGTATACCTTCATTTTCATATTGGAAAATAACAGAATTAGTTGAGCTAATATTGTAAAATGTGTAGAGCAGTATTTGGCACACAGAAGAGATCTATATGTATTTTCTTAATAACTAAACAATTATATGAAAAGAATTATTCTGCAGTTAGAAAGTTTAAACCTTTGAACTATTCACATGATACAGAATGGCTACTTTCTTCTATTTGAAGGATATTTAAAAAATTGAACTTTTCGGGAATTAAAAAATCAGAATTAGACACTGAAAAATTACCAGAGCCTCAAGTTTTTGTTTAGGGAGATATTCTTTATAAATTCTACCTTCTACATATGATTGAAAAGGCAGGTGCCTTATAGGTGCTCTGTAAAAGCTTATTGAATAAATAAAATAAATGCCATGTCAGAAAAAAAAAGGAAGGAAGAAGTTCTGATCATTATAGTATCAAAATTAAAAACAGTAAATCAAATATCTAGCTGTTTCATTAAGCACAGTTTGTAAAACTACCTGAGAAATGTTCTGTAATTCCAGTTCAAAAGCAACTGCTTCTTAAATCATGTTCTTAGCACTGTACTAAATTCTCTGAAAGAACACAAGTGAAGTATATTATACTATATTTTCCATTGCATGCTTGCAGTTTTCTTACCCATTCATGCATCCTATATTTATCGTTCGTCCGTTGGGTTCTAAGCACTTGTAAGGCTGCCCTCCAACATACAAAATAATCAAAGGACATATGATAAGAGCTACTCAAATACAAAAGCAGGGTTGTTTTTTTATTCCCCAAACCAAAGTAAAATACCTTTCTAAGCTGAAGCAGCACCCCCAAATCTCATTTTAATTAGACCTATGTTCCACATGGATGAAATTAATGTTCAAGTCACGCAATACAATATTGTGATTTGGCAGCATGTTTATAAAACAAACAAAGAACAACAACAGAAAAAAAACCCACTTTTATTTCTCTTAAATCTAATGCAAGTCCAGCCTATGTAGAGAAGAATACTAAATACCAGGTGAGAAGAAGGACAGGAGGGTAGGCAATGTGGTGCTAGGAGATGCCTGACATCTAGCTTTCTAAAGCAAAGAGCCTGATTTGTATCACTTATCCATTTCCATGGTGGAGGACTCCCAGCATAGCTGCTCTCAATCGCCCAGGGTGATGTCCCTTAAAGTGATATTGGAAAGAGTTGTACGTCAGCTATCACGGATCAGTGAAAGTTGGTGCCAACCCGCTACTGATGACAGAGTAAAAGAGCTACAAACTGTCCTTGGAGAACTACCCATCCTCTGTTGCATCGCAAACCTGACAAGGAAGGTGCCCCACCTTTGTCTGGAGGAGTTCGCCATGAGAATTGAGGCCAGTCAAATAGATTCACTCTCCCAAGAATCTGAATCCTGAGTAGGGCACAAATGACAACCAAAGGCTTGGGAGATTTCCTCAACAGTGCTTGCTCTCCAAACCTACCCCCAGCCCATGCTGGGCTCTAGTCTACCTGATTTATGAAACCTGGATCTTCCCAGTTTTCCCATGGTTACATGAGCTTTCTTAAATCTTTTGGATAATGTTTTCCTTCTAATCTGTCCACAGTCAATCTCTAATTTATACAAAGAGTAAAGCAGCAGATTTGGTGCTTATTAATTTGTGAAAGTGTGTACTTAAATAGTTGCTCCCCAGTACCTTTCTTTTAGACTCTTTCTGAGTCTTAAAAGGGAGGAAACTGGGTAGGAGTCCAATGCAATGTATTTACAAAGGCACAAGGTTACACACCTTCTTTCCCACCTTTTTTCATTATACCGACTAGTTCTACCTAATGTTCGTTCATAGAGAGGGTTTAGGTGATGGAAGAAAACTATGTTAGAGTAAAAACCAAGCTTCCGTAACAAAGGTACTGTAAGCAATATGGAGGCATAAAGGAAAATGATTTTACTTCTCAGTCATATAACAGTTCCCACATGGGAGTCTGGACAATGCAAGCTGCTCTGCTCCACTTGGTCATTCAGACACCCAGGCTCTTATATCTGGCTGCTCCACCTCTCCTCAGGTATACCATCTATGTGATTAAAGTTGGGTTTCTATCCTATCCACTTTCCAGGTAGCAGGACGCAGACAGAGGACAGAGAGGAGGCATGATTCTAAGGGCAAGAACTTTGCCACACGAAAATATATAACTAACTGGCCATCCACATATCTGTATACAACATAGGTACAGTGGATGTGAAGGAACAGGTAGTTACAAAGAGAGCAGTGCTGGAAAACTAGCCATCTCCCCAACAAGAGCCTTTTAGAACCATTTGTTGTCACTGATTTTTTATAAAAAGAACGGCAAGCACAGATTATAAATGTGAAACATGTTTTCAAGGATTGAAATAGAAATGGTCCAACATTCTATGTTTTCTATGTAGCAAGTTCATATAGGTCAACAATTCTAAATCAGAGTAGCATGGAAAACATTTATGAGATATATGTATCAGAAGGAATTTGTTACTAATAATTATCAAAGTTTTAAAAGTAGAAAGTAAGTTATTTTTGAAAAATAATGACTAATTCAAAATTATACCTGTAGCACTATTTCCTAAGTTTTGGTAACTCAAGTACTATCAGAATTTTCTAAATGCATTATTCTTATAGCATATCTGTACTATTATATTTTACAGGACATATATTTACTGAACTCATTTTTTTTAACCAGGTCATGCTTTTTAATTTTACCATTGATTAGAGGGGGGGGGAGTAGGGAAGGGAGAGAGAGAGAGAGAAGCATCAACTTGCTGTCCCACTTAGTTTTTCCATTTAGTTGGTACTCACTGAATGCTTCTCATATATGCCCCGACCATGGGTCAAACCTATAACCTCTGACACACTGGGTCAACACTTTATCCACTGAACTACCTTGCCAGGGCTAAACAGATCACTTTTTGACTTAAATTTATTTATGGAAGAAATTTTATGTCACTACCCTAAATAAAAATCTAGTCTTACTTGCAAAAATAGAAAACAAGCTTAAATATAAATAAAATTACCAAACAATGTTGTCAAGTTTTAGTGAGATACTGTTGCTAGCTGAGAACTCTGAGAGTTGGTGCTTTCTTCTGTTCTAAAGGGAGATCATAAGAGCTGAAATGTTTAAAGAAACAGGAGCAATAAATTGAGTCATTCCCCTTGATGTAATCCTTAGAATTGAAAGAGAATTTAAATAGGATTAAGTGACTATGTGGGTCAACGTTATTGGATTGCGATCTAGGAACAACCTAAAACCACTCTTTTGTGGAACCGTGCCCTAAGAAGAATGCCACATTCACTATTTGCACGGGGATATGCTCTTTCGGGGGGTGGGGTGAGGATGAAGTTCAGAGTCACACTGAGAAGTTCTCATTGCCCTGCCAAGACCAGGGGCTCTGAACTTCATCACTCATGTGTGTCTGGAGGGGCAAGAAAATGCTGTCCTCAACCCAGCTGTAGTCTCAGATCAATGAACTGGAAATAGAATGTCACAAAAGATTTGTCAACCATACACCTGGCCCTCAAGTTAACCGTCCGCCCATCTCAGAATGTTGACCTGGATGAAGCTGACTCCCTGGCTTGCAAAGGCTGCTGTCCAAGGCCGGGTCCCTTTGACACATTCTCTGGGCTATCTGTATCAGAGGCTGCCTCAAATGTTTTAATCAACCCACCAGTCCTCCCAGGAAAAGAGGATGATCTGAATGTATAGTCAGCAAATCTAACCTGTTACTCTGCTGCGTCTCTGACTGCCTTTGATCTTCCTAAACTCAGGCTGCACTCTAGAAAAACATTCTCTCTTTAGAAAGTCATGAAGCATGAAAACAGTGGTGACAGCGAGTCAGGCCCTGCAAGTGGCATCCAACAATTGCCAGTCATCATGGCAACAGAGAGAAAATCTTCAACTCTCCAGGAAATGGAAACAATGGAACTCCATGGCCAAAGACAGAGTAGACATGTAAAGGGGCATGCAGTAGAAAATACACCATCCCAGAGTATGTCACTTGGGCATAGAAGCACTTTAAGCAAACACAGTGGAGAAGAAGCAGATACAAAAAATGCTTTTTAATTTGGAAGTTGGCCCCACGTGTGGAAGTTCTGGGTTCGATTCCCGGCCAGGGTACACAGGAGAAGTGCCCATCTGCTTCTCTATCTACCCTTCCCCCTCTCCTTTCTCTCTATCTCTCTCTTCTCCTCTCACAGCCAAGGCTTCACTGGAACATGCTGAGGATGGCTCTGTAGCCTCAGCCTCAAGCACTAGAATGACTCCAGTTGCAACGGAGCAACGCCCCAGGTGGGCAGAGCATTGTCCCCTAGTGGGTTTGCCAGATGAATCCGGGTCAGGCGCATGTGGGAGTCTGTTTCTCTGTCTCCCCACTTCTCACTTAAGAAAAATACAAAAACTAAAATAAAGAAATGTTTTTTGCCCTCCCTCAATTTGATTAAAACCAGGATATAACTCCCAAAGGTGCCCCCTTTCCCTCTTTACCAGGAATAACTTAATCATGACAGGCAGCTCTACACCCTCATCCGCACAGAAACTGTACCAGAAGAATGAATCACTAACCTTGCTAAAACCATCCCTTGTATGCCATTAGCTTGCCCATACTTGTGCCTTCCCACAGCGGGTCTCCTCAGAAGCTCAGTCCTTTTTGGTTGTCTGGTCCTGGCTCTACACATTACTGCTCTTTGCTAAGATGCTACAAAAGGTCAAGTGGTTAGAACTTTAAGTTACACATTACTAAGTGCTCCCATGTGGACAGGTGACACACATGGTAATAAAATTCTGCTTGTTTTTCTCTTGTTAATCTGCCTTTAGTTTACAGAGCCCTAGCCAATGAACCTAAGGTGGGAAAAAGAGAAAAGAAATTTATCCTCCCTTACACAAGGATGTATAAACTAGGTGGTCAGTTTCCCCATGAAAGAGATCGAGATTTAACTTAAATATCTGGTTAACACAGGAGAGGCAAATTTAAATATGAGGAAAATGCATTTAACAATGGGAGGCATTCAGAGCTCACTGAGGAAATAGTGTTGATGGTGGGGATAAAGGGATGATTTCATTCATTGCGTACTTACTCTGTTCTTGTCATTGTGCCACATCCATTATAAAAATTAGCTAATTTGTTTCTCTCAATTTTTTTGAAGACTTATAGAGTCTTCATTAATTTTTACTCCCCAGTGCTAAGCCAGTCATATAATTGGGGGTGGCATCCTCTGCAAGTTTCAGTGTCTATCTCAATTTCAGACATCTATCATTTCCCCTCATTTACTCTCAAATGTAGAAGTGCTGAGGTCCAATGAGGAAGTCACATCAAGATCATAAGGAGGAAACAATGAAACTCCATGGCCAAGGAGAGCACACTGCTCTGTAGCCCTAGAACTCTGCTGCCCCTGGTGTACCCACCACGGAGAATCATTGCTTTAGTAAATTGTTGTTATGAAGGGTAGTGTGAAATAGTTTTCAAGTAAATTTGGCAGGTAAGTAAGAACCACACCAACATGTGGATCAGCAAGTGGCCTTTGATGGTCTAATATTTCAGAGATTTGGTGGCATATCTGAGACACCTCCTTCCATTTAGAAATGTCAGAGATGCCTTTTCAGACCCTAGCATGCTCTCTACCTCTCCCTGAGTAGAGCCCCCATCTACAAAGGTTGTGGCTCCTCATTCCGTCTAAAGCAATCTCCTTGGTGTCCCACAGACATGTGCAAGAGGACATCTCAACATAGCCTGCACCCTTAGAATTCCATAATCTCATAACATAATCAGAATAGAAACCATCATTAATATGTGTGAGGTAACAGAACCCAAATATCTCCAAACTTAAAAGAATCCATTACAGCCTTTCTAAGACTTCTCAAATACGAAGAATTTCCTGACCTGGGGAATCATTTTCAGCGGCAATTTTTAGCCAATATAAACCAAGCTCAAAACCCAGATCCATTATATAAAAATCCTTAACTTACCTTCAGAAAAATATATTTAAATATCCTCACACATGTGTATGTATTTATTGTGTACAACTAAATTGCCTAATAACAGAAGGCTTAAAGAATGCTAACAGTGGGGAGGAGTTGTAAGTGGGAAAACGTTGTATTACTCTGGTTCTCTAATTACAAGCTGTTTGCGCTGTGGGCTGCATATCGATATATTTTTGTTTGTGTATCTACAGGTTGATGGTGGATATTTGCAAACAAGTTTGTAAATAGGAATAATAAAGATGGTTTCATTATTGCTCCTGAAATGATTCAGTCCCGTGATTTCATCCTGTTTTCCAAAATCACAGAGATATAAAACCTTCAGGTTAGAGAGGAAGTGATATAGTCCAATTACTCAGTTATTGAATTTTTCCTACAATGTGCTTGACAAATAATCACTCCCCCCCCCCCCATCTGAGTGCATTGAGTGAAAGAGGATTTCTGGAATAGTCTATGTATTTGCAACAGAGGGCTCATTCTTTAGCTCTGCATCTTGTATTTCCTCTTTGTCTGAAGGAAGCACCACCCTGCTTATCCTTTGAAGACTTGCTCTTCTCCACCTCATGCTGCCTATGGGAACATCAATCAAGGTGACCTCTTCTCTGTTAGCCAAGGAGTGCTTATGTGAGCCAAGCTGTGACAATCTAAATCTATCCCTTGGGAATTTAAATTTTCAGTATTGGGGGTTAAGAAAGAAAAAATATTGTTGGCACCAATTTATCCTAATGAAGATCCTGGTTTCCTGAAAGTCCAGATTTTTCTACCTTAATTTCACATCTGCAAGTACCCAACACTTTCTCATAAATTTGATTTTTGCCTAAAACTAGGCAGAGTCAACTTGTCTTTATTGCATCCAAATAATGGCATTTGATACCCCACTGGTGTTGTACTTATATCCTCCCAGGGAAGTATAAATGGACACACTCCCTCTTTATTGTTATATTTTTCCTAGATGTGACTACCTGGCACATTCCTCTTCCATCATTCCTCACGTGACTTGTTCAGAGGACAGCTCACCGTTCCCCAGCGGCTGCTCCAGGAAGGTTCTTTTTCTTCCCTCATTCTCCTCTTCCTCTCCCGCTGTCAGATTTTCTGGAACATACCTGAAACACAAGAGAACAAATACTTGCCCAACTGCCATGCCAGCACTTTGTAATGGTTGGGAAAGGTGTTGCATGCAGAATGAACTATAACACTTTACATATGATAGCCAACAAATAGACATGCGGTGATGGCAGCTGAAATTTCGTGCCACAAAGTTTCTCTCTTCTCCACATCTTTTCTTTCTGTCTGGGTGACTTGAGGTGTCTCAGGTCTCTTTGATCTGACGACGTATGCTATGATGTCTGTTCTATAAAATGGGGTGTTTCTGGCCTTTGTCATCCTTGGGACCTTGGTTATTGGTGTTACATTCTAGGACCCACAAAAAATACTTCTATTTGCTGCGCAAGTTCAGTTGCGTGTTTGGCTACCTACCTTTCTTTGAACATATATGGACACATGTTGGCAAATAACTTGGAAAAAGAAAAAAAGTCATAACTCCTTCATTTGCATGACATAATTCTTTTCTCCCTTTATATATAGGTCTCTCTTCATTGCTTCGGGGAGAAGGCAGAGAGTCACTTCTAGCTTCTCTTAAAGTCTCTCTTCCCAGTCAGTCCATAGACCTTTTCCCGGCTCTCCCGATGAGGGGTCGAGCCCCTCCATTCCTACTAGGAAGAAGCCCATTATTAGTCACCTTGCTAAGTGCAGCAGGACTTGATTCCAGCTTGGTTTCAACACTTCATGTCCTTTCACCTTTCTCCTGGGTCTTACCTAACCTGATCCTGTTGGTCTGTCCCATTCAACCCCATACTATGTACAGGTAGACCTTGGAGATATTGTGGGTTTGGTTTCAGATCACTACAATAAAGTTAGTATCGCAATACAGTGATTAAATAATCTTTGTGCTGGCAGAGAGTCCTGCCTTCAATTTGTAAACAAGGCAAAACAAAACAAAACAAAAAACACATCCATGAAGTACCATAAAGCAAAGCGTGATAAAACATGATATGCCCATATTGAGTTCCTACTAAGTGCCAGGCTCTGTGGGCACCTAAATCAATTTAGACATGGATCCTGCTCTCCAGGGCAGGTAGACATATAAGCAACGTGGCAATGCAAAGTGATGAATGCGCACGTCCACCTAAGCCAGCCCAGGATGGCAGTGATTAAACTAGCCTGGGGAGGATGGAGTCCAGGCTGGTTCATAAAAGAAGTGACCTTGAGCTGGCTTTGTAAAGATGAATAGGAACACAGCAGACAAACAAGGGGGCAATCCATGCACTTAAAAGTGACTGTGTCATTGCAGGTGCGCAGAGAAAGGGGAATGATCGTTTGTTTCCATCCTCCATAATGGCAGCCTACGATCTTTGGCAGCCACACACACAGCTGGCTCCCACGGAGCTAATGCCACTATCTTTCTTGCATTGTTTTGCCACCTCGGCCCTCATCATTCATGCCAGGGAGCCGTTACTATTTATCACGGAACAAAAGCAAGCCCTGTGCCCCTCCGCCTGCGTCTCCTGTGCCACTGCTCCTTGGTTGTGGAGACCGCAGCCACATCTGCGGTGCACTGGTCGTGAGAACCCCTCCACCCTCGCCAATTGTCCCTCCTCTTCCCTTCATGCATCCCCTTCTGCCATGAATGTGCCCCAAGCTTTGCAGGGGGCAGATATGATCTTTCCACAGTGTTCCAGAGGGTTGCAGTTTCTACCCAGCTGTTGTCCAGCGCTCTTTGAAACCAATCAAAGGAAAAGAAACGAACATGTTTGCAAAAATCAAATTAAAGCCAAGCCTGAAGGAGTCGCAGCTATTTACGCCCATATGGGCTGCCTGCCAAGAATGTTTTTAATATAATAATCGCTCATCCATAGACCCATAATAATTGATATTTGCAATTTGATAATGTTCCTTAACAATTTTTTATTTGTTTCCAATCTCCCCGCTTTCCTACTCACCTCATCCGCCAACAACCCCTCCCCCCCATGTCAGCACATTCACGGCTCTTAATGACCCTCTCGGCAGCTACTGATCAAAGTCAAATTTTAATTACGATTCTAATTTTGGAAGCTTGCTTCCTTTTAATCTAAACTTTTAGAAGGGAGTCAAATGTGGGATGGCGACAACTGATAGGAAACACATCAAACTCTAGGATTATTTAATTGGACAATTTCAACTAGTGTTGAGTGTCGCGCTTGCCACCAGCTCACACCTACAGAACTCTGTAAAATGACTGTCGTCTGGCCTGGGGCGAGGGGGAGAGTAAAAAAAAAAGAGATGCAACTGTGTGACCACGCAACTTTGTTCTCATCCTTTTATAATGGCTGCCTTTTCTCCAAATGCCCTCTTCTTTCCAGGGTGTTCTGAGCCCACCCCCAACCTTCTTTGTACTTTCGCACAAATCCCATCATCCCTTCAAGAATATTTCATTTTAGCCTTTGGAAACGTAACCGTTCTTACAAGACCACCTCAAACGCTCCATCTTCTGTGTAGCCTTTCCTGAGCCCTCCCAATAAAAACGAGTTCCGTCTGGAAACCCCTGCACACCGCTGTCGCCATCACTGATACAAAACAAGTCAGAATGCCAGCTAGCATGCACCGACTTCACAATATATTGGCAAATTGGAAGCATTATCTTCCTTCATCCTCCCAGTGATTTTACTGTGTACATAATCTCCATTTTATAGATAAGGAAACGGAGTCTCAGACATGTTAGATGTGTGTTCAGAGTCAAGTGGTCGAGTGAGAATTTAAATGCCAGGTCACTCACAGCAAGCCATGAGGACTTCTATTCCTCCTACATGCACGGAAACAATCTCAATTAGAAGAGAACCCTGGGCAAGAAAGAAATGACATCTCATATTTCTTTGACTCTCTTAATATTCACAGGTTGTCATTTAATAAATATTTTTGGATTTGAAAACTCCTTTTTAGAACAAATGCAAACATATTTAGAAACTTGCTTAGGATGGGGAAAGATGACTCTTTCAAAATTATTCCTCTTCTTCATAACAACTTCTTTAGAGACTGGGTATTGCAAAAAGACAACTAAGGAGCCATCTAGACTGCGCCACGAGCCTTCGGCGGAAAGACAACAAGTCAGGATGAGGCATCCGTAGTATCATAAGCCTGCATTTATGAAGTACCTAAATGTGGGAAGTGCCATGCTGAGTGCTTTAGAGGACAACGAGATGGAAAGAACTGACCTGGATTGACGTGCCATCTAGTTTAGGGGCACAGTGTAAAGGCGGTATTTGCTTTCACCAACACTGATTGCCTTCCGCAAAGGTTTGCTAAGGAACATCTGGATGAATAAGTGCATGAGTTTGGAGTAGGATTCAGAGGGAGAACACAATTGTTATGAATAATAGATGGAGAAGCATTCCAGATAGACTCCGAAATGAGAAAAGAAGGCAAGAGAGATAAACTATCCGAGCTATGCTTGAGGTGGGGGAAAATAAGCGTGCTCTGAATTTTTCACTGCTGTGGGGTGCAAAGTATAAAGCCCTCCTCTATAAAATCTTCAGTGAAGTCTATACTGATCGCATAACTTGCAGAAATGGACTTCTCTTGGAATTAAAAACATGCTTAAGTTACCTGTGTGTCAAAGCAACCAAGTCCAGGGACAGAATGAAGAGTGCAGGGAGCCTGATAAATTCACCCGAGCCGACAGTTAGAGAGCCGCTGTCATTCCAATGACCCAGGACCTGTGCTTGACCCCTCCCTCACCCCTCCAATGCAGGTGTTTGGGCTACTCTCTTCTTAGCTTTGGGTTCCTGGGGTTTTTTTTGTTTTGTTTTGTTTTGTTTTTTACAGCGACAGAGAGAGAGTCAGAGAGAGAGATAAATAGGGACAGACAGACAGGAACAGAGAGAGGTGAGAAGCATCAATCATTAGTTTCTTGTTGTCATTGCGACACCATAATTGTTCATTGATTGCTCTCTCACATGTGCCTTGACCGCGGGCCTACAGCAGACCGAGCAACCCCTTGCTGGAACCAGCGACCTTGGGTCCAAGCTGGCGAGCTTTTGCTCAAGTCAGATGGGTCCGCGCTCAAGCTGGCAAGCTCAGGGTCTCGAACCTGGGTCTTCCGCATCCCAGTCCGATGCTCTATCCACTGTGCCACCGCCTGGTCAGGCTGAGTTCCTGAGTTTTATCACAGGTCCTGTATCTTTACCTCAGATTGCATTGCTTTGATGAAATTCCTTTCTCACTTCTTGGGCCTTGTACTGAGCTGATTAGTGTCCTCCAAAATGTCTGTCCATCCAGAAGCTCATAAAAAGAACATTTTTGCAAACAATATTTTTCAGATGGAATTCAGTAAAAATAAAGTTGTGGTACTGGATTAGGGCAGGCCCTAATCTAATGACTGGTATAAGAAGAGAGAGATTTGGGCAAAGACATTCAGAAAGAGGTCCATATGATGAGGGAGGCCAAGAGTGAAGCGATAGCCTAACCAGGCAGTGGCGCAGTGCCTAGAGTATTGAACTGGGACACAAAGGACCCAGGTTCAAAACCCCGAGGTCGCCAGCTTGAGCGTGGGCTCATCTAGTTTGAGCAAGGCTCACTAGCTTGAGCCAAAGGTCACTGGCTTGAGCAAGGGGTCACTCAGTCTGCTGTAGCCTCCCCGCCTCCCCCCCGTCAAGGCATGTATGAGGAAGCAATCAATGAACAACTAAGGTGTCACATGAAGAATTGATGCTTCTCATCTCTCTCCCTTCCTGTCTGTCTGTCCCTATCTGTCCCTCTCTCTGTTTCTGTCAAAGAGAGAGAGAAAGAGAGAGAGAGAATAACTGAAGCAATGTGTCTACAAGCCAAGCAATTACAAGGTTGCCAGCAACAACCAGAAGCTGGGTGAGCAGCCTGGGGCAGATTCTTCCCTGATCCTCCAGCAGAAACCACGCTTGCTAACATCTAGCTGTAGCTGTCTGACCTCCAGAACTGGGAGAGAAAAAATATCTGTTGTTACAAGCCTCGCAGTTATAGCAGCCCTAGAAAGGGAATACAGACCCTAATTTTCCTAACCTCGGTTCTAATCCCCTCCAGTACTCAGCGGGCGCATCTGCCCGTGTCCCCGATTCTAGTCAGACCAGTCCTGGAGAGTGAGAGGATTGAGGGGGAACCCCCATGGGACACGTTCACTTTTTCCTAAGACCCTGACAGGGAACAGAATAAGGCATGTTTCTTCCATCACAACCCTTTCTGAGTCTCTATAGAATAATAGCACAGGGCTCTTCAGAGATTTAGGGCTTCTGCATGGCAAAGGCACTGGGGGAACCAGAGAGATGGTCATGTTGACAGGGAGTAAGGACAGCGTGGCAAACTTCATTTATGCTTGAAAACGCACATGATAGCATTGCCACTGGCTACAAACTCACATGTGCTCACTCCATCCACTGTCCATGGACGATAAATACGCACTGGACTAGAGTGCAGGTACTGTTCTGTCACATGGTATTTTCTTAAAGGACCCTGTCCAAGAACCAGTACATTAAATGTGCCCAAGAGGAATACCATGCAGCACTGATGAATGAATGAGTCTTTATTCATTCCTGTGACAAACATTCACTGAGTGCGTATTATGGGCCATAAGATTTGGAACTAAATTAAAATATTTTAGAAAGGCATGGGACTCAAGGTATGGTTAAGAAGAAAGATATAAACACTCCTTTTTAATACATAGAGAAAAATATTATGGCAGAGACACCAGAAAAGCCTCGCACTTAACTAAAGTTTCACATATTCCAGAATGCGCTAAAATCTCTCCTCACCCAAATTGGGGTGGCTGGGCTCACTTGTTTATTTGGTGGATGAGTCTAGCTAACCGTCTATTGTTGGCATCTCAACATGAGTTTGTGGTCCTCTATTTGTCTTGTATACGCACTTAACTCTAGCAAGTGGTAAAACCCTCGCTTCTTTGAGGGAAATGACCCTCCAGTGACAGATAAAACTTTAGTGGGAGACAAAAACGGTGGATAACTTGCCTTGCGCGTCTAAGCCCTGGAAAACACCTACAGGCATGGAAGTTAAGGGGACACAAGTACCTGTTCTAAACATTGCCCCCCCCATGTCTGTGGGAACTTGTTCCAAGACCCCACAGTTTATGGACAGTGCCAAAACCTATGTGTTTCTCTGAAAATAAGACAGGGTCTTATATTAATTTTTGCTCCTAAAGACATACTAGGTCTTATTTTCAGGGGATGTCTTATTTTTCAGTGAACAAGAATTCACATTTATTTTTGAACAAAAAAATTAACATTTATTAATACACTGTAGCCATGCCATCACAAACATCAGCATAACCAGCCAAACTCTGAATTCCATCAAGAATTTCTTTTGACTCTATTTCCATGGACAACAATCTACAGTTTCCCCCAAAATAAGACAGTGTCTTATATGAATTTTTGCTCCTAAAGAAGTGCAAGGTCTTATTTTCATGGGAGGCCTTATATTTCTAAGCTTGAAAAAAAAATGCACTCGGTCTTATTTTTGGGGCAACAGGGTATGTACACTATGTCTTTCCTAGACATACATATCAATGGTAGAGTTTAATAAAATAGGCACAGTTGGGCATTAAGGACAATGGCTAATAACAAAATAGGACTATTATAATAATAAAATGTAATAAAATTAATGTGAATGGGATCTCTCAAAATACCTGTTGTGTGCTGATATGATGCCGTCACGGTGAGATTAAGTGAGGGACTTAGGACGGAATGTGATTTAAAGCCTAGGACTTGTTTATTACTAAAATTCATCATTTAATTTCTTCACACCACATTTAATCACAGGTAACCAAACCATGGGTATCCGAAACCATGAAAAGTGAGATGGCGGATAAGAGGGAGACTCCTGTATTGTTATCCTACCAACCGGAGGGATTAGGAGTTGCCAGAAGGAC
Organism: Rhynchonycteris naso; assembly: GCA_037038555.1. Classification (NCBI taxonomy): domain Eukaryota; kingdom Metazoa; phylum Chordata; class Mammalia; order Chiroptera; family Emballonuridae; genus Rhynchonycteris; species Rhynchonycteris naso. The sequence continues at coordinate 303,145,480 of CM072996.1, forward strand.
CACCAATAAAGGACAAAGACCTACTTTAGTAAAGGCGAGGAGCGAAGTGGGGAAACGCTCACGCTCTCTGAGAACAGTTAAGTCATGGAGGTCTAGCTGCTCTTTGGTTCGGGGATGTGAAGTCTGTCAAAGCACTAGAAGACAGTCTCCATCCTCCTGGTCAATTAGAATAAAAATGCTGCCTCTCTTCCCTGTTCTTATGGCTCTTTCAGAAGGACAGACGGAGATGAACAGAACTCCGGCAAGACACAGGCACGTGGGGCTTCACTGCTCAGTCCTGTCTTTCAGAACCCTCTTCTCAGTGCCCCTGGGTGGCTCCGAAGACACCCGCTGCTGATGACAGAGCAGGGCCGCAGCCACTGCCTTTGCATCAGCTCCGTGGGTAACGAGCCAGTACAAGCGAGTCTTGGGGAGCTCAGTTGAGGCCCAGAGACCCAAGCTGCACGCCAATCAATTTTATCAGTCACAAAGCTGACCCTGTGCTCCCGATTTGTCTAACTCCTGTCTCTACTTCTCAGTGGTTCCCAAACCCAGGGAGGGAAATAACGCCTCAGACATTCACTCCTTGCTGACCTCCTTCCGCGTTACCCACGGGGATTGTTTAATATCTCTTCCGAACCCCTTAACTCTGACACTCACCCTGCCAGGTTACTCCATTATGACACTTTTTAGGCGATTTGAAATGCTGGGAAACTGTGGCCAACCATGTGGGCTGTCCTCTTGCAGTGAGCACCATCTCATAGCATGAATGTGACTCTGGTGGCGCCACCCTCTCTGTCTCCGTTTCCTCTGCCTGCTGAACCCCCGACACCGCAGCGCCATCTACCGCACATTCACCCCTCCTCCACACTTCCAGTTCTGGGGTGACAGGGACTTAAGTCAACTTTGCAGTTCCTACCATACCTGCCACAGTGTTTGTCAAAGGAAGTACACTGAAATGCACGTCTTGATTTCATTTGGAATCTTCAACCTGACACCAGGGTGTCCTGCTTCACCAATTTCAAGGGACAAATGTCACAGTGCCAATTCACTATTCAAATATCCCTGAGTCTGTTAGAGCAGGAAGCCTGGGTTTTCCCTTGAGGAATCGTCTGCACCCCACTGTTGAGTTTAGAGGGAGGTACTTATCTGAAACGGTCAGTTTTTCTCACAAACAGTAGTGAGAGGGAGAAAACGAGGATCTTTCTAGTGGTCATACAGCAATATGTAGGCATCAGATGGTTCCTGTCACTCATCCATCCTTTTCCCTTACGGAGACTGTGGTGTCTTTTGGGAACTTAGGGTTCTTTCCTACTAGTCAGTTGGGACCATCTCAAGCCATCAAAGACATTCAGGACACATCCTGTTCTCTAGGAGATACCTTGACCCCAATGCAAACTTGCCTGTCCCCACACTTGTATGATCAACTCGACATTCTAAGTGGCTTAGGCAGGATGGCTGTGGACAAGACTCAGAATGTACTGTCCCAGACCAATAAGTTTACATTCACCTTACAATTAAAAATCTGCGTGACCTTCCCCCGTAAATACACAATTCTCTACACTAGTGATTTGCAACCGTTTTCATCTCATGACACACATAAACTAATTATTCAGATTCTGCAGCACAACAAAAATTTTTTTTCCAGTATGACAGAAAAAATATATAGGTACAGTTTTGATTCATTCACTTTAGATGGCTACTGTCACTTTTTTTAATTTGACAATCTATGGGAAAAGAAATAGTCAGGGACTACATGTTTTAAATTTTTCTGTGGCCACCGGTTGAAAATTGTTGTTCTGAATGCACTGGCTGGGTCCCCTACCAAAACAACCCACAATTTCTATAGCTACCATGCAAAGGTAAGTAAAATAAATAAATGCCACTGAACTAGGCACCTCACTAAAATTCCTTCTGCCCAGAAAATATGTATGTATGTGTGTGTTATCTTCTGTCTGTTTGCCAACACAGAGTTAATATTTTTTTTATAAAAAATTACAAATGCTTTTAGGAAAAGTACATCAATGTTCTTTACAGGATCCACTTAAACACGGAAGCTCAGCTTCATGCTCAGCCTCTGTGGGCATTTGCGTTTGAGCACTCCTCTGCTTTATGAATCCTCACGATTAGTTACACCTGGGGGAGTTGGGGATAAAGATACACACCCATGCACACACACACTGGATACACACACATACACACACACACACGAGGTCACATGAGCTCATGGGAAGCATAACCTGTACAGTATTTGTATATTTCTCTTATTCACAGTACTCATCTCCTTAGCAGCTTGTCCTCTGAACAGCCCCAGGGACAAGGGTGGAGACCCAAGCTTGTCCACAGGGGAAGAGAAGCCCACGCCACCATCACCCATACAACCTAGGCTTCTCCTAGGCACGCACTTTATTGCGATGGCAATGTGTTATTAAAATATCTACCGTATGGAATGCATTGGAGCAGGTGAGTCATGGTCCTCTGAGTGGTAACAGGGTCCATCTGCAAGAAATGGGGTGACCTGAGGGATAATAAAGGGGAGCCAGACCCCCACCACTACACCACCATGTACCATCATCAGTGCAGGAAACTCTGTTTTTACTCACTTTACAGAATGGCAGCCACCCTAGAAGAAAATGAAGCAGATGAGAAAGCCGCTGGGATAAATTAAATAATTTTTAAAAAGTACTCTCTTTAGAGGACTTCACACTTCAATTATTTTGCTTAAGAGAATTTGCAGATTAGTGGTTCTCAACTTGTGCATTCAAGGCACCAGAGGAAATTAAAAAAAAAAAAATATTGATGTCTGGGTTCAGCTTCCCGAGAATCTGGTTTATAACTCGTCTGGGTGTGACCTGAGTGTCGAGAGTGTTCGAGCTCCCGGGCGACTCCAACGTGCAGCAAGGCTGAGGACCCCTGTGGGAGAGGGAAAGGGCAGGCTCTGGAGTCAGGGAGGCGGGGTGAGTCCTGACTCGTCTCTAAGTGTCCGTGACAGACGCTAACTGCATGAACTCTCAGAGCCTCCATTCTATGCATGTATAAATTTGGGGGGTGGATGTGTGTGTTACTGTTCACTTTTGGTCCTCAAACAGTTTTACGTACAGTAAAGAAATGCATGTAGTGTGCTCCGCACTAGCTGGAACGGCTCAGCAGTGGGGATAAGCAGAGAAAGAGATAAAACCATTTGCACAGCTGCAGCGCTCATAAGCCACTGACTGCTCAGAGAATCACTGCAACAGGGAATTGTCTGGACAGTGCTTCAAAGAAGTCACTGTGTGATGTAATAATAAAAATAAATAAATAAATAAATAAAACCAAAGTCAGACAAAGTCACAGTAGAAACACTAAAAAGCTCCATAGGGCTGAACCTTGCTTTCCTATGTACATGAAGTGGAACCATGACAGAGATTGCAGGTACCCATCCCATTACCTGTCTCACCTTGCAGTTGGGACAGCAATGTACCCAGGTGAGAAGGATGGGGTAAAGAGGGGGAGGAGTGGGAGGACTGCAAAGCCCAGGAGTCCTCTATTGTCCCCATTGGCCTGCAATCTAGATGTGGCCAATGGGATGTAAGTAGAAATCTTTAATAATAAGGTGGGGTTTCAGGTTTTTTTGTTTGTTTGTTTTTTGTGACAGAGAGAGACAGAGAGAGGGACAGATAGGGACAGACAGACAGGAAGGGAGAGATGAGAAACATCAATTCTTTGTTGCAGCACCTTAGTTGTTCATTGATTGCTTTCTCATATGTGCCTTGACCTGGGGGAAACAGCAGCCAGAGTGACCCCTTGCTCAAGCCAGTGACCTTGGGATTTCAAACCTGGGTCCTCCGTGTCCCAGTCCTACGTTCTATCTACTACGCCACCACCTGGTCAGGCTTTAATGATAAAGTTTTAAAGAAATCTTCTTAATGGGGGCTGTCCTAGTTGGGAAAACTACTTTTGTCCTTTGTCCTTTCCCATTTACAACAAAACATGATGGCTGAACTGTAGCCACCACCATAGGACCATAAAAAAAAAAAGCAGAAGGAACTGGAGAGAAATTGGTCCTGAACAATGATCCACTAAACTCTAGACAGTGACACTTGAATTTTCATACATCAATGTTAAGATGAACTTTATTATTTACATCATTACAGTCAGGTCTCACTAACTTGCAGCCTAACTTAATTCCTAAATATATAGGGACAGTTATGACGGATGGTCATATAAGGCTGAAACAAATGTAGGCAGCGTTCCTGACATTTATGATCGCTCTTATGTTATTCATCCACTTCATCAGAATTTATGAAATACCCACTCTGTACTAGAGACTGTTCTCAGTGCTGGAGAGCACGAGCATGCCCTCAGGGTGACTGCATACTAATGAAACATTTACTGTTTGCTCTAGTGATTCCTGTTTTTATCTTTAATATATGTTTTTAAAAACTTTTGGCTTATGAAAAATCTGGATTTCACCACCTCCCGTGACACATTTTTAGCATTAGATCCATTGGTCAAGTAGGATTTTCCTGTATATGTGTGTGAATTTACTATGTAGGTATTACACAGGAGGTCCTCAGGTTCTGACACAGTTTCGTTCCCACAGAAGTGACATAAACTGAATTCTGGTGTAAGTCAATACATACGCTAGCCTACATCACTTACCTATCCTAACAAGAGTTGTAAAATCATAATCTACGACATAAAAACACAACTACACCACAGAAAACGAAAAAGGACATAAATATACTGTACTGTACACTGTACTGTAGTAACAGAAAAACTGACAAAAAAAATGAGTGTAAAGAAAGCATGACGCTGATGGCATAAGCTGAAACACTCAAGTCTCAATTTCTTTCAGGTTTTTATGGGAGTGAGCATCCTAAACCCGAAACGTCCTATGTCAAGACTGTCGTAACCCAGGAGCCCCCCGTATCTAAGCCAGGCTTCACTGTGAAGAATTGTGGGTTTCTGCTGGGAGAGATAAGACCTGAATGGATAGAAAACAAAGCCAGGAATGTCCGATAGACATGAACACTAGCAGTTCATGTCTACTAACTGACCATGTCCCGTGTGTTTTCCAAGCATGTCACAGGAAGTATCTCATGCCATCCTCACTTCAATCTCTTGAGAGAGTGATTCATGTTATCTTCATCTGTTCCCCAAGTAAACTGCCCAAAATCTTACAGTCTCAAAGTGGTAGTGCCAGGGTTCGAACCCCCTTAGTCCTCTGCTGGAGCCTGTGTATTTCATCACCGTTCTGAACAGGTTTCAGGTGACTAAGAGATGCCAAGGAGAAGCAATGACAGCTATCAGTGAGAATTTTATTCAAAACCTTGCCAAACATCTTTTGGGATAGAACAACTCCATCAGAAAGGAAACGAAAATAGAAAGGTAGGAAGAAAAACCGTCCATCAGAGCCATCCTGTCTTATGTTGTCGTACAATCAGTCATCGCTTAGACTGAGGCAAAGATTTAATGTTGAGGACAAGGGGAGACATTTGGTATTGGTTTTAGTATTGTGAGTGCCTGTGGACGGGGAAATTCGGCCATGTCCCTCAGTAATCCACACCGGTCACTGAGAAATTTGTCAGTGACTTCGTGCCCTCCGCTTCCCAAATCACTTGTTGGACATTTTCTCTTTCTTTCTCCCCCTGCAGGCCTAGGTAAAGACTGATATATATTTTTTAATCTCCTAATGTTTCCTTTTCCATTCCCCTTAAAAGAATAGGTGTCAAAATGAGAGTCTGTGAGAGCCTGCCCACGTTTGGTGAGAGGCAGGGAAGAGCACGCAGACCCAGAAATGGTATTTCAAGGATGGCTCTGCAAGAGGGAAATTCTTTGCAGAGTGTGGTCCCTAGTGAGAGAGGAGCTCACAAACTCATCCCCAACAGAAACCTTGAGACCCAAACTGCGGTCACATCCTCAATCCTGAGGGCTCTTCACGTATACAGACCACAGTGAGTCAAGTTGAAGTATGGTCCATTTAAGAGTGAAGAATGCTCTTAAAGTCACACCTCCTCTTTTTAGGAAAGAAACAAGAACATAAAGCTATACTATATATCTTTTTGGAAGTCAGTCAGTCTGCTGGGTACATATGTTATTCCTATATGTGTGAGGCTTTCACTTCTGGTGTGTGCCTGCCATTGGGCTCACCCACCCTCTACTACAACCCAATGAAGTCATACATGAGACGAAGGAAACTTGGAAAGTAGTTTGGCGGTTTCTGAAGCAGTTAAGTGCTTCCTAAAAAGTTAAACATGGGCTACCATATAAGAAAGCAATTCCGCCTCTAGCTGTCCAAAAGACTTGAAAATAGATACGCAAAAAAAAAAAAAAAAAAAAAAAAAATCTGGGTACAAAAGAACTTGTAGCAGCATTCTTCACAATAGTCAAAACATAGAAACAGCCCCAATGTTCATTAATGGAGGAATGGATAAACAAAGTGGTGGATCCATACAATGGAATATTACTCAACTATAAAAGGATCAAAGCCCTGAAACACGCTATCCCGTGAATGAACCTCAAAGGCATAATGCTAAGTGAAAAAAGCCCAACACAAAACACCACCTGTTGTATGATTCCATTTATATGAATATCCATACTAAGTAAATCCAGAAATACGGTCCATTAGTGGTTGCCAGGGCCGGCGAGAGGAGGAAACTAGTGACTGTAGGACACGAGGTCTCCCTTGGGGATGACAGAAATGCTTTGAGACTAGTTAGAGGAGATGGTTGCATAGCATTGTGAATGTACTGAATACCCCTGAAGCATACACTTTAAAATGGCTAATCTTATGTTATGTCAATTTCACCTCAATTTAAAAAATACTAAAAAAATTTAAATGAGACTGAGAGTCTGAGGTGGCATTTGAGCCACTTCTCTTCATCTTATTCTAAGAGGACTTGTGGCAAGGAAGGTCGTCAGTTGACAGACACCCGCTGCAGCACTTACAGATGCCCCCTCCTCAGGGTTCGTGCCCCAAGGCCCTATGATCCTGTGGGGTTGCTCCCAGTCAGTGCTTGTACACAGCAGGGTGCTAGGGCTGGACCATTCCTGCCCCAAGTGGACTCCCCCAGCAATGTGAGCTTCCTCTCATTCACTTCCTCTCTGCTTGCACAAGTCCAACTCATACACGCTCCCTCACCTACCCCTGCTCCTCCCCACTTTGTCCATCTCACGCATGTCCCATCAGTAAGTCTCTGGCATGTCTAACTCCATCCTGGGCTCTGCTGCTTAGGGAACTGTAAGGCCAAGAGCCGCCATCGTGGCCATTCACATGCAGATTCCCATTGGATTCGGGCTGATGGTGAAGAAATGGCAGAGTCTGAGGACGGTAGGCCATTCTGTTTATTGGTGTCTCACCAAGACAGGCAAGCCACAAGAGAAGACAAGGGAAAAGCAGAAAACCGGTTTTTCCCATGGAGGGCAAGGGATCAGGGAGGCCCCTGCAATGGTGATAGCAGGAACCAAGACAGCAAGCTCCCGGCCTGCCTCACTTTATACTGTAGAAATCCAAACCCTTAATCCAATCTACAAACAAGAAAGTCTCTGATACAAAGTCACTCATCTAAGGCATAATGGGATTCCTCATGAGAGTGCACCACCCCACATCATCTAATCAGTCAAGGGTGTGGGGAAAAGCTTACTCTTAAAACTAAGGCGTAGGCTCTAACGACCCGGCCTGCCCACAACCTGTCCCCCAAAACACACTAATATCAATGGACTTGCATGTGGGCAATGCCATCTTTAACAAAGTGAGCATAATATATTTTATCTGCCTAACAGGAACCTAAACTGACTCAAGAGTCAAATAAATTGCCCATAGTTACACAGATCGCTGGTGGCAACGGTAAGACTTAGTATCTCTGTACCTAATCTTCATCAGCTGAACGTAAGTACCAAATAATACTTACGTGAGGATGGGCACTAGCTTAATAGGATTTTCCTGGGCAGAGTGGCAGTGACCCTCTCATGAAACACTGGTCATTTTTGAACAAAGTGCTTACTTTCTGTAAATTTCAAATATATATATATATATATATATATATATATATATATATATATATATATATAAACAAACAGAGGTCACCCGCTTACAACTTATGGATCACTTCTACCTCATGTGCCCATGGCTGACCTCATAAATCTATCCTCAGCCCTCCCTCACCCTAAGGAACCAGACAACTAGTCTAATTGGCTGGAGTTGGGCATAGCTATGAGGAAATTTATTTGCTTCAGATGTGTAAAACCTTACTCCAGCCAACCCAGCCCATTGTGACTCCAGTATTTCCCTCTTTTGACCATAGCGCTACCCAGGGCAGTGAATTCTCCACTCCTTCCATTCCAGCATTCTCATCACCATAGTCAGCCTAAACCAGGACATCAGAATGAATTGCTCCTAACCTACTTCCAAAGCTATGTCAGCCAACACCGGACACACCAACTCGCTTTGTCAACACATTTCCTAAAATACCAGACTCCGTCTCCTAGGCCATCCTTTATCACCTTATACTCCCTTTACTCTGACCCCATGTCCCTCTCCCACTATGAGCCTTCTAGTATTCACAATCCATTGTCAGCAAGCTCCTCTCTTTATCATCATTACCCTCATCTTCCTTGACTTCCTCTAACTGAAATCTTGCTCTGTGCTAAGGACAATGGATCCCCCATAGTTCTCTTATGGGGTGATTCCTTTCTCTTCCATACCCCTCCTACCACTGACCCTAGAAGTAGGGTGCACCTCCTTGCCATTTCTACATCAACATCTCTTCCTTTCACTGAGACTCCCAGCTGTGACCTTAACCCAATCAGACTACAGCACCATGGCCACCCTCCTCAATCTAGCCCTTAATCACTCCTCCTCATTCTGAGCCACTTTAGTGCCTGGGTCATTATTAATCTCAAGTATCGCATCTGCCATGATTCTTGGTGACTTCGATATCTGCACAGATAGTTCTTTTACTACTCTGGCCTTTTGGTTTCAGATTTCATGACCTCCTCCCTCCATGATGTGCTGTGGACTCAACTTCAGCCATCACCATGTTCTCTGTTTCAATTCCCTCCCATCACACCACACTTCCTCTCTGTGCAGCTTGCTCACTCTGTCATGACTCAAACAATTAATAAGCCCCACAGGGACCAGAAAGCAATCCACCCTAGTGTTCATTCTTCTCTTGTCCTCACTTCCCCTCAGACCCAAATTAGATTCCATGCCAGTAGGTCCCAGTCCCTTCTCCTCTCTTCCTCCATCATGATTCCCTGGCCGAACCCCAATCCTGAATAGATTTAGTTCTCCACTTTCTCTGTGCTGGCATCAGGGTAATTAAACTTAGCTGGAGGAAAATATACAGAAGCACTCACTCACGTCACTTATAGTTACTGCCGTGGCTCTCAAGAGGGCCCTTAAAGCTACCAGACAACTCTCCCACAGTTCCCAATTTTATTTTCTCTACCATGGTCCTAGGTGACAATTTTATACCTTCCCTTTAAAATAACAACACCTCCTGCCTCCTCCTTACTCACCCCCTGATGTCCCCACCAAGTGCACTGAGCAGAGAGGAGCCATCAGAAGAGAACTTCTCTATCGTCCTCACCTTCACCCTCTCCTCACCCCTTTTCTCTTACTCTCTTTGTTTTTTAACTCACACGCAAAAGTTACTCCAGACCTATTATCTATGTAATTAATTTTTATTGGTTTGCATTCCATTTTTCCCTGTCATATCCAGTTCCCAAGATAGCAGAGATTTGTCTTTGTTTGTTGCTATATCCTGAACACCAGAGCAGTGCCTGATGAGTGGCAGCATTCAATAAATATTCATTCATTATGCAGCCATTGGGTTGAACAGACACAACTCACGGTATGTGATCACAAAGCATCCTGACTTCATCTCTCATTGTCCTTTTAAACCCACTCTCATGGTGCTAGCTCTGCCAGGAAGCCCTATAGGACTTAGGGTTTCTTTCTGGTCATCATTCAGTACACAAATACATCCCTTGTCCCTTTAAGTCACAAAACAGTCTTGGTTCAGAAATGAAAATGTATAGTTTCATGTATCCATGTCTTCAATTGAAATGGGAGTGCCTTCCTCCTCCAGCTCAGACTGCAGCAGGAACACTCAGCCTGTGGCCATGAGGGGTGGCTCTGCCTTCTCTCTTTCACAGCCTTTTCCTTTTTCTCTTTCCCAATTAGCTATACAAGGCTTGTGATGGCTTTCCCCAAAACCCAATGTTGAAGAAACTTAGAGAAGAGAGGAAAGGGAAGAGGAGGTGTCTTGTTAGTGGACACTATTATGTTGGCATGTCATTAACTCTTCCTGAAGTTGCCAGTTCTTTACAACTGACTCCCTTAGAGGCTTTCCAGAACCTTCTGGTGTCCTTCACTCACACGGGGTCTCACCTGCAGTGTCATAGGCAGGGTGAGTGTGTCTCTATTTTGGTTGACTCTTCGACCTTTCCTCAGATCACAGGAATCCAGCAATATCTTCAGCTTCTCTCTGGTTAGGTCTGCTCACTTCATTTGGACAAGACTTTAGACCACTCTGTGTAGATTTCCTGTGCATGGAGTTACACAGATTCATAAGAAATAGTCATACTTTCTTTACCCTCACAGACTCTTTGGTGGCTTCTGCCCAATGCAGCCACCTTGCCCTCATCCTACCAGTTGAGGAGCCAGCCAGCCAGCCAGCCAGCCCAGCCAGCCAGCCCAGCCATGCTGGAATTTGACAGCAGAGCTGCTATGGTCTCCAAACAACCATACCCTGGTAGATGACACTTAATCGGGCACTTCTCATGTGCCAGCAACATTAGAGTGCTTCCAATGTGTTAATTTATTTAGTCCTCCAACAGCCATTAGATGTAGATAGTTCCATCTTATAGATAGGAAGCTCAAACACCTCCTCTGGAGAAAATCTGGCACAGCCGGTTCTAGTTTCACATTTTGGGATGTAATTTAGATTAGTCTCAGCCAAACCAACTGATTAACTAAAACTTCTAGAGTCCTTGAAAGCACTTATCATTTGAAATCTGTAACTTCCCCATTCAACCATGGTAACAAATAGGAATGGGTTGAATTGGTGGTGGTGGTTAGGAGGTGGTTAGGTGGTGGTTAGGAGGTGGTGGTGGTGGTTAGGAGGAGGTGGTGGTGGTGGTTAGAAGGTGGTGGTGGTGGTTAGGAGGTGGTTATGTGGTGGTTAGGAGGTGGTTAGGTGGTGGTTAGGAGGTGGTGGTGGTGGTTAGGAGGAGGTGGTGGTGGTTAGGAGGAGGTGGTGGTGGTGGTTAGGAGGTGGTAGTGGTGGTTAGAAGGTGGTGGTGGTGGTTAGGAGGTGGTTAGGTGGTGGTTAGGAGGTGGTTAGGTGGTGGTGGTTAGAAGGTGGTGGTGGTGGTTAGGAGGTGGTGGTGGTGGTTAGGAGGAGGTGGTGGTGGTGGTTAGGAGGTGGTAGTGGTGGTTAGGAGGTGGTGGTGGTGGTGGTTAGGAGGTGATGGTGGTGGCAATACAAGGTTGGAAATGAGTTTCCCTGGCCTCAGTCTCTAGCTATGGTGTCATAGTTCAGTAGGAGACTAACACAACATAGATGATATGAACGCATGGAAACATGGAGCTATAACTCTCCCCTGGTCTGATTAACAGATATTTAATTGATCATTCAAACTTGCACCAAATGGCATGTAGCAAATGAAAGCAGAATGCCAAGGAGAGCAGACATAATGGCCTGCTTTTTTTTTTGTTTTGATTTAAGTATATACTTGCAAACCAAGCTCCCAATTATTTATGTACATCTTCCCTCCTACAAGTCCAAATTCCTCTATTGAAAATATCTCAGAAGAGTTGGAAACAATATTAACTCCATGGTAACTAGTTGGAAGTTCTCTGATACAGAAAAAAGAGGTAATAGATATGAATTTTATAATTATTTTGGTACTCCCTGCTGGGACCTCTCCTGCCTGAAAGAGCAGGAACTTGGCAACTCATCCTATGAGTTCAGAAAGATATTTAAATCGGCTTCCTAAACTATGGTCTGTGAAGAGTGTAGACTGTGGTACCATTTGTTAATGCCCAGTTGAAGAACATCACCATGGTGCAGAAATTAGGACAGCCAGGGAAGGTTCAAAGTTAGAAAGCTCCAGGGCCTCATATCTTGCATTTTGAAGTCTCTGCAATGTACCCAGAGAGAAAGAATCCCCTGTCTGCCAGTCTGTGTCTATGACTGGTGAGGCATCTGCAAATCCAGAATTAGAAGCTAAGAAAAATCCATTGAACTAGAAAGAAAATGATGCCAGATCCTTACCCCGCTCGGTCCACACTATTATCATCTTTACTTCATTCCTTTGCAATTATCACCTATCTCTTTTCTCTGCTTTTAGCCTTCCCTACTCCTAACCACTCAACTGCACAGCCAGAGTCATATTTCTGAGATGCAAATCTGATCATGTCACTTCTCTGCTCAAAAACTGTTGCTCCCTACTGCCTGCAGGCTAGAGTCCAAACTCATTAACATGGAAGTCAATGCCCTTGAAGAGCTGGCACTGACCCACCTTCTGGCCTTATTTCTCAATGTAATATTTCCAAACCCATCATGTTCTCTCCTCTGCGAGCCTTTGCACGGCAGCCCTTCCGTCCAGATCTCTCTGCGGTAAGGCGGAGATCAGTTGCAAGATACAGAAAACTCAGCTCAAACAGGCTTCAACAGTGGAGCATATGTATTTATTGGCTCACAGACCGGAAAGTCAAGAGGTCGACAGGATTCATATTTGGTTGAACAAATGGCTCATTGGCATGGCTAAGGGTCCACTATTTTGACATCACTCTTCTCTGCCTTCTAGAACACCTAGTTCAGTATCTGAAAGATTCGTCTTAGGGTAACAGGATGAATACCAGCATCAGCCAGGTCTGCATGGGGTGAGAAATACTCTTGAGGAAACAGTGGTTCCCCAGAGAAAAATCTGGGTGTGGAATGGGGAAGCAAAGTAGTATATCATTCATGTCCAGGCTCAAGCGTCCCATCAGCTGTGGGGATACCATCCCCCCAATTCTCTCAGGCTCATCTGACATGTTATATACAACCCCTTCAGCAGTATTTCTACAACTCATGAAAGTCTTTATATGGGCCTACTATGTGCTGACTACTGAATATACATTATCCTACTTAAAACCAAGAGTAAGACTTTGAAATAGATATTGGTTTTCATGTTTTATTTATAAGAAAACTGCTCTTGGAGGTTAAATAATTCCCCAAGGTGTCACTGGAGAGTTAAAAAAAAAAAAACACCTCTCCAATTTCTAAGTTCATATTCCTTACTCTACATTATGTTATAAAAGCACATTGCAAATACCCACCATAGAGCAGTCACAAGAAACATATGTTGAATGGATCATAACATTTATCACACTGTGTTCTATCCGTGGGTCTCTCTTCCACACCAACTATAAAATCCTTATAAAAAGGGATGGTGTGCTATCCCTGTTGAGAGCCCTAGGGTGTCAGGATTAAAGTCATTAGAGAAAAATGGGAGGTGATAAAGCCTGAGTTCCATCACTTCCTGTGAGACCATAGCCAAATTTCTTAACCTCTCTGTACCTCAGTTACCTTGTCTGTAAAATGGGGCTGTAATAGTAGCCACATCATAGAGTTGTTGCAAGAATTGAGTAAAATACAGAAAATCCAAACAACTATGTTAGAAACACTTTGAAAGGTGTATTTATCTCAATAAATATTCCCTAGAAGTATTGTTATTAATCTTTTATCCTGATACAAAGCAAGACAGTCAATGAAATATGATCACAGTTGTGAGAAAGAGCTTGACCCTGCAGAAAACTTAACCGTTCCTCAAATAATCCCAACTGCCTTATAGGTCTAAGGACACAGGAATATTTTGTTAATCTACAAAGCAACCAGGACCTGGATAACATTGACTGCCTTTGGAGTCCTGGAGAGAAGACATGGGAGGGTGGGGGCAATCATGTTTTAGTGAGATGAAAATAAAACATGGTCTAGGAATCAAGAGATTTTAGTCCCCAGAGCTTCCTCTTTATAACTGTGAGAATTGAGGTGAAATCAATAGAACTGCATGACTGTCTGAATGTGAGAAAGAGAAAAATTTAGGATCACTCTCAGTTATTCTGATCTTGCCCAATCCTATTTATGCTGTAGGCCTTGATATTCCCATCTGTAAAATGGGGTAGAGTATCGTTAGCCTTTCTTACTGGATTGTTTTAAAGAACAAATGTGCTTCATATTTAAAGAATAGCATTCAAAGGGAGACCATCAACATAACTATTTTAGCTGGAGAAGCAGTTGTTTCAGTGTCCAAGAAGGCAGGGTCTTATATTTAAATTTAAGGACTTGGAATGTCACCTAAATATGACAAGAGGTCACTGGAGAGCCGTATCTTAGAGTGGCATAATACCCGCATTTTAGAAATATTTCTCTGATTATAGTTAGGATAAAAATGGTGGAAAGGCAAAAGTAGCAAAACCAATAAGGAGATATGGCAGAAATCAAAGCAAGAAATAATGAAAGATTGAACTGGGTCTTAGCAATTGGAAAGAAAAAAATTCGTGAATATGACACATATTTGGGAGGTAAAATCAATAGAAGGTGGTGACGGGCAATGTGTCAATTAAAGAAGAAAGAGGAATTGAGGGTCATTCTTAGTGATGCTGATTTATCCAAGCCAGTGCCACTTTTTAAGATGGGAAGACTAGAAAAATATCAGGTCTTAAGAATAATCATCCTTTAGAGGAATTCAAACAAGACATAGAAGAATCTCTTGCTTGTTACATGATACAATGTGGACTCACATTTCATTATAAGGCAGACGTAAGATTTTATATAAATCATTCCTGAAGCTAGTCTGGAGAATAACTACGTGAAATTAAAAGAAATGACAAAGGGAGAATTTATCAAGCCCATTTATTTACTCAGCCAGTCTGTCAGGTGCGTAATCCTAGGCTATAGAATACCTACTATGCCTGTGCTGCCACAGTGCTTTTAGGAAGCAGACTAAGTTTTAACCCTTTGAGTAGTACCAACGTACATTTACACCCTCATGCCTCCTGACCATCCAGAGTACAATTGTATATGTATAAGGCAATGTTTAAAAAAGGCAAATGTATGTTCTTCTTGTTTCTATAAATTGGTTATCAAACAAACATGATTTTAAGTTAATAAAACTGGAACTGGAACTAATTTCATTTTTTGAAAAAAAAAAACTTAATCCCGGGGGTCAGCAAACATGAGAAAAAACTCACTACTCAAAGGGTTAATGGAGGTAAGATAAATCATTAGAAAAAAAAAAAACCTGGAAAAAGTTAAATTCTTCAGAGCTTAAGATAAGTCAATGTGACAGAAAAGGATAAGGTATACCCTTGAAAAAGGAACTAGAAAGAGATGTCCTTTCTAAAGGAGGAGCCATGTAGCCTGAGGCCTGACAAACAAGAGGAACCAGCAACCCTTATGAAGAGAAAGAGCATTCTAGGGAGAGAGAACAGCTGGTGCAAAGTCCCTGTGGCAAGAAAGAGCTTATGTTGCTCCAACCAATGACAGTGTACAGTGGAGAGGAAGGCCCAAAAAGCCAGAGAGGTAGGCACTTTGTGTGCAGCTTGTAAACTGGTGCTTGGAGTTACATTTTATTGCAGGTATGAAGGGAGGCCATAAAACGGATTACATCAGTTCACATGTTTAAAGGTAGCCTGGCTGTTGTATGGAAAATGGATTGCAGGGAGTCACAGAAGAAATGGAGTAAGTGCTCAGGTCTCACGTCAAACCATACTCGGCCACCTACCTGCCACAATGACATGGGACAGTTACTAAGTCCTCTCTTAACTTCATTACCTAAAAACACATGCAATGAAGGCACATTGCACCTTCCTAACACATCAGACCCACTTGAAAACGGTATCTATCAGCCAATAGTTCTATCCGCAAGGTCACAGAAAACGCTGGCTCAGTGAATGGGCCGGGCAACATGAGAAAGGTTTCCTATTCAATCCTGCTCTTGTCAATCTTGCTGGGGAGAAACATCCACCCTTCCACCAAAACTATATATTTTATTCCCAACCTGAGGCAAGTGGAGAGCAGTGGGGAGAAACCTAGGAGGGAGAAGAGAGGGAGGGAACGCTGGTTTACCAGAGTATACTGCCTTTTCACACAGCATAAATCTCAGGAAACTTGTGTCCTGCCCACTTGCCTCCCATCCAAGCTCTCTCTGAGCAGCCTGCCCGGGTCCCTAAGTGTATCTGGACCATGCATACTCTTCATTTCCCTTTCTCTTTTCTCTACTTTTCATTGACTCATCTACCCGCACCATGTCCCCTCCATGAAAGCCACCATGGTCATCGGGAAAACAATCGCTATCAGGGTTTTTCACCGGGAAACAATTTCAGGTCTTTGGTATGAGGACTGCTGAAGATAAACACACCGCATCCTCTCCTCTTGACCAGAATGGCTGCTACCCATCAAATGTGATGAAAGATTGCCATCAGGTGTGTAAACGCTTAAGTGACACAAGGTCAGAGGATGCCTTATCTGCTGTTACACAACCTAATGCCAATCACGGACTCACTGAGTCCAAGGAGGGAGAGCAGATGACAGATCGGATCACTAATCTCCTTTCCCACTGTCTTGGCCAAGATTTTTATGCAAAAATTTTAAGTTGTTAAATGATTTAAAATATTTTCCAGGAGAAAATGTAAAGTCAATAACCCACCTTGATCATAACTCACTGCTGTGTGTTGCTACATCTCTGGAAATTTAAGGCTTTTTTTTTCCTAAAAATTATTATTAAGATCATCTCCTCAATTCTAAATGTATTCACCAAAAATATCATCCCTTTTTGAGCGAAGTGAAATAATATAAAATATTGAAGCAGTTTCAACTTTTAGAAAATTACAACCACTTCAATATTTTATATCATTCATATTTATATCACTCCCTGTCACTCATAAGGAATGATATTTTGGGTTAGTATGTTGACTCGTTCGACCACTAATTTTCCTGAGCACCTACTAAGCACTAGAGACCACTAGATTCCAGGGAGGAGCAGTAGAATGAGACAGGGAGGTCCCATCGCTCTCAGAGTTGGGATTAGAGTTGAGGGCAGAGGCTTGAAGCAGGAGAGGCTGAGGATAAAGAGAAAGAAGTAAATAAGCTCTGATTACAGGGCCTGAGAAGTGCTTTGAGAAAACATAAATAGGGTAGGGGTGGGGGAGATTCAAGGACCCAGAGGGCAGAGCCCTCAAGGAAGAGGGCATCCGACTAAGGAGGGGATAAGGGCACTAAAGCCTGAAGGAGGGGAATGACCCATTCCGATGATGGGTGGGGCAGGGCGGGGTGCGGTGGGGGAGGCAGTGCCCGGAAAGGTCTTCTGGCCACTGAGCTCTGCAAATGCAGAGGCCCGGGATGGGAAAGAAATTGATGGGTTTACAGATCACAGAGGAAGCCCTAGACAGAGTGCCCAGAGAGAAGAAGTGAATGGAAGTGTAGATCTGCAGAGGCTTATGTGCCCTGAGAGCTTATATTCAAAACCAGTGCATTACTCCTGAACCCAGGCATTCATCCTTACTCACTTCAACTTAATCCGAGAGGAAAAAAAAGACTATAAATCTGACAGGTGTTTTGATTTCTTCTTCTCTGTGGGTTCTGTCCTACGGTTGATCAGGTTTATCTATGCCAGATTTTACAAATCCCACAGGAGCATCTGGCCTAATTTAGGCTCCGGACATATTTCACCAGGCCCATTGAAGAAGCCCCAGGCTCTTGCTTCTGGCTGCCTCCCTCTCCTCCCCTTGTCAGGAAGCACCCCACTGTTCACCTGCAGAATACACCGTGCAATCCCAATGTACAGTTTCCACGGCACCTCCCGTACTGGTTTGCCAGGGCTGCCCTCGCCAAGTCCCACAGACCGGGTGGCTTAAACAGCAAAAAGGCACCATCCCACAGTTTTAGAGGCCAAAGGCCAGAATCAGGTGTTGGTTCCTTTTGAAGATTGTGAGAAGTGCTTTGATAACAAGCCCTCCACCCTCGCAGACAGATGCAGTCTTCACCTATGTCTCCTTCCATCAGTCTCGCCCAAATCTCTTCTTCTTTTAAGGTCACCAGTAGTAGTGGATTAATACCCACCTTAATAAATTCATTTTAACTGATTACTTCTGTGAAGACCCCATTGCCAAGTAAAATCAGTTCTACAGTACTGGGGGGTTAGGATTTCATCATAGAAATTGTTTTTGGAGGGGAGAACACAACTCAATCTGTAATACCTCCCATTTGCCATCCAATATTCACACACACACACTCTGAGCCTTCTTAACACTCAGTTCCCTAAGTCATCTGGTATTCCTGACCCTGCTGGGTGTTTCCTCGTTCTTTTTCCTCCGCACGTGGAACTCTCCTTAGACCTTCCTCAGCTTGGTGAAATCTGTTTCATCAGGAACGTCAACCTCAACAGATGTGACCTCTGTTAAGACCCTTTACTGCACCAATATCCACAATTCTACATTTCGAAGAAATGGCCTCGCCCACTTGCATTTTGTACCAATTTGCTTGTAACTGGACATTACTCGTGCTGCATTATAATAGTTCAGGACATGTCCATCACCCCAGACAGAAAGCGGTGAGCTGTTCCGTGCGCTCAGCAAGTGCCCAGTGAACCATGCTGCCTGGCATGGCTTCCATTCGTACGCTGTTGGTTTTCTCTTTAGAAACATTTTTGTTGGAGACCTTTGACAATGACAAATGGCTTTATCAAAGTAATGATGAAGACAATGTGATGGATCATGTTGTCAGAATCTGAAGTTTCTTTTATATATGAAGTATTGACCAGCTGTGTGATTGAAGGGAAATAAAAGGACTACCCATGGGATGAGTGATAGGACCAGACAACCTTTAAGTGCTCTTCCACCTCTCATACATGATGACGGAACTTCCAGTCGGATCTGAATAGCTGCTTAATTGCTACTCCATCCCATCGCTACCCCATAAACAATACTTTATTACACAGATGTTAAAGGTGCATTGCCATAAATAATCAAACAGTGAGCCCTCAAAAAAAGGTGTTTCATGAACAAATAAATTTGACTAAAGCCAAATTCCAAACCTCCATCTTAAAGATGACAAGGATGTCAACAGATTGACTCAGAAGAATGTAGCAGCAAAGAATTTTTAAATGTTTCAACATTTCTCCCATGTAACTGATTAAAGACACATGCACACACATATAGAATGCATAAATTTATAAAATTTTTATTTGCATGTAAATATACATACAAATAGTACTTTTTCTGTCTCCCAGGCATTAAACAACTCTGGCCACCAACTCAGGCATCAAGCTCAGATGAACAAAGGATGAACATCTGTTTAGCCCCTGACTGATATAAGAGCAACACCATCAATCAGGCATCTCCTTGCCTATTGCCAGGGGATGTTTATTTATATTATAAAATTCATGTTTTGCATATAAATGCATATATAAATACAAATAGATGTATAGATAGCAATTGCAAACAGGTTTTCATTTAAAGAAATTGTGTTTGGTGGAACCCACTTTATTTATTTCCTGAAATGAGAAGCAGGGAGGCAGAGAGACAACTGAGATTCACCCAGCAAGCCCACTATGGGATGATGCTCTGTCCATCTGGGCCTTTGCTTCGTTGCAACCAGAGCCATTTCAGTGCCTCAGGTGGAGGCCATGGAGCCATCCCCAGCGCCCAGGCCAACTTTGCTCCAGTGGAGCCTTGGCTGCGGGAGGGGAAGAGAAATAGAGAGAAAGGGGAGGGGAATGGTGGAGAAGCAGATGGGTGCTTTTCCTGTGCGCCCTGTCCGGGAATCGAACTCAGGACTTCCACACACCGGGCCAATGCTCTACCACTGAGCCAACCACCAGGGCTGGTGGAACCCACTTTAAAAAAGTAAGTTTATTTGGTGAATTTATAATAAAGGAGTAGGTTTTATTAGAAGTGAACAGTTATATATATTTTTATAATATTCTATACTTGTATGCTTTGCCCATACTACACACACGTGGACTAGAAGGAGTAATATAAAACCCACGTCTCCACCTAATTTCTCCCTAAAGACATTATAGCATCAAGAATCCTGAGCCTCTGAAGCCACAGTAAAACTCCTGATTATAATTTTGAGGTAAATTGATAGCACTTTAGAAAACAGATTCTTGCCATATTTGCTCAGCAGACGGTGTGTGTGATTTGGGAAGAGTGTTACATTAGATCTACATTAGACTCATGAGGATTTTGCAAATGATGATGGTGATGATCAGTTTTATGTGTCAATTTGGCTGGCTCTAGCCAGAGGTTACTGCATCAAACAATCATCTAGGTGTTGATTAGAACGTATTTGGGAGCTGGGATAAAAGTCCATAACCAGTTGCCTTTCAATGAGAGACTTTTAGATATTCTGGGAGGACTTGATTGTAATCCCCTGGAAGACCTTAATTGCAGGTGGGGTTTCACTGGTGAAACAGAAGTTCTGCCTGTGGACAGCAGCTTCACCGGAGTCCAGGAGCTCCAGCTGGCTCTTCCTAACGGCCCGCCATGCCCGATGGCCAGCCCAGTGAATTTTGAACCTGCCTAGACAGTCCCCACAATTGCATAAGCCAATTCATTGCTGTACGTCTCTTACTATCATCAGCATAGGGACAGCCAACCCTCTAGAGAATTTTCCTAAGAGTTTGTTTAAACCCAATTGAGGACAATTGCCAGGGAATGAGATCCCAAATGCTCCCTTGAGAGTGCCTTTGGGGGTCTGGCAATTCAAAGGTATGTTAACATAGATGAACAAGAACAATGGACAGGGCTCGCTTAAACCTTCTACTACAGAAGTTAGACCTGGGCATGACTACTGACCATGACCTTCCTTGGTCGGGATTAATGATCAGGTTGCCTGGGAGGCTTTTGGTGAGATTTATTACGGTGCCCCTTTTTCTTCCTCAATGTGTGTCCTCTACCGGTTCTGCTTCTCTGACTCAGCAGTGATTGTCGCCAATGTGCTGTGCTTCTTGAGGCCACCACCCTACCTTTTCTTTTGCCTTTTTCCATCAGGAGCCTTTTAAGGGCAGGGGACAAATCTTATTCATCTTTTCGGGTCCAGAACCAACACAGGACATGGCAGAGCTGAGCTCAGCAAATGTTCACTAAATGAAATACCTAATAAATGCAGGCCAAACCCACTGCAACGGCACATTTAAATAAGACTCTGTGTGTGTATGTGTGTGTGTGTGTGTGTGTGTGTGTGTGCTTTTGTGTGGTTTTTATAATAACCTACAGAGGTCATATGTTTTGTGGTTTTGCTGACAAAGAAAAAGAACTCTATTTTTCTCTATCTTTCTATGGAATGAAAGAAAAGTATCAAAGCATTGTAAATGCAAGCCTTGGCTAATTATTAGGGAAAATACATGGAACCAGCATGGCAAACAAAGTAGTTTCAAAGGTAATAACACTGTGGCGTTTTATACAACTACAGAATTTGTAACACAAAACTTCTTTACCAGTCTTATGATAAATATCTCATAATTTTGCAAATGAAGAGACTGATTATAAAACCACTTTTATCACATTCTAAAATGCAAGACTATCATAAGGAAAATGCCAGAGCTTCAATAAGGTTGTATGAGCAAAGAAACAAGAAACTATACATATTATTGAGTGCATATATAATAGATGTTAGAGTGGATCGTGTACCCCTAACAAATATGTCCCTCCCTCCACAGTGGGTCAGCTGATTACGATGAAGTGAGATAGGGTTACGCGTGCACAGAGGGTGCTCATGTGAGAAGGTGGACAAGGGAGAAGATAAATAAGTGATATCTTTTTCAAGAGAAGAGAAATGAGGGAAATAACTCTCAGTAGAGTTCTACTGCATGCCAGCCTCGGTGATATAGAGAGATAATGAAGTAAGTTATACATCTTATATCATTTCATCGTTATAATCCTGGGAGATAGGTTCTGTTAACGATATTTTATAGAGGAGGCTTGGAGAGTTTGGGTCGATAACTAGTTAGTCAAAGAGGTGGGATTTGAATTCAGGGCTGTCTTCAAGGTTGGTGCTATTTCTCACTCCATAAATGCTTTACTTGCATTTTTATCACACTTTATACTGGATGAACTCTTAAACATGTTTGGGTTTGGGGTTGTCAATAAGCACACCTATTTTTCACAGCCACCTGTTCAGAGAGGAGCAGTCAAGTTAAACAGGTGGAGGAGAAGTATCCCCTTTACTAGGTAATAGTGGAAGAGAGAAGCCAGTTTCAATGTGCATCCACGCTAGGGCTTCCCAATAAAATCCCGTGAGTCTAGACCTTGGGAAGAACCACCTGACCGAGAACACAGATGTGCAGAACACACTCTGCTGCTCAGAACACTTTGAACCACATGGTTGTTTCCTTTTTTGTGGGAAGAGTTAGAACCCCGCCCATCTCAGAAACTGGCTGAGACCTGGATCCTCACATGCTAACCTTATGGAAGACAAAAGCAGAAAGCACCGCGTTGGGCACAGCTGGAAATGGATTCAGCTATGCTCATTAGCACCCCTTTCTCAGAGATCAGAAACATGCCTTCTAAAGTCTCCCCTCCGGAGGGCGTGGTAGGACACTCCACCAGCATGTTTTGCCCTGCTCGTCACAGAAATGTAAGGAATGAGGTCAGGGCCCTTGCTAATATCTTTCAACAATGTCAGTCAGAATGTGGCTACCACTCTGGATGGGGCCACGTAGAGTATTTTATTTGGGACAATCTTACTCCCGCTTCCATAAGGTGGTCCCCCCATAACACAGCCTCTTTGAAAAAGTGGGAGAGCTTTTTCTAAAAGAAGGCCATGAAATGATCAAAATAATAGATCAGTCCCACACCAAGATCACAGTACACCCTCAATTGCAAATTCATTTCCTGGTCTATTTACCATTTAAAATTTTAACCAGTAAATTACCCTACTTGGCTTATCTCATGGTATTACCAGAAGAAATAGTTTCACGTCCATTTTTCCCAAAGGGTCTCATTGTCTTCCACAGTGGTCTAACTGCCCCACCAGGTCACCAGGACGCTCCACACCAGAACCCACAAAGATGTGGCTGAATCCACCTTTGGGTAAGGCGCCACTGTGGCCCTCACTCAGACTGCCCATCCGTGCCCACCCCAATCCTGTCTTTCTCAGCCCTTCACTACAAACTGATGGGACTTGGGGAATTCTGAGCTGCTGCTGCTAGCCCTCATTGAAATCTGGGGTGTTCTGTGAGGTGGCCTTGGCGCCTACCCCTTAAGCATTTTCATCAGACACAACTGTGGTGCTGCCCCCAAGAAGAAAGCCAGCAAACACCTGCTGAACTCCGTGGTTCTCCTTCTCTTTCCCCTCCCCACCCTTCCCTCCTGCTCCTCCTTTTCTTCCCTCCTCCTCTTTCTTTCCCTCCCTCTTCTTCTCTCCTGCCCTCTCTCCCTCTCTTTCTTTCCTCTTCAACCCAAACACCTTAGAGTCCAGAGGGCTTTGTTTTCCTTCATGGGTGACAAGAACTTTCCTTACACTCTCTATGACAATCAGCCTTCTCTGCCAAAGACAGCTTTACTGACTTCTGACAGGCAGGCTGGCCTCTTCAGAGCCAATGTTTATCTTGGGAAAGAAAGAGGGGAAAGTGATGCCATCTCTCAGCAGAGCTAAGCAGCTGGCAACATCAACCCTCACTGGTGGCAGGAAGGACTAAGATTAAAAATAAAGCTTTTTCTTTTTTTTAGTTTTGGGAGGGCCGTGTAGGGGTCAGGAAACTCAAAATTGGATGGACTTCTATAGATGATGGGTGTAAAGCCAGTAGCTATGGCCACCATCACAGCCACCTGGCCCATGCAGGTTCGCATTTGATTTGGACAGATGGTAATGAAACAATGGAGTCAAGAACTGGTGAGCCATCAGCTTTAATTCTAGCTTATACCCGGCGGGCAAGTAAAAACACACAGTGGGGAAACACTTCCTTTTCCATTCAGGGCTCCCAAAGCCACTGACTCATCCGAGTTTCCTAGAATCAAAGGTTTCTACCTCACCAGCCTTATTTACCTCTGTTTCTCATCTCCTTCTCTCTGCACAAACTGGCTTCTCCTTCAGCATTCCGCCATTTTGGCCATTTCTCCTCTCCTCCACGTGGCCCTTCTTTGCTCTCCTCCAGCCTGGGCTCCTCTGCCCCATTTTATAGTGTAGAAATCAAAACCTTTAATCCAATATACAAACAAGGAAGTCTCTGATACAAAGACTTCCTCACTTATCTGAGGCATAATGAGATTCCTCATGAGAGTGCACCATCCTACATCATGCAACAGTCAAGGGTGTGGGAAAAGCTTAGTTTTGAAAAGATCTTAGTATTAAAAGGGTGGGAAAGGCTTAATCTTAAAACTAAGCCATAGGCTATAATGACCCTGCCTGCTTACAGCCTGTCTACCACACCCAATGCAAACTATAAGTGAGCAAACATATATAACATATTTACAAACTTATTTGACCAACAATGGACCTAACAGACTCAGTTGTGACATGGATGCATTATAAGAGACTTTTTCATTCCAGTTAAGGCTCACTTTAAAATGGGCAGAGGGACAGTATGTTGACTTTTTGAATGTTACTTCTTAAACATTACTTGACACCGGTACTTTAAAATGTAAAGGGTAAAAATTTCCACTGGACTGAAGAGCACTGGCATTTGAGCTCTGAGCCTTTATTTGTTGGGTTTAGGAATAAAGGAGAGGGGTTAGACTGGCTGCCTCGAATTCAGGGACTTTCCACCACTGTGTACCAGGTTTAGTGAGAGGACTAAGGAGGGTTGCCGGCTCTTCCTCTTCCTAATCCTTTGTCACCACATGGTTTCCAGTTTGCTCTTGACTGTTCTTTCAAAATGTCCTCAAGTCACACTATCAGAGGGCTAATTCTGGGCAGAAAGACCAAGAGCAATAACCATACACACACAGCAGTGGTGTGGAAGGGAGGGGTAGCAGGTACTAGAGTGGGACTTAAGTTTAGGTTTTGACTGTATGTTAAAGAGCCACAACTGTAGAGTTTATTCCATAGACAAGGAAAAATCATGAAAATGTCTAGGTTTCTGTATACTATAACTAAACCAAGTCTAGAAAAAAAAACTTTGCTATCTGAGACGGTCCTCTGTAGGAGCTCCAATAGATGTGACTTTAGAGGGGAAAAGAAATCATAAGTGACAGACAAAATACAGGGACAAAGGGGCACTGTGTTTCAGGAAAATATCTCTTTCTCAAAACGAGAACCAATAATTTTTACTGAAAGGACCAGAAAACTTTCTCTAACAAAAATAGTATCATTAGAGCATAGTCTTGAGAAGTACAAAACGCTACAAAATAATTTATTCTAAATATTAAATATAGGTCACTCGCCAATTCCCCTAACTGCTCATTTCTGTGCATTCGAATCAAGCTCTAATGACTTACACGAGGCCAGCCAGTGTAAATTCCATGTCACAGCAACTGAGATGTTCTTTCAAAACAGGTTTTCTTTCATTGAATTCAACTGTAGTGATACAAATCATAATCTGGTATGCTTTAACGTAAACTTGAACAATTCATGGCCGGTGCCTCAGAGAGCATGTCATGCCCTTCAGTCACTCCCTACCTGAATGTAAATAGATGCCGCAATTACTGAAGAATAACAACTGGAAGAAACTGTCCAAGGCAGGCGTGGACACCAGTCAATCATACAGGTCCCCACTGGTTCTCTGGTGAGAGAGCCAAATGCCCTGTAGATATCCCAACATGGGTGAGGACATGGTCTACATCTTTTCTATCAACTACTTACCCAGTGAGAATATACTAAGCAAGGTCGACCTCCACTTACTTCTACCCACGATTCAAGACCCAACTCAAATGCTATTCCATTGACAAAGCTAAGCTTGGTTTCCTCGGCTGTCATTGCCAACTGGCTCCTCAGAATAATTACGACATGATCCTTTGTACATGATAGCTTCAAAATTGCTTTATATAGAGACCCTGTTCTTGTTCTCAAAGAAATCTGGTCCTCACACCAGTAGTATCAACACCACCTGGGAGCTTGTTCAAAATGCAGGACCTCAGGCCCCGTCGAGACCTGCCGTGTGACAAGATGCTCAGGTAATCTGTCTAGAGAACCAGTGTACTTTGTTTTATTCTTAGGAAATGCCTTAGAAAGAACCAACTTTCATATACATTTTAAATAAATAAATGCTTTTTTAAATTTTGAGGTGGTAGCAAAATCATATTCAAAATGAGCAAATTTTTCTATATTGGGGAACATCCTTTGCTTCCGAGTGGTAAGAATTAAATGAGACAATTACACATAAAGCGCTTATCCAAAGCTATTACGTTTAAAGCACTTAGAGTGGCTCTTACATAGTTGGCTTATTAAATGTTAGTTAATACCGTCATTATCTAGATTGTTATGCCAATTAGTTTCTTTAACAGTACAGGCATGATCTCAGTATGTTGGTCAAGGTAGTCCAACGTAACTTGGTTGAAATTCACTGGCATTGTAGAGCAGAAAAATGACACAGTTTTGTAGAGCAATTATTTTTAGGGGGAAAAATAGTAGGAAAGACAATGGAGAAATGTGGCCATTTTCCCTTGCAGAAGATGAGCCTTCACGTGAGGAATACAATTATTAGGATCATCCTACAGAACATTTCTGAAGTAGCCACTGGGTATCTGGGAAAATTCCAAGCCCACAGAAGATAGACGTTCCATTCAGTAACGTGCTAAAAAAGGAAATTGCAGGAAGGGGGTGGGGATGAGCAGAATCTTCTTTCCACTAAAATAAATTTCAATTTTTAGTCGTTTCCTCATCAATCTTGCTTTCTAAAATTTCATTAAAAGAAGATACAAAGAAAAAAAAAAGAAGAAGAAGAAAAAGAAAAAGAACTGTTGAAAAAGTAGTCATTTTTCCATTTTTGAACTGATACTCGAAGGGACTATATATAAATGAACCACACAGTTTAATTGTCCCTTTATCAGATTGGGGGTGGGGTGGATGATAAGATTCCCTCCAGTGGACTATTGACTCTTTCAACCTTGCCTCTTGAAACCTATCTGAACACAGGAGCTGATACTGCAGGTTTTATATTTATAATGATTAATTAATTCTGCACTAAGCAATGTTCTTGACTACAAGAACAAAATCCACTTCAGAAAGCCTAAATGACAGCTTGCCTAAAATCATTAACACCCGCACTGACAGAATTGAAACGTTCTTACTCTACACAGGCAGACTTCGGTGAATTAATTACTAGTATTTCTAATTGTTCTAGAATTATAATAATCTTAAGGAAAGTTTGATAGAGCAAGGGTACAGATGAAAAAGTCAAGCAAGGGATGTACAACGAGGAAACGACATTTAGATGTGAATACACCTAAAACTAGCAATACATAACCCAGGTGCAATTGTGTATTTTGGTCCATTGAACACACACATCAGAAAATGGAGCTGATTATGATCCAGGTTTGGGGAGGCTCTTGGAACACCATGGTGACTCTCTAGAACTATTAAACACTCCAGGAGACGTGCTATAGAACTGTGACTTCTGCGTGTCAGAGGTTCGGCATTTTCTAGGAACTCCTTGGCCCTAGCTGTCAACTTTAACATTACCTACCTAGTTCACTGTGAAACTTAAAAATCTCCCAATTTAAGAGTTCTGACATCCAGTTCACACGATATAAGGAAATAAAAGAAGCAGAAGCATGTGATATGGCCTCTTGCCTTTTCCCATGAATTTCTGAGTAAAGTTCATAGCATCGCCTTCCAAGTGAGAGCTCTCAACCAAAGCCAACTCAGCCGTGTGCTGTCAGATTGCGTCTCTATAAAGTGACAGCTTTGCAGATAAAAGACTTTGATGGCATCTTTACAGTTTTCCCATCTCCCCATTTTGTATTCCCTAAATACCTGGGAAATGAATTCCTTCTGTCCCACATAGAATACTAACTATCGTTTTTACAATTTTCTTTAAAAAATGGCAACAGCAACCTAGTTCCTATTTTGAATGAACAAATCATTTTTTTTAAGGGCAAATTAAGTTAGACTGTTCTTTTCTTTGTGGCTCTAGCTAGCGAGTGTAGTCCAAAATTTCACTGACGGGATTAATTAGTAAAGTCTTTGATCACATGTTTCCTTTCTTGTTATACTTGCTGTGACTACCAACTGCAATGCCTTCTACAGCTTGGAGAACCATCCACATTGATACGGTGTCTAATGATACCATATTCAACATGGTAGTCACTGTCCTATTGTGAATTACAAGCACTTGAAATGTGGTCAGTCCCAATGGAGATACTGTAAGTATAAGATATATACTGGATCTCAAAAGACTGAGCAAACAGAGATGTAAAACACCTCATTAGTATTTTTATATCGAGTACACATGTAAGCAAAAAATATTTTAGACATATGGGGTTGAATATATTAAAATTAATTTATCTAGTTTCTTTTTAATTTTCTTATTGGGGCTATTAGAATTTCTTTTTTGAGAGTCTGATTATTAAAGCTGGGGACTGTGAATTAAGGTAGGGCTTCAGATAGAAGAAGCAATGGGAAAGCCTAGGTGGGGCTCTTCTAACTTCCTGGGGAATCAGAGAGAAGGGGCCTTGGAGACAGAGTCAGGGCTTAGCCCAGGACAAGCTGTTGCTGCCCACTGCCTCCTTGTTGCTAGTCTCACGTGGTCCCTTAGAGTTTAGGAGATGCACACCTGTCGGGGAAGATGAAGGAAAAAAGAAAGGTGTGGACGTGCGCCCGAGAGGGAGAGCACACCTAGAACATTTAAAGTCACACACATGTCTCATATATTTGGCTTGCATTATATGTCCATCGGACAGTGCCAGCCGCAGAGAGCTGTCCATTTACAGTTTACAAAAGAGCCACTTATATGTTCTCTGTGGGGAAAGAACGTAGGCTTTGAAATCTGAAAATTACAGTGCTTATTCTTTTTTTTTATTATTCATTTTAGAGAGGAGACACAGAGTGAGAGAGAGAGAGAGAAAGAGAGAAAGGAGGGAGGAGCTGGAAGCTCAACTCCCATATGTGCCTTGATCAGACCAGTGCAGGGTTTTGAACTGGTGACCTCAGTGTTCCCAGGTCAACGCTTTATCCACTGCGCCACCACAGGTCAGGCTACAGTGCTTATTCTTTTACTGTTATTATTTTTGTAATAAATGGAAAGCGGAATACTTACTAATCAGAGTGGTTGCAACAGTAACTGAATAAAGTAAATAACGACAAAGGCGGTGCTGGCAAGGTGGCAGGAGGAAGAGCACAGACATGTAGCTAGACAGAAGAGCATCTCTGAATATGCCCTTCTTCCCAGCAGGACAGGTGTCGGCAGGGCGCCGCCCAAGCCTCGATATTTTCACCCAGGAGGTGACAGGGACAATCCAGCCTTTCAGGGTCAGAGTGGTGACAGCATAGGGTTCAACAAGGGGAAGCCATTATTCATACATTCTCAATACGTATTAGTTCTATCCCCTTCTCTTTCTGCCACTTACTGCTTACCGAGTGCCAGGGATTGCTTCTAAAAGCCTCACATACATGTTACCGTTTCATCCTCACCGCCATCGCCACCACAACCCCAACAACAATACCGACTAAAGCTCGTAGAGATTTTGACCATGCGCCGAGCAAAGTGCCTTGTTTCTGTCCTCTAACAATGTCGTGACAAAGTATGTGCTCTGGTGAGGGCATGGAGACGCCAAGCATTATTTATTACATTTTATGGATGTGGGAATTGGGGCTCAGGGTGGCCAGGTAACCTCCCCAAATCACACAACTTGTAAAGGGCAGAGCGGAGAGTCAAATCCATTGGTTCCAAAGCCATTCTCTTCATCCCCCCCACCACACCAAGCCTGGCTGCACCTGCTTTCCCTAGCCGCTTTCTCTGTCCCTCTCCTTCTTCCTTTCCCCTCTGCCCTTCCTTCTCCTCATCCTGTTCTCGCGCATGTCTCCCTTTCTTTTCTGTCTCTCCTCAGAGGCAAAGACAATTTCTTCTCCCAGCAACGTCTAGTCCATGGATTCAATAACTGCTTTTTTTGGATTGTTTTTTAAGCATCTCTACCAAAATTGTCTCTGCCTGGGATGTAGCATTCGGACGCTCAGCTGCGAATTAAGGTCCGGTGTGTTGCCCGTCTGGTTGCTGCTCCGCTAATATATTAACCAGTGGGTCAGTGCCGGCTCCGAGGCACTGGGTCAGTGCCGGTCTGCGGCGCTGCTTTGGAGCTGCAGGTAGGGACTGTCGGGTGCCTAGACAAGCGTCATCACCCCGGACTGCGAAACCGCGATCTGACAAGGATATATGTGGTGTCACATTATAAATTGTAGAATTCCATAGTAAACATCATTTTGGGCAGAATCTGGTTCAGCTCTCTACATCTTACAAAAAAAAAATTTTTGCCTGACCAGGTGGTGGCGCAGTGGACAGAGCGTCGGACTGGGATGAGGAAGGCCCAGGTTCGAGACCTCGAGCTCGCCAGCTTGAGCACAGGCCCATCTGGCTTGAGCAAAAAAGCTCACCAGCTTGGACCCAAGGTCGCTGGCTCCAGCAAGGAGTTACTCTGTCTGCTGAAGGCCCACGGTCAAGGCACATGTGAGAAAGCAATCAATGAACAACTAAGGTGTTGCCACAGCAATGAAAAACTAATGATTGATGCTTCTCACCTTTCTCCATTCCTGTCTGTCTGTCCCTATCTATCCCTCTCTCTGACTCTCTCTCTGTACATGTAAAAAAAAAAAAAGGAAATTTTATTCCAGAGAGACTTTGACCTGATTCTGATTTTCACACAGCTATTTAACCAGTAAGGTCTAAATCCCATCCAGTGTTCTTTTTCCAATATGAGCCTGTACTCCAAACTTCTTAATAAATAGCTAAAACTCTACCGTGAAACACAAAATTTTATTTTGGAAACAAAAATTCAGGGAAAGTAACACAATACTAAAATTTTTGTGGCTGAACCCATTGTTATTTTGTTGAGCCATTTCCCTGCATGGAGTTTTGGACCGTGTTTTAAACTGTGCCCAGGTTCCCATAGGTGAGCTTTTCATGGCTCAAAACCTCAGTGCATTAAAAAATTATGGTGCCACCTTTATGTCTATTAACAGTGATAGTTCATGTTTGTTTAACTACATCTTGCTTGCATTGTGCAAGATGGCATTCTAGATAAATCTTTTCAAATCTGTGCTAAATTAAAAAAGAAAACCTTCAGTGCAAAAGAAAGTTACTTGCCTTACAGCCCACCCTTGACCTTTGAGCATTCAATGAATGACTACATGCTTGGTTTCCAAGCTGCGAATCCAGACTGCATAGCACACAAGTCAAAACAAAAATACCGAGTTGCTAGGCTGACCTCTTAGTTGCACCCATGTCCTGTCACAGAGCTGAGCCAATAGGGCCTGTGAGTATATTTACTACTCTGGTAAAGCAGGAAGAACTGAATGACACCCTCTAAGGGTTTCTGACCCAACCTGACTAAGCATTGCTCCACATACGTCGAAGGAAGCTTTGCACACTCCTGAGCACTGCTTCCTGGCTTCCTGTTTATCCACCCTCAGTAGCAGTGGGTCTCTGGGCAGCACTTGGCACCAGGGAAGGGTAATTATTCACAAACGCCCCTGCAAGTCAAACCTTCTCGATCTGCGAGGATGTTGGCGCACTCTTCTTTGTGGCAGACACAGGGCGTTTCGTAGCATGCCCCCACCCCACCGACACTTGTCACATTCCAGACCAATTCTTGTTGTTGTATCTCCTAAAGAAGGTGGCAGGAATGATCGTTTATTATTCTCCATTTTTAGCACATCCATGAGGAATGAGCTACAGATTTATTAACCTTGACCAGGTGATAATGAATTTGACGGAAGTAATGTTAATTTGTAGCCACCACAGGACACGTTGACATCCCTCTAATCTCTGAGGCTGGTTACCAGTCCTTCTGATCCATAGCTCTAACAGGGGAAGCTAAATCTTTCCCATCTCATAGGGTCATTTGTTTTAGTTGAGCTAGGTGTATTTTCCAGTTGTGGTTGCTGGTGAGGGAGCAGAAAGAAATCACCTGCGTCAGCATCTTCAAAATACATCGTCTCCACCCAGCAGGACTCCGGGCATCGTATAACACCGACAAGTGGATGTGGCCCCACCCTTCAGGGGCTTAAATAGATACCCATGCACTTCTCTTTCTAAGTGGTGGGCACATCACTCACTTATATAACATAAAGATACAGAGTTTTTTCTCTGGCTGGATAGTTCAATTGGTTAGAGCATCCATCGTCCGGAAGCACAGAGGTTGCCTGTTCAATCCTTGGTCAGGACACATACAGGAGCAGATTGATGTTCTTCTCTCTCCCTCTCTCTCTCTTTCTTCCTCTTTTATTAAAATCAATCAATAAAAAATTTTTAACTATTGGGTTTTAATAATACCTATTCCCGCAGTCTCTATTTATGTAGTAAATCCTGTAGAAAGGGTATGTTTTCAGAAGTTGTGTTGACCACCATTTTCCTTCAAGATTGAGCCATTATTGAACTTAGATGATAATGTTATGCCTGTCTCTGTTTATTCCTCTAGCATCAATTAAACAGTGGTCTAAGAATGCAGATTTCTGAGGAACATGGGGTAAATGTCCCTGGAAATCAATACTATACAATAACATTTCTGTGATCTAGAGAATGTTCCATTGAAAGGAAATAGAAACCTATTTCTCCTATGACCCCAAACCTAACAGACTGTGTTTACATGTGTTCCCTTTGAGAGTACTCACTCTCACCTGCTGACCTTACGTGCATGTTAAAGGTATTCTGAGGTCCCTCCTCTAAATTCTCCCTCGGTTAATCTCTAGAGATCTCCACATCTATAACGTATCTTGCTGTACTCCAACCCATTTATTGAAATAGAATTCATAGAATTCTATTCTATTCTCTCATTCTTATTGCATCCAGGGTCCCCAGTAGGATCAAAGAAGTCTATCTGTCGGTTATAGGTAGAAAGCCCCTCTCCCCCAGATTGTAAGCTCAGGGACTGGAGTCCGATAAACACCACTGAATCCTCCGAGGCCTCACCGAGGTGGAAGAGGTTTGAGACAGGAATGAAGAGGGTTGTTTATACACAAATAGATCCTGAAATAGTGCTGCTTGAGCCCATGTATCCCAGGATCCTCTCATAAATCAACAACTAGTCCAGGAAGTTGAACTCACCAAGCACCAGTGAGTTTGTTGCCTGCCACCCCTCACACCTCTCATCTCCTCTTACACAAAATCAGATTATAAAAAAACTGATGTCTGGCTTCCAAACTACCAAATAAGCTAGGCAGGGGCTTCCCAGGAAAAACATAAGAAATCCTAAACTGTTTTGAGTGGCTAATTTAAGCCGGGCACTGCTCTAACTGCCTGGTGGATTCAAATCTTGACTCTCCACTTGTAGCTATATGGCTGTAGGCAAATTTTTAAACTCCTCTATGTCTCGGGTTTTTGAAATGGGGACAATAATAATAATAATAATATCTATGTCCTAGAGTTTCTCTCAGAACTAAAGGACTCAGATATAAAGCACTTATAATAAGCTCAACCTAAAAAGCAAGATACTATCTTTAGTTGCTATCAGTTCTCACAAGAACTCTACTAGAACTAATATTCTCAACTTGCAGATGAGAAAACTGAGGCACAGAAAAATAATGTAACTTGTTCAGAGTAACCCATCTAGTAGTCAGTAAATCTGGGAATTAGTCAGAGATTCCAGGACCACAGCCCAAGCTCTTAACTAATAACCAACGGTGGGATTCAGCCAGTTTGCACCAGTTTGGCAGAACCGATACCTAATTTTTTGCCGAGTTCTGCAGACCGGTTGTTAAGATGGCACTGTCATCAGGGTTCTCTCTAAGGTGGGCGCCTGGGCAGCCACCCAGTGGGGAAATCACAATTTACATTCCTTACTTTTTTTTTAATATTCATCTGGGCAACAGCGTATTCTAAGCGCCCGTAGTTGTGTTCATTCTGTCCCCAGGTGAGAAAAATTGCAAGTCGGGATGCCAATCAAGAAGTAATATGGAGATATCTTAAATAACAGTTTTATTGTTTTTGTCAGCTATTATTTAATATTTTTTCATTAATATTTTAAAATTCTTTCTTATAACATAATCTAGTTTTGTGTACTTCTTTTATTTTTCTTATTTGAGTATTAATGCATGAAATAATAACCTACCTTTTGGTGGTACAGAATATTGTTTTTTATACTTAAGACAGTCATTAGGGCAGAAAACCGGTTGTTACATTATTTGAATCCCACCACTGATAATAAGGAATAGTAAGTAAAGACCGCACACACCAAAGCCTCTAGCTGAGCCGTCTGCAGAGATGTCATTATTAAAAAAATAAACAAGTAGGGCTCGATCCATTCAACCTCTGTGATCGCTAACAGCCATTTGTCTCTGACTTTTGTCTTGTCTTGTTTTGTTTTGCTAGCGCTAGGACTGGCTTCACTTTGCAGTGCTCCGCCACAGCTGGATGTCTGCCCTTAATTTCCCCCTTTGCACCCTATTCTATCAAACAACCTATAACCAAAGCTTTGAAGCAGAAAATTTGGGCAGTGCAGTCCTCCCCCTAGTGGTGATGCAGGGAATACCCTAAAGTTGCCTGAGTTCAATGCATTCTGTCCTGTTAAAACCTATCGACTTTGAAAGTTACTGCAAATACGAAAAGCAGATGAGTATGGAATGTCAAATGATGAGGATGAAAAAAGTTTCTGATGCCCCCTAAAAACGTAGGCAGTCATCAGGAGAATGAAAGTAACTAACAGAATGGAGGGAGAGGAAGGCAAGAAACCCCAAATTTACATGGGAGGTCCTTATGCATCTTAAGTCCCCGGAGCAAGTCCTGCTGGGAGTGGGGGCAGAACAATGGGAAGCCGGGTGAGGCTAGAATGCAGAGAAGAGAGAGAATTAGCAGGACCAGCACATGGGAGCTCTTCTAGGCAAAGTTCAAGATTTTGGTTCGTTTGCTTATTTGTTCTTGTTTCCCTTTGTTTTGTTGCCTAAAAGCAATGGGAAGCAATAGAAAGTCTTTGACCAAGGAAGTGAAATGATCAATCAGACTAAAATTTTTAGCAGATCCCTCAACTATGAACTAGTTCTGTCATGTGAGAGGTGGGAGTCATTCCCCAGTCAGTGACTGTGTTCCCCTCCATATCCTCCTCACTCACGTTCCTGGACATGGACAAGACTCAACCAATAGCAGTAGAGACCTGTTCCCTTAACGGAGACAGGGAGAGAGCTGCTTTTACCGGGAAGGGAGGGATATTCCAACTCAGTATTCCCTGCTGGGTGGATGTCAGCTCCATCTGGAAACAGCTAAAGGGACTTATCACAATATCACATTTCACAATTCCTTGGCTGTCTTCCCCTCTGTGAAGGGGAAAACAATAAATGCTTCTCTGCGGTTATAATATATTTACATATCCATCTACTTATCCAAATGGTGTAGGAGTCCCAGAGAAACCTGGAGGTTAATGTTGCCAAAAGTCTGCCCATCCTTTAGGCCTTTCTCCATGAAACCTTCCCTGTTGGGATCTGCTTCTTTCTCTTCTGCTCTCCTGTACTTGCTAGCATCACTACTTGGACCTAATACTCAAACCTATTGAACATAGTCAAAAGAGAAACTGTGAGTTTCTCTCCTGCTCCTCAACCTTCTCACTCTACGCGGAGATAAATGCAGAGACAAGTCGAGGACTACTGAGGACTGTCAGCTAGGCGAGAGATTCTCCCTCACAAGTCTCAGAAGAAACCATCCCTACCAATGCCTGATCTTGGACTTCAGAACTGTGAGACAACAAATTCCTGTGGTTTAAACCACTTAGTGTATAGTACTTTGTTAATGCAGCCCTAGCAAACAATAATAGCTGTTTGCCTCAATCTTTCACATCTGAGAAACATCACCACACTCCACCCACCAAAAAAAAAAAAAGTTAAAAAGTTAAGTCATCTTTGATTTGTCAATTTTCTTTGACATCTGCCTGCAATAGTCAAACCATGAATGGGCATCTGGTCAACAAGTAATATTTGCCCCCTTCCCACCATTTCCACCACTGTCCTCTAACTAAGTCTCCATTAACTCTTGTTGAGATTACTGCAAAAGATTCTGTTGTTTTTCTGATTTCCTATTTAAAAACCTTCTAGTCACTTCTTTTTTTTAATTTGTTTTTTTATTTTTTTCTTTTTTATTTTATTCACTTTAGAAAGTAGACACAGAGTGAGAGAGAGAAAGAGAGAAAGGGGGGAGGAGCTGGAAGCATCAACTCCCATATGTGCCTTGACCAGACCAGTGCAGGGTTTTGAACTGGTGACCTCAGTGTTCCCAGGTCGACGCTTTATCCACTGCGCCACCACAGGTCAGGCTCTTCTAGTCACTTCTATCACATTTAAAATAAAATCCAAAATCTACCTGATGGCCTCCTGGGCCTCCATGATCTTGCCTTGCCCAACTCTCCCTTTGATCTTATTCCCCATGCTTCAGCTCACTCACTTCTTTTCTGTTGCTAACAATCACGAAGCCTAGTCCCTCCTCAGGGCCTTTGCACTAGCTGCTCATTTCTGTCTGGACTGTTCTTCATCCAGATATTTGCATGGCTGGCCTCTTCTCATCTTTTAGACCTCAGCTCAAATCTCGTTGGAGTCTTCAGTGAGGCACTGACTGATGGATGTAATCCCTCAGTCATCATTTTATTTTTCTGCTTGATACATTCTATTACTTGCTACTGTATTTTTGGTCAATGGAAAATATTGATTGAACTTCTACTCATAGCAAGAACTCTTCCAGGGACTGTGTAATTATGGTGGTGACATGACAAAGTTCTTCATCTCAAGGAGTTTACATGTCAATGAATCAAGACAGATTAATCACTTATCCTTATCCAGTGTTTTTCTGGTTTATTTATTTTTTAATTGTCTTCCCAACCGGCACCTCCTTCAACTGGAATGTAAACAAAGAATACATCAGGGCCCTTGTCCACGTTGTTCATCTCTGCATCTCCAAGGCCTCAAACAGACACTGGGATATTTTTATTTGAATAAAGATACTGAATAAATAAAAGGAACTGAAGAATTAATAACATTGTTATTAATAAAATATGGCATTGTAAACTTGTATCTCACCTCTACCATTGAGCATGCCAGTTTACATAGGTGAGTCTCAGTGAATTCACCCATCAACACGGGAATAATGAGAATGCCTTCCAGGGTTATTGTGCGCACCAAGAAGATTCAGTTTGTAATGTTTCGCATGGTGCACTAAATGTGCACCAAAAACAATTTATTACATTTATGAAAGTAATAAGAGCCTTTCTTTGAAACTTAAAAATTATGACTGGGTTCCCAAGTAAATTTTAGATTTGACTAGTACCTTTAATTCCTCAGTCATTTCCCCTCCCTCTGGACTTCTATACAATTTTTTTCTTGGGAACTTGTGATTCCCTAGTTTAAAACATAGGTATTCAGAAACATGCCTCATCTGGAATAAGGAAGATCCACTTATTTTTACAAAGAATTCCATGCAGACTTGTATTGATCACTTCTGTTGGTCATAGGCCATTTCTTCAACTCCACTGCCATATTCCTCGGGAGAGAAAAGAACACACCCAACTTTGGACTGCAACAGAGCCCAGCCATCTCTACCACGCTAAACCTTCTTATCGGTTCTGGGTACCATGTTGGTCCTCCATCACCAAATTTTTCTTAAGTAAGTGGGACTGATTGTGATAGTCAGCCACTCAGATAGCTCTCAATGCTTCCTCCCCTCCCAGTATTCCTGGTTCTATATTTTTCTCCTTTTGAGGGTCGGCTGGACCCAGTGATTTCCTTCTGAAGAATAGGATATGGCAAAAGTAATGGTATGTCACTTCCAATATCAGGTTATGAGAAGAGGAAGACTTCCATCTTGCTCTGTCTCTGTGAATCTCTCTCTCTCTCTCTCTCTCTCTTTCTCCCATCCCTCTTGGAGTCCTCATTCTGAGGAAAAAAGCTGTCACGTTGCTTTGCCAAAGGAGACGCCTACAGGGCATGGGACCTGTGTCTCCAGGCGACATCCAGCCAGAGACAGTGCATATTCTCAGACCCGTCAATGGCCATGGGAATGAACCTGGATGGAGAGCCTCCTCCACTGGGCCTTGAGGTGACTACAGCCCTGAAAGATACCTTGACTGCAGTCTTGTTAGAGATCCCAAGTCAGGGAATTTCAGCTCATTCATTCTTAGATTCCAAATGCACCAACACTCTAAGCTAATGAGTGTGTGAGGTTCTGTGCCACTGAGTTTGGGGATAAGATATTATACAGAAATAGGTAGCTGACACACTGATGCAGGGTACTGGATCATCACTCAGCACATATTTTTTGAGTAACCAACTGAACAACTCTGACTCTTTACTGACAGTTTAGATATGAAATCAGAGATTTATAAAAGAAACTTATTTTACTTTAGTCTGCAATCTAACACTATAGGAACATGAGTTCATAAATCAGAGTCCTTATTTAATTCACAAAAATTTTTGATGACACTGTGTGTCAAAAAGTGAATGTGATACTATCCCTCACTCCGAAATGGCCTTTCCAATCTAGAAGGCACAGACAGTCCTTCCTACCGATCATGACTGCCTCTATCTAGAATGCAGGGTGAAAGAAAACTTAATAAGTCTAGTAATTATTTTTAAAAGAGTATCGAGCCAGACAATTTTATATATAATTCCTGGTTCTCCACTGACTAATAAAGATACCTGGAGGAAGTTAATCTCTCCAAGTCCTCAGTTATTGTGAGTGTGTGTGTGGGGGGGGGGGGATAGGAAGAGGGAAGGAGAGAGAGAGAGAGAAGCATTAACTCATTGCTCCACTCTGTTCCATTTCTTCAATAGTAAATTAAACATCACGATATCTACCTTGTTAAGGTTTTATATGATTCAAACTGTAGGTCCAGAATAAAAATATGTTTAGTCCCATTTTTCATCCTTCTAAAAACAGAATTATTAAGTGGAAAAAATACAGAGAAGGTCAACTACAAGGATCTCACATAAAAGCAAGTGACAGCTGTTGAAAGAGTGGAACCCTACAGGCAGGAATTCCTGACTGAGCACGGCAAGAACCAAACCTCTAACATCAACTGGGGTGTCCTCAGATCTCAGGCTTTCTCCCCACATCCCCCAGACACAGGTGGGAGCAGAAACCAATGACAGCTGAAGAAAAATAAACTTAAAGCGCGACCTTGTAAAACAGGTAATCAACAGGAGACACACCTAAGCCTGGCAAATGGGGTGGAATGAAATGGAAATGCAGAAATATAGAACAAAAGGGGCTTTCCAATTCGGAGTTTATCTGAAAGACCCGTACCAAGAGTCTCTAGAAAGGAAAACAAGTGTAACAAAGTTTATGTGTGTTTTTTTAGTCTCGGGGTGCCCATTAACCTTTAGTTTACACACAATTCTAACCAAAGGGGAAATTTACTTTCTCTGTCCTCCTCAGATGAGGCTCAAACATTTGCATAGTCAGACGATCTGTAAGTACCGGAGAAACACTAGTCTGACAAAAAGAAGACAAATGACAACAAATTAGACGAAAGTCTAAAAAAAAGAGCAATCTAGGGCCATGTAATGACAGGGGAGAAAGCCCCGTAGATCCCAATGGTATCGATGTATGCGGCACAATTTTATAGAATCCTTCCAAGGATGCTAAACATTATGTGTTGCATTTTATCTTCTGAACCTTGAAAATGTCATTACTTTTTAAAATATTTATTGTTATTTGGCATTAAAAGTTATATACGATGTCACATTTCAGTTATTCATTGAATTCAAATATAAATCCCTCTTAGGGACAACAGGTAAATAAAATGGTGTAGCAATGAATACAGAGGGACCAGAGACACGGAAGGAGTCACTGAGGGCACTCGGCTGTGTGAAGTCGGCCCTGACCTGTCGTGATGGCCTCCAGAACGACGGGCACGCCTAGCTCCACATGCGCTGAGGACTGTCAGATGGAGTTCTACAGCTGCGCCCGTGACCACGTGAGAAAGGAGGTTCACACTGAACTACCTGGGCTTTTCTTTCCTGTGCAGTGAGGGAATAGGGTAGCACGCCCTGGGGCCTTCTTCACGGCTCACACTGCACTTTCCAAGTGTAGGCAGGATCCTTCCACAGATCTGCCTTGTGTTGTCAACTGTCCCCTTTGCAAGTCTTTAACCAAGAGGCACTTTCCTACCTAATATTTTTCTCCCCAGGGTTTCCTAAGGGCCTTGCTGCATAGAAATACCGTATGCTGTGCTTTCTCTACTTGCTCCTGCAGATGCGCTCTCCACTCTGCCCTGGGCCCCAGGGGCTGACCTCTAAATCCTACCGCAACAGGCCCTCTTGTCTTCTGGCTTCTAGGCAGGGAAGCCATGACAGACGGCGGCAAGAATTATGGGTTGGGAGGAGAGGCAGACTGGCAGGTTAGGCTGGGATTTCCTCTCTGCAGACCAATTGTTAGAACTAAATTCCCTCCCGCCCTCTTTCCCTCCCTCCCTCTCTCCCTTCCTTCCTTCCTTCCTTCCTTCCTTCCTTCCTTCCTTCCTTCCTCCCTCCCTCCCTCCCTCCCTTCCTTCCTTCCTTCCTTCCTTCTTTCCTTCCTTCCTTCCTCCCTCGCCCCCTCCCTCCCTCCCTCCTTCCTTCCTTCCTTCCTTCTTCCTCCCTCTCTCCCTCCCTCCTTCCCTCCTTCCTTCCTTCCTTTCCTCCCTTCCTCCCTCCCTCCCTTCTTCCTCCCTTCTTCCTCCCTCCCTCCCCCTTCCCTCCCTCCCTCCCTTGCCTCCCTCCCTCCTCCCTCCCTTCCTTCCTTCCTTCCTCCCTCCCTCCCTCCCTTCCTTCCTTCCTTCTTTCCTTCCTTCCTTCCTTCCTTCCTCCCTCCCTCCCTCCCTCCCTCCCTCCCTTCCTTTCTTCCTTCTTTCCTTCCTTCCTCCTTCCTTCCTTCCTTCCTTCCTCCCTCCCTCCCTCCCTCCCTCCCTCCCTTCCTTCCTTCCTTCTTTCCTTCCTTCCTTCTTCCTCCCTCCCTCCCTCCCTCCTTCCCTCCCTCCTTCCTTCCTTCCTTCCTCCCTTCCTCCCTCCCTCCCTTCTTCCTCCCTTCTTCCTCCCTCCCTCCCCCTTCCCTCCCTCCCTCCCTTGCCTCCCTCCCTCCTCCCTTCCTTCCTCCCTCCCTCCCTCCCTCCCTCCCTCCCTTCCTTCCTTCTTTCCTTCCTTCCTTCTTCCTCCCTCCTTCATTCCTTCCTTCTTCCTTCCTTCCTTCCTTCCTTCCTTCCTTCCTTCCTTCCTTCCTTCCTTCTCCCTCCCTCCCTCCCTCTCTCCTTCCCTCCCTCCATCAACTTTATTTGCATGTAGTAAAACCGCCTTTACTAGACCTGTTAAATGAATTTTCATGAATGCACACACTTGTGCAGCCCTCGCCTCAGTCCAGAAGAAAGGCCAGCCACCACCACAGAATGGTACCTAATTTCCCCTGAGGTCCCCTCACCCTCCTAGCCCTGGCGACCACTGATCTGATTTCTATCCTTATAGATTAGTTTCACCTTAATTAGAATTTAACAGGAATGCAATCATAGAGTGTGAGCTCTTTTGTTCAACAAAATTATTTTGAGATTTATCTATGTTGTGGAGTTTATCAACAGTTCATTACAATGTATTGCTTTGTCGTAATCTCTTGAATGCCTATCGCAACAAAGCAAAGCGTCTGCTTCCATACAGGCCTCTTCCCCGTCCACCATCCTGGCAGGTTTCCCTTAAGTGGGCTGTTATCCTTGTAAATGGCCCCTTGAGGATGCTCCGGCCAATGATCTCTCATGGCTATGGCCTCTGTCTCCTGCTGGGCCTCTGACTGACCCACCATCACTTAGGAAGCACAGTGAAAAGAATATACTGTATACACGTTCTGTCCTCTAAAGTGATGAATGTTTTCACAGGTATTATGCTATCATCCTTCACTATGTGCGTCCACGGCATAGAGGATGGATAGCAGCTTCCCTTCCTTGCAAGGAGAAAAGGGCTGTGGAGATACCCCACTTCTCGCCCAGGGTAGGTTGTGAAGCAGGAGGAAGAAAAGGGGGGCAGAAGGGCTTCACATTTCTAAACCTCCCGTGTCCCTTTAAATGTTTTTAAATAGTCGATTTCTTCAGATTATAAAAGATACATGTTAAATGACTATTTGGAGAATGCAGGCAAATTGCAAACAACACCAAGAACAACAACAACAACAACAACACAACAAATCACCCATCAACCCACCTTCTGGAGAGAAACATAGTATATTTCCTTCCAGTCTTTTTTCTGATGATCCATATGCAGCTGTTTCAAATACAATTAGACTCCCAGGGAAGTTTGTTTCCTGCCTTTTTTACACCTCACTGTAGATTGTGCCATTTCATTATCATTCAGTACTATTTGCAGACATTATTTTTTTTCATTTCTTTTTATTTTATTTATTTTAGAGAGGAGACACAGAGTGAGAGAGAGAGAGAGAGAGAGAGAGAGA
Organism: Rhynchonycteris naso; assembly: GCA_037038555.1. NCBI lineage: Eukaryota > Metazoa > Chordata > Mammalia > Chiroptera > Emballonuridae > Rhynchonycteris > Rhynchonycteris naso. The sequence goes on from CM072996.1 coordinate 303,187,960, forward strand.
GAGAGAGAGAGAGAGAAAGGGGGGAGGAGCTGGAAGCATCAACTCCCATATGTGCCTTGACCAGACCAGTGCAGGGTTTTGAACTGGCAACCTCAGTGTTCCCAGGTCGACACCTTATCCACTGCACCACCACAGGTCAGGCAACAGACATTATTTTTAACGGCCGTATAAACCATACATTGCATATCCCAAGTGTTCAACTCCTCCCCTATTGTTTGTGACTCTTTTACTACTAACAGAGATGTAACTTTTGCAGAAAACAAACCAAGTTTCCATTCCCTTATTGGCCATTATGAGGGTGTCCTTTTACACTAGGGACCAGCCTACCTTTTAAATAGAATTTAAAGTTAAGGGATTTAACAACTGAGAGAAAGGTGCTTGACAGCTAATCAAGGCATTTGGAGAATATTCACTGGGCCTAACAAGGAAAATAATAGGGGTTCTCAGTCCCCACCTCCAGGTAACTACTAAAGCCAGCCCCACTCAGGCTCATATAAGATGAGAAAGATCAGGTAACTTGTAGGAAGACCATAATTCCTGCAATAACAAATGTCAAATGTTGCCATTTTAGTTGTTCTGAGTGACAGGCTTGTTATTTCTGAGGGCTTTAAGGTTAGTGTTTGTCAATGGTGGTTATCACTGACTTTTCAAAGTAATTAACTTTGTATCTAAAAATAAACTTAATTGTTTAACCACCAGTGATTTAGGCACCATAGGAGGGATGGATGTACTACTTTCTCTGGGGAAAAGAAAATTTGACTCCTTGAGTCTCGCTATTTGTTTCTTGGGAACTCTGCTATTGTATTGTAAAATGGTCCACGCCTCCCATTATCTCCTCAGTAGTAGCTAAGCTGGGGAAAAAACAGTTATATTGATATATGAAGTTGGAGGCAGATGCCAAGCTAATTGATCTGAGTAGGTTAAATGGGAGAAAATACTTCCAAGAATCAATGGAGATGCTAATTTGGCTAATTGTTGGATAGTGTTTCTTTTTTAAGTGAGTGATTTTCCCAATTAATGTTTATCATGTTGATTTTTTTTTTACCCTGAATTTATCAGTTTTAACTTTACTAAACCTTCTGTGATATTGGTTTCCAATGTGTCTTTGTCTCGAAGTTTTTCTTGCTGACCTGGTGACAGGTGGTTTCCCTGGATCTTCCCGTGCAAAACCTAGGCTTGGCTTACTACCAAGACAACCCAGCAGAGACTACTTTCTGCCACTGGTATCTAAAACAAAACAAGAGTCCTTATATTACTAGAGTTGATGGACCAAGAAACTGAAGTTGAAGCATCCTATCTAAATTTCCAAGGATAATCAACAGACAAAGCTGAGAATTAATATCTTATGGATTAAAAAACAGGGAAAAGTAAGTCAGAGAGAGCGGATGATGAACTAATTTTTTACCTTTCTGTATGTATGGAGATGGAGGTGTCAATAAATTGTGCTTAAGACGGACAGTTCAAAACATAGTTGGCAATGGAGACAAGGAGTGGACCTGAGGAAAGAAGCGAGGGGACCAGGAGAGAGACTTTATTTCTTTCTTTTTCTCTCTTCTATGTAATAACTTTAAAATATTGGTAGCATACACACAGAAATGTTGGGAATTTGGAAAGAAGAACAAAGAGAGGTGACATCTTAGAATCCTAAAATGTAAGGACTAAGAGACATAGAAGAATAGTTTTTTTTCTTCCACTCACCACCCCTACCCCCTGCCTTTACAAATGACAGACCAGGAGACAGATGGTTGGATAATGGAGAATGTCACAGACACCAAGACTCAAAAAGGACACAGCAGAGGATATTCTATTGATATGCATCATATTTTCTTGGAATAACACTTGGAAAGCTCTCCTTGCTAACAGCCCACCCCACCCTGAGCCTGCTCACTAAGGACCGAAATTCTTTTAAGATGGGACAAGCCTTTCATTCCAAAATGAGGAATAACCTAAGGGAAAATTTACACATTAACTTAGGCTTCTGCCTGAGTTGTTTTGACCTAAAAGTGAAACAAAAGTTTAAATGTCTGTTTGTTATTCGAAGAATACAAAACTCTGAATGCTGAGGGGAGGCAGTTCTGTCAACATGAAATCTCCATCTCAGGAAGGGACAACCGCAGGCATCAGATACAAACATTTTACATCATGTCTGTTACCTGCTGTTTCCCACTGTCCACTCTCTTTCTCTGGCCTTCTTCTTTCTTTCTGTGTAATGGTCCATGATGTTAGAGCTGTTTTCATGGCTAAAATAAGCATCAGCATTGAAATTTCAAATGGTTGCTGTCAGAGTTTGGCTGGAATCTTTGGCAGACCCCCTGCTGGAGTTTTCTGTGGACGATCAATCAGATCCAGGTGGTAATGATAAAGGCAAACCCACACATTGGCTGTGGCTACCTTCAAATAGAATATTAAGTTCCCAGGCCTTTCTCAGGGCAGTTGGAGGTCACTGGTTAAATGAATTCACACAAACATCAGGCCACCAACAAGTGTCTCCCTGTAGTAATCTGTCGTCATTGCCATCATCATCACCCTTGCTTTCACCATCAATGCTACACCCTGAATTGCCAGGTGACCTGGAAAATTTATTTCACTTCTCTGATGATCAATCTGCTCATTTATAAAATGGAGATACTGACCTCTGTCATGCCCACCCCGCAGACTAAGGAGATATAAACGTCAAGTAATAAATGATGCAACGAGGCACAGAGAAGCCATTGGCAACACTAAACAAACATGGAAATAATCAGAAATGATCCAAGGTGGTGAGATCCTCAGGATCAGGGACCATACGAAGCATTGCATGGAGTACTGCACATAACAGAGGTTCCAACTTGTTACCTTATGTGTAACTGAGAGAACAGGGTAAAAAGAAAGACAAAAAGTGCAAATCACAATATACCTGATTCTGTAAGACAACATATGACTAGTGAGAGGCATGGACAGCCAGTGTGATGATTTCAGAGGACACAGAGCCCTCTCCAGGAAGGACTGTAGAGTAAAATTGGGGCGGGGACACTTTACCTGGGATTTGAAGGACAGGGCAGGGATAGCTAGCTATGGAAGAAGAGAGAAGATAGTTAAAGATAGAGGCAAATAGACATGCAGAAGATGGCGACGGAGTAGGCGGACGTACCAACTTCCAACTCCCAGAACCAAAGTGGATTATAACTCAATTTTAAGAACCATCATCTGGATAAACCAACTTTGAACTAAACTAAGTGAACTCTTCAACCAAGGAACACAGAAGAAGCCACATTGAGACTGGTAGGAATAGCAAAAACACGAAGAGGGCTGCCCAGCTCCCCGGAGCAAACGGCAGCCGGGACAGACCCACGTGGCGGGAGGAGAGTTTGGCAGAGAGGGAGGGACCTGGGTCCCAGGATCCAAGCCCCAGCCTACAGTCCCAGAGCCTAGAAGAGGCGTTTGGACAGTTTTGAGCTGTGAAACAAGTGAGGCAGCTCCCAGGTCTACAGTGTGGAGTATTAGGGCCCTTCCTACTCTGCTGAGGGCTGCTGAAGGGTATGGTGGCGGCAGGACGCTGAAACGTGGTTCTTTTGGCGTGGGCAGAGGCCAAGCTGGTGTGAGCTCGGTCTAGTCCAGCATGGGCAGAAGGGACGCGCGAAAGCGCTCCGGAAGCTGCAGGCCCTCCTGTAATCCCACCTGCGGGGACAAAGCGGGAGGCAAGGAACAGGCAGAGATCTGCTCTGCGACCCTGCACAAACCGGCCCTGACCGCGGGGACGGGGCTAGGACTAAGAACGGGCGGGGGCTCACGGCTGAGCTCACACTACCAGCCCTGCACTGCCAGAGAAACCGCGGTGTGCCATCCTAGGTGCCCGAGATGGCTCCGAACGCGGGGGCGGGGTAGACCTGGAGAAGAGCGGAAGCTCGCAGCTGAGCCCACGCTACTAGCCCGGCTCAGCCTGAGAAACCGTGGTTTGCCATCCTGCGAGCACGAGTGGGCTCCGATCGCGGGGGTGGGGTAGAGTCCGGGACGAGCGGAAACTCACAGCTGAGCGAAAGCCAGCAAACACGCCCGGCCCAATAAACCTTGGTTTGCGACCCTGCACAGAAGGGCCCTGGCCTCGAGGGCAAGGCTAAATTCTGGACGGGCAAAGGCTCACAGCTGAGAGCACGTAAAAAGCCCCGCTCAACCCGTGAAACTGTGGCGAGCAGGCTCTGACTGCAAGGGCAGAAGTCCGGAAACAGGCTGGGTCCGCAGTTGAGCAAAGGTGCTCACCTCTATCCTTGGTGCTGAGGCTTGTGGGTTGAGTGACAACCCCTCACGTGGAGGAGAGGTGGAAATCAGAGCAAAAGCCACAGTGGGCCGGCGCTGGTAACGCTCATACCCAACCACCCTAGGCAGCGGCAGAGGGGGTGGCGGGCTTGCAGACAGACCACACCTAGAGAACACAAAGGCAACACCTACTGAACTCCAGTGGCCACAACTTGCTTATACACAGACAAAATGGGCAGGCAGAGGAATGCAAACCAAATGAATCAAGACAAATCCCCAGAGAAGGACCTGAATGAACCAGATATAACCAAATTACCAGATGCAGAATTTAGAATAATGATAGTTAGGATGTTCAAAGAAATTAGAGCAACAATGGATAGTCACTATGAACACCTAAATAAAGAGATAACAAGTATAAAAAACGAAATTGAAATAATAAAAAAGAATCAGACAGAAATGACAAATACAGTATCAGAACTGAAGACCACAATGGAAGGAATTAAAAACAGGATGAATCACGCTGAGGATCGAATCACCGAGTTAGAGGAAACAATAAACAAAGGCACAGAAGCAGAGAAGAAAAAGGAAAAGAGACTCAAAAAATATGAGGAAACTCTAAGGGAGCTCTGTGACAACCTGAAGAGATACAACATTAGCATCATAGGGGTGCTGAAGAAGAGGAGAGAGGACAGGAAATGGAAACTTTGTTCAATCAAATCATAGCAGAAAACTTCCCTAAATTAAAGCTGGGAAACACTCCACACGTTCAAGAAGCACAGAGAACTCCATTAAAGAGAAACCCAAAAAGATCTACACCAAGACACATCATAGTTAAAATACCAAAGCTAATGGATAAAGAAAAAATTTTAAAAGCTGCTAGAGAAAAAAAGACTATCACCTACAAAGGAGCCCCCATAAGGATGACATTGGACTTCTCAACAGAAACACTTGAAGCCAGAAGGGAATGGCAAGATATAATCAAAGTAATGCAGAACAAAAACCTACAACCAAGACTACTCTATCCAGCAAGGTTAACATTTAAAATTGAAGGAGAAATAAAGAGATTCCCAGAAAAAGAAACCCTCAAGGAATTCATTCAAACCAAACCAATTCTGCAAGAGATACTAAGGGGCCTGTTGTGAACAGTTTAAAGGGAGGAAAGAATATAGCAAAAAAAGAATACAGCTTTAAAGAATAAAATGGCAATAAACAACTACATATCAATAATAACCTTAAATGTAAATGGGTTAAATGATCCAATCAAAAGACATAGGGTAGCTGCGTGGATAAAGAAACAGGACCCATACATATGCTGTCTACAAGAGACACACCTTAAAACAAAAGATGCACATAGACTGAAGGTAAAAGGATGGAAAAAAATATTTCATGCAAATGGAAATGAAAAAAAAGCCAGGGTAGCAGTACTTATATCTGACAAAATGGCCTTTAAAACAAAGGTTGTAGTAAGAGATAAAGAAGGACACTACATAATGATAAAGGGAACAATTCAACAGAAAGATATAACTATTATAAATATCTACATGCCAAATATAGGAGCCCCGACATACATAAAGCAGACTTTGATGGATATAAAGGGCGAGATTAACAGCAATGCTATCATAGTAGGGGATTTCAATACCCCTCTAACAACACTGGATAGATCCTCAAGAAAGAAAATTAATAAAGAAACAGCAGACTTAAAGGATACACTAGATTAACTTGATTTAATAGATATCTTCAGAACTTTTCACCCTAAAGCAGTAGAATATACATTCTTCTCAAGCGCTCATGGTACGTTTTCTAGGATAGACCACATGTTAGGACACAAAAATGGTCTCAATAAATTTAAGAAGATTGAAATCATATCAAGCATTTTCTCTGATCACAATGCCATAAAACTAGAAATTAACCACAAAAGAAAAACTGAAAAATACTCAAACACTTGGAAACTAAATACCATGATATTAAATAATGAATGGATTAACAATGAGATCAAATAAGAAATAAAAAAAGTTTCTAGAAACAAATGATAATGAGTATACATCAACTCAAAATTTATGGGACACAGCAAAAGCAGTTCTGAGAGGGAACTTCATTGCACTACAGGCATATCATAAGAAGCTAGAAAAAGCTCAAATAAGCAACCTGACTCTGCATCTAAAAGAACTAGAAAAACAACAGCAAATAAAACCCAGGACAAGTAGAAGGAAGGAAATAATAAAGATCAGAGCAGAAATAAATGACATAGAGGCTGAGGAAACAATACAGAGGATCAATGAAACCAGAAGCTGGTTCTTTGAAAAGGTAAACAAGATTGATGAACCTTTAACTAGACTCACCAAGAAAAAAAGAGAGAGGACTCAAATAAATAAAATTAGAAAGGACAGTGGAGAAATAACAACTGACGCAGCAGAAATACAAAGCATTGTAAAAAAATACTATGAAGAACTATGTGCCAAAAAATTAGACAATCACGGTAAAATGGACAAATTTCTTGAATCATATAACCTTCCAAAAATCAGTCTGGAAGAATCAGAACACCTAAACAGACCAATTACAACAAATGAGATCAAAACAGTTATCAAAAAACTCCCAAAAAAGAAAAGTCCTGGGCCTGATGGCTTCACAAGTGAATTCTATCAAAAATTCAAAGAAGAACTAACTCCTATCCTCCTCAAGCTATTTCAAAAAATTCAAGAGGAAGGAAGACTTCCTAACTCCTTTTATGAGGCGAGCATAATTCTGATCCCAAAACTGGGCAAAGACAACACAAAGAAAGAAAATTATAGGCCTATATCCCTGATGAATTTAGACGCTAAAATTCTCAACAAAATATTAGCCAACCGGATCCAGCAATATATGAAAAAAATCATACACCATGATCAAGTGGGATTTAGTCTGGAGAGGCAAGGCCGGTTCAATATTCGCAAATCAATCAATGTGATTCATCATATAAACAAAAGGAAGGACTAAAATCACATGATAATTTCAATAGATTCAGAAAAGGCATTTGATAAAATCCAGCACCCATTCATGCTCAAAACTCTCAGTAAAGTGGGAATACAGGGAACATTCCTTAACATGATAAAGGCCATCTACGACAAACCCACAGCAAACATCATACTAAATGGACAAAAATTAAAAGCAATCCCCTTAAGATCAGGAACCAGGCAGGGGTGTCCCCTTTCACCACTCTTATTCAACATAGTTCTGGAAGGCCTAGCTATAGCAATCAGACAAGAAGAAGAAATAAAAGGCATCCAAATTGGAAAAGAAGAAGTAAAACTGTCATTATCTGCAGATGATATGATATTGTATATAGAAAACCCTAAAGTCTCAGTCAAAAAACTACTGGACCTGATAAATGAATTCAGCAAGGTGGCAGGATATAAAATTAATACTCAGAAATCAGAGGCATTTCTATATACCAACAATGAACTGTCAGCAAAAGAAATTAAGGAAACAATCCCCTTCACCATTGCAGCCAAAAAAATAAAGTACCTAGGAGTAAATTTAACCAAGGAGGTTAAGGACTTGTACTCGGAAAATTATGAAACATTGATAAAAGAAATCAAGGAAGATACAAACAAGTGGAAGCATATACCGTGCTCATGGCTAGGAAGAATAAACATCATTAAAATGTCTATATTACCCAAAGCAATTTATAAATTCAATGCAATACCAATTAAAATACCAATGACATACTTCAAAGATATAGAACACATATTCCAAAAATTTATATGGAACCAAAAAAGAACACGAATAGCCTCAGCAATCTTAAAAAGAAAAAATAAAGCAGGAGGTATCACTCTTCCAGATATCAAGGTTTACTATAAGGCCATTATACTCAAGACAGCCTGGTACTGGCATAAGAACAGGCACATAGATCAATGGAACAGAACAGAGGACCCAGAAATAAACCCACAGCTTTATGGACAACTGATATTTGACAAAGGAGGAAAGAACATACAATGGAGTAAAGACAGCCTCTTTAACAAATGGTGTTGGGAAAATTGGACATCTACCTGCAAAAAAATGAAACTAGACCATCAACTTACACCATTCACAAAAACAAACTCAAAATGGATAAAAGACTTAAATGTAAGCCGTGAAACCATAAGCATCTTAGAAGAAAACATAGGCAGCAAGCTCTCCGACATCTGTAGCAGCAATATATTTGCCGATTTATCTTCACGGGCAAACGAAATAGAAGGCAAGATAAACAAATGGGACTATATCAAACTAAAAAGTTTATGCACAGCTAAAGACAATAAGAACAGAATAAAAAGACAAACCACACATATTCGACAGCACATCTGATAACGGGTTAGTAACTAAAATTTATAAAGAACTTATAAAACTCAACACCATGAAGACAAACAACCCAATCAAAAAATGGGCAAAAGAAATGAATAGAAATTTCTCCAAAGAGGACATACATATGGCCAATAGGCATATGAAAAAATGCTCATCATCACTAATCATTAGAGAAATGCAAATTAAAACCACAATGAGATATCACCTCACATCAGTCAGAATGGTACTCATCAGCAAAACAACACAGAATAAGTGCTGGCGAGGATGTGGAGAAAAGGGAACCCTTCTACACTGCTGGTGGGAATGCAGACTGGTGCAGACACTGTGGAAAACAGTTTGGAGATTCCTCAAAAAATTAAAAATTGAACTGCCTTTTGACCCAGCTATCCCACTTATAGGAATATTCCCTAAGAACACCATAACACTGTTCGAAAAGAAGAAATGCGCCCCCATGTTCGTGGCAGCATTGTTTACAATAGGGAAGATCTGGAAACAGCCCAAGTGTCCGTCAGAGGACGAGTGGATTAAAAAGCTTTGGTACATATATACTATGGAATACTACTCAGCCCTAAGAAATGATGACATCGGATCATTTACAACAAAATGGATGTACCTTGATAACATTATACGGAGTGAAATAAGTAAAACAGAAAAAAACTGAGAACAGCATGATTTCATACATAGGTGGGACATAAAAGTGAGACTAGGAGACATGGACAAGAGAGTGGTGGTTACGGGGTGGGGAGAGGGAGGGAAGGGTGGGATAGGGAGGAGGGGAGGAGGGAAAACCAGATAGAAGGTGACAGAGGACAATTTGACTTTGGGCGACGGGTATGCAACACAATTGAATGATAAGACAACCTGGAGATGTTTTTATTGTACATATGTGCCCTGATTTATTGGTGTCACCCCATTAAAATTAATAATAATAAATAAAAAAGATAGAGGCAAATATAACTGTTAAATGCATCGAGTGCTTACAATACATCAGGATACGGTTGTCTGGGAGCCCTTTACATGTTGTGTTTAATCTTCTCAACAACTTTCTGAGGGATGATATTAATAGATTAAAGAATTCCCCAATAATTTATATTTCATAGATGAACTGTGTCCCAGAGAAGTCAAGTTGCCTAGGATTGCACAGGTAATAATGTGAGGTCTGTATGACAGACTCCAAAACCCACACTCTGGACCACACTGGAAAGTGGACGTGCAGTTTGGAAACTGAGAACCATTGACTGTAAGTGGCATTCATTATGTTCTATCCTGACATCCTGGAAGAGATGCTCCTTTGTAGCTTGCACACTATAAAAACGGCCGTGCAGCCCATCCTTATCATTTGCAGGTTGAATGTGTGAGAATTTACCTACTGGCCAAAATCAATACTTTTGGCATTTTCACCGTCATTTATAGATATGTGCAGAACAACTGAAAAACTGAGTCTTTGGACACGCATGCTCCCAGCTGAGGTCCAACCTGGCAATGCTCTGCCCTTGCTTTAGTGGCTCCCATCTTACAGACAGTGTCTTTGGCAGGATCTATTGAGTGCCACGCTCTCCACGTGTCTGTGATTTTCACTGGTGACTTCTGCAGTTGACAGTGTAGTGCTAAAGTTCTGTCCAGGGTTCCCAGGCACAACAAGGCTCTGATGTGAGAAAGTACGTGTTAGGTAAGCTTCATTCAGGCATCAGTTATTGTGCTGTTGGCCATGAGTTAAATGTTAATGAATCAACAGTACATATTAAATGAAGTGTCACACACATGAAACAAGGTCCTATATGGATTGGTTGGCACAACTGTGGCCAGAGACTCACAGGAACCTAACCCTGTGTTTCCCCTAAGACCATAGGACCCATGGTTCAGTGTTCTCTAACTCAGTGTTGACAGAAACTTTATGAAACATATCCACCATGAATAACAAGAGCCAACTCTATTTCCTGGAAGATTTCACATTCACTGGTTCCTTTATACTAAGCTATTGGATTACCTGCCTCCTCCTGGGGATAGAGAGGAGGCTAGAGGCAGGAATAGAGATGAAAAGTGGGATGGAGAATGTCCTCAGCTAGAGGGACCGGCACAGATGGTAACCAACCACGAGAGCGAGGAGGACGGCATCCTCTGACCAGCTAGAGAGCACTGCGGGGTTGGGGCTCTGGGTGTGAGAGATGCTAACAGGAGTCAAGGAGGGGCCAGGGAGCACAGGCTGCTTCTGTTAACCAGTGCAGCTTTAAAAGCAGGGCCACTGTCTAATATGTGGGCAATGCCCGTTAGAGTCAATAGAAACTGTCCATCATACCTGCCTTCTCTCTAAAAGGCCTGGTTAACTCCCCAGTTAGGGTAAGTGGACGCTGTGTTTTCCCATCCTCTGTCTTTAGCTATGATTCCCTCAGTCCAGTCTGTGTTTGTAAACTGTTCCAGGGGACCCAGTGCCCATCCAGACAGAAGGGAGTAGACAGATTGTCCAGGACCTGACATCTATCATCACAGGCTCAAAGCTTCTTTGAGAATTTGTTTTATCATAGAAAGTCAGGTGAATTCTGCATCACACTCTATAATGGACCTATGCCTATGAGTGCAACCAAAATAGCATAAGATGAATAACAGTTCATATGTATGGGGCACTGACCACGAGCCAGGCACTATTCTGCACACTTTTATAGTCTTTTTTAAATCCTATAGCACACAGATACAGAAATAGCATCATAATTACTGTCATCATCCCCATTTTACAGATGGAAAAAGTAAGGCTTGGAAGGAAGCATGACTTTCCCTCAGTTCACTCTGCCAATCAATGCTGAATGCAAGACCGAAACCCAAACCTGCTGACTCCAGAGCTCTTCTGGGTCCTTTGGGGCCCAACCAAACTGTCTTCTCCTCCAGAGATCTCTCCACTTCCCCTGTAATGAGCTCCGTGTCCTCTGAGGTCAGAGTATTCATCATCTATACCCCTTTTCTAACCATAAACTTCTTACTGCAGTAGACAACATTATCATTCACAGTCTAATTACAACATGCCTATCCCAACACCCCCAAGTTTGAGAAGGACACATCTATATGATGAGGCATGTCAGGGAAATTCTTGGTATTATTTAAGTTAAACAAAAGGTTTCTGTCACAGACTACCCTACGGTCTCAATTGGGTGGGGAAAGAGAAAAAAAAAGAAAATTAAAGTGGTAGTGAACAGATCAAAATGGAAGAGGGAAAGAAAATATAATTTGTGGAAAGAAAGGAAGATGGGATCATAAAAGCAAACTCCAGTGATGTCTGAGCATGGCAGAGAGGGTATAATGATGACAAAGGCACCTGTCACTGCCCAGGGTCCATGAGGACACCGATCCCACATGCATGCGTTTGGCCCAAGATCAATGCTAGTGTTTAGTTAATGGGAGCTCAGACCCTTTGCTCACTGCTAATAAGTTAGAAAATCTTGACTGATTCAACCAACTTCCATCCGGCGTCTCTATGGAGGTATCAGAGATCTTGAGATGAGCAAGGTCTAGTCTCCAGCCTCAAGGAACTCCCAGGCCAAGGATAAAGACACAATGTATTTACAAGTGTATTTCAAAAGAATATAACAAATGTCATACAAAAAACCCACGTCCCTAACAGTAGGGAATGGTTAAATCCATCAGGGCAGGGCAGGAGAAAGGTCATAGGAAGAATCTCCAGGTAGGTGTCAGCGTTTGTTTTATGGGAGATAAAATAAAAAAACAAACAAACAAACGAAAGACCAGAAGCAAATGAAAATGTCTAGCTTTAAACCCACCTGATTCAGCATCAAAGTAACAATGGATTTGTGAATGTTCCCCTTCCTTTCTTTACAATTTTAACCAAGTCTAAAAGAAACCACTTGTGAGATGAAATCACCACCCACCAGACCTTGATTTATCCAGAGAAAATGGACTATCTCAGCCTCAGTCCCCTGAGCAGAACAGACAAGCCAATTTTGCCTTTAAAAGAAATCAACAGGTAGAGGCATAACAAAGGTCGTATATTATGAGGCTGCAGATGGAAATTCAGCCCAGCAGTTACATCGACACAGTTATTACTGTTATTACAGCTAAACCTCCTCATTCCGCTGACATTATTAACCAAGACAAACGGGGCCCTGAAGCTTTATTTCATGGGTAGATCACCTATTAAACCAAGAACAATATCATTGTCTTTTGCAGCACTTCCAAAATTGCTTCCTGCCTCTGAGAGCTTTCTCGGGCGTTTTTTCCCCCCTCACCATCAAAATAGACACCATCCATCTTGTCCACGTGGCTGGAGGGCCAGGTTTTGTTTGCATATCTGTCTGTGCGCGTCATCTCGTTCACGTAAGAGAGGGGCAATCGTCCAATCACTTGTGCCATCGTCAACAGGCTCTCTGGCAACCTCATTTAGGTGCTTACAGAGGGAATCAGCTCTTTTTAAAAACAAAGCCGCCAATTTACCAGGCTGTTCCCGACACCCCCCCCCCAATCAAAAATGCATGTTTCAGGATCCATTAGTGAAACTCACCCTACAGTCTGATGCCACTTCAGTCCGGAGGATGAACCCAAGCCTGGGGAAGTGTGAGTGATTTGACCAGCCTTGCACACAGCTCATATGACCAAACAGGGACCAAAATGAGGTCAGAGAAGCTTTTATTTTCCACCTGGTTACCCAGAGAAAATGGCCACTCTTTTCAAATGGGACTGTAAGTCGTTATTTACTATGGGGTGATAACTAAAATTTAAACCTCTTCCATTTGGCTTATGGGTAGGGCTGATTTCTGCATTTCCTTCACTTAATTGCACCTTTTTTTTTTCCTGCCTCCATTAATTCACAGAGTAAATCATCCCCACACTCCAAATCCTGTGCCTTGGGGTTGGTAATGTTCCCTTCTTGTCAAAGGGGGGACAGATTTCCTTTAAATCCTGATGGCCCTGGGACTTGGCAATATTGACTTATTTTTGACAGAGCCCTGGGTGCACCTTATAATTATGAATAAAAATCCAGACAGAAGTAATTACGGTCATCACTCAATAGCATCCTTTGCTCCCTGTTGACTAGGAAGCTCAAGAGGTGGAAGTTTAGGGCAAGCTCATCCTGAAGAAAAGGGAAATATCTTTAAGGTTTTGTAAAACTTCACACGATCAAAGCTGTCCATGGAGGTTTACCATATGGCTTGGGCTTTTGCTTATTTTTTTCTCCCCCTTGAATTTTCTTTAATAAAACGCATCAACTTGTCACTGTTGAACAACAGCAAAATAGCAGGACCTGATGTCCCCAAGGAGCCAAGGTCGGGAGACTGCCCTCCGAGGACCTCTGAGGGCTTTCTCTCCCTTGGCCTCGGCCCTCCCAGCCGCGCCGGCCCCTGGCAGAGCAGAGTGAGGAGAGGTCTCGGTGGTTCTTCTGGTCTGCGGGCCGCCAGCGGGTCCAGGGCCAGACCTGGCTCCCCAGCTCTCTGCCTTTTGGCGAGCAGCCACCTGGAGTGTGTTCAAATGAACAAGCTGCCTTTTCTTCCTGCATATTGGTTTCTCCTCCATTTGAAAACAAAACTCTCCCCCATCTGCTTGCTTCTGGGATCGCTGTAATTGCATGGAGGATAATTGGCGGCAGCTCCATCTGAGGAAAACCCTGTTGATTCGAAGCGCAGCCTCCGTAAACGTTTGTGCTTCATCGTTCTGCTAAATGGAGCCTGTCCCCTGGCCAGCTTTGCTCACGCAGGAGTGAAACTTAATGGGAGGCACGTGAGGAGGAGGGGAAGCATCGAGCAGTGTCGAGCAGTGATCTTCCATGACCCTCTTCATCTCTAAGAATTCTCTGTTAGGGGATCGTTGATTTGTCTGGATTGGGTCTCTCCCCCGCCCAGTACTTAAAAGCATCAGCGCAAGTGATGTCAGTATGGAGCCCTAAAACCAGTAGGATTGCCCGAAGATAGGGTCATTTCCCCGACTCCCTATACTAAACATTGGCTCTGAATCTGAGTACTGAGTACTAGCTGGCCAATTCCCATTAAAAAGAAGAAGAAAATCATCACCTTAATACCTAACATAGGTTTTCTCAAATGGTCCCTACCCACCATAAAAGAAGCAACACGAGTTTGTACTCAATCTGAGTAAGCAGCATTAGTGCAAGAGAATAAGCTTGTCATCCATGTGCCTGGGTCCGAGTCCTGCCTCTGACACAAGCGGTGTGACCTCGAGCATGTCCTTTACTCTCTCTCAGCCTGGGTCTCATCTCTAACATGGGGGTTAAACATCATTTCTAATTCACGGGGATTCTGTGAATAACATCCTTCCTGTAAGGATTACATTGGAGCTGGGTGCGCAGTAAGCAGTGTAAAACTTGGCTACTGCTGCTTATTACAGTTGGTAATTCAACTAACTTATACTGAGCATTGATTATGTACCAGGCACTCCTTTCTGGTCTGGAAATAGAGCACACAAGAAAGATAGACAAGATTTGGCCAACCATGAATATTAGAAAGACAGTGAATGCTGAAATAAATGTGCAAACAAGATCATTTGGAAGAGTAAGAGTTTCTATGAACAAAAGAAAACAAGGTAGATGGGGTAGAGAGAGTGGGGTGGGGGCTCCCACTCTAGGCAGGGCATTCAGGAGGCACCTCTCTCCAAAGTGGAGATCTCTAAGATGAACGGAAATGCTTAGACACAGGAGAGAGCTACTGGCAAAGGTCCATGACAGATGGTCTTGATGTGGCCAAGGGGAGAAAGAATAGTGAGACTGGACAATAGTGAACAAGGAATGAGAGAGATATGACATGAAGTCAGAGGACTTGGCGGGACCTTGTAGTTCAAGGTAAGTATTCCTTCGTGTATAACGGAAGGCTCTCTGAGGAACTGGTGATACGTGATTGAAATGCTCACCCTGGCTGCTTTGAGAACACTGTCCTAGGCAGGAGCAGGAGCAGACCACCAGGAGGCTGTTGCCATGGCCCCTTTGAGACATGATGAGAATGTGAACTAGATACAGTGGAAGCAGCAGGGCTAGCAGACCTTCTAGTCTACTTCAGCAAGGTCAGTCAGCCTGGTGCTGCCTTATTTTCACTGATCTGATTGAGTTCATTCTTAATTGCAGTCCCGAGTTCACCTGTCCAGCCGTGTGCATACAGACAATGGAGAGGATTGAAATGAGGTCTATTTAAGGGCCTTTTTACTACACAACTTAGACCGGACATGGCAGTAGATGGTGCCCTGGTCTTATAATCAAAAGACCGAGACTAGGCGGGATGCCAGCACCCACCAGCTGTGACGCTTGGATGAAGATGCTCAACACCCAACCTTTGTTAACGTCACTTGTGAAACTCGGGATCATCCCACATAGAGAGCTGTGAGGACAAACGGAGAAACTGTTCTGTGGCCTGGGATGTGGTATGCGACCACAAGAAAGTATTCCCAAACAGAGAGCTGAAACAATGGTTTCTGCTTTGTTTCATGTTCAAGGTCCAACCACAGGGCCAGCTGGGTCACGTCGCATTGCAGTTTCTAGGTTAGTATCCTGTGGCTGCTGTAACAAATTATCACAAACCAGCTGGCTTAATACAAAAGAAATTTATTCTCTCCCAGTTCCAGGGGCTGGAAGTTCAGAATCAGGTGTTGGCAAGGCCATGCTCTCTCACGAGCCCGGGGAAGAGCACTTCGCCGCCTCCTCAGACTCTGGGCAGCCCCAGCTGTTCTTTGTCTTGCAGCAACGTGACTCCAGCAACGTGACTCCAGCCCGTGGCTCCACCTTCACGCGGCTGTCTTCTCTCCCTGTCTATGTCTCTCTCTCCTTGCAAGGCGTGCTTCTCCTACGATTCTGTTTGCTCTTCTTATTGGGATGCCAGCCAGATTAGATGACAGCCTGCCCTAACAGAATTGGGCCTCAGCTTAGCTTGGTTACATCTGCAAAGACCCTATTTCTAAATAAGAATACCAGCTACCTAGGATCAGGACTTGAACAAATCTGTCAGTGAGGTACATGAAACAGGGCATGCTGAGATTTGGACCGCCCTGGTATCTTGCTAGACAGGAAAGCAATGACCCATTTTCAGTCCGAGGAGATGTCTTGGCAAGAGGGCAAAATCAAGCAGCCAGGGGAGGGAACCATTGGTAGAAGGGATAATGTTGACGTTAAGACTAAACATTAGAGCTGGAGCCATCTGGTGGCCCCAAGGAGGGTTGTCAAGTTGGAAGAACTAAGAAACCGAGGAGACAGCATAGCTAGCTCTAAGGAGAGTTAAACTGTTTCAGTTTGGGGCATTGGGGTCAGTTGCCTCCTACAGTGGATGCTGTCTGGGCATTCTATGTGTCACACCAAGAGGAGGTTACCCATTAAGACGTAAAGAAAATAATTCAAGGAAAGCAGGATTCAAGTTCATTGAGCACAGGTGTATTATACGCATGTCTGACTGTGGCTCCAACTAGCAGTGAGCCATGTTCCTAGGCAGACAAATTGAGGAATTAAAAAATATATATATTTTTTTCTTTGTTGGTTTCCTTTTTGTTTTAATAAAACTTCAATTTAAACCTTTTTGTGAATAGACACTTAATTTTCCTAAACAGAGATAGTAAGCAATAATCTCAATTTATTAACACTGTTTTTCTTTTTGAGCTGGGGCGAGGGACTCTAATCCAGGAATTAACTAGGTACATTAAAAAAAAAATGTTCAAATGAAAACTTCGTGGGCTGTCTTCTGAAAGAAAGTAATTCAAGGAATGTCGAATTTTATGTAGAAAAGAAAGAAAACAGCATAGTCTCTTCCCACAAAAAATCAACAGTGGCTTGTGGGGATCAAAGCGGTAGGCAAATCATTATCCTGGTGCTGGTGAGATGGAACATGGGCTTTGAATCCATAAAGCGGAACTGATGGTGTCTCTTTCACAGTGCCCAGGGTTGCCGTGCGACTCTCACTAAGTGTAATCATACCACGCACATCTGTCCTATCAAACCACATCAGCAAATATCTATTAGCACCAACACTGACTGACCTTGGAGAGCTATACCAATACGCTAGCACAGTTGGATTTCTCTGCGTTTATGTTTCACTCATCTCTCTCCCATAGTAGACTGAAAGCAGGGTCTTTCATTGCCATATCTCTGGACCATAGTGCAACCCAAACCTAACACACATTGTCTCACTTTCCCTTAACTGGATGAGCAAAACCTCTCTGGAGAAGGTAACATCTGCATTGAGACTTGAAGGGAGAAGAATAGGACATCCCAAGCAGACAAATGACATGCACAAAAGCATGGGTTTAGAAAATCATCAAGTCAAAATTACACGATGGCAAATTTGAAGTTAATACCAACTTTGACTTGGCTAGTGACCTCCAGTGACCCCG
The DNA here is from genome assembly GCA_037038555.1 of Rhynchonycteris naso. Lineage (NCBI taxonomy): Eukaryota > Metazoa > Chordata > Mammalia > Chiroptera > Emballonuridae > Rhynchonycteris > Rhynchonycteris naso. Next base: position 303,205,825 of record CM072996.1, read on the forward strand.
CGCAAGTGATCACAACCTGCCTTTCCAGACCTCAACGCCATTGGGATCCAATCTAGAAACAGAAGCCCTGCCCGGGTGTCTTAGTCAGGAAGGGAGTGAACGCAGGGAAGTGGGAGCCTTCAGGACTCTCAGAGCTGCTGGGCAATTGGGTTCTAGGCTGGACCTCCAAGAACTCCAGGAACATCTCCCGGATCGATATAGAATGAGCCACCAGGAGAGCTATGCCAAGCTCAGGAGCAGCACTGCCTCTGGCTCCACCACGATTGGCATCAAGTGCCCAGGAAGCTGAGGGTGGACAATGGAACACTGCTGCAGAAACACCTATTGGCCATGCCCTGTGCAAGCAGGGCAGGAAGATAGCACCTCCCAATACTGCATGTACACGCTCTGCTGGAACATAACTCTGATCCAGAGTCCTGGCCATAAACGGTCCTAGGAAATGGTGCTTTAATGTAGTTTTTAGCTTTTTTAACCTCTCTAACGAGAAGGACGCCTGTGGTTTGCGTGATCCAAACCACAGCATTCAGAAAACGTACAAAAGTGAGGACGATAAAAGCGATGGTTTGAGAAATTTTACCAGGATGAATTTAACAGCGTCTGAAAACAGAAGAAGCCGTTACAAACAAATGAGAAGATTTATTTCACAGTGTGAACTCGTCATCAGACATTTTGATGAAAAAAATACTTTTTTAAGAAAATATCTTTTCTGGTTTTGAGTGTGTGTGTGTGTGTGTGCGTGTGTGCGTGTGTGCGTGTGTGCGTGTGTGTGTGTGTGTGTGTGTGTGTGTTTAGCAAACTGCTTTATGACTGATAAGGACATTTATCAGTAGGGAACAATGAAATACTGATAAGGAAAAAGCATCCTTTAGCTCAGAACTGCCTACCGTTGTCATCTTAGGCAGTGACTTGCTGAATCACAGAGCCATCCATGAGATTTCTTGAATTCATTTGGTATTTTAAATATCAGCCGTGGTTTTAGGTCACGCATTGGCTTGAATTTTTGTGGGGTTTGTTCAATATGGTGCCTCAGGTTTGAGTATTGGCGAACTGTCACTGTAATTGTGTGTCTAATTTGATGTGACTTCAGTATGTACCTTTCACTAAAACCTCCTGAGCAGCTTTTAGAATCCCTGATTAGTTTAGGAAAAGGGGAAAAAACGTTCTCCATTAAAAGAAAGAAATAATAATGGCCCCATTAGCAGTGAGGCTTTCAAGATACGTGACTGTGAGAGAAGAAAATCTCAGTCACTACACAGCGGCATCCTAACTCAGCCCCCTCAACGCACCCTAGGGCAGGGAGGACCTAGACGCTCAGGCCGAGCTGAACCCCAGGGCTGCATGGTACAAGCTATGCGACCTTGGGTGAGTTATTTAACTGCTCTAAACCTCAGTTTCATATTCTGTAAAGTGGACAGAACACATTTTATAAGACGGTTGAAGGGATAAATAAGATAATCTCTGGCATATAGTATGTAGTTTTAATAAACGTAAGAGCTCTCTCTCTCTCTCTTCTTTTGTACTTAATTATATGCTTAAAGAGCATCATGTGTGTCTCTTTGTTCCTGGTACCTATGTGTATATCAGACACATAGGTTCTCAATAACTGTTTGGGGGATAGTTAGTTAATGTTAGGATGGCTAAGACAAATGGATGGATGGATGGGTTGTATTCCACAGCCACTTGTACAACGGGCCGTCATTGGTTGATTGTCCGGGCTGTCCCTACATCTCTGTGATGCTGGGTGGTGAGACTGTAATGCAAGCACCAGCCCATGCTAGGTAGTAAAGCAACAGTCATTTTCTCTCCCGCCTACGAGCGAACCGGAGCCTTCCTTACCGCCACGGGAGACTTGACTTGCATTTGAGGCTCCAGGAGTAATTGTCCTTTCCAACGGGCTTATTTCACAGTCAATTATTCTGTGGCAGCCCCAGACATCCCTTTTTAAACATGTATAGCATGTCCTTGAGGAACCCAATTGCTTCAACAAGACGCAGTCACTCAAAATATTAAATATCGCTCAATCTTCAAAGCAACTTATCGTATCAGGAAGCCCTTCCTGTGGCAAGATCTGCTATTATCACAAAATAAAATAAACATAAAAAGAAAAATAATACCAAGCTTGGAGATACAATCAGTCAATTACCAAGCCATAGTATCCACAGTGCTCGACACCATCAAACGAATGTGACCCGGTGGAAGGTTCAGACACAGCCATTTGACGGCCAACATCTAAACAAGAACTTCACACCCAATTAATACAGGGCTTCAATTGTCCACAACTTGAAAGGACTTAGATGTGCAGCTCCCATTATCCTGGTGGTAACTCCATGGTTCTCTCTTGCCTCTCGTCGCCTCCAAGTAGTTATTTATCTCGGCTGCCTAACCCACCCCTCATACCATTAGTGACTATAAAAAAAACAACAACAGCCAACTGCTCCCCTCTGCTTCCAACTCACAGTGGACAAGAGAGACAAGGTGGTTTGGATAACTCCTGGGCAGCAGGCTGCTAGAAGGTGTTTCCTCTCCTTCCTAAGAAGTGAAATTATATGGGGCTTTGATCTGACTTTTATTTTCCTTCTCTCAAGTGAATTTTCTGCCCATGGAAAGTGCCAGAGGCAGCCAAGCAGCCCAACAAAGTGAAGGGTTGTACTTGCCAATGAGAAAGGTCAGGGAGGAGGATCACCCTGGCTCTCAAAGGTCAATTTTTTCCCCCCTTGCCTCGGAGGCAGAGGAGGAAGCAGTCTAAAAATCAGGCTGATTTTTGCCTCTGCTGCAGTGTATTCTGAAAGCTTGGCCAGCTTCCCTGCTCCACCTCAGTTTGCCTTTCTGTTGAGCAGGCAGAATCACTCGGGTGTTTTTCAGGTCTGACATACTTCTGAGTTTACAGGAGCACAAGGATGAGAGCCACTCAGTCAACAAAAGCCAGCTCCACCTCTGGCCCAAGAGGAAGGTACCCAAGGGAAACCACTGGGTTCCTCTGTTTAGCAAGTTCCATGGTGTTCTCCAGACTGCGTCCAACCCTGTGGAACAGGCAGAGAGGCAGGAATGGGAATCTTCCCTCAATCAGGGATTCTCTGTGCAGTTTCTGGAAACACAGATCTACCCAGAAAAATAAAACTAAGCCAATGAATAACTGAGAAGGAGAACAGTTAAACCAAAACTGACCTAGCATAACTTAACAACTGAAAAGTAGTGTGGAGGTAGCAATTGCACTAAGTAGCTACCACCCCTCAGGCTGAGAAAACAAAGGTCAACCATTAACATCATTAGAACAAAACAAAGACCAGGTAAAGCTGAAACTTATACCTTGGAGACAGGAGCAATGCTTGGCTGGAGGTGGTACCTCAAAGAGTCCTTGACAGGGTTGGCATGGCAAGTGTTGGAAAAATTTCAATGTGCACTCAGGTGCTTGGGTGAAGAAGTATCCCCTGAGTGGTACTGACAGGAACCGGAAGCTCAATAAAGAAAACAGGAAGAGCAGGTACAGAAAAAGCAGGTTCCCCTCTAGCCTCGGTCATAGTCTCCCTCTAGCGCCTCCAGGTGGCAGGACTTACCAGAGAGCCTTGAGCTGAGCAGGAAGGCAAGAACAGAGCCCCAGAGCTAGAAACACAAAGAGGAATAGAGAAAGGTCAGTTTGAAGTAGAGAGATATTTCTTTAATAACTGGCCCTGATGGATAATCAAGGAGAGAAGGAGATGTGTACTATTTGAGGGCTGATGCTATATAGACACAGAGAACAAGAATCAGGAAAAGCAGAAAACTACAATGACAGGTAACCCATAAAAATAAACAAATCAATAAAAAATAAAAAGTAAGCTCTGGGAATTCACAAGCAAAATTTGAAGAGGGAATAAACATAATACAGAATGTAATATGAGGGTGAGGCATTTGGGGTACGGAAAGATGGTAGTGAGCCAGGCAGAACTTAAAGGATAAAACCTCAGAGATACGGACTTTGGTCTAAATACAAGTTTCATCAATTGTTTAAAGTATGGCCTTAGCAACTTACTCAAATTCTTTGAGTTTTATTGTCCACATCGGCAAAGTGAGGATAATAATGCTATTTATGTTGCAAAGTTATTGTGAAGTGTGAGTCCGGTAATTTAGAGGAAAAATAAGTTTTGTGAAGTACAGAGATAATCCAAGACCTTATTGGTTTCATATTTTCAAATATATTTATATCTATTATTTTTATCCGTGATGCTATGGAAGAAACTCTTCTTCATGTCCTGATATCCATCTTTTCTTTTCAAACAAAGTAGTGGAATTTTTAGCTGGGCACATGGCTGTGCAGAATGACTACATTTCGCAGCTGTACTTGTTCCTGTAGCCAGTAAACTAAGTTTTGGCCAATGAAATAATAAGCCAAGTGATGCTGTAACTTCTGGGTGGTGACTTTTAAAGGAAAGGCTCTCCCCTCCTCTTTCTTCCCCCCTTCCAAAATGTAGACATGTTGGGGAGCCATCTTAGACACTGTGGATGAGGGTGACACCCTAGGGATGGCAGAGCAATCAGGCAAATGGAGACTGTTCACAAAACAACATCACACAGCCATCACAGCCGCTTAAACTTTGCGTAAAAGAGAAATAAACTATCATTGTGTGAAAATTATTGTAAATAGAAATGAATTAGACTTGGTCCCAGTCCTCAGAGAGCTTGCATTCTAAAAGCAAAGAGTACCTGTCATAATGGTAAATCAGATAGCATACATTTGGTTTCAAGAAACAGAATAATCAGAAACTAAGACGTTTTGAAATAAAGGAATCAAAGTGGTTCCAGGGTTCATTCAGTGACTCAGCAATATCAGGGCTCTGTGTCAGTCTCTCTGCGATATTCTTGGACCTAGCCTCATGGTGTAAAGATAGCTGCCATAGCACCAAGCATCACAATCTATTACCAAAAATAAATAAATACATAAAAAATATGGGGGGAAATGTGCTCCCTGTTTCTCTTCTATCAGAATGTTAAGTGTTTGAAAAGTACCCTAATCAGGTTTGGTATCAGGTCCTCAGGTCCCACTGGTCAGGACCAGAATCCAGGCCAATATTCTAACAGCAAAAGAGGCCATGCAAATAAGAAACTGACATTTTCAGCCTCTGTGGGCTTTGGAAGGTGGGTTCTATAGAAAATGAAATGTAGTCTGGCAATGCTGTCCTCAATCCTTTCAGAAACCCTCCCTTCATTTCCATAATTTTCCTGTGGGCAGATCAGTGCTGAAATTCTCCTCTAAATGTGCTTATTTACACCCTGATTTCCTGTTCAGTTGTCCCCTTATATTGCAGAGGAAGTAGGGTAGAGTTAATCAATCTTTTTGAGAAAAAATAGTTGTAACTACTAGTTGTAATTCTACCAGGCATCAGGCTCTGCATTGAGTGCTTGGTACACATTATATCATTTAATAAAGCATGCTTTTTGAAAATTGCTGGTCATCTGCTTGTTACTTTCCAAAACACTGCATTTTTGCATGAATAAAAATAAAGCTGGATGATAGAAGGTTCTGCGAATCAATTTTCAATATGCTCAAGAATCAACATTACAGAAAGCAGACATCTTATTACCTTGGCCAAACTACAGAAAGTGTTGGCTTAGCTTTCAGCTATGGATTTAAATCTATTCTGATAACGGTGACAGAAAAACAACGGAAAACTAAAACATATCTGGCATTTTCCTGTCAAATAAACCAACCACTCCTTGGGAAATGAGACATTGGTCAAGAATTCAGATTGATTCACCAGGACCATTCTAGGACATATCAAAAACTCTCAGAGTTCTCCTAATTGACTTAAATATTTACTGCTGACTTGTACACTCTGCCAGTTATTTGCAATGCATAAGTTGCTACACATTCTACTTTGGACCGTGGGCTTGCTTTTAAATCTGCTGAGTTTAAGGAATTAATGTTTAGAGACTTTATTAAAACTGTCACCATCACGGAAGGAGACTTGACTTTCTTTGGTGAACACACAATACAATGCACAGATGATGTATGATAGAATTGTACACTTGAAATATAAAATAATATATTTTATTAACCAGTATCACCCCAATAAATTCAATACAAATTTAAAAAGAATGTCGCCACCACATCTTATCACTCTCCAACAAATTGTCACATTGAAGATATGGTAGAAGCCGATTGGGGATGCAGTAAAGAAACATATTGAAAGAATCATCCAATGAGACTAGACAGATCCTTCTTCAGGCAGCTTGACCCAAGGGTGGAGATGCAATGCTAACTGGCCCACTGTGCAGGACAGGACCTCACGACGTGGCTACACCTACATTTCTAGATGTATGGGCTCAAACAAACAGTCTAGAATCATTTGTTCTGAAATGTGGGTATCGTCATAATCACATAAGGAGCATGTTAAAAATACAGACTCTTACATCTTATCCTAAAATGTGTCTTCAATAGATCTGGCTTAAAGTAAATTGATTCTTTGTTTTTAACAGATGCCCTTGATGGTTCCAACGCAGGAAGTCCAGACCACGGACCACGGTTTGAGAAACATTAATCTACGTGCCGCTTGGCTAGCATCTACTCATCCAACCTGAGTTATCAAACTTGGTCTTTGCAAGTAACTGTAAAATTGGCCTAAAAAATGGATTTCTTTAAACCTAAGATCATATAGGCCAACTTATGGAAAGATTAAATGGATCTCAGAAAAATTAATGTGACATGACCATGTTGACTGGCATGAGGTTTGTGCACGTGCGCGCACACACACACACACACGCGCGCGCGCACACACGCACACACACACACACCAGCCCACTGAGTTGACAGAAGCAGAGCTGTGAAATTATTTCACCTCAATCACTTAGCACATAATTATCAAGTATATCAGAGACATCATCAAAAAAAATAACTATTTTAAAACCACCAAACACTGCAATGATCACGTTGCCTAGTATTTTTATAGCTACCAGCCTAACAATGACAAACTTGAGGCACTTCCAAATTCTCATATCTTGCCATGACAAATATTCTTATCTCCCTATAGGGTTTCCAAGAGAAATATAGTCAAATGCAGAGGCAAGATGTTTAAACTGAAAGAACCACCACGCTAACAGTAGCATGAGGTCCTCCTGCCATTTTACTCTGTTACACGACATTGTCAGAGCATCTCTACTATTGCTGGAGACCTAAAAGGTACCCTGAATTTCCTTCCCCTCCCTGCAAACCTAAGTTTTTAGACAGTCATACACAATCCAGTGATTGTGATAAAGGGAATGAAGACAGAGGGCAGATGAAAATGAATGAGTGAGCATGGAGAGCAGACCCTGACCTGAGCTACCTAGCAGGTCAGAAATTGAGAGATACTAAAGAAGAAGTGACACCATGGTCCCCTGGGATGGTGAGCCCTGCCTAGATATGTTTATTATATAAAGACAAATCATGAGATAGAGATAAATGGCATTGCTACCTTTAAGGAAGGTAAGCATACTTGTAACAATAGTGTGGCCCCCAAGGAGAGCTTTGATCTGATCAACCATATCAGCCACTGCTTCCTTGGTGGCCAGTACAAAAGGGATGGGGTGGCGGCAGTGAGAGAGAAGTCCAAGTTTACGAGACACTTGATGATGGATTTTGACACTGAAATGAAATGCTCGATCTTTTCCCTCATCCCATCCACCTGCCAAAGTCTTGCCCATCTTTTAGGGTTCAGCTCAAACTCACATCTGCCTGACACCCTTGCAGACAGCCCTTTCACTACGATCACAAGGCACACACCTATGCCATTCATTTGCCAGCTTGCCTGTTGACTGATCATGAATGATTATACACATTAGAAGGGAGTCTAACCCTTGCATGAATTCATAGAATAATCAGGAAGCACCTTAGATATGTGATTATGCCTGTCTTCCTAAGTGGGTTCTGTGTTCCTAAAGACAACTCAGTTGTGAATATTTTTGTAATCTTTGTATCACCTGTAATGTATAATTCTAGAGTCCCCTCACTTATGAACATTCAATTGGCAAACTTTTGTAGAGACCAATGTTCTTACTCAGGCGAAAGTGACGCAATCCGCCAGTCATCAACAGGTAAGGTTGGGTAGGTCCCCAGAGACATGACGATTGGGTCTTTTATTAATTAATCAAATGTCTAAAGCAGTATCATGTCATCAACTTATAGTATTTGTGATAAAAAAGGGAAAATATGCATGCATATTTGAAAACAAAGTTTGAGGATTTAAAAATCAGAACTGTCTAATACTTAAGAGTACGTTAACAAAACTTTACACAAATATGCTAACAGACTTTGCTTGTCCAGTATTCTGGGACTTCTGAACAATCGAGCCAACGAACAGCCTTTTGAATCCTGACTTGACCATACGTTAAAGATTTAGACTACTCCATGTAGTAAGTGCTCCATAAATTTCTAACTAATTTTATTTCAGTTTGACCCCACAACTAATCTTTAACCTTCCCAAATTCAAGAACCACAACAATGGCTTCTTTCGCATCCCCCTCAAATGGCCAAGCCTGGTGTTAATCAGCATCATCAACCACAGAAAGAGAACGGGTAAAAAATTTCTCAAAATAAGTCTGCAGAACATACAAGTGCATGAGATTCCACCTGCCAATCCAGACACTTTCCCTCCAAGAAAGAAGCCCAGGAATTAAAGGGAAAGAAAAGAGCATGGAGATCTCCAGGCACATGACTAGAGCAGAGTGTGTAGGTTTAGGTATATAGGCTACATATATATGTTTAGGTAAGTTGCCCACCCATTCTGTGCCTCAGTTTACTTCTCTGAAACCAGGACTGACAATAATAGAAGGATCTATGTCATATAGATACTCTGAGGCTTAAGAGAGTTAAGGGTTGGTAAACTATAGCCCACAGCCCAAATCTGGCCCACCACCTCCTCTTTATAAATAAAGTTTTATTAGAACACATACACACATAGGAATCAATGCATATGAAGGTTCAGAGCTTTGCCTGTCCTCCCACCACAAATGCTTAGGGAATGTTAGCTATTATTTTCTGTTGTGTTGGAAGACACAGACTGTAATCCTAGTTCTCCTGCTACTGAGCTTCTCATATTATCTTTTCTCATCTGAGCAATGGACATATTCAAACATTTAAACCAGATGATATCTAGCACTAATTCTAATTTGGGTTATTCAGTTAAAGAATACATCTGGCATTTGAAAGAAAGCTATTACCAAGGGGAAAAGGAATAGAGCAAAGTAAATTATTTGACAGAAAGGGATTTGCCTTCCCCTTTCACACCCCAAATAAAAAGCAGCTAAGAGGAAACAGATACAAAAAGCGAGAATAATATTATAAAAAGATGGAAGAGGTGATTTTTCACTCAGGGTTCTATTGCTTTTATTAACTGGGAGACCCTTTCACTCAGAACTTTTAATTCTTCAAATAACAGGTGTCATAAACACCATTATCTGTTTGCTTGTGCCTGTAGCATTTACTGTAATTCCTCAGATTAAAACTGCAGCCTCTAATACTACAGGACAAGGATGAAGTGAGAGAGGCTTAATGCAATTCAAGATACTCAAAGGTAAAAAAAAAAAATGCTGCAAATGAAAATTATCACAATGAACAAGAATAAAATTATTATAAAACTGTCACATTTCTAATATTTCGTATCACTTCTGACCATAAGCTCTCCAGCTATAAAAGCAGTATCTTTTACTCCTCAGTGTGCAGTGGTGATGGTTCGCATTCTTCAAGGCTTATGATGTTAAAATGCCTTTAATTATGTTCTGGATAGCTATTCGTAAGGCATTCTTAAACCTCTCCAAGGTCAACGTCTTCCTTCTCCCTGCTTCTCAGATCATCACTCTCTGAGCCTAGCTTCACTGACACAATGTTCATTTTATCCTGGGGAAAAACACAGTTGCTGAATTGGTCACACTGGCATCCGGGATGAGAGCAAGAACTGTCCCGGAAGGTCCCTTTGCAGGGCACTTGATGCCTGCATCGGTCTCCTCTGCTACTCTTTAGAGGTCAGCCAAACAGAAAATCCAGACTGCTACTTAATGCAATTCCAAATCCGAGCACTGCGCACAGGCCCCGCCTTGTGGGGCCATTTGGAGACCTGGAGTATCAGGCAGATGGTAAGCGGCAGAGCTCCTTATAGACTTGCGTTTCTGGCGACACCTTGCAAGGGGGGAAGATGAAAGCAATGTGGAGTTGCCAATCACAGGGCTAAGTGGGCGCCTTGAAAACTGAAAACCTAAGTCTATCCATAGCTCAGCCTGAATTGAAACAATTGCTGGCTATGCGGCATAAAGTAATCGCCTTTCCTCTCAAACCATTGATTTAAATGCTCCGACACCAACCCCCGTCCCCCCCAAAAGAACCGACTTCATGGATGGCCAGCCTTGTTAACAAGTAGTGAAGGGATTAAGTGATATTTCAGGAGCCCCGGCTCACCAAGTTCCTGTGAAGGGCAGAGTGACTTTGGAAATGTCCTTGCGTCAAGGGCTTTCTTTTTCTCCACGTGCACACCCACCCACACAGACACATGCATCTGTTTCCCCTCTGTGAAATTTCTGAAAGGCTGTGAATAACAAGGTGGAGGAAAACCAAAGCTCAAAGCCATGCAAAAAAAAAAAAAAAATCGCCCCAAGTACAAAATGGTATACAAATGGTATATGAAATCGTTTCCAGGGGTCTCCCAAGTAATAAGGAATGAATTCATTTTCTTGTAACAATTTTTAATAATAATTTTAATGTTTTTTTCCCTGGCTATTAAGAGAAATATATGCCCATTATAGGAAATTTGGAAAATTTAGAGATGCTTTGCAAGAAGTACTGCCAATCAAAAACCATCATCGGTAATATTTTGATGTATTTTTATTTTTATTTTTTTATTTTATTTATTTATTTATTTATTTATTTTGTGGCAGAGTCAGAGAGAGGGACAGATAGGGACAGACAAACAGGAAGGGAGAGAAATGAGAAACAAAAAATCAGTTCTTTGTTGTGGTTCCTTAGTTGTTCATTGATTGATTTCTCATATGTGCCTTGACCCAGGGGCTACAGCAGACTGAGTGACCTCTTGCTGGAGCCAGCGACCTTGGGCTCAAGCTGGTGAGCCTTGCTCAAACCAGATGAGCCTGTGCTTAAGCCAGCGACCTTGGGTCCAAGCTGGTAAACCTTGCTCAAACCCGATGAGCCCATGCTCAAGCTGGTGACCTCGGGGTCTCGAACCTGGGTCCTCCGCATCCCGGTCCAATGGTCTGTCCACTGCGCCACTGCCTGGTCAGCCTGTTGTTGTTGTTTTTATTGCAACCTTGCCAGCACCGAGTATTAGCATTATTTCTATTTTTGAGAATTTGAAGGTGGAATATAACTTTTTATTTTAATTTTAATTTCATTTATTTCCAATATTTCCTCTTTTAATATTTGCTTCTTATTGAAGATCAATGCCTCCCGGAATTTTGTGAAACTCTTACGTTAGGTTAGACAGATCGTGAAGCATGACGCACAGCAGCCAGGAGGAGCCCGTTAGAATCAGTGGGCGTGGCAGAGGAAATGTGAGGGAAGGTTTGAACTGGAACAAGGAGAAGGGAGCTCTGCGGCTGAATAGCTATGAGTGCTTATTGTGTGTGGGACACACGGGAAGATATCAGAGACCCAAAGTTGAAAAGGACACAAAACTGTCATCTTGGAGCTAATGATCACGCCAAACAGAGAAGTGAATGCCTGGACCACAGGCATCTTAGAGGAAGCCGTCAGTAAAGCTTGGTTAGACTGGAAAATGAAACAACTAGTTCAAAATCCTCCCAGAGCAAGTTAGGAAAAAGTGAATTGTTGGGGCTGCATTTAATTTGGTTCTGAAAGAAATTAGACACTGCTGGTGGTTTAAAGTTAGACAGAACTCGATTAGACTCAAGGAACACCAAGAAGGATAGATGGTAATGTAACATTGTGATAAGAAAGCCCGGGTTTAAGAATCAAGCAACCCTGGTTTCCACACTGAAATCAACAACTTTTAGTGTATGGCCAGGGCAAGTTAATCCCTCTGGCCTTCTATTTTCTTATATGTGAAATAACAATTATAATAAATTGTTGACAAGGTTGTTATATGAAGTTAAATAAAAGAGTGTATGGAAAAACCTGGCATCATATAATGGTACAAAGTAAATAATCAAAAAATGTCATAAAAAATGATAATGCTTTTTTAAAAGTCAAATAAAATTCCTCAGAGGATGAGACCAGCACTTTGTTAAGTAAAATATATCAATGTCATATTTGACTATAAAAAAAATAGTAATAAACCCAAGGTCAGAGTCTGAGAATGGAGGAAAGACTCTAGAAAATATAAACTATAAAGAAGGTAGGAAGAACCAAAAAAAAAATGCTGATTAAAGAAACTGTCCCAAATTTTTCAAGAATAAAGGATATGAATGCAATATACATATGATATATTACAGAGTTGTACAGTTCAAACCTGTATAATTTTATCAACCACTGTCACCCCAATAAATTCAATTAAAAATTAAAAAAAAATTAAAAATATACATATTCACTTTCTAGTAATCGACTCATAGAAAGAATTTTCCATTTAAACAAAAGCGCCAGGGCCCTGGCCAGTTTGCTCAGTGGTACAGCATCAACCCAGCGTGTTGAAGTCCCGGGTTTGATTCCCAGTAAGGGCACACAGAAGTGCCCATCTGCTTCTCCACCCTTCCCCCTCTCCCTTCTCTCTAGCTCTCTTTTCCCCTCCTGCAGCCAAAGCTCCATTGAGCAAAGTTGGCCTGGGCACTAAGGATGGCTCCATGGCCTCCACCTCAGGCACTGGAATGGCTCTGGTTGCAAGGGAACAACGCCCCAAATGGACAGAGCATCGCCCCCTGGTGGGCATACCAGGTGGATCCTGGTCTGGCGCATGCGGGAGTCTGTCTGTCTCCCTGCGTCTCACTTCAGAAAAATACAATAAGTAAACAAACAAACAAACAAAAACACCAGTATTTTAAAAAAAAAGGAAGAAGAAGATTGAGGAATATACAAAGGATATAAAACATTCACCTAAAAGTTGTTTGCTTCATGGTGACTACAGTTAATAATACTGTATGGTGTAATTGAAATTTACTAAGAAAGGAGATCTGACATGTTCTCATCAACACACACATTAAGCTAAATATGTGAGGTGATGGAAATATTAATTAAATTGATTGTGGTAATCATTTCACAATATATATGTCTATCAAGTCATCACATCAAACACCTTAAATATACTTAATTTTATTTGTTAATTATACCTCAATAAACCTGAAAATAAAAGTGACTTTTCCCTACTTGCTCACTAGAATTAGATCTGCACATTTTGACAATAAAATTTATGAAAATGTTATATTTAATAATTGTTCTAAGTTGCATATTTTATGATTAGTAGGGTTGAAGACATTCCTCACATTGACATCTTAAAAAAATATATTCTTTTATAAAAAGAACAAGTTTTGCTGGGCAATGCAAATAAGTAGCCCCTCGTTCTCCATTCCCAACTACAAGCAAATACCTCTGTTGTGCGTGCGTTAAGTAATGTGATTGCATGAATTATTTCTCAGTGTATACAATATCAGATCACCACAGTATACACTTTAATTATACCTCAACAAAATGGGGGAAAAACAAACACCTTTAATAAACTCTGCTATGCACACAGTCTAGGACAAAGAGTGTTAGCTAATATGTATATATGGGTTTAATATTTTTTGTAGGTTTTTTTCCCCATATTCAGGACTGATGCATCAAAAAAAATATTGATTAGGTTAATAAATTATATAAAAATAATGCATATCTACCTAAAATATTTTGATCTACTAATCTTTGCATTTGAGTCCAATGCCTTCTCATCAATTTAGCTTCCCTGTTACTTTTCTTACATAAACCATACCTATAATACTGCACTCATTTTTATTTTTATTTCTCTAAAGAACAAGAAATTAAAGACAGTTGGAAAGTAATCTGAGCACAGAATCTTTCAAGATCCTTACAAATTTTTCCAAATCTTTTGCTGTCTTTTTCCCCAGGTTTAATTTAATGCTCTTTTATTAAGAAACTGATCTTGATTGAGACTTGCCATCATTATTTCATAATAAATAAAAGCTCTCATACTCAATTATCTTACCAGGATAAGGTTTCTATAAATTAATAGATTATACTAAAAAGCTGTAGCAATCACTTAGAAATAACAGATACCTCTATTTTGTCAAAGCATACAACTTGATTGGTAGAGGTATATGTGCATGAACGTAGTCCTGTAAAATGACTTCTGTTTCTAGCAGTATGGCACACTAGACGATGTGAACAACTCTCCTGGCTGAAACAGCTAATGTGTTGGATCAAATATATATATTCAATCTTCTAAAAGCCATTGGTGAGTTGGCACAAAAAGACATAATTCACAGAGGCAAATAAAAAAAAATGTGAAAGCAGGAATCTTGAAAGATAAGAGGATACCAAAATGAGATCACCTGTAGAGATTTTTGGAAAATCCTATTGTTTCTACAACTTTAAAGTTGTAGAAGATACAGAACACTGGACTATTTTAAAATCTAGGATCAGGCTAAGGAGGGAACCCATGAGGACAAATGTCATAGGGCTCAGCCCCCAAAAACTACATACCATTAGTAAAAAGAGACCCAAGAAAAGAAACATTTAGCAATTTATTGTATTTATTTATTCTATACTGAGTAAAAGTTTAAAAATAAAATTCAGTTGAGAAATTTTTTTACCAATATGCGATTATTATAGAAGTTTATAATCCAAATACATATTTCCACCTTGGTTAAAAGAAAATTTCCAAAGTGAAGTAAGTAATCCTATGTTTGAAAATGCTGCCAAGTAGCCTGAGCAGCTACAACTGCAGTTTGGAGAAACCCAACTACAGCACCGTCCTCAAGAAATTTTCACAGATAAAGTGCCAAGGAAAAGAAGCAAATCACAGCCAAAAATAATCACAAAATACAAAAAGGAACACAAAAGTGACAGCCAGCACAAACAAAGAGGTGGCAGTACTAGAACTGAAAGTCCTCAGTGATCGCAAGACCTGATGCAGGCTATAGAATACACCAATTCAATACGTTTAACAAAAAATAATTGGGACGCTTAAAAATGTCAGAGTAGAAAAACAGACCAAAAAGAACAAGTAAACGTGATTGGAAAAGAGCCAAATAACACTACCAGACATAAAATAAATAAATTTATTAAAATTAAAAATGCAGTGGGTAAAACAAATAACAAATTAAAGACAACATCCAGGAGTGTTCAAACGCTGAATGATAGATTCAAATAAATTATGTAGAATTATGTCAGAAAGAAAAGGTACTAAAAAATTAAAGAGGCTAAAAGACAGAGGGGATACAGGAATGTCTGTCATAAGCATAATTGGTGGTCCAGAAGAAAATAAATTAGAATGGGCTAATCTGTGACGTAGCAACGACAAAAGCTCCAAATTTACTATTGATAGCTTAACAAAATGAGCATATTTTTTCTTCTTTTCCAAGTGAGAGGAGGAGAGATAAAAATACAGACTCACACATGTGCCTCAACTGGTATCCACCTGACAACCCACATCTGGGGCTGATGCTCTGCTCATCTGAAGCCATCCCTGCAACCAAGCTATTTTTATCACCTGAGGCAGAGGCTCCATAGAGCCATCCTCAGTGCCCAGAGCCGACATGCTCAAATCAATCAAGCCATGGCTGCAGGAGAAAAAGAGAGAGAAGGGGAGGTGGAGAGGTGGAGAAGCAGATGTCGCTTCTCCTGTGCACCTTGACCAGGAAACAAACCCTGGGACACCCACATGCCAAGCTGACACTCTACCACTGAGCCAGATGGCCAGGGCCAAGCATATTTTTACTCACATAAAGTCTAATGTGAATCAAGCAACTCTTTAGGGAAATAGTTTTTCCTGGGTGTCCTAGAGTTTTTTTGATTCTTCCATCTCAACAAGTGGGTCTCTACAGCTACTTCCCAGGTCACAGAATAAGCAGAAATGATACAGTACATAGACAGCATTATCTCTGCCCCCATGTGCTCTTCAGTCATCTCATTATTCTATTTCTCTACCCACACATAGAGCACCCTCAGCCCAACCCAAAATCCCATGGAGTCATTGCGCTCCAAGAATTCTGACTTATACTCGGGTCAGTCTCTGAGAACATAGCTTCTCTTCTTCCTGGGGTCTATGAACTAACAAGTTATTATTATGCCCCATGTCATCATATCAACAGTTGTGAAACAGGAAAAGAAATGAGGATATGTGCTCCCATTCTGAAAGAAAAAGATTGGAAGACTTATACTATTCAGTTAAACTCATAGAGCAGACATTGTACGTGCTATTTATTCAAGAGATGCTTTTCTTGACTAAGGCTTGATTCTCTCCTTTGGATGAATTCTTGTCCATTGGTTTTGTGTCTTTGGTGCCATTCTCTTCAACATTATTGCTTTCTAATTACTGTGCTTGGCCACATGGGAAGTGGGCTCCAGGAGTCAATCATCCTGTGGTCTGCACAGGCTTCATGACTGACTTTCTGTTCATGGAAAGTTGGAACTGAAAGGGTATTCAAATCTCAAAAAAAAAAACCTGTTTCTTTAAAAATCCATACTCATAATTTCTTTGTCAATATAGGTTTCCTAAAAACTTATTAAGTTTCTGATCTATTTGCTTTCCTTCAGTGACATGTGCCAGGAATGGTACCGGAAGTACTCTTAGAGACCTTGTTCTCAGATAGGATTTCTTTGTTTTCTCATCCTACTCACTTTTCTCTTTCTTGATCGAATAGCAGAGACAAACTATCTGGACCAATGAGTGGTGTGGCCAAATCTACAGTGTGACATTTGATCTATGGATAGGTCTTGCTAGTTGCCATTTTCAGATATTTTGACTTTTCCAATTCTGTAAAGTTCTGAGTTTCCAAAATTTTATTTCCTTTTATTGTGATTGCAAACTGGCCCCATCTCTCTTGAACAAATCCCATTTTTATAGCACTGTCATAAGTTGGGTTTCGCAGGAAGCATATTTCAATACAGAGTTTCAGGTTACAGGATTCCTGCTAAGGGACAGCCTTAGGATCAGCATCTATACAAGGGAAGGGAAGGTGGCCATTGCAGAAAGAGGGAGAAAATGAGATGTGAGCAAGACTTGTAACAGCCTTAGCCTACTAGTCAGGGCACTCCAGAACCAAAATGATTCAGGAGAACTGTCATAGGTTGGGACAAAATAGCTGGCTGTTTATATATCTGTTCTGATCAATCACTGGATATAAGTCACTACCAGGAAGGTAGAGACTTTGGACAAGATGGTTATCTGCAGTTAAGGAATTCTGTGAAGAAGTTGGACCCTATTAATATAACTATAAGTCATTCTGTGAAGAAAATCTAGGAAAAGCATCTCCATGTCCATCACAGGCCATCCGTTCTGGCTCTTGGTAAGTTTGAGGAGCAGTTTCTCCACAGCTCCTGTGGACCTCTCTTTTGGGGAGAACTTAGAAGAAAAAGGTTAACAGAACAAAAAACAGTCCCACTACTATAAATAGCCTCTGGGCTACAACTGATATTCAATGTTACAATCAATTCTCTACTAGATGACAAAGCCCATGGATGTCATGGTGTATATACCCAGTTGCATAACTTTTTGGTATAAACTGGGTCCTCTGAGAAAACACAGTATTATATGGGATGAACCGGTGAGTCAAAGATCTATAAGTCCTTCAAAGATCTGTAATGCTGGTTGAGGCCCGACAGGCAGAAATGGTAAATGCATACAGAGATCTATTCTTATGTGAATCCATCATGGGACTTTAGTCAACTTCCAACCAGAGGGTCTATTGGTCTGCTCAAGAAATGGTGTCGTATCAGGGCCTTATCTTTGATATCATGTATTGATTTGTTGGACATTTAGCAGTAGAAATAGCTATAGCAACCTTGGTGAGTGTGAGCTCATATTATTTAGGCCATTCATGGCTCCCATCTCTGTCACTATGGCCATCTTTTTTTATGTATTCATTATCCAGGACTAGGGTGACAGAGGCTGGACAATGTCAACCAGACAAGTCATTTCGTGATCGGCAATGAGACATGAACAGAGCAAAGACTATAGGCAGTCTGGAAAGGCCACCAGGGTGGAAAGCCCTAGGTGTCTAGCAATAAGCAAAACTGGAAAACAAGGACCTCACCTCTAGGGTGACTTTTCCTCCCTTAACTGGTCATGCAGTTTAGACCCCCTGATTTCATATCACTGTGCATGGAATTCAGACCCTCTCCTGACCTTTCCTCTCTGGCATATCACTGACCTTTCCTCTCTGGCATATCACTGACCATGTGGTTTTAGACCCCCTTAGAGGAAGAACAAACAAGAAAGCCAGAGAATAGTGCTTAAGCATTAACCCCTAGAGATGACATCTAGACCTCAGTTGTGTTTCAGCTCCAGGCCCAGAAATGCAGTAAAACCAGACAAAAGAAAGCCAAAGCTAACCTCAGGACTGGCTGTATTGACTAATGACCCCCTGCCTTGGCACCAATCCATCAGTGAAGACCATGACCCTAAAAAACACATCTGGAAAGCTGATGAATATTCTATTCAGATCCTCCCCTGGCACCTCCACTAAAATCTTCACCCCTATAATGCCTGAGGACTGAAGTCTTAGGGTGCAAACCCTTCTAGCCCCATGCTACACCTTCCTCCGCTTCCTTCTCTAACATCTGTGGTTTCCTTGCCCCACTCTTTCTCATAAGTGCTATGGGACCCTAAGAGACTGGGCACCAGGGGAGCAGTGGGCAGTGGCCACTCATCCTGGGCTAACCCCCTGAACCTGTCTCCATGGCCCCTTTTCCTGTGACATTTTTCCTGCGCAACCAATAAATTCTTCCTTTGCTTGCTGCACTTTGTCTCTTGACTGAATTCCTTCTCTCAAAAAGAGAAGAATCGAGGTCTTGTTGCTCCCCCTGTAACAATTTGTTCCTGTCCCACAGAGGATGCTCTCTGATGGGTATCAGTGGGTCTTACAAAGATCTTTACACCTAGCACCAACTTCCATATGTTCACCCACATGCCTCTATCCTAGATCACCTTTTCCCTGGTCATCTAATATTTCTCTTTCCAGATGTCTGACCCATAGTCCAGCACAGTTGCATCTGAAGTGGTCACTCCTCTAGCCACATGTAGCTGATGACCAGGTGCACAGCTTGTATGTCTGCCCAAACTGGATGGGACAATCCCTTCCATCCACACTCCATTGTCTATAACTCACTCACACAGTTCCTAACTGGAAGAGGCTAGATGAGCTAATCTTATTCTGTGCTTGAAATGATCAAACTATTGTTTTTGCCACAGAGATAACAAAGAATGGGTGGGGGGAAAGGTAATGTTAAAATGAATAATTGTTGAGAATTTTCTAAAGCTATTTAAAGACAACAATTCTCAGAACTAAGAATTGAAACAAATTCCAAGGGGATTAAATAAAAAGTAGCCATATATCAATCATAAAAATAATACTGAAGAATATCAAAAAGAAAGTGAAGGTCTTAAAAGACAGATTGCCCATAAAGGGATGGAAATTAGGCCCATTGATGACTTATCAACAGCAACAGTAAAAACCAGATAGTATAAAATAATACTTTCAATGTATGAGAAAAAAGAGTGTTGAACTATTATTCAAGAAAGAAGATAAAGACATTTTCAGATAAATAATATATGAGAAGCTCAACTCTAGCACAGACACTCCCTAGAGTACAGTCCATGGAATGTATTTTAAACAGAAAGAAAATGATCACAGATAGAATATTTGAGATAGAAGGGTGAGCAAAAACAAAATAAAATTGAGAAATATGTGGGTAAATCGACATTAACATTGACTGCTCGAAATAACTACAAAATGTTGAATTGTTGAAGGAAAAATAGGAGAGAATTAAAATACAGGACAACGATGAGTTTTAAATTGGGGGAAAAAGTGATTAAGGTTAAATTATTTAAGGTCCCTGAGTATGTGGGAAGATACAAAGTGGTGGCGGTGATGGTGGTGGTGGATAAATAAGTACGCTGGAGGTACGAGGGCAAGAAAAATACATCGAGCACATAACATCCCAACATAGATAGGGAAAAATGAAATGAGATTTATACATATAAATCCTATACGTAAGTAAAATAATATGATTGTATTCGAAAGCAGCAAAATGAAACTATTTCTTTAGGTGTATATATCAAACCATGAGGAAAATTCAGAGAGTTATTTAGAGGAAATTCAGCAGAGTGGTTGCCCAGGGGGGAGTCTACGGGTGGGGGGTGCAACAGGAGAAATGCAGTGAGGAAGGAGCACACAGGTTTCTATTGTTAAAGCTGGAGAGTGGGTACGGAGGTGTTTATTATTATCTTTTAAAAGAATCGTAAATGTTTCTAAATATTTTTGTATATGCAAGACATTTTATCAAAAAAATAAAGAGAAATATGTGAGTTGATGGATATGTTAATTAACTTGATTGTGCAAATCCTTTCACAATGAATACGTCTACCACATTATTCTATTGTACACTTTAAATATATGGTAACTTTATTTTATTGCCTACCTCAATAAAGCTGAAAAATAAATGATAAAGTAAGTAAACAAACAAAGAAGGAAACCGACTTAGAAAGCCTGGCCTCTACCTGTGAGCGGTCAAAGCCCCATGGGTGTTGGTGATTACACGTGGGTCGCCCATGCACGTTAGAGAAGGAATGGAGAGGGTCAGTCCGTACAATCAATTGATCCACTCATGAAATATCTTAAATATTAAAAATATGAAGGCATCAATTTGATTGAGTAGAGACCAGTGTAGAGGTTCCACTCAGGGCATATCCACCCATGTGGACAGGCTCTCACTGGGGAAAAGAGGACAGCAGAATGCATGGAAGTCACTAGCCCTGGTTTAGTTTCTTGGAGACTTCCCTGGATGGTGGGTGCGGGTCTGGCTGACTGATGTGTGAGGACCCTGCGTGTGCTCCCTGCGTTGGCATGGTGTGCACACTGAGCTGCACTCTGCAGGCTCTAGCTCTTTCTATATAGCCTTATTTTCCCTCCAGGAAGGCACAGCAACAGGTTACTGTTTAACAACAACAACAAAAAGATGGTAGTTCATCAGGCTTATCTTTCTTCTAAAGTTGCTTGAACAGTGTCAGCTTCGCTCCCTTAAGATACTTGGATAAAGAGAGGTGTACGTGTTAATAAAATATGCAAGCAGTTTGAGCATTAAAGGTGCCATTATCAGTATTATCGTTACCAGTAGAGAAGTTGTATACCTAATTCTTCATATATTATGCTAAAAATTAATGCGCTATCGCTAATACAATGTCAGAGACACTGTTAATGCAAAAATTAACTACAGCAAAGTGCAAAAGTAAAAAGAGAGAATTCTAAATGAAAAGATTAGAAAGATGGTAGCAAAAAATATATTATTAGCTTGTGGAATTAACCCAAAAAGTTTTCCAAAGAATCAGGCTGAAAAAATTTACTTGGGGAAGTTTTACCTGGTGTCATTTACAATGACATAAATGATATAAAAAATGGCTAGTTAAAATGCAGTACTGACATTAGATTGATAATGAATAAATAACCAAGAAGTACCCAAGACTGCGTCCGTATGAACAGAGTGAGTCCAGCCGCCAGTTCCCTGTCTCTTAGTAGGTGCTTACTGAAACGTGAGCTGAATCACGGTGATGTGGTGTTCTGGGTCAAAGTACGTTCAGAATACCAAGAAGTTGGTCAAATCTCAAGCTGAATCTTTAAAGAAAGGCAGGGCGTTTTCAAGAAGGGAAATATTCAGCTAGCAGACATCAAGGGACAGAAAGATTGTGTCTGCCCACAGAAAATGTAAGGTAATGCAGAGGTAAATGGAAGTGTAAGCCCTGAAAGGTTCAGAGGGCCTGGAACAGAGGAGGGTAGACTGAGCCATGTCATGAAAGATAGCTATTCCAAAGAAAATGGCTTGCATTTTTTCCTGCAGAAGATTTGGAGCCTAGAGGGGATTTTCTGCATGGGAGTATGCATATATATTTCTTACTGTATGGAGAGCTCTGGAGCATAAGAGAGGCTGGATTCAGGGAGGGATGGCCTGTCTTAGGCTCTGTGCTAAGGACCACACAAAAATGAGGAGACCAATTATTGGCTTCCGGAGGGGGGCAGCCTAGTGGGGTAGGCAGGTACATCAGGGGACAGAGAATTGCTATAAAAGGCTATTGTATAGATTGCGTGGATTGACCTTCTCCATTCCTATTGTATAGGTTGTGCTAACGATATACAGAGTGATGCTTTGAAAGGACGCAGCTGGGCTACCTACCTCATGGTGCAGAAGTCAGAGAAGGCTTCTGGGAGAAAGTGTCCGCTGAACTGAGCCTAAGACATCAGGAAATGAAGGCACATAGGCTGCTAACTTTTTTCTTTTTTCTGACAGAGACAAAGAGAGTCAGAGAGAGGGACAGATAGGGACAGACAGTAAGGGAGAAAGATGAGAAGCATCAATTCTTCATTGCGACACCTTAGTTGTTCATTGAACGCTTTCTCATATGTGCCTTGACCAGGGGGCTGTAGCAGACCAAGTGACCCCTTGCTCAAGCCAGGGACCTTGGGCTCAAGCTGGTGAACCTTGCTCAAACCAGATGAGCTCACGCTCAAGCTGGCGACCTCAGGGTTTCAAACCTGGGTCCTCCGCGTCCCAGTCTGACGCTCTATCTACTGCGCCACCGCCTGGTCAGGGTAGGCTGCTAACTTGAACTCACTGCTCAGACCACATCATAAGGTCCAGAGATCACAACTGAGCCTTATCCAATGGTGTTAGTTGAGGGAAAATGGCAGGGTCTACATATAAAAGTCATTACTTTAATAAATCAATAAAATCATAAAAATAGTATTTGATCTTAAGCACAAGGAATGTTTAATTGGTTAATCACGCACGGAGAGTGCTTATCAAGGACTAGGCACCAAAGAAGCTTAGAGAGAATTTTCAGAAGTGCTCAAACTGTGACCAATGGGAGTCTCCTTTTGGGGAAAGGGTTAGAACGGGTCACATTCTGCTAGATTCCTTTGGATATTGAGGCTCTGCTACCTTCTACCTCAGACAGGGTAGTATCTAACTGAGGAAGCAGATTTTTCATGCTAGAAAAAATAACGGTCTAAAACAAGGTTCGTTTTTAAAGGTAGGAATAAGGGGTATGGTGCAAAAGGCACTTCTATGTGGGCTCTGAAGGATGAACTGAGAAATGTGTGCTAACGCGTTCCAGCCAGAGTTGTTCTGAGTAGAGAGCCTCCCTCCTTCTTTCCCTTTCTCATGAGTTCTTCCCTTATTTCCTTCTTCTTATAGACATTCATTGAGCCTAGAATGATATTTTTTATTCAAAAACATATTCCCTCACAGCAAGTTGCTCACAGTTGTTCGATAAAGAGACCCCAAAAGAAGCACCCTGCCCCCCTTCCCTCCTACATCCAGTTCCATCTTCCGGAGGCAGGAGTTGAGGTTTGATCAGAAAATAGAACCCCAAAAAGTGATGTCATGCTAAATCATGAAGGAGCCTGGAATGTACTCTGGGCAGAAAAATAGCTCCCGTCAAAGCAAAATAGAGAGTGTGACATGCTGCAAGAAGCATGGGGGTTTGAATATAGCGGAAGTAGGGGTGGGAGGCCAGGAGCAGAGGCATAGCAGCGCAATGATGACCCACAGGACAGGCACTGTCCTGGCTCTGGGTGGGGAACAGGAGATCAAGTTATCTACTTGATCTAAGGTCCTGCTAGCTAGAAATTAACAGATGGGCTTTGCATAAAAATGGTTCCTCATAGTTCTCCAGAACTGAGTTTGCTAAGCAATTTTACACACTCGAAAGCAATCTGGGTCCATTTGAGCCTTCTCACTGTGGCCTGTGTTACCTGTGATTATTATTAATTAAGGTTGAGACTCGTGTGTACGAAAGGAGTGTGGAAATCTGCAGGGTTTGTTTTTGTATTTGTCAACTTTTATTTGAAAACAGCAGGAGAAATTGTGATGTGAGCAATGTTTAGCCTCAGACTATCCTGCAGATTGTTTTGGTATCTATGTAATTGCAAAAGCCAGAGCTGGTCAGAGCTCCGGAACACTTTTTTATTGCTAATTTTGGCAATAAACCTGTTAATTAGTTAATTGTAAAACACTAGTGAATCAAGCAAAAAGAATCCATCTGTTTATAAAATTTCAAAGATCTCTTCTGGGCATAACATTAAAAACAAGAGCTGGCTTGCACCATATTGCCTACTAACTACAAGCCATCACTGGGATATTTGTCCTGTCTCATCTTAGGGCTAAGAGGTGATATTTTAGTGCAACCACTTGTGGTATTTGAAGGTAATTTTGCAGGCACGTGGTGCTGCATGCAATTGATTTCAGTGACTGCTGGAAATGGAAAAAATGGTGACGGATATGTGACTTTTTCATCTATATCCCAAGCTGACCCTAGACATAATTAGCCAGGCAGGAAAAAAAGCAGAAGGGCATTTCATAGTATGCAAGCCAGAAGGGGGAAAAGAAAGTAAGAAGATTGCAGAAGTTCCTAAACGAAGAAAATTTGTGGTGTAGCAAGAAGGGGCGAGAGAGAAGACGGAGGAGCTGGGCAGGGCTGGAGTGAAAAATTTAAATATCCGTAAAGAGGAATTTCCCAAAAATTTTACCATCACGGTAATGGAAATTCAATGAAAATACTCCATCTAGAGAGTATGACAAAAATCTGTTTTTAAGAAATATCACCAATCATCCACTTGAAATATTGGGAAGTATCTTCACTGGGAAATGTAGTAGGAAGCACCAGGGAAGCCTGGGCCCCCAAAATAAAGCAGGGGAAAGGTCACCGGACTTGAACCAGAGATGGGGGCTCTAGTCTCAGCTCCGACCAGCCGGGGGCAAAGCCATGGTGATTATCTTTCCGAGATCTCTAATATTCTCTGTTGACGGGAAAGTTGTTTGGAGACACGTTTACCGGGGTGTGGGGGGAAAGGTTCTGTCAGTAGTCATTTCTATGGATAACAAAGTGACTCCTAGCTCTGAAATGGATGTAGGAATGGCTTTAGGAAACTCCTACTACCTGCAATGCCAACTAATCTGACCTCCTTACAAGAAGGTGCAGGGCCTCAGGCTATATTGCAACATGAGCTAAGACACCTATAACGGGAACTGTGTAGGCACTAGGGAAGAAACCAGGCTTGCACTGTAAGGTGGCAGAAGGTAGTCTACGGTCTAAAATCATAAACGAAGTGTTATTATGACTTACAGATTTTTTTTTTTTTAACAGGGACAGAGAGAGAGAGTCAGAGAGAGGGACAGATAGGGACAGACAGACAGGAACGGAGAGAGATGAGAAGCATCAATCATCAGTTTTTTGTTGTGACACCTTAGTTGTTCATTGATTGCTTTCTCATATGTGCCTTGACCGCAGGCCTTCAGCAGACCGAGCTACTCCATGCTCGAGCCAGCGACCTTGGGCTCAAGCTGGTGAGCTTTTTGCTCAAGCCAGATGGGCCCGCGCTCCAACTGGCGACCTCGGGGTCTTGAACCTGGGTCCTCCACATCCCAGTCCAACGCTCTATCCACTGCGCCACCACCAGGTCAGGCACAAACAGAGTTTTGATGGACACCTAATTATAATGAAAGTTACTGTATTTGTCATCATTTATGTTTATTGTTACAATTTGCCTCTCAACATCAGAATGATTTCTACTGATTTATTTTACTGCTGATCTTCATAGATTTTGTTCTATGTCACTGGGGAACAATTTCTTTTTTTCATTTTCTATTGCATGAGGTTTAAAACTTTTTAAATATATTTCTGCATTGCTGATTCCAAATCTGACATCCATTTTTTGGTGCATGCTCCAGTTTTTATGCAATTTTAATTTCTTTTTGTTACAGTTAATGGCATGCATTGGTTTTTAAATTGAAGTTAAAGGGCAATGACTCTTGGATCGAATATAACCACAAGGCAATTAAAGTTTTACAAACATCACTTTTACATAATTGTAATTGTTTTTAAATGTAAAAAATTATTATCTGATAAAAACACCCTCTTATTTTGTTTTAAGATTGAATCATGGCTTCTTCAAGTAGGCGTAATTGTAAGAAGAGTCTTGACACCTTCTGTTTTATATGTGGTTGTTACACACTTCAACGTCAAAGGCACAATATTTCATCATTTGTGACACGTGCATATTTGCCTATTTTCAAGTTCCCCTTGGCAATCAAGACAAGAATTGGGTTCCTCATATGGTGTG
This sequence comes from Rhynchonycteris naso, assembly GCA_037038555.1. Taxonomy (NCBI): domain Eukaryota; kingdom Metazoa; phylum Chordata; class Mammalia; order Chiroptera; family Emballonuridae; genus Rhynchonycteris; species Rhynchonycteris naso. The sequence goes on from CM072996.1 coordinate 303,232,060, forward strand.
TCATAATTGTGAGGAAATGTTTCGTGACTGGACAAAAAGAAAACGCAAAGGAATGCCTTTTGGTATTCCCATGTTTTAGCTTGAACCTACGGACCACAGTAGTGACTGTGAATTTTGTCTGATCCATACAAAGGGCATAGGTAAGAAAAAACAGCATATGATCACATATCCTAATACTCCTTCAGCAATACGACCTATCCCACACTCTGAGACACTCCTGGTTTCAGTTTTCAATGGTTTTATTTCTTCTAAGGATGAAGAAAGTGAACATGGTGATCAAGTGTATTTTGATAAGATCAAGGAATGCATGACAAAATGGTTGTAGGATCTGAAGAGTCTTCTTCTGATGCCAAGCAGTCATTAACCCCTCAGCAGTTTAGCCAACCCGAATTGAATGACTTAGTAAGAGATTTGGGCCTATTAAAGAAAGCAGCTGAGTTATTAGCCTCCAGGCTTTAAGGAAAGAATGTACTTCACCATTCAGGTAAAGTATCCCATTTCAGGAAGCGTGAACAAATTTTTGTGGACTTTTTTCCAAAGACACTTTGTTTACTGTCATGATATCAATAGTTTTCTTAGCCAGCTAGGTGTTACCACTTACAGTCCAACAGAATGGTGGCTATTTATTGACAGCTCTACAGGAAGTATAAAATGTGTTCTCCTACACAACGGTAATGTTTATGCAGCAGTTTCAATTGATTATTCAACTCATGTCCGAGGAAATTATAATGACATAAAAATTGTCCTCGACTTTCTGAAGTATGAGGACATAACTGGATCATTTGTATGGATCTTAAAATGGTAAATTTCTTGCTAGGACAACAGAGAGGTTTCACAAAGTATCCTTGCTTTCAGTGTTTGTGGGACAGCCGAGCTCAGGAAAAACACTGGACACAGAAGGAGTGGCTGAAACGTGAAGCTCTGGAAGTAGGGATGCAAAATACGGTGAATGAACCTGCAGTTAATCAAGACAGGATCATTTTTCACCCACTTCACATCAAACTTGGCTTAATGAAGCAGTTTGTTCAGGTTTTAAATAGAGAAAGTGAATGCTTTCAACATATTATTTCTGCTTTTCCTGCCTTGTCTTTGGAGAAGATTAAAGCCGGTGTATTTGCCTGACCAGGCAGTGGCACAGTGAATGGAACGTTGGACTGGGATGGGGAAGACCCAGGTTCAAGACCCTGAGGTTGCCAGCTTGAGCGTGGGCCCAACTGACTTGAGCAAAAGCTCACCAGCTTGGATCTTAGGTCACTGGCTCCAGCAAAGGGTGGCTCAGTCTGCTGAAGGCCCACAGTCAAGGCACGTGTGAGAAAGCAATCAATGAACAACTATGGTGTCACAATGGCAACGAAAAACTAATGATTGATGCTTCTCGTCTCTCCCCATTCCTGTCTGTCTGTCCCTATCTATGCCCCTCTCTGACTCTCTCACTCTCTCTAAAAAAAAAAAACAAAACAAAACAAAAAAAACAGGTGTATTAGGTGGACCTCAAATTTGAACCCTCATACGTGACAAAGAATTTGCCAGGAAGATGAATAAGGAGGAGAAAGCAGCATGGCAGTCTTTTGTGGCAGTTACAAAGAACTTCCTCGGCAACAAAAAGCAGAAAACTATGAACTTCTGGTTCAAAGGATGCTGTTGGCTTTCCGCGACATTGGATGTTACATGAGCGTTAAGATCCACTTCCTGAACAGTCACCTTGATAAGTTTCCCCAAAATCTTGGAGCTGTTAGTCAGGAGCAGGGAGAATGCTTTCATCAATATCTGAAGACAATGGAAGAGCATTATCAGGGGTGATGGCAGACTACTGTTGGAGCATCAAAGGAGATTGTCCTCAACAAGTACACAAATGCAAGAGCTACAAACGCAAATTTTTGCCTGAATAGAATTTAAATATGTTTTGCGCAATTTTTATGATTAAAAATAGTGTTTTAATATGTTCTATTTCAAAATTGTAGACAAATGCTGATGCAATTATATCTTTTAGTGTATTAGTGAATTTACTGTATTACATAAATTATTATATTTTCACAAAGATGATGCCCAAGAAGACATTCTACTTCATTATGTTAAACTAAATGTTGAAAATTTTACAATAAGATGAAAACCTAAAATCTTGAATTGCAAAAAAACTGTAGCTTACAGAGAAAAACTAATGTCAGATTTGAGATCAGCACACTCAAGTTAGGTAAGAAGAAATGCTTTTGTGGATGGAACAAAAATTTTGTTCCCCAATGTGTTCTATTTATTCTCTGACTTTCCTCTCAGATCACCAGTACATAAATTTCAAGATAGCACAAAAAGAAGACACACTTCCGATATATCTACATTCACCATTTGTTGTGTTTCTTTAAACATTCTAAAATATCTTCCTAAAATGCAATTAAAATGAGAGTAGATTAGGCCCCTGGAGAGGATCATCAAAGGCACCCAAACTTTCAAAGAGTCTGTCTCTCATATATGCGTTTCCTTTCTGTGGACTTCATTGTTATGTCTTGACGCCACTTAGCTACTTCAACAGGATGGCACCACCACTCACTTCCATGTTCATCGTTTTGCCTTCACCATCGTTTGCCTACTTGTAAGTGAAAATTCCATTCATTCAATTATTTTAAGGCTTTCTCTGCTTTGGTATTCCCACCAAGGGACCCAGCAGACGTCTGTCATTCAGCATTCGGATTTCTTCATAAAGTCCCCACTTACCTGTTCAGCAAAGTTCAAAGAGGAAAAGGTAACACGATGTGACAAAATAGCAAGAGCACTGAGTTGGGAGTCAGGACAGGCAGCCACCAGGGTAGTTCTGAGAGCCAGAGGGCCTTCTACAACTCATTTCATCTCCCTGAGCCCCCGGTTTCCTTCAGCTGTAAAAACTGAGTGGACCAGATATCATTTTAGCTTGCTTCCAGTGACAACATTCTGAGATTTGATTTCCCAGGCTGTTGGGGGGCGGGAGGCATCTATTTGCTGCCGACTCAAGCAAGCAGAGGATAAGGCTATTACAACCTGTCAGCCAGAGAGAGAGAGAGAGAGAGAGAGAGAGAGAGAGAGGGAGAGAGAGAATGAACACTTCCTTAAGTGCTCCTGATACTCCTTTTTTTCTGTTGTAAATAAATGAAAAGACTTCATTTTGCAGAGCAAAGCCTGAGTTGCAGATGTCATTTTTTTTTTCTTCTTCAAGAGGAGGTTAAAAAAATTAGCATTTAAAAATACTCCACCATGTAACATTTTGTTTGTTTCCATAATGCCTGATTTAAGGATAAAGATTTTTTTTTTTAATACAGAAGGCAAATCCTCCAAATTCATTTGGCTTATAGGGTCATTAACATATCCAATGGAACGTTTCCTTTATCTGACCAGAATTGAAGATGATACAACATTCTCGGCTGAGATTAAAAATATATAAGGGTGGAATATTGATGGCAATACACAATATAGAAAAGAGCAGCCCAGCTGATGCTCTGTGGATGATAAGAATGAAATGGTTCTCAGCTAAAGTGAAACGATAACCTCAAAAGATAGAGATTAATGACAGTAGTTTCTAAGATTGCAAAAAAAAGGAAAGGCAAGAATAAAAGAGGAATAAATTTAAGCATCTCAACAAAGGATGGAGAAATTTAAAGGATCATGTTAATTGAATTATGTGTTGTAACCAGATAATACTCTATTATACAAAGATGAAAGCCACAGTCATATCAAACCATCTAGTGGGAAGACATCAACTTGAATTTGCCAGGGTTATTTTTAAAGTGGCAGAGTTGTCTAAAGTGAATCTGAATTTCAGGAGTACAATTTTACTTGAACCTTCTTCATTTACAACGGTGATAAACTTAGTTTGATTGCTCAGGAACATATATCCAGATTTATAGCAAGGTCAGAATAACTTCTACATTGTTATTTGCCATCCAGAATTCATTGACTCATTTTATATATTTATTGCGTTCTCCTATGTGTCCACAATACCAAGTGGTTCAAATGGCCCTATTTTTCAATCTTCATTTATTCAACACACTTTTCCTAAGTGCCTTCTGTGTGAAAAGCACTAGACTAACTTTTAGAGCCTAAAAGAAATTAATACACTTTTTTAAGGTAAGTGCTACATCATCTTTATCTTTCTATGCCTCGTAAGGGGGCCCAGACTAATACATGTAGTTGATAAATGTTATAATGAATTAAATATTCTAGGGAGGCACACATACATAAAACTATGAAATAAGAGAACCAAATACTATATTACATGTCCAAAATCATGAACTGAAAAAGTTGGAAGAGATCTTATACTGAAGTTCATGTTCCCTAAGTTTGTCCCATGGGGTAAAATCAACGGATGTCATTAAAGCAAAGGCAGTTGGGAGAGTCCTTCGTCAAAGAAATCTGAAATAAACAATTAAACAAGTTTCTTCACCTCTCAGAAATGCTGGTGTGCTAAAAGTTAATATTTCCCTCATACTCAGATACAGCACATATCATTTCCAACTGTATTCATCGGGGGGGGCACCTTTATTGAGCTGCATCTTGTGAAACTAATGTTCTGATTTGGGGAAGGGTTGAATTGCTCCATTTCCCTAGCTTTACCCCTCAATTCTAACCACTCTTCACCCAGTGAAAGAGAACTTTATAACTGCTTGAATAATTCTCTAAATGAGTGATTCGTCCTATTTTTTGAGCCCACAGGTTTTTATCATTGGCTAGCCTAACCTGTACAGATCATTTGGAATTTAAGCTGACATCTGCCTCACAGTCCGTTAGAGGAGGTGTTGGCGAACAGCAGTTTACAGGAAAAATCTGGCCAATGTCTCATTTCTGTATGGCCTTCAAGCTAAGAATCATTTTTACATTCTTAAAGACTGTAAAAAAAAAGGAGAGAGAGAGAGAGATGCAACAGTGATTACATTTGTTCTATCCAGCCTAGAATATTTACAAAAAAATATCTGGATCTTTACAAAAGAGTTTGCAGAACTGTGTTCTAAAGAAGGGGTGTCCAGATTTTTCCATCAAAAACTCTATTGTAAGCAACCTCTAAGTCAGTCCCCAAAGATCCCTGCGTCATTGTATTCAAATCCTTGTATAATCCTCTCTTCTTGAGCATGACCTAGATTTAGCAATTCACTTCCATTCCATTCCATTCCAGACTCGCTTTTATTCTATACTGCTAAATAGAATATGGCGAAAGTGATGGAATGCCTCTTCTACAATTAAGTTTGGAAAAGACTGGTTTCTGACTTGGACTCTCTCTCTCTCCCACTCTCCCCCACCTGCTCTGAGGGGAGCCAGCTTCCATATTGTAAGCTACTCTATAAAAAGACAAGAACAGGAGTAAGGCCTCCAGCCAAAAGACAGTGAGGACCTAAGGCCTTCAGTCCAACTGTCTGCAAGAAACTGAATTGTACCACCGAGCAGGAAAGCGAGCTTAAAGCCAATTTCCCCACAGTTGGACCTTCAAATGTGACCACAGCCCTGGCGAACAGCCTTATTTCAGGTTCATGAGAGACCTTGAGCTACAGAAAGTCAGCTAAATTACACCCAGATTCCTAACCTATTAAAACTGTGAAATAATAAATGGTTGTTATATGAAGGTGTTATATTTTGAGGTAACTGTTACCCAGCAATAGATAAGTAACACATATTCTGATTAGTAACAAAACAAAGCAAGAAAATGAAAAAACAAAGTGGAGGCATGTAGTACCAATATATGTATATTTGGTTATGAATTATAAACATGTAGTACTACTAACTTTTACTTTAAATACTAGCAAAGCTTACATTTTTCTTAATTTTAGATTAAAATAAATATAGAGAAAAGTTGTAATAATAACTTGTTAACAGTATGGACCCTACTGGATTGGTGTGTCTACTGCTTGATGTGTCTACGTCTGCTCTCCAGAACACTGTGGTAGAGTAGCATATGAAATCATAATGACACAAACACTCCTCCAATCGTGAAATAGAATTTTATGTATCTGATAACTATATCATTCAATAGAATCAAATCTTTCTGTCTAAAATATTTTATTTTTTCAGAAGTGTTAACTCCTCATTTATGTTAATCAGTGGACAAATCACAGATGTCCCCTTGGAAACCCCTACTCAGGTTTGCAGGAAATTTTCAGATGTCTAAGAGCTTATCTGTCTTAAGAGTTGCCTGGTCACTTTAAAAGGAAATGTTAACAGCTGTGGGAGAAGCAATTAGTGTCCATTCTATCCTGATTGACAGTTTTCTAAAAGGCCCAATTGCATTTTTCTATGGTTTTCTAAAATGGCGACCTTCCGTTTCAGAAGGGTGGCTATTGAGTTCTGCGTACGGTTAACATCATGCGGATGCCCCATGTGGCTTCCAATTAGGGAATCAAACCTAATTTCACTTTCCAACCCGACTGAAATATAAAAGAGACAGATAAGACCATCACAGTGAGGTATGAACAGAGATTTCAGGCAAGCAGAATACATGAGTATCAACTTTTAGGAGCATTCAATTAGAAATGCAGAGGCACAGCTCTCCAAGAAACCGAGAGGCTCGGAATGAAAGGAGAGAGATTAGCAAAAACCCTGCGTGGAACGCACTGTTTTCATACAATGCCCTAATCAGGAGGCAGTGAGATTCAGAACAATGCCTTTCCCAGGGAAGTAGTCACCACGAAACAAGGCCTGCAGGAGGACAATGCTGACTTGTACACATGAAAAAGGATAATTACTTTAAGACGTTATGCCCAACATCTGGTGAGTTTTCTTGGACCCAAAACAAAAACACTAGAAACTTGAAAGTAGTGGGTTATTTTCCCCTTGGCTTCCAAACTTCCTATTTTTCTCACCATGCATTTCATATTATCCGAATTATCTAAGTTAGTGCATTAATATAGAAATACTATGGTCTTCCATTTTCCCTAATTAAGACTATTAGGAAGACATTTTATGCTCTTATTTTTTAATGAAATTCAATTTAAAGTCACTGTATCAGATCTTATTAGCTGCTACATTATAACATATAATATTTCATCGGGGGCGAAATGCCTAAATCAAAAATTAGATCCAAACTTCAAGAATACAAACCATCATAGGAACATAGTCATGGTTCTTTGCATATATTTCATCTTGCGTAAAATAAAACATTTTTTGTGTCAAGTTTTATTTAATCAAGAATGTCCCCAGGAAATAGTATGGCATGGGAGATCAGGGAAGAAACAGTATCAACCCAACTTTCTTACTAACAGGGTGTCTAAATTAAACTTTGCGCATATTTTAAGAAGGATTGGAGAGGTGGATAAAGGATTTGACCCACATTTTACCATTGTATAAAGAAATAAAGTGGGAAAATTTTATTTAATTAATACAGCAAGTACATTTAAGCGTTATCTGCATGCTAAGTGTGACTTGGGACACAAAGGACGGGCATACTAATGGAAGCTAGCCCCGGTGCCCAGCACCCAGTGGCTGCTTAATGCCAGACTTTTTAGTAAATGAGCCAAATCCTTAGTCTCTTTCCTAAAGGAGCACGTAATATAGTTGGAATTCACAGACACACCCTCATGTGACCTTCGCTGTACATCTGTGAGGAAGGAAGCATTTTCCAGCTAAGCTTGTCACTGAGGCAACTGAGGTTCTGAAAAGTTATTTATTTACTCAAGGTCAGAGAATTAGAGGAATGGTGGAGTAAGGGATTTCATCCCCCCTGTCTGACTCTGGAGTGCCGGCTCTTGACTTGGACTTGAATCTTTCAGCTGTGTACGTTTCCCTGCTCTGAGAGCGAAGGACCGCACTCCGTGATCTCCTGGCAGGATGGCCGTCCTGGACTCCTCTCAATATGTGTTCTGCCTTCGCCTGTGATTCTCCCTTCGTGACGCTGTAGAATAGCAATCCAGCTTCCTCCAGGAAATCTTCCAGCATAACTATCAAAACACAGTAAACATGGACACCCCCTCCGCCACAGAGGTTGAGGGAAAATCATATTTCCAGTCAAACCTTGAGGCGACCTGGCAAGCCATTTGGCATGTACCCAGGGTTCAGGATAGCCACCACCAGGACAGTTGATCCTCAGGGATGTTTTCTTTGTCATTGCTGAATGGAAGGGACCTTCCTCAATGATTTTCTGTCACCCCATGAAAGTGATAAGTTCTATGAATAGTTTAATGGCCAAATAAAGGATTTCTTGGATACCCATGGAGGGGATTCTCAATTTTGCTGTGTTCCCAGGACATCTCACAGAGATACTTCAAGGGCACATCGATGTTCAAGTTTTTACCAAGGCTCAGGATCATCTGTTTCTCTTAGAACAGCTCAGCATGGGCAGGGCTTGGCTGAGACACAGATAAAGCAACTTGGGAAATTGACAGTCAATAAAATGGTATGGGGCCTCACTTTTAGCTGATGGGGACAGAAGGATTTTTTCATTGAGAGCCTAATTTTTTTAAGCCTCAATAAATTTGAATAGAAGGTAGGTATATACAACAGATAAAAAGGCCAAAAAGTAAAAATGACAATTGGGATTCCTCAACCAACAGGAATGAATTGCGTCACACAGCCAAAATAGTTCGGTGACTGATTTACTGTTGTTTTTGTTTGTAAAGCATTATATATTTAAACTATACAATTCTTGATGAACGCAATATCACTCTTGAAGGAGGTTCAGCCATTCTTGGGCAATAGGCTTCATCCTTTCACCCAGAATCTGATTTGATGGAGAAAATTGACAGAGTCAAATACAACAAAGAAGGAATTTATGGAAACAACACAGAATTGATCACACCCAGTTTTTCTGTTATGCCTGGTTTATTGCATATTAATAGTCTACATTGCATCCTACCTGTAATCATCATTGTTTGAAGCCAGAGATTTTCTCTCTTCCCCCATCTTTGGGCCATTGTTCTTTGCACACACTAGACAGAGGTATGTGATCATGGTGAGAAATACAAAAAGTAAAATCTCAGAGGATTATTTTTTCAGTTTACAGAATACTTTCAGATATATCATTTGATCCTTGTATTTGATACATGAGGAAAGAAATTTGGAGCACTTCAACAAGAAGAAGATGATGAAAGCATTTAAACAGTAGGTCTGAAAATCGACCCGGGTCTTCTGATTCTTAAGCCAATACTCTTTCCACTGCCCCATGATTAAGGTTTAGTTAATTAATTGTATACACCCAGGGTTCTCAAAGTGGGCAGTAGCAGTATCACCTGGCCACCTGTGAAAAATGCAAATCCTCAGTCACCTCATGCGCAGACCCGCTGAGTCAGAAATTCTGCGATGGGGCCCAGCAATCAGTGTTTTGAAAAGCCCTCTGGGTGAGGATGATGCCCACTAATGTTTGAGAACCATTCACATATGCTAAACACAGTAGCCTAGATAACATTATGATTGATATACAACCTTATATCAAACTGCCTAAGGACCAGGCAATATGTTCCTACTTATGATATCAAAAAGTCATCCCAACCTTACCTGTGGTGGCGCAGTAGATAAAGTGTCAACCTGCAACACTGAAGTCACCTGTTCAAAACCCTGGGCTTGCCTGGTCAAGGCACATATGGGAGTTGATGCTGCCTGCTCCTCCCCCCTTCTCTCTCTCTTCCCACCTCTCTCTCCCCGCACTTGCTAAAATGAATTAAAAAAGTCATCCCGGAAGCAGTCCCTATACCAATAATCCTTACAGTAAACTTCCAGAAGACATCTAATCCATGAGGAGCAGGACACTTAAAGCTTATCTATACAGTGTAGGTGACTTGACCTTTACTTACATTCTGTCCCTCTCTTCCCAACCACTCAGGGATAAAGGAAAGGGTTCGCTCTTCTTAATCTCAACATCCTCCAATGACTCAATTTTGCTAGCATAAAAAATCTTTATCCTATGCAAGTCTTTTCTTAAAAGTCATCAATTCTTTCTGAATCTTCCCAGTGTTCTTACCCAACTCAAGGACAGCCAGAAAGAGTGGTGACTTCCCCCCACCATCACCCACTCCAGGGACTGTAGACACCAACTCTTCCAAGGTCTACACCCCACCATGGTGTAAAGTATGTGTGTCTTGGATTTCATGGAGAAAAAAGAAGGGAGGTTAGGCCCCCGTCACATGCTCCATAGCACTCTTCTCTACGGCACTCATCACACTCCTAATTATCCACTCAAAGTCACCATCTAATTACTCGGTCCCCACATGGTCTCTATTAAAACTTTTAGAGGCCCTACACTCTGACAACATAATGGTGTCTCCTCCAACACCATATGGATTTTGGGAATTAAGAAAAAAAATCAAAACTTTCAGGTTAGTTTAAGATGTCCAACAAGGTTTTGCCAGTTCCCATCATGATCGGCCCCGTGAGCCGAGGGAGGTTTTCTCATACATGACCGGTGAAGGACTCAGATGGCGAAAGAGTTGGTGAGTGAGTGAATGAGAGGATGAGGTGACAGGAAGAGAATGAGGAAGAAAAGATAAAGCCACTGGGAGGAAAGGATAGGAGAAAGAAAAGAGGGGGGGTAGAGAGAAGAAGGGGAGGGAGACAGGGCAGAGGGCAAGGGGAAATCAAGCTTGTTTACTATCTCCATTTTGCTGGAGGTTAGGAAGGAGAGGTATTGGTACTCAACATCCTACTTCCCCGCTACTGCTCAAACAATCATCTGTTTCATTACTGCCTAATTCCAGAATAAATGTTGTCATCATCCTTTTATAGAATTATGAACTGTCTTTATTTACTTAGACGGCACCATTTTCAACCATGCAACTGCCCATAGCTCCTGTTGTCTTTGTCATGGAATTAAGGAAATGTAACATAAGCTTTACATTTGCAGCTGCCATCCGCTCAGGGTGGGGGGGAACCACCAGCGGGCAGGTCACGCCATAATACGTGAAGTCAGCGATTCAACAGTCACAGTCCTTGGGACTTCTGGTTTCTGTTCCCCTGCAAAATAAACAGCCCTTGTGCTGACAGCATTTTTCTCTTCCCAATTCACCTCTTTTCTAATGAATCTGTTGTGAACCAAGAGAAGCATTTAAATAAATTTTACACACATATCATAAGGGCAATATTAGCCATGCTTGTTGCCACAAAATCCCATGCAAATCACAGGGAACATACACACGGCAATCCATTTAGCCAAAATGGGGCTTCAGAATGACATCAATCTTATACGGTGTAAACACCCAGCAATGATGTGCAGACCTTATTTCCTGCCTTTTCTTGATGAGAACAAAAGTAGGGTTTGGTGCAGAATACCAATTCATCCACTAAGTCCCCAAACACAGAGTTACTGCATGGCCTGATGTGGAGTAAAGAAGGCCCATATGCTTTGTAAAAAAAGGCTTCTATATCTTTAGGTCCCCAGATCCTAATGTGACAAGGATATTATTATCCACTAGCATCATAAAGCCTTTTATAGAGATATTTTCCCCTTCGCCCTGTTATTTTAATTTGTGCACAGATTTTAGTACAGGCAATTTCCCTCAGCAAGGGCTTTGCACTAATAGAATTAGACTGTCTTAGCTCCAAAATGGCCTTTGCTTCTTAGTCCGCTGGGCTCAAAAGATTATTTCCTTACGGTGGAGAGCTCTCCACACATTCAGGAAGCCCACTGTTATCTGCACTGAACACCCCAATCCTCCACGTCCTTCAAGAGGCTACGCGGCTGGGCCCAGCATGAAAATGACAAGCGTTAGAAAGCTCCGAAAGTTTCTCTTCCTCTGGCTGGCCACCTTGGCTCCTGGACTCCTCTCAATGCCATCACAACACACGCCTTTCAATAAAAAGAGATCCTAATAGGATTAAATGTAATTGAGAGTCAATAAGGAGAAGTTTGCCATCAGGCGGAATTATCATAGATAGTAGGATCAGAAAATAGCCAATCTGGAAGGTTTTCAGGGATGCATTCTACTGTAAAAATAAAACACAGAAAGAGAAAAGAAAGAAAAACCACTTTATTCTTAGCCGGACCTTTTGACTAGTTCTTTTTTTTTTTTTTAAGTTTTGGATTTTAGTTTCCTTTCTTTTTATATAATTTTATTTAGAAAATGACATTTAATGGGGTGACATTGATCAATAAGAGGACACAGGCTTCAGGTAGAGATTTTTATAACATTTGAACTGTTGATTATGTTGTGTGCCCATCACCAAAAGTCAAATTATTCCATCTTGCAAGCAAATCAGTTTGCGGTCTATTGAAGTGACAAGAACCACGTATTGTCATTTATGGGGGAGGTCACAAAGAGGAAGAGGGACGTACAGGAGAATAGAAAACAGAGCATCATTTTCCGTCGGTCTTCTTGGTTTATGTGTGTGGTAAATACCAAGTTTTCGGTTCTGCGTGGTATGAAACATGAACCCACAAACGGCACATGGCGCCCACCACAGAATTATATCTGATGCGGGGCAGTTTCTACGTCATCACTCGGCAGGCAGCAGTGTTGAGAAGGCAGCCAGTGTTCTAGAAATCAGTCCTCGATCTCCCAGGCAGCGCGGATCGGGGAAAGTCCTGGAGGAACTGATAACTGGATGGGAATTCTGCTGCAAGGAAGCTTAAGCCCCCACTGCAAGATGCATGGGCTGTCTTCTTGAAGCAGCAGGTAGAAGCTCTTCTTCTGAATCAACTGCTTCAGTGTGGGTGGGAGGAATCAGGGAGCAAGGTGGGCATGTAGCACGAGCTGCCTGCCTGCAGTAATGCCTGTCCTTTCAGCGTCTTTGCACTAATATTAACAGAGAAAGTAACACTAGCTAACTACCACCTAAGGGACACTGTAGTGGATAGTGTTCTAAGTTCTCTCGCATGTATCATCTCATTTAATTCTGACACTGCTAGTTTTATTTTACTTCCTACTTTACAGATGAGGGAAATAAAAATCAGAGACATGTGTTGTAAGTGGCCCAAGGTCGCGTATTCCATAAATGCCAGTGTTGCACTCGAGCCCTGAGCGATTTGACTCTGGCCATGCGCTGAACCTCCCCCTCTGCTCTGCTGGTGGCTGGAAATGCAGCACTTTTACTGTGAAACCTGTTCAGTTTGTCAGTGCCATTGCTGGGAAAGGTAGCTGCCCGACTAGAACATAGGACTTAAAAAACAAAGTGGCCTGGGTCAGTGCAGAAGCAAAGGAAACAATGTTTGCTATGGACAGTGGTCATCTTAGGACAAAAACTAAACTACCCAACTACCACTTTGTGGAAGCACTAGCTGAGAAGTGTGGATATCAGCTGACATTGTGGAGACATAAGGCTAAATCAGGTATCAGGGTAGCCCAGGGAAGATTACGGGATTAGGGAAAAAATACAAACTCATAGACTCAGACAACAGTATGATGAGTACCAGAGGAGAAGCGGGGTGAGGAAAGTAGAAAAGGATAAATGAGGAATAAGGGAACTTAACTTGGGGTGGTGAACACAAAATACAATACACAGATGATGTATTATAGAATTGTACATGTAAAACCTACATAATTTTTTTTTTAGGTGAGACAATGGGAGACAGTGAGGCAGATTCCTGCATGCACCCTGACTTGGATCCACCTGGCAACCCCATATGGAGCTGATGCTCAATTACCGAACTATTTTTAGTGCCTGAGGCTAACGCACTCTAACGGAGCTACCCTCAGTGCCCAGGGCCATGCTCAAACCAATTGAGCCACTGGCTGTGGGAGGGGAAGAGGGAGAGAAGGGGGAGAGGAAGGAAGGGAGAAGCAGATGGTCGCTTCTCCTGTGTGCCCTGACCAGGAATCAAACCCAGGATATCATATGCTGGGCTGAAGTTCTATCCACTGAACCAGGGCCTAAACCTTTGTAATTTTATGAACAAATGTCACCCCAGTGAACTCAATAAAATTTAAAAAAGAGAGAGAACCAGGATCCAAAAGCCTTAAGCCAGGCTTATTCTACCACAACCTCATCAGGGGAGAATATGAAATATCACTTTAGTGTGTGGAAACAGACTGTATGGGTTGCAATGTTAGCTCTACCACTTACTAGTTCTAGTTGAGACAAGTTACTTTCTCTCTCCCTCAGTTTACTCATCTGTAAAACCAGGATAATAATTGTAGAATTTAACTCCCAGGGTTCTTGTAAGGATTAAATGAGTCAATCTATGTCTTAAGTTTCTACTGCAAATGAGAATTTGACTACTGAACATCCACTGCATCAATGATTTAATACATATTTATAAATGGCTTATGTATGCCAGATATTATGCTAGGTGTTGGAAATGCTAAAATGGATAATACCTCAAATTGCTCACCATTCTAGATGGGCAAACAGAAAATGTTAGGGGTGACAGAGATATACTAAATTGGCGATTACAGGCTAGAAGTAGCAATTAATTTTTAAACATCTCAAAATTGCAACACGTACTTAAAAAATATTTGTTTCCTGATGTGTTTAAAGTACCACCTCGATGAAGTGCTGTGTATACTGGCCAACCCCTATCAATCGTACCCTTGTTCCGGTACAAAGCCATTGCTGCCTTATCTACCTCCACTACGCCAACAGCCAATCAATCACCTGGGCTGCTGAAGTTTGTCTTTATACATATATCCTAATAACAAAAGAAGTCAGAAGCTAAGTAAGGAAAACTTGGGAGAAAATTATAAAGTAAAAATAAAAAAAGCTGTAGTACTACAACTGAGAGAGAGAAACAAAAGGAAATATCAGGATATCAACAGTGGTTATGTCTTTCCTCTCTCTTATCGCTGTATGTGTAGATTATAATATATGATTCTATGTAATACATTCTCTGAATAGAGTATTAACTCTCCCCATGTATAGTTTTAAAACTTTGGGTAGGGGATAATTTTACATTTATAAAAGAGCTACAAAGGAAAAACAAAACATTTCATATACTCTTCACCCAGCCTCCCCTAAAACATCTTACATGACCATTGTGTATTTTTTTATCAAAGCTAACAAGCTAACATTGGTAAAATATTGTTAATTAAGCTAAAGACTATCTATAGTTACCAGATTCTACTAACATCCTTTTTGTTGTTTCAGGATCCGACCCAAGAGACCCTGGTGCATTTAGGTTCCTGAGTACTCGTGATACATAATTACACATTAACTTTTCATGAAGTGCTTCTCGCCTTAAATAGGGTCCTCAGCACATCAACTATATGTATACTGCTATAAGAAAATTTCTATCTGCTTCCTACATCCTACATTCTTTGCCATCTTTCAATATGTTGCTTTTTTTCTTCTTCTTCTTCTTTTAGCAAGTGAGAGAAGGAAAAATAGAGAAACAGACTCCGGCATGTGCTCCAACCAGGATCCATCTGGCACCCCCATCTGGGGCCAGTGCTCTGCCCTCTTGGGCCATGCTCCCAATCAAGCTATTTTTAGCACCTTAGGCAGAGGCTCCATGGAGCCATCCTAAGTTCCTGGGGCCAAAATGCTTGAACCAATCAAGCCATGGCTGCAGGAGGGGAAGAGAGAGGCAAAGGCAGGGGTTTAGAAGCAGATGGTCGCTTCTCCTATGTACCCTGACCAGGAATTGAATCCAGGACATCCATCAATATGTTGCTTTAAAACACTGCTATGCTGCTCAGAAGTCTTCAACCTTGCTCTAAGACTAGACCAAAACATCTTTAAATGACACCAGAAAATCTCCATGTTCTAGTACCCCGACCTGTACACGCTCTTTGCCAAGGTGACCTGGCATGGGCACTGCCCCTCACCTCCAATGGACCTTATACTTTTGACTCCCATATTTTTACCTACACTATTTTATATGACTACAGTATCCTTTATACTATTTTTATATGATATGGTTTCCCCTTGCCCACCCTCCTCTTACTGTCTGGAAAATTCACCAGGCATTGTTTATCATTTTGTGTCTCAATCTTAGCGCCCCAACTCGACCCGAACTTCTGCAGAGAAGAACTGTTTTGTCTACCAGATTGCATCTGTACAACACAGTTCAGTTTAATAAAGATGTACTGATTAGGCTGCTGGAAAACTTCAGTTCCAATGATTACAAAAATAATGGCGACTTCCCGTTTCCGGTCCCATATGTAAGGGGCTTGAAAGTCACTGCTCCCTTCTTAACAAGAAAAAGCTGAACAAATTGAAAATTAACAGCTCTTCTTAGATCAGTCAGAGAATTGAGGTCACAGGGAAAACAGCTGCCACATAAATTAGGGAGACAGAAAGTGGGAGAGACAATGAATTGCAACTGACCAGGGAAAACACCTCTGCAGGAACGGAATTAGTACCAGAGTAGAAAAAACCAGGACTATAGTTGAGAAATTGCTGCAGGATCAAGTTGGGACAAATTTGAGGTTAAAAATAATGGGACAGGACCAGAGCAGCGGGAAGAGAGTGTGGACTAGAAGGCACAGGGAGAGACACTCTGAGGGCCAGTCACTCTAACCCCTGGGCTGAGTCACTTCCCTAATCGAAAACTAGTATTTCCCCTGGAACTAGCAATACCAACAAAGGGAGACAGGACACCAGCCAAACAAGCTCTCCTGTGGCACTTAGAGCAGAGCTGCTTAGATAGAGGAAGCCCTCAGGACTACAGTATAGAGTGTTGGGGTCTGAGCTACAGTGTCCCTACCCACACTGTTGAGGGCTTGCTGGAGGGACAGTGGCGACGGGACGCTGAAACGTGGTTCTGTCGGCGGGGGCAGAGGCCCAGCCGGTGTGAGCTCAGTCTAGCCCAGCAGGGGTAGAGAAGACGAGTGAAAGTGGTCCCGCAGCTGTGGGCCAGCCTGCAGCCCCACCTGCAGGGGAAAAGCGGGAGGCCTGGAACAGGCAGAGATCTTCTCTGCGATCCTGCGTGAACCGGCCCTGACCGTGGGGGCGGGGCTAAAGCCGGGGACAGGTGGAGGCTCACAGCTGAGTGCATGTCAGCAGCCCCGTCATACCCGAGAAACTGCAGCGAGCAGGCTCTGACCGCGGTGGGCTGGGCAGAATCCTAGGAACAGGCAGGGTCCGCAGCTGAGCAAAGGTGTTCACCCCTACCCTTGGTTTTGAGGCTTGTGGCTTGAGTGCGGTGCGCAACCCCACCTGTGGGGGAAAGGCGAAGGCCCAGACAAGCTGAGGCTTGTAGAGCCAGGCACCAGAAAACAGCCCCTCCCGCGGAGGAGAGGCAAAAATCTCAGCAACAGCCACAGTGTGCCAGCACTGGCAACACCCATCCCAACTGCCCTATGCAGCAGCAGAGGGGTGGCGGGCCTGCAGACAGACCACACCGAGGGAACACAAAGGCAATACCCATTGGACTTTAGTGGCCACAGACAAAATGGGCAGGCAGAGAAATGCAACACAAATGAATCAAGAGAAATCCCTAGAGAAGGACCTGAATGAACCAGATATAACCAAATTACCAGAAGCAGAGTTTAAAATAATGATAGTTAGGATGTTCAAAGAGATTAGAACAACAATGGTTAGTCATTATGAACACCTAAATAAAGAGATAACAAGTATAAAAAACGAAATTGAAATAATAAAAAAGAATCAGACAGAAATAACAAATATAGTATTAGAACTGAAGACCACAATGAAAGGAATTAAAAGCAGGATGGATGAAAATGAGGATCGAATCAGCGAGTTAGAGGACACAATAAACAAAGGCACAGAAGCAGAGAAGAAAAAGAAAAAGAGACTCAAAAAATGTGAGGAAACTCTAAGGGAGCTCTGTGACAACATGAAGAGAAATAACATCTGCATCATAGGGGTTCCTGAAGAAGAAGAGAAAGAACAAGAAATAGAAACTTTGTTCAATCAAATCATAGCTGAAAACTTCCCTAATTAAGGCTGAAAAACATTTCACACATTCAAGAAGCACAGAGAACTCCATTAAAGAGAAACCGAAAGAAATCTACACCAAGACACATCATCGTTAAAATACCAAAGCTAAGAAATAAAGAGAAAATTTTAAAAGCTGCTAGAGAAAAAAAGGCTATCACCTACAAAGGAGCCCCCATAAGGATGGCATCCGACTTCTCAACAGAAACACTTGAGGCCAGAAGGGAATGGCAAGATATATTCAAAGTAATGCAGAACAAGAACCTACAACCAAGACTACTCTGTCTAGCAAGGCTAACGTTTAAAATTGAAGGAGAAATAAAGAGCTTCCCAGACAAAAAAAAAAAAAAAGCCTCAAGGAATTCATTAAAACCAAACCAATTCTGCAAGAGATGCTAAGAGACCTGTTGTGAACAGTTCAAATGGGGAAAAGAATATAGCAAAAGAAGAATACAGCTTTAAAGAATAAAATGGCAATAAACAACTACATATCAATAATAACCTTAAATTTAAATGGATTAAATGATAAAATCAAAAGACACAGGGTAGCTGTGTGGATAAAGAAACAGGAACCATACATATGCTGTCTACAAGAGACACACCTTAAAACAAAAGACGCACATAGACTAAAGGTAAAAGGATGGAAAAAAATATTTCACGCAAATGGAAATGAAAAAAAAGCCGGGGTAGCAATACTTATATCTGACAAAATGGACTTTAAAACAAAGGCTGTAGTAAGAGATAAAGAAGGACACTACATAATGATAAAGGGAACAATTCAACAGGAAGATATAACTATTATAAATATCTATGCATCAAACATAGGTGCCCTGCCATACATAAAGCAGACTTTGATGGATACAAAGGGTGAGATTAACAGCAATACTATAATAGTAGGGGATTTCAATACCCCACTAACAACACTGGATAGATCCTCAAGAAAGAAAATTAATAAAGAAACAGCAGACTTAAAGAATACACTAGATCAACTCAATTTAATAGACATCTTCAGAACTTTTCACCCTAAAGCAGTAGAATATACATTCTTTTCAAGCACTCATGGTACATTCTCTAGGATAGACCACATGTTAGGACACAAAAATGGTCTCAATAAATTTAAGAAGATTGAAATCATATCAAGCATTTTCTCTGATCACAATGCCATGAAACTAGAAATTAACCACAAAAAAAAAAAACCTGAAAAATACTCAAATACTTGGAAACTAAATAGGATGTTATTAAAAAACGAATGGATTAACAATGAGATCAAAGAAGTAATAAAATAGTTTCTAGAAACCAATGATAATGAGCATACATCAACTCAAAATCTATGGGACACAGCAAAAGCAGTACTGAGACGGAAGTTCATAGCACTACAGGCATACCATGAGAAGCTAGAAAAAGCTCAAATAAGCAACTTGACCCTGCATCTAAAAGAACTAGAAAAACAACAGCAAATAAAGCCCAGGCCTAGTAGAAGGAAGGAAATAATAAAGATCAGAGCAGAAATAAATGACATAGAGGCTAAGGAAACAATACAGAAGATAATGAAACCAGGAGCTGGTTCTTTGAAAAGGTAAACAAGATTGATGAACCTTTAACTAGACTCACCAAGAAAAAAAGAGAAAGGACTCAAATAAATAAAATTAAAAATGAGAGTGGAGAAATAACAACTGACACAACAGAAATACAAAGTATTGTAAGAAAATACTATGAAGAACTCTATGTCAAAAAATTAGACAACCTAGGTGAAATGGACAAATTTCTTGAATCATATAATCTTCCAAAAATCAATCTGGAAGAATCAGAACACCTAAACAGACCAATTACAACAAATGAGATCTAAACAGTTATCAAAAAACTCCCAAAAAAGAAAAGTCCTGGGCCTGATGGCTTCACAAGTGAATTCTATCAAAAATTCAAAGAAGAACTAACTCCTATCCTCCTCAAGCTATTTCAAAAAATTCAAGAGGAAGGAAGACTTCCAAACTCCTTTTATGAGGCAAGCATAATTCTGATCCCTAAACCAGGCAAAGACAACACAAAGAAAGAAAATTATAGGCCAATATCCCTGATGAATTTAGATGCTAAAATTCTCAACAAAATATTAGCCAACCAGATCCAGCAATATATGAAAAAAATCATACACCATGATCAAGTGGAATTTATGCTGGAGAGGCAAGGTTGGTTCAATATTCGCAAATCAATCAATGTGATTCATCACATAAACAAAAGGAAGGACAAAAAACACATGATAATTTCAATAGATGCAGAAAAAGCATTTGATAAAATCCAGCACCCATTCATGCTCAAAACTCTCAGTAAAGGTAACATTCCTTAACATGATAAAGGCCATCTATGACAAACCCACAGTAAACATCATACTAAATGGGCAAAAATTAAAAGCAATCCCCTTAAGATCAGGAACCAGGCAGGGGTGCCCCCTTTCACCACTCTTATTCAACATAGTTCTGGAAGTCCTACCAACAGCAATCAGACAAAAAGAAGAAATAAAAGGCATCCAAATTGGAAAACAAGTAAAACTGTCATTATCTGCAGATGATATTATATTGTACATAGAAAACCCTAAAGTCTCAGTCAAAAAACTACTGGACCTGATAAATGAATTCAGCAAGGTGGCAGGATATAAAATTAATACTCAGAAATCAGAGGCATTTTTATATACCAACAATGAACTGTCAGCAAAAGAAATTAAGGAAACAATCCCCTTCATTTTTGCAACAACAAAATAATAAAGTACCTAGGAGTAAATTTAACCAAGGAGGTTAAGGACTTGTACTCGGAAAATTATAAAACATTGATAAAAGAAATCAAGGAAGATACAAACAAGCAGAGGCATATACTGTGCTCATGGCTAGGAAGAATAAACATCATTAAAATGTCTATATTACCCAAAGCAATTTATAAATTCAATGCAATACCAATTAAAATACCAATGACATACTTCAAAGATATAGAACATATATTCCAAAAATTATATGGAACCAAAAAAGAACACGAATAGCCTCAGCAATCTTAAAAAGAAAAAATAAAACACGAGGTATCATTCTTCCGGATATCAAGGTATACTAGAAGGCCACTGTACTCAAGACAGCCTGGTACTGGCATAAGAACAGGCACATAGATCAATGGAACAGAACAGAGAACCCAGAAATAAACCCACATCTTTATGGACAACTGATATTTGACAAAGGAGGAAAGAACATACAATGGAGTAAAGACAGCCTCTTTAACAAATAGTGTTGGGAAAAATGGACATCTACCTGCAAAAAAATGAAACTAGACCATCAATTTACACCATTCACAAAAACAAACTCAAAATGGATATAAGACTTAATGTAAGCCGTGAAACCCTAAGCATCTTAGAAGAAAACACAGGCAGCAAGCTCTCCGACATCTGTAGCAGCAATATATTTGCCGATTTGAAAAGGTAGGATAAACAAATGGGACTATATCAAACTAAAAAGTTTTTGCACAGCTAAAGACAAGAAGAACAGAATAAAAGGACAAATCACACA
This sequence comes from Rhynchonycteris naso, assembly GCA_037038555.1. Lineage (NCBI taxonomy): Eukaryota > Metazoa > Chordata > Mammalia > Chiroptera > Emballonuridae > Rhynchonycteris > Rhynchonycteris naso. The sequence continues at coordinate 303,253,305 of CM072996.1, forward strand.
ATGGGAGAACATATTCAACAACACGGCTGATAAGGGGCTAATAACCAAAATTTATAAAGAACTTATAAAACTCAAAACCAGGAAGACAAACAATCCAATCAAAAAATGTGCAAAAGAAATGAATAATTTCTCCAAAGAGGACATACAGATGGCCAAAAGACATATGAAAAAATGCTCAACATCACTAATCATTAGAGAAATGCAAATTAAAACCACAATGAGGTATCACCTCACACCAGTCAGAATGGTGCTCATCAGCAAAACAACACAGAATAAGTGCTGGCGAGGATGTGGAGAAAAGGGAACCCTTCTGCACTGCTGATGGGAATGCAGACTGGTGCAGCCACTGTGGAAAACAGTTTGGAGATTCCTCAAAAAATTAAAAATCGAATTGCCTTTTGACCCAGCTATCCCACTTTTAGGAATATACCCTAAGAACACCATAACACTGTTCGAAAAGAAGAAATGCGCCCCCATGTTCGTGGCAGCATTGTTCACAATAGCGAAGATCTGGAAACAGCCCAAGTGTCCATCAGAGGATGAGTGGATTAAAAAGCTTTGGTACATATATACTATGGAATACTACTCAGCCATAAGAAATGATGACATCGGATCATTTACAACAAAATGGATGGATCTTGGTAACATTATACGGAGTGAAATAAGTAAAACAGAAAAAAACTGAGAACAGCATGATTTCATACATAGGTGGGACATAAAAGCGAGACTATGAGACATGAACAAGAGAGTGGTGGTTACCGGGTAGGGGAAGGGAGGAGGGGGGGGACGGGCACAAAGAAAACCAGATAGAAGGTGACAGAGGACAATTTGACTTTGGGTGATGGGTATGCAACATAATTGAATGATAAGATAACCTGGAGATGTTTTCTTTGAACATATGTACCCTGATTTATTAATGTCACCTCATTAAAATTAATAAAAATTTTAATAAAACAACAATAATGGCTCACACTTACCATGCCCTTTCTAGGTTCCAGGGACTGCTCTAAGCACATTACAACTATCAACTTATTTAACTCTCACAATAGCCTTGTAAGGAGCCCATTTTACAGTGAGGAATGTCAAGGCACAAGGAAGTTCAGTAAATTGCTTAAATGTCATTTGGCTATTAAATGTCAGAACCAAGATTTAAATCCAGGTGCACTGGCTCCAGAGCCTGCAATCAGAAATATTAAGCTATATTTGCTTTGTACCGTATACCAACCGCCACTCAGGCAAGGTCATATGAGCCATGGGTCATGGGTCAGGTGACACTTGTAGACACTGAGAAAACCTGAGACAACAGGCCTTGTTTACTCTCTGCAAGTAAACACTAATTAGCCCTCACCATTGGGAACCGTGCTTCCCCGTGACCCTAACCCAGAGCTTCTAGAAGTCTTCTCATCTTTCCTGCTGTCATAATTAAGATGGTTGATTCTCCTTCATGCTGCTGTAATTCTAAAGGTCACCATAAAGTGTCTCTATGTCAGAATGTCTTCTAATTTCATTCTTTAAGGCTCATCGTGCTTTGTGCTTAGTTCTATATCCCTCCCAGGACAACTGCAGCCTAAAATATTGTGATCAGTGATGAATATGCTTTCTCTGGGTAAGGTGTATTGCTAGTAATTAAACAGTATTAATTCCATCAGCTTTGATTTATTCTGCTCTCTCGATAATGCAGCTCAATAATTTATTTTCCTTCTGCTTAGCACGGAGCAATAGAATTGGTGTTTAAGGATTATCATATAAATCTACTTTTGGGTCAGTCAGTGTTGGGAAATTTTTTCAATATATTACAAATGTGTTCATTATTCCCTCATTCATAAAAATAATTAAAAGCTATAGGCCAACACAAATTCCCTGAGCACCAAAGCCTGCCTGGCACTTCAACTGCCAAACACCAAGGTTGCCAGCTTCTTAGTTTATGAGGTTCTTAATGAGAACTCATGCCTCCTCATTCAACAAAGGGCTCAGGTGAACATTTTCTGGTGGTGTTTACGGGAATTATAAAACGAAAGCCCTGCACATTCATAATGAAAACGGGCCACTGTTCTCTTCCGCATGGTTTTAGCAATTCAGAAATGACTTGCCCTAAATTTAAAAAATGACTTCAAAGCGATCCCCAGGATGTGAATAACAACTGTTCATGTTCCCTTAAAAAAAAAAAAAAAGCAAGGAAGGAAGATGGATAGAAAGAAATACAGGGAGCTCCGATCCATCACTGTGATATCCAAGTTTCTCCTCAGATAAAACATGTGTTTTACAAGCCTCCGATGACCTCCAAGACATCTAAGCACAGTATCTATGGATTTTTAAGTATAATTAACAACTCCTGTTTTCCCATTTAAAGCATCCAAGCTCTGTTTCCTTGACAGGCAAAAGGCAATCAATCTCATTTTCCAATGCTAATACAAGCAATTAAATATAACATTAATTAAAATACTACAGGGGCTGTTAGATTTGGGGCAGGTAGGGTTTGTTTTTCTTTTTCCCTTTAGCTTAACCTTATGGCGATTCTAATTTACAGGACAAATTAGGGAAGCACCCTTGATTTGAGCCATCTCTGGATGAATAACTGGACGTTAAACCCAGCTCAGAGCTGCGGAAGCCGGCACACCCAGAGTAGGGAGCCCCGGTCCTAGTGTTTCTTCCACTGACTGGACCCGACGTGACAGATCCCGTTATTTACAGTGCGATTATTAGTTTTCTTGTTTTGGTACCCAAAGTACAGTGCTCATTTGTACTGTTGCAAAACTTGTAAATAGGCCCTAGGATAAGTAATATTCAAAGCAGCATGCTAATTAAAAGGAAAAACTCGGTTGTCTTGCAAGATAATAGAGGAGGACGCATAAGTTGTAAGGAAGATGCATGGTGAAAATGGAAAAGACAGGCTGGATAGGAGAGGAATGAAATAAGATTTGGAAATGTGCTTTTAAAATGAACACAAATTGTGAGATAATGTCTCATTGAACAATAAAAATAACAAACCAGTGTAAAAGATGTAATAGAATTTCCTGTGTATACCATTTTAATCTTCATATAATTTCCCCCAGTGCATCCACGTTTATTGAACTACTACGACATTTCTTTCTCACTCTGTCCGAAGTTACTGAGAGAGTGTTCTCTGCTGTAAATAATCTCCCGATTATGAACATAAAAACGAGCCAGAAATTGACCACAGTTATTTTTAATGACATAACGTCTGCAGAGAGCCAAAAGCCCTGTGAGCCGTTTCTTCAAGCAAGCAGACTGAGAACACAGAAAACCCCCTTCTGCACCTTCCTCCTGCATAAGGCAACCCCATACCTTTGCTTCTTTTTTCTTTCTCCATTCAAAAAACACAGAGAAGGCTGCCCTGGCACCCCAACCCATAGTACCGGACAGAGAACAGAGCTGATGCCAGAGAAGTGCTGGGTCGAGTACACACGTATTGTTGTGACTTCAGGTAGGTGAGAAACCTAGGTTTCTCAGTCTGCAAAATGGGGTGATAGTACTTCTTAGTTTTGAGCCTGAGATTCAGATAAACATTTAGTAAATAATATGCGAATAAGGATGTGAGAGTCCAAATGCCACATATGTGAAGATTTGCTGGGAGTAGAGACATGAAGATCAGAGGGAGCCATACATCTATGACTAAAAAAGTTCAGTAAACGGTCAAACTCCACTCGACCCCATATACATTTCAGACCTTTCAGCCGCCAGCGTGATGAATCACTCCCTCCCTGCCCACACTCCTGGTCAGTCAATGCATGAACGTGTTCATGAGTGTCATCAATGTTCGTTTGGATCTTAAAATTTTTAAATTACTGTATTTCCCCATGTATAAGACACTCCCATGTATAAGAAGCACCTTAATTTTGGGGCCCAAAATTTGAAAATAAATGTATTACATCAGGTTATTGAACTCAAGTTCTATTCATCACAAAATTCATACAACTCCTAATTACTGTCAGAACATCCACCCGTTAGCTTGTCCTCATCTGTCTCTAATGACATGACAACTCACTGTCTTCAAAAATGAGCAGAAAAACAAGCGCGAAAAAGCGGGGAATATAAGTAAGAAAATCAACAACCTCTATATAAGACGCACTCAGTTTTTAGACCCTAAATTTTTTTTAAAACATGTGCGTCTTATACATGGGGAATATGGTACGCAAAAGCAGAGACCATGAAAAGTAGTTTTCATTTGGTGTTACTCTGCAGTAGGAAGCCAGCTTCTGCCAAACGTCAACACTCTAATATTGTTTCTGGCATTCTTAGTCTAATTTGTTTTATTTATTAGTTTTCAAAACTTCATCAGGCAAGAGAAAGCTGTACTTGTTCAGGCATAGATAAAATATATGCCAAATATATCAACACATTCATTTTACTAAATAGGTTATCAATTAATCCCTTTGGTGAATAGAATGCTTAACTATATTATATCGCTAACTTTTAATTTTGATCTTTTTATATTAGATTAACTAGCAGGAATATTATGGATCTAGCAGAAAATCATAGCTTATGTAACCAGGGGAAAAAATAAAGGCTTGAAAACAAGTATTTTTGTAATACATGGTCTGCGGTTAGAGTTGCAAATCATAATATAGTTTGCATTATTTTTTCTAAAAAGTATTTTAAGAATTTAAATAGAAGTTTCTAAGTCTATCTAATTTCATAATTTAAAAATCAATTTCCACGGTTTGCTATTATATTTTTTAAAATCCTCATTGATCCAAAAGCACGCAGAGCAGAGGCCATCATTAAATACATCTTACATATTTTGAGTTCACAGTCACAGTATTACTTATTCAGAGTTCACAGTCATGCGTCAGCTGGGAGGACCTGTTGATAACAAAGGCAACCTGAGGTTGTCTGAAGGCTCATGAAAGCAGATTTCCTTTCCAAACTCAAAGGGCCTCTTCTCCAGGTGATATAGCCTGGCTATCTTTTCTATAGATGTCCCTTTGAGCCATTGTTTCTAATGACCTTGGCATACTCATTGGCTAATGAGTAAGGGACTCTGGGTTAGCAGGGTCTTCCAAATCAATGTGGAAGAAACCAAACTGTATGCTGTACCCCTGGCTCCACTCAAAGTTGTCCAGAAGTGATCATGCACAATACAGTGTAAGACTGACTTTATCAAAGTAGATAGATGAAATAAAAAAGAAAAAACAAGGGGAGGGGACAATGACCACTTCTGGGAAGGCTTTTTGAGAACACAGACAAAGTCACTGATGACCAGTGTGGGCGTCTCTCTTGTGGAGGAGCTCCCAAGGAAAACAGAACCCAGCCTCTCAGTCTCCTCTCCCAATTTTTTGTTTTAATTCAGCAGGGACTTCTTTGAAGGAGTTAAATTACATATTATGGTAATTATTGGGTGATTTTATTCATTTGACGCTTGTTTTATTTATTCATTTACCTCATACACGTTTTTTCAGTATCTACTACTTTTTACACACACACACACACACACACACACACACACACACACACACACACACACAGAGTTTCTTCCTAGTGCCTAGAATTCTATTTGGTAAAGGAACCGCCTAGCATATAAATACAACTTCCGGATAATCCAGAAAGCCCACTGGTAAACTCAAAGAGGGGAGAATAACATGACTGAGGAAGCCCCAGCGCTGAGCTTGTGTCCCCGTGACCAAATGGAGGTGTATCTCACAATTCTGGAAACAGAGTCCCTGAAATGAAAAGGGTCAGCACGCAGCACTGGCTGAGCCTAGAGCCTAGACGGTGTAGGCATGAAAATGCTTTGGCATCTCCTTTGCCCCACGTCTAACTCAGAGTGCTGCTTATGTCCTTGAAGAGCAAAGCAATGGACCACCCCCCAAAATAGACACACATACAAACACAACATTACATTTCATTCATGGCTACCCCAAAGCCCAAATATGGAGCCCGTATAAAGACACCAGGATGTAGAGAATTTTCTAATTAGTTTTACTTTGAGTCCATCACTTTAGTCACAGAACTGAGTCTATTTTTTTCAATCCGAGATTGTGCAGATCTTCACATTGAGTATTTCCCTTTATAAAATGATAATAAACCACGTCTATAGGGTGCACTCATCTGCATTTCTCAATTCAAACCCTACATTTAAAAGGGGGGTTTACTTTGTAAGCCAGACAGATTCTCAAATAAGTTGGGTGAGAATGAACAATCATTTAACCGATCAAACTTTAAAATTATTGGAGATTGCTTTCAACCAAGGTGACTCTTCTTGCCTCAGCAAAGCAAGATCTCTCTTAATTTTTTTCTTTGGTGCATTTTTCAGGTCTCTTATAAGCACCACATCCACATACAAGGACATCTGTTTTGTTCTCCAAATCTTCTCGGCATACTTCCTCTACCTTTCCGCATGGAGGCATGACAAGTGCTGAACCTAGAAAAGGCCTTATGTATGGCCTTGGGGCAGAAATTCAGCCAAGCTGGTTAGCTCTTAAAATATAGTATATAGTCCCTGGTCATTTGGCTCAGTAGAGTGTCAGCCTGGCATGTGGATGTCCCTGGTTCAATTTTCAGTCAGAGCACACAGGAGAAGCCACCATCTGCTTCTCCACCCCTCCCCCTTTCTCTTCTCTGTCTCTCTCTCTCTTTCCTTCCCATAGCCAAGGCTTGATTGGTTTGAGCACATTGGCCTGGGTGCTGAGGATAGCTCCATGGAACCTCTGTTTGAAGCACTAAAAATAGCTTAATAGCCAGCATGGCCCGAGATGGGCAGAGAATCGGCCCCACACAGGAGTTGCCAGGTAGATCCCTGTCAGGGTGCACGTGAAACTCTGTCTCTCTATCTCCCCTCCTCTCACTTGGAAAAGAAGAAAAAATAAAAAATAATTTAAAAAATAAAGAACTATTGGAAAGCAAAATAGACAACATGCAAGCACACTGAGCTTGGTAGGAATTAAAATATTCATTAGTGGACCTGGCTGGCTAGCTTAGCAGTAGAGAGTCCGCCTGGCATGTACAAGTCCCGGGTTCGACTCCCAACCAGGGCACACAGGAGAAGTGCCCATCTGCTTCTCCACCCTTGCCCCTCTCCTTCCTCTCTGTCTTTCTCTTCCTCTCCACAGCTAAGGCTCCATTGGAGCAAACTTGGCCCGGGCACTGAGGATGGCTCCATGGCCTCTGCCTCAGGTGCTAGAATGACTCCAGTTGCAGCAGAGCAACAGCCCAGATGGGCAGAGCATTGCCCCTGGTGGGTATGCCGGGTGGATCCGGTAGGGCACATGCGGAAGTCTGTCTGTCTGCCTCCCTGCTTCTAACTTTGGAAAAATACAAAACAACAACAACAAAAACCCACATGCATTAGCTATTCCTTCCTCTCCTACTTGTCCACAAAGCCAGGTGTCTCCTCCCCTCTCTGTCGACCACAATCTGCAAAATAACAGTGCTTTCAAATAATCATTATTTTTTTAAGCTAACAAGTCCTGGATGATCTAGCTCTAAGAATTCAAACAATCAAAGGCAAATATCAGGCCAGAAAACAACTGCCTCCTTTGAATGCCTGGTAATTCCATCTGGGGACAGGTGAGAATCGGTGTATTTCCTTTCTCGTTTACAGAACTCCCGCCCCACAAGCACACCTGCCAGGTTTAAAGCCAGACAGTTTCTGAAAACACGCACAGTCCCACTGATGATGTACAAAAGGACGGATTCACGTGCTCAGCCAGGGGATGAAAACGATGCCTGCCCGTTCGGAAGGGAACAGAAAGAAAGGCACGACAATGTCATTGTTAACTGCCAGGAGTTCCGCAGCAGGTACTAAACCACCCGAGTGACACCGGTGGTGGATGTCTCTGCGTTTTCATCGCAGGAACATTCAAGTAGAGAATTGCTTAGTTAGGGCCGAGGAGCCTGCCGGCGGGAATCCTTCACACCGCGCCACCACGGGAAAAATGACAAAGCCACGCTGGAACCCGCAGGCCTCTCCTCGTCCAATCTCAAGAACAGAAAGAGACCATCATCTCGTTTCTTGTCACCGTGATTTATGAGGTTCCAACTCTTAGTAAGGAAAAAGAAACCACACTTCTGTGGGTTCACTTTCTTTCACTGGAGTTGGAAGCAAACACAAACTTACAGCAACTGGCAGTGGGAACAAAGCAACGCGGGGATGAAGATGGCACTCACCACCAGGTCAGGGCTGGGTTGGGACTAAAAGGGCAGCGGGAAGGGTCGCATAGCAGGTTGAATACAAAGAGGCAAAGAGAGAAGTGTCTCAGCCTTGCTCATATGTTACAGCCCAAGTCAGGCTGTGTGAATGATAAGAAGCCCGTGCCAGTTGTATCACACACACAACACTCACACACATGCACACACATGCACACACTCCTTATATACTGCCCAGTGTTGGCCAAATTGAAAAGGTTGAGGGCACAGTCTTCCACTGGACTGCCCTCATTTTTGACACCAAATGCAAGTTCAAAGGGCCCCCAAACCACCCACAGTTTCAACAACTTGCTAGAAGGACCCACAGCACTCATGGAAGCCCATTATCCACACAGTGATGGTTTATTACAGGGAAGGACACAGATTACCATCAGCCAAAGAAAGAGGCACATGGGGCAGTGTCTGAGGGGATTCATACACAAGGCTTCCATTGTCTCCTCCCCCAAGAGGGTGGACAGGCCACCTCCTGGTATGGACATGTGGCAATACTCAGAGTGCTGCCATCCCAAAAAGCTCCCTTGAGCTTCAGTGTTCTGAGCTCGCACTGGGCTTTGTTACATTGTCATGGTTGACTGATGGCCAATGTGGATGAACTCAGTCTCCAAGTTAAGTGACATTGTGTGACTCAAAGTCCCCATCCTCAATCATATGTCCCATCCTAACAAGGACATCCTGTCAGGAATGATATAGATTTTTTCCCAGAAGTTGAGGCCGAAGGCCAGTTCACCCTCTGGGCAAAACCAAATTCTTTACTACACACATTCACACACGTACACATACGCACATTCATGCAGCTTATTTTAGAAGCTCATTATTTCACTGTCTTGGGCAGAATCTTATGAAGTTACTGTTTTATAAAATGTCATGATCAAGTCTGTGTTTGCCACATTTCAAAAGGCTAGAAATTGAACATTCAGCTTCAATTGGATTTATATCCCCCAGGTTACAAACACAGACAGCCTTGTTTTAAGACTGCCTAGGACTTATATAAGATATCCACAAACAGGGTGTAAGTATGAAGCTATCAGACAAACCACTAATCCACAGACCCAAGCCGCCATGACAAGAACCAGTGGAGAGGTTAGGACCAAGCAAAAAGCAGCAGACCTCAGAGAAGGAAACTGAGAGAGATAAAACCCCAAGAATGAGCTAAGAACAAATATAGCCTCTCCCTCACTTTGGTCAGGTAATGGCAGCTGCATTACTTGAGTAAACCCTTCAAATAAAAACAAGTAAATGTAGTATATAAAATTTTAAGAACAAATCTTCAAAAACAATGGAAAGCTGATAATTTAGTAGGGAATTATGAAGCCAAAGCAGAAGGTGGATGCTGAGATTGGTATACCTGGAAGCTACGTTAGCCTGATGGAATTTTCTAATCTTAAGATACCAGAACCTTTATTTTCTGGGGTGAGGATTGGTGTCAAAGCACAGCCACACCATGTCAAAAATCTAGTATGAGACCACATACACTGAAAACTAGGATCCCCAAAGACTAAACTACCAGGATAGGAGGCAGCCAGAAGCAAACTAGTCACTGGAAAATCTCAAGTCACCTGCTGGTTCAATCTATCAAGTCTGGATTCTAGGTTGAGATGACTGCAGACTGATAGTGCCCCAAGTAACTGGAAGATGAATATTCAAATTTTTTCTGAAAGGCTATACTTATATTCTAAACCTCCAATTGTTATTACACATATTCCAAGTGTTATTTTCAGCCTATAATCAAATATAGACATGGAAAAGAAATGACATTAAAAGTCACCAGAACTAACAATGGAAACAAACCCACAAAGATCTTACTTCTTAGAATTGTCAGACAGAGTATAAATAGCCAGATTAACTGTGTTTAAATCACAGAGACAAACTTGAACTATCTTCAAGGCTCAGGAACTATAAAAATGATGTGGCAGGTGTAGAAGACGACCATCTAGATGCCCAGGTTGAAATCGAAAGCCCTGGGCTGCAGTACATAGGTGGAAGGGACCCCTTGCTTTTCTCATGCTGTGAGGATTAAATGTGATTGCATGGACCCCAGCACAATAACCAGCCCATGAGGGGTTTCTGTTGCTTGCCTTTCTGGTCACGACTTAGACTTAGGAGGAGGCAGAATCCAAAGGAAAAATATACATTGATGTGTCCTCTATAGACATAACCCAAACATTTTGAGAAAGCTGAAATTGGGCTTATATTGGAAATCTCAGACTGTGTGAAAGGAACAGGAGTCACAAGAATAATATTTAGCCTGAGAAAGATCAGTTTAAGGATGAAGGTACAGATAGATATAAAACAAATCACAGGGTTCTTTACATCAGTTGGCAGATTCATTTCTTTACTCCAGAGTGGCCTCTGGCTTCCCCCCTTCTCTGAGTGCTGAGGAACAGTTATAAGACCCATGAAAGCTCTAAGTTTTAGGTGTTCAAGCTCTTGGACCCATGTGATGTCAGATGGGCAGGTGCATCCTGGGAATTAGTTCTTGAGCAGCCAATCCTAGCCCAGATGTGCAGAACACCAGCGGAGGGTGATAGGAGTCAAAATCCTAAATTGCATGTGTCTAAGTCGATGTCCTAACAAGTCCAAAAGACAGGACTCAAAACCACCTCAGATTCAAGGTCACTGAAATGGAAAGGAAACATCTGAGACAGAGACCCAGGAGTTTAGGTGTGGTCTCAGGGAGTGACTGCAAAGGGTCCCAAAGTGTCTCTATTTGCATTAAATTATTGCTAAGTAGGTAGTGTGAAAGAATTGGGAGGATGTAAAGACATAATGTCAAAGCAAATGTCCAAGACATCTCAGAGTGTCGATCTGTTCATCTGAACCAGTGGCAATCACCTTTAACATAGCTTAAAATCTTCACTGGGCTCACCTTACTAAATTCAGAATCTCTCGGGTCCTGCTATAGGTTAAATATATATGCTGAAGCACCAACCTCCAGAACCGCAGCATATGACCTTATTTGGCCAGAAAGTTCTTTAAAGAGGAGATTACATTAAAATGAGGTCCAATCCAATATGGCTGGTGTCCTTATAACAAGAGGGAGAGACACTGGGATACACAGGCACACGGGAAAGACCAGTGAGGACACAGCTGGAGGACAGTGATCCAAAAGCCAAAAGGAGAGACCTCAAAAGAAATCAAACCTGCTGGAACCTTGATCTTGGACTTCCAGCCTCCAGAACAGTGAGAAAATTCTGTTGTTTAGGCCACCCGGTCCGTGGCACTCCAGTATGACACTAGAGTATGACAGTATGACAACCCTAGCAAACCAACACAGGCTGAGACTGAGGATTCCTGTTTTTAATCAACTCCCTGAGTGATTTTTTTTATACTTCACCGAGTTTAAGGCTCCTACGTCTCGGAGAAGCTCTCATATACCACGGCAATCTTTTGAACAGTTTTCAACCCCAGAGGCATACCTAGTCAGGCTTGTACATGTTGGAGAATTGCCCTTAGCCCCTCTCCCTAGGAGTCAGAGCCATCTGGGCGAAGAGCCACAGCTCTGTGCAAGGCGGGTCACGCCCCCTTTCAGAAATGCGTGGTTCCTGAGAGCCTAAGCTGGCGGTGCTGACTGCTCGGGGCAGGGTTACTCAAAGGCTGTCAGAGGAAAGGGGGAGAGGGAACTTGGTCAAAGAAGAGAAGTCATTAGCCAAAATCATATATGCCATATTTCTCCATGTATACGATGCACCTTTTTTCGAAAAACGTGGGGTCTAAAAACTGGGTGCATCTTACACAGTGGTTGTGGCATTTCCAATGCCATAGATGAAACTGAGAACGAGGCAATATATGAAGACAGTGATTCGTCATCAGACGCAGATGAAGACAAGCTAATGAATGGGAGTTTTGATGGTGATGAGGCATTGTATGAATTTTATGATGAATAAAACAAGTTCAATAACTTTATCAATAACTTTATGTAACACATTTGTTTTTCCTCATTTCAGGCCCCAAAATTAAGGTGTGTCTTATACATGGGGAAATATGGTACATAACACATAGATACAGACAACCAGGTAGCAATAGCCAGAGGGAACGAGGAGGTAGAGAAAGTGGGAAATGGGCAAAGGAGGGGGGTAGGTGGACAGAGACCATGCATGGGGCATGGGGGCATGACACAGTACGTAGAAGGTGCTATATTGAGTGGGACACTTGAAACCATGTCAACACAGTCAATTTTAAAATAAATTTTAAAAAATACATAAACCAGCCTGACCAGGTGGTGACGCAGTGGATAGAGCGTTGAACTGGGATGCAGAAGACCCAGGTTTAAGACCCCAAGGTCACCAGCTTGAGCACGGGCTCATCTGGCTTGAGCAAAAGCTCGTCAGCTTGGACCCAAGGTCACTGGCTCCAGCAAGGAGTTGTTCGGTCTGCTGAAGGACCGCGGTCAAGGCACAGGTGAGAAAGCAATCTATGAACAACTAAGGTGTCGCAATGAAAAACTGATGATTGATGCTTCTCATCTCTCTCAGTTCCTGTCTGTCTGTCCCTATCTATCCCTCTCTTTGACTCTCTCTCTGTCCCTGAAAAAAGAAAAAAGAAAAACCCATAAACCAAAATAACTCCAAAATGCCCTTTTATCCCACTACTTAGTCAAAGCCTAGCCTTCCCTGAGTGGGTCACGAGCAACCCTCTAAACTCATCAACTGTAATGGGTTGATGGACTGCGCCCACAGAAGATCTGTCTATTCCAAGCCTGTGCATGTAACCTTATCTGGAAAAGAGACCTTTGCAAATATAATTAAGATTTTTCTTTTTTTGTATTTTTCTGAATTGAGAAGCAGGGAGGCAGAGAGACATGCGCCTGACAGGGATCCACCTGGCGTGCCCACCAGGGAGTGATGCTCTGCCCATCTGGGACATTGCTCCATTACAACCATAGCCATTCTACTGCCTAAGGTGGAGGCCATGGAGCCATCCTCAGTGTCTGGGCCAACTTTGCTCCAATGGAACCTTGGCTGTGGGAGGGGAAGAGAGAGATAGAGAGAAAGGAGAGTGGAAAGGGTGGAGAAGCAGATGGGCACTTCTGTGTGCCCTGGTAGGGAATTCAACCCCAGGACTTCCACACGCTGGGTCAACGCTCTACCACTGAGCCAGCCAGTAAGTATTTTAAGATGAGATCATCCTTGTAACTGGTGAGCTGTAAACCCAATGACATGTGTCCTTATAGAAAGAAGAGAAGGCAGAGGCAGAGGTTGTAGTGCTCTGTCCACAAGGTAAGGTACGCCACAAAGGCCACCATAGGCGGTGAGAGGGGCAAGAAGCAGGTTCTCCCTCAGGGGGCAGAAGGACTCAGTCCTACTGCGGCTTAAATGTCAGGCTTCTGGCTTCCTAAACTGTGAGAGCATACATTTCTGTTGCTTGACACCCGCACGCATGTAGTCCTTTGTTAGGGCAGCCACGGGAGACAAAAACAGCTGCGGGTGCCCACTAGACGCAGCAGCGCCCCACCCACGTGATCCCGCTGAGGGCTGATGGGAACCCCTCGCAAAGCCTCTCAAAGCGGGAGACAGAAAGCCAGTCCAGGGCACAGGATGAAGCAGCTTTCCTGGCAACTGCCCCACACAGTAACTTGAAAAGTGTCTTTCCCCGAGTTTGGGCGAAATGCCTACAAGCACCACCACGGGAAGACAGGTTTAGAACCAGCACACCGGCTGCTTCCCTTTCTTCGGAGATAAATAAAATAAAACAACATCAGGAAGATCTAAACATAGAAAATGCACAGTAAGCGCCTCCCCCCCCCCTTTTTCCGGGTGAATATCGATGGCTGGACAGCATCTGTGAAAATGCTCAGATACTCCCAATGCAGGAGCCCGGCCTGCACAGGGGAATGCCTGGTAGCAGAAACTGACTTTCTGAGAAAGCGTGTCTTTGAAAACCAAAGGCTAATTTTTAAATATTTTATAGGGAAATGCCAATTAACCAGAAACAAGCTGTATAGATTTCTTAATTATTTGTATTGTTCCTGGTACTTACATTAGACTTTAGGGGGGAGAAAGCTGCAAATAGCAAGCACTGGAAAGGGATCATATAAAAATATCTGAATTATAAAGCTGCTCTGAGGATAGTTACATATTCAGTGTCAGATTACATAATTTCTCCATCAATATTACTTTTGCAATTACTTCTGCTGCAAGAGAGAAGTTCTTACGGAAACCAAAGTTTGCAGCAGGTGAAGCTCTTTTTCACCAAGAAAGCTTCCATACTTTTCCCCTTTCCTCCCTCCCTCCCTCCCTCCCTCCCTCCCTCCCTTTCTTCTTTCTTTCCTCCTTTCCTCCCTTTCTTCCTGCTTTCCTTCCTGCCTTTCTTCCTTTGTTTCCCTCTGAGACTTACTCTCCTCTTCTATAAAATGAGGACGTTAGTATCTTCTCCCTAGGATTGGAGTGGGTATTCAATAAATTACTCTGCATAAAGCTCAGTGAGTAATGCCTCGTTTACAAAGGGCCCTCAATATACGCCACTTGCTGTTACCGTTGGTGCTGTTATTTCTCTCGGAGTCTGGGAGGGCAATGAATGAAGCCTGTTTTTTCTCTTCCTCCCATCTGGCCTCCAACAGCTTCCAGAGGGCAAGGAGTCAGCATAAAATGCTCAGTGCTGAGAACCAGAGAAATCAGGGCATGGAGAGAAAGCAGAGCATCTGGGGCAGCCTTGTGCTCGGTAGGAATGGGTCAGCTGTGGGTCACAAGGAATAAATCACTAAAGCCAAGGCTGTGCCAGGGAGGCTGCCAGGACCCCGGCGGTGCTGCAGCTCCCCACCCCGGAGTGGTCAGAGTGGGGACAGCATCGCTCAAGGATTCTGGGACCCTCTGTAACGTCCACCCTACATTTGTCAAATAAATATATACTAGGGCCCTGGCCAGCTGGCTCAGCGGTAGAGCATCAGCCCGGAATGTGGAAGTCCTGAGCTCGATTTAAGGCCAGGGCACAGAGGTGAAGCGCCCATCTGCTTCTCCACTCTTCCCCCTCTCTTTTCTCTCTGTCTGTCTCTTCTCCTCCCACAGCCAAGGCTCCATTGGAGCAAAGTTGGCCCAGGTGCTGAGAACGGCTCCATGTCCTCTGCCTCAGGTACTAGAATTGCTCCAGTTGCAAAGGAGCAACACCCCGGATGGGCAGAGCATCGCCCCCTGGTGGGCATGCCGGGTGGATTCTGGTCGGGTGTATATGGGAGTCTATCTCTCTGCCTCCCTGCTTCTCACTTCAGAAAAATACAAAAAAATAAAAAATAGAAAAATACACTGTGCTAGGAATTTGGAATATAATTGTGAGAAGAATAAACAGCCCCTGTTTTTATAGAGCTTAACAGCCCATGGGACCTATCTCAATCAGTGTCATTCTGTGAGCCCTTAATGACAATCTGTGCAAGGTATCATGAAAGAAAGAAGAAAAGAACTTAGATGCTAACAGTTACTGAGCATTTAGGTATCACTTCAAGAGATTTGTGCCTGTGTTCATTCCGTAAACCTATGTGTTTGATCGGATCCTCGTCTCCATCTTACCGAAAAGGGAATTGATACACTGAGGTTAGGTCTCCTTGACCAAATTCACATATCAAGTGGATAGGAGAGTTGAGAGGCTGGAACCCAGGCAGGTTAACAGCAGAGGCTGCAGGCAAGCTGTGACACTACTGAGTCTTGACAACCTGCCACAGTGGAAGATACAGCTTAGTCACCAGTGTGGGAAAGGGGTGAACATGGCCATCTCCTGGAAGAACTAGTGCTGAGAACTGTAGGATTGGTCGGAATTCTCCACTGAGACCAGCCATAGTGCTTTCTTAGCTGTAAGCAACAAAAGCTCACCCAGCCTAGTTCTTGAGCATGAGGGGTCATGCTCAAGAACTAGGCTCCAACAAAGCTTTCAGGAACCGTGCCCAAAAGCACACTACTGAACTGGGGAGGGGGTGGAAGAAACTGCTAAGAACCCAGTGAGCCCCAGGTCCCACAGTTCCAGGTGCTGCCAACGGCCACGGCCGCGGCTGCAACCACGGCAGCCACCAGCACCTCAGCCACTTCTGCACCAGAAACTAGACGTGGCAACCACTGTCGTCCTCAAAAGCTGGATGTCCCCTGTGGCATCCTCACCAGTGCCAATGCGTTCTGTCTTCCTCAGGCTGCTCGCCTTCAAATGAAACTCTCACATCGATAAGTCTGATAGGTAGAGACTAGCTCACATGTCTGTATTCTTGCTCCAGAGAAACCTGGGGAATGCCCATCTATACCTGGCCTAGACAAAATTCCTAAGTCTGGACACTCCTCAAATGTAGCAGGTATATTCAACAAGTGCTAGACAGACAGAAAATTTGACAAGATTTTTTTTCAGTTGATGGAGGACAAGAGGATTTCAAGAAAAAGAACAGCATGTGTGAGAGACCAGACACAGGAAAGCTCACAGTACATGTAAGGAACTTACAGGAAAGGGTTCAATTAGTCATATCAGGAATTTGTGGGAACAGAGAATAGAATGGCAGTTACCATGGTTTGGGGGTGGGGGACATGGGGAGATGTCACTCAAAGAACACAAACTTCCTGTTTTAAGATGAGTAGGTTTGGGAGATTTATGTACAGTATGGTGATTAGTATTAACAATTTTGTATTACGGACTGGAGAGTTGCTAAGAGACTAGAACTTAAATGAAATTTAAGTTCACCCCGAGAAATAAATGGCAATTATGTGAGGTGATGGAGGGCGTTAGAATTTCTATCTTTATTTTAACAGCAATGAAATGTAACTGAAGGAGTTTAAGCAAGAGAGTGACTAGCAAATCTGCATTTTTTGAAGATTACTGTGACCACTGTGGAGAATAGATTTGAGTATAGCAAGAATGGAATCCGAGAGAGCGTTTAGGAATGACTGTGGTAAATCACAAGTAGGCGCCAGGGGCATAAGCGAAGACAGAAAGAATCAGAGGGATTCAACAGATACTCAGATAAGATCAACAGGATTGAACATTTCCCAGGAGATCAGTGGTGAAGGAGATAAGGTAGCAAATCTAGCACAATGTAATGGATAATGTTGTGGGTCTCTGAGGTAGAACACTGGACACAGATAAGTTTTGGAAAAAAGGCAAGAAAGATAATAAATCCAGTTTTGGTTATGGTGACTTTTAGTTGCCATATTTGGCTTCCAAATGAAGAGCTGAACAGATTGTTGAATAAATCAATAAAGAGCACAAGCTCGAGTCTGGGATAGAAATGTAAATTTTGAAGCTCTCATGTCAAGATGGCAATGGGAATCATAGTTGAGCAGAATTTATAGAAGAAAAAAACGACATTTTTGTGTAAGACTTATGATATTCTATCATTTAAAGATAAGACTTATGGTATTCCATCAGTTCAAGGTATTCCATCATTTAAAGATAGCCTGAAAGGAGACATTGTGAATAAGGGCCAGAAATGTCCTTTGTCCTTGACATGACACAACCATAGGTGACACTTTGGGGGGATGTAATTTGACTAAAGCCACACTCAAAGGAGAGAATTTGGAAATGAATCCTACGGCTGCCTGACTCCAATGTTCGTGGTCCTTATATCACAATAACATGACCAGATTGCAAATCTAGGACTGAGGGTGACATCCCAGGGTCAGAGCCACTATGGGAAGCACGGGGCCAGACCGTATGGAGAGCAGCAAGTGCGTGGGAATAAGGGAGGCACCCGTAACATCAGTCTCTGAAGAGCAAGATCTGGGCAAGGTAGTTGTAGGGGGAAATCTCAAGGCTTCTCCACAACTTCTATAATCCCCTTATATCTCCCCAGAAAAGAATTCAGGATCAAAACCAAGAAACTTGCCCCCAGTAAGAGAGAGGAGCACTCAATTTAGAAGACAGTAACGGCACCAAGTTTTTCTGGGGGGACAGTTTTAAAGGGGACCGATCGCCATGGGGCGGGGTCTCTCTTGCATGTACCCCTGAAGTCAGTGGTAGGATGGCGCGACTCTCTCCCCCTTAGAGGACTTTCCCACTGCCCACACTTTGTTTCAAGTCTTTCTTTCCTCATTTCTCAACAGACTCCATGTTTCTTGACTTGCGTGGGCCCAGGACTGAGCAGGCGTGGCAATGCTGTCTGTTGATCCGGTTCCATTTCCTGGGATTGTTCCAGTGATGTTACTTTTTATCCTGCTAGAAAGATAAGTTCAGACCTCCAAAGACAAATTTAGGGAAAACTGTGTCCTTTTCAGCCTGTTTTAACTCTGGGCTTTAGATTCACTTTAGGCTGCCTCTAATTAAGCCAAAAAATAAAAAAAAATAAAAATAAGAAAAATAAAAATAAGCCATATAGTTTAGACTAGCTCACTATACTTCTGAAGACAATTTAGGGGCCCAAGATCCAACTAATAACAGAATTTTACTTTACTTTGTCTTCTAAATGTTTCTATCTCCGTGTAGGAGGAAGGGTGGAATTTGTGACTCAGCTATCGCAAAATCTGGGTCATGGGTCCTCCAGCCAAATACTCTACAATGACTTCAAATTTATATCTCCAGTTCAGGCATTTCTCAAACCTACAAAAGTCTACAAATAACTGACCATTTAAGTCCTCCTTTCTGGGTCTCAATGACACTTAGAACTTAACGTGCATATTTGGACACTAACGTTTAATACAACATTGTTTACACTAGCTGAAACCCAATTGTCCATCACTGGATGAATAGGAAGACAAAATGTGGTATATATCTACAATGGAATATTTATTATTCAGTATTTAGAAAAGAAAATTGATAATTTTAAAACATGGGTGAACCTTGAAGGCATTATGCTAAGTGAAGTAAGTCAAACATAAAAAACATGTATTGTATGGCTCCACTTAGCTAAGTTATCCAATATGTCAAATTCACAGAAACAGAAAGTAGACTACTAGTGCCCAGGAAAAGGGGAGGAGGCAATGGGGAGTTACTGCTGAATGGGTGCAGCATGTCAATTTGGGGCAGATGGAATGTTCTGGACAGGGTTCGAGGTGATGGTTACACCACAAGGTGAATGTACTTAGAGCCACTGAACTGTACACCTGAAAATTTAGATTTTATTTAAATACTTTAAAATTAATTTTAATTATGAAAAAATTTTAAATTAACTTTAACCTTTAATAACTTATTTTAAAAATTTAAATAAGTAAATAGAATTTGTGAATAAAAGAGACTCTTGATTTTCAACCCACTTCTCAAACCAATCCCACAGTAGTTTTTCAATCCCAACAAATGGCACCATCCACCCAATTCTTCAGAACCAACATCTGAAAGTATGCCCTGATCCTTGTCCTCCTTGCCTCCCCATCTGTGGCTGGTTCTGCCTCTGTTCTCTCCTCTGTCCCTCTAAACTGGCACAACAGCTTCCTCACTGGCCTCTCTGTTATAACTCTAGTGCAAAATGCAGCCAGAAAGTGTAAATCTCTGAAAAATCAATTTGACTTACATCCATCCTTCCCATTTAATTCCCCAACTCAATGTTTGTCTATTTCATTTAGTGCAAAGTTTAAAATCCATATATGACCCTTAGGGACCTATGGGATTGGGTTTGCCCAGCTTTCCTCCATCTTTTCCTTCCTGTCATCTACTGGTCACTCTCTAGGCATACTGGGCTTCTTACTCCTCTTGAAATTTTCTTTCCAATTCACTTATGGGTTTGAGAATGCTAGCATCTCCTAGTTGAACAACCAA
This sequence comes from Rhynchonycteris naso, assembly GCA_037038555.1. Taxonomy (NCBI): domain Eukaryota; kingdom Metazoa; phylum Chordata; class Mammalia; order Chiroptera; family Emballonuridae; genus Rhynchonycteris; species Rhynchonycteris naso. Next base: position 303,273,117 of record CM072996.1, read on the forward strand.
GACCTCAATAGCCATTGATTCCATGTCCCCACACAGCACCTGTTCCTGGTTACTGCACTCCTGGCTGTCCCTATCTGATGGGAAACCAGTTCCTATGTCCAGTCCCAACCTGGCTACTTCCACCCATTCGGACCTGAGATTCCCTATCCCTTTCCTCTGGGCTCCAACTGTCTGATATTTCCCAAAAGCTTCTCCACGACCTCAGTTTACCTCTGCTTTCTGATATATCTCAAAGAACCCTTTATTGGGCTCTTGGATGTTATTCTAGGGGAGTCCTCCTGAGTGTTTCACCTTTTCTGTAGCAAGCTTTGTCACTCTACTCTCTCTCTGACCTGGTACTAAGCTTGAATGGTGGCTTTTTGGTCCCAGAAGCCCCTTGGGTACCAGAATGGAGCCCAAGAAAAAAACATTCCATCACATGACCCCATCCCTAGGCCTGAACTGCACACTTTGGAACAGCTATTACTTTTTAGTCCATTAGAATATTGATCCATTGGTATCTAGAAATAGCCTATCTTTAATAACTACAGACACCTGAGAATTAGCACTCAAAGAAAGTAGCTGTGGCCCACACGAAAATACCAGAGTCCCGTATTTCTATGCACAGGTAAAAGGCTGAGTTCTAGGTTCTGTGGCTCCATCAGTGGAAAAGCAGGTAGCATGGGTAAATAAAAACTGTCAGAGCTGCATGTGAGGGCAAGGGAGGAAATGTGTAGTCTTGTCCATGTCAAACCGTATCCTAAATAAATGGACTAATACTAATACTTAGGTTCTTTCATTCTTTTCTCTTTACAATCACAAAATACTTTATTAAGTATCTATTATACACAAGTTACTGTTTTAGGCCAAGTGGTTCTCATGGGGACGTAGGGAACCAAACAGAGACCTTGCCCTCAAGGTCAAGTGGTCAAGTAGAGGAGCAAAGATGTCACATAGGTTCCCAGCTACGTGCATTTACTTATCACCCTCAATTTCCCTTTAGTAAGATAAAGAGGACACGGAATTAACTACTTGCTCAGTGTCTGTCTTGGAGTCCAGACTCTGAAATCCACAGGGGCAAGAATTACACATGGATCTTCTATTCCCAAAGCTTAGCATAGTGGCCGCTGGTGAAGGACAGGTGTTTATTGAATATAGCTTAAATAAAGAAATGACTACAAATAGATATAGAATACTGAACATAGTGTTAGCAGTTCAAGAACAGGCACCACGGGTGAAAAGAATATAGAGAAAACAGTAGTTCTCAAGAAGGCAAGATTATTTTCTGGACCCAGCTGACAAACTTCAACTCCAAACTCACCTTGTCCAAATAAAGAGAAAGACATATCTTCTTGCATGCTGATCGACTCACCGCTCATTTTGTATACTAGAATATTTTTTTTCTGGGATCAACCGACTCCAAGATCATGTCCCTTGTTGTTTACTCATATTCCTATACATATACAATAAATGGAGAATAAATTATATTAAGCCATTCTCAGAAGAGTCAATGACACCTTTTGTTAATAAAGTAAGACAAAGCAAGTGTTAGCATTATTCTTGCCACAATAACACCACAAAAACACTTCAAGCGCTTGGATACGGCAGTCACAGGACTTGCACAGAGTTGAAAGATAGAAAGAAAGAAAAAACAATGGCAAGATAAGAAAAAAGAACAACAATGCCTCTTTCAAATGCCACTGTGTTAAGTTTTCATACTGCTGGCACTAAGTTCAAGCCCAGGTGGGCACACTTCACCCAGACTGCCTGTCCTGGCCTATTGTACAAGTCTCACTTGTCTGCTTTTTAAGGACAAGGAAGGACACAGCTTGGTGATATGGCCACAAGCTGTTCAGGGAAGAGACCTCGCTCAGCACATTTTGGCTCCTGAGCAAGGCTGGGTTTGTTTCCGAAAGGCACATAACATAAATAATCGTGCAAAAGCAGATTCGTCCTGATAGAGCTCTGACAGCTGCTCCAAGAGGCAGGTCCTTGCAAAGCCCATCTTTCAACAGTGAACTGACCCAAAGATCCGGGAAGGCTCCAGACAGGACCATATGGCCTGGAATAAAAACATATTTCAAACTCTGTTTATTATGCATATCTTTCAAAGGTTCACTACTCTGTGATGAAACATTGCACCTGCAATGCTTTAATAAGCTTTCCCAGGAAGGGCAATTATAAAATTGCAAGTACCTGAAAGAATTGTTCTTCTCTTACACTTAACCAGGCACTGCCCACCAATGACCGGTCTCATTCTTTTTAATTACACAGGTTTGCAGTATTTTATAAGCTATGATCAATAGTTATTCAGATAATACAATTCCTTATAGGCCGCCCAGTGAAGGCCATGAAATACCTCTCTACCTACACTTTGGGGACTCCAACATCATAGCGTATAGAACTTACCCATCTGTCTGAAAAGAAGAGCAGCAGTTCAATCATGCCGCCCTGCAAAGACAGAAGAGCTGATGTGAATCCATCAGCCATGGCAGGGCAGGAGGGGACATGAACTGTTTCTCTTTACCAGTGAGCTCTGTGGCTCCACATCTGGTCCCAATATTTGAGAGGCACAGTTCGTTCATTACTCACTCAACAAGTATCCACTGAGCAGCTATTATGCGCCAGACTCCAGACTAGAGATGATGGCCCAGAGATAAACAGCACACAGTTTCTGCCCTCGGGACTTGACTGTCTCAGTGAGAAGACAGGCTCAAAAGCCCTTGTTTGGAAGTACAAGAGGATGCTGGGGGGATACTTTAGCTTTCCTGGGAAGTTCAAGGGGGCTTTTCAGAGGAACAGACAACTGAATCAAAACTTGAACGAGAAGTATGAGTTCACTAGCTAGCCAAGTAAAGGAAGACATGAACCTTACCTGGGTTAGAACTTTGTCCACGTGTCAATTTTTAAGGTTTTATTTTTTTTTCCAGGGACAGAGAGAGAGTCAGACAGAGGGATAGGTAGGGACAGACAGACAGGAATGGAGAGAGGTGAGAAGCATCAATCATTAGTTTCGTGTTGCCCTTGTGACACCATAGTTGTTCATTGATTGCTTTCTCACATGTACCTTGACCGCGGGCCTTCAGCAGACTGAGCAACCCCTTGCTGGAGCCAGCGACCTTGGATCCAAGCTGGCGAGCTTTTGCTCAAGCCAGCTGGGCCCACGCTCAAGCTGGCGACCTCGGGGTCTCGAACCTGGGTCTTCCGCATCTCAGTCCAACGCTCTATCCACTGCGCCACCGCCTGGTCAGGCTCCACGTGTCAATTTTAATGGCCTGTCCCAAGGCCACAAGCAGGGTGATTCTGTTTGAGGCTCTGAGTCTTATTTCTATCTCTGCCTCTAATTAGCTTATGCATGAACAAAACATGTGTGTCTGAGATGGCTCATACAATCCAATCATGGGTATAAAATGGGTGATCTCTTTTTCTATTTACACTAGAATCCCTTTAGGGTTCTTTCCAAACTACAAATCTACATGAAATGAAATTTGGAACTCTTTTTTTTCTCTACTCCAAAATGGTGCACAGTGGTACAACCTAGAATTTTAGAAATAGATGGGGGTTTTTTGTGTGTTTTTCTAAAGTTTTAAGCTGGGAGGCAGAGAGACAGACTCCCACATGTGCCCCATCAGGATCCACCCGGCAAGCCCAACAGGGGGTGGTACTCTGCCCATCTGGGGCGATGCTCCATTGCAACCGGAGCCTTCTCACACCTGAGGCTGAGGCCATGGAGCCATCCTCAGTGCCTGGGCCAACTTTGCTCCAATGGAGCAAGGAAGGGAAAGAGAGAGACAGAGAGAAAAGGGAGGGGAGGAGTAGAGAAGCAGATGGACACTTCTCCTGTGTGCCTGGCCAGGAATCAAACCCAGGACTTCTACAAGCCGAGCTGATGCTCTACCACTGAGAAAAACCGACCAGGGCAGAAATAGATTTTATGTAAGATGGCTTAGCCTAACCATTATACAGAGTGATGGAATAGCTGAGTTTTACTTAGTAAGAACCTGTCTTATTTGCTTGGTAAGAGCCTGTCTTACTAATGGTCCCACATGAAAATATCTTTTGCATTGTATCCTGGAAGAATTACATCATACTCAACCCTCAAAATGAAGACTGTAGGACCAATACAGTAGATAGAAAGCCTGTGGTTATGAAATTACATAGTAGACCTGGAGACATGTAAAAGAAGTACCTGTGACTTCCTAGAGGCACTGATGAGGACATCAATAATATGCAAGAAGATGGGTTTCTTTGACCAAGGGGTTTTACTTGACAAGTGCATGAGGATGCAAAAGCAAGGAAGAATGGACGTGAGAGAGGAAGGATGAAAAAAGGAAATGAAGGAGAGAGGTGGCAAAGAGGAAGAGAGGGGGCAGGAGGAAGGCAGGGACAGAGGGAGAGAGGAAAAAAAACAGGGATAAATGACTACTGAACAGCAGTGATGTTATCAAATGATGGCACATGATGCTGCCCAGGTACATAGAAAAAGGAACAGCTATAAGTCATTGCTTGAAAACCATGTTCTTCACAACTACCCTTAAAGATTGATGGTGTTATGCCCATGACATGGACACAGAATATGGAGCTCAGAGGTAGTGAATGTGTTCAAATCAATGAAGGAAGCAGGTAACCAAGAAGGGATTGAAACCCAGCAATCTGTCCCCAGAACCCATACTCTTTCCAAGACCCTCTGATGCCCTTTTCCTGATACATCTTCATGAAAGTTCACATGTCTGCTGAAGAGGTAAGGAATAGCCATTTTTTTTCTCCATTGCATTTACTCTTTGAAAGACTGTTGATCGCAGCTGTATAGGTGGCTATAGCAGATTAAGTGTCAGAAGAATTCTGGATGAGTGCCTGACATTGAGTATGTGACTGACAGGGACATGTCCAACCAGTGTCTCTTTTTACTTGACCTCTCTGTCTCTCGGATATCACTTAATCGTTTCCGGTTTGCATATTAAGAAGACAAAATATGTCTTACAGGCATTAACAGAAAGGGATATAGACTAGAGAATATGTGTAGAAGCTGAAAACCCTCTATTTTACTGTAAACTGCAGGGCAGAGAAAAACATGAGACAGAGACAGATTTTTGTTTTCTTTGGCTTATGCCAGGACTCTATAAGTTTTTTAATTCTTTTTCTTTTTTTAATAAATACCGGCTTTGTTTGGATTTTAACAAACCTGCTGTTTTATGAGTTACTTCGCTGAAGTTAAGAAAACTCACATACCACCTCTCTAATTCAATCTCTCATTGGCCACCTCCAGCAGTGCCATTCCCCAATAATGGATGGGGTGAATTTACTGCCATTCTGGAGCTAATAGGAGAGCAGTAATTCACATTCACCGAGTGTTACTGGAATCCAAGCACTGTTTTAAGAGTTTTCTATGCACATTTTCTTGCTCTTTCCAACAATCCTATAAGGTGAAATTATTATTTCCATTTTATAAGATGAAAATAATGAGACACAGGGAGGCTATGTCATATGCCTAAGGTCACGTATGTATAACATACTTGAGCACACTTTTGTAAGCTTCTTCTAGAGTGGAATGGATTAACAACTGGAGATGACACTTGAAGGATGATAACATTATCTTATTTTCATTGAGTATACTATTCTTTCATTGAATAACATTTATTGTTTTTGTTTTAAGACACTGGGAATGCAGACACAAGGAGAATGTAATGCTCATCTTCAGGGGTTCTTCTATCCTATGAGGAAGAGAGACAGATAAAAGAGCAGTTATGAGACAGTGTGATCAGGGTAAACACTGGGCAGCGTGGGGCCACAGAGAAAGACTTCAACTCAGTGAAGGCTCCAGGGAAAGGCTGTCAGACAAGGCTGCTTTACAGTCGGTGATGCTAAAATAACCTTGAAAGGCAGGCAGCAGATAATGAGAAGTAAAAGGCCAGAAAGCACAAGAAAAAGACAAGGACATGTTCTGGGAACTACATCTAATTTGGTGTGACACAAGGCATCGATAAAGGTAAAAGGGCAAGAATGACCCTGGGTAAGTGTGGGGAAAGTGTGTAAAAAGCCATGTCGTGGGAGACCTTGCTTGTCATGCTAAGAAATTGGGATTTTATGCCGAAGGCTATGAGAAGCCACTAGGGAGGTTTAAGTAGGGGGAGGAGAAGACTGAATTTAGAACCATCATTTTGCCAGCAGACTTGAGACTGGAGGTGAGGAGGCCAGTTGGGAGGCTAGTAAAACCTGTCATTTTTAAGGAAATTGCAATGGGACAGACAGGAGGGAGGGTCCAGAGACTAAAAATATTAAGAAGAAGAATCAAATCTTACTGGCCACTAATTGGGAGGAAGAGTTTATGATGACCTCAGTTGTCAATGGTTACTAAGAAAGAGATTGAAACTTAAGGGTCGGGTTTGGGCCGTTCATGATGACAATAAACGTGAGGCCTTAAAGTTCACCAATGAAATTGACAGATATTGTTTTATTGTTGCTATAAACAATCACATGAGGTTGGTGTTATCCTCATCTCACATGAGAATATCAAATAGAGATTGACTTGTTCAAGTCCTCGAAAATAGAAAAACTAGAATTGATCCTTTTCTACATCTCATTTTATGTCCACTACATAATCTGATCCACATAGTAAAGTTGCAAAATAATAACACTGAGAGTTCGTGTATTGATTGTTTATGCCCTCTTTAAAGAACTTTATCAACTCAATCCTCACAACAACTTAGGCAGTATGTACTATTGTCTCCATTTTATAACTGAAACAAATCAGCTCAAAGAGGACCCAGCAATTAGCTGTATCATTGGGGTAAAAATTGGTCCATTGCCCTTTTCCCTGGAAGGGAGAGTCTGGTGTCCCTAGAAACAGAGACACATCTTTGTGGTTCTTACCAGAGAGCTCTGTGCTTTCAGAGCTTGTGGGCTCAGCAAAGATGCAAACACAGGCCCTCATGGTTTTAGCCCACACGTGAAAGGTGGGCGCCCTTCCCCCCTGGCTACCTCCAAGTCCTTCAGTATACAGGTGAGGCTATCCAGGACCTCCTTGCTGGGCTGCTAGTATTGCCTCCTGAAAGCTGGTGCCAGTCTCCATGGATCAGGTTTGAGTTTCCAGTGAGGGAACACATTCTAGCAGCAGCAGTGACAGGATCAACAGCCCTGGGCTTGACTGCCTAGCGTAGGCATGGCCAACATATGGCTTGGGGGTCGAATCTGGCCTGCGTAAAGAGTTTATGTGGCCCGCGATTAAATTTTTAATATTCTCTGCTACTTTAAAATCTCAGCTACTCAGAAGCAGAAGTGTCTTTGATTATTGGAAATTGAGATATTTAAGAAGATAGTGATACATGGAAAGGAATTCCACGTGTGACTAATCTAGGGTTAACTTCCAATAATTGGTCGAATGGATTTGCGATACTTCTTTATTTTTTTAAATAATTTCATTATAAAGATTTACAACTTTTGTACTCATCCGTACTCGATATGGACTATTTGATGTTTAGCGGCGATGTGAAACCCACATTCTTTTAGGCAGAGTTTGCCAGTGCGCAGCCAAGGTCAAACAATTCATTATTTTTGTGGTCAAGTGTGCTGAATCAAGTGGCATTGTAGCATAGACAATAGCTGCAGTTGATAACTGAAAATGTGTCCAGGCTGTTTGTAAAACGAAATAATTGTTTTATTTGCGATATAAACCCTTCAAGCTCATTCTATTAATTAAATATTGTTTTGATTGATTGTGATACAGTTTGGATATTTATACGGCATGTAATTATATTTTTATTAAAATAATATTGTATATTAAATTTTTTTCCACTCACATTTATTCATAAACAAATTACATAATAAAATTTGTTTACTTAAATGAATCGTTTTTGTATTTAACATTTTTTAATTTTAATATTTCATCCGGCCTGTGAAAAAAGTTTTATTTCTAATCTGGCCCGGGGGCAAAAACTGTTGGCCACGTCTGGTCTAGCACCTCAGGCAGGAGACACAGCCCTTCTGAGGACACTACTCACGGAAAGCCCATTAGCCAGTTACTCCAAGCCTGTTTAGTGAGTGAGCTCTGGTCTGTGCGCAAAGGAGGGTCCTATAGAAGTAAACTTGCAGTGAGAAGCTAGCTCTCTCTGGCCAGATGCCTTTCTCCACAGCGCCTCAGACTTAGGCATGCTGAAAATGGCAGGATGGGGCAGTGGTCCAGTCAGCCACAAGCTCCACGCCTGGATTGCCTGGATTCTGACCCCAGTTCTGGTATTTACCAGCCATGTGTCCTCAGTTTCCTCAGTGGTGACTGAGGATCAGAGGATTTATTTTATGGTAATATACCTACGCCTAGCATGTAGGAACTATTCAATGAATGTTAGCTAATATTATTTACTTCTTTAGCCTATTTAATTGGAACAAACCACCTTAGTCTAAGGAATTTGATATAAAAAATTCCAAGGAGGGATATTAAATTTATTCAGGTTTGAACAAATAAATGTACTTAGGGCATCTGTGATGTCTGCTATACCCTCATGTGCCAATTAATATGTACTTTATTATTAGTTTGCCTTACTGTGTTGCTAACTGACTTTTCATATACCTGAGTATTAATTATATTATCAACTTAATTTTAATTATCAACTTCTTAAATACAGGTTCCACATACATTCATGCTCCCCCCAAGTAACATGCAAACACTCAATAGATGTTTATTTGTTGATTGATGTCCTTGTGTAAATTTCTGCCATTCCTGATGAAAATCCCCTAGAGAGAATATTGGTGAATTAGCTTTAGTGCACACAAATACTTAATTCTTTGAGACAATTTAACTTCTATTCAAATTTTGGGGTCAAATTAGACACAAATACAGTCAGATCCACAGAACATGATAGTAATAAATAAATCAAGGCAAGAACTTCTTATAGTCATGAGACACAAGTTATTTATTCTATGAGAACTTCATAATAAAGTTAAATTAGGTAAATACTAAAAATCCTTCCCAGTCTTAACCTCACTGGAGTTAAACACCAGTTGGCCCAAAGGTACAAAACACTGAAAAGGAAATTGAAGTTCTTCTTGAGTTACTGCATAATTGTCACAAAAGTTGTGCAAATTTGATCAAATAGTTTCATTATCTATAAAATTTTAAGTATATTCTGTATAAATGAGAAAATGTTTGATATTATTGAAACATCATTAACCCAGTAACTATTATATGGATTTGAATACTTGATGATTATTTAAAATTATAGTTGTTGGCACTGGCCAGTTGGCTCAGTGGTAGAGTACTGACCAGTTGTGTGGATATCCTAGGTTCAATTACCAGTCAGGGCACATAGGAGAAGTGACCATCTGCTTCTCTACCCTTCCCCTTTCTCTGTCTCTCTTCTCCTCCTGCAGCCATGGCTTGATAGGATTGATTCGAGTGCATCAGCCCCAGCACTGAGGTAGGCTCTGTGGAGCCTGCCCCTTAGGTGCTAAAAATAGCACAGTTGTGAACATTGGCCTCAGGAGGGGTTGCCAGGTAGATCCTGGTCAGGGTACATGTGGGAGTCTGTCTATCTCCCCACCTCAAACTTGGAAAAGGAAAAAAAATTATAGTTGTCAAGATAAATATTAAAAATAAGAGCTTTGTAATGTGGTAAAAAAATTTATTAATATTTACTCTTTTAAAAGCATAAAAGTAATATGTTGGTTTGTTTAAAAAAATATAAGAAAAAAGTCACATCTTTTGGTAAGCATATGTAAGAGTTGAACAGAAAAGTCAGAACTGTATACCTTCAGACCTGTCTCTCAGATAGACTTAGGTAAAGAGTTAATTTACTCTGTACAGTGTGGCGATCGCTGGAAGTCGGAGAGGTGGAGGAGGGTATGGGGGCATAAACTGTGATAAATAAAGACCTGATTTGTGGGGATGAACACACAATACAGTGTACAGGGATGTACTGTAGAATTGGCCACCTGAAACCTGTATAATTATATTAACTAATGTCACCAAAAAATTTCAATAAAAAATAAATAAAATAAAAAGAGAAAAAAATCCTAAAATAGCTTCCTTTCTTAAGTGTGATCATTTTTCTGATTCCACAAGCAGAAGCAAACCCAATGTGACAAGCTAATTGCCAGTTACATAGAGATTTATATCCATGTCCGAACACGGGACAATGAAATTATGTAGTAGCACAGTAGCCAGAAATAAATCCAACATATCATCGCAGTTTATTCAACATTATTAACACAAATAAAATTTATGCCTAGAGTGCTGTGAATTAAAAATAGCTTCTCCCACATCCAATAGTAGTATTTGCTATGCCAATCACATTAAACCACCAGAAACACAAAAAAGAAGTCTAATCTATAACAAACCTTTGAAAATTATGACATTTACCATGTACAAAACAGGTTAATTACAGTTCTAAACAAACTTTGCCCTTCCAGATTGTGGCTTTGGTTTTCTGTGCAGAGAACGTACTCTGTACAAAAATTCTCTCAATTGACACACAAAACCCTTTTCTTCCATCCTCCATAAATTAAAAGTAGAATAAAACAAAAACAGACCTAATATAGATATAGAAGATAAAATAGGAATAGACATATTCAATAAGTCCTCTCTTAACATTGTTATAGGTTCTGCAACTTTAAGAAAATGACACACAATAAAACCAATTTTACTATCTGAGAGACAGGTCTGAAGGTATAGGTCAGTGTCACTATTTTTCAGCTGCCTGTCCACCAGAAATTTTGTGCCAGTCCACGAAAGAGTTAACCACCCTGATGTTGTATGAAGGCAGAGTCTATAATCATTGGGTCTATAATATTCACACAACATCAGGGGTTTAACTATTTCAATGACCAGCACAAAATTTCTGGCTGACTGGTTGTTGATATACACTGGACTAATTGATAGAAAGTTAAGTCCTATGGCACCTCATCAATGTTATAACAAATAGAGATTATTCAAGGACTTGCTCTGTGTGTGTATGTGTATGTGTGCGTGTGTGTGTACGTGTGTGTGTGTGTATGTGTGTGTGTGTGTAAACATATATTTCCACAAATAATCCTACCGGACCCAGACAAATTTAACTGTATTGATTTTGAGCAAGAGTAAATCCTATACCAAGAATGACTAAGTATTCTGGTGAGAAATGTTTATTAAAAATTCTTTACATACAATCACCCAAGCCTGAGCCATAAAACAATAGAAATTCTGAATAGACTAATTACTAGTATGGAGGTGGAATCAGTAATCACAAACCTCCCTAAAATAAACTCACAAAATTCTAGAACCAGACAGCTTTACTAGTAACTTCTACTAAACATTTAAAGAAGTTTAATTCCTATCCTTCCCAAATGCTTCCAAAAATTGAAGAGAATGAAAGCTCCCAAATTTACTTTACAAGGCCAGCTTTATCCTGATACCAAAATCAAACAAGGACACCACAATATAATATATATATATATATACATATATATATATATACATATATACACGTATATATATATATACATATATATACACACACATGCCAATATCCCTGGTAAACATAGGTGCAAAAATTTTCAACAAAATCTTAGCAAACCAAATTCAACAATACATTAAAAGGGTCTTACACCATGACCAAGTAGAATTTATCCCAGGGATGCAAGACCAGTGTCAACATCTGCAAATCAATCAGTCTGATATACCACATCAACCAAATGAAGTATAAAATCATATGACCATCTCAACAGATGCAGAAAAATCATTTGACAAAATTCAACATCTATTTGCGATAAAAAGAAAAAGCTCTCAAAAAAGTGGGTACAAAGGGAACATACCTAAATATAATAAAGGTCATATGTGCCAAGCACATATCTAACAGACTTAGAGAAAAAAATTTGGAAGCTTTTTCTCTAAGATCAGGAACGAAGAAGGATGAATTCCCACTCTCACCACTTTTATTCAACACAGTATTGGAAGTCCTAGCCAGAGCAATCAGGCAAGAAAGAAATAAAAGGCTTTTCTATTGGAAATGAAGAAGTAAAATTCTCACTATTTGTGGACATGATTTTATTTAAAGTCAGCCCTCTGTATCCACAGGTTTTGCATTTGTAGATTCAACCAGCAGCAGACTGAAATATATTCTCATACTGACTTGACTTGGGGTGGTGGACACATAGTGCAATATACAGATGATGTTTGATAAAATTGTAGACCTGAAACCTATATAATTTTATTCTGCAGTGTCACCCCAATAAATCCAATTTATAAAAAATGATTAATGCCTATGAAAAAATTACCTCACCAAAAACATCCAAATATTTCCAAAGCGCAAAGTTTGAATTTGCTGTGGACCAAGAACTACAAGAAATTGACATGAATAAAATGATGTGTAGGCATACCCTGCAGTAGCCTATACGCAAAATATAGGTTAAATGCAAATACTATGTCATTTTATATACAGAACTTGAGCACCTGCAGATTTGGGTATCCTCAGTGTATCTTGAATAAATTCCCCATAAACCAAGGTACGTCTGTATAGAAAATCATAAAGACTCCACCAAAAACTGTTAAAAATAATAAACAAATTGAGTAAAGTTTCACGGTACAATATCAATATTATATATATAATGGGGAAAGGACAGTCTCTTCAATAAATACTTTTGAGATGACTGGACAACCACATTCAAAATAATAAAACTAAACTATTATCTCACACCATACACACACAAAAAAACGCAAAATGAATTGAACACTAGAATGTAAAAATTGGTTGCAGTTTTATACATTAACTATAAATATCAGAAAGGGAAATTAAGGGGGAAAATCCAAATGATACTTACATCAAAAAGAATAAAATACCTAGGAATAAATTTAAGCAAGAAGATAAAAGACCTATACACTAAAATTGCAAGATATTGATAAATAAAATTGTTGAAGACACAAATAAATGTAAAGATATCCCATATTTATGAATTGGAAGAATTATTATTGTTAAAAATCACCCATATTACTCAAAGCAATATACATTTTCAATGCAATTCTTATGAAAAGTCCAGTGGCATTTTTTAAAAGAAATATAAGTAATAATCTTAAAATTTTTATAGAGCCACAATAGACCTCAAATAGCAAAACCAAGGTGAAAAAGAACAAAGCTGGAAGCATTATGCTTCTTAACTTTCAACAATATGTCAAAGCTATATTTAAAACAGTATGGCATTGGCATAAAAAATAGACATAGATCAATGGAACAAATAGAGAACCCAGAAACAAATCCATGCATAAATGGCCAATTAATGTATGACAAAAAGACAAGAATATACAGTGGGGAAAGGACGGTCTCTTCAATAAATGATTTTGGGATAACTGGACAGCCATATGCAAAAGAATGAAACTAGACTATTATCTCACACCATACACAAAAAATAACTCAAAATGGATTAAACATGTGAATGTTAAACCTGAACTCATAAAAGTCTTAGAAGAAAAACATAGGTGGTGATCTCCTTGACATCAGTCTTGGTGATGATTTCTTGGATATGACTCAAACAGCAATGGCAAAAATAGCAGAGTAGAAAAAATGGGACTACATCACACTAGAAAGCTTCTTCACAGCAAAGACAACCATTAGAAAAATTCAAAGTCAACCTACTGAATAGGAGAAAATATTTGCAAATCATATATCTAATAAGAGTTAATATACAAATATATAAGAAGTCATATATGCAATAGCAAAAAAAAAATCTGATTATAAAAAGGACAGAGGATCTGAATAGATATTTTTCCAAAGAAGGCATACAGATGGCCAATAGACACATGAAAAAATGTTCAGCATCACTAATTATCAGAGAAATGCTAATCAAAGCATCACACCTAATAAAATCAAGTGATATCACCTAATGAGATATCACTTCAGATCTATTAGAATGGCTATTATCAAAAAGATAAGAAGTAAGTGTTTGTGAAGATGTTGTTGGTGGAAATGTAAATTGGTACAGCCACTATAGAAAACAGTATGGAGTTTCCTCAAAAAGTTAAAAATAGGGTTACCATATGACCCAGCTTTTCAACTGCATGGAGAAGAAAATATAAATGTTAATTGAAAAAGATATATGCACCCTATGTTCATTGAAACATTATTTATAGTAGACAAGATATGAAAATAATCTATCCACTGATTGATGAATTAACAAAGGAGATATATATATATATATGTGATGGAATACTACTCAGTCATAAAAAAGAAAACTCTTGCCACTTAGGAGAACATGGATGAACCTGAGGGTATTATGCTAAGTGAAATAAATCAGACAGAGAAACACAAATATTATATGATTTCACTTGTATGAAGAATCTAAAAGACAAATCAAATAAACAAACCAAACAAAAAAAAAAGATCATAGAGACAGAAAAGAGAATGGGGATTTTCAGAGGAAAGAGGGTTTGGTCTGGGGAGTGAGAAAATGAGTAAAAGTGGATCAAGAGGTACAAATTTCAAGTTATCAAATGAATAAGTCTTTGGGGTACAATGTAAGAAAAAGAAGAAATAAAAAGAACCCCAAACCCTTGTTTCCTGTCAACAGCTTCAGAGACTTACTGTAAAGTCACCTCAGTAAATCTACTTAACTAAAGAGAGAGAAGCCATTTTTAATTGTCTTCAGAGCCCTGGACTTCACGTTGTTCTACAGATGAAAACTGATAGCCTCGAGGGGAGACCTAGTCTGAAAATAATAGCACCATCCACACTCCCTGAGTCATACTCCTAACTCAGTGGCCTCTGCAGCCACCATTAGCTCACACTTGAAAGATAAAGTCAAGGCTAGTCTTCCACAGTGGCCTCATCTGCAAGTTATGAGCAGATGGACAATAAAGATGAGGCAACAAGGACTGAAGTCTGCTCTGAAATGCACAGAGACTGAAATGGAAGAAATATATTCTATTCAGGGCAAATAGAGACATTACCAGTTACCTAGTCTGGGCACACACGGCCGTGTGGGAGTAACGGGGAATGTAAAACTTTCCCCACCGGCAAAGAAGAAATGAATGCACAGCGCCCAATGCCCACAGGGCTTCTCAGCGTTTGTGCAGGTGCCTGGTTACCCTTCACAGAAATAGAAACAGTCAACACAATTGTGTCAGAATTAAGAGAGGAGTTGGCTTTTCTTCTGTTGGGGATTTGAAATTTGCATTCTGTTAAAACCACTCAACTGAAACTTCAAAGTAAGTCTCTTTGTTTTGTCTCAAATTTACCATATACATCTTAATTAATTCATCAGTCATTCACTTATTAAGTCAGCAAATATTTACTGAGAGCTTCCTGGATGCAGGGTTATAGCAATGAACCGAGCAGAGAAAGTCCCTGGGAGGGCGTGTCAATAAACTAGCATAGACGTGTATATATCAGGTGGTGATAGATGACATAAAGGAAAAGAACTCAGGGCAAGAGTTGAGATTGTGAGAAGATGCTATTTCATATAGACTTGTCAAGGAAGGCTTCACTGATAAAACGACATTTGAGATAAGCATTATAAGAGAAAGAGAGAAAATCCTGAGAATATACAATGAGCTGATTCCAGGCAGAGGAAACAGCAAGTGCCCAAGCTCCCCGGTGAAAGCATTTTTGACACACCCGCGGAACAACAAGGACTCCAGGTCAGACTTCAAAGAGATGAGAGAATGTTAGCACCTGATTGAGGGAGTAGTGGGTCCTGACCAGGGAGCAGTCTTCTAGGCCCAAGCAAGGATTTGGATTTTATTCTGAGTGAGATGGAAAGCCATTAAAGTGTTTTGAGCAAAGAAGGAGCATTGTCGACTTGGCTGGTGTGAGAAGAATGCACTACTAGGAAGCCAATGCAGCTCAGAAAACAGACAGTCATCAGAGCTTGCTCTAGTCATGGCCTCAGTTCCTCATCCCCCCCCCCCATGATCACCCACCACAGCTCCACGCAACCCAGGGTATATGCATAAAACCAGGAGCAGAGAGAGAGGAGAGGGTGCCCTGTGACAGCTGGTAGACCAGTGAGCCTTTTTTCTTTTAGGACCTTTCCACCATCCCCTTCGGTACTATTGAGGGGACCCCATGTCCTTTTCTACTCTCTTAAGTTGGGGACTGGCGATCATTTCTTACCTGAAGTGCTGAGCAGTAGGATCCTCAGTGGCTCAATGTTGCCGAGATGTGGGACAAAGGGTAGGAGCCAGGTGGCAGAGGTAAGACAGGCGGTGGCTTGGAGCCTGCCTGCCCTCATGCGGATTACCACGGTAAGGATATAGTTAATTCCTATGAGTTGACCAGATGCCAAAAGATAAAATGATTAAAGTACTTCTATAAGAGTCACTCAATAAATGAGGGGACCCTGCAGCAAGAGGCCATGGGGAAGAGCAGGCTGCCCAGACAGGGTGGAAACTAGCAAGAAGAGGTTCAGACTGAGCCCGGTCCACATAGTGAAAATGTGACGAGAGCTCTCCTGAGAGCACTCACAGAGGAAACCCTTTGGGAACTGGGCACAAAGAAGAGTGACAGCCAGCCAGTAACAGAAAGCAGACTGAAGTGTTCTAAGAAAGCCCGAGAAGGCCCTTCCCCTAAAACCCATGTGTATGTGTCATAACAATGTCACTCTAGCAATCTCTCATTGAGGAATTTGCAGACATGGCTTTCCAGGAATACAATTTAAGTTGTGAAAATACCCGAGCGAACATTTTCTACATACAAGTCATCATAAGAGACTGATTAAATAGAGCTTTTATAGTCTCCTTTTACAAAATTAAATTCAAAACAATTCAACAGAGAAAATTTTAATAGTGCTCTTATGAAGTCATATTCTCCTTGCTTTTGGGGTCTTTTCAAAATTTTGAAATTAAGCAAAAATATCACTTTTAAAAATCGATTACTCTTAAAATTCTGTATATTATTAACTTAGGAAATGTCCTATTCTGAAAGAAGGTCATTAGAATGGGTTAGGCTGGCTCCGCCTTTCCAAATGCGATTCTTTGGAAAGGGAAATCCATTTTTCAGAGTTTACATCCTCATGAAGGCGTTCCTAGAACGTATTCCTAATTTGTGTATTTACCGTCCTCTGGGGATAGTTCTTCCTAATATCTCCTACCTCCTACCCTGTTATGACTGCAAGGTATCTGGGAATACACTTGAGAACTTCTCATGAGCATCTCTTAGTTTTGCCTACCCTGCATCTACCTGCCAGCAAACACTTGTACAAGCACTTCAGTTTTTCTGGAGAACCTGTACAGCCCACCCTCAGCGCACATGATCTAAATGGAACTGGACCCACTCCCTGGATCCACGTGAGAGCACAAGATCTATTTCTGATCAATAATTTCCAAAATTAAAGCCACAGTAAGTGGTCCAGGGATGAAATCCTGTCTCAAGCTATCAAACCAGGACTAAGCCAAGCTGGAGAAGCTGGAGAACATTGTTTTCTGACCTCTGATCCTGAACCTTGAGGATATAAATCCGGATCAGCTAGAAACCACCAGAAGGATTAAGTCTGGGAGTTGAAGAAAGTCCACAGAAAACAGGGCCAAGAGATGGAGAAGAAATACTTCTCTTTGAGCCTCAGCATCCAATTAGTCTAAAGAACTTGGACCTTTCAGTCACTAGAACAAATAATTTCTCTTATTTTTGTTAAGATTTTTTGTAACTAAAACCAGTTTCTGTTAAGCCAATGGTAGTCGTCAACCTTGTCCCCACCGCCCACTAGTGGGAGTTCCAGCTTTCATGGTGGGCAGTAGAGGAGCAACCAAAGTATAAATAAAAAGATAGATTTAACTATAATAAGTTGTTTTATAAAGATTTATTCTGCCAAACTTAGCAAAATCCGACATAAAGTACTTGGTAAGTAATTATTATTATATGCTTTAACTTGCTGTAACTCTCCTTTACAAATTTTATAAAGTAAAGTTACTTCCCTACTTTATAAATCACCATTACTGTGGAACCGGTGGGCGGTTAGAAAATTTTACTACTAACAGGAATACAAAAGTGGGCGGTAGGTATAAAAAGTTTGACTACCCCCATGTTAAGCTATTGCTAAATGTGTTTGGTATATATACTCTCTAAATTAAATAAATCATTCAGTCTAATACAGAGATATATAAATATTTTTATAAAATATGTTAATAATGTGCCAAATAAAATATAAATCAGGGCCCTGGCCAGTTCTCTCAGTGGATAGAGCATCATCCCAGTTTGTGGACATCCTGGGTTCTGTCCCCAGTCGGGGCACACAGGAGAAGTGAACATCTGTTCTCTTCCCCTCCCACAGTCAGTGGATCAATTGGCTCGAGAGTCGGCCCTGAGTGCTGAGGATAGCTCAGTTGATTCGAGCATCAGCCCCAGATGTTGTGGCTGGTGGATACTGGTCTGGGCACATACAGGAGTCTGTCTCACCATCTCTCTTCCTCTAACTTAATATATACACACATATGTGTGTGTGTGTGTGTGTGTGTATACACTGATATATATATATTTTACACTGATATATATATCAGTATAAAAAATTTTAAGCATTTTTATTAGGATTTTTTTCAATCAATATATAGTAAAAGAACAATTAAAAACTTTTGGCAGCCCCTTCAGCTCCTGACACCTCAGATGTCTAAGAGTCTTTGCATTGGATATACCAAGGTGTAAGCCTCCACCTGAAATGGCACAGCGGACACTGTCCCTCAGAGATTAGCCAGTCAGCAGCTGCGGACCTTTGCCTGCTATTGTGAAATGCCATGGCTTTGAGTCAGGGATGTCACGCTGTGGGGTTTGCAGATTGGAGACATAGAGAGAAGGCTATAAATTCCGAAATAAACCAAAAACAATTAAAATCTAAAAGATGCCTTTTGTTTTGATCATTTTCCTTTTCTTTTTTCTTTTTTTTTTTTTTTTTTTTTTTTTTTTTCAGTGCTAGTGGAGATTTCACAGTGGGTACTATAAATCACCAACGTGCTAATTAAGCTGTGTTTCTTCTCACTTTCAGCTCTTCCTGTGCTTTGCTCGGAGTGATAACAAATGGGGCATCATCATTTTCCTCAGATCTGAGATCACAACACGTCCACCAGCCATCTACAGTGGTCGGGATACAACGGCCAGCAAAATAGAAGGCGTTCAGTCTCAACCACCGCTAAACCTGGAATGGAAAATGTGAAATTGGCAGAGGTTTGACTAATGGGGTGATTTCTATATCTCCAGTAACTGAATACCCAGTCCAGGCACCGAGCACGTATAATACTTAGAGAAAACTGACAGATATACAGGGCATTTTATCTTGCGTTTTGTGATTTGTAGAAGTAATCTCTACTGGAACTACTTCAAAGGGAGGCATTAAACACGTGTAAAATAACTAATCTACAAGTATTTATTAACTGTTTGCTGTGTTACCGGCCCAGTCCAAGGTGGCTGAGGAGGAAGCAAGAGAGGGACAGGACATCTGAGGACCCCGTTGAGAGTAACCTTATACCTGTGTCCCCTTGTTTCAGGCTCCTTGCTCCAACTACTATGCATGTGGCTCCCAGGGTAATTGATTCAAAGCGTGTCTGACTCCTTTCAATCTCCAGTTCAAGCACCTTCAGTGGCTCCCTGGTGTCTACTAAATACATTCTGGATCTCTGAGGGTGACATAAACTAGTCCCTCCCTAATCTAGCCTTATCTCCCAGTACTCCCCTTAGGGTGACATGGATACTGGTTAGCATTTTTATCGGAAGAGAAACTGGTTCTAGAATTTGTAGAACAATGAGGACAGCAATGGTGATGGAGAAGGAGGAGGAGGAGACTGTCATTCCAACATTGTTTGGTTGGTTCCCGTGTGCTCAGTGTTAGTCATTGTGCTAAGTAGCCAATCCCCTCAAGTCTCATTCTGACCCAATGAGATGTGTGCTATTTTCATCACCCCCTTTTTATTTTCTCTCTGGGTGAGAGTCCCATTAGATAAAATTAACCGTTTTTAAGTAAACAAGCATTTAGTACATTCGCAATGTTGTGCAACCACCACCTCGATCTAATTTCAAAATAATCCCACCATCCCAGAAGGAAAGCCCCTGCACATCAGGTGATCACCCTCGCCCGTCCCTCCTCCAGGGACCTGGTGACCTTAGAGCCTCGTTCTGTCTTTATGTCACCCCCACTGTAAAGCGAAGAAATTCTGTCTGACAGAGGGAAGGCGACGAGTCCAAATTCTCACTGTTAGGGACACAAGGAAGCTGGGATTCTGTCTCCTTTCTTAAAACAACTAATCGATAAGGTTTTTTGAAGTGTAATTACTTAAAGAACAAACTTACTATGCCATGGGAGCTAGACAGAGGCGGGGTGCACCTTGGGAGACTAAGGACTATAAAGTAGACTGGATCCCCCATTCATCCCAAAGACCCCACACAGTGGGCCCAGAGGGCTTCACCAGCAGCTCTCAGCACCCCAAGGTCCCCCAGAGATGCCTTCCCAGCCAGGGTTTGCCCGCACCATTTCTATATTACGTGATATGTGTTGAGCGCCTACTATATACAGTGTGTCCGTAAAGTCATGGTGTACTTTTGACTGTGTGACCAGTCAAAAGTGCACCATGACTTTACGGACACACTGTATATAAGCTCAGTGTAGATGCACGGTCTCCTGAATTATTTTATGCCTTTAAAACTCCCCAAAGTGATCAAGTTCAACACAAAACATTGATACACCTAAATATCCTCACCCAGGAAGAGGGGCCACTTTGCTTCTCTCACGTTGAGATCCCGTTTCTTCTGTAGATTATGGTGTAACAATTATGATGTATCTTATACAGCAGATGTAAATAACCGAAATGATTAGATGCTATACAAGCTGCAATATTATCCTGTTATAATTTATTAGAAATCTAGACATAATATTATTATACATAAGAGGTCATATAAATGAACTGTAAGAACATAAAGTTATAAGCATCTCACTTGACCTGAGTCTAGATGAACCATTACAGCAGCTATCTGACTTGTGCCTCTAATCACACCCTGGCTACCTGTATTAGTCAGAGTACTCCAGAGAAACAGAACCAGTAGCCTGCGTGTGTGGGGGGGTGGGGGGTGGGGGGGCGCGTGTGTGTGTCTGAGGGAGAGATTTATTTTAAGGAATTGGCTCACGTGGTTGGGGACCACACAGTGCAGAGTCTGCAGGGCAGGCTGGAGACCCAGGGAACGGCTGATGCTGCCACTCAGTCTGATGGCAGGCTGGAGCTCCTTCTTCCTTTTTCTCTTAATGTCATTGACATACAAACCCCTGTACTGCCTGTCATGGGCCAGATTTTGTCCCTCTAAATGCATATGTTGAAGCCTTAATTCTCAATGTAACCGTATTTGGAGATACGACTTTAAGGAGATAAGCAGGGTTAAATGAGGTCATAAGGGTGGGATGCTGGCGCCTTAACCTTATTAGGACTGGTGACCTTGTAAGAAAAGGTACCATAGATCTGTTCCTCCCTCTCTCTCTCTCTCTCATTCTCGCCCTGGCTTTGACTTTGACTCTCACACTCTCTCTCTGTTCCCCAACACGACCTTGTAAGAAGAGGTACAATAGATCTCTCTCTCTCTCTCTCTCTTTCTCTTTCTCATTCTTGCTCTGGCCCTGGCTCTCACACTTTCTCTGTCCTCCACCATGGCCCCCACTACCTCCTGCACAGAGCACGCACAGAGAGAAGGCAGCTATCTATAATACCTCTCACCGGAAACTAAGCCTTTTAGCACCTGGATTTCAGAATTTGCAACCTCCAGAAACGTAAGAAAAGACATTTCAGTCATTTAAGCCACTCAGTCTGTGGTGTGTTTTTAATGGCAGCCCTAGCAACTAATATATCACCCTCATCTTTTCCTGGTGGAACGGCCAGGGGTCCACTGGCACATCACATTCTTTCCGTATTCTGCACAAAACCTTGCGATGCTGATGCCTCTGATGTCAATCAAAGCAGAATGCAGTGCTGTGAAAGGCCCACCCTTCCCCAGGGCTTTGTTCACAGGGTTCCCACTCTCCCGCAGTGACCCCTCCCACCTCACTCATGCTGCTCCGACCACGCAGGCCCACTTCCTGTCCCTGGGCTGTGCGGCACCAGACCCCCACTCAGGGACTCTGTGCTGGCTCCTCCCTCTGACCGGAAGCTTTCCCCCACATATCTGCGACGTTCCCACTCTCATCTCTTCCAAGACAATCCTCAAAAGAACCCTCTTAGAGGAGAGTTACGTTGTCAACAGCCCTTCGCCTCCACGCCACCCAACTCTCCTCCTAGCACCTCTGGTACCCTGTCCCTGCTTTCACCTCATTGGTCCTCTCAGGAACCCCGCAAAGAAAGTGCTACATTGACCCCAATTTTATAGATGACTCAACAGGGATAGATGGTTGAATTTCCCTGCTCTTCCCCATTAATTCCCAAAGTGGAGGAACCAGAATTTGAAGCCAAGAAGTCTTAGTCTAATTCCGGGCCGTTACTACTCAATATTAGACTGTATGTAGCAGTTTGAGGGAAGCAAAGAACATGCCGCTTTCTTTTGCCCCCCCCCCAACTTTATTGAGGTATGACTGACATAACATTGCGGAACTTTAAGGGTACAACACAATTATTTGATACATGTATATATAGCTCAAAATGCTGAGCACGGGAAAGCCTGCTCTCTCAGTGAACACAATGCATCAGGCACGGCCCGCACGCCACGCCAATGCCAATGTGTTCCTTTTGTGCGCTGTTTCATTTAATTGTCACACGATTCTGTGAAATCCATGTGGTTTGCTTTATACACATGGGGCAATGTCCTTTCCGGAGAGATCAGGCAACACAGCAAATGAGAGAATTTGAATGTTTTCTCCAAAATCTGTATCTCCACTACTCCATGCTAATGTTGACCACGTGGCTGTGTGTGAGGTATTACATACCTGTGGGTCTAGGATGGGCTCAGAGGTGAGAATGCCCTATGACTTCGGGTCTACTCAAAGACATAATTAATACAGTTCAGGAGTACTCTTGCGTACAGGGTCTGGTGTCACACACTTCATCGGATTCATTCCTTGTGGTCGGGGCTAACATTTTACCTGGCCTACTGGTCAGGGCTATCCTTTTACCTGGCCTACATATTATGAGCTGAGGGACACTATGAAGTCTGTCACAGTGCATGAAATTTCACTATCAAATACGAACTTCCGAGTTATCGCTTTGCTCTATCCCACTAAACCTTTGGAAATTACAGCAGAGTATCTTCCAGAACTCTTTCTTTGGGCACTGGCAAAGACCCAGGCCCCAACAATAAAGGCTTATAGGCGGAAGTAATTAAAAGTCTTAAGACATACCAGATAAAGGTAAGGTTTGATCCAACAGCTCAGATGACCTCACCAAGGTCGTCTGACCCCCCCCCACACCTGCCTGTTCTCACGGCATGACACCTGCTTCAGCTCCAGCAGTCTCTCAGACCCCACAGAGCTCTGGGTCCTCCCCCGGGTGTGAATACAACACAACGACCTATGTTTCAGACTCCCCTTTCTCATACCACATGAGAAAGACCAAGGGAGCCCTTGAGTAGCTTCAATAGAGGAGGGGAAACCACCTGTGTAGACACACCGACAGACATCTTCCTGCCTCCCTTGGTCTCATACTGTGTTACATCCCTGCCCATGCTCCAGTCAGAGCGTCTCGGGACAAAGTCTATGATCGACTTGAACTAATTAGGGTTTCCCTCCATAGCTGAGGGTGAAGTCATGCTTGCTAAAATTAGGTGGCTGAAATGGGGATCTCAAATGAATGGCTCAAAGGAAAAGTGCGACAAGGTTAGAAGATGTAGTGTATGTCCATTAGAAAGGGGTGAGGTCTAAAACCCTTTGAGGCCATTAATACTTTTGGGGGATACTGGTATGTTCATTGATTGTTAATTACAGCACCTAGCCTGGTACAAGGCAATGAGAAGGGTGTGCGGAGGATGTCAGTCTGGGTGTGTGTCAGGGTGGAGGGGACACATTTTACCTCCTGAAGTGAGAAACTGACAGAGCAAGCAAATGCAAGAACTGGGACAATCTGAGAGGTGTGAGTGCCTTAGGTCCCCCGTGAGCATCAGAGTTACAAGGCAGAGCAAGAGGAGGAAGGAAGAAAGGTGCAGGAAGGAGAAATCACCTACTTGACAGTTTCTGCCTTGTCTGTGAGGCATGAGCTAGAGGACAAGCGGGCTACAAACCGAGAAGAGAGAGAGTCTGCAAAAACAAGCATACATTACAGAAATTCTCAGATGGGATGATCCTCCGGAGAGTTTTGTTATGTCCTAGCTAATTAGCCGAGGAGATAATTCCCGTTACCCTGGAGATTCCAGTTTTCCCCAAGGGGAGAAAATATTCAAGGTCTGCAAAAAGAGAGTCCCCGGTTACTGTGTTACTAAATACCAAACATTCACCCTCCAGGGCCTGAGCCCAACAAGGACAAAGCAAAGACAAATTATCCTGTTTTGGGAGTAGCCTCTCCTCTCACACTTCCCTTCACCCCCTTCCATCTCATTTTCCTGCCCCTCCCCTAGCATTTAGGTTGGGAGATAACCCATGTCATGGGAAGGCAGATCTCAGAGATGATTTCTTTTGTTACTTCCAAAATACCCAGCATGGAGAATCACGCAGCAATGCAGTAGGATGTGGGCGGACACAGAAGGCACGCCCACCGCTCAGTGAGTTAGGGGAACATCCCTTTGTGATGTGTGACAGCTGCAGACATGCTCTTGAGCAACCCGGTTTCTCCCAGGACAGCACAGGGTTGACTGGGACCACAAGGAAGGTGTGGTTCGACGCACAGGTAAGAGGCCGTAGGGAAAAAGAGAAATTCAGTCTTCAAAACATTGGCCAATACATGTCCAGGTCAGGCAGAGAATGAATGCCCTTGAGCAGCTAGTATAATTTTTTTGCCCTATATGGAAGTACCATTATAATTAAGGCAGGGACATCAAGCTAAAAGATGGTGATCTTATGAGTCCTTCTTGTCCCTTGGCCGTCTTCTGTTTCACTGACAGTTTTCTTCCAGAAGGAGAATGTGTCAACTAATTGTCACAAATATCTTACATCCCCAAGAGCTGTATCTCAAGTCACAAATTCATAAATTGACCATTTGGTTTATAGCTTGGTATCTTACAAGTTACTGATACAAGCCTATCCCATGAGAAACATATTGTATATACAATATGTTTATGTATATACAATATGTATATACAAGTGCAGCGGAGGCCAAACTATGGCCCACGGGCTGCATGCGGCCCCCTGAGGCCATTTATCTGGCCCCCACCGCACTTCCAGAAGGGGCATCTCTTTCATTGGTGGTCAGTGAGAGGAGCACAGGATACATCTGCACCCATAGTTCCCATTGAAATACTGGTCAGTTTGTTGATTTAAATTTACTAGTTTTTTATTTTAAATATTGTATTTGTTCTCATTTTGTTTTTTTACTTTAAAATAAGATATGTGCAGTGTGCATAGGGATTTGTTCATAGTTCTTTTTATAGTCCGGCCCTCCAACAGTCTGAGGGACAGTGAACTGGCCCCCTGTGTAAAAAGTTTGGGGACCCCTGGTATATACTCTGGGAATGTGGACAGCACTTCAGTTCCATGACCATTATTAGTGGCCGGATGTCTTCCAAAGAGCCTTGCCGACTGTCTGGCTGGACTTTCTATGTCTCACTACTTTGGCTCATGCCCTTCATGCTACAAAAGCAATGCAGTCGGCAAGATCAATCTCATGGCCAAGGATTAGCCTCCACTCCAACTATAAGAAATTTTGTGTGTTGAAACTTTGTGGTCATTTTATTCAAAGTAGCCTTAAGTCAAACCATCATACAGAATTTAAAAGCTTCTAGTGAGCTCTCATTTCACAGTGATGACAGAGTCTCCAAATGAGTCAAATGATGTGTTTATGGTAACATATTTTTGCCAAAAAACAGAATCTTAGTTTTAAGTCCAAGATTCTTTCCACTTCAACACAACAGGCCCCAAAGACCATCGGAGTTATCACCCTAAACACAAAAAGCCAGGTTTCCAACATCCTTTGCAGTCACAGTTATTCTTAAGTGAATTCAGTTTGAAAATACAGCCAACCCCATTTGTTTGTTGTCCCTTTAACAAAAGTGTAGAATTTTTTATTATATTTCAAAGTTGAAACGCTCAAACTAGTTTGTAAGCGAATTATAAATGATCTTACGGGGTCATTTCCTTATTATAAAGATCGTAAGATTTCATATAAAATTTCAATATAGATCAAGTGAAATCTTAATCTCAGTGAGTTGTCAACTCAAAGTAAGTTCTCATTTTGACACGGTACATAGTAAGGTACCAGTCACAATTGTGTGTATATATACACACACACTATTGTACATATATATTTGGTGTCAGGAGATCATACTGTTTTTTCTCTTGGAGAACTGGCATGCATCCTTTCATTGGGTAAAAAAAAAGTATACAACTCATAGTATTTTCCTTTTTCTCCAGGCTGACAGATGAACAAGCACGGGAATTGTGCTAAGCCACTGCTCTGATTTATTCTCACCTCTCACTCGGCACTGGCCGTGCTGAGCTCCAGCCACATTCAGATAGAGCTGCCTAAAAAACTACGTAGGGATCAGGAAGAGTCGTAGGTCAGCTACATTACATCTGGGAGGAGCTAACGAACTAAAAGCTCAGCAAGATGAAAAGCCAGGTGGATAGGACAAAGAGTATGTCAGACTGGAGAAAGAAAGCACAGGCCATAAAATAGGAGTGAAACACATGTTGGTTAGCAAGAGTGAAATCTAAAGTAAGAAACCAGCCAGGACAGAGATCTGCTGAATTCAGCACCAGCCCTCTGCTGTCTCCCTGTAAGGACATCTATTGGTCTCCCAGCCCAGCTTTTATTCCTAAAGAGTCTTTTCCCCTTAGTTTTGCACTTTTGTTACTGATTTGTCTAATTGTATATGTTAGGGTATTTTTTGTTTGTTTTTTGTTTTTGTGGGGGTTTTTTGGACAAGAAACAATTTCTGAGATATTCTCAATTTTCAGCGGGCAAGAAAATGAGAGAGAGAGACAGAGCAGTTAGCCTCTTCCTAGCCAGGGGCAGCTGCCAGGGATCTGTTCGCATTCCCACATATACAACACCCAGGCATCTACCAGCTCCATGAGATGCCCATCACATCCTGCTCGTGCATGAGCTTTCAGGGCTGCTGCCTATAACCAATCAAAAATGCTAAATATTTCTTCCTTACAGACGGTACTCCTATCATAGATCTGCCCCCAATCCACCTTATCCCGCCCCCTTCTCTGTAGCCAAATTCTTTCAAAACAACTTTTCTTCCCCCTATTTGATGTGTGTGTGTGTGTGTGTGTATATATATATATATATATATATATATATATATATATAAAAATCACATCAACCCCAGGATGGCAGAGGTGTGGCCCTTCTCACCCAGTGCTGTGGCTGGTGGTTTAGACTTCATCTCCCAAAACCTGCTCCTTTATGGCCCCATAAACCCTTTGTTGTAAAAAGACTTTTAACCATGGAAGTAGATATTTTGTTTAACAGCTTTAAACCTCCCCTACTTCTATATGAAAGCAAGTAGATTATAAAACACTCGTTTTAAAATATATGCTGTTCACAAGAATGCTCGTGTGATGCACAAATGGCATGTGGAGGTGCCAACAAACACCTCTCTTTAAAAATGTGACTCACCCTCGCTCTAGGCAGTCCCACGCCTGGCAAATCGAAAAACAGCAAGAAGGCAGGTGCAGCTAGAGCAGAAGGAGGCAGAAGGAATAACCGGAGACAAAGTCCAAGCGTTTGGGTAAGAAGGTGGCCGTGAAGGGCCCCAGTGATCGATTAAGTGTTCTCACTGTTCCTCTGCGTGAGGTGGAAAGCCACCGAAGAGCTCTAGGCAGAATGTCTATGTGACCCAGACGAAGTGGCTGCTGCCGTAGGCTGGAGAAATGAGAAACCAGTGAAGACCCCACTCCATGACTCCCAGAAGAGAGGACTGTAGCTTCAACGTAGGTGTTGGGAGATTACTTTGCTAAGAAAGCACAAAAGAAAGAGAGGAGATAAAAATGAGTCCATGATTTGGGGTTTAAGTCATGAGAAGCACGGATTTGCCACTGGACAAGATGATGGGCCCCGGAGCAGGACATCCGAGATGAACAGGACATGGTGGCTCTGAGAACCCACTGTCTAGAAGAGGAGATGGACGAGAAAAGAGAAAGTCAATGAAAGCAAGCTGCATGTTCTATGCCAGTGGCCAGTAAACCGCGGCTCATGAGCCACAGGCGGCTCTTTGGCCCCTTGAATGTGGCTCTTCCACAAAATACCACGTGCGGATGCTACCTCGATAAGGAATGTACCTATCTATATGGTTTAAGTTTTAAAAATTTGGCTCTCAAAAGCAATTTTAATAATTGTACTGTTGATATTTGGCTCTGATGACTAATGAGTTTGCCAACCACTGTCCTAGGTAATGACTATGTGCCAGGAACTGAGCTCGATATTCTACCAGTATGACACAACTCAGTCCCTATAATCAATTAATGTGGTTGATACCATTAGTCCTTTTTTTAGATGAATAAAACAAAAACAAAAAAATCCACTGAAGCTCAGCAGAGTGATGCAACTTGTCCAAGATCTGGGAGCTGAAAGACGGAGTCATGGTTTGAACCCATAACTGTCTAACCTCAAACTTACACTACCAACTACTGCACTTTAGTCTAAGTCCAGCTCAACTTGACCTGAAGAAATAAAGTCGGCAGGATATATAAAGCCAGCCCGTGAGTACAGGGAGCAGTTTCCCGCTGACAGGATGATTGCCTGATCCCTTTAATCCATAAAGCAAGGAGGACAGACTCAATGTTTTCCCTGGTTCCTCTTAGCTCTAAAAGCCTATCATTTTAACACATGGCAATGCTTCTTTCCTCTAAAGTCAAAGTCATCCCTCCCTCTTTAGATTGAATAGCATATAACACAGCTCTCTTACTTATACACAGCTATTCCAAGCCAGGCTGAATGGAGCTTCCAACCTTACAGTCTTCCCAGTCTGACACAGAAAGAGCTAAGGTTAATGGGGGAGCAGTGAACAGGGAAGGGTGAACAAGCAAAAGGAAAAGGCCCCTCAAGGGCATAAAAATGTGATCTGAAAAAAATTGTCATTTGTCTGAAAAACGAAAGAATTTTTCCATCTTGTAAACTGCAGCACCTTGATTATTGACTAAAAAGTTCGGTGGCAAGTAAAAAGGAATCTTTCATGTTAACAGAAACTTTAATTTCCATCATCTTTGTTGTTCCAGATCCTGGGCTATAATATCATGCCTTTGATTTATCACAATCGCAGAATCACATGAAAGTATTTTCACCCAGAGAGGATCATACACGGCCTGGAAAAGATAATGCAATGTATATTTATGTTTGTCCTGGACTTGGAATATGTCGGCGAGATTGAAGTAGAACGTGGCCTCAATCGAAGCAATCCTAAAAAGAAGTCTGGACGTGATTAGCAGGTAACACGTGACATGGTTTCCTTCATCATGGTCACTAAACTTGCGATGGGATTCCAGATGTGTGCACGGCTCCCCGGAGCCGCTGGCAGCTGTGGGGCTTTGCTGACACTGAAGGCAAGTGAAGTTACAGAGAACCGGTACCAGAGTGTTTTTTATTGCCGTGAACAGAAAAGGGAAAGATCTAAGCTGGTGTTAGAACCATGTCTCGTGGAACGAGAATGTCGTAGTCCAGACAGGAGAACCCTCCCTCTCTCTCTCCCTCTGCCACCCCTCCCCCTCACCTCATCCTTCCTTTTGGATCCCTTCAGATGGTTACATCTTAAAGTCTCATTGTAAAGCTTAAAAAAAATGTGTAAAACTGCAACTAAGATGAGAATGGATGAACTCGATGTCTAACAATGTAAAGCGAGATTGAAGACTTTGCCCCTACATTAAAATCATCATTGGCTCTATATACTTCCTGGGGATTGCTGGGCAAAGTGACATTTAGTTATTCTCATGGTTATTCTTCTCTTAAAACACATGCTAAATTAAAAAAAAAATACAATAGAATGCTCAGAGGACAGGACAGACACCTCACACAAAAATCCTAATAACAAATAAATGGAACCTCCAGTCTTCTCTGAAATTAAAACAAAGGCAGATGAAAACAATAAGAGCATATGCAAATGTACATGGCATATTCAATTATCAACTGTATCTTATCTGTGTGGGTATGTGTGTTTTAAAGACAATACTGAGTATTGGTGAAGATGTGGCAAAATAGGTCTCCTAATAAGTATTAAGGAAAAAAAATAGTATTTCCAAGAATCAATTTGAAAATACATATCTAAATATTTTTTTAAAAGTGCATAATTTTCGACTTGGCAATTTTTCATCTAGAACTATATCTTAAGGACATCAACAGAAGTTGGGTCAAAAAATATTTTCCACTGATTTATCAGGATTTATATAAGCCATCAATAGGAGCAAAAGCATCTAACTCTCCCAATTTCCATATTCTTATAAACATTTCAAAACAGACAGTAAGTTAAACCGGCATTTATTCTGGAAGCCATAAAGGATCAGTTCCATTTGCCAAAAAAAAAAGAAAGAAAGAAAGAAAGAAAGAAATGTAAGGTTCCTGGTTTGTCTGCTGGAGAAAGAGGTCAGGGAGCACAGTCTGAAGGAAAGAGAGAAGCTAGATCAGTGTGGACAGAAAGGAGAGAACACACCGGTGGAAGGCTGACCCAACCAGAGGAAGGCCACTGTGTAGACTCTTCCAAAATGAAGAGAAAAGGAGTTAGACCGCTGAGAACATATTGCTGGTCATAAGAAGAAAAACACTCTTAAAAATTAGAGACAATGCTTCACATTAAAAGAGACTTATTGCAAGAAAAGCATGAATGTTTAGAAAATATAAGAGCATTTATTGTGCTTATGAAATTAAAGTACGCAGTTTTGAGATCACACACTGAAAGAACACATGGAGAAAATAAATTGGTGAATCAAAAACCACCCTAGTGGTAGAGATGAGATAACCAGGCATAACCAAAAGTCAAATTAGTGAAGCAGAAGACACAATTGGAATATATCCAGATCTCGCAGAAAGGCAAAAAATTCAACTATATGAGAAAAAAAATAAAAGACATGAAGAACAGATTCAGAAAAGCCAATACTCTGTAAAAATTAGAATTTCTGTTAGAGACCATGGTAGAGATGAAGCAGCCCTATTCTTAAAGATATTATGGCACAAAATTTTCCTGATCTTCTGACAAACCCAGAACTATTGTTGCAAATGGCTACTGGCAGGCTACATGAATGAACAGACAGGCATCATCTGTTATGTATCTCAACAATAAACAAATATTCTCAGAAGCGTCCATGTGGATGCTTAATCCCCTACAAAGAGACACAAATCCATCTACAAACTTTGCTTCCACAACACTGACATCCCGAGGAAAATTGATCAAAGCCTTGATTCCAAAAAGAACAGGGGAAGGGAGATGGGGAAGAGGAGGAGAATCTTAGACACATACCAATTGCTATTCCTGTGCCAGGGCTACAGACACATTCTCAAACTGCACATTTCAGAAATGCACCGAAGTCACTACCCCTGTACAAAACTCTTTCTCTCTCTTTATTTTCTTCAAAACAATTCTTCCATTTCCAGATCGTTCAACATAAATGAGAACCCTGGCCTGAAGTGTCCCAGATACTAGGTCTTTGTCCAGTTCTCAGATCCAAACAGTGTACATTCTATACAAGTGATTGCTCCACAAATAATAACTTAGAAAAATTTAGACCTCTCCTTTTTTTTTTATATCTAGGAAATTAAATGTAATACGGTGACACTGATCAATAAGAAGACATATTAGAAGATCAAAGCCCTTACAACAGCGATTCTCTGTATGATCTGCACATTAGACTCTCCTGGGACACTTGTGAAACCCCTACCTCCCGGGCACCCTCCTGATGTTTAAACTAGAATCTCTTTCTGCACGCCCATGTTTACGACAGCGTGACTCACAATGGCCAAGATATGGAAACAACCAAACTGCCTTTCTATAGACGAACATATAGAGAAGATGTGAGGTCACGGACATATGATAGAAAGACACAATGAAGTATCACTCAGTCATGAAAAAGAAGGAAGTCCTGCCATCTGCAACAACATGGATGGACCATGAGGGTAGTATGCTAAGTGAAGTAAGTCAGCTAGAGAAAAACAAATATTGCAAGATCTCACTTATATGTAGTATCTAAAATAAATAAATAGACCAAACATAGAAACAGGGAATAGAATGGTGGTCACCAGAGCCTGGGGGTGGGGGAAAATAAGGAAATGTTGGTCAAAAAGTATAAACTTCGTGATAAGGTGAATGCGTTCTGAGAAACTGCGTGTGCCGCACGCTGACTATCGTTAGCAATACTGTACTATTTATATATACTTGCAAGCTGCTAGGAGAGTAGGTTCTAAATGTTCCCACCACGGAAAGAAAAAGACAGTTACGTGAGAGGATGGAGGTGCCAACTAAGCCTATTGTAGTAATCAGTCCACAATATATACATAGATATAAATATCACCTTGTACATCTTAAAATTACACAATCAACAGCTGGAAAAATTACATACACCAGAGGCAGAACCCAGTACTTTTTAAATCGCTCCAAGTTGTTCCAATGCTTACAGTCAAGATTCAGAAGCTCCCAGTCTTTGCTCTATGTAGGGTTTTAGTACTCTAGTGAGTACTAAAAAAGAAGTAATGTAGGGGGAACGCTTTTCTTTTTAGTCAAAGTGTGCAAACTTCCATTTCAATATTTTTAACTTGCAAAATGCATTGCTTTGGTAGCTAAGATTCTTTTAAAACACTTGTATGCCATGCTGAATGGACACATTAGGCCTTGCTGGCTGGTTACCCTTAGCAAATCCACAGTGGTGGCTTGGGACATTTGTTTCCATCACACGCTTCCTTTGTGCTATCTTCCTTACTCAGAACAGATGAATCTGACTGCATTTGGACACTATAATTTAAAAATGGATTAATTTTTTTTATGTGTCTGTGCTTCATAGACATATACAAAGCATAGACACATACAAAGAGACTTCGGACAGTAGAAGAATATTTTGGTCCCCAGACTATATGGCAAAGGAAAAAGATCGCTTAAATATATTGTATATTTATCAATATATAATGAAAGCAAACATGAAGTATCTGAGCTGTAACCTGCTCAGGGTTCAAGTGGCTCCCAATGTTATATTAAGCAGCCAAAGGAAGTATGTTAATTCCTCAGGATACTAGGATGAAATGTGGATCAGTGACTATAGGAATTATTAATGAGATTCTAACACACTTGCTCCTGAAGTGTGTAAAGGACAGAGAGACCTTATCCATGCGACGGTCAAGGTCATGTCTTTAGCATAGACCAGAAGATTCACACCCAAATGTTACATTCATAATGTGATATCCTAACCTAACCCTCAAAACTGTTCCACTAAGATATTTATGTATTAATGTCCTCTACTGCACGGATAGAGGTTTCCAAGTCACTCTGTGATGGATTGGAGCCGATGTGACTTTAAAGAAATTAAGTGTGCCTACTTATCATTACATAAAGTCCCTACTTTATAGTTCATGGTTTTGTCATTAATAAAAATCACAGAGATCCAAGTCTAATAAAAAATATTTATTTCAACAAATTTGGTTAAAGCCAATAGCACACATCACCCTGAGCTCAGCAGTCATATTAACCCGAAGAGAAACTAACCTGAATATGCCATAAACTTCCATGTCACAAAAGCAAAACCACCATATCTTAATTAGTCCAAAAACTTCAAAAATGATAATTAAGTGACATGATAGAGGTGCTAATTACCACTACAGTAGCAATCATACTACAATATGTAAATGTACCAAATCAATATGTTGAATACCTTAAATGTACAAAATGCTATATATCAAATATGCCTCAATTGAAAGAAAAACAAAAACTAAAAAGCAAAGCCAGAGCTTAAACAGAGACACGAAGGTAGGATGTGGCTAGGAAGTGGTATTCTTCTTCCTGCCAGGCATGAGGTTAAGTATTCCCCGTAGGCTGACAGTGTTTTGAGACCTCCTAACTTCACACAGCTCTAATGTGGAATGGGTCAGAATTACAACTGAGCCTTGGCTAAAA
Organism: Rhynchonycteris naso; assembly: GCA_037038555.1. Lineage (NCBI taxonomy): Eukaryota > Metazoa > Chordata > Mammalia > Chiroptera > Emballonuridae > Rhynchonycteris > Rhynchonycteris naso. The sequence continues at coordinate 303,307,175 of CM072996.1, forward strand.
CTCCCTGAAATACAGATTTTTGGGCTAGAAGTTGATCATGTCCGGGCAGCAGCTGGGCCTTACATATCTTTGTATATATATAACCAGAAGCAAGAACACTGTGGGTCCTCAATAAATATTATTAGGTGGTTGTCCACACTTGTGAATGACCCTCCCACATGGGACAGACATTCCTCCAACAGTGCCTCTGACAGATGGGCGTCTGGCACCTGCTTTCACACCATCTATTGACAGGTACCTAATGATCTCCTGAGGACACCCATTCCCTGACTCAGGACCACTAATTATTAGAAAGCTCTGTCTTACCTTGAACTGAAACTTGCTTTCATGTAATGAGCCCCCACTGGCTTGAGTTCTGCCCTCTCCAACCACATAAAATGAGTCTTTTCAGTCTTCTACATGGCAGTTCTTTAACAGTTTTAACAAAAATTAACAGGGTTCCCCCTCAAGGAGCTCGTCTTAGACAGTCTTTGGGAACAGTTTAACTTGTGAATACTCAGTGGGGCCATGAATGGAAGGTCATATTCCAGATATAAACTGAGAGTGAGGCTTTACACCTTATAGTCAGGAGATTTGCCGTGGAATGCAGAGAGCAAATTTTGAGTGACTACACATATATGTGCTTCCATGAAGCATGGTTAACAGTGGCTACCAGGCTGCCAGTCTTGACTCCTTCCAAGTGTCATTTTGAAACCAGGAATCTGGTCATGTCACTTTCTTATCTAATATTCTATAGTGATCCCCAGAATTTTCTTTCAATTGACAACAATTTAGTAAGTTCCTACTATGAGCCAGAAATATTCTATGTCCTGGGGTTCCAGAAATGATCAGAGAAGTGTGGGCCCTTCTCTCTTCGAGCTTATAGCCTATGAGGATGTGCCAGGACATGAGTAAACAACTACAGTTAAAAATATTGGTTAATGTCCTGACCTGTGGTGGTGCAGCGGAATAAGCATCGACCTGGAATGCTGAAGTCACTGGTTCAAAACCCTATGCTTGCCTGGTCAAGGCACATATGGGAGTTGATGCTTCCTACTTCTCCTCACCAATTCTCTCTCTCTCTCTCTCTCTCCTCTAAAATGAATAAATAAATAAAAATAAAGTGCTTGGCTTTAAAAAAAAAACAAAAAATAATATAGGTTAACATCTAAGGCTTAACTGCTAAGGTTAGCAACTAAAAGTACAGGTAAACAACCACAGTTAAAATACAGGTTAAGAAAAAACAAAACAGGTAAAAATCGATCAGAAATAGAGGCCATATACAGTGTATCTGTAAAGTCATGGTGTACTGCTTTCCTGTGACCGGTCAAAAGTGCAGCATGACTTTACGGACACACTGTACTTGTCAGATCCCCAGCGAAAGCATCTGAGAGCAGGTGAAATTGAAGTTAAGACCTATTTGATATAAATGGACAAACCATTATAAAATAGCAGAAAGCAGGTTTCTGCTCTCTCCTGACGAGCTTTTTGTCATCTGCGGATTTGAAACACAGTCCCTAAACTTTGCACCCAAATCATTGATTAAAATGTTGCATGTGACAGGGTCAAGAAGAAAGACACTTTAGGCACCTGGAGAGTTCCCTGGTAAACTGTCTTGTGCGACATCTAATTACAAGGGCTTTGCAAAAGCAAACATTATGCTTTCAAGATCTTCAAAGCAGGGCAGAACGTCTCCCTCATTAAACTCCCATAAACAATAGAGGTTGCACTGCACTGCCTGTTGTGGGGTTGTTTTCATCTCCAGGCAAAGCGATGTAGTGAGGACCAAAGGAACTTCAGATGAACACATTTCAACGTATTGATACTTGTGGCACCAGCTCCAGTGGGAGGCTCACAGCTTGACACTCAATACAATCCCAACTTCCTTTCCCAGAGCAAGGGTACAATTTGCCCTTCCTTGGTAGCATGCTGTTGATTTAGCAGATGAAGCCTCAGAGAACTCTATACTTTATACCTGTGTACGCAGTAGGGGCCCCACGGTGGTGTTCTGAAGAAGGGGGAAACTGACCTGCCCTTTGTTCTGCCAAGGGTCTTCTGTGACCTGAGAAAAACAGGCACCTTAAACATCTTTCTTGTGTTCCCCATTTGCAACATATTATCTCTAAAAAAGATATAGCTTTCCCCAGGCCAAACCATTAGCTAGAAAAGCCTGATGTAAATAAATACTAAGCATGCATATTTTATTTAGATAACTGCTAATCTGTTTAGCACCCAAGTTCATCAAACCTCTGTATGCTACCAGCCTTCCCACTTCTAGCATCCCCTGCGGCCAGGACTGCTACTTATGGTTACACAGTTTTTACTTTGCACAGCTCTGGAGGACACCCTTGACATAAGGTTACTGTAATTTTTTTTAGTCTTTGTGACCAATTTCCAAAAATATAAAGAGTTTTGAGGAACAGGGGCCTCATTCTAAGTGGTACAAAGACACTTTGTGGGCTAGCGGCAGGGCTGCTTCTTTAACTCCCATGTGTGACATGGGTCGCAAACACATGAGCTACTCAAGGGTATTCAATGCAGCACTGTTTGTAAAAGTAAAAAAAAAAAAAATTAGGTCCCAAATGTCCATCAACAGGAGAATGGATAAATAAATGTGATGTGTTCATGTATCAAAATGCCACAGAGCCATTAAAAAGAGTGACTTAAAGCTAAAAGTATCAACATGGATAAATCTTGAAGAATATAATGTTGAAGATAAATATATATAGTGTGGCATCATTTATATATATAGTAAAATGCACAACCAATAGACAAATGGGTGATGGCTACTGGAACATGCATTTGTATCAAGGTATCTATCTATCTAGTGCGAGGCAGATACTTAACTTCACGTCATGGTCATCCCGGGGAGGGAGGGAGGGAGGAAGGGCATTTGGGAAGAGTAGAATCGGGTTACTCCTGGATCAGTGGCATTTTATGTCTTTTTTAAATGTAAAATATATGTGGCAAAATATTAACATCTGTTAAATCTGAGTCACAATTATATGGATACCTATATTGTTTCTGTATGCTGAGATAATTTGTTTTTTTTAAGTAAAAGAGAAAAGCAGTTAAGCTTCATTTCCCCAAAGGAGCTACTATGTTTCTTCTCTGCTGATAATGAGATCCCTATTATTCAGTGCCTTTCCAAATTTCATTTTTAGCAACAGTTTTCCTTTCAAATGAACATTGTTATGGATTCCTAATACATGCAACCAATAAGCGTCGAGGTGCCCTGGAGCCCTGCTTGCTCACCTAGCAGCGTCCCCAAAGTTATCTCCATGGGACCCAAGCTCCACAGAGCACACTTAGAGAACTGCTGATGTAACTACCGGCGAATCCCTTTCTCTCCCTGTATGCCAGGAAGCAATGAGCCAGTATTCAAGGTGTGCATCACATCTTTGGTCAGGTCATTTGCATGCTCCCTTACCCTTATGTTTGTGGCTTACTACCTGATATTTCTTTTCCTCTGAAATATAATAAAATGTCCCATCTTCAATAACTGACAAAAAGTAACACCTCTCAATGAGTTTAAACTGGCAATTCTTTTTATTTTTAAGTTTTATTTTTTTTTCCAAGGACAGTGAGAGAGAGAGAGAGTCAGAGAGAGGGATAGATAGGGACAGACAGACAGGAACGGAGAGAGAGGTGAGAAGCATCAATCATTAGTTTCTCGTTGCCGTTGCAACACCATAGTTGTTCATTGATTGCTTTCTCACATGTGCCTTGACCGCGGGCCTTCAGCAGACCTAGCAACCCCTTGCTGGAGCCAGCAACCTTGGGTCCAAGCTGACGAGCTATTGCTCAAGTCAGATGGGCCCACGCTCAAGCTGGTGACCCCAGGGTCTCGAACCCGGGTCTTCCGCATCCCAGTCCAACGCTCTATCCACTGCGCCACTGCCTGGTCAGGCTAAACTGGCAATTCTTAACTGTCCTCCTTACCATTGTTCTGAATGACATATTTAACAGTGCCTGTGTTACCCAAAAGAATATTTTTTAAAAAGCGAAGTACAAACAGAAGATAATATTTTAAAATAGGCAAATTGTCCTTAAATAAAAGGAAAGCAATAAACGACTTAGAATAAATGTAATTACATATATTGAAAAGAGAAGCCAGCATTAGGAGTGTCAAATGTTAAAAAATAACGGACTTATTGTGGTGATCATTTCACAATATATAAAAATATCAAATAATTATGTTGCACACCAGAAGCTAATATAATGTTATATGTCAATTAAATCTCATAAGCACTTTTTTAAAAAAAGCTAAAAAATAAGAAATATCATATAAACTTCCTTCAGCTCTTGACAAGCATAGATATTCAGTATAACATTTGCATAACTAGGAATGCATTCATACAGAAAACCAGTGAAGATATTTGAATGTCAATTTTGTAAATGTTCTTAAGGTTTAACATTTTATATGAACATAAATGTATTTGTTCTGCCAGTTGATCTTATGCTCTATTTATGAAAATGTCATATGTTAATGAGGCCAGTTCAGCATTGCAATTGGCCATTCTAATCTACCGAGTTCAAAATCATGGTTCCCAGAAGAGTCAAAAGAGTCCCATAACGTCAATATGGTTTGTCAAACATGGAACATCTTTGCATTCTTAACTGGGTACAAGTCTGCTATAGATATAGAAACAATGATATTGATACCATGGAGTTCTGGATTTTAATATATGTCTATATGAGAACAAAAATCACTTTGTGGAGAAACTGCACACAATGGCGATAATAGGCAACTCACATGACCAACTGAAGGACAGCTACCTAAAGAGTTGAGTCTTAGATAAATCACAGGATTAGAGCCGAACGTCGATGGCTGGATTCGGGCTATACACCCAGGTTCACTATCCACACATAGTGCCCCTCCCCCACACCCATATATCACTAAGGAAGACATTTCGGCTGAAGCACCTTAGCCAATCCTTTCTCCATACCAGGGTCAAGTGTTGGCTGGGACTGGAAGCAATGAGCCTCCTTCTGCGGCCACCACGGCACTCACTACACTGGGGACGTCGGCTGGCAGTGAAGGACGCCATGGAAGAGAAGACCATTGGTTAGAAGTAGGGGCTAGGCAGAGATGCGAGGAAAGGAAGAATGAAGCCAGATTAAAAAATGGCCGATGAATATGTCCTGTGAATATCAATTAAACCACTGAAGTCAATATGCTTGCCTGAAAACGTACCTACTACCTGAGATCAAAATGAGACAATAATGCTGACAGAAATTTCAAGAGACTTTATTTTTATTACCAGTTGGTTGTCAAGCCCTATTTTAAAAGCCGCCTATGACATTATGTGTGAAAGGAGAGGGGAGGAAAAAGGGAGGGAAATTGTGGTAAATGAAAAGAAGAATCAGAAAAATGATCAAATGCATGGTGAAGTTTTCATCAAGGAAAGTTATAGAGCCTAAAGAGCCCAGTGAAAATCAGTCTAAAACGCAACTGAACAAGAGTAAAGGTTGATAATAAAAAAAAAAAAAAACAAGGCAGATTGATTACTAATGTCAGTTGAGATGACCATCTCCAAAAATCGATAGGAAAAGAACAGACAACCGTAAGGGCTAGAAGATGAAGTCACTCATCTTTACAAAACGGGTGGGCTGACCAGCATCATGACCTTGTGATAAAAAAATATGCAAGGGAGACCTTGTGTAGACTCAGACTATTGTCTAAGGATATTTAGAGATTAATAAAAATTGTTTGTTACAGAACAGTCACGGGGGTATAAAGAACAGCGTAGGGAATACAGGCAATAATATTTTAATAACTACATATGGTGTCAGATAGGTGTGAGATTTATTCGGATGATTACTTAGTATAAGTTAAATAATGTCTAGTCACTGGGATGTACACCTGAAACTAATACAATGTTGTATGTCAACAGTAATTGAAAAGTAAAAAAAATGATTTAAAAAAAAGAAAAATAATAATTCTAGAACATTGGCTCCAAGAATGGATGTAGGACCAGTGTGAAGTGAGTCTATCCAGCAAATGGCCAGTTTACCTGTAGGGAAGAATTTGGGGTTCAACATTATACAATAAACTCCTTATTAGTCAGATAGTCAGGAAGTGAAGTGCTCCAGCTAATCAAATATTTTGTTAATTGTTACTACATGCAGAAGGATTACAAATTTTTGAAGAATGCGAATAAATTAAAATACACTTAACACTGAAACTAAACTGATTATAATTTAATCTTTCCCTAATTATTCAAAATGCATTTCAGGGTCATCAAGAGAAGCATAAATTATCAGTGCTTGATGACTGTGCAGGAAGTCACAGTTTTTCTGAAATCCTGGTTAATAGATGCTGGGTAACAAAGAATTCACTGCAGTCGATATCATTTGGGGGATTTATGTGCTAGGCATTTTGCAAGGATATGAAGTATATCATTAATCCTCACCAAAAATAAAATTTCACCGATGATGAACTGATATTCATGGAGTTAGAATAACTTGTCCAAGGTTATACAACACGAAAAGGGTGTCAGAGTTAGGTTTTGAATGCAGAACTGTTTTTTAAAAATATTTCCTTTCATTTTGTCAAACAAGCATGTCCTTGTAGTATGAAAGGATTCAGAAAAGTTGCTGCCTCTACTCTCTGTATGAAACTTATGTACACTCTGTGGGTTATGTTTGTTTATTCAGGAATGCTGAAGGATTTTTCTGAGCCATTCTTAAGATTGATACCATATATTCAGAAGGGCAACAAACTTTGACCATAAATTATTTTTGGCCTGACCAGGCGGTTGCGCAGTGGATAGAGCGTCGGACTGAGATGCGGAAGACCCAGGTTCGAGACCCCGAGGTCGCCAGCTTGAGCGTGGGCCCATCTGGCTTGAGCAAAAGCTCGTCAGCTTGGACCCAAGGTTGCTGGCTCCAGCAAGGGGTTGCTAGGTCTGCTGAAGGCCCGTGGTCGAGGCACGTGTGAGAAAGCAATCAATGAACAACTATGGTGTCGCAAGGGCAACGAGAAACTAATGATTGATGCTTCTCACCTCTCTCCATTCCTGTCTGTCTGTCCCTATCTATCCCTCTCTCTGACTCTCTCCCTCTGTCCTTGGGAGAAAAAAAAATTATTTTTGAAGTTTTTCTTTTTGGTTTGTTTGTTTTAATGAAAGGCCAACAGCTCATTCAAAGGATCAAGAGCATAGAGCAAGGGTCCCCAAACTTTTTACACAGGGGGTCAGTTCACTGTCCCTCACACCGTTGGAGGGCCGCCACATACAGTACTCCATACACTGACCACCAATGAAAGAGGTGCTCCTTCCGGAAGTGCAGCAGGGGCTGGATAAATGACCTCAGGTGGCCGCAATTTGGCTTGGGGGCCGTAGTTTGGAGACCTCTGGCATAAAGCATGAATGTCTTTGGAAGAAAATTGTTTTAAGAAACTAAACCACCAGAGCCTCAGCCACATAACAAAAGAATCTACAATAAATGTGTATACTTAACCTGTATGCATTTACTCATATTTTATGCAACGATCTAATTTTTGTCTTTCCACTTATTTTTAACTATAAAACACATTTTATTTGACTATTACTTAGAAAAGAACCTGGTCATTTAAAATTATTGAAGACCTTAGAGTGGGTTTAAGTCTATTAAAGAAATAAATTCCACTTAATTAGGAGATTTAAAAAGAAATTGTTTCATCAACTACTTTTTAGTACCAAACTCCTTAATGTTCTCTTTTGTTTTTGTTGTTATTGAGAAAGTTAAGATTTGAATATATCAAATAAAACCAATTTCTGGGGGAAAAAAAGTCAAAACCCACAAAAGGAAAAAAAATAGAGTTGGAGTTGTCTGGGGCACAGCAGAACCCAGAGAATACATTATTTTAACTGAAAATTTCTAGATGCCTTATACTGGCTCATCAAGCCAAGGAAGAAACACCTAGAAGGTGGGCGCTGCTGTTGCTGATACCTCCTCAACAAGGAAAAACTGAACTTCTGAATGATGTCACCAAAAACATTGATGGTTTCTTGTTCACCTGCACTCCCCAGTGCCAATTAAATTTCTTCAAGGTCCAAATACTTGTTCTTCCTCCACTCATAACGGCTTCACTAATCTCAAAAGCAGGAAGTAATTCCCATGATGAAATTTCACAAACTGGAGGGGAAATGTGGCTGAACTTTAGAATGGTGCAAAATAACTCTCGTGGTATGGTTTCATTAGCTAACCTCCCTCACACACAGGAGACTTGGCCATTGCTGAGGAGACCCTATACAAAGAGACGGGTTCACGCCCCCCTCCTCTGCACCTAATGTTTCCAGATAAGCTGTCAAGAATTACTTTCTATTCCAAAGGAAACTATTTTCATCTCTAACACCAGGCTAATATTTTTATTTGTATTGAAAAAAAGCTACTTAAATGGTAACTTGGAGTAAAAGGAGTAAGCTCTGTGCTCAAGAGTTCAGAACAAAAAAGCAGACTCGCCCATATATGTCTCTACAGAGAATTGCAGCAAGAAAGTAATTCTGAAAATGCTACAACTTGATCCCACCTTCTGCTCCAGGATCCCACTTAGAGACAAAAGTTCCATGCTTAAGTTAAACTTAAGGAAAATTGAAATTACCACACTGCCTAATGAATTAAATGAGGCATTTATGGAGAAGCTTGAACATTGTGATTGTGGTAACTGCAGTAGAGTTGTTCAGATGGAGATTTTATTTGTTCATTCAATTCCTCACTGAGATTTTATACTCTCTATAATAACTTTGTTAAACTTGAATCTGGCATGGCTCTTCTTCTGGCTCTGAACTCCAAGGGACAACTTCCTCAGGGAAAGAAAGGGAAGGGTCATTTTCAATAAGAGTGAATAGCAGAGAAAATACCCATATTGAAGGTCAAGGAACTATGGTCTGGAACCTGAATCAATTATCAATAGAAATAGTTCATTGAAGATCAAGGTCATTTATGACAACATGGATGAACATTTAGATCATTATGCTAAGTGAAATAAGTCAGGCAGAGATAGACAAACACTGTATGATATCACTTATATGTGGAACCTAAAAAAATAGCCAAACTCATAAAAACAGGGAGTAGAATGGTGGTTATCAGAGGCTGGGGGTGGGGAGATTGGAGAAATGTTACTTAAGGGTTAAAACTGGAAACTAAAAGACCAGTAAATACTGGAAAGCTAATGCATACCATAGTGATTGTATTCAATAGTACTGTGTAAACTTCAAAGTTGCTAAGAGACTAGACCTTAATTGTTCCCACTACAGAAAAGAAATAAATCATAATTCTGTAATGTGAAAGAGGTGCTCGCTAACAGTAGAATGATAATCAGATTGCAATGTATAAATGTAGCAAGTAAACATGTACACCGTAAACTTACAAAATGTTATATGTCAATAATACTTCATTTAAATTCATCATAAAATTATTCCTCTTTTACATTTCTTTACAAGACTCTATTGAGTCAACTCTTTATATTAAAAAGTAGATTTTCTTCAGCTAAATTATACTTCAGCTATTTTACAGTTCTCTTTTAAGTTATAAAAATAAAACCGAGCTTCTGTTTGCTGTTACATCACACAAAAACTACTAGACAGATTGTCATTAAAAATGTAGGGTACATTTGGAATAATCTGAATTTTTTTAAAGAGGTTTTACAGTAGTTATACAATTCACTGGGCTTGCAGTGGTGGGGGATCTTAAGTAGTTATCCTCATAGAGAAGTTGGAGCTGAATTAAAGAGAAGCCCAAGCAAATGCCCATCTGGAGGGGCACAGCTTATATATTAGAACGCTATGAAGAAAGAAGATAAAGAATGGTTTCCAATCAGAAAGCACAGGATGTATTCTATGGTGTGTGATGGAGCTGTTTCTCACACGGGCAACTCCAGGAGACCTGTTCCCAGGCAGCCGACGCTCCGGGTTCTGACTCTCCAAGGGCGCGCCTGCTAAATGGTTTATGTCCCTGATCATATCGGCATGCGCCTCACCTGGATAGCCTGGTGAAGGAGCTCAACAACGTGTGTGTGTGTGTGTGTGTGTGTAATGTGTGTGTGCACGCACATGTGTGCGCACATGCTTCTGAGTTTTACCAAGTGCTGCACTAGTCACATGGTCATAGTATGTATCCCCTAAGACCCCCAAATTGATCACACTGTCACAGCAATCTAGAAATGTGTAGAAAAATATATATACAGCATCTGAGAATGGCAGATGTTGAAAGTACCATTTCCTTCCCTTTGCAGTGGACAATACTGAGGTCCAGATCATGTATTTTGGCCAGAGAGAAAATACTTCCAACTGTAAAGTAACTATTATCAAACATGAAAATAATCTTTAACATTGTAAGGTGTTCAGAGCACACATAGACACAAATGATCACATTGTATCTTCACAACCAACTTTGCAGTTAGGCAGAATAGTAGTTAGCATTAGTCCCATTAAACAGGTGCAGAAGTTGACCTTCAGAGAGCCCTAATGATAACTTATCCAAAGGCACTACACCAGAAATGGACTTAGTCCCTGCCTTCACTCCCCAGCCCTACAGACTTCCTACTCTGCCACGCTTTGTATGGGCAATGGAAGTCCATGGAAGTCAAGGGGAAGAAATAAGGGAAGGTCATCTGGCATGCCTGTTCAAGGTGAACTCTGTAACCCCAGGTAGTCTGAGTCTCTGTGTGGTGTGATTATGTAGGTTGGTGAAACGCTAATATATTGGAAATTGTTTTCTTTATAACTTCAAATTCTGCCTGACCAGGTGGTGGTGCAGTGAATAGAGCGTTGGACTGGGATGCGGAAGACCCAGGTTCGAGACCCCGAGGTCGCCAGATTGAGCGCGGGCCCATCTGGCTTGAGCTAAAGCTCACCAGCTTGGATCCAAGGTCGCTGGCTCCAGCAAAGGGTTGCTCGGTCTGCTGAAGGCCCGCGGTCAAGGCACATGTGAGAAAGCAATCAATGAACAACTAAGGTGTTGCAACGGCAATGAAAAACTAATGATTGATGCTTCTCACCTCTCTCCATTCCTGTCTGTCTGTCCCTAGCTATCCCTCTCTCTGACTCTCTCTGTCCCTGTAAAAAAAAAAAAAAAAAATCTATAACTTCAAATTCCATACAGTTCTAGAAACTAACAACTTTTGTGCATAGCCTTTGAATTTCATTCTTTCTTTTCCTTCTGATGCTGACTCCTCTGTACTGCCATCTAGCCCGACAGTGGCAACAGTACCAAGTGACTCCAACATCCCCCACCACGTGTACCCAAAGCTGTGAGTTATTCATGAGCTATGAGATGAACTGCTTCACCGAGGCTAAGCTGACAAAGGTTTGCTTTACAAAGCAATATAAGAAAAAATATAGAACAGGCATCTCTTTTTAGGTACTTGGGTCTCTATTCTGGGCTTGCAATGGATTTTTAATTGGTTAGTTTTTCTAAAAGGTCGTTGCATTAACCTTTCAGATCTTTCCTTAATTCTTAGACGTTTTAAATGCACGTTTAGAGAAACACAGGTGCTTAACGCATTTTGTCCAGTTAAATGGACCTCTGTGATCTGAAATTGGCATAGGCAGGTGGCTGCCAGGTCTGCACGACGTAGGGAAATGGATGTCTTTCTCCTTTCCCTGCTCTCCACAGGAAGAAGACGCGGAACAGGGAGGAGAACGCTGACAGACAACAGCAGGGTGAGTCTGTGCTCAGCGTCTTGTCTTGGTGGGATACCCAAGCCGCAAGATTTATAACCTTCTTGTTACAATGCATCAGCTTCAACACTCTCAGTGAAGTCTTCAATAACTTTGATGACATCTTGCTGAGGGGTTTTGTCATTAAAAGCCGAAAGCTGGTCATTAACAAAGCTTCTCTGCAATCATCCACCGCTGTGCTCGCTCAGGCATGGATCTGACTGGAAAGTTGGGCTTACTCAGAAACTTTCCAGAAGGCTGCATTATTTTTTTTCCTGTGTGGGCTATATTTCTTTAGGTAAAGAAAATACAGTACCCGATTATTTAATCATTTATTTCTCATTATCCATTGACTAATGCTTCTTTGATAGGCAACCGGATTCAACAGACATGTGTAGAACACCTACAGGCATGATGCTCAGGGTTGAAGATACAGTGATGAGAGATACAGCTTCCACTCTGAGAAGGTTTACAGGGCCTCTCCAATAATAACAACAACAACAACAACAACAACAACAACAACCATCATTTACAGTTTTTCCAATCTTTAGAAGGTCAATGTTCTTCTTATCCCAATTTTAATAGTTTATGGCTGAAGGGTTGATTGTTTAAGAATTTCCCCAAAATTATTAAGCTTGTAAGAGGCAGAACCAGATTTCAAAATGTCTTGTCTGACCTGAAGCAAGCTCGTGTACTCCAAACAATGAGTCTGGCCCAGGTGGAAGGCAAAGATGGCGGCAGTCCAGGTTGAGGAAAATCATGAACAAGTGAAAGGCAGGCACATGTTGAGGGGGTATGAGGAACGGTCTGAACACAGGTTCGAGTCCCCTTTGAGGAGACTTCGGTCATGGTTGGAATATTGCCTATTGCAAATAACCTTCACACACTTCCTGCTTCTCGAACAACGTAAGGATTATTGAGGTAATCCATTTACGTGTGGGTTCATTTAAACTTAAACTTGCCTCCTGGCTCTGGAGCAACAAGGACTGGTGTACATCTTATGGATAGAATAAAAATGCATATGATGTGAGTCAAGTTTAACTCTGAAGATCACTGATTTCTGAACTTCTACAAGAATTCAGGTGGTAGAGCTACCTAGGGATCCGGTAACTTGAGAGTTGTTTCTGCTGACAGTGATTTGATTTTTCACCTAATCTGGCAACCTCTCTGATGGAAATATTGAATGAAGGCAGTGGCTACTTTCTCCTCCACGGGATTCAACCGCGAATGTCACAACCTTCACTCAGAGCTTCCCCAGAAAGAATGGTAGGGAAACATGCCAACACAAGGAACTATTCTGCTATAATTTAGAGATGGGAGGGGGTGTGGAGAGTTACAAAGAAAGTCTTAGGATGACAAATTTTTTAAACAACAAGAAAAATAGCTCGAGATAACTTACTCTTAAGAGTACATGTTTTGTAAAAACAGAAATTATTGTCATTGATTGAGGACCTACTATGTTCCAAGAAATTTCTGGGAGGAGGGTGTCCACAATAGCTCATTAAATAAAATCTTTACATCTAAAATGCCGGAAAGGCGTTACCCCATTTTTATAGATAAGCTAAGTAAGAGTCTGGGAGGTTGAACAATGGGCCCATTGTCCCTCCCTGCATATCTAGCAGAGCTGCTAGGCAAGCCGAGGTGTATGTTTTTTCAAGGTTTTGGTGTCTTCCCTGTGTTGCTCTTCTCTTACCTATATCTACATTCATTTAATTAAAACACAACCTTTTTAAAGGCATTTAAATAATGCAACAATTAAAAAGACGTTAGCTGGTTTCTTTTTCTTCCCCCTGAAATGTCATTATCCTCTCTTTTCTTTTCTTTTCCCAAAAGAAGACAGAAACATTAACTTATTTTTTACTCCCCAATTAACTGCTATGAGATTTTACCTGAAGATATCCGTAAGACCTCTAAGCAGACACCATTGATCCAACTACAGTATCGTTCTGTGCCTGTTCATATGCATGATGTGGGAGGGAAGGGTTTGTTCCTGGGAATCACAAAGCCCTCCTCCAGCTGACTCCCTGGTTTCTGGTGGGCTCTCACCTGCAACGCTTCCCACAAATGTCTTCCCTGGCCTGTTATCATTTTTAATTGCTCACAGTGTGCTTTTTACTAGGAAAGTGCTTTGCAGTCAAGATCATCAGTGCTGCCTTGGAGGAATCTCGGAAATTCAGTGAGTGAGCACAGCTCTACTCCAAGACAGGCAGGATAGGGGATGCCTGAGCTCTGCCCAAGGGCATAGGGCTGGGCAGCTCTTGCAGAAGCAACATGATACACTTTCAAAGAATCTACGGAAGCCCAAGGCAGAACATGGAAGGTGAGGAAGAGGATCTGTGTGATGGGACAAGCAAGCACTCTGGGTCAGGAGGCCCTGGATTACCAGACGGTCTCAAACACTGAAATAGCGGCAATAACAATCATACACACATTCTATCTACCTTGTTCCAGCAAACACCACTTAGAAACTTTGTGATCTTCAGTAAATGACGCAGCCTCTTTGAAACTCAGTTTTCTCATCTGGAAAGCAGGAACAATGACCTCATGTGACTGTTTTGAAAACAAAATGTGATAGTCTCAATTAAGACTCTTTTTTTTCCATGTGATAGAAACCCAATCAGAAGCAGGTGAAGCAGAAAGAGTGCTTAATTAAAAGTAAAAAAAAAAAAAAAAAAAAAAATCTCTCAAGAACACGCACGCCGCTGGGTCTGAGGAAACCCTGGAACTAGAGGCCCCACTTTCATCTGGAATCTCTCCATTTCCTGTCGCCACTTCCGCTCAGAAACCTTCAGTGGCCCTTCTCACTGCTCGTAAGTTGACGTGACAGGACACAAGCACCAATGGCCCCCAAAGTTACATCCCCCACCAACCCAGGCTAGGAGACAAACAAACTGATTAGTCCAGGTTCTGGTTCTAAATCCCAGGCAAACCAGGGATTGGCCCAACTCATGTCACGTGCCTACATCTAGACCAATCAATTCTTTTTTGACATGAAGCAGTATCTTATTCTATTTACATAGCTGTCCCTGCGAGTAAGCCCGAGGGTAAAGGGAAGTGGGTATTTTGTAGAAGAAAGAGGATGAATTACTAGAGAAGAGAGTTCTACCACAGGTGAAATCATTTGTGTCCACTGCAACAATATATGGAAAAATAGTTATCACTACACCCAGCCCAGAATAGAGACACATATGCATGGGTTTTTTGTGTGTGTTTTTTGTCAAATTATAGATTTCTGCACATTTTGAAAGGCAATTATTTAAAAGCAAAATTAATACAGTATTATGTGTTACTTACAGTGAATATAGATTATCTAATGTCAAAAATCAGAAGAGGACATATATGTTGTAAACAATTAACATTTAAAGACAATAGAAAGACAGCAAGTTAAAAAATAGGACTTTTCCCCTAACCCTAGTCTCTTCTCCTGTCCCTGAGAAACCCAAGCCTTCTCCCACACCGCTCTTGCCTTCAGTTACTTTTCAGTCTTTAGTTGTTTCAATTAATTTCTTAGGTCCACCGCTGAGATTTTATCATTAAAGATCTAAGGGACTGTATAAAATACCCGAAACTACTTCAAAGAGCAATTGAACAACCTTGACACCACTCCAAGCTGGAGATGAAAAAAACCAATTTCTGTTTTTCCCTTTTTCCCAAAAACACACAGAACAATTTTAGACAAGTCATTTGGGGTCCCTACATCATCCATAAATCTGCCTGGTGGTAACAAGCCTACTTCTCTCTCAAGGTGAAGCTGGGAACATCAATGGATTAAGTATAAATAGGCCCATTTAGAAGTGGGGAAAAGCTGAAAAGGAGAGATTTCCCTTTCTTATCAGAATGTGAATTCCCACTCAGAAGAAGGACATGTTTTCTGTGTACAAGAGAGGGGCTGTTTTGCTTGGATTAAGCTGTAGGAATCCAATTGCACTCTGGCAATAAACACCAGGTCTGAGTGAGGGATCAAGTCAACATATTTTAGGTCTTAGAAAGAAAGTACTTTGTGTTACTTCCCAGAATCCCTTCTGGCTGATCTCAGCATATTACTAATTAATTTCCGAAAGAATAGTTTCAGGACCTTTCAAATAGAATGATGAGAGAAAAGTGTGCCTACCAGAGTAAAAAAAAAAAAAAAAAGGATGTTGAAAGTCTCATCTTGCATTGGATTTTGCTACTATGATATCATTCCTTTATAGACAGGAGAAATTCAATTTATAAAGCAATAGTGTTCCAAGTGGTAGGTAAAAGGGGGGAATTCACTGGTTTAGAAATGTGTGTTACCAGTGAAAGATTACTCCTTCACATGTGTCCTCAAATATGAAAAAGAAGACAATTAAGAAGTTACCAGAATAATAATATTGTCTTGAAACAAAGTTCACAAAATCTACAGAACAAGCATAAATAAATAAATAAAGAAAGAAAGAAAGAAAGAAAGAAAGCTCCTAAATGGGCTGCTTGGTTACAGCTTAAATGAAACATATGTTGATTAAAGACTCATGCCACTTGACCTGTGGTAGCGTAGTGGATAAACCTGGAACACTGAGGTCACCGGTTCAAAACCCTGGGCTTGCCTGGTCAAGGCACATATGGGAGTTGATGCTGCCTGCCCTTCCCCCTATTCTCTCTATCTCTTTCCTCTCTCTCTCACTCTTTCTCTCTAAAAATGAATAAATAGAATCTAAAAAAATAAAAATTAAAAATAAAAAAGACTCATGCCACTTTAAAGTTTATTACACAAATGCTTACTTTTTGTCCTTTCAAAATTCTGTCAATTCATTTTTTGGTAGTTAGGATATTAAAATATGCAAATAAGCATGCTCTAGTTGGTCGGTGCTAATCTCTTTGTAATAACAAATGTTCTCTCCCAACAGCCTCCACTCCGCCTATGCATGTCACCTTCACCCACGTGTCACAAAATGCTGAAGACAGTCGCTTTTTACTTGATTAAATTTTAGGAGGTTGAAGCTAGGCCAAAATCCTCACCCTTCTCTCTCCTAAATGCTTTTCCTCCTGTCTCTTAATTACATGGCTTTACACTGATTTACATGAATTTCAGCTTGTGAAATCATTGGTCTTTGCTGAATGCAAATAGGCACATAAGTTTGCACAATTGATCTTTCATCATTTCAAACGGTACCTTTGAACAGTTCCTGAAATGTCTGTCTGAAATACTCCCAGCGCCAAGTGTCATCAAGAGATGTGGGGTCACCCCAGGGAAACCCATTCTCAGTGATGTAAATTACAGGGTTATTATACGTATCCTGGAACAAGAGAGCAGAAGTTTTATTCCAAACAGATGTTTAAAAAGAAAAAAAAGCTCATAAACTCAGGTGCTTTATCCTCTATCCTCTCTAAGCTACAGCCCCAAACTAGTTTTCATCAAATTGGACTGACCCTATTAACTTAATTTTCTACGCTCTGATCTTTTATGACTAACAATGGAAAAGGCAAACTGTGCAAATGTGCATGAAGACAGTCAAATGACTCTTATTATAATGGGGAGACAGAAATACCTTTCTTCTATCAGCACCTACTGATTGTCACTGCTCCTTAACCCAGCTCCCACCAGCAGCTGCACTCTCTACCCACCCCCCACACAACCTACAGAGGGGATCCTAAAAACCATTAACTTGAAATGTTCATTTCAGCTACCTGGATGCCATCCAGTATAACAGAGACTCAAAAAGGATACAGCTATTTCAACTCTCAATACAACTTTTAAGAATCACAGTCATGACCCCAGCCTGAAAAATCTACCCAAACTATTTCTGTGGCCAGAGCCGACGTTAACAGCTAGAAGTCCTAACTCTGATTATGGTTTCATACCCCTTTATCAACTATTTACTCCTCATTGGCTTATATCCTAATGTTCTCTTCCCAAGCCAACAAATATGTATATGGTATTGCCTAAAATCATTCTTTTTTTCAGGTTCGTATACACCCATACATAGACCTGCCTTCCCATCTTTACATATGTGGGGGTACATGCAGATACAAACGAATGTGTATTTACCTTAATGTATTTCAGTAGTTTCCATGTTTCTCATGGCATCACAGGGATCCAATCCCAACTTATCCAAGAAGGGTCTGGAAAAACCTCTGCATCCTGGAAAATAGCCACTTCTCCTTTATGGTTCCCCCGGTGCCTAACAAGGCGACTTGAATAAGATTTCACAGCAAAGATATCAGCTGTCCCTTTGATCCTTCTCTTCTCTTCTTCTGTGGACTCTGGAAGCCTTGATGATGGGTAGCCTTGCTTCTTACTCCTGGAGGCAATCTGGGACTTGACCACTTCCAGGTAATCACCATCCATAAGTATGGGTTCAGCAAAGAAATCCATCTGGAAAGCCATGGCTCTTCTAGCAGCCTCTTAGTCAGACACTGAGTTGGGATCTGCTGGCTTCACTCAGCCAACAAAAATTCTAGGGACACCATGCCCTTCTGCTTTCTCCGGAATCAGGAATCATAGCTGCACCAGGCTCTATGCGCCCGGGCAGGGGTCTCAACCAAATGATGAGCTGCCCAGTAGCCCCCCATTCCCAGGTGAAGTACACCAGGAGGGAATACACCAAAATCATATGCCAGCAGGCAAATATATTCAGCTCGTTTATAGTGATCCACTGATTGACCCAAACCCAAAGGTACTGACGCAAAACTGGGCATACTCATCGAAGGGTTCAAGGGTGGCATCCAACAGCCAACCTCCTTGGTCTTCTAAGGCCAGAGGCAAGTCTAAGTGGTAGAGCATCACAATGGGCATTACCTGGTTTGCTAACAAATTGCCAATGATCTTGTAATAGTCACTTCCTAGGAACAAGTAAAAGAAGATGTATAAGAAGAAAAGTTGCAATAACTTTTAAAAGGGAGAGGTTTGGAGACAATTTCCTAAATAACCTCTGGTCAAAATCAGGTTTATTACTTTTGACATACAGTCCGTTAAAGGCTGAGAGGAAACATGAAGAACTCCAAGGAAGGCTGGTTAATCAGGGAATGGGACAGTGATGGGGTGACATGATTGTGGAAGACATCTGTTCCGAAAGGGACACCTCTGGGCAAGTGGCTATCACATAACTTTGTGTTATTGCTACACACGGAAGTAATTTATATGGTTGTATACAAGATTTGCCTTTTAACTTTGCTAGAATATAAACCCCATGATAGCAAAGAACCTTTATCTATTTTACTGCTGGATTCCCCAAATCCTGGCTCAGTACCAAAAATTGTTTAGATATTCAATAAATATCTGTTGAGTGAATGAACAACAACAACAAAAAAAAAACTCAATGATTTCATATATAAGTTTTAAAAAAAAATGTGACTGCCTTTGTCTCCTCCATAACCATCAGTCTCAGAAGTCTAGGAACAAAGACGCAATAAACACGGACACGAGGTCAGCATCTTTCCAAGAATGTGGATCAGTGAGGACAATAAGGAATACTAGGTTGGAGGTGTCTGCTCTAAAATCCTGATATAGTCCTTGGGAAAACATACCACCCCGGGCTCTGACTCGCAACTGATTCTCCAGCACTGCATGCGATGAGAGAGTGCTCTCAGGATCGTGGCAGAGAGCAGAAGACTGTTACCAGGTTAGAGATGGTCTGCCTCAGAAAACAATGCCAAGAAGATGTTGGGTCCAAATTAACAATGACTCTTATCTTAGAAGAGACTTGCTGAGGAGGTGCTGATGTGAGTGAGTACTTTGTGTGATTCCGTGTTTAAGGGGCAGCTTACGCTTAGATGAAATAAGCTGTCCTTTCTTTAGAAAGGTTCCCTCCTGGATAATAGTTATACTTTCATATTGGAATTGTGTTGCATTCAGAATTGACCTAGGGATAAGATTCCTTTCCTTTTCTTTGACTTAGTAACTTTCAATTAAAAAGTAACAATCTAGACTTCAGTATGTGTTTCCATCAATCATTCATTGATTCATTTCTTCAATGCACATTTACAGAGAAGCTGCCGTATGCTGAACCTGCAAACAGAATAAACACTGTCCTTGTCCTCAGAGAGCTTAAAATTTAGTACGAATTCCTGATAAAATTCATAAACAATTACAGTTCAGTATTATTAGTAAAGGTGAAGAATAAAATGTTATGTAAGCCTATGATAAAGAATACAAATCCCAAACTAAGGGCATTTGAAATTTTATTCTGAAAGAAATGTATCATGACTATTCGTCAAAGTAAACTATGACATCAAGCTGCCTAAATTCTATGTCAACCCCTTCACTACAATCTCAGTGACCATGGGTAAGTTACTTCATCTTTGGGAATTATGTTTCCTTTTCTGTCAAGTGTAAACAATAATAGAAGTTCACTTCCATAATCTTTATAAGAGTTTAATAAGTTAAAACATTGCACATGCTTAGCACAGTGTCTGGTATAAGATAAGGGCTTAGTATAGGGTAGCTATCATTCTAATAATAATAATTACTGCTATTGTTGTCATCGATGATATCTCAACTGACACTCAAAAAGTGAATATGAATTACCCACACAAAACAAACAGAAAAGAGTGATTGAGGAAGAGAAAAAAAGAAAGCAAATGTCAAAAGACCGAAGGAGGCATGGAAATAAATAAATGAAGAAGCAGGTAGAGGAGGGTAAAGGGGGGAATAAATGGCGATGGCCCAAGACTAGACTTGGGGAGTGAACACATAATAGTGTTATAGAATGGGGCACCTGCAACCTGTATAATTGTGTTAACCAGTGTTACTTCAATAAAAATTCAATTTAAAATAAAGAAGAGAGTGAATCTATTTACAGTCAGTTATTTCATTTGCAAACTGAAGGAACTGGAGTTAAACAGTCAGTATAATCTTTGCCAGGAGGCAAAATAACGTCTTTTTGATTCGTGTTGCCCTGAGAATTGATGAACTGACAAGCTGGACCACCTATGGCAATGCTGTGTGTTCTGAAATGCTTTCAATAAATACTTGCTTCAAAATAAAAAAACAAAACAAAACACTCAAATGTAAACAGAGCTTGCTATATAGCACAGGAGCCAGCCACCATGGCTTCCATTGGGCAGATACTCAAAGGCTGTCAGGAAGGAGGACAAGTTTTACAGTGTGCTGTGGGGGCTGAATGCACATGTTGATTACAGGTCGTTGGCACAGGGCCGGAGTGGGACCTCTCATGCAGTTGGTTTGGGGAACGTATCTGGCTTTCTCTGGTCAGTCCAGAGTTGGAAGCAGGGGCTACTCCTGCCCCTGAACATACAGAAGCTGGCAATGGTGACCAAGTCCTGACTGTTCCTTTGACTGCTACAGAGGTTTTAGTTTGCCCTCCGGAGCTTCTTCTGTGGATCCATTTTATCACCATATGTGGCCTGACCATTGTTCATCTACATTTTTATTCTCTTGGAAGAGTATGGATTTTTCTGAGAACTGAAAGTTCAGTATAAGGAGAGCACATAGTTCAGCAGAGAAGGAATAAGAATGGTGCGGGGTAATCAAGGTGTACAGAAGTCACGCTGTGCAAGGTCATGTTTGTCTGCCTCTCTGTCTATAAAAGTGGGTATTTTTAACAATGGCTCACTTATTGTGCGAAGTATAATATAATGTGAATCATGGAGAACAACTCCATATTTGGAAGACCCACTTGAATGCCATTAGTCATCTGGTAGACAAAACAAGCCCTCCACCCCAAAAGAAGTGCATGCCTCAATCCATGTATCATGTGAATGGGTTACCTTGCATAGCAAAAGGGACACTGCCCATAAAAATTATTAGAGTGGGTGTTTGCTATTGTTCACACTTGATACCAAAAGAGATAACTTGGAATCTCAGAAAGATAAAATCACTTGCCCAATGTCACTGAGATAGTAATGAAAGGAATTAGCCAATGTGATTAAGGTTAAGGATTTGGAGATGGAATGATTGCTCCAGACTGTTCAGTTTGGGGCTAGTCTAACCACATGAGTCCTTAGAAGAGAAAAAGGATGGCAGAGGAGTGGGTCAGGAGAACAGTAGAAATGACAGTGAAAGAAGGGCTTGACCCATTATTGCTGACTTTGAAGATGAAGGAAGGAAGCCATGAACCGAGAAATACAGATGGCCTCTAGGAGTTAGAAATGGCCCTCAGCTGACAACCATCAAGGAAATAAAGACTTCTGTCCTACAACCACAAGAAATTAGATTTTTAACAACCTGAATGAGCCAGTAAAACAGACTCTCCCCTAGTTCTTTCAGAAAGAAATGCAGCCCTGTAATCACCTTGATGAGACCTGTCCCAGACTTCTGCCGAACAGAACTCTAAGCTAATACATTTGTGTTGTTGTAAGCAGCTAAGCTGTTGGTAACTTGTTACAGCATCAATGGAAAACTCATACACTCACTAAAATTTATAAGAGTTTCTATTTCTCTCTTCATGAAAGAGTATTCCACCATCCTATTCCTGGACCTCTGGAAAACCACACACTCTCATTTATAATATGGGATCATCTAAGAGGGTATCATGAAATCACTTTGGAATTCGTATGTGTTCATGTTCACAAAGCCAATTTCTCCCATTGGCTTTGCATATAAAAAATATGAGTTTTCTTTTTATTGCATTTATACTTAAGACCAAAAGGTGGGTATTTTTATCCTCAATAAACATAAGGAAAAACTGAGCTTTAGAGCGAGTGACAACTGGACTAAAAGTGCCAGTGTCGTCATATGGCACAGCCAACATTTAGACCCAGTGTATTTCACTGCAAAGACTGACCGTTTCCACTCCATTCCACTTCTCCCATTTAGTAATGTTTCAGAGCCAGCAATGTAGTGACTCTGCTTTATTAACCTTAACAATCACCGACTTTGGAGCTGACTCATAGATTAGATATTTTTCCTTTTCCCATTTTTTGTTTTTGAGGAATTGATTTATCTACTGTAAGCATCATTAAATATGGCACAATCATTAATGATGGCAATCAATGCAATTCAAACAACATGATAATCCTCAGTTGAATTGAAGATAAAAAAAAATTAAGTAAATTTTTTGCTCACTCATCAGCACTGCAGAGCAATAAAGCATTGCATAATTAATATTTAACATCCCACAATGGAGCATTTTATTTCTGGTTTGTATCATTTATTCGGTGCTATAATAAAACTTTCCCATGAAGCAGTGGTGTGAGGTTTTTATGAGTAGAGCTCGAGTCAGACAACTCAGTCAAAAAATCCTGGACAAATCCCTTGGCCTTTCTACACCCAAATACCTTCATCTGTAAAAGAAGAATATTAATAGTGCCACCTCGTGAGTGTTGTAAGTATCGAACGAGGAAAATTCATCAAAGGGTTCTTAACTTTGCCAGACTGGTACAATTCTCGGCATAAATGTGTATTTTAAAATGATCAACTGTTACCAATTAAGGATTGTGAAACTTTACCTGTCACTTGGACCCCGTTCTGCCCCTGGATATTAGAAAAGGATTGATTATGTTAAATAGTGAAACTTTCATAGCCTTCTTACATTGTTCCTAACATCTTCTCTGTTTTAATTATAACTATTTCTTTTTATTTGACCTTTGAAAATATGAAGCATCTTTGCATTAAAGGTCATTTGGATATAGAAAAACAAAAACCCACTTGGATTAAATCAAATATAAAGGCGGCAGGAAAGGCCAGAGGCTGGTTGGAATGGGATGCCATGATCATTCTTTCAAATGCTCGAGAGTTATCACATAGCCGATAACAGAAAATGATTGCAAATGGAGCTCAAGGGACACGAAGCTGGGAGCTGAGAGAATCTTTGTATCGCAGGGCCTCTCCCACCCCACTTTTCTCGACACAGCAACCGCATGCCTGTCTTTCCTTGCAGAACCAGTTTTCTTCTTGCAGCCAATTTGACATGGTCTCAGAACGGCCATCTCAGCTGCCAAGGTTAGCCACCAATCAACTCAGCCTCTTGGCTCTTCAATTCCAAACATCCGAGAAGAAAGTGGGGGGGGGGCAGAGGCAAGAGGATCTTTTTCAATGAGGAGGTTACACAAATAAAATGCCACAAAGAAGTCTCTCCCTCACTCAGCAAGCTGACCAAGAGTGGAACAAGACTGTGTAGAACAAAGAAACTAGGAAAATTTCTTGAGAAATAAATGTGGCTAGAATTTGCAAAAGTAATGTCTCATTATGGGAAATAACTGAACTGGAATCTCCCTAGGCAAACTATATATAAATGTATTAGTGTAGAATTAACTTTGATAGAAAGCTGAGATAGATGATACCTAAGTCCACTGCTCTCTACGACTCACACCGCCGATTTCTCTCATAGCCCTGGGTTCTCCTGGCACACCACTTCTATTAGTTTCCTACTGGTGCTATAACCAACCAGCACAAACTCTGAAGCCTAAAACAACACAAATGTATTATTATCTTACAGTCCTGGACATCACATATTCAAAATGGTTCTCCCTGAGCTAAAATCAAGATGTCACTGGGCTGCATTCCTTCTGGAGGTTTTCAAGGAGAATTCATTCCATTGCCTTCTCTAGCATCTAGAGGCTGCCTTCATTCCTTGGCTTGTGGCCCCTTCCTTCACCTGCAAATCCAGTACTGCAATATCTTCCCTCCTTTCAGAGCTCTGCTTCAGTTCTTCCATCTTCTCTCTCTCTCCCTGGTCCTATTGCCTCCCTCACATACGAATTCACATGACATTGGAAACACCCAGGTAATCCACGGCAATCTCCCCATCACAAGATCCTTAACTTAATCACATCTGTAAAGTCCTTTTTACCAGATAAGATAACGTATGAACAGTTTCTGAGGATTAGAAAGTGAGTAAATTTAAAGGAGTTGGGGGCTGCCACCCTGTCCAATATAGAGTAAGAGATTAATGAAGGTTTCTGTTGTTAATTTATTTAGATAACATTTCTTCTAAGTGTACCTATTGCTAAATCTTAAAGTGAACAAGAAATTCTACATAAGCGTTCTTTTTTCTTTTATTTCCAATACTGAGTCTCCTTCTCATCACCTGAAACTTACACTTGTGACAGATATGAAAATGCACTTGAACGTTTGAGAAATACAGAAATATGTGATTTCCGTTGCCAGCTCAATCTTTTCTTGTTAAACCTTGAAAACTTGACATTTGAAAGAGAAAGACTGTGTAACAGTTCCATTTCGTGAAATATTCTTCCAATTTAGCCACATAGGACTTTTTAAGCTTTCAAATGTCTTCTAACCAAGCTTTAACATAGGAAGTCAAACACACAAACAAGGGGACACCTTGGAAAGAATAGTGACAGGGGATTTCCAATTCTTTACATGCTCTTTGAGAAAATATTTAAACAGGAAAAAAAAAAAAGTATGGCCTTTCTGAGTTAAAACGGTTCCAATTGCTTCAACAGATCACCGCACAAGACTGAGCACCTGCTTATTGAAATTCTACCTCTTGGAAGGACCTCCGGTGCCCTTTTGCTCATGGAAAAGTCTGTGATATTAATCAGCTATGGTTTTACAAAAGCTGGGCAGACACAGAAAGCTCCGTGATGGGGCACCTGATTCCCACGTGAGATCTGCACCAGTGATCTCCAGGCACTGTTCGGGTAGACCCTGGGACCCCAGCGCCACCATCACCATGCTCTCTCATGCTTTTCTGCTTCCTGCTCTTGGACTGCTGATATACAGTGTGTTCTCTGAACTTCTGCACACCTTACGCTGGATTTAAATAGCTTGATATATCAACAGTGGTACAGGTTCATAATTCTTTATCTGAAAAATCATTGGTGGCCAATGTGTTTGAAGTTTTTGGATTTTAGAAAAGGAAATGCCATGTATTAAGCTTAACACCCCTTGTGGTGTCTGAGTCAGTATCCCTTAATATATAAATATCCTCACCAAGCAGAATAAACTGAGATGATAAAAGTCTTTCACATCCATTTAGATCAGCTTTTGCTGCCAAATTAGTTTTAGAACTAAACGTGCTAAAAAAGGATTCAGTACTCAGAGACTTTTCGATTTTATAATTTCAGATAAGGAATTATGTACTTATATGACAAGCTGGTGAGTTATGTTTTTGTTCTGTTTTTAATTCTTCTGGTTGTTTTTGTGGGGGTTTTTTACCTAGCAAGTGAAAACCCCAAACTCCTAGGATCACGAACTAGAACCATGGACAGACTTGGAGTGATGGAGTATCATCTTCCATTTCACTTTACCAACGAGAAAACTGGGACACAATGAATACAAGTCACTTGGGGAGGCCACAAAGGGATCTAGACAAGACACTAGTTTTGTGACATCAGACAGACCTCGATTGAATCAGCCCTAAAAAAACCTGTCATCTTAGCAAATTTATGCCCAAACTTACACCCAAATTGCCATGGTACCCTTTGTTCAGAGAACCCTCTCACTGACAGGGCTACTAGAAGCATTAAATCAACAAGAGCAGGCTCGATGTGGGCACAGTGAGTTGCTCATGGTACACATTCAATAAAATGTACAACGTACATTCCTGTCCTTAGAGTGATTTTTATGATTAGTATTTAAATAATTCAGTTAAAGTCAGTAAATGTTTACTAAACGCCTCCCTGCAAGGCACTGGACAAGGTAACGGGCGTGAGTGAACCAGGCAGCGCAGTCTCCTATCACACCATAAGCAGTGAGAGAGATTGTCTTGTATACATGTTCTAGTACCTAGTGCCCCTGGCACACAGACACATAATCTATGTTTGTTCAACTGAATTCAGCTCTTGTGTTCACAGTCTAACAGGATATATAACAAAATCAAGAGCGGGGCCTGTGAGGGATACCCCAAGAGTTTTACAAAGTGCTATGAAAACAGAAATAAGATTTGTCTTGGAATAGGGGAAGATTTTAAAAAAAGAAGAAAACATTAGTGCTCGGCCTTAATAGGAAGATAGACATTCAGGGGCACAGCTGAGAGATAAGGAAAGGCCATGCCAAGCAAAAGGAAGAACTTAAGAAAGTTCCGACAAAGGTGGAAAAGTATGTAGTATATGTAATAAGTGCTGGGCTGTGTGCTGAGGGAATTGCATGGGGTGATTTCAGCTTGTAATGAGCCAGAGGTGGATTAAGACTAAGTCAAGTAAAATCTGGAATCATATACCAAAGAGTATAGACTGTACATTGAGGCTTGGGGTAAGTAACATTTTTTAGGCTGTTTTGATTTTAGCACAGATGATGTAAGACAAATGACTTGGACCAAGCTTTAGTAAAATAGCTGTTGGTAGCATTTTGTATAAAGAATTTAAAAGAGAGAGAGAGAGAGAGAGAGAGAGAGAGAGAGAGAGAGAGAGGAAGGGAATGAAAGTAGATAGACCTGTCAACTGTATACCAAAAAGTCCTTGATGAAAATGATGAACACCTGAACTAGGGCAAGGCCAGAGCAGATGACTAGGAGGAGAGAAGTTAAAGAGACATAGAGTTGAATGGATCATATTTGGCAACTAATTAGATATAGAAAACAAAGAAAAGAGTCAAAGATTACTTAGGTTTTAGACCTTGGAGGTATGCTGGTGGCAGAGAGAAGAGAGGCAAATAGATGGTGGATTATGAGTTTATTTTAAAACTGAACAACAAATTACCTTGTTCAAAATCACAAAATAAAACTGGCCAGTAATGTCAAGAAAATCAACATTCCAAAAACAGCAGTTAGTCATGGGGATAATGTCTTTAGAATCAAGCAATGGAGCTGGTAGACATGTGTTGTTCCCATAGGGGGGAGGCTACTCTAAGGCCATACATGACATGTGAGTCTATGAGTTGTGACTCCATGGCACAAGGTAGAGATCCTACCTGACATAAAATGAGTGTTGCAAGTGTACAAGTCCACCTAGAAACTGTTATCCCATATTGTTCCTACTCTGTACGCAATCAGATTACTTACTCAGTAAGAACCCCTGAGTATCAATGAAGACTCTTTGGGCTGGAAGCGTGCTGAGGCAAGCAGGTGCCTTCGTTCAGGTTCCTACAAGTGCCCATCTTGCACACAGAAGAACCCAGATTTAATGACTCCTTAAATTCTGCACCTTTGACACCTCCCTTGCCTCAGTCGGTCCCAGCTCTGGAAATAGCGTAAAATCTCTTCCAAGACAAAGTAGTAATAAAGGTTCTTTATCAAGAAGCCATTGGGTTGTAGCACAGGGGTTACGAAACTTTCCTGTGAAGAACCAGATAGTAACTATTTTAGGCTCTGTAGGCTACATGGTCTCAGCCCCAGCTACTCAATCCTGCCTCTGAAGTGGGACAGAAGCCATAGACAACATATAATGATGGGGTATGATGGCGCTGTAATACAACTCTATTGACAAGAACAGGTGGCAGGCGACATTTGGCCTTCAGCTCATCATTTGCCAACCCTGTTGTGTGGAAGGAGGTAGCCAGACCTTTGATTCAGCTTGCAGATCCACCAATTACAAAATAGCTGGATTTGGACATGCACCTCTACAAAATGTGGTCATTCTATCCTATAGAAAATATATATAAAATGCCTCATAAATAAGCATCTTTCAAACAGGTCATACTATTTTGAATTACAAGGCATAATACAGATAATAGCTAACACTTATTGAATCATTTAATGGTGTGTCAGCAAGTATAATGACTATAAAGATTATTTCATTTAATCTTCCAACAACTCTCTGCAGTAGAAGCTATTATAGTATCCCGTTCTACTTGTAGGGAAACTGAGGCACCAAGAAATGCCCAAGAGACACTTCCATAGCCAGGACGTGACGTAGCTGGCACTTAACTCCCAGTAAGGGGACTCCAGATTCCTCGGCGCTAACCCCTGTGCTAGTCAATTAGCTCCATTAGTTCAGCTCCTATTGAAATGCTCAGAATCCTCTCAAGTTCTCCAGGGCTTTTCATAGCTCATCCCAGTGTAATACAATAGAAAGTAATTTATACACAACTTTTGAAAATTCACCTTCGGGTTAACACTCACATAATGCCTTCTATAAATAAAACACTATTCCACCCCTCTTTCTGCCAATCTACCTCCCCCCTCCCAACAAAGATTCTGCAGTTAAGGGAAACCAGAATATTATTGAGAAAGCTAATGCAAGCCCATTTCAAAAACAATGTTTCCCATAATCACTCCAAAAACCTGCACTTTCAAAGCTACACTGCAGAATAGCATACTGGATTA
Organism: Rhynchonycteris naso; assembly: GCA_037038555.1. Taxonomy (NCBI): domain Eukaryota; kingdom Metazoa; phylum Chordata; class Mammalia; order Chiroptera; family Emballonuridae; genus Rhynchonycteris; species Rhynchonycteris naso. The sequence goes on from CM072996.1 coordinate 303,335,886, forward strand.
ATTATGCCAGGCTGCAGCAATAACCTTGAATTAAAGTTGCAACCTTCTATTTTTAAGAAACACTTGCCTTTCTGGTTGATGAAACCTGTCGTCCCATCAGGTAACAGACGTGACCAGGAAAGAGAGAAGCGGTAATGAGTCAATCCAAGCTGTTTGATACATTTCAAATCTTCCTCCCACAGAGTGTAGCTGCCACAAGCTACATCGCCAGTTTGGTTCTTGAAAGCTCTCTCTCTTCCCTGATGGGTGAATGTGTCCCAGACACTAGGGCCTTTTCCATCTGTATCCCAGCCTCCTGAGAAAAAAAGAAAATGAAACAGTTACACTCCTGACATCAAGAGGTCTATGTGGAATGTAAATATTTGTTGCCAAAAGAACATACCTCATTAACTCAATGCACCCTATTTATAACTTTAAAATACACCTTTGAAATAGCATGCATGAGCAGGTTATGTGTTTTGCTGTCCTTGACCCTTGGAGCTGACTGGAGGCACACAAAAAATTTCTGTATAATGCTGCCTGCCACATAGCAGGATCTCCTGGTTCATTATCTGAAGATCTCCCTGCTGGTCAACAGAAGCAGGCTCTAGCTTACCTTGTCTGAGCTGAAAGCATCTCCTTGTGAATTTCTCTTGGCCATGACTGACAGCCTGGTCCTTGATATGCATGACCAAATCCCAAGATCTTATCTTTGGCCCTCTGCACTCGAAGCCTATTCTCCTTTTATTTAACAATGGAGCCTTGTGATGGTCTGGTCAGTTATTTGTGGGTAAGGTGCTGGTTGCTACCACTGCTGATAGAATAGCAGTGTCTCACATTCATTCATCCATACAGCATTACGTGTTATGTGTCAGGCATTCTGCTGAGCATGGGATCCTCTCTGATGTGCTTCCTGTCCTTGGAGAATTTAGCTACAGGCAATTGTGACCTAGCCAACCTTAAGGCCTTTGCAAGATAACTAGGAAGTGACGTTTATTCATATGTGGGTTTAAGACAGAAGTCTCTTAGAGAAGTGACTTCTAGATGGAACCGTAAAGGAAGGGAAGAGCATCAGGCAAACTGCTTGGACATGGGGGTGGGGAAAATAGAGAAAAGAAAAATTAGGATTTGGCTAAGCTCAGGTGTGAGGAAACGCTGCACATTAGAGAAAAAAAGGAAAGTAAAAATTGCATTAGATTTGGAATATCTGTTCAGATAGAGATTTTGTTTAAAGAGGTAGTTAGAATCTATTTTACGGGATAAAGGATTAATTTTTAAAATCTCATGACTCCCTAATTCCACTTCAAGGTGCATACCCTACAGACACACTCATATATTTTCACAAAGAGATTATATGAGGCAGAGAAGTCCATAATATATTGAGGCAGAAAAGTCTACAACAGCAAAATCCTGGAAACAACTTACATTCTATCAACAGCAGAGCAGATAATCAATTCAAGGTGTATCAATAGAGAAGAAATGCTAATCAACAGGGAAAATGAATGAATCAGAGAAAAGTTAACCCTCTGCAATGGTCTGAATGTTTGCACCCCCTCCAAAATTTGTGTGTTGATATCCCCTTGCCCAAGGTGATGGTATCAGGAAGTAGGTCTTTGGGAGGTAATCAGTTCATAAGAGTAGAACCCTACTGGATAGCCTATGTGCTTTTACAAGAGACCCTACAGAGCTCCCTGGCTCTTCCGCAATGTGAGGATACACATCTGTGAAAAAAGGCCCTTAGCCAGCCATGCTGGCAATCTGATCTCAGACTGCCAGCCAGAAGAACTGTGAAATCCCCTAAAAATTATAATGTTAAACAACAGCAACAAAAACAATCATATACAGGGATGAATAGGTAAAATAGAGAAGTTTTGAGGGCAATGCTCTATTTTGTATGATACTGTGATGATGGGTACATGTCACGATATGTCTGCCAAAACCACAACTGTGAACTCTCCTGAGTAGTAGGAATCAATATTCCTTCATGAGCTGCAGCAAATGTCCCACGCTAACTAACACAAGACATTAGTAGTGGAGTAACCAGGGGAATGGGTTATATGGTAACTCTCTGTGATGTCTGCTCAATTTTTCTATAAACCTAAAAGTGCTCTAGGATAATAGACTTTAGCCTATAATTGTAATGAATGTATCGATTGATTGATTTGAGAGAGACAGAGAGAGAGAAAGAGAGGAAAATCGATTTGCTGCTCTACCCAGTTATACATTCATTGTTTGCTTCCTGTATGTGAACTGACTAGGGATTGAACGTGAAACCTTTATACTCTAATCAACTGACTTACCTGACCAGGGCTAGTCTGTTTTATATATTTAAAAATATGTAAGACAATCCATATACATATGAACATATACATATAAAGTAAATGTATAGCAACATGCCTGAGAATTAGGAAATTGGGCTGGTGGTGACATTTGACTTCCCAGAGCCCACACTCTTAACCATTATGCCAGATAAGGAAACTAAATAAATCAAAGGGAGAACAGAAAATGAGAAAAAAATAAATATATAAATGGTAAGAAAAATAAAAGCATAAAGTAACATGGTAATACAAGGTATAAATTATCAGTTGTAACAATACAAGTCAATGGACTGAACTCTCCAGGTAAAAAAAAAAATGCAGTCAGACTAGATTTTTTTTTAAAATTCAGTGACATGTTGTATAGCAATTCATCTAAGACATAAGAATATAGACAAGTGAAAGTCAAAATATGATATAAACACTATCCCTACCCACCCACCCACACACACAAAGCAGAGGACTTCAAGGGAGAATGCATTAGTGAAAGTAATGTGGTCACTATATAATGACAACACTGTTTTAAATGTGTACACACCTAGAATCTGTCTTCAAAATATCTGAAACAAGAATGGACCCGGCTAAAAAGCAACATTGACAAGCCCACCTCACAATGGGAGAGTTTAATTAATGTGAGCTTTACCAAATACTTAAAAAACAAAACAAAAAACTTTACCCTTGCACAAATTACTCCAGAAAATAAAAAGGGAAGAATTCCTTAACTCATTTTATGGGGCTAGAATGACCTTGATAACAAAACCTCTCTCAGTAACTAAGAAAAGAGAGACAGCAACAAGCTTGATCTAATTGATATAAATGACACTGCACAATAATGAACACCACAGCTGAAGAATGTATTCTGTTCTTTTCAAACAGATAAAATCATTATAAAAGTTGAGCACAAACTGATCCATATATAAAGACTCCATATATTTCAAAAGGTTGAAAAAAATGCATAGAGCAATCCCTAATAAATTCTGTTAGAGTTGAATGTCTAAAGAACATTATAAACCCCAGAGTTCAGATATCTGCAAAGGTATATTGGAATAACTTAAAGGTTAAAGAAGACACAATAGTGACCACTAGAAACTATTAAAAAACTCAATAGCAAAATATAAATATTAAAACATTTTGGCATCTAGTTTAAGACATGTAAAGAGAAACCTTTAAAGCACATACTAGAATGGGAGCAAGCCTCAGAGTTAATGAGACAGATCTGTCGTCACCTAAAAGATGTAAAAAATAAAGAGGAAGAGAAGGAAGAAGGGAAAGAGGAGGAGAGAAGAAGAAGGAGGGAACAGAAGGTGACAGAAACAGGAAAACAATATAAGGTAAGGTCAGAAATAATAAAATAGAAGAAAAAGCAGGAGAGGATTATCAGAAGCAAAAGGTAGTTTTTAGAAAAGTCTAACAAAATATAATAAACACCATGAAATAGATTTTTATGAGAGAAAAAAATCTTAAGTATTTGTAATACAAAGAGAAAGATAACTACAGAAACCGCAGCAATGCTACTGATGAAAGAGTATGTTAATTTAAAAAGTTCTATGGAAACAAATGTGAAAAGTTATATGGAAATGACAAAAATCTAGGAAATGAAAACATCAAAATTGGCTTGACCAAAAGTGAAAAACTTGAAATATCGCTTTTTCTTAATTTAGAAAATTAAATTTAATGGGGTGACAACGATCAGTAAGAGTACATAGGTTTCATGTAAACATCTCTAATAGAGCATTTGAACCATTGATTGTGTTGTGCACCCATAACCCAAACTCAAATCACTCTCCATCACAGTGTACTTGTCCCTCCTTACTCCACTCCCCCTTTCTGCACAACCCCCTCCCCCCACACCCCATAACAGTAACCACTTCACTTTTACCTATGCCCATGAGTCTCAGTTTTATATCCCACCTATGTGTGAAATCATATAGCTTTTAGCTTTTTCTGATTCATTTATTTCACTCAGTATAATGTTCTATTACTAGTTAAAATGTTACACACACACACAACACCATGCCAATTGGTTCTACAATTGAGACCTATTAAACGGTTTTTTTTAATTAAAAAGAAAAATTTCTCAACTCCCTTTCAGTGGCTAGAATATCATTGATTTCAAAACCAGAAAGTGGCCTTACCAAAACAAACAAAAAATAACAACAACAAAAACCATTATAATCTAGTCTTATTCATTAACATAGATGTAAAAAAAGTAAGTGGAGATATGAAAGATTTTTTTAAAATAGAAGATCTAAATTGAGCTTCAAGGGATAAAAACTAAAATACCTGAGACAAAAGAAAATGCACCAGATGGAATTAATAGAAGATTAAATATTGCAGAAGAAAAGATTAGTGCACTTGAGGATATAGCAAAATGAAGCAGAAAATGAAGCAGAAAAACAACTCAATATAAATAGAGGATCAGTGACCCATGGGACACCTTCAATCAGCTTAATAATATACATGAAATCAGAATCTCCAAAGGAGAAAAAAGAGCAGAGAGGAAAAAAATTTAAAGAAATAATTGCTGAAATTTTATTAATGTGATGAAAACTATAGACCCACACACAACTCCCAAACCAGTGAGCCCCAAGCACAAAACAAATGAAGATAGCACATCACAATCGAATTGCTCAAAACCAGTGGTAAAGAGATAAATCCTAAAAGCCACCAGAGGAAAAGACATAAAGTCTAGAGGATCAAAGATAAAAATATAGTTGTCAAAAAACAATGCAAGCAAAAACTGAAGTAACATCTTCAACATAATGAAAGGCAGGAAAAAAATCTGTCCAACTAGAATTCTAAACCCAGTGAAAGTATGTTCCAGAAATAAAAGATAAATACGTTTTTTAGACATATAAGAGCGCAAACCTTCTCTATAATAAATTTTTAAAAGGTAGAAATACAAGATGGAAGCATGGATCTACAGAAAGGAAAAGAAGAGCTCTGAAATTACATAGGTAAACATGTAAGCTTTTTTATTATTTGAACTCTTTAGTAGATATTGTATTGTTTTAAAAAAAAAACTGAAACAATGTAGTATAGCGTTGGTAACATGTCAGTACAAAACGCATGTACAAAGGCCAGGAGGGGAGAAATGAAAGGTTGCTGTTATAAGAGTCTTCAATTACGTCAAAGGACAGTAATATAGTGTTCAAAACAAAATGTCTCCAATTACACATGAAGTGGTATAACATCACTTGGATGTTGACTATAACAAGTTAAAGATGTATACCGTAACTCTTACTGAAAACACTGCAAAAGTTATAGCTCATAAGCCTGCAAAAGTAGATATAATAGAATTATAAAAGTAATTAATAAAAAAAGAGACAGAAACAAATAGAAAGGGAAAAAAAAGATGGCTCAAATAATAAAAAAATAGCAAGATGGTAAATTTAAACCTAACTACACTAATAATTTAAATAAATGTAAATAAGTCTAAACAACTCAATTCAAAAAGATTGTCAAATTGAATAAAAACACCAAACTCAGCTATACACTGCTTACAAGAAACTCAGTTGAAATATAAAGACAAAAGGTTAAAAGTGACAGTTTGAAAAAGATGTACCATGCTAACCCTAATCAAAGAAAACCGGAGTAGATGTGCTAATACCAGTGTAGATTTCAGAGGAAGAATATTACCAGGTATTAGGAAAATCATCTTATAATATTAAAGTGGTCAATTTATTAGGAGGATTACAATTTTAAATGTTTACGTACCTAATAACAGACATTCAAAATAGATGAAGCAAAAACTGAAAGAAACTGCAAAAAATAGACATTTGGATTTTTTAAATTAAAAAGAACAACACCACTATAGAAAAATGGACCAATGATGTGAGTAGTCCCTTCACAGAAGGAGAAACACATGGCTAGCAAACATTTTTAAAAATGTAAGAGATCATTAAAAATCTGGGAAATGCAAATGAAAACCACAACAAGATACATCTTACACCCACACAGTTGGCATACATTTAAAAGTTGGGCATTAAGAAGCATTAGAGAGATTACTGCATGGTAGGAATGTTTACACGCGGTTGGAAGGAGTGCAATATGGAAATAGCTAGTTAAGCTGGAAGAATCTATAGACTAGAACCCAGTGATTTACGTACCACCAACTACCCCGTTTCCACAATGTATACCAGGATACATATATATCCACGAGGCAACAACAAAACCCACACTGGAAACTGCCCACATTACCTTTGTCAGGACAATGAATCAATGGAAGCATAAATAAATTATAGAATAGTCATAAAATAAAAGACTACAGGAGCAAGAATGAATGACATTTGTACAGGTCAACATGAATAAATCTTCCAAATATAATTATGAGTGGGGAAATGGCAAGTTGCAAAGAATATACATAGCATATTTCTCCTTATCACATGTCCAAAACATGTAAACTTAAACAATAAATTGTTTGGCTATATATTCTCATGTAGTAAAACCACAACAAAAAACAAAGATTTGGTAAATGCAAAATTCATATTTCTGGGAAGGCAAAGAGAAAATATTAGAGAGGGGTTCTAGAAATACAGTGACTAGGTGAATATTATTTTTACTTTTTATACTATACACATAAAATAATAAAATAAATAAAAGGAGATTTATTGAGTCTTAGCTCTCTGTCAGTCCTATACCAACAACTTCATCAACTATCTTGTTCTTTCCCTAACAATCACCTTTACAAGATGTGCTACTGTTATTATTATTAATAAGAACAAAAGGAAACTAAGACTTACAAAGATTAACTTTCCCAAGATCACCTATCACATAACTAATAACTATCAAATGTGATAATCCAGTCCTGTCCTTACTGGCACCAACAGATTGAACTCTATTATTTATATCGAGTCTTGGACTAAATGAAATCTTTCTTTGTGAGTTAAGGTGTTAGTCCACATTTACACATTTCACAAATAACTATTGCATACCCACTTTCCTTTGAGGCTCTCACAATCAAGTTAATATCAGACAAATAAATTCATAGACCACATTAAAATGAGTTACATTAAGATCATGAAAAAACACCAGGGGAGAATCAAGAAGCAAGCATTCCAGAGTTACTCTGTCGTTTGGAGTCAGACTTGCCCACAAGAAAACATTTCAAGGCATGCCCTGAGAGATGAGTAAGAGTGGTCACAGAGAACCCTATAAGGGGAAAGCAAACGTGTCACTTAGTGGCAATGCTGAGGGTGAGCTGCAGACAGAAGGCAGTTGGCAGGTTACTGTAATATTTCTGGCAAGAAATGATAAGCTCCCGTATTTTATATTTTAGTAATTTTAAAGAAAATAAAATTGTCTCTGAATTCACACCACACTAAGAGAAGGAATTCCCATAAAAAATGTAAAATATTGATATTACTGACAAACTTAAATATCAAAGACTTCCACGGCTGCAAAGTATTGTGGGAAGAGCACAGGTTCCAGAGTAGGACATAAGGGAGCTCACATCCTGTCTCCGCCCCTTACCTGACTTGTCTGTGTATAAAGTGGGAGGACCGTACTTCTTTCATGAGATTCTAGGAAACATTACCTGAGCCAGAGCAGAAGTGCCCAGAGGGCACACAGCAGATGAAATGTGCTCAGCAAGTTAGTTTTCTCCTCCTCCAGACCTGAGGCCATGAACATTCACTAGGTCAGGGGTCAGGAACCTTTTGGCAGAGAGAGCCATGAACGCCAAATATTTTAAAATGTAATTCTTGAGAGCCATACAATATGTTTAACACTAAATACAAGTAAATGTGTGAATTTTATGTAAGACTAACACTTTGAAAGTACAATAAGTCTCTGAATTCTTTTTAATAACGTTGTTATGCTGCTGCTAACCAATGATGAATAAAGTACTTCTTAGCATTAATGCGACTTCTGGTGCTGCATGGTTTTGCTGATGGCTTTGTAGTCTGGTTGATACGTGGTGAGGTTAAGTTTCATGCAGGCGTTGAGACTTCCATTCATTAAACGTGATCATAGGTTGGTCTTAACGTTCTTTAGATGTGAGAAGGACTGCTCACATGTATACGTAGAGCCAAACATTGTCAGTATAGCAATACTCACATGCTGCACTGTGTGGTATGTGACGGGAAGCGCATTCCAAGTTTTGACAATCAGCTGGTCCATGGGTTGAAGCTTTTCCATTTCTCCCCACTTGTGTTTGCTCGCCAACTCTGCTTGCTGTCGTGCAAGTTTTCCCAAATCTTCATTCAGTGACTTAAACTTATTCACCCACATGTCTGAGGTCTCAGGTCAGCAGCGAATAGCACAAAATCTCTGATGGAGACACGGGGGATGTAATTCAAGTCGGTGCTGTCCTCTGCACACTCGTGTGGATGGGTGATGAACTTAAAAAGACAAGTGCTCTCACGAAATTCTCTAAAGCGCACTTTGAATGACTGCAGGAGATTAGATGTGAAGCCTGCTAGCTGCTGGAGATCAAGATGTGGAGCAGGGTCACTTGCTGTGCATGCAATTTTAAACTCTCCCAGTTTTTCGAAGTGTTTCAATGTCGGCGATGAAGAGTTCCAGCTTGTTTTCAAATGCAAACACTGCTTGTTGAAGGGATAAGACTGTATTTCCAATGCCTGCATTTTCACATTGAGCTGGTTCAGATGTTCAGTCATGTCCATGAGATAGTAAAACTTCAGGAGCCACTCAGTGTTAGCTAACTCAGGATGCTCAACATTTTTCATTTCAAGAAAAGTCCAGATTTCGCTCAGACAAGCCGCAACATGGCTGAGCACCTTCCCTCTTGACAACCAACACACATTGCTGTGCAGAAGCAGATCAGGATAATTATTCCCAACTTCATCCAGTAGTGTTTTAAACTGGCGATCATTTAAAGCTCAGGCAACAATAAAGTTGACCACCCGAATGACCAGCAACATCTCCTCACCAAGCTGCTCGCCACACATCTGAGCACAAAGCACCACCTGATGTAGGATGCAGTGAAAACTTAGGATGGGTCTCTTTTCATGTTCACGAAGAAGCATTACGAATCCTGTTTTTCTCCACCATGCACGGAGCACCATCAGTACGCACCGAAATAAGTTTATCCATCGGTAGATTTATTTCTTTAGCAAATTCAGTGAAAGACTGAAATAAATCCTCCCTTCTTGTTGTCTCTTTCATACGCAAAACAGCAAGAATTTCCTCATGTAATGTGTCACCGACAGCATACCTTGCAATTACACTGAACTGGGATAAATGGCTTATGTCAGTTGACTCATTCAAAGCGAGAGAAAAAAATGGTGCTGCATTTATGTCCTTCACTTGTGTTGCCTCAATTTGATTTGCCATCATGATGGTATGATCGTGAACAGTTCTTGCTGACGGAGGCATGTCTTTTATTTGTTTGATTATCTTGTCTTTACCTGAAAAGTCGTCATAAAGTTCATTGGCAACATCAGGCATGAATGTTTTGGCATACTCCCCATCTGTGAATGGCTTTCCATTTCTCACAATTGCTAAAGCACCAGCAAAGCTAGCCCAATTCCAGTCACCTTGTTGTGTCCAAACACAGAGTTGCTGCTGACTAGCTTGCACTCTGCACAGTAGCTCTTGACATGCTTTCCTTCTGCTGTCCCCCGCTGGATATTTCGATGCAAATGAAGTATGGCATGTGTCAAAGTGCCGCTTTATATTTGACCTTTCATCGATGTAATTTTTTCATTGCATATTAGACACACTGCAGAACCTGCTGTCTCTACAAAGGTGAATTCTTCTGTCCATTTCTGCTGAAAAGTATGATACTCCTCATTTTTTGTTTTTTAAGCCATCTTCTTCGTCAAAAGGGTTTCTGCAATTATCTAGCTACTTGATTAAAAGGAGGGAAGTTTACTTCCTGACCTCATAACAACCCGTGTACATTATGCCTTATCCAATAAAAATTTGGTGTTGTCCTGGAGGACAGCTATGATTGGCTCCGGCCACCCGCAACCATAAACATGAGCAGTAGGAAATGAATGGATTGTAATACATGAGAATATTTTGTATTTTAAGGTTATTATTTTTTTTATTAAAGATTTGTCTGCGAGCCAGATGCAGCCATCAAAAGATCCACATCTGGCCTGACCCGGTGGTGGTGTGGTGGATAGAGCGTCGGACTGGGATGCAGAAGACGGAAGACCCAGATTCGAGACCCCAAGGTTGCCAGCTTGAGCGTGGGCCCATCTGGCTTGAGCAAAAGCTCGCTAGCTTGGACCCACGGTGGCTGGCTCCAGCAAGGGGTGGCTCAGTCTGCTGAAGGCCCGCAGTCAAGGCACATGTGAGAAAGCAATCAATGAACAACTAAGGTGTTAAAACGGCAACGAAAAACTAATGATTGATGCTTCTCATCTCTCTCCGTTCCTGACTGTCTGTCCCTATCTATCCCTCTCTCTGACTCTCTCTCTCTCTCTCTCTGTCCTTGTAAAAAAAAAAAAAAAAAGATCCACATCTGGCTCGCGAGCCATAGGTTCCCGACCCCTGTACTAGGTATACACAACAAGTGACCAGTCGCCCTTTCTTCTCTCTGCCGCCTGCTCTTGAGACCAAAGTGCACATGTAGGAGACACTAACTGAAAACATATGCTAACTTGCCTGTGATTATGAATCAAGTGTCTGGGCTTGTAGGACTTGGTCTGTGGGGCCCTCAGCTTCCTGATATAGAAGGCATCATTACAAATGATGTCATGTTCATTTCCCTTTTGCCAAGACAATGCCCTTCGAGAAGACACGGATCTAAATAGAACTCAGTCCTCTGCATAAAATAAATCATGTCTAGGTTGGCTCAGTAGCAGACTGTTGACCTGGTGGGTGGAAGTGCCGGGTTTGATTCCCAGTCAGGGCACACAGGAGAAGCAACCATCTGCTTCTTCAGCTCTCATCTTCTTCCTTCTTTTTTTCTATCTCTCTTTCTCTCTCTCCTTCTTGAGGTCATGGCTTGATTGGTTCAAGCACATTGGCCCTGGGTGCTAAGGATGACTCCGTGGAGCCTCTGCCTCAGGCACTAAAATTAGCTTGGTTGCAAGCAGCCCCAGGTGGGCAGAGCATCAGCCCCAGACAGGGGATGTTTGGTGGATCCCGGCTGGGGTACATGCAGGAGTCTGTCTCTGTACCTCTCCTACTGTCACAATAAATAAATAGATAGATAGGTAAATAAATAAATAAATCATGTGAAGTAAAAACTAAATATGTATGTGTGTGCATGAGCATGTAGCCGTTTTCTTCAAAACCCTAAAACAACATTACCACATTTTTTTTTCAGTAATACCTTCTGGATCCCCGCCCATGATACAAATAACACAAAACGGTCGAGTTATCTTCTAAAATACCTTAGAGCTCTGTCAAGAACGGTCCAATTTGCACTCACTTCTCTGTGTCTTTCCAGTAGCAAGACTGGTAATATGGACAGAGTGTGTGATGACTAAAATCCTGGCATGGTGTGCTTATCACAAAACATCAGTAATAGTGTTGGCGATCCCGTTGCCTCCCAGAGATATGCAGAAGTTACCTTCGTGCTTGTAGGTTACCGCACATTCTTTGAGAGCTGAAATGTGGCTAAAAGTTCAAGTAATTCTCATCTTTAACTTATAATAAAACGAATTACTTTTATCATTAACATTCACTTAGGGTATTAGACATCACCTTTCTCTGGAACCTTAAGGCTATGGAGAGCGAAGATACCCTGATCTAGAAGCAGTGCTCTGTGTCGGAGGCTACTGCAAAAAAGGCTAGGGCCCCCAAAGTGACCAGAAAAACCACCATACTTCATGGGAATGCCCTTCACTATTGTTTCATAGGAGCAGGATGAGTTCCAGAAGGAATGTCTCCAAAGGGGAAGAGAATCTAATAACATATCCGATGGGTTCAAACATGTCAAGAAGAAGTTTACATTATTGGCAGAAAGTGAGGAGATGAATTAGCAAAAGAACGAGAAGCCAACAACAGACAACTGTTAACTCTCAGGCAAAACAAAATCCAGGCCAGGAAAAAAAGACATTTGGTATCTCAGTTGTGCACAACAGTGACATAAGAACTGAATGATGATGTTAAACAAAATTTGTTAAATAGCCAAATAGAGAAAGGGAGAAGAGAAAGTTTACTTTGTGAGTATGATGCTTTAAACAGGCCTTAAAAAAATTTATCTTATATCGAGGAAGTCAATATGTTGTATCTTCAACTAGAACATCAAATGATAGCTGTACACACATTCTGTTGAGAAACACAGAAGTCAGCACTAGGAAAAGATAGTGAAAAGATTCGAAAGTGTTGGCTTTGGGAAAAGGAAATTATAAGTAGAGTGGCATGACATAGCATAAACCTTACTTTGTTGTTCACTATTAAAGCTCTCACAGCACTTATCTGGGCTTTTAAACTATGCAGCAGTGCTACTAAGATACAATTTCAAATAAAGTTAGAAAACACAAAGATAACCACAAGAGAAGAGAAACTGTAGACCGAAGTTCCAAACTAGTAGGTTGTAGTTCAAGGTCAGGAGTGGTATGATGACCCAAGGAGGATGTGGACAAGGTCCGCACTGGGGTCTTAAAGACAGTGTCAGGGCCAACAGGGACGTCCTGCCGAGAGCAGAGCTGGCCACAGGCCACCAGCACCTCCCTTGGGAAACACGGGGCTCCATGGGAAGAAGAGTACAGAGCTACCGTATATAATGGGGGTGGGCAAACAAAAGGGGGGGGAACACAAGGAAACTGTGGTATTAAAAATAAAAAAATAATGATACAGCAGATTAAACTTAAGACATCAGTATTCATAAAAATCACAAATCTATTATGTAATCCTACTGAAACACAAGTAAAGGTTAAGAAGAAAGCTATTTCTCATGTGAATACTGATAAAAAATAAAGTCAATTTAGTGATATTGAGATGATATAAAAATGAATACAAAGAAAAAGCAGTAAATGGAACAAAGTAAAAATTTCATTTTAATAAAAGTTACAGCTCACCAACACTACACAGTAACCATGAACTTTTGTGCATTTAACAACTGAGTTTTGAAATGTACAAGAAAAATCCTGCCACAGCTGCAGGGAAATAGAGAAAACTCCACTAACACAGTGAGGGACTCTGAAACTGACAAAGGAAGAAAGAATTTGATTAACAGGGTTCATAAACTTACTCTCTTATGGATAGAGGTCCATGTCTGACTTTATACATATGGGTGTATATGTATGTATGGCATATATACATGATACACACACATCCGAAAGAGATACAGACATTGTTCATCAACAGAAAACTATTTTTAAACACCTTGAAGCATTCACACAATATTAGAATTAATGCAGGCTACATTCTCTGACAATGAAATAAAAAAAGAGGAAAGGAAATGAGCAAAGAGAAGAGGGGAGTGGAGCGGAGGGGTAGGGAGGAGAGGGGAGGGGAGGGGAGGGAAGAGAGATTAACAATAAAATAAGCCCAACTAACCACTTGGGTTTTTTTTTTTAAAGGACTTTATTCATTTTAGAGAGGAGAGAAGGAGTAGAGAGAGAGAGAAGGGGGAGGAGCAGGAAGCATCAATTCCCATATGTGCCTTGACAGGGTAATCCCAGGGTTTCGAACCAGCAACCTCAGTGTTCCAGGTCAACACTTTATCCACTGCGCCACCACAGGTCAGGCCCACTTGGGCTTTTTTTAAATCCTAACTAAATCTTGGAGTATACAGAAAATAAAAGCAGAATGATTTTCAAGACTGTGTTATTAAAATTCTCTTTAGAAAAGGCATACACCTGAAAGTCAACATCTTTAATGCAGCTAAATGCTTTAAAATGAACTTTTCCCCAACAAATGGAAGCTGAGGTGGACGGCTGGAGAGAAGGAGTGATGAGCTGGGGCAGACAGTTTCCCACGGGTCTGGGGTAACAGGGGGCCCCCCAGCAATGGAGAGGTCTCTGAAGAAGCCACAGACAGGTCCCTGAGGGAAACAATCAGCTCTGACTACCTGCCCAAGTCAGATGCTGCGAACCCACCCTAACAACCCTTCTTTTTATTCCCTCACCTTCAGCTGGGTCCGCCCAGTCCAACCAGGTCAGAAGGCCCCGGAAACAAGTGGAAATCTGAGAAGCAGAAGAAGAAAGATGACCTGCACTCTCTCCTCTTATAGAGCCAAGAGAGAGACTTTTCACACTAAATTGGACTTGAGTTGAACTGCTTCTCAGATTAATTATTCTAAATACCAGAAGCTAGACTGTGTTTTGCCACTAGAAGGGGCCATGTGTATCAGCCGGGGTCTCAGCAGGAAACAGATGGCACTCACACTGGGTGACTGAGGAGAGTTTCGGAAAAGGACTGTTTACAGTGGTCCAAGTCCGGTGCGGGGACAGCAGGGACAAGGGACGGTGCAGGACCTCAGGGCTTGCAGCAGCAGGAAGCTGTCAGCACCTCTAAAGGGGCAAGGAGCTGAATCGTCCTAAACCCTGGAGCCAGGAGGGGCTGGCTGAGAGCCGCCTGGAGGGAGAGGGGGCCTCAGCCAACACAGACAACCCGCTGCCATCCAGCAAGGCAGGAACCAGAAGAACAAATACTTGGGCTTCTCTCTCCTCCCTCCCGACTCTACTGCCTCCTGCTAATACTTCCTATTGATCAAGCCCAAACCAAAGCCAAAGGGCAATGCCACCCATATTGGTTGGCTACCCAGGACCACACCCAGGGAAAGGTAGAGAGTAGATCTGGAAGGGTGAATAGAAAGCAATCAGGACACAATACGACCTAACGCCACCAGGGGAACAGAGTTTGTTCCCCAAGGAAAGGGACACACTGACCCTTCAGCCAAGGGCAAACAAACACAGAGGGCCCTGTGGGCTCCCCCAGTGCATGGCACCGACAGAGCACATAACAGGAGGTGACTATAATTTACAGCCTGACTTGGTAATTCGGAGAGGTGGTAAATTCCTTCAGGAATGAAGAGTGAGAGGAAATGTTTCAATCCTGCTTCCGGGACTCAGCTTCCTGGACACCAGCCCTATACTTGCGTCTTCTGTTTTTGATGACCACATTGTCTTTGGCTACGAGGACTTCTCAGAGTCCCTGGCAGGGATGCTGATCCTAGTCAACACACCTGAGGCTTTCTGTCCAAAGCGCCTTTCCTCTGCTCTTCTGCGGCAGTTACTCCTGGATCTTTTAAAGAGGTCTCTGCATGTAGCCATTAATGCAGGGATCCCTCTTTCCAGTGAAAGATGCTTTTCTCTCTTTGCAGGGAAACCTCTCTCTTCTTTTCATCCATCAGAGCATTGCATGGGTCTCAGCTAGCTCAGCTTCTGATGGCCACGATGCTAACCTGGGCCCCATTTAAAAGGACGGGACAATAACTGGAAAAGCATCGTGACAGTAATAATAGTTACCACTAATTAAGCCTCTACAAGCTCTTCCCATGTTTGGGGAAGGAAAAGGTTCTCCTAGAAACCTCTTAGGAACCCTGGCTGGGTGTGCCAGTTAAACCGGCAAAGACAGGCGAACAGGGGAAAGCGTACAAACCAGGGGAAAGCGTACAAATGTATTCGCTGTTAAGGAAATGAGGACCTACAGAAAGAGTTAGACCTGGGTGTGAGGAAGAGCAGATGGTCCTACAGGAACGTCACAGTCAAGGAGCACAAGGGAAGTGTGGCCAAGTGTGGGGAAACTTGGCAAGACCTGGCGATTCAGACTCTCATCAGTGGCCCTTCCAGGCATAAGACTGCTCCCTCCTTTCAGGAACACAGAAGGCACGTCTCACGTGAGTGCTTTGTGACCTGTTTCAAGGGAGAAAGGTATGCGGGCGAAGGTCACAGTGACCTCTGTTACTGCTGTTTTCTCAAAGTCCTTCAGCTTCCATGGTGCCACACCTCGGGTAGCGTGCCCTGAACAACCCCATCAGATGTTTTATCCCTATTGATAGGACCCCCGTTTAAATGGAAAGGAATCTGGGGTTCCCTTGAGTTTAAGGAGCCAGAAAAGGTAAGAGAGCTGCTAACTGATGAAGCTAACATCATAATCTGTTGTGACTGAACTGAGACTATGCTCCTGACGACATCCTATGACCTTTTCTTCTCTTATTTCTCTGCACCTTGCTACCCTGTGACCTTCAGAAATAAATTCAGCCTCTCTGGGCCTCACATTCTTCATCTGCAAAATGAAACTGATAATAACACCTGGTGGTCCCTCTCGGCAGAGTTGTTGAGGACATTACAGCGGTTGATGCATTTAAAACTGACTCCCTAGGAGGCAGTGTTGTTAATAAACAGTTTGTGTTCCTACACTCTGGGCTACACTGTGACCCTAAGAAGAGGTCACAGAGGAACCAATCCTTTTAGAAACCCACTTGTCTTCCTGGCCTCTTTGAGGATTACGGTCCTGGTTCTCTTTCCTGGACCAGCTAGCTGCACTGGCTCTCTCGGCCAGTGACCACCCAGAGTGTTGCATGTGCCCAGGAAAATGCCCACACAGCTCTGTGGCTCCCGCCCCTCCCCCAGTTCACTCCTGCTTTCAGTAGTCACATTCACCTTCCAGCCCTGGGGCAGGAAGAAGGGGTCCTGGAGAAAAACACTGTAAAAGCTGTCCCCGAGGGGCAAGTTCCCTTCTCAGTGGCCTTTCTTCCGTTTCTTTTAAAAAAATAATAATAATATATTTCTCTTGTTACATAAGGATGAGACAGGAGATTAAACATCAGTGTTTAATATGCAAAAGATGCCCCGCGTTCATACTGCTGTTGCCCAGAAGAAACACTCTCTACAGCGCTCAGTCCTTTAACCCTTTCCTCCCCCTGCTCCATGAAAATTACAATTGTTACTTCCTGCTGACATCATGTGAGATATAAAACACTCCAAGAAACAGGGACTCCTGGGAATTTGTCTGGCCTGATTCCACAAGCCAATCAACCCAAGCATTTTATAAACACCAATTTGATTTCTATTGTTTTCTTAACAACCAAAAATCACAGATTTTTATTGTAAAACACAACGAAGTCAAAAAAATAAAAATAAAAAATAAGGGGAGCTTCCTAAATCTATCCTATTAATTGGGCTAGGTAAACCAATTCTGCTTGTCAGTTAAATTCAAAGGTCTCATTTTAATGAATCCTGTTTTGATGTTCCAAGAATACCTATCTAAACCTGGCGTTCATGAAAATGTGCTAATGGCATCCGTCCTGACATGAAAATCACAGGCTTCAGAGGCAGCTGGATCTCCCTTTGCTCCCACCAACCACGTTTAAGGATCATGGCCCTGGGGTCTGAGTGCTCGTCCCCATTTCCCTAGAGAGGTGAGACGCAGTCGGGGTTGGGGGTAGACCCGGAGAGCCTGCCCTGAAGAGAGGTTGGTCATATGCAGACATTCACCCCTAGAGAATTCTGAACCCACCCATCCACTAAGGGAGCAAGGCTTCCTGACAACCTGCCTCATTAGAAATGTGCAGTTACATTTTCCTCTGTAATTACTAACATTTCTAGAACTCCCACATACTAATTCACCCTGGACAACTTCACTTCTTTGAGTCTGTGCCTTCATCTATAAAAATGGGGCACTTACCTAGAAAGCGTGTACAATGTCTGGCACACTGGCAAGGAGTAGTTTATTTAAAAGCCAGCTGTTATTGTTATTGGTTTTATTCTTTTCGTTCCCATGATAGCAAGCTTTGTTTATATGTAATTTTTACATTTTTAAACACCTCATGAGATTCATACAATATATCCAAACGCATTCAATGACAGGCTATGTCATAAGACAACCCTGCTTATAGCCTTTGTCTTTCAGAAAACGCTGTTCGGAATCAATGCAGCCCAGAAAGTAAAAGTCCAGCTGGAGGTATTTATGAGAGCCCTAGTCCCTTGGTCAAGGAGAGCAGAACTATCCATCCCCTGCAGACAGGTGCACTTGGTACCAATGGATCTTACATATATATCTGTATGTGATCCAGGTTCTGCTATCCTTGAAATGGTTAATTAGAAGAGATAGGGGAATCTGAAATGTCACAGCAAGTTTCTCTTGGCCCGCTGTCACGTTTCATGAATTCTCGCGCTGAACCCATTTGGATGAAGCAGTGACCCAATGCAAACACATTGCTTCTGTACGTCCTATGTCCTACCACCTACTTACACCCCAGCTCATCTGCATCCTGGGGCTCAGGACCATCCAATGAGTCCTTGGGCAGTGTTTACGGCTAATTGTTTTTTCTTTTTATTATTCCTTTGAAGTTCAGATATCTTACCATAAAATGATAGAAAACTACTTTGCAGACAGTGAGTTAGAGACTTTTAAAAAAATGGGGGGGAAAAGAGAAGTGTAAGATACACAATTTCAGTCCGGGGAGTCTCAGAGCAACCCCGTGGATGAGAAATACTTTTTTGAAGGTTTTAGGTAAAGATACAATTTACATTTATTTGCAGACACTAAACTCTTAAGAAAACATTACTTGCTGTCAATGCCTCTGGCATTAAAAATATTTATACGATTGAAATAGTTACCAGGAGGCAGACATTTTATTTCCATGCCATAGGTCAGGCACTTTGGCTAACACCCCAAATAATATTGATGTACCTTCAAATTTTAAAATAATGTTTATAGAATTGATTTATTCATTCATATATAGAGCACCCACCCTGAAGTATCTGGGACACCGAACAACGTTTACATAAATCTGACAGTTTTTTTCCTCTCGGCCATTTGGCTCGGTCTGATACACCATAAATATTCAATAATATTTTACAATGACAAAGCATCTTTTATGCAAACATTATTCACCAATATTGCAATCTCCTCTTTAACTTACTGGTAAAGTCACAGAAACTAATTGACTTTCTTCAAGGTCCCACCACAAATTGTCCTGATGTTAGCTATAACTAAAAGGACAAACAAACAAACACATTTTTCTAGGTGCTTAAGCTGATGACCTACACTAAATATTTCCAAATTGAATCTATTAGGCAAAATGTCCTCCTTAAACATGTTAAATGTTGTGATGCATCCAACTGAATTTTATAACTTTTGTTCCAACTTGCCCAAGGCCAGTTAACATTTTCAGAGCCCCAAGAACGACCTATTTTAATTGAATCCTGTTACAAACGCTTAAACTTTTGCTCTTTCATCAAATCAAGTTTCTAAATAGAAATTAAAGTTGGAGCACCCGAACAATAAAACTTTTCACGGCAGTAAGAGCACAGCCATACCAGAGTATCTGAGCAAAGTGAGAAGCTGGGAATTACGATGAGATCGAGGCAAGTCTCAAACAGAGCAGGGTATTCATGCAAAAGAATATATCTTGAACTTTGTATTTTACCTCTGCTCCCAAAAATTAAAGGAATACAGGTGAAATATAGAAAATTAATAAAATATCAAAACAACAAGAAGATTTTAAAAATCTCTCACAACTGTGCCAGACTTAAGAACTTACTGCACGAACTGCCAACCTCAAGGAGCATAATGACTAAGGATCCCAGCTGCTGAGCCCTGACATCCATCATGTTTGCTGGCGTTTGCACCAAGGCCACACCTCCCGGGCTGACCCCAGCCAATGCCAAGTGTGGCAAAGCTACTAAGACAAGCCAATCTCTGAAGGTTGTGAGACTCCTGACGGGCAACTTTGGGTCAAGGATTCCCCGAAGACCTTATTAGATGCTTCACTCAAACTTCCTTTCTCCTTTTCTCTCTCCTGGAGTCATCAGCTCTACATCCTGGCTGTTCCTGGGTCCTGCTCCCATTCCTTTCGTGGGCATTTCTCCTAATAAACAGGGATGTTCAATACCATACTGGCACCTGCTTTTTGGAAGATCCATACTGACACACCACCCGATAACAATGATAGCCATAATAGTCATGATGATGGTGGTAGTGACAGTCATCAGGGTGGTGACAATAATGATAATAGGGATGAATATTTACTGAGTTCTTTAAAAACAATTCAAAGCCTTCTGCTAAGAGATGGTAAATGTCTTTACGTACTTCTCCCAATAAATTCCAGAAGGTAGACATTACTCATCTGAGGGAAGTAAGTCATAAGGAGGTTAAGGAACAAAGCCAAGACCAAATGCTTGTGAAAGTCAAATGAGAAGTCTTGTTTTCCTAAGTCAGTAGTTAGTAGCTGCCAGTAACTACTGCATTATAGTACTACCCTGTGTTAATATTTTACAGCATAATCTTCTTGTCCTTTTTCTGGATATTTATTACATAGTTATAATTACTCTTAAAACAATAAATGTCCTAAGTTAACCCTTTTTTTGTAAAAGATTGAATTTTACTTGACCTTTTTAATTCTTCTAAAATTTGCAGTTATCTATTTCACTTTGTTTCTATCAGCCTGGTCCAACCTTTCAAATACTGTTGTTAGTTAACTTAATCAAATATTTCCCGTATTTGTATCATATATATGAAGAGCCACTTTATCAACTCCGTGTAGTAGAGAATTTTCCAAGCCGTTGAAACAAACAAGGTCAAACAAGCCAAAGCCAAGTAACTTAGATAATCAGGACCATTAAAACATCCCAAAGAGCAACACCCAGTCTCCAAGTTTAGAATTTATCGACACTATCAAATAGACCTCTTAATAACAACAGAATAGGCTTTTCTATTTTTCACTAAACAAAACAATTGGTACAATGAAATGCATTTAAAAAGATTTATATCCCATAAGCATCTTTCTAAGAAAGAACACCAGCTTGGAACTTTATAGCAACTTGCTAATTCAGGAGCAAAATTTTCTGATCACAGCAAGTGCCATTTAGAACAATTTGAGGCTCCTTATATGCATAGAGTTGACTTTCCCCAAGGTCTCCCAGGAACCACTGGGTCGTTCTTCAGTCTTGGCAGGTTTCTGCTGATGTCTTAAAACAACTCCCTCCATACAGCGTGCTCTGGACTTTTGATGTGAAAGACTGACTGAGGTAGCTAGCAGTAGTTTCTACTGTATGCCAACTGGAAGGATAGGGGTATGTTCCACCAGTGACCCCAAAACAGCCTTCTTAAATAAATACGCATTCTAATAAGAAGAGCCTTCTGGCTCTGCATATATAACTTTAAGACAAGTTACCAAGTTGCCACTATGCTAGTCCTTCCTACATGGAAAGGTAAACTACTCCATCCTCCACCCTGACTCTTCTGCTTACCTCATCTTTAGAATGCCACTACTGTTGGAATCTGGATGGGTGCTGAGCAGTCACAGGGATGCAATACATATGACAACTGCCTCCACTTGGCAATAGTTGGGAAGACCCACTTTCTTTCTCCAATCCAGTACAAACCTTTAGCTTTGTCTTTAAGAGGGACAAAAAAATTGATTCCCTAACTATTTTCTTACTGTCTAAAATTAACCACCCCTGCTGTTAAGATTTTGGTCAGGAACTTAATCTCGTACCAACCACAAAAAACCAAACTGAGACTTAGAACGGAATAACAAGCAGTGTTTACTGAGCCTTTCCTACAGCAAAACTGGCCCGCCCCAGAGTCAGCATGAAACATCTCCTTGTATGGGTTAGAGGATTTGTGCATTGTCAATCTGTGGGTGGGGTTCTTATGATTGACAGCGAGATGGTTATATAACATTTATTATACTGTGCATCTTCCCCACAATGCACCAGGTTTGCTCACCCATGAGGGAGACGGGGAGGGCCAAACCATAATGTTAATTTAGTATATAATATGCTGATGAGAATAAGGTCAACGGAGGACACAGGGCCTGCGTAGTTTGGTTCTAGTCTAGAAGAGTCCCTTCTCCATTTGGGACCCATTTATTGGTAGACACACCAGCACCCCACATCAGTCCTGCTCATATCTTCCTTCTTCCTAACTCTCCCACTCCTTCCCTGAAAGTCACTATTCATAAATAACCTCTCCCTGGGGCCCATATATTTTCTGCCTCACTTGTCTTGACCATAGGTTTCATTTTGGCCATGTGTGCCTTTTGTTGCTTTGCTTATTCTGAGACTTTTCACATCGTGTCCCCCCTCTATCATTCATAGGTTGTGTGACACTGATCCTGTCATTCCATTCCTCTGGCCTCTATAGAATAAGGACTGTACATCGATGTTGCAAAGTCATGCTCCCGGGAGAGGCATCAGGAATTGCCATGTGGAGAAGAAGCAACGGAGAGGTGAATGCCCAGCAGATAGGCACAAGTTCTCCCTTCCTTCCCTCTAAGCAGAGAAGCTCCATCCGTATCTGTTTGATTGGAGATCTGAGTTAGGTTTTCTTTGAAAACCTAGATCTGCAGCATTAAAAACTGTTTTCAAATCACTGGACTGAAAGCTTTCTAAAGTACTTTCTAGTCATTCCAATATTCTGAATTTGCAACTTTTTCTCCTCTTTTCATCAAACTCTAGGACCCTAGTTCAAGCATTCTCTTCCATTATGCCTTCAACTATCTGCTATAAACTGCTGACTACCAGCAAATCCAACCAGAAATAGAGATAGGAGTTTCCAGTCACCTTCCAGGCATTTCCACTTAAATACCCTAAGGCAGTGGTAGTCAACCTGGTCCCTACCGCCCACTAGTGGGCGTTCCAGCTTTCATGGCGGGAGGTAGCGGAGCAACCAAAGTATAAATAAAAAGATAGATTTAACTATAGTAAGTTGTTTTATTAAGATTTATTCTGCCAAACAGCAAAAAATCCGACATAAAGTACTTCATAATTATTATTACATGCTTTCACTTGCTGTAACTCTGCTTTATAAATTTTATAAAGTAAAGTTACTTCCCTACTTTATAAATCACCATTACTGTGGAACCGGTGGGCGGCTAGAAAATTTCACTACTAACAGAGATACAGAAGTGGGCAGTAGGTATAAAAAGGTTGACTACCCCTGCCCTAAGGAAATCACAAAAGCAACCACAAACAAACCTAACTCACACACACGCCAAAGGTGCTCCACCTCCAGGGTATTTTAGTCTATTCACAGCACCATCCGCCAGCCAGCTGCGTAAACTATAACCACAAGAGTCACCTTAGTCTTCCTCCTAGTTCCTATACACCCTACATTGTTCTCAGGGACACATCTTTATGGTTCTCCCTTGGTGGTGGCTCTTTATGCCTTTTCTCCATTCTGACCCCTAACCTAAATGCAGGCCTTCATCATCACATGCCTCATCTATGGCAATCGCCCGACAACTGTTCCCTCCCCACCTCCATCCTTCAGTGTATCCCCCACTCTGCAGGCAAAACTCTCTGATATACAGATCTGATCACATTATCCTCTTTGCTTAAGACTATTTCATGGCTACCAAGGTCTATTGCATGTGGACCTAATACCATTTCCTTAGCCTGGTATCTTATGTATATCACAACTTGGACCTATTGTACTTTTCCAGCTTCAAATCCTGCCAATCATCCTATTGTCAGAAAACATGGCCTGTGACAGGTTTTCTCAAAGCATGAGCTATAAACAGCACAATCAGAATACTTGTAAAACAATGCAAATTTCTGGCCCTGACTGTAAATACTGATATTATATAGCCTGGTATAATGCCCCTCAAATCTATATTTGAACAAGAACTTCAGGTGACCCTAATACATTTTAAAGGATTAGAATTCTAAACCATTTACCTACTTTACTGGATGGGAGTATTCCATTCCGCAAATACAACGTAAATATTCATACTTTTGTGCCTTGGCTCCAAATGTTTCCTCGACTTAGATGTACCCTTCCTTATGTCTTTCCCTTAAAATAAAACCTAACAATCTTCTTAAAAGCTGAACTTCAATGCCCATACAATAACCCTCAATGTTATTCTTGTATCCCCACCCCTCCTACGTATTCTCCAATAGCATTTTGTCTGTCTACTATTCAAAGTGTTACATCATATCACAGTCTACTTCACTAGAATGTTGGATTCCAAGGATCATTTTATTTACTTTTTATAACATTAGGCTATCCACAGTAAAAAAAAAGTATCTAATGACGATGAACTACATAGTAATAATTCAAATAACTATTCACTTAATTTACTTTAATTATGAGTTCATGCCAGAGAATCCAGGTCTCTAGTACAACACAGACACAAAACTTCTCTAACTTTTGCATGATTCTTCTCTAACCAAGAAAGGTCATCATTTAGTAGCAAGGCAGCCATATCGTAGTCTTAGTATGGTTGTTCCTGGTTTTCATCTGAGACAAAGAGAATGTACACAAATGACTCCAGAAGATGTTCTGGCCTCAGCTGTGTAATATCTATGCTGAGAACCGCTCAGTTCTCACTTCATCAACTTAGCTCGATAACAAGAATTTATTGTGTGACCATATCTGCCAAGTTATTGGTGCTATGGGGACTCAGAGGACACATTAGAGTGCCTACCACCTCCATCACCATATCTAGTTCTTTACACAAACACAAAGAACAATGCCAAAGCCCCTGTGTAAGAATTCTCCCTATAAAAGAGCCTCAGTCTCCCATACTCTGTCATAAAAGGGCCAATATTCATCCCTACCCATGCCTGCAATCTAGACCTGCATAATAACTTATAAGATATACGAAGTAATAGACCATCCTGAGAAAATGTTACTCTCTCAAAGATCCCCAAGTATGCATCTGTATGATGGAGTAGCACAGCTCCAAAGGAAGATTATTGTCTTTAGAGTAAATAATGTACTTTTCCCCCCAAGTCTCAAAGTCTGTATTTAGATGATTATACATGGGTGTTAGGGGAGACTTTAAGCCTTAGCTTGGTAATTCCCAACGTAAAAATGGGTAATGTTTCAAAAACCTTGTTTATGAGTCAACTGCCCAGAAACTCACTATTGCTTCTTACAATATGTTTCAAATTCCCAAGCCAACCCCTACAAGCTATTTATCTCATTATACATCTGAAGGGTATTCAGGGACACCTAACCCTATTTACAAGATTGTTCCTTAGAGAAAATGTCCTCTAAATTCCCAGTGAAGTAACATGTAAATCTAATTCTCCCACATTCAGAGACGCATAGGGAAAGATAGGAGGATGACAAAGACAAGGGAATGAGAGCAGATACTCCCAGGAAGCAGAACCCTGTTAATTGTATGTGTACATTCAAAAAATGCCTTTCTCTACATGATGACTGCTCATTAGAGGCAAAGATTTATAGCTTCCACTATCAGGAGAGAGATTTTCAGAATTCGAAGTGACTCCCACCCTCTCCCTGTTACCTAGTTGAATAATAAACATGGTTATAAGAAGATTTGACATTGAACGTGAAACTGGCCAACCTCTTGTCTATATTTTAAATATTCTCCCTGCCTCTATTAAGTTCATATTGTAATAGGTTGTAAATGGTTGCATCACAGAAAATATATTTCTACTTTGAATCAATTTAAAACCAAATCAATTTACAGTTTCAAAATATAAACAAAAAGGTGCTTCTAGATTTAAGAAAAAAGAAGTAAACTAGATTGTATTTTTTTTTCCTATTATTAAAATGTAAAGGATTTTAAAAATCTCATTTATTTTGTCAATTGGTTCTACTTCACATTCTTCAGCCCGGTCCACTCTCAATCATCCATGCTAAGGAGGGGGGGCGGTAGCCTGGATAATCTCAAACAGCAGACAATTTTAAAAGCCCTTGCGTTTGGCCCAGGCATATTTACAATCATACTCTGATTATTTACACTAATGAAAGAGAGAGCAAGCACCTTGAGAAGGAGCCAAAACTGGTATAGATCTGCTCAGCTGGTTTAGGGCACCTCAGGGCAGAGGCCCACAGAGCACAGAGCAAGGAACACGAAAGAGCTCCAGCTGCTGCCCATGGTGACCACTCGTGGCATCCGGAACAGCAATACCGCTACCAAATCCATACCAGCACCTTTCATGATATCAGTCATCTTTAGAAGCATGAAGTTACATCCAAATGCCCCTGGGTAAGAAGCCATATTATCTATGTTGATCTAAAGTTAATATACGAATAGACTGTTCACATGGACTAAGAGCTTCTTTGGGGGCTCCCTTTGCCCCACCTCGCCTGCAGCCTCTAGTACCTCTACCAAGCTCACAGGAGCACGCTCGGAAGAGTAGCATAACAGATGGCTGTGGAAGAGACAGGGTGCTGGGGTAGGAGAGGGTGCAGCCTGTAGGTTAGGAGGCTTGTGTCCAACCGCTGTTGGTGCCTGCTGATGCCTGTGTCAGGTAAGCAAGCAGGCCGAGGGAGCAGTGTGACCCGTGGTACCTGAAGGTCAAGGCATGTTTAGAGAACCACGTGCACTTACTTCACTTTGGTCAAAGAATAAGATATAAATAAAAAAAAATATCAAGAGATAAAATCGGGATGTAGTCAGAGGTAAAATTACAGAGGTTTTTTTGTTTTGTTTTGTTTTTATGCCATTGTAAGAAGATCAGAAATTATTCTGCATAAGACAATAAATTTTTAAAAGTAATCACTAACATTTATTGAACACATATAGTTTGTCCAGTACTGCTCTATGCATTCGATATTCATAAACACATTTAATATTCACAACAGCCCTCAGATAGGCACTATTACTTGCCCATTTTACAGACGAGGAATCAGAGGCACGTTGAGCTTAGATATCTTCCCAAAATCACAAAATGGTAAGCGGAGCAGTCAGGGTCCAAACCTAGTCTGTTTGATTTCAAGGCTCATGTTATCTTTCAGAAAATGAAATGATGTGGTCAGAATTTTACGCGACCGTTCTAGAAACAATTCACGAGGGAGACTGGAGTAAAGTGGAGTGAAGAGGACTTATTTTGTTTTTTTCATACAAGAGAGAGAGAGAGAGAGAGAGAGAGAGAGATCAATTTGTTGTTCCACTTAGTTGTGTAGCCATTGATTGCTTCTCATATGTGCCTTGACGTGGGCTCAAACCGGCAACTCAGGATCGAGCTGATGACCCTGGGATTAGGCCAGCCACCCCAGGATAGAACAGGCAGCCTTGGCTCCCCGGGATGACACTACCCCCGGCCAGGGTGGAGAAGCTGGCTTTAAGAAGACAGGAAACGGTGAGTTTCAGAGCTAAAGGAAAGGCAGCAGTCATGGGGAAGGGGGATATAAACAAGAGTCTTAGAGAACATAGGATAAAAAATAACTGAAATAAGAGGAAAAGTCTAGCAGGTGTTCATATTTCTGGCGTGGACACTCTGTGGTGGCCTAATTATTTTTAAAGACTCACTCAACCTTGAGCATCAGTGACCTTACCTGGAAAGCATCCCCTACCAGATGGGCAGGCCCAAGAAGGATCAGCACATGTCTTGTTCTCCAGTCTGATGTTGCCACAAATTCATCCAAATAAACAAATTTTCTTTCTTAACTGATGAAATTAGTGGTGACAAAGAAACAAAGTCATGGACAAATATGCTGGACAGTCTATAGAACTTACACAGCGAAGAAATTATTGGCAGGTAGCATGGTTGTTGTTTTTTTTCTTGTTTTTCGAGGTTAAATATATTGACTCACAGTTAGCATTTCATGTTACACACGTGTGCAACTGTGTGTGTAAGAAAGACAGGTACGGGGGAGGAAGGGCACGGAGAGAGTAGAAAGGTGCAAACGGAGCATCGCTTATGAAGACGTTTATAAGTATCTTAAAGAAACCAAAACCATTTACAGGACATTCCTATTAGGGTGAAAAAATACTACAAGTGTGTATGCCGGAAAGTTTGTGAATATATAGAAAAGGACCGGAAGTACAGACTCAAAACGTGGAAACACCTCTCTGGCTAATATTTTACATTTCATTTCTTAATTGTTCATATGTTTTTAATGTCCTACAGTTATCTTGAATTACTTTCAAAATACAAACCTTTTTCCCCCCTAAACATCCGTGATTAATACCCATTCCATATTCAGAATGTTGCTGATACAGAGGGACAAACAGCAGGGAAGCCCTGAGTGACAAACCATCCACTCAGGATGAAAATGGTGGCACTGGACGCCTTCTAGCCCCGCCCATGAAGCCTGCTGAGAGCTGGCTAACCTGGCATATGAGGAATCTGTGTGTTGAGGATAAGAGGGAGGTGAGAAATGATGGGAAAAGGCAGACGGGTCAGGGCAGCCAGGTCAGGGCAGCCGGCCTCAGAAGCAGGTGCCTAGACCCGCCATTGCTCCTGGCCATAGCAGCCCTTCTTCATCTGACTTCCCTCTCCATTGTCTGAAGATCGCACTTTCTCTTGGTATAGTGTTGGAAATTCCATGTTACCTGTCCTCTTCTAAAGCGTAAGACTGGAAAATTCACATGTCACATCCAGAGGCTGGGCGTGTCAGAGGTGACCGGGAGGATGAGAACTGCAGGACTGCAGGACGAGGGGGGCATTCGTTTGTGAGCTTTGAGCGACGCCTCACGCTTTATGAAGCACTTCCCAATATCGACTCTAGGTAGCTGCTTTGTGTCTCGCGCTCCCTCCAGCCGGAAACTGAGCTGAGTCATCGTCACAAAGGGTTAAAGGTCACGGGAGTTTTCTTTGAAATGTTACACAAGACTCACTTCTGTAAAACAATGATTATCCACATTTTCTCCCCTGCCTCTTCATCTAACAAATACATTTCTACAGGTTTTGCAATGTTCTTTCCGACCCACCCCAAACACACAATTTTCCTCCTGCTTACACCACTTGTTTACAGTGCGCTAGATTTGTTGTGTGCTTTTCTCCAAAAGGCTCAAGGCACCACGCTTTCAACTCTTATACAACAAATGTTACATTAAACTCATTTCACAACCGTAAACAAGGAAGCCAGCAGAGCGGCGGCAGAAAGGATTTGAACAAGGACAGAAAGAAGGAAGAGCCACGGGCCTGGGGAACCAGGCAACCGAATGTGCAGAGTGGTCAGGACGCTCTGTCCCGCCTCCTTCCGCCATCACTAGCGCCAAGACCCTGTCATCCTTCTCTTCCAAACAGCGGAGCCCAGGTGTCGCCCCCTCTGAGCAGGGGTGCGGGGAGGAGTACACAGGGGAGGAGGGAGGGGTGGAGTATTCCAGTGATCACGCAGGGCTCTTCGGAGGGGGTCTGAAAACAAAGATACCTACCCAGAAAATGGTGTTTGGAAAATCAGTGGGGACAGGAACATAGTAATGTTTTATAACAAATCACCCAAACATTAGATTTCTCTTTTTGACAAATAAAATGCATGGCCTGTCCTCAGTTCTGCAGTGTCAGGGACCTCCAGGGGCTCTGTAGACTTTCAGAGGCCAAGGTAGCCCAGAAGTTCAAAGACACTCAGAAACCAAAGGGTGACCTCAGCTCTTAAATCCCGGGCCACGTTGCTTGACCGAAACCCCATGATGAGGTCCCGCATGTGCACTCTGTGCAGTGGTGGAGAAGGCATTTTAACTGCAATGCCCACAGCAGCTGCTGGGAGAGAGGGCCAGGAGGGAACATTGCTAATTTGCAGCCCAAGGTACAAATGAACATTCTGACTAAAGAGAGCAGACAGGTAGCTCACATGTCAGTACAGACCAGGAGAGAAATCTGTCCAGGGAAAAGAACAACCATGACACTAATAGTAATAATAATAATTACAGTATCAGTATTAATATGACCAGTATTGTTGCTGTTATTTCCTTAGCACTTGTGCCCCTGCTACATTTGCTAACACTGGTTTAATCTCTAGAACAAACCTCCAAAGTGAGTCTGACCATTTCCCTAATTTTCCAAATAAGGAAGCTGAGACAAGTTATTTGCCCAAAGTTACTCAGCTAGTAAGTGCATGAGCTGGGATTTAGACTCAGCACCAAAGGATCAGTAAGAGTCAGAAAGCAAGCAAATGCACAGAAGTCACTGTGTGGGCTCATAACAGAGCAGGCATGTCGGATCTGTGCCCCACCCTGAGAGCTGTGGATAGAGAGTCAACAGCACAAGAGCAGGCTTGAGGTTGAGGATACACATGAAGACCTTAAAGTCAGGCTGCAGCTAGCCAGCGTGAAAGAACAGGGGACAAACTACCTCAGGAAAACAGAGAGACGCTGTGACACTGAGACCCTATGAAGAGAGGACCTCAGAAGGGAGTGGCAAGGTTATCCCCAGGGTCTGAGTAAGCAGGACCTAGAAACTGGTAGCTGAACCCCACCATCTTGTCACATGTAACTGACTGGGTGTTCCTGCCAAGTTAACTGCAGCCTTCTACAGTGAGTCACTCTCAGGAATTCTTTTGTGATCCCACTGACTATAAATACCAGGCACTGAGCACTTACTAAATCCCAGGCACCTAATATACATCATCTCTCTTAACCCTCACAGTGACAGGAGAGGTGTACACTGGAGTTATCTTCACCTTGCAGATAAGGAGGCAGAGAGAAATCCAATAACATGCCCAACGTTACACAGAGCTGGTAAAAACTAGAGACAGTGAAGAAGGCTTCTCAGAAAAACTAAGACTAGAGGCACTGTATGAGCCAGCAACCCCTCCTCTTGGTATCTACCCACAGAATCTGAAAACATTTATTCACAAAGATATACGCACCCCTATGTTCACTGCAGCATTATTTACGACAGCCAAGCCGTGGAGACAACTGCGTGTCCTTTGATAGGGGGTTGGATAAAGAAGGTGTGGTACATATCTTCAATGGAATATGACTCAGCCATCAGAAAAATGAAATACTGTCATTTGCAACAACATGGTGGACCTTGAGAATATCATGCAAAGCAAAATAAGTGGACAAAGAAAGTGAAGGAGCATATGATGCCACTCATATGTGGCATGTGAAACTGAAACCCATGGACACGGACAACAGGAAGGTGGTGACCAGAGGGAAGGGGGTACTAAAGGCCAAAGGGGGCCAAATACATGGTGACGGAGGATTTGCCTTTCGATGGCAGGTGAACAATGCACTAGACCTGTGGTTCTTAACCTGGGTTCTATGGAACCCTAAGGGTTCGATGAGTCGGTCTCAGGGATTCGGAGAAGCCTCTGCCGTGGAGGCCAGAATAAAGTAATACCGTCATTTGTTGTGAGTTCATGCACTTTGTTGGTTTTGTTCTTTGAGCAAGGTGATGTTCATGCACGGCTCATTTTGTGCACCAGTATAAAAACATATACCTATGTCTTGAATTTGGGGGAAAAAATCATATTTTATTTATCACTAAAGAAGGGTTCAGTGAATGCGCATATGAAACTGGTGGGTTCGGTACCTCAAGAAAGGTTAAGAACCACTGCCCTAGACAGATGACGTATCACAGAACTGTACCACTTGACACCTATATCATTTCATTAAGCAACATCATCCCACTGAATTTAAGAAAAAGCAGAGATAGACCCCAAGTCTAGGGAGTCTGGCTCCAGAGCCCATTGTCATAGTCACCATGCTAGGGTGCTTCTAGAACCTGATTCTACATTTCATTCCAGCTCTCTCTCCCCTCCTCTCTGTCTCTGATCCGTCTGACCTCTCTCATAACGAGGAAGCTGGCCAAGGCGGTCTCTCTCAGTTTTATTCGTAGAGGTCCAGCCTATTTAGTTACCCAACGTCTTTCCAGCCAATAAGAAATATTCTTATTTTTTTAGGGGAGTCAAGAAACCATTGGTCAAAGCCAAAAGCAGCTGGTCCAGTGCAAACTGACATCGGAGATAAGCTCAGCCAGACTGAAAATCCAGCTGCAGGGGACTTCACCTAAGGGAAGGAGCACGGAATGGAACGTGAGCTCTTCAGTGTGAGAAGGGACATGGTTTCATCCATCACAGTTACACACTGCAATCCTTTTCTTTCTGCCTCCTCGCCCCGGCCCCTACCCAAGACACACAGAAGAACCCAGCAGAAGTGACTCATCCCAGCACTGGCAGAGGGGAAGGGGCAGCTCCTACCCTCCACTTGATAAGTTGCAGTGGCTGCCGCACACCGAAACCCCGCAGGGAGAGCCATGGTCCCAGGGAGACACCTGGCCCTCCAGATGCCCAGCGGAGCTCGGAGCCCTGTGGGCTGTCAGAGAAGCCCAGCACTTAGGCAAGCAGTAAGTACAGTCTGGCCCCGGACAAGGGTCACAGGATGCAATTGTGCATGCAAATGAGTGAGGGATTTTTGACCAAGCTATCTTGCTATTAGGAATATATCCTAAGAACACCAAATCATTGATTCAAAGGAAGATATGCACCCTCATGTTAATTACAGCATTGTTTACAATAGCCAAGATCTGGAAATAGCCCAAGTGTCTGTCAGTGGACAAGTGGATTAAAAAGCTGTGGTGCATATACACAATGGAATACTATATGGCCATGAAAAAGAAGGAAATGTTACCTTTTGTGATGGCATGGATGGACCTGGAGGTTATTATGCTAAGTGAAATAAGCCAAGCAGAGAAAGAAAAATATCACTTGATCTCACTTATATGTGGAATCTAATGAACAAAGTGAACTGAGGAATGGAATAGAGGCAGAGGTGGGGTCACAGGGACCAGAGGGACAGCTGTCAGAGGGAAGGGGGAGGAGGGGATCGGATCAAAGAAGGTGAAGGGATTAGTGAAATTATATATAAATAACACATAGATACAGATAACAGGACAGCAAAGCCCAGGAGGAAGGGGAAGGGGGGGTACAGGGGACAAACGGGTGGGGGTGAGAGGGTTGTCTTGAGTGGGACACTTGAATTCATGTTAACACAATAAACTACAATGAATAAAAAATAAAAACTTAAAAAAGAAAGATCACCACCTGGCCACCACCTGCATAAGATGCAAGTCACTGTGTAGCAGGCGAGCATTTGGGCCTTTCTCTCCACACACTCCCTGATTCTGATTAGAGATGACTAGCGGGAGTGCTGATGGAGCCCTGCTTTGGCAGGCCACCCATTCATCCGATCTTCTGCCTTTTAATGAAACACATGGACATTGGTTTTAAAAGCCACAAAATCCGACTGGAACTTTCCCTTTGACAATTCCTCCCAATTCCTAATTGTCACTCCTTAGAGGTAACTATTTTCACCTTTATCTTCTGTTACAGTAGTTCCCCCGACCCCATTTGAGGGAGGTATGTCCCAAGACCCCCAGTGGATGCCTTAAAACCACAGATAATGCCAAAACTATAGATATGATGTTGTTGTTTTTTTTTCATGTATGCAATACCGATGATAAAACTTAACTTATAAATTAGGCACCGTAAGAGACTAACAACAATAACTAATAATAAAATAGAACAATTATTGCAATATGGTGTAATAAAAGTTATGTGAATGTACTCTCTTTCTCCGTCTCAAAATATGTTCTGGTGCCATACTCATCTTTCTCTTGTGATGGTGTGAGACGATACAAAGTCTGGGTGACGAGATGAAACAGGGTGAAGGAAGAAGGCATCCTGACATAGCATTAAGTTACTCTTGCCTTTGGGGCCACTTCTGCATAAAGTAAGGGTTCTCTGAACACAAGCCTGTGATACCACGACAGTCAGTCTGATAGCCTATTGATAAATGGAGTGTGTCTGCAGCGTGGAGACTCTGGACAAAGGGATAAATCAGGTCTTGGGCACAAAAGAGCCGACATCACAAGATTTCTTCATGCTACTCAGACAGGTGTGCAAAAACATATGCATTATTTATTTCTGGCACTTTTCACATAATATTTTCAGACCGCGGTTGACCGCAGGTACCTGAAACCTTCAGAAAGTGAAACTGCAGATAAGGAGATCATGCTGTATTCACTACTGGTTTGAATAACTGGCTGACACTGGTGCTTCTTAATTTCTTTACAGATTTTACATAATGATTATTGACTTCTGGATATAGGAGTAGAAAATCCCAGTCCCCGCTCTCTCCCCTTCATCCACTGAACAGGATAAGATTACCTTATCTGTTTAAGTAAATATTTTATATTTACCTTACTATGCCTATATATGGTTCAAAATTGAGCCATGTAGTGTATCATGCTTAAATGCAACCTTTTATTTTACTCTGGGGTTAATCCATCTGGTGCTTATATTTAATTTTTCCTATGCCTATCACGAATTCATCCCCAACCACTCTGACAGAACTATAGATCTCCGAGTTGCACAAACAACTCCGTTTTCCTGCTCTGCTTTGCACTGTTTGTTTTTAGGTGGCCACCGAGACACCTAAAATACTGCTTTTGGCCACTGTCTCTGTCTCCTGGGCTTTCTTCTGCTTTGCTTCTTCTCCCTTTCCAGAGGAGCAAATCCTTGAATAGCTTCCTGATGAAACAGCCACAAGAGACACACAGTTAGAAACCCTGCACGTCGAGAACTGTCTTTATTCTAATATCACACTTAATGTGTAGTGTGTGCATTGCAGAATTTCATTTCATTTTATTTTATTTAGAAATTAAATGGGCTGACATTGGTCTACAAAAATACATAGGTTTCAGGATTTAATGATGGAAATACTTTTTCACTCAGAATTTTTAAAATGTGGGTTCATGGCTTTCTGGGTTCTGATCTAGCTAGTGAGAAGAAGGGTGACCATAGAAGTCTTGATCTTTCACAGGAAATCTTTTTTGTGCTTTACCCCACGCTCCCTGATCCCCAAGCTCTTATTTCCGGAATGTCACTGTCTTGTGCCCTGATGTGGGACTTCTCACCACCTGCTGTGTCTTCCATGGCAATGCAAGATGTTGACAGCAGCGGAAACTGGGTGAGGGGTATCTGGGAACTCACGGGACGTACTAACTTTGCAATTTTTCTGCATCTCTAAAATTGATCCATAATTAAAAGTTCATTTTTTAAATGCCCATGGAGAGCAGAGTTAAGCAAAATCAAAGTGAGGAAAGTTAGTTTTTTAGTTCCAGTTTTAGTGATAAGACAGCACTAAGTCATCCTATACTGTAACAACAGGAACACGAGGTTGGGATGAGGTATAACCAGGTTGAAATCCCACCCTCTCTGGGTAGTCTAACATCAAAAGGAAATATGTCAGTAAAAAAGGAAATAAAGAAGGATATTTAAATATACGTATTGGGTGATATAAACATCAAAAATACAGAGGATACTACTATACTGAGTCCCTACAGTCATTCAGTACTGAAGCAATCATAACTTCCAGGAAAATATATATATTAAATTATTTTCATTATGGACCACTAGATGGCAGTATTGCAACTTTTTTTAGGTTTACGGGTTGATGTATAGACTGTTAATTAAAAGTTTGTTATCCCACCAGTGGCCACCTACCCCCCACTCTGCAACCCTGACCTGAACTAACTACCACTCTTCCACTGATTTTCTTCAGAAAGGACACTCTGCCTTCTCTGTGTTCCACATTTTCTGAAGTTATTTGACCACAAATGGCAGAATTATTCAATTTTTATCAACTCTGATGGGATTCTCTAGCATAGGAATCTCAAGAGTTTGTGTGTAAGGACATTGTTATACTCCTAAAAAGAACTGAGGCCCTTAGAGAGCTTTTTAAAATGTATGTAATAGTATTGATCAATATTTACTCTATTCAGAATGAAAACTGAGATTTAAAAATGACAGTGACAGAGGACTTCTTTTCAAATAGCATTAACAGCACGGGAACACAACACAATTTGTGAAAAATAATCATATACTCCAAAACAGAAAAAAAAAAAGTGTAGTGGGAAGAGAGTTTTACATTTTGCAAATCCCTCATCTGCTTGACTTAGGAGCAGAGAGCTGTATGTCCATACGTGCTTCTTACTGGATATGTTGCCCTGGAAACCCCTCTGCATACTCATTAAACAAGCGGTGGGAGAGGAAGAAGGCAAAGCATGTCTTAGTATCATTACAAAAAGAGTTTGGCCTTGCGGGTACCCGTAAAGCTCTCGAGACCCCCAGGGGAACCATGGCTGTCCAGGCACCCTCTCCGGGGTCTCCCCCCGCAACCCACAATCCCTCAGGATCCGCTCACCTTCCGGAGGTCTCATCCCGCTAACACTTCCCTTACGGTTGTAAGATGTGAACCTGCAGCCACTCGCTTGGGTAAGAAAAAAGTTATTTTTTTTTCTGCATGTTTTTGATACAGAAAGAATTCTGATATCATGGTGCTATCTCTCCAGACTGGCTGGTAGTTTAAGTTGTCATCATTTCAGTCCCCTTCATCCCATTTTAGGGCCATACAAGAAATGCAGGTTTTACGGAGGCTACCTGTAAGACAAGATACCTGATGTCCCCATTCTCGCACCTCAGCTTTGATCCACCCGGATCACGCCAAGACGTCCACTCTCCAATCTGCATGCATGCCATGGTCCCTTTAAGTCCACTGACTCTCTGGTTCTGAGGCACAGGGGTCCTCTAAGGATGTAACGCTGAGGTCCCCAAGCCACCCTGTAATCGCTCTGAGATCCACTCCCTTCCCAGGGGAGGTACTGGCTCAGAACGGCACACCAAACACTGCCGTTCATGACAGCCACCAACTGCTGTCCACTGTCTGAGCTGCAGGGAAGTACAAGTGACTTGTGTTATGGTTTTGGCTCCAGGTATGTGTGCTTTCTCTAGAAGTCCTAGAAGTTCTAGCACCGAGGAGTGCTAAGAGACCATAAATTCAGTATCCTCGGGTACAAAATGTCTCTTGCAGAAAGTTTTCTCTGTTAACTGCGAAAGAAGTGGTTATTCTATAAGGATTCAGCCCCATTGGTCATGACTTTGACTCCTCCCCCATTTGAAATAGCAGAGATTCAAAAACCCTGGCATGCGAATGCGCCTGCGCACCTGCATCAGAAAGAAAAGGTCAGCCCTAAAGATGCCTTTTTTTCTGTTTGCAGCAAAGACAGCCAAGAAGCACGTCCTGTTTCCTTTTCCATCTGGGCACACAATTAGAGCACGTTTGTCAGTCCTCTCGCTGTTAGATGTGGCCGTGTGACTGAGCCCGGGCCAGCAGAATGTGGGCAGAAAGAATGCACACCCCTTCCAGGCTGGGTGGCTGGAGTTCGCCCACACAGCCAGCGGTGTTCCCTCCGTGTGGCAGCAGTCCCCTCTCAGCCACCGACCACCACCCACTCAGACTAGGGTATGAATGTTTACCCTGCTCCGCCACTGGGACGAGGAGTTCCTGAAAAAGACACTGTCTGCTTAGTGACTGAGTTTTCTTTAAAAAAAAAAAAAAAAAAGCGACGGAAGAAGTTTCATAACATCCAACAGCTTTTCTCCAGCGGGAGAACCTCTTTGGTGAGACCATGTCGCTGGAGGAAAAGGAAAGTAAAAGGGAGAGAGAAGGAGAGCCAGGTGGACCGAGGCACAACCGAGGGCAAGTCCACCGAGGGCTGGTTGCGCAATGGATGATTCATCTTGCCTTGCTTCGTTTTGCCAACGAGATCTAGTTAAATCCTGACCGTGGAGGCACCCTTTCGGAAGTGCTTTTCAAACAGGGCCCTTAACTCCTGAGAGTCATCAAGCTGTTTTTAATATTTCAATAATTCTAATTGCAATTATAAAGTCACTTCCTATCAGCTCTCCCAGGCTATCTCAAACATCCATTTTATTGCTTTAGACGGAATTATACAAACTCATTGTGCTAATACCAGCTTCTCGAGCATGGAAAGGCAGACATGAATTAGTTATAACAATGCCCTCGATTTCTTAGTGGACAGAATCTGTCAAAACATGAAGTCCTTAAAGTGAACCAGTTATAAAAAAAATCTTTAACTGTGAAAATTCGGTGAACCATGGTGTGTGTGTGTGTGGGTGTGTGTGTGTGTGTGTGTGCGTGTGCGTGTCCTAGAGGGTACCAGGGGGCTGAGGCATTTATTAATCTGCCCGCCCAGGACACAGCCAACTCTCAGGGTTCCCTTGGTAACTGCATCTGACCTCCTTTCTCTGATGCAGTGTCTGGCTTCTGCAGGAGCTGATGCACCCCGCCCAATCATCCACCGGCCCGCGGATTAATGCAAGGCCATCTTCACATCTCACCTTATCATTTACAGGGACTGGATTAGATGTGGGCTTGAGACCCAGTCAAACCGCGTGACAGGAGAAATTGTACACTGGGCTTCTGAGAAAGCAGTTCTTGCCCTCTTCTCTAGAAGCTATCTAAAAAGACCTCGCTTTCTGGCCACCCAGGAATAAGGAAGTTTGGGGCAGCCATTTCATAAACACAAAGGGGATTCGAA
The DNA here is from genome assembly GCA_037038555.1 of Rhynchonycteris naso. Classification (NCBI taxonomy): domain Eukaryota; kingdom Metazoa; phylum Chordata; class Mammalia; order Chiroptera; family Emballonuridae; genus Rhynchonycteris; species Rhynchonycteris naso. Next base: position 303,374,053 of record CM072996.1, read on the forward strand.
GGAAAGACAGAAGGAACCAAATCTTTGAAGACCAATAAATGTCTTTTATGGTTTAGGCCTATTGGGGTTGCTTTTCCTGTTACTTGCAACCCAAAGAGTCATATAAGTTATACACATATATTTGGGATATATGTGTGCATCTATATCTTTATCTATAGTTATATACATGCACACATCTATGTGTATACGTTAGCTATATGTATATATCTATTTAGTCATACATGTGGTTTGATGTAGATGTATAAAATGACTGCAGACATAGACACATCAAAGCGGATGTGTGTTATATACATACATGATTGACATGCATGTCTACCCATCATGAACCCCCTTCAAATAAAGAAACTTCACTGGCTATTTTTCTAGCTGACTTGAATGCAGCTCAGAAAGAAAGATATATGTGAGATAATTAACAACAAGCTCAAGTGGGATTCAGTTACATTATTTCCACTAAGCTACTGAAGGCCACCCACCCCGTAATTGGTACCACAAAAGCAATATAAAACATCAGTGCGTCACTCAGTATTTCAAAAAGCCACGCTGCTAACAACAATTAAGGGTTTACTATTGAGTCATTTTCCAAACAAACCCTCAAATGCTCTGCCCTTCCAAGTGCTGGCAGGCTGGCACTAACAAGGGCATACGAGGAATCACAAATCCACCCCACCCGCTCGGAGCTCTAAGAATAAAAGGCAGAGCCCTCACATCAGGTTCCCGTAGGAACGCGATTCAGGACACGCCCTATCGTGCCCCTGCGAGTGAGTCTGTCCACCCCCTTTAGCCACTCAGGGCCGCTGGAACCCGCTGTAATTCCACGGAGCATTTGGAGAAGGGTCAAACTGAACTGGGACTGGGGTGCCGCAAGTGAGGCACATAAGTGCCCAGAATCCAAGGCGGAGGCGCTCCGTATTAGCCCTGGCCTCTGGTGTTAATTGCCAGAGAGAGCGCACTCCAGTTCAAAGGCCTGGCTACCGCCCGCAAACTAGTTTTACTTCTGAACTGTCCCTGCCAAGGCACAGGTGGGCGGTGTGCCTCGGGACTAGACTGGAGCTAATCCACCTAAGTCCCATGAGTGTTTGCTCATTGGAGAGGATCTTTGATTGTTAATCTCACTTCAGAGGCTGGGTTTGGAACTTCAAAAGCAGTTTCTCCCCACAGTGAATAAAGCAAGACGTCGGAGGCCCACAGTCTGGGAAGAAAGAATGAAGGAGTGGAATCGAGCCAAATAAAATATCAAATCAGAGTGAACAGTTTCAGCGACCATAAATTTGCTGTGGATGAACTATGTTGGAAGAACAAGCACAGCTTTCTTCACAGCATGGGGCAGTCCAGGAGAAGTGGCCCTGACCTTTCTCTTTTAGGTCCTCAATCAAGGACCACTACATCGCCCGGACACCCCTCTGAACACTTCTTCTGGCCGCCTCCAAGACCTGTTGAGTCTAAAGCCTAAACATGTCTCCCACAGTCAGTTTACCTTCAGCCCGGGGCTCTTCTCTGTGCAAAGGCAAGAGAACCCTCTCCAGCATGGAAAGTTCCAAGTGGATTCCCAGCTTCCAGGTTCTCCTCCCGCCCCGCCAATCCAATTGATTCCACTGCAGCCTGATCTGTCTTTCTAAGACACAGATTGCACAGAGGTGGTCCCCTGCTCCTCAAGGTCCAATGTCTTGATCTGTGCAAAGCCCGCACAACCTGGTCCTGTCTTCTTCAGTCCATGTTCACACCATGAGCTCCTCCAATTTCCTTCCACCTGTCAATCAAACAGACCCCATGCTCTCTCTCAGCAGATTCTTGACCAATGATGCTTCCTCCACCTAGAACTCTCCCTTTCTCTGGGCTGTCTTCTGTTCCTTCCCTTGGCCAGCTTAAGGTGACTCGTTCAAGGACACATTGCCCAGGACAGGCCGAGTCTCCCTCGTGCATGCTCCCACTCTACCTTGTGTACCCCGTACAGTAGCACTCATGGCGTTTCTCTTTAAAAGGGGTTTAGTGGTCGGACTTCCTCATTAATGTATAACTTTTATGAGAGGATGGACTGCCTTAACCCAGCAAGCTAAACATGAATGGCTTGCCTGGCCTGTGTGGTGGCACAGTGGATAAAGCGTCGACCTGCAATGCTGAGGCTGCCAGTTCGAAACCCCAGGCTTGCCTGGCACATATGGGAGCTGATGCTTCTTGCTCTTCCCCCTTCTTTCTCTCTCTCTCTTTCCTCTCTAGAAATGAATAATTAAAATATTTAAAAAAATTAAACATGAAAGGTTCATTTACTGCATTTTTCCCTGCCTTCACCAATCCATGTACTAAATGAACATCGAGCCATTTCTGTGAGCCAGGCACCATGCTCACCCTGAGGAAAAAGGTGGTCGAGCAATCCGACCAAGTCAGTCCCTGAACCATCAGGGTGGACATCATCTTCCAATCTACTACTTCAAGTACCCCACCTCTGCTTTAAAGCATCCCTTTTGCCTGACCTGGTGGTGGTGCAGTGAATACAACATCAGACGGATGCGGAGGACCCAGGTTTGAGACCTTGAGGTCACCAGCTTGAGTGCAGGTCCATCTGGCTTGAGCAAGACTCACCAGCTTGAGCCCAAAGCTGCTGACTCGAGCAAGGGGTCACTCAGTCTGCTGTAGCCCCCCAGTCAAGGCACATATGGGAAATCAATCAATGAACAACTAAAGAGCCACAACAAAGAATTGATATTTCTCATCTCTCTCCCTTCCTCTGTCCCTATCTTTCCCTCTCTGACTTTTTCTCTCTGTCTCTGCCACACACAAAAAATAAAGTGTCCCTTTTACGCCAAGTCACTCAGGTGAAAATCGAAGAGAAAGTAGAGTTAGGTTACCTATAGTTTTCCTAACATATCATAGATGCTCCTTCCCCCAATAGCTCATAGATTCAGAGGAGAAAAAGGAGGATGACAGGGAGGGAGAGAGAGTGTTCCAGAAACTAAGAGAAGCTCTGTCCTATTGTGCTACGAGAGGTGGAGAGGAACCCTCTGGAAACACTGGCTAAAGTGGATTTCAGATTTAAATTCAGGGAGCTAGGAATAAGGATGCCCATATCCGCAAAGTTGTCTGTGAAGCCCTCTGGCCTTAGGGTAGCTGACATAAAGATCCATCTGCCCACCTTGCCGAGCCAAAGGTATGGGCTCAGCCCCTGCACCATGCCAAGGGTCCCGTCCTCGCTGTCCTCCAGAAGGCAGCACTGCCATGTAGTCACATTCCTGTGACTTGGGAACCCCTGCTTTCAACAATGACACCTGAGCATGACATGAGCCCTCAACTTACGTTTCTGTTTGTACCATTTAGAGCTAAAGTACACTCTGCTCATGTTAATGATTACAAAGGACTATTACACTCTCATTTCATGTGTGAGTTTTATGTACTTGCACTATGATTCATGATTTCTTGCATTGTAATTTTTGTATATAATAATCAATGCATAAGCAATGAGCAATATATTAATGTAATTCATGAGGGTCAAGTGAGGCCATTAAATATGATAAGACAGTTCAAATCAGTGGGAAGGGGCTTCTGCAGAATGAGACTGTTCCCCGAAAATCCTTTCTGTAACATTCGCTTCAGCCTGACCAGGCGGTGGCGCAACGGATAGAGCGTTGGACTTGGACGCATAGGACCTAGGTTCGAAACCCCAAGGTCGCGGGCTTGAGCACGGGCTCATCTGGATTGAGCAAAGCTCACCAGCTTGAGCCCAAGGTTGCTGACTCAAGCAAGGGGTCAACAGCCCTCTCACCCCCCGTCAAGGCACATATGAGAAAGCAATCAATGAACAACTATGGAGCCGCAATGAAGAATTGATGCTTCTCATCTCTCTCCCTTCCTGTCTGTCTATCCCTATCTGTCCCTCTCTCTGTCTCTGTCTCTGTCACAAAAGAAAAAAAAAAAAACACATTCATTTCATGTGCTTCGAGTTTCACTGAAGAGATCAACATTTTATACCAAGACAAGAACAAAAAACCCACAAAAAATCTAATTATAACTGTGATAAATAAAAATAGAAGTTCTAGCTTCTGATAACGACAGTAGGATTTGAATCAGAATGAGCCTTTTGCCAGTGCAAACTGCAAACGCTAAGCATAGCAGCAAAGACAGCTTTTAGAAGGAACTGAAGATGGTGCAGTTTTATGTACTTGCACAATGTGTGTGAAAACCGGGGAGGGAGGGAACCACACGGGAATGGAAGAGAACTAGAATGAGCATGACCGATGAGTAACTTCACTTTCAGCCCCGCTCTCCTCCCCAGAGCACGGCCCATGGGGCTCACAGCTCCAGGCTTTTACTTATGCCTTGGCCTTTCTGGGGCCTAACCCCACCCAGGAGCCAACAGTCAGCTCACAGGAGCAAAAGCTGCTCCTGTCAGCCAGGAAATTACAGGGGTCGTAGGAACTGTGTCAGGAACTCAGTGGAACCTTAAAAAAAAACAACTCTGAATCTTTGGTTTTATTCATTAATATTGCAAAGCAATATTTGCTATACTTGCTACAGTTAAATTTCAGTCCAATAACACAGTCTGAAAAGTTCTGTATATAGTTTTGTTATGAGGTTGACCTTAAATTCTTTAGGGTGGCAATCAGAAACTATAAAAATAAGAAAAGAAATGGGAGATAATAGGGATGAGGTCTGGTCCCTTCTTCTAATTCAGTGCATTTAGATATGGCTTTTGTTAGGACACGCCCCAGCATGGATCACCACACCCATTCCTGAAACATGATCTGCATCTTGTCGCTTTTGTTTTACTTCTGTCCGCAATATTTAGGAGGCTGGAAACTTCAGCTAAAAATAAGGAATTTATTTTCTGGCATCATGGTTAATGCACATGACAAATATTTAGTGTAACTTGGATATTTTCCTCAAACTAATTGACCTCTTCATCAATATTTTTTTTTCAATTGAATCGCCAATGATTAAATGGCAAACATTGTTAAATTCCCCTATAATTGCCTTTATTTCCCTGTCATGTTAATTTATTCCATTTTGCCTCTGGTCTGTTGAGCTGTGTCTATTCTAATTTTTTTTCTCATATTATGTTGTGGTGCTCTTTTCTCTTCCTCTCACATACATAGATGTAAGCTTCCAAAAATTCTAGTGACTGGGATTTTGTGCCAATACAATGCAAAATACTTACTAAATATTTTTCTTTTTCCTTCATGGCAATCATTCATGTACACCCCTACTAAGAATTTAACAAAAAAACGTCATTTATTTAAAAGAAATGTGATTCTTTATTTCACTTTTTTTTTGGATGTTTAATCGTAACTCTCAATTCTGCAGGCTACGGAAGAAACATTCGTACTCGCAGTGATTGCCACAAATATGCTAGCATGGCTCTCCTAGTTAAAGAGGCATCATCTCCGCCAAGTGCAAATATTTTCTTGGGATGAGAAGTCCTCTAAAACCACTGGCCCCTGGTCTTTGTGGCTGGTATAAACAAGCTCTGCTTTTAGAACCTTCAGTCTCAAGATGTGACAGACACGATTTCATTTTAAAGGTTGTACTTAGCGCTTTTGAAAAAGTATTTGCAAGATTTATCCGTATGTGGTTCAATGTTCCACATCTCTGAAGTCACCTGCTGGGGTCAGCCCCCCTTTGCATATGGGAAATCACTTATGGGAAGTGAACAATATTTCCTTTGTATCTAACCACACGCTGGCTCAGCCTCGCCTTCACAATTAACCAAGTTTCCAAAATTATTTTCCTGGCGGGCACTGGGATTCTTTTCTTCTCTCAGACCCGGAGAACAAAATCGCCTTATCCCAAGCCCTTGCTTTAGCTCTGGAACATCAGCAACTCTGTCACTCTCCTGAAATGTGCAGCTGAGCCCGTGAGGACTGGTGGCACACCGCACAGAACCTGGACTGGCTGCAGAGCTTACTGAACTTCTCCGGGTCTCTTTCCAAGGCACGTGGAGGTAACGCCTACCCTCCGTGTCACTTTGGCTTCTATTTTGTGTGTGCATATGTGACAGAGACAGAGAGAGAAACAGATAGGGACAGACAGACAGGAAGGGAGAGAGATGAGAAGCATCAACTCTTCATTGTGGCACCTTAGCTGTTCAGTGATTGCTCTCTCACATGTGCCTTGACCGGGGGGCTATAGCAGACAGAGTGACCCCTTGCTCAAGCCAGCGACCTTGGGTCCAAGCTGGTGAGCTTTGCTCAAACCAGACGACTCTGTTCTCAAGCTGGCGACCTCTGGGTTTCAAACCTGGGTCCTCTGCGTCCCAGTCCGACACACTATCCACTGCACCACCGCCTGGTCAGGCTGGCTTCTTATTAATACATTCCTTAAAAGTTGTATTTGCAAAATGTGGTTGTGTCTTGGTGTTGAGGTTCTGATATTTATCGTCACTGTCACTTGGATTTTTACAAATGTTTGATAATAGTATATGTTATATATCAGAAGGAGGAAAGCATTTTTCATACAATGAGACCACGTGAGGAATAGATCAATTTTACCTAGCATCACCAGGTGCTGATTTAACCGCTAACATTCTTACAAGCGGCTTGTGTGTGTGAATTCCGCTCTCCCGTGCGAGACAAGAGGAAAAGTAGAGAGCTACACAGGCCTACTGTCCTCGTGAGCCCTTCCAACAACTGTTTTGAATGGCAACATAGAAGCACTGAATAACGTCACAACTGGTTGTCAATCATTTGGGCCAAACAAAGCTAACATTCCAGAGGCTCTTGACCTTCCTCTACCTGGTCACTCTCTATCCAGTCCAGCACAGCATTACTAGGAGACAGAACTGCTTGCAGGACAGCTGTGCTTTGTGCCACACGGTAGGGCAGTTAACAACCCACAGCCCCTTTCCAGAGTTCGCTCCTCCCTTCCTACAGCGCTCAAGTGGAAGCCAGACCTTCATTAAAAATTATAAAACATAACGTAACCTGTGGTGGCACAGTGGATAAAGCTTCAACTTGGCACGCTGAGGTCACTGGTTTGAAACTCTGGGCTTGCCTGGTCAAGGCACATACGGAAGTTGGTTATCCCTGCTCCTCCCCTTTCTCCCTCTCTCTCTCTCTCTTTCCCCTTCTTTAAAATGAATAAAAATAAAATAAAAATTATAAAACATAGAACTAAAGAGGCCTTATTCATGGATTTTGGAGAGGAGCCTTTAGCAAGGGTCGTAGAGCCTTGTGAGCCACACGTGACATAAAGCTCACTTAGTAAGGTGCAATCATTTACCAAGAGGACAAGGCCAGAGAATGCCGGGAAAAGCACGGTTACAAGTCAGCAGAGCCAGGGCTCAAGTTCAAGGTTTTCCATTCCAAGGCTTGTCTTCCCACAGTTTTTATTCCATCTGAAGATACAGTGTATAATTATTCTAGAAGGCTGGCCGTATTTCTACCCTAGTGTCCATGGAAGAGTGTTTCCCAAATTCTCTAATTCTTTTTTTTTTTTTTTTTGGCTTGCTAGGACATCAGAGAATTCTATATTCCTTTTTATAGGCACTTAGCTTTACTTGGTAGTTCCCCTTTCAACAGGCCTCTAGCTAATAATACCCAAAAGGGTGGTGAATATTCCACTCCTGGCCAAAGTTCCTACATTCCACGGCTGTTGATTTTTTTTATCACCTCCCCCACTCTCTCCCTCCCCCGGCCTTGTAAAAAAGCAACGGGAAAGGGTGAACCGAATCTGGAGACGTGTGCTGGTACACGCCTGGGCACTGGGGTTCGCGCCACCAGCAGAGAGGCTGCTGGTGGTGTTGTGGCTCACACCTCACAGAAGAGAAAACAGGGAACCAGGTCTCCAAAGCAAGGGAAAGATTTCAAGGAAAGAGGATTTTTTTTTTTTTTTGAAAGATATCTCCTGCCAGGATCAACATACAACCAGAATTCTGGCTCTCCATTTTTGTTGGATTGACACTATACTTAAAAAAAAAAAATGCTTTTGCTTTTATTTCCCCATGATTGCCATCATCCTATATATATATAAAAAAAAGAACAAAGAGGGGCCTGAGCTGTAGTGGCACAGTGGATAAAGCGCTGACCCGGAACACTAAGGTCTCCAGTTCAAATCCCTGGGTTTTCCCTGTCAAGGCACATACAGGAAGCAAACTACTATGAGTTGATGCTTCCTACTCTCCTCCCCTCTGTTTAAAAATCAATATATCAAAATATTTTTTATAAAAGAGTTATTTGCATAAATTAATATTGATTAGAATAACATTTGCCTTTGACAGGGAGGGAGAAGTCACATCTCCCTAAGCCAGATCAGGTCTGCTCTAGCTCTCCAACTCTCCACTTCAGCTTGGGCTCCCCAAGCCAAGAGTTGACTGGAGGAATTCAGAACCGGCACCCCAGAGATGTGCTACTTTGGTATCCGAATTATTTCAAGCTTGTAGGCAATCAAGACCCTGCAGGTTTAGGGAAAACTTCTGTTCCTCCCTTAACTACCTAGAAGAATCAAAACTGGGGACCTTGCTCACGATGAAGTTATCACCAAAAATAACTTGTCTTGACTATCTATATGGAAAAGCAAACATCTAATTACTAAACATCTGCTCTTTTCTTTCTTTTTTTTTTTGTGACAGAAACAGAGAGAGACAGAAAGAGGGGCAGATAGGGACAAACTGGAAGGGAGAGATATGAGAGGTATCAATTCTTTGTTGTGACTCCTTAGTTGTTCATTGATTGCTTTCTCATCTGTGCCTTGACAGTGGTGCTACAGCAGAGTGAGTGACCCCTTGGGCCCAATCTGGTGATCCTTGCTCATACCAGATGAGCCCGTGCTCAAGCTGGTGACCTCTGGGTTTCGAACCTGGGTCCTCTACATCCCAGTCCGGTGCTCTATCCACTGCGCCACCGCCTGGTCAGGCAATATTTGCTCTTTTCATTATCTTGCAAACAACTTTCCACCCCCTGAATCCCCAGGTGCAGTAATGCATCCTTAGCTCAGAATGGGGTATAGACCTCTCTTGAATGCTTTGTCTCTGAACCTCTAATGTGAGGTTCATGGATTCTGGACACTTATCTATGTGGGGTTCCCATACATACATATGTAACTCAATTTATTTATTTTCTGTTTCATGTAGATTGAATAATTAGACCATCCCCCTCCCCCCCCCCAAAAAAAGAAACAGTGAGGAATAAGAATAGAGTAAGATGTCTTTCTCTTAGACTTGAAGGTTTACCTCTCTCTCTTCTCCTTTCTCTCTTCATAAGTACTTAATGCAAAGGCAAATGGTTCATGGGTGAACTGCAGATGTTTTGAAGAAGGGGAAAAGGTTGGAATAACAGATGTTATTCTTTCAAAGACTGTTGGCAATATGTATGGGAATTGGGTCCACATTGCTGACATTAACCACTTCAGTTTGTCGCAAAGCTTTGCCCATTGTTCATAGTGACTGGTTATGAAGGAGGGAGGATGAAAGAAATCAACATGTGTAGACCAGGGATTACCCTGACCACTTTGTTACACAGACTTAGTTCACAATAATCCTGAAGGCCAAGGTGTCTTATTCCCTTTTCAAAGATTTAGAAATAAAGGGTTATCAACTTGAGCAACTTTGCTTAATTCAAAACTAGAAAGGATTGGTTCAGAGATTTATTTGACAATAAAACTTAATAGTTCTGCCCCAAATCATGACCCTTAAAGCTTACTGCCCATATTTGAAGAATATGTGAACCTTTTAACTCTTCATTCTTAGGCCAAGAAGACAAGCCTTTCCATGACTCTGAATTCCTAAAATATCACCATTTTCCAAATAAACAAAACCTAGACTCCTCTAAACAAATAAATGGTGGCTAGGAAGGAGGACGCTTAGCCCCTGGGGTAGGATTGTGTATTCACATTGATACGTGGGGAAAAAAATTCATATAGAGTGTGGGAACTCTGCCTGGTTTACCTTGCAGGAGGCATTAGAGACAAAAGCCCAAGTGGGCCACCCTCCCTTTTTATTGCCCAGACTCTCCTTGTTTGGAGCTCTGACTTTTTGGGCAATTAACACATTCATTTACAAAGCTCTCTCTCCCAGAGATGCTGCCTTTGTGTAACAGAGGCCTGCCCTCTCTTTCCAGGGGTAGGTTTTAAACTCCATGAGTATACTGACCTGTCGCAAGTAGTGTTCTGACATCTACAAGGAACCTGCACTGACTCTCCCAGTCATTCTCTTGAATAAGGCAGCAAGAAAGGGAGGATCAGAGGGTTAGGGATAAGGTTTGCCTAATGAAACACACACACACACACACACACACACACACACACACACACACACACACACTGCTGTTTTTTCCAGCTTTCCAAGTTCTGCCACATGTTTTCAAATCCATTTCCATGAATCATCTTGGCCATCGTCTTTCTCATCTTGATGCCTCCCTTTATCTTTTTAAAACCATAAATTAGATAGACGTATAGATGTTCACTCACATATAGCTCAAATTTATTTTATCGACAAAATTTAATTTTCTGTCGGTGGACAAGCCCGGACTCGGACATCCCTGATCTGTGACCTGTTCATGACGTATTTAAGTCACTCCAGGAAAATAACTCAACAAGCTGGATCTTATGCCCACGGCAAGAACCACATCAGAGGGTAGATGCACCTACTGATGTAAGGATGTCAATAGAAAGCAAAGAAAGGGAGAATACTGGTTGTTTTTACGCATGATGAGAAATTTTCGTAGAAATTATTTCTGCTTGCCTTATTCTATGAACGAGGAATGTAAGACACTTGCTGAGTCACTAAAACCAAAGGGAATCAATCCCATAACTCATTGCCTTCTATTCACAACTCTAGGTCAGCTAGAGGTGCCCATAAAAGGATCAGAATGCCCGAAAGATGATCTTAAAAGCCACTAGAAAACCTATACATTTGAATTGTTACTTTCAAATAAATCACGATATAGATTTATACTGTGAATGCCGTTGCAAAGCATTGTTTAGGATATGCGGTCAAGCCCTGAAATAATTCTGTTGTCTCGAAATGTTTCTTACTTCGCATTTATATTAATCAAACCCTTCCAAAAACTCTTGCTCTTGAGAAAGTAGTAAGATGTGATGGTTACAAGGTTAACCTGTTCTAAGAGTTCAACCAGGCTCGGTCACTTAATAGTTGCAAGTATGTGGAGCAAACTATGTGTTAATTTCCTTATCTATAAAGTGGAAATGGTACCTATTTTGGTTATTTGTTATGATTAATGTATCTCATTCACAGGGGACAATTATGACTGTGCTAAATGCATAATAATCATTAATGTTAGCTATTACTATTCATGCTAATGAGACATCTCAGATTTTAGTCCATTTCTTTCTGGGAAGAGAAATGAGACAGATGGTCTAAAGAAGAAGACAAAAAAATGTAATATGTCAGGACCTACCATGAGGATACTCAGAAAATTGTGAGCCTGAGCTCAGAAGATTTGAAGGCATCAGTAAGAACAGGGTGGACTTGGGAACATCTCCTAAAAATTTCTGTTTCTCAATGTTCTCAAATGTCTATCTCCAAGATTAAGGATCAAACGAATCCTCAGTTGGAACCTGTTACAACCTGAGAAATGTGATACAAACATCAGTTTGGTTATCTCTCTTAGTGTTGATTTCTGTCAAAATTATTCTGACAAAAGTTCTTATTAAAGTCTATTATACAATAAATTAATTCTATGTCTACTTCCAACTTCTTAAAGCACAGTTTTGATCAGGCCTATCAATCACTCCTACAAGTAAGATACAATTTGTTCACAGACTGAATATTTACTTCTTCCTTTTCTTTAAATTTCTCATTTTCTTCTTCTTGTTTATTAAGTGAGAGAAGGAAACAGTGAGGCAGAACTCCCGCATGTAACCTAACCGGGATCCACCCAGCAACCCCATCTAGGGTCGATGCTCTCAAGTACCAAACTAGATTTAGAGCCTGAGGCTGGTGTGTTCCAAAGGAGCCACCCTCAGTGCCCGGGGTCATGCTTGAACCAATCAGGCCACTGGCTGCAGGAGGGAAAGAGGCAGAGAAAGGGGAGAAGAGAGAAGAAAGAAGTAGATAATCACTTCTCCTGTGTGCCTTGACCAGGAACCAAACCCAGGACATCCATATGCTGGACTGATGCTCTATCCACTGAGCCACCAGTCAGGACTACTTCGTCCTTTTCTTCTCTCTCTCCATCTCCATCTGTCCAATTCTTAGTCACCCTTCAAGGTCCACATGTCACTCCTATAAGATCTTATCTAATTTCCCTGGAGTCAATATTATTTTCTTCCTCCTCTGAACTCTGTCAGTACTTTGTTTATAATGTCATGGGAAATCAAAGCTCATCTGGCATGCCACTGCATGTCAACAGCCATGGCAAATGATTCATTCTTCCCCACATCAACTCTGCTTCTCTCTGCTGGGAATGTTTGTTGCATGCTGACTCCCCACCTGAGATGCCCTCCCTCCTCTCATGCACTTAGCAGACTTATAATCCTGCAGAACTTAGTCTGAGTGCTATCTTGTCAGCCAGAACTTCCCCAGGCAGAGTGAAATAAACCCCTTCCACCAACTCCCAGCACCTAACTGACACTGAGCACTTGAAGGGCAGTGGAAGGTATCATTTTTGAAACTTGGCAACCCTGTATTTGAATCCTAGCTCAGTCACTTACCACTCTGACAATTTTGATTAAGTCAATTACACTTACTATAAACTCAAGTTTCCTCCACTAAAAATTGAGAAAGTGACTGAGAAACAGAGAGCAAGAATATTAGTATTGGTAAGAAACTACTGCAATACCTTACAACGTCTTAAGAATTTGCAGCATTATAAATAAAGCACATGGCATATTTAGGAAATAAATAAGTCAAATATTTTCTGACTTTCTGTTAGCTCCTACTCTAATATATCACAAATATTTATTGATGTTCTCTCTATATCATGAGCCCTAAATGGCAGCTCTTAAGGGAGCGTAAGAGTCTGAGAGCCTGACACACACCTGGGTTTGAATATCAGCTCTGTCCCTTAAGAGCTGTGGGTCACTGAGCAAAACCCTGCATCTCTTCATGCCTCGATCTCCCTTCCTGTAGTAGGTAGGTATCATTAGCTATGTGGAGAGTGGTGAGGATAAAGTAGAGGCTCAGGAGAAAACACAAGACATAGTAATGTCTCAACATATGACAGTCACATTAGTAGCTCACTATAGAACATAGCAGATGCTAACGAAATGTTTCTTGAATAAAGAAATGAGTAGACTATAAAACTTTCCCCAAAACTCATGTTCTTAATTTATCTAATGATCTTTCTGCAGGCTCCCTGTGGGTCAAAGCAAAGAACATTGCATCTTACTTTCTTCTAAAGTTCTTTTTTTTCTCTCTAAATACCCCTTTCAATCCCTATGATCAAGCATGATATTTGTTGAGGGCCTAAAGTTTGGCATTTGTAAAGCAAGGGTTTTGGAGTAACTTTTTTTTGTTTTAGGTATTGAATTTACTGTTGTGGCATTTGTTAATAAAACTCTATAGGTTCCAGGTATTCAGTTCTCTAACACACCATCTGTACACTGCATTGTGTGTCACACTCCAAGTCAAGTCCCCCTCCATTCCCATTTGCCCCCCCTTTCTCCTGTTCCACCAGCCTCCACCCCCTTTCCCTCCTGCAATCCTCATGCTGTTGTCTGTCTATGAGTTTGCTTGGTTGTTTTGCTTAATCCCTTCACCTGTTTCATCCAGCTCCCTCACCCTTTCCCCTCTGGCAGCTACCAGTCTGTTCTCTGTATCTATGGGTCTGCTTCTATTTTATGTGTCCATTTATTTTGTTCATTAGTTTCCACATATGACCGGCTCTTTCACTTAGCATTATGCTCTCCAGGTCCATCCATGTTGTTGCAAAGGGTAGGATTTCCTTCTTCTATATGGCTGAATACTATTGCATTGTATAAAGGTACTACTTTTCGTTAAGATTCCTTCTAGGATGCTAAGGTGCTCAGCACTATGCTGAGATCCATGCAGAGATGACAAAGTATGAAGCATGTTCCTTTCTTCAAAAGCATCTATTGTTGAGTGCTAATATTTTTAAATAAAGCAACTGATTAGAAGTGGAGCCCACTGGTTCACAGTTCAAGACTGACAACGTGGCATCTTTTACTCTGGGCCATTGTTTTTCACTATGACCGGAATCTCCTGATCCCCAGCATGCAAGCTGCAGTACCACCTACATGTGTTCAACACCAAGTTTTACAGGAGACACATTTTCACTGGGCCGTCTCCTGACCACTTCTTGCTTATCTCCTGTATGTTCCTAACAGCCTGATCGGGCGGCACCTTTCCGACATGGGCCACTTTTTATGCAGATTCTAATGACTTTCCCAGCATCCACATGATCTCAGACATGTGTCTGTTCACTTCAGATGTGTCAGTCTTCAAGGTGACAGTGAGCACTGGGGTGAACAATAGGTAAATGACGCACTGTATTATTATTGTTTGCCCTCACGGGAAGGGCTTTTAAGACACTTCATCTCGTTCTAAATTTCTGAATGCGAAGAGTTACCTGTTTTGAAAGATTTATGCTACAGTGTGCCTTCCTTAAAAGTTTCTTAAAGAACTGATGCTTCACAGCCGTTTCATATTTATTAATTTTGGCTTGTCTAATGTTAATTTTATGCTAACTATTCAAATGATTTGTATCTTTATCCCATTTCCCCTGACAACAGCCATTATTTTTAAGTGCTTAATATTTCTCGGACACTAATCAATGTCATTTCATCCACACAAGAACCATATTGAGAAAGGTATTATTAACCCTATCTTACAACTAAGAAATAAGTTTATGAAGTGTATATAATCTGCCCAAGAGCCTATAGTCAGGACGCAGAAGAGCAAAACTGGAGCAAGTTTTTCCAACTCTGAATCCTGACTCTCGTCCCTGTATCTTAGCAGGCCCTGGACCACATGGAGCGTCTCGTTAGAACAGAAATAGAGTATGGCTCTGATCTTTATATCTCTTCCTAACACCTAGTTACCTAGTGCCAGGTCTTGATCCTAGCAACTTCCTTTTTCTTTTTTTTTTTTTTTTTTTTTTTTTTGTATTTTTCTGAAGTGAGAAGCAGGAAGGTAGAGAGACAGAGTTCCGTATGCGCCTGACTGGGATCCACCCAGCATGCCCACCAGGGGGCGATGCTCTGCCCATCTGGGACGTTGCTCCTTTGCTACCGGAGCCATTCTAGTGCCTGAGGTGGAGGCCATCGAGCCATCCTCAACACCCAGCCAACTTTTCTCCAATGGAAACTTGACTGCAGGAAGGGAAGAGAGAAATTGAAAGGAGAGGGGGAAGGGTGGAGAAGCAGATGAGCACTTCTCCTGTGTGCCCTGGCCGGGAATCGAATGCAGGACTTCCACAAGGTCGACACTCTACTGCTGAGCTGGAAGGCCAGGGGGGCAATCCTAGCAACTTCTTAATAAATATTTGTGAAGAGGAAGGAAGAGGAGGAGGAGAAGCATGAAGAGGAACAGGAAGGGGAAGAGGAAGAAGAGGAGGAGGAGACAGGGTGGGGGAGGAGGGAATAAATTCCTAAAGTGCTATAGCCACAGTACTCAGGTTTCCTCTTTCGTAGAGGCACCCCACGCCTGGCTCAGAGCCGTGGGCGCCAGCCGACCGTGCCCGCTCCCAGCGTGCGGGTGAGTCCGGGAGATGGGCGGGCAGTGCATTTCTAATTTTCTGCATGGATGCCTTAGTTACTATTAAGATATTGTCAAAGGGAAGTAATTTCAAAGAGGAAAAGCTAGCCTGATTAAGAAGATCGATTAGAATTGACTTTTGAGAGAATATTAAAAGCTCAAAGGAAAAAAAGAAAAGATTAAGATTAGGAAGCATTAAAGGGAGCCATCAGACAGCAGGATGCCCAGTGGTGGCTGCTCACGGGCACAACAGAGCCCCTATTTTGACGACGCCTCTTCCGACGACAATCGCAGCACAAGTATGCATGGCCAGCCTGCGCCGGGGCCACACACTCCCATGTGAACTGCCATTCTAACCAGCTTGGTTTTTCCCTTCAGAGCCTGGACGTCATCTGCTTAATAATCGTGCATCCTCTGGGCTTCCTTCTCCTGTTGGGTAGATCAGGACTTAGACCAGGGGTCCCCAAACGTTTTACACAGGGGGCCAGTTCACTGTCCCTAAGACCACTGGAGGGCCGCCACATACAGTACTCCATACATTGACCACCAATGAAAGAGGTGCCCCTTCCGGAAGTGCTGCGGGGGCTGGATAAATGGCCTCAGGGGCCGCGTGCAGTCCGTGCGCTGTAGTTTGGGGACCTCTGACTTAGACAGTCATCAGAGCACCTGGAGTTTAACTTAGTCCCACTCTTTACATTCTGTGAATTAATTTTTTTTTCTCTTCTTAGAGATGTGATGAGACCAGAGTAACCTTGCCAATCACCTCTCATTTAAGCAAGTGATTTATTACTTTTAAAGGAGAGTATTACCATATGTCAAGCTCCTCGCCTGTGGAGTCCTTGGCAGACTGACCTGATTCCTCTAAACGCCCTGCTCTGCTGGCCAGGGCTGCCCCATAGTTGATGTTCTGGCATTTGGTCTCGTGAATGTAGCCAAGAAAGGGTATTGATGGGGGGACTCTCAGAGATGGGTCCTCTTGGATCAGCCGACGTAGAAGTCCATAGTCCTTGACCTCTGCAAAGCCTACTATACTATTCCCACGTCTGGGCTTTATATCCTTGGCAGCATTTGAAAGCTGTCACTCAAAATGGACTCTAGCCACTCATCCTCGGGTCAGGCCAAACATACTCAAATTAAGTGATCTTAACACAAACAAGTAAGGAGAAAACTGCCTGTCAGGTTGGCCGCTGTGGGAACTGTGGCCCGTAGCACATGCCTAGAAACTCTATGACGATAAAAACATTGGCTATCCCTAGCAGGCACTGGGGCTAAGAAATTGGACTTACCAGAAAACTAGAAGGTGTGTTATTTATTTAAATTTTAGTTTCCTAATTTTTCTTTAGTGTAAGAAACAGATCCCTGAGTCTCACACACTCTCACAGAAAACAGGGCTAGTGGTATGGGTAGGAGTTTGCAATGACTGGTGAAAAGTTTCTGTGTACTACTGTGCACGCATGTGTGCTTGGCCTTGACAGGGGAGGGGGCTCACTGGAAGAGGCACAGCAATCCTGTCTTCCTCAATTTACTCAGAGGAACGTGCAATTGAAGGTGACAACAGTTTGCAGCTTTCCACTTACCGCCAGGATCAGTGTAATCATATTCTACTTTTAGAAACCCAAAGAGTGGGCATGTTTGAAGAAGGAGGGGACAGGCCAGAAATACACAGCATGCCTTGGAATTAGACGTCAGAATCAGGCCATGTTCTATTGTTACATCTATGTGTTTTCACTCAGTGAACCCCCAAATGATTCTAGTTAATATTTTTGGTGTGTTTTTGGATATGTGTGTATGTATGTTTTAGTCAACTTGAAATAAATTTTACTATTTTCATGTTTCTGAGAACATAAAGAATTATTTCAGGTATGTTAGAAAGAACAGAGAAGTAAAAATAAGAAAAGAAAAACCCCACTCACAGAGGAAGCTACACTTGACCATCTTAGAGTAGCGCATCCCGGCTGTCGATATGTTACATTTTGTTATTTTAAACCTAAGAAGCCAATTTCATTGCATCTTTCTTCCTAGTGCTCTTCAGTAAAACACGAAGTGACCATCCTTAAGCCCATTATTCACATCCACAGAGCAGATCTGACACAACAGAAAGATGGGACGCAGCATCTGTTCGGGTTTCCACGGGCACAGAGACTGGAGAGAGCATTTTACAAGTAAAAGGGACTAAAGTTCAACATGGCAAAGTGAATAGTCATCTATTTTGTGTTCCATCCGCGCTTCTTTTGCCTATCCCATCAAAACCTATGAAATAACAATGTAGAGATGAACTCACACCAGAGAATGGGAACAGAGATGATGGTGACAAACTCTGAGGTGATAGAAAACAAAGGGACAAGTAGTAACAGGCTTAGCAGAACACAGAAAGCCAGGGGAGACAGACAGCCCGGAGGGAGGCTAATTCAGTCCTTGGAATTCAAATATCTCAAAGTGAGATTGCTGAAGAGGCTGAAAACTGGACAGTTCACTGAAAGTCTAATAAGCAGCAAGAGTCACAAGTATGCTGTTCCCTTCTCCCTCCCTCCCCCTTCCACACACACACAAAAGCCTTGCTCGCCGATTTTCCTGGTGTAAATTCTCCTACCATGGCTAGTTTCAATCTTCTGACACAGTGTCAGTGGCACAGGATGAGGAAGCGCTGAGCACCGCCCTCCTAGAGAGCTAGTGCGAGCTGGCTCCTGCAAACCTTCGGTGAGACCCTTATATTAAGTAGCAGGGGAATGACCCTTCTCCTTCTGCAGCTAAAGGATGGCTGCTTATTCTAGAAAGATGTCCCAGAGGGAGACCTAGGACTCAGGAACCCGAGTTTTCTCGAATGAGGGGAGGAGTGACAGCCCTGAAAATTCAGTCCCCTTCGCCTCTTGCTTTCCAGAACTGCCCACGGGCTGGAGATGGGAGAATCCCTTCCTGAGGAAACGGAAACCCAAGGGCGAGAATCAGTAGCTAGGTAATGGGGGGGAGGGGCGTTCCCTTGGTGAAACAGCAGAGCCATATTACATCAACGTAAAGCCACGACTGACATGCTCCAATCTTGCCCAAAGCTTCCGGTCAGCTTTTTAGTGCACCCCATTTAAAAACAATCAAAAGTCACATTGGTGTCAGTAGTATTAGTACTGCTCTTATAAAACTACTCTGTATAACGCAGGATAAGGCAGGTGTATTGTGGGATATTCGGCTATCTTCTGTGTCTCTGAGAACCAAATTTGTTCATGCAGAAAAAAAGCAGGTTAAATGTAATATAGAAGGCATAAAACCTTCAGTTGATTTTTGGCAAAAATTTCTGGGCGAAGCAAGGGAGAAAGGAAATTACCAAAACAATCGAATATCCGTAAGACAAGAATATAAACTTTGATTCCTACTTTACACCGTCTATGAAAATTAACTCAGAAGGGATCCCAGACCTAAATGGCAGACGTAAACCTACAAAAGTTCCAGAGGAAAACACAGATGGTGACCTTTGTGACTCTGGATTAGATGAAGACTTTTTTAGAGATGACACTGAAAGCAGAATCCATAAAATTTAAAAAAATAATAATAAATCAAATATTTTTGATAAATTTCATCAAAAGTCATACCTTTTCTTTCAAAATACACAGTTCAATAATGAAAAGGCAATGAGTAAACTGGGATAAAATATGTGTAACCCATATCTCACAGAGAACTTGTATCCAGGGTATAAAAAGATTTCTTGACTCAGTAAGAAGCCAAACAAACCAATAAAAAAAAAATTGAAGAGAAAAATGTGGGTGGACATAAAGAAAAATATACACATGATTGACCAGCTCATGAAAAGATGATTAACATCAGTAACCATCAGGGAAAAGCATATGAAAATCACAATGAGCTACAACTACACAGCAATTAGACAGCAACAGTCAAAAGTCTGGCTGTACCAAAAGTCTGACTGTATCTGACTGTCGCTTAGATATGGAAATACTGCACATCCTGTACTTTGCTGGTAGGAAAAATGGTCAGGAACTTTTGGGAAACAATGTGACAGTTTCTCAGGATTTCACTTATATTCAGAATCTAATCAATAAAATAAATGAACAAATAAAGTAAAAACAAGTTCATAGATTGAGAGAACAGACTGATGGTGGGCAGAGGGGAGGGTGAAAAAGGCAAAGGGACTGAAAGATATTTTGTAAATTGTAAGTTACAAAATAGTCCTAGGGATATAGTCAAGAATAGCACAGGGAATACAGCCAATAATATTTTAAGAACTAGGTATGGTGTCAGGTGGGTCCTGGAAATATCAGAGGTGACACTTGACAACTATATGATTGTCTAACCACTATGCTGCACACCTGAAGCTAATACAAAACAATACTGGATGTCAACTATAATTGCAAAATGTTTTTTAAAAGTTACCCATGAATGTATCCTACAAACCCCCAAAATTACATTCCTAGGTATTTACCTGAAAGAATTAAAAACTTATATCCACCAAAGATATGAATGATCATAGCAGTATTATTCATAATAGCCCCAAACTGGAAATAACCCAAATATCATCAACTGGTAAACCAGTAAACAGAACGCAGTCTAGCCATGGAATGGAATACTAATCAGCAATTAAAAGGAAAGGATTACTTTTACACAGTACAACAGAGAGCCTGAAACACAGTATGCTTAATGAGAAAGCCAGACACAAATGACTACACATATTGGACGTCGTAAATGCAAATTCCATAAAAGTAACGTCATGAAGCCAGAAACCAGACCGGAGGATGCCTGGGACTGGTCGTGGGACAGCGACTGCTTGCAAAAAGACACCCGGGAACTATCTGGGTTGATAGCGGAGAAGGCAGCTCTAAATGTATTAAATGTCATTGAATTGCACAGTTACAATGAGTGGGTTTTATGGTCTGTACATTGTATCAATAAAGCTGTTAAAAAAAAATAAAGAGAGAGACTCAATAGGCATATTTAAAAGTGAGCAAGAACGGTGGTGGCTAGCACGCACACTTCGGTGATGAACCTAAGAAGAAATACACTGCTCACAAGAATTAGGGGATATTTTATCACTTCATACTCATTTTTGAAATACCCCCTAATTTTTGTGAGCAGTATATAAAGAGGTGGTTATTATCCCACCTTTTAATTTCAGCGGTACCCCAAATTCCCATAGTGTTCCTCATCCCATGGGTGAGAACGATGTCATACTAATAGATAACCCACATTTCCTAATGCTAGAACTATCTGTTTCTACAGGATTTCTTGCTTTCTGCAAAGTCACCCATAGTTAATTCAAGGAGTCCATGCCAGTGTCTTGCTGGTCTCAAACACTGAAGTCTCAGCCCAAATTATCTCATGGGTTCGACTCTGCTCCTCATTGTCCTCCTCTTATTTAATATGCGTGTCAGAGCTATAAAACAAATGATGCAATTTTGGTGACTCAACACATGAGATAAATGCTCTTATCATTGCATTTAAAACTGATATTGCCCAATATAAAGAAGAGTATCAAAATCTACGCTAATAGTTCAAATTTTTAATTTTTCTTTTAGAATGACATGAAAGATAAAATGTAAAGAAAAAAAAAAACACCACAAAAGTCTAAGAGAAAACCTACGGAAGAAAGATTAAAACTTCATATTTTAGCACCTTGAATACTTTATTTTCCCAGCTACCTCAAAGAGAGGTCTTGCATTTTCACTTTTCCCTGGACCCCAACAGTTATGAAGGGACCCGAAGGGACCATTTTGGCTCAGTCAGCAGTGTTTCAGGTATGACAGCTAAGGTCACACACTGATAACTGACTGGATAGGCTGCCCCAATATCTTGATATTATTTCCCTAAGACCCTGGGACATATGCACAGGTCTGCCCCCATACTGCATGCAAAATTTAAGACAAGCATAAATTTGGAGGACCACCAACCATGTGGCTGAATATCAGAAGTTGTAAAAAATGGTTAGTAAACTCATAAATTAAGTATGTTCTACCCTCTCACCTTGAAAAGACTGTTTCTTTGTAGCACCTGGAAAGGTGTTACAGGCTCCCGAGTCGAAGGCGTCTTATCCAGCTGCTGCAGGCTGTGGAGACGCAGGGACGTGGGCCCAGCCTTAGTTCCCAGCTGGGAAACGACCCCATGTCCTGTCCACCTCTAGCATCCCCCACACGGAAGGGCCTCACACCAAGGTGAGCGGACACAGTAGCTCAAACATTCAAGCTTTGTGTTCACCCCACAAGCAGCCACCCATGCCTTCCCCTTAGACCTAAACACTGAGAGACTGACTATACCAACGGACAATAGCCAGAGTTGATAGAAAGATAAAGCGTGGCCCCCAACCTGCTACAAACTGCCCAGGAGACTGACCCCGTATGGACAGTAAACAACCTAGGAAGCCAGCCTGCTCTGAGTCAGACTGTAGAAAACCAGACTGCTCTCTCCAGGGACCCATCCGGGAAGCTAAGTCAAAGCTTTCTGTGATACTTGGTCCCAAGTGGCCAGGGCAGCTTCCCTAGTTTTTGTCCCTGCTTCCAACTTTACCTGGAGACACTTCTACTGGCTGAGCAGGCCAGTGACAGGAGTCAGGGCCAGATCTAGACACAGGAGCAGCTGTGGGGTACCCAGATGTCAGAGCTGGGCTGCTGGAGGGCCCTTGGTGGCTGTGGGAGTCAGCCACAGACACCAACACACAAACACCACACACACACACACACAGAGATACACACATATATACACAGACACACACACCACACAGACACAGACACAGGCACACAGACATACACACGCAAACACACACACCACACACAGACACACACAAACAGACAGGCACACAGACACACACACAGACACGCACATGCACGCACACAGACAGGCACACACGCACGAGCACATGCGCACATTTACACGGCAGCAAGGTCTCGCTGTGGGCCCTGGGCGGGACTCATACGCTGGGATAGCTACAGAATCCGGCTGCCTGCTGGCAGGGGAATGAGTGCCAGGGTCAGGGCCAGGGGCACCCAGGGCAGCAGTGTCTGAGGGGGTCTCACAGAGGGTGGAGATGGAGAGAAACTCAGGCAGCAATTGCAAATCAAAACCAAAATGAAGCCCTCAAGGGAGAAGCCTGCAGGGGTCCATGGTGGCTTTGCTGGCCATTGTCTCTGTCAGTGGGAAAGCTACAGGAGTCCTCTGCAGAGCAGCCCCCTGGGTTTCTGACATGATGGGGCGTGCAGTGATAAATCCTGTGGAGGGTTCACAGATCCTGAGGGGCCACTGGAGTCCTTGGTGGCAAAGAACACTGGGGTCCTGGCAGAACACCTGCTGGAACCTGCAGTCACTTCCACCATGTGACTGATGCTGGTGGCCCCTGGTCTTCCTCCTTGTTCCTACCTGTCTCTAGATGTCTCAGCTGTGCCAGCCCCTGGTGACACCAGGAAGGGTCCTGCACATGGAGCCCGAGGCTGGGGAAGCCAGCATTCACTGTGGCGACAGGAAGAGACAGATTACTTAGAACTGTAGAATCTTTTGCAAACCATCTGGCCTTGTTTAATCATATATCTTATTTATACTATTGTCTCGTGTATAAAATAGGGATAATAACATATCTGACTGGAACGATCGAT
The DNA here is from genome assembly GCA_037038555.1 of Rhynchonycteris naso. Lineage (NCBI taxonomy): Eukaryota > Metazoa > Chordata > Mammalia > Chiroptera > Emballonuridae > Rhynchonycteris > Rhynchonycteris naso. The sequence continues at coordinate 303,397,231 of CM072996.1, forward strand.
GTTTATATCAAAGGTGGTTATATTATATTACTGTATCTGGCATATAATTGCTGTTCCATAAAATATTTCCTGCTGCTCCTGCGAGTGAGGTCCTTGTCCGTACTGTCACTCAGCATTCTGTTGGCTCTATCTGACTTGGTGTAATGATTAGTTCCTGTCAGAGTCTGCTAAACAAAGGTACCAAACTGTGTATTTATGTAACACGAAGAGAACTCAAACTCACACATCCACAGATACACACACACACACACACACACACACACACACACACACTGCATGTCAGAAAACAATCTTGCCTTGACAGGAAGGAGAATAATGATGCCCAGTGGCTCTTTTTCATTTCTAATTTCAGTCACTCTGTGGTCCTGCAATTATTATAGCCAACTAATCAACTAAACGTAATTATGCACAATTCCAAATATATTACAAAACAATAAGGTCTTTACTTTTCATTATGCCCTGAATACTTGTATCATCAAAGATATAAAAACAGAATTTAATTTGGGCCCACAGAGAGGTAAGTCAACGGAAACAGAGAGTAGATAAGAAGACCTCGTTTTTTAGTTTATTTTTCCTTTTTAGCTCTAAAACATATAAACACCTGTATTAAATTTTAAGTGGATTTGCATCCTCACAGCTGCCAGATCATATGGTGGAACTGACCCTACTCAAGTCAACATCATAGGAATTTTGTCCTCGAATCCTTTGAGAACACCTGTAAGGAAGTGTCACATGTCTCTGATGAAATGGCAACAATTAAAAGTGTCCTGGAAGAATGAAACACACCTGTCCCAAGGTCACTGGGACATGCCTTGATTGTCCACCAGACTGGCAAATGTGCTGAGTTCCATAGTTTGCTAGGTTCAGACTGTGTGTATAAATGGAAACATTAATTTCAGAGGCATATTAATGTAAAGCAAGTTGGAGCATAGGTTGGTACAAAGTATAGTAGTTACAACTCCTGTAGCATACCATTAAATGAAATAATGAATGCCACCCGTCATTATTGTCTCTAATGATGAAACCTAACAAAATTCTCATAAGGAGAACAGCATCTTCCATATATAGCCCAGTGTAGTAGCCATCGGTATATGCTTTGCAGAGAAAAAAACAAACAAAAAATGCTTGCACTTTCAAAATAAAAAGAACAGAAAATCCCACAAGTAATGCATGAATCATTTTAACCATCCTTTCTATAATAGAAGCTGAAATATGGTGGCACTAAGCTTTATCTCCAAAAATTAACAGAACCACCGGTTCTTTGACATTCTAAATGTAGCAGATCCCACTTTCCCTGCAACCTGCTCTAATTTTAATCAGCATGACACAAATCTTTATGCTGTGTGCTCTCAGGTCGTTTTGTATTTGTTATTCAAATTTCCATGAAGAGCACTGAGCATAGATAGCTACCTTCATCATTCTCTGGGCAAAACATCCTACGAATGTGGATTCCAAAGTCTGTCCCTTCTGTTTTGGCCCTATATGGACAGACATTAATGCTGATTAACTCTGTGAGGTGCCGTCATGGATGAGATAGGAAAAAAAAAAAGTGAGAAGTGTTTAAATCCAACTAGTTGGAGCTGATCTTTCAGGATCCAGAGAAGAAATATGTTGTATTTTCCTCCCTACCTCTTTATTCTTATGTAACTCCTACTCTGTTAGAAGTCAGAAGAAGAATGTTGCACTTAACATCAAAGATGTATCGCTCTCAAAAAGGGCCATTTATCAGAGAAAATATTAATTGCTTGCTGGAAAGCAGAGCTCCGAAAATGAAAGAAACTCGGTTGAAATGAGAGATAAAAGCGAGAAGATGTCGCTAACAAAGAATGGAATTTCCTCTTACGCGTGTGGGAGCTTGCAGGCCTGAGTTCATTTCCCCCAAATATCTAAGTGCTTTAGAGGAGCGACAACACGCCGCTAGCTTTGCCAGGCCAGTTTTAGCTTCTGCTTCGTCTGGTGTGTGACACGAGATTTCTTCCCCCTCAGCCTCCCGACAAAGCGTTATCATTCTGCTCTGCGTTGCAGGATGCCCACACGGCCACTCATCCTCTGGCCCGCTGCAAGCTGGGGATACAGAGGAGGCACCCCCCTACTTGTGATCTGGGCTGAGATGCACAGAAGAGAAGCAATATGCAAGACCACTAAGTATTCTGGCAGACAATGGAGGGAATTCCGATCTGCAGGTGTTCTAGCAGGGTTTACATGACCCTACCCGAGAGATGGGCCATCGCAGCATAAGGGCACCAAGTCAGAGTGCCAGCTGGGGCAGTGCATGCAGATGACAGGGCAGTGGCCTGTTGGGAGTTCTCGGGAAGGTGGAGCAGAAAGATGAGGGTGAGCAATTCTTCCTGCTTATTAATCTCTTTGCCTAATAAAACCCAAGAAAGGGATTAGGGATCAAAGAACCAGAGTAATAGGAGTTGATGAGATAAGTGACTTGCTAGGCCACACCCTAGGCCCTCGATGCCTTCTTCCCTCCCACCTCTTCGACTCCCTGCAACATTCACATGCAGTGCCCGGGCGTGGGGGATAATCATTCACGAGAACTTGCCTTGCCTGGCCAACTCACCTTTCTTCTTCCCAGCATTCCTCTTGTCTCAGTCCCAGAGCTTCCACACCCTAAAGGTCTGAGCCTCCATATCAACAAGAATAGGGACAGCGATTGCTTATCGAGCATTTATTATATACATCAGGGCACTATGCTTACTGTCCTTTCCCCTTTCAATCACACCAGCCTGTGAGGCACATCCTCTACCCGTCCCCATTTTATAGACGAGAAAACTGAGGCTGGCAGAGTCAATGTAGCTTGCCTGTGATAACACAGCTTGTAATGGCATGGGGCAAAGACGTCAAGCCTTGATCTTCTGTCTCCATGGTATACACTTGAAATCACTATTTACATTACCACTTTTCCTATCCCTTTCTCTCCTCATCAAAACACGATGACCAGTCGGTATTAGCATGAAGGAAACTAGTTATGTAAAGTTCCTACACTCTAGTCACTGGCTATACTAGGGGTTCCATTCATATCACCTCCCCTATTTTCAATAGGAATTTATAATGTGAACCAGCTCAGGCGTCTTGTTCGGCTCTACCTGTCCACTCCCAAATATCAATGCCCTAAATTGCTAAGGCACAAAAAAATACGGAGACTCTCGGGCATCCTGGGAGACGAAAGGAGAATTCTTTTAGGGCCGCAGTCTAGTCCTGGTTACAGCTGTCAGCAGAGGGGTGCACAGGACATGACAGCCAGGGAGGCGATCTCGCAGGATGTGGGAAGAGTGCCATTGTCATGGGAGAGACCTCATTCAGGGACTTGAGCTCATCCTGATGAGGGGCTGGATATGGGGGGTCTATGAATGAACACAACAGTATCTGGACTCCTGTGATGTTTCAGGATAGCTAGACAAGTGAAGAGACAATTACAGGACCATATGATGACGTCCAAGAGAATGCCACTCCTCATAACCTTCATCACTAATGTCTCAGCACTGCTGTCCATTTTATGTGGATTAAAATAAAGACCAAATGCAGTGTTAGGACTAGCCAAGAAGAGAAGAGAGAGGAGTGTTTAGGGCAGGCGGAAAAAAAAAAAAAATGTTCGAATTCCTTGAGGCAGGAGAAAGGATGGCTTGTCAAGAAAACAAGAAAAAAATCCAATGAGATTAATGTGTGAAAGCAAGTAGGGTAAAAGGTTTGAGGATGTTTTGTTTTAGGTGTTTGAGTCCCGATCTCTTCATTTCCACAACTCATCCTTACTGAGCTTAGCTATAAGGTGACCCCAGCCTTGGAGCTTACATACAGCTGGGCTGGTCCAAAGATCTCCTGGCCAGTGTCTCCCCAAGGGCATTGACACGAAACATGTTGACTGAAGAGGGACGAGCTAGAGAGAATATGGCTCGTGTGCTCAGAAGAAAAGGGGGTAGAAAGGACACTGCAGGATCTAACTGCTGCTACCTCAGCCCGTCCCTGAGGCTCGTGCCTGGGGAGAACAGCTCCAGAGGAAGCTAAATATTTATTAAAGGGACTTGACCATGGGGGTTCCAAGCACGTGCACGTCTTTGTAAAGAGATGGCTCCAGGTACGAAAGCTAAAATAATTGGTTCCTCCATCTACGGGATTCTTTCTTCTTCCCCACTCAGAATCTGGCAAATCAAATAATATATGGCCTTTTGCTTAGGTGAAAAGTACATATCAGTGAGAACAAGGGTTTGGAAAAGTTCCAAAAGCCCAAGTCTCCTTTGAAAACTGTCAGTGAACAAGGAAGCCAGTACGGGCTTAGTCTTGAATAAGAGATTTTTACCCTGGGCTCAGTGCTTTCAAGGGGCCCCTCAGAGGATAAACTCACCCTCACAACAAGGTCTAAAGAACACGTGGTCATCAAAAGAAAAGGTTCTCCCTACTATTTAATTAAGAAAATGACAGCCTGACCAGGTGGTGGCACAGTGAATAGAGCATTGGACTGGGATGCAGAGGACCCAGGTTCAAGACCCCGAGGTCGCCAGCTTAAGCACGGGCTCATCTGGTTTGAGCAAAGCTCACCAGCTTGGACCCTGGCTTGAGCAAGGGGTTACTCGGTCTGCTGTAACCCCCCAGCCAAGGCACAAATAAGAAAGCAATCAATGAACAACTAATGTGCCACAATGAAAATTTGATGCTTCTCATCTCTCTCCCTTCCTGTCTGTCTGTCCCTCTCTCTGACTCTCTCTCTGTCTCTGTCAAAAAATAAAGAAAAGAAAATGACAAAAGTCCAGACTGGGGGAGCATATGCACAATACATACATCAGACAAGGACCTGTATCCAAAATGTAAAAAGAACTCCTACAGATCCATAATAAAAGACAAATATCTCAGTTGTTTTTAAATGGGCAAAAGACATGAAGAAAATGCTTCCCAAAAGAAGATCTATAAATATCCAATAAGCCCATGAGAAGGTCCATAATGTCATTATTATTCTTTGCGAGAGAGAGAGAGAAAGAGAGAGGAACAGACAGGAAGGGAGAGAGATGAGAAGCATCACTTCTTTGTTGTGGCACCTTAGTTGTTCATTGATCACTTTCTCATATGTGCCTTGAACAAAGGGGCTCCAACTGAGCCAGTGATCCCTCGCTCAAGCCAGTGATCTTGGGCTCAAGCCAGTGACCTTGGGGTCATGTCTATGATCCTGCGCTCAAGCTAATGAGCCCAAGCTCAAGTGGGTGAGCCCACGCTCAAGCCAGCGACATCGGGGTTTTAAACCTGGGTCCTTTACATCCCAGTCCAATGCTCTATCCACTACATTACCATCTGGTCAGGTGGAAATAATTATTAAAACTAAAATAAAATTCTCTCATACCCAGGAGAATGGCCAAATATTTAAAAGTTTAAAATTCCAAGTGTTGACAAAGACAAGGAGCAACTGAACTCTCATACAAAATGATACATCAACTTTGGGAAACTGGAAGTCTCTTATAAAGTTGAAGATATCCTTTCCTGGGACCCCAGAACTCTGCTCCTAGGTATTTATCAAAGGGAAATGAAAACTCAGCCATGTCCACACAAAGAGTTGTGTAAAGATGTCTGGCTAAACCAGCCTTACTCATAGCAGCTCCAAAGTGGAAACAACCAAAAGTTCATCGAGAGAACAAATACCATTTGTATAAATATATATACACACACACATACATATACTTATTTACATGTATATATATATGTTTATTATAGTAAATATTATAAATATAAATTCAGCAATAAAACATCTACCAACTACATAAAATAAAATGGATTAACCTCAAACACATTACACTAAGCAAATAAGTCAGACCCCACGTCGTACGCCAGCATACAATCTCATTTCTATGAAACCCTAAAGCCGGGAACAGGCATCTGTGGCCATCATGGCAGAAGCCCCTGGCTCAGGGAAGGGTTAGCCGGAAAGGGTCAGAGAAGACATTCTGCAATGGCGGGATGCTGAATATCTTAAATGGCATGGTGGTTAATTGAGCATATACATTTGTCAGAAATCATCTCATTTTATACCCACGATCTATAATTTTATTATAATAGCATATGGTAAATGAAAAACGAGTGGGATAAAATAAAGTATTTTCTATGAGAAAAAATATATAATCCAAATTCCAATTTACCTTATTAAAAACAGTTCTCTCTTGCCCTGGCCAGATAGCTCGGTTGGTAAGGGCGTCATCCGGCAGCACAGAGGCTGCGGGTTTGATCCCTGGTCAGGGCACATACGGGGACAGCTCGGTGTTCCTGTCCCTCTCTCTCTCTCCCGCCCCGTCTCTCTTTCTCTCTCAATGAAAAAATTCAGTTCTTTCTTAAAGAGTGCCTCTGTCATTCAGGAACTAATGTTCGGCACTGACAAGGTGAGCACATTATCTCTGTAGGGAAGGAAAAACTTCTCCTCCACCCTCTTAGGTATTGCAGCTAAGGCCTGCAAATTAAACTGAAAAAAATCTAACAGGAGAAAGAAAGCTGATTTGTGTATGGACAGAAGCCAACAAAAAAAGTAGCTTGCTCATTAAATGGTTGACGGTAGGGGCTTATATACACCTAACTTACATTGAGAAAGTTGCTTTAGATGACTGTCAAGAGGACACAAATTATGCATAATTTTGATTACAATGGCATAATTAGTGATTTCATCAAAATGCAGACAAGAAAAATAAATTTTATAGATAATCTATAAATTAGTTTTTACTTTTTATTCATAAAGCTTTGCTCTATCAACAGAACAGCCAGCCATGTGCAAAAATAATAAGTCATCCTAAATACATTTTGTCAACTTCCAGTCATCTGAAATTCATAGCTTTATGCATGTTTTTTCCATTTTGTCATCATAAAGGCACATTTTTTTCCCAAGGAAGCAAATATTACATATTTTATTTAATGATTTGTTATTTGATTTATATCTTTTGAATAACTAGGCAATAGCATTTGCGTTTAATTTTGACTCATTCCCAGGGCTCCGTAAATGGGAGGAGAGAAAGATAAGCCCTCTCGTAGGCCTATAACCAACTGTCCTGCCTCCTTACAGCAAGAGTCACTTGGTTGGTCATTTGTGGGACAATCTCGTGTTCACCTTGACAGGACAGGTCTTGGATGTCTCTAGACCAGTATGAGGTGAGGGAACCTCCTTATGCTTCCTGTGGCCTTCTAGCATCTGCTGGCTAATACCAATACATCCTAAGAGGGGGAGGAAATAGCGTTTCTGAGAAGGGGACCTTTTTTTCCCCATTGTATGGCTTTCAGTACTACTCCATAAAGCAAGTAAATGAATCATTATCTATAAAGAGAATTATTTACAGAGCACGCAAACCTCCAAAGGCTACCCAGCCCACAATGAAGATAACGTTTTCTATCATTATACAGAGAATTTCTGTTCCCATTGCTTCCTCTTCCTTCTCCAGCCCAAACAGGGATTTTCCTATGCCTGTGAAATTGGGGCCTCTCCACCTTCTGCTCTACCTTTCCTCACCAGTCTTAATTCTGTGAAGCCTCAAGAGAAGCTTGAAAGTTGTTTTTTCCTCTGCCTTGGTCTAGATCCTAGTACTAGTCAGGGTTGCTACCTACCTGTGTTCTTTGCACAAAGATTGTTTTCTCAATGCTAAGAGTAAACCATTATGAATTTTCTTCAATTTTCCAGAATGTTATAGGCTGATCAAAAAACGAGGAACCGTTTTCACTCTCTTGGTATCTACACCCCTACCACACTGTGCTCACACAGTCACGCTGCAGGACTCATATTGCTTTAGGTTGGCCAATTCCCCATTTCTCAAAGACACGCCAGAAAAGCGTGGATGTCAGAGAATGCTGGGTTTACCACAAAGCTAAGGAAGCCTACTTCAGGACTCCTTGCTGTACACGTCCGTTCAAAGCTCCAGAAGGGGCCATTGCTGTGTTCTCCTCATCACATATACAATTTTTTATGATTTTTTCTCATGCATAGTGAGTAGTTACTTACGTTACTAATTTTACATGTATGAATGTGTACGCTTTACCCTAAAGATCTCCGAAATTATATAAGGTTCTGGCCCCACAAAATCCAGATATGGCCCTAATGGATGTTTTGGAAATGATTGGGGCAGGAATGAATGACTTTCTACAAGCAAGTAAATTAAAAGTTATTTTATATAGCACCTAATTTTTATTTTTAAAAATTAAAGGCAGTAAATTAAATTTCTGAACCTTCAAATAACCTCAGTACATTGGGAAAAGTTTGGAAAAAGCATACACTTTAGAGTCATATAGGAATGAGTTTATATCCTTCCTCTTAGCAGTTTAAATTTGATCAAGTTATTTCCTTGGCTCCTCATTTTCCACATCTGCAAAGTAAGGGTAATAATACCACTTCGCAGAATTATTTTGCAGTGCAAAAGTCATTTTTAAAACGTGGGAGTCATTGTGGAGGGGTTGAGCACACACGACCTGGGACAAATTACTTTATCTCTCTGTGCCTCTGTGTCTTCATCATTAAAAAGGGAGTAAAAATGGTACCTATATAATAAGGTGATTATAAAGATTAAGTGAGTTAGTATTTCTAAAGCACTTACAACAGTGTCTTTGGCACAAGGTATGGTATATGAGTATATATTAAATTGTCAGCTATTTATTTATTGAAAATCTTTATTCCACTAGAGCAGAACTGTTCTATTAGGCACATGCTCTAGAAGAATAATCATAACATTATCTCTGGAAATGTGGGCAGTTTATTCTAATTAAATCCACACTTCATTGTTCGGGTTTCCTAGAGTTGCAGACTCACAGATGACTTTTTCAAAAGCCAAGGTTTTGAACGTACGGCAACCTGTCCTGCCTTGTTCTTACACAAAAGTCCCAATTATGCTACTTGGTTACTGCTTTCCAAAGCATTTTTGGTAACAGTTTAAAAAGAAAATTCCAACAACAACAACAACAAAAAACTATTGTTTTCTCTGGAGTCCAAGAAAGTTTAATTAAAATGCCAAAATGATCAAGCAAGCTAAGACTGTTTTCTCATTATTCCAATTAAGAGTCAGTATGATTTGATTAATATTATTCCAACTGCTTTGGGCTCTGGCAGATTTGTATATTTTCATTTAGTTATTCAACTCTAGTATATCCTATTAATTATCTCTCTCTCTCTCTCTCTTCATCTTTCTCTTCTTCAATTTAATCTTTTTTCCCCCTAATGGCCTCAGGAGATTTTTCCTTAAAATAGTAGAAATTATTTTAAGTGCTACAGTTAATTTTAGTCAAAACTTTAAATATAATTTTGAGCTAATTCATATTTCAAATTCTTTATTTAAAAGGAAATTGTAAGTTTTTTTTAAAAAATGGAACTTTCCCAGGATTGATATAATTTACTATGTAACGCAGTATCTACCAGAGAATTAAAATGACTATTTGTATTCCCCGGACTTGGAGAATTAGGGAAATACTGAACTGTGCTGACTTTTTAAAACCCAGTTGGAATTGTTTAGTAGCATTTCCTTTGTATGTCAAGAGCCCGACACATTAAAATAGGGACACGCTTCTGGGTCGGTTTCAAGAAAATAAAGGGGAGCCAGTTTATCATCAAAGCTTGCGTACTCAGTACCCACCCAGAATTACATAAATGCAGGGCCATGTTGGAAATATTAAATGAACAAAAGGCTAAAATCTAAAGTTACGAGTCCCAAGAAAACGATAACTCATTCCCTTATATATTTGCAATATGAAATTCTTGCTTGCTCTATAACTGAGTAAGCGTGAACTGGTTTTCTATGGGGAAAATGCCTAGTTAGTGCTCTTTTTTCAGTCTGGTAATTTTTTCTGGCGTTTTTAAATATGTTATGATACCCAGAGGTTTTAGAAATGATTACATTTTATAAAAACATGATGAAATGTGAGAGAATTAATGCTGAAATTTCTGGGGAAACCATAATTCTGAATTGAATGCCTTTTATTCTTAAACCTCACCTGCATAAACCAAAAGTCAAAATGTGAGTTTGAAAGGGAAAGGCAACTATAATAAATTTTGGGTTTTGGGTTTAGTAGTTGCACGCTTTGGTGTATGTGGCATGTGTGTGCACACTTTTGATTTTCTGTTCTGTGAAAAGAATCCCCCACTAATTACATTGATAGGAAGACACAATATATTAAACATGATAGTATAAAGAGTTCCTGCTTTTTATATTTGGTGTAGTTTAGCTTTTTATTTTTGTTGTTGTTGTTGTTTTTTACTTAAGAATTAGGGCCTGAACAGGAGGTGGCACAGAGGACAAAGCATCATCCTGGGATGCTAAGGACCCAGCTTCAAAACCCCAAGGTCACTGGCTTGAGTGCAGGTTCACCAGCTTGAGCACAGGGTTGTTAGCTTGAATGTGGAATGACAGGCATGACCCCATGGTCACTGGCTTGAGCTCAAAGGTCAATGGCTTGAAGCCGAAGGTTGCTGGCTTGAGCAAGGGGTCACTGGCTCAGCTGTAGCCCCTGGTCAAGGCACATATGAGAAAGCAATCAATGAACAACTAAGGTGCTGCAGTGAAGAATTGATGCTTCTCATCTTTCTCCCTTCCTGTCTGTCTGTATATATCTCTCTCACAAAAAAATAAAAGAATAAAAAAGAGAGAACAAAATATATCTCCTCTTCCCCATCTGCCCACCACCCCCGCACTGGAAGCTACCACGCCTGGTTCACTTCATCCTCCAGGTATTCACTGATGTCCCAGGAAGGCATTGTTCTTGACAATAATTTTATATACAAAATGCTTTGTCACTTCATTTACCCAGACTGCATTAAACAAAAGATGAAAAGAATAATTATGGTTTCAATTATTATAATTTCACATGATACAAAAGCCTTAATTTATTCAGCTCTTTCTTGATGATATAAAGAATTCGAAGTAAAGAAGTATGTCCTTTAAAAAATATTCTTTCCATTGATTTGAGAGGGAGAGAGAGAGGCAGAAAGGGAGATAGAGAGAGAGAAGCATCCACTCTTGTTCCACTTAGTTGGTCCATTTAGTGGTACACTCATTGTTTGCTTCTCTTGTGTGCACTGACCAGGGATTGAACCCATAGTCTTGGCTGGGATGATGCCCTATCCACCGGGCCTTCCAGCTAGAGCCAAGAAGTACACCTTTTACGAAATGAAAAACTAAAGCTTCTGAGTGACACTGGTGGTTAGGAAAATTCTTCCATGAAGAGACCCAAATGCAGCACCCTGAGTCACTCTTTGATGGCCAAAGGCAAAGTACAATGGGATACATTAATGCTATAATCATTTTATTTCAAAGTAGGGGAGAGCCCATCACTAATCATGTTATATTCCAAGTCTTCCTGTACATTGTGTTCTCTTTACCTCAGGTTTCAGGTTTAAAGCAAAATAGAGAAAATATACCCCTTTCTCTGTTGATGACAGACCTCAGTGAAGTAATTTACATGAAATAGTAACTGCCTAATATACAGGGGTACTGAGAAATGATAGTTCCTATTTCAAAAAATTATTTTCTCATGCTCTGGTCAGGTAGCTCGGTTGATTAGAGCATCGTTCAGAAAATGCTGGTTCGATCCCTAGTCCGGGCACATACAGGATCAGATTGATGTCCCTGTCTCTTTCTATTTCTCTGTTCCTCCCTTCCTCTCACTAAAATCAATAAAGAAATTTAAAAAAAATAATTACTTTTTTACTATCTTTAACAACATAAATCTTTTCTCTTTAAAGTTCATATCTTACTCCCATGCTTACAATGCACAACAGTGTTACCTTAATAAAATATTTACCATCATTTTTCCACAATTTCTTTCTAATTTTACTATTTATTTTCTCTTAAACTTTTAATTAATAAAAGCACTCTCTTCTTTCTATTCCAAAATTGTATGTTCAGACTTTTATTCACTAAATGTATGTTCAGACTTTTATTCACCAAGTTCCTCTCCTTTGTACATTAGTGAGAATATAAGAAATTTCATAATTTAATTTTCTTACATGATGCTTCAATTATATGGATAAGAAATAAAGAACGCCCACTACCCTAGCCTCCTGAACTCTCAATAATTAAACTAAAATTCATACGTAAACATTTTGGAAAGAAAATGAAATTGTGTTTAAACTTCATAGTTAGTTAGAATCAAGAAAGTGAGAAGGAAAAATTGAAAGTAACAAATTCTACTCAACCATAGGTTATCTACAGGAAACCCACTTTACACACACACACACACATACACACACACACACACACTAAAAGTGAAAGGATGAAGGCCCTGTCCAGTTGGCTCAGTGGCAGTGCAGATGTCCCAGGTTCAATTACCAGTCAGGGCACACAGGAGAAGCTCCCACTTCTCCCCCTCTCATTTCTCTCTCTCTCTTTTTCTTCTCCTCCCTTCCTGCAGCCATGGCTCATTTGGAGCGAACTGGCCCCTCGTGCTGAGGATGGCTCCATGGCCTCTGCTTCAAAAGCTAAAAAATGGCTCCAGCTGCAATGGAGCAAGGGTCCCAGATGGGGAGAGCATCGCCCTCTACTGGGCTTGCTGGGTGGATCTCGGTCAGAGCACATGGGAAGTCTGTCTCTGCCTCCCCTCCTCTCACTAAAAAATTAAAAATAAATAAATAAATGAATCATAAATAAATAAAGTACAAGGATGAAGAAAAAAATATACCATAAAAGTAACAATTTCTTATATTTAACTTAAAAGTGTTCCTTTATTTCACTTTAGGAAATCCTCTCCAGATCCATCCATACAGTCCCAAAAGGTAAGATTTCCTGCTTTTTTATGGCCACATAGTATTCCATTGTGTAAAGGCACGACAGCTTTTTTATCTACTTATTTCCTGATGGGAATTTGGGCTCCTTTTAAATCTTGGCTATGATAAATAATGCTACAATGAACATAAGGGTGCATTTATTCTTTTGAATTAGTGTTTTGGGTTTCTTCGGATATATTCCTAGACATGGAATTTGTTGGGTCATAAGGCAGCTACATTTTGAATTTTTAAGGAGCCTCCATATTGCTTTCCACAGCCGATAGCACCAATCTGCATTTCCATCAACAGTCCACGAGGTTTTCCTTTTCTCCGCACCCTCACCAATACTTGCTGACTGCGGCCTTTGTGCTAGCCATTTTGACAGGTGTAAGGTAGTATCTTACTGTGGCTTTAATTTAAATTTCTCTGATATATTGAATCTAATCAACAAAATAAATTAACAGGTAAAATAGAAAAAGATTCATAAATACAGGGAATAGACTGGCAGCTGTCAGAGGGGATAAGGGTTAAGGGACTGGGTAAAAAAATATGAACGGATTAAAAAAAAATCATAGACAACAGTATGGCACTTACAAGAAGAAATGGGTGTTGGCGGAGGCAGAAGAGAGTAAAGGGTAGATGAATGGTGATGGAAGGAGACCTGACTTGGGATGGTGAACACACGATACAATATACAGATGAGGTATTACAGAATTGCACACCTGAAACCTCCCTAATTTTTATTAACTAATGTCACCCCAATAAATTCAATAGAAAAAATTTTTAAGTGTCCCTTTGTGATGGTGCTTGAGTTAAACTATGTAAATAGCATTCCGGATGCACAAGCTCCTTTTTCTAATCATAGGTTGTCAAAAATCTGTTTAGGCAGTCACCTGGGTTAATATGCATATTATTGTTCCTCAGTTTGGAAAATGAAGCTCCAGACAGAATCCATTATCCATGTTTGTTGGTTTGCCTCAGCAATTGTTTCCCAAATGCATATTAATTGTATTTTTGTTATTTTTAGCTCCGATCTAGTTAGGCTTTTGTGCCCTGAGCCCCTGGATAAAAACAACTGTAACAAGTTATGGATAGCTTAGAAATGAAACCTATGTGTCCCAAACTGTATAACTCTCAGACATTTTGACCTTCTGAGAGTATCACTGAAGGCATTCCAAAAGTCTCCTCATTATCCATAGTGAATCCCAAGAATCATTAGTTCCTCAAATGCCAAGAAATTAGTGGCCAAAAACTGGGGAAAGCTGTATACTATAAACCCATGGCGAGCCACCTTGTACATGGCTGATCACAGTAAGTTTCTCAAAAGGCATTACAGCTAGTGCTCGATTTACAACCACGATTGGTCCCGACAGGCCGGTCGTAACACGATTTGGTCATAAGTTGAGTAGGCTATATGTACAGTACTGTGAAATGATGTTATAAAAATCTTTAAGTCATATTTTATCATAATTTTCTTTCATTATTGTTATATATCATAATTTTCTTTGTTCATTTTATGCCATTTGTATCATCTCTACACCATTTTGTTTCTTATGTTTACATTCATCAGGTTTAAGTAAAACACTGCATTACCAGTACAACTGGTTTAATATTTGCAAAACATACAAAATTACAAAATACAGGTGCATACAAAAACTGCTCCAGACACAGAGCAGTTGTGGCTAGCGATTGTGGTCATAAAGCCGAATTGTGGTAAGTTGCATAGGTCATAAGTCGATCAATGCCTTTAACTTTATTTAACTCAGATCTTTCCAAATTTACTTGAGCATGGAACTCTTTAAGCATAAACAGCCATAAAGACTTTTCCTTTTTCACTTTTACCTTTATTTCTAAATGTTCTGCAATGAACAACTGCTACTAGAATAGACAGCAATGAATGTATGGAAAACGAAACAAAGTCACCACACTAAGAAAGTAGAATTGCTGTGAGCAGTCCATGAAATTCTGATTTCCCACACCACATTTTTTCTCACACATAAAGCACAACTGAAATCATATGCTCTGACCCAGTTTATTGTTTAGAGCAACATTTCTCAGAGTATGTCCTATAGACCATTAGTTCCCAGAGATGTTAATGAATGCTTTACCAAAATAAAGAGTTTCAAGGTCAAAAACTTGGGATCGACGAAGTTATGTTTGGACTTTCCAGAAACTTTCATATTCGAACATACCTGGCACTTCCCTGAAAGAGATGGATTTGCCGTGTTTCACCAAATTTATTTGACCCTAAATCTCCTTTTTGTTAGTAATATCCTGAAGGTCTTTTTTCCTACCAAATTTACTTTGGAGAACAGCGGTTTAAAATTTTAGCACAGCAAGTGTTTGAAGAGCCAGAGAAGGCAAGCATGAAAATGAGGCTCAGCAGCTGACTTGATAATTCCCTGAGTTCTGAGAGGTTTGCCTAAAATCTGTCAAGAACAGTTTGGAAACCAAGGGCCTTTGTTTTTATATATCAAAGAAAGAAAGCTGATATTGACATCATGATGATAAATTATATATATATATATATATATATATATATATACACACACACACACACACACACACAAATATATATATATATATATATATATATATATATATATATATATATATATATATATATATATATATTGCTCAACTGAGTGAAAGAATATGTGTGCATATTTTCCCCTTTTATTGGGTCACTAAATTCAGTGCCAGTTCTGTTCCAAAAACAGGTATAGAACAAAAGCTACAAAGGTTCATGACCTCTGAGTTTGCAGTTTTATTGACGAGGCCGCCATGCAAAGAAACCCAATACTATGGAAACCTTAGAAACAAAGTGACCTCTAGACAGCTATCGGAGCAGAGAAAAGGGACCAGAAGGGAACCAATTCCCTCCAGGAAAGGTGATCTAGAAGAGGAGTTTACTGAGCTAAGACCTAGATCCCATGTCACTTCGTCTCTAGCACCGCACCCACTCGAAGATCTTATAAAGCATGAAATTGCATCCTATACCATTATCTTCATTTTGTTCCTCTGACAACAGTGGCAATCTCTGAAAAATTTGAATTGAAAGCCATGTTTACCCAGTGGTAATAAAATAGTGCCATTAAGATAACAAATGTGACCTCCTGTGCTTTATATAGAACAAGAAATTATCGCTAATGAAGACAGAAAATCAGAATTAGCTTCGAGAATGAGGTGGGACTATCATTCAGCTCACCCGTGTTGAAGAGATACTAAAAAATCCTCTTTTTGCTGACTGCAGACTGCTGCTGAATTGAACCATTGAATCATTAATTTCAAAAAATTGCATTTTGCCAGGCAATTATTCAGTATCCCGTGACATGATCAATGATGTTAAAGGTTTTCAGTTCATTGTATTAATCAATTAAGCACAGACTATATACAAAAAAACAGCTGTCAGCTGATCTGGGCCCACTGCTGATGAACTGCTATTTAAAACAATTAATAATGAAATAATGCTGGAAAACTAAGGTCAAAGGCCTAATTGATTTTTCAAAACTAAAAACACTCTAAATGCTCAATTAGTTAATAACTTGCCTACTAATTGATTTCTTCAAGGTGTCTGGCTGGCAAAATTGAGAAAGGTTCTATAATCACTATCCTTCCACAAAAAGCTTATCTCTAGGCATCCCAGAAGGTTAGAAGATGAATTTAGACTCCCATTCATAGGGCAGAAAATTTTCTCCCAGGATGAAAAAAATAAAAGCAACGATGATCAAAAGCAAAGACATCATCAGCTAATAAAACTCTGGGGAGCATTCCATGAATGAACCAATTTCATGAGGAATAGTAATACATTAAATTGAGAAAGAAAACAATAAAATGATGCAAATGTCTATCAGAAATAACAGACATTTCCCAAATGCAATAGGATGATTTTGAGACTGAGAGACTTGTGATGCAATGCCTTTAATTGCAGATAATGAACTAAAAAAAAGAAATGAGCAGACGAGGATGCCACACATCCTTCTAACAATGTTTTATTCCCTAAGTCTGTATTTACACTGCACAGGGCTGATTATAGGACTTCCTGGTAATGGAACCTTATGAGAGGTGAGTAAATAAATGGTATAATAAAATTATGTGATAAAAAATAATCTAAAGACAACCTGAAGGCAGATTATAAGGTCAACAGTATGATGAGTAGAAGCTAACATTTATTAAACATTTACTATGGGTCAGCCACTTTTCTAAGTATTTTACATAGATTAACTTATTTACATCCTCTTATATTCCTAGGAGAAGGTGCCTATCCAGAGGGTAAGTACTACTATTTCAAGAATTTGAATACAGACAGTAGACAGTCAGGTTTCAGGGTCCACACCCTTCTGTTCTCTATCAAAGCTAGCACAATTCTAGAACTTGAGAGAGGTCTCCTTGTTTCCTCTCATAATAACCCCATGTGTTTGGTATGAATGCAGAGATATTTTACCAGCTAAGAAGTTTTGATCACGTAACTTTCTCAAGGGCCATGGGCTAATCTGTAATGCCTTAGAAACTTAGGGCAGTAATAACAGAGCACATGGTCTCTGAGCATGCGTAGGAGCAGACAAGCTGAGAGTCCACGACTAAGTAACCGGTGACCGTTTCGTTCTAACTGCTTGCTGCTTCTTATTCTCCTCTCTTCCCATTTGTAATACTGTACAACAATCCAACTTCATTTCTTTTTCAGGGGCACTGTGAAAATATGGTGAACAAATTCAAACTGTGTGCAAAATTATAAAATAGATATTTGAATAAATCCGAATTATATAGGTGTATGTGCCTTAATATTTCAAATTTATCAGTGTAAATTGACTCATATGATGATCAAAGGAACGAGATTAGCTAAAACATACGGTAGTTGCCGAGCTAAAAGGCCAGAAAATGATTTCATCCTTTGGAACCATCTGTCAATGGAGGAATGCAAAGCACCAAGAAACTGGAGGGAAGAGGGAGGTGGAAGGCCACCCTGAGTAGAGGGGAGGAGCTGGGACACAGAGTCCAGCTTAGGTCTCTAACTTCACAGCCACCACCATGGGGACCAGTAGTCTCACCAGTTCCACCGAATGACCCACCAAAGAAAGGTCATGACGTGCCCTCCCCCACCCCTTACTGTCTCTTCGTTTATCCAATGAGTAAACAGAGATGTAAACTGACGTAAGCGATTCGGTACTTGATTTTAAACAATTGGGACCATCTACCTCTCACCTCGCTTTATTCCTGAATACCTTGGGTTTGAACAGTCTGCTATGAATAAAAGATAAGGACCCTTAATTAGGATTTTAAGATTCTAACCCAAGATTCTGTTTTTCTTTAATTTGAAATCGAGTATCAGTTTTCTTTTTCTTACTGTCTGGTGTGGTTGTGAGGATTAACCAGATCATTTATCCAACGTACCTGGACATAGTAAGTGCTCAGTGCATCTTATCCAACCTTCAACCTTCTTCCCACAGGCTCGCGCGTGCGCACACACACACACACACACACACACACACACACAGACGCACACACACCTCCTTCCCAGTTACATCTTCATTGCATTGGGGAGACAATTGCTGCAGCCGATGTGTTGAATTAGCCATTCTTCCCTGCTTCAAGTCCCCCCATCCAAGTCAACTCCTCCAGGCTGCACACTCTCTACCCTTCCCCGCCTCTCTCCCTACAACTAGCTTTCGCTTTTCCTGGCCCGAGACATAACCTGAGACCCACTTTCCTTTCTGCTTTCGACCTGGACGTATGCACTGTCTGAGGGCAGGGATTCCTGGCAATACAGAGAACAAAGAGTTATCCTGGTTTTAGAGTTCCAAAATTTGCTCCTGGCCCTCATAGTTTAAACAACAGCTTTGAAATAAAATTAATTTATGAGTGTCAAATTTTTTTATTCGCTCTCTCTCTCTCTCTCAAAAACACAAAAGTTTGGTTTTATGTATGGAAAGCCAAGCAACAAAAGAACTGAGTCCCAAATGATATGTCAGACACTAGATTGAAACATAGTAACTGAGGACCAACCAGAATGCGACCTGGGTAACCAGATGAGGGTTTTCTGCGGAGGGAAGAAAATAGCAGTGCCTACGGGTCCATGCTCCTAAGAAGGTGGGGCAGGCAATGAAGGAAAGGTAAAGGGGGTGTGGCAGAAAGCACAGGTGGGTTTAGGGGATCACAGGGTATACGGACCTCAGCCAATGAGGTGCACTTGGCGGAGAGTCTTAGAAAGGTTTCATCGTGATAACCAGCGGCAGCACTAGTGTCATGAGTGAGCATCAGAAATGGTGGCAGGGTGCGTCCAGGCAGAGAGGACCTGAGTTCATCCACTGGGCTTCCTTCAGCTCCAGGGAAAGTGGATAAGCATCCAGAAGTGTCTCATGACCTTGTAAGGGTACGAGATGTCATGAGAGGGGACATCAAACCAGAAGGAAACTTCCATCAGGCCGGGGCAGATCTCTAGTGAATGCATTAATTTATTGTTAACAACAAAACGGGGAAGTTCACTGGTGAAGGTAGAAAAGGACAGACTTCACACAGTTATTCTCCCTTTAAAAATGTCTATTTTGGTGCTCTCATGCCATTATGTCCCCACAATGGAAGGAGTTTATTTCAAGAGATGTCTCAGCAGTCTCTCTAGATTCACTAAAATGTATCTGAAGTTTTGAAAAATGGGTATGCTGACTAAGAGTAATGTCAGTTCCTATATTTTTAATTTTCCACATATAGAAATATTATATAAAACCATGTTCATAGCGAATGCATAAACAAATTTTGGTGTGTGTGTGTGTATGTGTGTGTGTGTATATATATATATATATATATATATATATATATATATATATGCAAAACAGTATCATTAAGCTTTAAAAAGAAAGGGAGCCCTGACACATGCTACGTAGATAAACCTTGAGGACACAATGTTAAAAGAAATAGTCAGAAAAGGACAAATACTATATGATTCCATTTATATGTGGAGTCTAGAACAGTCAGATTCATATAGACAGAAAACTGGATGGTGGTTGCCAGGGACTGGGGAAATGAGGAATGAGGATTGAACTCTGTTCGATCGATGCTGAGTTTCAGTTTTTCAAGATAAAAAACTTGTGTGGACAGGTGATGTGGATGGTAGCCCAACAACTTAATGTCAATGAACAGTGCACTTAAAATTGAAAGATGGTAAATTTTACTTTATGTGTATCTTAGAACAATTTTTTTTTTAAAAAAATTAAGATTACAATGAAAACAAAACATTCTGTGGAAACACAAGTGACTTCTGTTTGTACGCACACAGCTCCATCCCGGAAAGCTCTGCAATATAACGATATAACTGTCCTCTGTACAAGGAATATATGTGACTGCACAGGGGTGCACGATGTCAGATTCACTATGAAGTCTCCTCAACCTAAATCTAGTACTTTCTATATGAACTCTAATACACATACATTTGAGTATATTTCAGCAAATAGCATATACACAGCCATACAAGTATAGTGGTGTATGGTTCTTAATAGGAAACAGAATGAAAATTAATTTTGCGGAGGTTTTTTCTTTTTTTACAAGGAAAGAGAGAGAGAGTCAGAGAGAGGGATAGATAGGGACAGACAGACAGGAACGGAGAGGTGAGAAGCATCAATCATTAGTTTCTCGTTACCATCGCAACATCTTAGTCGTTCATTGATTGCTTTCTCACATGTGCCTTGACTGTGGGCCTTCAGCAGACCAAAGCAACCCCTTGCTGGAGCCAGCGACCTTGAGTCCAAGCTGGCAAGCTTTGGCTCAAGCCAGATGGGCCCGCACTCAAGCTGGCGAGGTCGGGGTCTCGAACCTGGGTCTTCCGCATCCCAATCTGACGCTCCATCCACTGTGCCACCGCCTGGTCAGGCAATTTTGCGAAGTATTTTAAAGTTACCTTTGAATTGTGAATTTCAGATTAATTATTTTTAAATAAAAAGTATTTTAGAATGTCTTTGATGCCCAATAATTCCACTAAGTTTACTTAGAGACTTTTTTCTATGAAATAGTAAATCAGGTTTATTAAGTATTTAAATATCAAATGGTTTCTTTTCATTGTTTCTAGCTCTAAACAAAAATGTATCTATGTTCACGCCTTTAAAAGTATATCTGAATTTTATGTGCTACCTGTTCTTAGTGAATGAAGTCCAACATATATAGCTGAAATAGAAAACAATGGCCATCATTAAAACTGAGAAATGTTTTCATATTATATACATCATTAAAAAGAACTCACAAGTTCCAATATCTAAAAGCTGACATTTGAGTGGAAGAAAAGAACAGTTTGTACATTTAAGAGCTTATTTGATTACATTTTGCATTCACCTCAAGTTTTGTCTTGATGTGGATTTAAAAAGAAATTGGATGTTTTTTTCCATAGTCATACTTGGAAGGGTCACAGCGTTTTATGGTAGAAAGCCATTGGCATGGTAATGAGGCATCCAAGCTCTTCTGCTGTGTGATCTTAAGTAACTCCACCTCCCCTGAGCTTACTTTTCTCCCCAATAAAGTAAGACAGAGTCGTTGGACTCGAAAATCTTTCCACCTTTTCAATCCCACGACCTCATGCTTCCGAGACTCTGACGGGCAGATAGGCAGGGCAGGCTGCCTCCAGCTCTCATGATGCGGTGAACCAGGCTCTTTTCTTTAACCAGGCTGGACTACACCAGTTCAACTCACTGACAGTTACTGAAGACCTTCTGGTGGTGATGATAACGACCTGATGATGAGGTGTACTGAGCACTCACAAGGTGCCAAGCACTGACTGTGGGAGACTGATTGCAAAAACAGCCTCAGTTTTCCCAGCCAACCTCATATCCATGCTTCTTGGAATATGGCTTCGCAGCGCCACTGATCACAAGGTGCAGAATATCTCCTCATCCTCTGAATCCGGGCTCACTCGTGACCTGCTTTGGCCAATAGAATGCAATGGGCATAATGGCATGCCTGCTCTGAGCCCAGGCGCCCTGCTCTGAGCTCTACCACCAGCAGGAGAACAAGCCCAGGTGAGTCCATGGTGGGATTCAGCCGGTTCGCACCAGTTTGGCAGAACCGATACCTAGTTTTTTTGCTGAGTTCAGTGAACCGGTTGTTAAAATGGCACTTGTCATCAGGGTTCTTTCTAAGGTGGGTGCCTGGGCAGCCGCCCAATGTGGAAATCACAAATTGACCTTCCTTACTCTTCTTAAACGTTCATCTGCGTAACGGCGTATTCTAAGCACAATGACACTCAGATAAAAGTGAAGAATATTGCAAGTGAGGACGCCAATCAAGAAGCAATATGGAAATACCTTAAATAACAGTTTTATTGTGTTTTGTCAGGTATTATTTAATGTTTTTGCATTAATATTTTAAAACTCTTATAATCTAGTTTTGTGTTCCTCATTTATAGTTCTTAAAGTATTAAATGCATGAAATAATAAACTACCTTTCGTTATATTGTTTTCTTATACTTAAAATGGTCATTAGGGCAGAGAACCAGTTGTTAAAGTATTTGAATCCCCCCACTGAGGGGAGTCCACCAGAAGATGAAAGAACACGAGAAGATAGTTCTCCTCGTCACGGCTCCAGGCCCTTGAGGGAGCCCAGCCAAGCCAAGCAATGTTTCTGGGCTGACCCCGGCTTTGGGGCAGTTGGATATGCAGCATCATTATAGCAACCAAGAACTGTTACTCCATTCTAAACGTGTCATATGGTTTTCTTATTTACTCCTCACAACAGCCATATACAAGAGGCATCAGTATCCCACTTCAAACACAGGGAAACTGAGAGGCTCAGAGATGAGTTAGTTTTCCCTAGATCACAAACCTACTGTACTTTACATACTATAAAACATCATCAATTGTAAGATGTGCTATTATTTTATAAACCATTGAAACAAAGTACAACTTAAAATAAGTTGTATCTGAATTTCAGAGTTGTCAACACATGAAAAAGAATTTTCATGGTTTCATGTTTCAGTGGGTGCCAGGCATTAGGGGGAGGGGAGTGTGAATAGGGGGCACAGAGGGTGTTCAGGGCAGGGAGACTATTCTTTGAGATATACACTGCCAAGAATAAACCCCAATGCAAATTATGGTCTTCCAGTGATAAGGATGAGTCAGTGTAAGTGCAGCAGTTGTAACAAATGTCCCACTCGGCGAGGGGTGTTGATAGTGGGAAGGCTATGTCTGTGTGGGAACAGAGGGTGTGTGGGGAGTCTCTGTACCTTGCTTTCAATTTTGCTAAAACCACTCTAAAAATAAAGCCAGTTTTCTAAAAACCTGAACAAAAAGAAATGCATTTTAGAATTGTTGAAATGAGGGAGTAAGTGGTATGGCCAGGTCCTTGGATGGGGCACTTTCACTTATTGAAAGAACATAAGCCACTTGAGTATTTAACTGCTGGTCTGGGGATTGTATTAGCTTCTACAGTTCTCTAGAATGGCAGATGATGTGTAAGGGAAAAGCCTCCGTTAACGCTCTGGGATTTCAACCGTTTCTTTACCCAGTTCTGTGACCTGAGCTACATCCCTTGCGCTCCAACCAGGACTCCTATTCTTCACTGCATACTTCAGTGCCTGCATCATATCATTAACATTTCCTCTTTCTAAATCCCTCCCTGGTTGGTTGGTCTCCTAAAAGTTCCTCCAATTTATCTATGTCTCTTAAAAGAAATTAGATGCTCACTTACTAAATATAGTATTAATGAGACCTAATCACTAGTGCTGAATTAGATTAATTACCTTGCTTGTTTGGAATGTGACACTCATCAATCAATTAATATTCCACATATGTGTGATTGCCTTAGTGTATTCCCTAAGACAGATTAGTCTGACCATGGCTTTTGGAGGTAATAACCCAAGATCATATATTGCTTCTTTCTGCTGCTCACTATTTATATAATCTTGGACAAAATACTTATCATCTTTGAAATCCAGTGTCAACATATAAAAATGTATATGTACACATCCCAGCCTGTATCATTCATAGCTTGTTCAAAGAAGCAGAAATACTGAAGGAAGATGATAGAGATATATAGATATAGAAATAGATATATAGATGGAGATATAGATATAGACATATGATTTATTCCAGAGGTTTGTTCTTATACACTTGTGGGATCTGATGAAAGCAGCCAGGTGAGGCTCTTACTGCTCTGTCTGCTGCTGTGGGCCCAAATCAGCGGGGCTGGCAGTCTAAAAGAGGAAATGAACATCAAGTAGGGAAAAGAGGAGAAATAGGAACCTGTAAACCTGACAGGAATCTATGCAAATGTTCTGGAACAGACACCGGTCTCTCACTGTCTCCAAGCTTCTAGAATCCCAAATGGGGCTATGCTGCTGAATGAACTGCTCCCCCTCTCACTGTTTTAAAGGCTGCATAATCTTCCATGGGATGTATAAATCAGATTCCCTTTATCCACTCATCCACTGAGAGACATTTAACTAAACATGCATCTCCAGTCAACAAAACTGAGGGAGGGAGGAGACAAAGTGGTAGCTGGAGGTGCTGAAGATCTGGCTGGTTCCCCATGCCGAAGGGTGGACCCACATGTCCTCAAATGTACATGAGCAATAATCTTTTTAGTACTGCCAGATTGAGCAAATAAAAATACAGAGCAGCTTTCTATCCCCAGTCAGGTCAGGGCACATACAAGAATCAATCAATGAATGTGTAAATAAGTAGAACAACAAACAAATCTTTCACTCTCACTCTTGCTCTCTCTCTCTCTCTCAAATCAATAAAAATTGAAGAAATACAGAGTGCCCAGGTGAATTTGAATTTTAGATAGCTAATCATTTTTACATATAAATCTGTGGCAACTATTGCACACAAATACTTTTTAACATAAATATGTCCCATGAAGTATTAGGACGCATTTATACCAAAATTTACTTTTGTTTATCTGAAATTCAAGCTCCGTTGGGCGTCGTTTTTTATTGGCAACCCTACCTACACTGGCCTTTAGAATATATAAAGATTATGATTGTTACTTTATGTTTACCTTTCAAATTGCATACAAAAACTCTCCTGTTGGCAAATTAAAACCACCTCAAGCCCATTAGGTTGGCCTCTATCAAAAAACAGAAAACAAGTTTGATGATACAGAGAAACTGAAACCCTTGTGCCATGTTAGAAATGTAAAATAGTGATGCTGCTATGGAAACAATATGGAGGATGCTCAAAAAATTAAAAATATAATTGTTGTATGATCCAACAATCCCCTTCTGGTTATATATATATATGTGTGTGTGTGTGTGTATTATATCTCAAAAAGCAGGGTATTGGCACATCCACATTCACTGCAGCACTATCCAACATTACCAAGAGGTGGAAGCAGCCAAAGTGTCCATCAAGAGATGAACAGATAAAGAAAATGTGCAATATATATACTGTACAGTGGAATATTATTCAGTGTTAAAAAAGAAAGCTCTGTTACATGCTATAATATGGATGAAGGTTAAGAACAATATGCTAAATGAAACAAGCCAGTCACAAAAGGGCAATTACTGTATGATTGCACTTATATGAGGTATGGCAAGACTGATCAGGGAAAAGCAAAAACAAGCAACATTAGGAACTTAAAAGAGAAAACAGCTACAGATGCATTATGGAGAAGGACAACACAAGGTTTTAAAACTTTTGGCAAATAACTTTTAAAACATAAGTGAGAGAAAAATTTCAGAAAACACCAAATAAATAGAGCTGACTCAAAAAGAAACAGAAATCCTAAATAATCCTAAAACCAGTAAATAAAATCACTCATTTAAAATTTTTTCACAAAGAGCACTATGTCAGTTTTACAGTCAGAATCTATCAAGTTTTCATTTCAAACCTACAGAAATTTTATGAAAGAGCAGAAAGGGTAAAAGCATTGCCAAGTCATTTTGTGAGGTTATTATAATTTTAATACAAATACTATACAAGGGCAATATAAGAAAGGTAGATTGTCTCACATATGAATACATATAGAGAAAACCCAAACAAAATGATGGCAAATCAAATGCAGAAATATATTTTAAAATTCATGATGACCAAAGTGGGTTTCTTATAAGAAAGGCACCTGGTTCAATTTTAGAAATGTCTTTCAGTGAACTGTTTTTGGCAATATGGCAGGTTGGATTTGTATATTGACAATTTCACTGAAACCAACAAAAATTCAAGATAACAGATTTTAAAAATCATCTTCCTAGCATCAAAGGGCTCACTGAAAAGTAGATCATTCTCTGACCGGACACTGAAGGGAGGTTAGTGCCCAGAGAGCAATGGAATATTGAAGCTACCGTTCAATGTGAGAGCATTCACTAAACCTCAGAAAATAAATCCTTAGTCACAGCTTTAAAAGTATAGGAAACTAGGCTCAGGACCACCCAAAGTAAGGAAACACTCTCTTCTGAATCTGGAACCCCAAAGGGACTCATTTCAAAATAAAGATGAACTAGACATAAAACTTTTATTCCACACCCTCAGAGGTCTAGAAGAAAAATGCCTGTCTGAATTTTGTCTCATTAGCAAAGGGGAGAAACACTCGTAAGAAATTTTAACCGAAACCAGTTCTTACATTGGTCTGCATCCTGAGCTGGTTGAAATTGGGTAGTCCAAAAAACTCCAAGCAGGGAAAATTTTGTTTAAAACTTACCCAGGAATGGGCAGAAAGGGCTTAAATGGTGTTAGATGGAGACTAAGGACATTATTTGGGATTTATAAAACCAAGGACTGGGATGGAGATGTGGAAGGAAAAGAGAAAGCCATGTGAGCCCAATAACCACATTGGAGAGGGGAGAATGTGAGAGGTGAGATCTACAAGCAGAAGGTGTGTAGGATGGCAATAGATGGGAGATAGAAAAAATATTAATTATTGTTGGGAGCAAAAGCTATAAAAAAGAAAACCACAGACTGAGAATTTTAATTCAAGGCATGGCTGCTTAGAAGCATTCCCTTGTTGGAAGAAAAGGTCTGACTACACTGTGGTGGAGTCCACCCATGCCAACGTTTCAGCATGGAAGAAGGTGGCTTTTCTTTATGCTTGAACACATATAAGACCTTCTACAAGGCTGCCTGTGGTCAGCCGGGATGGAAGGGGCCCCTTGCCAATCAGACAGGGAAGATGAGACACTTTGAAGTTCAGCAGGGGAAGGGAAGATGCACTTTGAAAAGTCACGTAAAAAGCCACTGGAATGTGTTATTAATAACTTACACATTTATCTGGCAAAACATGTAGGCTCTATGAAGGATGACAGCATTTGTGCTGAGATGTGGAAAATCAAGGATTTGATTGATTATTGAGATTTTATTTTAACCTTTAGAACATGTGGCAAGAATTTCTGTGGATTGAGGAGGGGGTGAGTTCCATATCCATACATGTGCCCATTGAGATAAACAAATCGACCAGTTTTTACATGGACATTCATCAGGCTATATACGTCTGCCTTTCCAAGGTTGTAATTATTTGTTCATTATTTGTCCAAAGTTGCTCATTACTTATTTAAATGACCCTGGAGGGTGATAAATATAGTGAGAGTCATGGGAGAAAAACCTTACTGGCAGTCATAAAATAGCCACGCGGCTCTCTAGTTTTATAGCACTGGTCCTGCGGTCACTGGTCTGTTATTTCCCAGGTCTCTGCATCTCTGTTGTGGTCTCCCCTCAGCCAGTGTAAAATTCCCCAAGATAACTGCCACTTCCTGTTATAAGTCCAAAGCTGCCACAACATGGTGAAAATTAGGAGTTTCTTTCGGGATTTTGAAATCTTTAGGGGTATCTGGGATTTAGGGAAATCCATCTTGCTTTTTGGGTCATGTTGACATAGTTAAGACCGAGAGTCTCTGATGCACCATAAGAGGGATTCACAATGAGATGTGTGAGTACACAAGGGTGAGCCCAAGCACAGTTAAGCCACAGGGGTGGTCAGGAGAATTTCCTAGGACACATTCCATCCAGGTGCAAGGTAATTTTAGTCCAGAATTTCTTTACAGAGACCCAGTCTCCAATTGGAAAGAATGTGTAGATGTGGAATACATTACTGACCAGGTAGCACACATATATGGAGAAGAGGATTACAGACTTTGTAAATGACACTCCCATGTTCTCCACTTCGGAGGGAAATGGAATATGAATTGGAAGTTGGGCATCATCCATGATCATTTCAGTGACCTGAGTTCCCCAGAGTGCAGAATTGAAGCTCACAGGTCCATCCTGAGCACTGGACGGTCACTGCTATTTACACCCTCACTCACTGACAAGTTATTTAGTCTTTCCTTAACACCCTACTTTTCCTTCTCTCCTTCAGAAAAAAAAAAAGAATGATTTTGATATTTAGGATTTCAAATACAAATGGAAACCATGTCCTATAATGTGATAACTCTGATCCAAGTGTATGTTCCCCTGCAATAAACCTATTCCTTGAGCAAAATTATTGTTTATACTAATGGAAAGTTTTAGCCTATCTAAAGAACAGGACATTGACATAACCCCCTGAACAGGAAATTCAAAATTATTTTCTAAGTGAACAAGGGACCCCAAACTACCCAGCAGAACCCCTCGTTGCACTTGTCACGGCTTCCTTGCTTTTTAAGTAATATAAGTAGCAAAACGGGGGCAGGGCACACCCTGAGGTACTACTATTCATTGTCTGTTGTTACTGTTACTGTTGCCATTATCCAGTTATCCGTGAGTGTGTCCCTTAATGGAATCTGAACCAGGACGAGGGACTGGGGGGTGAAGCCATGGGCATCTAACACCTGTGAGCAGGGAAGAGTAACTCATCTGTGTGTATGCAGCCTTTAAAGAATCAGGGCTCTCTGATCTGTAGGTTAGGGGGCTAAGCAATGACGTGTCATGGAACAGACAACGGCGATAATGTGAAGGGAAATATTTGGCGTCCGAAAGACACCTGCAGCTGAATCACCTAAGCTTTTCCCTTAGAAATACTACATTTGGCTACCTCAAGGACTAGAACTTCCTGGGGTTGGAACTAATTCTCATAAATTAGATAAACAAAGCTTCTACATATCTTAGATGAGATAAACCTATATAAGATTGCTTCTTAAAATCATACATCTAAATATCCTATTTCAAGTTCATTAGAAGACTGTGACGCCATCAGACCAAATCCTAGCTTTTATTATTATAGCATATAGCATTGAATAAGACTCAATTCTTTAAGTTAGCTTTCCTCTTTTGTATCAAATGATACAGCAACAATTTTTCAGATTTAAACTATGTCAATTGACCAGAGAGCCATTATCCTCCTTTTGGCCTCAAATTGTCTCAAGTACACTTTAAATTGGTTCCTGTGGTCTTCAGACATAACACCATTAATCTTCTAAAGTGTCCCAGCTTTCTGGCACAACTAGATGCTCCGTTTTGCACTGAATCTTCCAACGCAGACATGGAATCGGCGATTTCTCCAAGAGGTCCCGTGCTCCTAGGCACGCGAGTCCATTACAGAGTGACCTTGCTCCTGGGTCTTGTCACTGAACAGGGCTAAAAATGATGTATTTCCCCCACAGAATGGCCTGAATTCATTCTTTTTACAGCTTGACAGAGGCAAAATTGACAAGTAAAAATTGGGTGTAATTAAGATGTACAACATAAGCTTTTGATATACATACACACATTGGGAAATAATCATCACAATCAAGCTGATTAACAAATCCATCATCTCACAGTTATCATTTTCTTTAGTGTGTGTGTGTGTGTGTGTGTGAGTGTGTGTGTGTGTGTGATGAGTATGCTTAAGATCCATGCTCTTAGCAAATTTCAAGTGTAAAGTACAGTACTGTTATCTATACTCACTATGCTGTATGTCAAATCTCAAGAATTCTTCACCCTGCATAAACGAAACTTTGTAACTTTAGCTGACATCTCCCCAGTTCTCCCTCCACCCTAACCCTGGTCATCACCATTTTACTCTTTGCTTCTATGAAACTGTCTATTTTAGATGCCACGTATTATTAGTGAGATCATGCAATATTTGTCTTTCTGTGCTTGACTCTTATCACTTAGCACAATGTCCTCCATGTTCATGCATGTTGATGCAATTGGAAGGATCTCCTTCTTTCTTAAAGATAACTAATATCCCATTGTGGATGGATGGATGGATGGATGGATTAACAGATGGATAAACAGGCAGATAGATATAAATATCTACACTCCCATGTTCATTTGCCACCTTCTTCATAATAGCCGATATATGAAAACTACCTATTGTCCACTGATGAAATAGGAATGCTATACCATTAGAAAGATTAACATGAATACATGCCATTCCACTATGGACAAAGGTAAGGACACATTGCTGTGGCCCACCAACAATCTCAGCCACAGTCCAACACCTCTGAACAATTATGAGTAAAATCATAACTGCTATATAACTATTTTTAATTTTAAAATAAATTATTATTTAAGTGGGAAAGATTGTATCCAAATATTGTTCTAATAACATGACAATAAGATAAATTTAAAATTTCAGAAATACTTTAATTTATATTTCTTTTATAAAACCATACCTTCCTGAAATGTTTATTGGTCTATCCCTTCGATAGCATTCAAAATCTTTTCAACTTAGTGAAAATTAAATAACATTTGTCAGAAAATGGTCTCCCTACATAACTACTAAAACCAACTAACTAAAAAATATTTTAAAACTTCATGCTGATTAAGAACAGGCACATAGATCAATGGAACAGAACAGAGAACCCAGAAATAAACCCACACCTTTATGGACAACTGATATTTGACAAAGGAGGAAAGAACATACAATGGAGTAAAGACAGCCTCTTTAACAAATGGTGTTGGGTAAATTGGACATCTACCTGCAAAAAAATGAAACTAGACCATCAACTTACACCATTCACAAAAACAAACTCAAAATGGATAAAAGACTTAAATGTAAGCCGTGAAACCATAAGCATCTTAGAAGAAAACATAGGCAGCAATCTCTCCGACATCTGTAGCAGCGGTATATTTGCCGATTTATCTTCATGGGCAACTGAAATAAAAGGCAAGATAAACAAATGGGACTATATCAAACTAAAAAGTTTTTGCACAGCTAAAGACAATAGGAACAGAATAAAAAGACAAACCACACAATGGGAGAACATATTCGACAGCACATCTGATAAGGGGTTAATAACTAAAATTTATAAAGAACTTATAAAACGCAACACCAGGAAGACAAACAACCCAATCAAAAAATGGGCAAAAGAAATGAATAGAAATTTCTCCAAAGAGGACATACAGATGGCCAATAGGCATATGAAAAAATGCTCAACATCACTAATCATTAGAGAAATGCAAATTAAAACCACAATGAGACATCACCTCACACCAGTCAGAATGGCACTTATCAGCAAAACAACACAGAATAAGTGCTGGCGAGGATGTGGAGAAAAGGGAACCCTTCTGCACTGCTGGTGGGAATGCAGACTGGTGCAGCCACTGTGGAAAACAGTTTGGAGATTCCTCAAAAAATTAAAAATCGAACTGCCTTTTGACCCAGCTATCCCACTTTTAGGAATATACCCTAAGAACACCATAGCACTGTTCGAAAAGAAGAAATGCGCCCCCATGTTCGTGGCAGCATTGTTCACAATAGCGAAGATCTGGAACCAGCCCAAGTGTCCGTCAGAAGACGAGTGGATTAAAAAGCTATGGTACATATATACTATGGAATACTACTCAGCCATAAGAAACGATGACATCGGATCATTTATAACAAAATGGATGTACCTTGATAACATTATACGGAGTGAAATAAGTAAATCAGAAAAAAAGAAAAACTGAGAACAGCATGATTTCATACATAGATGGGACATGAAAGTGAGACTATGAGACATGGACAAGAGAGTGGTGGTTACGGGGGGGGGGGGGAGGGAGGGGAGGATGGGATAGGGAGGAGGGGAGGGACACAGGGAAAACCAGATAGAAGGTGACAGAGGACAATTTGACTTTTGGTGATGGGTATGCAACACAATTGAATGATAGGATAACTTGGAGATGTTTTCATTGTACATATGTACCCTGATTTATTGATGTCACCCCATTAGAATTAATAATAATAAAAAATATATATATTAAAAAAAAAAAAAAAAAAAAAAAAAACTTCATGCTGATTAAAATAATAATTTCTTTTCATTGGCTTTCTGTGGGAGACATAATATCAATTGTTTGGAAAAAGCTCCATGGCTTGTCACGTCCGTGTTAATTTTAAATGAACCATTTCACAAAATAAAAATGTCATCCAAGTGACATGAGCACTAATGCCAGGATATGACAATGGAAACTGGTGACCGAGAGCATCAGTTCCCTGAGAGCCCTAAACCTGACTGTTTAATCTAATTCCTGTTTCTGCAGGAACAAAAGTAAGTAGAAGTGCAGGAATAAATCAAGACAGGCTTAAAGATTTAGTCCCATAATGTGGCAGCATAAATCAATTCTCTGACTTATGGCAATTCTCTGACACCGCTCCCAAAGAGAATAGGGCCTCCTCCTTTGGAATCTGGGTGGGCTAGCAGGCCACTTGGCCAAGAGAATATGTCAGAAGTGACAATGTGCTGATTTGCAGAACTAGAGATTGGCAGTTTCTACTTTCTGGACTCTTGAAACACTGGTTCTTAGAATCCTGAGTTACCAGGTAAGAAGGCAGATGACTATGATAGAAAAATTATTAAAGTAAGCTCTAAGACTCTATAAGAGAACAAACCAGCGGAGCCCAGACTTTCAGCTGACTCCAGCAAGGCACCAGACATGCGAGTGAACCCCTTTGTGGACTCTCCAGACTAGACTGGTCTCCGGCGAAAACGTACTACCTGAAGCTGGCTGACAATACACAGAGTGCAAGAATCACTCACTGAGCCCCGTCCAAATTCCAGACCCATGGATCACAAATATAGTAAGTTGTTTGTACAAAGCACAGAGTTGGTAATGTTTGTTACAAAAAAAATAGGTAACCAGAAAAATTAGACAGAATTTTAGGTGTTTAAAATGGGAACTCTGTATCAGCAAAATTGCAGCCTACCTATTCTGAGATACCACCAATTGCAGAAAACTAAAATACTAGATAAGACATTTTTTTAAAATTATTTTAGGCCCTGACTGGTCGGCTCAGCGGTTAAGTGTTGGCCTGGCGGGTGGATGTCCCAGGTTTGATTTCCAGTCAGGGCACACAGGAGAACCACCCATCTACTTCTCCCCCGTAACCCCCTCTCACTTCTTTCTCTCTCTCTCTCTTCCCCTCCCACAGCCATAGCTTGATAGGAGCAAGTTGGCCTGGACACTGAGGAAGGCTCCATGGCCTCCACCTCAGGTACTAAGAAGAGCTCAGTTGCTGAGCAAAAGAGCAATGCCCCAGAGAGGCAGAGTATTGCCCCCGAGTGGGCTTGCCGGGTGAATCCCGGTGGAGGCACATGTAAGAGTCTGTCTCTCTGCCTCCTCTTCTATCACTGAATAAAAAATAAATTTAAAAAAATTACTTTAAATGCACAGCTAAGCTCACAAAAGAATAAGAAAGTATGCAGAAACAAAGGCGCCCTGGATAAATCTGGACTAAAAAACAGGGATAAGCTGGTAACTGCCCAAAGATCCTGGTTCCAAGGAGCTTGAGCCCAGGGCTTTAAAGGCTAAGAGAAAGTCTTGGGCCTTCACAGAGTCAAAAGTTGGCAGAAAGATGTTGAATAAAGCCCAGAACCTGAAGGATTGTGCCCTGAATGAGACTGAATATAAAAATATCAGCCCTGCAAAGTGATATAACTGGGAAACTATTTTTGGCCTTGACCAAAGGGGGAAAAGAAAACCCCAGCAGAACTAAAACTATTTCTTCTGAGTATCTGTTAACAGAAGCAGTCTTCCAAATGGATTTGAAGTTTCATTTCAAAATGCCTGCACACTCCAAAAACAGCTAAGAAATTAATTTAAATTGGTCTGCAACTAGAAACAAGTCTGGGTACTATCAAAAGCAAAGGCAAGCCTCCTGCAAGGAGTGGACGTTTCATAGATTGAGGAGGGCTTCTAGAAAGAAGAGAAGTGAGCTGACAGGTGCTGACTTCTGAGAGACTATTATGCTCATCTTTTCCCAACTCCACACTCAGCAACACTACTTTGGTAGTTTAAATTGGCTATGGTGGGAGAATTTACACCACAGAAATTGGAAGCACCACAAATTGGGCTTTTTTTTATAAAAAAAAAAAAAGGAATCAGTTCATGACTACAACACTAGATAAAGGCTCCACACATGAGTTCACTACTAGAAACTTCCCAACAGGCCACAAGCAAGAATCTCAGTAGAACACAGAAAAAATTAAGCTCCTAAAATCTTCACAAAATTGACTTACAAGATAGAGATTATCAAGTGAGAATCTCAAACATGGGCAAAGGGCAAGAGATTTTAAGAAAGTGATTAATAGAGTTGATAAAGAATTTAAGTTTGTGGAACTAATAAGATAAAGGGACTTTGGAATCTTTAATTATTCAGTTATCTAGTGAGATTGTATGCTATCAGCTGGAGAATACATCTCAAACCAATAAACTCTACAGTCCTCCCAGGAGCTGCAAATCTGCCACTGCTCCTTGTCCTCTTTTAGGAAACAGGCTTCTGGGGCCACATTTTTTACTCACCACTCAAATGGAATTATCCCCATATGTGAGGAATTAAAACAGTTCCTGCTTTTTTTGGTATTTCTATATTTCATTAAGAAATACATCATCCTGCCTGACCTGTGGTGGCATAGTGAATAAAGCATTGACCTGGAACGCTGAAGTCGCCAGTTCGAAACCCTGGGCTTGCCCATTCAAGGCACATATAGGAGTTGATGCTTACTCCTCCTCCTCCTTTCTCTCTCTCTCTCTTTATGTCTCTCTCTCCTCTAAAATGAATAAATAAAATCTTTACAAAAAAGAAATAAATATATCATCCTAACAAATACTATAGACATCAATATAATGAACATCCAGGTATGATATTATGATATGGTAGAATTATGTATTTGGTTGTCATCACCCATATATGGCACAAAGCTCCTAAAACCTTTGAAATTTCATAAGTGAAAGAAGTGACATAAGTCATTTGTCATAATGAGGCAAGTCTTAGTGGGGCCCTAAATGGCTGTGGCATGAGAGGCTAGTGGCTTGAAAGAACAAACCTTGAGTCAAAGCTCAGAATTTTCAGCTCCACATCCCAGGAGTGAAACTGCTGGATCCTATAACAAATTATATATATATATACTTTTAAGAGAATTGGCAGTTTTCCAGACTCTACCTCTCTAGCAATGCATGAAGGTAACTTGCCTATTTAATTTCAGCCTCCTCGCTGATAAATGTATAGTGAGTGGTCTCTTACCTTGGTTTTAATTAAGCATTTCCCTGATAACTATGTTGAAGATCTTTTCATGGACTTATTGACTCTGGTCTATCTTCTTTTGCAATGTGTTTCTTCAGATATTTTTCCCACTATTTATTGGACATATTCTACCATTCATCTTATTATTGAATTATGAGTTCTTTATGTATCATGCAATATTTTCTCTTTCAGTCCACGGCTTGCCTTTGTAGTTTTTTGAAGGGCAAAAAAAAAAAAATGAAAATTTTTATGAAGTTCAATTTATCAAGGTTTTTTTTTTCCTTCTATACTTCATGATTTTTGTGTCCTATCTACTTAAAATATTTGCTGTTATCAAGACAAGGAAGAGTTTCTTTTATGATTTTACTTTTATAGCTTTATATTTAATGTTTCATTTATATTTATATACTTATTTCTTACCTTTTATTTTTAGTAAATTTTATGTATGGTACGAGAAGGTAGGGTTTTATTTCATCCCTATGGGTATCCATCCAGTCATGCTGGCACTAATTATTGAGGAGACTATTCTTTCCCCTTGACTACTTGGCAAATTGTTGAAAGTTAATTGACCATATATAAGAACAGACATATTCCTGACCTCTCTATTCTATTCTATTCATCTATTTTCACATCTTAATGTTAATACCAAACACTCTTGATGGTTGTAGCTTACGGTGCATATGCACATCAGATAAGTTTTGTAATATGTTTCTTCAGGATTTTTTTCAGGGGAAAGCTATCCTAATTCCTTTTTCTTATTCAATATACTTTTTAGAATCAACTTGCCCCTTTCTGGAGAAAAAAAACAGTCTTTTGGGATTTTGAGTGTAATTGCATTGAAACTACAGGTCAGATTGGAAAGAACTGTCCGCTCAACAACATGCAGCCTTTCACCTCATGAATATGGTCCATCTCTCCATTTACATAGGTCTTCCACATTTCCCTCAGCGGTGCTCCTCTAGTGTACAGGTCTTCCACGTATGTTACTAGATTTATGCTTGAATGTTCCTGTTTTAGGATAATTTTCAAAATAGTAATTTAAAATGTTCTATTTCAATTGTTCATTGATAGTATTTAAAAATAGAATTGGTTTTTGTGTCTTGACCTTATAGCCTACTAACTAGTTAAACTTACTTGTTAAAGACATCCCCAAGACGTACATGATTTTAGATGCTTTTGTAAATGATATTTTAATTTTTTTCCAATTATTCTTTACTGATATAAAGATAAAATTGTTTTTGTAAATTAACTTGTATTCTGAGAATTTGTAAAACTCACTTATTAGCTCTAGAAGCTTTTTTGTAGATTTCTTAGGATTTTGTACCAAGTTACAACTTGATCATGATCTCAAGATCATGACATAAGACTCATTTTTTTTTTCTGATTTATAATCTTTTTATTTATTTTCCTTTCTTTATTTCACAGTCTAGTACTTCCAGTACTATGTTGAATTAAAATGTCATTCTCACTCTTAAGCTTTTGTATACATGTATTAATTTTTACCTTTAATGATGCCAGTAGGTTTTGCTGTAGATGCCTTCTATCAGGCTGAAAAAGTTGACTGCTGTTTCAAATTTGCTGAGATATTTTTATCATAAAATGATATTTCACAGACTTTCTTCATCTAATAATATGATTGTGCAGTATTTCTCTTTTATTTTGTTAATATGATGTATTTTATTGATTTTTAAAAATATTAAATCAACCATGCATTATTGGGTCAGGCTATATTATACTTTGTACATTGCTAGATTTAATTTGCTAACATATTTTTTTTAATTTTTCTGTCTTTGCCCATGATAGAAATTAAAATATAGTTCTCTTTCTTCTGAATACTTTATTTGGCTTTGGTATCATGGTAATGCTGATTTCAAAAAATGAGTTAGGAAGCATTCCCTCGTCCACTTCCATCAAAGAATTTTTGTTTTGGGGGGTGTTTTTAAAATTGAAATATTTTATTGCTTAAATGTCTGACAGCATTTACCAGTGAAAAAATCTGAGTCTGGAGATTGATTCCTTTTTGGAGAGGTATTTAATTATCATGTATTATGTGATGATATGATATAATAATAGAACAGTAATTATAAATTCAATTCAAGTAAGTGTTAAGATTTTTTTCCCCGAAGTTAGAAGCTGGGAGGCAAACAGACTCCCACATGCGCCCGACCAAGATCCACCTGGCATGCTCACCAGAGAGCGATTCTCAGTCCATTTAGGGCATTGCCCCATTGTAGTGGGAGCCATTCTTGTGCCTGAGGCAGAGGCCATGGAGCTATCCTCAGCATGTGGACCAACTTTGCTCCAATGAATCATTGGCTGCAGGAGGGGAAGAAAGAGATAGAGAGGAAGGAGAGGGGGAAGGGTGGAGAAGCAGATGGGCACTTCTCCTGTGTTCCCTGACCAGGAATTGAACCCAGGACTTCCACACACTGGGCCTACACTCTACCCCTGATCCAACAGGCCAGGGCATGTTATGTGATTTTTTTAATCAGTTTTTATAATATGGATTTAAGGAACTTACCCATTTTGTCATTGTTGTTTCATCTACTGGAATAAAATTATTCATAATATTCCTATTTTGTTGTTTTAAAGTCTATACCTTTCTATTGGTATTTTGGGTTTTCTCTTTTTCTTGATCAGTCTAGCTAGAGGTTTATCAACATTATAAGTTTTGGGGTTTTTATTCAAAAAACCAACTTTTGGCTTCACTGAGTTTTTAAATTTTTTTCATTGAGTTTTACTTAACTTTAGTATTTATTTCCTTCTTATTTGGGCTTAATTTGTTCTTCTTTTTTCTAGGTTGTTATGGTGAATGCTTAAGTCATTTTGAAACTTTCTATTTCCCTAATAACTATACAAGTCATTGTGAGTGCTGTGTTACCTACATCGCACAATATGCTTTTTTAATTTTATTTTTCATTCCATTCAAAATATTTTCTAAGTTCTCTGTAATTTACTGTCAGAGAAACTGTTTTTACACACAACTCTAACACCAAGGGTCTGTGGGCTGGTTCCCCCAAACCAACCAGTTCTCCAAATCTCCAGATATCAACGGGACGTCCTACCATTTAATTCAATTTTTATGCAGACTATCCAGAACTAGCGTAGACCCCACAGGTTCGGGGCTTAGTCCCACAAGGGAACCCCCGCTTCAGATTCCAATCACAGAAGCCTCTGGACTTCTGATTGACCCGCTTCACATCAGAGGTTGCCACCCCCCTCTTTGGGTTCAATATTTTGCCATAATTCATCATTGAACTCAGAGAAACAATTCACTTATTCCTACCAGATTACTATAAAGAATACAACTCAGGAACAGCCACACAGAAAAAACAATGCATGGAGCAAGGCATGTGGGGAGGAAGGCGTGCAGAGCCTCCATGCGCCCACTCGGTGCACCACCCTCCTGACACCTCAGTGTGCTCATCAAACCACAAGGTCTCTGAACCACAAAATGTGGGATGGCTTCTTTTTATAATGGTGGTTTCATTGTGTAAACATGACTGATTAAATCACTGACTGTTGGTGATTAACTCAATCTCCCATCCCTCTATCCTTCCCAGAGGTTTGGGGTGTGGAGCTAAAAGTTCTAACTCCCTAATCATGCCTAGGTCTTTTTGATGCCTGGAACATCCTGAAGCTATACAGGAGCCCTCAGTCACCAGTTTTCTCATTAGTATACAACAGATACTTTTATTGCTCTGGAGATACCAAAGGTTTTAAGAGCTATGTAGACAAAGACTAAATATATATTTTGATTTGCCAGACCTGTGGTGGAGCAGTGGACAAAGCGTCAACCTGGAACGATGCGGTTTGCTGGTTGTAAACCAGGGGTCCGGAACCTATTGCTCGCGAGCCAGATGTGGCTCTGTTGATGGCTGCATATGGCTCGCAGACAAATCTTTCATAAAAAAAAATAATAACGTTAAAATATAAAACATTCTCATGTACTACAACCCATTCATTTCCTACTGCTCATGTTCATGGTTGCGGGTGGTTGGAGCCAATCACAGCTGTCCTCCGGGACAACACCAAATTTTTGTTGGATAAATGCCTAATGTACACGGGTCATTGTGAGGTCAGGAAGTAAACTTCCCTCCTTTCAATCAAGTAGTCAGCTAGCTAACTCCAGAAACCCTTTTGATGAAGAAGATGATTAAAAGAAAAAAAAGATGAGGAGTATCGTACTTTTCAGCAGGAATGGACAGAGTATTTCGCCTTTGTGCAGAGAGCAGGTTCTGCAGTGTGTCTAATATGCAATAATAAAATTGCATCGATGAAACAGTAAAATATAAAGCGTCACTTCGACACACACCATACTACATTTGCATCGAAATATCCAGTGTGGGACAGCAGGAGAAAAGCATGTCAAGACCTACTGTGCAGAGTGCAAGCTAGTCAGCAGCAACTCTGTGTTTGGACCCAACAAGGTGACTGGAATTCGGCTAGCTTTACAGGTGCTTTAGCAATTGTGAGAAATGGAAAGCCATTCACAGATGGGGAGTATGCCAAAACTTTCATGCTTGATGTTGCCAATGAACTTTTTGACAACTTTTCGGATAAAGATAAGATAATCAAATGAATAAAAGACATGCCTCTGTCGGCAAAAACTGTTCACGATCTTACCATCATGATGGCAAATCAAATTGAGGCAACACAAGTGAAGGACATAAATGCAGCACCATTCTTTTCTCTCTCACTTTGGATGAGTCAACAGACGTAAGCCATTTATCCCAGTTCAGTGTGATTGCAAGGTATGCTGTCGATGACACACTACATGAGGAAAGTCTTGTTGTTTTGCCTATGAAAGAGACAACAGGAGGGGAGGATTTATTCAAGTCTTTCACTGAGTTCCCTAAAGAAAAAAATCTACTGATGGATAAACTTATTTCGGTGTGTACTGATGGTGCTCCGGGCATGGTGGGTAAAAACAGAGGATTGGTAGTACTTCTTCATGAACACGAAAGGAGACCCATCCTAAGTTTTCACTGCATCCTACATCAGGAGGCGCTTTGTGCTCAGATGTGCAGTGAGCAGCTTGGTGAGGTCAATGCTGCTGGTCATTCGGGTGGTCAACTTTACTGTTGCACAAGCTTTAAATGATCGCCAGTTAAAAACACTGCTGGATAAAGTTGGGAATAATTATCCTGGTCTGCTTCTGAACTGCAATGTGCGTTGGTTGTCAAGAGGGAAGGTGCTCAGACCTTTCTCGGCTTGTCTGAACAAAATCCGGACTTTTCTTGAAATGAAAAACATTGAGCATCCTGAGTTAGCTAACACTGAGTGGCTCCTGAAGTTCTACTATCTCATGGACATGACTGAACATCTGAACCAGCTCAATGTGAAAATGCAAGGCATTGGAAATACAGTCTTATCCCTTCAACAAGCAGTGTTTGCATTTGAAAACAAGCTGGAACTCTTCATGGCCAACATTGAAACAGGTCATTTACTACACTTTGTAAAACTGGGAGAGTTTAAAGGTGCATGCACAGCAAGTGACCCTGCTCCACATCTTGATCTCCAGCAGCTAGC
This sequence comes from Rhynchonycteris naso, assembly GCA_037038555.1. Taxonomy (NCBI): domain Eukaryota; kingdom Metazoa; phylum Chordata; class Mammalia; order Chiroptera; family Emballonuridae; genus Rhynchonycteris; species Rhynchonycteris naso. The sequence continues at coordinate 303,437,774 of CM072996.1, forward strand.
GGGCTTCATATCTAATCTCCTGCAGTCACTCAAAGTACACTTTGGAGAATTTTGTGAGCGCACTTGTCTTTTTAAGTTCATCACCCATCCACACGAGTGTGCAGTGGACAGCACTGACCTCAGTTACATCCCTGGTGTCTTCGTCTGAGATTCTGAGCTACAAGCTGCTGACCTGAAGGCCTCAGACATGTCGATGAATAAGTTCAAGTCACTGAATGAAAATTTGGAAAGACTTGCATGACTGCAAGCAGAATTCGCGAGCAATCACAAGTGGGGAGAAATGAAAAAACTTCAGCCCATGGGCAGACCAGCTGATAGTCAAAACTTGGAATGCACTTCCCATCACATACCACACACTGCAGTGAGTATTGCTGTACTGACAATGTTTGGCTCTACGTATGCATGTGAGCAGTCTTTCTCACATCTAAAGAACATTAAGACCAACCTACGATCACGTTTAACGGATGGAAGTCTCAACGCCTGCATGAAGCTTAACCTCACCACGTATCAACCAGACTACAAAGCTATCAGCAAAGCCATGCAGCACCAGAAGTCGCATTAATGGTAAGAAGTACTTTATTCATCATTGGTTAGCAACAGCATAACAATGTTATTAAAATGAATTCAGAGACTTATTGTACTTTAAAAATGTTGGTCTTCCATAAAATGCACACATTTACGTGTGACCGGTCAAAAGTGCACCATGACTTTACAGACACACTGTATTTAGTGTTAAACATATTGTATGGCTCTCACGGAATTACATTTTAAAATATGGGGCATTCATGGCTCTCTCAGCCAAAAGTTTCCTGACCCCTGTTCTAAACCCTGGGCTTGCTTGGTCAAGGCACGTATGACAGTTGATGCTTCCGACTCCTCCCTCCTCTTCTCTCTTTCTCTCTCTCTCTCTAGCTCTCTAAAATTAATCAATAAAAAATCTTATAAAAAAACACTTTAAACCTCAATGGATGATTCAAATTCACTAAACTGTATTGACACTTATGTTATAAACCAGCTTGTGATCCATTTTAGTGAATGTTTTGTGAGCATTTAAAAATAATCTCTGTTTTTGTCCTGGCTGGGTGACTTGGTGGAGCGTCATCCCGAAGCACCAAGGCTGCTGGTTCAATCCCTGGTCACGGCACATACAGGAACAGATTGATGTTTCTATCTCTCTCCCTTCGTTTCTCTCTGGAATCAACCAAGCAATAAATATAAATTTTTTTAAAGTTTGTGTTTTTACTTCCTTGGATATTATCTTCCATAAATGACCCTTAGTTTAACTTGGTAATAGTAGTTAAGAGTTTGTCTTTTTTATCCTTACCAATTTTCCGTCTACTTGTTTTATCAATTAGTGGGAGCACATAGTTGAAACCTCAAAATAGAACTGTGACTTTGTCTGATTTTATGTCATATTCTAAATTTTTAATTATTGTTTTCAGTGAGAGAGGAAGGGAAAGAGAGACAGGAACATTAAATTGTCCTGTATGTGCCCTGACCGGGGATCAAACCAGCAACCTCTACACCTTGGGCCAATGCTCTAACCAACCAAGCTATATAGCCAGGGCAAGGATTTATGTCCTTTTGATGTAAGAATCCCTTTATTATCATTATAAAACATATTAATCCCTGATAATATTACTTGTTCTGAAGTCTGTTTTCTGTGATATTAACACAGCTGCTCCTGCTTAACTAACATTTATTTTTAAATCCTTTCCTTTACCTTTATCTATATCTTTACAAGTAAACTGAGTTTCTTATAGACAGTATATAATTAGATCAGACTTTTTTTAATCTAGTCTGAATCTCTGTCTTTTAATTGAGATGTGATGAACACATATTCAATGTAAGTATTGATGTGGTTTGGCTTGTATTTACATTTTTTGCTTTTTTCTTCTTTATCTGTTCTTTACTCATTTTTTTATGTAACTTTATTTGGAAGTGATTGTAGTTCAGTATTCTAGTTAGGTCCACACTATTGGCTTATTAGTAACATCTTTTTTATTTTTAATGGTCGCTATAGAGTTTAGACTAAGAATCTTTTCTACAACCTACACTAAGTAGAATGAAGGACTCCTACAACAATATACTCACATTTTCCCACTTCTGTATATAGTGGTCTTGTTGTCCTATATTCATCATGTATTAATTTCATATATGTGCAGTACCTTACAATGCGTTGTTAATATTGTTGCTTTATGAAGTTAATTATATTTAAATAAAGTTAAAATGCAAAATAAATATGTCTTCACCCACATATTTACCATTTTCAGTGCTTTTTGTTCCTTTGTGTCAATTCAAATTACTACCAGATACCATTTAACATTTCTTGTAGCGCAGGTCTGTCTACAAAAGAGTGTTTTCAGCTTTTGTTCATCCAAAAAAAAAAAAGTTTTTATTCTGCCTTCCCTTTTGAAGGGACATGTTCCCTGGATGTAGATTTCTAGGTAGAAAATCCCTGCCAACACTCTGAAGAAGCCAATCCATTGTTTTCTGCCTGGCATAGTTTTTGATAAGTCTTATCTTTATTCGACAGGACTAACTCTATCTCCTTTGCTCAGCCTGGTTGGAACATCACCTCCTTTTCACTGGTTCCTGCAATTTGATTGTGATGTGTCTTGGTATTAGTGAGGCTGTAAGTTCTTTTTCCCCCTTTGGATTCCCTGAGATTCGAAGCTGTGTGTTTATTCTATACTATTCATCTTATTTGGAATCCTCACCCATTATTTTTTCTGGTAGTATTCTGTGACACATTCCCCTATCACCTGTTAGAAGATTGCAATTAGTGTCAGTTAGATTGCTTGACATTTTTTCATTGGCCACTGAGACACCGTTCATTTTGTGTTTTAGTTTATCTTTCTTACTGTAAAACCTTAAGTTCAGTCGATGGCTCTTTCTGCAGTTTTTTTCTGTTAATTTTGTGCAGTGAAATTTTATTTCTGAGATTTTGTTTTTAATCTCTCAATTTTTCACTTTTAAATCTTCCATTTCTCTTCTCCTGTTCATATCATCCTTTAAATACTTGCCATAATTATATTAGTGTTTTAATGTTTTTTTCTGCTAATTCTATCAACCCTGTTATATCCGCGTTTGCTGCTATTAAGTACTTATTATCATTCTTTTTTCTTTTTCTTAAGTGAGAGGAGGGGTGATAGTAAGGCAGACTCCAGTATATGCCCTGACTGGGATCCACCTGGCAACCCTATCTGGGGCTGATGCTTGAGCACCAAGCTATTTTTAGCACCTGAGGTTGATACACTCCAATGGAGCTATCCTCAGTGCCCAGGGCCACACTCAAACTAATCAAGCCACTAGCTGTGGGAAGAGAAGACAGAGAGAAGGGTCTCAGAAAGGGAGAGGGGAGAAGCAGTTGGTCGCTTCTCCTGTGTGCTTTGACTGGGAAAGAACTCAGGAGGTCCATATGCCGGGCCAATGCTCTATCCACTGAGCCATTGGCCAGGGCCTTCATTCTTTATAAATTATATATTCTTGTTTTGTGTGTGTGTGTGTGTGTGTGTGTGTTTTTAAAATTTATTTTATTTTATTCATTTTAGAGAGGAGACACAGAGTGAGAGAGAGAGAAAGAGAGAAAGGGGGGAGGAGCTGGAAGCATCAACTCTCATATGTGCCTTGACCAGACCAGTGCAGGGTTTTGAACTGGCGACCTCAGTGTTCCCAATTCGATGCTTTATCCACTGCGCCACCACAGGTCAGGCTATATTCTTGCTTTTTAAAGGTCCAGGAATAGTACACTGCACCTTTTGAATGTTACATTTTTGATTGTATGGATTTCTTTTGTCTTCTTTAACATTTTTATTTTGGCATTTCAATGCCCTTTCTTACAGCTCTGATAGAAAAATTATAGATTAATTTATAGATTGAGCCAAATTTATAGATTGAGCCAAGACCTCTGCCAAATGTTGATTTTCCTTAAAGTCTCTCCCTACTAGACAGATTGAATTTTTTAAATCCACAAGATCTGTGTTTTTTACAATAACTCCCAGTTTCACTTGAGCTTATTTGTGTACATTTATATTCCTTACAAAAAAATTAAAAAGGGGAAAATAAGAGAAAAAAAATAAGTAAAATAGTGAACACTTGCATGGGGTTTACTATATGCCAGGAGTTATTCTCGTGTGTGTGTGTGTGTGTGTGTGTGTGTGTGTGTGTGTGTTATGTGTGTGTCTGTACACCTTCCAGACATAGAGAAATAACACAGACAGGACAAGCACAGACAAGTTCACATGGCTAGGAAAAAGTGAAGGGATGTTAACTAAGGCAGTAAGTCATCTAGGGTCTATGTTTCTAGTCACAACATTATAGTCACTTTCTGAAAATGTTCCTATATTAGTTTGTGAAGGCCGCTATAACAAAATACTAGGGTGCCTTAAACAGCAGAAATTAATTTCCCACAATTCTGGAGGAGGCTAGATGTCCAAGAAAAAAGTATCTGCAGATGTGGTTTCTTCTGAGGCCTCTCCTTAGCTTGCAAATGGTCTTCTTGTCATCATGTCCCCACAGCTTTTACTCTGCACATGTTTACCTGATGTCTCTCTCAAAACAGTTACATTGGATTCAGAGAACCGTTATATTAGATTAGGGCCCCACTCTTATAACCTCATTTTCCCTTCATTATCTCTTTAAAGGCACTATCTCCAAACACAGTCACACAGGAAATTATGAAATTAGGAACGTAATTCAGTCCATAGAAAACAGTCCCTAACTCTGCAGAAGGAAATCTCACCTCAGAAAACTGGGTTCATGATACCAGAGCAAATGTAGAAATTAGTGGAAAACAAACACACAAAAACACCCTATTCAGATGTAAATGTTAGAGTAGCTCATTTTAATTCTATAATGGGCAAGTTCGTAAGCATACTCCATATACATTAATAACATAGATTGGCGATCCTTCAGAACCTTCAGAACCTAGAAAAGCACCCTTGCTCTATTTATATCAATGCATTTTTGTGAAGATGAAAGATGATTAGCTTGTACACACCTAACACTATATGTCTTTCTTCATCCTTCATCTTTCATCCTTCATCCTTTGTCCTCCTGGAAGAAGCAGTTTCTAACTGGACACTCTTACGTGCATATGAGAGGGAAAACAAATTAATGGTCTACAAGATTTATTGCATGAAAATTTGACTGAAATTGTAAGCTTAAAAAATTACAATAAGGTGCATAATCTTACTAGATTTTTTATATATATTCATTTTAGAGAGAGGAGAGAGAGAGAAGAGGGGGAGGAGCATGAAGCATCAACTCCTACATGTGCCTTGACCAGGCAAGCCTGCTATTTTAAATCAGCAACCTCAAGGTACCAGGTCATTGTTTTACCTGCTGTGCCACCACAGGTCAGGCCCCAGAATCTTATTATAACCCAGAGTTACTGTCCTAAAGCTTCAAATATTTTTTAAAAATTATTTACTTATTTTAGAAAAAGAGGAAGGGAAAGAGAAAAAAAATCTATCTGTTTCTGCACGTGCTCTAACTGGAAATCAAACCAGCAACCTCTGCGTATCAAGACAACATTCTAACCAACCAAGCTATCCGACCAGGGCAGCTTCAAATTTGATTCCTAAAAACCTGTGAGGCATGAGGGATATTTTCAAGAACAATCTCACTTTGTTTATACTGTGTAAAATGTATTTATTATACATCTCTGAGCTTTACCCACTGTTTTGCAAATAAGTCATTTATACCTTCCCAAACTGTGCATGCCTTCCGGGGCTGAGCTTAGCACCCTGAGCTTTGTGAACCTCTGCATATGTCATTTGCAATAGAGACATTCTTTTAAATAAATGTATGCATTCCTATTATGAATAGGTAATGGCAATTGCCCCAAAATGACAAGAAAAAAACAACTCAACCCATCTATTAAAAACTAAGGATGGGAATATATTATTTCAAAGTCATTTCAAGTAGCTAGTAACTACAATACTAAAATTAAGTAAATTTACATAGTCTCACACATTTTCATCTCTTAAAGAGTTATATATAAAAAAATTGACTCTTTGTAGAATGTCATGCTTTGGACAATCATTTAAATTAATGTTCCATAAATGACAATTAATCTTATTTAGCATATTAGTTCACATAATTAGTTTACATACACATGATTGGAACAATAATATTCTCTTAGATATGTAATTGTTCATAATTAGAATATTAAGTTACTGCCCTAGTTTTCAATTTCCAACCAAACTGTCTTAATAATTATGTGGCATTTACTTAGCTCACAGTTTTATTGCTAAACCTAGATATCTACTTGAAAAGCTCAAATATAACTTGTTTAATGAGCGAAAAAGATAAAATATTTAGGTTAATATCAGAGTAGCTGAATATGTCAATCTCAGAAACAGATGAAAAGGATTGGACTCCTTTCTGATAGCAACCTAAAACCTAAAAAAAGAAAAATATATATCATCTTAAAAGCCTTATCCTTGCAGAACACAGACATATTAGAGTTCTGTTCGAATCTGACTTTAAAATCTGTGGTAATTCCATATCATTTGTCTCTGACAGTCATATCAGCAGGGAAGGATTAATCTATCAGAATTACTGTCTCTTCCTCTTCTTTCTTTCCTCTGTCTTTTACAATTGTTCTTTCTCCTTCTCTTCTGCTTTTGCACTTTCTTTTGGTCCCCTTTTTCCTCTCCTTTCTTAATGTCAAAAAAAGAGCTTCCTTTATTAACCCCAAACTTCTATACCTAACATCCTAGAATTTCATAATTAAAGGCTTTACCTTCATAGAAATTTCTGTCATAGCCGAGGCAGAAAATAATTAGTTTTGGAATATATGGTAGTTAGGTTGAATCTAGAATTTTTCTAGCATCAAGCAAGAAAAGTCAAATAAGCAAGAATTAGTCATATTTCAACCTTACTCCATGAATAGCAATACTACAATTACAGAGATGACATTTTCAAAGTTATTATTTTAATGTCTATTTTAAGTGTCTCCATGAAGCCTTTAGAAAACAGGCAGTTACAATGGATTTCATTATGCCCTCTCCCCCAATACCTTGAAGTCCTAAACACCAGTACCGCAGATTGTGACCTTATTTGAAGATAAGGTCTTTATAGATATAATCAAGTTAAATGAAGTCATAGAGTGAGCTTTAATCTAATGTAACTGACCTACTTATAAAAACAGGAAATCTGAAGACAGACACCAGGCACAAAGTAAGAATCCCATGTGAACATAAGGGTGAAGCATGTATAAGCCACAGAACACCAGAAGTTTCCAGCAAACCACCGGAAGCTAGGGTACAGACATAGAACAGATTCTTCCTCCAAGTCCACAGAAGGAGCAATCCCTGCCAAGAACTTGATTTTGGGATGCTAGCCTCAAAAACTGTGAGACAACAAGTTTCTGTTGTTTAAGCCACTCAGTTCATTGTACCCCTGCTACAGCTGCAACAACAAACTAATCCAGTAGCTAACTTTCATGGTATTTCCCTTTTTAATCTGTGGGGTTTCTAATTCGGATCATGTTTTCCTATGGGTTGGAGACTCATTGCTACCAAGGATAAAAAAAACAACAACAAACAGAATGAGAGAGAAGTAGGGCTGTTATAATAGTCATTGGTATTATTCGTATATTTTAGCATTCTTTTATGAAAAGCTCACATTTTTAAAATAAAACTTTTCCAGAATGCACAGTTGAAGTAAAATAAAAGAAAAAAAAGGAATCAGTTAATGTAATACGTGATATCAATAGAATAAAAGACAAAAACCATGTGGTCATCTCCATGGACATAGAAAAGTCATTTGACAAAAACCAACAATTTCTCATAATAAACACAATCAACAAACTAAAATTAGAGGGGAATTTCTTCAACTCAACAAAGGGCACCTACAATAAAACCACAGCTAACATCATACTTCACAATAGAAGACTAAATGATCACACTCACTCACACGTCCCACTTTCAAAACTTATTACAAAACTACAGTGATCAAGACAATATGTTATTATAACAACAGACACATAGGTCCTAGGAATACACCAGAGAGTCCAGAAATAAACACTCATATCCATCATTAATCAGTTCTGACCAGGGTGCCCAGACAATCTGATGGGCAGTGAATAGCCTATTGCACAGCTGCTTCTGGAGCAACTGGACAGACACACGTAAAACAATGAAGCTGGAACCATTCCTCGCAGCAGATACAAACATGTACTCAGAATGGCCCATAGTCCTAAATGGAAGAGCTAATACTATGAAGTCTTAGAAGGTAATGTAGGAGCAAATCTTCACGACCTTGGGTTAGAAAAAGCCTTCTTAGATACGACAATAAAATTACAAACAATGAATTAGACTGTATTAAATAATCAGGTTTTTCTAGAGAAACAAAACCAACAGGACGCATACAAATATAAAAAGCAATTTCTTTACATATATAGAAATACATATCTAGAAAGAGAAAGGGAATGACATTCAGTTGCGAAGAGTGAGACATCCCAAGATCTGCAGTCAGTGAACTGGAGAGCTAGCCAGGAGAACCAATGATGTAAGTTCCCATCCCAGAGCCTGCAGGCTTGAGAGCCCAGAGGAGTTGATGTTGCAGTTGAGTCCCAAGGCAGGGAAAGACCCAGGTACCAGCTCAAGCAATCAGGCAGTGAGTTCCTCTAACTCAAGGGAGGGTCAGCCTTTATGTTCTATTCACGTGTTTAACTGATTCAGTAAGGGAGACCCACCCACTTTTAAAAAGGAGATCCCTCACCTTGTAGCAATCACTTCCCATTCCCTCACAATGCCCTCAGCCCTGGGCAACCACTGATCTGCTTTCAGTCTGCGCACTGCCAATTCTGGACATCGTACATGAATGGAATCATACAATACATGTTTTTTGAGACTGGCTTCTGTCCCTTAGCAAATGTTTTCAAGATTCCTTACATTGTGTCCTGGATCATGTTCCATTCTTATTTACTGCAGAATAATATTCCATTGCATGGATACTTGTATTTTATTTTAATCCATTCATCGGTTGATATAAATTTGAGTGTTTTGGGGGTTTTTTTTGCTTTTATAAATAATGCTGCTTTGAACACTTGTGTTCTAGTTTGTATAGCAGTTCTTAGTTTTTGTGTTGAGTCAACAGGCAGGCCTTTGCAGTTTGGGGGCAACCACATGGCATCCTCTCTTTCTTCCAGGCTGGAGGTGCAGCCAGAGAGGTGAAACCCTGGGGGATCGCCTCCAGGCACCGCCCTTAGCTAGGCAGTACGGGCTCCTGCCCCGGGGCCCCACGTTCAGTAGACAACCGGAAATCACAAAGCACTCTAACCTCCAAAAGCACTGAAGAGCACTTGGGCTCCAGCATCATGTAGGACCAGTCTTCCTGCTGCGAGGCGCTCCTGTTAATAACACTGCTCAGCGCCCAGGAAATTCCTTTCCACCTCTCTTCTTTTGTGTCCTTGCTGGTAGAAGCAGAGAGGAAAGTTTGTGATTGTAAAGCTGATGATGTTGGAGGCATCTGAGTGCAGGAAGGATGTGCTCTAAGAGTCCACAAATCCATGGAAGAGGTCCTCCTCTCAGCACAACTGCCACGGGCACTTGTCCCAGAAAGCACCGCTTCCTGTCAGGGCTTCAGCCTGCACTTCAAGAGGCACTTAGGAGTTAATAATTAGCATAGTGTTCGCAACATTGCACATGGCAGCCAATGGACAGTTTATAATAGTAATTAATATTTCTCTCAAATTTGCCTTATGTTACTCGAGCTGTAATATATGGGAAGCTTGACAGCAACCCTTAACTTAGCAATGTAATGGACAGTGAATACAAGGAATGTGACCAGTTTTATTTTTGTAAATGTGTTTAAGATGATAATTATAATTTCAAAAAATAAATAAATTGCCACTTTCATTAATCATTCTTGGTGAAAATGTTATTACTTGTATTTTTATTTTAGTTTGAAATAACCAAGAATAAAAATAACTTTGAAAACTTGTAGAAAAGCTATTTTACAAATTGTAGAAAGCTATGTTAACGTTTTCATATTTTATATTTCATTCTGTAGGAAAATATATTGAATGTATTCATTTTGAAAATAATAGAATTGCATGGTCTTTTATATAATGACTGCTAACAGAATACCACTCAAGGGGAAAGTAACAATTTTAACATGATTATTGATACTGCTGAGACAGAGACAAGAAAAACAGATCTCATGAAATAAATAATAATTGATGTATTTTTATTTTATCAGTCATCCTTCTATCGAGGAAACTCCACAATAATTAATCATTAAATCAAGTTGTCTTCATTATTTTGCTACCACTAATATAAAAAACTTAGCTTAACACATATTTTTGAGTTTCTTATTATAGAGGTGTATTTGTGAGGTAGGCAATTAGGGCATGTTTTACATAATAGTTTGATAGCTTGATCAATATACTTCAAATATGGCGAAGAATCTTGTATTTTTGCTTTTGCCCCAGAGCTCCCCATGGTATGAGCAAGACCATTTGCTTCTAAACTTAGGACCTTAAAGGCCAGTTTATATTTGCACTAGTCTCAGTGGCTAGAACAGGGGTCAGGAACCTTTCTGGCTGAGAGAGCCATGAACACCACATATTTTAAAATGTAATTCTGTGAGAGCCATACAATATGTTCAACAATAAATACAAGTAAATGTGTGTATTTTATGTAAGACCAACACTTGGAAAGTACAATAAATCTCTGAATTCTTTTTAATAACATTGTTATGCTGTTGCTAACGAATGATGAATAAAGTACTTCTTACCATTAATGCGACTTCTGGTGCTGCATGGTTTTTCTGATGGCTTTGTAGTCTGGTTGATAGGAGGTAAGGTTAAGCTTCATGCAGGCATTGAGACTTCCATTCATTAAATGTGATCATAGGTTGGTCTTAACGTTCTTTAGATGTGAGAAAGACTGCTCACATGCATACCTAGAGCCAAACATTGTCAGTACAGCAATACTCACTGCAGTGTGTGATATGTGAGGAGAAGCGCATTCCAAGTTCTGACAATCAGCTGGTCCGCCCGCGGGCTGAAGTTTTTTCATTTCTCCCCACTTGTGATTGCTCGCCAACTCTGCTTGCTGTCATGCAAGTCTTTCCAAATCTTCCTTCAGTGACTTAAACTTATTCACCGACATGTCTGAGGCCTTCAGGTCAGCAGCTTGTAGCTCAAAATCTCAGACAAAGACACCAACACCGGGGATGTAACTGAGATCAGTGCTGTTCACTGCACACTCGTGTGGATGGGTGATGAACTTAAAAAGATGAGTGCGCTCACAAAATTCTCCAAAGTGTGCTTTGAGTGACTGCAGGAGATTAGATGTGAAGCCCGCTAGCTGCTGGAGATCAAGATGTGGAGCAGGGTCACTTGCTGTACATGCATCTTTAAACTCTCCCAGTTTTTCAAAGTGTAGTAAATGACCTGTTTCAATGTTGGCCATGAAGAGTTCCATCTTGTTTTCAACTAAAACACTGCTTGTTGAAGGGATAAGACTGTATTTCCAATGCCTTGCATTTTCACATTGAGCTGGTTCAGATGTTCAGTCATGTCTATGCGATAGCAGAACTTCAGGAGCCACTGAGCGTTAGCTAACTCAGGATGCTCGATGTTTTTCATTTCAAGAAAAGTCCGGATTTCGTTCAGACAAGCCGTGAAACGGCTGAGCACCTTCCCTCTTGACAACCAAGGAACATTGCTGTACAGAAACAAACCAGGATAATTATTGCCAACTTCATCCAGCAGTGTTTTAAACTGGTGATCATTTAAAGCTCGTGCAACAATAAAGTTGACCACCTGAATGACCAGCGACTTCACCTCACCAAGCTACTTGCCACACATCTGAGCACAAAGCGCCTCCTGATGTAGGATACAGTGAAAACTTAGGATGGGTCTCTTTTCATTTTCACGAAGAAGTGCTACGAGTCTTCTGTTTTTCCCCACCATGCAAGGAGCACCATCACTACAAACCGAAATAAGTTGATCCATCGGTAGATTTTTTTCTTTAGTGAACTCAGTGAAAGACTTGAATAAATCCTCTCCTCTTGTTGTGTCTTTCATAGGCAAACAGCAAGACTTTCCTCATGTAGTGTGTCATCGACAGCATACCTTGCAATCACACTGAACTGGGATAAATGGCTTACGTCTGTTGACTCATCCAAAGCAAGAGAAAAGAATGGTGCTGCATTTATGTCCTTCACTTGTGTTGCCTCAATTTGATTTGCCATCATGATGGTATGATGGTGATTCTTGCCGACAGAGGCATGTCTTTTATTCATTTGATTATCTTATCTTTATCCGAAAAGTTGTCAAAAAGTTTATTGGCAACATCAAGCATGAATGCGTTGGCATATTCCCCATCTGTAAATGGCTTTCAGTTTCTCACAATTGCTAAAGCACCAGCCAAGCTAGCTGAATTCTAGTCACCTTGTTGGGTCCAAACACAGAGTTGCTGCTGACTAGCTTGCACTCTGCACAGTAGGTCTTGACATGCTTTATTCCTGCTGTCCCCCACTGGATATTTTGATGCAAATGTAGTATGGTGTGTGTTGAAGTACTGCTTTATATTTGACCGTTTCATCCATGCATTTTTATCATGTATATTAGACACACTGCAGAACCTGCTCTCTCCACAAAAGAAAATTTCTCTGTCCATTCCTGCTGAAAAGTACAATACTCCTCATATTTTTTTCTTTTAGCCATCTTCTTCATCAAAAGGGTTTCTGCAATTAGCTAGCTGACTATTTGATTAAAAGGAGGGAAGTTTATCCTGACCTCACAATGACCCGTGTACATTAGGCATTTATCCAACAAAAATTTGGTGTTGTCCTGGAGGACAGCTGTGATTGGCTTCAGCCACTCGCAACCATGAACATGAGCAGTAGGAAATGAATGGATTGTAATACATGAGAATGTTTTATATTTTTAACGTATTATTTTTTTTATTAAAGATTTGTTTGTGAGCCAGATGCAGCCATCAAAAGAGCCACATCTGGCTCATGAGCCATAGGTTCCCAACCCCTGTGCTAGAACATAATTTGCCTCTGTATACATATATGCATGTGTGTATGGGTGGGAAAAGGTAGGTTTACAGTTGTGGTACAAATAAATAATACAAAACAAATAATAATATAAGAATAAATTGTTTCATGTACTCACAATCTAAACCTACTTTTGACCATTCCTGCCTATCTATCTATTCTGTTCTTATTTTAATTATAAATAAACCAAATGTAGTACTCCAAAGCCACTGAATATAAAAAAATAGTTATTATTTTAATATCATACAAATTCATACTTGCCAGTTAAGAATGCTATAAAATATAACCAGGGTTTCTCAAAATAAATACAATTAAATTTTCCAAAACTGGAAATTATAATATACCATTGGACTGAACTATGTCCTGTCGAAATTTATATGGTAAAGCCCTGATCCCTGCCTCAGAATGTATCTGTATTTGGAGACAAAGCCTTCAAAGAGGTCATTAAGGTGAAATGAGGTCATCAGGATGGGTTGAAACCCAATCTAACTGGTCCTTATGAAGAGAGGAGATTAGGACTCAGAAAAGAGACACGAGGAATGGGAGCACACTGAGGCCTTCGGCCGAGGTCTCCTTCAGGCAACTCTGCCACGGCTTTCTTAGGTGGCCAAGAGGAGAACCTTGAAGTCAGTTTTTCCCCAAGCTCAGTATCCAGTCCGTGTCAATTCTGAGCCATTCCTCACCCTTCGGGGTCCATCAGGATGCCAGAGCCTTTAGCTGGTAGCGGTGGGGGGATCCCTCAACAGTGAGACGACCCCAGCGTCTTCACTGGCCTACCTGAGCCTGACCAGTGCTCCAGCTCACAGGGAGAAGCAGAACAGCAGGAGATGGCATTTTCCCCAGTTTCAGCCTCTTGCTTACACCATCTCAGTAAATGATTAAAGACTTAACTCTTTTTTTGTGTGTTTGGCTTGTTCCTTTAATCAGCTACTCTGATATCTGGCAGCTTAGCTCTCTCTGCCTAGCCCACTTGAGCTTCTGATATGTCTGTGGATGCATCCAGATTATCAAATATTCTAAGTGACAGAATTAGGCCAACTCAGGAATCCCCTACCCTTGGGTTGGGTGATTCTTTCCAAGACAGAAGTGAGAATAGATGCTAAGCAAGAGAGTCCATGAGCAGACCCAACTATGTCGTCTACAGAGTGCAGACTTTCTAACGTGATTTGATCGCTCATTTTTCAATAAAATGGATCAAACACATTTGTATTCAAACACAAACACCAAAACATATTTCTCGTAGTCAAAGACTCTTATCCACTCTGCCACACATTAATATGAATACATCGGATTGTTTTTCAAGTCAAAGAAAATGCAAAGTGACTAGAGTAATAAAGAACCCATACTGGCGGCTCTAAATGACAGCCCAACAAATAGGGCAGGCTTTCTGCGGGGCCTGATTACAAGGTAATGTCTCTATCCCAGTCTTGCTGTGACTCTCCCATCCCTTTCTTTCTCTCCGTGACCTTATCCACAAGCAGGCTTTACTAACAAAATAAAATGATTTCTAGAGTTGTAGATTTCACATCAGTGAACCATCCCATCCAAAGCAAAAGAAGGACCCAGCATTCCCAGAGTTCCCTCTCTATTATTATACAAACTGCAGTCACATGCCAATTCCTGAACCAATCGCAGCATCTTGAGAACATTGATCCAGCTGGCTTGTTTAGGTGCTATGCTCTATTCCTAATGCTAACAAATGCAGTTATTATTGTCTCTAAAACCACATTAAACCACAAATAGAAGTCAGGGTCCATTGAGAAGAGGTGACTCCATATTTGGGTAGCAACTACATATGTCAAATAAATTGTGCAGTAAAGAATTGACTATATGTTTTGCATTTGTTTCCAAAATGAATATACAAAGCAGCAATTTTCTTACTACTTCTAGCTTGCTTAATTAATACAAATGCATTTTTGCACAAACACTATGTCAGGACCATATTTAAAGTAATACACATCAAAACTCCATTTAAGGAAATTTTCTTTGCCATTAACAAAATTGTAAAAAGTATCATTATTATAATCAATTTCTGAAAACAAACAAAAGAACATTTTAAATATTTAAAGTCCTACTGGATAAATTAGTCTAAGAAAGATTACAGCAACTTCAAAAGTATCTCAGTTGTTTCCATTCCTAAAAATAAGTTGGTGGAAGGAGCTGACTTGAAACACTCAGCGATAAGAGAGCCAGTTAATGTGGGGTAGCCTCTGTACAGATTGGAACAGAGCAAGTAGAAAGTAATATATTTGTAGTACGTCAAAGGTAAGAGAAATGAAAAGAACAGACTTCAGTCCTACAGAATGTCTTCATTAGCCTGCCCTAAACACAGAGTACTTTCTATAGATGGGGCTCTGATACATGAATTGATTAGCTACTTCTTGCCGTTCGTGTGGATGGGATGACATATACTAACCAATTTTAAATTGTCAATGTAAAATATGTAATATAATTATCATTATTATTCAGTATTATATTATTGAGTTATATTACTCAGTATAATTCATTCATACCAAAAAGAGCAAAAAAATAAGTATTTCCACCTTCAAAAAGTTTCAAAATATATCTTAGGTGTATATAATCAACAATGACTAATGCAGTCCTTAGTGAAATCTACAAAATAAAGTCAAGAGATAGCCCCTTTTCATATAGCAACAGTACATCTGTACATTTTTAAAAGTCTGAATCAGATGTAGGAATGATTTTATCATGTGTAAAAACAGATATTTATAGAATGTTTCAATGTGGTAGCACCGGAGATACAAAGATAAACAAGATAGTCTCTGTATTCGAGGATCTCACAGTCTACTGCTACAGCCACAGGGGTAAGCAGCAATTAGCTCCAAGAGCCCAGGAGATAGGCAGGGCAGGCTTCCCTAAATCTATAGAGGCCACACAGAGGAAGTGCCATTTGAACTAGACCTCCCAGTACAGGCAAGACTTCTAGAGTTGGAAGAGAGAAGGCAGAGCTTCCTAAAAAGAAAGTCAACGCAGGTGAAGAAAAAGAAAAGCTTGGAGTTTTTGGAGCAGAAGAGGCTTGGATGTTCCTAAAACTAGAGTTAGACTGGAGTCTGGAAAGAACATTGAGTGTCGATGTTAAGGCTTGATTTTTTTTTTAATTTTTTAATTTCTTTTTATTTATTCATTTTAGAGAAGAGACACAGAGTGACAGAGAGAGAGAGAGAGAGAAAGAGAGAAAGGGGGGAGGAGCTGGATGCATCAACTCCCATATGTGCCTTGACCAGACCAGTGCAGGGTTTTGAACTGGCGACCTCAGTGTTCCCAGGTCGATGCTTTATCCACTGCGCCACCACAGGTCAGGCCAAGGCTTGATTTTATAAGCAGGGAGTGCCCATAAAATATTTAAGAAGGATACGTAGTATGATTGGTTTTGTTTTCACGAAGGATGATCTTGGTAAAGCATGACTGTAAACGGCACTGAGGATGGGAGGCAGGTGGACAAGGCTTTAGAACCAGGTGAGAGATGCTCAGGGTCTGGATTAAGGTCACAGCAAAGAGGTCAGAAAGGGGAGATTAAAATGCAATAAGACTTGGTTAATGAGGAATAAGAGAAGAGGCAACCCTAAATCAAGGAAAGAAGACTGGATTTGCATCCTGGAAGAGCTGGGTTGACTTCAGGTACTGCCATTTATTTGCTCCTGGAGCTCATAAATTACCCTTATCTATAAAATAAATATAAACATACCTATCGAACTGGTTATTAGGACTAGATATAATATTTATAAATCCCCTCCATACCATTAATTTTTGTACAATCAGTATTCAAAGTATGGAAAGGAAACCCTGGGATGCCGACCAGCTTTCTGACACAGGAAACTGGATGGATGAGGAGGCCAGGAACTGAAAAGGTTCTAAGCATGAGTTCATTTCCAGAATCCACAGGTTCACAGGTGGAGATACCCAACGGATCGCAGAACGTATGAACCAGAAACTTGGGAGAGTCTGAGTTTCAAAATGTATGGAGTCCTATCAGCATGTAAATAAGTTTTAGAGTAAAAGTATTGAATGAAATTGGTCAAAGACAGAAAAAAAATAGCTAAAAAGGGTATTCTAAGACCTGAACTCAGGTCAAATGACCACGAGCCCTGATCCTCCCCCCAAAAGTTATCTCTGAAGTTCTTTTAAAAAAGGTCTGTCATTTCAAAAAACTTTCATGTTGTACTGGGTGTAGGCTTGCTTTTGTCTTTGGAGAATTCAGACTCTCAGTTTATATGTACGTATGGACTAGAAAAATAATGCAAGGCTGAATCAAAGGAGTCAAATTCTATTGTATAAGTTTAGGACCATAAGACGCTAGACTGATTTGCATAATGTAAAAGATTGCCCCCATCAGGGACAATAAGATGACTGCCAAGGTCAATCCAGTGTTAAGAGGTCTTCATCCACAAATCTCTCACAAAGACATTCTTTCGCAGCTTAGCACAGTCTCTAGAACTTCCAGCACACACTCCCACTTAATGACCTTATCTAGTATTGTGGCTTTGAATACAATCTCAATGATGTGGGGGTTTTTTGTTTTGTTTTGTTTTGTTTTTTTGGTGAGAGGCTGTGAGGCAAAGACAGACTCCTGCATATGCCCTGACTGAGATCCATCGGGCAAGGCCACTAGGGGCGATGGTCTACCCATCTGGGCCAATGCTCCATTGCAACCAGAGCCATCTCTTAGCGCCCAAGGCAGAAGCTATGAGCCATCCTCAGTCCCCAGGGCCAACTCTCTCCAATGGAGTCATGGCTGCAGGAAGGGGGTAGAAGAGAGAGAGAGAGAGTAAGAGAGAAAGAGGTGAGAGGGGAAAGGGTGGAGAAGCAAATGATTGTTTCTCCAGTGTACCCTGACTGGGAATCAAACCTGGGACTTCCACGTGCTCTACCACTGAGCTAATTAGCCAGAGCCAAATAATGATGTCTTTGAATTTTTTATTTACAGCTCAACCCTTTACCTTGAGCTCCAGAAACACATATCAACCCACCATCACATCAACACCTCCACTGGGACGTCAGGTATCCCAAAGTCATCGTGTCCAAAACTTAACTCCTAACTCCTTCCTCTCCATGATAAAATCCTCTCCTCCTGGAGTCTTCTCATTCAGAAAATGGCAATTGCATCTTTTCAGTGGCTCATGTCAAAAATCTTAGAGTAATCTTAGAGTCTAATGCTTCTCTCACACTCCATATCTAATGCCTCAAAAAATGTTTAATTTCAAAAATGTATCCATAATTTGCACATGAAGCAGAGATTTTGGGACTATTTAGCACCCTATACAATAAATAGCCACAGAAATATAAACAGTCACTCACAATACACCAATAACATACTAACTGATCTCCTGGTGTCTGTCCTTGCCTCTTGCAGTAGTCTCCTTCTCAATGATGCCACCCTGGGTAGTCACACCCACCTGTCATCCTCTCCCCTTCAATGTGGGCCAGACTTAATGACTTACTTAATGAACCCAACACTATAATGATGGCATGTTACTTCTGTGATTAAGTTACAAAAGACTCCAGCCTTTATTTTGTTGAGAGTTCTCCCTCTGGCTTTACCTGCTTACTTTCTCCGATGGAGAGGAGCTCATGGCAAGGCAATAAGGATGATCTCTGGTCATCAGCCAGCAAGGAGCAAAGGGCCCCAGTCCAACAGCCCACGAGGAACCTAACTCTGCTGACACCACTAAGTGAGCTTAGAGTCAGATCCCGCCCCGCTTGACCTTGACATTATTGAGGCCCCGGCCAAGACCTTGACAACAGCACTAAGAGGCCTGAAAACAGAGGCCCCAGCTAAGTCATGTCCAAATTTCTGACCCACAGAAATCATATGATACAGAAATGTTGCTGTTTTGAGATAATTTGTAACAAAGCAGTAGATAATTAACACAAGTCACTAAAGTCTATTCCATAACAGCAGCCAAAATGACTGTTAAAGAAAAAAGATCAAGGCATTCCTTCAATTAAAATCATCCAATGGACTGACCAGGCGGTGGCGCAGTGGATAGAGCATCAGCCTGGGATGCTGAGAAGCCAGGTTCACAACACCAAGGTTACCAGCTTGAGTGTGGGCTCATCTGGCTTGAGCGCAGTCTCAACATCTTAAGCACTGGGTTGCTGTCTTGAGCTCAAGGTAGCTGGCTTGAGCAAGTGGTCACTGGCTCAGCTGGAGACCCCAGTCAAGGCACATGTAAGAAAGCAATCAATGAACAACTAAGATGCCACAATGATGAATTGATGCTTCTCATTTCTCTCTTTTCCTGTCTGTCTGTCCCTGTCTGTCCCTCTCTCTCTCTCTCTCTCTCTTTAGCTAAAATAAAAAAAAAATGATGCAATGGCTTCCAGTCTCACCTGTAGTTGAACCCCAAATCCTACAGTAGCCAATGTGGTCCTTCCTACCTGATCAGGCCCTTCTCCGTTCTCTGCCTTCATCTCCTGTGAGTCTTTCTCTCATGTCTTTGTTCCACCCTGGCCTCCTGGCTGCTTTTGAACATGCTTCCTTTTTCAGGATCCTTTCACTTGCTGCTTCTTTGTCTTGGAAGACCTTTCTCCAGGTAGCCACATGGTTCCTTCACTCCTTCCAGTCTCTGTTCCATTGTCTCCTTCTCAGGTAAGCCTTATAAAGCATCCAGCATTCCTCTCCCTGGCATTTTCTCTCTTCCTTCTGTAACCCCCCCCCCGCCCCACTTACAGCATCTTACCTACATCTTTACTGGTGTACTTATGCCTTGTCCTACTCGCCTTACTGCTTAAAACATCGTAAGCACTCAATTTGTCAAATAAATTAACGAACTTCTGGTTCTTTAGCGCTGAAATTGGTATATTTAAAGCTGTAAATGTTGAATGGGAGAAAAATGAGGAAGGGACCAGGCTCTAGTCAAGAACCATGTCGCAAACAACACATAAGTGGCTAGGGGAGTATGAATTGCTATGAAAAAAACCTACCATTGGTTACGATGTGGAGCAAGATTATAATTTAATGCTATTGTAGGCTGGTAATTTTTCACATAAAGAAAAAAAATTAGTTTCATCATCGCAGACTGTACCCCTAACCCTGGCTAATCATCTTGCAAATGCCTGTGATTAGTCACACTGGGTAACGCGGAAGACAGTGTCAGTGGCTCAGGCAGCACAATCCATCACCGACACAGGGGAAATAACTCAAACTCCGTGTCCTACTCATGGTGGGCCAGGAGCATCAATTTTGTGTTCAAAGGGCGATCCAAACCCAGGTCCCTAAAACACACCCAAATTTTGATAACTACCCTTGGATACAGCTAATGTTATCCAACAAAAACAAGAGATTTGACATGGGAAAAATATGTAGCCGGTGGGAAAGCAATCAAATTAAGAGCATAAACACCAGTCCTGCAAGGTGGTCGTGTAGGCTGGTCTGATAGAACATCTGAATGTATGGCTATTGAAAGAAATAGCATTGTATCAAAAACTTAGAAAGTCGACTGACTTTTTTTTAATGGAAGTTAACAGTTTGATTCCTATTGCCCTTCAACACAAACACCCTATATTATACCTTTTAGACCCAAAAAGGTGTGAGATATAGCTCTGTGTGGAAGTACAGGTGCATCAATTCTCAGATTTTAAGACTGGCAGGTGAACATAAAGGAATAAGAAATATATCTAAGAATAGTCAGGAAGGTAAAGAGCTAAGGGAATTAGGGCATCTAAATACATTAGAGATGACAGAAAAAAAATCCAACTGTCTGGAGCAAGAGAAAGAAATGGGATAGGCCTTGTGTTTAAATACGGTACTTACTGTTCACACGTGATAGAACACTAAAATATTTCTGTTTGGTCTCCTTCAAGTTGGAAAGGTCCAATTTTTAAAAAAAGGAATTATATAGCCCAAGATAGTTGAGGAGATATTGAAAGGGAATATAGCCACTTTGAGTGAATTTAAGTCCCTGAGAGTGAGCAAATTACCTCCTCAGAAGCTGAAGCACTTTGTAGATGGAATCACAGCACCACAATTTGGAATGAAGACAGAGGTAGAAGCCAGAAAATTGAAGAAAACTCTATGTTGCTCTTTTTTTTTAATGGGAAATATATTGATTGTCTTTTTTCTTTTTAAGAGGTAGACATAGATCACAGGAAAATCTAAGAGTAGAATTATTAAGCATAGGTATTTTAAACATCTAGAAAATATTGTAATGATGGTTATAATATAATGAAGCAGTAATAAGAGCTTACACATAGAAAGCCTACACTGAACTAATTTGCATTATCATTCTGCTTTTGGTTTGTTGTTAGTCCCTTTTCTTTTCCAATCAGATAGTACTGTTTTGCTAGAAAGAGCTTCTGGCACTTTGGAGGCAGGAGCTGAAGATGGATGAGAATAGTGGATCCATTACTTTCTTCCTGGAAGATCTTGGAGACCACATGCCTCTCTCCTCCCCCTCCCCCTCCCCCTTTCCCTCCCCTCCCCCTCCCCTCCTCCTTCCCTTCCTCCTCCCCTTCCCCTTCCCCCTCCCCCTCCTCCTCCTGCCGCTCCTCCTCTCCCCCTCCTGCCCTTCTCTCATTTTCTCACAATGCCATCTCAAAGAGCCATTATAAAGATCTTTCAGGCTAATCCAGGAGGAGCCCCTGCACACTTGCCGGGGCGAGCGCAGAGCTGACTTAGTACTGTGTTAGTGGAACTCCTCCATTTCAGTAGTTCTGCCTTCCCTCTGAGAGAGGCGGAGCTACAGTGACACTCCACTCCTGGCTCCAGTCCTAACCCATATTTACCTTATCTGTGTACATAGCAGAAGGTGGAGGACTTGGCCAGCTCAGACCCTTTACTTTTCTCTTTTGGAACCTGCCTAATTACAAGACTGGTCACCTTCCCTGCCAAACAGAAAGCTTATGCAGGCAGGTGTGGTTCCTGCTAAGGCAGGCATATGGTTGTCTGCCACTGCCTATGGCTGGATGGGTGCAACTGCCTAATGCAGGAGGATGTCAGGAATCCCTGAGAGCCACAGATTAAACCCCATTCTTCAGTTTTACCCACAATAAAGTAGATATTCTAATCTGAAATTTCTCAGTCACTGTGTGGGGGGAGGATTAGGGTTGAAGGTGGAGAAAAAAGTGCTATTTATCAGTCAACTAATACCCCAATAAGATGACAAAATGATGATAAAACTATTAAGTCAGAAATAATGCTCAGATATTTTACACCTGGAACTCAGTTAACTGACCAATTTTATTGCGTCCCAATGAAGAAAATGGTTAAATGAATGCAAACCAGGTAAGTAATAAATTACATAATACCAAGAGGATTGATTAATAATAAAGTTCCTTAGCACTTAAAACACCCTAGACACTTAGCTATGTTCTTCACATATACTGTCTTATTCTTCTCAACAGCCATGGGAGGCAGATAGTACATTGCCCCATTTTATAAGAGAGGAACTTAGACCTCTAAGTGATTTGCCCAAGGCCACAGTTAGCAAGCAGAAAAATAAGGTTACACACAGCTCTAATTCCTGAGCTCGTGTTCTGGTCCGGTGGCCGGCCAACTACAGGCCGAATTCCTCCTGTTGCCTGCCTTTGTGAATAAAGCTTTATTGGAACAGTTGGGCCCACCTGTTTACACACTGTCTCTCTTGTGTGTGCATGTCAATGGCAGAATTGAGCGGTTGTGACAGCAACCATGTGGCCTGCAAAGCGCAGAATATTTACCACCTGGACCTTTCCAGGAAACGTGTGCAGGCCTCTGCTCCAGTGTAAACCATTCCTTTCTGAGGGCATCCATTCCATGCCATAAAAAAATAAATGACTCAAATTTGATCTTTCCCTTAATGCTGGGTGACGAGATAAAAGCTGGGAGAACATACATTACATTTTCGGTCAAAAGCAGGGTCACTTGAAGAGAACATGCTGTTCAAAATCCACTAGTGAAAGAGTGCAGAAACAGCACCTATCACGTGGTATCAAGTGACCTCAGCTATCCACCCAACAGTGACTCTCCAGAGAGCCAGAAACAAGAGACAGTCCTCAATAAGAAATAAGCATGAGGGTAAGAACGAAGGCCATCCTGGCCATGCCATGCCAACAAAAGTAATAAGTATACCAGGTGCCATATATTATTGAAAGCCCCTACACCAGAGTTACTGAGACCATTGTATATTTCTCAGGATTACACTGAAGCTGTCCTTTAAATGGGCAGACAGAAGTTATAGTAACTTGTCTTTTAAAGATCCCATCAAAAATTGGTCATCTGTTAAGTATTCTCAAAAGCTAGACCTGTAATTTTGCTCTATGCAAAACAACCATAAAAGACCGTGTTGAACGCTGGCTCCTTAAATATTCCCAAACACACCCTGTGGACAGGACAAAGCAAAGTGCACTGCCCACTGTATTCATAGAGAACAGGACCTCCCCAAAGTTCTGGTCATGTCTTAGTAGGAAGATGAAGTCAGAATTAATTGAGAATTCATAGTTAAAGGCGGGTCTCTCAGTGCAAGAGGGATTGAGGGGAATTGTATGAAGATTAAGAAACCAACAACAGTCCAGGGTTGTTGAAAACAGGAAGGCAAGGATTTTTGAGACAAGACATTCAAAGAATCATAGGATGCAAACTGTGTGTTCATGCTTTCCATTGAAGTCTGGATGGTCTGATGAAAGACACACCAATGAAGACAATGGAATAGTCAAGTCATATTAAGATAAACCACTATGGGGATTGGGGGGAATAGGACTTTTAATTCCCAAATGACCAAACTGTGGCTAAGGATCACTGGTTTTAGTTCTCAACCTTACTCTTCAAACCAAAAATGTTATCTTCAAATAAGCTATAGGTAGGTAGATAAGCTATATAATGATATAGATTGATAGACTATACACACCCATGATTTACTAAAATATAGTCTGATGGAATTCAGAACAGACCTCTCTAAGATATGCTACTTAGATGTTTAGATTATGTTTAGCTAAAAGCAATTGAGATTCTGTGGGCTCAAGAGAAGCTTTGACCTCTTCCTTAAGAAATACAAGTTCGGGTCCTTGCTCATAAAGAGTTATTCCCAGAAAAACTTTTTTACGACCAACCTACAGGGCAGTGCAAACATATAAATACGGAACATCTGTTCTTACCATCCTGTGGATGACCTTCCTCCCTCTGAAGCCCGAAGGCGCCTTACACCTCATCCTTAGCTGAGAAAGTCATATACCCCTCATTTCCCTTTCTATCTTTGCACTGTCACGCGTGCGGGCTCTCTGACTCTCTGGTGTATGTGGGGTTCCCGTATGTACGAATGTAATTACATTTGGTTATTTTCTCTTGTGCATCTTTCTCATGTCGACTTAATTACTAGACCAGCCAGAAGAACCTAGAAGGAGAGAGAAAAATGTTCTCCCTCTCCACAAGTCCATGTCGTGTTTAATCAGTCTACCAGGTTAGTGGATAAGATCCCAGTAAAGAGACTCTAAGTATGTTTCATTAGTATCTTTCCTCTTCTTCACTTTGGTGTTTTGCCCATCTTTTCTTCTTCTGTCTCCTGAGCGGTGGCCCTACTTAACTCTTAATATCCTTGGAGGTTTTTTACCAATTGAAAAGAACTTCCAGTCTTGGCAGAGAATTTCCTGTCTCTGCATCTGTAATGGTTCAAAGTGCAGATGGTTAATGTAGATGCACCCACTGTAGTAAAAGGTGGAGAAGGAATTTCACTTCTTTCCACCTAATGCTCGCTCCTACTGATTTAGAACCCAGGTTTTTCCCCTCTGTGTTAGCAGCACTTCTGAGATGTGTCATGGATACTAACATTATGAAACATTCTTCCAATTTAAAGCTTAGAGTTTAGTGCTTCCACTTCTTAGCTTTAAGCCCATATTTCTACACTGTACTTCTGGTACCAAGAGATAATAAATTACAGAGGCATTTGGGAAGTTCCAAATCATTTTGCTATAACAGTTACATGAGTGGGAAGAATCCAAAAAGTTAAATGTTCAGTGTCACTCCCTGAAGTGACCATTTCAATACGGCTAGTGCTCACCCCTACTCAAGCCTGCGATGTATGTTCCATCTACCCTTGAAGTGAAGAAAGCATTCCAAACTTTCCTTAGGTTTATGGCATTTCAGCTGAGTTAAATTCATCTGGAAAATTCACTCTCTGAAATCGTGGGAGAAATAACTCCTGAGATGTGGCCCTCACTGAAGCCTGGACCAAGTCACCATATCCTAGGGAATGCACCTGTCTCCCCAGTGGCCTCTTGCAGTTCCTTTACCTGACTAGCCCAGCTTTGAGCCTTGACAACCATCCCGTTAATAGACTATAACTTCCCAATTATCTGACCATCTCTTCTGCGTTAGCTCGTACAAACTCTCAGTTGTTCCAGTAGTCCGAACGTGCTTCCAAATCACTGATTTCCCCCTGTTCATTGGATGGCTACTCTTGACTTTCCTAAGAAACCATGTTCCATATAAGGAGCCACCAACTCTGTTCTTTTCTCATATAAGGAAACTGCTTGTACTTGTAATAAAATTAAAACTCAGCTTATCCCAAATTGGAAACTTGGGAAGAGTATCTGAAGGAGACAATTCTGTCCTCTCTTTGTCTGTATGGCGGGCGGGAGCGGACGGAGAGGACAAAGAGGAACAGTATTTGCAGAAAAGAGATTCAGGACTCCCTTCGCTGTGATACGGAGTCTTACAGGGCTGTGGACTATTTTCAGGCAAAGGACAAGGGGAGACCGGGCTGGGGGTTTCCAAAGCTCATTTGGGTGGATAACCCCCCCCTTTCCAATTAGGCTTTTCAGCTTCATGTGCTAGCAGCTGCTCTACCTTAAATGCCTCAAGGAGAGTGTCTGTCCCCTGAAGAAGTTGAGCAAAGGGGAGGATGTGGTGGGTTGAGGAAGAGTGTTTTGGGAAAAGGCTATCCCACCATTTGTCACCAAGGACTTTTCTTCAGCTTCCAAAGTCTGGCTATTAGCATGAGGTTCGATTTTGAGAATTATTCTTGGAAAGCCTGAGAGTGACAGATTTTTATTGTGTTCTTGTTATCAAGTTTGGAGGGCCTCTAGTTGTTCATGCCTTTCGGCTGATCTCATTACAGGACTCCCTTTGTAGAAGATCGCATTTTCTTCTGTCTCAAGTTAGATAAACAGTGGAAAAATGAAATAAAGGCTTCGTCCCAAGTCATCATTATGAGTTGGTTTTATATGAAGGATGCATTTTAATAGAGAAATAGTATAAATCGTCTTGGGTATAAAAAATTCAGAAGAAATTTGCATGACCTTATTGGTTAAATTTAGGTCAGGTAGCCTGGAACAAAGACAGATAATAAATGACTTGTACCACTTGTTAGGAATTGTACCACATTCCAGCCTACTTGACATTTTGGCCCAAAATGACTTCTAGCTAAGGGCTCAGGAAACATTCAAATTCATTTTAAGAATTTATATTGATTTTGCAGGCTGATACCAAGAGAACTTCTCAGGTTAGACTCCCTCCCAAAATGGCCCTAAGTGCTTATAATTACATTTCAAATATCTGCTTCAACAATCAGCTCCATGCTGGCTTTTGGAATGCTTAGATTGACAGACACCATTCTCACTGACAATAGTTCTGATTCAGCTTCGGCTCAAGGGGTTGAGAATCCGTTGTTGGAAGCCATATCTGAGCTGTCACCATTATGGCTTATCAACTCCAGGCGAAAAGCCATCCCTGGATGGTGCAGACTACCGAGGTTGCCCGAACTAAGAATGTTGGAAGAACTGGACTCCAATATTTGCCCCATTATTTTGCCCCCACCCCAGGGTTTAACATTTTCACTTTCAACAACTGAAAAATGAAGTTTCTAAATTGATTATTGGGTGGAGGGAAGAAGGAAGTGACAGTCCACGTCAAGGCCTGCTATGCTGGTCGCATCGAGAGCAGAAGTCAGTCGACCGTCTACTGTTAGGAAGTCCCTAAGCTAAGACGGTTTTTGTATTTTTAAATGGAAGGGGGGGATCAAAAGGATAACATTTCATGACGCATGAACATTACATGAAACCCAGTGTTCATGAATAAAGTTTAAGTGCAAGACAGTGTCGCTCATTTATGAATGTGCCGTCATTTCCCGGTTTCACCATTGCAGTGGTAACAGACACTGCAGAACCGGCAAAGGCTGAAATATTTACCATTTGGCTCTTGGCAGGACAAGCTTACTGACCAATGCTCAGCATTCTAAAGTCAATCAAAAGAGAACAAAACAAAATAAAACACTTCCTCTGGAAGTCAGCCCCTAATTTTACCTATTTTGCCAAAGGACAAAATTTTGGTGGAGACTTTGTAAAGAACTAGAATATTTAAAAATAAATAAATGGGCAAAAGGCGGCCCCAGTGCAATGACTTACTAGTAAGGTATTCTTTCATTATGACTGGTTGGCCACAGAATTCTTAGAAAGGCCTCCTTGGGTGTCATCTGGTGTTAAGCTCTGTCTTCTAAAAAACTGAGAAGAGACACAAAGAAAACAGCCATTCTCTTCGATTCATGCCACAGCTGCAGAGAAGTCAGCTACAGTTTCCAAGCTTATTAGTAAGACTCAGAAGCACCTTATAAAAAGCTGCATCAGCGACAGTAAAGGGCTCTGTTAGCTCAGGAGAGGGGATGATAGCTCAGGAGGGACAGTGTCACTGGGTGAGGCATGCAGGACAGGAGATCTGGAGCTTTCAGGGCTAGCGTGGCTTAGTTCCTTTGGTGTTGGATTGGCGTTCATTTCCTTTGGTGTTTCAGAGGCCATTTAAGAAAGGTTGATGATTCAAAATAGATATTGCTCTTGATTAAGAAAGATTTCTCCAAATCTTACTCATCATTAAGTATGGTAATCTCATTAACCATAAAAGACGAAGAAATCAAATGATCATAGAGATTTACCATCGGTCAGATATTACGACATTAGTAGTTTTTGAAAGTGCCCAACTTGGGCTTTATTTTACTTAGTGCCAACCCTTCTTGTTCCTTTTCTGCTACCAGCTTCTCTCCCAAAGCTTAAAAGTTTAAGGTCTTTAGGATAGATGGTACCTAACCCGTTTTCCCTTCTTATTTATATATGTAATATAAATATTTTCTATTTATATAAAAATATAGTTTTTAACTTAATAAATCTCATTCTTACCTATGCTTCAAATAAAATTTACATGCTCTGACAACGACAATATGTATACACCCCCCCCCATATTTTTTGCTCCATAAGACGCACGGGCATTCTCCCCTCCACATTTTTTGGGGAAAAAAGTGCTTGTTGTGGAGCAAAAATACTATAATATATATAATCTCCAGATCATGCTGCAAACTCCCTACTATAATAGGGCCATTCACAACCGCCAGTTGAATACTTAAAATAGACCTTGGCCTCAACATGTTCCAACAAGGCTCCTGATCCTCCTCTGCAAACTGCTTTTTCTCCAAGGTTTCGTATCTTCATGAAAACATCCTCACACACCAGGCAAGTGGAAGAACTGGGAGGCACCTGTGACATCTCCCTCCAAACAATCAACAAAAGGGATCTTGTGGTTTCTTACATATTTTATCATTCACATAGACCCACTTCTCTTCCTCCCTGTTCCCACCATCCGAGCCGAAGCTACCAGAATAATCTCTCATCTCTGGCTAGAGACACCTAATTGTTCCATCGACTCTACTCTTGCACAGTACCCCACCCCGCTACAATTGCCACATAGGAGCCAAAAGCAGCACATAAAACTGCAATGTTCACTGGGTCTTTCCTCTGCTTTCCACCCTTCCATAGCTTCCAACTGTTATTAAGGTGAAAAACAACCTTCTTAACGAACAAACACACAACCCCTGCCAGGTCTTCCCTTTGCCACATCTTCCCTGTGCCTACTTCGCCAGCTTCAACCGATGGCGGCACAATTCCCCTCCATTTGAATCCCTGAAGAATTTGTCTTTACTAATCTTCCCAGATGTTCCATTTTCTCTGCAGCTGCAGGAGCCTTCCACAGGAGGTACTTGCTGAGCTCAGCTTAAATGATACCACACAGCCCCCCTCAGGACCACTTAAGTCCCTCAGAGAGGTAAAGCCTGGGAGACTCAGGAGGGTCCTGGGCGGCAGAGTCTCCATCCCTGCGCTCCCAGGAATCTCCCTGGTCCCTTTGCAAATTTACTCACTTTCCCCAGTGACCTGATCTACATTTGAAAGGATATTTTAAAAGCGTAGTTTTGCTTAACCCTTTTATTTTCAAAGGACTTCCTTAGGGCAGTAGATATTTTCTCGCTTAATAGGTTTTTTCACACTTAGGTCATCGTATTTTTTACACTTAAATAAGAGGCTTTTAAAAGAGATTCTTCTTGAAACAAATAGGATATATTCTGATGATTTGCTATCTACTAATGTCAAAGATTAAAACCTATATTTACAATTTTTGCCCTCAGTCTATTTTTAAATCATTTTTCTTCTTAAAAAGTAAATACATGCATGTCTAGATTTTTTTAAATCAAATATTTAAAAAAGGTATACAATGAAATATGTTTCCTCACAGGCCATTCCTCTCCCAGAGTTAAAGTATCCCTTATTAAGCTTCTTTGTATCCTCCCAAAGGTACTGCACTGTATACACAGTACAAATACACACAAAAGCACATTTACTTATAGAAATGAGGATCAACTATATTTCTCTTTTCAAATTAACTAGGAGATCATCACAGCACACAGAGATCCTCCTTTACTCTCTCTCCTCAACTCTTCACTTGAGGAAAAGTGTCATTTCTTAGTACTTTAATGTAATTTATCGAACGCACTCTCTTTATTTATTTCCAGTCTTTTGTCATTACAGAAAACATGCACCAATGTTCCATGAAGTTGCTATATAAAAGGATATTAACAGTAAATACCTGTTAATCTTTTTAAAAGATGACACCAGATTAGCCTACAAAAAAGTTGTATCCGTAGTTTACAGCATGGTGAGAATAGCTAGTAATAATATATCATGCACTTGAACATTGCTAAGAGAGTAAATTTTAAATGTTCTCAGCACAAAAAATAAATGGTAACTATATGACAGGATAAAAGTGGTGATCACTTTACAATTAAAAACGTATCATATCAAACCATTGTGCACCTTAAACTTACACAGTTAATTATATCTCAATAAAACTAGGAGGAAAAAGCAAAAAACAAAACAAAACAAAAAAACAACCATTTCTCCATTAATATTATTCTAACTATCCAATTATATAGCAGGAAGTTGGCTCCTCACCCCTAGATGTTACCAAATATTACCTAACTCTTTAATTTTTTTCCAATTTGATGGGTCAAAATTAGTTTCTCTACTTTTGTCTGTGGGTTTGTTTGGCTGCATTTGATTACTGGTGAGGCTGGGCATCCTTTCACATTTCACATCTTTTGTTTTTCTTTCTGTGAGATAGCTATTCATACACTTCACCTGTTGAACATTTTTTTACTAATTTATAAGGTTATTTTTATTTTTTTCACGATAACATAGTTTGTTAGGGCATTGTCCCGAGATACAAAGGTTGTGGCTGCAATCCCCAATCAGGGCACATACAAGAACAGCTACATGTTCTCTCCCCCTTCCTCTCTCACTGAAATCAACAAATAAAAATAAATTTTTAATGAAAATAAATTATTCTTTTACTATATCTAGTCCAAAGTTGTGTGTGTGTGTGTGTGCGTGTGCGTGTGTGTGGTGTGTGTTTAACAACTTGACTTTTGATTGTTTCACATTGTTTGTTCAGGCAGAATATAAAATTTTATGAGATAAAATTAACCTACTTGAGGTTTGTGTCTTGTGGTTTATATACATACACACATATACAACTATATGGGGAGTTATACACATATATACACACATATATGATTTTTAAAACATTTTATAATATTTTTTATACTTAAATCTTTGATCTCTCTTTAATGAAAGAAAGGAGTCTGTTGATAAGCAGTGAGTAATAATAGCTAGTAACTTTAAAATAATAATTATCCTTTGCTCAAGAAATTTAAAGACCTTCACAGCGGTAATTAAATGAGTGCATGCTTGTCCTTCTCAGCTGACAACAAGTACCCTGAAGGTGGTAACCAAGCCTTTTTTACTCATTAATTTGCTCTCGGCACTGAGAAGAGTACTTTCACACAGTAAACTCAGTAATTCATTTATTCAATACAAAGAATAAATTCTAAAAATAATCCTTAATTTTAAAATTATATTAGTAATATATGTATGTACACTCCAAAACATAACAAACAACATAGAAACATAAAGAAGCCATTAACATTTGTTTGCAAGCCTTCCATTCGGGGAAAACAACATGATGAACATCTTGTAACCTGTACTTTCTATTTTCCTCCTATGTGCCATACTATTCGAGGTAAAGGCAGCCTAGTGGGCAGCTTCTTTCTGCCATCATGAAGCTCAGTATTTATCTGGGTATATCACCCATCCTACACTTGTTCCATGAGGTGTATTTTCAACCCGGGCCAGGTCAGTCAGAGGACTTCCTTGCTCCCACCCCTCCTTCAGGGATGTGACCCAAGACAGGCTAGTCACAGCCCTCACTGGGAACACTGGGAGAGAGAGTGGTTGTTTTGCTGGGGATTTACAATATGAAGATGATTTAAGGGTGAAGTCCCCAGTGACTCTTCAATTACCGGGTGAGTAATTCTTTCCAGGGAACAAAGCCACCAAAGTGCGAAAGAGATGGAGAGAGAGCGAGACAGACCTGGGGACCCAAACGGTATTCCTTTTTGTTTTTAAACTAGGTGGAGCTGTGTTTCTGTCACTTTCACTGGGAATAGTTCCTGACAAACATAGGAATAATCTGATAGAAATTCATGGTGTCATGGGGAGGGACCTAAGAAACAGGTGACTGACTCTTGATTATCCTCTTTTCAGAGTCTTACTGTGGGGAGCAGGGGGGTGGCTACACAAAGCAAAGAAGAGCAAAAGCAGCAAATACTGTATCCTTAGCTGACTGAGTAACCAATAACCCCTGAGATTCTCAACTACAGCTAGTGCTCAACTTACGACCACGATTGGTTCCAACAGACCGGTCATAACATGATTTGGTCGTAAATTGAGTAGGCTATATGTACAGTACTGTGAAATGATGTTAAAAATATCTTTAAGTCATATTTTATCATAATTTTCTTTCATTATTGTTATATATCATAATTTTCTTTGTTCATTTTATGCTATTTGTATCATCTCTACACCATTTTGTTTCTTACTTTTACATTTGTCAGGTTTAAGTAAAACATTGCATTACCAGTACAACTGGTTTAATATTTGCAAAACATACAAAATTACAAAATACAGGTGCATACAAAAACTGCTACAGACGTGGAGCAGTCATGGCTAGGGATTGTGGTCATAAAGTCTAATGGTCGTAAGCTGTATAGGTCGTAAGTCGATCAATACCTGTAAAGGTTAGTCACAGTATGTGTGGGACAGCACCCTAAACAGAAATGTCCCTCCTCCTAAGACTCTTTATACAGGGTAGGGCAAAATTAAGTTTACAGTTGTGAAACAGTTTATTCTTCTATTATTATTTATCAACTACTGTCAAGTTAGTTTGCCCTGCCTCCGTGTATTGCCATATTAGTTGCCAGACAGATGGTTTTGATTATATACTCCCATCAAAAGGGACTGAATTTTATATAATGAAGATTATAGAAGCTAATTAAATGGATTTAGAACTTAATATTCGGAGCTTTTACAGTCAAACAGGCTTCACTTAGATGAGTAACTTTGCATGATAAGAACAGACATTAGAGTCAGAGGGCTAGGGTTTTACCATCTATAATCTAGCAATGAGAGTATCAAATATTCAAATAGATTTAAGGCTTAAGTGCAAGTATGAGAAGTTTCAAAGCACTGTCAACTGAGCTGAGAGTTGACCTCATAAAGAAACATTTTGCTTAAGTTACCAAACAACAATTGTGGTTATTTGGTAGTCATGGAAAGTCACATTAATAAATGTTGAAATGCTGTCCATTCTTTGGCTCATTCATTCATTCATTCATTCGACAATACATATGGAGTACCTACTGCGTGCCAGGTGCTGTTCAGGTGCTGTGGATACAGTAATAAACAAGATAAAATGTTGCCTTCATGGACCATACCTCAGGAGCATCTCAGGTATACAGAACTGAACTTAGAACGTCCACCTATTACTCTGTGTGGTGACGGGTATTCCCTTTCCAAGGGGTGAGACCACTTGAGGTAACTACCTGCACAAACAGAACTGCGACAGACCCTGTGGAGGTAGTGGGCTTGCTTCCTTTTGAATTTTCTGTATAATTGCTTCAATTCCCCATTTTTGTCTTGCTAGTAGAACTATCTAAAAATTAGCTAAAAATGTCCACAGCACGTATTTTGGGGACATTTAGAAATCTAGAGATGAAAGGAGCTGACTATATATGTATAATTGCAATGTAGTGTGACTGAAGATGAAATGCTTTTGTAATTTATAATGTTTATAATGACAGGTTAGGAGTACACAGGATGTTTTTCCCAGTGACTGATTCCATGCATTCTTTCTTTACTTTCCAATGTTACCAGAATGTGGGGACAATGAATGGGTTTCTCGATTTTTCAGGTAGGGAAACATTTTCAGTGGGTGACTCGTTCAGAACTCATGACTACATTTCTAAGAAAGTCTGATTACAAGTTTATAAGGTAGAGTAATTATACCTGCAGAGTTTTCCCCAGCTCTCTGGTTCAAGCTTCCCCATGAACCAAGGGTACAACCTCACACACATTCATTTAACCTCAGATTTTGGCTTCTCTATCTAGAATAAGAGGCAATGAGATAGATTTGGGTTCCAATATCTTTCAACAGGCACCTACTATGTGAAAATCCTGTTTTAGATGCTTTTGATGGTATCACATTAATTGAATTAAATTTTAGATTAAATTTAAATTGAAACTCACAACAAATGAAGAAACGTAGGCACTAAGAAGTGAACTTGCGTAAGGTAACCCAGCTAAGGATAGAGTTCAATATATTAATCCAGATATGCTGATTTCAAAAGTCAGTGATTCTCCTTTCCACTTCAGCACTTTTCCCTGTCTTTTAGCATTCTACCACGTCACAGAAAATGATATGCACATTCTGATTTGCTGACATAGAATCTAAAACAATCCTATTATCCACAATACATGTAACTGAGTGAAATAATATCTCTAAATTAAAATTGAAAAGTTTAATTAAGTTTCTATAACCAAATTATTTATGACGTAATAATGTTTGAGGCTTCTAAGTGATATGAATGTGTTTAAAGTATGTTATAGAAATCCAAGAAGGTATTCAATGTTTTATTACCATACTGATTCAGAGGTTGATTCAAAGTGGTAATTACGTTGTAAGAAATGTATAATTTCAAATATACCTTCCGATCTGTTCAGCTCAACAAACAAATTTTCATATTAACTGACACTAAGGAGGAAAAGGAATGGTTTCTTTTTCTTTCTTTTTGTGGGGTCTTGTTGTTGTTTTTAATTTAGACTGAATGGTCATGATTAGCACATCTGCTGCTGTGCCCATCATTACCAGTTACTAGCTGGTTGATAGATATTATTAGAGCTGTTACATAGAAGAAAAACTGGTAATAACATAGATAGCTGATATATCAAGACAGTTTATATACATTAATTATATTTGGAAAATAGACACTCAGGGAATACAGCTTTTTGGAGAAGCTATCTACATCTCTGGCATGGATTAAATTTCTCAATTTCCCCAAAGTCTGTTGTTTCATCTGTCATGTAATGTGTTTTCTGAATTATTTTAAAATATTTAATCCTGCTATAAAAATTATCGCAAGAAAGAAAGAATGGATGACATTAAATAGAGAAGCGTATAGCTTGTGAGACATGGTAAACATAGATAAAAAGTAATACATGTATGGTCAGCAGATAAAAATAATGAGACCAAGGTAAGAATTGCATATAGGTAGAAAAGGATGCAAAGAACTGTGTATGCACAAATATTTAAGACTCATCAGTATGCACAAAGCATATAAGACACTCAATGATTGTTGGGCTGAACATCAAATTTCTATTGGTGACATCCAACCTGGCTCAATGTGTTCTCTGTTTAAGAGGCACAAATAACATTCAAAGTTGCTTATATTAGGCAAGTTATGATTGTGGCCATGCACAAGTACCCCAGCATCTTTCTAACAGAACAAGTGAGATGTTCACTGCAAATATACTAAATTTGTTGGCTCAACTTGCTCAAATTCAGCTCTTGGGGTTTGTACCCACACCAGTAGTGGGGAAGTCTGATGTATCTGAGTTAGAAGAGAGAGTGGCAGATAGACTGACTTAGGTAGTTCATATGAACATTGTATGACCCAATATTAAGGTGGTGTAAACTCTCATCTGTTTGCATCCTAACCTTTGTGGACACTCCATCACTTTCCCTGATTCACACTGTGTATTTCAAATGGACAGAATAAGCTGTGTGATTAGAGCATCTTAATTTGGACTGTGAACCTTTCTGTTTCACAAGCTCTGTGCTAAAATACCTGGTTGTACATTTGGAGACAACAGTGACATCAAGGTAACCCCCCATGTGGCACGGCTGACTAATCTTTGCTTCATATTTCTTCTTCATATTTAAAATTGATAATTACTTTGCAGTGGGTAAAGAATATGCCATTTCAGAAAGATATCTGGTCAACCAGAAAGAGCATTAACTGTCACAGGGATACATTTCAGACAGTGGAGGGAGCAAACAAAAGAATTCATGTTTCAGCTGGATAAAATCAGAGCACTTGAAAGCTGGTTCCAATTCAAACTCCCATTCGTCTGAAAGGTGAGATTTAGTGACATGTCAAAGGTCACTACTACTGCTAACTAGTAAGCCAGAACAGGAGCTAAGCTGTCTACAGAGGCTCAGGGGTTATTTGAGATACTATTGCTGTTCCTATCTGTGTCCTGGATAGTGACCAAGCACACATTCTAGCACAAGCTACGTACTAACTAAAAATATAAACCACAGCTGTCACAATTAATAGATTAACAAGAAATGATGCAAAAATAAACAGAGAGAGTCTGTTTATTAACAGGGTTTACAGAAGTGTCACTGAAGCACGTCAAGTACTGAAAGTTGCCATTCTTTGTTCTGCCAATTTCATCATGAAGATACTCATTTCCTTTTGTTTCTAGAAGACGAAACTTGAGTCAATCTTCTCAAGTTAGTTGATTTTAGCTGGGAGTTTATGCCTAGTTATCCAAAATATTTCATTCAAGAAAGCTTTTACCCTCCAGCTAATATATATGAAGAACTGGGTTAGATGTCTGGAACATAAAGATGAGTACGATTATGGAAATCAACACTATGCATTTCCTATTACGTGCCAGACACTGTCCTGGGCACTAGAATACTACAGTAACAGTGGCGTAAAACAGAACATTCATCACCAATAAAAATAAGTCTAATGGACCGAATGGCAGCACCACTATGACCTCAGGAATCCCAATAGCTTGGGTCTTCCCATTTCCTCTCAATATTTTGGAATTTTCCTTTGGGCTTCTTGCCTTCTGGTCACAAAACCTGTCTCAGCTTCAGGTATCATGTCTTCACAATACCATCTCCAGAGCCAGACGAACAAGGGTGGTGAGACACATCATTTATAAGTCTCTTTTCATCACATAAACAATGTCTTTCCTGAGTCTTCCCTGCAGACTTCCCCTCCGACTGGTACTGATGAGAAAACCTTCTGTGACGTTGAAAGCATTTCACCACTGTGTTGTCCGAAACAATATCTGCCAGCCATAGATAGTCAGCGAGCACTTGCATCGTGGCTAGTGTGTCCAAGGAAAGGAACTTCTAGTATTACTTACTTTAAATTGAAATTGAAATACTCACACGTAGCTAGTGCCGACCATATTGGACAGCACAATGCACAATCCGTCTAGTCTTTCTGCCTATAACTAGGTTAGAGCCACCAATACCTGGAAGGGAGGCTGGGAAATGACTAACGTCTTCACTCTCTGAGAGAGAGAAAGTTTGGTAACGGCTCTTTGACAGCATCCACCAGTGTCTGCCCCAGACAGTGAGTAAGACAGAGAGTCATAGAGCTAGGATTGCGGTGAGGGAGGCCAATGGACATCAAAGCGAAAAACAAATAAATTTTAAAAGGTAGATATCTTCAGGTCCAAACAAGCCCCGTTATCTAAACTTGGTCTAGATAATGGGTCTAGATTCCTGAGTAACATAATAGGGAGTGATTGAAGGTGGGAGGGAGTAATTTAAGAAGGGGGAGGTGGTCGGGAAAAGCCTCTAGGGGCTCACAGTATGGTAGAGAAGAAAGAAGACTGGCATATACAAGAAATTGTTAATGAATAGGGTGCCATACATGTAATACACACAAACACTTATTACATATGTATTCACACACATAGCGATTACAATGTCTACATTAGGAGGAAAAACAAAGCATCTCTGAGTGTTTCCCTGGTATCTCCTACAAGCCTTACATAACACAGCAAGACAGGATCTGCAGCTTTGGAATGTGGTCCATCTACCATCCCAACAGCAACAGTTGATGCAATGCAGCTTTACTGAACGGTGTGTACATGAATATTTACAAGCAATTTCTCAAAAACAGTTTCTAGGGTGTGTTTGAAAGTGGGACAATCACAAACCCAGTAAAAACTTTGAAGGGAACTGTTAAGTCCTGCAACTTCAAATGGTATGATATTCTTGACGCCTGAGGGAGAGGAACAGCAGTAGATAGACCTGTCTTGCAAGTGGCCGTCAGGGCTGGGGTAGCTTAATGAAAGTGAAGATTGTGGTGGGACCGAGCATGAGTGACAGTAAGTTTCAGACAGTAACATCCTCTGAGATCCCTGTACATGAGGAAAGGGCTACTTACCATATCTTACGAACCCACCCGGTTCCAACGTAGCAGAGAGTTATATAAATTCAAAGGACTACAGTGTTCTAAAGCCCTTTCCAACTTTAATATTCCGTTATTTTGTGATCTATAATGATATTTACTTTCAAAGATAGTATGAGTGATTTATTTATTCTTTTAGCGTGAGAAAGAAGGAGAGAGACAGACAGAGGGACAGGCACAAAGAGACAGACAGGAAGGGGGAGAGACGAGAAGCATCAACTTGTCAACTTGTTGTGGCGCTTTAGTGTTCATTGATTGCTTCCTCATATGTGCTTTGACCAGGGGGCTTCAGCTGAGCCAGTGACCCCTTGTTCAAGACAGCAACTTTGGGCTTAAGCCAGCAACCATGGAGTCATGTCTATGACCCCACACTTAAGCCAGCGACCCCACGCTCAAGCTGGCGACCTTGGAGTTTTGAAGCTAGGAGATCAGCGTCCCAGGTTATGGCTCTATCCACTGTACCACCACCTGGTCAGGCTAGTACGAGTGATTTCTATGCAAAAATGACTGAAATTATCCATATCATAAAACATTTCCTCCATATTTCTCTTTGGAGTCATAGTACCACCTGAGATAGCCTTTTTTTCCTGATAATTCTACTCTTTATATACTTTCTCACCTATAGTAAAGTAGAATGAGGCTATGTACCGAATTCCTGTCAGTATTTGCAATAAACAAAATTCCAAAGAGACATGCATTATTCAACAATAGGCTGAAATAGACTATGTGAAAACGTTCAGATTCTAAGTTCATGTGAGAATTTGTGGCTATGACAATGATGACATGGGTATTAAAATCTGTACTGCTACAGTAAGAAGTCTTTATCTTTATAAAGAAAACAGATGATGATGATAATGATTTTGTTTGGAAATAAAATACTTGAAATAAATTCAAGAGAAATGTGACCAGTTTTAGCCACTTAACACAGAAGCACCAGTTTGACCCCTAAGCACATTAAAGTTATGTAATGGTGGTGCCTGCCGATCTCCCACTTTTTCTCCCCATCACTAGTGAGACCTGCAGTGTTCAACTTGGTGGCCACGAGGCACCTTGGGCTATTTAAATTCAAATTTAAATGAAACAAAATGAGAAATTATGTTCTTACCTCACTCTAGCTTCAAGTGGTAGACAGCCAGCATAGTCGCCATATTGGACAGCCCAGACCTAGAACATTTTTATCATGGGACATAGTATTGGCCAGGATGCTGTTCGGTCTACATAGTTGAATCTAAGAAATGTTGGTCAGATGAAGTGGTATTTAAATTTAACGCAATAGCGTATGTTAAACGCAGGCTATTTACTTACTATTAAGAAAGTTCTTGTCGATTGGTCCCTGAAATAAACTCTGTAGGGGCCTTAGGTCGTATTGGCCTTGAAGCCTTAGTCAGGGAAGGGTTTTAGAGGGCAGTATCTAGCTCTCCTTTCCAAGGCAGTGAAAAATCTCCAGGGCCAAGTGATGTGCTCCTCTAGCCTGTCCCCCCTTCCCACTTCTAGACCTTGTTCAAGGTACCCAGGTTATTTCCAGGCCTGGAGCAGGGTTCTTCTCAGAATTGTCCTCCCAAGGGGAAGACCAAACAACTTGTACGCGCACTCCAAGGCCCAAGGGGCAGTCCAAGGGTGTGGACAGAGTTTGGTGGAGAGGGCTGGGTGTCCACACATGCAGAAAGCCCCTCTTGTTCACAATGGAGCTGGCACAGGGAGCAGGGGTGATGGAAATGCTTAGGCCAAAGGCTGAGGTGGGGTTCTCCCTGCACGTTCCAGGGTGGAACTCCGAGGTATCCGAGAGCTCTATACACAGGCCTGGCTTTACAGGTTGTTATTAAGGTATATTTCTCAAGGCAGGAGAATAGACTGTATTTTATGTTAGTTTAATATATCTCTTGTAAATATTTACATAAACATAGGGTAAGTGAACTCTGATCTTGCAAAGGTTAAGGCAGGGCAGGCAGCCTTACATAGAAGAGTATGTAATGCATTTAGCTGGAGTTTCTTGGCTAGTTTGCTCACTATTGCTCTAACTGGCTCCGTCTGATATCACTGGATGTCACGAGGGAATTTCTTTCAAAAGTCAGCTGGTTCAGGGAGGTCTCAATGCGTCCTTTGCAGGAGTCAAAGCCAGAGTTAGTTACTGAAAGCCAGAAACGTCTTGGAGTCCACTTTCTTGGCAAGGAACAAGTTCCTAGCTCAGTTGTGTCTGGGACAAATGAGACTACTTACCTCCCGAGGGGCAGGAGGTTTGAAATGCTTTCCTGGAAGTGCGGTGGGAAGGAGATTCCTTCCGATCTAGTTGGTCTGGGACCCTTTTCCCTGGCCTGTCCTTTCACCCGGGATATTCAGCCCTGCTCTGCTCCCACACTCAGGCCCAGCCCGGCTCCTCGGGCGAAAGGGGCGGCCCCGGGGCGGCTTTGTCCAGAGGGAAGCGGGCAGGAGGGTGGCCACCCCGCCTGGAGTTTGGACTAGAACTTTCTCCCGCTCTCCCGCGGGGCCCCCAGAACTCCCGCCCGAGGCCGGGGTCAGCGCCCAGGGCGGTGGGCGGGGCGGCCCGGGCGCGCCCCTCCTCCCGGAGCCGCGGGCAGGCGGGCGGGCAGGCGGGCTGCTGGGCGCGGGGAAGGAGGAGACCGGCGGCGGCAGAGGGGAGGGCCAGGAGGGGATAAGAGGGGAGGGGAGGGGCCGCCGCGGGCCGGGCGAGCCGGGTGCGAGGCGGCGGCCACCGAGGGGCAGCGGCGCTCGGGCCGGGCTGTAGAGCGGCGCTGCGACCCGCGCTGCCGTGACCCCGCGGCTCCCCGGAGGCCGAGCGCGGCTGCAGCGGACAAAGGAGCATGCCGGCGCCGAGGAGGGCCCGTCCTCCGGCCGCCATGAGGCTCCGGGCGCCGCCGGGCCCGCGCCGCGTCCCCGCCCTCCCGGCCGCCGGCTCGGCCCGCTAGGCCAGCCGCTCGGCCCGCAGGCCCGGCCCGCAGCATGGAGCCGCCGCCGCGTCTGCTGCTGCCGCTCGCGCTGCTCGCGCTGCTGGGCGGCGGCCGCGGCGCCGCGGCGCTGCCCCCGGGCTGCAAGCACGACGGGCGGCCCCGAGCGGCCGGCAGGGCGGCGGGCGCCGCCGAGGGCAAGGTGGTGTGCAGCAGCCTGGAGCTCGCGCAGGTCCTGCCCCCGGACACGCTGCCCAACCGCACGGTCACCCTGTAAGTAGCCCTCGCCCCTGGGACGCGCCTGGCGGGGCTTCCTGGTGGCGGCGCCGCCGCTCTCGGGGCAACTCCGCAGAGGGCTCCCGCCGGCACCCACGCGCCTTTGTGTGCGGGAGGCTGCAGGCAAGGGTGCTGGCGGGCGGAGGGCCCTGCCCGGGCGCCTTTCGGGGGCTAGCCCGCGAGTCTGCCTCCGAGCCGCCTTCCGGCTCCGCTAGTTTGCAAAGGAAAAGTTTTCGGGTTCCCAGGCGCCGGCTGGGCGAAGCGCTTCGGTCGCCGCGCGTGCCACGTGGGGATTGGAGTAAACATGCAGTTGGCAGAGTTGCAGCCCATTCATCCTGTGCTCGGGCTTCCAGAAAACTGCGCTGGATTCCGAGCGCCAGTCCTTAGTGTGCACGTTAAGTTATACTCGGCTGCTATTTTACAACATAAAACAATATCCAAACGACACAGGATTTAGAACGCTCCTCCTGTGTGTGATTTCCAATCTCCAGACTATCTTAGTTTTAATACGATCAAAAAGCACCTTTTAAAATTGAGTTGTTATTAAGGGCCAGAAACATTTGAGATGGAGAGTCTTGCACTCCCCCGTTTTCGTGTGTAAGAACTCAGATTGAGAAACAGCATTTAGGAATTGAACACTGTGGGTCTGTTATCCTTCCAACTGGAGGGATTGGTTTTCGGGTTGAGTTGCCACCTGGAAGGGAAAGTTTTTGGTCTGGTAACCTCAGTGTGTGCTGAGATTCGCGGTCCAGTTTGCAGGCGTGGTTGTGCGGATTCCAGCCCAACGGTTGGCTACAGTGACTCTTGATTGTATTTTCTGAACCGTGAATTGGTTTGGAAAAGCTTTAAACTGTTGCTAATGGATCTTTTATTGAAGTGAAATATGAGTCCCTTGGCTCCAAGTCTCCCTATGTTGTTTTGGTTGGTTTTCTAAAAAAAAAAAAAGACCCAAGGACACTATAAAAACAGGAAGACCAGGGGAGCAGCAGGACCCATGAAAAACTTAAAATATGGTTTTCAGTTTAACCCAAATTAAGCAGGGTATTGGGTCAAATAAATAAAAATCTCATTACTGACACCTTCATTTCCGTTTGTTTGAATTCCGAAAGGTTTAACACTGAAAAGTGTGTGTGTGTGTGTGCCTGTCTATGGACGCATGACAGTGAGCAAAATCTTTTGTTTTGTTTGACTCCCTTACCAACACTTGAGCATTTGGTAATGGCAGCAGCTGTATTTATTTATTTGTTAGCCGGATCCTTTGAAGTGGAAATTCAGGATATGGAACCTTAATTACAGCCTTGAGCCAGCTGGAGAAAGCCCCCTGTGGGAGGTGCCCTGCCCCTGAGTGCCCTGCAGGAAGTAGTCATGGGACATGGGTTCGGGATCAATGGCACTAAAGCTGATTCAAGTTTAGGTCGAGTTTATCCAAAACATCAGCAGTTCCATCTGTATTGATCAACTACTTATAAATTGTTGATTTTGCTTTGCAGACAGGAAATAAAACAAAATGATAATGTAGAAAAATCACTTTTCAGAATATTATCAGTTAAACTTTTTTATTATTTCTCATAAGCTGATGAAAAGATAAATGCCTGTAGAATGCCATTTTAATACAATATTTTTGCATCTGAAAGTTCTTTAGATGTAATTGAAATTAATAAAATTTACTTGGCAAGAACTCGTATATTTTTAAGGATCAAGTAAAGCTGACGTTCTGGGTTCTGAATGAAGTTGGTTCAAGATGTATTGGACTGGTAGAGAGTCTTCCAGGCCAGCTCTGTCATTTTCTCTAGGGAATGAATTTGAGGGTCACTGTGAATAACTGACTTGCCCAAGTTCTCACAGTGAATGAACAGTGTAGGGGGGCGCAGGGGTCCAAGTCCTGGATTTTCTCCTGTAGCTCTGATGCTTCTCATCTTTTCCCCCTTGCCTTCATTTTTTTTCTTCTTTTTTTTTGTTACAGAGACAGAGAGTCGGAGAGAGGGATAGATAGGGACAGACAGGCAGGAATGGAGAGAGGTGAGAAGCATCAATCATCAGTTTTTTGTTGTGACACCTTAGTTGTTCATTGATTGCTTTCTCACACGTGCCTTGACTGCGGGCCTTCAGCAGACCAAGCAACCCCTTGCTGGAGCCAGCGACCTTGGGTCCAAGCTGGCGAGTTTTTGCTCAAGCCAGATGGGCCCGCACTCAAGCTGACGAGCTCAGGGTCTCAAACCTGGGTCTTCCGCATCCCAGTCTGACGCACTATCCACTGCGCCACTGCCTGGTCAGGCTTCACTTTTCTTTTCTTTTTTTTTTTTTAACTTTATTCATTTTAGGGAGGAGAGAGGGAGAGAGAGAGAAAGGGGGGAGGAGTAGGAAGCATCAACTCCCATATGTGCCTTTACCAGACAAGTGCAGGGTTTTGAACCGGCGACCTCAGCATTCCAGGTCGACACTCTATCCACTGCACCACCACAGGTCAGGCTTCATTTTTCTTCTTAGTTCAATACAATTTTCGCTGAGCGGTTCCCCTATGGAACAAGCAGCATGTTGAGGTTTGGACAGGGTGTTCGTTTCCCAGGGCTGCGGCAAATTACCACAGACGGTCCGTTCAAACAGATTTCATCCCTCACAGTTCTGGAGGCCAGACGTCCGAAATCGAGGTGTCAGTGGGGCCACGATCCTTCCGAAGGCCCCAGGAGAATCTTGGTTCTTTCAGCTTCTGACCTTCCTTGGATTGTGGTAAATCACCTGCCATCTCTGCTTCTGTCTTCACATGACCGTCTCCCCTGTGTCTCCTATACTCTCTCTTATAAGGACGCCAGTTATTGAATTTAGGGTCCACCCGAGTGCAGGATGATCTCATCTCAAGATTTGTAACTTAATTACATCTGCAAAGGCTCTATTTCCAAATAAGGTCATATCAAAGGTACCAGAAGTTAGGACTTGGACATCACTTTTTGGCATACACGACTTAAGTCACTGCAGGATGTAAATATAAACGTAGTCGTTCTTTACCAGGAACTTGGGGAGATATTCAGGGAGAAAGATTCATGAATAAGTCCCAGAACATATGGTAAATGCTCTAATATTGGGGTGTACCTGTAGCAAAAGGAACCCAGAGCTGGGCAACCAAGATCTCTTTGGGGCACAGTTGGAAGGACAGAGGATCCTGATCCAGTTTGAGAATGATGAGAAAGATAATTGTGAAGGAAATGGTGAGGGGCTGGAAGGTGGGGCACCCCAGCATGCCTGCCTTCATGGAGAGGGCAGTGTAGTTTGTAGTGCTATGCAGTTGATGTTGCTGGAATGTCAGTGGCAAGTGTCCACTGCCCAGAGTGGTCAGGGGAGGCGCTAGGGGCCAGTGGAGAACAGGCAGGCTCTCTGGTTTGAGTTTTAATCTTTTAGGTTTGGCCAGTTGCTTTCGGTTGAAAATGGATGGGGTTGAGAGGATGGCAAGGATAGAACTTACTTATTTTAATAATGAAAAATAAGGCTTTTTCTCCATAGCGGATTAAGGGGACTTAAGCATGGCCTAAAGCTCAGACTCTTCAACTGTCTGTGAACAACGCTCGTTTCCACATTTACTGAGTTCGAGCAGAAATTCTTGGCATGACCACACATGTTCTCTGTATCTCACGGAGCCTTTTGGATTAAGGGATTAGACTGCGTTTATTATTTTTGCATACACCTTGAATAAAATCTTTGCCGCACTGAATGCTTTTGTTAAGAATATAGTAA
This sequence comes from Rhynchonycteris naso, assembly GCA_037038555.1. Taxonomy (NCBI): domain Eukaryota; kingdom Metazoa; phylum Chordata; class Mammalia; order Chiroptera; family Emballonuridae; genus Rhynchonycteris; species Rhynchonycteris naso. The sequence goes on from CM072996.1 coordinate 303,482,571, forward strand.
GTAATTTAAATTTCCACGTTTTATGTGACATGCTGCTCAGTATATTAAGTTTTAAAAATTCTGAGGACTTGAGTGATAGGGTATTTTGCAGATTTAGCCCTTGCTTTTCCAGATGTTAGTATTTTCCTCATGATGTTACATGGTGATTGTAGACAAAGGTGTTTTTTATTTTATTTTTTTAATTTGTTTATGTTTGATCAAGTAACTCTGGACAAAAGCCAGATAACCCAGTGTCCCCAGGAAGCCATGCTTGTGTTGTTCAGAAACTTAACCTCGTTGAGGAGAATGGATTTGCCCCGGAGAAGAAGGCATTTAGGGAACAATTATAGAATGTCATTAAGTCATAAATCCTGCGGTGTGGACTGTTCCGATGCCTTAGGAAGCCTGAGGAGGGGACGGGTGAGTGGGCGGTGGAGGCACCGAATGGTTGTTTTCATGTTTCCAGACTTAGAATGTGAGCGTGGCCCGAGCGGGGGGGCGGGGGGGGGGCGGGGAGGGGGACCCTGGGCCTGAGTTGTGGGGAGCGGGCGATTGGAGTGCAGCCACGCCTGGTGCCTGGCCCTCAGAAGTGGGAAGGTTTCCGGGACCAGTGGTCAGTTGCGGTATTCAAACCTGGGTCTGGCTGAGGTCCGTCCATCTGTCCGGGGTGAGTGTGCGGCAGGCAGGAGGAGGTGGCCGTGGCAGGCAGGGGCACACTGGTGCAGGGGAGGGGCCTGAGAAGGAGCTGCTGGGGTTGCGGGGAGCACCCGGGTTGGATCTGGTCATAGAAGCCAAGAGGAGTTCAGGTGTAAAGACAGGAATGGGCACCCCCGTTGAGAGATGCTAAGATGTGAAGAACAGTAAAGACCACCGGGGTTGGCAGCCTGGACCCCCCGGGGGCTCTCCCTGAGCAGTATCTGTGGGCCAGCCTCCATGGAAGGCAGGTTGGGGCACTGTGAAGGGAGAACAGAATGAGGTGGTGATCACAGCAACCTGATGAGGGTGAGGATTCTTAGGAAGGCAGGAGAGGGTTGGAGCAGGTCTGCTCAGGAGAGGAAGAAGTGCGTGATGGGAGGTGAGGTGGGCTGGGAGCTGGTGCACAGCATAGGGCTTGGTTCTTGGTGGCAGCAGAGACTTGTCATCACTACAGGGCAGGAAGGCAGGTAACTGGTGTGCAGGTGGGGTGCAGAGGGCTTTCCTGCACCATGGCCGCTATTTTCTCAGCCACAGAGGCCGGGTGAGGCAGGAGGGGTCCATAGTGGCAAAAGAGCAGTGGAGTGGTCCTTTGGGGAGGTGGGAAAGGGAGCGTATTGGGATTGCAGAAATGTCAACAGGGTGGGGTCATGTTCATTTGCGCCCTGTGATCAGACTCGAAGGGGGTGGCCATACAGGTGTTTCTCCCCAGCTACGTTCAGCCTAGAGATGCACACAGTTGGGATCGGCCAGGTTGCCGCTTTGCCAGGTGAGTACAACAGAGAGGAGCAAGGTGATTTTCGTAAATAGCCCAGCAAGCTACTAGGGCCTGAATTCCCATGGTCAAGGGTAAGGTTCCTACCTTGGAATTCAAGATCTTAAGGTCCTAATTCCCTATAACGCCAGAGGTCAAGGCCAATCAGGTTCCCATTGGATTCCGGCAGACCACAGAAGAACCATGGGGCTGAAAGGCATTAATACCATTCCTGTTGATTGAATTCTCGCGAGAGCTGGTGAGCGAACTGGAAACCAACCCTCACCCGCTGGATTGGGAGAACCGCCTGGAGGGCGAGTACCCACAGCCTTATATAGGACTGGGAGGGACACGCACACACGCGACTTCTTGCCACATGCTCACATACTACTCATGCAAAATGCATGCAGCTGGAAAACAAGCGCGCAAACCTAACCGCAGCTGTTTTGCTTCCAGTACCTCTGTAGCCTTATTTCCAACACTCAACACAAAAGATTTCCTTCCTGCATACCGTTGCGTTGTAGGCACAGTGCTGAGTGCTAAGGGTTCAGGACTAAGAAGATGTGATTCTTTCATCCAAGGAGCAGGCTTGTCCACAAATTCTCTGCTTCACCAGAATGCGGCTCTTGTTGTCTCTGGGCAGTCTGTGCTTTGTGTGCTGTGTACCTCAGTGACCTCAGCCGCTCTTACCTTGAAGTCCCTGTTTCTATACATTCTGGATCCTTCACAGTCCAGCTCAACTGCTGTAAACTAGCTGTCACACTTTCTCGGACCCGGGCAGGGCTTATGGTCTGTGCTCTGGTGTCCCATAGGATGCTGATGCTACTTTCGGAACGCCCTTCCGCTCGGAGGGAAGGACCGTGAGGCCTGCCCTAGCAGGTCCCTGTGGTGTGTGTGGGTACGAAATTGATCTTTATTGACCAAAGCAACACTAAGGAAGATGAAGCTGTGAAGTGGGAAGTCAGGACAAGGAGGGGATGGAAGAGGGATGCCAGTTCTAATTTCCACCCCATTATGGCAAACGTGAGCATCTATTCATTTAGTTTGGGTCAGTCAGCATGTCATTGTTGTAGGACCCTCGCCCCAGCTCAAGAAGGGATATACTTGTGTTCACTCTATTTACAGTTGCATATGACCCCTGTGGTCTTATGTGTTCGGTGAGCACACGTGTAAGGCAGTATGTTGGCAGGGTGCTCAGAAGTATTGCAGAATTTTGGGCAGATGTAGGCATTTGGCTGATGAGTGTAAGTCTTAAGTTTTCCCAATGCTGTGAGAACGTTTTGCGTGACCCCGCCTCGGAATCCTGTTGCTTCTTGCCTGTTCGCAGTCCTCCAGCATCGGGAGTCTGTGAGAGAAGCTGGTGGGTTTGGCAATCACCCAGAAATCAAAATACCAGGAACAAATGAACACAGCAAAGTTTGGAAATTGTTACTCGGATCAAGTTACAGCTTCTGTTCTTAGGAGTCTATAAAGATGGCTTAAACAAACAAACAAACAAGCATGTAACAGCTCTTCAGAGTAACTCAGAAAATGACACAGGGTGAAGCTCTTTTGGATAAGTGTATTCAGTGACTTCCCATCCAGCTACTTCTCTGAAGGCAGTTGCAGTGCTGCCTGTCTCCCTACAGGGGAATCTGAAAGTCCAGAGAACGTAACCAATTCGTTGTGTGCCAACATTTTTCTCAAACAGATAAAACGAACAATACAGAGTTCTTTAGATTTTATTTAGTCCCTGACTAACTTGGTTTTGCAAAAATTAGGAAGCTGTAGGTGCAAACCTACTCAGTTTTTAATTGTTGCCTGACTCGATTTATTTTAGCATTTCATAAATATCATTTTAATGCTTTATGTATGGTTTAGCTTGCATTTATGTTCCAGTGCAGACAATTTTAGTCTGAAGAGGGAGTTTTTACAAAAGTAAGCAGTGTATCTCCCAAGGTTGCTTTTTATTTTTATCTTTCCATAATGAAACTTTTTAGAAATGTTGCACGTCTAGTAAGGGACTCTCCTCCATGTTGGCGTGGAGTGGGACAGAGATGTCCGCACCCCACGGGAGCCGCATGTCTGTCTTGGCCACTTTCGGTATCATGTTGAACCCATTGCCAATATGGAGCTTTTCACCCAGGGAAGCATTTCTTGTCCTCTCAGTTCTCCTGTTGAGGGAGTGAAGGGAACAAATGGATGGTTTAAGGGATTGTTGTTATAAAGAGAACCCAGAACAACCCCGCCCTGCCCCCAAAACCCTGGGCTCATCTCCCTCTTTGTCTGCACGCTGCAAGTCTAGGTTTGAATCTGCACCTTCCTCACTTCCTCATACAGCAGGGACAGTCCAAAGACGAGAATTCACTTTTGATATTTAATCTTCTTTAGTGGCATGCTTGATAATTTGTACCCTACATTTTTTAACTGCTTGCAAATAGTTATCCATTGCTTATGCTGCCTGTTGTGGACTCAGATGAGCTGATGTGACTTCTCATCTCTGGGCGTGACTTTTGCGCGCGCGCGCACGTGTGTGTGTGTGTGTGTGTGTGTGTGTGTGTAGGTGGGTGCTTATTAGATCAGCTTTATCCTAGTCTTCTCTGCTAGTATCCCTTCCTGGAGCTCTGCCTCTTGCCTTCGAGCTATACTGTATCTGTCAGGCATCGCTCAGCTTAGACTCGAACATCCGGCTCTTGATGATGAGATTTAGCCTGCATCTTCCTCCACTGTGCCCTCTGCTAAGCCAGCAGGAAGATAGGCGAGTAATTGGTGGGCTTTTAGAAATTATTAAAGGCACTGGATTTCTAACGAGCAACTGCCAGAACTGGTTTAGGAATCACCTTGATAAAGGGGCTGATAGACCTTTTTGTTCAGTGACCATCAGTGCTTTCCCTTCCTGTCCCTCAGCTGGGCCCAGAACTGGCTGGCTGAAAAAGGTAAGGGCAGTGAGCCACAGATGAAGAAACTCACGGACACAGACAGCAGTGTGGTGATTACCAGAGGGAAAGCGGGCGTGGGAGGAGCTAGAAGAGGGTAGACTGGGGATCGATGGTGCTAGAAGGAGTCTTGATTTGGGGTGGTGAACACAAGACATATACAGACGGTGTGTTAACTTTATAGAATTGTACACTTGAAACCTATATTACTTTATTAACCAGTGTCACCCCCCAAAACTGCAAACAAAACAAAACACAAAACCCTTTTCCTGCCGGTATGTCTTAGACATCCTGTAGCACACAATCACCTCCTCTCCTGATGGCACACAGTTCTTTCCAGGACTTTGCGTGCCATGACGTGTGCACAATAATGATGTTTGTGTGGAGGATGCTTCAGGCCCCAGCCCCATGCCCTGGACCCTGCACCCGAGCCCCAGGGGTCAGGGGGGCAGTTATCTCCACCTTCCTGTAATCCGGTCGGTGAGTTTGATGTTGAGGTTTGCAGTCTTGCATTGAATTACGTGGGAGCATCAAGAGTTCGATGCCTGGACCGGACCAGGGACCTTATGCTGTATTTTACTGTTTAAGGATGGGGCCGGGCCTTTGGTATTTTTCAGAGCTCTGCAGGGGATTCTGATGTCACCTGGGTTGAGAAGCTGTTGTTTCATAGCCCAGTGATCTGACTGAAGGGTTAACCGTGGTCACCAGTGGTCATCAGCTGCAACAGAGCAGGTAGCAGAGAGCGCAGAGGAACAAACTGAGGGCTGCTGCCTCCTTTGGGAGGGAGGGAGGGACACTACCAAGCGGAGCAAAGAACGATCGAAGTCAAGAGACATTTTTTTGTTAGGACAGATAGCTGAGAGCTTTAGCATTGGGCCTCATTCATAGGAGACCAGAACAATGACTCTGTAAAGTGGGGAGGGACGTGCTCATGCCGGATTTAATATCAGCTCATGCTGAACGAGTTCACGGGACGGGACGGGGCCGACAGCATCCGGCATTTGCCCAAAGCAGCGTTTGAGGTCCTGCTAGCTGGGGGAGCGGAGCAGGCAACAACACACACACGGCCCAGCCTGAGTGCAGTCTGCATCTTTTACTTCAGATTGCAAATAGTCTCATTTCCTGGTAGAAGTGCGTGAGTCCTATGAAGTAATAAAGTAGTATGGAGAGCCAATGAGAGGTCCCATTTTCCAAGGACGGGCTTGCTCTGGGAAGGAATTGTTATTTTCAGTCTTGATACAAGTTTAATAAATAGAAAGAGCTTCTTTTAATTTGCATTCTGACTGTAAGTAAGAGATTAATATTTTTGACGTGTCTCCAGAAGGGTCCTTTGTATTTGGCAACCTTCTCTGTAAACTTTGTTTCCAAAAGCGCCCCCCCCCCCCCCCCCCCCCCCCCCCGCGGCCCCGGTCCTCGTGAGATGCTCAGAGACAGCTCATCATCCAGCAGTATACATATTTCTTGTTTCCTTGCTGCTCTGTTGGGACTTAAGAAGGCGGGGCCGTGGGCATCCTTGTCGGACTCTTGGCTTGAAGATTGGCGGGCGTGTTGGGCAGATAACACGAGAGGTGTCCTCTCCGACAAGGCACCTCGCGCGTTGCTAGGCCGTGCGTTGGAGTCAGCTCTTGTCTCCGGCGGCTGCTAGTTGCTTTTAGCTCTTTATCGAAACAGGTGACTGACATTCTTGGTTCTTAGTTTAAATAAAACGGTCACACAGTCAAAAGTGCACCATGACTTTAGGGACACACTGTATTTAAATAGCTGTGTGTATTTGAAATCTTTAGTTCTGGAGTCATGGCTGTGGGGCGGGGGAGGGGGAGGTCTGTGAAGTTCTGACATTACATAGGAAGAAGACAGCTGTCCATCATCCGCACAGTCCGTGCTTTAGAGCTCTTGTTACGTCGTTTTAGTACATCGGTGGTTGCGCTTTGTAAGTGCGGCTCCCAGCTATTCAGGAATGGTACTTGCAGGCTAAAGTGTCTGCCCAGAGGAGGAGTAAGCAAGCTCCCCACGGAGTTAGGCTGGGGAGGGAGAGGATCCCTGGGGTAATCTAAGCTCCCCTGTGCTCCCCCGGTGCCTCTCTCCCCAGCTCAGCATACTGCACAGCCTGTGACTGGGAATTAAATTCACTCCCTAGACGAACAGATTTCTGAAGTGGGAAACAAGGTTCCGAGTATGTGACTCGGCCTCATGTAGCGTGTCGTCAGTTTTGTGGAGGTCAGAGCCTCTGTGCGCTGTGCTGCAACTGGAGCCCCTAGGACAGGGGTGGCCATTTACGCCAGCAGGCACTTCTGTGATGGCCCGTACTGTGGCCAGACGCACAGCAGGTTGTACACTGTGTTGGACGACACTTGGGTCTCAACCCTCCTCCGATTTAATAGAAGGACACTTAGACTGGCCTGAGAGGTGTAACAGGGGAAGAGATTTTTTAAATCACCGTTGTTCAACTTTTCTTTCTTTAAGCCTGTTTGAATCCAAGTCTAATTAAATTGATTCGCTTCCCATCACGATACGACTTAAAAGCATTCTTTGTTTTTATTGTGCAATTCTCCGCAACGCTCTTTCCCGTGAAAGAGGCAGGGAGAAATGGACGGGTGGTGGATTCCGTCTCCAGGACAGTGTTTGAGACGGATGTGCTTTCTGTTGGATTCATCTGCTTTTTTAATCTGCTTTTTGTTTGTTTGCTTCCTTGCTTGCTTGTTTGATTGCTTGCTCTAAACAAGATCAAGCATTTACAACTCTCCCTTTATGGCCAGAACTCCAGGGCAAGGCTGACTCTCAGTCCTTGTGACCCTCTCCTGCCTCGTGTCTGCTTGTATTACTGCAGCTGCCACCCTGTTTGAAGTTATTTATTTACGGTCTTTGCTCTCTTGCCAGATTGTGAACTCTTGAGGGCGATATTTATCTCTGTGTCCTCAGCATATAGCACATAAACACTCAGGAAGTCTTTGTTTAAAGAAGTCCCATTACCCCCTCCCCCTTTTTCCTTTTCCTCCTCAGATAGGGCTAGGGGAAGAATCTTGCACTAGTGTTCACGTGCGGTGACTTATCTGTCCTGGACAAAGTATCTAGCCTGAGACTCTTCCAAGCAGGATACTCAACCTGCAAGGTCGACGCTTAAAACTCCCCACCTTCATTGGATGGTGAAAAGTGTGTCTTTTATTTTCCCCGTTTTCTTGAGTCAGTTTCCTCCTGCTTCTTGAGAAATTACCACTTACATTTCCAACATTTTAAACTTTTCCCCTCATCGGTGATGCTTTTCCTCAGCATACATAGCTGTGTCCTGTTTTTGCTCTGTCCTCCCCAAAATTCTTCCTGTTAGCACCATATTGGAGTGGCCACTCCCCTTCCTTTATAATTAAACTTCTGGAAAAGTGCTTGAATTCGTGGTCTTCATTCCCGTACATCTCTCTTGTTTCAGTTCTAACCCATCACTGCCCGGTGCCTGCCTATATCCAGACGTCTGTCATTCACCACCACCTGTGACTTCTGGTCCTTTTAGCTTGGTGGCCACCACATCTGTCACCACACTCACTCCGTGATTGAACTTCGGCATTTTATGTCGTTTGGGCTCAGAAGCTCTTACAGGTAACGGCTGGTTTGTCTGCACAGTTTCCCTGCTGGGATAGACCTGAGCCCCTCAGCTCCCGGCGGATGGCCCCCCTTGTGAGGGAAAGCTCTCAGGAATGGGGGTCCTCCATCTGAATCCATGAGCAATGGAGATTGTCTGCTTGAGTTGATTTTTTCTTTTTTGTGACATAGAGACAGAGAGAGGGACAGATAGGGACAGGTAGACAGGAAGGGAGAGAGATGAGAAGCATCAATTCTTTGTTGCAGCACCTTAGTTGTTCAGTGATTGCTCTCTCTTATGTGCCTTGATGGAGGGGGGGCTATAGCAGACCGAGTGACCCCTTGCTCAAACCAGATGAACCCATGCTCAAGCTGGCGACCTCAGGGTTTTGAACCTGGGTCCTCCGTGTCCCAGTCCGACGCTCTCTCCACTGCGCCACCGCCTGGTCAGGCTGCTTGAGTTGATTGCCTTCTTACAGAACCCTACTTAACTTTTATACTGTGACTTGATTTTTCAGGGCTCCTTGCCAAAACAAGAAGTGTTTGTGCTGTTGTCTCAGGGATGAAGTTGGAAAACTTGTCCCTCAGATCAGTCTAGAAGTTAGCAACCGCAGACTAGGGCTATCCATGACCGTAACACTGACAGGCTTTCTTTCTTCTTTTCATGGCTATTTGCAGTTTTATTTTTAATGTATTTTTTCTCTTTTTTATTTTTCAATTACAGTTGACATTCTATATTATATTAGTGTTGGGTATCCAGCATACTGGTTAGATGTAATTGATATCATTTACAAAGAGATCTCCCCTGTACGTGTCCTACCCACCTGGCACCACACGTAGTTCTTGGCCATATTCCCTTGTGCTGTACTTCACATCCCCGTGACAGTTCTGTAATTACCCATCTGTACTTCTCAATCCCTCCACCTTTTCCACCCATCCCCCTCCCCCCGCCCCCAAGTCCCCTCCGGTCAGTCTGTTCTCTGTATCTGTGAAGCTGTTTCTGTTTCATTTGTTTATTTTGTTCTTTAGATTCCTTTTCTTTCTTAACCTTTGTAATGTCCTCAGGACCTTGTGTTAGTGCGCCCATCATTTCCCACGGTAGCAATCATTAAGCCTTTCAAATCGCAGGTGTCCTGTTGTCCCTGCGGTCACGGCTAAGGGGGGAGGTTATGGAGACCTTCTACACGGTCTTAGCCTTCGCAGGGAAAGCAAAGTGTAAGGAGCCCCTGGCCTGCTGGGGGTGCAGAGCAGGCTCCTGTTGTGCCCAGGCAGGCGTTTCTGGGAGGGGAGCATAGCACGCCCCACTCGGGGTCCCTCTTGTTCTTTCTTTCTTTGTTGCGCAGCTAGTCTGTGAAAGTTCGTGAGCCTGTGATCGTATTTTATTCCGGCTGAGTTTCTGTGCCAGGGACGCGTTTATTTTGTTGTGGGAGGGGCTGCAGGGTAGTAAAGAAATCGAAAGATCCTGGCCTTCTTCTCATTTGTTCTTTCAAGAGAATATTCCAGAAAACACGTCTTAGCTTTCTAATGGAATTAACTTGATAGACGTGTTCTTTCCAGTTCTGATCCTAATCATACAGGGACTGTGATTGAGTTACGTAGTTAAAAAGACGTTCTTTCTGTTGTTAGTTTGACTTTATCTTAAAATGTGTCTGGTAAATGTGGCGACCTACCACGAATAGAGAAACCTATGATGTCTATAGAATCTCTTGGCCTTCAGAACGTTATTTGTAAGTGCCCTTAAAGGGCATAAATGTTCTAATAACAACTGGCATTCAGATATTAGTTAGGTGCCAGGTACTGTACCAAATACAGCATCACGACTTTAGACACCTTCATGAGGTTGGTATTGCTCCCATTTTACAGGTGTGCCAGCTGAGAGTGAACAGGTAAATTGGTCCTTCCAAACTGCATGCGTTGAAGGCTTCTGGCCAGGATTGTGACCTCTGATCCACACAGCAGCCCTCATTGGGGACTAATGCTCGAGCCAGCCTAGCCACTGGCTGCAAGAGCAAAGGTGGAGAGGGAGGGGGAAAGAAGCAGATGGTCCTTTCTCCTGTGTGCCCTGATCGGGGATTGAACTCAGGATGTCTGCACGCTGGGCCAGTGCTCTATCCACTGACCCAAACGGCTAGACTTTAATTAAAAAAATTTTTTTTCCCACTAAGTTTCTATTCCCCGTGCCATTGTTTGTCAGCAGCCCTAGAAGCCCAAAACTTTGATAATGACTAATTTATTTATTTATTTTTAGTTTTATACTCTTAGGATCTCAAGGCTCTTTGTACTATCAGGGTTCTTCCCTGTTTGGGAGTTTCAACAGCTACTTTGAAACAGGGCTCAGCCACCTCAATTTACAGTCAGTCTCAAGAGACTTTTTACCGGTAGAATCATTTAGATTCTACACTTAACAGGAAGCTCAACCTTGTAAAAATAATTGATTTCACTCCTCAGTGATAGTTTCCAAAATGCAAGTATCTTCTCATAGAGAGTGGCTCCCGGCATTCGGACCAGCTGTATGAGGCTCTCGGGGAACATGCTGGTTGCCATGCATTCAGAACTCCTGCAAGTTACTAGAGAAAAGACAGACTATCCATTAGAATCACGGGCCAACAATAACAGGGAATGTTTGCTGAGTGTGTTGGACCCTGTCCTAAGTTTGAAGTCTTGTCTTAGTTACTTCCTGTATTTCCCCAGTGAGGTCATTATGAGTACGATCCCTCTTTGTGCCTGAGGGAGTAGGGCATGGACTGGACACTCATTAGTTCCCTGAGGTCACCCAGACCGGAGGTGGTGGAACCAGGATTTGACCCGAGGCACTCTGACTTCCAGAGTCCAAACTCAGAACCAGCACATTGTAATGGTCAAAGGGTATTTCCAGGCCGTCCCAGAAAGGAAACACAAATTCATAATGAGGAATGTCAATTAAAATTATGCGGGCCCGCTTTTCACTCCAGTTCAAGTGTGACTGATAAGAATACTTCACAGGTGATGCCTACATTGCCATCACCCTCCTCTTTACCCCATTCATAGCTGAGGAGCATCCCTGTAACTGGTGACCAGTTCTCTGCAGCCCCCAGCCCTGTGCCAGGCCTCCTGCCTATGGAACTGTGAGCCATTAACTAGGTGCTGATGTAAGTTAACCACGCAGTTTATAGTAATGTGCTGTGCAGCAGCAGAAGACTCCCACAGGCCTTAGAAGGGTTGTCTCCATTGAAAAGGCTCTTTTCCTTCCTGTCAGCCTTTTGGATTTCTACTTTTTTTAAAAAAAATGAAGCTCAGAAACATTTCCCCTAATCACTGTGCTTTTTAGCAACATTGCGGCTCTGTTCCTTTGGGGTCGGTTGTGCATCCATCTGGTGGCACTTGGCACTTAGAAGCATGTGTGCAGTTAGTCGCTGAGGTCCCTGTTTGTATCTTTAGTGTCACTCCAAGCGCACAGTAGGTCCTCAGATATAGTCTCAGTTAATGAGTAGTTGGTCCATCGTGAACTTCAGCTTAAAAAATCAAAGATCCTGAAAGAACTTCAGTATGGGCTTAGTAGAAAGCTCTCCATGCATTTAAAATATCAAATAAATTTGCTTTTATTACATTCATAAATATTAAGCATCTAGTGTTATTTATGATGTATCTACACCTTGGGAAATGGGCTCCCTGAGCTCATGGATTTGGTCATAAGATAAGATGAAATGTTATTTACTGAACAGTTGTTCATTTCTAGGCAGTTTTGAAAGATACCTACTGTAGCAGAAAAACTTGCAGTTTTTCTTGAGCTATTTAATTACATGTAAACTTACTGTTCAGTGCTAAAGCAGAAATATAGATTATTTTCTTTTTATTTATGAAACTGCCAAATAAAGAAACTGAAGTAATCATAGAAAAATGGTTGTTAGAAAAATGTCAGGTCTTTAATAAAAATGTCTGGAAACTTGAAATGTTATTTAGTGAGCCATTTGAGTAGTTGCAGGTGACCATGTGCCCAGGTTGACACCTGTTAGCTTTGTGTAGATATTAATGGCACTTCCTTTTATTCTCAGTGTCTGTTTGAAGATAAATTATATGGTGACCCTCATGTTGTGTGTCAGCTGTTGATATCTTTAAATTGATGCTTCGTTTTACATAACTGTTCACCTTGCAGAGATGGATGTTGGAAGTCCCATCGTGTACAGCTTTCAGGGGGCAGGTGGAGTACACTAGACTTTCCCCTAATTCACCAAATCTACGGACAGTACAGGGCGGGACAAAACTAGGTTTACAGTTGTGAGTATGGGGAAGTGTTATTATTGATGAATTATTCTATTTTTCCATATGAACCCCATCCTCTATTAAAACCAAATGATAACAATGTCCATGTTTTCATGTTTGTTTGGAAAGTTAGAGGATCTTTTCTTTATCATGGAGTTCAGATATTTTACTAGAATAGAACTGTATGTACGTTTTCCCCCATTAGTTTGCCTGCTACACGGTTCGTTTCTGCAAGTCCATCTTCAAACTGGAGACATTTCTTTTCTTCTTTTTTTTCTTTGGTTTTGGTTTATGTCCATATCTCTATTAGACATTAGTCTTCTATTGTGATAAGACATGCGCAACATTTGTCATTGTGACCATCTGTAAGGGGCTGCTTCAGTGGCGTTCACTGTGTTGTATAACCGTCATCACAGTCCATACCCAAACCTTCTCATCATCCCCAACATAAATCCTGTGCCAGTTAAATCATAATTCCCCAGTCCTTCACTGCCCACAGCGCTCGGTAGCCTGTAACCTCTGTTCTCCCTTCTGCAGAGAGGTGTCCTTTGTTTTTGTCATTATAGCTGTGTTTGCCCCGTGGAATGCCTATGAGTGTGAGTATACTTCAGATTTCTCCTTGATTTGCTTCTCAGTAGTCACTGGCTTTATCTATTGAATTTTAAAAGTCAAGTTAATGTCTTTTTTACAAAGTTTTAATTTCCTGTCATCTAATATCCTTAGGTTGCCTTACTTATCTCTCTCTATTTTTGAGCAACGTCACCTGTGTGGCCCGTCTCATAGTCCATGTCGTTACAAGCAGACTTTAGATTGCTCCCTCTTTCCCTCTGGCCGCGGGGTCCTTGGGGGTGGGCACAGTTTCCTTTGCCTCCCCTCGGCTCTCTGCACAAGTCAGACCCCTCTGTGCTCTTGGAGCGGTGGTGAATTTGAGTGATGAGAGGGCTCAGGGGTGCTCTCCGCCCTGCAGGCAGGTGATATGGGCACTAGGAAAGCCCACCTGGGAATTTAAATACCGTCAGATCCCCCTGTCCTGTGATTCTGAGTTAACTGGTGGAGAAAGAGTTTGGTATTTTTTTAAAGCTCCTTACCTGATTTTGATTTACAGCCAGAGTTGAGAACCCGTGCGCTCCACCAGGGGTGGGCAGACTGTTTCTGTCCAGGCTCAGGTAGTCGGGGCCAGTCTGCTGCAGCCGCTCAACCCAGCCATAAAACGGGGGTGAGCATGGCTGTGTACCCATGCAACTTTGTTTCTAACAACAGTTTGCAGCCAGAGTTTGCCGACCCCTGATCTAAACCAGTGGGCGCAGTTCCCCCAGGTATGGATCGCAGAGAGGGGCTCACGGGACGATTTGTCATGCGAGGTGCAGGAGTGGATTCACAGGCCCTGCTCTCGGCGAGCAGACACCCACACGCGTGTCTCAGTCCGCAGACGTGTAGTTTGCCCTTCTGCAAAGAGGCTTGGCAGGCCATGGCATCATGATCGCGGGGGAGAGTTGATTGGTTAAATAACCTTGAGAAATGCCCGTATACACTTGAGTAAGCATCTTCAGTTCCAGGTGCAGTGTGCAGTCCGAGTGTCTGAGAACAGGGGCTGATGGAGCAGCTGGTGATCTCTTACTGCCTCTGGTCAGAGAGGTCCGTGGCTGGTGGTGTCGTTGGACTTCAGTTCTGCCCTGTGGTCTCTTCCGTTTGTGAAAACAGTAGTTTCCCAGCATTGGACACGTGTGCCATCGTCCTCACCTGCCGCTGTGAACTAACTACCTGTACTGCCACGAAGACAGTGTTGTCTCAGTTTTAATTTTATTCATTTTAAAAAAGATATTTGTTTCAAACAGCATCTGTGAAGTTATGGGTTTGAGGTAATTACATTTACTTGAGCGATATGTTAAAGTAGAAATAAAAAATTAGTAAGAGATCTTCAGGAACCTAAGAGCTGGGAGTGGCGCGCCTGCGCTGTTGGTCTTGTCCCGAGGCGGCACAGCAGCGGGGGTGGCTGGTGAGCCGCAGCAGTGGAGGAGGCCAGGGCTCCGCCTCCCCCTTTTCTAGCTGCGATGACGTCCAGTTGCTTGGACCTTCCCAGCTTGCGCTTGAAGCGCTGCGTGCGCCACGTGCATTCTCCACAGAAGCCCACCATGTTTTCTCGGAAATGCCCAGATGTCTTACAGTAACTGAGAGGCTCAGGAACGTGTCCAAAGCCATGAAGCCGGATCCTGGAGTTAAGATTCAAATTCAGGGCCTTGGGCATCCAGAGTCTACTCTCTGTCATTGTCTCTTGCGCTCAAAAATTATTAGAACAGAGAGGAGGCTAGAAAGTGAGCCTGAACAAAAAAATGGGATATCATCTCCAGGCAGGTCAGGGAATGCCCCCCACACACACCCCCCCAACGCACAGGTCCAGCCTTGGATGCCCTTGCTTTGCGGCTGGTGGTTGGATGCGGGGCCAGGATGACTGTGGCACCTGAGAATGGGTGTGTTCAGGGGCCCCTGACTGTTTCCAGGGAACCTGCGGCTCGGCCTTTGGCTGACATAGGAACCTGTGTTCTGTTCTAACGGGCACCCTTTGTGCTCGACAGCGCTCATCTGTTACGTGAAGGGTCGTTGAGGTTTGGGCAGACTCGTCAAGATAGCATAGCCCACCTGCATGAAGGGGTAGGGATGGGCTAGAAACCAAGTCCGCCCCTCATCACTTAGCATCCAGGGAGGAGGGTGAAGAGGAAACAGCGCTCTACTTCTGGGGAAACAGCCCTTTACAAGCCCCCAAAGGAAATATGCATTGGGCCACGTTTGTTTACTTCCTCTCATTTCCTTCCAACTCTATTGGAAATGACAAAAAGAGAAAACCGTAAAAATATGAGCAGACCCATACCTACCGGGGCTGGAGAGGGAGAAAGGCACTCCAGTGGTCCAGAAGCAGTGGGACCTCGTGGAATCCCTAAAACAGCTGGGATCAGGTTGATGGTGACATTATACAGCAAAGGATCTCACACAGCCCAGTAGACGCAAAAGCAGGACGAGCTAGAAAAATGAGTTTTTCCTAATGGGATCTTGGCAAGTTCCCAAGATTTGAATCTATCTGGAGTTAGGCTCCGAGGGCCGCGGCGGCAGGGCTTGCCTCTGCGGGGAGGACCGTCCAGCTTAGTTTTCAGTAAACTGGGAGGTTTGCCAAGGCAGGGTGCAGCCCGGGGGGGGGGGGGGCAGCCAGAAGGAGACGTCCTAGGGGACCCCTCCTTCCCAGGATATGTGACTTCTGAACCTTCAAATGCACTTTCGTTTCACCTCCCTTTCCTACCCGTTCACCGTTTTCCTCGTGTGTGCCTAAGAATCCTTGTGCCGTCAGGGGTCCTCATCAGTCCAGACCCCCATCGGTAAGTGTGAGCAAGAAACCAAGGATCATCAGACCTTTGACAGCACATGAACAGGACGGTGGGCGAGAAGTGAAGACAGGGAAAACCGCGGTTCCTGGTCTCAGATCCGAGGCAACAGCATATCTATGGACAAGAGCGTCTGTGGGAAAGGCACCATTGGAAGAGGAGGGGTCTGAGAAGCTCAAGGCGAGGTGGTGAAGAGGTGGTGACAGGAGGGAGCTCTCGCTGGGGCAGGAGATGGGGCCAAGGGCCAAATGGGAACTGGTTAGGGCTTGGGAAATAGTGGTCTGGAAAATGGAGCAGAGCGTCCTCCAAAATTCAAAGCAGCAGGTTCAAGCTGAGAATCATGAAGGGGAAGTGAGCAATGTGGAGGATTGGGTCTGGGAGACGGGTACCCAACTAAGTAGCAGATGGGGAAAGGAAAAGTAGCCAGTGTTCCTTTGATTCTCAAGTACCATGGAAGATCAGATGCCTGTTCCCAACAGCTTATCCAGGAGGGAGCTGAGGGACCATGCGTTCATGAGCTCGCTCACTTCCCTAAAAATGTGTGCTGCTTTTTCCCCCACCACGAGATACCAAATCTTCAGTACTTCAGTTGACACCCAGCCTTCTCATCCAGAGTGCTTCCTTCCGAGTCGCTTGACCATTCTTGTTAACGCATAGTGTCGTTTTACCACAGGGCTTTTACGTTGTCTATTTGAAAATAACTTTAAACTTACGTGAAAGTTAAAAGAATCAGAAAAATAAGTGGAAGCCTTATGTGTAGATTCTGCTGTTAGTAACACTTCATGCCTTCGTTCTATCAGTTGCTTTGCTGCCTATGACTGTATGATAAGTATGTTTTAGGTCACTTGGTAGTGTGATGCATACATACACCCTAGCCTACTGAGCTTTACTATTTCCTCTTCACCCTCCTCCCTGGATAAAGGTGACTTTTACTGTATTATTAGTTCCATCATTACACTTGGGAATACGGTTTGGATATCTGTGAAGTTGGGTTTTGTTTGTACTTTTTACTTGGTTAATTTAGCAAGCCTCCCCACTCCCCCAATTTAATTTAATCATATATCCCTGGAAGTTTAACAGCTTCCTTTATAATTTCACTGGCAGCTGAATAATGGGAGCTGCTTCAGGGATAGTTCTCCACGGCACACGAGTGAGTCCCACCAGTCTCTCCTAGATGTGAGATTCTGAGAGATTTAATGTTTCTGCTGCCTTTCATCACGCTGACTGCCATATAATGGGCAATCTCCTGTTCTACAGCTTTTAATTTCAGCGCTGTATCGTATGGAACCTTAATGTATAAAGGAACCTTAATGTATAAACATTAAGCCATAATTAAGGATCCTGAGTTAAAATTGAGCCACAGTTTGTATATGTGCCAGCACTGACGACCAGGCCTAAATTCGTAACTTACTCTTTTTCCGAGCAGCTGGGAATTTCTTTTGATATCAATCAGTGTTAGGGTGGTCCTAATTTTAGGAGGGTTAAAATGTGGGAAAATGTATCTTAGCACACTTTTGTGGTGACATTAAAAGAAGAAAACTAGACGTGCTCTGTTAGAATAACTCCCCCTACTCCCAATTTCTTTTTCCTTTAAGTTTCAGAAAGGAGATTATACTTCTCATCTGTCTCTCTGGATGCCAAGACTATGCTTTTTTTTTTTTTTTAATCATTAATTCCTTAGAGAGGGATCTTTGACCATACATAGAAACTTTCTGATTTCACTCATTTATTGAACTGATATTGTGGGCACCTTGTCAATGGGATCCTCCTCTGCTAGAGTGAGGTTCAGTGTATAAGATTTTTACTGGGGAAAAGAACTGAAAACACAAAGGGCGATGAGGCAGAAGCGGGCGCGGGGAGACTTTGGACCAGGATGCGGGTCTAGCCGCCGGGAAAGGAAAGGGGAAGGAAGGACACACCTGTAGGATAGGACTGAGGCTCCAGTGCAGGTATAGGGAATTCCTGCTCAGCCTGATGGGGAGGTCCGGTGCAGAGGTTGCCCAGCAGGGGGTCTTCACAGGCCAGACCAGAGAGCCTCTCCCCACCGCTGTGCTCAGCTCTGGGCTGGCCTGGCGGGCAAGGTGAGTGGCCCCTGCCTAGAGCTCGGGCAGCCCCTCCTCCGGACAGCAGCCAGGAGATCTGAGCCTTGGGCTCCGATGTTGCAGCAGTTGCTGAGACTCCAGAGTAAGTTGCTTTCCCTTGCAAATTCCTGTCACAGTTGTTTTTTTTTTTTTGAAAAAAATAAGTACTGATACTGTAGGGTTCTTGAGAGGCGTGACGGAGTAGTATATCCTTTAAAAGAAGGGTGGCTACCTGACCAGGCGGTGGCGCAGTGGATAGAGCGTCAGACTGGGATGCGGAAGACCCAGGTTCGAGACCCCTAGCTCGCCAGCTTGAGCGCGGGCCCATCTGGCTTGAGCAAAAGCTCATCAGCTTGGACCCAAGGTCGCTGGCTCCAGCAAGGGGTGGCTCGGTCTGCTGAAGGCCTGCGGTCAAGGCACATGTGAGAAAGCAATCAATGAACAACTAAGGTGTTGAAATGGCAACAAAAAACTAATAATTGACGCTTCTCACCTCTCTTCGTTCCTGCCTGTCTGTCCCTATCTATCCCTCTCTCTGTCTCTTTCTTTGTCTCTGTGAAAAGAAAGGGTGGCTGAATGATGGAACCACTCAGCTGCTAACCGTTGTGTTCTTTTTGCGTGAGAGGAGGTGAGGGGTGCGGTGATGGTCAAGGTCTCTCCACGGGTTTGACCTTGTCATGGAAGGCATGATAAATACAAACATACCGGAGCAGAGGGGTTTCAGGTAGTAAGTGGTGCTGTTGAAACCAGACGATGTGACAGTGAGGGCGGAATGTTTTCTGGCACACAAGCACAAAAGCAAACCACACAGCATCTCTTCCTGCCTGAATGAATGACTAAATGAATGTAGCTAATGGAGGAAACATTGGTGGGCAAACTAATAAGACTTAGGACAGACTGTGTGATAGCATGAGGACAGGTAGAATTCAATGTGGTTTTTGTTTTTGTTTCTTTTACAACAAGTAGATGTTTCTCTCAAATCAATAAATAAATTAAAAAAATTTTTTAATGTAAATGGTCTCTGAAAAGGAGTATCTTCAGCTTTGAACACCTGAGGATCAGTTGTTTCAGTTATTGATAGGGAAGGAGCAGAGAAATACATTCCTTTTTAAATTTATTTTTAATATTTTAAATATTTTAATGTGGTTTTAAAATAAGATGATTCAAATGGATGGGGTACTCTCTTACTCTTACTTGCTAGGAAGAAATACCTTAGAAATCAGTACTCTCACCTGAAAACAGAAACTGAACTGGGGCAGAAGATACTAACACAGGAGTCGGCAGATTCTCCCTACAAAGGGCCAGGTAGTAAATATTTTAGGGCTCTGCGGGCCCTCCGGGCTGTCAGACTGGGCTCGGCCAGTCACCGCACAGAAGCCGCAATTGGGCGTGGTTGTGTTCCAAGTGTTCTTTCAGAGCGCTGACATTTGAATTTCATGTGTATCATAAAATAGTATTAAAATTTTTTTTAACCATTTAAAAATATAAAAAACATTCTTAGAGCCCATGGCCCATCAGGAGAACAGGTGGAGTGTTGGATTTGAGTGCCCTTCGACTAGAATGTTGAAGAACTTGTGGGCGAACCAGTTTGCATTCGTTGGGAGAGTGAAGCAAAGCACTAAGAATTTACGTTGGAGGAGGTGACATTCCTGAGTTTAGCTTATCACGGGTGGCTCTAAATAGTGACTCAAAAGCATAGCCTGGCTCGATTGTCTATTTTTCTTGCGGTTGATCGAGAGGGAGCAAGAGGGAGCACTAGTCTGCATGATAAATCTAATACACAGAATCAGACTGTATCACTACAGTTTGTAGTACTTGAGCAAAACATAAATGTCAAGCTATGGAAAATGCATATGCATACCTTCAGTCCTCATCGTGTCTCTGAGCTTTTTGTACCAGTCCCGGATAGAGCTTCTGCTCCCCAATTCTGCAGCCCGGCCCCTCGCGCCCACCTGTGTGGTATCCCATTTAGTATACAACTCGAATGAATCCCTTATTGCTGGAACCAACAGAAACATCCAGTCATTCGCTTTTACAGACAATAGTGCAGTGAATAATTTTGTTATATCATTTTTTGCATAGTTATTGTATCATTTTTCTTTGCATAATATATAACCACACACTGTGCAAACGTGCAAGTGTATGTTTAGGATATATTTCCAGAAGTGGATTTAATGGGTCAAATATTATCTATGCATTTGCAGATTTGCCCTCCATAGTGATTGGAGTGATTTATAGAAAAATATGAGCAGCTGTTTCCCTTTGGAAAAAAAAAATAGCACATTTTAACCCACCTGTATTGAATTATGGTATCTCGTTTTAGTTTTAATTTCCATTTCTCTGGCGATTGGAGTGTATGTCCCTTCACATGGTTATGATCCATTAATGTCTACTTTTATTGAACTCTGTTCATGGCCTTCGCTAGGTTTTCTATTGGGGATATTTTTTAAAGAGCTCTTTACGTATTTGAAAAATTTGTCCTTTGTTTTTGATAGTAGTTATAAATATTTGTAGTTTATTTTTTAACATTGCCAATGGGTTTAAAGTTTTAAAGAAAAAGAGATTTTATTGATTTAAATTTATTGTGTTTATATAGACTCAAGTATCCCACTGAACACCTCCCCCCTACCCCCATGTTCCCCTCAACATCCCCCTTGCCCCCTCCCCCCAACGCCCTCCCTTCTTCCCTCCAGGATTTGCTTTTCTGCTCTCTATAACGTTTTGTTAAGTATATATAATTCCACCAATCTCTTTCCCTTCTCTGATCCCATCCTCTCATCCCCTTTCCCTCTGGTCCCTTTGATCCCGCCTCTGCCTCTATTCCGTTCCTCAGTTCACATTGTTCATTGGATTCCTCAAATGAATGAGGTCATACATATGGTATATATATATTTTAAAACGTTTAAAGTCTAGTCCTATTGGCTTCTTTTCAGAGGTCTTGAAAATCTGCCCGCCTTCCATTCTTTTTATTCTTTCTGAGTCTACTTTCCTTTCCATCAGACCTTCCGTGATCTCTCAGTCTCCTGCCTCCCTCTCCTAAGGACATTTGTCCTTGACTTGGGGCCCGTCGTAATCCAGGGCCCCAAGTCCAAGGACTCGGACGTCATCTCAAAACCGTACGCAGATCAGAAATGTTTGATCTGAATATTTAATGCTCTTGAAATGTATTTTCAGTTTCTCTCAATAGGAGAATTATTCTCTACCTTCTGCCATACACGGTGTGGGCACTGTTACTAGCATGCAATTCTGGGACTTGCAATGATAGCAAGCAAGGAAGAACATGTAAATACTTAGTTTTTATTGCTTTCTGTTCCATAAACTTTGATTAATAAAAAGAACCATGTTTACATTGTCTTACTCCTTTCTTTATTTTCAGCATAGATGATATACTGAACCACCTTGGTACGGTGTTAAGTTAGAGCAGTGGACTTCAGAGTTGTCTTAGCATGTTAAAATTCAGGAGGCGTGAGCCCAGAATAGCGCCCCTAAGCATTCATTGTCTATAGATCATGTGGTGTTCACGCCATTAGTATAGAACAGAAATGGGGATACATAAGCTTTATACCTTCTGTCCAGTTTTATATTTTTTTATTTAGTTACCTCCTAGAAAGTTGGAAATTTCAAAAATGTCAGCAAAAATATTGATTATGAATGGGTTTTCGGCTCATAATGATACATGATATTATGCATTTTCTAGTTCTATGGTCCCCCGTCTGAAAATTGAGTATAAAAACTGTCTGCAGAGTAAATTTATTCCTACTGATCTGGTTTTCTTGCACAGAATCATTAAACAAGTCAAGTAATGCGTAGACTGAATATATTAACACGGGGTTGTAAACTATATTTTTAAGGTTACAGTTACAACTTTTTAAGTGTGATGAAGTGTCTTTTTACTCTCCTTAATAAAGTCTATCATTTATTGTACTAAAGCTTTTATAACTGAGCGGATGACAGTCTTTTCTGCATAAGCAGGACCAAGCATGGAGAGTGTAATGTGGTATCCACCAGGCAGTTGATCACAAGCTACTTCCATATTTGGGTTGTGTTCTTCACTCAGAAACAGGACGCTTGTATCACTGAGATGCGTCAGTAGATTGTGTAGCTTTCCTTCTTTTTGGTTTATTGATGATAACTTCTTGGTCACCGTATAAGGTTCTTCAGTTTTGCTCACTAAAACGTGAATAATGATTGGGAATTAAAGGAAGCTAGAAGAGATCAATCTTGATCATTCTGGTCTATTTTCTTTTTCCATCTTAAACATGATGACTTTGGATTCTACCTGAAAAGTGAAGGGACTATCACAAACTATCATTTATTGCTGGTAGGGTCTGAGCGAAAAGCCTGCACTCTGGATATCATATCATCACCATTCTTCTTTGCAGTATTTGCAGTGCCCAATAAGTTGCAAACAGTCACTCCATAAACATATTTTGGAATATAAATGCGAGTCATTAATCTCAAAGTATAAAATTTCTTTTATTGCTTAGATATAGTTGTGTTCAAAATGAACTCAATTTTAAGCTACCCTTAGTTATTAAGGAGAAAATATTTTATCATCCCAGAAAATATTTTAAAAATAAGAGTCTAGCTATATTTAAAAGATACTGTGAGATTATAAAGAATAAAAGAGGAACTAATAGATGCCTCATCACTAAGATAGTGATCATTTTTCTGTGTTTCTATCAAGTCTTTTGTATGTGTGTGTGTGTCTGCCTAGATTCTTTTCAATCAATTATATCATTTTGGTTGTTTGCATTATAAATAACTGATTATATGCATTTTCATTTTCATCAAGTTTCCGCTGAAAGAATCATTTTTAAGGTTGTGATGGTTGTGTACCATTTTGTTGTCTGGATGTATCACAACATATTCATCCTTTCCTCTTACATAAACTGGCTTCTGGTGGTTTCTAGTTTTGGCCATTATAAATCATGCTCAAATAGTCACTGGATCTACTTCTTGTCAGGTTTGGTGACGTGTTAGCTTAGGGTTGATGGCTGGGACAGCCGGCTGGGCTGGAGCTCTTGGCTGTGCACCACCGGGCTGCTCAGAGGAGTTTGTTCAGGAATCTTTGTGGCTATGTGCCAGTCCGAGTTTGCTTTTGTCCCTGCCAACTTCCCCACTTTCAAGTACCTTTGCGATTTTGATTAGAGAACTCGGTATTGTATTTAAATAAGAATGTGTTTGATTGCCATGCGTTCTTGGTCCCCTTGTGGGTACTTCAGTAACAGCTTTGGGGAGAGGCCAACCACCACCCAGTAGTATACTTTGATTGCAGGAAACGTTAAAATAAGGGAGGATGTGAGTGTTAGAACCAGGAAAACCGAATTGGACTTTTAATGAATACTCATTGAGCGTGTCGTGCATTTTTCTAATTTCCTTCTAGTGTTTATGAGGTAGGTATTTGTCCCTTCTGTTTTATGAATGAGGAAACTCTGTTACAGAGAGGTGGAGTGACTTTGTCCAAAATCAGTGTCACTTGAAAATGATTTTAGAGCCAGGTTTCAAACACAGGTGTACTAGACTTGAGAAACTCCTAATCCTCCCATAATCGGCTCTGAAATATTAATCTGCATAAGCAAGGATTTTTAAAAAAATCATTTATATCAAAAGAGAAATTAGATGTCAAATGGGCGTTTTTGTTTCAATACATTTTTAGAGTGACAAACGTAGGCCAAGTGCAAATGTACCTGAAATTTTATGAAGCAGGGGTATTGTGTTAACATTTGTGTATACTTAGAATTGTGCGTTGCAGTCTCTGATGGAGGGGTCACCACTCGACATCAGACCCACTGTGAAGGTCGCCCTGCTGTTGTTGTTCAGCACCAAGTGTGATGGAAAATTGCTGCCCAAGATGCCAGCAGTGTCTCTTGACCAACGTGGGCGTATGCTAGAGAAAGTGGGGCTTGGAGTAGAAGTGTCTTGGGTTCTGGGTTCACCCTTTGGCTCTGTCATGTACTAGTGTGGTCTTGTGCCATTAATGTAACTCTTCTATGCCCTAGTTATCTCATTTCTTATCTTGATACCCCATTCTCCCAACCAGGTAGATTTAGCACTTTCACTGTGTGTATGGAAACTCTTTAGTGGTATTCAAGCCAAGCGTGCATAGTTACAAAGCCTAGAGTGGAAGCTAGATCATGGATACATACATAGTCTCTTATTAGACAAATGCTGCCACAGGGGTGGCTTAGTTATGACTTCTAATACATTTTTGTTTTCAGGTGTGTGTTTTTTAATTGTCTCCATACATGAGGTATAACATAGTGATACAGCCACTATCTCTGTCTATATGTGAGGCCATAGGGAAATAACATTTTCACACATAGGCACATAGATTTGCATACTGTTAAATTATAAATAATATTCAGCATTATTGCAATGATATCTAGAGGGTACTTTATTTCTTTGTAGCATCAATATTTTATAGAGCACCAAACACATTTTTCTATTAAGTTTCCAGTTTTTAAATAACTGTTCAACTTGGGTTGATTAATTATATAAATGTTTGTCACATTCTTTATTCTTCTGTTGAACTGAGAGCTATTTTGTGTTGACTTCTCTCTCAAAATTTTTGATTCACTATGACAAGAACAATTTAGAAGGTTATAGACGTGTGAGCTCTTTTAGGTGGTTTTTCAAAAAAAAAAAAAAAAAACTCACCCTCCCTCTTTTGTGTGGTACATCTCAAAACTTTGGGGGATAAGAAGAAATTACTTCTTAGAATTCCTCATAAGGGATGTGGGGGCTTGGGGGGAGGTGGAGGAAGGGTGTAAAGAGGGACAAATATATGGTGACAAAATGATTTGACTTTGGGTGGTGGGTACACAGCATAAGCAGAGTTCAACTACGATAGAAATGTTTACCTGAAACCTATGTACACTTATTGAACAGTGTCACCCTGTTAAATTTAATTTGCTAAATAAAATTTTAAAAAATTCCTCATAAGTTTAAAAATGCTGAGCTAAATTACTTTGATATTGATAATGTACATATATTAGGCAACTTACATTTTATTTTTCTGTTATTTTTAGGATTCTGAGTAACAATAAAATATCCGAGCTGAAGAATGGTTCATTTTCTGGGCTAAGTCTCCTAGAAAGATTGTGAGTATTTTTTTTAATCATCATCTCTTACTTGTATTTTACTTAATGCATTTTTATTTTAAATCCAGTACTGAACTTTCAACTTTTTGAAATAAAAACTGAATTTTTCCAACGTTCTATTAGAAGAGATTTTAGTAATTGAATTTTAGAAAATAGCTAGTTATGCTTTCACTTATATGTGGAATCTGAAAAACGATATAAAGAAACAAACTTAAACAAAAATAAGTTCAAAGGGACAGAGGACAAATTGACGGTTGTAAGATGAGGGGTACAGGGGGGAAGCGAAAAGGACTCGGAAGTATGAATTGCCAGTTATAGAAACAGTCACAGAGATGTAAATAAAGCACAGCACTGGGACTATATAGTCAATAATATTGTAATAACTGTATGGTGTCAAGTGGATACTAGACTTTGTGTAAGGTATAAAGTATATAAATTAGTTGTACACCTGAAACTAACATAATATGTGAACTCTAAGTGAAAAATACATTTTAAAATAACTAGTTAAAGCAGAGGTCAGCAAATTTCCATAAACAGCTAGATAGTCGTTATTTTAGGCTCCGTGGGCCATATATATGATCTCTGTGACAGTGATTCGACTTGCCGCTGTAGTTAGAGAGCAGCAATAGGCAATAAATAAATGAATCGATGTGAAGGTGATGTTATTTGCTATAAAACAGGCCATGACCATAGTTCATTGACCACTGGCTTTTAAAGTGTAATTACGATTTTGAAGTTCCGTCCTGTCGTGTGTGTGCCTCATAAAATAACCAAGCAGAATTGAAAAGAAAACAAAAAACCCAGGGGGAAAACTTTTGGATTAACTTGAATTTGTTATCCAGATGTCCCTTAATGTGTTTGTTGTGTTTTGCTTGTGATCAGATAGATGGGTTACAAGTAGCTCGCTCTCCGGTTTCGGTGGTTGTTGCTGCTTTGCCTTGGTGAGTTTAGCACAGTGCATATTTGATTTGCTTGTGTCCCAAATGCTGTCCTAGGACTGTGCTTCAAATTCCCATGCGACCCGTACATTTAGGATAACATTCCAGACGACAGTGAACATCTCTTCTGCTGAATACCCAGCTCCCCCCATTCTCTGCGCTCTCGCTTGGGCTTCCCTTTCTCTGCCTCGAGGGGCCTTCTCCCCGACCTTCCCTGACCATTTCACCCGCCGGCTTCTCCCACAGTTGAACTCCCACAGGGCTTCCTTCGCCCATCACCGGTGTGTTATTGGAGCACGTACAACCTAGAGTGTCTGGCCCCGTCTCCAAATACAGCCGCATTTTGAGATATTCGTGGTTAGGACTTCAACAGGAATTTGGGGGGAGACACAGTTCAACCTAGACGTCAGACTGTATTGTTCAAGGATGAACTAACTGT
Organism: Rhynchonycteris naso; assembly: GCA_037038555.1. Taxonomy (NCBI): domain Eukaryota; kingdom Metazoa; phylum Chordata; class Mammalia; order Chiroptera; family Emballonuridae; genus Rhynchonycteris; species Rhynchonycteris naso. Next base: position 303,508,653 of record CM072996.1, read on the forward strand.
ATGCTGTTATTAAAAGTTCTAAAATTTAGACCTCGTCTAAATTTTTTTCTCAGTTTTTTTTGGTACAGTTTTTTGTTTGTTTTCAGATTTTCTAATCGAGAACTCCTGTGATTTATCCATTCATCCGTGTGACCATTCACTCAAACTTCCTCCCTTCCCTCTTAGTTTTACAGTATTGTCATTGATTCTTGTGTTGTGTCCTGTACTTGTCAGAATTCAGTGACGCTCTCCTATACCAACCTGTTGTTCATAGTGATTCCTGTGACTGAAGCCCAGAGTGAGAGCTGGCCTTTAGGCCTGGCTGGACCCAGGGGCTCAGCATTTATTCTCTCTTCCTGTCCGTTGGCTTCATCAGACAGGTTCTTCCATCATGGCGGCAAGAGGATCACTGACAGTTCAAGGCTGACTTCTTGACTTCTAAATCAAATCAGCAGGAATGGCTACTTCCTGACCTCATCCTGTCTCCTCCTCCTGGGTTCTAGGTTTAGTTAGAGTTAGACCAAGGTCGTGGGATCATGCCAATTATTAGGGCCAGAGTCTTTAAAAATCGGGACAGGGTTTGATCAAGTCCCACAGCTGGTGTGTGCCCTGTGCTGTGGGAAAGTGGAGAAAACAAAGGAAGAGGCTGCAGAAACCAAAACTATGCTTACCATGGCGACATAACATCAAATAATTGATAGCGACGATAGCTGTTATCATTGTTAGATTCTGGAACTTCTTTTAGTTACAATCTTTGATGGGACTGTAGTTTAGTGATAACTGAATTGGAATGATATTAGAAGACACTGTTTTTGACTTACATTTTTATTCTGCTTTCAACCAACCAAACAGCTTTAGAGCCAGATTCCTTGCATTTGATTCTGGCTTTGGTGTTTCTACTGTGGTGATCGTGATTGATTTGTTTGTTTTCCTGTTAGTGTCAGTTTCATCCCCATTATTTGTATACTTTCTGATTTCTGTATGGTAGCTAAGTGCAGCATGCCAAAATATCTGTCACCGTGTTCGTATGTAAATAACTTATTTTATTTTTAACAGGGACCTCCGAAATAATCTCATCAGTAGTATTGATCCTGGTGCCTTCTGGGGACTGTCATCGCTAAAAAGATTGTGAGTGTTTGAATTGCTTTGCTTATGAATGTGAACTGTTTCTTTTCTAAGTAACTCAACAAAAACAGGTTTTTAATAATTTTGAGAAGTTTACCTGACCAGATCCACGATAGGAAGAAAACAGTGTTTGATATAAGTAGCTGAGAAGGCAGATAGTTGGTATAGCAATTTGCCCTGTTTGCTATGTCCCTCCTATGCTAATAAAATCATTGCCCACCGGCTTTGCCAGCTGTCATTCATCTGTCCTTTCCAGTTACAATTGCATTCAAACCGTATCTGTTGTGAATGCTATTTCAGTTGAGGTCCCTTTCTATTAATGATTTACAGTGTTGCCATTGTCATGTAAACTTCATCTGTGTGTTATTATTTCAAAATCTAAAGGCCATTTTTTATTCTGAAGCTGAACACTCTGCTCCTTGTCCTCCCCTTAAGCTGTTGGACAATTGCTCAGAAGTAGCCCTATGCTCGAGCCATGTGTCCTGTCTGTCCCCCAGCCCTTGTTCCTTCTACAGGTATTTATTATGTGCTGGCTGCTAGCCACGCTCTGACCTCCCGGAGCAGCTCACAGCGATCCTTTAGTCTCTCGGTGTCTGATTTCACTACTGTTCCCCCTGCACTACTAGGAATACCTCTTACGGAACACTAGATTGTTTTCCGCGCAATAGTTCTCCCTTCGGAAGTCCATCTGTAGACACTTGGGGGTGGGCCAAGGGGATGGATAATGGAAACACACCCTGCATGTGTGCTGTAACGGATGAAGCAATACTACTCTGCCAGGGGATGGGGCAGGGACCACGTGGGAGGGGGATGGCCTGCCACAGGAACGGCCAGCATTTGTAGTTCAACTTGCTTCTTGCATTGAAGAATGACAAGAGTGGATATGGGTGTCAGAACGTGTCCCCTGGGGCAACAGTTTTGTTCTTTGGCCATAGCCTAAAGTAGAACGGGGAAGAGTATTGTTGGAAAGTTAGGCCAAGGGAGGACTAGACTTTTGTAGGCTTTGGTGGCTTTCTGCCATGTTAACAGAAATTCTAATTCTACTGTTTAGATGAAGGGGGAACTAGCAGAACTTTATGAATATGGAATTGTCATGGTCAGATTTGTGTTTCTGAATATTTCTGATGACAGTAAGGAGAAACCACTTAAGTGCAGAGAATCGGGGACAGAAGATGTTGAGGAGAGAAACCACCTCTATTCTTTGTTCTTATTTTTTTGTGTGTGTGAGAGAGAATTAGAGAGAGACAGACAGGAAGGGAGAGAGATGAGAAGCATCAACTTGTAGTTGTGTCATTTTAGTTGTTCATTGATTGCTCCTCATGGGTACCTTGAAAGCAGGGGGCGCTCAAACTGAGCCAGTGACCCCTTACTCAAGCCAGTAGTGACCTTTGGGCTCAATCCACTGATCATGGGATCATTTTGATGATCCCACACTTAAGCTGGCGACCCTGCACTCAAGCAGGCGACCTAGGGGTTTCAAACATGGGACCTCAGCATCCCAGGCTGATGCTCTATCCACTGTGCCTCTCTTTTGTCTCTGTGTGTCTGTTCTGTCTGTCTGCCTGTCTCTCTCTCTTGGTCCTGTTATGCTTTCTTAGTATTTAAGTTTTCCTTTTAAGAGTTCAAGATACCAAGTATTATTTATGTCTTATTTGTTTTCCATAGTATCTATATAGTACCAGCTATGTTTGCTCTTAGTGATACGATGACTTACTTACATGTTGACACTGACCTTCCATCCTTCTACTTTGGACATCTTGTAGCTCTTATTCTATCATTAACAACCTGCTTATTTTTATAATCAGTTCCAGTTTTAAGAGTTTCCCATGATAATTTTTAAGGGTTTTTTTTAAATATGACTTTTGCAGGTAAAATTATTATTATTATTACTGACAGAGAGAGAGAGGGACAGATAGGGACAGACAGACAGGAAGGGAGAGAGATAAGAAGCATCAGTCTTTGTTGCGGCACCTTAGTTCATTGATTGTGTTCTCATATGTGCCTTGACCTGGGGGGCAGGAGCTACAGCAGAGTGAGTGACCCCCTGCTCAAGCCAGTGACCTTGGGCTTTAAGCCAGTGACCATGGGGTCATGTCTGTGATCCCACGCTCAAGCCAATGACCCTGCACTCAGCTGGTGAGCCCTCGCTCAAGCTGGCTCAGGGTTTCAAACCTGGGTCCTCCACATCCCAGTCTGATGCTCTATCCACTGCAACACCGCCTGGTCAGGCCAGGTAAAATTATTTTCAGTTCAAACTCATTCCTCCAGGTCTCCTCTTAGTTTTCCTAAAGGCTTTTTAGTGAAACCAGCCAGAAAAACTAGCCCGTTTGGGGTCAGTCAGCTGGGCATGGAGTCCGGAGTTCTAGGAAAGGAAGATGAGAATTGGAGGGTGGTAGGATGCAGCAGGCCACGGAGGTGCAGTGAGTCAGGTTAGTTGAGAGTTTGACGGCAGTCCCATCCACCTGGTTGGCTACACAGAGCGGGGAGACAGCGATCAGCACCCGTCTGGGTGCTTGTGGACTGATGAGTCCATGCGGTGTTCCTGCGGGGCTCCCAGGATGCAGAGGTCCCTCGGGAGCGCCGTCAGGGTTTGCGGTTCAGTGGACTCACACAGTGACCAGAGCCTGGCTGTGGGCTTAGAATCCGCTGACAGGGAGGCAGGGCCCCGGACAGAGTCGAGCTGCTGGGGTCTAGGAGGCTGTTAGGACTCGGCCAGACTGACGCAGGCGGGGTGGGGAGCTGGGCGGTCAAGAGGCAGCGCACCCCTGCAGAACCTTCGCTAGGGAGGGGAGGGGAGGGGCGGGGCGGCTGAAGGGGCTTGGTTTATAACCACGTCTCACTGCCACCGCTCACGTCCATCAGTCCGGGCCGACTGACACCATGTGTGGATGGCTCTCTTAGGCCCACCCTGGCGAAAAGTGGGGCCAAAGTTATGTCATCTCTTTTAACTGCTCCTCCCAGTGGCCCTGATGCTGAAGTGTGAGAACTTCTAGAACATTTGACTGTAGGGTGAGGCAAAAGTAGGTTTACAGTTGTATGTGAAACACAGTTTATTCTTGTATTATGTCTCATTAATTATTGTATTATTTGCCATACATACAACCTATAACCTGTTTTGCCGCATTCTGTTTTTCCCTCCTCAACTTTTTTCCCAAGGGGAGGGGTGTGACGTCATACTGCCACATAAGATGACTTACCTTTGCCCTCTGTGATCCACACCACTGTGGTCACAGCTCTTTGGGGAGGAAGTTTTTTATTTATTTTTTTAGGAAGACTAATGCTAATGATATCTCTGTGTTGAGAGAGAGGCTGAAGAAAACTGGGCTGTTAATAATAAAAATCACAGTTCCATTAGGGTGTTTTAAGGACACTGCAGAATATCTTAGGTTCTCTACCTAATTCTTTATCATCCAGTAAATAATTTCTCAGTTACTGCCATCCAAAATACATATATAAATTTCTCGTTCAGTAGCATTTAATTACTAATCTCGTACCAGGCATTGCCTTAGCATTTTTCATCGCCTTACACATTAAGTAGTCTCTTGTGTTCTTGCCTAGGAAGGTAATTGCCATTTATAATCTTCCCACTAGAAAATATATTCTTAATTCCAAACAGCTGACTTTTAATTGAACATACAGTACACAGTTTGCAAGCTGAGAGAGTCTGAGATGTAACCTCAATGTGATATCAAGATATTTTGCGGTAGTAAAATTTCGTAGTTGCTTATAGATAAAGGCGCTTTTTCTTAAGGGGCCTTAAATCATTCATTTCAATTGTGCAGCCCACTTGACAGCCATGTGATGTGTTTTTAGAAGTGCACCTTGGCTTTGCTTTTATTTTGTAGATAATTTGAATCAGGACGATTAAGTATCTTTCCACAGAATAATAAACTACCAGTCGGTAAAACTTAGATCTACTTGGTGTCTCTTTTTGCTTTATCCACAGATTCGAGCCAATTCTCAATCTAAAGGAACACCCATAATCAATACCTAAATACCATTTTAAATAGATACAGCTATAATGAAATTGTTTCCCAAAGAATCAGTGGTAATTACACCATTTAAAGCTCAGAATTGAAACAAGAGAATGAATAGACCCTGAGAAATGCTTGTTTGGGCAACAATTCACAAGATGATGCCTAATTTTCTTAAAACAGTAAAACATAGAAAAGGAAAGTCAGCTGGAATTTAAGAAAAAAGTCGTATACGATTAAACACTTAGCTTTAACAGTCTGAAGAGCAGGGGAATAGCAAGAGCAATAAAGACTTGTATTGCTTAAGATTCTTTTATCAAAAGTTGACATAAGAAAGGTAAGGCAGAACTGTGAGATCATGGAATACCAGGATGACCCAAGAGACAAAATATCTAAATGAAAATGTAGTAAGTAGGTTCAGACACCGTGTCCTTATCATTGCTCATCAGACTAATACATTCTCTTCCTTTGCAAAATACAAAATTTTAAATCCAACAATTTCAGTTTAGAAATGGGTGGTGCAGATCACTTATTTTTATTTTTATTTTTTGAGTGAGAGGAGGGCGTGATAGACTCCCTCCTGTGCCCCAACCTAGATCCACCCGGGAGCCCACGCCTGGGGCCAATGCTCGCGTCATCCAAGCTATTTTTGCAAATCACTTCTAAAGAGTGTAACTCAAATGTGTAAATTCTTCATTACAGGGATGTTAAATTCTCCATTACGGATGTTAAAGGAAATGTGATAACAAATGTTTTTGAAAGTTTGGTTTAGAACGCGTGTTCTCATTCTTTCATCAAAGCTTGAAGTGGTTAATAGTTCCACATCTAACAACTGATAAAAACAAAAAGATTGTTTTAGGGTTTTCTTGCAGTATAGTTTACCATGTCCACTGATAAATGAAAGTCATGCCATCATATAAGAAGTTTATATTAATTACCAATTAGTATATCCCAATTAAAAAGTCATCTCCAGATTAAAGTGTAAAATTGTGTTCAGTTGTCCTTGGTGTAAAGAAATATACTGAAGAAAGAATACAATTCAGGGATGGTTAAAAGTAGGTTGTAAGTACTCTTTTATGAGTATTTATTGTATTACCACTGTAAACCTACTTGTGCCAAACCCTGTGTTTTCTACACATTTCACATAGAAGACAAGGTTTCATGGATTGAGAAGAAAAATATTGAGAAAGTAGCATCTGATCAGAAATATAAGAATTTAGGAGTGATAGAAAAAAATAATAGAAAAATATTAATTGGGCCATCACCTAGATATTGTTAAAGCATATCTAAGTAGTGGCCCAATTATTTAATTAATTTATTTTTAATTAATTATTTTTTGTGTGTGACAGAGAGGGACAGACAGACGGGAAGGGAGAAAGATAAGAAGCATCGATTCTTCATAGCGGCACCTTAGTTGTTTATTAATTGCTTTCTTATATGTGCCTTGATGGGAGTAGGGGGTGGCTTCAGCAGAGGAAGTGACCCCTTGCTCAAGCCAGTGACCTTGGGCTTCACGCCAGCAATCCCATGCTCAGCTTGATGAGCCTGCACTCAAGCCAGATGAGCCCACACTCAAGCCGGCACCTCGGGGTTTCAAACCTGGATCCTCTGCATTCCAGTCCGACACCCTATCTACTACACTACCGCCTGGTCCAGCCCAATTATTTTTTTTATGGAGACTAAGAACTTTGTAAAGTCGAAGCTAACTCAGTTTTGTTCTCTCTGCATTGAAAACTTCGGAGTATTAAAGGAATGAGGTGAAACTTAAAGTATTAAGTTTCAGATGTCTTGAGATAGAAATTTGGGCGTTTGTTTTGATCATTTGCCCTCTTATCTGTTGTGTTAGATGTTGGCTGAGATGGGGCTATGCTCCCTCACTTTTCCCAGCATAATTGACTGTGCAGGTCACCTGCGGACTGGTATCGTGGACAGTAAGACAGATGGGATCTCATTTGTACTTTTCCACTGCTATCTTGGGTCAGTTTACAGGAGTCAGTGCTTGAAATATGAAGGGCATTATAATTACACAGCATTAGCCGGCAGGGGCCAGAAGTAAGTGAGAGCTGGAATCATGGCGTTTCCCAGAGCCCTTGTGTCTCTCTTGAGGGAGGTACGTCTCTTAGTGATGCTGAAAAGGAAGGTTTCGTATGATACCTGGCTGCTGTTTTCAAGTAGTGAGTGAGCGTGTGAACCTTCACTAACCAACAGAGCTAATTGAATGCATTTCTTTCCCCGTTCTCCTTAGGGATCTGACGAATAATCGAATAGGATGTCTGAATGCTGACATATTTCGAGGACTCAGCAATCTGGTTAGATTGTAAGTATACTTCTTGCCCATGCAGTTATAAGGAAACATTTGCACCAGTACCCAGATATTTATAAATACCTACAACATGTTGACTATTCAAGTAGCAACTGTTTCAGTATCAATGGAAGTGGTGTAGGGAACAAGGAGCTCGGAATTGAGTCATGAAGACACCTGTAATGTCCTCAGAACACAATGTTTCATTGCTGCACACACAGGGACACACATGGACACAGGTGCACTCTATGCCCCAGGGAACATGTCCGCACTGGGAAAGATGATTGACAGCTTGGATAGTCTGGGGAAATTTCTTGGACGAGGTGAACCTTGAGCTGATGGCCCAGGAGACTGCAGAGAGTTGGATCGTTAGAAAGGAAAGGACACCGAGCAGACAGTGCTTGGAGGGGGAAGAAAGAGCGGGAGCAGTGTGTTGAGCAGGAGGCCAGGGGTACTAGGAGTAAAATGACCGTTTGAGTTGGGCCTCGGGACCTTGTGATTTGGGGTAAGTTATTTAACTTCTCTTGAGCTTTTCTGTTTTTCGTCTATCCATGGGATTTATAGTACCTCAAAGTTATCAGTATTCATTAAAATTTGAATGATCTATGTCTATATATAGATCTGTATCATTTAATTCCTGTGTAACAGAAATGTAGAATTTTGCAGAAATCATCAGATACATTTTTATTTTTAAAGTGGAGAGGCTCTGTTTGGAAATAACTAGAAATAAGGCTGATTATCTGTAATAGAGCTTTGTAGGGGAATGTATAAAAAGCAGACGGAGGCTCAGAACGGATTCAACATTAAGAAAAGCCTGAATGACAGTTACATAGGAAAATGGCATCAAATCAGGTTTTAGAGAAGAGCAGTTGGGAATAGGGTGCAGAATGAAGCACGGACATTGAGGTAGAGTTGTGGTGGAAGGTCTGTCTGTCTGTTCCTGGTTCTTTCTCTCTGTAGCTTTTCAGAATGTTCCTTCCATTTCGATCACATTACCTGTGAAAAATAGCGAGATTATTTTGTCATCTGTAAAGGAGGGGACCTCAAATCAATCGTTAGAATAGAACAAAGTACTCCAGCTTCTTAGTGAACTTGTAGTATTTTTCAGTGTGTCCATTTAATTGGGGAGGAAAGATGTGTGTCTGTATTTATATTTCTATATAAAAATTGATTTGGTGCACAGCTCTACTCATAACTTGAAATTAATTAAATCAATTGAATTTTTCTATTTTGTAACTGGATTGCAAACAATTTTATTTTAGTGCTTTTATTATCTCTTCAGAGTTTTATATGTTTAGTTTTAAGGACTGCATAAGAATTGGTAAAATGAGGCATCCATGAAGGAAATTTTTCTTCTGTTTTTGCTTATCTGTGACTTAAGTAATGAAAAAAGGAGTCTTGTTTTATTGATTTCAGTTCCAGATGGATTTATAGCTTTAACCTGGGTATTTGTTTTGAACCAATAGAAAATGTTTGTTTGTTTATTTGTTTTTGTTTTTAGGCAAAGGGCAGGGTGGGACAGTGGTTATATTCAGGCAGATTACTGTTCTTATGATTTCTGCCTCACAAACTGCAGTTTGGGGGAGTTCTACAGTTTGGGTCATTTCTTATTCTTTTTTTAAACCAATTATTTGATACCCATTGTGAGAATTTACAAGGGCATGAAACACAATGGACATTTATTCAAGGACATACTTAGCCATAAAAAGAACACTATCAAACTTCTAGTTTGTGATTTGATTGAGATGATTTTGTAGACCATGGAATAATAAATAGATTATTCTGGCTCTTTTAAACGTAACACTTTATGCTGTGGCAGGTACAGAAATATACTTGACTTACATCCTTTGAATACTGTTCCTAAAATAACTTGGCAATTGAAGTGGTTTCAGGAATGGGGGTGGGGGCTGGCAGAATGGGGGAAGGTGGTCAAAGGTAGCAACTCCTGGTTATGAGATAAAGAAGTCCTAGGGACTTAGCGTCCAGCGTGGTGACTGTAATTAGCAATACTGTGTTGTGTATTGGAAAGTTGCAAAGTGGAGTCCATCTTAAAAGTTTTCACAGATGAAAAGGATGGTCACTATGCAAAGCAGTGGCTGTTAACTAAACTTATTGTGGCAATCATTTTGCACTATGTGTGTATGTCAAATCATTGTATTATTTAGCTAAAACTATACAGTGTTATATGTCAATTATATGTTAATTAAAAAAAAATTTTTTTAAAGAAGTAATGTTTTAGTGGGAAAACAGAAGATCAGCGAAGCCAGCACCTCCTGACTCCGAAAGGAAACAGCCAGGAATTGGTTGCAGTGGAGCTGCTTACACTAGTTTGGGGTGACGTGCTCTAGAGTCATAGATCGAGACGCTTTGGATCAGAGTTCTGTGCAGGTTGTTGCAGTCACCAGATTTCAGGCTCTCTGTGCTGGTGGTGAAGGCTGGCGACAGTTATGTTATTTCACACTTGCAGAATACACCCTTTCCTCAGTCTAACGGGAAAGAGAATCTGATGAGTAAGGAGCACGTGTGCATCGCTTAGATCCGCTGTCAGAGAGCTAGCTCCCTCTTTCTGTCTCCCACACACAGAGTGCACAGAGGAGAGGAGACCAGCGGGCAGCGCTGTTCGGGCCATTTCCGATGCTGCCTCTTCTGCTGAGCCCTCTGGGCTACCCAGGGACGAGGGCTCTCCTCTCAGACTGGAGGGCCGCTTCCCCAGAAGGCCGCAGTGGAGGCCCCTCAGGCCTGGGTGGGACTGTGACCGACAGCGGACTGTCTGTAGTGTTCTTGCCCTGACTTCTCATCATTTTGAAGCAAGTGTTGACTTTGGAGATTGAGGTTAAATATTGAAAAATTAATGTGTCAGAGGCTGTGGTGGACATGAGTGTGTTTCTTTTTTTTTTTTTTTTTTTTTGAGGGGGTGGATTGTGTGTATTGACCTCTGCCTTTGCTGATGGACAGATTGTGTGAAGAGCTATCCTAGAGAAGTGAGGCCAAACCTGAGAGGTTCCCACCCATCCTACCCTTCACAAGAAATCCCGGCTCAACCAGAGATCTGGGGACCAACAGAGACATCTGTCCTTCGCGTAGTTAATCTACAAAGAAATTGTCAGGCAACCAACAAATGTAAAACTCTTTTATTTTTCCCTTTTAATAAATTCAAAACCTATATTTCTTTCCTAAGAATTACACCTTTAATATTTTCCCTTTAGAAGTAACTGGTGAGTGGTATTTGAAAGCACTTCCTTTATACAATAAAGAGTTACTGATGACTTTAAGTAGCAAACCAGACAGTGGAAAGAAGGGAAAGCCCCCCCCCCCCCCCCCCGCCATCTCTCCAGCACATCACTCTGAGAGCCCTTACCAACAATTTGCCGTATATATTTTCAGATTTTTCTGCTGCCCCCATGGCTATGGGCGTACACGTGAGGCTTTACATATTTGCTGTATTTGGCAATTTACAGTTTTTTTAAAAAAAATTACCAACATACTAATAAATTTTCAGGAGAGTACACGCCGCTCTCGTTTATGTTTGTTAATAGCTACAGATGATTTCCAGTATAAAACATGATAATGTAGTCGGTTATTTCTCTGTTACAAGAGAGTTGACTGCACTCTGTCTTCCTTGAATGAATCCGGCCTGGTAACAAAACAGCCCCGTGCATACACAGATGTCGTTCCACATTCATTTCACTTACAGGAACTCAGATAGGTTTGGTGAGCAAGAAGCAAGGAAGTAAAGAAAGAAAAGTTCCCCGAGAGAGGAGGAAGTCACCTGGCGGATGGGAGTGGGGGCGGGGGATCATTCACCTGCGGCACCGTTCAGCGAGCTCTTTGGGACACAGGAGCAATTGCTTTGCTGGCCCCAGGTCATTCTGTTTCCTCTGTCTTTTCTGTGTGTAAGCATCTCCCCAGCTGGAGCGTGAGTCTGGTGTTTTAATCTACGTGCTCGTTTTTATGGCCCCTAAACCGAAGCCAATCACTCCATTTGATCTTCTGCCAAACGAAGAGCAGCAGTCCATTCCCGTCGGGGGTAAGGGGGGAGAAATTGGTGCATATTGGGATTTACCTGGGAGATGTCTGTCTGCGGTATGATTCCTTTCTCGGAGATTATTAAGGGAACATCTCCAACGATACCTAATAATTAGAAGAAAGTATCTAATAATTAAAAACCCGAGGTCCCTGTAAGATGCAATTACTTTGTTTATACTTAAATTCTGTAGTTGTAGGATAAATTTTTATTTCTTTAATTTTCAAGTTACTATTATGGAATCTCTTTTAAACATAAAAAAATACCAGAGATAATGTGTAAGGAATCTTCAAGTCCTTATTTCCTAGTTTCAACGCTTAGCAGTTCATAGCCAGTCTTTAGTCATCCCCCATCTCCTGGCTTTTCACCTGCTTCATTTTAACTGAATCCCGGTAATTACGATTTCATATAGACTAGCTTTATGCAAGCACAGTTGTTCATTTTCATTGCACCTGGGTCACTTTCTTGCGATGTTACGGTGACTTACACTCCCATCGGCAGTACCTTCTTCAAAAATCGCATTCGGTACCCGCTTCAACAGGCCACGGAGGAAAAGGGCATCTTTTCTATTCTTTTAATTTGGAAATATTCTTTTATATTTGTTTGCTTTTTACGTTTGTAGGCAATTCTGTAAGGATCAGAGTCGTTTTATCCAGGTTTTGATGCCTAAAGACATAAGAGGAACGCCCATCCAATGAGGTTCTGATTGAAATTCCTTATATATTAGTTTGTGAAGGATTGGCCTTCGTGTAATATTAAGTGAGCAGGAATTCATTGCTGCAGGTGCCATGGGGACAGAGGATTTCTCCCAGATTGATTCTCTTTCCTCTTCCCACTGGGAAATCCACTTTCTCCATGGTCACTTTCTCCCCCACGGGGAGCATTTAACCCAGGCTCCAGAGACCTACAGGCAGCCTAGCACTTCCTCCTGGAGAACTAGAGGTCTAAGTTGTGTCTGTTCTGCATACCAGCACTGATGCCGACTGATCATGCTGCCATTCTCTTGAGCTGAAGTTCATAGTCAAACATGGGGGAAACACTTCCGTCAAATCATTATGGGTGTAACAGACTACTCGGATTGTAGCATGGGTTGTATTGGGTTTTAATTCATATAAAACCCTGCAAGGGTTTAGACAGGTATTTTCTTAAAGCCATTTGATAACATTGGGAAACAAGAACAGGCCAACACTGAACTCTAGCCCAGGTCTTGCACTGTAAATCCTGGATTCCTAACGCTCTGTTGATCTTTTTTACTAAGTTACTGTGGTTGCTGCTGCCAATCATTCATTCAGGTCATCCTTTGTCTTTTTAAAAATTTTTGCTTTCTTAAATGATACTGAGTGAACACGAAGAGTAATTTCTGGTTGCATCAAGAGCATGACTGAAGATTATAGTAAGGTAACTTCCAGATTCACATGATATTTGATATGAAAATCCTTATCTAGCTGGAAGAATTTTAAAATCATAATTTTGTTTACTGCTTTATATATGGTTAAGAACAATATTCTTTTTCTGGCCTTGGAGAAATGGTTACTATTTGTGCCCTCTTTATAAGACTTAGAACAACTTTTATGAATTCTTTATAGTGTTGAATCATTATAGGACACTTAAAGAACCATGAAAAAGTATTAAAAGAAATATTTATTAGGTTTTGTTTTGTTTTTTAATGTGTGAGAGAAAGATAGATAGATAGATAGATAGATAGACAGACAAGCATCAACTCATTGTTCCACGTAGTTGTGCCATTGAGCACTTCTGACGTGTGCCTTAACCGGGGATTGAACTGGAGACCTCGGGCTCAGGCAGGCAACCCCAGGATTGAATCAGCGATCTCAGCACTCCAGGGTGACCCCCTGTCCACTGCGCCAGCACCAGTCAGGCTATTTTAAAAGTGAAATTATTTCCTTTCTTTTTCTCCCCCAGAAACCTTTCCGGGAATTTGTTTTCTTCGTTATCTCAAGGAACTTTTGATTATCTTGGCTCATTACGGTCTTTGTAAGTAAGAATTTTTTTCTCCTCTTTTAAATGGTATCTTAGGTTTTGAAAATTAGAAATGTTTTTTTTTTCTTTGATGGTTTAAGAGAGCTGGTGGGGGAAATCTTTTGATTTTGCAGAAATTAGCATTGTTCTTAAGAGCTTGCATTCCCATTGAAAACCATACTGTAAACCTTAATGGGATGCCTTTCAGAGAGGGACAGCCATTTCCTCTTAGAGTGGGACATCTGTCAGATCTGTATTTCAAGTAAAGACGTTGGTAATTCTTCCTCTTTGACTTTGTTTTCAAATTAGAGAATATTTTGTTCTCTAATTAAATCCCAGAAGTATAAAACATTTCTTCCTCTGAAGAATTTGTGCTTAAGAATTTTTTATACTTTAGGGGTTTTAATCTTATCCTGTAACCCTTCGCTAACTGAACTCACAACTTGCTACATTTCTAGGCGTGTTTATGTAGAATGTCTGCTTTATGAGGTCAGTGTCAGCTGGTATTTACACAGTTGTCTGTAGCTTTAGAATTGGCCAGATTATTTCCCCAAAGAAACATTTTTGTTAACTGTAAGATTATATAGGTGTTGCTCTTGACCGGGAACTGTTTTTCCAGTTTTAAACATTAATATGTTTTAAACATTCAGTTATACTAATGTCTTTCAGAATCACAGTTGAATATAACGTTTTTCAAGTTTTTATTATGTGCACAGTTAAATGTTATATTTTTCTTATGTGTACCTCATGGGATTGAGGTATTTTTTCCCAGGGAAAATTTTGTTCTTTTCAGGAAGTCTCTGTTGTCTCTGACTTCTTTTCTCCCCTCCCTTCTTCTCTCCTTCCTTTCCCAAGCCTGTCACTTAACTTTCAGCAGTTTCATTGGGCCATAGCTGCTAGGTTAGCATCTGTCTGTGTCCTCACCAGCCTGGTGGACACAGGTAGGTGCTTCTGTAGAGTCACATTGGATCAAGCTCCATCTGCTCTCTTTGGTGCCGCTACTATTCTTATCCAGATGACCGCTTTTTGGGGAAAACATCATCTCCTTTTGGCATATTTAGTAGGCTCAGATCAGTCTGGACCATGAAATTTAGGAAATAAATAAAAAAGACTGCAAAGAATGATCTTGCTTTTGAGACCCTGGGCAGCAGAAATACGGGAAGTACTTTCATCCCCAAACTGGGGGCCATTGCGAGTGTTTTCACTTGGTTGTGCTAGGAAGTGACCAGAAGCTGGTATGTAGGAATTAGAAGGCAGTCCAGTCATTGTTTTGGTACCTTTTCTTTCCAGGTTACTCTCTCTTTGTTATTTCTCATCCCAATTTCTCCCACCCCCCTTCATATTACCAAAACTGAGTCAAAGCCTGCACCAGCACTCAGAGTGAGTTAGAGGTACACATGGTTATATTTGCTCTTTGCACTTGGTCGATACATTTGTACAGACCACGCTGCATTCTGTTTCAGTTATATTTACATTTTGTTTCCATTATATGACGTCCTCCTAGTGGACAGGAGACAGTATCTGCTTTTACTTTTATAAGCTGTTCCTAGTGAAATGCATGACACACGAATAGTTAGTGCTTCGTAAAGCGCTAACTATTCCAGAAATTATTATGCTTATATACGAGCTGCTGAATGTCCTCTCTTCCTTTCATACATCCAAGTGTCTAACTGTAACACTTCTTGCCACAAATAAAGATAATTCTCTGTTTTCTTTCATATCAGTATGAAGTCTTTTTGATTGGTTGAGTCAGTATCCTCTAAGCTTGTAAATAACTGTAGTAACTCTGGCACAAAGCTGAAAGTGTCAGAAGTAGTCCCCACCCTCGAGGAATATATATATCAGTCAGACAGATGGATATATCCAAGTGAAACCATCACATTTTGCTTTATGTTGTGAGAAGTATCAGGAGAGTCTGAAGGCATTCAAGCCAAGAGCATGGTATTGATGGCTGGGAAAATTGGCAAAGGCTTCAAGAGGCAGTATGAGCATTGGACAGACAAAAAGGATGGGTCTTTGGTCTTCCAGGACCCTGGGACTTAGGAGCTTGTTGCATAGACAGGGCTGATGAGGAGATTTTGTTTGCATACCAGCTTTGGTTGAAAGCAGCGTGGGTCTCAGGACCAGCGGGGGACCGTGCTAGAGTCACACCCTCTGCAGGCGCCTAGCCGGGAAAGGGGACCATATCCAGCTGGCGCTAAAGGTGAGCAGCAGCGTGCTTGACACCCAAAGCACAGGACAGCGTGAAACTAAAGTGCCATTTCATTTTATTCACCATAATCTCTGATTTGTATCATGTACGCTACAGAGAATTCCAGACTGAATATCTCCTGTGTGATTGTAACATACTGTGGATGCACCGCTGGGTCAAGGAGAGGAACATCACTGTCCGGGATACGCGCTGTGTTTACCCCAAGTCCCTGCAGGCTCAGCCAGTCACAGGGGTGAAGCAGGAGTTGTTGACATGCGGTAAGGGAGAAAGGAGAACAGAGAGCTTTTCCCGTGTTTTACCCGCCACCCTGGTTTTCTTGAAAAACGATAAAATTCTCTTTACATTTTGATGGAGCTGAATACAACCATCAATCTTCAATGGATTGATTTGTTGATTATTGAGTTGATGGCAACAATTAAGTCAGCGTGAGTAAAATATGTATTTTTGTTTGTTTGTTTGTTTGTTTGGTATTTAAGGTTCTTAGGTCCTGAACAGCTTTATGAAAACCAATTTCAAAGAATAGCAGAGATCTTCAGCTTTTCTACCAGTTGGCAAATTAGGAATTTGTTGATAGTAATGACATCTCAGGATGTGATCGATCACTGTTTGGGGAAACATGAATTGATATGGTAGAGTTTGGCAGTTTGTATCCATTTTCTTAGGAAATAGATATAGATTGACCCAATAATTCTATATGGAAGGATTTATTCCTAGGAAATGATCAGCTACGTGTATAGCTCTTCAGACTTTATATTTAAGCCTGTCCTAAATTCTCAAAAATGGGAGTTTGGTTTAGTTATTTGTGACACATCCATTCATATTATGCAGCTATTGAAAATCGTGATTTTGAAGAATAACAAAAGACTTGAGGAAAATAACACATTTACTGTGTATTAAATGAAAAAAGAAAAGACACATCAAACAAAAAAATAGAAATAGGTTCCAGCTTAGTCTTTGTATTGGGAAATAAACAACTGTATTATTTTTTCCCTTTTCTCTTTATTTTTAATGTTGTTTTGCAGGTAAAAATATGTTCATTGGATAAAAATTAAGAGTCATGAAATTAAATAATGTATACTTACATCAAATCATCATGACGCACACTTTAAATATTTTATACCTTAATTTGTTGGTTTTACCTCTAATAAAGAAAAAACAACTCATGCTGTACTCATGGCTAGTGTCAAAGATACATTGGTGTATATTTCTTGCATTTTTTTTTATGTTTTGACTAAAATATATTCTCATGCTTTCATAACCTCTTTAAATTTGAAATAATGTAAACTTATTTCTTAATCATATAAAATAGATGCATACCAATCCATTATATAGATGTAACCATACTTGGACAACTTCCTTATTACTGTATATTTAGGCTGTTAGCAATTTCTCACTCCACAAACAGTGCAAGGATTCACTTCCTCCTGTCCAGCTTTGAATGCACGCTGTTATTCTCTTTAGTAGACCTACTGAAATTACAATTGTTGCATTAGACAATGGACTAAGTATTTTAAAGACTTGATATTGTGTACATTTTTTTGCATATGTATTTAAAATTTTTTGCTTTTGTCAGCTGGAAATATATCAGCTTTTTTATTTTATTTTTTAATTGAATTTATTGGGGTGACACTGGCTAACATATTTTAGGTGCCTACTTCTACGACATATCCCTGTACACTGTATTGTGTGTTCATCCCTCCTCCCAGTCAAAGTAATTATAATATATGAGACTTTAAAAAATATTTTTCCTTTTCTCTTTAAATGTCCTAAACTTTCTGCAATCAGTAGGTATTACTTTATACCCAGAAACCTGTAGTTTAATCAAAGGTAATACGGTCTCCAACATGTATTTTTAAATTGTGTATATATTAGCATTTACTTATCATCAGTTCCGTTCTCCAGATTTAAGTATCATTTTGCAAATTTTTTTTTTTATTGCTCTTTGATTATATGCTAGTCCGGTGAAACCATCAAAAAGGAAGATTTCTAAATGTCGGGACTGATTACAAAACGGGTTCATTTTAATTCTGCCAGTTTTGTTTTCATCTAAGACTCTCTTATTCAGCTTTGTTTGTGCTAGCATTGAAATGCTCGTTACTGAGGAATATTTGTTTTCTGGTTCTTAAAGTTTTAATTAGAATCTCCATAACTTATAATTCTGGAACATGCATCTGGCACCGTGTTGGTTTACTGAGTCTGTTTTCCTGTCTCTAGATCCTCCGCTTGAATTGCCGTCTTTCTACATGACCCCATCTCATCGTCAGGTTGTGTTCGAAGGAGATAGCCTTCCCTTCCAGTGCATGGCTTCGTACATAGATCAGGACATGCAGGTGTTGTGGTACCAGGACGGTCGAATCGTTGAAACTGATGAATCGCAAGGTATCTTTGTTGAAAAGAACATGATTCACAACTGCTCGTTGATTGCAAGGTAAACTTTTTAAAATGAGGAATTGTCTCCTTGGATGTTATTAATCGTTTGAGAATTGTAACATTTAGTTGGAATTTGAATTGCTATTTTATCTTCTTGCATTTAAGTAGCAAACATCTGGATTCCTGATTGCTACTCATCTTGTAAAATTAAATCGCTGTCTTTTGCATCCACTTTTGTGGAGGGGGGTGTGAAGAATAAGATACAAGGGAACCAGTGATAAAAATTTATGGACCTTTTGTTTAAAAGATTTAGAAGGAAAAATGTAAACTTTTAGTGCTAAACTTAATTTCTAACCATTTCTTGCGCTCAGTTCAGACTTTCCCTTTTAGCCATCACCTAATATTTACTATTGTGTGACTAATGCTACATTTTAAGATGCTTCCTTTCTCTGCCTCACTAATATAATCAAATAGAGTACCTGTGTTGTTAATGTCATGACTTTTGTGAACACCAAAATATTTCATTCAAATGAACTTATAAAGTGTAAGAAACAGAGTAAAAATATATATGATATTATCACTCACCAAATATTTTATTTTGGTAAATTTTAATCTGTAGGCATTGGATTTTCTCTGTGTGTCTCTTTGTCTCTCGCTCTCATGTCTCTTAATTTCCTTCCTACCAATTTCTTAAAGACAGATTTCTGCTTGAATTTTTAAGAGTAGTACTATAGTTTCCAAACTCTGCTGGGGCACCTTAAGATAGTAGTAGCACAACAGACTCATAGAAGTGACATTTGAAATTTATCATGAAATAAAAGATTCTCTGAGTTAAAAACCATGTCTGGGAATTGTGGGGGCAAAATATTCAATTTTTTAATTTGGTTCTCTACTGAGATTTCCTTTCTGATTATTAGAAGCATATTTTCATTTATGTCTTTTAATGTATTTATAGTAGATGCTTTTAAATCTTTGCCATCTAATTTTAGCAATTCAGAGGTCCCCAAACTACTGCCCGCGGGCCAAATTGCGGCCACCTGAGGCCATTTATCCAGCCCCCGCTGCACTTCCGGAAGGGGCACCTCTTTCATTGGTGGTCAGTGTATGGAGTACTGTATGTGACGGCCCTCCAACGGTCTGAGGGACAGTGAACTGGCCCCCTGTGTAAAAAGTTTGGGACCCCTGATCTAGGTCATCTTGGAGTTATCCACCCCTGACTTCTTTTGAATTTGGCTACTATTTTTTCTAAAAAAATAGTATATGTCCAGTGATGTTGGATTGTATCTTGAACATTGTGAATGATTCACTATAGAGGAAGATTTGGCTAAGTATAGCCTATGATGTGGGTATATTTTATATGCAGAAATTCGGACTTATAGTCAGGCACCTTTCTTCCTTTCACCTCTGGTTTTTCATCAAGTAAGTTTGTGAATTTCTATTTGACTAGGGTATGTCCTTGGACACAAGCCATTAAAAATAATTTTATGATTGCTCCCCAGTGCCAGTCCCTTCTTACTAGTGTCAGCTCCTCTCTGGTTTCTGTTTGCTTTGGATGGCTGTCAGTGTATTCAGCTCGTTGTCATTTGGTTATTGTCCAGAGCCAATAATTATTAACTGCAGGGAGGCTGGTTTGATGGGAGTTTCCCTTTGTTAGTGCCTCTGAGATTGTTGGAAACAGTGTATCAGTTTTCAGCAAGAAATCTCTCATTATTGCAGTCTTTATACTCTGCTAATAATTTCGTAAATGTATACATGTGTTAAAACTCATCAGTTTTGCATTTTAAGCAGCTATATGAGTAAGACAAAAGTTGGCACATAATATAATAGTCAAGCTTTAAAAATAAATGGAACCTTTTCTGAGTGAAGAGCTTTGATTAATTGAGAACCCTTGATTTTGATGACCATAAAGTAACTAGATTAACATGATAAACTTATTTCTACAGTCATACTTTAAACTTTTTATAGAAGTATCCTAAGTATAGCAACCTTGCCTCATATTTTTGTTGGTAGGGACACGGCTCAAGTAGAAAACATTTCTGTGAGGACTGAGAAGCCTGTACCCAACCATAGCCAGCCTCAGAATAATAATACAGGAAATAATGCAGTTGGTTCCTGAGCTACCTCTTGATTTTTCATGGGTCTCCTCATGCATTGACCTGTGCTTAGTAGCTTTCTTCTAAGACTGAGCAGAGGCTGCCTCTTTTTTCTTGTATCTCCAGGTGTGCTGCCTTGAGGACGCCTGGACGTTCTATTCCAATAAATGGTTTTAGACATTGAAGTTATTACTAGAAGTTACCTTAAAAAAAGGATAGCTCGATTGGTTAGAGCATCATCCCAAAGCACAGAGGTTGCTGGTTCGATCCTCTGTCAGGACACATACAGGGACTGATTGATGTTTCTGTCTTCTCTCTCTCTCTCTCTCTCTCTATCTATCTTTCCTCTCTCTCTCCCTCCCTCCCTCCCTCCATCCATTCATCCCTCTTTCCCTTCTTCTTTCCCTTCTTCTCCCTTCCTCTCTCACTAAAATGAATAAATAAATGTAAAAATAAAAGCTTTACAAAATATATTAAGACCATAGCTTTTATTGGGTATGTTAAGATACCCTGGATACCACAATGATTTTACAGAGGTGCTGTGGGATATTTTAAGGTTTTGAGAAAGAATAGCAATATTTGACATCTGTCAGACGCCACAGAGCTCCTAGCTTCAGGTTTTTATGGTGTCACCATTAGGTGTTGAATTCCTTTTGCTAGTGTCTATTTTTGGGATATAGGATTTTTGTCAATTGCTTTGATTCAAAGCAAGTACCATATGAAAATCATTGTGAAACAAGAAATAAGGAGCCTGACCTGTGGTGGCGCAGTGGATAAAGCATCGACCTAGAATGCTTAGGTCGCTGGTTCAAAAACTTGGGCTTGCCTGGTCAAGGCACATATGGGAGTTGATGCTTCCTGCTCCTCCCCCTTTACTCTCTTCCCTCTCTTCCCTCTCTCTCCCTCTCTCTCCCTCTCTCTCTACTCTCCAAAATAAGTAAATTTTAAAAACCTAGAAAAGAAAGAAATAAGGGTGTCACTGTCTGATCTGATGTTTGTTTAATTTTATACTTCCCAACAGGCAGATACAGGTCATTAGATGTAGTTGTTTTTTTAAGAATGGAGTGTTTATTTCAAATTGATGTGTGCTATTTTTTCAAATGGCTGCTAAGTTATTATGACATAAGTACCCAGCTTGGGGATTTAATGTCAGAGTCTTTTGTGTCACTTGATCTTGGAATATATTTATTACAGTGCATCGGTTTATTTACTGACTTGGTAAAGACAATAAACATTTTCTTTAATACAGAACAGTTGTACTCAGAGTCATTACTGGATCATTAGTTTTTGGGTAGCCATTGACAACTTAGGAGACTGGAAAGATGTCTGTTAAACTTAAGACATCATTTTTGTAAGTTACTTAAAATGACAGTCTATGTCTAATTACTTATCATTTGTATCTACTTAAAAGCAAAGCCTAATTTGTCCTGTTGGTGTGGAGAATAAAGGTTAATTGAATGTTCTAACATTTGCTCTTTAATTAAAAGGTTTTTCGTATTAGAGAATTATGACTTCATCTTGCAAACTAAATGTACTGACAGCTATTGAGAAATGGAGCTGTTTTGTAAATTGAAGTATACCTTTACATGGAAACTCCTTTTGTTAAACCACTAATTAGTAATTTACTACTTTCTTTTTTAAACTTAACACGTTGTTTCTTGTATAACCCTTCTTCCACAAAATATTTTACCTTAAATGTGTTCTTAATTACATACTTTGTAATATTCAACCTCCTTGTTCATACTTGAATATTTTCCTGAGAATAGGTGAAAAAAAGGTAGATGTAGCGTAGAAATTTCTCTGCTGGCTTTGATGAAGAATGCGCCACAGTGCTTCTGGCCCACCCATGCTGTCCCCCTCCCTGCTGCGCCCGCTCTCCCAGCTTCTGGAAGGAGAAGTCTCAGGCACTATGTACTGTCGCATCTTAGTCATAAGTCTCCTGTCACTCTCGCCATAGTGTGTCCAGTCCCTCTACCTGCTCGTCCTGACTTGCCACTGAAGTGCTTAAGCGGAGGGACATTTTTTAAACATGTTTTGATCTAACAAGCGCGTGGCCCACAATGTGCGTTCAGACATATTTGCTAAATGAGTGATAAGAGGCCCGTGTGGTTTTCCTTTTTTGCCTAACCATATTTTCTCTCTTTTTAAAATCTTTCTTCATGCAGTGCCCTAACCATTTCTAATATTCAGGCTGGATCGACTGGAAACTGGGGCTGTCATGTCCAGACCAAGCGCGGGAACAATACGAGAACGGTCGATATTGTCGTATTAGAAAGCTCTGCCCAGTACTGTCCTCCTGAGAGGGTGGTCAACAATAAAGGTGACTTCAGGTCAGTGTCATGGAAAGGGTTGGAAAACTCTCATTTGCCTGATGTCCCTTTTTATCCTCAAAGGCACATAATGGGCCTCCTACCCTCAGTAAGAATATTGGAGAAACGTATGTGTATTCATATCTACATCTTTATATATCTAAGGACTACCCTTTAAACAGTAATTTCAGAATCATTTACAGAGATTTAAAAAACAAAAGACTTTATCTTAAATCTGTTGATTTATGAGTCTTTGCAGGTAGAGCCAGAAGTGTATATTTTTAACAGGTGGTTTTGTTGAAGAAGTTAAGCAGCACTACTGTAGGGAAACATTTTGGAAATTCTGCTAAGAAAGTACAAAATTCAGACAGACTAGTGGTATTTCCTGTTTCTTTGCAAGCTCTCCTTTATGGATGAACACTGGAGGGTTTTGTATCGCTAAGTCACTTCTAACTAATAGCAGCTTAGGGGACAGCCACAGATAGGGCTTTCTGTTTGGTTCCTCTGGCATTTAAGTAAGAAGAACCAAACAGGGGAAGATGATTGGATCTGTGCTTCTCTTTATTTTTTTAATACTCCTTGACATGACTATGTGAAAATTAGTATTCATTATTGGCAGTTGATAAATCTTTGGGAAATGAAAGGGGTTGGGTGACCTGAAACTTGGGGGAGCCCTTAGTGTTGGATTTAGTTAACGTAAGCAGAATGACTGAAATGATTTCTTTTTTTTTTTTTAGAAAGTTTAGAATTGGTGAGAGGGAACAACTTTTACCTTAGTCTTTCTTTACCTTCAAAGTTGATTTAAAACATCTTTAACTATACTATTTACTTAATATTTTTTGGAGCAGGAGTTTAATGAGTGTGTAGTTGACATAAAGGATGGGAAGTCGGTTGCCTTTAAAAGCAGTGTGAAGATTGTTGAACACCAGCTTGGACTGTTGACAGTTGGTGCTGCTGCTGCCTTATGGTTCTAAGCCCGATTTTTAAGGATTAGAAAATCCTTCATGTTAGTCTTTCAAGTCCAAACTGAAGAGGCGATAAACACATCTTCAGATCAGCTAGTTCATCGTTGCTTTGTTAAAAATAAGCTTTTTAAAAAAAATTCTCTTTGACATGAATATATGGAAATTAGCATTTATTATTGGTAGGAAGATGTCTCTTATATGAACTTTTAATCTCTAATACTCATATTGTGTACCTTAAAGTGAAATTAGAGAACAGTTGTTATTTTTGCCATATTCAAAATCTTTTATTAAAGAATCATAATACAATGATTTCTGGTTTTGGCAGAGTTGCTGTTTTTACTTATAGTATTTTACATTTTTAAAATACAAGAGGAATCTAATTATTTAGCTAATTAATGAATCACTCATCTTTTGATACGCCTTAAGGTATAATGCAGTTAAACTTCCACTCCATTAAGAATTTAGTGTTACTTGATCTAGTTATGCAAATTTTGGTAATGAAGTGTATTTTGATGTGACTGATATTATGGTTTAGCAGTTCCTGTGTTACTGGTCAGCTATAACTTTTATTAAATATGTTCGATTTCATTGCTAGAAATGGAGCTCAAATAATATTTTCCCAGCTCAGCTAGTGATGACCTAGGCCAACAATTTTGTGTAGTCATTTGCATAGAGAGGGCTTTCTCCCAGAAAATTGGGTTGTATACACTGTGATGGAGGTCTTCCATTCCACCCCCAAGTGCAGACATTTGCTAAAGAACTACAGGACTCAGCATATATGATACAGTGTGTCCGTAAAGTCATGGTGCACTTTTCACCAGTCACACGGTCAGAAGTGCACCATGACTTTACGGACACACTGTAGTGATGTATGGAGATACATCGCTGAAGGACAAAGGAAAAAAGACACAGGTGGGCTGGAGAGACCCACGTACAAGCCCCTTCATGCTCTCGCACTCCCGTGGGGCTCCCACGGAGCCTACGCCTTCTGCCATGAAAAGACGACCTCTAGGCAGTATTTCTGCCCACAGAAGCCAGTTGGCATCTCAGCACCCCACGTTCTTATTGCTGGTCATGTAGCACCCTTTGCCTGGCACATACCCAAGTGTCAGACTCCCAGGAGAAAGCAGTTGTTCAGCATAAACCAGGTGGTTTGTACAAGCTGTCTGGGCATAGTGAGCCACCCGTACCAGTTAACTGTTCATGGCCAGTCCCAAGTTCTAGGCTCCTAGACGCCAGCGAAGGGCCCGTGTTGTGAGCAGGCCCTTCTAAGAATGGCACTCCCAGACCAGCTGTCACAACTCTTTCCACACGTGTACTAACTCTACTTCTGCTAAAGGCCAAATCCTAATTATACTGGAGAAGGTTCTGACCTCCTATACCTAGTGGTTATTACATAAGCCAACAATGCGAAGAAACAGAAAACTCTCTGTTGCAGCATAAGATACAATTTCCCTGTGTGTTTATAGCAACATTAGAATATTTTAGGAAAATATCTTATTCTGTTATGCTGTTAAAATACACTTGGCTGATAGTTTTAAACGATTTAGTCCATGTTAATAATTTTCTTTTCTTTTTTTTTTTTTAATCATTTTGGCCTTTATTCTCCAAGGAGATTCGTTTGTTTCTCCTGCTTGATCTTTCCTCTGGGATTGCGCATGCCATGTTCTGATCCTGGATTTTCCTCCGCTGTGGCTGTGTCACGGAGGCCTTCTTTCTCTGTTTTGTCCAGGTGGCCCAGGACGTTGGCGGGCATCACTGCCTACCTGCCGTGCTCTCGGAATACCCACGGCAGTGGGATCTACCCCGGAAGCTCACAGGACGAGAGGAAGGCTTGGCGCCGATGTGACCGAGGTGGCTTTTGGGCGGATGAGGACTATTCTCGCTGCCAGTATGCGAATGATGTCACTAGAGTCCTTTATATGTTTAATCAGGTAACTAGCAAGTCTTCTGATTGGCTGAGGCTGTTGAGAGAGCACAGTGTTCGAGCCAAGTACATACAATCTCTTTTATAAAAAATTAGCCAAGTGTACAGATTGGGTGTTCATCCATACTACATTGGACTGATCCATCTGTGGAACAAGGTCTAGTCTTCTCAAGTGGTATTCAAGGCCTTCTAAGGCATTACTCTTTCTTTCCTGTCTCTGCCTGACTTTGTGTCTGTGTTTGAATACCTTTATCATCGGTACCTGCTGGGCAGAATCGCAACTGTCCTTCACGTCCACCTGGGAAGCCACCACTTGGGTTTCTTCTAAAATCCCGTTGTCACAAGCAATCCCTATTCTTGCCTGTGTCACTCAGATGCTTTCCTTGTCTTTACTTCTTTGTGTCTTTTATAAAACACACCCGATTGTAAACAGCTGGAGGATAGTTTCTGTGTTACACATATTCAAATGACCCTAGGCACCTCTGTACGGGTTTTTGCAATGGTTGGTGCCACATCATGTTTAAGTCAATGAATAAACAGAGGTAAGACATGACTGGCAGGGCCTGGGGTTACAGATAAGTGTCCCCACACCTGTGCGGGGAGGTACTGATCCCCCCCAGCTGGCATACTCAGGGAGGGCTTTACTAAGCAGGTGGGAGGAGGCTGCGTAGAGGCTGGACCAGCAGGAAGGACGAGATGCAGGTGCAGCACATGGGTCTGATGTGGTTTTATGCATTATTCTGTGTCATCCCAAGTTTAAAAAATAATTCCCCTCAGGTTCGTTTCCATTAAAATTTTCCTTCTCTCGGGTTTGAAAAAGTATTTTAAGGAAATCACAGCAAGTTGATGATATAGTCTGAATTCATGGCAGTGTTTTAAAATGCAAAGGAAAGATGTCAAAAACTGTGCTGACTGATTGGCTAAAAGCGCCTCTTTTTGCCTTTTTCCGTAGATGCCTCTCAATCTTACCAATGCCGTGGCCACAGCCAGGCAGCTACTGGCTTACACTGTGGAAGCGGCCAACTTCTCTGACAAGATGGATGTTATATTTGTGGCAGAAATGATAGAAAAATTTGGAAGATTTACCAAAGAGGAAAAATCAAAAGAGGTATTTTTCTTGTTCCGATTGGTATTATTTATAACAAGTAAACAGTCATGTGAGAGACTTATGTCTCGGGGGGGGGGGGTATTTTGTTTTGTTTTGTTGTATTTTTCTGAAGTGAGAAGCCGGGAGGCAGAGAGACAGACTCCTACATGCGCCCTACCAGGATTCACCCAGCATGCCCACCAGGGGGTGATGCTCTGCCCATCTGGAGGGTTGTTCTGTTGCAACTGGAGCCATTCTAGCACCTGAGGCAGAGGCCATGGAGCCATCCTCAGTGCCTGGGCCAACTTTGCTCCAATGGAGCCTTGGCTGCAGGAGGGGAAGAGAGACACAGAGAGGAAGGAGAGGGGGAAGGGTGGAGAAGCAGATGGGCACCTGTCCTGTGTGCCCTGGCCAGGAATCAAACCTGGGACTTCCACATGCTGGGTTGATGCTCTACTGCTGAGCCAACCAGCCAGGGCTTTGCTTCTCTGTTTTTAAAGCCCATTTATGTTTGATATATTTGAACTAAGTAAATGCACTTTTCGTGCTACAAATTGTCATGGAGAAATGTAGGCTCTCTCTGTTAGCCACCTTTTGGGAGGACTAGAGAAGAACTACCAGTTCTTAGAAGTTAAGTTACTGTGACAGCGCACACCCTGCCCCCTCAGCTGAGAGAGAACCGTCCGCTCCTCCTTGTGTATCAGCCAGGGCTACCTGTCGGGCCTCCCGGATCCCTCTCCCTCACCCAGCCCTCCGTTCTTCTTAATAAGCTTTAAGTGACCCAGATTGTGTGTTCAATTGCTCGCTTACCTTTGCAGTGTCCTTAATGTCAGGCCATTATAGGAACTTTCTTGAAAATTCAGATGATTAAAATATGCAAGTTATGAAAATCTTGTTGGCTTTGGAAAGGAGTACATGTTAACGGGCCCTGTTTCAGACCCGGTGTGCTTGTCCACATTGATGTCCTTTAAGGGGAAACAGTGGCAGCAGCAGTTTTCAGAATGAATGAGCAGCGAATCAGGCTTTGAATGAGTTTGAAAACGCAGGCTGGCAAATTCCTAAGCTTTATGTTTCCAGCTACGTGAGAACTTGACATACACTGTTTCTTTTGTGATGTCATCACTTATACAAACATGAATTTTAGAAGTAGAGGAAACCTCGATCAAGTCACAAACTAAAGCCCAAAGCAATGATCCACCCAAGGTCATGCAGCGCGGTTAGGACAGGGCTGGACAGAAGCTGGCGTGTTGGCGGTCCAGTTCAGAGGTTTCCTGCGGCTTCACTTTTCCTCTCCAGCACTGCGGGGCCCTGTCGTGGCATTCCAGACTACTCAGTGTACCGCCGTCGGGAAGTCCCCATGTGGGACAGCTCAGATTCATGACTGTGTTAAAAGGCAAAAAATATAAGCCTTGTTTTCCTGAAGCATTTAAGTAAAGACTTTTTTTGTTCTTTTGGTGGACTATTAATATCTTGCATTTTAGAGATAAGTTTTGAAAGTGTAGCCATAGCACATTGGGCACTTGACTTGATACAATGTAGCTAGTAACAGAAGGAAGGTAGGTGTATGCGTGCAAATGGGACCCCGTAATAAGGTACCGTTTCGGTGGTGTTCTCTGAAGGTCAGACCACAGGTTTGTGATGTCCTCTTTGTTTGTGTGCAAATCTTTGTGTCCTTGGGCCACAGCCTGCTCCCTGTGGTAAGTGTTCTCAGCACGGGGAGATGCTATCTGGATCCTGGCTCTGTGGGAATACTGTTCTCCAGTGTTGATTCTATTCCCAGGTTAACTGCCCTCGTGATGATGCATCATTTGTGGAAGTGGGATGTTTCGAGGCACTAGAGCAGTGGTAGTCAACCTGGTCCCTACCGCCCACTAGTGGGCGTTCCAGCTTTCATGGTGGGTGGTAGCGGAGCAACCAAAGTATAAATAAAAAGATGGATTTAACTATAGTAAGTTGTTTCATAAAGATTTATTCTGCCAAACTTACCGAAAATCCAACATAAAGTACTTGGTAAGTAATTATTATTATATGCTTTCACTTGCTGTAACTCTGCTTTATAAATTTTATAAAGTAAAGTTACTTCCCTACTTTATAAATCACCATTACTATGGAACCAGTGGGCGGTTAGAAAATTTTACTACTAACAGATACAAAAGTGGGCGGTAGGTACAAAAAAGTTGACTACCCCTGCTCTAGAGTAATTGACGTGGCATTTGGAATGTGGGCACTGGAAAAGATTCTGCCATCATATAGTATGTATTTGTTCCCATGCCTCCCCTCTGTGGACGCGTGGGCCCTTTGCTCACCTCCCAGCCGCGTGGTGCCCAGAGGTTTTTCAGACCATGGGAGTCATGTGAAGTCTGACCTCCGTCCTCAAGTGAAGGGCAGCTTGTGTTTGCATGTTGCCAGAGAAGAGATTTCTTACCTCCTTCCACCTTGGGCCAAGGTCGGGGCAGGCCATTGTGAAGTCTCCTTGCCGCGCTCTTCCCGCTGGTTTGTTCCGACCTGGAGCTGTCCCGGCCTGTCAGCTGGCACAGTGATGCTCTCCTGGGAGGCCTGTGTGCATGGCCCCGTGCCCTGTGTGGACGTCAGAACCCTGAGTACAGCCCAGGGCCAGCAGAGCTCAGCCACGGAGCTTCCGGGTCCCGCTGGTGTTTTGCGTCTCTGCTGGAGCCTTTGCCTTCTGCCTGGCCATCGGTGCATTTAAAAATGAAAACTTTTTCTCCTTCAGCAGTTTTTCCTTTTTAGCAGGGAAAATTTCCAAGGACTGGCTTCTGTAGTCAGAAACAACTAACTGCGCTTCCTGGGGAGGGTTGGAGGGACCTCAGAAGGGAAGCTTTCCCACTTGGTATAAAGGGCCGGCTGACGTCGGCACCCGTTCATTCCTCCTCTCCTGACTGGTGTACCCCATCTGTTCCTAGAAGTAGTCATAAAAACATCTTCGTCCGGAGGAAAGGTTCCCTTTTCGGTTGGTAATTGTAAAGTTACCCTCATTGCCTCGAATAGAAACATCAAGGATCAGCTTCCCCCCAAGTTCCTTTCTGGAAGGTAATGAATAAATGCAGTGTTATTATCAGCTTCTTTCTCCTCTTCCTTTCTCACCTGTTTTCCCAATTCCATCATCCTCTTCCCCCTCCTTCCCCCTCCTTCCCCTTCTCTCCTTTTTCCTCTTCTCTTCCTCCTCCTCCTCCCTTTCTCCCCCTCCTCCTCCTCCCTTTCTCCCCCTCCTCCTCCTCCCTTTCTCCCCCTCCTTCCCCCCCCTCCTCCTCCCCTTCTCCCTCTCTCCCTCCTCCCCAGCCTCCCATTCCTCCTCTTCTACTTTCCTCCTCCTTCCCCCCTCCCCTTCCAACCCCTCTTCCCCCTCCTCCCTTCTCCTCATCCCCACTCCCCTACCTTTCTCCCTCTTTCTCCCCCTTCTCTCTTCCCAACCTCCCCATCTCCCCCTCCTCCCCCTTCCCTTTCCTCTTCCTCTCCCCCCTCCTCATCTTTCTCCCCCCTCTTGACCCTCCTCCCCTCCTTCCTCTCCTTCCCCTCCCCCTTTTCCCCCTCTCCCACTTTCCCTTCTCCCCCTCTTCCCTTTTCCCCCTCCCTGTCCTCCTCTCCTTCATCTCCCTCCCCCCTCTCCCTTCTCTCCTTCCTCCCACTCCCCTCCTTCCCCCCTCTTCTCCCTTCCTTTTCCTGTCCTTCCTTCTTACCTTGATACCACAGTAAAACCAGAGGTGTAAATTTGCCATAGGTCATCACAGTGAGGCCTCTTCTTGCATGAATATTGACAGGTTAATCAAGCCCGCTGCTGAGAAGCCAAAAGTGGGATCCTGAGATACTCAGGACAGTGAGCTAGTTAAGAGTGACATAAGTCTACTTTTAAACCTTGACTTTCACAGTAGAGCTGTTTGTTCATTGAAGGTCATGGTAATGACACACTTTAAGATGAGCGTGTGGGATCTCAATATTATAATTTGTACCTAGGAGAAAATCACAAAGAAGACTTGAACTTGAATAATGATATCAGCTGGGGTTATTATTATTAGTATTTACTCATGTTTAGACTACATGTCAATTCCTATAGTTCCCATTTCCATCTTAGCTGTCCTCAAATGCCTACCTAGCTGGCTGCCTTAACTCACACTTTTGTCTATAATTCTTGCTTTTTTGGCTATTTGAATCAATAAGGGCACCCCTGCTGCTTTATGCTTGAAAACATGTGTTGGGAGGGGTCTAGACCCCTTGGCTTCTCTCAAAGTTATGAATTGCTTAATGGAGATATGTGTCTTCTGTTTTATTTTTTTCTTGCAATTTACTGTGGAATGGGGTGTTCTGAACCCTTTTCATAGGGTTCTTGATCTCATATTAAAAATGAGCACACTGAGTTTTGGAGAGGCTAAATAATTTGCTCATAGACATCTAACTTGTGACAGAGTTGAAATCTTAATCTAGTAGTATTGAACTCTCCGACACATATATATTCTGCCTTCAGTGTTATATGATATTTCTAATATGTTAAAATGAAATATTAGGAAGTTTAGTTTATGTAATAATCTTATGTATTTCATATGCTAACATATCAAGTTCATGAAATTTGCAGATGGTTTTGGTCTAATGTAGGTCAAAATTCCAAACACCTATAGTGTTGAGAAGAACAAGAACTATTCCGCCTCTCTTAAATCAGATGACATTTAACATATTCGTAGTTATTAATGTGGCATTTTCATTCTTTACTCTTGATCTCTGATAAAGTGTGTTCACACGTATTTTCATTTGAACCTGGCTGTTCCGCCTGACAGGTGGAAGAGCAGGTGTGTGAGTCCTTCTGACCCTTCTGTGGCTGGAGCGGCCTGCAAGGAATGAGGTCAAGGGGAAATGCAGCGCTTTCTCGTGCCTGCTGTGGCTTTTAAACTCTCTTTGTGTGTCAAGTTTCAGAAATAACTTTTTCACTCCAGTGCAATTTTTCATGTGCCGTTATCGCTGTTGTGTCCTTTGTGCCACTGGGAAGGACTCAGGACTGCTTCTGTGACCCACTACGCGAGCATGTAGCATTTTATGATTACCTGCTCTTGGGGAGATGTTGGCATCAAATCCTGTTCCTCAGGTCTTAACCATCTAGAATGAAGTAATGAGAAACTGCTCTTTCTCAGCTAAGGCAAACCACTTGCGTTAACTCCATCCCTTCTTAGAGATCATTTGTTTTCTTTACAATTATTAACCCATTACATTCCGTTGCTGGCCATTATCATGAGAGCCACCATAATAGCTCTTTGATCATGTAATAATCATAATAGTTTGTCAGTAAGAGATGGTGTGTCTCTCAGATCTCTGGCTGGGTCCTTATAAAGGCTGCACGTTTTTAAAAATTTTAGAAAAGTATAAAACAGCAGGTCTATTTATAATTGTGCTAATTTGTAAATCCCTCCTTAGAATAGAATCAGTAATTTTCTGTCGTTTTTCTTTTAAGTTTGTGCGGCCAATGGGAATTTCTTTCTTGAGAGCCTGAGAGCCTATCTTCTCATATGCCTTTTACCCTATTTATTTTTGCATAAAAATTCGAAAGAACAATAGATAAGAATAATAGGCAATAACTTAGACAAATCATTCCATCTACTCTGAATCCCCATTGAGAGGTGGCGGTTACTCTAACTGCTGTATAAACGGCCGATTGGTGCACTCCGTAATTGACATGTCAGTCACCAACCTTGTCCATAGCTCCAGAAGGACGGGCTTCTGTTAGAATGAAACCCACCCCCACACCTGCGTAGTAGGAGTAAGTAGCAGGGTGCTAGTGCTCCCTGAATTGTGCAGAGCGGCTCAGGCATCTGCAAGGCATCACTACAGGCTCTTCCCAGTTCTCTGGTGATTTCTTGGGTTTGGGGGGGGACATGCCCTGTGAGAATGTGTAAGTCCATTGAACTAGGATGTTTGAATTAAAAGTTCATTTCTCTTCATCCTGCATCACTGTGCTCATTTCCTTCATTGCAGCTATATAATCTAAATCCCTTTTTGAACATACATTTATTCCATGTTTTTGGGACTATACTATATGTTCCAACACAGAGCTGTGTGTCCCTCTCCCTGCTGCGCCCCCCCTGCAGGACAGCATCTGGCTTACCTTGGCCCTAGGTAAGTAGTCGTGAGGGAATGAATATTGCATACCTGTCGGCTCTTAGTCCAGCGGTCACACTAGTGAATGAAGGTACAAGTATCAGTAGGGCATGGAGTAGCCCCTGCCCTCGAGGGGTTAGGACAGAAGTGCGATACGCTTTGGGAAGAGCCGTGCGGTGTCAGTGAACTATTTCTGCGGTGGGGTGGGATGAGGTTGGCCAGGATGAAGAGGAAGGGCCAGTCTTGCTGGACACATTGGTCCTATGTATGAACACAGGCTTTAAAAATGCGCCCTTCCTAACACTTCTTCTAGAACCTGTCTTCTTCAAAGAGGGGTCTGTGTTGGAATTCAAGTGGTAAAAGGAGCAATAAAATTACAAGGAGAGCTCCCAATGTGTGTGTGTGTGTGTGTGTGTGTGTGTGTGCGCGCGCGCGCGCGCGTGTGCGCTTGCCATGTGCCAGGCATGGTGGTTTCAAGAGCCTTATATGTATTGGAACTTAGTCTTCACAACATTCAGAACAGACAGGATTGCTATTGTCCCCATTATTCAAATAAAGGAACGTCTGTGAGGTTAAGTAGCTGGTGCAGCGAGGGGTTGGGATTTGAAGTCCTGTTCTTCAACCCTGTTCTTACTGTAGTTATTTCAGTCAGTCATTCTAGGATTGATATCTGGCGGGTTTCCAGAGGCCTGTTTCTGGGACGTGGAGCCTGGTGGGACAGTCTGAGTTTTTACCCCAAACCCAGCTCAGCCCTCATAACTGTACATGCCAGGAAGAGCAGTCGATGCAGAACAGGTTGGACAGCTCACCTGGGATCTTCTGCGATGATCAAAAGACATTTGCTAAAACAGCCTTAGCTTTCTGGCTCAGCTTTGGGGCCTCACGCCTTTGATGCTTTCGTCTTGATCAGAGAACCAGCCAGCTTCCAAATCCCCTGATCCCACCTCTGGAGTGCTTCTCTTACTCTTTCTGCCCTAGATCGCCCTCTCGTGAACATCTTGCTCAACACCAACGCCCCCGACGCCGGTCCGTCTCATTAGCCCGGCGCATTCAGTGCACTTTCCTGACACAAACGTTCAGGTCGGCGGCAACAGTGGCCAGTGGACATTTCACTGGCGTTGCCTGACAGATGCTGGCATCTGTATGTTATGAGCTGAGCTGATAAAAAGAATTCCCTCGCTGCATGCACTAGCTCAGCTCATAGCTTAATAAAACAGGCAGTGCTAGAGGAAGTACCCTCTGGATCCATTTGTTTCCTGGCACTGGGTCCGAAAGCATTCACTGAGTTGGGGGGAAGGGAAGGGAAGGGAAGTTCATTCGAGGTGGAGGGAGCTGCATGTGCACACACACCTGCAGTGGTCCTGATAGAGGGGGGACTTCCTTTGGTTGGACACGCCTAGAGTTTTGAACGTGACTGGATACTAAATTGCTGGACAATGGATATTTCTTAGTAATAGCACTAAAACTTACACAAAATGAAGTGTTCTTTAATGGTTTTCCAGACAAAGAGTTTAGATCTTTTTATTGGGGATCCTGGGATGTCTTTTCCTTCCTCTTGATTAATTGCCCCCTCCCATTTGAGTAGCACAGGTCAGTCTTTTCACCAGTGACTTGTTACTTAAACACACTGTTTTGACGTAACTGTTACAAAACAGCCGCAATCGAATGTGCTGTTCCTATCTGAAGAGGTTTCCATGGGAAGCAAGTACAGTGCCTGTTAGGTGGTCCTGAGGATTCCGGTGACGTGCCGCAGCCTGGGTTAGCTGTCTCTCTTCTCTCCCGCATGCCTGCCAGCTGGGTGACGTGATGGTTGACATCGCGAGCAACATCATGCTGGCGGACGAGCGTGTCCTGTGGCTGGCGCAGAGGGAGGCGAAAGCCTGCAGCAGGATCGTGCTGTGCCTGCAGCGGATCGCTACGCACCGCCTCGCCAACGGAGCTCACGTTTACTCAACAGTAAGCACGCCACCCTCCTAGAATTCTGAGGGGAGAAAAAGTCCTGTGATTTAAGAAAAAAAAATTTTTAACTGGACTTTGTCCATATGTGGTACTTAGAACGGTGCCTTGCGTACAGAGTAGGCGTGAATGTAACCAACCTTAATAAAAGGAAAGGGACACTGACTGTATTGTCCTTAGACTTAGCAGTAACGTCTGTCACCTTCCTGGGTGTGAAAGGCTACTCCCTTCCTGTGCGCTGTCCGGAGTGGTTGTGACCATTGGGAGAGATGCTGGTGGTCCTCCAGACGTGGGAGTGGCGGCTCTTGTATCAACATGTCCTACATTTGGGGGACCCCTGAGTTCAGTCTCACTCTTGAGTTTCTTAAAATTGTTGGGGCAGGTACCATGTATTTCAGGTGATTTTTCTGGCTTAAATTGAGCATCTGTTGTTCTACTACTATTTAGCCAACCGCCTCCCCTTTCTTTTTCTTTCTTTTTTTTATAAATATTATTTTCTAGTTGACTTTATTGGGGTGACATTGGATAATGAAATGCATCGGTTTCAGGCGTACAATTCTATAACACATCATCTGTACACTGTGTTGTGTGCTCACCACTCTGAGTCAAGTCTCCTCCCATCACCATCTGTCCTTCCTTATTACTTTCTCTCCACCCTCCTTTCCTGGTGGTAATCGCTGTTCTGTCGACTATGTCTATGAACCTTTCGGTTTTTGTTTTTGCTTAATCGCTTTACCTATTCACCCAACCTCCCCTTGATAGCTGACCAGACGTCTATTCTCAGTACATTTTTTTATACAATTTTAAATGAGACTGTTTTCTTCGTTTTTCTGATAGTTCATCATTGTTGTATAAAAAATGCAGCTGATTTTTTGGATATTTATTTTGCATGCTGCTACTTGACTGATTTCATTTTTCAGTTCTAATAGTTTTTTGGTGGAATCATTAGGGTTCTCTATATAGTGCAGTGTAATCAACATATTGACAGAGCACCTTTGGAGTGAGTCTGTGTGAAAATTTTTATCTGTACAGCTGAATAAAAAGGGTTAACTACATTTTCCTGTAAAGGAAAAATAAAATTAATATGCTGAACAAGGCAACTTTTAAGTGTGTATTTCTCAAGCCCCTATCACTCTCCCTATTCCGCGATCATTAACGGAGGCCACGGAGACCACTAGCTGATTTTTTCTGTAGACGCTAGCTGTAGCTTCCAGTTTTCTTCAGAGTGCGCTTCAAATCATTTTTAATTGACTTTGAATGTATGGCTGGTCCTCCACACTTGGTGCCGCGCTCTTTTCCTCTCCATTGGTGTCTATTTGGGGACATCCTTTTGTTTCCAATGGTTTCGTTTATTTGTTTGTTTCTTTTTTATTCTGCTACCTGTCTACATAGTATCTTTGTTTAGTAAGAACCCAAGTGTTCTCTTTAATTTATGTGCAATGTTTTGTGTTTGAAAATTCTTTGAAGGTGTTTTTCCTCCATATCATACATCTTTTCATAACTCCTGTCTGATTGACTTTTGAAGTATTCACCCAACATTGCTCTGGAAGCCTATGTCATCAAGGCCACGGGCTTCATGGGGATGACGTGTACCGTGTTCCAGAAAGTGGCAGCCTCTGACCGTTCAGGCCTTTCCGACTCTGGGCGGCGGGACCCAGACGGAAACCTGGATAAGCAGCTGAGCTTCAAGTGCAACGTGTCAAGTACGTTTTCAAGTCTGGCGCTGAAGGTAGGTTACAGTCTCGAGCCATTTAAGACCCTTTGCAGTTAGATTAGAATACTCAAAATGCTTTGCTTTGCTAAAGAACCTTTATTAAATATCATTTGTAGGGAGCGGGGATCAGTATCATTTTTGCTGTTGTTTTAAAGTCAGTTCAAACCAGGAGGGACAACATTATGACTTTCGGGGGCCTAGGCATGTTTGCCCTCTGGATTCTCTTCTCCACACAAAAATATCAAAGTTACATTTTATGACGGCAGTGGTAAAAAGATGAATATATTAATGTTACATGTTAAAACATGTTTTTTTTTTACCCTAAATTTTATTCTTATTGCTCCTGACTTTCAAGACAGAGTGTCTTGTGCCCTTGGCTTTGTGCCTGCCAGACCTAATGGAAAATCGGCCTTGAGACGGCACCGTTGATCAGGCGACCTGTGTATCAAGTTTTTGGCAAAGAAGTCAAACATGATAAGTCTTCAGAAAATGTGTTTTTTATTGCAACAAGCAGAATTCAAAGCATTTTTGTTGATTTTTTAAAATTTGGGTTTTAGACATGTTTCATCAAACGACATTGAGACAGGTGGTGGAGGCGTAATTTCTGCCCCTAATGGAACCACAGTTTTCCACGTACCTTGGTGTGTCCATGAGGAACCGTATTCTCTCTGGGTTTTAATTGCTAGGTACTTCCTCTGTTCCTGGCTTGCTTCTCAAGTCTGTCACAAACAGTGTTGTAGTCATTCTGATGGCTGCATAATAATTGATCAAATAGGTGTTAGGTGTTGATCTACTCAGTAAACATTGAATGGATGAGTGAATGAATGAAAGAGTGAAGAATTAATGTGTTTGGTTATAACTTACCCTGGTGCCCTCCACAGGGAAAGCCAATCTGCTCAGTTTTCAAAAAGCCCATTTACCCCACCGCCCAAGAAAATCTCAGCTGGGTCAGAATGTCTAATGATCGTAGATTTAGTTGGTACCTTACACTCAGAGGGAAATTGCCAAGAAGGATTTGTTATTCTTGGTTCTGGGAGAGTAAGCGATGTACCCAGCCTTGCGACTGTAGACCTGCTCCTTTTTCCTTCTTGGGTGTTTTGTCAGTAAAGACGTACCACAGAAGGAATAGAAACAGCATCACACACAAACCCACAAGAGAAAGGCGTGTGTCTTTGAGCAGCGCTTAAAATTGATGAATCCTTCTATCTTAAAGGATCATAGTTGGTAGAAAGGGATTTAAAAAATGGTGAAACCCTGTGCACTTCATCATTTTCACCACTTATCCCTCTGGGTGAGAAAAGTTCCTTCTTGCGAGAGAGGAAAGTTTTCAATGAACATTCAAATGGGTCAGTTTCATACTGTTTTATCTTTTTAAGATTGTCTTATGGCCAGAAACCAAGGGTACGTTACACTATTATTCATGCTTCATATATGGACAGGATTAAACTGAGTGAATGAGGAATATACCTTTCATGACACAAAATTAGTTACAGATCTTTATGTTGACAGCTGAAAATACTTTAGCATTTTAACAGAAATCTATCTATTTTAAACATTATACAAGGACAGCTTATACTTTTTTTTTAATGTGCTTTTTTTTAATACCTTAAATACAGCACTAACTAGACATGCCCACATCCAATAATCGACTGTGTTACTGTTCAGTGGGAAAAAATACCAGCATATGAAGTTAACCCCATAAAAAACACCAGCCCTGAGCAATACAGGAGCCTTACTTGAATTGCTTCCTCCATGTTTCTTGAATCTCTTTCCTTCTCAGTTTACTTAACTGCCAGAGCCTGGTTTGCATGGACTTCCATGCTGTGCTTCCCAAGCCACTGTTACCCATTTAGTCTCTGTAACTGCAGGCCGTTCCTTAAAATCTCATCCTTCTCGTATGCATTAGTCTACCTAGGGCTGCTATTTGGCCAGCAAGTACCAATACAACCATGCTAGTTAGTAAAATACAGAAGTGCTTCCTTACCTTTAGCTGCTGCCACAGTCTCCTGTATGGCGGAGGGCGCCTTGGAGCCTTCCCCCACTGGACAGGCTGTACTCAGGGTCAGTGTGCGCATCATTTCAGGGCGTTCAGGTTGTGAACATGATCCCAGATCTACCCAACATGGACACTGACCCGTACCCTCCCCGATACGTACTTCCTGTCTCTCCGGAAGCGGGCTTTTGGGTGGCTTCCTCACTGGGCGTTTATCCCCTGCTCCGTATCTCTTCCTGCCTCCTCTGCCTTTTGTCCAGTGACAGCGCACTTCCTCTGGGTTCTCTCTCAACCGCTGGCCCTTCTTAGGACAGGCTTGTGCTCATTCTTCTGCTGAAATTTCCTCCTCCTCTCCCTCTCTCCCCAGCTCTGCGTTGTGTGTCATCACCCGACAGACGTGTCACCTTCAGGAAGTCTGAGCTGATACCATCCTGTCTGTCCTCACCTCTCCTATGCTTTATTCCCTTTATTTCTCTCCCTCACTCTGCCCCTAACACTCTGCTCATCTCTCTGTCATTGCATGTCACACCCGGGAGCCAGACGGCTGTCTCATCTCCTACCCTGGACGACTGGGGATTGTACGAGGGCAGAGCTAGTGCTCGAGTCAGCGCTGATCCTGGCTGTTTGGCCAGTGGGAGATTGAGTTGTCATCTGACTCTTAAAGCACCAAATCTGATATTTTTCATAACCAAATGCTTTCTCCCATGGTTGGCACCATAATTGAGACATGTTAGTTAGCATCACAAAATATTACCTGTGTTCGATGAACTACTAAAAGCTTTTAGAAATTCCTGGTGCTTTGTATTCAGCTATATTGTAGCCAGAGCAACTGGTTCTTTTAACCTTCGTGGGCTGTCATTTAGAAACTAGTCTTTCTCTGCAGATCTCCTACTTCCCTCAGCGCAGGCATCTGGGGCCTCGCCCCAGCCGAAGTCCTTTTAATTTTCCAGCCCAGATAAATGCGTCCTTTTGCTCCCTGCCTTTGTTTCTGCCCCTGTTTGTGCCCTCAGCACCACCGCTGCCCAGTGAAATTCCTGCTACTGTCCCTGTAGCACATGGGTCACATGGCCCCGTCCTTTTCTTCCTCAGGATTTGTCACTGCCTGCTAGTCCCGTGGTGCTTTGTTCATTCTCCAGAATAATTGGAAGTTGATGTGAGTTGAGTTCCAGGGAGAGGCCGTAGGAGATGGAGACTAAGAATGTGGGCTGTCTGCAGCCAGACAGCGTATTCACAGTCTGCTGTCCTAGTTAGCGGCTGTGCAAACCGGGGCCAGTACTTAACCTCTCTGGTGTCAGTTTCTCATGTTGTGTTGCATGGGAATCATGAAATGGTACTTAAAGGATTATTGAGAGGATTAAATGAGGATAATGTATAGGCGTTTACAACAGTGCCTAGCACAGAGGAAGCACATGATAAACGTTAGCTCTTACTATTATTGTGGTCTCTTTCTTGTTAAATTATGGAGATTTGAGGACAGGAACCATGGCTTGTTTTATTGTGTATTTCTAGATGTTGCACAGTGCCAAGTACAGAATAATGCAATGTTCAGTAAATGTTGTTGAATAAAAATTAAGAGCCATACTTATTAGCAAAGAAAGTCAGTTAAAAATATTAATCCTAAAGGCAAACATAATCCCCGTTGATCCTGAGAAGTGAGATAATGAAAAGGTGGTATGCAGTTCCAAACTAACTATGCACAAAAAATAATTAGGATCTGTCATCCTATGTGTTTAAAATCGAGTGTATAGGTAATCAAGAAAACATGGATAAATTAGTCCTTTATTTTTTTGAATCAGGTGATTCTTTGACTCTTTCTAATTTTAGTGTTAAATTCTATGGATTTAAACAAATTAGGATTTTAGGATAATTTAATTTATTACATGGTGGTGGAACTCCAGATTGTTTTGTAAAGAATGATGAAAATCTAGACATATTTGAGTTAACTTCACTTAGGATACTTAACATTTTGTCTTAGCCTAATGTCACTGTAAATAAAGATATATATGTGTGTATACACACACACACACACACACACTGCTTACAAAAATGAGGATATCAAGGAACATGCAGATACTCCAGTACTTTCAGCCTTCTGTATAGTGTATTTTCACCAATGAAACAAAAGTTGCTGTTTGTATAATCAAACAACTTTCTTTGTCGTTGGCTTTTCTGATGTTCTTGTTTAATAAAAAAAATCAAATGCCTTTTTATCGCTTTATATTCATTTTGAAATATCCCCTAATTTTTGTGAGCGGTATATATATATATGTGTGTGTATATATATATATATATATATATATATATATATATATTAATTTTGCAATTTAGCAGATAAATTCATTATAAGAGCTCTATAGTAACATTGATTTCATGTGTGTTCATCCTTTGTCAGTTTTTAGTATTGAAATAATACGAGGATGGTAGAAGTAAAAATGTGATGAGGTTCTAGATTACTATGGAAAACCAGCTTCCAGATAATGATTTGCCACATGGTGGCAGTAATAATAATAAAAATACCGACCACAATTCCATCGTCCTTTGTTTTTGTCATGGTCACGGTCCCATTTGGTCCTCACATATGTCTGATAGAAAGATTACTAGCTCTTTGGCAGTTGAGACCGGGAGAGGGATACAAAACTGGGCAATGTTAGGCAGCTGCTATGTCGTGAGCCCGGGACCCGAGTCCTGGTTTCTTGCTTCAAGTCCCGTGTCCGTTTCCCCGTGGGTGGCATATGAGCTTCCAATAATATTAGACACCAGAAACATGACTTCCCAAAGGATTTTCAGAATGAGTTTCCTCCTTTGTTAGCTATAACTCACGTGTTTACGTCTATTTCTATTGCTGCAATCCATACTTTTAAAAAACAAATATATATTTCAACGAAATAATAAGCTCTGTGGTCCTTCAGGCCAAGTCACAAAAGGTATAATCATGATAAATGTAAAAAATTAAATACTACATGTGTCTCAGTGATTTTTTTAAACTAGGTTTTTAACTTTGTTATAATAAATGATCAACACTTTTTTCAAAAAATTAAATATACAGGCATTCCATTGTTACCACAAGACTTTCACTATTAAGGATGAAGCTGAGCTTTGCGCTGCCAAACCTGTAGGCTTCCTGCTCTCCATCACAAGGAGCGTGTAGTTATTGTTTAGTAGTGTTCTGTATTGGACTCTGAAGGATATCTTAGAAGCCATCAGTGTGGAACAGCCTTGAATGTAGTTCTCATTTCTCAGTGATCTATCCATCTATATCCTTGGGCTTTTTAAATTGTTGTTGTTGCTTGGTTGGTTTTACAAGTTTAAACATGTGAAGAAAAAGTTTTTGTACTTCTAGAAATTATACATGTCATTTCCTTTCTCAGCTCTCTTTTAGAAAATATTACTGTGATTTTTTTTTGATTTAGGATAAGTAATACTTTTCCAGAGAACTGTGCTTTGTTTTCAGGTCATTTTGCATTCAAGAATTTTATAAATCTGTTGATGTTTTTCCTTATTTGAAAGCCTCTTTTTATACTTAAAAGATATATCATATATATACTTAACAGAATTTTACTGGATTACTGAATGAGTTTAGAATACACTTTATTTCTCTACCAGATCATATTTGTGAGAATTGTAGAAACCTTTTTATGCACTTTCTTAGGTGAAATAGTTCTAATATTTTCTTGGCACCTTCTGTTTGAAAGTAAAATCTAAACTGTCAGTATTCAAACTTCCGAAATATTTTTATTCAACAGATATTTATGGGTATCCAAAACTGTGGGTAATCGATGTGTTCTAACATTGTTCTAAGCACAGCAGCCAAAGACTAATTCTAAAAATTTACTTAAGTATTCCTTACTTTTACATAAAGATATCACACAGTCTTTTCTTGATTGTATAAACAGTGCGCTACTTGGATCAAACATGAGTGCCAAGGAACTATTATTAACATGAGGAAGAGTCTAGAAAAACAAGTGAGATTGTCTGTACTTCAAGTTCCCCTATTGTAGTCGGAGGAGCGCAGAGAGAATAAGTCACACTGGGAGACTGCAAATGTTAGTTATGCTGCACACGTGCACAGAATGTTGCATGAGTCTAGAAAAGGGAGCAGTATACTGAGGACACATGCAGTGAATCGTCCAAAACAAAAGAAAATAAGTCCAGTTTAAAGGGCTTTGTAGCGTCCTTCTCTTGGCTGCCAACCTCTCTCCTCTTGACCCAGTTTTTACGTTGCCAACAGAGTTATCTTGCTAAACATCAAATCTGGCTAGTTTGAATATGACCAGCAGAACAGTGGAGCATTTCAACCAGGGACACCGGCTTGTGCAGTATTCACAGTGGCATAAAAAACAGACGAGAGCTCAAAAACAGAATTCTGGTGTGGCCAGATTATAGGTTGTGGAATAGGGAGTGTTAAAAGCTGAATTGGAGACAGAGATTTTATCCAAATGAT
Organism: Rhynchonycteris naso; assembly: GCA_037038555.1. Lineage (NCBI taxonomy): Eukaryota > Metazoa > Chordata > Mammalia > Chiroptera > Emballonuridae > Rhynchonycteris > Rhynchonycteris naso. The sequence goes on from CM072996.1 coordinate 303,551,200, forward strand.
ATGGTGTACTTAGGATTTGGGTCAGCATTCTCTAATCATTCGAGAACCAAGGTGTTGTTTAAACTGAAACAACATGTTCAGATTTATTTCTTAAGAGGAAATTCCACTGGCAACGTGAACCATGGATTGGAGAGAGAGAGGTCTGCTCGTGCCACTGGAAAGACTATGATAGATTCTTTTAAAATAGGGAATTTTATTTTAGATAGGTAATTATTTGTCTCCTGGGTTTATAGATTTATTTTTTATTGAGTGCTGAATGATTTATAATTTTTTAAAATTCCTATTAAAGGCTGAAAAATATTCAGTGACCAGCCAGCATCTTCTGTTGTTTCTATTCGTTACTATGTTTTTCTAAACATAGTATGTTTCTTAGTCTCAGGGAAACTTCTAAAACAATTTGCTGAATCTAAGGTTCTAGTATGTTTGTATTTCTTTCTTTTCCTGTTTGACTGTTTGAATCCATCATAAATCACCTTAACAGTTTCATAAGCCCAAATTAATTATACTCACATTTGTGATATGCTACATTTGGACTTACTTACCAAATTTTGTCATCATAAAACTGATATAAAGAGTGATCAGAAATTCCTGATCTGTTTAATGCTGTCTACTTAAGCAATATATGTTATCAGAGGAAAATCCACTCTATTTTGAAATTACCTCGTTTACTTTAACTTTGAAATAGAATTGCATTTCTCCTTATTTTAAAGGTCTTTGCTTCTATGCTGTTATGTAGTGTGCAGACATGTCAGTTAAACTGATGTTGTTTTATCAAATTTTATGTATACATTCTAAAAAGTATTCAGCATGTAATTAGAAGACATTTGTATCTAAAATGTTCTTTTTGGTTTCTACATACTAATACGGCAACCATTTGTTGTTATTTTTAAATATGTTTTCAGAATACTATTGTAGAAGCTTCGATTCAACTTCCACCGTCCCTTTTCTCACCAAAGCAAAAAAGGGAAGTCCGAGCCGCGGATGACGCTCTTTACAAGCTTCAGCTCATCGCGTTCCGCAACGGGAAGCTGTTCCCGGCCACTGGGAATTCCACCCATTTGGCTGATGATGGAAAACGGCGGACGGTGGTTACTCCCGTGATTCTCACTAAACTAGGTGTGTATGTGGCCTGCGCCAGCCTGTCGTCACTGGGCAGTGCAACTTCATTATTTACTGTTCCTTAAAATGCTTCTTCTTGTTTTAAAGAGTCACCAGCGAAGACAGATATTACACAGTACCCCGTTCGCGTGCGGGTGGACATTTCATTGTTCATGAGGTTTGCTTCCGAAATACGTTTATGTCCCCCTTTCTCCAGATGGCGTGAACGTGGACAGCCAGCGCATCCCCGTCAATGTGACGCTGCGCCGCATCGCGCACGGAGCGGACGCCGTGGCCGCGCAGTGGGATTTCGACCTGCTGAAGGGACAGGGGGGCTGGAAGTCGGACGGGTGCCACGTACTGTACTCAGATGAGAACATCACCACCATTCAGTGCTGCTCCCTGGGCAGCTACGCCGTTTTAATGGTATGGCCGGTGTCTCTGGGCCTGGACACGAGGACTTCTCCTGTGTTCTTTATGCATAACCTCAACTGAAAAAAAATTGTCTTTGAAAACTTTTAACATAAATGGCTCCCTTTAAGTACAAGGTGATGTTTGCTCTAATTCTAATTTTAAAGGGAAATTGAGTTCCTACCAAGTGCACTGGAAGGGATTGAAGTTAGCATAGGGATTTTCAGTAAACTTTTGTAAGTGAATCAGTTCACCTAGACTCTGACCTTCAGATTTGGAGATATCTTGGGGTCTTTATAGTCCAACTGTCAATCCATTAAGTGACTCATTTGCCCAAAGATAAACAGTGAATAGGGAGGTTTTTCTGGGGTCTCCTTTTGAATTTAGAGTAATAGTGATGATTTCAGTTCAGTCACACTGCAAGCAACAAAGTATTGAGACAAGTCATGTCTTTGCAATTCTAATGCTAGTCAAGTAGTCAAGCTGATGCTTTCTGTTATTTATTGTTGTTAATCTTCGCTAAAGTAACTATGTAGTAATGTATCTAGGGACAGGTCTTTTCATGAGTGAGTTATTTATGTGAATCCGATGTATGAGCTAATATCAAATTAATCATGCTAATTTTTATTTTATATTACAGTTAGTATTAGATACGAACACCCTGGAGTATCTATAGATTTAGATTATAGTGGAGGGAATTGCTAATGACCCTGGAAAACATTTCTCAGAAATGGCCTGAGGCTCTCCCAGAAGTGCAGGCGCCCACGTTGATTCCTGCCTCCAGCTCTGAACCTGTTATCTAGACAATAGTTTGTGAAAGTACTAACTAGCCTTGAAATTTGATACAGTTTGATTTTTGTGACTTACTCTTTTCTTGAAAAAAAATTTAAAGGCTCTTTACTACTAGAAATGGTCTTAAAACAAGCTTGAATTAGAATAGATTTTTCTCAAGCCTTGTTCTGTTTTTCTCTGCTCCTCAACCTAGTTAAACCTGGCATCCCTGTCAAACAGAAGAGTAAGTAAATAGGGTACTTAGCAGGCTGTGAGGCTTGTCTTTTCGGTGACATCCATTACCATGCGTTATTAATCCCAGGGGACAGTGGGCAGAGGCTCTGCGGTGTAGACTCAGCTGTGCTTATGTAAGCCCTTTATCCTCTTGGGTTTCCAGTTTGTGTTGATAGTTTATGAAATCTCACAATTAGAAAACGTTTGATTTCTGTAAGAGTGAGTTTGGTTTCTACAAATTCACACTTTATTAATTGGTAGTAACATTTCAGAATAAAGCATAAAGCTTTTCTCTTTCAGTCTGAAAGTATTTTCTAATTTAGGTTTTGATTACAAAATAACCAGAAGCAATGAAGTACTGAAGGAGAAATAATAGAGATACAACTTGGTCTGAAACTTACATAACAGAAGTAGAAAAAGTTGGAAAAAATAAATGAAACACAAAAAAGGCATTTTATAAGCTTCACTGGTAGTGACACACTTGTACCATGTGAAACTTTTATTCTTATTTCATCTAATACCAGTTTAAAGCATCTATTTTCGAACATCCTAGCTGTTCTTCTAAACTATTTAAATTAATGTAATCCCTTTCCAGAAGAAATAAGCTATTCTTTTATCTTTCATACTTTAATCTTTTAAAAAATGCAATACATAATTCTTTTAAGCTAAAATGTAGTATGAAGATTTTTTCTATTTTCACAGCATATTCTTTCTTTTGCTTTTCTTAAATATAACTGTGCCACCTAGAGGCAGCAATGAGGAATGTATCTAAAATTGTTGACAAAATTCAAATTATATGTGGGATTTTTAAAGTTGCTAATTAAACATTAAAGGAAGTTAAAGGAAGCCATACCTACTTTCAGATATGTCTTAAAAAAGCAATTCTTTTTAGAAATTGGAAGTCAACATATTTTCCCCTACTTCACACTATTTTGAATAATAAAGTTATATTTTTCTGGAAAACTTATCTTAATATATGGTTTTATATAGCAATTCAAAGAAATTTTTATTTTAAAAGATGGGACAAAAAAGAATATGTTTGTAGTTCTCGAACAGATACCATAGTTTGGTTCAGTAGACATTCTGCAGTAACCCATTGTACCCTTCAGGTCTCTGTGGGATCCAGAGCAGAGATTGAGTCTGTTTGAAATAGATGATTAGAGACAGCCATTTGGGTCAGGAGGGATTCTGGAATTCTAGGAGCTGGCCAATCAAAAAAACAAAAAACCATCCCAACAATTTAGATAGCAAGTAGGTAAAGGTCAAGGTCAAACCATTTATATAGTTTAATTGGTAATAGCGGCTAAGGTATAATAATCTCTACACCTTGAATCCCCTTTGCTATTGTGTTCACCCAATGTGTGAAGCTAAAGGGCACTCATTTGTTTTTACATCTCTCTAGGGTTGCTTTTAAATATTGTTTACATAAAACTTGCTGAATTTCTCAAACTTGGGCTTCAGTTGCTACATAATTGCCCATGAGCACTAGTCATGTTTCTGTTTACACCATTTTTAAATAGTTACTAAGTTCCTATTCATCAAACCTTTTAATTATTTCTACACATGAATGGATAGTGAGAACTTGACTCCCACCCCTCTCTCCTATCACTTTCTCCATAAAATAGTAGGTAAGCATTAAGATTAATTTCTTGAATATTGTCAAAGAGATTTTCAGGTATATTGAAACCATATTAAATACACTCTCTTCCACTTTTCCTTTCATTTTTTTTTTTTGTGTGTGAATTCACATTTTTTCAGCATGATAATTTCCATAGAACAGTAGACTTTCTGGTGATGAGATCTTATGATGGTAGGATGGTGCTGATAATGATAGCAGTGATGGTGATGGCAATGACTAATTTTCATTAAGCATTTGTGTAGTAGGCACTCCCCTGAAGTCTTTTTTTTTTTTACAGGGACAGAGAGAGTCAGAGAGAGGGATAGATAGGGACAGACAGACAGGAACGGAGAGAGATGAGAAGCATCAATCATCAGTTTTTCGTTGTGATACCTTAGTCGTTCATTGATTGCTTTCTCACATGTGCCTTGACCGTGGGCCTTCAGCAGACCGAGCAACCCCTTGCTGGAGCCAGCGACCTTGGGTACAAGCTGGCGAGCTTTTTTGCTCAAGCCAGATGGGTCCACACTCAAGCTGGCGAGCTCAAGGTCTCGAACCTGGGTCCTCCACATCCCAGTCTGATGCTCTATCCACTGTGCCACCGCCTGGTCAGGCTGAAGTCTTTACGTGCATTAACCAACTTGATATCATAACAGCATCATGAAGTATAGTACTGTGACCAGTATCCTCATTCTACATATGAAGAAACAGTCACAGAGAGATCAGGCACCATGCCTTGTTTACACATTTAGTTAGTGTTAGAATTGAGATCTGAATTCACACTCTAGAAATGTGTGCTCTTGATCCCTTTACTAAATCTCCTTTCTGAAATCTGCTCATATCAGTGTAAAAGAGCTTCCTTACTCTTTTTTACCTTTGAATAGGTCCCTGTCATAATTTATTTAGATATTACTCTTTTGTTTCCAATAATTTGCATATACTATATTATTTTGCATATTTAATGGAAAATCAGCAGGAATAATTACCAAGTGGAATTGGTAATCAAAGGGGACCAACACTTTCTCCTTTTTTTTTTTTTTTTTTTTTTTGAGATATTGAGCAGAGTGCCCAGATCTTGAATGTATGGCTTGCTGAAAGTTTTATGCTGAAAACAAACATTTAGCTACCATCAAAATCAAGACTCTCACTTGAGCTCTTGGAAGTTCTTCCGTGTTTCTCTCTAGTTCACTCCCATCAGCATCTCAAGCCATCACCCTTCTGATGGCTGTCATGATAGATGAGCTTTGTCTTATTTAATTAGAATCATACCGTATGTTCCTCCTGAGGGTTTGGTGTCTTTCCCATTACTTGTATCTTTGAGATTTTGCTCTTTTTTCTTTTGCATGTCGTGGCAGGCCTACATGCTAATTTATTGTATGACAGTACCCAAACTTGTGCGTTCTACTCTTGATAGACATTCGGGTTGTTGCTAGGTTCTGGCCGTCAAGAACACATGTATGACATGCACAGGTGTTTTGATGGAATGAAAGCGCTGGGTTGCAGGCTATCCCTCTATTTAGCTTTAGTAGACAATACTTGATCGTTGACCTAAGTGGCTGTGTTGGTTTACGGCCTCACCCATAACGAGCGTTTTATGTGCTTCACGTGCTTGCCAGCGCTTGCTATCCTGAATCTTTAATTTTAGTCTTTCGGTGGTGGTATTATGGTATGTCATTGTAGCTTTCATTTGCCTTCCTCTGGTGACTACAGATGTTGAGCACCTCTTCATTTTCTTATTGTCAGTTTGGGGACCCCTTTTAAGATGCTCTTACTCAGATCTTGCCCTTTTTTCATTATCTATTTTTCTTTTAGATAGATAGACAGACAGGGACAGAAAAGCAAGAGGGGAGAGAGATGAGAAGCATCAGTTCTTTGTTGCGGCACCTTAGTTGTTCATTGATTGCTTTCTCATATGTGCCTTGACCGGGGGCTACAGCAGGGTGAATGACCCCTTGCTTAAGCCAGCAACCTTGGGCTTAAGCCAATGGCCTTGGGCTTCAAGCCAGTGACCATGGGGTCATGTCTATGATCCCACGCTCAAGCTGATGGGCCCGCATTTAAGCTGGATGAGCCCACGCTCAAGCGGGTGACCTCGGGGTTTTGGACCTGGGTCCTCATCATCCTAGGCTGACGCTCTCTCCACTGCACCACCACCTGATCAGGCTCTTTCAACTCTGTATAAGTTTAAGGTACACATCATAGTGACTTGACTTACATATATTGTGAAATATTTACCATAAAAAGTTTAGTTAGCATCTATTAGCTCATGGATTAAAAAAAGTTTTATTTCTTGTGATGAAAACTTTTGGGACTTACTTTTTTATCAACTTTTGAATAACCATACAGCTGTATTAACTAGATTCATCATGTCGCATATTCCGTCCCCAGTGCTTACTTGTTTTATAACTAGGAGTTTGTCCCTGCTGATGACCTTCATCCAGTTCCCTACCTTCCCACCCCTCTGCCTCTGGTCTCTTTTCCTGTGAAGTGTGTGTGTTTGTTGTTTGTTTAAGGTTCCGCATATAAGTCTTTGCCTATTTTTCAGTATTTGACTTGGCTGTCTCTTGCCTCTCCCTGAGTTATACAGGGACTGTGGACGTGATTAGTGCTCAGGAGCTTTCTGTAAAGCAGTTCTGTGTTGCAGGGACCCTCTCCCCATCCATGCCTGTCTTCCCCACTCAGGCTGCTGTATCAGAATTCCACCTACTGGGTGTTTTATGAACAACAGGAGTTTGTTTCTCAGAGCTCTGGAGGCTACATGTCCAAGATCAGGGCTCACTGTCGAGAGGGAGCCCTTTGTGTCCCCACGTGATAGAAGGGACAGGGGTCTCTCCCTGGCGTCTCTTTTATGCGGGCAGTAATCCCGACTTGCCTCTCATCACTTAATCACCTCCCAAAGCCCCCACCTCCTAATATCATTACACAGGGGAATAGATTTCAACATGTACGAAGGGGAGCGGGGTGGGGGGGGGCACCGACATTGAGCCTGTAAAGTGCCTTTATTCTTCTTCTCTTCATGTTGTCTTTTTATGGGCAGTTTCTTCATTTTCCTGTTTTTCTTTTTAATACTGCTTTTTATGTTCTATTTAAGAAATCTTCACCCACCTCAAGATCATAACGATATTCTCCTTTGTTTTCTTTAAGAAGCTTTGATGTGTTTTACCTTTCACATTTAGGTGCATAACTCTACTGGAAATGGCTTTCTGTGTGGTGTGAAGTGGGGAGGGCATAGTCTTTAAGTTACTCTTTGTCTCTAAGGGGAAATATAAAAAGCAACATAGAAGTCATAGTCTTTTTTAAAATATATTTCTAATATCAGATCTATTTTTAATTCAATGGTAAACTTTTTACAATTCTATATATCCTGACAGAAGGTACCAGAATATATCTCTTTACTTCCATTGTTCAGTGCGGTGATAGTAGATCATTACGGATTTATAATTGTCCTTGGTATTGATACACTGCTAATGAATTCTTTAAAACTGCCAATCACTTTATATATTGTTATTGTCGGGCTGGACAGAACTTGAAAATATGTGCATTTTTGTCTGTTGAGGAAACAGATTTTCAAGAACTCTTCTTTCATTTATTTGTATCCCTAATAATCCCCATCATAGTGATTTTTACCGTGTTCTCTCAGGTGTTCTCATACTGCTTAGCATCTGTGCACAGCCTTACTTTTCACTTCCTAGCTCAGATATTTTCTTAAACTGTGTACCATAGAGAAAAGTGACTTGGAGCACCCTTTAGTTCAGTGACCAGCCGTTGTCCTGTGAGCCCGGCGGGCAGAGACTTCCTGTCTTATCTCCGGACTGCACTCACACTCTACTGTGAACGACTCTCCCTTTCTCTTCTCGAGGGTGTCTCCTGGTGGCCATTGTTGGACAATGTATCTCGTTATGTTTTGGTTATAGTATCACAAAGCCTATATTCCTTTACCAGTATAATGAAAAATGATTTTGATTCCCATTTCTACTTCACTTTTCTTGTTCGAGATCTTTAACAACTTGCCTATCCTAATCTTCTCGGTGGCCTTAAAACGTCGTATGTTCTCAAGAATTTTGTGCCATCAAGATAGGCTTTTCATATCTTATTTGTTCCCTCTATTCCAGGGGCCGTAAACCCTGGCACACATTTGACTCACAGGCCCAGTTCAGTCAGTTGCTGTTTGTTTTAAATGCTGGAAAGCTAAGAGTGATTTTAAAATTCTGTAATGGTCAGTGATTAACAGGGACCTGCATAATAGCCTCGGCTTGCCTCTTGGCACACAGAGCCTAAAGCATGCGCTGTCTGTCCCTTTGTGCCAGGCTCGTTTCTCAGCAGGGCTCTCTTGTACTGGGGACAGGTGGGTTTGTTGGGACACCAGGAACGCCCCTGTAGAAGCAGTGTCCTCTGTGACCTGTGACAGTAGCTCTTGTGCTTTCTCCAGTCGTGACTTGGAACTAGGAGCCATCACCCTCCATTTCCAAATCCAGTTTCTGTCTTGTGTTGGGTCATACTTACTTGGCTTTGAAAAAGGCTGATTTCTTTTCAGCGTGAATATTGCATTCAGTATATAACATATTTTGGGAACTGCACTGGCGCTTGGTCTGATGTCTTATTAGATAATGCCCAGTTCCCTGTGCTGAATTACTGTCTGCCAAGGACTGTGGAAGGCACACTCATACACCCCACACCTGCCACACGGTGGTGGTGTCTCCCATTGGAACTGCCCCGAGATGATGTCTCTGGGAGCAAGAAAGTAGCAACATGTTACTGAGCAGCTCCTCCAGGAGACGGGAAGCAGCGCTACATAGAAGGAGCAGCATGGAGTCCAAATTTCAGATATGGAAGGTGTGCCCTCGGTTACTCCCTTCTGCACTGGTTCTCATTGTCCCAGAGTGTGTGTGTGTGTGTGTGTGTGTGTGTGTGTGTGTGTGTGTGTGTGTGTGTGTGTGTGTGTTTTACTTTTCCCACTAACAATCTGGACTGTTACCAGAATGCAAATACATTAAGACCACAGACTAATCATGTAGGCTTCTCACAGGGGCCAGTTGTTCCGCATTCCTGGTAATAAGCTTCTCCTCTTGTATTTTAGTTTACAGCCCGTCAAGCCCTCGAGGGCTGGGACTACATCCTGCCTTTCCCTGATTATCCGGTGCTTGGCATAGCGCCTGGTGATGGTGGGCACTCAGTTCACATTTGTCAAATAAAGAGCTGAGTTACAGGTTTGCGACTCATCAGTGTAGGGAGGGCTCAGGCTGGAATCCAGTGTTCCATGTTGTGGCTTCAGCTTCCCATTAACTGGGTTCTGTCCGGCTCCGTGAGTCTCTGTTGTCATTCGTTACAGCAAGGGGCCCGTTAAGGCGCTCTGATTGACCAACTTGAGTCTGCAGTCGCATACTGTCACTGTGCGATTCTCTCCTGGGGACACCCGCGTCTTGCTTTCCTATACAGTCCAGGCCGTCTTCAGTATTCCCGTCTGCCCTGCTTTCTCTTCCTTGGTCTCATCAGCTTTCCTCCTTGCAGGTCTGGTCTGTCTCCGGCTCTCAGAGTCGCTTTACAGAGGTGACTCACTGACGGGGCCTGGTGGGTCTACAGCTTTGCCTCCTGCAGCCCCGCATTCTAGCGCGGTGGCTCTGGCCAGGGTGGGGCCTCTTCCAGCCTGCTGTGGTCCTTTGCGAAGAAGGACGCCTTGAGACGTTTCACTTTAGGAGGTGCCATCGGCACTGCACTGGGGATCACAAACCTAGCAGCCACTCACCTCTGGATCTAAATCCGCAAGCACCTAAGCCAGTGGCCGGCAAACTCATTAGTCAACAGAGCCAAATATCAATGGCACAACGATTGAAATTTCTTTTGAGAGCCAAATTTTTTAAGCTGAAACTATATAGGTAGGTCCATTCCTTACCGAGGGAGCGCCCGCACGTGGTATTTTGTGGGAGAGCCGCGCTCAAGGGGCCAGAGAGCCGCCTGTGGCTTGCGAGCCGACCAGGGACCTAACCTGTTCGTGCCTTCGATTTTTCAGACTGTAAAACGGGGCTAATCCTATATCTAGCTCGTTACTCTGGGAAGTGCTTGCCCAGTGCCTGGGTTGTGGGAAGTGCTACGCAGGCGACTTGCTGTTACTGTGGTCTGGCTCTTCCTGATTGCTGAGCCCTTTGCGTCCGTAACCGAGCTGCCCTTGCCTCCGTCAGAATGTGTTGTGATCTGATGGTGCGCCTCTCTCCCCTGTGACGGTCAGCTCTTCACGTCTTACCGTTCTGTGCCCAGGGCCTTCCTGGCACAATGTCTGGTACGTTCGTATTTGTCAAACGTAGTTGTTGACCTAGAGCTACTACTGCTGTCTTGTGCTGTATCGGCCGGTGAGTATGCAGAGTGAGAAGTGGGGTGAACGGGCATTAGAAAGGGGGATCTCTGTGGTCAGCCCCCGTGTGGGCTCCTGCCCTCGGCAGTGTCAGCCAGCGTTCACATTTCTAGAGCAGGTGCAGGACAGGAGTAGTCCAGTGTAGAACAAAAGTGCACATGTGTATACGCATGCACGCGCACACACCATGGGTACATGTACCCGTGTTAGGACGGCAAAGTGAGGTGTGACGAAACAGCACAGAACATTAGTCCCTGGATAAGATGAAGAACTATTAGGACCATAGTTTTGTCTGTCAGCTTGCCTTAACCCCTGGAGAGCATCTCGGCTGTTTCACGTCCAGCAAAGCACAGCTGGAACGATGCTCTCGTTTTCTCCTCAGGATCTGACGGGGTCTGAGCTCTACACCCAGGCGGCCAGCCTGCTGCACCCCGTGGTCTACACCACTGCCGTCATCCTCCTCCTCTGCCTCCTCGCGGTTGTCGTCAGTTACATCTACCACCACAGGTACGAGGAAGTAGCTCTACAGCGGCGCGACTGGGCTTGGAGGGGCTTATTTCACATTTCAGTACAAGGACACGGAGTTGTGTGCCATGCCGTCTTTCCAGAGGGAGAGCAGTGGCTTAAGCATGCATACCGACTATTTGGGACGTGAATAATTGGCACACAAGAGGGTCAGTTCACCTTGTGTAGCATCCCGCAGTTTCCCGGGTTTGTACGTGGGAGCGAGTGTGGGAGGCTGGTGTTGGAGGCGGGCAGGGGAGCCGGCACGTGGTGAGTTCAGGTGGAGTCCTGTTACCTCGGAGAGGCGTCTTCCACAACCAGACTCTGCTACTGTTCCTGGTTTACGACTTTTTTCTTTGATGGGATAGTCTTTATTTTATAGATGGCCTTTGTAAGAGAGTCTGTGGCATTTAAGCACGGGATATGATTTTTGTTAATTGAAGGCAGAGCTACAGAAACTTTTAAGGATGGAAATAGTGAGTGGAAGGGATTTGCTAAGCAGAAACTCGCTTTATAAAAGGTTTTGCTAGAATGTATTTTCCTATTTAAGCTGGATCTGTATGGCATTTCTTGACATTTAGTTAAGAAACAAAAGGAGATTTTGATGTTAAAAGAGAAGAAAGACTTCAACATTTTATTAGGAAAGGCCAAAGAAATGCACTGGGCAGTCGAAGGTCAAGGAAATAGAGATTGCCACCTTGCAGAAATCTCCAGGAAGCAAACAGTCTGTCATAAGGCATCGGCACTAGCAAAAGCCAACATGTTTCTTATTATGGAGAATTTCTTTAGCCTTTAGTGGGGGCAGTAGTTCCATATATGACTTGTTATTTTAGTACATCAAGTTAAATGTTAAAAAACTGTGTTGAGTTAAATGATTTCTCAAAACATACGTGTATGTGTATCTGTCTGTCTGTCTGATAGTGTGTGGTTTTTAAATAAAATGTTTAAGCAGTTAACTTTGGTGTTTATGCTACTGGAATGGCTAACTCGAAGATGAATGTTGTAGTGTACTGCTTTAGATGTGCTGGCCTGCATGTTAATGTTTTTCTTTTTATTTTAACAGTTTGATTAGGATTAGTCTCAAGGGCTGGCACATGCTTGTGAACTTGTGCTTCCATATTTTCCTGACCTGCATCGTCTTTGTGGGAGGAATAACCCAAACCAGAAATGCCAGCGTCTGCCAGGCGGTGAGTCCGAGTGAAAACCTGAGATGTGGGAGAAGGACCGTGTTCCAAAGGAATTTCAGATGTAGCATTGACAATAGAAAGGAACACTGTTTCCTGAAAGTTTCTTTTTCTTTAACTACTTTAAGTTAAGCTGAATGTGTGTCACTTAAACAGTTCACCGGTGCACTTTAGGTTTTAAATCGTCATTTCATAATGGAATGTATGACATAAGGACTTGTCTCTTTATCTTTGGGAATTCCGTGCTGCTTGTTATGTGTGCAATAATGCTGAACATTTTAAATACTTTGCCAAATCCTGACTTTGGCTGAAGGAGAAGCAACATTTTCTGACAGTAGGATTTTAAAAATTATTTTATTTCTTGATGAAAACAATAGGAATTAGAAAATGATTTAGGCCCTGGCTGGTTAGCTCAGTTGGTTAAGAACATTGTCCTGGAACAAAGGTTGCAGGTTTGACCCCACTCAGGGCACACACGGGGAGCAACCAAAACTGCACGGCTAAATGGAACAAGTGCTTCCCTCGCCCCTCTCCTTTCTCCTCCTTCCTCTCTCTGTCTCTTTAAAAATCAATAAAAGTGAAGTCCTGGTCAGACAGCTCTGGAGCGTTGGCCCAGAGCGTGGAGGTTGCTGGTTTGTTTCCCATTCAGGGCACATACAGGAACAGCTCCTTATTCCTATCTCTCTCTTTCTCTCAAAAAAAAAAAAAAAAAAAAAAGAAGAAGAAGAAAGAAAGATTTAACAGATAAAAAGAAGCTTCTTAGGGTGGTAAATACAAAAAAATTAAAAAATATTTATTCCTGGCCTGACCTGTGGTGGCGCAGTAGATAAAGCGTCGACCTGGGAACACTGAGGTCGCCAGTTCAAAACCCTGCACTGGTCTGGTCAAGGCACATATGGGAGTTGATGCTTCCTGCTCCTCCCCCCTTTCTCTTCTCTCTTCTCTCTCTCTCTCTCTCTTTCTCTCACTCACTCCCTCCTCTCTAAAATGAGTAAAATAATAATTAAATATTTATTCCTAATTTTAAATAAATTACTCCATATGTAGCCTTAGTGAATAGTATTCTTGCAGAATAAGAATATATGGAAACTAATATGTGAATAGAAAGTACATAAAGTTTTATATTTCTGTTTGCATATTTTTTTGATATTCATGATAGCAAGCAACATAGTAATTAAGAGTTCAGACTGGGCCCAGGCCAGTTGGCTCAGCAGTAGAGCATTGGCCCAGCGTGTGGATGTCCCGTGTTCAATTCCCTGTCAGGGCACACAGGAGAAGCAACCATCTGCTTCTCCACCCCTCCCCCTAGCTTTTCTCTCTCTCTCTCTCTCTTTCTCTCTCTCTCCCCCCCCTTCCACCTTCCCCTCTTCCTCTCCTCTTCTTTTCCTGCAGCCATGGCTTGAATAGACTAAGTTGGCCATGAGCGCTGAGGATGGCTCCATGGTCTCCACCTCAGGCAATAAAAAATGCCTCCAGTTGCAACAGAGCATCGCCCCCTAGTGGACTTGCTGGGTGGATCCCAGTCAGGGCTCAAGTGGGAGTCTGTCTCTGCCTCCTCTCACTTAAAAAAGAAAGGAGAGAAAGAAAGAGTTTAGACTGCCTAAATTTGGATCTCAGTTCTGTTTCCTGTGTTTTAAAGGGCAAATGATTTAACCATTTTTCCCTTTTAATTGCAAAGAAACTATAATGAGATCTGTCCTCTTAACCAATTGCTCAGTGTGCAGTGGGGTGTTCACTGTAAATACACAGGTGTCTAGCGCTTGTTCATCTTGCATGGTTGAACAGCAGCTGCCCAGTGCCTTTTCCTCCAGCCCCTGGCAGCCATCACTCGCCTTTCTGTCTCTGTGACCCTGACAGCATACTTAGTTACCTCATTTAAGTTAAATGATACAGTATTTCCCCTCTGTGACAAGCTCACTTTACTGAGCATAATGTCCTCAGAACTCTTCCGTGTTGTTGTCTGTGACAGGATTTCATTCTTTTTAGTGGCTGAATAAATATTCCATTGTACGCATATGCCACATTTTCTTATCTGTCTGTCTTTCTGTAGCCATTAGGTTGCTCCCGCTGCTTGACTGTGGTGAGTAATGCTGCGGTGTGCAAGGGAGCACAGGGAGCTCCTTGAAGTCCTCATTTCAATATTTAACGGTTCTGTGTCCCAGTTTTCTCACCTGTAATTTAGGGATAGTAATTGGGTTGTTGTCAGATGACTTGCTTATTTATATGAAAAACTCCTAAAATAATTTACAGGTATATTATTTGATACAGTAGGAATGTTTAGAAAAGAGTGGGTGTAAAATAATTTACAGGTATATTATTTGATACAGTAGAAATGTTTAGAAAAGAGTGGGTGTAAGTTCATTATACAAAAGTTTTCTGATATTATGCAGAAATGCAACTAGGAGAGAACATTAATGAGAGAGTAACATTGAGTGAGTGTGTGTGTGTTTGTGTATGTGTATGTCAGAGACAGAGGGACAGACAAGAAGGGAGAGATACAAGAAGCATCAATTCTTTGTTGCAGTATCTTAGTTGTTAGTGATTGCTTTTTGGGGGGGAGCTACAGCAGAGTGAGCGACCCCTTGCTCAAGCCAGCAACCATGGGGTCACGTCTATGATCCCATGCTCAATCCAGCAACCTCGCACTCAAGCTGGTGAGCCCGTGCTCAAGCCAAATGAGCCTGCACTCAAGCCGACGATGTCAGGGTTGTGAACTTGTGTCCTCCCCATCCCAATCTGACACTCTATCCACTGCACCATCGCCTGGTCAGGCAAGAAGATAACATTTATATGGTATCAAAGAATATTTAGCACTTAGAAATAACAAAAGATGTTCAAGACTACAGGATAAATTTCAATAGGTATTAAAGAAGACAGAAATGGCAAGCTATGCTAGGCTCAAGGATCGGAAGAGTTGCTATCAGGAAGGGACAGGTCTTCCTAATTTAATGTATGCACAAGAAGAGAGTTTTCATGAACCTCAGTAAAATGATGCTCACACACGCAGACCGAGGGAAAGCTCGAGACACGTTTGTATGCGGAGTACAGGAGAGGCGGGAGAAACAGACCACCCAGTCTAGCATTGAACAGAGGTTATTAAGGGAAACTTGCATGCGAGGCGCCTTTTGGGCAGCTGCAAGATGACTTGGGTACTCCCCACTCCCCTTGGCAAGTGCCAAAGGGTTTTATGGAACAGGACAAGACGGACAGGGCTACTGGTATGCGACCAGTCCCGTGTATAGGAAAAAGCCTTACATGCTTTCCCAGGTCAGGACAGCAAACAGCCTGGTCCCAGAACCAGCATGGCATGGGCACACGGGAGAGGCACCAGTTTAGGTCAGCAGAAAAGCGCCCAGTGTGATCAGTCTCCAAGGGTGGTTATCGGAACTAATCTCCATTCTGGCCCGGGTCCAGCTTGTGGGTCCAACAGTCATGTCTGGAACAGTCTCTCCTTTTCACGTGGTTTTAAGGTTACCTAAAAGTAAAAGATTAAAGATAGTCAGGACAGCCTGACCAAGGTGACAGTGGATAGAGCATCAACCTGGGATGCTGAGGTCGCAGGTTTGAAACCGTGTGGTTGCTGGCTTGAGCGCAGGCTCATCCAAGTTAAGTGCGAGGTTGCTGGCTTGAGCATGGGATCGTCAACGTGATTCTGTGTTCTCTGGCTTGAGCCCAAAGGTCACTGGCTTGAATCTAAGGTTACTGGCTGGAGCAAGGGGTCTCTGGCTCAACTGGAGCCCCCGGAGAAGGCACATATGAAAGCAATCAATGAACAACTAAAGGGCCGTAACTACGAGTTGATGCTTCTCATCTCTGTCTCTCTGTCTCTAGGACACTTCTGAAAAAGAAGCTAGAGTAGGGAGGTTGTCCTAGTCATCAAGGCTAAATTAGGCTATTGTAATTAAAACTGTAGTGTTTGGCTTATGGATCAATAAACTGACCAACATAATGCAATAGGGTGGTCAGGAGCAGACCCACGTGGAACTGTGCTGTAGGACAGGCTGCGTGTCTCGTCAGTGGGTACAGCGAGACCCCCTATGCAGTAAAGGGAGCTAGGGAAAGAAAGTCCTTTTGGAAAAAGATGAAAATGGATCTATACCCCGTGACATTTTTATGAAGTCAATTCTGAGTATGTTAAAAACTTATATGCCCAAACCAAAATGTTAAAATTCATATTAGAGGATATCACAGCTCTTGGGATAAGGAGGTATTTCTTTTTATTTTTTTTTTAAATTTCTTTTAATTTTATTCATTTTAGAGAGGAGACACAGAGTGAGAGAGAGAAGAAGAGAGAGAGAGAAAGGGGGGAGGAGCTAGAAGCATCAACTCCCATATGTGCCTTGACCAGACCAGTGCAGGGTTTTGAACTGGCGACCTCAGTGTTCCCAGGTCAACGCTTTATCCACTGCGCCACCACAGGTCAGGCAAGGAGGTATTTCTTAAATAAGACACTTAACATGCCATTGACTAGAAGATAAATGTAACTAAATTAAACATAAGAATTTGTACTTGTTAAGATCCCTTAACAAAAGTGAAAACACAAGATGGCATTCTCAATACGTAACCACTGACAGTATTAGAATAAAAAATATATTAAAAAATGTGATCAATGAGAAGACCACTGAAAACCCAGTAGAAAGAAAAAAAATGGCATGCCATTAGGCAGGCATTTCATAGAATTGTAAGTACATGGGGCCAGTGTGCACCTGAAGAGATGTCCAGCGTCATCGGTGGTCACAGAGAGCTAGCATTTGATGCCATTTCTGTGGGCAGAAGCCTGCCCTGGTGATGCCAGCCATGGAGCGTGTGGATCCACAGGCCCTTTTTATGCCTCGTGTGTGGGAAGTATGTGGATGACTCTGGGAGGCTTTACCTTCCTCAAGTTGAGCATTCACGTGACCTGGGACGACGCAGTCCCACTCCTGGGCTCAGGGGATGCCCCTGCCCATATGTGACAGTGGGGTGTGTATGGGTATACATGTGCATATGAATATTCATAGCATCAGCACACAGTAGCACCATCCTGGAAGCAGCCCAAATGCCTATCACTGCGAGAGTGAATGAATAAACTGTAATATTATGCGAGAGTCAGAACTAATGAATTACAACAATGCGTAACTATGTGTCTCAGCGCCATAAATTACATCTCCCCCGTTATCATTTTTTAGAAAGATAAAAGTAAGTGAAATGAAACAGCACACTTCTAATGAAGTGTGCAATAAAACTGTCAGGAAAGGAAGGTGAGGGATGATGAACACAGGGTACCCGCTGATGGTTCTCTTGGGCGAAAGGGATCCTGGGCTTTTGTTTTTCAAGGTCTTACCTTTTGTCTTGCTGGTAAATTCTTGAATGCTTAAATCATTAAAAATAACGTAAGTAAATAACTGAAGGCAAGCAGGCCACGGGTGGCCCAGCCATCAACACGTGCCGTGAACCTAAGGCAGATGATTTACCCAGTATTGCCTATCTGAGGTGTAACTCAGCATATGAGCACGTGTGAGGATTGTTGAGAGGATTCAGTGAGTACCCGGCATGCCCTGAGTGCTCAGTCGTCCACGCTTACTACTGCTGTTCACTATTGATGGTGTGACCTCCCAGCGGGGCGGGACATTTTCCCTTTTAGACTGTTACTGCACGCATGAAGACAACCTTGTTGGGAGCCCACAAGAAGGCCGGTAGTGATGGGTCCCCCTCATGGCAGCTTATTACACATAGAGAAGCTGGAGCTTGTTTCCTGTCCCGTCTTCCCCGCTCTTCACGTGGCTGCCTCCCACTAAGCGTACGGCTCTGGCTGCCGTACTGTTTCAGAGGCCCTGTCCTTCTCCTCCCCTCTGGATCCTGTGGTGCTTATTCAAATTCCAGAGTGCCTAATAAACTTTGTAATTGGCTGGTGTTTTACCCGGTGGTTGTCGCTGGCCTTGAAGCTGTGCAGGGGCAGGGATTACACTGATTTGATCATAGGACCTGACTCATAGCGGGTGTTCAGCAAATGTTTGTTGGGTGAATGAACAGAAAGGCCTCTGTTTGCAAAGAGT
This sequence comes from Rhynchonycteris naso, assembly GCA_037038555.1. Classification (NCBI taxonomy): domain Eukaryota; kingdom Metazoa; phylum Chordata; class Mammalia; order Chiroptera; family Emballonuridae; genus Rhynchonycteris; species Rhynchonycteris naso. Next base: position 303,569,401 of record CM072996.1, read on the forward strand.
AGAAATCGTTCAATCCCGGAGCCAGTTTTAGCATCCATTATTTAGGAGAGGACTTAGCGCCCCATGGTAACAGTGGTCTCAGTTTTATTGAAAAGAATAATCATTGACTTCTTGAAGTAGGCACGTTCATTTATCTCACCAAGGACATGCATAGAAATAAACCATTGTAAGATGACTGCCTTGGATTGTCCTGAGCGGTATTGTACACCTTCCCTAGAAAGAAAAGGAGAAGAATTGCAGTGGGTTTTCAGGGGCTAAAACAAATGCTCATTTGTTAAACATGTACATGACAAGGGAAAGGCAGGTCTGTGTTTCCTTTCATCCTTTTCTGCTTTTAGAATGGCTCCCGTTCTGTGAAAGGCACAGCCTCATTCTTGGTATTTCTGACTCCGGCATGACTCGCTTCACTTTGCTGATGTAATTCGTACTTAGTCCTGTTGGTGGCCAGCCTGCGGCGGGGGTGGGGGGGGAGGGGTAGGGAGGGAGAGCGCAGAAAGGAGCAGCCTCAGGTTCCAGACACCAGCAGGTAGGTTCTAAGTCTGTGTCTTCCAGAAGAGTCTGTATGACTGGTCACTTAACCTAGTAGGGGCTTGGTGTTTCTGCTCTAAAATAATAGGTTGGGCCAGTTAAGTTAAATGACCATTAAGTTTCTTCCATCTCTAAAACTGAACCCTACGTTACTTGCAGTTTTACATGTGCACACAATTTGTGTAGTCCTGTCTTATCTCCCTTTTAAAGCACGCATATCTTATGAACAGTGAGAGCAGGTTCTGATACTGTTTCTGCCCCGCAGTAATCAGGTGGGGTCATGAAGGGCGCCACCAGGCAGGTATTTCTCACTGTGGCTCTTAAGTAGGTTCCAGGTGGCATCTTGGGCGCTTTCTAGAACCTTTAACTGTCTCTCAAAAGGAGCTCAGTGAGTGACAGCAGCTGGGGCTGCTGTTGAGGTTGGAAGGGATCTGGGTTTCAGGTCATGATGTACCGTCAGGTAATTGCTCGACCGTTAATTTTCTGGCCCCCGGTTTCCTTAGCTACGCAGTGAGAGGATTTGGCGGGATCCCATTTAAGTGACCTTGTTGTTCTACCGCTCCATGATTTCATCAGCTAAATACCGTGCCAGCTGACCTTCTCAGGTGTCCTCTTCTGTCTGTTATCTAGGGGACTGCAGCCATGGTATTATGAGGCACCTTGGGAAAGTTTAATCAGGGAATAGCAGGAGCTTGCTACTTGCCAACAGCTGCAAATGTGTTATCGTTCGTATTAACCCTCGAACGCCCTTCTTACTGATACACTTGATAGGTACGAAAATGGGGTCTAAGGGACTGAACTCCATGCCCGGAGTCACTGGGGCTCTTGGTAGCAGAGGCATGCCTTAATTACTGCTCTCTGGCTCGGAGTGCCCCTCACTCCTCGTCGCTGGCTTTACTAGGTAGTAAGTGCCAGCATGGCATTATAATGGAACGGGCACGGGCTCTGGGAACCAACAGACTTGGCTTTGAGTCGTGGCCCTGCTGCGACCATGTGGCCTGTGGTGGATGATTTCCCTTCTTGCTGCCTCAGTCTCCTTGTCCGTGCCTCGCGGTCGGTAACAGTCACTGAACGATGAGCACCAGTTTGCATTCCCACCAACAGTGCACAAAGTTTAGGAATTTTTAGGAAATAGAGAGAAGAGGGGTTTAGGGGTAGTCAAAATAAGTAGGAGGGTAAAGAGGTACAAACTTCAGTTATAAAATGAAGAAGTATCGGGGGTGTAATGTACAGCATAAAGAATAAGGAATATAGTCAATTCCATAGTAACTTTGATGGTAGAAGGTAGTACCTAGACATGCTGTAGGGGCTGTTTCGTAATGTGTATAAATACTGACCTACTGAGGTAGATACCTGAAACTAATAAGGTCTGTATGTCAGTTATACGTCAGTAGAAAGAGTTTTCCATCTTGCACGTCCTGTGTTGGAAACCACTTCCTCGTCTCGCCCTTTGACCTCTGTGCAGGAGGAAACTCCCGCCATAGTGGAGCCTGCCTGCCGTTCAGTCAGGCTCAGCCATTCATCATGAAGGTTTTGCTTCCTGTGAGCCAAATTCACGTACGCTATTTTTACTCCCAGCACTTGGGACGATGCCAGACAACTCAATGTTGTTATTTTACGCTTTTTGTTCCACTTCTGTCTGTAAATTTTGCTTTTGCAGTGCGGTCAGTGGAACTAGGGAACCAGGAGCCGCTGTTCTCCTTGAGATTGTAACTCTGACTTTCCTCACTCGTGTGGCCGGGCTGGACCTGCCCCGTCAGCACTTTCAGAGTCCTTGGAAGGACAGGGACCCTCCCCCCGACAGGGACACCCCTCGTTCTTGCCCTGCCGAACAGTCCTCACGCTTTCCTGTCACCAGGTCTTGCCTGCAGATTGGTTCCCATTAAAATGAACTTCGGGCAGCAGTCTAAATGCTTCCATTGTTAACCTACGTCCGATAATGTCAGTCAAGTTGATTTTCTTGAGATTGGAGAGCCATCTGGTTAGAATGAAAATTCCTTTTCTTGGAGATTTTTATTAATAGGATTTTACCTATAATTATAAAAGAATAAAAAGGATCACAGAGATAGGAAGTAATTAGTCAGATAAGAAAACTGAATTATATCCTTAATGCGTTAATGACACGTCCATTTATTTTTCTTAAAATTGGTTTTAAACCTCTCAGCCTCGTAGATCTCTTCCTCTAGAATTGTATCCTTAATCAGGGTTGTTTCAAACACAGGTCATACGATATACACCCCCTCCCCCCATAACGTTCTTGAAAAAACTTGGTTAATGTATTTATTTAAATATATTACAGTTATCCACTATTTATTGACCATTTATTATGATCCAGATATTGCCCATTCCATCCCTACAAAACCCCCAGAGAGGGTTTTGATAATCCCCCCCACCACTGTTCAAGTGAGGAAAGTTACTTATAGAGAGAGAATATTTTCGTAGCTCTTTATTTTTTATCAGTTGCTGCCTTGGTAGCCGGCAGTGTGCTAAATGCTTTTATAGCATTGAATTGAAACCTCACAGTGCTTGAGATGTTGTGTGACTTGCAGGTAAGGGATAGATCCGGCACAACTTTCCGAATTTAAATCTCTCCCTCCTAACTACCAGTTGTTACTATTGCTCTCTGACCTGGGTTGTACATAAAAGCTCTGGATTAGAACTTGGATCTCTTACTCTGAAGCTTATTTTGTGTGCTGTGACTTTTGCCTTGCCTTCTATGTTACTCCTAAAAATGGGCTTTAGAATCTGAACTCTAATTTATAACGATGCATCTATGAGAAGCATGTATTTGGTTTATTGTTGTCTGGTAACCAGTTCCATGGTGTACTAAGGGTCAGCTTGGGTATCTCTTGTAGTCTGTGGGCCTCCTAGATCCAAGTGCTTGTTTGCTATTAGAAGACATAGTCCTCTCTTATACGGCAGTTAGAGTGCTTTCTTTGTCTCATTAGCAGGCAACGGAGTTGATCATTCGTACTGTTTTTGAATCAGATTTTCTTTTTAATTTACCAATTTTTAAAAAAATTACTGATTGATTTTTAGAGAGAGAGAAACAGTGATTTGTTGTTTTACTTATTAACACCATCATCTGTTGATTCTTGTATGTGCTTTGAGCGGGGATCGAACCTGCAACCTAAGAGTGTCGGGTTGGCGCTCTGACTGAGCTACCCAGCCAGCACCTTACCGGTCTTTTTGATAAGCCTTACTAGCAGCTATTACCTTTATGTTTGAGAAGGGGAGTTCTAGTTTTCTTCTTAGTTTATGTGTTTTCCAATCTTCTTTCTAGGTTGGGATAGTTCTTCATTATTCCACCCTGGCCACGGTCCTGTGGGTAGGAGTGACAGCTCGGAACATCTATAAGCAGGTCACTAAAAAAGCGAAGAGATGCCAGGATCCCGATGAACTGCCACCCCCGCCAAGACCGATGCTCAGGTACCTAAGGCCTTTGTTTACTGTGTTTGTGAGTGGTGAAACTTACTGAAGCATCGTCCTAACAGACTCCCTGCGTGAATTCCGGGCAGTAGAGAATGGATTGGAGCTGGGCTTTCTGGTGTGGAGTACTGGCTACGCCCCTTCCAGACGGAGCCCTGCACGATGTCCGGACCCTCTGTGCCTTTCTGTCTCACCTCTGAGGGGGGCATGAGGGACGGCGGCGTGCTTGAAGCCCTAAGGAGGGACTGGCTGTACAGTGGGCTCCATGAGAAGTGAGCTGCTTTTATTTTCCTGGGGTCAGGCCATAGGTTTTAATCAGCTCAAAGATGCATCGGCTTCATCAATTTTCTTATTCTCTGCAGAAGACAAAATAGTTCTAGAGTTAAGCCTTTTTTTTACCCATTACCATTAAAACACCGTCAGTGGGTTAGCAGGCTAGGTGAGTAAAAGTTGATCAGTGTCTCTCCAGTTTATTGAATGCTGGAGATGTACTTGACCTGAAGAAACATCCCGGCCTCAGGGAGCTGACTACAGTCTGAGCGGAGACAGGTGCGTGAAGAACTGACTGTTGGGGGGTAAGAAGTGTAGTGGAGATACATTTTTTGAAAGTGTAACCAAAGCAACCACTGATGGGGATGGGGGCTCTTATGAGCTGTGTGACCTCTGGCGTGAGCCTTCATCAGTGATTGGATCAGAGGGTTCGGGTGGCACTTCAGCTACAGGACTAGGTGGTGAGCTGAGGAACTTTGAGCACTGAACTTGGGCTGGAACCGAGGTCAGTGACATACAGACACATGGATTCGGGGTGAACGTGAACGCTGAGCTTCAGGCCTTTGGGGGCCCCGTTTGAACATGGGCAGCCACCAAAGGTTTCTCAGCTAAGGAAATGTAGCTTGACTAGGTGACTTTTTAGAAAGACAGCCATGCGTTAGTCTAGAATCTGAGTTGGAATGCCTGGGAAGAAAGAACTCTGCTTAGGGCACTAGACTAGGGAGGGGGGTTCCCGTGAGGCTGAAGCAAGAAGAGTGACACAGAGAATAGAAACAACTCGCTCAAGAGGCCTGAGGCGGCTTCCCTCAGGTTGGTGACCACCTGGATTTAAGAGACGTATAAAGATGGCTGCAAATTGTCTATTCCAGGGAGCTGGGACTCAGTGGTCTTCAGTTTTTTTACACTTGGAGACTGGAGAAAATAGAATTATTTTAGGAACCGCTAAGGCAGAAATTACCCTGGGCATAAGCGAATTCAGCTGAGGTCATTGGGTCTATAATCTTCATACAACATCAGGGTGGTCAGTCTTTCACCAACCAGCACGAAATTGTCAGGTGTTCACCTTGCAGATGGTGCTTCCATTAATTGTGAAAAATCATATAAGAAACATAAATGGGGGCGGAGGTAATAAGCACAGGGGAGGTAGGCTCGCCATACTTTCTTGTGGAAAGTTGGCATTTTTGGAATTCTGGTGCTCAGCAGGGAAAACGAGGCAGGCATCCTATAGATGGGGCGGATGTTTCCAGGTGGGGTCACGTAAATAAGATCCCCCAGGGAGAAGGTAGTCAGGACAAGAATGGTTCCTGAGCCATGTCTGTGATTAACAGATGGGCCATGGGAGATAAGAAGAATCATGAATCATGGAAATATACATTGGAGACCTATATAATCTTATGAACCAATAAATACTACCTGAATAAATTTAATTAAAAAAGATTTTTTAAAATAGAAGTATTCTGATGGTTTTATTAAAAAAGGAATTTAATTGAAAGAAAACACCTGGAGAACACAAGATTGGGGGGTTCCCAGGACAGGGGCAGCTGCAGGGCTCGGCCAGAGTCGAGTCAGAGAGGACGGGGCTGGCCACCTCTGTCACTTGCATGACGAGAACTGAGGTGGTGTTTGGCTGAGAGCTTGGGGGTCCTGTCCTCAAGCAGCGGTTTCCATCTGTTGGGCTCTCAGGAAAAACACCGACTGCTGACTAAGAGCCAGCCTGGCCTCTAAACCCCGGGCGGTCCCTGAGTGACCCACAGAACCCCTTTAGCTCTAGACAGTGCAGGCTCCTCCCTCTAGGTCCTCCTTCCCCGTGACCTTGAGATCCAGGAAGCCCCCGCGGCCTGGCCACCTGGAGGGTGGGCAGGGGTGCCTGAGACTCTTCTGATCTCAGCGATGGGGGTTCCAGGAGCGTGTCTGCGGAAACGGCCTCACAGTCAGGCGACAAAGGTGCAGCAGATGCTGGTGCTGGTCTTCCCGGGAGTCTGTCACTGCAGGGAAAGGGAAAGGTGGTGGGTCGGGGAGAGTTTGAGGAGAGAGAGAAAACTTGGGCCTAGGATAGGCTGAAAGTAAGAGGCGTGGAGAAGATGTAAAGCTGTCAAACACGGGCTAATTGATGACAGCAAGTCCTGGGGGGTGGCGGTCCGAGGGCAGAAAGGGATGCAGAACTGAAGATCAATTTAGGAGACAGTGCCTTCTCAGGCAACAAGCAGGTGGGAATTCGCATCGCAGGAAGAGCGGAGGGTCGTGGGGGTTGTCGTCCCTCTAATGTGTGAGACAGAAGACAGGGCTATGGTTGTACAGGAACTAGCTGTCTCTTTCTGCGGTGCTAATAGCATATTTAAGGGTTTTAGTACCTGTGAACATGACTGAGAAACAGTCTATGGAAAAAAATGTGTTAGGTGCAGAAGTGGGACCCTGACCGTCCCCAGGAGTACCTAGCCAGGGCAGAAAGTTGCCTGTTTCTCAGAGAGGTCCAAGAAGCTCTGGCCCCAAAAACGTTTCTGTCCCTGGGACCAGCACCGACTCCCCCCCCCCCCGCCGCACCCCTCTCCTCGGTCTCCCTTCGCTCTTGGTGCCCGTGTGGAGCTGCTGGGACCCTGGGGCCTCCCCAGCGCGATCTCAGGTGACTGGGAGTAAGCACGCACACACTCAAGTGCCCAGGAAATGCAGGCTCAGCCAGACACTCATCAGTAGTTAACACGTCATTACGTGTTTTGTCTGGACTATGGCGCAGTGAAATCTGGAAGTCCCTTTGGACTTGACCAGTTCACCAACTGAATCTAACAAAACAAACAACACGGAGCCCCCTATAAGAGAAAGTACAAACCTAAACTCTCCCCGCTGTAGCTGAGTGTTACTCTGCCTGTCCACAGGGTGGCAGAACATGACCAGCTTTCCTCAGCTTGGACACTTGGTAGACCTAGTGTTTGGAGAGAAATAAAAAAAAAAAAAGCTAAACAAAACTCTTTTAAATTTAAAAAATGTTATTGCTAACACAGCACCCTATACAAGGTAACCTTCCCCTTATTCTTGGAATGGGAATAATGACCTGTAATGAGAGTCTTGGGCCGTCACGAGATGTGCGCACCTCAACTCACTGGCTGATGAGCGGGGGCTTCTTGTGTCTCCTCCTAGGTTTTACCTGATCGGGGGCGGCATCCCCGTCATCGTCTGTGGCATCACGGCGGCAGCAAACATCAAGAATTACGGCAGTCGGCCACAGGCGCCCTAGTGAGTGTGTCGCGTTCTCTGCGTCCCAACCTGGTTGCTTCTCTTTTAACCGTTTCTCGGGCACTACAGCTCGTTGCTGAGCTGCTTACTGTTTTCTCTTCTAGTTGCTGGATGGCGTGGGAGCCGTCCCTGGGCGCCTTCTACGGGCCTGCCAGCTTCATCACCTTCGTCAACTGTATGTACTTTCTGAGCATATTTATTCAGTTGAAACGACATCCCGAGCGGAAATACGAGCTGAAGGAGCCCACCGAGGAGCAGCAGAGGCTGGCGACCAATGACCACGGCGAGGTCAACCAGCAGGACTCGATGTCCCTGTCTCTGATCTCCACGTCGGCGCTGGAGAACGAGCACCCTTTGCAGGCGCAGCTGCTGGGCTGCGGCCTCACGCTGCTCCTGTACGTGGCTCTGTGGCTGTGCGGGGCCCTGGCCGTCTCCTTGTACTACCCCTTGGACGTGGTGTTCAGCTTCTTTTTTGGAGCCACGTGTTTAAGCCTCAGCGCGTTCATCGTGGTCCACCACTGTGTCAGCCGGGAGGACGTGAGACTCGCGTGGATCATGACCTGCTGCCCTGGCCGGAGCTCGTACTCGGTGCAGGTCAACGTGCAGCCCCCCAACTCCGGAGGGATGAGCGGCGAGGCCCCCAAGTGCACCAACAGCAGCGCCGAGTCTTCGTGCACAAACAAGAGCGCCTCGAGCTTCAAAAACTCCTCCCAGGGCTGCAAACTGACGAACCTGCAGGCGGCTGCAGCCCAGTGCCACAGCAATTCTCTACCTTTGAACGCCACACCCCAGCTTGACAACAGCCTGACAGAACACTCGATGGACAATGACATTAAAATGCACGTGGCGCCTTTAGAAGTTCAGTTTCGGACAAATGTGCACCCGAGCCGCCATCACAAAAACAGGAGTAAGGGACACCGGGCAAGCCGACTCACAGTCCTCAGAGAGTACGCCTATGATGTCCCCACAAGCGTGGAAGGCAGTGTGCAGAACGGCTTACCGAAAAGTCGGCCGGCCAATAGCGAAGGCCACTCGAGGAGTCGGCGAGCTTACTTAGCCTATCGGGAGAGACAGTACAACCCACCCCAGCAAGACAGCAGCGATGCTTGTAGCACACTTCCCAAAAGCAGCAGAAACTTGGAAAAGCCCGTTTCCACTAGCAGTAAAAAGGATGCATTAAGGAAGCCAGCTGGGGTGGAACCTGAAAGTCAGCAGAAGTCTTATGGCCTCAACTTGGCCGTTCAGAATGGACCAGTCAAAAGCAATGGGCAGGATGGACCCTTGCTGGGTACGGACAGCACTGGCAACGTTAGGACTGGATTATGGAAACACGAAACTACTGTGTAGCGGTGGTGGGCTTGCTGGGCACAGGTCATACAAACTCTGATAGGCACATTCCTTTAAGCTATGAACATGTAAAGACAAACTGTTTACAGTCACCTTAGGGGTTCAAAAGAATTTTGAATAAACTTCCAAGTTTTGGATTTTACTTATTTTCTATCTGCCAGTTGTTCCTTTTTTATGAATCAAAAGGAGGGAGGGAGATAGGAAGAGAAAGAAACGCAGGAAGGAAGGGAGGAGAAGGAGAGAAAGAAAACCTTTAAAGCATTGTTTTAGTTGTCAGAGTACCAGCGGGACATTTTGGGAATCTGAAATGTGATTTCTTGAAATTTGTAATAGCAGTTTAACATTTCAGACTTGTATTTGATACAATAAATAGGTGATTTTCATTGTGTCCATCTTATGTGTTTTTTTATTTAACGATAGAAGCATCTCGTTCCATTTTAATGATGCTTATACATTGGGCTAGTTGAAGGAAATGTCTACACACATCACTTACCAGATTTTCACGGGGTTAGCATCTCTGATTATGGCATAGAAATCAAGGGGCTCTTGGATTGCTGTATTTTATAAATGTAATTTTTAATGCTGCAAGTTTTTACAAAGCTCTCACAGGAAGTTTTTTTAAAAATGGAAATGCCTAAAAAGAGCTCTTCCTAGGTTTTATTACATTTGCCGTATAAATTTGATCCTATTAATACTACTTTTACTACTCTTAGGGCCTTTCAGTGGTTTATTTTGGGGGTTAATTTTTTTATTTGATATTTTTCTTCAGCATTTTATTCTTGAATGTAAATGAAGAGCCACCATATCAGGTTCACATTCACTCATTCTGGATTCTTCAGTGCTGCTCTTACTTGGTTCCTTAGGTTCATGCTGAGGTACTGGTGTTTGAATTCCATTGCAGGTTTAAATTTCATAAACCAGGACTGATCCTAAAGTGAACATTGGTCATCAGTGCTCTACAGCCCTTCCCCACCTCCAGTCTGCAGTCTCACTGGGGTCCATTCCTGGACTCTTGAAAATTAGACTGGGTCTGCCTGGACTCCTTAAAGCCTTCCCTTTGCGATGCAGAACAATGCCTGTAAAGATGGGCACAGCTCAAGTCTGGTTTTTGTTTGTTTTAATTTAATGGGGTGGCATTGAGGAATAAAGTTACGTAGGTTGCAAGTGTACAGTTCTGTAATACATGGTGTAGGTTGCATCGCCTGCAGATCTGATTGTGACAGCAGCCTGAAGGTCTACGCAGGTCAGATGCAGAGGGATACACTGGAGAAATGCTACAAGAGTCAAGGCTGCCCTGATACACCTCAAAATCTAATTGACGGCTTGTTTTTAGAGGAATTCTCCCAGACACCGTGAGGTCGCCTGTTAAGGGTATAACTGTTCTTTTCGTTGGGGTACTGCGTTAGGAAGAAATCCTTTTGCTTACAATGAGGAAACTGGTAGTTCTAGTTAAGCCCTTTGTCAGGTGTCAGTTTCAAAGACATGCTTTCTTGGGGGCGGGGGAAAGCAAGGCGACCAGATGGATAGATGTGCCCCTTCTACCCTGAGCCACTGCCTGCCCAAGGGCTCCTGGCAAGTTGATGCTTATGTGCAGGATGACGTATAGAAATGACAAGATAAACTAATGACCGATGGAGTGGATGTTTATTTTTTTATCGCTATTTAATTTGGCTCTGTTACTTTTCAATACATCATTCCAGTGTTTTACCTGCTTCTCTGGCCCACAGGTCAATACTACACAGAGTGAGAGTTTCTTCCTCTTTTTTATCCGACCTCTCCACAGGAAGGGACGCATTTCCCTTCCTGAAAATACCATTCATTAAGCATTTAATTTAAATACAACTTCCTGTAGGGAACACAAGGAAAAGAAGCTTGGGGCAGAGTAGAGCAGACTGGACAAAATTATCAAATGCTTGTAATAAAATGAAGATTTCGCTGAAATACTTCTTGTTTTGATACCTAAAGCAGAGAAAGTGGTGAGCGATGATTCTATTAGTATTTGATGGAATTAAAATTTGGCATTTGCATGTAGGAAGTAGCAGATTTTATCTCCCATCTCTGTCATTTATGATTGATGCTTTGTTGCTGGTTGAGGTTTCTCTATTTTTCCTAGAATCATAAACTCTTAAGAGATGTTTCAGTTTTCTTAGACATGGACTCATTTTCCCCATTTAAAAATTTTGGCAACAGAGGTCCAAAGAATTTCTGACAAGCAGAATGTGCTGGCAGGTCATGCCACATCTAGGACCAGAACTGTTTGCTGATGTCGTGGCCCCCAGCACCCATTTCATTGTTTCCTGGAGACATTCACTTGCACTCTTTAGTGTTTGTTATCTGTAGTTTACTGAACGTTCTTCTCAGCCCCCTTATGTTGTTTGAGTTTAATTTCATAATAAGGCATAACATAAACACTTGCTTGATCATGTCGTTATATGCTATGTAATGTGTATAATCTCCACATATTTATAACTGATGTTATATGCTCACCTGTGTTTAAGATGATAATTAGAAATCAGGTTGGTGCATGAGTACTTTTGTAACTAGATATATATGTGTGTGTAAATGTATGTTAATAATTCAGGTCATTAATAGGCAGCAAGTATACTGCTCACAAAAATCAGGGGTTATTTCAAAATGAATATGAAGTGATAAAAAAAAGAAGCATTTGATATTTTTTTTATTAAAAGCTAATGACAAGTCAAAGAAAGTTTTTTAATTACGCAAATGAGATGGAAAACAAACTTATTTCATTGGTGAAAAGGCTGAAAGTACTGGAGTGTCTGCACGTTCCCTGATCCCCTAATTTTTGTGAGCAGTGTAATTTCTAAAACTGAAACTGAGCACATGGAATTTGATGTAACTTGACTCCAGATTTCATATGTTTATGTAGATACAATCTTCAAATCAGATGTCACCTTATATACAGATGCTGACGATTTGATTGTGCTCATTGAGAAATGACAGTGTTCAAACATTACACCAGTGTGTTTCAGACATTGAGTTCAGAATGCCCAAACTGGAGTCAGTTGAAGACCAGAAAAAAATGAGGAAGTAAAAAATTAACGGAAAACACTTAATGTAAGAATTAGATTAGATCATCAAGAAAAGTGAGTCATACAACATGAATTTAACATTTAAAGCAAATGTTAGCTTTGTTTTTCTTTTCAGATTCTTAGACTCATTTAATTTATTATTCACCTCCGCGGTCTTCTCTAAGAGATGTTTTGACTCTTCTTAACTACTTGTGATGTTTGCCAAGTTTGAGTCATTCCAGTACTTTTGTCAACTTTGCCATATTTTCCCTAACATTTTTATTAATAATGTCATCTGGATCAACTCTTTTTTCACTGAAGTTTAAGTAACAATAAATCCAACAGATGTATTTGTATATATGAAGCAAACTCTTTAAGGAGAAATGTAACTTGATAATCAGTCGATACTAAAAGCCTCTGATTACATGGTGTTTGGCTTTAGACAAAGGTGGGATTGCGGTCAATTCAGAGTCTGGTTTTTAAGTTTTGGTGCTGACTATCCTGAGTCTTCCTCCCAAGCCTCCTCTGGAGTCTAGTCTAGAACCACATCTTATATTGGTGGTTAAGCTCCTAGCCAGTGGTGATGCTGCAGTGCAGGAGGCTTTGACTGAGGAACACGACTCACACGGCAGGCTTTCGAGTCCCTGCGTCGCCATGCACTGATTCGTCCTGTCTTTCTAGCTTCCCTGTGTTCCCAGCTCGGTGTGCAGTGAAGCCCCAGGCGGCCAGCAGTTGGTTATAGCTTCTTTCCAGACCCCTTTTCCCGGAGATGCCAGTGACTGGGATGCGTACTCTGTGGTAGTAAGAAACCCCCATTTATGTATCAGTGTGGGACTGAGACTTTCACTTAATTTTTGGCCAAAATCTCATGAGGTTTTTGTTAACTTCTGCTTCATGTTTAAAAAATACGTTGTCCTAATTGTGACATGTTTACAAAACATTAGAAGATTGAAAAGAGTTTAATCTGTTGCCGCCATCTAGTTGGAGAAGGTACTGATGGATGACTTTTATTCATGTTCCGAGTATTTTTAAAATATTCAAAATATCTTCAGAGGGCTCTTCAGGTGCATTTCAAGCTGGGTTGTTCCAACAATGTAACAAATCCAGCAAATCATGTCTCCATTTTTGCAATCTCTTGTTCAGTCTGTCTTGTCAATGTAATATTTTAATGAATATAGGATTGTATAGATAAATTTAGGGTGTTCCAATGAGCAAATGTATATGCAAGACAAGATTGCCTGCCAAAGCCAGGTGTAGTCACGTGTACCGGCTCGGATTGAAGATTGCGCCCCTAGGAAAACATTCTCTGTCATGGTAATGAGGTCAGCAGATCAACAGGATGCTTCTTCTGTTACCAGTATCTGTTCCTTTATAAAACGGAGTAAAAATAGTGATTTGGTGGTCAACTATGATTAACAATTTTGTTCCTGGCAGGGTAGCTCTGTTTCTTAGAACATTGTCCCAATATGCCATGGTTGTCGGTTCAGTCCTCAGTTAAGGCACATACAAGAATCAACCAATGATTGCATAATAAATACATGGAAAATTGACGTTTCTCTCTCTTGCTCTCTCACTTCCCCCATCCTCTTTAAAATAAATAAATTTAAAAAACAAAATTTTTTTCTGCTTAGTTTTTTTTTTAATGTGGAGTCTTGGTAAATTATTTTTTTAAATGCAACATTTTAGTGCCTTAACACAATAACAGTTTCTTGCTGAAGTAATGGTCTGACCTGTGTGCCTCGCCGGGTACCTGTCCCCAGGTGTTCTCACTCAGCCTTCTGCCCTTGTCTAACTGCTTCCTCAGAGCGGGGAGGACAGCAGGTGTAGAAGATTGTATGGAGGAGCCTGGAGATGGCTTAAGTTATTTCTACCCATAATGTATTATCCTGAATATATTTATGGCTAGCCTAACTGCAAAGGAAGCTGGGAAGTGTAGTCTGGCTGTGTGTCCAAGAAAAGAATGGGGATGATGTAGCGAAACAACCGGACTTCAAAAACCAAATTCTCTGTAAATATAACAGTGAACTTATTCCCATTGTTGGGCAGATAAAATATATTATGCTCACTATGTTAAAGATGGCACGACCCACATGGAAGCCCGTCACCCAGGTGATATTATTTGCCCTTATGCTTGGGATGGGTGTGGGGGACAGGTTGTAAGCAGGCCCGGTCGTTATAGCCTAAGGCTTAGTTTTAAGAGTAAGCTTTTCCTTACACCCTTGCTGATTGGATGATGTGGTGTGGTGCACTCTCCTGAGGAATCCCATTATGCCTCAGATGGTGACTTTGTATCAGAGACTTTCTTGTTTGTATATTGGATTAAAGGTTTGAATTTCTACACTATAAAGTGCGACAGACCGGGAGCTTGCTCTCTCTCAATTCCTGAGGTTAGCTTTAGAGAGGAGAGCAGATTAAGGCCACATGGAGGAGAGGAGAAGCAGCCAAGATGGTGGAGTGCTGAGGAAGGAGCCAGTTTGTGCAGAGAGAAGGAGATGGGAAACAGAGGTGAATAAGTCTGGTGAGCTAGAAACCTTTGATTCTAGGAAACTCAGATAAGTCAGTAGCTTTGTGAGCACTGAATGAGTGGGTTTTGGAGCCCAGTGTGTGTTTTTGCTTGCCCGCCGGGTGCAAGCTAGAAATAAAGCTGATGGCTCACCAGTTCTTGGCTCCGTTGTTTCATAACCGACTGTCCAAATCAAATGTGAATCTGCACTGGCCAGGCGGCTGTGATGGTGGCCGCAACTATTGGCTTTACACCCACCTAGTTTTCATTACACCTTTAAAACCTTAGGTGTAAACATTGATCCATTATGGGTTCCAAACAAAAATGCTAGGTTTCATGTCAGTTCAAATTTTGTGATGGTATTTTGAAAAGAATACAAATACATAGACATTCAGAATTCATTTTACTGAATTCCCTAGAGTGTGGTAAAAAGTACTTTAATTGTTCAAAGTTTATTCATTTTTGTTTTTATCCATAATGTTCTCATCTGAAAATTATTATATTGGAATTCTCACTTGCTGAAGGTTAAATATATTAGCAATTGTGCATCAGTCTCCAGGACTTTTTGAACTTGCAAAGATGAAACTTCATTCCCCCATTAGACAATGCCCCATTTTTTCCACCCCCATCCAGCCATGGCAACTACCCTTCTACTTTGTTTTTATACATTTGACTGCTCTAGAAACGTCCAGTAAGTGGAATCACCAGTATTCGTCTGTATGTGACTGGCTTATTTCACTTAGCATAGTGTCCTCAGGATTCAAACACGGTGTAGCATGTATCAGAATTCCCTTCCTGCTTTAGGGCTGAATTACATTGTATGAGTGTGAGGATTCTGCATTTTTAAACCATCTGCCAATGGACATTTGGGTTGCTTCTACCTTTTGGCTTATGTGAGTAATGTTACTATCGAAACGAGAATATGAATATCCCTTTGAGAGCCTGTTTTCAATCCTTTGTATATGCATCAGAAGCAGAATTGCTGGGTCAAATGACAATTTTATTTAATTTTTGAGGAATCACCATGCTGTATTCACATGCTATATTCACTACATTCTCACCAACTGTGCACAAGGGTCTAGTTTCTGCATCCTCACCTACACTCTTTTTCATTTTGTTCTATGATAACCTTCCTTGTTTTGATTTGAATTTGCATTTTCCTAATGATAGGTGATATTGGGCACGTGTTTTATATGTTTGTTGGTCATTTGTGTATCCTTTTGTTTTGAGGGATTATACTCCTATTTTTCTAGCTTTTTAAAATAGATTTTATTTATATTTTCTAAAATATACACTTAGAGATATACATTTTTTTTCTGTTAACATTATTTGGAAATAATGAAGACCATAAGGTTTATCATTCTAAGTCTTGTAAACTGTATGTAAATTTCTTCATGTTGCTTTCTTTCTTGTTTATTTTGAATAAAATAATAGCCTACCTCTATATTTACCCCAGAATGTAGTGAGAAACTATTTTTATTTTTTAGAAATGGAGAGAGAAAAACAGGAAGGGAGAGAGAGATGAGAAGCATCAACTCCTAGTTGCAGCACTTAAGTTGTCCGTTGATTACCTCTCATATGTGCCTTGACTGAGGGCCTCCAGCTGAGCCAGTGACCCCTTGCTCCAGCCAGTGTCCTTAGGTGCAAACCAATGGCCTAGGGCTCAAGCCAGAGACCCTGGGATCATTACCTGCTGAAATCTCCTAATTCCTCATTTTGATAGTTTTTTCTTCTTGCATGCCTGGAGAAGTTACTGCAGTGAGTCGTATGTGGTAAAGATGCCTGATTGTGCACCCATTTGAAATGTTGCATAGAAGACCTCTCAGTATGGGCCAAACACTCTCTAGCTGTGCTATAATTCTAACCCTGGTCCTGAAGACATTTTGCCTTTCTGACAAGTCTTCCCTGAAATAGATTAGCTTTATGGAAAACTGGAGAAAATCCTATATATATAGCTTTAGAATTTTAATCAACAATAACAGGAAACTCTATAAAGGACTGAATGGTTTGAGTCAGGTATGTAGATTTTTTGTTATAACTTAAAAGCTCCTAACACTGAATGCAAACCATGTTTAATAAGTAGTGTTTATGCAAAATTTCATACATTGCCCTGACGTTAGGATTAAACTGGCTAGT
Source organism: Rhynchonycteris naso (assembly GCA_037038555.1). Taxonomy (NCBI): domain Eukaryota; kingdom Metazoa; phylum Chordata; class Mammalia; order Chiroptera; family Emballonuridae; genus Rhynchonycteris; species Rhynchonycteris naso. Next base: position 303,585,874 of record CM072996.1, read on the forward strand.
TGACGCTTGGAAACCCTGAATGGTCGGCCTGGCTTTGTTGACTAATGGACTTGGCTGTTGACATCTATATCGAAACAGGACAGAAACCTTAGTGCCAAGGGAGGCAAGCATGAGCAGCCAAGGTCACCACATAGACCGAGTCCCTCAGCTGGCTCCATTGATCGGAAAAGATCCACCCTTGTTTGGGAATATAAGACAGGGAAGGTTATCACTCATGGCCTAGGCTCTGGTTTGTTTCTCCTGCAAGTTTATAGCTGCATGGGTTTGGTGTTTAACTTTTTTACTGTCTGCATTCTTTTATAATTACCCTCAACCGAGGTGATAACTTAAAACGTGGCCTTGCCAGGTGCCATTTCGGCAGACAGAATAAGCAAACAAAATACTTCTCTGAAAGTACCCACCCTGAATGAGCTGTAGGATTTATGTGCCCAGGTGTGCATAGTCTTTTAGGGGTTCAGCATCCTTTTGGAATGACCTGCTGCTAGCTGTCTTTCTTGCACCCTTCCATCTCCCCTATCTACATGGATACTGTCTTCATGCTCTGTGATCTCTTGACCATAGTTAATCATTCCAGGAATGGGTACATGACCCAAGCCAGGGCAGGCAGTCTCTTCCTTGGGAATTTGAACTAAGAAGTCTCTTTTAGTCACTTGATTGATGATTTAAAGACTCGGGATTCTTAGGCCTTCGTGCATTGTGCCATGTAACTCTATAGCCAGAGAGAATGATGTAGAAAACCAGTCTGGTGGCAAGAAACAGTCCTAAATGCTTTTGAGTGCCTGGGTTTAGAGATCTCCCCAAATATAGCTACATTTCCTACCTGTCAGTTCTGTGACATATCCTCTAGCATTGAATCTCCCCCAACCACACACTTCTTTTTTATTTGTTTGTTTGAAGTTGTCATTTTCTGTTACTTACATTCCAAGAGTTCAAATAAATATACCAGTTGAGACATGATCTCATTTTTTATACGTCTTCTTGGGGATTAGACATCTCTGTAGTGATGGATGTTTGAATAAAGAAATACTCCAGATCGGACAATTAAATGCTGCTGTTCCATTTTTGGATAAACCTTCTAATTTAATCTCATTGTTTGAGTAAAAGTGCCTAATGATAATGTGGATATAAATTTTGGTACCATTATTTTGTAGGTTTTATACATGATACCAGCCATCACCATGCTAGGGAGAGATTTAAGACTGCAAAAAGACATTTATTTAGGCAATAAGAAGTATGCCAACATCACATACCACATTGAATATTTTGCAGGTGAGGTTTGCTCTTCAACCAAAATTACTCTTTTTCATATGAACAAGATTGGTTGAGTGGTAGTGATTAATTCAAGAAGTAACACTAACTGACTGAAAGGCTTTTAAGAAGCAAAAATAGTCTCCTAAAAATATTTTTGTATTCTATAGAATGCTACTCATTTACATTCACCTTTGAATCATGAAATTCTTTTGGACTCATCAAATATTTTTTTTTCTATCACAAAAGAGAAGACATTTTAAGAAGTTAACAATTTTCATGAAGATCTATTTATAATTTCATATTTCTACTTTAAGCAAATAGTTATAGAGAGGATGTTAGAATGGACCTTCCCTGCCTCGATTTCAACTAAGGTGCCGAATCTATGAACATTAGGATGCCAAACAGAGTGAAAGCACCACATGCAAATTTTATACAAGAAACATAGAGGAGCCTGTTTCACAACTCTATATCCAGCCTACAATGATAAGGATCAAAGAAGAGGTCAGGTAGACTTGTGAAGGAGACTGAAGAAGAGACGTGAGGAGCTGATGCTCTCCTGAGAAAGGAGTGGGGTACGCTTTTTCTCAAGCTTGGGGCCAGGGGTTCTCCTAAGGAGACTGGAAAGGCTGCTTACACATGTTCTTTGAAATGGAGACCTGACATGTTGGAGATCGATTCACCCTTACCCTCAGGAAATGTAGGGAAACAGGATATGGTAGGTAAAACGATGGTGCTCCAAAGATGTCGGCATCATAGTCCCCAGGACCAGTGGCCATGTTACCTGACTTGGCAAACAGGACCTTGCGAATGTGATTAAGTTAAGGATCTTGAGATGGGAGGTTATCTTGGATTAACCGAGTGGGCCCAAGGATATCACAAGGATCTTTTTGAAAGGCTTTCCAAGGGTCAAAGCCAGAGGAACGATGCTGGAAGCAGAGATCAGAGCAGTGTACAGCCAGGGAATGTAGACTCTTCCTCTAGAACCTGGAAAAGGCCAGAATGGATTCTCCCTATTTCTTCAGAGCCTTCAGAAGAACACAGCCTAATCAGAAGCTTGATTTTAACCTAGTGATAATATTTTGGACTTGTGACCTCCATTACTGTGAAACAATAAATTTGTGATAAGCTGTTGTGATGGTAATCAACTAATACATAAGCTGATGTTTTGGACACAAAGAGTGTGGCTGTTGTGGTTTACGCTGAACAGCAGAGATGGGAGAAGGATGGATGAGTATTTTCTATGGTCTAGATGTGGGCCTCACCAGAGAGCACTGGCAAGAGATTTTTGTGAGGTCTACTCAGCAGTGCCTTCTAGAGGAGCAAGGCGGTCTCACCAGGGAGAGTTTGGAGGTATGCCATTGACTGGCCATTGTTAAGAATGGAATTCTAATGACCATAAGTGTCCTTCTATGTCAAGGAAACCAGCAGAGTAGGACCCAGAGAGCTCAAGGCCAACATATGATGGTCCTAATTCAAGTAAAACTTTTCTTGCCTCTTTCCCCAACATGCCCATGCTGACAGAAGCTAAAGCCACTTTCAGATAAATGAGGGAGACAAGATGCAGAAATGGAGAACTGCCCACCACCCCCTTTCTATTGCAGGCTCCAAGGAGTAGTGGTTCCAACTACCTGGGACAGAGTAGACTATTGGGCATTGAAGCAAATTTACAGCTTTATGGTCTTGAAATTCACTTTCTATTTTTTTCTTTTTTATTGTGAAAGAGAGAGAAGGAGGGAGGGAGGGAGGGAAGGAGGGAGGGAGGGAGGAGAGAAAGGGACAGACAGGAAGGGAGAAAGATGAGAAACAGCAACTCATGGTTATCTCACTTTAGTTGCTCATTGATTGCTTTCTCATATGTGCCTTGACTAGACGTGGGCTCCAGCCAAGCCAGTGATCTGGGTTTCAAGCCAGCAACCTTTGGGTTCAAGCCAGCAGCTATAGAGTCATGTCTATGATCCCATGCTCAAGCAGGTGACCTTGGGGTTTGAACCTGGGTCCTCAGCATTCCAGGCTAATATTCAATCCACTAAGCCACCACCTGGTCATGTCAGGCTTTAAATTTTTTAACAGTGTAAAGGGACCTTAGAACCGTTGAGATTTTTCTTCTGGGGAATACTTTTGTCTCTCACTGAATAAAGTGAAAGCAGACAGTAGGGAGCAAAATACAGTTACATCTTTTAAACTTACCACTCAAATAAAAATTTTATTAACTCTAGAAAATTAGAGGAGGTAATGTTGATAACTAGATCATAAGGTAGAAATGGACGTATCAGTGGCTATTATTAGTATGTTTCTCAGTTAACAAAACCTCATTAAGTGTCCTTAGATGGATTGAGGAGGCATCATTATTGAGAATCTGTGTTCATATGCCTTATAACAATGTCACTGATTTTCATAATTTTTAAAAGGCTGAACTTGATTATATTGGGGGAACCATTCATTCTTGCTTTACATGACTTTTAAAAACCCTTACTTTTTTGGATCAATTTGTCTAATTTGAAATGATATAAATTTCTTTTTTCTGCTTTCTTTAGCCTTATTGAAAGACCTGGAGGGAATGTTAATTTGGAAATATTCATTCATTTATAGAAATCAAAGCCTGCTAGAGTTATGGGTTCTTTTCATCTTTAGCAGGGAAATTCTATTTTTACAGATTTTAGAAATACTAGACACATAATAAGTGAAAATGCAAAAGACTAGAGAGTTTGGATGAAGCAGTAAGAATTTTGTGAGTCAAAGGGGCCCATATTGCTATAGCTACAAAACAAATACCTAAAAAAGGCTATTAAGTACACCAGCTTCTATATTTCCTGTCAGAGCCATTCTTGATACCTTATACCCAATATAAATTCCTTCATGAAGTACCCTAATAACAGAGTTCCACTTTTACACTGCTGCCACTGGTGTGGTTACAATCATCCAGGAACAATAAAAACTGGAACCAGAAACTAATTTACCCAAGAGTCAGATTTAGCACTGTTTAATTGCTCTAGTATGTCACCTGCGGCCCAATAGAGAGGGCCTCTCTGGAAGAATTATGGACATGGATTCTAGGAGATGGAGTGAACCCAAATAATTTTCATAGGAGATGCACATAGCTTTTAAGGAAATTATGCTAGAGGAAGTACTGCCATCTTGGACTAAAAAGATCAGAGTTGAAAGTGGGACTTCCATTTTCTATGGTCTGGAAGAAGTCTGAGAAATGCTATCATCTGTCAACATGGAACACTTCCAATGGAAAAGCAAGAATAGTTCAGGGGAGAAGCAAGAATTCAGAAGGGGAACAGAGAGTAACCACTGTCAGAGAGAAGGAATGAGCCCCAAGAAAGAACTGTTTCCAGCTCCCTGACCATGGATGCCTGGCTAGGTTCCAGAACTGGTATAGACCAGTGACTGCCATTTGTCTCCTGACTTTCCCTTTTTGAATGGGAGTGTCCACGTGGTGACCCTGTTGTTTTCCTCACCAGTGTATGTTTGTTGATGGGAGCTTGAGAACTTCTCTGTTTAGTTCCTCAGGTCTCTGCACCAAGAAGACCTGCTCTTGATCATTGGCATCCAAGCAGCCTCATCTGCATCTGGACTTGAAATAGGTCTTGAGATCATGGGCTTTGAGCCTAATGCCATGACTGATCAAAACTTTGGAGAGACCAGGGATGCTGGTTTATGTATTTTTCATGTGGGAAAATTTCAAGTGATTTTGGCTAAAGGATAAACAGTGATAGATTGCAAAAATATAGTCATGGTGTTTTAAAGCTTTTTCCATCAAAAGATGGAGTTATCTCTACCTCTAGAATTTAAATCTAATCATAGGACTCACTTTAGTCCATGAGAAAGCAGCAAAAATGACAGAAGCAGAGGTTTGAAAGCTACTTGACTTGCTTCTCTTTGGAACCCTGGACTGCCATGGAGTGAAGCATGGGCTAGCCTAAGGGGGAGGAGAGATCATGTGGGATAGACAGGCTACCCTCCCTGGCACCCCTGCCATGCCAGCCAGCCTGCCAACCACTAGATAAACGAACAAGACCACCCAGCCCTAGCAGTGCCAGCACAGAACAGAAGCATTTCCCAGAGAATCCTGACCAATAATTATAAGCTATTCAGTTTGAGGCTGATTTCTTATATAGCAAAAGCTAGTATAAGTATACACAGATCTGTGCAGTAGCTAAGAAAAATGAAAAACCAAAGTTATAGATGCCTAATTGGTAAAGGCCTAATGAATGATTAAGACAGTCTACAAATATTTTTAAGTTGCCAAATGGCAGAATCAACGTTAACACCTATGCAACAAGATGGCAATCAGAAGATTCATTAAAGCAAGACAATGAAAGAGAATGGTTTATGTAGTAATAGGACAAAAACAATGCCCCTTATCTCATCGAGATATCATTTTCATTAGTCCTTGCATGAGGAGTGATTAAGCACTAGCAACATTTCCTGAAAATATGCTGTGTATGTGTTTGCTTACAGTAACTATTGACTAAATGGCAGATACTTTGTTCGGCATTCCAGGTTCAGTCCTCCTTGCGCTAATTTTTAAAATCTCAAGTCATTAACCCTTTAGCAACGGTTAAGAGAAAGACCTCGACTGCATAGTCACACACTGGACATTGAAGCAGCGACTGGTTGGCAGAGTGAACAATCAGGTAGGCAGCCTTCTGCCTTGTGGCTACCTGCATCTGCATCAGAATTCTCAGAGGAGCTTGTTTAAAACATAGACTCTGGGGTCCTGCTCAGAGTTTTTGAATCGGAATCCCTGGGGTGTCCAGGAATCTGTATTCCAAAGACAAAATTGGCTGCTTTGAAAATTAAGCCAGAGGTTGCAAACTGTTTCAGCTACTGCTAACATGAAAGGGAATGAATTCATAGAGAAATTCTGTGGGAAACCAAGAAATAATTACCAGTTTTTGATATTTCCTCAGTAACTCGTTTATTTTTATCCATAGAAGATTCTCTCAGGACATCTTCACTTGGATGTTGAGAATATTTATAGTATACTTATGGAGGTAACTGTGATTACCTACCTAAGAACTCACAGGACATAACCAGGCTAGAGAGTCGCAGATGATTTTCAAATTAGTCACATAATGTGTAAAGCACTTATTTAAAATCTTGAGTGAGATTATACAACTGCGACAAATCCATTTTGTCAATTTCCACATTTCTCCAGGTAGATACAACCACCAAGACATTTTCTCAGCAAGTTATGGGTGGCTTTGTAAATCAGGGTAATTAATGTAACGACTTCCTGTTACTCGGCTCGGAATGTAACAGCATATTCCCAGTATAACTGCATTCACTAGACATGAACAATTATACTTTGCAGTTGTGTGGCTTGACCCAGATAGGAGCCAAAGAATCTTGAGTTTTAATCCCCTGCCTTGCATGAAAAAACTCATTCTCTCTAAGGTAATAATATGAAAATATCTATTTTTAAAACATTACCCAAAATGTTGTTGGGATTAGGAGAAAAAGTATTTCAGCAAAACTAAGACCATTATATCCCTACAGTGTGGCGAGATGATTAAGAGTGTAGACTCTGGAACTAACCGAACAGTCTAGATTTAGAAGTTCAGTTATTCACATTTGTCTGTGTCCATGAGGGAAGGGAAGTAATGAGAGCCAAGTATACGGTGTCGGAAAATGATTTGACTTTGGGTGATGGGTATACAACACAATGAATAGTTTCAATGCTATAGAGATGTTCACCTGAAACGTTTGTGTTTCTATGGATCAATGTCACCCCATTAAATTTAATTTCTAAATGAAAAAAATTAAAAAAATTCCAGTAACCTATAGGAAAATATTTAACCTCTCTGCTGCCTTTAGTTTTTTAAGTCTATAAAGTGGCAAAAATAATTGCACCTCTCTCATGGGTTTGTTGTTATGATTACATAAATTATACACACAGCCTGAGAGAAATATCTAGCACATAGTGAGCATTCGATAAAGTTAACCATTATTGTTATTTATCTATTCGATAGATAGCATGACAGAAATAGGTCTCAGGTCATTAATATATTTGTTTTCAGTTTATTTTTCTATCTCCTTTTGCTCTAAAGAATAACTTGGTGTTTCTTTTTTAAAAAATAGTTGTATAACTGACATAACATTATATTAGTTTCAGGTATCCAGTGTAATAATTCAAGATTTGTATATGTTGTGAAATGATCACCACATTAAGTCCAGGTAGCACACCTGTCCCCATGCACAGCTACAAACTTTTTTCTGGTAACGAGAACTTTCAAGATGCATTCTCCTAGCTACTTTCCAATATACAGTACAGTATTATTAACCACAGTCACCATGCTATACGTCACATCTCCATGACTTGAGCATCCTGAGGAAAAATATTAGCAGTCTCTTTCTTTATTTTGCAGTGTGTTACATCCTCCAACAGGAACGTAGGTAGGCACGTCATTCCAAACGTAGCACATTGGGAACATCTCATGTTTAAATCATAGATATTTTTAATGGGTTTCTGCTAAATATAGCCCCTATTTTGTCTCAGGTAACATTCAGAACGATGGCTGTTTCTTCTGCATCCAGACTGGCGAGGTTGTTGCACTCTCACCAATGAACAAGTCATGGACGTGTCTCGTATTCTTTAAAAAGAGTTGAGCGATCCTTGTCATTTGCAAGCTAGCTTGCCCGTCCTCCCTCTAGCCCCACCTTCCTTAGAGCGTAAGTGACTCATGTGACCCTGTCAGCATCCTAGTCTTACTTATGTGACTGACTGTTGCACGCACAGAATGGGGCTACCTAACCTGTGAGTTCTCCTTGAACTTGTAGGGAAAACAAACATGGGAAGGGAGCATTTTAGTTAAAGAGATGGTCCTGTGCCTTGGAGATTACATGTTGAATCCTGATGATAGTTGTCTGGTCTTAGTGCAAAGTATATGCTCTTGAACTGTGTTGATTATTAGCCGGTCCGCTGGTACAGAAGTCCAGGGAGGGCTGATGCAGATACCATAAGAAGGAGAGGCAGATAAAAGGCAGAGAACTGACATCCCAAATGTCTTCAAGTCCTAGAGCCCCTTGGATGCTGGCAGAGGAAGCTAAACGGGCGGAAATGAGTACAGGCAGGGGTGGAGGAGATGGTGGAGGGACAGGCGGGCACGAGGCAGGAAGATGTGGTACTTCTACAGTAATCCGAGCTGACATGAGCACGGCTCTCTCATGAGGCGTTGGTAGTTTGATCCATGTTACAAATGCAGGATTAGGAGAACAAGGACTATATTAAATTCTGTTATGTAATGCTTAAGAATGGTTCACTCTTTTTCATTGAGGGTCATGGCATTAGGCAGTGGAGTTACAAATAGTAATAATGATCAGTGTTGTGATAATAATAGTCACAGAATAGCCAGCGGTTACCCTGGGCTTACTCATACGGTACATGTTATGCGATACCTCTCGGAGGCTTTACCGTTATTAGCTCCTTATAACTCTATGGCATTGCCATTCATTTTGTTTTTGTTTCTCAGGTGTCACCATTCCAGTTCCCATTTGATGGATGATGAATCAGAAGCACGAAAGGTGGAATGCTTTGCTCACTGTCGCTCAGCAGGTAAGTCGTGGAGTCACAATTTAAACCCCAGGAAGTCTTGCCCCCAGGTCTGCAATAGATGGCTCTCAATATAATAGATGGGTGACCATATAGGAAACGTACATGAGCAGATGGGTGACCATATAGCCAACTTTGTCCTGAATGTTGACTTAGTGCTGCACACAGCAGACGCCTTGGGGGTCTGCAGCACAGAGAATGCTGGAGGTGGTTATTTGATTTGTAGAGGTTTTGGGACTTAAGGGATTTAAAAATCAAACTCAAATTTATATAAACAAAGGGAATTCATTGGTGATAAAACTAAATAAATCAGGAGTTTATCTTCCGGTTTGGCTCTATCTGGGACATAAGTAATGTTACCAAGAATATTTTGCCTTCCTTATCCTGGCATATTTTTCTTCTGTTGGCTTAATTCTCCACAGCCCTCTTCATCTGGGCCGGATTGCCCCTACCAGGTTTGCAATTACATTCTGCTCGCCTGTCAGCCCAGTAAGGAGCTTATCCTGATCCATTTGACCAGAAACAGTTCCAGAACTAATGTTCACTGATTCCCATGTCCATGGCTTAAGTGGCATGTTTGCTTCCTAATCAAATTATTGTGTGTCCGCTTGGGTTAATATGCATCCCTCACACCAAAGAGGTGCCCGTCCCACAATTCTGTGGAGTATAATCTAAGGGAGGTAGTTTCCCAAATGAAGACGTAAGTGCGGAGCCCAGAGGTAAGGGGGCTGATGAACTCTGGGGGAAAAATAAAGCAAAACAACGGACCCTTGTCCCTGCGTTACCGTGTGATAGACTGAGGAACCAACACGCCAGGTAGACAGATAACTAGAACAAAGGCAGCGTGTTGAAGTGCCCGCACCCCTTGGGAAGTCAGAGACGCTGGAATTAGAGTTGGATTTTAAGCACAGTTTAGAGCAGTAAGGCTGGGAAATGTAGGGAGAAGGTAGAAGTCCTCTTTAGGATATGGAAAGGCAGTCTCAAAGCCATGCAAAGAATAATGGAGTATGTTTTGAGGGTGACAAATAGCTCAAATGTGAAAGGAAGAAAAAAGGACAGAGAAGGTAAAGCTGAGGTCGTGTGTTTTGACCAGATAGTGGAGAGACCTGGCATGCCGAGCCAAGAAATATTTAGATTTTATTTTGTAGGCAGTAGCTAGATAACCACTGTACATAGTTCTGCAGAAAAGTAAGCACTGATTTAAAACCTAATTTAAGATGATTAATCTAACAAGAATGGCTAGCAAATCATGGATTCCCAAATTATTTACTAATGTTATAATTGACAGTATCCCTGCATCTGATCGGGATGATGGACATACTGGTAAATTTGTGCTCATTATCCTCTAGTGGCTGCCCAACGCTGCTGGACAATCCTGTTAGCTTTTGTTAGTGACTCATGTTCTGAAATGACTATTTCACGTATTTTCATCCATTGTTTGAACTCTGACCCTCCTCCCGCCCCTTCGGCCTTTTCTCCACCCTCACTCCAATCACGTCAGTCAGTCCAAGGTCCCTCCCACTTTTACTTGGACCTGCGACACCTGTTCAGAGACCCTTGATTCCAGCCCTGTTCTGTCTCTGCCCTGTCCTGCGGCTTTCTCCCGAATTCCAAGTATGACAGGTGGTATGGTGTTGGCGTCAGGAAAGGATACTTTAGGGAAGTCCCAGAATAAAGGAAAGGAAAGAAACAAAAAGGTAGCTGGAAGGATATGAACATGTTTTTGAGCTGAAGAGATTGAGCCAGTAGAGAGATTATCATGCTAAACAACAACGAAAAGAGGTGGGGGTGATTAATGAAGCAAGACTTCAGAGTAGAGAACTACAGAATTATGGCTATTGCCCTAAGACACCTCTCATTAAAGCAGGGGAAAAGGACAGAGACATGCTGCATGTTGTAGTTGACACAATGGTAAACCGACCTGAGCCACATGCTTCCACCCTGAACTCGAATCTGAAGTTGCTATGGACTGGGCAGGACTAGAGCAGTTTATTCACTACTTTGCTTAACCACCTTCTAGGTCTTTCTATGCCTTTTGGAGTTTCATGGTGACTACCTGAATGTGAACCCTTGTGGAATATACGACGTTGTACTGAGAACTGAGAAACTACATATTTCCCCACGCATAAGACACCCCTTAACTTTGGGGGCCCAAAATTTGAGAAAACTAAATGCATTACATAGTTATTGAACTCAAGTTTTATTCATCATAAAATTCATACAATTCCTCATCACTGTCAAACTCCCATCCATTAGCCTGTCCTCATCTGTGTCTGATGCTGAATCACGGTCTTCAAGAATGAGCGCAGAAACAAGCGCGAAAAAGCAGGAAGTGCAAGTAAAAAATTCTACAACCGCTGTATGAGTCACATCCAGTTTTGAGACCCCAAATTTTTTGAAAAAGAATGCATCCTATACATGGGGAAATGTGGTACTATTAAAAACTGAAACTCTCCTGGGAGAGGTAAGGAGGGGTGCAGAGTAATATGCATGTGAGAGAGGCTGGGGAATCTTCTCAATTTCTGCTTTTCACTTGGTGGCTTACTGTTTGTGCTGGAACCATTGTGCGGCCCCTAGCCACAGATATGGCTCAGCATTGGCCAGAGTTCGTGGGGTCAGCATCGGCCAGAGTTCGTGGGGTCAGGGTTAAGTGGGGCTAAAATGCAGCTTAGTTTGGAAGAACTGACCATCAGAAGCAGGCAGAAGGGTCTGTTCCAGCTGCCACACTACAAATATGAAGATAAGTAATATTTAGTACATAAACTTATTGATCAAAAAGACATTAACAAAATAGAAGATTTGAATATCATAATATCTCCAGGATAATAGATCTATATAGAAATAGAAATATAAAATATACATACAAAAATTTGAGTATTATTGAATCCCCATAAAACATACACAAAACTGCATGAATACTTTGTGATGAAGAAGTAAAAAACAAACAACAAAAAAAAACAATCAACACCACAAAGACTATTTCAATAAAATTAGAAATCAGTTACAAAAGAAAAGCTAGAAAATTGGAATGTATTTGGAAACTAAAATCATACTATTAAAAACCTTGTGAGTACAATAGATAATGCTAAAATTAGGTAATTATTAGAACTAATAAAGGAAATTTATGCAATGTAGCTAAGGCAGTATTCGGTGGAAAATGTATAGCTTTAAAGGCATTTACTGCAGGGGTCCCCAAACTACGGCCCCCTGAGGCCATTTATCCGGCCCCCACCGCACTTCTGGAAGGGGCACCTCTTTCATTGGTGGTCAGTGAGAGGAGCACAGGATGCATCCGCACCCATAGTTCCCATTAAAATGCTGGTCAGTTTGTTGATTTAAATTTATATGTTCTTTATTTTAAATCTTGTATTTGTTCCCGTTTTGTTTTGTTTTTACCTTAACATAAGAGTGTGCATAGGGATTTGCTCATAGTTTTTTTATAGTCCGGCCCTCCAATGGTCTGAGGGACAGTGAACTGGCCCTCTGTGTAAAAAGTTTGGGGACCCCTGATTTACTGTAATAAAAACTGAGGTTAAATGAACTGATTGTTCAATTAACAAAAGAATTTGCTCTTAAAGAGTTAAGAGTAGATAAGAAATAAAGAAGAAAATTAAAATAGATGCAATATTTATTGACCCAGCCATTGTTAATAATCAACTCACTTGATCCACAATAATAAAGAGTAATGCAAAAACCAATGATATTGTTTAAAAATAATAGAGAACATTAATCAAACAAAAGTTAAAACAATTTAAACTAATAAAGTAAGATAAATAAGACATTTATTTTTCTAAGTTCTATCAAATAATCACTAAAAAAATAATTCCTGTCATACTATTTTTTTTTCCAGGAAACAGAGAGAATTATGCCCAATTCATTTTATGGAGCTAGAAAAACTATTCTTTTAAACATGAAGATGATAGGAGAAAAGACATTTTAGGGTTTTTGCACTTAAAATAGAAGTGCTAAAATGCAAATGAGTATTAATCAAATCCAACCATGTAACATATTATGATTAAATAGGGCTTACCCCAGGAATTCAAGTATTATTTAATTACAGAGATTCACTATGTTAGTAGATTGAAGGAGAAGAATCACTTCATCTGAGCAGAAGCAGAAAATGCATTGGATTGTACCCAATTCCTATTTGGGTTAAAAAAAAATGTACACATAACTAGAAACAAAAGGAAAATTACTTAACTTGATAAAAACCTACTACAAATATTACTTAATGCCATTTAATAATATAAGGATCCCCATTCGCATTATTATTCTTAATTAGTGATTTTCAACCTTTTTTATCTCATGGCATAAATAGACTAATTACTAAAATTCTGCAGCACACACGAAAATATATTTTTTGTCAATCTGATAAAAAAAAATAGGTATAATTTTGATTCATTCACACCGGACAACTATTGTGTTGGCTGTTGTCATTTCTTTCTTTTATTTGATAGTCTAAGAGAAAAGAGGTTAAGGCCCCTGACTACATAGCCAGGCATTGCAGGTTTTAGAAGTTCTGTGGCACACCAGTGTGCCACATCACACTGGTTGAAAATTGCTATTTTTAATCATGGTTTTGGAAGTCCCGACCAAGGCAACCCGATAAGTAAAACAAATTAGGAATATTTCATCAGAATGGGCTAGTTTATGCTGTAGTTCATAAAAACTAAACATTTTAGTTGCTCAAACACAAGTTTATTTATTGCTCATGCTACGTGTTCTTTATCATGTGGCAGAGGGATGGGCTTACTATCAGTCAGAGAGGCAGGCTGGTGGAGTAGCTGCTGCCTTATGCATTGTTAATCATCTGTCTAAGGGAAAACGACAGCTGGGAGGACCTGGCATCCACTGGTTCCAGAGTAATACATGTTACTTGGCTCAACACTCCATTGGCCTGAAATAGTCACATAAGCCTACCCAAGAACAGGGCAGCTAGGAACTCCATATCTTAATATGGACTCAGAAAGGGGGAGGTGTGGAAGTGTTGGTGGGCATTACTAATGACTGCCACAAAAGCATATTAACTGCAAAAGAAGATAAGATGCAAATCTTTCCTCCTTTGTAGATTTATGAGTATTTCCATAAACAAGAAACACAAGACAAACAATAGCCAAATTACAATAACCAACAAGATCTTGTAGCAATATTGTTGAAGACATGATCCCTGTACAAAAACAAACAGTAGTACCAAACCTCACCTGTGCTACTGTTCCTCGCCTGTTCTCCTGTTACTGTGGATGAAATAGGTATGTTTCTTGTCACTTCAGAACCAGACTCTAATTTCTCTCACCTGTTCAAGCAGATTACAAGTCTCCATTTTTCTGCATTCTGGAATCCTTGCCATTATGACTCAAGCATTTTATACGTTCTCAGATCTTAAGAGCAATCTCTGTTTATTGATGGTACATCCACCTTTGGCTCCCATCCGTTTTGTTGTCACCCTTAAGAGCAAAACTCCTTGAAACTGTGTCTGTGCTTGTTGTCTCTATTTCCTCTCCTTTCTTTGTCTCTCGAACCCCCAATCTTCACTCTTCCTTTCGTGGTGATTAATGACCTCCTGTAGTTTGTTCTCAGGTCTTTTTTGTCTTGGCCTTTCATTTGTATTTGATAAAATAGATCACATCTTCCTGTAAACCTTTGTTCACTTGGCTTCTATAAAATTGTAGGCTCCTTGCTGTACTCCACCTACTGGCTCCTCTTCTTACTCGTTTTGTTATTGTTGTTTATTTCCTCTGCATCTCTGGAAACATGTTGGAGTATACCAGGATCAGTCCTTAAACTGTTATCCATCCCCCACCACCATTCTCTTTTTCTTGGTGATTTATTCCAGTCTTTTAAGTTCATATGGCAATATGGCTCAAATTTATACCTCCTGGACAGATCTTACCTCTGTGCTCTAGACTGACACATACAGCTCTCTAGTCAAATCCCACTTAAGTGTCTAATGACATTTAAAAGGAATTTTTTAGGTACCTTTTGGAAATAACATCTAAAAGTTTAAGAGACTTTTTCTCCCTCAATTTGTTCTTATTGTACCTGACCAAGTGGTGGCGCAGTGGATAGAGTGTTGGATTGGGATTCAGAAGACCCAGGTTCAAAACCCCAAGGTCACTGGTTTGATTGAGTGCAGGCTCACCCGCTTGAGCACAGGGTCACTGGCTTGAGCATGGAATCTTAGTTATGACCCCATATTCCAACTGGCTCGAGCCCAAGGTCACTGACTTGAGCAAGGGGTCACTCGCTCTGCTGTAATCCCCCAGTCAAGGCACATATGAAAAATCAATAAATGAACAACTAAGGTACCACAATAAAGAATTGATGCCTCTCATCTGTTTCCCTTCCTGTCTGTCTGTCTGCTTCTCTATCACCCTGCCCCCCAAATTGTTCTTGTTGTCACCAGCTACTCTCCTTTCTTTGTCTCTTGAACCCACAGTCTTCACTGTTTTAGGTAGTCTCCCCCCTTGGTAAGTGGGAAGTCTATTCTTTAGTCATGCAAGATAAAAACTATGAGATCATCAGTGACCCGTCTTTCTCCTCCACACTCCACTGCCCAGTTGTCAGCAAGCCCAGCAATGGACTCCTTTGATACTGATTAGTCCAAGTCTCTATCAGCTCTTGTTTGGGTTTGGTTTTTGTTTGTTTGTTTGTTTTGTTTTTACTCTTCTTGCCCCACCTACAGCCTAATTTCTCCATAGCTTCTTGAGTAAACCTAACATTTGGGTAAGTCATGGCACTTCTGCAGTGGTGGCCCACCCCACTCAGAGGCAGTACAGGGCAGTGTGTATGAAAGCAGGCTTTAGAACCAGACTGATTGGGTTTGAATTCCAGCTTATCACTCACCACTTGTGTAATCTTGGGCAATTTAAGCCATCTGTGCTATGGTCTCCTCATTCATAAGAATCTCAAAGGGTTATTCAGAGGATTAGAGAAATTAATATGTAGAAAGCCCTTCAAACAGTGCCTGGCAAACAGTAATACAATATAGGTGTAAACTATTGTCATTTTTAAGAAGCCAAAATTCTTATAATGGCCTTTAATGTTCTACACTATCAACCCCTGACGGAAGCTCTGTGGTAGTCAGGAAGTTTTGTCTGCTTCCTATCACATAAAATAATGTTTAAGTTCTTGTAGGTGCTCAATAAATATGTGTTAATTGAATTAATTAATAACAGAATGAATGAATTCAAGAGGGCCAGTGGGATATGATGGAGAATGTAGAATCTGGTTCTTATCAAATGATACAAGTTGCGCCAAAAATCATGTGGAAAGAAATTATTTTTTCATGAATGTTGTTGAAGAAATTGGCTTTTTATGTGGGAAAAAATAAATTTGGAATTTTAAATTTTACAGAAATTAGAAAGCTAAATTTTAAAAATATTGTATTTTAGACAAAACCCTAAAGCACACACCCTACAAGTCAAAAGGAGGTTGGACAGAACTAGCAGAAGGAAGAAAGCAATAAGGACAAAGCAGAGATAATGCAATAGAGAAGAGAAAACAGTAGGGAAAAATGAACAAACTCAAGAGTCGGTTCTGTGTAAGGGTCAATACAACTGGCACGAAGGAATGTCACTGGTGAGATTTGGGGCAGGAGTCCCAAGAAGGGAAAATGTATTTTCTGCTCAACTGAACACAGTAGGGTTGGGGTTATTATAATTTGAACAGGAAAAGAAGCATGACTTAATTTTATACTCAAGCCCATGAAGAGGGCATACTTGTTACTAATCTTAAGAATCATTTTACATTAAATAAGATCATAGTATACATGCTATCTTACAGCTTCTCTTCCTTTAACACTATGTTGTGGACATCTTTCCATGATGAAAACATATAAATAAATTTTAAAAAGAGATCTCATTTTAAAAAGTGTGTTGGATTTTGACTACACAAAATTAAAGATTGTTGTCAATGAAGGACAGAGGTAACAAAATGACTGACAAACTGGGAACCATATTTGTAACATTAGAAAACCAAGGGATTATTATCTAGAACATAATAGAAATGCCTGTTAATCTGCAATTAAAATGAAACAATAGAAAATAATCAACAGATGCTAACTGGCAATTCACAAACAGGGAAACCTAAATGACTTATTCACATGAGAGTTTCTTACCCTCGATGGCAATCAGGGAAATGTAAATTAAAACAGTAATGAGATAATTCTCTACACAGCTCATATTGGTGAGGATTAGAAATTAGGATAATAGCAGACACTGGGAATGGCAATGAACCTGAAAGCCTCAGACTCTGCTGAAGGAAGTGTGAAGGAACAAACACTGGGGAGGGAATCTGGGAACACTTTGTGGACGAATAAATGTGTGTACCCCAAGCCCCACACCCCTGCTCTCGGTTACAGACTCCTCTTTGACAAGACTAAGATGTTGACGGCATCACTGTCTGTGCAAATGAGGCTCAGGAGGAACCCTCACTGGAAAAAAAATATGCAAAACAAGGCAGATGCACACAAAGACCTATCAGGTAGCATTTAGAAGTAGTCATCTGGGTGCTGCATACAGCTAACTATGTACATCTAGAAAGTACATCATGGAGTGCAAAGTAATAAAGAAACAGAACTCGATTTATAGGTCAAAGCAATTCAGACAAAGTAATAAAGTTCAGACCATATGTTCACATAAAACAACCTCTGTAATGTCACAAGGGTGCATCTATATCCAAGGACACATGCACATTAGAGATGCAGGGAGCAGAGGAAAGGGAGGCAAGGGGAAGATTAAGTTGAGGAGGATCTTGTGGAGCCATAGGAGTATGATGAAGCGTAACTACCTGCTGTGGGGGAGAGAGGTGTGAGGAAGACCAGCTCCTAGTCAGCTCTAACACCCCTTCAGTCATTCTGCCTCTGACTGGTTCCCAGTATTGGGAGAGGGGTCCAACCTGGGAATGGGAGGCAGGGACAATGTCTGATGGGCTTATTATGGCTGAAAGCTTGTGGACTGTTGAGAAAACCTCTTTAGTGCAAATAACACAACTGGGAAGACGTCTTCAGCATCCTCAGAGCCCCTTAGCATGGGGGTCCCTCAGGAAAGTAGATGAGAAGTACAAATTCCTAGGAGACCACCACAGTTAGGTCCATAAAAGAGATTGAAAGCATAGGGAAAAAATAGCTATGCTTAAATAACCAAAATGGGCAGCAATTTGAAATCTTTAGAATGCAGTCCTAAAACCACCCTCATGGTGTCCTAGGTTTTCAGACATAACCACAGTCTTTGGTCTTTGTCATTCTTAAATGACAGCTGCCATTGTCGGAGCTCTTACCAGGCACTGGCAGACACAAGCTGTTACCTTCCTCTTCTGCCATAGTTCACTACTGCCAGTGAAAGCAGTTCATAAATTGCCCAGTATATCTGTCAGAACATGTCTTTGCATCACAGTGTAATCTGTGATGTGCCTTGTGTTGACAAATTTAAATCTCTAGATAGGATAATAGGCAAGTCCCAAATTATAAACCAATTTCATTTCAAAATCTATTCTGTGACCTTATTGTTTGCAAAGGAGACTGTCTTCTCCCATCAAAGGAATGTTGTGAATGGTTTAACCCACTTTCCTGGGGACTGGGTCCACTTGGTGTAAAGTTGGGGAAAGTCTGGCCATTATGCTTGGCAGTTTCTCTGGGACAGTTGCAGGCTGTGTTTCAGACCCCTGGCACACCTACATATGAACGCACACCTGCCCACAGGGAAATTCTGTTCGTTCTCAAGCTCAGGAGGTACCAGGAAGGAATTCCAGTAGAGCAGAGAGCAGGGATATGTTGCTTCCCTACATTGCTGGTTCTCAGGCCTGTCTGGGTATCGCGATCACCCCTGCACATTTTTCAAAGGAGGAAACCGGGACCCTGATGGGGTGGGTTTCAGGTGCGGAAGCTGCCCAGGTGCAGACCAGCACCTCGTAGTCCCTGCTGTCTACGCTCCTGCTTGCCTGCGATGCCATCCCCTGGGGCAGGGGCAGCTGGCAGCACCAGGTAGCATCTGGCGTCTGAAGTCCTCCATGCAGGTGACTGTAAGACCCTACCTATCCTTGCTAGTTTGTTGAATCTGTCTCATCCCCAGACTGACACACACAACTTGACCTTCGCTGGGTGTGTTCAGTCTAACTCTGAATTTCTCACGAAAGTGACGCCTCCTTTTGTCTTAGTAACAGGGGATCAGGATGGCGGCTTTTGCTCCAGTGAGCATGAAACTATGACACCGCATTGTCTGAAGGGAGATGGGACAGGTCAAATCCTGAAACCGGTTCCGGTGGCCGTGGGGCTATTACTCGTTCATTCATTCAAGCACTCTCTCTGAAAATACTCAGTGGGAGTCTGCTCTGGTCAGCCGCCTCTTTGGGCTCTGGGGCTTCCGTGGGAGCGGAACAGATGGACATCTGCTTTTAGGGAAGATGTGTACAATGTATGGTAGATGGCAATGAGTACCAAAGAGAAAAATAAGGAAAAGCTTAGGGAATTTTCAGAGGTGGGGGAGGTATGAAGAAAGCCACGGGAAGGTGCCATTTGTGTAAAGACCCAACACGCGCCAAGTTGCGTGTTGATCTGCAAAGGCAGGTGCCACATCCGGGACAGTGGAGGAAGGTCAGGGAGGCTGGTGTGGCCTGAGAGGAAAGGGAGGAGGAGGGTCTGAGTACGAATACGAAGAAATGAGGAATGAGGTTTATTTGACTTTGAACCCCGAACTTTTACCGACAGTGAGAGGACCTGACCCCTCTCTCGTCACCGAGTCTTACAGGGTCTAGGTTCCCAGGTACGTGCCTGATGAGGAGCTCTGTTAGAGTCTTCCAGGACTTCTTCAATCTTGCTCCTGAAATACCCTGTTTCCCCTCATTTTCTTTTCCCTCCGCCCTAAACAGTATTCCTTGCTTCCATGAAAGTGAGAATAGCCAGGTGTCAGAAGAAACCAGTTTAAGTTAGTTCTCACTAATGTGCTTGGCTACGAGACTGAATCTGTAATTGGTGGGAAAGCAATTACCAGTTCACCGGGAGGAGCAAAAGGATCCTGAAGTGCAGTCGCACGGACCCGCTGGCGGCGGTCAGGGGCCGTCCTTGGCTGTCTTTGCTCACTCCGAGCCCCCGGGCTAGTCCATGTCGGGCCCTCTGCTTGTGGTTTCTAACTTCTGCTTCAGGGCTGTCTGAGGAGTTTGGCGGTGGCTCAGGCCTTGGGCAGGAAGCTCGTTTGTAACTTGGCATCTGTGGTTTGCTGACTGCAGGGTCTGACAAGCTGAAGGCACCCCCTCGGTGCTCCCCTTGGGAGCTCAGCGTGGCCATTGGAAAGGACACTTTGCAGAAAGCCCGGCCCTTTGCTCTTCCGGCCCTTTGCTGTTCCAGCAGGTGAGTCAGGGAGCAGGGTCTAGGGGAAGCCGCCCAGGTGCAAAGCAGAAGAGAATGAAGTAGTCTGCGACACAGCTGGCCAAGACTTCTGGGGGTGCTGCGACCTCTGCCTGCTGCTTTGAAGGGAGAGAAAGAAAGCACAGACCAGTCAGGTGGCTCAGGGGAGGGAGAGGTGAGAGAAGTAACGCTGAGGAGCTTCATCAGCACCTAAGTAGGGTTACACTTAGGGTGACCCGACCTGGATCTAGGGACTGTACGGTCAGCCACATGCATGCCTCTCTGTGTCTCCCCCTCTCTCTCTTATCTATTAATCTACTATCTAGTATTTCTAACTACATATTTCTTTTATTTTTTAAGTTTTTTTTCTTTTCCAAGTGAGAGCCGGGAAGATAGACTCCCACATGCACCCATGGGGATCCACCCTGCAACTCCGGTCTCGGGTTTGCTCTGCCCATCTGGGTCTGTGCTCTCTTTTTTTTTTAAATTTATTTTTATTTTATTCATTTTAGAGAGGAGAGAGAGAGAGAGAGAAAGAGAGAAAGGGGGGAGGAGCTGGGAGCATCAACTCCCATATGTGCCTTGACCGAACCAGTGCAGGGTTTTGAACTGGTGACCTCAGTGTTCCCAGGTCGACGCTTTATCCACTGCGCCCCCACATGTCGCGCAAGTCTGTGCTCTCTTAACGGATCTCTTTTTAGCCACTGAGAGGAAAGCTCCACCAGATCCTTCCTCAGCGGGGGGTGGGGAAGTGGGGGGGCTGTGCTTCAAAACAATCAAGCCATGGCTGCCAGAGGAAGACAGAGAGAGAAGGGGGGAGGGGTGGGGAAGCAGATGGCTGCTTGTCCTGTGTGTCTTGACTGGGAATAGAACCCAGACATCCGCAAGCCGGGAGACGCTCTACCACTGAGACAACCAGCCAGGGCCTATCTATGTATTTCTTTAATCTACGTATTTACCTACCTATGAAGAGGAAAAGTCAACCCACGCTGAAAGGGGAGGAAACAATAAGTCAGATCCTAAAATCTGTTTCTTTCTCATTCAGACTGTAATTAAGAGATAATTAAGAGATTCATTATATCAACAAATATTTATTAAATGTCTGTTTCATTTCAGAAAATACACACACAGAGGAAAGGATATTGTCACTTTTTATTAGAATATCAGAGGAACGCACACACACACTCATCAAGACCCTCGGTCACTCTCGGGACTCCAGGGAAAAGTTAAACTTTAAATGAATTCTGCTTTAAATCCAAGCGTCCGTCTAGTCTAGGTTAACTGGGAGCTGGAGGATCACTGTGGAAGAACCAGGATGGGAGCGGTGACCTCTGGGAGCCAGGGCGGCGCCCGGGGAGGAAGACATTTCACAGCCCCATCTTCTAGGGATGCTGAGGATTGTTAGCCAAAAAAAAAAAAAAAAAGAGCTTGAGGGTTGTAAGCTAACACACTTTTGTGAAAATGTATAAAATATAGGGAATTTTGATAATGCTAAATGGTAACTTTCATTATTCTTAAGGAGTATTATACAGGGGGTCCTCAGGTTACGACACAGTTCCATTTCTACAACAATGATGTAACCCGAATTTTGGTGTAAGTCAAAACACACCTAGCCTAAGTCACTTACGTGTCCTAACACAGTTACAACATCATAATCTAGAACATAAAAGCACAACTAAGCCACAGAAAAAGGAAAAGAACATAAATACACTGTGCTGTCCACTGTACTGCGTATTCTCCCGCCGCGCACAACCAAACTAGTTTACCCACAAAGTCTGTAAGCGTGACATGAACGGCATAAGCCGAAACAGTCACTTCTCAATTTTTTAAAGTTTTTATGGGAGTGAGTGTCGTAAACTCGAAACATATGCCGAGACTCTCGTAACCCGGGGACCCCCTGTATAAAAAGCATTTTAAATTTAGATTGTTCACAATAAATAGTAACCTATTTGTGGTAGTTAACATAGTTTAATTGATTGCTACCATACCTCCCTTCACTCCGGCATACTCCTCAGCCCTGAAGCAGAAGTTAGATCTGAGCTGGTGACTTCTCTACCCAGCCTGATTTTTCACGGGACCTTTGGGTTCTCACACAAAAACCCGAAGGGTAAGAGGATCGGGAGGTCTCAGAGAACATTAAATCAAAGGTAAAAGTTTGCTGAGCCTAATCCCAACACTGTTAGGAAGGTGAGGGTAGATGAATCCACTGTGGAGTTTCAGGACACCTTCTGACACCCTACTCTTTTATCATGCTTCACATCTTGAATAATTGATGTTTAAACTGAAACTGGATGGACAAGTTAGAAATTAACCAAGGAAAAAAGGAGGAAA
Organism: Rhynchonycteris naso; assembly: GCA_037038555.1. Classification (NCBI taxonomy): domain Eukaryota; kingdom Metazoa; phylum Chordata; class Mammalia; order Chiroptera; family Emballonuridae; genus Rhynchonycteris; species Rhynchonycteris naso. The sequence goes on from CM072996.1 coordinate 303,608,355, forward strand.
AAGACTTCCCGGGCAAAGGACACATTGCGAAGGTGGGTCCACCTGGGAGTAAAGGGGAGCTCGGGTGTGTTTACTCAGGTTACAACCTTGGCCATGGTCTAATGGTCTCTCTTCTGCCATACTGGCCATGGCATGGGATTTTGGAATGTTCAGTTTCTAGTCCAGATATTTGAGCGCCTCTTATCTGTTCTATTGATGGAGGCAATGCGTTCTTTAACAACTTCAATATCATCATATGTAAAATGGAGTGATAATCATTATCTAGTGAGGTTTGACGATGACACCTTCTAGGCAGTTCCCAGAATCCTGTGCGTGCATAATAGCTGCTTAGTGGAGTTGATTTTCTTGTAACATCGCCAGTTCCTGCTCAGTGTTTACAACCCTGTTAATCTTTCTTGATTTTCCGTGTTCTTTCTTGCCCAGTAAGTTCAGCTCCCTTTTCTTGTTCTTGAACACCTTATGTTTTATTCTCTTATTTTCAAAGAACTCCGTTTTTCTTCATACTTTCTCTTCTGTTTACAAATAGCCTTTATTCACTCACATGATTGTAATGCTAAGAAAAACTTAGGAACTTCAGGGTACCCAGCAGGTTCTGAGCACAGGACTGGTCATTTACGACCATCACTTGATGGAGCCGTAAGGGCCCACGGAAGTGGGGGCGGAGCTGCAATCAATGCTGACGGCCAGGGGGTCTGCAGAGCTCATAGCCACAGTCGCCTGAAAGATGGACCAGAAATGTGCTTATAGAATGCCATCCCGCAGAAACTGTTTTGGTGTGGACACATATATATATATCAACGTGCTCAGTGCTGAAGGTATTTAAAGTTTTGGGATGTGGGGGAGGGAAAATAAGTTGACTTAAAGTGTGGCATGCTCGGGTAGCAACGGGCATTGTTCAGGTGATGCTTTCTTGAGTGGGTGCATTTACCTTTGAACCCTGGGTATGAGGGGCCTGACTGCCAGGACCAGACAGTCCCCTTCTGTTATAGTTTCAATAATACCCCAGTGGTGGTGAACGCCCACGGTACTAACACAGCTGAGAGGAAGTGAATCAACACTTAGGAAGCAGCTATCTAGACTAAATAAATTCATAAAACAATGAGTACTCTATCAAATGCTTTTTCTCAGTGTGTCACACTTCTGGGGTTAAATCAAGTCTTTCTCCCTAGGCAATGGAAAGACCTTTACCAGGAGTAGCTAAGGGGGTTGTTCCTATTCTCATTCTTACCTGGGCCCCCAGGGTCACCAGTTTCTGCCTCATTCCTTAGTTCAGGGCGGGGGTTTTCTTTTTCTTTTTTCTCAGACTTGAAATGACAAAGTTTATTTACTGGAAGTATTTCATCAGTAAAGATGTTTTTATAATGGTAAAGGAGTACATATGAATTTCAACATCACCAAGTAAATCCTGATTAAATTTTGCCTTTTCCTGATTACTTATGACCTTTTCCGCTTTTTGTTATGAGCAAAGCCTTAGGTAGCAAGATGCTTCTCCAACATTCCTCATCACCCTTGAGACCTCTGGTATTCCTGACCAACAGCAAAGAGCTTTTCCTTATGCTGTGTGCTGATTCTACATAGTTCCAGATGGGTTGTAACTCTGTATTCCACAAAAGAAGAAGCATTCATAACCCTATGCTCTCAATTGTCACCTGACCCATGCCCAACAGGAGGGGAGAGCCTCTGGGTGTGGTGAGGATGAGTGGGAGGAAGTAAGAGGTTGAGTGAGGTTGCTGACATCCGGCCATCTTGGGCAAGTTGGCCAAGGAAGGGCTGTTGCCTGGGTGGGCTCCAGAAAGTTTCTTGAGCCCCTCTTGCTGTCAGGGAGTGGCAGGCAGGGCGGGGCATTTTGGTCCAGATGTACTAGGGTTTGGATCCTGGCCTGCTTCTTACTAGAGATACAGTGTTGAGTAAGTTTCTCAACCAATTTTTTTTTTTTTTTTTAAATTTTGAAAGAGCAAGTGAGAGAGGGACAGGAAAGAAGAGAGAGGGTAAGAGAGGGTAAGAAGTATCAACTCGCAGTTGCTTTCACTTCAGTTGTACGTTGAACTTCTCGTACATGTCTTGATCCGGGCCATGCCATTTTTCCCCAGCTCAAGCCAGCGATCTTGGGCTTTTTATGCCAGCAACCTCTGGGCTCAAGCTGGTGAGCTTTGGGATCATGGGGACAATCCCCCCCTCGAGCCAGTGACCTCAGGCTGATGAACCTGTGCTCAGAGCCAGTGACCTCAGGCTTTCAAACTGGTGACTTCACCATTCTGGGATGATGCTTTATCCACTGTACCACCACTGGTCATGCTTACCCATTTTTGAACTGCAGTTTCCTTAGCTAAAAGTGAGGAAAATAAACCTACCTTATGGGATGAGTGTGGGGATTAGAGATGACCAATACAAAGCTGATGGTGATGTGTGCCACAGAGATCATGTTGACTAAAGAATCTAGTGAATAAGGCTACAGTTGATTATTGTTGTTGTTCTTTGTATTACTATCCTTCGTGTGTCCTGCCCTACTCTGTGATAGATTGATCAGGTCTTGATATACAGGAAACGTAGATTTCACAGCCTACACTGGCTAAAGTTTCTAGCTATGAACCACTGAGTTCTCATCAGCCCTTTGCCCCATCTCAAATCTTGTGTTTCTGTAGTTTCTGGAATATTAGCTACCATGATGCTGACACAGAAGGAAGACCTGCATTTTTTCCCCAACATATTTCTTGCAGCAATCAGAGAATTATTTCTCTTTGTGAGTTTTGCTTAATGATTGTGTAGGTGAGGGTTTTATGGAACACTCTGGCTTAGAAAAGGGAAGAAACAAAACTCAAGACTGCATGCAACATCAACTCTTCTCCTCCCATTAATCAAAAATTAACCTGATGTTTTATTTCATATCACATTGTTTTTATACCTGTGGGCTGAACCATCTGGGATTTTGTGCATCAAACATTTTCTTTTCCCATATAAGTATAAGATGCAGTGAAGTAGCAAGCAATACAAACAGTAAGTTATATGGAGTGCATACCGTACCGAAATAGCACAGACTGTACCGTCCCAGAAAGTTCAATTTCTAGTGGTCAGTTGTCATGAAAAGTGACTGTTTGATTTGTTACTAGGACCTTTAAATATCAATGGTTCCCTCTTCCAAGATATTAAATTCTGCCAAAACTTTAATAGCTTATTCCAAAGTACTCCTATATATTTTTATGAACCAAAGAAGGCACTTAGGTAAAATACTCTATCTCATTCAATTCCATTTATTAAGTAAACATGTATAGAAGCCCTACTAAATTTAGAGGGACTAATATAAGCCCTGTAGGGACTCTGAAGATTTTCAGGTCCTAAACAACTTATTTGGTTTCCTCTCTCTATAAAATATAGTCTGTTTTATATATAGTAGCTTCTTTTCATAATGGCAATCCAAATTGTAATCAAAGCTCTTTTCATTTTATCCAGTATATATTTTCGACTGTGAATAAAATATTTCCTAAATCAAGGTAGAAGGAGAGCCTGTACTCAGTTCTGTAAAACACTACTTTTCCATAAAGACAAGTAATTGGACTTGAAGCATTTTACTTCAGTCTGTACATTATTGAATAAGTATATTTGAGCACCTACTATGCACCAGACACTGTAGTAGAACCTGGATATTAATAAAACAAGACCCTTACTATCTAAGAACTCAAAGTTCATTAAACGTACAAATCGCAAACACCATGGTACCCCCAGCCACACAGTTGTGTCGAAGCTGTTAAGGAGGCTACTCTGGCATAGAATAAAGAGCTGGGGGAGGGGACAGAGCTCTTGCTATGAAGCTCTAATACCCCCAAACAGCTTCCTTCCCTTTGTATTCCCAGTTGATGAAGCCAAACCCTGGGCATCATCCATGAATTGGCCCTTTCCTTGCTCTCCCCCTTCAGGCCCTCACCTGCTACAGCCCAATCCTTCTGTACTTTACACCTGTCAAGTCTTCTCTACGTCCAGTGCTGTCTTCCAGGTTCTAGCTCCTAGGAAATCTCCCTTGGTGCTCTTCAGTTACTATTTCCCCTGGTCCCCCCACTTCCATTTGTGCCACTCCGCAGTGTATTCTCCATGCAGCAGTAGATATGATCTTTCAGAAACATAAACCAGACCATGTCATTCTACTGCCTGAAGTCCTCAGGGTCTTCCCATTACACATCTGATGGAGACCTACAAGGTCCGACATTGTCTGATGGAGACCCACAAGGTCCGACATCGTCCACCCCATGCCTACCTTCCCTTCAGTTGCTTCCCTTTCCTGCTCGGTTTCACGTTACAATAGCTGTGAAATGTGCGATTAATGCACCATCCAAGTTGCTCCAAGTTATTGTAGTACAGCTGTGGGTACCTCAGGCTTCTTTGTGTTTTGCAATGTGTCTAGCTTGCTCTCACTATAAACTTTCTGAATGAAACTCTGCCTACGAATATGCCCATGAATGTCTGCTTGTTTTCTTGTCGATCTTCGCTCAGATGTCTCTTTCTAACCCTGTATAAATTCAGTCATTTTTCTCTTGTTCTGCATAGCACTTACCAATAATACTTGGAATGGTAAGTCTCTTGACTTATCATTTGTGTTTATTTTTTCTTCCCAATTCCTCCTTACCTCTGCCCTCTACACACACACACACTCTCTCCCTTTTTCTCTCTCTCTCAGATATAAAGCTTCCTAAGATCAAGGGTGACCTCTTGTTCTTATCTGTTCATTGTGCACTTATCATTAGATATTTGTGTGTATGGATGCATAAATAATTGCAGAGGGAAGATGACATTGGAAGTAGATAAGAGCTTGTCAGACCAAGTGGGTGGTGAGAATTTTAGAACAATGAGCTATTATTTCTTCCCAAATTGCCCAGTGTGAGAGAAATTTAAAGATAAAGAAGTAGCAATACCATTTATGTCTAATATTTCAGCTGGGAATAAGTTCCTGATAAGCAGACATAGTATGGATTTAAACAGGCTTAACTCAATGCAGCCAAACTAAGGTTGAGTATTAACGATGGGACAGTTTTTGATTTTAAAAAGCTTTCTATTTCAGACAGAACTGGTGTCTACATTTAGAAGTTATTACATGGATTATACCTTTCAAATTATAGTTTCATTGTAAAAAAGAAATTGTAATTTGAAATTTAAATGCCTTTGCGGGCTTATTTCATGATTGGAAAGAAGGGTCGTGCAAGTCCATCGGCAACTACGTTGGTCTATGTGGGACCTTCTCAGTGACGGGATCACAGATCGTTTGCGAGAGTCTCAGCAATAAAAGCTCATTTAATTCTCTGTCACTAAAGCTTTTAACACAGTGGAGCCTAAATGAACAGTGACAAAAATCTACCAAAAATAAAATAAAAAAGAAAGGTAAAAAAAGAACTACCTTTATTAAATTGTCTGTAAGCCATTTCTGTTCTTAATTGAATCTTTCAGGTCTTATGATTTATGGAGCTATTGGAAATAAATAATTTTCCATCCTCTCACCTTTATGGGGAGTTTACCATTTTCCCAGGAATCATGAGAAATTGTCAGGTAATTGGGGAATCTGGCCTTTTTAAGCCAACAGTGTCAACCTCTCCAGAATCTGCAAAATTAGAATGTGGATGACTTAATGAAGAGTGTTTTTCTTTTTTTTCAAGTTAGCATTTACACTTCCCAAGATATGTTATAAGCATAGTAAATGGCTGATGTCAATGGCACAGACATTGTTATCACCTAAAGTTTAATTGTTTTATTTTCTCCTTTCTAGCAAATTATAACACTGGGGAACATTATTTTTTCATTTTCTGTTGCTTGAGGTTTTAGAACATTTTTTATATATATCAGCATCGCTGATTCCAAATCTGAAATCCTTTTTGGGGTATATACTCCAGTTTTTATGCAATATTAATTTCTTTTTGTTACAGTTAACGGTATGCATTGGTTTTTAAATTGGAGTTAAAGGACAATGACTCTTCGATTGAACATAACCACAAGGCAATTAATGTTTTACAAACATCACTTTTACATAATTGTAGATGCTTTTAAATGTAAAAAATTATTATCTTATAAAAAAACCCTTTTGTTTTGTTTTAAGATTGAATCATGGCTTCTCCAAGTAGGCATATAATAATATTAAAGAGTAGTCCTGACACCTTCTGTTATACAGTGTGTCCCTAAAGTCATGAAGCACTTTTGACTGGTCACAGAAAAGCAATAAAAGATGATAGAAATGTGAAATCTGCACCAAATAAAAGGAAAACCCTCCCAGTTTCTGTAGGATGATGTGGCAGCATGTGCGCATGCGCAGACGATGACGTAACACCGTGTATACAGCGGAGCAGCCCATGGCCATGCCAGTCAAGATGTGGATGGTACAGAGGAAAGTTCAGTGTGTTCTGTGGCTCACTAAATTCGAATCCATGACCAAAGTGCAACGTGAATATCGGCACGTTTATAACGAAGCGCCACCACATAGGAATAACATTACTCGGTGGGATAAGCAGTTGAAGGAAAGCGGCAGTTTGGTGGAGAAACCCCGTTCTGGTAGGCCATCAGTCAGTGAAGAGTCTGTAGAGCAGGCGTTCTCAATACGTTGATCGCGAAGGAAGTGTGGGTAGATCGCATAACATTAAAAAGACATTTGTCTTTTGATTGGCATACAGGGTAGCCAATCTGACGTCTGAACTTTTGACACCCTACGCATGCGCGTTAAACAATGCTAACTTGTTCAGTTACATTGCTGCATAGTTAGCCTTCAATTTATTTAAACTAAATACAACAAAGGGTATAAAAATGAGTGCCGTAGCTGGTCCAAGTAAGAAGCCTAAAACCTACCACTTTCATACAGAATGAGAGGGGATTTTTTCACTATGTCATATTCTAAGTGCGTTTGCCTCATCTGTCTGTGGAAATGTGGAGCGGCTTTTTCGAACTGTTCATAAAAACTATGACGTTGAGAGAGGAGCAAGATGGCGACGGAGTAGGCAGACGTACCAACTTCCAACTCCCAGAACCAAAGTGGATTACAACTCAATTTTAAGAACCATCACCTGGATAAACCAACTTTGAACAAAACTAAGTGGACTCTTCAACCAAGGAACACAGAAGAAGCCACATTGAGACTGGTAGGAATAGCAAAAACGCGAAGAGGGCTGCCTAGCTCCCCGGAGCAAACGGCAGCCCGGAGAGACCTGCGGGGCGGGAGGAAAGTTTGGCGGAGAGGGAGGGACCTGGGTCCCAGGAACCAAGCCCCAGCCTGCAGTCCCAGAGCCTAGAAGAGGCAATTGGACAGTTTTGAGCTGTGAAACAAGTGAGGGAGCTCCCAGGCCTACAGTGTGGAGTATTAGGTCCCTTCCTACTCTGCTGAGGGCTGCTTGGGGTTGTGGGGCGGCAGGACGCTGAAAGGCGGTTCTGTCGGCGTGGGCAGAGGCCAAGCCGGTGGGAGATCAGTCTAGCCCAGAGGGTCGGAGGGGAAGCGCGAGAGCGGTCTGGAAGCTGCGGGCCCGCCTTTAATCCCACTTACGGGGACAAAGCGGGAGGCCAGGAACAGGCAGGCCTTGCGCAAGCCGGCCCTGACCGCGGGGACCGGGCTAGGACCAGGGACGGGCGGGGGCTCGCGGCTGAGCTGACGTTACCAGTCCCCCCACTCCCCCTGCCCCCACCCGGCCAGAGAAACCGCGGCTGGCCAGTATACGTGCGCGAGCGGGCTCCGAGCGCGGGAACGGGGTGGACCCCGAGACGGGTGGAGGCTCGCAGCTGAGCCCACGCTATTATCCCCATCCGGCCGGAGAAAACGCGGATAGCATTCATACGTGCACGAGCGGGCTCCGAACGCGAGGGCGGGGTAGAGTCCGGGACGAGCGGAAGTACGCAGCTAAGCGGAAGCCAGCAAACACGCCCGCCCCAATAAACCTTGGTTTCGGACCCTGCGCAAAGGGCCCTGGCCTCGAGGGCGGGGCTAAAGCTCCGGACGGGCAAAAGTGTACAGCTGAGAGCACGTCAAAAGTCCCGCCTAACCCGCGGAACTGTAGCGAGCAGGCTCCGACTGCTGGTTCTGGGCGGAAGTCCGGAAATAGGCTGGGTCCGCAGCTGAGGAAAGGTGCTCACCTCTACCCTTGGTGCTAATCTTGTGGCTTCAGTGACAGCCCCTCCCACGGAGGAGAGGCAGAAATCACAGCAAAAGCCACAGTGGGCCGGCGCTGCCAACGCTCATACCCAACCACCTTAGGCACCGGCAGAGGGGGTGGGGGGCCTGCAGATAGACCAAACCTAGAGAACACAAAGGCAACACCTACTGGACTCCAGTGGCCACAACTTGCTTATAAACAGAAAAAATGGGCAGGCAGAGGAATGCAAACCAAATGAATCAAGAGAAATCCCCAGAGAAGGACCTGAATGAATCAGATATAACCAAATTACCAGAAGCAGAATTTAGAATAATGATAGTTAGGATGTTCAAAGAAATTAGAGCAACAATGGATAGTCATTATGAACACCTAAATAAAGAGATAACAAGTATAAAAAATGAAATTGAAATAATAAAAAAGAATCAGACAGATATGACAAATACAGTATCAGAACTGAAGACCACAATGGAAGGAATTAAAAGCAGGATGGATGACGCTGAGGATCGAATAAGCGAGTTAGAGGACACAATAAACAAAGGCACAGAAGCAGAGAAGAAAAAGGAAAAGAGACTTAAAAAATGTGAGGAAACTCTAAGGGAGTTTTGTGACAACATGAAGAGAAACAACATTCGCATCATAGCGGTGCCTGAAGAAGAGGAGAGAGGACAGGAAATGGAAACTTTGTTCAATCAAATCATAGCAGAAAACTTTCCTAAATTAAGGCTGGGAAACACTCCACACATTCAAGAAGCACACAGAACTCCATTAAAAAGAAACCCAAAAAGATCTACACCAAGACACATCATAGTTAAAATACCAAAGCTAATGGATAAAGAAAAAATTTTAAAAGCTGCTAGAGAAAAAAAGGCTATCACCTACAAAGGAGCCCCCATAAGGATGACATCAGACTTCTCAACAGAAACACTTGAGGCCAGAAGGGAATGGCAAGAAATAATCAAAGTAATGCAGAACAAGAACCTACAACCAAGACTACTTTATCCAGCAAGGCTAACGTTTAAAATTGAAGGAGAAATAAAGAGCTTCCCAGAAAAAGAAAGCCTCAAGGAATTCATAAAAACCAAACCAATTCTGCAAGAGATACTAAGGGGCCTCTTGTGAACAGTTTAAAGGGAGGAATGAATAGAGCAAAAGAAGAATACAGCTTTAAAGAATAAAATGGCAATAAACAACTACATATCAATAATAACCTTAAATGTAAATGGATTAAATGATCCAATCAAAAGACATAGGGTAGCTGCATGGATAAAGAAACAGGACCCATACATATGCTGTCTACAAGAGACACACCTTAAAACAAAAGATGCTCATAGACTGAAGGTAAAAGGATGGAAAAAAATATTTCATGCAAATGGAAATGAAAAAAAAGCAGGGGTAGCAATACTTATATCAGACAAAATGGACTTTAAAACAAAGGCTGTAGTAAGAGATAAAGGAGGACACTACATAATGATAAAGGGAACAATTCAACAGGAAGATATAACTATTGTAAATATCTATGCACCAAATATAGGAGCCCCGACATACATAAAGCAGACTTTGATGGATATAAAGGGCGAGATTAACAGCAATACTATCATAGTAGGGGATTTCAATACCCCTCTAACAACACTGGATAGATCCTCAAGAAAGAAAATTAATAAAGAAACAGCAGACTTAAAGGATACACTAGATCAACTTGATTTAATAGATATCTTCAGAACTTTTCACCCTAAAGCAGTAGAATATACATTCTTCTCAAGCGCTCATGGTACGTTTTCTAGGATAGACCACATGTTAGGACACAAAAATGGTCTCAATAAATTTAAGAAGATTGAAATCATATCAAGCATATTCTCTGATCACAATGCCATGAAACTAGAAATTAACCACAAAAGAAAAACTGAAAAATACTCAAACACTTGGAAACTAAATAGCATGTTATTAAATAATGAATGGATTAACAATGAGATCAAAGAAGAAATTAAAAAGTTTCTAGAAACAAATGATAATGAGCATACATCAACTCAAAATTTATGGGACACAGCAAAAGCAGTTCTGAGAGGGAAGTTTATTGCACTACAGGCATATCATAAGAAGCTAGAAAAAGCTCAAATAAGCAACCTAACCCTGCATCTAAAAGAACTAGAAAAACAACAACAAATAAAACCCAAGACAAGTAGAAGGAAGGAAATAATAAAGGTCAGAGCAGAAATAAATGACATAGAGGCTAAGGAAACAATACAGAGGATCAATGAAACCAGAAGCTGGTTCTTTGAAAAGGTAAACAAGATTGATGAACCTTTAACTAGACTCACCAAGAAAAAAAGAGAGAGGACTCAAATAAATAAAATTAGAAAGGACAGTGGAGAAATAACAACTGACACAACAGAAATACAAAGCATTGTAAGAAAATACTATGAAGAACTATATGCCAAAAAATTAGACAATCTTGGTGAAATGGATAAATTTCTTGAATCATATAACCTTCCAAAAATCAATCTGGAAGAATCAGAACACCTAAACAGACCAATTACAGCAAATGAGATAGAAACAGTTATCAAAAAACTCCCAAAAAAGAAAAGTCCTGGGCCTGATGGGTTCACAAGTGAATTCTATCAAAAATTCAAAGAAGAACAAACTCCTATTCTCATCAAGCTATTTCAAAAAATTCAAGAGGAAGGAAGACTTCCAAACTCCTTTTATGAGGCGAGCATAATTCTGATCCCAAAACCGGGCAAAGACAACACAAAGAAAGAAAATTATAGGCCTATATCCCTGATGAATTTAGACGCTAAAATTCTCAACAAAATATTAGCCAACCGGATCCAGCAATATATGAAAAAAATCATACACCACGATCAAGTGGGATTTATTCTGGAGAGGCAAGGCTGGTTCAATATTCGCAAATCAATCAATGTGATTCACCACATAAACAAAAGGAAGGACAAAAATCACATGATAATTTCAATAGATGCAGAAAAGGCATTTGATAAAATCCAGCACCCATTCATGCTCAAAACTCTCAGTAAAGTGGGAATACAGGGATCATTCCTTAACATGATAAAGGCCATCTACGATAAACCGACAGCAAACATCATACTAAATGGACAAAAATTAAAAGCAATCCCCTTAAGATCAGGAACCAGGCAGGGTTGCCCACTTTCACCACTCTTATTCAACATAGTTCTGGAAGTCCTAGCTATAGCAATCAGACAAGAAGAAGAAATAAAAGGCATACAAATTGGAAAAGAAGAAGTAAAACTGTCATTATTTGCAGATGATATGATATTGTATATTGAAAACCCTAAAGTCTCAGTCAAAAAACTACTGGACCTTATAAATGATTTCAGCAAGGTTGCAGGATATAAAATTAATACTCAGAAATCAGAGGCATTTCTATACACCAACAATGAAATATCAGCAAAAGAAATTAAGGAAACAATCCCCTTCACTATTGCAGCCAAAAAAATAAAGTACCTAGGAGTAAATTTAACCAAGGAGGTTAAGCACTTGTACTCAGAAAATTATAGAACATTGATAAAAGAAATCAAGGAAGATACAAACAGGTGGAAGCATATACCATGCTCATGGCTAGGAAGAATAAACATCATTAAAATGTCTATATTACCTAAAGCAATTTATAAATTCAATGCAATACCAATTAAAATACCAATGACATACTTCAAAGATATAGAACACATATTCCAAAAATTTATATGGAACCAAAAAAGAACACGAATAGCCTCAGCAACCTTAAAAAGAAAAAATAAAGCAGGAGGTATCACGCTTCCTGATATCAAGGTTTACTACAAGGCCATTATACTCAAGACAGCCTGGTACTGGCATAAGAACAGGCACATAGATCAATGGAACAGAACAGAGAACCCAGAAATAAACCCACAGCTTTATGGACAACTGATATTTGACAAAGGAGAAAAGAACATACAATGGAGTAAAGACAGCCTCTTTAACAAATGGTGTTGGGAAAATTGGACATCTACCTGCAAAAAAATGAAACTAGACCATCAACTTACACCATTCACAAAAACAAACTCAAAATGGATAAAAGACTTAAATGTAAGCCGTGAAACCATAAGCATCTAGAAGAAAACATAGGCAGCAAGCTCTCCGACATCTGTAGCAGTGGTATATTTGCCGATTTATCTCCACGGGCAACTGAAATAAAAGGCAAGATAAACAAATGGGACTATATCAAACTAAAAAGTTTTTGCACAGCTAAAGACAATAGGAACAGAATAAAAAGACAAACCACACAATGGGAGAACATATTCAACAGCACATCTGATAAGGGGTTAATAACTAAAATTTATAAAGAACTTATAAAACTCAACACCAGGAAGACAAACAACCCAATCAAAAAATGGGCAAAAGAAATGAATAGAAATTTCTCCAAAGAGGACATACAGATGGCCAATAGGCATATGAAAAAATGCTCAACATCACTAATCATTAGAGAAATGCAAATTAAAACCACAATGAGATATCACCTCACACCAGTCAGAATGGCACTCATCAGCAAAACAACACAGAATAAGTGCTGGTGAGGATGTGGAGAAAAGGGAACCCTTCTGCACTGCTGGTGGGAATGCAGACTGGTGCAGCCACTGTGGAAAACAGTTTGGAGATTCCTCAGAAAATTAAAAATTGAACTGCCTTTTGACCCAGCTATCCCACTTTTAGGAATATACCCTAAGAACACCATAGCACTGTTCGAAAAGAAGAAATGCGCCCCCATGTTCGTGGCAGCATTGTTCACAATAGCGAAGATCTGGAACCAGCCCAAGTGTCCGTCAGAAGACGAGTGGATTAAAAAGCTATGGTACATATATACTATGGAATACTACTCAGCCATAAGAAACGATGACATCGGATCATTTATAACAAAATGGATGTACCTTGATAACATTATACGGAGTGAAATAAGTAAATCAGAAAAAAAGAAAAACTGAGAACAGCACGATTACATACATAGGTGGGACATGAAAGTAAGGGTATGAGACATGGACAAGAGAGTGTTGGTTATGGGATGGGGGGAGGGAGGGAAGAGTGGGATAGGGAGGAGGAGAGGGACACAGGGAAAACCAGATTGAAGGGGACAGAGGACAATTTGACTTTTGGTGATGGGTATGCAACACAATTGAATGATAAGATAACCTGGAGATGTTTTCATTGTACATATGTACCCTGATTTATTGGTGTCACCCCATTAGAATTAATAATAATAAAATATATATTAAAAAAAAACAAACAAAAAAAACTATGACGTTGACTTCCCTCTGAAAAGAGAGCCGAGAATGAGAAAGGTGAAAGAAGAATACACAATATTAAATAGTAATAATAGTAACTTAAATAATGATAATAAAGAAGAAATAAATTTATGTTTTGCATTTTTATTGTAGGTAGATCATTTTGACTTGGTCATTTTATAAATAACTTGCAAGCTGAAAAAGTGTGGACACTTCTGCTGTAGAGGCTATACAGGATAGCTACCTAAGGAGCCCTAAAAAATCTGTGCATGCGTGTGCTCAACAATTATACCTAAGCAAGACTACAGTTCATATGGTGTTGAAGAAATGTCTCTGTTTTACAGGGTACAAATTGCGGCTGTTACACATTATCAAACCGGCGGATAGACCCACACAATACGCCTTTGCTACAGATATGCTTCACGAGATTGACAATGATGCAAGATTTTTGCAGAAGATTGTGTTTAGCGATGAAGCGACCTTCCATATCTGTGGACATGTTCATCGCCATAACGTCTGAATATGGGCTGCTGAACATCCTCATGCCTATGTTGAATACAAACATAACACACTTATAGTGAACGTGTGGTGTAGCCTGATGAATGACAAGGTGATAGGCCCTTTTTTTTTTTTTTCACAGAGCAGTCTGTGATGGCAAACAACTATCTTGACATGTTGGAATTGTATGCTGTGCCACAATTTCCAGAAGGTGTCATCTTTCAACAGGATGGCGCTCCTCCACACTACGTCACCATTGATCATGAGTTTCTGGATAGAACAGTCCCCCGGTGGTGGATAGGCAGGGGTGCTGTCAAGCCATGGCCACCACGATCCCCGGATCTGACGCCCTTAGACTTTTATTTTTGGGGTTATGTGAAGCAACACGTGCACATTGAACATATCAACGACATTAATCACTTAAAACAGAAAATCACAGATGTTATTCACTCTGTTACACCAGACGTCCTTACCCATGTGTGGCAAGAATTTCACTATTGTTTGGATGTGTGTAGGGCAACAAATGGAGCCCACATCGAACTGCACTGAATAGGTATGAAACTGGGAGAGTTTTCCTTTTATTTGGTGCAAATTTCACATTTCTATCATCTTTTGTTGCTTTCCTGTGACCGGTCAAAAGTGCACTATGACTTTACGGACACACTGTATATGTGGCTGTCACACACTTCAACGTCAAAGGCGCAATATTTCATCATTTGTGACATGTGCATATATTGCCTATTTTCAAGTTCCCCTTGGCGATCAAGACAAAAATTGGGCTCCTCATGTTGTGTGTCATAATTGTGAGGAAATGCTTCGTGAATGGACAAAAGGAAAACACAAAGTAATGCCTTTTGGTATTCCTGTGGTTTGGCGTGAACCTAAGGACCACAGCAGTGACTGTTATTTCTGTCTGATCCATACAAAGGGCATAGGCAAAAAACCAGCATATGATCGCATATCCTAATATTTCTTCAGCAGTACGACCTATCCCACACTCTGAGACACTCCCGGTTCCAGTTTTCAATTATTTTATTTCTTCTAAGGATGAAGAAAGTGAACATGGTGATCAAGTATATCTTGATAAGATGCATGAGGAAATGGTTATAGAATCTGAAGGGTCTTCTTCTGATGCCAAGCAGTCATTAACCCCTCAGAAGTTTAGCCAACCCAAATTGAATGACTTAGTAAGAGATTTGGGCCTATCAAAGAAATCAGCTAAGTCATTAGCCTCCAGGCTTCAAGAAAAGAATGTACTTCCCCGATCAGCTAAAGTATCCCATTTCAGGAAGTGTGAACAAATTTTTGTGGACTTTTTTTTTAAGACAATACTTTGTTTATTGTCATATCAGTAGTCTTCTCAGCCAGCTAGGTGTTACCATTTACAGTCCAACAGAATGGTGGCTATTTCTCAACAGCTCTAAATGGAGTCTGAAATGTGTTCTCCTACAAAATGGTAATGTTTATGCAGCGGTTCCAATTGGTTATTCAACTCATCTGCAAGAAGATTATAATGACATAAAAATTGTCCTCAGCCTGACCAGGCAGTGGCGCAGTGGATAGAGTGTTGGACTGGGATGCGGAGGACCCAGGTTCGACACCTGAGTTCGCCAGCTTGAGCACAGGCCCACCTGGCTTGAGCAAAAGCTCGCCAGCTTGGACCCAACGTTGCTGGCTCCAGTAAGGGGTTGCTTGGTCTGCTGAAGGCCCACGGTCAAGGCACATGTGAGAAAGCAATCAATGAACAACTATGGTGTCGTAACAGCAACGAAAACCTAATGATTGATGCCTCTCACCTCTCCCTGTTCCTGTCTGTCTGTCCCTATATATCCCTCTCTCTGTCCCTGTAAAAAAAAAAAAAATTTGTCCTCGATTTTCTGAAGTATGAGGAGCAAACTGGATCATTTGTGTGGATCTTAAGATGGTATATTTCCTGCTAGGACAACAGAGAGGTTTCACAAACTATCCTTCCTTTCTGTGTTTGTGGCACAGCCGAGCTCTGAAGAAACACTGGACACAGAAGGAGTGGCCAAAACGTGAAGCTCTGGAAGTAGGGATGCAAAATATTGTGAATGAACCTGTAGTTAATCGAGACAGGATTATTTTCCCCCCATTTCACATCAAACTTGGCTTAATGTAGCAGTTTGTTCAAGCTTTGAATAGAGAAAGTGAATGCTTTCAACATATTATTTCTGCTTTTCCTGCCTTGTCTTTTGAGAAGATAAAAGCAAGTGTATTCAATGGACCTCAAGTCTGAACCCTCATACGTGATGAAGAATTTGTCAGGAAAATGAATAAGGAGGAGAAAGCAGCATGGCAGTCTTTGTGGCAGTTACAAAGAACTTCCTTGGCAACAAAAAAGCAGAAAGCTATGAACTTCTAGTTCAAAAGATGCTGTTGGCTTTCCACAGCATTGGATGTAAGATTCACTTCCTGAACAGTCACCTTGATAAGTTTCCCGAAATCTTGGAGCTGTCAGTGATGAGCAGACTACTGCTGGAGCATCAAATGAGATTGTCCTCAACAAGTACACAAACGCAAGAGCTACGAATGCAAATTTTTGCCTCAGTAGAATTTAAATAAGTTTCGCTCAAATTTTCTGATTAAAGAAGTGTTTTTATATGATCTATTTTGAAATTGTATACAAATTCTGATGCAATCATATCTTTTAGTATATTAGTGTATTTATTGCATTATATAAATTATTATATTTTCACAAAGATGATGCCCAAGAAGACATTCTACTTCATTATGTTAAACTAAATGTTGAAAATTTTACAATAAGATGAAAACCTAAAATCTTGAATTACAAAGTAACTGTAGCTTACAGAGAAAAACTAACATCAGATGTGAGATCAGCACACTCAAATTAGGTAAGAACAAGTGTTTTTGCGGATGCAACAAAAGGTTTGTTCCCCAGTGTAATTAGTTATCGCTGACTTTTTTGGCTTCCATAGAGCTTATCTGTTTTCATAGTTGCTCTGTCATGTTCTAATGACCCTTAGATTTCCAGGCTAGACTTGTACCCAAGACCCAGGGTTTTAGAAGACCATAGTGCAGTTTCATGCTAAACCTAAATCTAATAAAATTCAACAGTCCCCAACTTCATCAAGACTCCTCTGCTATCCACTTCTGTCCTTCGCTCCCTTATCTCCCACATTTCCTCCCCTATATCTCCTTCTTTCATTCCCTCATCCCTCCTGTTCAGATAGTCATCCAGTCTTATATATATCTCGGGTCCATTCCTTCCAGCCCCAGTGGGTACACGCTTGGACAGACATCACCTCACCTCAATCAAGTAAATAATGTCCTCATCTTTCTCCTTGCCTGTTTTTATTTTTCTTTTGCCTTTCAAATCTACATAGATTTTCAATTATAATATTAACAGCATAAAAACAATTAGAAACTCTTCACTTACTATGAAAGAAGAGCTTTGCATCATCTGTTAAGACAATTCTTAATAGCTTAGCACTTAAGTCCCAACTTCTTGTTTTTAGTAAACTGGTGACCTACATAATTTCATTTTTTGGCTGTCCTCTTTTTCTGGGTTCTCTGTCATTTTCACCCTGGATGTCCTCATCGTTACTAATCACTTATCCAGATTTATTTTTCCTTCAAGGCACTTTAGCAACCTCATCTCCTCAGAGACATCTCCCCTGGCCACTCTACGACATATCTACTTCCCCTTTTGACAATATTCTCTCCCTTACGTTGTTGGTGTGGCTGTATCTCGTCTCCCTCATAAGGACATGGGTGCTGCAAGGGCTGAGATGTTGTTCTCTGCCTCTTTATCTTTCCATGCTAAGCATTTTAAAAAATCTTGATAAATATTTGAGGATTCACATAGGAACAAGCAGTCTAGTATGTAAGTTCCATGAGGGTGTGAGTTAGGCTTGTTTTGTTCCCAAATAATGTATCCAGAAGGTAACACATCCTTGTGCATAGTCGGTGTCCAATATATATTTTGTGATTGAGAAAATGAATGAGTTAGAGCTAGGAGAATCACAACTAACAATAAAACCCTCTTGTGCCAGTTTTTATAGCGCCCATTCAATAAGCAGGGGTAATCAAGAGAAAAGAAAGAGGTACCAAGACTATCACAGACTCAGCAGCATACATTGAAGTTAAAAGTAGAAACCACAGCATGCAAATGCTAAGAAGCTAGCACAAGAGGATGCATCAGGACCCCGGCTTCAGGCAGTCAGAAAGCGAGAGGGCGGGAACCAGTTCATACCTGGTGGCTCTGCCCACAGAGGCTTCACTGTGATGTCTTCCTAATTAAGATGCTATTTTAGTTCTCTTCCTCTTAATTTTAGGGTAAGGGCCCCATGTGAGGAGCTGTCATTTCACAGTCCATGTTCTACTCTAGCATTCATTACAACTGTAATAAAATTATTATTTTGTTAGATGTATTTCTTTAATAGCTGTTACCCCTGCAAAATGCAAGTTTCCTGAAGACTTCTTGTATCCTTCATGCCTAGAAGACAGCCTGGAGCATAGTAGGTGCTCAATATACATTGGTTTTATGAATGGGGAATTTTAGGTCTATTCTCAAACGTGTGTGTCTGTGTATGCGTACGTTCATGCATTCAAGAGACAGATGGGGAGAGAAAGATATTAAATTTCTGGATAGACCTGAAGACTCCAAGATGGTCTCAGAGAAAAACACTCAAACCACTTACGGGGATGGAAAACAAGTGTAAGAGAAAGAAAAATGAGTTGATGTTGCAAAATTTAGAGATAAAAATGTCATAGCATGATGCAGCCCTGTGGAGGGGAAAATGGCCGTTCCTAGCCGTCTTATGGTATCTGTACCATAAAAGGGGGTAATAGCAGCTTCCCCTCCCACCAGGGTTAACTGAGGTTGTGTATGTGAGGCATTGAACCCGTCTCCAGTTCCTCAACAGGAAACTGCTCACCTTATTGATAGTTTTCTCTTCGTTCACAAATTCATAAAAAGTTCACCTTTTCTTTAGGGGATACAATGAAATAGACTTGAGGGAGAAAAAGAACCAAAGATAATCAAACACAGCATGACAGGATGGATTGTACATGTGTAAAAACCATTCAAAACTTTGCAGTAAAAAGAAAACTAGAAATTGTCCCCTCTGATTTCATCCCATTCTAAGTACTGTTATCTGTATGTGCATGGATACATCTAAAGCTATATATCTCTCTATCCATAGCCCAGACTGCATTTGTCATATATTTTAATTAGAAATAGATTGTTAGCATTGATATGAAAATAAATGAAAAATAAAATTATGTGAAAAAATAGTTGAAATTTTCCCTCTTTCTTTTTCTCTTTATTCCTTCTTTTTTTCCTGTTCCTTCCCCCATTCTTTATCTCTTTTTTCTTCTTTCCATTCTGTCTCTTCTTCTCTTTCTTCCTCTCCTCCTCCTCCTCCTCCTCCTCCTCCTCCTTCTCCTCCTCCTCTTCCTCCTCCTCCTCCTCCTCCTCCTCCTCCTCCTCCTCCTCCTCCTTCTCCTCCTCCTCCTTCTTCTTCTTCTTCTTCTTCTTTTGTTGAAACAAATACCAGAATAGGTTTTTCCTGTTACTTTGGAATATCATGCAGTTTCAATAAAATTTAGGTACTGAAGGCCACAATAAAGTTTTCAAAGTGCCGAGGTAATACCTGCTGACATCTGGCAGGAGTTTTCTTTATTCACAGGCTGAGGAACATTAGTGTCCATAGAGGAATTCCTACCTGACCCCAATGTTCCATGTGGTGGCGTGAGAACATCGACATGCTTTGACCAGCCACCTCTAATAGGAAGACTGACAGAGTTAGTCAAGTCTCAGGCTGGTATCTCTTCCTGAAATATAGGCAGGGAATTGAGATCTCCCTCTGGAAATTAAATGTATTTTAATTTTTAATATTTTCATTCTTTTCCAAGTGAGAGGAAGGGAGGTAGAGAGACAGACTTTGCATGCAACTGTACCAGGATCCATATGGCAACCCTGTCTGGGGCTGATGCTCTGCCCATCTGGGGCCATGCTTGCAACCAAGCTATTTCTAGTGCCTGAGGCAGAGGCTCCACAGAGCCATCCTCAGCATCCAGGCCTATGCACTCAAACCAATTGAGCCATAGATACAGGAGAAGAAGAGAAAGAGAAAGAGAGAGAGAGAGAGAGAGAGAGAGAGAGAGAAGGGAAGAGGGAAGGGTGGAGAAGCAGATGGGCACTTCTCCTGTGTACCCTGATCGGAAATTGAACCAAGGACATCCACACGCCGGGCCGATGCTCTACCAGTGAGAAGTGGCAAGGACCTAAATATATTTTAAAATCCAGTAGAATTAAAAAGAATCTTAGTGGTACAATTGACTGTACCAGGCCACACCGTTTCACCCAAGATCCCATGTGAAGCCTCACTGTGCTATCAGAAGAACAGTAGTTGGAGGTAAATTTGGGAGAGGGGTAAAATGTGAGCAACCCTTACAAAATAAGAGCATTTCCCTATTAATAGAACCTATTCGGTTTTGTCATTTCACAATGTGAGGCAATTGCCACTTACTGGACATTTAACATGTGCCAGAAATTTTGCATATGTTAGGTAGTCTTTGCAGCAGCTGTGGGTAACTGTTATTTTTATGTGTATTATTCCTCTCCTATAGATAAGCAGACCAAGGTACTAAGTGGTCAAGACCATGCAGGCAATAAGCAGCTGAGCCAGGCTTTAGCCCCGGCCAACGGATTTCAAAGGCCACGAGCTATGCAGCGCACCAGTGTTGGCTCACCTCTCTAACCACCAGAACCTGTCCTTAGGACAGGGGCTATCAGGGGACGGATCATGTATGACCGCATGATTATTTATGATGCACAGAAAGGGCTGTGATGTCTTTATTCACTTCTAATGGAAACCAGGTGCATGTTTTCTGCTGCAGAATGAAACCCTCAGCCTCCATAAAGGCTTTGACATCTGATGGGGTCTAGGCGGTCATTCCCTTTATTTGCAGTTTACCTGTCACTGACCTATGACGGTGGCATCTGGCTTTGCTTACTGAAAAGCAGAGACTCATGATTAACCACCTCTGACTGTTCTGCTCCCACAGCTGTCTGCATCTGCCTGGCTTTGCCACTGAGATTTCCAAAGGAACTCCTCCTGTTATAAAAAATTAGGTTTCATACCAGCAGGAGTTTGATATCAAAAAGGAAAATGAGTGGAGGTTGTTATAATTTGTGGTCGATGTTCAGTGAAGCAGGGCCCCGAATAACACAGGGACTAAATCTGTTTAGGGAGAGTACCTAAAACAAACAGTAGGAGAACAGGTGAAATTTCTTTCCTTTTCTGGTTTCCCTAAACATCTGATGTTACAGACCACCCCATCAGAGTGTGTGTTAGCTTGTGGGAGGGACCTAAGGAAGTCAGGAAATCTTTCTGAAGGATTTTTGAAGGAAAGGATTTTTGTCCAAGTTAGAATGTGGGAGGGGCAGTGTGTTCTAAGCAGAGGAGGAACAGGAACAAAAGACCAAAGATGAGGGAAGAGACAAAAGCATTTTAAAAGGCTGGCATGCCGAGTGGGAAGGGCAGAGTGGCT
This sequence comes from Rhynchonycteris naso, assembly GCA_037038555.1. NCBI lineage: Eukaryota > Metazoa > Chordata > Mammalia > Chiroptera > Emballonuridae > Rhynchonycteris > Rhynchonycteris naso. The sequence continues at coordinate 303,629,764 of CM072996.1, forward strand.
GGCCAGGCAGGTAGGAGGAAGAGCTAAAAGAGTCCTGTGCATTCTGCAGAGGAGTCTCGTTTTATTCTACAGGCAAGAGGGAGCCATGGAAAGATGTTAAGCGGAGTGGTAGTATGATGAGCTTCAGATCTGAGAAAGCTCTCCGGAAGTACGGTGACTATGGGATTGGAGAGAGTTAAGATGGTGCAAGAGAAGACTGCTTGGGAGGCTACTGGAATGACCCTTGTTAGAAAGGACATGGCTCAGACCGTGGCAGTGGCCATGAGTTGAGACCGAGGTATGAGTATAAGAGGTCTTTATGAGTTTGAACCTATAAATATGGTGGCTGATTGCATGCAGAGGCAGAGAGGGGGATCAAGGGTGACTAACTATTAGGTTTATGACTTGGGTACCAGGAGGATCAGAGAGATTTGCATCTGCTTGTCTACTAAGAGCAAAGAACCAGGGGTGGTGGGAAATATTGGATTGACTAGACAGGTTGATTGACGCTTCTCACCTCTCTCCGTTCCTGTCTGTCTGTCCCTGTTTATCCCTCTCTCTGACTTTCTCTATGTCCCTGTAAAAAAAAAAGGCAGGAGGGAGGGCATGGGATACCAATGGGAGGGAAGTTTCCCTTTCTCTGACATAAAAGAGCAACAGATAAAGACGGAAGACAGTATAGACAGGGCTGTGCTGGGACAGTGGATGGGGGCAGTGTTCAGAAGACTGAGGGACTTCTGGAGCTTTCTCTGAAAGGTAATAGACCAGGTTTTTGGACCAGGGTGTTCAGTAAAATATTTGGGGAAGGTGGAAGGTTTGAACTTTTGTGGACAATGAAAAGGAGCATTGCCTACAAAGAGGCAGAGGGGTGGCCAGCAGGTGAGTGCCTTTGCACAGGCTGAAGGGATCTGTACTCTCGCAGTTGTACCATTCTGCCCCATCTGTGACACCTCACTTTACCCTGCAGGGCATTATAACTCACTTTCATAAGGCCACCACGATGGGAGAGACTGCGATTCGTTAAACCTGGAGAGTCTTCAGTGTTCAGAGCAGGACATGACCTGGATTAGATGTTTAACATACTTTTGTTGACTTGGAAATCTGTGGAGCTACAAACCAGCTGACACGAAATGTTATTGGCAAACAGAACTTTCTTTTTTTTTCTAGTGCACTAAATGGCAGTGCCTTGGAGAATACTGAAAGTAGAACAGTCAATATTTTAGGGTTGTTTTCCCAGGAGTGACTGTTCTCTGTATGAATAGACCTCTGTATATGAAAAGACCAATTTGCTGCCAATAGTTGCTTTCCTGCGGCAGACTCAGGGTTTAATGACTTACGGCGAGGCAGGGCACCTGGCATGGTTTACAGTGCTGCTTCTGCACAGTGACAGTCTAAGGGTCTGAACAGCGATTTCAGGGAGAAAAGTAAAGGGAGTTGGAAAAAGTGATAAAAAGAGGTAATGAGGGAGAAGAGTGAGCTGAAGCCAACCACCAATTGAAACTTGTGGGTTGAGACTGCATCTGTTATAAGGCAAAGAGCACAGAGTTGGATTAAAAAAAGAGAAAAGAAAACAACTAGGTTGTAGTTTCAGCTCAGCCTCTAACTAATCTTATGATATTTGACCTGTACCAGGGGTTGGGAAACTATGGCTCATGAGCCAGATGTGGCTCTTTTGATGGCTACCATGGCTGGAGCCAATCACAGCTGTCCTCTGGGACAACACCAAATTTTTATTGGATAACGCGTAACATACATGGGTCATTGTATGGCTCTCACAGAATCACATTTTAAAATATGTGGCGTTCATGGCTCTCTCAGCCAAAAATGTTCCCAACCCCTGACCTGTATCATTTAAAAAATTATTTATTTAGAAAATTAAATTTAACATGGTGTCATTGATCAATAAGAGTACATAGGTTTCAGGCCAACATCCCTATAACATTTGAATGTTGATTATGTTCTATTCCCATCACCCAAAGTCAAATCATTTTCTGTCACCTTATATTTATTCGTCTTTACTCCCTTCCCCAACCCCCTCCACCACACCTCCTCCCGCACTTCACTTTTGTCTATGTCCATGTGTCTCACTCTTATAGTCCACCTATGTGGGAAATCATCTAGTTCTTAGCTTTCTCTGATTTACTTATTTCACTCCGTATAATGTTCTCAAGGTCAATCCATGTTGACCTGTGACCTTTCTCAGTCTGCTGAGCCTCAAGTTCTTGTTTTCAAAGGGGAGTCATACTTCTTGCACCAGATGATTATTTATTACTTCTTTATTTTTTAAAATGGAGATAAAACTGACCTAACCTATTAGTTTCAAGTATATGGCATAGTAATTTGATACTTGTGCATATTGGGAAATGATTCTTGCGATAAGTCTAGTTAACATCCATCACCATGTATAGGCACAATTTTTTTTTTCTTATGAGAAATTTTAAGACCTACTCTCTTAGCAAATTTCAATATACAGTATGGTATTATTAATTGTAGTCACCATGCGGAGTGTTACATCCCCATTGTGCCTTAGATGATTTTGTTAAGAAACATTTTGTGAACTTCCCAGCATTCTAAAGCTGTGTTTATTATCATGAAAGGCTACAGATAGGAACTTTGATCCAAAGCAAACTTACATTGCATGCTGAGAATTTCCATAGCTTTTCTCATGCTTTACCTTTGCTTCTGCCCACCCCAGCACAAATTTTCTCTGTTTCTTTTTCTTCAGTCTCTTCAGGATTTTATCTCCAGAAAAACCTTACATAGAAGTTAAAATTTGAATCTAATTCAGTATTTACTTCCCAAGGTACCCTTTCTAGTGTATCCAGTATGATCATTGACACACCATCCTCCCAGTCTCTAAAAATTGGAAAGTATGAGGTCATTTGTCAATGCAATCCAACTAATGCTTATTGAGATGCTATTATGTGCTGAGCTCCGTATTAGCTTCAGGGAACACAGGCATGAGGTGTAATAGGGTGGATTAATACAACTTATTCTACCTAAGTAGGTGCCAAATGTTCATATGAAGTTATAAAATATTAATAGAAACACATAAAGGACATGGATTAATTCTACCTGGGATGTTTAGAGAATGCTTCCTAGAAGCTGTGATTTTTGGCCTTGGCCATGAAGAATAAATACAACCAGTACAATTTTACTGAATGTAAAAGGGGTAGCAGGCATTTCAGGTCGAGAAACCAGCATGAACAAAGGCTGAGAGCTAGCAAAGAGGGCAGGCAGTGTGCTGGGAGGAATGACACGTGTCCTTACAGCTGGACTGCTCCTTCCCCAAGACCAAATTCTTCCTAGAAGCTTAAAAAATCAAATATGGACACAAGGGCTTTAACAATGTTTGCTTCCATTATTTTTGGAGGATTGTGGCTATCAGAGACTCTGGAACTGAGAGACAGAAAGATAGTGTTATTTCTGTTAAAATACAGAAAACACCACCACCAGGGAAAACAGTGACACAGAAGGGCAGTGATGACACCTGCTAAATATACAGGAGCTATCATCAGCAGATGGTAAGTAGATTTATTGTGGTGGTCATTCTGGAATATATGTAAATATCTAATCATTATGTTGTATACCTGAAACTAATATTATGTGTCATTATACCGGGAGCACTGCATGGAGACCAGTAAACTAAGCCCCATGTCCTGTGGAAGGGCCCAAAGATGACTCAAGATTTGCTGTGATTTGGGAAACAACTAACAATGGAGAAGAAAGGAAAAGGAATACAAAAGCTGGGGTTTTGAACAAACACACACACACACTCACACACATGCACACACACACGGACACAACCCTAATCACTTGAGATATTCAGATACCCATAGGGTGCATGGAAGCTCACCTCGTCACCCTACATTAGAATCTCAGACTATGACAGAGCTGTTGCTTCTTTGTAGTGCCAGTGGTGAGGCTGGACTTAATGGCAGGCTCGGCCACCTGTTATATGTGGGAACTTGGAACAGCTATTTGACCTCTATACATCTCAGTGGGCTCATCTGTCCTGAAAGGTGGGGCTAAGAACACTTACTTCTCGAGCCAGCAGGCAGCGAGGACTTGCTGGGATGTGTGTACAGTAGCCCCAGGAAGCCTCGCATTTGCAATGTGCCCGTTATTAGTCTTGCCTTTTCCCTATACTAAAGACTCATAATGGTTTAATTTGCAAATGTCACCACCAGGTCTCCAACTGTATTTTAAACACTGTTACTGCCACCTAACTGGCCTTGCCGGGTCCGGAGCTCGGGAATCGAGATCGATGTGCGTAATAATTTCCTGGCGAAAAAGGGAGGTGAACAGTCATGCCTCCCCTGTTTTATAGATGGCCACACTGTGGCAGGAGCCTTGGATACAGAGCAGGAAATTCAGGCTGTGAACAGGAACTGTAATTACATGCCTTACCTCCACGCCTGCAGACTCAGTCATTCTGCAGCCTTGTCCACACACCGTGCGTCACCCGAGTGCTGAAGGGAACAAGCCTCACAGGCTCCCCGCGCCCCGGGGCAGCATGGCCGTGGCATGGCACCAGGAGAGAGGCCTCGGGGGAAAGCCAATCTGGAGAACAGTGAGAGGAATGCCAACGCAAGAGACTACACGTTAATCACACCAAATCACACACACGGCAACGGTTAAAGGAAGCAGTAATTCATTCTTTATGGTCGGAATATTGGATTTTCCCGAAGATCCAAACAGAGCTCAATTCTTTGGACTCATGCTGATGACACCGTTGCTAACAGAGAATGCTGGGAGCAAGCACTGAAGCCACTGCCTGTAGAATAGCGTCCTCACAATTTGTGGTTCCATTTATGGATTCGTAAATCCGAATTGTAAGGGGAGTGATATGTGTGTCTCAGTGAGGTATGGCCTCATATAAGAGTTTTCACTCTGGGAATGTATTCATGTTCCTTGGTCAATTCTTCCTTCAGGAGAAAGGCAGTGTTGGCATGACATTTAATAAGTTTGCAGCAGCATTAAGTTCCATTGATCGGAATGTGTATATCTGCCTTCTGCTTTGATAGTTTATTACTGTGAGTCACAGGGTACACGATGCATTGTTGGTCAGTTTCGATTGACTATGCTAGAAAATGTATTTTATGTCATTGATTATAATTGCAAGTCTTGGGGATAATTTACAAAGTGTATTTTGTTTTCATGTATTAATTTTTTTTATCGTGACATTAATGTCAGTATATAAACACATAAAATAATGCTTGGTGAACATTGAATGAATGAGTAACAATCTTTTACAACATCAAAGAATATAAGCGGTGGATTCAACTCTCATATTTTATGCTTGAGAGTGTTTGAACACTCCCAGTCAAAGGAGAATAAAATAGTTTAATTAGTCCAGGATGATCCCAACTGCTCACAACTCAGATATTGATTTGCTGTTTTGGCTTCATGTTCTAATACTTACTTGGTGTAAGTCGGGGAATTTATGGGGTTAATCTGAGTCAGAGTCCCCAAGGCAGCATTAGGAGCTAGAGAGACCAGTGCTAGACTGTGGTCATTAATAAGGTATTCGATTTGTGAAGTGGGATCTGGGTGAGACAGATACAGGAACTGGTGGACTATAATTTAGGAAGGCCCTAGGAGGTTGCTCTAAATATGAGTCCTAGGAAATGGCTGTGAGCTTGACTTTGTGCTTGGTCTTACATGGGTGTGTTCTATTGGCTGGGAGTTTCTCAGGTCCGGATAGACTGGAAGTACTTTAGAATTTGATTTAAATATATAATAAAAATAGCAATTACTACACACCCGGCAGAGTTCTAGGCTTTCCCATGGATTACTTTACTTAAAACCTCATACTGTGAACCTCATTTTATAAACAGGGCACTGAGGCCTAGAGAGCTTAGTTTTCATGCACAAAAAAAAGTGGTGGAGTCCGGGTTTGAAAACGAGGAAGCTGAACTCAGGGTTCAGGGATCTAAATAAGCATTCTCCAAAGGTAGGATGTATGCAGACCTTGTGGGGAGATTTTCCTGATATTTTTCATGCCTCCTATCCCTGGTTCCCCAGAGTTACTGACAGTCATTTCTGTGACAAGAAATAAATAAAGGATAGTTCTACCTAAACAAACCAACAAAAGAAAGTTCACTCTGAACGTAATTCTACCGTTCACCATTTCTCTGTGTCAAGATCTTACGTATTTGGCCTTTTGCGCTGAGGTTGCATTCTTTTATTCATTAAATATTTGCTGTGCACTCACAGTGTGACAGATCCTGTTTTGGTTGTTTGGATTCCATCGCGAAGAAAACTGATCAAGATCTCTAACCTTGTGGCCCTTATATTCTAGCAGGGGAGACAGAGAACAGAAAAGAAATAGAGTATATGTGTAAACCATAGGTTTATTGGAAGTGACTATTACTGTGGGTAAAAGAAAAAGAAAGGTGGGTAAGGAGCATCAGACGGGCATTGGTGAGCTGGGGGGCGGAGTCAATGCAAATAGCTGAGCAAAGGCTTGGAGGAGGTGAGGGAGTGTGCCATTGTGGTTAGGTCCAACAAGGGTCATTGCCACCGGAAGGCTAATTGGTCTTAGTTGCCCAGCCAAGGAGCCCATGCTTGAACCTGTGATGATGAATGATGTCAGAGCTAAAAGTTCTGTGTAGATTGGTCTTACAATTTTGTCCTCATCAGACTCTTAAGAAGATTAAAGGTACAACCGGTCATTTCTCAGCTGACACACTAGCTTTGCCTCAGGACACACAAGCTGCATCCTGAGTGTTCGTAAACCCTGCAGTCAGCGGGAGCCATCAGTACGGGCTCATCTCCTGAATGACATCCAATCTGCCTAACACAGTGGTGTCGCATCTGTGAGCTGCAGGGGTGAGGGCACGTCACTCCAGCTTCTAGGGCACGCTCAGCACCTCCCTCCTTAGCGCTTCCTCATCTCACCAGTCCTCTCACCAATCCTTTCCAGCCCCCATATCCTCACTTCTTCTTCCTCTGAAATGTTAAGACCCAGGACAGTGTTAGACCTGGGGGCTAGGACTTGCACCTTTTAGATACAAGCTCATTAACTCAGAATGAAAATAATGATGAACTCCTACAGATCTGTGTCGTCTATGGCCTTTCCTTGGGTCTACAATGAATAAAGAGGACAAAATGAATTACTGCTTTGCAAATGCAGTATGGAGCACCCAATATTTCAAAGCATGGTTTTCATGGAGGGAATACTTTGCAGGATAATGGCGGGTTCCTTTTCAGTTTATAGTTTTTATTACTATGTTTTCTTCTCTCACTGCAGCTTTGGCATTCAACTAGGGGCAGGTGTTTGTTGGCTGAGCCACGAAATCAGGATAAAAGCCAGCGCTGACAGTTGTTGCAGGGTCTCTGCCCTCTTGAGGATAGGTTGACAGGCCAGGAGGAGAGATTTTTTCCTTTGCAGAAACTTTTATACCAAACCTAATGTTTTTGAAAGTGGGTTTGTTTGGCTGTCAAACACCAGCAAAGCATCTGCAGAATGCTGACTCAGGCCCCTGTTCCAGTCCCTGTCAACACTTAGTGTCGAGGAGATGAAACTGATTTTTAATATTTATAGAATGTTTTGTGGAGGGAGCGAGGGAGAGAGAGAGAGAGAGAGAGAGAGATTTTGAGTTTGTATTTCTGATGAAATCTTATATTAGAGTAACTCAGCATAATATAGAGAGCTTCCTGTCCCCAGTATTGTTGATGAGATGGGTAGCAAGGGTTAGCTTAGGGGTCCCCAAACTACAGCCTGCAGGCCGCATGCAGCCCCCTGAGGCCATTTATCCGTCCCAGCTGCACTTCCGGAAGGGGCACCGCTTTCATTGGTGGTCAGTGAGAGGAGCACAGGATGCATCCGCACCCATAGTTCCCATTAAAACACTGGTTAGTTTGTTGATTTAAATTTACTTGTTCTTTATTTTAAATATTGTATTTGTTCCCGTTTTGTTTTTTTACTTTAAAATAAGTTATGTGCAGTGTGCATAGGGATTTGTTCATAGTTTTTTTTTTTTTTTATAGTCCGGCCCTCCAATGGTCTGAGAGACAGTGAACTGGCCCCCTGTGTAAAACGTTTGGGGACCCCTGGTTTGGCGGAAAGGAGAAATTTTGGAGTCTACGGGAAGATGCCTTAGGCTGACCTACTTCTTTGTGATCTTAAGAAACTAGCTAACTAGCTTAATCATATTAAACTGCAGTTTTCTGATTTCTAAGAATCAGTCTCGCCTCCGTTCCCCCCTTGAAGTCTCCTTATGAAAACTAAATGAGAGAAGACATGAGTAGTGAGGCAATGAAACCTATGAACTTGTGTAAGGCCCTCAATTATCAAATAGGGAAACTTTATAAGGAGCGAACCCGCAGTTCCATCTTCATATGCTTACCTCTGAGCACAGTGGTTTTTCTGCCCGATGTGCTGAGGGAGAGACACATTCTTACAGAGAGTGCACGTTATATAATATAACTGCATGGAGCTGTGCTCAGAAGAACCCACACTTGCTCCTTCTAATGCTGTGAAGCTGGATTCCAAAGGATGCAGAAGGTGGGGCAGCCAGCAGGGTTTCTAAACAGTGCATCACAGGGGAAAGATGGGGCAGGGGCTTGAGTTGTGGACTCCAAGAAGATGCTACGTTTGTGACAAATCCCAGCTTACGTGACAGTGACCTCATTTGGAAAAAGGGTCTCTGCAGACATGATTAGAATCTAGAAAATGCCCAATGACAAGTGTCCTTATAAGAAACACACAGAGGAGCGCCACACAAGGAAAGGAGGAGGAATGTGGCCACAAAGGCAGAGATTGGAGTCACACAACCCACGAGCCCAGAAAGACCCTTGGCCACAGAAGCTGGAAGAGGCAGAAACCTGATTCTCCCCTGAGGGCCTCCAGAGCAGTCACAGCTCTGCCCGCACCTTGATTTGGGTGCTGGGTTCTGCTGTCAGACTTCCGGCCTCCAGAACTGGGAGGGGAGAAGTTGCCATTGATTTAAATCACCACGGTCATTACAATTCTATGGTACGTTGTGGCAGCCAGACGAAACTGACATGGCTAGAAAGTCTGAGACAAGGAACTGAAGACAGGGTTGTGTGCGGGCCAGGATGTGATTCACAGGGATGCACTGGCATCTGCAGGGAGCCAGGGGGCCCTACTTCTAACACAGTGGTTCTTAACCTTTTTTGAGGTACCGGACCCACCAGTTTCATATGCGCATTCACCGAACCCTTCTTTAGTGATAAATAAAATAGGATTTTTTCCCCAAATTCAAGACATAGGTATATGTTTTTTTACTGGTGCACAAAATGAGCCGTGCATGAACATCACCTTGCTCAAAGAACCAAACCAACAAAGTGCATGAACTCACAACAAATTACGGTATTACTTTATTCTGGCCTCCATGGCAGAGGCTTCTCCGAACCCCTGAGACCGACTCATCGAACCCCTAGAGTTCGATAGAACCCAGGTTAAGAACCACTGATCTAACATCTCTGCTTGCTTACCTTCCGCAGGATTTGAAAGGCTATGCTGGAGCTCTGGGGCTTGGCACGACAGTCGTTAAGTCGGCATTGGACAAATACTGGTTGTTTGCCTTCAAGTTACTTATATCACTGACCAGTGGACAAGTCAGAGAACAAATCAGCTCGAGTGCAACATGCTAAGGGCTATGAGAGAGTGGGTACGTGAGTGCTGTGGGTCACTTACAGATGGGATGCTCAAGCTCTGGTGGGGACAGGGAAGCCCCCAGGACAGCCTCTGGGAGGAAGTGATGTCTGAGCTAAGGCCTGACCTTGTTGGCTAAGGACAGGGAGATGTTAGTGACAGAAGGAGCTGGGGGTGCTGATTTCTCCACCCTGGATGCAGAGGACCTGGAGGCTGGGTTTCTATCCGTGCCCCCATTTCCTCCCCTCTTCCCCATGACCTGGTGCGTCTCTGTAAGGCCCCGGCAGCTATGTGCGGGGCTGGATAAGTATTCGATGAGGAAGTCTGTTTGACGACCACGTGTGAGCCAGGTGTTCTGGGAAGACAAGCTCGGGAGTGGACAAAGGCAAGGTCGCGGGCATGGAGCGCTTGTGGCTTCCAGCAGTCAGGTGGAGCACATCCAGTTCTGCATTGTCAGCTCTGCCTGTGGCCTCACTGCTTCCGCCTCGGAGGCCCTGCTGACTGCTCCGCTGCCCTTCTCTTCATCACCCTGACGCCTGTTCCGGAGGGTGGAACTGAGTAGCAGAGATGGGGGACAAGTCTCTCTTTTTTTTAAAAAAATTCCATTGATTTGTGTGTGTGTGTGTGTGTGTGTGTGTGTGTGTGAGAGAGAGAGAGAGAGAGAGAGAGAGAGAGAGAGAGAGAAGTATCAACTCGTCATTTCACCTAATGGTTCCTTTCAGTTATACCCTCATTGATTGCTTCTCATTCGTGCCTTGACTGGCAGTTGAACCCAGGATCTCTGGGCGTGGCCAAGGAGGGAACAGATCTCTTTTTATGTGTGACAAGCACTGTGCTGTTTATATATGTGACCTGATTAAGCCCTCACTGCATACCTGTGGGACCCATGTGGCCATTCCTATTTCTCAGTAGAGGAGACCCTGTCCTGGAGCGGAAAGACTGACGACAATCTGGCTGCTGCTTACTTCTCCGTCCCCAGCTCCAGTCACTTTGTCTCCAGTTATCACTCTAACGATGCCAGCCTGCTTCTCGCTCTTTCTTCTATGCCTGGTGCAGTGGTCCTCACTCAGCTGGGGGCGGATATGTGTTCGGTAGCTAAAATTTGACAACATCTGGGGACATTTCTGATTGCTACAATCAAGGGAGGCAATGCTGCTGTCATCTAGTGAATAGAAGTAAGGATGTTGCTAAATATTTTGCAATGCACAAACAGCCCTCTTCCGGTGAAGGAAAGAATGGTCTGGCCCAAAATAGCAGTTGTCCAAAGAGAAATGCTGCATTAGTGTCTGTCATTTCATCAGTCCAGCCTGTTCCTGTTATCTTAACTGGGTTGTCTCCTACTCATTTAAGAAACAGCTGAGGTGTCACTTCCTCTAGAAAGCCCTCTCTGATTTCTCCAGGCTGGGCCACATGCTCCCCTTCTGGGCTCGTTCGTGTCATATGCTTACCAGTTCTGCACTGTCCTCTTCCTGGCTCTGAGGCTGCCCCTGGGCAGGGAACCATGTTCCATCTACCTTCCCATCCCTAGAAACCAGTGCAGAGCCTGGCAGGTGCTTAGCATTGGATGAATGATGGGTGATTTGGAATTTATACACCATATGGGAGGGGGAAATGCAAAGAATTGAGATATTTGTTTTTGGTATAAAATGTTTGGCATAAAAGAGAATGTCAGGAACTGCTTGGAGATCCAGACCCATTTCCTGCTGCTTTTAGCTCCAGTTTCCTGAGCCAAGAAAGCAAAGAGAAGTCTCAGAGGAGAGAAAAAGTGGCAGAATATACTTTCCTTCTCAACTCCTACTTCCTCCCCGTGTGATAATGAAAGGAATGACTACATATCTTAGCAAAAGTTGGGGCTGGCTGTCGTAGCTGGAGCAGCGGTCAGACCCAGTGAGGAGGCTGGAGAAATGGCCATGACTGTGCGAGGACACGGGTTCAGGGAAACCTTGTTGGCCCTTTCCTCGCTTCTCAGAGGAATTCAAGTGACAGTAACACCTGTGCCATCTGCCAAAGGAGTCTACAGAATGCAGGAGATATTTGAGGCATTGACACCGTATTTCTTTAAAAAGAGAGTCTGACAGCCTTCCAGCTCCCTGGCCCCCTTAGGCACTCAGAAGGACTGACAGCCAAAGGGACATGCGGCCTGGTCCCTGGTCCTCACTGTTTCTCCTAGGCAGAGTCCCAAGATTTTAGAATAGCACAGGTGTGGATAAGTAGCACACGCCACCATTTTAGCTGAGCTTTTCCACCTGTGGCGGAGGGGAGCCAAAGATAAGGAGACAGGACCTGGTTAAGTGTATGAACCTATGGATACGACCTTCTATATTATATATTCATTTCCATTTGTAAGCAAGAGCTTAAACTTTCATGTAACGTGATTGCTGAGAGCTGATGGTTTGGTGCCCCAACTGCCTGACCGGAAAAGGGCGTGGCGGTGGGCGTCTTCTTTCTCTCGCGGATTTTTTTCCCTTCTGATTGCAAATATCCCTGCTTGCCAACGCTCAGCCAAGCATTTTTTATCCTGAAGTGGAGACAGAGGAAAATGGTTACAAAGACTAGCCAAAGCAATTCTTTCGTGGCTAATATGCTACAGGGTGTAGACACTGCCCAGCAGTCCTGGTAATTTGATGATAATACAGGAAGACTTGGAGTTCCTCCCATCGGGGAGGATGCGGAACAGGGCTGCCCAGGAGGTGTATGCTGCCCATCTCCGATGCAGGGGACCATCTGTCTTTATTGTGCAGCCAGTCCCAAAGTCATTACCTCTAGGAGGACGGCAGTTGACATTCTCCTCCCACTCCTGCAGCTTGGCCAGAGAGGTTGACAGGCTAGGGCAGCATATGGGCTATATGTGGACGCAGCCCTGTGGAAATCAAAGAAAAACAGCAGAATGCAAAGTTTTAATCAAAGATTTAAATTTTAATGTAGTTCAAATTTTAATACTTTTCTTTATATTATACACTTAAAAAAAAATCTCTTTCCATCTCAAGGTTATTTTAATAACCCTACAAAAGGATCAAAGACATCAATTGAGCTGTGACATGCTGCCTTTTTATTGCATCAATTATGAAATGCAGCCCAATCCCAAAGGTGGTGAAACACACGAATGTGCATCTTAAAATCAATGAACTGTGGTGCAAAAAGGAGATGAGCACAGGAAAGAATCAAACAGCTTATATGCAAAACAAATAAATAAATAAAAATAAAAGGAAATAAGGCCCAGGGTCTTACTGAGATGGGAAAATCACCTGCTTCTTGACTCCAAGGAAGAGGTGAGGTCTGAAAAGGCTTTGGGAGACAAAGGCCCAGCGAGGCTTCTTAGTTGAATGGAGTGACTCGGCTTTGAGGCAGATGCCAGCTGGGAGGCCTGGCCACCCAGAGCCTGCGGCCCCCATGTCATAGCCGCTGTGTTGAGAGAAACTGGCATGGAGGGGAGGGAGAAAAGAAATAAGAGCTCTGTGATTTTAGTCTGTGCGCAGATCTCTGGATACAGTTAACAGCACACGGATCTAGAAGCAAGTAAATCAGAACCACACTAATTATTTGAGAGAGTTTGCTGCTAAAGAATTCTTGCTTAAACAAAGCCTCCCTGCCCAGGGAGTCTTAAAGTGGCCATCGGGCAGGAAACGAGCCAGGCGAGGGCGTGGCTCTTAGGAGGGCAGGCTCTTTGACACCCATGTGAGATGTGGCTGACAGGGACACAGAAAGAATGATGGACCAGAAAGAATGTCCCCGAGGGAAATCCAGAATCGTGAAAAACAGAGAGCAACTGACTGTTTTCTTTGGAGGGCCACACTGCGGTCTCTACAAAGAGATTTCACCCCTTCCATCATGGGAGGCCTTCATGGAATCGTCCAGTGGGATTTTAGAATCGCTACAGACCAGTGGCTACTAAGCATCTCCCAATTCCCCTTTTCTCAGTGAAAATGTCTACACGGTTCTTCTGCCCCCGTCTCACTGTTGCACATTGCACATGGGAGTGGAGGAAGGGAACTTCTCTTGTTCTTTCATAGGATGTTGTATGACGTGGAGTCATGGCTTGGTGCAAATGGAGAGGTCACCACCACCCGATGATAATGGAGAGGTCACCAGAAACCCTGGGCTTTGAGCTGCTTTCAGTGCAGTTGGATCTCTGGGTTGCCTCCTTGGGGAACGAATGAGCATGATCTATGTGTGTGTGTGTGGGGGGAGAATTAAATGCACATTTGGAAACCAGAAGGAGGGACATTTGCAGGGACAATGATAGGCATTCATTAAACCAAGTTCGTTTTCCTGCGGACCGCACTGCAAGACCACATTGCCCACTCTCTAGGGCAGGGGTGCCCACACTTTTTCAGCTTGTGAGCTACTTATAAGATGACCAAGTCAAAATGATCTGCCCATAATAAAAATGCAAAACATAAATTTATTTCTTCTGTATTATCATTATTTAAGTTACTATTATTACTATTTAATATTGTGTATTCTTCTTTTACCTTTCTCCTTCTCAGCTCTCTTTTTGGTAGGAAAGTCAATGTCATAGTTTTTATGAACAGTCCGAAAAAGCCGCTTCACATTTCCCTTCTTTGGAATAGCAATGGCACACAGACAGATGAGGCAAACGCACTTAGAATATGACATAGTGAAAAAAATCCCCTCCCATTCTGTATGAAAGTGGTAGGCTTTAGGCTTCTTACTCAGACCAGCTACAGCAGTCATTTTTCTACCTTTTGTTGTATTTAGTTTAAATAAACTGAAGGCTAACTACGCAGCAATGTAACTGAACAAGTTAGCGCGGTTTAACGCGCATGCGTAGGGTGCCAAAAGTTCAGACGTCAGATTGGCTACCCTGTATGCCAATCAAAAGACAAATGTCTTTTTAATGTCATGTGATCTACCCACACTTCCTTCGTGATCGACCAGTAGATCGCAATCGACGTATTGAGCACCCCTGCTCTATTGTATCGTAGGACTGAGTTCTGGCCAACCAGATCAGCCAAGAGGAAGTGGCATGCACCACTTCTAGACCTCGCCATCAAACCCCTTCCGGAAACGTCCTTGTTCTCTTCTCAAATGAATTTGGAGGTTTTGTATTGTGATGGAAAGCGCATCTTTAAATGACTGCAAAACCCGGCACAGAAAACTGTGCCCTCCACCATGTGCCCCTTCTACCAGTAACTATGGCTGAGAAAGAGCAATAAAATTTTATTGTGTTCAAATGAGATTTTGTTTTTTTTTTTTATTTCTTGCTGCAGAATGACTACGCTTGGCCTAATTAACACAATCAATCAACTTCTCTCCATTGGGTTACTCTTATTACCATATATCATTAATATTGTCCAACTCGGAAAAATATCTTTCTCTTGGCCTCAGAGCCTTGTCTAGCCCATTTCTCTGTTCTCCATTCAAAGAACAACTTTGTAAGTCTTCATGCAAAGTCTGCACTTCCTTTCCCTGCCCTAAATTTTAAACCCAGTGGTCATTTCTTAGTCCTTATTGAATTTGAATTCCTAGCATCATTTGTAATGGTTGAGCATGCTCTTATCTTCTTTCTCTATTAGCCATTCCTTCTGGATCTCTCTTGTTGGCTTTATCCCTTCACTGATCTCAAAATGCAAGTGGGACCCACAGCTTCTTCCCTTAGTTGTCTCATTCCCTCTGTGGTGATCTCATTCATGTCTGTGCCTCTAAAGTGTGTCATTTCTATTATTGTGTAACCCAAACCCATAGGTTTATCCCTAAAACTCTGACTTCGTCACAAAATTCATATGTTCAACTGTCTACTCGCTATCTCTGTGTGGAGGCCTATCTGGTATCTCAAACTCAACATGAACAAAACAGAACTATTAATAGTCCTTTTCATCGTCTGTATTCTTTCCTAAGATTTCCCATCTCTTTAAATGGCATCCTGGTCCTCAGGCTATAAGCTAGGATTCTTCTTGGACTCTCCTATGATTCGCCTTCTTACACCCCTCAGCCAGTCAATCAGCAATTCCCCTTCTCCGCCACCACTAACCAAATTGTAATGCAAGCCACCCTCATCGTGTGGTTTGACAATGCCTCCTAGTTGGCCTTGTGTCCTTGGCAGTATCTTCAGAGCACCCAGTGGAATCTGTTAGGTAAATAAATCCAGTAATATCAGCCTCCTGCGAAAGGTCTTGGGATCCCAGTGGAATCTGTTGGGTAAATAAATCCAGTAATATCAGCCTCCTGCAAAAGGTCTTGGGATCCCTGATTTCAACTCGAATAAAGTCCAGGTCTCTTGCTTCACCCTGCAGAGCCTGACACAACTGACCCCTACCCAGTCTCACCTTGCCCACGTGCCCTCCCTTGTACTGAATTTTAGTCTCACTGCTCTTGTCATTGTCCCTCAAACATGTTAAGCTCATTCTCTCTCAGGGCCTCCATATCTCCTCTTCCTTCTGCTTGGAAAGATTTTCTCCAATCTGATAGCCACCTCCTTGTCACCATTCTGGCCCCTGCTCTCATGTCCTTGCATCAGGTGAGCACATAGATGATCCTTGATTCATTTTCCATTCCTTTAATGAGTTGTGTTTTTCTCCTAATATGTTATCTGGAGCTGAAATTATAATCTTTCTTTATGTGTGACTGATTTTCTCTAAGGAGATTTGACTGTATTTTAATAAGTGATACCCAAACGTCCTCATCCTAGGGAAGCAGACAGACAATCTTGGGGTCGCTTTCCTTCCTTTTAACCAACTGTACTTTCCTCATAGTGTGTATCTGGATCTAAAAAAGATAATCTCTCTTTCTATGCGACTGATTTACTCTAGGGGGGGTTGACTCTATTTTAAATACTTTGAATATTTTAGCTTTATAATTATTTACTAACTAGTAAAAATAAGTTTGTCTATTCAGCCTCTCTACTAAGAAATCTCTAGCAGGAGCTAACTAGAATGAATCTGGCAAGGACTGCACAGAGGTGCTGGCTTTTGTGCGCAGAAACCTAGCAAAGCCATTGGTTTGAATAATTACTTAATCATAGAATGCCAGAATTTGCATCCCTCCTGAATATGTCCATTTCAGTTTACAGCCAAGATTCTGGTGCAACCAGTGCTTTGAAATGCCATGGCAACATTGCCTGCTGGGTGAAAATGTTTTGTTTTTTTCTTCCTGGTTGCTTGGGCACCACTTTCATTAAATTGCAATCAAGTCTTTGACCTCCAACATGTCTATTTTGAGAGGTAGTCCCACGCTTTAAAGCACCTGTACTCTACTTGACGGAGTGCGCTCTCTCAGCCTGTAGAGAGACGGCCATGCAGACCTTCTGGGACAGACTTCTGTCCTCACATTCTTCTGCTCACCTCCCACTGTCAGTTCTTCCTCCACTTCTTTCCTGCATTTTTCCCATTGGTTCTGAAGAGCTCGTGGCTCAGTTTTCTTAGCCCCGGCTCTCTCTTGCTGGCCAGGCACATCCAAGGATATAATGTCTGTCTAGGCACCAAGCTCTGCTTCATTACAATCCTGGAACCCCTTAATCTTGAATGCCAATTCCTGG
This sequence comes from Rhynchonycteris naso, assembly GCA_037038555.1. Classification (NCBI taxonomy): domain Eukaryota; kingdom Metazoa; phylum Chordata; class Mammalia; order Chiroptera; family Emballonuridae; genus Rhynchonycteris; species Rhynchonycteris naso. Next base: position 303,646,863 of record CM072996.1, read on the forward strand.
GCGGCTCCTTCAGAGCACACAGCCTGGCATTGAGGCTCAGATACGGTCTGACTTTTAGCTTGGTGTCCTCCGACTAGGAGGCTAGGAGGGTAAGGGGAATGCAGGTGCTTGGTGGCTCCCCAGAGGATCGTTCTGTACTCCTTCCTTAGAATCTTAACTCCTGCCATTAAATCCTTTTATGAGAAACCTGATCAATTCTGTGCTGGGCAGGATGCTTTCAAAGATGTCCACTGAGGTTCACCTGGTCCTGGTATGTCCTAGAGAACTAGTTTGCTTCTAGACTTTTTCCTATTTGACTGACCCACTTGGCAAGAGTCCTGGGAGTTCTAATTTGAATTAGCATGTATCCTTTTGAATAGCTCAAAAAAATTTAAAAATCAACATTGAAGTTTAAATAATACATAGATTCATCTGAAGGGATTCTTGACAATGAGGACTACAGTGGTTTGCTGGGGTTGCCATAAGTACCTCAGGCTGGGTGGCTTAACAGAAATGTATTTTTTCAAAGTTTTGGAGGCAAAAAAGTCTAAGATCCAAGTGTTTTCAGGCTTGTTTTCTTCTGAGGTCCATGAGAGAGGGATGTGTTCTGACCCCTCTGTTTGGCTTATGTAGATGGGCATTTTCTACCTGTGTCTTCAGTGTTGTTTTCTCTGTGTGTCTACATCCACATTTCCAGTCAGATTGCATTAGACTCCATCCTAATGACCCCATTTTCACTTAATTGCCTCGGTAAAGACCCTGTCTCCAAATAACAGTCACATGCTAAGGTCCTTCGGGTTAGGATCTTAACATAGGAATTGGGGGTGAGGTCATAATTCATCCTATAACAAGATCTTTAACCTTTTGAGAAGCATTTAAATTAGAAGTTACATTCTGTCTCTTCCATGACTTCCTGTATGAGTATGAACACCTGTGTTTGCACCTGCCTACGAATGTTTGCACTGGCCCTTCCCTGGACCTGGAGTATTTTTCTCTGCGCAGTCATGTGGCTTACTCCATAACTTCCTTCAGGCCTTGGATCAAATATCCCGTAAACGAAGAGCATCTCCCAAATGACTGATCAGTGCATTCATCTTCCCTCATCACCATCACTCTCCATCATTTTGCCCCGTTTCGTTCACAGCATGTAGTTCTGTATTAAATTTTAAAATACTTAAGTTGGAAGAATTAAATATAACAACATTATCTAACAATCATGGAGTGTTTACTGTATGTTAGACCCTTCTCTAAGTATTTTATACAGGGTGGGGCAAAAGTAGGTTTACTGTTGTTCATGTGGAAAATAATAAGATAATTGATAAATAAGAACACAAGAACACACTGTGTTTTGCGTACTCACAACTGTAAATTTACTTTTGTCACCCCTGTATATAATTTTACGAAATTTCACAGCAACCCTGTGAGGCTGCCATTATTTTTAGCACCATTTTGTAAACGAGAAACATGCAAACATACTTATTTTCTTATTTACCAGCATGCGCCAAATGACACGTCTCAAAAACATACCTGTTTGTTGAGTGAATACATGAGTGATACAAATGCAAAGCTGAAACAAACAGAAGGGAAAGAGTCAACCAGCAGGTCTTGGTAATTCTGATCTAGAACTATTTTAGAGAGTAAGTTAAAAAATTATATTGAAATGAGAACAGAACCTTAAAATTTATTGTATATCTTTAAGGATGTCTGAGAATGCATACATAAGACTTCTATGTTATAGGGTTAGTAAGTTACATGTCAGTGGTTCTTTTTTTTTTTTTTTTTTTTACAGAGACAGAGAGAGAGTCAGAGAGAGGGATATATAGGGACAGACCGGAGACAGGAACAGAGAGAGATGAGAAGCATCAATCATCAGTTTTTCACTGTGACACCTTAATTGTTCATTGATTGCTTTCTCATATGTGTCTTGACCATGGGCCTTCAGCAGACCGAGTAACCGCTTGCTCAAGCCAGTGACCTTGGATCCAAGCTGGTGAGCTTTTGCTCAAACCAGATGAGCCTGTGCTCAAGCTGGAGACCTCAGGGTCTCGAACCTGGGTCCTCTGCATCCCAGTCCAATGCTCTATCCACTGCGCCACTGCCTGGTCAGGCTCATGTCAGTGGTTCTTGACTGAAAGTGTCCATCAGAATCAGCTGGGGGAGTTTTGAAAACTATCCCAGCCTGGCTCCCAGACCCATAGAATTAGAATCCTTTGAGGAAAGGTCCAGTCATGTGAGTTTTGAACTTTAGACTCTACTTTAAATTATACCAAAGGGTAGATGAAGCAAACTTTCAGCCTTGGAGGTCAGAGTGATCATAACTCTTGTGTTGTGGAGCATGGGATGTCATAGTGGTCCAGCATAAACCTTGGAAGTCATTCAGACTACAGTTCAAATCCTAGTTTTGTCCTTGCTTTGGTGTAAATAACTTAAACTTCCTGAGCCCAAGAGTCCTCAAACATAGAGTGAATATAACCTTTACTATTTCATAATGTCATTCTGAAAATTAAATGAAATTGTATACTATTTAGTACAGCATCTGGCCTAGAAGTAAGTCCTCAATACTTAATAACTACTCAAAATTAGAGAGCTTAAAGGAAAATGAAGAAATGATAGAAATAATTTTATTTTTGGTAAATGCATTAAAACCAGTCTTTGAGATATCTGAAAGGCACCTCTGGGCCAGATTTTGCTATTCTAAGCACACTGGACCTTTTAGATGTCCTTTGTACCCATAGGCCCTGGTCAGTTTTCAGCAATGGACTCTCAAATCTCACAAAAGGTCAGCAGTTATTTCTTTCTACTCAGACACTGTTGGAGCCGCTGTCAAGGAGCAATGGCCAGTATCTTCCCCATCAGTTACCAAACACCAGCAGTATTTTTAGCCACTGCAAGGTTATTATAACCACTTTTCCATTTGGTCCAAGTTAAATAGTTTGGAAAGATCATCAGGAATTGTTTTATTACCCCCAAATCATCCTAATACCTCAGCAGAGAAAAAGTCACCCATGAAGTAGGTTCAAGTAGAGGAACTCCTAGCAGCCCAGACTGGTTCTCCATCATATGGATGGTCTAACCAAGGCTTTCATCCTCAGAATACTTTCATTCCAGAATCCTGCAGAAAACCGACCTTGTCATTCTTGACTTTCCTAGAGCTTAGTAGATACAAAGGTGATTAACATGCGATTTGAATCACTCACTCTTTCTGTTGTTCATGGGGCACAGTTTAAGTGGAAATCATTTGCATAACTGTATTTTCCCTTCTTCAGTGTTTTGGAGGGAGCTTCTTGTGAGTTATTCCATAAGGTAAATTATCCTAATGGATTCACTGTGTATGAAAAATTAACAGATGTTTGTGGAAGTCTAAATCTATTTTGCTTTGTTTAAAGATGTGATTTAAGCTCATCTGTCTTCAAATAGCTCCAAAATGATTCAAATAAATAACTGGTCAACTGCAGAGCACATTACTAAGGGAGGCTCTGCCCAGAGGAAGTATGTAAAATTGTATTTTAACTTTTCAAAGAAATGGATGATTTTTGTTGATTGAGGTGTTTACCATTTCTGATGGAAGTCTTGAGCCAGCACCTACCCTGAGGTTTTCTCTAGCTTCTAGAAAATTGAGGAAATAAATGTGCCAGCGGGAGCAGTGTTCTATATTAGGAAACACAACATTGGCAGATGGTGGAGGGAGCGCTACCTGAGTGTAGAGGGCCATTTAGGACTATTCAAATTTAAATCTCTGATTTGAGCTGAACACAAGGGGAGCAATAAGATCATTTGTTACATTTATACTTGGCTGAAGTCATAGGAAATATAATATTGTTATTATCTACTTCTGTATTATGGACATACATATTTGCAAATGAGTCATTGTTTAAACAGATTTGTATAGCAATGAAAGTATAACCCCCAACGGAATGAATAAGTTAATGGAGATGCTAACATTTGTCATACATCTATTGCAGAGGATTTCATGCGTGGTGGGTGTGTTCAGGAACAGGGCTACATAATTTAGGAGACAATGTCACAATAGGACATAAGTCTCCATGGGCTATGCAGGGCCAAGGGCAGTTTTAGATTTACAAGAACAAACAACCTACTTTTCTTTGAAAACACTTTTTTGTTAGTTATTCTACAACATAAAAGTATCTAAAAATGGAACAGTTAATTATTTTTTAAGCCTTCCAAAATGCTAACAAGTGTTTTTTTTGTTTTTTTTTTTTTGACAAAGACAGAGAGAAAGTCAGAGAGAGGGACAGATAGGGACAGACAGACAGGAAGGGAGAAAGATGAGAAGCATCAATTCTTTGTTGCTGCACCTTAGTTGTTCATTGATTGCTTTCTCATATGTGACTTGACCAAGGGGCTCCAGCATAGTGAGTGACCCCTTGCGGAAGCCAGTGCCCTTGGGCTCAAGCCAGTGACCTTTGGGCTCATGCCAGCAACCATAGGGTCATGTCTATGATCCTGAGGTCAAGCCGATGATCCACGCAAAAGCTGGTGAGCCCATGCTTAAGCCGGATGAGCTCACACGCATACCGGCGGCAGGGTTTTGAATATGTCCAACACTCTATCCACTGTACCACTCCGTGGTTAAGCTAAGAAGTGCTCTTTAATGCATGTTGGCTATAACTGGGCACTGTATCTTGGACATTTTGACAAGAATAGATAAGTAAGCTATTGAAATTCATACTTAATCAACTAAGAAATTAATTCCCCTTTTAACTCCCTCCTTGAAATGAATTTGAAACATTTTTTTTACCTGTTGTTTAGAGTTTATTAGCAATTTCCTTATTATAATTAGTAGGGCAGTGGAAGAAAAATTTACATGTAATTTGATTATAACTAAAATTCGTACTTTAGGAACACAAATATTATTGAAGCTGAAAGGAAGTTTAGAAAGATTTTTTGTTCAACTCCATCATTAGATAGAGGGAAAGAAGGACTCGCATAAGGTCAAATCACAGATTAATGGTGGAACCAGAAGTCAGGTTGCAGAGAGCTCAGATTAATTACGATAATTAAAATGAGCAAACCCCAAGACCTATCAATAATTTTCCTCACAGTAATTTATCCCACCAGTTTTCTTTTTTTCACACAATCAAGTTTTATTTAATAACAAAGTTACCAACAAGATCACAACGGTATAGCTTGTAAAATCATATATAATTATAGTAACGCATTGAGTTACCCAGGGTTTCTGAATGAGTGGATTTCTTCAGACACAGACAGAGGCACCTGTGAAGTGTCTCCTGGCATGGCCCTCCATGAATGCTTCCCACCCCCAGGCTTTCCTCGGGTCAGCACAGCAGGGCTGAGCAGTCCCTGCAGGGAACCGGGCCTCAGCTTGCCTCAGAATGGAAGGTTTGTATAGCTCCCGGCACACTGGATGGGCAGGAAGAAAACATTAGGATTTGGAGCTAGTCATGTTCGCGTGTGCTGTGTTTACGCATGTTTATGTGCTTATACATACTTCTTCCTACCCTCAAGGCTGAGTTCACAAAAATCTCTAGCCAAAGGCTTGATGTTTTGTTTCATTGAATGCCCTTGGAATGTCAGAGTATACGGATTAGAGTTCATACATTCACACTTTTAAATCAGTGTTTTCTTTATGTGAATTTTTTTTATTCCCCACTTGATATACACGTGACATATGTATGGATATCTTTTACTTCATATGACTTTCTTTTTCTCCTGTGAGACTGAGTGAACAAGGAATAAACGGGTTGTGTTTGCAACTATTACAGCTTCCTGATGGGTTGAGCCATTTACCACTCCATCTGCTCTGGGAATGGGAGCTGTCAGCATAGGGAGCTCCAGTTTCATGTGAACTAGGTGTGATAGAGGGAAGGAGACTAGCAAGGGTCCTTTGGTCAAAGTTCTCTCTGCGTCCTGTTGTTCAAAATGGCTCAGCAAACATTTATTTACCAAAAATTTGCTTTCCCATCTGCACGTGAATTACCTTTCTCCCCTTTGAAGTCCTAAACCTCTGTCCCCCACCCCTTTCTCCTTAGCTCAAGATGACATATACACCCCAACTGCATAATTTATCCTCTGACCCTATAATTAGTAATTAAATTTGGTCATTTTCTCCTGTTAATCCGTCTCATGTCAATTTAATTCTCATGCAAACTAGAAGAACTAAGGGGGAAAAGTTGGGAAATTTCCCCCTCCCCTATGGGAGTGAAGGTTAAAATAGATATTTGAGGGCACTTAGAGATATGGACATACAGTTAGGACTAAGATTTATACCGCATATGATCTCATACAGTTATTAGGTGTTGGAATGAAAGTTGGCTTTGAGATTTCTAGCTGCATACCTCTGAAAACGTCTCTTTCTGGTTTTGAATATGGAGGTATGGTTATAAAACAGAACTATTTTTAAAAGTAATTTTAACCTATCTCTCCAAATACCTGTTTTCCTTTTTCATAGTAACTTTAGGAGTCGGACTTACTTCCTAAATCAGTGCTCCTCTTGGGAACCAGCTATGGTCAATGTGGTCACATGACCAAAAGTACTTGAACCATCAGCCTTGGGTTCATATGTAAGTGCTCCATTGCCTGTGCTTAGTCCCTACAGGTGCTGAGGGGAAAATGCTGACCACAGACCAAATTCTTGATCAAAAGAGCCTCCAGAGAGATAGTCCCATTGATTGAATCACTCAGAGTCTGAAAGACCAGTGTAACAGGCTTTATTGAGAGAAAACCCTCCGGGTTGTCTCATAAGGGAGAGCAGCCCCCGGTTCTCTAACAGGTCTGGTTAAATAGGGGATGTAAGGGTAGGGTCTGGTGGTCATTAAGGAAAAAATGTAACTTTCAGCGATTTATGTACGATTAACCGTAAATAAGCTAGGGGACCTTCCACACCTGGGTTAGTCACCCGGATGCCCAGGGAGTAGTGACCTGGACATCCAGTTTGCCAGTGTCCCTTTGTCCACTTAAAGGAGGAGGGGGTCATGGCCCTCGCCTGCAACCCTATCACCCATGAGCTGTCATGGGGTTCTGCCCTGCTGACCTTTTCTTGCTGCATGAAGAAGCTCTCTACTTGGAATGGCATGGTCAGAGCTGCTAAGTACCTGAGTGTCCACCTCCCTTTATCTTAAATTTGTTGTCCTGAATAGATGGCAAAGAAATTAAGACAAAGCTAAACAAATAGGAAAAGACATTTGCAGAGAGATTAACATCCTAATCTCGCCCCCCAACTGTGTGTTTATCTGCACAGAAATGGTTTGGTAGGTTTTACTGGCTGTGAAGGAAGGCCTTGGAGATGCTGGTGAGCAGATCTGTAATGTGGCCTCTCAGTATTTTATGCAGCCTTGCCGCTGATCTCGGCAATGCAGAGCCTATAGCTTCTCCTCCATGGAAAAATAGAAGTAATATAAATGAACTCTTCCTTTCTCTGGAGAAAAATCGAGAGGCTTGTGACTCAGGATCAAATGTTTTTCAGTTTAATAAGAACTACTTTCTGGCCACCTGCTCGTCCACATCTCTTTAAAGAAACAGTTACAATTTTCAGGACAAATTCATGAGATGAGCACATGGTACCTTTGTCTTTTCCTTTAAAAAATGAATAGTTCATAAACATGGTGTTTTCAAGTTGTTTAATTTCCATTTCAAGGAGAATTCTCTATCCTAACTTTGAAACTGTTCTTGGGGGTAAAGATTAAGTAAGTGCTTTTCTTATTAATAATAGAAATGAACAGGAATTGGGGAGCTTTTAAATTCTTTCTCCCTGTTAATGTTAAGTAAGTCTAGTGAAACAGGTCAAACCCAGCTAAATTTAGAGCCAAGTCTCTAAATTCCAACAAAACAGGATTAAGATTTGGAATAGTTTTATGTCTGGAACATCCTGAATACTTTTCTCTCTTTGTATAGCAAAGACGTGGTATCTTTTATTGACTGGTAATACTTTTTTCTTGGTATAGTTCAAGGCATAAAACAAAGACATTTTAAGCAGTAAACAATCTATTTTGAGTTTATTAAGATTCAGGAATAGAACAGAACCAAGAAGAAAGCAAGACATCTAATGAGAAATGAGAACATAAAGCTGATTACAATATTCTTATTTTCTTTCCCATAAAAAATGATTATATGGTGACATTTCTCAAGTTCAGACTTCACATTGTACCTGTACCAAGTCCCAATAATGCTCTCTCTCTATCTGGTAGTAATCCACAAATATTACCAAATGACCAAATCAAGTAACCTAAAGAATTGAACTAGCTCACCACTAATCCATGTTATTTCATTTTCCATATAAGATTTTAGGAACAGATTTTCACAGGAGCTCAAATGGCAGTTGGTGATTCTTTTATAGTTGGCTAGATCTGTGTCCTTCCTAGAATTCCTAAGTGGCCAGACACAGAGGCGTGATGGGGTAAGTCTATTTGCATAAAGGGCTGAAGCACCTCCCTATAGAGAATTATGATGAGGGAAGGAAGAAATGAGACAGACTACCTTGATTCAAGAATAATGACTCAATCAGAGAAGGAAGAGACTGAGCTGTAATGTCTTTTCTCAAGTTATCTTCTAGCCCGGTCTCATGGACTCATGTCTGATTGTTCTAAAGAAAGAGCTACAAATCAGAGTCAGGAGAGTGAGCTCATCAAATCCTCACTGAACAGTGGGAACTCTGGAGCCCCACACTGAGACCCTTGGAGCTGAGTGTAACACAAAGGTGGTGAAAGCTCGTCTTCCCTTCATTACAGAGGTGACAGCTGACAGCACTCTCAGCTAAGACTGATGTCTTGAGATAATAATGTATACTTGGTTAAAAGAAAAAAAATGGGGCTAATTACCAAACAAAAATAGCTGAGCTTTTGGTCAGAACCAAAGACAGGAGAAGAAATTGTATGTCAGTAGCTTCTTCCATGTCTCTCCTTGGCCTCTGTCATTCTCCTAGAGTGGTGTCCCTAATTGTGATGACAGCTTTGTGAGCCTCTGAGGCCTTGGATGTTACCTGGGAGGGAAGAAGTCAAAATAACCCTGGTAAAGGCCACCTAGTATCTGAAAGGACTGGTGAGCGCTTAGGAAATGCCAGGGAGAGCTCCCAGAGGTTTACGAGGATACAACACACAATAAGGGGAACAGGAGGCCTGACACCCATGGCTGGACCCAGAGGCAGAGAACACAGTGTGAGGCTCTGAATACTACCCTCGTATTATCGCCAGCATGATGAGGCCAGTGGAGACTTACAGAACTTAAGGTAAAACTGTCCCTATAACCTTATAAATACATTAAGCTTAAGTAGAAATAAGAACTGGAAAAAAAGCCTGATGTGTGTAGAGATCACTTTCACTTACGTTTTACTGCTGCTTTTAAGGAACCTATTACTCTCATTGCACAAATCCTCACTCAGTTTCTTCCCGTTCCGGAGCTTCCTAAGCTTAGGAGTGGGAGAGCTTGCATTAGCTCTGGGAGCTAATGAGTCATCCTCTGAGAAGCAATGCCCCAATAAATGCTGTCTCATTTGCAAGACACAGGTACCATTTATTTTGTGTGTTTTTCTTTTAGCCAGGGGCTTCAGGGTTGGGATGAGTTTAAACATTGCAAGAGGAAAGAAATAACAAAATCAAATTTGAACTTATTAAGTGGTGCATGATGTTCTTTAAACAAGAAGATCCAAAGCACCTGCTTTGCTTTTCTGAGGTTGGAGCAGAGCCGGTAGGAACAGCAGGATGTTGGTGGCCCCCAGCAGTCCCTGAGAGTACAGATGGAATGGGACGAGCATTCCTTGGCACTGCTTGGATAAAAAAAATGATCTCTTAGAAACTGAATCCTCACTGCAGGTGTTTGTTGTCTCTGTGGAGCCACAGAATAACAGAGACTGAGAAAGCTCAAAGAATGGTGACCCCACTATCAGGTCACTTTTGTTTGTTTGTTTCTGCTTTTATATTGGCGGTTGGCTCAGATAAAGGCTAGTCAGTACCACTTACGATGTCTGATTGCTCATGAGCCCTGTGAAGCCCACGACCCCTTTCTGTCCTCTGATGACGTCTCGGCTAGCTCAGCTTCTCGATCTGTGGCTGCTGGTGCTGAAGGCGCAGCTGGGTGATCCAGACGGCTTCACGCACATGCGTGGAGGCCGAGGCTCCCGCAGTCCCTTCCACGTGGAGTCTCAGCCTCCAGCAGATGAGTTCAGGCTCGATGCCCCGTCCCCAAGTGCAGCAGAGGACACTGCTCCTTTGAGAAAGCACGTTTAGGCCTCTGTTCACTCACTGAACCTTGCCAGATCCTACTTTTTAATTTAAACATCAATAAAATCCCACATCATATGCTGATGCAATTAATTTTTCAGACTTCTTAAACAAAGGTAGCAAATAGTATAATGAACCTCTGTGTGTACGTGATCCAGCTTCCATAGTCACTTATACAAACTCTATGTCAATTCTAAGTGATTCCTTTAAACTCCATGCTATGGAGCAGACGGCTAGCTTTCCCCATGATCTGTTGAGCCCTTCTTCTATAATCACAGAAGCCCAGATTTAGCCCCAACCAGAGGTTACATTTTCCATTCTAAGTTGCAGCTAGGTGTGACCATGTGACTCAGTGCTAGCCAAGGGGATGTGAGTAAACGTGGTGGGTATAACTTCTAGCTATGCCCTTTGATGGAAGGGGCATGGTATATCCCTTCCCTCACCTCCTTGGCTTTTCTGTTTGCAGACAAGGAAAGGAAGCCCCCTTGGACAGGAGAAGAAAGGCCACAGCTTAGAGATGGAATAGCAATGAAAGAGACAGTGTCCAGGTCTGCTGACGTGGCAGAATTGAACTGTCACCCTGGGATGGATTATTATGTGAGAGGGAAATGAGCATCTCTAGTCTGTTTAACCCTCTAGTTTAAACCCATTTCCTTGGGTCTCTATTGTCAGCACAAACCCCAACATCTTAACTAAGAGTATTAATAAACTATCCTATAATCTTTAGAGAGTAAAAATCTGGTCACATGTATTAATGCCACTTCTGTGATTTGACGGTGACCATTATATTTTAGCTCAGCTGTTACATTACAATTTCTCTTGTTCTTAATAAATATTTCCTCAGTGCTTATTCTATATCACTCACTATTCTAGATGTTGGGGCTGTATCAATGTAAAGAAAGACAAACACCCCTGCCCTCATGAAGCTTACATCCTGTTTGTGACAGAATGTTTGTGTCCCCAGAATTCATGTGTTGAAACTCTAACCTCCCATGTGATTATATTTGGAGGTGAAGTCATTGGAAGGTGATTCAGTTTAGTTGAGCTTTTGAGGATGAGACCCTTGTGATGAGATTACTGTTCATATAAAAAATGGAAGAGACAGCCTGACCAGGCAGTGGTGCAGTGGATAGAGCGTCGGACTGGGATGCGGAAGACCCAGGTTTGAGACCCTGAGCTCGCCAGCTTGAGCACGAGCCCATCTGGCTTGAGCAAAAGCTCACCAGCTTGGACCCAAGGTCGCTGGCTCCAGCAAGCGGTTGCTCCGTCTGCTGAAGGCCCGCGGTCAAGGTACATGTGAGAAAGCAATCAATGAACAACTAAGGTGTCGCAACAGCAACGAAAAACTGATGATTGAAGCTTCTCACCTCTCTTCGTTCCTGCCTGTCTATCCCTATCTATCCCTCTCTCTGACTCTCTCTCTGTCCCTGTAAAAAATAAATTAATTAAAAAAAATGGGAGAGACAGAGCTCACACACATGCACAGAGGAAAGGCCACATGAACACACAGCCAGAAGACACAGTCTGCAAGCCAGGAAGCGTTTCCTCAACAGGAACCCAATTGGCTATCACCTTGCTCATGGATTTCCCAGCATCCATAACTGTGAGAAATAAATGTCTATTATTTAGGTCCCCTGCCTTCCCCAGTCTGTGGTGTTTTGTTACAGCTGCCCAACTTGACTAAGACACATTCTAATATGCTTTGACTTCCGACTTCCTGCTTCAACTTTTTATTATCAGCTCATGTATTCGTCCATTTAACAAATACGTATTGAATACCTGACATGTGCCAGGCTCTGCTCTAGGGGACACGGCAGGGACGAAAGGAAGTGAAATCCCTCTGCTCACGGGGATTGATTTCCATGGGAGACAGTTGGGTAAGCAAGGTCAGTAAGCATTACCAAAATATATACTATTGCAAATAATGAGAGAACTACTAAGCAGGAAAAAAAAGATGAAAAAGGTGATGGGAAGTTAAGGGTATGGAATGTTATATTTTAGATGAAGTCATCAGAGAAGGAATCAATGGTCCTTCACTAGAGGGCAATATTTAAATAAAGTTGTGAAGACGGCTGGAGCAAGCCAGGCAGGCACCCATACTGGGAGAGAAGCCATGCAGGCAGAAGGAATTCCAGGGGGAAAAGCCCTGAGGTGCTATGTGTTCTGGAAGTTGCGATGAGGCTCTCAGAGCCAAGTGAGCTGAGCGGACCAGTAGGTGGACCAGTGAGTGAGTGATGGGGCTTCCCTGATTATAAGGTTCAGATGGCTTGAAAGCTCAGCCATTTCATTTTTTAAAATATGGTTTTTTAAAATTTTTTTGTGACAGAGACAGAGAGAGAGAGAGAGAGAGAGAGAGACAGAGAGAGGTATAGATAAGGACAGACAGACAGAAAGGGAAAGAGATGAGAAGTGTCAATCCTTCATTGCAGCTCCTTAGTTGTTCATTGATTGCTTTCTCATATGTGCCTTGACCGGAGGGCTACCGCAGAATGAGTGACCCCTTGCTCGAGCCAGCGACCTTGGGCTCAAGGTGGTGAGCCTTGCTCAAACCAGATGGGCCCACACTCAGGCAGTGACCTTGGGGTCTCGAACTTGGGTCCTCTGCGTCCCAGTCCGACACTCTATCCACTGTGCTACCGCCTGATCAGGTTCAGCCATTTCTTGCTGAAAAACTAGGCATCTCTGCCTCACTCTTGCACCATTTCTTTTTTTCTCTATCATTCCTATGACAAATATTGTCCCTGCAAACCGAGCGTCCCAGGGGCACACCACACTTGTCTTGGGAGAGCCGCACGGTCCGTCCTGCAGAGCTGCGTCAGATCTGACGATCCGATGGGTGAACCTGAAACCAGACAGACGGGCGGCAGGGAAGAGGCTGGAGGAAGCAGGAAGTGAAGGATCGCGGGGTGAAAGGCTCTGGGGCGGTGGCAGTTAACGGGGTAAGGTGCACCAGTCTCTTCCCAGTGCCAGCTATTATCATGAGTGAGTGTCTTGCTCGGAGGAATGCTAATATATAGGATGCGGAAGACCATCAGGGAGACAAAGAAAATGTTTGGGTTAGACCTTGTGAAGAGGAGACATAAAATCAGTGGACGATGGGATAGTTTTCATGCTTCTAATGGTACAGGTGATGGTAACTGAGAGTCCAGAAAGAATTATACCAAAGTGATCAAAAGGGTTTTGGCCAAAGCACCCCTGTTGCCCTGGTTTTAAGAGAAATCACTTGGCTGTAATTCTAACTGGAAAAAATATTTGCAAGCCAAGCGAAGAGTTATTAAAGATAGGGCCACAGGTGGTCTTGATCGTCTTCCCAGAAGGGAAGGAAGGTCTGGAGAGCAGTTCGGAAGGAATTCGTCACCGTCAGGGAAACGGGAAGAATTTGCGTTGCTGAAGGACTGACTTCCTGGTGCTGAGTTCTAGAGAGAGTCCCCGTGTCTTGCTGACGTTTTACATCTCCAGCAGCCCTTGAATGGAGCCGTGTAGGAGACACATAACATAGTGGCCCACATTCTATTGCAATGCCTCCTGGAAGGAATTTCAAACCCTGGGCCATAAAGGTGCATCTCTCCTCCTGGCCGCTTGGACTGCTCTCCCTACCCTGCCGGATTGGACTAACCCTGGGGGAGCAGCAGAACAAACAGGTAGGCAACCATGCAGCGTAAAAGCTGGTTTGGGATAGATGGCTGGTGACAATCAGTGGTGGGAAACAGAAAACCCCCATTTCTCCTGTCAGCCTTGTTCTAGGATTCAGAAATGCTGTTTGAATAGGAGACCGAGGCCACGTCAAACTCGATAGAATGGAGTAGTACATCTGGCTGATTAGTCATGTCTGCCGTGAGCGATAGGGTGGAGGATGGTGGTCTGTGTGATGTTTGCCACCTCTGCATCAAATTATGATTTTTTTAAAAAAAGTAATAGAGCCTCAGGTAAATCTTTGTTTTATAACAGAGCCTATTTTATATCTGAAAACCGGCCTCGGTGACACAGTATCAAAATGCGTGTACTTGGCTTAGAGAAAGGGTTTAATTGTTTTGTTTATAAATGTCAACCAATACCCCTTGCCTGAAATTCACTTAAATGGTGATTCAATTTGTGTCGAATCTGAGCAAATGAAATAATACATTTACATAAAGTCATTGGAATCAGCCTCTGAAATAGGGTTGTGTTTTGTACACATTCTCAGAAACAGAGCAGGGATCGCCGCTGGATCTTTAGAACTTGTTGAATTATAACATACAGAACATGTGAAAGTTAAGATAAGTGGAATCAAAGAATAGAACCCATCTGTGTTTGGCCACTTTCCCCATTGTTATTCTTTGTAAGATGCATCCACACCGCTATGGGTATTTGTGGTTTATCCACTCTCACTCCTGTGCAGTTTTCAACAATGAATTATAGCAGAATTTAACTATGTACTCTACCGTGGGTGAGTGGTGAGGTTGTTTGCATTCTGGTGAACATATATCCTATTGTGTTGGCTGATTAACTGGGAATGGATTTGCTGCTTCATGCCCTAACCATGGATTTAGCTTGATAGATACTGTCTACTGTTTTATTCAGGGTATTTGCACAAACTTACTTTAATGTGTTAGTTAAGACAAGTCAACTGTTTCCCATATTTTACCAAATTTGATATTGTCTTCCTAAATTTGATATGGTCTTCTTTTTTAAAATCTAGCCATTCTGTTGGGTGTCTAGTTGTTTTGCATTGTGGATTTAATTTACATCTCCTTGATAATGAATAAAGTTGATTCCTATTTCAAAGGAACAGTGTATACAATAAGTTAGATTTTGTAATTACAGGGTAAGAAAATTGCATTGAGTTAGACACATTTAGGCTATTAAATTGAAGTCGCACAATTTTGGTCTCATGCTGAATCCAAGTACAAAGATAAAGTGATCGGCTCTGGAAGGTCAAGTTTCCTCTGTGCCAGGAGAGGGTAAAGCTGATGACGTGAAGAGAGGATTAGAAAAGATTCCAACAGTGTTGTACTTCAAATAAATTTCTCTCCGTTCAATGGTCTCCTTAAAATGTGAACCTGCTGCTTAATTTCTCTTACACTCTCTAATTTAGTCTTGTCTTGATTTTCTTAAGGTCACGTTTGGATGGTACTTATGGTGGACAGTACTCCTTTTTAGTGGTTCAATAGAACCTAAATTAGTAAAAGAATGGTTCAATTTAGAGAAAATGTATAATATTAAAGCATGTTACATGCACATATGGCAGAAAAAATGAAAATGCTACACAGGCATTTCTATAATATTTGAAGAGAAATGGCACCTTGAAGGGTTATGTTAGTCTTTCAAATGAGGGGCCCTTGGTATTTTACCTCTTTGTAGTACCTAAGGTTCTTTGACTAATGCTGTACATTTAATTAGGGATCAAAAGGGTACATGGTGATGGTTGTTACGATTCATTAAAGATTGGAGACTGTGTTCAATGCTGTCCATGCACTGCATCAGATGTGTTGCTGCTTCCTGAGGAAAAGTCTACTTTTAGTGCAATTTGTCTCTCAGTCAAAGCACACTTGCTTTTGATCCAAGTGAAAGCTCTGCTGAGTTGCTTGCCTCTGGTCTCCCAAGGTGTCAGCCTTCCCCTGTTTTCATCTCGTTTTTACGTAATATAAATGCCTGTCACTCACTGAGGACTTATTGCATGCTAGGCACTGTGAGAAACATGTTACGTCTGATATTTCATGTAATTCTACAACAACCCTGTGAAGGAGGAATTATGACTCCATTTCACAGAGACAGAAACTGGGGCAGATGGAATTTAACTGACTCACCCAAGGTCACATAGTAGGAGTTGGAACTGGGATTTGAATTCAGACCCTTGGAAAATGAGGGGGTTGTGGTGTGACCCATGCAGTCAAAATCCATGTATAACATTTGGCGTCCCCAAAACTTAACTACAGTTGGCCCTTCACATCTGCAGATTCAACCTACCACTGATCAAAAACAGTATTTTCACACTACTATTGCGAAACTGCAGTTGGGAATGTGAGAACACTGTTTCCCATCCGTAGTTGGATGAATCTGCAGATATGAAACCCAGAACTAGGAAGGAATGACTATATTTATTGAAGAAAATTCACGCATAGGTGAAGCTGTGCGGTTCAAACCCGTGTTGTTCAAGGGTCAACTGTACTAGCTCAGTGCCCTTAGATAAGTTATTTTAACTTTCTGGGTCTGTCTCTTTATCTGATGAAATGAAATAGGATTGATAAAATGAGATTGTCTCAACAACATCGGGTTGTTGTGAAGATTAAATAAGATCATGGCTCTAAAGGGCTCACTGTGCACATGTGAAATGTAAGTTATTACTGTTGTTTACTGTTAGTATTATCATCAGGTATTATTGTTGGCCAGGTAAATATCTAGGTGCTCATAACTCTAGCACTAAGAGTTCACACGACCATACAGTGTACTAGTTCACACGACTATACTGTGTGATGATTCACACAGTTCCTAGAACAGTGGTGCTGGGTTTAGGACTATTGTATGTGGAGCCTGAAGACCACACATAACTCTTTAAAAACCTGATTAGAAGAAAAAGAGAACCTTTTCTAAGATTCTTGTAGGCAGAAGTATTATTTTTAGCAATTACATGGTTTTTCTGCCAGGTCTTTAAGTCAGGAGGTCAAAATGCAACTAAACACCATATATGCTGCAGAGAGTTCTGGTGTGACAATTTCTAGTTTTATGCCATTCAAGTGTGACCTAGGAGAGGCTGTTATTAAGAACTGCATTGTGGGACAAAGCAGAAACCTATTATTCTTGGATTTGTAATAATCCATGTGAGTAAGGAGGCTTATCTGCATGCTCTTAGATCACTCCTCAACACGTGGTTGGCAATTGGCTCTGGCTGTTGGCAGCAGAAGCTGCGGCCAAGGTATTAGATACACTTCTAACTCTCACACAGTGGCTTCGCCCACAGAGGCTTTAGATGATGTTAATAGATGATACAATTTGGGATGGACAGGACAATGGAAAATGGGTAAACAGCGGTCTGAGTTTATTTTATTTGTACATTCTGAGATCATTCTGGTGGCAAAGTCTAACGTGCCCTAAAGGTGCCAGGACAATACCCAAAAAAGCAGAGGTTGGTGTTGGGTTCTGGGCTTATGAAGGCTGCAGCTGGATGGCTCGGATTGCTGAGCCTTCTGGAAGCAAACAGGCCTAGGGCCCAGGCTGATGATAGACTAACTGGCCAAGCCCAAATGGGTTAAGAGAATACAAACACAGGGAATGGAGGGGAGAGATACTATTCCCACTCCTGCAATCAAGGAGGAGGAATTTCCCTAAATAGTCCTGGCCTCCAACTTGGCTCTGATCCCCCCAGGAATAGGGTAGTTGTCTGGCTGGTGCCTGATGCCCATGGGTGCCAGCCTTACTGTGGTCCCATTTTCTCCCATGTCTGTTCATTGCAGCGAGGCAGGACCAGTACATTTTCTCTGTGGCTCAGACCCCAGAAAAGCTGTACCAAGGCTGCTCATTGTGGCCACTAACCTATCCCCAGATTGTGGGCCCACTTCTTCTCAGCCTCCTTCTGCCTGAGTCTTCTGTCTCTTTCAACAGCCCAGAATGCAGGTGGTGATGGCGTGGCTTCCACTGAATCAGCTTTCTAAAGTACCAGTGTTTCCTATCCCTGACTGTAGTTTGTTTTTTAACTCATTTGCCAATGATTTATATATGATTAATGTCTCCCTTCTTGATTAGTGAATAACTTCCCTGGGGAGTGAGAGGGGGAGCACCCACTTGTTTTTTTTTTTTTTTTTTTTTGTATTTTTCTGAAGTGAGAAGTGGGGAGGCAGAGAGACAGACTCCGGCATGTGCCCGTCCTGGATCCACCAGGCAAGCCCACCAGGGGGCGATGCTCTGCCCATCTGGGCGCTGCTCCACTGCAACCGGAGCCATTCTAGTGCCTGAGGTGGAGGCCATGGAGCCGTCCTCAGCGCCCCGGGGCTGACTTTGTTCCAATGGAGCCTTGGCTGCAGGAGGGGAAGAGAGAGACAGAGAGCAAGGAAAGGGGGAAGGGGGAAGCAGATGGGAGCTTCTCCTGTGTGCTCTGGCTGGGAATCGAACCTGACACTTCCACATGCAGGGCTGATGCTCTACTGCTGAGCCAACCCGCCAGGGCTCACATGTGTTTTTGTCCCCCATCCTGTCCCTACCTGGTCCCATGTCCCAAGGCCACACATACAATTTGTCCAAGGAAATGGATAAATCAGTAAAGGAAACCCTTTCATTGTCATTGGTTCTGGCTGGCTTCCCCTCTTGTAGGGTCCTCTTGCTGAGGACTTACCACTCTCTCGACCATGCAGCGAGCGGAAGCGGCCTACTGGAATCAGTTTACTGACCAAGACAGCGAAGCCGGGCAAAGCCAATCATGCGTCACAGCGCCACCATCCAGTAGAGGCAGCTCTGTGTACCTGCACCATTCCAAGGAAAAGTACTGATTTTTCCCATTTTCTTGCCTTTGGCTCCTCGCTTCTAGCTGTGGGCTTGTGTTTTTACTGAGAATTCTGGCCTTGACCTCCCCCCTCCCCCAGCACTCTCAGCATGCCCTCATGAGCAAACAAACCTACGTCTTCCTCCGTTGCTAGGCGCCCCAGCAGAGTCCTGGGGTCTGAGAGCCGATTGCAGGCGCATGAAATCCATGCTGCGGACTTGTTCTTTCCCCCACCCTGAGCCGCCCTGGGGCTCAGGAGAAGCTGGAGCTGGTCTCCGGCACAGCTCCGTGGAAAGGGCTTTGTTTTCAGGCTTTCTTGGAGGGTGGTGGGAATAGTGTACGGCAAAGAAAATATTTATAAATAGAAGAGCAAGAAGGTTGCTTTGCCTTTCTTCCAACCAGTGCTTTCCCCACTTTGTTAAGAGTGTAAGAGGACGCTTTCTCTCCTCTCTTGTCTGGTTTTTTTCTAGGGTCTATTTTTTCACTTTTGCACACTAGTTTCTTTGGGCTTTATCTCTGAACCCTTCCTGGGGGCTCCCCTGCTAACTATTTAATGGAGGACAGGCAAAGACAGCACAAAGGGAACAGACAGGCCCTGGTGGCCTGCAAGAGGCCTCCGGCCCGGCCACCTGCTGTAGGCATTGAGGCTGCGCCCAGCGACACTTCCTTTGAAACAGAGCAATGGCCACGACCCGAATCAAAGGTGCTTATAAAAAGATTTTCTCCTTTTGGGTCTGGCCTGGGTTTTCCCCCCTCCCAGTTCCAGGTCCTGCTGTCTTCCTGCTGTCTTCCTGCTGTCACAAGGGAAGGACCCACGGTCTTATTCCTGCTTTGAGTGGCGAAAGCTTTCAATTGTAGAACCTTTCCCTGCTCAGCTGGCAAAGCTGGCTCTGCGTGTGGCTCTGTGAGGGACCCTGAGCTGCTCCCCCCAGCTTTACCTACCTGCTTCACTTTCTTTTCAAAAGATGCAGTGTCGTCTCCTCTACCGTGAACGTGGTCCAGGCTTCCTATAGGAAGTCACTATAGAAATATGCAGAGGAGCAAACTATTCACTCCTAGCCCCCTTCCCAGAGGCACACGTTGTGAGCGTGTTGGCACATTTCCTTGTAGACCGTTTTTTAGCATCTTTAGAGTTGGTCGATTCCTGGCCTATGCTCTCTGTGCTCTTATTCATCAGCTATGGGGAATTCCCAAGCAGGGTTTTATTTTGGGTGGGAGTGCTCTATGGGAGAGGAAGAGAGAGAAAGAAATGGTGGGGGGAAGGGCACTGGACACAGAACAAATATAAATCCAAGCACCGTCTGTGGAAGTATTTCATCTTTGTGAACCCTCAGATTGGTGCTTTCTTACAATATTTCACATTTAGACTCATCTCTTAATTAGGAAGGAAAGCCGTGAGTCAGCAGTAACTTGAGAACTAACAACTCATCCCTCTGAGATGAACAACTTTTCAGCACGTTCAGCTAATCTCAGTACAGTAAATAAAGAGCTGCAGGCAGTTGAATCCTTTGGGAAGTGGAAAGTAGCGCCCCCTTAGGGCAGGCACATGCAGGTGCATGTGGGTTCATGGTGAGAAGAGCTGAACAGGGCTCTAGCCTCTGCTCAGCTCTCCTCCTAGCACCTCTGGGCAGGGCACAGCCCGCACAGCCATCCTGGCGGCTTGTGACATGGAATGGGGAGTCAGGGGAGCTCTGTCTGGGGTTCACCTTTGGCCACTGTGTGTTTGTGTTTGGCCTGTCACTCTCCCTTTGTGGGTTAGCTTATGCCCCAGTACCATGAGTAGCACAAAATGATATGATCTCTAAGATCAAGGTTACACTTTCCAGTTAGAGAGCCACGCTACATCCGTCGTTGTTGCAGGCACACACACACCTGCGCTTCCTCCCAGACCTGACGGCTGAAGGGAGGAGCGCAGAGGGAGAGATCGATTGGGATCCTGAACCTGTTCCTTCCCAGATCTGGATGACCTTGTTCATGTTATTTAATTTCTACACCTTCCTTTGCTACCTTGTTATGAGGGAATAACAGTGGGTACCTTCAGGTTGTTAGGAGAATGATAAACAGAATTACTTAATCAATAATTCAACAAATATTTATTAAACACTCACCATATGCCAGGTGCAGTCCAGGCACTGTGGGCAGGCTGTGAGCAAGCAGAACGAGGTCTGCTGTCTTGTGCGGCTGTGATACTGATGGGGGGTGGGTGGGGGAAGGGAAATAAGTAAAAATATAAGAGAAAGGGAGCTGTTAAAGAGGAAACCACAGGCGTCACTTGTGGTAAAGCCTATGACACCACACCTAGATTTAATACCTGACCTAATCAATACCGGTACAGCCTCTCCCAGAAACAGCATCTTAATTAACCAGTCTGGAGTTTTCTAGTCAACATCTATGAGGGAATCTGCCACGGGGGGGGGGGGGGGGGCGGGGAGGGGGAGGGGCTCTCTGTGTCCCCCACTCCCAATAGAAAGAAGAGGTAATCTGCATCATAAAACCCTTGCTCTTTCTTTCCCCCTAAAAGAAGATGTCTTGATCTAAAAGTAACCCTTTCTCCTTTCGTGAATAGCGCCTGGCCCTCCCTTCTCCCACTACAGTTCTTCCCTGTGGTACAGCCCTTCTCGGAGTGACCTTCTCGTGGCTCGATGGGATGATGCTGGACTCAGGAGTGAGGCCAATGAGGCCTTGACTTGGACTCAGCCGAGGGATGTTCTCATGAACGGAATATCATTGCCACGCGCAAAGAGGGGCGGCAGTGGGTGTAGCGTGTTTAGGACCTGAAATGAAATCAGTAGGTCTGGAGTCTAGAAGAGGAAGAGAATGTGCGTTCAGAAAGGAGGGAGGAGGCAGATCACAGAGACTTTGACAAATCAGGAGAGCACTTTGGACAAGGAAGAGCCTATACAATTTGTGGATGAAAAAAGGGGTTCTGTGAACTGACCTCACCATGTGATCTGCTCATCGATTCCCAGATTCCCAACTGGGAAGGTCATGGTGGGTGGTCCTGCCCCAGGCATGTAACTTCTCTAGTAAAAGGATTATTTTTTTGCCCTAAGCAATCTTCATTCACTGTTCTTGTGCATCTAGGTCAACATACCTTTGAAATGCCCCCTTTCCACCCGTGCTTATAATACCTTGTGTTCTCTCCTTCATCTCAAGTGCATAAAAGGAACTGCAAACTGCCATTCTTCGAAGCATTTCTCTCAGTCCACTAAGATCTTGCTTCCGAGTGTATCCTCTCTCTGCCTCGAATAAATTATAAAAATCCTCTGCAGGTTTGGAGGGTCCTATGTCGACAGGCTCTTGGCCCTCAAGGTCCTCTTGATTGAGGGCCCTGTCTGTGAAAATGAAAAGCAAAGAAGGTTCTGGAGAAAGCTAATTCCTCCTAACACTGAAGTATGGAGATAAAAATTGTATGAGCCGCTGCTGCGTCAGATGGTTTCTATGGTGGAGGGCGTCTGTCACCAATCAAACAGAAACCCCGAGGGAGAAACGGAGGCTTCAGGGCGGGCGCAATCAGCTCCAAGCAGGAAACAGGTTCTGAAGGCATTGGTTCAGTTAGAGATGCAAATTCAATTCAGAGCGGGTCTCCCAAAGTCGCTAAGCTTGAAAGAACCCTTAGAGAGAAGATGGGGCGGGGTCGTCCAAGGCAGAGCAGATGATTGGAAGAACAGGCAACTCGGAGAAAGGGCCTCTTCCATGCCGAGAGCCCCCAACAGCAGACCTGTTTGCCTTCCATTATTAATAGTATTATTCTTCCGTTTATGAGTGGCTAACAGATGCAGCCGGGGCTGTTTGAGGCGCCGAGGAAAAGAACCTTGTTTCTCTTCTTATTTGCAAAGATCCCTGGAGCTGCCCCCAGGTCATTTCTCAGGATTTCAAGGAAGGCTAATGTTCCAGATGAGAATTAATTACAGCTCTGGGTGTCCGGCGGTCCTGTCCGAGAGGTGGCTCAGACAGTTAATTGGCTCTGCTATATTGGTTGTTTTTCCTGAGGCTTTCTACATCATTCTGCTCCCTCGCCTACATCTTAGGGAATGTTCAGAGTCCAGCAAGCGCTGCACATTTAGGTTACCTCGGAGGGTGGGTCTACCACCAGGAAACAATGACTTCCAAGCCGCTGCCACTACCTTGGCTGGTTTTCTGTGGAGCTGAAGAGGGCTGGCTGTTCATTAGCATCTGTGACATTTTCATGAGCATTAATGAGGTGCATCTGAAACCTTAGCCCCAGAGAGAGTGTAATATTCTGTGCCGCAGGAAGGACTGGAGAACTCTCCTGGCTTACGGAGGCCCTGGTTAACACCCAAAGGAGCACTAAATTTATCCCAGGGTGATAACGGTATTCCTTGAAACAGAGAGTTCTCTGGAAGCTTTGTAAATACTATTTTGAAAGCACTTTTTAACGAAGACTTTCAAATGCACATGAAAGAATAATGTTACAATGAACCTGCCTGTGCTCACTGCTCAGTCTTCGCAATAATTAGCATATCGCCAGTCTTTGGGCATTTCTTTCCCTTCTTATTTTCTCTTTGCGACGATGAGACATACCATCTCTTCCATAAATTCTTTAGGGTTTATCTCTAATAAATGGAACATTTCCCCTATGACGTTGCTACAAGTCGGGTTTCCTGCAAAGCAAACTCTGAGATGAGAAGCGAAGGGCAGGAAGCTCATTACAAAGCAGCATGATTCCAGCGGACAGGAGGGAAGGAAAGGGAGCCAGGGCTGCCACCTTAAAGGACTCCACCAGCACCTTAAAGGTCCAAAGCTGAGTGCTTCTCAGTGCCCAGGGTCTGGGGGAGAGGGTTCAGTCTTCATAGCCCGGTCCCCCTCCGATTGACAAGGCTCTGAAGTGGGTGTAACCTTGAAGTAAGTACCTCCCAGAGCCAATGGCACTTTGAGGGAAGTTTCTGGAGAGAGCGAAGAACACGGATCTGTTTGCTGGGCGGGGGGGGGGGGACTCCTAGAAGTCTAGGGAGGAAGTGTTAGTTTTTGGAGGGGGAGCAGGGTGAGGACTGTGTTATTAGGCATAACACAGTCCTCACCACAGACAGTGTTATGCCTAATAAAAAGAACAACAATCCTTTACTGTTTTCTAGTATTATCTAACTGTAAAGCCAGTAGTCATGGTCAGGATCACAGCCGCCTGACCCGTGCAGGTTCGCATTGGATTCGAATAGTCAGTAATGAAACACCGGAGCCAAGAACTGGTGAGCCATCAGCTTTAATTCTAGCTTGCACCCGGCAGGCAAGCAAAAACACACACCGGGCTCCAAAACCCACACATTCAGTGCTCACAAAGCTACTGACTTATCCAAGTTTCCTAGAATCAAAGGTTTCTAGCTCACTAGACTTATTCACCTCTGTTTCCCATCTCCTCCTGCACAAACTCTGCACAAACTGGCTTCTTCCTCAGCACTCTGCCATCTTGGCTACTTCTCCTCCACATGCCCTTAATCTGCTCTCCTCTCTAATACCAACCTCAGGAACTCAGGAACCAAGGGAGAGATCAAGCTACTGGTCTCTCCCACTTTATACCATAGACTCAAAACCTTTAATCCAATTATACAAACAAGGAAGTCTCTGTATAATGGGATTCTGCAGGAGAGTGCACCACCCCACATCATCCAATCAGTCAAGGGTGTGGGAAAGAGCTTACTCTTAAAACCAAGCCTTAGGCTATAATGACCCAGCCTGCCCACAGCCTGTTCCAGAACACACATTAATATCAACGAACTTCCATGTGGGCAGCGCCATCTTCAACAAAGTGAGCATAATATATTTTATCTGCCTGTTGACTTCCTTGTTTGTATAATTGGATTAAAGGTTTGGATTTTCTAGGCTATAAACTGGGGTAGTCTGGGAGCTTGATCTCTCTCTCTTGGTTCCTGAGTTCTTGAGGTTAGTATTAGAGAGGAGAGCAGATTAAGGCCACGTGGAGGAGAGAAGCAGCCAAGATGGCAGAGTGATGAGGAAGAAGGCAGTTTGTTAAGAGTTTGTGCAGGAGGAGATGGGGAACAGAGGTGAATAAGTCTGGTGAGCTAGAAACCTTTGATGCTAGGAAACTCAGATAAGTCAGTAGCTTTGTGAGCACTGAATGTGTGGGTTTTGGAGCCCAGTGTGTGTTTTTGCTTGCCCGCCTGGTGCAAGCTAGAATTAAAGCTGATGGCTCACCAGTTTTTGGCTCCGGTGTTTCATTGCCATCTGTCCGAATCCAGTGCGAACCTACATGGGTCAGGCGACTGTGATGGTGGCCTTGACTACTGGCTTTACACTGCCCAACCCTAACACAAGGCAGAGTTGTGTTACGCTGAAAGACCCCTTCGGAACAGGTCAGCTGTGAGTTTTGACATTGCAAAGGAATATCGCGGCTCTCCAAGAGGGTTCTGAAATGCGCGGCGTTTCCACAATTTACTGGACCCCTACGTGGTTTTGGTTTCACTTTCATTTTTATGTTTGGGAGCTTATCCCAGAAAATGGTGCCTTTAGAGAACTTAATAAACACGGAACGCAGAAGTTTTTATTTTACAGTGCTTGAGCATAGGTAGCTACGGCCCAGATGATCTTGCATGGCGAAGAAGGGGAAGGCTTGGGGTAGAAGCGTAGTAAGAGCAATGGGAAGAAATGCTGC
Source organism: Rhynchonycteris naso (assembly GCA_037038555.1). NCBI lineage: Eukaryota > Metazoa > Chordata > Mammalia > Chiroptera > Emballonuridae > Rhynchonycteris > Rhynchonycteris naso. Next base: position 303,672,115 of record CM072996.1, read on the forward strand.
ATGATGGTACAGTCCCTTCAAACAGCCATGAGTTATACAAATATCGGAAGACACGTTGCAGTTAGAATAGGACATGTGCTAAAAATACAGTCCTCTTCCGCACATCGACAGCGGAGCACGAGCTCAGCTTTGGGATAGGGTCATTTCTTCACAGTAGAAGTGTGGGGGACAGGCTGGCAGCGTCGTTGTAGCCTAAGGCTTGGTTTGGGACTGAACCTTTCCCATTCTTTTAATACTAAGATCCTTTAATACTAAGATCTTTTCAACACTAAGCTTTTCTCCACACCCTTGACTGTTGTTGCACGATGTAGGGCGGGGCACTCTTATGAGGAATCCAATCTATGCCTCAGATGAGTGGCTTTGTATCAGAGACTTCCCTATTTGTATATTGGATCAAAGGCTTTAATTGTCTATGCCAGGCGTCGTCAACCGTTTTATACCTACCGTTCCCTTTTGTATCTCTGTTAGTAGTAACATTTTCTAACCGCCCACCGGTTCCACAGTAATGGTGATTTATAAAGTAGGGAAGTAACTTTACTTTATAAAATTTATAAAGCAGAGTTATAGCAAGTTAAAGCATATAATAATAATTACTTACCAAGTACTTTATGTCAGATTTTCACTAAGTTTGGCAGAATAAATCTTAATAAAACAATTTACTATAGTTAAATCTACCTTTTTATTTATACTTTGCACACATAGAAATTACATTAGTTAATTAAATTATTAGTGGGATCCCTGAGGCTGATGTTGGGAAACTAAATATTGAATATTCGGTTCAATTTTTGTGAGGAACAAACGAAGGTCTCCCCTTTCGGAAATATTCAGGTGGTTTCTTTCTTTCATCATAATATGACTAACAGCACTAAATCCTGATTCTACGAGATATGAGGTAGGGAAAGGTATCAATAAACTGAATACCATTTTCCACATATTTGTATATAAAACCAGCATTTTTTATTTTGCCATAGGTTTTCATATCCACAACTGTTGAAATTATGTTTACTTTCTTCATCATACCTAATTTCTAACAGTTCTTCTTGGCAAGTTGTATCAGCCTCTTCAATATTTGTGGTAAAAGGATTTTTCATCCAGTCATATACCTTCAATTTCAAAATATCTTCAAATCATTTTTCCATGTCCAATTTAAGTTCTTTGAGGTGGCTACTGAATCTGTCAATATCCTCTGGAGTTACATCATCTTTTATAGATGATAATTAAGGAAACTGATGAAATTCTCTCTTCAATAGATTATGATGAAGTAGTTCAAATTTGTCAATAAATAATAGCACAATATTTTGGCAACCTAAAAAAGATTTATTAACTCCTTGAAGCTGCAAATTGACATCGTTAAATCTCTTAAAAATATCTGCCAAGTAAAAGGCATCATTCTTTACTGTTTTTAACTGTAACACAGATTGGTCTCATTATTACTTTCAAAAATTGTATGACACTATCATATGATGCTACAAATCTAGCCAAAGATATTTGACAGCCACCAAACTTCTGTGTGCAAAAGTAACTCAATAAAATCTTCATTATTGTCCTGGCAAAGCTGCCGAAACATTCTATCATTCTTTGCATTGGATTTGATCTTGTCTATGGCTCGAATTATTATAGTTAATGATGAATGGAGACTTGGAATTAGATGTTTTCCTACAAGATGTTGTCTGTGCACCACACAATGAATACATAAAACATTTGGCACTTCCTGCTTCAAATAAGCAACAAATCCACGATAGCGACCTACTATTGATGGTGCTCCATCAGTAGCGCATATAACAATATTATTCAAAGGAATATTATTTTTTGTAAAGTATGTTCTCACAGTATTAAATATAGATAATCCCTTTGTATCTGTGATGAGATTTATTGTGAATAGCATTTCTTCTCATAATATATTGTTTTCATTCATCAAAATAGCATACATATGCCATCAATAAAGCATCATTATCTGTAATGGTAGATTCGTCCAATTGCATGGAAAATGAAGAGTTTTGGAGAAAACTTATAAGTTTGTTTTCAACATTAACTGCCATTTCATCAATTCATTGCTTTACTGTGCTATTGCTTAGGGGCAAAGTTTTTAAAATTTGAGGTATATCCTTATGCATTACTGTTGAGATAAATTCTTTTATAGAGGGTATTATTACAGTTTCTCCAATATTATAGCTTTTACCACTTTTTGCAATTATTTGTGAAATGCAATAAGTGGCAATTAATCCATCCTCGTTCATTGTATGATGTTTCTTAAATGATGCAATGATAGTTGAATGATTTTGAAGTTTTTTATATATTTCCTGAAAATATTCAATGGGCCTGTCCTTGTCATTTGGATGCTTTGTAGAAAGATGTTCTCGCAATGGACTTGGCTTCATTGCCTCATTGGATAATGTTTTATGGCACAATAAACACATTGGATGTTGTTTATTTGCAACAGATTTTATGAAACCCATCTTCAGATACTCTGGCAAATAGCCACGTGCATTTTTTTTTTTTTTTTTGAGACATGGGCTCACAATATTTCACAATATTTTGGTTGAAGCTGTAAGCACGTGCTTGCTCTCAGAAATCTAACTACGTACTGACTTTAGTTTCAATTACGTAACGATTTAGCTTCACTTAAGTAACGTGAACAAAACTTATGCACTTAAAGTCTGTTGCATGGTCGTGACATTACAAGTATCATGGTTGAGTGAGAGTTTGTCAAGATGAGACTAAGTGAGTATCTGTGATTGTGCGTTTTATAAAATTTTATGTAGCAGGTGTTGGCCAATGGCATTACTTCTTTGTGATCGGGGGTGAAGTAGCGAGACATCGGCTAGTTTGGGCAGTCCAAAGGGGGTTCCTAGAATGTCACCCTATTACCCTAAAATCCGGGAATCGAGAAGAAAATATGAGTTAATTGGTGTCTCCATTGTCCAGCAGTTTCTGTCACAGAAAGAAGTGTTGAACCATGGAGTTCTTTGTCTACGGGGTAATTAAACAATGAACTGCTAGTTTTTGGGTGACAATAGCGGTCATAAACTGCCCGCTGGATCGGGTGGTGGGTGTGGACCCGGGGTCAGGTACCTGGCCACTTGTGGATGCGGGTCAAGTGGTTGCAAAAGAGGTCAGGTGCAGTCCCAATACAAATGCCCTGCAACAGAGTCTGACCACTGTTCTGATTTTGACTGGTCAACAGTTAGTTGATTAGTATGTAATCATGGTGCTGTTTAGTTGCTCCGCTACTGCCCACCATGAAAGCTGGAACACCCACTAGTGGGCGGTAGGGACCAGGTTGACTACCACTGGTCTATGCTATATAATAAAGCAAAGACCAGGGGCTCAATCTCTCTGATATTGCCATCATCACTGAAGAGGTCTCCAGATCCCATCCTCTTTTCTCGGCAAGTCTATTTTCTTAATTCTGCACTGTTCTCCCTCAGGACCCAGAATTACTTGTCGCGCTGGTTCGCAGCATGGGAAGGTCACAGGAAATGTGGAATTTGGTGAAGGGCCCCCTTGTGGATGCTGTGGAATTATTTTTTGGTTGTTTCAAAGCCTCATTTGCAACTGCTACCCCCATCTTGAGAGGGTGGTGTTGGAGACCCAGGAACTGGAAAGGAGTGTTCTCGGGTTTGATGAAAGGTTCATAGATCAACAGATTCTATGTGTGCCTGCAGCCTGAGCCAGGAATCAGAACTGATAAAGGAAATAGTCTGCTTCCCTAGGAATTCATATTGAAATGATGAAGGGAGGGGTGATGATGAATTCAATGGGACAAAACAAAGAAGCATGGATGCAATTAATTTTCATTTTGTTGTATGGCTGTTTTGCTCTTGGGCTTTTTTTTTTTTTTTTTTAACAGGAACAGAGGGAGATAGAGAGAGAGAGGGGGATAGATAGGGACAGACAGGAATGGAGAGAAGTGAGAAGCATCAATCATTAGTTTTTTCATTGCCATTGCAACACCATAGTTCATTGATTGCTTTCTCACATGTGCCGTGACCGCAGACCTTCAGCAGACAGAGCCACACCTTGCTGGAGCCAGTGACCTTGGGTCCAAGCTGGCGAGCTTTTGCTCAAGCCAGATGGGCCCGCACTCAAGCTGGCGACCTCGGGTTCTTAAACCTGGGTGTTACACATCGCAGTCTGACGCTCAATCCACTGCGCCACTGCCTGGTCTCTCTTGGGCTTTTTAAATAGACACTACCTCAATTAATGTTTACATGTAAGTATTATTTCTATCATGGGTACAGAGGGAGAGAAAATCCTCAATTACACAGCGAAGAAGTGAAATGTTTGTAAACACAATCTAGACGTTTTGATGGTAACTATTCCAGTTCTGGTAGACAGTGGCGGGAGTTCAGAATGAGAAAGGAATTGAAAAGGAGATGACTGGGTATCTGGAGTTAGGGATACAATTAGTGTAAGATTTCTCTTGGTTCATTGACTTAAGGTGTTGGATCCCTTTCCCTGGGAGGTGAGACACCAGACTTACTGTAGAAGTGTATGATCTGAGAGCAGGCGTGTCTATTACTCCACATCTGTGGGGAAACGTAGGTGTTTTCCAAGCACACGGGGGTCGCCACACTGCTCCATCATGAGAGAGGGCACAATGTGGAAGGAGAGCACAGATCTGAGCACAGATACGACTGCTTTTCAATTCCAGCTCTACTTACTACCCTACTTGTGTGTCTTCATGCACCACATTTAGAATGTTAGTATTCTGATCCATAAAATGGGTGTAAGAATGCCTGCATCCTTCCAGGGTGTCCGTGAGGATTAAATGACACATTGTTTAGGATTAGTGCCGAGGTTAAGCTTGATACCTGGCAGACCCTCAATCCATATTAATTCTTTTCCTTTTATCCCTCATGAAATGACTTCTTTTCAGCACAAGAAGTTGTTAGTATCAGAATCAGCTTTTCAATAAAAACTAGAATTTCTGCCCATATCCCTCCTCCCCTATCCCATTTCCTGGGAACCCATGCAAGATATCCTGCTAAAGGCCAGCTATGTACTCTACTGAATCGTTTATCTATTGATATGTGAATCTCTGAAAGGTTCAAGTTTCTCTTATTTCATTCCAAGTTCTCTTATTCAGTAGTGAATAGCGTTAATGGCAGCTATAATGTCCCGGGGGGTTATATTGGCCAGTTAGGTGTTTGCAGGTAATAATGACTTTATGAGATAGGTCCTAATGTTACTCCCATTAGTATAATGCTGAGTCTGAGTACATTGCTCCGGATTATAGATCTGGTAAGTAATGGTAGAGGCCTTCCACTCAGCTGTTTGTGGTACCAGAGTATCAGAGGTAAAACCTTTGGGTGACAAAAAGCTTGTGGCCTGAACACTTATAATTCTAGTGGGCTAGGACAGCTTGAGTGTAGTGAAAAGAAAGAGAGTTGGCTTTTAGAGGACCTCCTTTTGAACCTAGTCTAAGTCTACTCTGACCAGATGCCTTGGCCGGAAGTCCAGCAAAGTTTGCTCTAGTACATAGATGTAATTTAGTGACTTTGGTCTCTCTCTCTCTCTCTCTCTCTCTGTAACCCTGCTTCTGTTGGTCAGCCTTTTTCTCATATGGAAGATATTGTTCTACTTTAACCCAGGAAATTTGCTAGAAGTCATTTTGGCCTAGTTTTTGCTGACGTTTGTAATCACAGAGGAAGAGGACGTATTTCCATAAGATACACCAAGTTTGGGCGCCCGTACTAGTTCCCATACTAATCACTATGGGTAGGAGAATGAAGAACTCTCGTTAGCTTGGCCAAGGTCATGTCTCTGTAATCCGTCGGATTGGGAAGGAAGAAGGGGGGTGGGGAATCCCATTGAAAATAAGTGTAAATACGACATAAAAGGAAGAGACACTCAGCAGAAAAAGATCCTTTCCTTAATAACATGCCAATAAATAACTTAAGATCTGTCTAAGCTTAAGTGTTGGTTCCCTGGGTGAAATGTGAAACTGGCCTCAGTGCACGGAGGGCAAGGAGAAAAGAAAGGAGGAGGCAGGCCACCCCAGATGGGTGACAGGCAGGTTTAATAAGCAAGGGGACTTGACACAGGAGGCTTTTCCTGGGCGGCTGCAAGACGAGGAAACTGGACTCACCCGACGACGTAATCTTGTTTATACAGAAGGCTTAACTGGGTTTAGTGACAGATTCAGTTCAGAGAGTCTCAGCTACACTCTGCCCTCTCAAGGCTGTGACCTCACAGTGGCTTCTTGTACTGAACGGTGGGTGGGAGGGATATTCCAAGGATGGGGGGGGCTCCTATTGCCCAGGTCCTGCTGGAGGGTCCACCAGTGGTCACGTCCTCTGGAGGGCCTCCTCCTACATGAACTCATTCCTCTCTCAGCTTTAGTCTCTTCTTCAATAAAACGAGAGTAATGATATTCCTTGGAAGGTTGTTGAGAAGCACAAAGGAAACAACAGATTAGAAAGAAGGCGCTTGGTAAACTTCACAGGCCTGGGGCAACACTACTCCCCTGCTGGTCTCTCTGAAAACCTGCCGTTTCTGCAGCCCCCTTTGCTTCCACACTGACTGATTTTAGGTGCTTCCTGACCATTCAGTGATAACAGGTCACCTACGCACTAACTCAAGGACAATGTATGTGTTACTAAGAGAATATGTGTCCTCACGTTCTTCAGCCTAAAGAGAAGTAAAAATGAGAGCAATAAAAAAAAGTATGGGATGTAGTTATTTATATCTCATGTCAGCTAGATTCCCTGCCGATGTACAGCTTAATTTCAGGTTTACCTTAAAATGCCTCTACTGAAAGGTAAGAGCTGGGTAACAAGCTTGTGGATAAAAATAAAACAGAGAGTTGATACAGAGGAGAGCGAGAACACCAAGCTCAGGGACAGGTGGTGACAATTGCGCCCTAAGCAGCCTGTGTGTTTTAAGGCAAGCTGAAACTCCGCCTAAGGTAAGGAACCAAGGGGAGGAAGAGCTGCTTCCTTCTTCAAATGACTGAACCCCCAAATCTCACCCTACTATCGAACACCGCAGCTAGTCAATGTGAACATGGGGTGCTCAGCCTGCCATCACAAAGGAAGTACTGAACTGTGTGTGGCCTTGCTCTGAAGAATTTTAACCTGTTTATGAGAAAGCCATCTTTAGAGAATCTCCCAGGCGATGACTTGTTCTTTCTGGGTCTGTACCTCTAAAAAAAGAGTGTTAAGTTCCCCTAGGAAGTTGTATGTGTCTTTATGTCGTAGCTGCTGGTTTTTAGACACCTAGAATTTGCTAGGTTATTTTAATATTGGTTGGAAGAAACACCAAAGAATTGAAGGTGAGAAAATGACCTAGTACTGTGGCTGGGAATAACAAGACCTATATTCTAATTCTCAGTCACTCAGTATTCATTCAAAGAATATCTGAGCATCAGGCTCTGTCACAGGTGGCAGGGATAGAGTTTTAAACCAAATATTGTTCTTGCCTTTATAAAGCTTATAATTATCATGTGAAAGAGATACATAATAAAGATGCCATATAAACGGTTATTACTATGATTCAAAAATCAAGTGGGGTAAAGGAGTTTAGAGGAGTGTTGAGTGCTCTTTCAGAGGAGTGACCAAAGAAGAATTCTCTGAAGGGCTATTTGAAATAAGTATTGAAGGAAGTGAGAGAACAAAACCTGACTTTGGGGACAGAATGCTCATGGAAGAAAGAATAGTATGTGCAAAGGTCCTGAGGCAGGAGTGTACTTATTTGAAAAAGCAACAAGGAGGCCAAGGTGATTAGAGAGAGTTAAGCTAGTAAAACAAGAATAATAGATAAGGAATAAATTGGAGAGCAAGTTGGAGGCTATATTACATGGGGATTTCTATTTTATCAATGTTGGGCAGATAAAATATATTATGCTCACTTTGTTAAAGATGGCGCTGCCCACATGGAAGTTCGTTGACATTAATGTGTGTTCTGGGACAGGCTGTGGCAGGTCGGGTCGTTATAGCCTAAGGCTTAGTTTTAAGAGTAAGCTTTCCCCCACACCCTTGACTGATTGGATGATGTAGGGTGGTGCGCTCTCCTGAGGAATCCCATTATGCCTCAGATGGGTGACTTTGTATCAGAGACTTTCTTGTTTGTAGATTAGATTAAGGGTTTGGATTTCTACATTATAAAGTGGGACAGACCAGTAGCTTGCTCTCTCTCGGTTCTTGAGGTTAGTAGTAGAAAGGAGAGCAGATTAAGGCCATGTGGAGGCTAGGAGAAGCAGCTAAGATGGCAGAGTGCTGAGGGAAAAGCCAGTTTGTGCAGAGTTTGTGCTGGAGGAGATGGGGAACAGAGGTGAATAAGTTGGGTGAGCTAGAAAGCTCTGATGTTAGGAAACTCGGGTAAGTCAGTAGCTTTGTGAGCATTGAATGTGTGGGTTTTGGAGCCCAGTGTGTCTTTTTGCTTGCCCAATGGGTGCAAGCTAGAATTAAAGCAGATGGCTCACCAGTTCTTGGCTTCGTTGTTTCATTATTGACTGTTCGAATCGAATGTGAACCTGCACGGGTCAGATGGCTCTGATAATGGCCCTGGCTACTGGCTTTACAATCAACATGTAAAGGAAAGTCATTGGGCAGCTTAAATAGAGTAATGACATGTAAGGCCAGGAGTCACGGCCACCATCACAGCTGCTTGACCAGTGCAGGTTCACATTAGATTCGGACAGTCGGTAATGAAACAATGGAGCCAAAAACTGGTGAGCCATCACCTTTAATTCTAGCTTGCACCCGGTGGGCAAGCAAAAACACACACTAGGCTCCAAAACCCACTCTTTCAGTGCTCACAAAGCTACTGACTTATCCGAGTTTCCTAGAATCAAAGGTTTCTAGCTCACCAGACTTATTCACCTCTGTTTCCCATCTCCTTCTCCAGCACAAACTCTGCTCAAACTGGCTTCTTCCTCAGCATTCCACCATCTTGGCTGCCTCCTCTCCTCCACGTGGCCTTAATATGCTCTCCTTTCTAATACTAACCTCAGGAACCGAGCGAGAGCAAGCTCCTGGTCTGTCCCACTTTATAGCGTAGATTCAAAACCTTTAATCCAATCTACAAACAAGGAAGTCTCTGATACAAAGTCACTTATCTGAGGCATAATGGGAGGATTCCTCATGAGAGAGTACCACCCTCCATCATCCAATCAGTCAAGGGTGTGGGGGAAAGCTTACTCTTAAAACTTGCACGTGGGCAGCGCCATCTTTAACAAAGTGAGCATAATATATTTCATCTGCCCAACATGACACAATGTGATTTATGTTGTAGAAAGATAACTCCAGCTGTCATATGGAAAACAGACAGTGAAAAGTAAAGGTAGAAACAGGAGATCAGCAGACAAGTGTTAGTAATTTAGTATGTTCATGGTTGTGGTGAGAAATAGCTTTACTTGAGATATTTTATGTGGGTAAGGCTGGGGTATTTGATGTGGTTTTCCTGCTGCAGACCTTTAGTTATATGTGTGACTTTGGAATGTGATCAAATATAGCAGACATTTTATGTAACAATTTTTCAAACATATACAAAGAAAAAGCAAATAGCAAAGTGAACTGTGTATCTACCACTCAAATTTAACTATTTTAAGATTTTCCAATTTGTTTTGCTTACATTTTCCCAGTCTTTTTTTTTTTTTTAAGCTCTTCCTGGGCTATTCAAACAAATCCTAAACATCATATCATTTTACCCATCGATATATTAGTATGCATCTCCAACAATCAAAAACTTTAACAAAACCAGCAGAATGTCATATATAAAACCCCACAATAATAACCTAACAAAGTTAATAAGAAATCTTTATTACCACCTAAACTCAGTATTTCTTTCTATATTTTTTCTTTTCTTTAAATGTACTTTCTATAGTTGATGTGATCAAATCAAGATTCAAAGAAGGTCTACCTATTGCTTTTGTTTAATCTGTCTTGTATATCTCTTTATAGCCACTTATCTCTTCCTATTATTTCATTTAGTTATAGTTATTTTATTTTACCTTTTCATTATAAGACAGTATTTTTTAAAGCAGTTTTAGGTTTATAGCAAAACTGAGATGAAGGTGGAAATTTCCCATACAGCATGCACCCCGCGCACAGATAACCTCCCTCAGTATCCGCCACCCCAGCAGAGTGGTCCATCTTTTGCAACTGAGGAACCCACACTGATCCATCATGATCACCCAAAGCGCATAAGTTACTTTACAGGGCTCACTGCTGGTGTTGGGAAGTCTGTGGGTTTGGACCCTATGGTCATCATCATGGTAGCATTCAGGGTATTTTACGGCTCTAACACTCCTTTGTGCTTTGCCTATTCATCCCCCTCCCTCCAACCCCAGCCTCTGGCAACCACTGACCTTTATATACTGTCTTACCTTGTCCAGAATGCCACATGGTTGGAATCACACAGAATGTAGCCTTTTCAGATTGCCTTCTACACTTAGTAATATGCATTTAAGTTTATTTTATGTATTTTCATGTTTTGATATCTCATATCTTTTTATTGATGAATAAGTCTATTGTTTAGATGTACCAGATTTTATTTATCCATTAATCAATTGAAGGACACATTAGTTGCTTCCAAGTCTTGGCAATTATGAATCAAGCTGCTATGAAACCATGTGCAGATTTATGTGTGGACATAAGTTTCCAAATCTTTTGGGTAAATACTGAGGAATGTTACTGATAATATGATGTGAGTATGTTTAGTTCTTTAAGAAACTGCCAAACTGTCTTCCAAAGGGGCTGTACTACTTTGATTTCCCACCAAGAATGAATGAGAGTTCCTATTCCACCACATCTTCACCATTATTTAGTGTTGTCAGTGTTCCAAATTGTAGCCATCCCTTTATTTATTTATTTTTTGCCATTTTTAAAAAATTGAGAAGCCTGAGTCATTTGTCCTGTAGAATTTCCATATACTAGGTCTGTCTGATTGCATTGTGCAGCATTTGAAAAATGTGTCTCTTTTTTTTAAATAAAGTAGTTTTTTTTTTTAGATTTTATTTATTCATTTTTTAGAGAGAGGAGACAGAAAGAGAGGAGGGAGAGAAAGAGGGAGAAATAGAAGGGGGGAAGGAGCAGGAAGCTTCAACTCCCATTTGTGCCTTGACCAGGTAAGCCCAGGGATTTGAACTGGCAACCTCAGCATTCCGGGTTGATGCTTTTACCCACTGCACCATTGCAGGTCAGCCTAAAAATGTGTCTTTATCTTCCTAATTTACTATGAAACTGTTACCTACATCATGAGACTTGGTTATATTCTTTTCTATTTTGGGCAAGAACAAGGCCAGAATAATTCATAGGTGATACCATGTATTACTTACATTATTGGATGTCTATCTAAATAAAGAGGTGAACTGAGGCAAGCTTGCATAATTTGAATATTAGGGTTATTGCTATTCAGAATATTAAACTATGACAAGCTATAGGAGAGTCATTAAGGGTTTTGGGTGAGCTGTTTTAATTGCACAGAGCAGCATGTGCTCTGTGCAAAGGTCCTGAGGCAGGAGTTGTGCAAAGAGGACAGTTCAGTAGAATCTGAGCAGCAAGTTCATTAATTTGAGGATGGGAAGAGGTACTTGGTGAACATTCCTGTTCCTGATGACACATGTGTGAGATTCTCCATTTCTTATCCTCCAGTTCTATTATAGATTGAAATTCTTTTACAATATTGGGGCATAAATGACCAGTTTTGTGAGGTCAAAATGAATCAGTGATGTGGTAGGTCAAGTAATGCCCCCATTCTCCAAAGATGTCCATATCCCAATCTCAGAACCTGTAGATTTGTTATGCTATATGACAAAAGGAACCTTGTAGAGGTAGATACTGATCTTCAGATAGCCAGGATTCTCCAGATGGGCTCAAGTGACTCATAGGAAACATTATAGGCAGAGAATTCTTCCCAGCAGAAGTCAAAAGAAGCTGGGTAGCTCATCCCAACATGCTGAGATTGTGGGTTTGATCCCCGGTCAGGACAAATTTAAGCTCAACCAAAGAATGCATAAATAAGTGGGAAAAAAATTGGTATTTTTCTATCTTTCCCTCTCTTTTTCTCTCCCTACACTCTTCCTTCCTCTGTCTTGCTTCCTCTCTCTCTATATATAGTCAATAAATAAAATTTAAAAACTACACGGTAGGAGGGAGGATGTAAGTAAGAGAAACTGCCAGCAGGAAGAAGGTTTGATGCGCTGTTGCTATGAGACGGGGGGTCCCTGAGTGAGTCCTCTAGAAGCTGAGTACAGAGCCTAGCTCCCAGCCAGCAAGAATCTGGAGCACTGTCCTCCACTCCTGCAGACTTTATTCAGCCAGCAGCCTGGAGGAACTTACGGGTGGATTTTCCCCAGTGCCACCCAGGCTGGCTGATCCCTTGGTCCTGACCCTCTAAAATCTGCACCAGAGTAACCAGTCACGCTAACCTGGACTTTTCACCTACAGAAAAGGGAGATAATGAATTTGTGCTGTTTTAAGCTGCTAAATGTGTGGTATCTGTTAGGACAGCTTGGAGATACTGCAGGTCAGTTCCAGGCCACCACAGTAAAGCACATTGTAATCTTTGTGCTGCTGGAGAACCTTACCTTCAATTTGTAAAAAAAATACCACATCTGTGTAGTGCAGTATAGTGAGCGACAATGGAAGGAGGCATGCCTCTTGAGAAGTAGCACAAGTGGGCACAGATTTGTGAGCCAGGCCCTTCTATTACACTGTTCTCCACAAGTTCTCCACCTAGTGCTTTGGCAGCTAGCTGTCGATTGCTGTTTGGATCTATTGTCATTACTGGTTATAAAATGGTGACTTTTTTTTAATGCTATTGTTCCCTCCACCTTTATTAGCTAGAGTTCTTCTCTGAAGAAGAGCCTTGCTTTGTCAATAATTTAGTTTCCCTGAGAAAAATTAGTATATGAAAAGCAGAAGGAATATCTAGTTTTTAAAAATTAGTTTTCAGAATACTGAGATGGTGGCAACCAATTAGGGGGTTTAAGATTTAAGGTTTTCCTTTCCTTTCTTTCTCTCCCTCCATCCCTCCCTCCCTCCCTCCCTCTCTCCCTCCCTCTTTCTTTCCTTCCCTTCCCTTCCCTCCCTTCCCCTCTCCTCCCCTCTCCTCTCCTCTCCTCCCCTCTCCTCCCCTCCCCTCCCCTCCCTTCCCCTCCCTCCCTCCCTCCCTCCCTCCCTCCCTCCCTCCCTCCCTCTTTCTTTCTTTCTTTCTTTCTTTCTTTCTTTCTTTCTTTCTTTCTTTCTTTCTTTCTTTCTTTCTTTCTTTCTTTCTATTATGAATTGTGAACCTTTATATATTTGTGTTTCATTCAGATTTCTGTCTTTAGTTTCTTTTTGGTGCTTAAGTGGTCCAGCAGACAAGCCTTCAGGTTGTGTTTTTGTTGAGGCCCTGTTGTTTATGGTAACGCTCTTACTCTCTGGCGCTACAAATTGTCCCAGGTTTATCTTGTACTTCTTACTCCTCACACATTGCAGCGTCTGTGTCCACAAGAATTATTGAGTTCTTTTGGGGTGTTTAGCGACTACAATCTGGGAGCTAAGGGGTACCCTTATCATTGCTACAAGGATACCTCAGTAGACAGAGATTCGGCATGTTTCTTCATTTCTAGAAATGAAAAAGAAATCATAAATTTATATAAAATATCCATTTTGAAAGACAGGACATGGTTTATATTTTGATTCTTATACTTTAATCTCTTTATTAAAAATTTTGGTTTCTAACAGTATTAGTATAATTTACTATTTTTTTTTCTATTATCTAGCACTGCAGATATTAGTAATAATAAGATTTCTGAATTTGGTCTTAAATTACTTTGAGGTTATATTTGTTATTTTTTATCTTAGAACTTATTTTTTTAGGGAAGTGCAGTAAAAATATCGTATCTACAAGTATGAAAGTATTCTTCACTAAGTGGTTATGCCATTCTGTGGGTTCATGTAGTTAACTTCATTTATTGCTGTTACTTTTGGGTTTTTGGTGTTTTGTCTCAATCTTGTTTTTAATTTTAATAAAATTAATTAATTAAATAATTATTCAGTGATAGCAGGGGAGGCAGATATAGACTCTCGCATGTGCCCTGACCAGGATCCACTCAGCGAACCCACCATGGGGTGATGCTCTGCCCATCTGGGGCATTACTCTGTTGCTCAGCAACCAAACTCTTCTTAGCTTCTGAGGCAGAGACTATGGATCCATCGTCAGTGCCTGGGGTCATCTTGCTCCAATGGAGACGTGGCTGCAGGAAGGGAAGAGAGAAAGAGAAGCAAGAAGGGAAGGGGAGAAGCAGATGGTCACCTCTCCTGTGTGCCTTGACTGGGAATCATACCTGGAACATTCACGTGCTGGGTTGATGCTCTACCATTGAGCCAACTGGTCAGGGCCTAATCTTGTTTTTAAATGTGCATATGTTTGCATAGTTCCAGAGTAAAAACAAGATAATAGAGCAAGGGCATTCTGTGAGTTCTAGCTGCTTGTTCACTTTTCCATCCTGGTCTTTTCTCCACAAATAACATTTTCGCAACTTCTTAGTTTTAGGTTCATCAAACTTTCATTAAAAAATATGAACAAATATATGTATGTACAGTATATATAAATACTTTAATACTTTTTCTTACCTAAGTAAAAATTAGCCTTTTTCCCATACCATTTACCTATTCTTTTTTTTTTTATGAGAGGGAGAGAGAGAATGAGAGACCAAGGACAGACAGACAGGAAGGGAGAGAGATGAGAAGAATCAATTCTTTATTGGGCACCTTTGTTGTTGATTGATTGCTTTTCCATATTGATTGAGACAAGCCAGTGACCTTTGGCTTCAAGCCAGCAACCATAGGGTCATGTCTATGATCCCATGCTCAAGACAGCAACCATCCACTTAAGGTGGCAACCTTGGAGTTTTGAACCGGGGTCCTCTGCATCCTAGGCCAATACTCTATCCTCTGCACTATCACCTGGTTAGGCTACCTTGCCTTTTAACTTAATGTATTCTGGACATCATTCAACGGCAGTATATAGAGATTTTTTTCTCATTCCTTTTTATAATTACATGGTATTCCATAATTTATTCATAATAGATTTATTTAACTTGCCCTCTTTTGTGGGAAACTTGGGTTGTTTTCCACCTTTTGTTATTATGTATAGTGTTGCAATGAGTCCTGTGTTTTCTCCCTTTTTTAATTTGTTGTGTATGTTTAGGATATATTGACAGAAATGGGTTGCTGGACCAAAGAGTCAGTGTGCCAATAATTTTGGTAGGTATTGACAAATATCTCTTCATATGCAAATTATTGGTAAAATTCATTTCTTAGCAGTCAGAGGATCAAATGTCAGAGGTACAAAAATAAAAGTCATTATAGAGTGTCGGTTTTTAATAGGTGTGAGCTTCCTTCTTGGACAAATCATTTCAGCTGTTCATTGAATAAGCATGTGTTGAGAACCACGTGGTAGACCTGTTGTAGGAGCTGAGGGTCGGCAATATACAGACTGATGAAGTCTCTTTCTCATAGAACCTACATGAGAGAATTTCGTAAACAGATTTAATAAGTGCTGCAACCTACAGACATGGTCAGACAGGATAATGGGAGAGACAGCTGACGCTCTCAAGGACTCTTTCGTACTTTAAAGTTTTCATTGAAAAATATATATTACCTACTAGTCGACCCATTCCACAAGGTAGTTTACCACAACCTTGGATAAAATAAGTTTCTGGATATTTAAGCGTTTTGAAAAGTTGCTTAGCAATTGTTTTTTATTTGTGAGGAAGGAAGAAAAAGAAGGATGCTGAATATATTTCCTAGGGTTACTGTAGCCCTAGCCAAGTACCCCAAACTGGGTCGCTTTAAACAACTGCAATCTACTGTTGCACAGTTACGGAGGCTAGAACTCTAAAATCAAGGGGGGCAGGCCATGCTCCCTCTGGTGGGAGGGCAACTCTTTCTGGCCTCTTGCTTTATTCTGGAGGCTGGTGGTCAGCTGTGGTTGGCAGAGGCGTCACCCTGGTCTCCTCCTGTATCATTAGCATGGTGTTTCCAGGTGTCTTTCTGTTTTCACGTCCTTTCTTCCGGGACACCAGTCATGTTGGATTGGGGCTCACTCATCCCAATGACCTTAACTTAAGCAGTACATCTGCAGTGCCCTATTTCCAAATAAGTTTACATTACAGTGAGATACTGGGGATTAGTAGTACCAAATATGTTTTGGGGGAGGAGTGACACAATTCAACTAAAACCTGGTGCTAATATGCAAAAACTTGCACTGAAACACTTCTAAACGTCTTCCATTAAAGCCATAGGGATGGGGATGGGTAAAGTGAGGGGAGGGGGTCGAGTGAGGAGCTTCTGAACAGAACTGCTGTTACTGGGTCAGTTCAGTGTCCTTGTGAGTGGCCCTTCCGCCTGATCCTCTGTTCAGAACCCGGTTCTTACACTTACTTGCCTGGAATATTTTTCTTCTTACACAGATGTGAGATTTTTAGGGAATAGGCTAGTTGTTCTTGTGCCTATACCAGCAGATAGAATCCAAAATGATATTTCCTCTTTCCCTAAAATTTAAAAAGAAAAAGTGTTATTTTTTAAAAATAATGACAATATTAAGGCAGAACAGAAATGTTGGGAACAGACCTATTTCAACTGGGGATTGGCAAAGTCTGCATCATAGGTCAAATCTGCTTATTTCCTGTTTTGGCGAATAAAGTTTTATTGAAAGACAGCCATCATTCATTTATGCATTTTCTATGGCTGCATTTCCACTGTAGGAACAGAATCAAGTAGTTGTGACAGCAACCGTATGTTCCACAAATCCTGATATATTTATCCTCTGGTCCTTCACAAAATAGCTTACCAACACCAGGTTTAGATCAAGTAATGATCCATAGAGTAAGGCTGAAATCATTGTTGTTCCAAATAAAAATGGGTGTTATTAGCAAGTAAGAAAGTAGGAATGGATATTGGGTGGACCATTAAAAATGTCTGTCACAATATTGTTAGTGATAGAAGTTAGGCTGTCATAGGGCAAAAAAAAAAAAAAAACAAGGTTGAAAGTGTTCTAGCCTTTACAGGAACGATGGTCTGTCTCTTATTCAATCACTTACTCTTTCAACGTTCTCTTCCATTTGTGACTTTTATTCCTGCTGTACTATCCACGAGCCCAGTCCTTAGGTAACAAGTGGCTACTCCACCATCTCCAAAAAGTTTACTTCCTGGAATAGTTCTAATGTCACTCGTGTATACCTTAGAGTAAATTCAAGGCAGTGCATTCTTTTACATGGAGCCTATATGTTCTAAGCCTTTGTCTTAATGGGAAGAAAACTTTCCAGTGAAGAATTTCAGGCTCCAGAATACATGTAGAAGTTTCCCTCCCTCTCTCCTTTCCTTCCTTCCTGCCTTCCTTTATTCCTTCCTTTTTGCCTTCCTTCCACAGATATTTATTAAACATCGACACATTCCGGGCTTTGTTCTAAGTGCTTAGAAAGCAAGGGGAAGGACTAAGTTCCTTTTTTCTCACAGAAATTATATCCTATTGTGAAAAACAGAGGGTAAGCACACCAGTAACTAAACCTATAAGAAAATTTCAACTATTGATGGTTCCTTTGGAGAACACTTAAGTTGGGAGAAGGCGAGGAGAGTGAGAAGGGGTTAGAGAGCTGAGTGTAGGAAGCTTTTCCCAGGAGAAGACTCTGTAGCCTGGAGGGTGTGAGGCAGAAAACGGTGCCTATAGTTGCACACACCATCCATCCGTGAAGAGGGAAGTGCCAGTGCAGGGACCCTGAGGTCAAGTCTTGATTGGAACCATCATGGACAGCAAGGATGTTGGGGTTCACTGAGCACCGAGCAAGGAGATGAATGCCAAGGTTACAGCCAGGGGTGGGATCACACAGGGCCGTGTAACCCATGAAAGTGACTTGGGGGGGGGGATTGTTCTAATTATGGTGGCAGCCATTGTAAGATTTTAACAAGGAGCGTATAGCGTTCTTAGGACTATTTATAAAGGCCCTCCTTAAATATAAAGACCCCCCTATTTTTAAAGGCCCCCCTATTTATAAAGGTTCATTTATATACTACAGAAACAGATAATTTATTAAGTTATGAAAGTGCTTTGTGAACAGTGAATTTCCATTCATTCATTTAATATTAAATAAATATTGAACAACATACTGTGAGTACGTTTTTAAGCTTTGGGGATAGAATGATGAATGAGACATACACTTTAACCTTGTGGAACTTAGAGTCCAATACTTGAGGTTTAGAAGTAAACTGATCATTGTAAATAGTGTAGTAAATAGATCAGTGTAAATAGTGTAGTAAGTTCTATAAAAAGGGTAAACCCTGGTGGATGTGTATGCACATTGGGAAAATCCCACAGCCTAGATATTGGTAAATGGGGAGGGAAGAAAGTTGTGTTCACCTCAGCTGTGTTCTGAAGAAATAGCTGTAGGCTAGAAGGGGGCTAAGACTGCCAATTGAAATATAGTATAGGATGACCGGTTGTATTTTAGCTTTCTATACACAATGGGTACATTTTTTAGTATGTTCCGACTATTGCCTAGGACATGCTTGTATTAAAGAAAAGGACTCTGAACCCTTGGTAGAGCATCAGCCCGGTGTGTGGATGTCCCAGGATCGATTCCCAGTCAGGGCACACAGGAGAAGCAACCATCTGCTTCTCCACCCCTTTCCCTCCTCCCTCCCTCTCTCTCTCTCTCTCTCTCTCTCTCTCTCTATATATATATATATATATATGTGTGTGTGTGTGTGTGTGTGTGTGTGTGTGTGTGTGTGTGTGTGTGTGTATCCCTCCCTCCTGCAGCCCTGGCTCAGTTGGTTTGAGTGCATTAACCCTGGGTACTGAGGATAAGCCTCCACCTCAGGCACTAGAACATGCTTTGTTGCGAGCACGGCCCCAGTTGGGGGTTGCCGGTTGGATGCTGGTCAGGGCATATGCGGTAGTCTGTCTTCCTATCTCCCCTCCTCTCACTTGGAAAAGAAGGGGGAAAAATACTCGCTGTTTACCTAAAAATCAGATTTAACCAGGCATCCTGCGCTTTTTATTTTCTAAAATCAGTGAATCTGAAGTACTGTGTGTTCTTCAGGGGAACCACAAATAGTGGGATATGCATGGATTCCAGAGCTGGAGACCGGAGTGCCGAGGGAGTAGGTTAGACGAGCGATTTTCAACCTTTTTCATCTCATAGCACTCATAAACTGATTACTGAAATTCTGCAACACACCAAAACATGTATTTTCTTTCAATCTGACAAAAAGAAATGGGTATTATCTTGATTCATTCTCAGCTATTGCCGTGTTGGCTGTTGTCATGTTTTTTTATTTGACCACCTAAGGGGAAAGAGGTCAGTGCCCCTGATCAAATAAGTCAGGTGTTGCATGTTTTCACAGTCCTGTGGCACACCTGTTGTAAATCGCTGGGTTAGACTGCGGCAGACAGGTCAACATGCGCGCTGCTGTCAGGGTCAAGTCAAAAGGACAATGGGTAGCGGGATTTATACAAGGAGGTGACACACTCAGATTTCCAGGTTAGAAAAGCACGTGCCACTCTGGCTGTAAAAGTACAGATGGTGAAGTGGGGCTCTGTCCATAGCTTACAGATAGGAGATGTTATAAAATAGGTCATTTTGACGTATCAGCCTTTTAATTTAATTAAATTATTTTTTAACTTCCACATTCCCCCAGGGAAGGGTTTATGTTCTTTCTCATTAGCGCATACTAATGTGAATCCTGAACCAGCAGGGAAAAAAATCTTGACAAGAAAAAATGTTACTAAAAAAACAAAAAACAAAATAAGATTTCACAAAAAAGGAATCTTCTTCCCCACAGAGCTCCCAGAAGACGTTCCCTCGGGGTTGACTGCTTCACCCTCGGATGGCTGCTCCCGGCGGTGTAATGAGGTCAGCCCAGAGTGGCTCATGCCACCTGCCGGCGAGGGTCCCTGTAGTTTCTAAGGCATTCTTGGGAAGACAGGAGGACAACACCATGAGGGAAAGACCGCGCTGTCTCCCGTTGGTGGGGAAAGGCAGGCCTCAGCTCTTCGGTGACTGCCAAGCGCAAGGTTCAGCCTGACTTTGAGATGGATGGATGAGGCCCGGATGGGATGGCTTTGGAGACGGAATGCAGGAGGGATTCGCTCATCAAACACCATGCCGCGGGCCACAGTGATTCTGAAACATGAGTCCCTTCCAGTCATTTCTCATCTATATTATCTTCCTGTCAGAATTTGTAGGCGTATGAAACTCATTTTCCTTAATGCAAATCTTGATTTTCTCTCCCTGCTGTTGTTGGTCATCGCTCTTAACCTGCCAGCTCCTACACTCTGTTCCTCACGGGTCCATCCCCGTGAATACTCACTCATTCATTCACTGAGTATTTCCCGATCCATGTTAAGGCCTGTTTTTGGCCTAGACGCTGAAGAATAAAAGATAGATTAAAAAGGGCCCTTTTCTGAAAGATATTTATAATAGTTGAGGGATGAAAGAGAGAAAAATTAAGTTATATTTTGTATTATAAAGAAATGAGTAACAATTTACTTATTATTATAAAAATAATAAGTAATGTAATCATAACAATCTAGTAAGCATTATGTCTACATGTGAGAGACTCTTATAATAGAAGAGCTGGGAAGAGATCAGCACCTGGCTCTAGAGTTTTCTTCTTAACTGGATACTTTATAAATATGTATTGCCTATCATATATTTATAGACAAATGTTTTTTTGTTTGTTTTTTAGGTGAAAGGAGGGAATATAGTGAGGCAGACTCCTGCATGTGCCCTGACTGGGATCTACCGTTAACCCCACTGGGGCTGACTGATGCTCCAGTACTGAGCTATTTTTAGTGCCTGAGGCTGATGCACTCCAATGGAGTTATCCTCAGCACCTTGGGCTATACTTGAACCTATTGAGCCACGGGCTCTGGACTGGAAGAGGGAGAGAAGGGGAAGGGGGGAGAGCAGATAGTACTACTCCTGTGTGTCGTAACTGGGAATTGAACCTGGGACGTCCATATGCCAGGCCATCACTCTATCTACTGAACCACCAGCCAAAGCCAGACAAATGTGTTTTCATACAATTCATTTATAAAACATGCAATTGATTATTTAAAGATTGTTTTCTATGGGTATTTTTATACCATTGGCTAAGTACAAGGACAGAGGGAGCTGGTATGTTTTTGACAACAGACCACCTACCCAGATCAGATATGCTGGATGTATTACATGATACATTTGCATCTGTTGGTCTGAAGTTATTATAAGGTTTATAGGTAAAGATTGAGATTTGGGTGTTGTCTATAATAGGAATTTTTATTATTTTTTTTACAGGGACAGACAGGGACAGACAGACAGGAACGGAGAGAAGTGAGAAGCATCAATTATTAGTTTTTCATTGCCGTTGAAACACCATAGTTGCTCATTGATTACTTTCTCACATGTGCCTTGACCACGGGCCTTCAGCAGACTGAGCAACCCCTTGCTAGAGCCAGCAACCTTGGGTTCAAGCTGGTGAGCTTTTGCTCAAGCCAGATGGGCCCGCGCTCAAGCTGGCGAGCTTGGGGTCTCGAACCTAGGTCTTCCACATCCCAGTCCGATGCTCTATCCACTGCACCACTGCCTGGTAAAGCTATAATAGGAACTTAAAACTATGAAATGCATGCTATCCATTGGAAGGGATATGTGATGAGAAGAGCAGGCTGAATATAACTCTGAGGTCTCAACATTTGGAGGGCGGGCAGAAGAAGATCCACAGAGCAGGAAGAGAAGAAAGGGTGTGGGGCCAGGCCCAGGGAGAGAGAGGTGTGGGTGACAGAGGGATGAAGTGTCAGGGATGGAATCAACTTGGGAAAAGCAGCAGAGGGACCCACTTCATACCCTTATCTTCATGTAGAAATAGCACGTGACAAAGCTGAGCAAAAATGCTTCCCAACCACTAGCCTGGGGTGACTTATGCTCCCCCTGTCCTGGGATTCCTGTTCTCCTTTCTTCCTTGCCAGAGTTGGGCACTGCTCTTTCTCAGAAAAGCTTCTATGTAACAGGAGACTGTTGGGCCTCCCACAGATTCCCACCTACTTCATCTATCCTGTCTGGATAAGCCCTCTGGCAAAAAAAAAAAAAAAAAAAAAAAAATCTTGTTTTTGCTTCTCTTCTGAGTTTGCTTTTGATGGAAGAAATGAGATGAAAAAACTTACCCCAAATGGACTGGACTGAACTCCCATTGAGAAACAATAAAGAGAGAAGATAAAAGTTTTAGAAGGAATAACACTGTGTAAAGAGAAAGAGTAAAATTATATTAAGTGAAGAATAAATGTTCAACCAAGCAAGTGCAGGAAGGTGGCCATTGCAGCCTTAGAAGTCCTTTGAGGACACTATCGCACTTCTCTAAGAATTCTCAGAAAAGTTGACTGAATTATTCATTCTTCTTCCAATTCTACCAAATATCCTTCAGGTCTAACCCTGGTAGGAGGACTTTCAATGAAGAATAGGTCACCATGTCCTTCTCCTGAGGACAGTGGGAATGAGCAATGTGCTGAGTCTACCTTAGGAATAATGACAGAGAGTAGAAAATGACCAAGCTCTGGTGATTATTTCAAAAGGGGGGCAAGTTTCTAGATAAGACAGTAGCTTCCAAATCTTTGTGAAATTCAGAAAACACGATACCTTTCCCCAATCTGTTATTTTGGTTTTTCATTATATATTTCTAACACGTAGTGACTAGCAATGAGAACTTCCATTCAGAATGACTCATGCCCTTGCTTTGAGATGGAAATTGGGTGATAGCAAAGTACAGAGGTGCTATCTGCAACTCCACAGCCAACTGGTGGGGTGAGCGGAAGAAACCCAGCAGATAGATACTGGGAGCAGTGATTTTAAATTGGAGGGAAGAAATCACAAGACCTAGGGCAAGGAGGAGAAAGAAAAAAAAGGAGACCCAAGGTGAAAAGAAAAAGCACCAGTATTGCTCTAATTTTAATGTTATTGAGAGCTTGCAATGCCTTAGGCACTATTCTAAGTATTTTAACACATTTAATCCATCTAATAAATAATAGATATGATTTGTCCCTCTTACTAATGCTACATCGTAAACCTTTCCAGAATTTAGGGGTATAAAATGACAACCATTTTATTACCCTCACGGGTCAGGAATTCACAGAGAGCATGGTGAGTAGGATTTTTCGCTATCCACAATGTCTAGAGCTGCAGCTCAGAAGAATTGAATAAGACAGCTTTTCACTTATACATTTGGCTCCTTGACAGGGATGGATGGTTGGCTTGAAATCTGGGCATAGCTAACACTATTGTCCAGAGTGCTTATATCAAGTGTCTCCAACATGATCTAGGGAATGTTGAATTTCTCACATGGCAACTCTGAATCAGGGATAGAGGTTAAAACTGCACAACCTTTTATGGCCTAGTCTGGGAAGGCACATGGTGTCATTTCTGCCATACTCCATTGGTGGAAGCCATCTTCAGCCCACCCAGACCGGAAGGGGGGCAGCACAGACTCTAGCTGTTGATGTGAGTGTTGGGCAAATGAGTTTGTAAAATTTGTATTCTTTGAGTTTGCTCATTTTTATTGTTAAAAATGGTGCTGGGCAGAGCCAGGTATGTGATCTGTGAAATTGCAAATTACCTTTCTGCTTGGGAAGGGCCATTGTCTTGCTAATGTTTGCTGGAGGAGAGGTTTTGGGGCCAGAAAGTTTTGAAAAGAGAGAGAAGAAGAGGAAGAGAGGAAACCATGTTTGTAGAGTGAGAACAGAGAGAATGAAGGTGTGAAGATGGGGAACCAGAGCTGAGGGGCTTTGTGAGCTCCGCTGAGACTGGTGGGAGCCTTTGATTCTAGGAGAATCCAGAGAAGATTTTCCTGGTTGTGGAACCAGAGAATGTGTCAGGGCTTTGGGAGCCCTGTGTGTTTGCTCATTGGCCATTGTGAGGCTTTGATAAAGGAATGGCCCACCATTTTTTGGCTCCACTGTTTCTTTACTGTCTGCCTGAATCTAATGAGAACCTGTATGTGAATGGCCGTGATGGCCGCGACTGCTGGGCATACAGTGAGCACCAAATAATTGGTTGCCTTTTCTAAAATGTTATACTTTTATTATTAGCATTGTATAGATGAAGAAATTAAATAAAGCCTAGGAAAATTAAGTAATTTGCCAAAAATGACATAGCAAGTAAGTGGCAGAAGAGGGTATCAAATCCAGGCCTCTGGCTCCAAAGCCAGCATGCTTACTTGTTCTGTTAGTACAGTGGTTCTTAACCTGGGTTCTATCGAATCCTAGGGGTTCGATGAGTTGGTCTTGGGTTAGGAGAAGCCTCTGCCGCGGAGGCCAGAATAAAGTAATACCGTAATTTGTTCTGAGTTCATGCACTTTGTTGGTTTTGTTCTTTGAGCAAGGTGATGTTCATGCACGGCTCATTTTGTGCACCAGTAAAAAAACATGTACCTATGTCTTGAATTTGGAAAAAAAAAATCACATTTTATTTATCACTAAAGAAGGGTTTGGTGAATGCGCATATGAAACTGGTAGGTTCGGTACCTCAAAAAAGGTTAAGAACCACTGTGTTAGTAAGACCATCGTGGTGGCTAATAACAACACTGTTACTCCAGCTGTCACTGCTGCCACCACTGTGACTACTGCGATGGCCACCGCTTCCTCTATTACTATTGTGCCACCATTCTTAATACTGCTGCTGTGTCTACCATGATGACAGTGCTGCATGACTCTCATTACAACCATGCCTCCAGCGCCATTCTCTGGCTGGAGTCGACAATGCTTACGTCAGCCCTTGTGATAAGTGTCTTCTGTACAATACTATATCCAGATCTTACAGCATTTCTATGAGAAAGCTAATAGCCCTCCCCACTTTTGAGGAATGGGAGGACTAGGTCAAAAGTTAAGAAATTGGTTGGATAATAGACTGTGGAGCCTGAGTTCTCAACCGTTCCTGAATACTGTCCCCTAATGCTGGCAACACAGGGCAGGACAGGGCTCACCCTCTACCATTCAAGTTCATTCCTAACTTGGTGTAAGGCTATTCTTTGATCTTGGAAGGAACAGCCCTGTTCGTTAGTGTTTGTCTATAAGGAAGTAATAGGAAAGAATATATAAGTTTTCTCTTTCTTTTTTTTTTCTCAATTGCTTCATCCCTTTTGTCCATGGACAACAGTGTGGTGATCGCTGGGGTGGGGGAGAGGTGGAGGAGGGTAGAAGGGAATAGATGATGATGGATGAAGACCTTGGAGGGGGAACGCACAATACGGTGCACAGAGACGTGTTGTGGAATTGGGCACCTGCAGCCTGTATAATTATGCTAACCAGTGTCACCTTAATAAAAGCAATGGAAAAAAAAATAACCCTTAAAAAGAAAGGCCATATAAATAGATAAATAGATGTGGTTTGGCTTTATTGATGGGGAGTGAGTTTTGGTGTTACAGGGTCACACAGTAGACAGAGCAGGTCTCTGGGACTTGTCCTGGCTATTCCAGAAGCCGTATGCTTTTGGGCAGTCACTTGGCTGGCTGTACCCTGATTTCCCCAGTCTTTGTTCAGAAGAATTTGTAGGGCTTCTTTCAACTCTGGTATCTAGAATGAAGTGGACAGCAGGGAACGAGGAAGGGCTGCAGCGTCCCCTAAAAGACCTGTGTTTGGAGCAGCTTCTCAGTGTATTTGTTTATAGTGAGTGCAGCTTGTCTGGGGGTGAGATGAAATTGGGAGGGTCCACCAACCTATGGCCCATGGAAAGGTACAACTCGCCCACAGGGAGCACAGGTGGGGAAGGGGTTAGCGAGTGAACCTGGAGATGCTTTAGTCCTGAAAGCCGTTGAACATTGCACAGATTATGTAAAACCGCAAGCCTTCACAAACATATTAATGACCATTTCTTCAGTAGTGAAATTACTTTGGATGATGCATTTCTTGGATGTGTTATTATATAAGGAGGAGGAAATAAAATTGTGCCAAATTAAAAAGCAAACTAACTTGAACTGGGCAAACTGAAGCTACTAAATATTGAAAAGATCGCAACAATTACAGCACTTATTTTTTTGTTTTGTTTAAACAGAAACAGTGAAGAAGAAATCTAATAAAATTTGAATATAATTGTGTGGAAATTTATGTAAATAAGTACATTAAGGCTGTTCACACAAGAGTGGATTTATTTTGTTTGGCTACACAAAAGTCTGCTTTTTTTTGTTTGTTTTTTTTTGTTTTTGTGTGTGTGTATAGTTTAATACCATGTTCAGGTTTGGTTTATTAATACCTTAAAAAATATAAATGCTACTCAATGTTTTACTTGCAATGTCAGTGTATGACATAACCTTCTTTTCAAAATATATTTATTAAATGTATTGGAGTGCCATTGGTTAATAAGATTATATAAGTGGCCTGACCTGTGGTGGTGCAGTGGATAAACGTCGACCTGGGAACACTGAGGTCGCTAGTTCAAAACCCTGCACTGGCTTGGTCAAGGCACATAGGGGAGTTGATGCTTCCAGCTCCTCCCCCCTTTCTCTCTCTCTTCCTCTCTCTCTCTCACTCTTTGTTTCCTCTCTAAAGTGAATAAAATAAAAAAAAAAGATTATATAAGTGTACAATTCTACGACACATCATCTGTATATTGCATCGTGTGTTCACTCCACAGCATCAAGTCTCCTTCTGGCACCCTATATTTGATCCCCTTTACCCTCTTCTACTCCCCAACCCTGATAATCTTCTTTACTTCTGATTTTTCTTGAGAAACTTGCAATTTCTGGGACAGATACTAATAAAAATCACCACAATAATGTTTATTGAGTGTTTATTCTCTGCCAGGCTCTTTGCAGAGTGTTTCTTACTTAGCTTATCTGAGATTCCTTATGAATCAAGCATTATTATCATTGTCGCCATTTTACAGATGAGGGACATGGCGGTCAGAACCACTACGCAGATTTCTGAAGGTCACACAGCTTCTAGAAACCAGAAGAGCCAGGCTCTGAACCCATAGCAATGAGAATCCAGAGCGCGGGTTTACTGTTTCACACACTAGCAGTTCCAGGTCACTTTTCATTACCGTGTCATCTGTTGCACTGATTTGGGAGTAATGCTTTCACTTATTTCCCCTGAACTTTGGTCTTAGTGATATTTTATGAAGCCAAGTATCACGGACTGAATATTTGTTTCCTCCTCAAATTCCTATGTTGAAGCCCCAATCTCTTACGTGATGGTATTTGGAGATGAGGCTTTTGGAAGTACAGTTCTTGGATTTAGATAAAGTCATAAAGCTGAGGCCCCTGTGATAAAATCAGTGTCTGTAGAAAAAGGGGAAGGGAGAACAGAACTCTGTCTCTCTCTGTGATGCATGGACACAGGAGAAGATGCCCATCTGCATTCTGGGAAGAGGGCTCTCCCCAGCTGAGGGTAACCGCCATTCCAATCTCTGATCCTATGAGTTCTGCTGTTTTAGATTCCATATGTAAGTGAGATCATACACATGTCTTTCTCTGACTTACCTCGCTTAGCATAATGTCCTCAAGGTCCATCCATGTTGCCACAAATGGCAGAATGTCCTTCTTTCTCAAGGCTGAATAATATTACATTAAACATATCTGTATATAGATACAGGTCTATCTATCTATCTATCTATCTATCTATCTATCTATCTATCTATCATCTATCTATCTATCTATCTATCTATCTATCTAGTCACCTTTTTATTCATTCATCTGTTGACAGGCAGACACTTAGGTTGTTTCTGTATCCTGGCTATTGTGACCAATGCTGTAGTTACCATGGGTGTGCAGATATATTTTTGATTCTTACATGGATCTATAGCTATTCCTTTTGATGTGGGTCATCTGCCTTATTGAATCCAGGGATGGAGAAGACCCTCTCCTATTCCACTTTGTATTTCATGCTCCTAGCATGTTGTCTAGCACATAACAGAGACTTGATACATATTTGGAAAAACAAATTTGAATTTGAACAAACAAAGAGTAAATATTTGGAAAGAGAAACAAAATGCTTCCAACAAAGGGAAATCACAAATATTTTTCAAAAGTAGCAGAATAGGAGAGGATTTGAAGAGGAACCTGGAGCAAAAGATCAAAAATTAATTTCACATTTTGCTAAACTTTCGAGTCATTCCCTAAGCCACAGTGATGTAACTCCTTTCATAAATCCATTAATACACTCTGGGCTATCATCTCCTGCCTCAAAGAAATTTCTTTGCCAAATTGAGAATTATCCTTCAACACTTGAGTTCATCCCCCATTTCTGACCTTAAAAAGCTTGTACACAATTCCAGACAGAAAAGGTAGTCCTTTTAGTCCATCTCTTTGTCCCATTATTTTAATGAATGCTGGAACTGATTCAGCCTTAAAATTTTAGTGTTTCTAGAATCTCTTGTCAGCATTTTAAAAGATCTCTTTAACAGCCCAAGTATCCGTCAGAGGACGAGTGGATTAAAAAGCTTTGGTACATATATACTATGGAATACTACTCAGCCATAAGAAATGATGACATTGGATCATTTGTAACAACATGGATGGACCTTGTTAACATTATACTGAGTGAAGTAAATAAATCAGAAAAAACTAAGGACTATATGAGTCCATACATAGATGGGACATAAAAATGAAACTCAGAGACATGGACAAGAGTCTACTGGCTACCCAGGGGGAGGAGAAGGTGAGGGAAGGGGTAGGAAGAGGGGAGGGGCAGAAATAAAACCAGATAGAAAGAAGGTGACGAAGAACAATTTGACTTTGGGTGATGGGTACGCAATATAATCAAATGTCAAAATAACCTGGAAATATTTTCTCTGAACATATGTGCCCTGATTTATCAATGTCACCCCATTAAAATTAATTAAAAAATATGATTAAGAAAATTTGTAAAAAAAAAAAGATCTCTTTAGCTATGAGTAATTCGTATTAAAAAACCCAAACATAATTTTATATTCAGAAAAAGGTAAACCCTATAAGAATTTTAAAACGATGATATTTCAGCATTTAGAAATTAAATATTCATTGCTATCTGAGATTGCTAAAATCATATGCTTTAATTTGTTTTAAGTCTTGAAGGTGACCTGGCCTCAATCAATTCTTACACTTTCATTCTCTGTGTCCAGGGGAATATAATTTGTTGAGACACCGGGCTGGTCCAGAGATCTCACTTCTGTGAAGGAATGCAAAGTGAAAGGAACAGGCTTCCAGTGGGAATTCAGTTAATGTGCGTCAGAAGCA
Source organism: Rhynchonycteris naso (assembly GCA_037038555.1). Lineage (NCBI taxonomy): Eukaryota > Metazoa > Chordata > Mammalia > Chiroptera > Emballonuridae > Rhynchonycteris > Rhynchonycteris naso. The sequence goes on from CM072996.1 coordinate 303,701,283, forward strand.
CCAACAACCCCGTGAGGGAGGCATATTGTTCTCATTCTGTAGGTTACGGCAAGCGAACAAACAAATGGAAACCAAGCCAAAACCCTTCAAAACAACAAAAATGCTGAGTAATGAAATTGGTGCTACTTGGACTGAGTTGTCCTTTGAGAAGCAAAGCTGTCCATAATTTCTTTTCCACTTATGAAGAGTGGAATTTTAAATACTGCCCTATTTTACGGTGCAGGAATATACAGGACAGTTTGGGGCAAGTCTCCATCAACATTCTCTGTAGCTGGTCTCAGTGTGAGGCACTGTGAGGAAATTTTCTTTTGTTCTTTGGTTTATGTCTTTTTAAAAGAGGCTCTGATTATGGGATTCATGCCACCCCCCCAACCCCCAAAGGACTCTTGAATAAAATGCTGAGATTCTGTAAATTTGGATGGGAAAACTGTATCTTTACTTTTATTAATCTCTGACTATACCTCAGGAAATTAGGCAACGTTCTTCTGTACTTTTAGGTGTACTATGACCTTGTCATTGGAAATCACACATAACTTGACATTGTATTTTTTGCTGGATGAAAATAATAGAATGACTCCTGATGGTTATATTCTGGTCTCCTTGTTAACAATCTAGGGGAGGGGATGCAAGAAGAACGGGCCTTTTGTGGGCCTCCTTTCTATAAATCTGGATTTCATAAAATAACATTTTATTTCTTTTTCTCCATGTTGTCTATGTTTCTTTTCTGCTACTGTATCTTACAGGTAATAAATACTTCTATATTGTTATAATTTTTCTGTCTTTTCTTCTTTTTCTTTCAGCTCAGAGGGTTCACATGTTACCTCATACCAGTGACTTCAGGAAATGGTTTTAAACTATTTAAAACATGGGGTAGGACTAACCAGGTGGTGGCGCAGTGGATGGAGCGTCGGACTGGGATGCAGAGGCCCAGGTTTGAGCCCCCTAGGTCGCTAGCTTGAGCGCAGGCTCATCTGGTTTGAGCAAAGCTCACCACCTTGGACCCAAGGTTGCTGGCTTGAGCAAGGGGTTACTCGGTCTGCTGAAAGCCCGTGGTCAAGGCACACATGAGAAAGCAATCAATGAATAACTAACATGTCGCAACAAAAAACTGGTAATTGATGCTTCTCATCTCTCTCCATTCCTGTCTGTCTGTCCCTATCTATCCCTCTCTCTGGCTCTATCTCTGTAAAAAAACAAAAAACAAAAACAAAAAACATGGGGTAGGAGCCTCAAGGTAGGTCCTTAGATATTCCAAAAACATAATCCTACAGTGACTCCCAGTAAGGTCTGTGTTGGTAATCTTTCTTTTTTTTTTTCTTGTTCTTCGAGGACATGATATTTATTATTATCTATTCTTTATCTCTCTTCAAAAAGTGGGGACTAGACTACCATCTAAAGTCTATTGTTTGCAGGGCTGGAATTGGGCATGTAGGTAGGTATGTGATCTTTCCTCAGGACACAAGTGATGGAATGGAGGGAGTTATGAAAGACAGCATCTGGGCCCAAGTCTGGATTAAGACAGACTGAGAGTCATACTCAAGATGCGGTGAGTGGTACAAACTGAGTAAAACGTAAAACTTAGTGTGCTCTAGATGGAGCACCAGTGTCCTGACCAGAGGACAGAACGCGAAGCTTGGACAGAAGCCTTGAAACATTAGGAGCCAACATTAATCACTTTTTATAGGTGTTTGAGCTGCTCCACAGCTGAAGAGAGAGAGCTAGCTATCAAGGACATTTGGAAATTTTCTCTCCATCTAAATTTTGTTCTAATGAATAATCACAGTCTTTCACGTCTCTGTTCTTCTTTTTATTTTTATTTCAGTAGTGTTCTTGTGATGATTACAGAAGAGAGGAGACTACTAGCAGGTTTGAGGATCAGTGAAGACACCCATGCTATTCCAAGAAAATGAGAAGGAGGGAAAGTTAGGAGGTAAAGATAGGAAGGAAAACTGGAGGTCGGCTTATGGAGGATAATGTGTTTCTTATAATACAGTCTTTGAGTTTTTCTTTAATAAGTTGGGAATCTAGTTGTGGGTATTAAGGAGAGGAACAGTATAATGTGGTTGATAATTTGGAAAGGTGTCACTGACTGCTGTGCAGAGGAGAGATTAGGGGAGAGCAAGGGGCTCTTTGGAGTCTACTGCAACTGTCCAGGCAGGAGATGATGGTGGCTTGGACTACACTGGGAAGAAGGAATGGTGAGGAGTCTTATCAGGAGGACTCACTGGTGGGTGGAGATGAGAGAAAGAGAGTGTTAAGGATGACACTCGGCTTTGGAACTAAGGAACTAATAAAACTGAATAGCTGCTAACTTTGAGAGGGAAGCTTCAGAAGAAACAGATTTTGGGAAAAGGCTAAAGCTAAAACTGTCTGAACAGTGACATACAATTGCTCGTTGTCTGAATGTGGCGGGTTCTCCAGAATGCTGCAGAGGACGGCCTTAGATACAGTACTCTCCATTCTAGGGAGCTTAATTATTGGAACTATTTTGCCTTTCACTTTGCATGAAATTGAGATAATTAAATTGTACATATAACAGAGAAAGGTGCTATTGAAGATTTGATTAAGCCATTTTTTGATATCAGAACTGCCCAGAAAGAAAGGTGGAACTCCAATCAGTAGCGAGTTGTCTGATCTTCCTGGAAGTCACACCCTCACTGACTTTCTCAGGGTTTTTTCATGATTGCAGTGGCTCTTATACCAGAAGTGAAGGTATGAAAAATGTTCCTATCATGTAGTTCAGTGACCCTGTCTGAGGCTGTTGGGAAGATAAAATATATTATGCTCACTTTGTTAAAGATGGCGCTGCCCACATGGAGGCCCGTGACCCAGGTGATTATATTAGTTGCCCTTCCTGCTTGGGAATGGGTGTGATTGTGTTAATATGTGTTGGGGGAGGGCTTTTGCACCAAAAGGTTTTAAAAAGAAGAGTGATTGCGTTCTAGGAAGAGGGCAGAGAGCAGGGAGGAGAGCAGATTAAGGCCACGTGGAAAAGAGGAGAAGCAGCCAAGATGGTGGAGTGCTGAAAGAGAAGCCAGTTTGTGCAGAGTTTGTGTAGAGAGAAGGAGATGGGAAACAGAGGTGAATAAGTCTGGTAAGCTAGAAACCTTTGATTCTAGAAAACACGGGTAAGTCAGTAGCTTTGTGAGCACTGAATGAGTGGGTTTTGGAGCCCAGTGTGTGTTTTTGCTTGCCCACCGGGTGCAAGCTAGAATTAAAGGTGATGGCTCACCAGTTTTTGGCTCCGTTGTTTCATTACTGTCAGTCCAAATCAAATGTGAACCTGAAAGGGGCCAGGTGGCTGTGATGGTGGCCATGACTACTGGCTTTACAGAGGCCTTTCATGAAGGAAGAATAAGTAGCCTGTTCCATCTGAGAGAATCCTGCCTGCCAGCAGAACTCATTCTAGCTAATTTAACAACTGAAATATACTGCTCACAAAAATTAGGGGATGTTTTACCACTTCATATTAATTTTGAAATATTCCCTAATTTTTGTGAGCCATATATATTTCATGTACTTATAAAAGTATTAGAAAAAGCAACCAAAAAGCAAGGAAACCTTAGGATTTGCAATTGTGGGAAGCTGTCGCCATCCCTAGGCATAGGGGATGAAGAGAGGAGCCAGGGTCACCCGCGGAAGCAGGAATCACATAGACCGGCTTGGTGGGGCCTGAAACCACAGAGCCAGGGGCAGAGAGCAGGTGCCCCCTCCAGGAAGACTGCCTGAAGCAAAGACAGAGGGAGGGGTGCACTCTCTTTCACTTTCTGCCCTTCAGTTTCCTTCCATGTGCAAGGAGGCACGGGGCCCCGGAAGACGGTTGACAGGCGTCCCTACTGTGTGATTCAGTACAGAGTATGGAAACAGTGAGGGATAGATCTGCAGGCAAACAAGCAAATAATCTCTAAACCTCCTCAAGGAGGTTGAAAGGAGAACAAAGTTGGTGAATTGCTGTCTCAGGAATCAAAGGGAAGAAAGGGATTACGTGGGGCTTCGGCCACTATCAGCATGGAGTAAGGTCTTAGAGAAAATAGTCTATTTTTTATTGAGAACCGCTTGAGATTTCCAAGCTGTGTACTCTCACTGTGTTTATTTATATTTGCCTTGGAGTGGTAAATTCCTTTAACAAAGAGACAGTAAGAAAAGGGACCCTGTGAAGACTGTGTTCTTTTTCACTCTGTTGGAGAATTCACATCACTGAATTGGTAAAAAAAAAAAAAAGAGGACAGAGAGTAGGCAATCCTGTGGAATTATTAACTATGACAGAATAAAAATGATATATGAGAAACAGTAGCCCTTTAATAACATTCCTTCTCTAATTCCTTCCCTTTAAGATATCCTAAACTGCGGTTAGGAATTCTCATTGAAATCATCATTTTTTCCTCTATCCTCATCTTTTATATAAGATAAGCAAAATAATTTCTCTTCCATGTTAAAGTCATTGTTTTTGAATCTAAAATGACACCTACCCTAGACAATGTAAGTAATATTATTTTTTCCTGAGAGCATCATGACCCAGGAAGATTTGTTGGATATAATCAACACAGAATCTGTCATTCAGAGATTGACTGGTCATATTTTGTAAAATCAATTGTTGTAAATATTATATTGGGTTTTTTATTTTTTTGGACCAGGACTTTAAGGAGACATTAAAGTCAAAACTTTGGTAATTCAAAATTCAACACCATGATTTGTAATTTTTGTAAACAAGCCAAATTTGATTTTGCCATCTGCCAAGTCTGAAGTTTATAATGCATGTAATTTGATTGTCTTTATTTAGAGATATAGTATCTGTATGATATGAGGCTTTATCTGCTTTAGCAAAGTAAAAATTCCTGTGAAAGTTACTGTGAGGAATCCTTTATTTTTAAAGAGACTGGTGGAAACTGTTGCTAATTTTAAAAAATGTTTGTGAGATGGCTGATGGACTTACTTCCGGTATAAATTATACAAGTATTTTAAATTCTTTAGTATATGTGCTGCCAAAGTGAGCACAGTATTTTTAATTCTTGATTTTACTTTATTATTATACTAGTTTGATTTTCTTTTGTGTTTTCTGACATCTCATTGGTTTTTCTCATTTAAAAATTTTGAAATTTCATGAAGCTGCAAGTTGTTTTTAGATATTCAAATTTGTACATCAAAAATGTTTTTCTTAAACATCAATAGACTGATTGCTTATTCCAATAATTAACACTCAAGGAATTGATCAGTTTTAATAATTTCTCAATGTGATGAGTGCTTTTTATACTTTTCACATTTGCCTTTGTGCATGTTATCTCAGTAGGTCTGAGGAATGGTTCAGAGCTTTACTCTTTTACAGGTGAGGACATTGTAGTGCAGAAAGGATGCATGGCAATTGTCACCGTGGTTGTGTGGCCCTAATATGGTGATGGGCAATTTTGTGAGCTAGGTGTGTCAAAATTCGCCAAAAAAAAATGAGCATAACTCGGGTGGTGTGTCACTTCGAGAAGAACGGCCTAACCAGAAGTCCCAGAACTAGACGCTCTGTGCCGGAGTTCTGTTGTTTTGGCCTACAGACCTCCGGCACAGAGTGTCTACACTACAGCAAATGTTTTATCCTCGGCTACTGCACCTGGCTGGTGAAACGTCTTTCTTGGCATGCGGCTCCATACTTCTCTGGTATGCATCCACGTATCATCGAAAATGGCTATGCGTGTCAGTGCTGACATGTGTGTTTCATAGGTTCGCCATCACGGCCCTAATAGGTCAGTTGGTGTGGAGGCTCTGTCTCATTAGGGATGTCTGTGTATGAAGCACAGCAGAGTGAGTGGTATATTAAGGGTTCAGGAATTGATTGCTCTATTCCATTTCTTTCCTAGTATCTGAAACATTGACTCTAGCGGGGAAAACATAACAATAGGAAAGTTACCTTGGTTCATAGAAGTCCTTGATATCTTTCAGATGTAGATAGCAGAAAATGAACAGCCCTCTCCTGTCAATTCTGAATAGCACTATGGTTGTTATTCATGAGGATGAGATTCATAAATTTATGAAATACCAGAACACATTAAGTCAACATAATAAGAAGCCTAAGAGCTTTGAATAGTGATTGAATAGTAAATGCCAACAATATTCATAGAACTCTTCAAGAGAAGAAAGAACTAGTGAATACTTAGAAAAGTCTTCCTCTAGTTAAAGTGAAGTCTGGTCTCTACAGAGGCAAAGATTTTCCCTCTGTTATAATTTTTATAAGAGAACTTCCTTCTCTTTCCTTTTCTCCTATCCCTCAATCCTCAGATTTCTATACAGTACCATTCACAGTGGAATCGTGCCTGTTGACTGGTATAATCTATGAACAGGTACTGACATCTAATTCTGGGCCAGGTACCTGGCCTGGGAATAACAAAGAACAGAGGTCACTCCCTGCTCTGGGTAATTCAAAATGGTCCTCAAAGGAATTCAGTGGTTTTGTCATTACTGCAATAATCATTTTCTTACCTATCAGCTCAATTTCTTACAGTGTCTTTAAAGAGATTACTAGTATTTTACTGAGGTTAAATACAGTGTGTCCGTAAAGTCATGGTGCACTTCTGACCAGTCATAGGAAAGCAACAAAAGACAATAGAAATGTGAATCACCAAATAAAAGAAAAACCCTCCCAGTTTCTGCAGGATGATGTGTCAGCATGTGCGCATGCGCATATGATGACGTAACACCGTGTATCCAGTTTAGCAGCCCGCTGCCATGCCAGTTGAGATGTGGACGGTACAGAGGAAAGTTCAGTGTGTTCGGTGGCTCGCTAAATTCGAATCTGTGACCAAAGTGCAACATGAATATCGGCACGTTTATAACGAAGCACCACCACATAGGAATAACATTACTCGGTGGGATAAGCAGTTGAAGGAAAGCGGCAGTTTGGTGGAGAAACCCCGTCTGGTAGTCCATCAGTCAGTGACGAGTCTGTAGAGGCTATACGGGATAGCTACCTAAGGAGCCCTAAAAATCTGTGCGTGCGTGTGCTCGACAATTACACCTAAGCAAGACTACAGTTCATAAGGTGTTAAAGAAACGTCTCTGTTTTACGGGGTACAAATTGTGGCTGTAGCACGCTATCAAACTGGCGGATAGACCCACACGATGCGTGTTTGCTACAGATATGCTTCATGAGATCGAAAATGATGCAAGATTTTTGCAGAAGACTGTTTAGCAATGAGGTGACCTTCCATATCTGTGGACATGTTCATCTCCATAATGTCCGAATATGGGCTGCTGAAGATCCTCATGCCTATGTTGAGTATGAACGTAACACCCCTAAAGTGAACGTGTGGTGTGGCCTGATGCATGATAAGGTGATAGGACCATTTTTTTTCATGGAGCAGTCTGTGATGGCAAACACCTATCTTGACATGTTGGAGGAATTGTATGCAGTGCCACAATTTCCAGAAGGTGTCATCTTTCAACAGGATGATGCTCCTTCACACTATGCCACCATTGTTCATGAGTTTCTGGATAGAACATTCCCCTGGTGGTGGATAGGCAGGAATTCTGTCAAGCCATGGCCACCACGATCCCCGGATCTGACGCCCTTAGACTTTTACTTTTGGGGTTATGTGAAGCAACATGTGTACATTGAATGTATCAACGACATTAATCACTTAAAACAGAGAATCACAGACATTATTCACTCTGTTACACCAGACATCCTTACCTGTGTGTGACAAGAACTTCACTATCGTTTGGATGTGTGTAGGGCAACAAATGGAGCCCACATCGAACTGCACTGAATAGGTATGAAACTGGGAGAGTTTTTTTTTTTATTTGAAATTTCAATCATCTTTTGTTGCTTTCCTGTGACTGGTCAAAAGTGCTCCATGACTTTACAGACACACTGTATGCTTCATATTTCTCCAAGATGCAGTGGGACCCTGATGAGTGAGGTCTGACTCCCCTTCCAAGGTGGGGTGTCTTTGCTGTTGTTCAGTGGGACTTACAGAAAGCCACTCCTTCCTCTTAGAAAATGTTGCCCTCCCTTTGCCTTCCCAGCTTCCACAATCTCCACCCTGAGTAAGTTAGGACTTCACCCCCCTGCCTCTCTTGGGTTAGCCAGATATACCATATCCCCCATGTAAAAGATGCATCTTTTTTTTTTGAAAAATTTGGGGATCTAAAAACTGGGTGCATCTTACACAGTGGTTGTAGATTTCTTTACTTGCATTTCCTGTGTTTTTCTGCTTGTGTTTGTGCTCATTGTTGAAGACAGTGATGCATCATCAGACACAGATGAGGACAAGCTAATGGCTGGGAGTTTTGACAGTGATGAGGAGTTGTAGGAATGTTATGATGTATAAAACTTGAATTCAATAACTTTATATAATACATTTTTTTCAAATTCTCGGGCCCCCAAATTAAGGTACATCTTATACATGGGGAAACATGGTAAGAAGCATGGCGGATGAGGGGCAGTGTGTCTAGGTCTGCTGCAGAGCTTGAAGAGTAAGGACTTTACATGCCCCAGACTCTGTTGCAGCTGGGCTTCTGAGTAATTTATTTTCACCCACCTGATGCACTCCGCTGAGGTTTCAGAAGTGGAGCGGGGCAGAGGCCGTCCTTCCAATGGCTGCTGTTTTCTGTCACCAAGCATGGCCGCGGGACTCTGCTTCACAGAGTGGAGGTCTGCTGCAGTCCCACTGGGAGTGGAGAAATGATGGAGGCAGGTAGGGCAGACGATGGGGTCCTGGTGTTGGGGTGCTGCCAACCCCCCATCTCTGGGATGTAGCCATGGTGTCTTGTTAGAACAAAAAGTTCCAGCAGATTCCTGCTTTTCATTCGTCCTGATGATAATGCTGAGGGTTGGATACAACTATTTCCGTTCCACTTTATGGATGGAGAAACTGAATCCTAGGGAGGTTAAGTAAAGTGCCCAGTTCACACAACTAGTGAAAGAAATCGGCTAGGCAGGTTTTAGTTGCCTGGTTTAGTCATCTCGTTTCGAAGGCTGACCTTTTACTCTTGCAGTGCTGAGACTTTGTATATACATATATGAGAACTGGACACAAACTAATATCTTAATAAATTATATGTTCACAGAAGCCTTTTCTATTCGAGGAATGATGGGAAGCCCTACTCAGTAAATATTAAGTATATGAACAACACCTGTAGTTTACATACAAGGAATTTGATAGTACAGAGCTATGTTAAAGCTTCTATGGGTAAAGTATTGAACTGCTACTAGGTGTTCTTATTTTGTGTGTATTGTTGTTTGAAAGCTAAAACTGATATGGGAATCTGATAAAACTTTAGATCTCTTAGTGGAGAAAACCTCAACACCCTCATTCATTCACCCAGTATTTTATATAAAATTGATGTTATTGTTATAGTTGGTGATTTGGATTCCTATTGGTGAGTTCCTTTTTCCTATAAGCCGTCTTGGTGAGGGTGCTACATTAGTGTGATGTGCAGTGAAAGCAATTAATTAAGAGTTTATTTCACAATGAAAAATAGAAAAAATCTTTATGAACTATAATTTTACACTCTCCTTTTTTTATTTCTTAAAGAAAAATTATACCTACTTTTTAAGAAAGGTTGAAAGAGATCTAAATGGCCCTAAAAGCAGCTTGTTGGGTTTGATTTTAATGAAAACGTTAAGACTACAGAGAGACCTTGTTGAAGTAGCAATGTGCATGCACCCTTTACAGTGACATATTTTGACTTTTATTTCCATAGGAATAAGTGCTGAGAACCTGACTTATGAACGAGTAAGAGGCAAACTGAGTGTTCATTTTTCATTATGTTTCATTTTGCTCTTTGTTATGTAAGCATAGTTTGTCTTATGAAACACAAGGTAGTTCCAGAATTCTTTCTTTTGAGGTGAAACTCATGATTTCCTTTGTCCTCAAATCAGTGAGGGTGTATTTTTCTATAAATTTTGTCATTGGTACACTGTATGTTTGCAAGAACAGAATTATGAATCTTATTGCCATCTCCACAGATGTAATTTTTGGCAGACTTCTGTTGTATTTCTGAGTGTCTGCAGACTCCTGACAAATTGACTAGATTTTATCATTTTCAACTTCAGTCTGCTGAAACGCTTCTTCCAGCGTTGGAAAGTTTCCACAAATTTCTGATTCTAATCTCTCCTTCCAGTGTGGCCAATTAGCCCGTGGAATCCAGAATTGTCTGCAGTAGTCTCCACCAGGGGGCCTGCAGAGCTCCTGTAACATGATTTACCTCATCCAGAAGGGCCCAGATCGCTGCCATCTGAGCCCAGAGCCCTTGTGACTGGGCTGGGAATAGGATTTACTTTTCTCATGCAAACAGCAACTTCTGCCTGATGTTCAATTCAGCCCTTCAAGATTCATTCTCTTTTGTAAGTTAGGGAACATCTGTGCAGAAGACATTTTTGTGTTCAGCCTACTCCTGACCAAAATGACACAAATGAAGCTGTGATTAAAAACCTAGCTCAGCTGAAAGAACCCACATTCAGGGCAGTAGATGAGACACCCTGGACAAGAGGTTGTCTGTGACTTCAGAATGAAGCAAAGAGAACCCCTGACACATACAGCTTCCTTTTTCATTAAAGCAGGAAAAGCACTTAATGTTGTTATGTGTGACATCGCTAGAGAGCACCAAGAACTTGTGTTGGCAAATGAACTCTTTTCTCTTTTGAGGTTATCAGTTATATCCAAGTGAAGAGATCAATACCATTGAGAGAGACTGCTAGTTTCATTCAGTTAATGTGAAAGAATAAGGTGCGTTACTCTTGGAAACATATTCAAAAGGACCAACAAGTTTGGAGAAGATAATATTTTTGATAGAGTTATTATTTCAGTTTTTGAAATTAGCCACTATAGGTGACATGGTATTAAGGACTGAATAATGTGCTCCCAAATTGGCATTTTGAGTCCTACCCCCTATTTTCTCAATAAGTGGCTATCTTTGGAGATAGGGTTTTTAAAGAGATAATTAAGTGAAATGAGGTTATTAGCATGAGTTCTAATTCAATATGACTAGTGTCATTATAGGAACTTAAGTCACAGACATTCTCAGAGGGAAGACCATGTGAAGACACAAGAGGAAGATGGCCATCTACAAGCCACAGAGAGAGGCTTCAGAAGGAAACCAACCCAGCAGACACCTTGTTCTTGGACTTGAAGCTACCATAATTATGGGAAAATAAATTTCTCTTATGCACCTGTCTGTGGTACTTTATTATGACAGCACTAGCCAACACATGGATTCTCTAAGATCTTACCACCCCATGAGAGCCGTTCTTGCTTGGCAATGTGATAAGTATTCTTGGAGGATGCTTCAAAATGAAGTGTTTTGGTTAAGGTAAATCCAAGTGTTTGTGAAGTTATAATATTTCAAAGCAAGCCTCCATATCATAAAAAAGAGGTCTAAAGTTACTGCTGTTTTGATGTGATCACTGAATATGCTTCTCTAATTATGTTGACTTTAAGCCTCATCTTAGAACAGAAATGAACACTGTGGCTTTTGTGTCCTCTTTTGCTAAAGAAGAAAGCACAGCCTAAAGATACCTTAGCTTTGTTTCATTTACCTGTCAAGTTAAGGTAATCCCAATGTCAATGCAGAATAGTTTCTCTAACTATAATGGCAAGGTGTGTTTGCACTAATTTTTACCAGTGCTAAATTATTTTAAGCCTCGTGGCATAATAAATTTTTTAATGAAGTCTTGTATGGTGGGACTCAATCAGCTGAGAGGAGGTTTGGGGATCCTAGAGAAGACATGTGTGCTTTCTTATGCCCTGTGTTGGAAGGAAAGGACCATATCATTTCTGCTCATATGATTTCCATTGGTGAGAACTGGTCTCTTGGTCACACCTACATGCATGAAAGCTGAGATAGGTCTGTCTCACTGCAGAGCCCCTTTTCAATGACAAGGATTCTGTAGTATGTATATTATGCAGTGTAGTCCATACATACTGTGGTATGGGGGGAGGTGAGCAGATATTCGTGGAGAACAAGTGTCTCTGCCAAACTAGGTAACACTATTTAATACTTACTGTGTGCTTTCAAATTATAAGGCCTTTCTATCATACATCCCAACTCGTTAAATAAATTCTGTTTATATTCCTCGAATATAGAGGACAAATTGAGATAGAGAAATTAAATAAGTTGGTTACACTCACACAGTTAGGAAATGAGAAAGCAAGGTTCAACCCAGCCCAAGTAGCCATTATAGGAGATCATCTCTTCATGTCTATAAAAGAAGCAATAACATCATAAAATAGTGGAAGACATGTAAGATTTTGTGATTGTTTGAAAAAGACTATGAAGATGGTATTTTCTCAGAAAAACAACTTGGCTAATGTCATTCCTACTTTCTATCCAATCAAAGAATTCATAATTTTTCAGGACTAGAGTACAACTCATGTTTTAGCATGTTCTGGCTGCTGTAACAAAGATACCCTAGACAGGATGGCTTATACACAATACGTATTTATTTTTAACAGTTCTGGAGCCTGTGAAATCCAAGACCAAGGTGCCAGCGTATCTTTTGTCTGGTGAAGACATGCTTCCTGATTAATAGATAACCATCTATTTTTTTTTTTGTGTTCTTACAGAGTGGAAGGGAGGGGGTAGAATTCTCTGGGGTCTCTTTATATAAGAGCACTAGTCCTGTCCATGACAGATCTGTCCTCATGACATAATCATATCTCAGTAGCCCTACATCCAAATATCATAACAGTTGGGGATTAGGTTTCAACATATGAATGTGGGGGGACACAAACATTCAGCCTATAGCATGCATCTCTTCCAAATATATTTTCATTACCTCTCTAGCCTATAGAAATATCTTCTTCCATTTAACTCCCATAACACTCTGTACCATGCATCTGCTTTGGCTACAGGTTTATTTATTAATTTACTTTATGATTTATTCATTATCCATTAGTCATCTTTTAAATGTCTATTATGTTCTGATTACAGTGTTAGGTACTGTTGATGTAATGAATAGAACATGATTGTGCTTCCAAAGTTTCATAGTTCAATGGATTATGTGTTTGGGGAATAGATAGAGAAGAATTTATATTGCTGTGGGTGTCTCTTGTATGTGCTCTGGTTTCACCAATGAATTTTTGGGTTATATCTTCTATCAGTCCTCTCCCATTATGTCTAGGATGATAATAGACATATTATAAGAGCTCAAAAATGTCTGTTTTCTTAAACATGCAAATTTTATTCTTTTAAATAACTCCACATATATCTTTAATGCACATGTGTCTTGGAATAATATTTCAGCATTGATTTAAAAATATACCAGTGAATAAGTGCTCCATCAGAACATAAGGAGAGAGGAATTGAATATCATGGTCAACACTTCTTGTACCATACCTCTAAATGCTTCCAGGGCTGCTCAATTTCTGTTGAAACTTGAGTGGAATTTGGTAAGGAGAAGTGGGCTATTGATCCTGAGAGAGAAAGTAGCACACAGTGCCCAGCCAATTTCTAGCTTATTTAAATAAAATGTCACATTTGCTCACCTGTGTCAGAGCTCTATTGAAATAGCTCATATATTGGACCTAACAGTCAATGCCAATTTTCTACATGAAGGCTAATAAAAGGTACTTCTTCACATTTATAATACACATGCATGCAACAAACCACACACACAGACATAGCTAGAGGGTAAGAACAACTGTTTAATGATGTGGTTTTTTTTTTAAAATTAATTTTTAAAGATAGAGGAAGGGAGAGAGTGAGAAAAACAGGAACATCGATTTGTTCTTACATGTGCCCTGACCAGGGATCCAACCAGCAGCCTCTGTGTTTTGAGGTAACACTCTAACCAACCAAGCTAACCAGCCAGGACTAATTATACATTAGAAGCCAAAAACTTCAAAATACAGTCTGCCCAGAGTGTGGGAACATTTAATAATTAGTCTATCATGCAGTAGTGAGAAGAAAGCTAGCTAATAATGTAGTTTGATAATCGATTCAAGAGTGAGAAAAAACTCAACCAACTAGATCAGGGGTCCCCAAACTACGGCCCCCTGCGGCCATTTATCCGCCCCCACCGCACTTCCAGAAGGGGCACCTCTTTCACTGGTGGTCAGTGAGAGGAGCACAGGATGCATCCACACCCATAGTTCCCATGGAAATACTGGTCAGTTTGTTGATTTAAATTTACTAGTTCTTTATTTTAAATATTGTATTTGTTCCTTTTTTTTTTTTTTACTTTAAAATAAGATATGTGCAGTATGCAAAGGGATTTGTTCATAGTTTATTTTTTTATAGTCCGGCCCTCCAACAGTCTGAGGGACAGTGAACTGGCCCCCTGTGTAAAAAGTTTGGGGACCCCTGAACTAGATTGTGTTCACAGCATAATAATGTACCTGATTTTTCTCCCTGTTGGAAATGATGAAGTTGCATAAACAATATCAAAAACTTTAGTTTTAGTTCCCTGGATTTGGGGGCTTTTCTTTCAAAAATGATATCATTGTATTTGAGTTTGAGTAATTACTTTTTTTTTTTTTTTTTTTTTTTAAACTTTATTCATTTTAGAGAGGAGACACAGAGTGAGAGAGAGAGAGAGAGAGAGAGAAAGAAAGGGGGGAGGAGCTGGAAGCATCAACTCCCATGTGTGCCTTGACCAGACCAGTGCAGGGTTTTGAACTGGCGACCTCAGTGTTCCCAGGTCGACGCTTTATCCACTGCGCCACCACAGGTCAGGCCGAGTAATTACTTTTTTAATGAATGTCTCTGTTGGTAAACTGAAGGGGAATTTTTATTTATTGGTGTATATTGTCTTTGAAAAGTAATCTTTTATCATTATTACCTTAATTTTCAGGACAAATGAATATTTTGTCCAAACTAATTGAATGACTTAGTGTCCTAATCTTTACCTTAATATTTTTATTAGTGATTTTTCTTGTTAATACTCTTAATTGAATAAAGGCATCTCTTAGAATTGTTGTTGTTGCTCTGGAAAATAAACGTCTTCCAGAGCGATATAAACTCTATGGATTTTCAGAACATTTACCCATGCAGTGTTTGACTCTTCAATCCCTGCCCAAATAAGTATGGTAAACATTTATATATGAAAAAGAAAATCAGGTATTTTCTCCAACAAGATTTCTCCTGCCTTTAGGATAACTCAGGAAAATCTTCGCCATTAGAATTGAGGTCCCGTATTGCCACCAGGTAAGAGAGTTTCACTCATGAGAATCAGAAGAAGTGAAGAGATTATGGCTGTTGTTCATTTTTAAGCAAGATGTGGCAAGCAGCTTCCAATATGGTTCCCAGGGATCCCTCAGCTTGTAGTCTCATGTAATTTCCTCCCCTTCAGTTTACTAACCAGCTCCTAACAAATGAAATATGGTTAATAGATAGAATGTCACTCCCAAGATTAGTTTCCAAAAGATTGCAGTTGTAATCTAGAATTTTTAACACTTATCTATTCAATATCCCATAGAAAAAAATAATCTCTATTAATTGAAGGCCGTGCATTTTCAGATTAATAGGGTTTATTTTATGCCTAACAGCGTGAAGGAAAAGACCCACACCAAGGCTTATCATCAAGAAAATGCAGAACATTTTCATTAAAGAGAGAACTCTAAAAGCTTCCAGACAAGAAAAGAATAGCAGGCAACACATAATCAGGAATTATAATTGAATCAAGCTTTTTAGCTACAACCCTGGCAGATAGAAGACAATGGAGAAATGCTTCCCAGTCCCGAGGAAATGAATTCTAACTGGAATTACGTTCTCAACAAAACTATAAATCAAGTCTGAGGGTGAAATAACATTTTCAGGCACGTAAGATGTCAACCAATTCATTACCCAGGGTTTCTTATCCCGTGCACAAGGGCAGATAAGATAATCAGCAATGCAGCCTGAGATCCAGGAAACAGAGGGCTCTTCAGAGGAGAGAGAGGTGGCAAAGCAGAGCAGGCACATTTGGCCTGCTATGCAGCTGGCCCAGGTGGTCCCAGTCCACACTGAAGCATGTGACTTGGGCTCCATGAGAGAAATCCCCAAGGGAAAAAGGAGATAAGGTATTGATGTGTTTGACCTGGTTGAAAAGTGTTTAGCAGAATTTGGAAATGCATCAGTGATCAGTACAAGAGAACCCTGAGCAAACTGGCCCTGGTCTTTCTTGGAAGAAATGACAATATTGTCTATAACTGCAAAATCAAGAAAGAGCAAGACTGACATCGAAGGTTGGAATTAGGCGGTAAATATCAGAAGAATTGGCTAAAGAGTTGAATGTGATGTCTCTGGAGATTAGGCAGTGAGAGTAACAAGGAACAGGAGAAGGGGACTGCTTTTAAAATAATAAAACAATGAAAAACCTAGTCTAGCTCTTTGATTCAGAATTATGCATTAAGACGGGAAGTTCCCAGAAGTCAGGTTTTATTAATGCTACAATGCCTCCCCCTGTTCTCCCTCCTGCCTGTGCTCTCCTCCTCTCACATCCTGGGGACCCGGAAGCTTTTACGTGCTCATTGTGCTCATTGCCCCATCAGAAGTCCATGGAACCCCGGAAGTTCCCATCCCCCATTTCCTGTGTCTCTGTCCCTCCCATTCTGTACCAGGGAAGTTCTAGGAAAAGGGGTTTGCGTAAACATGACATTTTATCTTTTCTTGTTCCCTCACCAGAATTTCACATTCAGCCTCTGGCAGGGACTCAGCATCAAATGGGGTCATTGGCAGGTCTCACTAATGAGTTTTCCTCTTCTTTTTTTTCATAGTGGGTTGAAAACAAAGCTCTCCCACCTAGACAGATTCAGTCTTAGAGCACATCATGAGTTTTCCTTGCTTCTGTTGAATCTCAGCCCCATCTCTATCCTTGAAATTGAATTGTCTTTTTGCTCATTTAGCCTTTTTAGTGAGATTTCACCTCATTAAGATGTGCTAAGGCAAGCCTGCCTGTCATTGATTTCTCCAGGAATTCTGGATAGCCAGGCAGTTAAATACACACTGCTCACTGAGTTCTTTTCTTGAATGTTCTCCTGGGAGGGGATGTTTGCAAATGCCCATGAAGGTCATTATCACAGCAGTTCTGGCTGGCCACTGCAATGGAGGCAGGGCAAACATACCCAGGGGCTGTTGGTCATAACTTCCTTTTCCTACTCTGGGTTCCAGAATACAGAATCTGATCTAATTCTTTAGTCTGGTGTGAATTGTCAGGGTAATAGCCTTTTCTTTTATTGCTTTATGCTTTATATGTCAAAAGTCTTCGAACTAGGGTAGGGATAAGAATAGACTCCTGCGGCAGCATGGAGGGGAGTTCAGTCTTGGCGAATCATGGAAAGCTGCCCTGGGCAGGGTGATGTAAACACCGATTTTGCATGAAGCCAGAAGGATGCACAGGGTGAGCTCTGGGACTGATGGGAGGACAGTAGGTGTACAGACTTGCTAACAACCACACCCGACACAATCTGCTATCGTCACTGAGCATTTCAAGTTTACAACATCATCTCCGAGTGCGGGTTATCACACAGGAAAACGTCCTGTGCTCAGAGTGACAACAAGGCTGGGCCCTGAGGAAATGGGGACAATCTAGCTTTAGCAAATCTCCCCATAATGTTGCAATAAGAAAACCAACAAGTGGGCCCTGGCTGTTTGGCTCAGTGGTAGAACATTGCTAGGGCGTGTGCATGTCCCAGGTTCTATTCCCAATTAGGGCACACAGGAGAAGCACCTATCTGTTCCACTCCTCCCCCTCTTGCTTCTCTCTCTCTTTCTCTCTCTCTCTATTTCTCTCTCTTACCCTCCTGTAATCATGGCTTGATTGGAATGAACCATCAGGTGCTGAGGATGGCTCCACGGCCTCTGCCTCAGGCTCTAAGAAGAGCTTGGTTGCTGAGCAATAGAGCAATGCCCCAAATGGGCAGAGAATCTCCCCTAGTTGGCTTGGCAGGTGGATCCCAGTTGGAAGAATGTGGGAGTCTGTTTCTCTGCCTCCCCTCCTCTCACTGAATAAATAAAATTTTTAAAAAAGAAAGAAAATAAAATGTTACCTATTTTAGTTGCAGATTTTATTTAAGTTTTGGGTTTTCTACTTTGTTTTGGATTTAGTTTTTAAAATACGTAGGATGAGGAGTAGTGAAATGGGGAGATATATATTTTACAGGGAATAATCTGGTCACTTTATATATGTTTTCTTGTAATGAACTTGAGAAAGGCTTTATAGGCTAGATAATAAATTATTATTATTATCATTACCATGTTAGTGGATGACCAAGCATAGGTCAGACAGCTGCTAAGGGACTTGGTCAAAATCACACTGCTGGTGGAAGACAGAGGTGGGACTCAAAGTAAAACAAAAACACAACCCCCCTCCTCCCAAAAAACTCTATTGATTAACCATGGTCTGTAAGTCAGGGAGATCTGAACCCATATTTTGTTTCTATAATGTCATAAAACTCCTTTACCTTATTCATTTTCAAATGGGCCAAAAATATATATCCCAGAGAGCTGTTGGGAAAACTAAACAGGAGTGTTGGAACAGTGCTGAGCCTAGGACAGGATTGAGGCATGCGTTTAACAAATGGCAGTTATTCACACCTCCTGGTTGCTGGGTTCGGTGTCACTTCTATTCCGCAGCACGAGAAGAAGAGTCCGTTAGAAGCATGTCCAGACGGGGAGGCTGGGGAGGGGAGGATTAAGTATTCAGCTTGCTCAGGACTAATTATGCTGCTAGAGCTCTGGTGTGATTCTGATGATGCTGTTGATAATCTGTGGTGCTCTCTGCACTCTTCTTCCCTTTTATACAGGAACAGCTTGGGAAAGTTCTGGATGGAATTGTTTTAAGTTTCCATGTTCTTCATCATATCCTTTCTCTCTGGTTTATTCAATCAGAATGTAATTGTAGAAGAGGGAGCTCAGGGCCGGTGTGGCGGGATTGAAGTCCTGGCTTTCCTTCCTTCTAGCTGCATTCTGGTGGCGATGTTACCGAAATGGTCAGTACATAGTCTTCCCATCTATAAAATGAGAGTACGACTAGTATCGACTTACTGGATGATTGGAAGAATGCAATGAGATAATACATGTAAATTGCCTTTCAAATGATTGGTGCAAGTTGAGTGTTTAATGAACATTTATTATTATATGACAGGTACTATTTTAAGCATTGAGATATTATCGGTGACCAAGAGAGATGAAGTCTCTACCTCCATGGACCTTAAATTCCACTGTGAACAAATAAGTAATGCTAGGGTTCTCAAACTCTGAGACTCTAACATGAGGACACATTTTGATGCTGCTTGGTCAGAACGGAACAGCAGATGTTTCCAGTTCCCTGTGGATTTGGCCAGATCATTCAGAACTCTGATATTTTCTTCAGCCTGTATGCAGACTTTGATGTTTTTCTCTCAGGAGTGACTTTCCACACACTGATACTTATGACTTCATGAGAACAAACTTCTTTGTAAGAACCATTTTAGGGAGAAGTCAGATAAAAATGTGTGCACAACAGGCTAAAGATTAGAACTGTCTAGTTTTAAGTTTAGCTCTAAAATGTGTGGATTATCTACTTGCATAAATTAGGAGTCCTTGATTTTTGTAGTATAAAATTTGCATCATGCTAACTATAACTGTGGATGCATTATAAGCAAAGACACCAACTGACAAAGAAATGTGAAAGGAGATGACATCTTATATTTTGAAAATCTAGATCTTAATGTCTTCCTTGTTTCTCTTGTTAGTAGTTTTATAACTACTGCAATTTACTATTAAGTGCTGTTCTTCCTCTACCCAAGGAAGTCCTCTCCACCGAATTGTAGCAAAATATTTGGCAACAGTTGAATTAAGAATAAAACATGGGCCTGACCAGGTGGTGGCGCAGTGGATAGAGTGTCAGACTGGGATGCGCAAGACCAAGGTTCAAGACCCCAAGCTCGCCAACTTGATTGCGGGCCCATCTGGCTTGAGCAAAAGCTCACCAACTTTGACCCAAGGTCGCTGGCTCCAGCAAGGGGTTGCTCGGTCTGCTGAAGGCCTGTGGTCAAGGCACGTGTGAGAAAGCAATCAATGAACAACTAAGGTGTTGCGACGGTAGCGAAAAACTAATGATTGACGCTTCTCACCTCTCTCCATTTCTGTCTGTCTGTCTCTATTTATCCCTCTCTCTGACTCTCTTTCTGTTCCTTGTAAAAAAAAAAAAAAAAAAAAAAGAATAAAACATGGCATTTATATTCTTCCTATTAGACACTTTGAAGACCAGTAAACTCACAAATAACTTGAGGTCATCCTAAACCCAAGTCACTGGTGACCTAATCTGTATAGACAATACACATCTCAGTTGCAGAAGAAGCAGGACCCTATTGGATAATTGATAGACAGTCCCAAATAGAAATTGTTTACTTTGGCAATAGCACATATATACCACTTCCTCTCTGTCACCTGTCACACACAGAGCAAGAAATTATGCACCGTGATAGCAGACAGCTAGTGATAGACTCTGATTACTTAATTTTATCTGATGTGTATATTTTATAGAGTCCCAAATGCAGAATGCACATGTCTATCTGGAAATACACTCTTTGGACCTTCCCAAATGTGCAGAAGGGATTAGAACCAGACTTCAAATTTGGAATATAATAAGCCCCTTCATTTTTGTGATATTTTTTGTCAAAAATCTCTTCTCCTGGGAAATGCATGACCATTCCTCTTCTTGCATCCCATCTATATGTTTATGGATACATTTTTTCATAATTTAGCATAAATCTAACCCCAACTCTCATTAGACACCATCCATAATATAGTTGAGTTAAAATTTGAGAAGGGTATTTTGCTCTATTAACAGAGGGGCTGATGTTTTACCAGTAGGCACCAGTAAGTCTTTATAGAAAAGCTTGTACTATCATGAGATCTAAATATTTTGGATATCTCCCTGGGTTATTTTGCAGTTCTGTAAAAACACTCTCAGCTCTCTACATACCATCACCACATTTGTATTCATTTAGTCCAAAGATAAATTTTATTTTTCCAAATTTAAGAATCTCAGTCTAGCTTGACAGAACATATAGTTTTGGGGAAAATAATGAGTGATTCTTGTGTTGACCATCTTGGCATCATCTCCCCTCAACACTTAATAAACTGTAGGGTAATGCACTAATGCTCTCTAACAAAGAAAATATGTTGGTATGACATCTATTAATCCACTTTGAGTGTCATCTGAAGTCACTGACTTGCTTTACTCAGTATAGGTTTTTCTTAAGTCAAATTGGCACTTGTGAAACACTACACTTTTAAAAGTTAAAATGGAGTGTAGTGGAAAGAAATAGATACCATGATTGTGTTTATAAGTCAAATCCCAATAACAGAAGAACCTGGCAAATTGATATGCTTGTTTTTCCAGCCATATACTTAGGGACTGAGATGTAAGAAATCCTAGTTAACATCTGCAAGTGCTAACCACATTTCAGATGTTGGCTTTGTGTATGTATTAATTTAGTAATGCACATACACTTTTATGAGATAATTACATTTATTATTTCAGTATTACAAATGAGAAAACTGAGATATATAAATTAAGTAAAGTTTATCTATATAACAGGTGGTGGACCTATGATTTAAACTCGAGTCTTTGGCCCCAGAGACCATGTTTTTAATAATCACTATATGAGTCACAATATAAAAAGTGGGTTGAGTATAATTTTGGTCTTTATTTGAAAAACAAACTATTAAAATCATATTTTATGCACTCTAACTTTTCATCACTTACTGTACTGAGCCTACAATTGTCCTTGAGTATTAGCTCTTTGTGTTCCAGGGCATAATATAAATCCAACTCATATATAAGAAATAATTATTGCCTGTCCATCCTGTGGCTTGGATTTATGGAACCTTTTCTAATTCAGCTTATGGATGAAGATGAATGCCCTTCTCAAATCAGTCACCCTGGGATAGATGGCATGCTTTAGCAGGAAAAAAATGAACTCCAGGAGGGCAGAATGGTTGTATCTTTCTCATGATTGGATTCTCAACAACTGGAACTGAGTTTTTCTTATGATTGATGCTTATAATTGACTCACTGTATGTATGCCACCAGCCCCCAAATTCAAATGTTGGAATTCTAGCACCCAATGTGATGGTATTAGGAAATGCAGCCTTTGGAAAGTGATTAGGTCATTAGAGTGGAGCCCTCATGAATAAGATTAGTGTCTGGAGTTCTCTTACTCTCTTTTCACCATGTGAGAATATAGGGAGAAATTAGCAGTCCACAACCTGGAAGAGGGTTCTCAACAAGTCCCTGATCTTGGACTTCTGGACTCCAGGGCTGTGAGAAATACATTTCTATTGTTGACAAGTCATTCAGTCTATGGCATTTTGTTATAGCGGTCTAAGCCAGGACAATTCTCAATGAACAAATGATTGAATGCATGAATAGAACTTAAACCCTTGACTTAGGGAGGACCAAGTCATGAACACCCTTGGCTGAGCATGGAGTTCTGAAGGGATGGTACTGTGTTCTCTCAGGCCATATCAGGAGACCACACAGAAAGCTGCGGCATCAGCAGGGTTAAAGGTCAGGTGTTCTGGCTGGAGATGACATGGCCCTGACCAAACGTAATGCTGAGTGGAAGAGGCATACTTTTGTCCCTCAGTAAACCTTAAGTTGCCACTGGGGAAGTTAACAGTGGAGAGGGACAGCACCAGGCAATGCAGCTTTTGAGTAGCAAAAAAACACAAGGCAGTAGAAAAAAGGACCTTCTTTCAGATTCACCATATCACCCAGTTGTCCCTCAGTTAAATCATTGTTAAGCAGGGCAGACCCTTTGGCCAAAGCAGGCTTTAATTTAAGAAAGTCTAGGAAAGGGAGGGCAGTCTGTGACAGGTATTGATTTGTCATTCATCGGGCCATATAGAGATGGGATAATTAACTTTGGAAATATATTTCCTATAAAAAAATAAAATTTAACTATTTGTACCCCAAACTGCTTATGAAGGCTAGAGTGGTTGATGACTGAGTCTCTGATATCAAGATAGTAATTATGATATTGAAATGACAATGATATTCAGTGAGTCATGGCCATGAAATAAGTCAGTTTTCTAACTCTTGAGTGCTCTCAAACCTTTTGGATTTAAAATTTTCTTCTATTTTACAGAATTTTTATACCTGAAAACTCAAACAGACTTAATAAAATGGAAAGGTCTCACAAGAATTAAATGTCTTTATTTTTTTCTGAGAGAGAGAGAGAGAGAGAGAGAGAGAGAGAGAGAGGAAGGGAGAGAGTTGAGAAACAACAACCTGCAGCTGCGGCACCTTAGTTGTTCATTGATTGCTTCTCAGACGTGCCCTGACTGGAGGGGTGGGGCCAGCTGAGCCAATTGACTCCTTGCTCAAGCCAGTGACCTTAGGCTTTAAGACAGTGACCCTTGGGCTCAAACCAGCAACCATGGGGTCATGTTGATGATCCCATGCTCAAGCCAGCAACCCCATGCTCAAGCTGGCAAGCCTGCACCCAAACTGGTGACCTTGGGGCTTGAACCTGGGACCTCAGAATCCCAGATAGATGCTTTATCCACTACACCACCACCTGGTTAGGCAAACATTCTTCTCCTAATCATGATTGAAAGCCCAGACATGTCTTATTTCACTGAAATTGCATTCTACACTGGTTTTGAAAAATATGTCACTTTCTAGAGTACATACTTAGATTTTACATTTTAGTCTTCTGCTAGGGTTTTGGTAAATTAGGTAGGGTGGCCAATTTATCATCATGCCTTCTAAGTAGCATAACAGGGTAGCCAGAGACAAAAAAGTGTCCCCCAAAATAAAGTTGATCTCAAGGCCTTAACTGAAAGCAGTCTCCTTTTTCTCATTTCTCATGCCCAGCCTGATGGGATACTGCCCAGAACTTGCTACCTCAACAGCATTTGTCATGATTCTGTTTTGTTGTACAAACACAATCGACTGTTCTTTTTTTTTTACTCAATCCATAAAGTAGGGAGTTTGTTAGAAGGGAGAGGAATCATGCTAGATTAATAATTTCTGACTTTTGGTGAATTTCTGCTAGACTATTGCACTCTCAGTCCTTCTGAGCTGGCCTCTCCTAGAAGCAAACTATTTCCCAATAATTCAATGACATCGCTCCTATACATCATAGCTGTTCCTTCATTTCTTTACCGAGAGAAGACACGAGAAACATTCCAATCCATCAAGATCAGTTGTGCTTAGGAGACAGACTTTTACAGTCAGGGAGAATGCAATTTCAGCAGAGAGGGAAGAGGGATGGCGGAGAGAATGGAAGAGAAAGAGAGGAGGTCTAGATAACTAGCTAGCTAGCTAGAGATTGAATGCACATTGTTTCACTTCACCTTCCTTAGGAATGAAGGGGGTTCTGACTTTATGAGAAAAGGGCTGTGCATAGCAGTGGTTAGACAGCTTGAGTAATAGGCTCAAGGTCCTTATCAGGCACAAGATAGCAAATGTGGTTCCAAACTAAGGTCTGTGTGACTCAAAAGCCCAGTTTGTCTTCTTTTTCCTTTTTTCCTCCCAACAGGCCACTGTTCTCTTTTTCTGGTGGTGGTGGGGGTGGTGGGTTGAGGGTTGTTTTTTCAAAAACTATGTATTTGCAACCATGGTCTTCAGTGAGTATTTCAATGGGAATTTTCTGCAGCAAAAAACATTAGGGTACTTGGTTTGACTTTTCTTCTTAGCACTCTTACTCTACAATAAAATAAAATTCGAAAAGATAAGGTGAAAGCATGAGTTTTACAGGAAGAAGAATTAGGGATGTCTAGGGACACAGAAGGCACCAATGAGATTAAAGTGAGCTGTGCGGCATGAGAAACACTAACTCTGGATTTACGTGTCCTAAGTAAATAGGAAGAGGGAAAGATCTGAGTTCTGATGCTGCTCAGAATAACATGAGACCTGTTTTTTCTCTTTTGTCCTGTGTAATCTCCAGATCTGAGGAGAGTGGAGTAATATATTGGAAAGAGCATAGTTTTGGAGACAGAAAGATTTGGGTTCAAGTCAGCACCAACAGTGCCTAGCTCTTTGTATCATTTACTTATTCTCTCTGAATTTCAATTTCTTTATTTGTGACTCAGACAGGCTAATATCTATGTTGTGGGGTTGCTGTGAAGATTAACTATGATACTGCACATAGAGAACATTGTGCCTGGCACATAGTAGGCCGTCACTTAAAAAATCAGATCACCACGTTCAACTTCAAAGCTCATTGATAAAGGAAATATAAATTGAGAAAAAAAGATGGAAGGAAGGAATTGAAAAACATGGTGTGAAAACTTGTGGCTCTTCCAAATGGGGCCATCCTTTGTACAGTTACAACGATGTTCTACTGGACACAATTTCTCAGGTCCTTGGAAAGCACATAATCTAAAATGTCAGGTTGTCTGAATAAAACCATCACTAAGCTTTCATTGTCTCTTAAAGGCTTTTAGAAGATGGCATTTTAGGAGGCAAGGATGGTGAAGAAACTGGGAGCAGGGTGAGGAACCCCAAACAATTTGAACTTCACATGCAGCCCAATTTACTAAGACCAGCTCTGCTCCCCAAACCCCATTGTGAAGCACACTGGAACTTGGAGGGTTGCTAAGCTTAAATATGCAATGCCCTTGTGTTCATTTTGAGAGAGGGGCAATCAGGGAAAATGAGTCAGAAAGAATTATTGCTCTAAAGGGCCTGAGCCATGGCTTCCCTTTGGCTGTTATATACCATTTTCTCCCTTGCAATAATTTCCAGAATTTTATATGTAAATGATTTTCTTTCTCCCACTCTCCTTGGTACAACAATATATAAAATCATTCCAGGATGGAGAACACCTTTCATGAGAAGCATAACCTGACATGTGATAGAAAGAAATGAAAAATAATAGAAAGACATAAAACCTGACCACTTCTGGAAACGAAGTAGATTTTATATTGCACATAGGAATGGATATGTAGGACCTTCTGAATGCACTAGCAAGCAATGACTCACTCCACAGAAGGTGGACACCTGGAAATTTCATTCGGATATCATTATGACAAAGTACAATTTCCTCAGGTTGTGGTGTTTGCTCTGACTCAGCTGACATAAAAACGACCACATTTTTCTCACTTAGGTCATGACTAACAAAGAGGCAGAACTGAGAGTTATTATGCATTTCCTTCAAAGAAGAGACTAACCTATTATCATCATCATAAAGGATATGTTTGACATGACACAAGCACCGAAACAAACAGAAGCCCACTGTTACCCATTCAAATGCAAATACCTTTTAAGTACTGCTTATGAAGTCCTTGGCGGATAACACTATATATGGGTTCTTCAGGTTCCTGACTTATATAGTCAAGGATTTTTGGAGCCGAGCTGGTATCAAAACACTTGGAAATTAAGTTATTTGAATCAAGACTGATAAAATTCTCCATACAGCAGACATGGCCAGAAATCTTTGTTATGCTACAGTCCTAAATTTAAGAAATAGGTTTGTGTTGTCTCGTCGACACTAGCATATGTTATGATAAGATAATATTTTTCAGATTTTTCTTAAAGCTATGCTTGCATTTCAAGAGACTTAAAACAGCTAGTTGAAAGCAAAGGAGTCATTACTTTGAAAATAAGTCCGGAGAAATTCAAGTAAACAGTTTCTAAGTAATCATTATGCAAAATAAGAAGACTCTAAATTAATTGAACCATTCATTGGGATCTTCATGACCAATGTAGAGGTTAAGAATTTTGAGTCTTTGACCTGATAATATTTGATTGAATTATTTATTTATAAATATGTCATCCCCATCCCCCCCCCCAAACCTAGCAGAGTGGCTTACACAGCAGGTACTGAATAGATCTTTATTGAAAGAATAACTGAACAAAAGGAGAGAAAATATCAACTATTCTGGAAAGAAGTCAGCTATATGAGTCTCATGTCCTTGAATGGAGGCAAATTTATGTATGGAAGGATAACTTCTCCTTTGTTAGAATGAATACCATGATGGTGGTTTCTGCTCATGCAAGACGTGTGGTCTTAAAGTTATTCTCTGCATGACAAAGTCCCTGGTGATTTGTATTTAATCACAGCAGCTCTATTAGAGAGGGGTTGGGGTGGGGATGGGGGCTTTGAAAGAAGGAAATAAAGATGAGAGACTGACATTAGACAGGAACTTGGGAAACTTGGCAGAAACAGTGTCCTAGAACATGGGGCATTCCCAACAAAGCGTTTCTCCATATTGGGAATGGATTTGAAGTTTTGGGGGAATAGACTGTAGTATTCAAACTTCCATTTTCCATCACTGTGCCTTTTTTTCACTTCTTTCTGTCACCCCAAACTTTCATCAAAAAGTGGCGACACTCCAGAGTACTGAGAGAGTTTATTTTTGGAGAATAAAGGTATGCCATTGTTTTCTCAGTATAGGGTTAAGTGGTAGGATAGTGGCAGAAATGAAAAAGTTAGGAGGTATAGCAAAGGCTGGATAAGGTAAATACTTAGCAACCATTTGAAACAGGAGATTTGAGCAATAGAAACCCAGAGGAACCTAAATGTACCTTGAGTCTTGGACAGACTGACCTGGGTGTAGGGAGAAGGTTCTGTTTCTTCCGGCCACAGACATCCACCCACTGCTGTGAATTTTGTCTCTTTCAACTCCTTGTAATCATCCCTCCCCAGGAAGATCTAATGAAAAGTACCTCAGTCAATACAGTTAATCACTGCCAAGAAGCCAGCCACTGGCAGCAAAGTATATTTTTATTTGATTTCTATTTAATTAACTAGTAGCTGAGGAATATATTTTGTGGTCATTGCCCAGAAGTGGGAGTCCTGAATGTTCTGATGATCTGATTAATTTTGACTAAAGTATACTTTCTATCTTATTTGGATGTGTGATTATTAAGTAACTCCTAAATTCTAACGCTAAGAGCTTATCATCTTCTGACCTATTTAACAAGTCTGCAGTTTCTTTTGATCACTCCTTCCCCTGAAAGCATATGAGTGCGAGAGAGCCTGCATCTCAAGCCTGTGTCTAGTTCCCAGGAAGAAACTGGCAAGGAGTATTTTACACAAAGTACGTGTTTCTGAAGTTTGGGAAAAACGACAGAGATGTATGGGTGTCTATGTGTCCTATATACACCCATACATCTCCAGCAAGTTTTTCAAGTTCATTCTAAATGTGAAGCGTGTTGACTGTGGTAGGCAGGCTCTCATCTCTAGTGTGGAAACCACGGATCCAGGTTTCCTTCCTGTTTCCTACTGAGTCCGGCACAGTGTATATACTCAATAAATGACTGCTAACTTAAATAAAAGACGCAGAGTTTTCAATGTACGTGAAGTCACTAGTTCTTTTTTTATTTTTCAGGGAAATCCCCACAGAAATTTGCTTATCTGCCAGATCATTTGAGCCTGGTAAGTAGGCTGACATTTCTTGATAACTAGACAGTATAAGAAGACAATTATTCACATGGCTGCTTCTCCAATCTCTTTTCAAAAGAGGGTAATACTTGATCAGTGGCATAGGCAGTGGACAGCTCTCATTACCAAGAAAGCAGACAAGGTCTTCTTTTCTTCTAGGAGATTCCTTTGTCTCTTTTGACGCCACCCTTGTCTTCATTCTGATGCATTCTTCTAGTGGAGAGAAGCACTTAAAACTCTCGTCTGAACACCATTAAGAAGTTTTTCTCTACCAGTACATTAGTGCAGATGCTTTCTTTATAGAATTTTAAGCATTTTAGCTCTAATTAGGGATATTTTATTCAACTGGGCTGGAGTTCAAAGAGCTGTTCTCACCTCTCCGTGGGTGGAATCATGACACTCTGAATATGTAAGACTTTGTAATGAGCTTCTTCCCTCGGCACACAAGTCCCCTCTTATCTTATGAGAGAGCAGGTTCTCAAAACTGGGGGTGAAGGAAAGGGGTGGGGATATGTCTCAAAAAATATATAAAATTAGGTGTTTAAAACTATATTCTCTGCACTCTTTTAAGACAATCAGAAACTTGATTGGTCAGATTGCCATATGCAAATTTCTCATGTGCTCTCTTATTGTGCCTCAGATGCAGTATGCACCAGGGGCCCTGGTAACTGCAGATATGATATTTCATTATCAACTCTGTACATGAGGGCCACAGCAATACAACGGCCAACTGACTCTGTAAATGCATGTGGGAGGTTAACAGGCATTCCCACTGAGATTATGTTTTATTCACTTGTTATTGAGAGGCTCCTAGGAATCCATGTGGGAACTGGAGAGTTAAGATGGCAGGGTAACTTACCAACCAGGAGGGGCTTGGGAGAAATGAGGACCCTGTGCAGTTCAGTCTTTTCATATTCAATTCCTTAGCATTTTATAAGCAGTTATATAAGAGGTGTAATATTTTCTTATTTATTTTCCCAGAAGTCTAGCAGAAAGTCTGAGGTTGGTCTGCTTACGTTTGCAGCAAACGGCTGGCCTGGTTATCTTAGTTCTCTCACTGTTTGTCAGTTCATTGTTCTAGTTATCAGAGCTCCTTTCCCTGCTCCCAAATACCACCATCATCTACTGCTAAAATGCAAGAAAAACAGCAACAAACTTAAGGGAAAATATTTAAGTTGATTGATTGTTATATGGCCCAAGAAGGTGTTGCTTGGGTTGGAAATGAATCCAGAATTTCTTTACAATCAATCAAAAGACTCAGAGTGAAAAACAATAAACTGTTGGGAAATTTTAAGCATTTGAAATTGTAATTGACTAATCAATACTATCTCTGTAGATCAAAGGCATCCAATTTGTTTTTTTAAGGGAGACCTTCAGAGAAACATGTTCTTTGCCCATCTTGCTAAAAGTTTTCGAGAAAAATATTATTAAGTTTATATAGAAATGTTATACACAAAAACACAACACATGTGTGTGTATTTGTATACATTGTGTGTATGTGTCTATGTTTCTTTGCTATGTTTCATCCTATTTTTCTTTCTCTGGACCAAAGATTGGAAGTGACATTTACCATCACAAATTTGGTTTACTTTCACAACCTGAAAAGCACCAGGTGACCTTAACTCTGCAGAGATCAGAGTAATGAAAACTGGGAGGTCCCAGGACTGATCAAGAACCCTCTGAGCCTCCAATGGGACTGATATCCTGACACACAGATCCTGTGGGCATCTTCCCATGACCACTTCCACTTTTGTGAACAATATATGTTTCATTGAAACCAGATAGTAAATACTAATAAGCATCTTCTGGGAAAGAAAATAACCTAATGTAAATAAAATACTAATTTATTCTGAGAAAGAAGGAATAGTCAGGCTAGCCATATATCCAAGACTCTTTCTTTCTGTTTCATTTCTTTTAAACTAAAGTCTTGTGGGACTCTTCCCTCCTTACGCCTTCCGAGTCAGAGACACACAGTGTTTTAAAGAGCTCCTGGAGGTACTTAGCATTTTAGTGGCACGTGGTCCTGAGCACATTCTCTGGCTCTTTGAGTCTTGGGAACATGGGTTTGCTCCAGGCTTTTAGCAGTTCTGCTGACGTCTGCTGCGAGGTCCCCCCATCTGTTCCTGCTGGCCCCTGGGTCTCACTGAAGTGCTGACTGCCATCTCAGGCAATGTGACTTTGCTTGCACTGTCTTGTTATCAGTCCCCTCTTGTGACCATGCTTCCGTCAAAATCCAAACAGAGATAGGAAAAGCCAGTGAGAATTCACCTCTTATCCAAGTGAACTTGGTTTAATTTAAGCTCAAACCTTGCTCCATGTGCCCCAGTGATTTAGATATTGCCCCTCATTCTACATTCTTCTCTCTGGCTCATCATCTTATTTCCATGTGCCCTCAGACACCATCTGTTAGGAAGAGTTTCTGTATCCTGTATTGGACTTCCTCATTCCTCCAAGGTACCAGCCATAGACCTCCCCTCACAGCCTCTGATCTGAGCTGGGTGTCCTCCATTCTTCCCCCAACCACTCCATGTTCTAACCACTTGCACTGTGAGATAAGTGACTGTTTTATGGTCGGGCACCCCCAAAAGGCTAACAATTTTTAAGTGTAATAGATGGGCCTTATGTTTTGTTATATCCGCAGCCCCTAGGACAGTTCTAGTGTATGGGAAACACTCAGCCAAACTCAATTTCATTAAATCTGGCCTTCTAGAAAAATTAAAACATCCAATAACATGCCATTGCTTTCTACTAAAATGGGCATTGCTTTATTATTAAATTATTAAATTTTAATGAACACTTTAAAATTATGTTATATGAATGGCCAACCAACAAGACAAATAAGAGTTGCTACAGAATCCCAAGGCAGTGGTTTCTCTATTTGTAACTGGACAACAATCAATTCTAAGTGTAGGTGGGAGAGGTCTTAGGCTGACCTCCCTGCGGGGGTATCAGGAAGGTGAGGGGCAAGCTAATATTCCTCTCTCTTTCCAAGTTTCCTGATTCTATGATCTTAGACATAGAGTATATATTTTTAAGGGGCAGATTTCAAAAGGAGTACAGTAAGCAAATCAATAAGGAGAAGGAAACCAAGTTTAATGCCATGAAAGTGCCATGTGATTTGTTACAGTAGGCACAGGGACACCCATTAGACAGGCTCTGACATCTGCAGGGAACAGGAAGAATGGGCTTCTCTCTCAAGCTGGTAGACATTATCATTCTTGGCTGGACAGCCCCTAGCTCAGTCTCCATGTTTGTCCTCGCCAGCGCATTCTCTACGGGGATGAAAACAACCTCAGGAAATATGGAAGAACAGAATTCCGGAGCTATTGCCCAAAGCTACTGAGACAAGGGGCTCTAAAATGCTTTTATTTGGTGACCAAAAATCGTCACTTGATCCTCATGATGTCGGTGCCTATAAGTCATTGATTGCTTCCCAGACCTCCTCTGGCATAACCTAAATTGATAATCCACAATTTGCCAATACAGGTGGCATGATATAAAATGCTATGCTCATCCTTTTAATGTTATTATGAGCAATAATAATAATTTTTATTACCTACCATGTGCCATGTTTAGTGATATATGCTTTTATATATCCTATTGAATACTCATGACAACTTCTTTTGCTAAGTACCCTTTTCCACCCATTTTACAAATATTGAGCAAGTAGCTAAGATTTAGGTCCCCATTCATCTAACTACAATTTGTGTTCTTCCTACTTATCACCATATTTTAAACTTGTGAGGTTTTTCTATTCAACAAAAATCCAGGCATGATTCTAGAATGGGTTTGCTACGATGCAATCAGTCTTCTAACATTTTTTTATTTATTTCTCATTACCTTGTGATGACTTGTCTAGGACATTGTTTAAATTGTGTCCTTTTCTAAGCTCTTTTTTTTAATGTGAGCATAAATTTGTTGACTAAGAAGCCAAGCAAAAAACAAAAATACTAAAAAAATGAATTCAAAGTCAACTAGAAAAACTTACTCTCCCTAAACACAAGAGAATAACTTTTGCTGTCCTCCACAGTGTGTTAAATGTGCATTAATAGTCTCATTCTAAAGATGAATAAAGTAAAGCTCAAATATTATTAACCAATAGTATTAAATCTATATTTAAAAAAATATGTATTCCATACCTACTAGCAAAGTATCTGCTTTATGGACATTCATGCCAGTGAGTGGAGACAGAAAGTAAGGGAAGAAACAAGCAAATAAGATGGGACCCGATAGTGAGGATGAGACTGGGAAGGGGCAGGATGGGATTCTGAACTGTGATTCAAAAGCTGAGTGTTGTCTTGCTGTTTGAAAATTTGGGAAGTGATGATGCGAGTAGAAGAGAGAGCAAGTTTCACGGCCCTGAGACTGGACTAGTCCTGGCAGAGTGTGAGAACAAAAGGCATCATGGGAACCAGGTAGTTAGAAAAGAAAGTGGAGGGGTAGCTGCAGACAGTATGGCAGTGCCTGACCTGTAAGCCTTTCAGGGGACAAATATTGTATTCTACCCGTGATAGGACCATGAGTGATTTTAATCTTGGGATTAATAGGACAAGAGAAATTCTATGTATTTCCCCCCAAAGAGATCTTAAATATGTATGTGTAGGCAAGTTGGCTGGATCCGATGGAAACCGAAGCTGTCAGTTCCGTCCACGAGCTCTGCTTTGTCTGCTCAGGGCGTTTGGGTGCAAAGATAATTAGGCTTCTGCTGCCCTTGGCTTCTTTTTCATTTATCAAATGGAAAAGGGTTCATTCTTGATGCAGAGATTTTGTATAAGCATGCACAAAAATGCTTGGGATGCAATTCTCTTCTTCTGGCCTGGCCAAGTCCTGGTCACTTACTAGGTCTCTGCTTGGATGCCATAGCTGCAGGAAAGCCTTTTGTTACCCTTGCCAACCTAGAGGTTGCTCTGAAGGTACTCTGTAGACATGGTCGATATCTTCAATCAGTTGACTTTAAGGAAAGGAGGTGACTCTTAGGACTGTGAGTGGGCCTCATACAATCAATTTTTAAAAGGTTTGAAGAGAAAAACAGGTTATTTCCCTGAGAAGGAGGCATTTCACCTCAAGACAGTGACATGCCATCCTGCCTGTGCGTTTCTAGCTTGCCTGCAGATTTTGGTATTGGCTGCCACCACTCATAATCACAGGGGCTAATTCCTTCAAATGAATCTCTGAGAGCAAGACAGCTCAATGAGGAAAGTAGGAGCTTATAGGGCTTCTGTATGATGCAAACTCAAAGTTTTCTATTAATTTTTTGTTTCCAGGGACAGAGAGAGAGTCAGAGAGAGGGATAGATAGGGACAGACAGACAGGAACGGAGAGAGGTGAGAAGCATCAATCATTAGTTTTCATTGCTGATGCGACACCATAGTTGTTCATTGATTGCTTTCTCACATGTGCCTTGACCACGGGCCTTCAGCAGAGTGAGCAACCCCCTGCTGGAGCCAGCGACCTTGGATCCAAGCTGGCGAGCTTTTGCTCAAGCCAGATGGGCCCCGTGCTCAAGCTGGCGACCTTGGGGTCTTGAACTTGGGTCTTCCGCATTCCAGTTCGACGCTCTATCCACTGCGCCACCGCCTGGTCAGGTTCCTATTAGTTTTAATGAAACACAGAGATCCATGGGCATGTGAAGGTCACTCATAGCTTCAATTCACAAAAAATGGCCTCCTCTTACAAAGATGTGCTGGCTCAAATGAATGGCAGGCCTGAGATGGGGGCCAGTGTCTGTCAACATCTCTTCTAACACTATTTTCTGTGTTCTTTAATTTGGGGGGTGGATTTCGTTTGATCTTCTTACTCATGGTACAGCACTGTCTAGCGTTTTCATATTAGACAAAGTGCATCTTCCTAAAGTCTCAGGAATTGTCTGAAAGACCTTTGAGATTAACATATGCCCCAAACAAATATCCTAGTTTTACAGAAGTCAAGAGTCATCTATTAGAAAGAAAGAGTACGCTGAAAGT
Source organism: Rhynchonycteris naso (assembly GCA_037038555.1). NCBI lineage: Eukaryota > Metazoa > Chordata > Mammalia > Chiroptera > Emballonuridae > Rhynchonycteris > Rhynchonycteris naso. The sequence goes on from CM072996.1 coordinate 303,735,535, forward strand.
TCTATAGCATCAGGCCATGTCTTATCCATCATGTGAATGGATGTTATTACTCTCAAGCTGCTTTCAGAAATGGAGGAAGAATTATTTGAACACAAGTGAAAAATTCAAATTATTTAACAGGTTTTCAGTTTGACTCTGGGAGGGTCCCAGTTTTCTGACAATGCCCCGAAAGGGAGAACAGCCCCAATACTGTGATTCTAGGCTCACGCAATGATGAATCCCAGTGGGCTGTCACCATCCCCCCCATGCTGCTGAAATTCATTTAGCCAAAATAAGAATTAGTATAATTTATGGTTTTGTTTTTACAACTGGGACAAGGAAAGAATTGATCAAGTAATAATTTATCAGTCTTACTCAAGGCCTTGCTGTTTTTTCTCCCTTAAATGGAAATGAAAACCATGGAGACCATTGATTGAAAATCTTCCAAATTCTATTTAATTCTCAACTCTGTCTCAGAAACCGTGATCACTTTTAAAGGTGAAATTGACTGCTTGTTATGTGTTTTCATGAGGCTGTTCCATTTCTTACTTCCCCTCATTATCTCTGCTTGACCATCCAGCTAAATTGGGTTGGTTCTGCTATTTGTACCAATCCAGCTCGGGCCTTGTTGGAAATAAACAACATTTATTCAACACTGTTGGTGTATCTACCTCAGGGACATCCCCTGCAGGGCACATAGAGGAAACTAAGTCCCTGCTTTCTTTTATTTGCACTCAGACGATATGTAGTATATGCTTATATTTAAAAATCAAGGTCACGAAGGAGAAATGACTGCAGAGTCTGAAGATGTGGGCCCTGGGTTTGTCTTTTCCTCTAAGTAGCCGCATAGCCTTGTTTAGGCTGCTGCACCTGTCTGGGCCTTGATTTGCTCAGGTCATTTCTGTGACTCCTCAGTTAGCATGACGTGTTCTTTTATTTTTTTTTAAATTTATTACTTTTTGTATTTTTCTGAAGTGAGAAGTGGGGAAGGGAAGGGAGGCAGACAGACAGACTCCCCCATGTGCCCTACCAAAATCCACCCTGCATGCCCAGCAGGGGGTGATGCTCAGCCCCTCTGGGGCATTGCTCCACTGCAATCAGAGCCTTTCTAGTGCCTGAAACAGAGGCCATGGAGCCGTCCTCAGTGCTCAGGTCCTTGGCTGCGGGAGGGGAAGAGAGAGATAGAGAGAAAGGAGAGGGGGAAGGGTGGAGAAGCAGATGGCTGCCTCTCCTGTGTGCCCTGGCTGGGAATTGAACCCGGGACTTCCACACGCCAGGCTGATGCTCTACCACTGAGCAAACCGGTCAGGGCCATGACATGTTCTTTTAAAAAAAATATTTATTGAATTTACCGGGATCATATCAGTTAATAAAATTACTTAGGTTTTAGGTGTACAATTCTACAGTATACAATCTGTACATTGTATTGTGTGTTTACCACCCCAAGTCAAGTCCCCCACCATCACCATTTGTCCCCTCTTTTTCCTCTTCTACCTTCCCCCAACCCCCTTGAACAAGTGTTATAACAACACAAGAAGACTCCTGCATTAAACAAGGTCATGTTTGGGAAAAGCTGGCCAAACACAATTACATAAATGTTTACTTAGCACCTACTGTGTGCAAGGTACTGCATGTAGCACTGAGGCAATATCAAGATACGTGGAATACACACTGTTCCTGGTCCTTAAGGAGAGCACAAGGTAGTACTGAGCATGCAAGACAGACTCGGAGTCAGGACAAAGGGTCTGACTGCTGTGGGTATTTGAATTGTTTTCTCTGCCAATAACTGGCTCTGAATAGATAATGTCGTTAAGTATCCTCCTAGAATAGTGTAAAAGGGTTCCTACCTCAAAGGTTTAGTAAAATGATCAAATATTTTAGTCTTTAGATGGCAAATATTTGAGTGCCCCCTACCCTAAGCCAAGGAATATAATTGGTGCTTACTATGTATTGGTGAAAAAAAATTGACGGAGATGTCTGTCCTCATATGGCTCAGTTTCCAGGGCAGGGAGATGGACACTAAACTGTAGATATTACGATGAAACGAACTGGGTAATAATAGTTCGCTGGGGAAGAGGCTATACCTTTAAATGTGGTGGTCAGGGTCGGCTTCATAGAGAATGTTGTGTCTGAGCTAAGGAGGTAAGGAAGAGTGCCAGCACATGCCCTGGAAAAAGCAATGGGGGGGAGGGACAGAGGACAGCCAGCACAAGGCTGACCTGGTGAAGGAAGAGAAGAAGGCCTTGAGACTGGGCCAGAGCAAGTGACGGGGAGGGGGGTGTCTTAGGCAATGAGATCAGCCAGGCGATGAAGGGAAGACCGGGTAGTGGAGGATCCTTTCGCCACGCTAAGGGTTTGGCTTTATTCGGAAGGGAAGGAGGCATCACAGAATGTCACTGAGAAGTTACACAGTCTCACTTGCGTTTGGAGGACAGTGGTAAATATCGGGAGAAGCAGGAGTGTGGATAATGGGGAACGAGGAACGAGGGGAAAGGATTAGGAGGCCTCTAGGGACGCAGTCGAGGGAAGGTGGCGGCTGGAGCTGGGATGGGATGGCAGCAGCTGCGTAGGTGATGGGAAGGAGGTGGAGTCTGGATTCACTGTAACAGGAGCGTCAACCAGTTTCCGATGGCTTGTGAGAGGGGTGTGAGAGAAGACACGAGTCAAGGCCAGTGGCCCTGCTTTAATCCTGAGTGTAAAGCTTGTGACAGCATTGAAAGTACTTAGAACAGTGTTTGGTACAGAGTAGGGATTCAATTAAGAAGTTAAGGTAAACAATGTTTGGAAATAATTCACTATTCTACCTCTTTCATTTTTGAGATGTTTGTTTATAAACCACTTCCCTGATTCCCTCTGGCTGTTGTGCCATTTCTCTCTAAGCCCCCCCCCTCCCCGCCCCATGTCTTTCCAAATCCACCTGGATATCAACTCTTATTTTACACCACGATTCCTGAAATCACCTTCAGAGATAAAACAAGTGGTAGGGAGACTGAGAATCCTCCCATTAACTTTGAAAGTGGTTTTATGAAGGAAGCAACATTTGAGATGGGCCTTGAAGGAATGGCTCGCATCTGAGGCTACAGTTGAGAGAATAAAATAAACAGGGTGAATTTCATGTTTCTTGGTCCATTGGTGGCAAGCAAGCGAGAAAACAGAATAACTCCTAACTTGAGATTTCTGGTCCGGATCGTGAGGTCTGGCTAAGTAGGGTCACGTGACAGTGATGGGTGGGTTGGCATGCTTCCATCCTGTGAAGGCACACAGATTATGTCTGTGTCTATGATAAGAACAAAAGACCTACCTTATCGGTGTTTGTTCATGTGTGTGTGTGTGTGTGTGTGTGTTTGCTCGCACGTGTGCATGTGTGAGTGTGGGGTTGGTGGCCCCAAAACGTGAAAGATATTATGTTCTTTTATCATTTTCTTACTGACTCTTTCAGATCTTCTATACTTCTCTAGGGCAAGGTAGGGAGTAGAAGGAAACTGGGATCAGTGTTGTCACAGCACAAGAAGAATAAAATGCTGCACAGAGGTAGTCAATATCTCTGTAGGCACACATGGCTTATCTTCCAGGTGTCATCGTGAGTGGAAATGAGATAATACCATGTATGTTGCTGTATTCCACACAAAACTTCATTCATGAGCAGACCCAACAAAGGCCACATCCTCATTGTTTCATGATGCCACGTAAGAAACGTTGTACCACTAAAATTAGAAATTAAAATGCAAATACATACAAACTTTTAATCGCAAAATATGTACAACCAAGAAAAATATAACTTCTTTTGAATCTGTCCCTATTGAAGGATTCTGTAAAATGTCAATTCAGAAATTTCAGTGCAAGAGGCTCCTTTTTTATTCTGATGGTTCACCTGCAGCAAGCAGAGAGATCTTTTAGTGCAACAACAAAGGCTTTCAAATGGTGTTCAGATTAAGGTTTTTCTATCTTGAAATTTTCATTCTGTGTTCAATATGCATGAGTGTCTCTGATGTGATGGAGGTGATAAAAATGAATTTGGGATATTGCTATGAAGATTGTTATAATAGAAAATTTTTATTACGTATGAATATAATAAGGCTTGCAGGGAGCCTTCTTGCTAATAGATGGAACACAGTGACATTGATTTTAGGGTTGGTGACAATGAGAAGCACAGAGAAATTATTGGCATCATAAGGTTCTCTCTGCAGTTTCCAGGGCAGATCCAGAAACAGAAATGGGATCCAGGGGCAGTTTTTCAATTCCTAGGAGGGAAAATTGTAGCAGTAAGTTAGGGGTCTCCTTATGCAGGAAATTGAGATTTCTAAGCAATTTCTTAGAGCAGGGCTCAAAGGCACAGAGGGAGTCAAAGCTGAGATGTATATACTGGGCACATGATGGAGTTGGTCTGCAGGAAAGGGATGTATCCCAGAGGTCACAAGGGATGCTTTGGAGGACTCCTGGCAGTATCTGCCGAGGATCTGGGCTTTTCCTGAGAACATGGAAAGATGGCTCTACATGTAGCCCAACAATGACAGAGAAGGAAGGAATAATGACAAATCTGCAATTTCAGTCATTCTTCTATCAGCTCCAGGAATATAAAGCCCATCACTCTCATAGGTTCCTGGTAGGAATACATATTGATATAGCCATTCCAGGAAGAATTTCACCATTGAGTAGGTATTAAAAGATTAAAAATGTGTATACCTTTCACTTCAAATGCTTAATTCTAGAAGTTTCATTATGAGTAAAGCATGCAAGTACATACAAATGGAATGTTCAAAGAAGTCGCTATTTAAATAGTAAATAAACAATTAAAAGGAGAAGGGGGATAAAAGAAACAATCTAAATATACTGTAGAATTTTGGCTAAGTATATTATATTTTCCTTTGCTTGAAAAGAACTCAGTTTGCCTCTCTGTTCCTCTCACTGACCAATGCCCTCTTTCCTCGTCATCTTTCAGATGGTTGACCTACCATGTCTACTGTAAACCTTTCTTGACTTGTTCAAGACTGAGCCAAATGCCTCTTCGATACCCTTCTACAATTCTTTCCAGTCCTCCTCTGTATCCATTTTTATCTTACTCTATACTAAATGCCTGGTGTATTACCCTAATAATATTCAAAATATAGAGTGCTATAAAAATTTTCAAATAGACACACATGGAAACATTTTATCCACACAGACTAACACACAAGAGAAATGATACCAGATGGTAACACAAATAAACACAGGAAAATACAACCAGAAATAGAAAATATGTGAATAAATATATCAGACTGTCTTTTTCATCCTTAATTTATTTAATATCTAGGTTATTACTTTAGAAAAAAGTAATATTAATAGATTGTATATATTGTAGCATATGTAGAATTAAAATCTATAACAACAGACTAAGAAAAGGAGTCTAGTAAAGGAAGTATACTTTGTAAGAATCTCACATTACACATGGGATAGCATAATGTTACTTTCAAAACTTTACTCAACGCATTGATAAATTAAGGATGCACATTATAACCCCTAAAGCAATAATAAACACCACCACCAATAACAAATAAGAGACAAAACTAAAAGCTAACAGTAGAGATAAAAGGAAATGCTTAGGGAGAAAAGACTGATTTATCCAATGAGAACAGGAAAGGAAAAAATATGAGCAACGGACACATGTGAGAAGTAGGTAACTAATAGCAAGATAATAGCTTAAAACTCAACTATATCAGTAATTACATTAAGTGTATTATGAATAAGCACTCCAATTAATAGGAAGAGGTTGACAATAGGGAATTCAAAGCAAACTCTAATTACATGCTATTATAAGAGATACATTTTAAATATGAGGAACAGATTGGCTAAAAGTAAAAGAATAGGAAGGAACACAATGGAAACTCAACTCAGGAGTACTCAGAATGATTATATCAGAATGAGACAGAATTAGGATATTGAATATGATAATGAATACAGAGAGATATTTAAAAATGATTAAAGAATCAATTTATCATGAAGATGTAAAAATTCTGAAGTCTTAGTAACTAAAACAGAATGTAAACACACATATACACTTATAGTTTATAATTTTGAACATTCCTCTCACAAACTGATAAATCCATTAGAAAAATACTTTAGTAAAGTTATAGAAGAATTGCATAATAATATCAACTCTTCTAACCTCATTTATATATGTGGAATATTACTCCCCAAAACTTAGGACACAAATTATTTTCAAGTGTACATGAAACATTTATAAAGATAAATCATATGCTGTGCTATAAAAATGTCTAAGTAAGTGTCAAAGAATTTATATTCTCTGACAAAAGTTAAAAATCAATAAAGAAGATATCTAAAAATGTCTCAAATATTTGGAAATTAAGTAACAGTCCTAAGTAAACCACGTGTCAAGGAAGAAATCACATGGATACTTAGAAAATAATTTAAACTGAATGGTTACGTGAATATAGCTAACATACTGTTAAAAATTTTAAATGCTTATATATATATAAGACAGAAAGGTTTAAAACTAATTCACTTCAAGATACTAGAAAAATGCGTAAATTAAACCCCAAATGAGTAGAAAGAAAAAGAATAAAGTGAGTAGAAATCAATGAAATGAATAAATATTGAGATATTGATAAAATTCAAAGGTATATCTTGAAAAAGATTAATAAAATTTTTAAACTCCTCAGTGAACTGATCAAGGAAAAAGAAGGGAAGCACAGTTATCAATATCAATAAAGATGGACCTCAATACAAATCCTACAGATATATAAAGGAATAATATAAATAATATGATATCCTCTGAGAATAAGTTTGATTATTTAGATCAAGTGAATTAATTACTTTAGGTGCATACATTGTAAAAACAGACACAAGGAAAAGAAATACAAATTTTGAATAACCCTACACCTATTTAAATAATTTGATTTCATAATTAAAAACCTTCTCAGAAAAATAAAACAACAACAACAAAAATAAAACCAGCCACATCCAAAAAGCTTTTTGGTGAACTTTTTTTTTCAATTACAGTTTATATTCATTGTTATTTTGTATTAGTTTCAGGTGTACAGCATAGTGGTTAGACAATCATATACTTTATGTTTTTTAGTGAATTGAGTCAAACATGTAAGGAAAGGTAACATCAGCCTTTCGCAGATGCTTTCAGAAAATAATAAGGTAGCACCAATCTGATCAGCTCTTATAGGAGTGTTTATCTTCATGAGATACCAATATAACTAATACACATAGATGGACAGAATATTAACAAATGAAATTAGCAGTATCTAAAAAGCATAATATGACATGACTAAGAGTTTATTAAAAGAACATAAGATTGTTTCAACATCCAATAATCATTAATATAAATTATCAAACTAATAGAATAAAGGAGAAAAATTATATGGTCATTTTAATAGATGCAGAAGAAAACTTTGGAAAAAATTCAGCACACATTTATGATAGCAAAGTAGGAATTAGAGGACCCTTCTTCATCTGACAAAGGATGTTTTTAAAAACAATCTCAGCTAAGTGGTGATACTAAATGGTGAATCCTTAAATCCCTAGGTCCTATATTCTGGAAGAAGGCAAGGACTTCTCAATCTAACCAGTCTCTTCAACACTGTATACTACTAACATAAACAGGGGAAGGAAGAAAATGGCTACAAGGGAATATAAATAAGGAAGGGCAAAATAAAATTGTCCTCATTCTCAACTGACTTAAGTTTCTATGCAAAAAAATCCCAAGGATCCTACAAAATAAACTACACACACACACACACACACACACACACACACACCCTAGCAAGTCAATTTAGTTATGTTACATTATGCAAAAATCAATTGTGTTTCTATTTATTACAAATGGACAATTTGAAAATAAAATTAAAAATAAATACCACTTTAATCATATGAAAACATAAACTACTCATAAATAAATGTAATGATAGATGTAAAAGAAATAAAGTGAGAAGTACAGGATCAATTTGAGCAGACAAGGACCTAAATAAGTGGTGAGATGTCATAATATTAGACTGGAAGACTGAGTAGTGTTAAGAGCTGTTAACCCTGAAATGTCTTGTGGATTCCATGTAACTTCAATCAAAATCTAAGTAAGCCTTCTGATAGAAATTGAGAAAGTGGTTCTAAGAAATGATATGAAAGTGCAGAGGGGCTAGAATAACTAAGACGATTCATTAATTTGATGATTTGTACTACCTAAGTCCCAGACTTACTATAAGGCTATAGTAATCTAGAAAGTATAGAGTTGGCGTAAGTGTAGACAAAAAGATCAATGGAAAATGACAGAGGCCAGAAATAGACCCACACATTGGCATTCACCTGATTTACTGCAAAGGCGCTAAAGCAATTCAACAGGAAAAGAAAATCTGCTAATCTGATCACCAAATGGTCCTGGAACACCTGGATAGTCACATGAAAGAAAATTACCACATCTTTTTCTTTCTTTCTTTATTTTCTGAGAGAGAGGTGGGGAGAAAGAGAGACAGATTCTCACATGCATCCTGACCAGGATCAACCTGGCAGCCCCCATCTGGGATAATGCTCTGCCCATCCGGGGCCATGCTCGCAATTGAGCTGTTTTTAGACCTGAGGCAGAGGCTCCACAGAGCCATCCTCAGCACCAGGGGCCAATGTGCTCCAACCAATTGAACCATGACTGCTGGAGGGGAAGAGAGAGAGAGAGAATGAAGAGGGAGGGAGGGTGGAGAAGTAGGTGGTTACTTCTTCTGTGTGGCCTGATTAGGAATCAAACCCAGGACTTCCACATGCTGGGTGGATGCTCTACCACTAAGCCAACCAGCCAGGGACTAACACATGTCTTACACAAAAATTAATTCAATATAAATCACATACATGCACATACAAGCTAGAACCATTAATCTTCGAGGAAGAAATCAGGCGAATATATTTATAACCTCGGAGTAGACAAAGAATTTTTAGACAGAATACAGACATTAGCAAGTATATACTAAATGACCAGTTGAATTTTGTAAAATTTTAAAACTTCTGCTCATCAAAATACACCTGAGAGAATATCTTTGCTGTACTTATGTATGTGACAAAGGACTTATATCTAGACAATAAAAGACTTTCATGAACAATCCATGTTAAAAATATGCAAAATACTTGAACAAACTCTTCCACAGAGGAAGATGCACAAATGACCAATAGACACAAGAAAATATGGTCAGCAGTGTAATAATTAGGGCAAATTAAAAAACTACAGTGACATACTACTGTTCTCACTCTAGACTGGTTAAAATTAAAAACCACCAAAGATACCAAATGTTGGTGAGGACATGAAGTAAGCAGAACTTTCAGATGTTTTTGGTGAAATTGTGAAATGGCACAACTGTCTGGAAGACAGTTTGGAAGTTCCTTCTAACCTTAAACACTCACCGACCTATCATGTCCCAGCAATTCCACTCTTAGGTATTTAGTCGAGAGAAATGAAAACTTACGTCAATAGAAAGACTTGTACAAAAATAAAAATATTTATAGCAGCTTTATTCATAATAGCCAAGAAATGAAAAAGACTCAGATATTATATCAATCAACAGGAAAATGGATCAGTAAATTGTGCCCTGTTTAGACAATTCAGCAATCAAAGTAAATAATCTAAAATAAGCAATAAAGTAAAAAATAGCATGGGCGAATCTCACGAACATTATGCTAAATGATAGAAACCATACCATACGCAGAGGTATACTTGCTGCATAATTCTATTTGTGAGATGATTCAGAACAGTGAAAACTAATCTGTTATTGTAGAAATAAACGGGAGATGTGGTTTACACACTTATAGTTATTTGTCACAATTCTTGGAACCATTCACCCAAGATTTGTGCATTTTACCATATGAAAATTACATGTCAATTTCTAAATATATATAAATATAAAATATGCATATATACATAGATAGTGTATGTGTGTGTAATTCTGTTCATGACACATCATTATGCAAAAGATATAAAATGTATTAATTTAAAATGATTCCTTTATATAAACAAGTATTCTATTGGTCAGAAACCATCATTACAAACAACAGAAAGACTGTAGCTTGGGATTTATTTTGACATACTTAGCAGCATACCGAATATTCAGGAAGGCCAGAGAATTTGGCATGCGTTCCACACAGCCAAGTACAAAGCAGAAAGAGAATCACCCAGCCACAATATGGGACTCTTCTAGGTGAAATCCCACTGCTGCCGCCATCTGCTACTTGGCACGTAGGGTTCCCGGGTGGAATCTCCATCAAAGCTACTAGCCCAGAGAACCAGATGTACCCCCAACTGTCATTTCAAGGAGACCTGGTTTCCCTAGGTGAGACTGCTATCTCAGCTGCTCATTTCTTTCTTGCAAGACTTGTGCAGTGCAATTGGCCACGTGGAAGACTTACGGCAAAAGACCACTGAAATATAGCTGAGCTGGTTTCTAAGCAAAGAGGAAGATATGGTCCTAGGTACAGTACAGTCCTGAGTGGAAGCGGGAATGAATGAGTTAATCAATCTGTCTGCCAGAGTTTGACCCTCTGAGTGCTTTGACTGGACACATCCTTTTCTGTGTGTGAAATTCCAGACAATACAATAGTAGCACAATGTCCTTGCATTTAATGTATATCACCATCCTGTGCAAAAACAAAATTGGGCTCACATTATATTCGCCAAAGAGAAGATACACAATCTTCTCAGTTCTGACATCCGAATCTGAGTGCTGGGTTTTCTTACCTTTACTGGAAGCACAGTCCTGCTTTGGTGTTTTATAAGCAAGGACCAAGTAATAAATCTAACCACTACCAACGTCGTCCAAAACCACAGAACCAAGAAAAATTCTGTCCTGCAATTGGTTGTGAGCTGTTGGTGTTTATAATTCCCTTCCTCTGCTGTGCATGTAGTGTTTCATTTTTTTTGAAAAATACTTTGGCTGATTGAAATTTTTCTCCTGGAGGATGAACAGAAATTGCAGTCCTGGGGTATTTGATCATTTGATGGACTTTCCTATATGAGTTGCTTTAGTCTTACATGAATGTTTTACACTGGACTTGGAAACACTAGAAGGTATTCAGAATGACCCCTAGTTGTCTAGAATGTTCCTTTCCCCCCTCATTATATAGCAACACTTTTCTCTTGGTAATTATGGTTAAAAAGTGGTCTGTCTAGTAACATTAGGATTCCAAAATGACCATATGGCAGTTTTAATTTTAAGTGCAATGAAATAATTACCCTCTTGGGCACTCAGAGCTATAAATAAGCAGAGTCTGGAGTCCTAGAGACAATAAAAATATTTTAAGTAGCTCAATAGGTGTAACAATGCAAGATGCACTCCCACTCTCACCCCTTGGCTTTGACAGTGAGGGGAATAACACGATGTATGGATTGCTTGTTCATAGCACACTCAACTCCTAAACTTCTCAAGGTGCGATTTCTAAGCTGGAGCTTGTCTGAGTCTTCCGTAGGCTGTTAAATAATTCTTTAAGGTTTAAATATGGAGAAAGTGTTGCTAATGAAAGGGAGACTAAGGGGAAGCCTGTCTACATTTCCCAGGTCCTCTCTCTGGTGCCAATAGTGGGCTAATCATCCCGGGTTGTGATGCTTCGCCAAGTTTAGAAATGATCATTACTGTCAACAAGAGTGAGACTTGGATCCTTTAATGGCCAGTCCAGATGTGGTGGGAAGTTCATGTTGCACATGAATATTGTCCATTCTTGCTCCTTGGCCACTTAGTAAATACCTTGAGCAATCAATTACATGACATACATGAAATAGCATCCTTATCGGCAAGCAGATGCTCTACTCTCCTTCCCCACAGTGGGGCCCTGTGGTAAGCATTTAGATGGCCATGAGTTCTTAACACTCTGAGCTCATTAAGAGTGGTTCATCCCCATATTTCTTGCACAAATTCAAATTTTAAATCTTGTTTTTTTTTGAGTCTTTACTATCAGTCAATTTATTTAGCTGTTACCAATAAATTGATATAGAGCACATCTCAGACCTTCACTCCTTCTGTGCACAGGGGATCATAAGATACACTGCTTGTAATTTTACCAATTAGGAGCATTTCCTACATAACGGTCCTTTAGGCCTCAACCAAAAGGGGTTTACTATAACGTGCTTAGCTCAGTGTATTATGCAGAATCTGCTATACGTCAATTTTTTCCTAAGTTGATCATTAGCAATTTTTCATGAAGGCATAGGTATAGATCGAGGAAGACATGTTAGTTCATTAAGGGTAGGCACATGAGAGCCAACTGTGCAAACCACTTGTGCATCCAAGGATCTGCTTATACTTGATCTTGTAAGTACAATTTCCATTTGAGGATGGATGCTGCTGGGAACACCTGACTCTGGTTTCTTTCGGGGTACACAGTTGGCTACTCTTTGTAGGTCAGGTATTGAGTCTCTACAGAGGACCAATAGCAAGCCAGAAATAAATTTTCAAAAGAAGAATAGTTACCTGCCCCAAGGTGCACGTATTAGCTCCTATACCCATTGTGATTTTCTTTCTCAGACTTGGAAAGCATCCTGGCTTCATAGAGCATCCTTGTCAGTCAGAGACATTTTAAGCATCATTGGATCTAGTATGTTATGAAGGTCAAATGGCAGAGCTGCTTGAATTGGAGTCCTCAAGGTCTTCTTGAGCCTGGTAGTGATATGGGTAATTCAATTAATGGGACTGGTACCTCCACATGACATATGTGGTGTTGCCAAAATTGAAAGAAGACTACTTCTTTGCATTTTTAGTGGTTAGAAAGTATACTACAGTACAATACTTTTTCCTTCAATTTTCTGAGAAATATGCTGACATGAACTAGATCCTATTTATTACTGAATAAGGAATGGAGATTAGATAAGAAGCTTAATCTTCTGCTTAATATACTGGAGGTTTGTTTGTTTTAGTCTTATGAAATCTTATTGGGCTACCATATATATCATTCGTAGGGATGAGACCAACTTGTTGCATATTTTCAGGGGTTACCGTTCATCAGATGATAGGCATTGTATCAGCCAAAGTTTCCTTCATGTCACATATCATCCTTTCCATCCTATCTTCACAGAAAATTATTGCTAACTGTCCCATCTTGCCTCTGGTGATGAAGTGCGACCATGAGATCTCATTTTTATTGCCATAGGGAGTTCATGCAACAGAAGTACATACTTCCTACCATTATCCAAAGTACATCCCGTTTTTAAGCAAGGGGGTACTCTGCTCACCAATGTATTTCTCAATGTTGTGGCAAAGGGAATACTATCCTGAAACTCTTGGGAGGTTTAGGGAGGTTGTCAGTGGCTCACACAGAACAGATTCAATATGTAGTTCAATAATATTGTCAATAATTTATTTTTCACATTGTCACAGGGAGGAATTCTGATATCTTGATTTCATTCAGTGCTGTCCAGAGATGAATACAGATTTAGCCAACCAACAAAGCAAACCCCAGAACCATCATTAATTGTTCTACCTGGCACACTGAATCCAAAATCTTGGGCAGAGTACCCATATTAATAAATTCAGCTTGATCCAAAGCCCCTATTCTACCTTCCTTACCAACTGGCCCTATGTTAACCTCCTGACTCTTTGTTGACACATTCAATTTTTGGTGTGCAACCCTTCTAATCTCAGGTCTGACTTTGTAACCCTCCACTTCCCACTCCCAGGATGCTGGCCTATGACCCTAATTGTAGGCCATAATATAATGAGAGTTAGCAGATATGGAGCAAACGTTAATTATAAGAATCAACTCCATCAGGGGAGGAGGAGAGTCTTCTGCTGGCCAAGGTGGGTCAGAGGAATCTGCTGGTTTAGAATGTACAGTGTTATTCAAGTCTTTGCAAACAGGCCTGTTCCAACTTTCAGTATCATTCTTTCCCAGTCAATACCCTAATTCACATGTAAGAAACTTGGCAAGGCTAAGAATTTTAACCTACATTATATTATAATAATCTGAATAATCACATTTTTGGTCTGATTATAGGATCCAGTGGCCCAGGAATGATAAGAGTTAAAATATTCTATTAGGACAGTTATAAAAACTTGGCTCCCTGCCTGGGTCTTAAGCCAAGAATTAAAAACCATGAGTTTGTGATTTAATTTTTGAAGGTCTTCTCTGCACTTAGAAGTAAGCAGCCTATTCTTCAAACCTCATGGTGGAGTTTCTCAGCATCTCAGCATCACCACAGCCTCTGCCTTGTCTCCATAGGCACTGCAGTCCAGGGAGTCCAGATAATTCCGAGTAACTAAATCGCCACCATGTGCGATGAGTGACTAGTGTTGCATTCTCTGATGACAGTGCATAGTCACTGTTCAAATTCAATTAAGTCAGTACCAATCTGTGAGTTCCATTTCTGAGCCTGTTACCTGCAGCCGTTTCTGTTAATAAGTATCCTACTTACCAAGATATTTGCTGAGAAAGAATACATTTTACTCTTGGTAGTTTAAGCATACAGGATTTTTTAAAATAGATGATCCAATTACAAATAGGTGGCCTACAGAATTATTTTTTCTGTGGAGGATGACACTGGAGAACATAGGGAGCAAAATGCAGGTGTCTCATAGCCAGAAAAATAAAGCACATCAAGGAAACGTCCATCAATGCCACAAACTGTTTCAGCGGGGATCCCGTAGCTGCCCCTGCCGCCACTCTATTTCTATATTTTCATGGGCCAGACACGAGATCCCCACCACTACTGACAGACAAGAATCAAGTACTTCTTGTCATATATTTGAAAGAATATCCAGTGTCTCCATGTGTCACTACCTCACTTCCTGCCTCCCTAATCCCACATGAAATCTGCTCACAAGCAGAACCCGAGTTTCTATATTTCAGAAAGTTATGCATACCCCGTGAGGCACAAATATATTCTACTTTACCTATTGGTATTTAGGAATGCTCAATAACAAACATATATTCTCTATAAAATAAGGAAAAATTGGTTTAAAAAAAACTCAGAAGGACAGGAAGTAGAGAAATAAAGTGATGCCTTTCATTTTTCAAACACCACGTGCGACAACATGCTAAACCCACACCCCCCGAGCCAGAGGACACAGAATTTATTGGTAGATAAAGCTAACAATAAGTTCTAGAGATGCAAAGATGCATGAGAAATGTAATTTTCCTCTGGGTATATGTTGTCCAGTCTCAGGGGTAGATCAGTAAACAAAGAAGTATATGTTAGAGTTATCAGTGCCAAGATTGGTCCACAATATATGTATATGGGGTTCATAATATATCCTTACAATAGAAAGAGGATCATTTCTACTTAACAGAAAAAATGAGGGTGGGTTATGGGATACATCAAGAAGGTTGTTGGATGCTTTGCATGTAATCTTGAAGAGTAAACATATGTTTAATATGTGAGTAGGAGGGTAAGGGAACAACATGCGTAATGCACAGAATGAATAGCCTGATACCCTACGTTGGCAGAACTTACTTCAGCATCACACATTATGATTCTTTTTGTTATTTTGCAGAAAGCAACAGATTTGCAATGATCATGATTGATTCTCAATCAGAGAAGAACACTGAGTCATCTTGAGGCAGAACTATGGGTTGCGGAATATCCCCGTAATCATACGACATATAGTTAGGAAAGCTGAGAGGTTTCAGTCTGCAGCTGACCACGTCTGGTTTAGGTTTGGGTCCCAATATGTACCAGCTGTCTACTGTTGGGCAGTAATTCAGTTACTCTAAGCCTCAGGTCCCCATATCTTTAAGTGGATACCTAACTGGTACCTATCTGTTCAGATCAAGGAGATGATTTAGTAAGATAATGCCTATAAAGTGTCTACTTGCTCAGTTTCTGACCTACATATAATAAATATCCAAAAATATTAGCAAATATGATCTGATTTATTGACCTGTATTATTGTATGAGTGTGAGTTCAAACATCTCATCAATCCTATGTTATTTGTTTATTCCACTATGAAAACTTAATTAACACTAGAAAACACTTAAGATTAATCAAGAAAACAGATTATTTGAAAAATACAGAACTGTCCAGATAGGGATGCATGTTGTTTTTTCCCCTACTATTATCACTTGAACTGAGAGAGTCATTGTAAGGTCATTTTCAGTGGCTCACAGAACTTCGGGGCAGGTTCATCCAAAACACCATTGACAGGCACTCACGAGACTCTTGTGCAGGCCGCAGCTGGGCATGTGGTCTCACATAAAGCCGAGGTAATGAGCACCAGCACAGTCATTTAAGAAATCATGTTGAACAGTCGTTCAGCTCAGTAAGAAAAAAATCAGGCAGATAATTAGTAGTTAGTCAGAAGCACTCAAAATATTGAGTTGTCTTTCCATTTATTTAACTGCCTGTGTTGGAGTCCTAGGCAAATTGCCCGTGGTTAATGTATTTAATGCCCTGACTGTGGAAGAGCCTCTTGACTGTACCAGTAACCCTATACAAAATTAGACCTAACTAAAGTGTTATCTCAAAGCATGAGAAAGGGATGGGCAGTATGATTAAGTCGAAAGAAAGAGGACTGTCCTTGTGTTAGTAGGTGTCAGCCAAGAGGCGGCATGCCACGGTGGGAAAAGGGGAGGACATGGGGCCTAGAATGCTTGGTTTGCAAATCTAGCTCATTTGTTTAACTGCCTATATGAACTTGAACAAGTTCACATCCCTTGGCCTTAATTTACTCTACCATGAGATAGAACTAATAGTACTTCACTAATAGGGTAAAAAGGATTGGCAGAGGTAAAGTGCTTAGAAGAGTGATTGACATCTAATAAGCGTTTGTTATTTCTTGCCCTAATTCTTTCTAAATCTCTGTTTTCTTCTATGTAAAATAGGGATAAAGGGAAGATGTACTTGCAGTTCTCCCTGAAAATAAAAATGAGAGTGGTGTATATACTGGTGTACACACACACACACACACACACACACACACACACACACACACACCACATGTTCATTCCTAATGAAAGTAATGTAAGTAGTGGTTGGTCCATTCTGCTCTCCTGCTGAAATGCTGCTCAAAGCTCACACACTCTTTCCAAACAAGGTGAGGGGCATGGGTGCATGGCCTTCCTCAAGAAGAGAGACATTCCCTAAATCGTAGTTTAAATATGATAAATTTAAATATGAAAGGTTAGCCATAGTTCTGAAACAAACCTGATTCCTAAATCCTGGAGACCCCATCCAAGACAGCTTGGTTTGCAACCTACCCTAAATTTTGCTATCAGATAGTTAGGACTACATTATCATTTGAAGAAGTCTCTTCTTTATTAGTTTATTCTGGTCCCGAGACCATTGCTATATCACCTTCATCTCATTTTATTTTTGGTTATAATGTCTTGCAGGACATTTCATAGAAGACTGTAAATAAATGTGATAGATAAAATATGTCAGATGATTTATGTATAGATAAAGTTTAAATCTTTCCAATATAATATAAGCTCCTGAGGATGTGGGGTTGGTATCACAGACCAGGCAAATTGGAAAGAGATGTGATTTCAATTTATGTCACCCACTGCAAATATATTTGCTACTTCCCCATTCCCCATGATGGTGTATGTCTGCCTCCACTTCCTTGTCAGGGCCAGGCCACATTTCTTTTAAATTAATCAAATTATTTCACGTGTCTGTTCTTTCCCATTCTCTTCTCAATACATACCTGTCCAAGGTCTCATCTCACTTCCCAAACTTTTCAAGCAGTTGAAACCCTATTGATGGAATTAATCTACCAGAAGTTGACAATCTCTCAATATAATGTAAGAATAACAGAATAATGTAATAATTCTACAAGATGTTATTTCTATCATTACAGGATTATAGGCTAAAGCTAAAGCCTTCCACCAAGATAATTATTAATGATGACTATGTTAGATTGTTACGGAAATGGTTTTGTAGGAAATGTTCACCTAGAGTTTCTCATGCCAGGTCTACATCTGAGAAACTTGCAGCGGAAGTGAGATCACAAGGGATGAGAGAAGAAATCCAACCTCCCAGCGGCAGGAATTTTATGTAACAGTTAATGACTATTAAGTGCCTCACACTAATTTAACTCTCACAACAACTGCAGATTGTAGTGTAACTAGTCTTACTTATGAATGAGGAAACTAGGGGTACAGTAAATGAGGTTACACTGCTAGTCTTCCTGCCAAGCATAATTGAAAACCTAGGCTCTCTAGCTTGGAAGCCTGATCACTTGACCCTCGGCTGGACTGCCTCACAGGAAGTAGCTCATTTAGCCCCAAATAAGCCGTGAGCAATGTCAGTGCTATTAGTTCCACTTAATGGAAAGAGTGTCTGCCTAAGGCCCCTCAGTGAGGAAATGGAGTCAGGATTCAAGTTCAGCCCTTCCTGTTTCTGGACACTGGATTCTGTCCTCTGCACAGAGCGGCTTTCCCATAAGTCCTAAAGTCCCTGCTGCATCTCCAGTTTCTCTTGCAGTGATTTCCTTACAATGGAGCTAATTATACCATGTACTTCAGTCAAAGCGGCACCTGTATTTAGTCATATTCATTCTTCTGATGGCAGCCGGCGGTGGGTGGGTACAGTGTGTCCGTAAAGTCATGGTGCACTGTTGACCGGTCACAGGAAAGCAACAAAAGATGATAAAAATGTGAAATCTGCACCAAATAAAAGGAAAACTCCCCCAGTTTTATACCTATTCAGTGCAGTTCGATGTGGGCTCCATTTGTTGCCCCCCACACATCCAAACTATAGTGAAGTTCTTGCCACACATGGGTAAGGACGTCTGGTGTAACAGCGTGAATAATGTCTGTGATTCTCTGTTTTAAGTGATTAATGTCGTTGATACGTTCAATGTACACATGTTGCTTCACATAACCCCAAAAGTAAAAGTCTAAGGGCGTCAGATCCGAATTTAAAAAGTGCACTGGTCAAAAGTGCACCATGACTTTATGGACACACTGTATTTTCCAGAGTGCTTTCAACAAAACAGACGGTTGTGGCATCTTCTCGCATGTCCGCTGCCTAATGACCAACTTCAAAAGCTAAGAGAGACTTTCACCAGACAAAGTATTTCTGCCTGCACTCTTCTAAAGTGATTTAATATCTTGTAATTCCATGTGCCATTAAGGAGCAATTAAAAGCAAGCCTGGTAAGTTTCAGCTCCCAACAGGCTGAAGAGTCTGGTCACAGAGTGTGCTTCCCATTCCATTTGTTTATCAGAGGCAAGGGGACCAGGGCATGGGTCTTTAGTTCTTCTCCTGTTCCTCATTACCCTTCATGTACCTCTTGCCATTGAAAGGGCATATGTCACTGTGACAGTCCTTCAGAAAGGAAAAGGGTTAGGGCTGGAACAGGAGTGGAGAAGTCACTGAAAATATTGGCCACAGAATAATCTAGAGAGGCCCCCCTTTCCAGAATGCTGCCTCCTCTCAAAACCCTCTTATTTGACTCCTCAACCGACTGAATTAGCCTCTTATTACCATGACAGAAAGGGCTGAGACAGAAAAAATCGTCCCGGGGAGGAAAAGTCATTGATCGGAGGGATGTCTTGTACAAGAGTTACTTACTTTTTTTTCAAAGAGAGCAGCTTTTTTTTTTTTTTTTTTTTTTTTTAATACAGGGACAGAGAGAGAGTCAGAGAGAGGGATAGATAGGGACAGACAGACAGGAACAGAGAGAGGTGAGAAGCATCAATCATCAGTTTTTCGTTGCGACACCTTAGTTGTTCATTGATTGCTTTCTCACATGTGCCTTGACCGCGGGCCTTCAGCAGACCGAGCAACCCTTTGCTGGAGTCAGCGACCTTGGGTCCAAGCTGGTGAGGTTTTGCTCAAGCCAGATGGGCTCATGCTCAAGCTGGCAAGCTCGGGGTCTTGAACCTGGGTCTTCCGCATCCCAGTCCAACGCTTTATCCACTGCACCACTGCCCAGTCAGGCTAGAGAGCAGCTTTTGTTAGAGGAAATGGAGAGAAAGGGAGCTCCCAGTTTTTAGTGTCTCTGCCCCCACTAGCATGAGGAATAAGCTCTCAGCAGATATTTATCCTTCATGAGACTCCTGTGAGCTAGGTATTTACCACCTGGATTTTACAGTTGATGAAATCAAAGCTGTTCAGTGACTTGCCTAAGGGTGTGCAGTTAGAATCAGAGCAGAGTTCAATCCTGCCTCTAAAAGTCGGTCTCTCTCTTTGGAGGTCATCAGCCCTACAGTCAACTTTTATTAACCTAGACTTCTTGAACAGTGCATCACTTTTGTTATGGGAGATATGAAAAAAAAATCAAGTTGTGAATACTACTCTCTGTAGGAAGAGGGTGGAACCCCCCTCCATATGTCATGTTTCCATTTGGAAGGACCCTTATCAGAGTAACACTCCTGACCTCTTGCCCAATCCCTCCCTGTCCTTCCCCAGAGAGAGCAGGAGCCCCTATGACTGGTGAGTAGGGAAGAAGATGATGAGCACAGTTTTGTCGTCTCCTCAATGTTTTGGGAACTGCCTGCTAGCAGATGAATCCTTCCTCCTCTGCTCTCCCATCTGGTCATTTTAAGATTAAAATCCCCACCTCTGTGAATAAAGTTGAGTCTTTAAGTTCTGCTAAAGAAGGGTGAGTACCTCTATGTATTATTAACCCTTTGAGTAGCACGAATGTTCTTGTATTATTAACCCTTTGAGTAGCACGAATGTTCATGTACGTCCTCGTACCTCCTGACCATCCAGAGTATGATCGTACCATATAAGGTAACATTAAAAAGAGGCAAATGTATGTTCTTCTTGTTTCCATAAATTGGTTATCAAACAAACATGATTTTAAGTTAATAAAACTGTAACTGGAACTAATTTCAGCTTTTGAAAAAAAGTCACTCCTGGGGGTCAGCGAACATGAAAAAACTCACCAACCAAAGGGTTAATTTAACCCAAACTTCTCGCTATGCCTTGATGCATTTCAGTACAAATGGGTTTTCAGTCCAGTTTCAGTGATAATTCATAATTCTGATTTCTGTCTTACTGACTGTTGCTTTGTCTATATATCAGAAAACCAGCTGCAACCTCAAAATCCTTCATGGGTTCACAGTCTCATAGGAGGAGCCGAATGTAGCCCATGATAGATAACATTACCTGATCATCAACACGTGTTAATATCTATCAAAAAAAACCCTACACACAAGGCTGCCTCCCTGAGATTTGATAAAACAGTCTATTGAATTAGTAGCTGTTTTCTTTTTGAAAGTCAAAAATGGTAACCCTAAACTTTAGTATCTATCAATACTGAAAATTCTGATGAAGGGAAACATCAAATAAGTCAACTTTATTTCTCAGAATCTAGGGAACCCTTTCCCCCTTTCGACCAGAATCTTTGGCATCCACCAGACTTTTTTTTTTTTTTTTTGCTTTAAACCCTTTTATTATAATACTGTCTTAAATGTACAGTAGGTGCTTACAGACTTAACACTAATAACTTTAAGATAAAACAATGTTAATTCATCATTGTTATATGAAATTGGTTGGCAAGCTCTCCCCCTCCCTTGCCCTATGCCACCAACACCCTGTCATTGCACCTCTGCTGTGTCCAGATAATTCTTTTTTTTAATATATATATATTTTATTATTATTAATTCTAATGGGGTGACACCAATAAATCAGGGTACATATGTACAATGAAAACATCTCCAGGTTATCTTATCATTCAATTGTGTTGCATACCCATCACCAAAGGTCAAATTGTGTTCTGTCATCTTCTATCTGGTTTTCCCTGTGTCCCTCCCCTCCTCCCAACCCCACTCTTCCCTCCCTCCCCCCATCCCATAACTACCACTCTCTTGTCCATGTCTCATATTCTCACTTTTATATCCCACCTATGTATGAAATCATGCTGTTCTCAGTTTTTCTTTTTTTCTGATTTACTTATTTCACTCTGTATAATGTTATCAAGGTACATCCATTTTGTAATAAATGATCCGATGTCATCGTTTCTTATGGCTGAGTAGTATTCCATAGTATATATGTACCATAGCTTTTTAATCCACTCGTCTTCTGACGGACACTTGGGCTGGTTCCAGATCTTCGCTATTGTGAACAATGCTGCCACGAACATGGGGGCGCATTTCTTCTTTTTGAACAGTGCTAAGGTGTTCTTAGGGTATATACCTATAAGTGGGATAGCTGGGTCAAAAGGCAGTTCAATTTTTAATTTTCTGAGGAATCTCCAAACTGTTTTCCACAGTGGCTGCACCAGTCTGCATTCCCACCAGCAGTGCAGAAGGGTTCCCTTTTCTCCACATCCTCGCCAGCACTTATTCTGTGTTGTTTTGCTGATGAGTGCCATTCTGACTGGTGTGAGGTGATATCTCATTGTGGTTTTAATTTGCATTTCTCTAATGATTAGTGATGTTGAGCATTTTTTCATATGCCTATTGGCCATCTGTATGTCCTCTTTGGAGAAATTTCTATTCATTTCTTTTGCCCATTTTATGATTGGGTTGTTTGTCTTCCTGGTGTTGAGTTTTATAAGTTCTTTATAAATTTTAGTTATTAACCCCTTATCAGATGTGCTGTCGAATATGTTCTTCCATTGTGTGGTTTGTCTTTTTATTCTGTTCCTATTGTCTTTAGCTGTGCAAAAACTTTTTAGTTTGATATAGTCCCATTTGTTTATCTTGCCTTTTATTTCATTTGCCTGTGGAGATAAATTGGCAAATATACTGCTGCTACAGATGTCGGAGAGCTTGCTGCCTATGTTTTCTTCTAAGATGCTTATGGTTTCACGGCTTACATTTAAGTCTTTTATCCATTTTGAGTTTGTTTTTGTGAATGGTGTAAGTTGATGGTCTAGTTTCATTTTTTTGCAGGTAGATGTCCAATTTTCCCAACACCATTTGTTAAAGAGGCTGTCTTTACTCCATTGTATGTCCTTTCCTCCTTTGTCAAATATCAGTTGTCCATAAAGGTGTGGGTTTATTTCTGGGTCCTCTGTTCTGTTCCATTGTTCTATGTGCCTGTTTTTATGCCACTACCAAGCTGTCTTGAGTATAATGGACTTATATTAAACCTTGATATCCGGAAGAGTGATACCTCCTGCTTTATTTTTTCTTTTTAAGATTGCTGAGGCTATTCGTGTTCTTTTTTGGTTCCATATAAATTTTTGGAATATGTGTTCTATATCTTTGAAGTATGTCATTGGTATTTTAATTGGTATTGCATTGAATTTATAAATTGCTTTGGGTAATATAGACATTTTAATGATGTTTATTCTTCCTAGCCATGAGCACGGTATATGCTTCCACTTGTTTGTATGTTCCTTGATTTCCTTTATCAATGTTCTATAATTTTCCGAGTACAAGTGCTTAACCTCCTTGGTTAAATTTACTCCTAGGTACTTTATTTTTCTGGCTGCAATAGTGAAGGGGATTGTTTCCTTAATTTCTTTTGCTGACAGTTCATTGTTGGTATATAGAAATGCCTCTGATTTCTGAGTATTAATTTTATATCCTGCCACCTTGCTGAATTCATTTATAAGGTCCAGTAGTTTTTTGACTGAGACTTTAGGGTTTTCAATATACAATATCATATCATCTGCAAATAGTGACAGTTTTACTTCTTTTCCAATTTGGATGCCTTTTATTTCTTCTTCTTGTCTGATTGCTGTAGCTAGGACTTCCAGAACTATGTTGAATAAGAGTGGTGAAAGGGGGCATCCCTGCCTGGTTCCTGAACTTAAGGGGATTGCTTTTAATTTTTGTTCATTTAGTATGATGTTTGCTGTCGGTTTATCATAGATGGCCTTTATCATGTTAAGGAATGATCCCTGTATTCCCACATTACTGAGAGTTTTGAGCATGAATGGGTGCTGGATTTTATCAAATGCCTTTTCTGCATCTATTGAAATTATCATGTGATTTTTGTCCTTCCTTTTGTTTATGTGATGAATCACATTGATTGATTTGCGAATATTGAACCAGCCTTGCCTCTCCAGAATAAATCCCACTTGATCATGGTGTATGATATTTTTTATATATTGCTGGATCCGGTTGGCTAATATTTTGTTGAGAATATTAGCGTCTAAATTTATCAGGGATATAGGCCTATAATTTTCTTTCTTTGTGTTGTCTTTGCCTGGTTTTGGGATCAGAATTATGCTCGCCTCATAAAAGGAGTTTGGAAGTCTTCCTTCCTCTTGAATTTTTTTGAAAAAGCTTGAGTAGGATAGGAGTTAGTACTTCTTTAAATTTTTGATAGAATTCACTTGTGAAGCCATCAGGCCCAGGACTTTTCTTTTTTGGGAGTTTTTTGATAACTGTTTCGATTTCATTTGTTGTAATTGGTCTGTTTAGGTGTTCTGTTTCTTCCAGATTGATTTTTGGAAGTTTATATGATTCAAGAAATTTTTCCATTTCACCAAGATTGTCTAATTTTTTGGCATATAGTTCTTCATAGTATTTTCTTACAATGCTTTGTATTTCTGTTGTGTCAGTTGTTATTTCTCCACTGTCCTTTCTAATTTTATTTATTTGAGTCCTCTCTCTTTTTTTCTTGGTGAGTCTAGTTAAAGGTTAATCAATCTTGTTTACCTTTTCAAAGAACCAGCTTCTTGTTTCATTGATCCTCTGTATTGTTTCCTTCGCCTCTATGTCATTTATTTCTGCTCTGATCTTTATTATTTCCTTCCTTCTACTTGTCTTGGGTTTTATTTGTTGTGGTTTTTCTAGTTCTTTTAGATGCAGGGTCAGGTTGCTTATTTGAGCTTTTTCTAGCTTCTTATGATATCCCTGTAGTGCAATAAACTTCCCTCTCAGAACTGCTTTTGCTGTGTCCCATAAATTTTGAGTTGATGTATGCTCATTATCATTTGTTTCTAGAAACTTTTTTATTTCTTCTTTGATCTCATTGTTAATCCATTCATTATTTAATAACAAGCTATTTAGTTTCCAAGTGTTTGAGTATTTTTCAGTTTTTCTTTTGTGGTTAATTTCTAGTTTCATGGCATTGTGATCAGAGAAAATGCTTGATATGATTTCAATCTTCTTCAATTTATTGAGACCATTTTTGTGTCCTAACATGTGGTCTATCCTAGAAAACATACCATGAGCGCTTGATAAGAATGTATATTCTACTGCTTTAGGGTGAAAAGTTCTGAAGATATCTATTTAAATCAGGTTGATCTAGTGTCTCCTTTAAGTCTGCTGTTTCTTTATTAATTTTCTTTCTTGAGGATCTATCCAGTGTTGTTAGAGGGGTATTGAAATCCCCTACTATGATACTATTGCTGTTAATCTCACCCTTTATATCCATGAAAGTCTGCTTTATGTATGTCGGGGCTCCTATATTTGGTGCATAGATGTTTATAATAGTTATATCTTCCTGTTGAATTGTTCCCTTTATCATTATGTAGTGTCCTTCTTTATCTCTTACTACAGCCTTTGTTTTAAAGTCCATTTTGTCAGATATAAGTATTGCTACCCCTGCTTTTTTTCATTTCCATTTGCATGAAGTATTTTTTTCCATCCTTTTACCTTCAGTCTATGTGCATCTTTCATTTTAAGGTGTGTCTCTTGTAGACAGCATATGCATGGGTCCTGTTTCTTTATCGATGCAGCTACCCTATGTCTTTTGATTGGATCATTTAATCCATTTACATTTAAGGTTATTATTGATATATAGTTGTTTATTGCCATTTTATTCTTTAAAGCTGTATTCTTCTTTTGCTATATTCTTTCCTCCCTTTGAACTGTTCACAACAGGCCCCTTAGTATCTCTTGCAGAATTGGTTTGGTTTTTATGAATTCCTTCAGGCTTTCTTTTTCTGGGAAGCTCTTTATTTCTCCTTCAATTTTAAACATTAGCCTTGCTGGATAAAGTAGTCTTGGTTGTAGGTTCTTGTTCTGCATTACTTTGATTATACCTTGCCATTCCCTTCTGGCCTCAAGTGTTTCTGTTGAGAAGATCGATGTCATCCTTATGGGGGCTCCTTTGTAGGTAATAGCCTTTTTTTTCCCTAGCAGCTTTTAAAATTTTTTCGTTATCCATTAGCTTTGGTATTTTAACTATGATGTGTCTTGGTATAGATCTTTTTGGGTTTCTCTTTAATGGAGTTCTGTGTGCTTCTTGAACGTGTAAGTGTTTCCCAGCCTTAATTTAGGAAAGTTTTCTGCTATGATTTGATTGAACAAAGTTTCCATTTCCTGCCCTCTCTCCTCTTCTTCAGGCACCCCTATGATGCAAATGTTGTTTCTCTTCATGTTGTCACAAAGCTCCCTTAGAGTTTCCTCACATTTTTTGAGTCTCTTTTTCTTTTTCTTCTCTGCTTCTGTGCCTTTGTTTATTGTGTTCTCTAACTCGCTTATTCGATCCTCAGTGTGATTCATCCTGTTTTTAATTCCTTCCATTGTGGTCTTCAGTTCTGATACTGTATTTGTCATTTCTGTCTGATTCTTTTTTATTATTTCAATTTCGTTTTTTATATTTGTTATCTCTTTATTTAGGTGTTCATAATGACTATCCATTGTTGCTCTAATTTCTTTGAACATCCTATCATTATTCTAAATTCTGCTTCTGATAATTTGGTTATATCTGGTTCATTCAGGTCCTTCTCTGGGGATTTTTCTTGATTCATTTGGTTTGCATTCCTCTGCCTACCCATTTTGTCTGTGTATAAGCAAGTTGTGGCCACTGGAGTCCAGTAGGTGTTGCCTTTATGTTCTCTAGTTGTGGTCTGTCTGCAGGCCCCCCACCCCCTCTGCCGCTGCCTAGGGTGGTTGGGTATGAGCGTTGCCAGCGCCGGCCCACTGTGGCTTTTGCTGTGATTTCTGCCTCTCCTCCACGGGAGGGGCTGTCACTCAAGCCACAAGCCTTAGCACCAAGGGTAGAGGTGAGTACCTTTGCTCAGCTGCGGACCCAGCCTATTTCTGGACTTCTGCCCAGAACCCGCACTCAGAGCCTGCTTGCCACAGTTTCGCGGATTGGGTGGGGCTTTTGACGTGCTCTCAGCTGTTAGCCTTTGCCCGTCCGGAGCTTTAGCCCCGCCCTCGATGCCAGGGCCCTTCTGCGCAGGATCGCAAACCCATTTTTATTGGGCCGGGCGTGTTTGCTGGCTTCCGCTCAGCTGCATACTTCCGCTCGTCCTGGACTCTACCCCGCCCCCGCGTTCAGAGCCCACTTGCGCACGTATAATGGCAAACCGCGTTTCTCGGTTGCGGAGGGGCTGGTAGCGTGAGCTCAGCCGCAAGCCCCTGCCCGTCCCTGGTCCTAGCCCAGTCCCCGCGGTCAGGGCCGGCTTGCGCAGGGTCGCAGAGCAGATTTCTGCCCGTTCCTGGCCTCCCAATTTGTCCCCGTAAGTGGGATTAAAGGCGGGCCCGCAGCTTCTGTACCGCTTTTGCGCGTCCCCTCCCACCCTGCTGGTCTAGACCGAGCTCACACCGGCTTGACCTCTGCCCACGCCAACAGAACCACGTTTCAGTGTCCTGCCGCCCCAAACCCTTCAGCAACTGTCAGCAGAGTAGGAAGGGACCTAATACTCCACACTGTAGGCCTGGGAGCTCCCTCACTTGTTTCACAGCTCAAAACTGTCCAAACGCCTCTTCTAGGCTCTGGGACTGCAGGCTGGGGCTTGGTTCCTGGGACCCAGTTCCCTCCCTCTCCGCCAAACTCTCCTCCCGCCACTCGGATCTCTCCGGGCTGCCGTTTGCTCCGGGGAGCTGGGCAGCCCTCTTCGCGTTTTCGCTATTCCTACCAGTCTCAATGTGGCTTCTTCTGTGTTCCTTGGTTGAAGAGTCCACTTAGTTTAGTTCATAGTTGGTTTATCCAGATGATGGTTCTTTAAATTGAGTTATAATCCACTTTGGTTCTGGGATTTGGAAGTTGGTACGTCCACCTACTCCATCGCCATCTTGCTTCTCGGCATCCACCAGTCTTTATTTGTTTGTTTGTTTATTTGGTTTCTCATCCTATGACTACTCTTATCCAACAAGATAACAAATTACCAGAGTGAAAACAATTGAATCAACCACATTTTTTTTTTTTGTAAATCAAGCAACATATCCAAATGACTGACATTTTTTAATGCTCATCCTTATGTTTTGGTGATTTGGTAATATGGCCATCTTTTAATAGAATATTCTTTTAAAATAGCTACTCTGAGCATCAAATACACATACAGTGGCAAATATTAGTTATTATCTAAACATTTTGGCAGGTATGGTTTAGTACATAGTGCAAGTGAGTACTCATTTTTTATCTATTTATGTGAGGTTATTCATAAAACCTTAATTTTGTTTTTTAGTCTTAAATACTTGAGCAGCTTCAGTCGTATAGCTCTCAGCTGAGTTCTCAGTGCTGTGGACTCATTTGACCATGTTGGAAGTTGGTTCTAAAAATAACCAAAGGCTCAAAGAAGAGGTGACTAAGGGTGATGAACAGGTATTTAGATGTATCAGAAACAAGTCATCTGTTCTTTTTCATCTGCTTGTTAAGTGAAATCTTTGAAGCTCTATTTGTTATCTCTTTTCAAATGCGGCAGCAAAGAAATGCTTATAATCAGAACTTGATTTTCATGTATTTTACTTAGTGGGTTACCTAAATAACTCTACCAGTTTTCAGTGATCCTTGAAACTCACACTTTTATCTGGAAAGAGAAATGGATATATACACTTGGAGGACTTATAAATGATGCTTTAATATCCCAGCTGAAGAGTGTCTGCAACAATATTTTGGTTTGGACATTAATATACCTTTACTTTGTGAATGAATTATTTTTGTAATTATTTAGCATCTACTATGATCTATGAAATATATCAGACATCAAAGTAGAAAATCATTAACATATTTTATTGTTCATTTCCTTGTGAGTTAGAATTACGTATATTACATATCTATTATGTAAAATTATAACATGTATACATATATGTATGTATATATGCATATATCTGTACTAAACCACATATTGCATATAACTTTTGTTAAATATGTAGTTAATCTGTTGCATTTTATTTCCTTTCTCAGTTTATAGAATCAGGCTCATCCTCTTCAACACCAATTTTGCTAAGTCATTTTAATGATTAAAGAAACACTAGCATTTTATTAACTAAAGGATGAAATTAAGCTACTCATTCTGTCTTTCAGAGCTCATCTAGTTCTAATCTATCTTTAATGCCACATTTTACATAATAACCTTAAAAAAACCTTCTATTCTAGGCAAACTACTTTATTTGTACATACCCCAAGTTGGTTGTTGGTCATTTTCACTGGCCACCTGTCTGCCCAATGGAGAATACTTTCCCCATTGTCTTCTGCCTACTTTCACTCTATCTTTCCTTTAAGGAAGATCAAATATTTCTTTATCCAGACATCTTTGATTATTCTTACCCAAAGTGATGTTTCCCTAATCTGAACACTAACACTTTATCACTTACTATGTATGATGCTGGCTTATGCTTGTCTGTTTTTTGTTTGTTTGGTTGTTTTTTCTGTCTAAAAAATTGTGGTCCATATGCAATAGGACTAATTTTACTAGCCCTATTTTCAAACTACCCTTACTATCTATAGCCTGATGAAGTCTAATCTCTTCATCATCTAGATATTAGTCCCTTAAAGAAAAGAAACTTACCCTTACACATTTTTCCCTCCACATAACACCAAGCACAGAGTTGGACTACCAGTACACATTTTTTCTTTAATCAGTGTGGCAGCAGGAACAATAGTCCTAGACTGAAAATCAAGAGTCTTGGACTCTAGTTTTGACTCTCTTAATTGTGTCCCATTGAGAAAGTCACTTACATTTGTCTGAGCCTGTTTCATCAGCTGTGAAAGAACAGACTTGATCTTAAAGTCCAGTTTCAGCAATAATAACACGATTGGGCTGGTAATAAAAGTCTTACTTCTCCTTTCAATTCTACAAATACTAGAGTTAGAATTTTATATAACTGCATGAAACTCATAAAGGACTGATTCTTCTCCTGTAGCAAGAGAAATGAGCTAGGACCTCCAGGGTTCACTTCGATACTTGGGCTTTCTGCTCTGTCATCTTTTATATTTGATTTTCCCCTCTTAGTCACAAGATGCATGCCTTTTCCCTCCAAGCCACTCATTCATGCTTTTTAGTCAGGAAGAAAGGGAAAGGGGGAAATGAGTCACTAGAGCATTTCCTTTAATCAACAAAACAATGGTTTTCCTGCAAGCCCCCACCATATGTCTCATCTCCTAACCAGGTGTATGACTGGTTCAAAGAAAGTCATGACAACGACGTTTTTAGCTAGGTAAGGCCATCTCAATCAAGCTAATCAATCAACCTTTCTTTCAATAAGGGAGAAGTGGAGGATAAATTAATAAGGTCTTTTATACTTGCTGTCTGTATCTTCACAGCTTTATAGTTTGCGAATTAATTACTGTAGTGAAACTTACAGTCTATAAGCAAGTAAAAGCCAATAAAATATTTTGAAGAGGGGAGTTAAAGACTTTAGATCATTTAGTTTGGGCACATACTATAACTAATGTCTCATGATCTTTAATTTCCTTTACAGGAACTAAACTGGTGCAAAATTTATGTACAATAAACCACATCCCCTTAAAATGTGCAGTTTGATGAGTTGTGACAGGTAAATATAGATATACTCATGGAACTACTACCAAAATTAAGGCACCACATGTTTTCATCCTCCCAAACATTTTTTTCTACCCCTTTGTAACCCATACCATTTCCTACCCATCCTTAGACAACAACTAATCTGCTTTCTTTCACTATATATTAATTTGCATTTCTAGATTTTTATATAAGTGAAATCAATCAGGGATTTACTGTTTTGTGTCTGGCTCATTTTCCTCAGCTTAGTGATTTTGAGATTTCTTCATGATGTGTATGAATAGTTCATTGCTTTTTATGGCCAAGTAGTATTCTATGATGGGAGTAAATTAGTTAATGTATTCATTTACTTCACAGACTTTTTGTTACCTCTAATTTGGGACTATCATAAATAATGCTTCCATCAATATTCACATACAAGTGTTTATATGGACATATATTTTCATGATTTCATGGCTAAATACCTAGGATTGGGATGTATAAATGGTTTGGTAATATAAATCTGATTTTAAGTATTGGCCAAATTGTTTCCAAAGTGATCATGCCATTTTACATTCCATCCATAAGAGTCTGACTTGCTCCACAGTCTTGCTAGCTCTTTGTATGGTCAGTCTTTAATTTAGCTATTTTGATGGAAGTGGAGCCATTGTATTTTATATATTTATTTTGACCTGATTATGTCACTTACATTTATTTCTAGTGATCATTCTATGAATTTAAATCAATTACTTGGATTTTCAAAGTAGACAATTCAGACTTCCTGAAAATAATGATAATTTAATCTCATCCTTTTCAATAATAGAATTTATTATTTTAAAATTTTTCATCTTAATGCAGTGTTAAAACTTCTGGACTTATAATTAATAATATTAGGTGTATATAATCAATGCTAATTATTTGTTCATATGATATAACATTTATCTTGTTCCCAATCTGATGTCAATTTCTTTAATGATTCAGCGTTTAGGAGGGGTAATTTTCATCACATTAAAAAAATTAGCTTTTAAAAGTTGTTGATGAAATGTGTTTTTTTTAAATTATAGCTGTGTGATGAATTTTTAAAAGTATCTTTCTGGCACCTAATGACATTATTTTCCCACAATTTAATTAAAATTCCTTAGATGAACTCTTTTTTAGTACATTTACTACAATTTTCCATTTGTTAGTATTTTGTCTATAATTTTGTCATAACTGTTCAGAAATGAAATTGATCTTCATATGCCAGGTTTTTATATCAGCATTGTACTATCTTTACGGAAATCAATGTGGAATCTTTCCAACTGCATTTGTGCTCTGAAATAATTTATACAGCATTCATAAATCATTCTTTGATTATTTAGAAGAACTCATCAGATGAACTTATGTATGCTTTGAGAAGAAAATCTCCAATAAGCTTTCTGAATGTATTCCATAGTTATCAGTTACATTAAGCTTTCCTGCTTTGTGAGTCTCTGTTGGCTTTCATTACCTTTGCACCCCATACCCCTGCTCCCTTGAACAAACAGGCAAAGTCATTTATGATTATTATTTTTTGAATAGTTAAATTCATTAGCGCAGGATATTATTTATGTAGATGCTTGGTAATTTAAAACATCTCTCTATCAATAGTTTGGCTTATTTTTCTCCCCTAGTTTTCTGCATTTACCCTGTCTTTTATTGCATTAGATTAGATTTATTTACTTATTATTTATTAGAGGTTCTTAGTTTTCTCAAAAAATACCATTGGCTGTATTTATTAACTTAATTCTTTTGCACTTAAAAGAAGTAATTGGCTTTAACTTTCCTTTTTATAGCTACCTGCAATTTGCATTTGTTCTAGTCTTGGGTGTCCCTTTTACCATAAGATTGCATGCCCATTTTTTCTAGTCTGGCCCTACCTAGTTTCTGAAATTTAATTCATAGGTATTTTTTATTCTGTTTTGTTTCTGTGGTGAATTCCACGTTTCTTAGAATATTGTCCCCACCTACTATTCCTTCATTTATTCAACACAGCACTGGGCATCAAGGCTTAGACAAAACTGTTAAGTCTTCTACTTTCACAAAATGTATAGTCTAGTAAGGAAGAAAGGCGACCAACTTGTAATTATAATAAAGAGTAATGAGGGGCAACATTGGAGAAAAGCAGAGTGTGTAGAAGCAAGCCAGGAGAATAAACTAGATCAGGAAGTACCTGTTTAGTTTTTCCTTTTGTTCTCGTCATTTGTTGCCCATAATGGCCAGGAAAAAGCCACCCGTTGGCTTTTATGAGACACTCTGAGACAATGCAAGATTACGTTACATTTCTTTATTGATTAGGCTCTTCCTCTCCCACTAAGATCCTAATCAATAATACCAATAAAGCAGTAATGTTTGTGCTTCAGGTCTAAATTGCAAACAAATCTTTGAGTAGAATTAAAAATAAATATGACAGTTGTACAATTACAATTTCAGGGACTTTACAGAATTGGAATAAACCCCTCCCTGCACCCAATGAAAATGACTACATGACCACTGAGTTGTGTTCAAGCATAATTCGTGAGGGGACTGTTAGTCTTCAAATGGTTAGGACTGGTTTGGCTGTGTGGGTGGAATGAGGGAGAGAGCAAAGAACAACATGTCCTCTTTCTACGCAGTAGAACTGCACATTGTGAGCTACCAAGACACTTAGCATTTCTCAGAAAGCTGGATTCCCCACCTGCTGCTAAATGTGGGAGCAGCGTTCATTGGTGGTGTGACCAATCTGTCATGAAGTGAAATATCTCACATGTGATGGCTGCTGCCGGAAAACAGCAAAGCAAATTTCAACAGGAAAATCAGTTAACAGGACTGAATATTTAGTATCGGTAGGAGTTGCAGTGAGTGCAAACACTCCCCACTCTTTCTTTTACATCCTGAACCCCTGGAGAAATCGACAGAGTAGCCAGGTGAGATGTAAAGTACAATATTTCTTTATTGTTGAGACAATGGAATTGGATGAGAGGTCAACTTCAGGAAGGTCCTCCTATCACCTTCTACAACTCTAGATTTTGAGACTCAGGGGCAGATGGATGAGTGCGGAGAGCAGCCTCTTAGAACACAGTGTAGGCCAATGCCACTTACGACTACTGAGTCTGAGAGCCAAGCATAAGGGCTGATTTCTCCACGAAGACTGATAAGTACAAGAATCCTGCCCAATGGAGAAACATGAAAGAATGCATATCAAGCTCTCATTATCTCAACAATCTGATGAATCCTTCCTCCTCCCATGGGGGGCTGTAGTGTGTGCATAGAAAGCGCAGGAGCTTCTTTCCACTCAGTGCTTCTCTGAGGAGGTGGAGCTTTGGGGAGACTTCTTATTGTATGAGTTGCTGCAGGACAAAAAGAAACTGGTTGTCTTCAAGAGTAAGTAAAACAGTATAAATTTGTAGTATAGATGTGTAGACACCTCTTCCCCCCCCCCAAAAAAAAAATCACTGGAATGGAAAATCACCAACATTTTGAAATAGATATTTCAATTGAATAGGTTATGGTCATGTTTTTCTTTAATAATTGAGAGAAAGACAATACCATTTATTTTTAAATACATTAACAGTGATGGATTGTATTTTGAGTTTCCCACAGTAAAGTAGTTCCTGAAAGCCTTTCACTTGGCAGATGAAAGAGTATAAATTGTAAAAGTACAGGGATGTATGGTCAACAACAAGTCAACAGATAGACTGTTATTTGATAACTCTCATATATACAGACCTTATTTTGTGGGTTGCAGATACCCTGGTGAACAGGACAAAGTCCTATCCCTCTGAAAGCTTTTATTCTAGTTGGGGGGGGGGCAAGAAACAAAAATATAAACAAAAGAAGTGTAATTCTCAGTACCAATACCTTTTAAGATAAAAATAAAGTAAGATTGGGTGGATATCTGAAGGTATATGATTCGTGTAGAAGAAACTGAAAATATAAAGGTCACTTAATTGGGATTGTAAGATCAAATGCCAGCAAAGGAAAGACAGATAACATGGGCCACAGGTCAGGATGGAGCAGTGGGAACTATGGTGATGTGGGGAGTGCGGGTCCCACCTGAAGGAGCTGAGCAGCAGAAATACGAGCCTAATGTTGCTGGATGTTTTGCTTTTTGCCATGAGAAACTGGAAACCCATAATGTCTCAAGAAGTCTCCTATTCTAATACTTGCAACCAATTCAGTATTTTGGGCCAGAGACAAAAAAATGCACAGAAAAATATGTCTGCATTGAATCAGTGGGCTTCTGATTTCTATCTTCTTATACAAACCAGAATTCAGGGATTGTAGGGATCATAAAGTTCAGCATAAGAGTGAATACATGAAAAAGTGGAGGTCCAGGTGAGGTGATTTAACTGTTGATCCAGAGCTGAGAAATTTGTTCAGGCAAGATTCAAATGTACTGTTCAGAGCTTTCTGTCACATGTCTGATGTGTGTTTTATTTTCTCTGATTCAGGCCATGGATTATATTCCAATATATAGGTACTGTCTTATTTTCCCTTCCTTTCCATATACAGATTTTCATATACGGATACCTGAAAGGGCAAGTTAAATGAGCACATTTCAATCATGTTTAATAATCACAGTAATTACTGGCATAATAGATTGGATACCTTATGTTAGGGCAGCATTGGAACGTGCCATCAAACAAAATGTGTAGGTGCAAGAGTATTGTATCACCCAAGTAGTAACTGAATCCATTTGAAAATTAATTAAAACTAGAAATGTCTACCACTTGGATGTTGGAGACTCATAAGGGGAATCTATAAGGTCATAGTGTTCAGAGTAGCTGGCACAGAGATTCTGAAAAAGATATAGTATTGCTTTTCCTTGGAGTTGGTGTCATGAATGGTCTTGTTCACATTCTCAGAGATGGTTTTTTATTCCAGTGTCTGATGGCAGAGAAAGATCATGTAATAGTTGGTGGAATAGAATCAAGAAGTAGGGAGTTCAGCCTAGGCAAAGAGCATGCAACTTGTTTGTCATCGTTTCAGAATTGTGCTTTACTAATCACTGAGGTAAATGTTGGCTTCCTAGTAAATTCTTTGTGGATCTCATTTTTTTGCTGTGGCTGTGTTTATCATGAGTGAAAGAATAAAAACATAAACACGGAGTAGTATTTAACTTCAGTGAAAACATACTGTCTTCAAGATGGTTTTAGCATCAGTATCTCCTACCACCTACTTAGTGGTGAGCAGTAAATAGAGATATCAGTTAAAATGGAAGTAAAAAGAGTTTCTTTGTGACATCAGTGGGCCCCATATTGGATTCTGGAGAGAGGTTCTTATTATTTAAAGTCAAGAGATAGTTATGCATATAACACAGGAAACCAGGATACTAGCGCTGGCTCTCTGGATGTCTGATGTTGGATTAGTTCTTTAATATTCTGTATCCATTCTCTCACCTATCAAGTAGAGCCAGCAAAAATATAAAGTGTGATGCCAAACCAAAAGTGTTAGAGAAAATGCTAAACAAATGCCTAGTTGCTGAAATACCTGAATTAATATGAAGACTCTTAGATGGGATGGTTCCTGGAAGTTGACTCTTTCAATCAATAATGTAAATTTATTTTCTCAGCAATTTTTCCTGGTGCAGCTAAAAACTATCACCTATATTAAATGACACAATTTATGTGAAAGCACTCCCATGAGTGTGCTGCCTTCTTGTTGCTACATGCATGGTCTTCCAATCGATTCTTATCTTGGTGGAATCACCTTAGGCCAGTGTGATCTATCTATCTATCATCTATCTATCTATCTATCTATCTATCTATCTATCTATCTATCTATCATCTATCATCATCATCTTTATTTTTACCTATCATATACCTAAAATAAACTGGAATATTAAACTCTCAAGAAACTGATGTAAAACCAGTTTGGCATTCACCGCTGATCAGCTGGGCTTTGCCCTAGCCACTTTTCTGATTAGGATGGTCATTGTCACAGTTCTCCTAAAAGATATAAGCAGCTCTAGCACAAGTTTCCTAGAAGTTGTTGCTTTCTTGATTAAAAAGAACTATTTAACTACCACCCCTACTGCTTTTCTTCCTTATTTCTACTTGCAGTGAGGATATGAAGCTTGGAAGTATAGTAGCTATTTTGTCACCGTGAATTTGCGCATCTAAAAACAAAAGCCAGAAGAAATATAGGAAAAACCTGGGTTCTTTGTGCATTTGCCTCTCAACTATCAGTGGCTAAGATAATTAAAAAACAGATGTTTCCAGTCTATTGTGCACTGGTTAAAATATAATGAAATGAATAAATAGAAAAATAAAACAAAAACAACCTACAAAATATAAGTACAAATAATTTAACCTTAACTTCAACCAGCATAAAATAATTCTGTCAAATTGTTACCAATGTTTTTAAGTGCTTGCTCTGGTGCTCTATGCTGACTTCATCTGAATTCATTTGCTAGAGCTGCCTTAGCAAAATGCCACAGATGGGGTGGATTGCACGAGAGAAACTGACTGTCTCACAGTTCTGGGGGTTGAAAGTCCAGCATCGAGACGTTGGCAGATTGGGTTTCTCTTGAGGCCTCGCTCCTTGGCTTGCAGATGGCCGCCTTCTCACTGAGTCCTCACATGGCCTTGTCTCAATGTGCACGTGTAATACAGTTATATTGGACATTATGATTCATTATATAAATATTGCCTGGATATAATCAGGCCATGACATCGTCACAGACCAGTAAAAACAAGTGAATGGGCTGATAGCAGCAGACCGTGGGCCACAAGTGGAGATGAAGCCTGAAGAGCAAGTGGTGACGGCATGAGTCCTGGACCAGCGCCTCCATACTCTCCCCAGAGCAATTGTTGTATTTTACAGCAAATGCATGAGTGCATCTATCCTGCCCAGTTAGTCAGCACTCTCCATAAAGAGGAACACTAGGTCTTCTAATCTTTGTATTTCTATGACCCAACATAGTAGAAATGCAAAATAGGTACTTAATAAGTGAAAGCAAAATAAGTAAACTGAACATTTTAGTTTATTTTTTTATTGATAAATTCAGTCAAGAAAAATGACTCAGAATGTAGTATGCGCTATGGAGGCAATGGCAAGGATATGAAGATGGATAAGATGTAATCCTGACTCAAGAATTTTAAAGCTATGTAAAAAAATAGCATAAACTGATCCTTGGGATATTGCTTTGAAATGATCTGATGTGGTGTAATAAACAGAACACAACAATGGGAGAACATTTTATCCAGAATGTATTATGTAAAATCCTTTGACTTCATGCAAATACATCCTGAAAAATGAAACCCTCAACGAATCGCACAGAAAAGACTTAAGGCATCTAGAGGGGAGAAGCCATATAGCAATGGGAAGCAGTTAAATAAATGTGAAAACAACCACAGAAAAGTTGCTCTGATTCACTTTGTATAATAAGCTTATTTCACTTTGTCACTCATTATTGTCCTGTCATCAAGAGGACAGACCCATTTCTGTCTTCTTTCTTTTATTGTTCCTTTTAGAGAGAGGAGAGGAGGAACATGTTTACTGTGTTAATTAAACTTGTTCTTTATCCACTGAGAACTAAAAGAATACTTTTGTCTATTAATTTATATTTTATAATTATTCATATTACTATTACTAAAAATTATTTTGCCTAATTGCATGTATTTTTGATATCAGTTAAAATATGCCTAAACTGATATTTAAATTTGTTTTAAAAGTTAATTTTCTTGGTCCTGGCTGACTAACTCAGAGGTAGAGCGTCAGCCCGGTGTGTGGAAATCCCAGGTTCAGTTCCCAGTCAGGGCACACAGGAGAAGTGCCCATTTGTTTCTCCACCCTTCCCCCTCTCCTTCCTCTCTGTCTCTCTCTTCCCTTCCCTCAGCCAAGGCTCCTTTGGAGCAAAAGTTGGCCCAAGTGCTGAGGATGACTCCATGGCCTCCACCTCAGGCGCTAGAATGGCTCTGGTTGCAACAGAGCAACACCTCAGATGGGCAGAGCATTGTCCCCTAGTGGACATGCCAGGTGGATCTGGTCAGGCTCAGATGGGAGTCTGTCTCTCTGCCTCCCTACTTCTCACTTCAGAAAGATACAAATTTAAAAAAAAAGTTAATTTTCCTAAATTTGAAAATCTTTCTATTTGGCCTCAACTTGTGATGAGGAGGGTTGGAATGTGTGGCCCTTTTTCTCCAAAGACACAATAGACTGTAAAACACTATTAAAATTGACCTTGTTTCTCTAATGCAGGGGTCCACAAACTTTTTACACAGGGGGCCAGTTCATTGTCCCTCAGACCGTTGGAGGGCTGGTCTATAAAAAAAAAAAACTATAAACAAGTCCCTAAGCACACTGCACATATCTTATTTTAAAGTAAAAAACCAAAATGGGAACAAATACAATATTTAAAATAAAGAACAAGTAAATTTGAATCAACAAACTGACCAGTATTTCCATGGGAACTATGGGTGCGGGTGCATCCTGTGCTCCTCTCACTGACCACCAATGAAAGAGGCTGCCCCTTCCGGAAGTGTGGCGGGGGGGGGCAGATAAATGGCCTCAGGGGGCCCCCATGCGGCCTGTGGGCTGTAGTTTGGGGACCTCTGCTCTAATGCATGCTTTGGGGTCCTTGTTATCTTTCTATACTGATGGAATCAAATTTTTATTTTCCCAAGAAGCATTCTGTTTGTTGACTTAAAAGTAGTGTTCTGAAGGCAGATGTCAGAAATAGGCCACCAAATCAATCAAATTCAAACATTTACTGGCACATTATTTTCTAACAGCGAAGGCGAGGGCATGTTGCAGTACTCTTCATAAAAGATTCTTTTCTTCTATCCAATGTTAGAAAGAAGGGATCCTATAATCCATGGATATGTTTAAAAGTTGCTAAGGTTTTGACAGATGGAGGAATGGGAGCTAAGAGAAGTTGAGGGACTAGTCCAGTTTACTCAGCTGCTAAGTGGAAGAGGCAGAAATGCCTGTCTTTCCTTGGCTCCCATTCTGGTGCACCGTAACAAATGTAGTTATTTGTACAGCACATTACCTCTGCTATCTCTCTGCTGCAGAGAGACTGTCAAGGAAGGGTCCACCCTACCCTTAAATGCACATTGGCTGAGGATATAAAGCAATGACTTGTTTTTTTCCTTCAAGTGAAGGATATTCCAATGAATGCTCTGATGACAGGGATTATGTGTCTGTCGCTGCTTAATCCTCTGTGATTGTGTAGCAGTGACTGCACATTGAGAGCTCTTACATGATGTTTTCCTCCCTGAGAGCCAGGACTCCCCTGGGGGAAGCAATATTGCACGCTTTAGATGATGTCCCTGCCAACAGCTTCGCTTCCTATTGACAGAATTACACCTGCTCCTATTTGACAGGTTAGAGGTTTTGTTTAAAGGTTTCCTTGAGGATACAATTTCTGCTAATCAATTTCTATTTAGTTTTCCTCTCTTGTCAACCTCATTTTCTTTCTGTATGAATCAGTCAATCAGTTCA
Source organism: Rhynchonycteris naso (assembly GCA_037038555.1). Taxonomy (NCBI): domain Eukaryota; kingdom Metazoa; phylum Chordata; class Mammalia; order Chiroptera; family Emballonuridae; genus Rhynchonycteris; species Rhynchonycteris naso. Next base: position 303,775,410 of record CM072996.1, read on the forward strand.
CAAATATCTATTAACATCTACCAAGGGCATGGCCACTGTCCATGAACTTTACTAAGAAAAATGTAATGTAACCCAAGTATTCAATAAAATAATCACTCAGCAATTCTGAGAGTGTGTTCAGAAAAATTCTAACCAAAAAGAGGCACATATGTGAATATGTGAGTTGAATAAAGGTAACCTGTATTGAGTTGAATAAAGTATAATACTGTAAAACTGTATTCTTTACAGCAAGACTTCTCAGGATCCTGAGCATGCTAATGCGGATTGTAATTCTTCCTAGGGGAGCACATGGTGCAATATTTTGCAAGTGTGATGGACCATGGGAAGCTACTTTGCATGTAATAATTCAAAAGACTAGATTTCCTTTGAAGACACTTTGAGAAATATTCCATAATTTGAGGAGATGTATTCAATACGATGAAGCTTTATTATCAAAATCTTTCCCTGTGTGGCTTAAATTGGCTGTGCATTTTCTTGGTGAAAATGGCTTATGTCTGGAATAATCTGCGATGTGCGGGGCTGTGCCTATTCCTGTCATACACAAAACTTTTTTCCAAAGGGTCCATGAGAAAAGAGAGAGAGTTTTCTTCTGATTTGTTCTTTTCAATTACAACTGACATTCCACATTACATTAGTTTCAGGTGTGCCACATGGCAGTGAGACATTTATGTAATGTATGAAGTGGTCCTCCCACTAAGCCCAGCACCCCCCTGGCACCATACGCAATGGTTACGGTATTACTGACTCTGCTTTCTATGCTGTACTTTACATCCTGTGACTGTTTTGTAACTACCAATATGTACCTTTTAATCCTCTCGTATTTTTTTTTACCCAGCCCCCCTCCCACTGGTAATTCTCCGTTTCTTTACTGTATCTCTGAGTCTGTGCCTGTTTTTATTTTTCCAGGTATTTATTTAGTTTATTTCGATTCCACATGTGAGTGGAATTATACAGCATTTGTCCTTTTCTGAACTTATTTCACTTTGCAGAATATCCTCTGGGTCCATTCATGTTGTCACCGATGGGACGATTTCATTCTTTTTATGGAGAGTCATTTTCCAGGGGGTACCTGAGAAAAGACATGGTTTTAAGAGAAGCAATTTCCAGATCCTCAGTTTCACATATAATTTCTATTTTTTTCTCACCAATTGAACTGAGAGAGAATGAGCCTGGTTTGAAGAACCCCATTGTAGTCACAGCATGCCTTTATGGAAAATTAGGTGGCGTTGTGGAAAAAGGAACGGCCTGAATGCCTGAGTAGCACAGGCTCTTTTGCAAGGTGTTTTCAATGAGATAATGTTACAGAAGTATCTAATGGACTAGTTGTCTGATAGGTCATTAAAAATGAATTTTGTATGATTGCGAAGTGATATTTTTGGCAACTGTGTGGGAAGAGTGGAGATTCAATGCCTCACTAAAAACAAACATTCCCATCCACTCATCTAGATGGGCACAATCTTTCTCCTGAGCTTAGAATACAGTGTGTCCGTAAAGTCATGGTGCACTGTTGACCGGTCACAGGAAAGCAACAAAAGATGATAAAAATGTGAAATCTGCACCAAATAAAAGGGAAACTCTCCCAGTTTCATACCTATTCAGTGCAGTTCCATGTTGGCTCCATTTGTTGCCCTACACACATCCAAATGATAGTGAAGTTCTTGCCACACACGGGTAAGGACGTCTGGTGTAACAGAGTGAATAACGTCTGTGATTCTTTGTTTTAAGTGATTAATGTCATTGATACGTTCAATGTACACATGCTGCTTCACATAACCCCCAAAATAAAAGTCTAAGGGCATCAGATCCGGGGATCGTGGTGGCCATGGCTTGATAGAACCCCTGCCTATCCACCACTGGGGGAATGTTCTATCCAGAAACTCACAAACAATGGTGTCGTAGGGTGGAGGAGCGTCGTCCTGTTGAAAGATGACACCTTCTGGAAATTGTGGCACTACATACAATTCCAACATGTCAAGATAGGTGTTTGCCATCACAGACTGCTCTGCAAAAAATAATGAACCCATCACCTTATCATGCATCAGGCCACACCACACATTCACTTTAGGGGTGTTACGTTTGTACTCAACGTAGGCATGAGGATGTTCAGCAGCCCATATTCGGACGTTATGGTGATGAACATGTCCACAGATATGGAAGGTCGCCTCATTGCTAAACAGTCTTCTGAAAAAATTTTGCATCATTGTCGATCTCGTGAAGCATATCTGTAGCAAATGCGCATCGTGTGGGTCTATCCGCCAGTTTGATAGCGTGCAACAGCCGCAATTTGTACCCCGTAAAACAGAGACGTTTCTTTAACACCTTATGAACGGTAGTCTTGCTTAGGTGTAATTGTCGAGCAAACACACACACACAGATTTTTAGGGCTCCTTAGGTAGCTATCCCGTATGGCCTCTACGGACTCGTCACTGACTGATGGACTACCAGACGGGGTTTCTCCACCAAACTGCCGCTTTCCTTCAACTGCTTATCCCACCGAGTAACGTTATTCCTATGGGGTGGCGCTTTATTATAAACGTGCCAATATTCATGTTGCACTTTGGTCACGGATTCAAATTTAGCGAGCCACAGAACACACTGAACTTTCCTCTGTACCGTCCACATCTCGACTGGCATGGCCGTGGGCTGCTCTGCTGTATACATGGTGTTATGTCATCATCTGCGCATGCGCACATGCTGCCACATCATCCTACAGAAACTGGGACGGTTTTCCTTCTATTTGGTGCAGATTTTACACTTATATTGTCTTTTGTTGCTTTCCTGTGACCGGTCAAAAGTGCCCCATGTCTTGACGGACACACTGTATAGAAAATAAAAATGATGAAAAGAATTAGTGCTGAATTTTGTCATTATTATAATGCTATTTATAGTAACAGTAATGTGTAGTTCATTGTTGGATATATGAATTACATATAGGAAAACCTGAATCTCTCAATTTAATTAAGAGGTTATTGCCTGGCCAGACAATGGCACAGTGGATAGAGCTTTGCTCTGGGACGTGAAGGACCCAGGTTCCTAACCCCGAGGTCGCCAGCTTCAGTGTGGGCTCATTTGATTTGAGCAAGGCTCACCAGCTTGAGGCCAATGTTGCTGGTTTGAGCAAGGGGTCACTTGATCTGCTGTAGCCCCCTGGTCAAGGCACATATGAGGAAGCAATCAATGAACAACTAAGGTGCTGCAACAAAAAATTGATGCATCTCATCTCTCTCCCTTCCTGTCTGTTCCTCTCTGTCTCTCTCTTTGTCTCTGTCAAAAATAAAAAAAAAATATTATTACCAATAATATTTTACTTCTTGTGTTAGTAATTACTTAGATTTTTTTAAATTGTGTCGTATAATATTTATAATCATAACTCAATATAGAAAGAATATTTAGCACCTAAAGCTTTATGATCAGTAGATGTTTAAGAATAATTTACCTTTCAATTTATACACGTATTTTTGTTACGAGGAAGTATGATTCAGTGATTATTAAGGGCTTTCATACAAAAATGTCTTTTTTTAGAATAAAATTCTGTGACAGAATTGGAATAGAAATATGAGTTCACAGGGAATAAAGATTGAAGTGAAATTTTATGCTGAAAAAGAAGAGTGTACTTCTATTTATTAAATGGCTGGCTGTGATTCTTACCTTGCTGTTGTGTTTACATTACTTTGAAGAGATTTCACACAGTAATCTGACAGCTTAATTAAAAAGTGTCATTATTTGTAATTTGATAAAAATTATACTTTTGACAATTAGTTATAAAATAGAGACAAAATTTTAATGTCAAACAAGAGATGCACAAGTTTTTCTGGAAAATATTTAATAGAAAAATGAGCCCTCAAAATGTGTAAAGGCCACTGATTTAGGCCACAGTCCATGACTACTATTATTGTGTTGTAATCCTCTTATTTACTCTTTGCATTTTCAGTGTACTTTGTGAACTTTAATTGTTCTTGGATTTTTTTTTTTGAATTGTGATTAGGGTTCTTCTATCAATAATAAACCCTCACCTTTGCATACCTCCACACATAACCACTTCAGAAAGGATTCCTCCTTAAACTGGCATTGACATATGCTTTCCAGGGCCAAGCATTGATCTCTTTTGTCTCTCTTTTGTAAAAAAAAATTATTTAGAAAATTTAATTTAACAGAATGACATTGACCAATAAGAGTACATAGGTTTCAGGTAAACGTTTCTATAGCATTTGAGCTGTTGATTATGCTGTATACCCATCACCCAACGTCAAATAATTTTCCTTCACCTTATATTTGTTCCTCTTTACACACTTCCCCCTCCCCCTCCCCCACATCCCTTCCCCCACTTCACTTTTATCTGTGTCGATGAGTCTCAGGTTTATTTCCCACCTATCTATGAAATCATACACTTCTTAGTGCAACATGGGGATGCATTTCTTTTTTTGATTTGCTTATTTCAGTCAGTATAATGGTCTCTTTTCTCTGTATGGTAAGTCTACGTTGCCATCACCGTCTTCCCTTGTCTCTGAAAAAGAAGTGACACGTGAAGAGCTGGCTTATGCCAGCGGCCTCAGGTTCTTAGAAGATTGACCGTGAAGTAGGATGCAAGATTAAAGAGAGAACACAGGTGTTTGGAGACCAAATCTCAAGGTCTTTGCAACCAGGGACAAGTTATGCTACTTCTCAGAGCTTTAACAATTAATCTATGTACTGTATCAGTAGGATCCCTTTCAGCATTGTTACTTATCCTTTTATTAAAAAATTATTTTTATAAGAACAGTTATCTGAGACCTACCTGATTAGCAAATTTAAACTTTTATTTTTTACATTTCTTTTTACTTTTTTATTTATTATGTTTACATAGATTCTAGTGTCTCCCCGAATGCATCCCTCCCTCTCCCGTATTCCCCTCAACATCTCTTTCTACCCTCCTCCCGAAAGCTCCCTCCCCCCTTCACTTCAGGTTTAATTCCGTTCCTCAGTTCACATTGTTCCTTGGATTCCTCAAATGAGTGAGGTCATATGATATTTTTCTTTCTCTGCCTGGCTTATTTCACTTAACATATAGTTTCCAGGTCCATGCATGTTGTCGCAAAAGGTAAGATTTCCTTCTTTTTCATGGCACCATAGTATTCCATTGTATATATGTACCAAAGCTTTTTAATCTACTCTTCTACTGAAGGACACTTGGCTGTTTCCAGCTCTTCACTATTGTGAACAATGCTGCCATCAACATGGGGATGCATTTCTTTTTTTGAGTCAGTGCTATGGTGTTCTTGGGATATATTCCTAAAAGTGGGAAGGCTGGGTCAAAAGGCAGTTCCCTTTTTAGTTTTTTGAGGAATCTCCATACTGTTTTCCACAGTGGCTGCACCAGTCTGCATTCCCACCAACAGGGCAGGAGGGTTCCCCTTTCTCCACATCCTCGTCAGCACCTATAATGTGTTTTTTTGTTAATGAGCGCCATTCTGACTGGTGTGAGGTAGTATCTTATTGTGGTTTTAATTAGCATTTCTCTAATGATTAGTGATGTTGGACATTTTTTCATCTGTCTGTTGGCCATCTGTATGTCCTCTTTGGAGAAATTTCTATTCATTTCTTTTGCCCATTTTTTGATTGGATTGTTTGTCTTTCTGGTGTTGAGTTTAAAGTTCTTTACAAATTTTGGTTATTAACCCCTTATCAGATGTATTGTTGAATATGTTCTACCATTGGGTGGTTTGTCTTTTTATTCTGTTCATATTGTCTTTAGCTGTACAAAAACTTTTTAGCTTAATATAGTCTCATTTGTTTATCCTGTCTTTTATTTCACTTGTCCATGGTATAAATCAGCAAATATATTGCTGTGAGACATATTGGTAAGCAGACTGCCTATGTTTTCTTCCAAGATGCTTATGGTTTCATCGCTTACATTAAAGTCTTTTATGCATTTTGAGTTTATTTTTGTTAATGGTGTAAGTTGGTAGTCTAGTTTCATTTTTCTGCAAGTAGCTGTCCAATTTTCCCAGCACCATTTGTTAAAAAGACTGTCTTTACTCCATTGTATGCTCTTTCCTCCTTTGTAAAATATCAATTGTCCATAAAGGTGTGGGTTTATTTCTGGGTTTTCTATTCTGTTCCATTGATCTATATGCGTGTTCTTTTGACAGTACCAAGCTGTTTTGAGTACAATAACCTTGTAGTATAACTTGATATCAGGAAGTGTGATACCTCCCACTTTGATTTTTTTTTTCAAGATTGCTGAGACTATTCGTGTTCTTTTTTGGTTCCATATAAATTTTTGGAATATCTGTTCTATATCTTTGAAATATATCATTGGTATTTTAATTGGTATTGTATTGAATTAATAAATTGCTTTGGGTAATATAGACATTTTAATAATGTTTATTCTTCCTAACCATGAGCACGGTATATGCTTCCAGTTGTTTATATCTTCCTTGATTTCTTTTATCAATGCTTTATAATTTTTCAAGTACAAATCCTTAACCTCCTTGGTTAAATTTACTCCTAAGTACTTTATTTTTTTTGTTGCAATAGTGAAGGGGATTGTTTCCTTAATTTCTTTTGCTGACAGTTCATTGTTGGTATATAAAAATACCTCTGATTTCTGAGTATTAATTTTATATCCTGCCACATTGCTGAATTCATTTATCAGGTTCAGTAGTTTTTTGACTGAGACTTTAGGGTTTTCAATATACAATATCATATCATCTGCAAATAGTGACAGTTTTACTTCTTCTTTTCCAATTTGATGCCTTTTATTTCTTCTTCTTATCTGATTGCTGTAGCTAGGACTTCCAGAACTATATTGAATAAGAGTGTGAAAGGGGGGACCTCTGCCTGGTTCCTGATCTTAAGGGATTGCTTTTAATTTTTGTCCATTTAGTATGATGTTTGCTGTGGGTTTGTCATAGATGGCCTTTATCATGTTAAGGTATGTTCCCTGAATTCCCACTTTACTGAGAGTTTTGAGCATGAATGGGTGCTGGATTTTATCAAATGCTTTTTACTCATCTATTGAAATTATTATGTGATTTTTGTCCTTCCTTTTGTTTATGTGATGAATCACATTGATTGATTTGCGAATATTGAACCAGCCTTGCCTCTCCAGAATAAATCCCACTTGATCATAGTGTATGATTTTTTTCATATATTGCTGCATTCGGTTGGCTAATATTTTGTTGAGAATTTTAGCATCTAAATTCATCAGGAATATTGGCCTAAAATTTTCTTTCCTTGTATTGTCTTTGCCTGGTTTTGGAATCAGAATTATGCTCACCTCATAAAAGTAGCTTGCAAGTCTTTCTTGCTCTTGAAATTTTTGAAATAGCTTGAGAAGGATAGGAGTTACTTCTTTGAATATTTGGTAGAATTCACCAGTAAAGCCATCTGGCCCAGGGCTTTTGTTTGTTGGTAACTGTTGGTAATTTTTTGATAACTGTTTCTTTCTCATTTGTTATAATTGGTCTGTTTAGATTTTCTGATTCTTCCAGATTGATTTTTAAAATATATGTTTCAAGGAGTTTGTCCATTTCACCTACGTTGTTTAATTTTTTGGCATACAGTTCTTCATAGTATTTTCTTACAATACTTTGTATTTCTGTTGTGTCATTTGTAATTTTTCCACTCTCATTTCTAATTTTATTCATTTGAGTCCTCTCTCTTTTTTTCTTGGTGAGTCTCGTTAAAGGTTCATCGATCTTGTTTACCCTTTTAAAGTACCAGCTCCTAGTTTTATTGATCCTCTGTGTCATTTATTTAGCCTCTATGTCATTTATTTCCACTCTGATCTTTATTATTTCCTTCCTTCTACTATTTCTGGACTTTACTTACTGTTCTTTTTCTAGCTCTTTTAGATGCAGGATTAGGTTCTTTATTTGAGCTTTTTCTAGCTTCTCATGGTATGCCTGTAGTGCTATGAACTTCCCTCTCAGTACTGCTTTTGCTGCGTTCCATAAATTTTGAGTTGATGTATGCTCATTATCATTTGTTTCTAGGACTTATTTTATTTCTTCTTTGATCTCATTGTTAACCCATTCATTATTTAATAATATGCTATTTAGTTTCCAAGTGTTTGAGTATTTTTCAGTTTTTCTGTTGTGGTTGATTTCTAGTTTCATGCCATTGTGATTAGAGAAAATGCTTGATATGCTTTCAATCTTTTTAAATTTGTTGAGACCACTTTTGTGCACTAACGTGTGGTCTATCCTAGGGAATGTACGATGAGCACTTGAAAGAATGTATATGCTGCTGATTTAGGGTGAAAGGTTCTGAAGCTATCTATTAAATACAGTTGATTTAGTGTGTCCTTTAAGTCTGCTGTTTCTTTGTTGATTTTCTTTCTTGAGGATCTATCTAGTGATGTTAGTGGGGTATTGAAATCCCCTACTATTATAGTATTGCTGTTGATCTTGCCCTTTATATGCATCAAAGTAAGCTTAATATATTTAGGTGCTCCTATATTAGGTGTGTAGATATTTATAATGGTTATATCTTTGTGTTGGATTGCTCCCTTTATGATTATGTAGTAACCTTCTTTATATCTTACCTTTGTTTTAAAGTCCATTTTGTCTGATATAAGTATTGGTACCTCAGCTTTTTTTTCATTTCCATTTGCATGAAATATTTTTTTCCATCTTTTTACCTTTAGTCTATGTGATCTTTTTTTTTTTTTTTAGGAGTGTCTCTTGTAGACAGCATATGTATGGGTACTGTTTTCTTATCCATGCAACTACCCTATGTCTTTTGATTGGATCATTTAATCCATTTACATTTAATGTTATTATTGATATGTAGTTGTTTATTTCTCTTTTATTCTTTAAAGCTATATTCCTCTTTTACTGTATTCTTTTCCCCCTTTGTTCTGTTTACAACAGGTCCCTTAACATTTCTTGCAGCATTGGTTTTTTTGTAATGAATTTCTTGAATTTTTTTTTCTGGGAAGCTTTTTATTTGTCCTTCAATTTTACATGATAGCCTTGCTGGATAAAGTAGTGTTGGTTGTAGGCTCTTTTTCTGTATTACTTTATTTTTTTACATTTTGAGATCACTTCAGACTTATTTATTTATTTATTTTTGTGGCAGCGACAGAGAGAGTCAGAGAGAGGGACAGATAGGGACAGACAGAAAGGAAGGGAGAGAGATGAGAAACATCAATTCTTTGTTGTGGTTCTTCAGTTGTTCATTGACTGATCTCTCATATGTGCCTTGACTTGGGGGTTACAACAGACCGAGTGACCCCTCGCTGGAGCCAGCAACCTTTGGTTCAAGCTGATGAGCCTTGCTCAAACCAGATGAGCCCATGCTCTAGCTGACAACCTCGGGGTCACGAACCTGGGTCCTCCACATCCCAGTCCGATGTTCTATCCACTGCGCCGCTGCCTGGTCAAGCGATTTCAGACTTTAACAAAAGTTACAAAAACTAAATTATAAAGTGAATTTTTATATGTCCTTTATCTAGCTTCTCAAATGTTAACATTTTATACAACAACATATTTATAAAAATAGGACATTGATATTGATACAATTCTACCATCTGATCTAGAGATCTTATTCAAATTCCAACAGTAGTCCCATTGATGTTTTGTTTTTCTGGTCCAAGGATTAATCCAATATCTTGTTGAGTTTAGTTGTTATATCTCCTTAACCTGGACCAGTTCTTAAAGCTTTTGATAATCTGAAATAGTACCTGAAGTTCCTAAGTCTTTTTATTTCCCTATCATGACCTTGACCCCTTGGCAAAGTATTGGTAAATATTCTTTGCTAACAAACGTTAGCCAGGCTCCTGAATCTTCTCCCAGGTCCATCTGTGCACTTTCTTGTAATCCAGTTTTAGCAACAACTCTGCTATGTCGGTTGTACGTTGTAGGGTATGTACATTTAAAGAGTTAGCTATGTATATTTAAAGGGTTAGCAATGGAATATCTATAACTCTAACAAATTCTTTTCCTATTTGTTACTGACAACTCCATGTGAACACCCACTCAGTAGCTGTGACTCTCCATTTAAAAAAGTGGTCACCAAACTCTCTTAGAGCAATCCAGGAATCCCCCCTTCCACCACCGCCAATGCTGTCATAGGTTGGTTGATTTAGGTGCTTGACTTACAGACCAGGGAACAATATACTGTCAGATAATTTCTAAGAAATGCATTGCCCTTATTCCCTCTAAGATATTTTCTCTTTAGTTATACTGGTAATTTGTTTGCTAATTATTCAACAACTATTAATTGAGCACTTCATGTGAACCAAGAGTGTTCTAGGACGTAAGACCTTAAGATCTAATGGCTCTTATAGTCTAGTTTAGCAGATGAAGATAAAACTGTCTCTCTTGACTTTCTAGGACTTTTCTCTTAAAACATTCCATTCCCATCTCCAAGTACATTATAAAATAAATGTTTCAGACTGTAAAGAGTTATAAAAATGGGCTATAATTATTGTTGTGGCTTTCCTTGTGTGGTTACAATAGATAAGATACTTTGATCTAGCAAGCAGAAACACAATGGTACCTCCTAAGTGGATGTTTTATATCTTCTGCCTCTGCTTACACTCCCTAATTATTGTCCTTATCTTCAAGAAGCATTTCCCCACCAGGAGACATTTAACAAAGCCGCAATAGCTGCACGGTGGACTCAGCTATGAGGACAGCCAGATCTCACCCCGTTACAAGTTCACATGGTCTCCTAGTAATTGATGGGTCCTCTACACTTGCCATCAGGGCGTCGTTCTTGGGTGTTTTTCCAAAGAATCACTTGCTTTATAAGAAGTAAAACACTTTAGGTTCTGATTCAGAGGAACTGCAATGAGACCCAGGAATCAGCATATTAATAAACATCAGGGGTGATTCTGTTGAAACTGGTCAGTGCTATAAAACTTGGCAAAACATAACCATAAACTGTGTGTCAGTATTTGTTTGTATCCCTTGTCCCTTCCATATTGTTCAGGATTTGTACTCTATTTAAAGAGCTGACAGTATATGGGTGTAGCGGCATCAGCTGTATGCTATATCTAAGTCTCTCAAAAGGAAACAAAGGTTACCTTGGGAATATAACTCTTGAGTAGTGACTCAAATCAAGACCTTTGTCTTCTGAAATTAGTTTTCAAAACTATTTATTTTAAAGGGCAAAAACAATTGAAAATTTAAAGCAGTCATTTACTTTTGGGTAGGAAAGTACTGATCCCATATTCTACCAATAGCGTTTTATTGCCAGGAAGGACCTCGTTTGAGCTGCGCGGGACTGCGGCAACAATGAAGGCCTAGAAGAATCAGTCAATGGTGAATGGATCTAGATTTGTACTAAATGGTTGGTTCATTCCTCCCTTTGGGGTTTTGCTTTTGCACTTTCCACTATCACATTGCTTACCAAAAAACCCTAAAAATCATTGTGGTTATTTTTATATCTGGAATTCAAAGCTAATAGACTTAAGTGGGCGTGAGTTGCAGTTATTTAAGCATGTTAATTTTGTGTGTGTCTGTGCAGAATGCAGCAGTTGCCATGGCATCTCCATGCATGATTTCTGTGATGATAGTGCTGATTGAATCTATAAAAAGATAAGCGCAGGGAAAGATGTTTATAAAACCGTTTTCTGATGAAATTGTTAAAGTGATGCCAATCTGTGTTTGTTTTGTTTCAGTGTGCATTTCATTTTTACATGTGTCTTTCAATGGTAGAATTTTAGACTCCTGGATGGTAGATTGATCTTTTACTGGTGACTTATTAAATCACAGTGCTCACTGGTAAGAGCTGAGAATGAAGGTAGTTTTCTATACAGTCCAGTTTACATGTATCCTTAGCTTTTATGCATGTGCAATGTGCCTGAGAAGGTGTTTAATTAAATTTTTAGAAATCAAATGAGACGTGTGGCCTATCTCAAGCAATTCTATTGTGATTTCCTACATAAATAATTTTTTCTTGCGGGGTAAAACTAATAGTTACTCTCTTCCATGAATCTAATTGACAGGCTGAATTATTTCAAATTTAAGTTTTGGAAGCTAGACTGAATTCTACTACTATCTATGGGACTTTAGGTGAATTGCTCCTCTACTCTGGACCTCAGTTTCTTCTGATTTAATACTGAGAGGGTTTCCCTGTTCAGTGGCTCAGTGGATAGAGTGTCAGCCTCACATATGGATGTCCCTGGTTTGATCCTCGGTCAGGGCACACAAGAAAAGTGATTATCTCCTTCTTTCCCCTTTCCTTCCCCTTTACCTCCTTCTTTCCTTCCCACAGCAAGTGGTCAGTTGGTTCGAGTGTGGCCCTGGGCACTGAGAATAACTTGGTTGGTCCAAGTATGTCTGCCTCAGGTACTAAAAATAGCTCGGTACTGAAGTATCAGTCCCAGACGGGGGTTGCCGGGTGAATCCCAGTTGGGGCTCATGCAGGAGTCTGCCTCATTCTCTCCTCTCCTCTCACCTAAAAAAAAAAATTAGAAAAACAACTGAGAGAATTGGCTAGGTTAACTTTAGGTTCACTTTAGCTGTTAAAGATGATCACATGTGTGTACTTGTGTGTATGTGTGTAGACCTCTATTATTAAATGTCAAATTTGCTTAAGGAAGGGTCATTTTTCTCAGACAGCTTATAGTTCACTTTAGATATATATAAAGACAATTTGAAATGGATATATTTCAATTCAAATTGTTGAAACAAAGAGGATGGCATTTGGTTTTCTTCTTTATTCACAGATGCATTATTAATTTTAGGGTAAGACACAGTAGAAAGAGGCTTGACTTTGAAGTCAGACAAAATGAGCCTGAAATTGAGCTCTGCTACTGAAGACCTGAATACCTTGGAGAGACTTGATTGCGAATTTAGATAGAAGTTCAATGTCATGTTAGAAATGAGAGCAGATGCTGCACCTGACTATCTCTGAAATGAATATTTTGGACTAAAATATTGAGAAGGATTTTCAGAAAAAGGCATGCTCACAATAAAGGGATCCTCACATACTTGGAAGATAAATTGAGACTCAGTAATTTATGAGTTAAATCTCTAGTTCCACTAGCAGAGAAACAAACTTCCAGTCACACAGAAGTGAGTGGCTCAAAACTTCATCTGAGCATTTGCATATCTGTTGACATAAGTGCTGTTGTCTTAGGTTGGGTTCCGAAGAAGCAGACTCAGCAATGAAGAGTGGCATGGAGAAATTGTAGTGTGACATGCTCTGGGAGAGACATACTTGCTAGGAAGAAGGAACTGGGGAGACAGGATGAGACACAGAGAGAAGGTGGCCTGCATTGTGGATGCAACTGATTTGTTAGCCGATCCTACAGGGAGTTCTGGAACTGGATGGTCATTTGTCTCAAATTGAGACAAGGGAGGTGCGCCTTTGTATTCTGTCATTGTCTGGTCATAGGCCACAGGTGAGCCTTTGGGGGGTAATTCTCTGGAAGTGAGGGCAATGCCCACTGACGGCACATCTGTGAGCATCGAGCCACCAATATTTTCAGCAGCTGGGGACAAGTGCATTGGCCCTAAAGGGGGGTCCAGGAGGAGCCCACAGAATCCACTTTGCTGGTCACAGCCATGTAAAGCAAGGAGTGCTTCATTAAATGGGCCTCAAAAATAGAATCATTAAAGTGAGTTAGGCCAGCATGTTCTTCTAGACAACCATACTTTGTTATTATGCAAGATGTTCTGTTAAGCCCTACTAAATTTTTTTTTTTTGCATAACTGTTACAGTCCTGTTTGACCACAGGAACCTATTTTGGCGTATCACCAAATAACACTATGCAGAATGAGATTCTGCAAGACATATTTTTTTGCAACTGCCGATTTATAAACAAATCACTAGAAGAAATACTGTTTAACAGTGTCAATACTTAGAAAATGTGTTATCATTTTGGCCATTCTTTCTTTTTTTTTCACTGATTTGAGAAAGAGAGAGGAAGACTGGGAGGGAAGGGGAAGAGAGAGAGAGACTCATCCACCTGTTTCACTTAGTTGTTCCAGTTAGTTGTGTGCTCATTGCTTGCTTCTCATGCATGCCCTGACTTGGGGTTGAGCTTTCTGGGTCAATGCTTTATCCACTGTACCACCTGGCCAGAGCCTCAACCATTCTCGAGAATAAAATACCCACACACATGCACGTGCGCGCGCGCACACACACACACACACACACATAGGCACGCACATGCTCATTCTCATTTTACCTCTCCAGTCCATGAGTTGGATGACTTGTGCTGGTGGTTGCAAGACAACATGATGTGGAGAGGTGTCTCTGTGTTCCCAGGGCAGGAAGGCCTAGGGAGCATGCAAGCGTTTGCTCAGGGTGTTAACAGGTTGATCAGGTGCTGCAGACAGCTGGAGGAAGGTTTTGAAGATGAAGTAAAAAGCAGCTGCTGTTCTTTCAGGGTTATTTGGAGTCTGAGAGGAATGAGCTGGCTATGGTGACCGGTGTTCTGCTAATGGCACAGTTAAAGGCATCCATCCTTAGCAGCCTTTATAATGAAAATTTGGTTAAAAAAGAGGGTTCAGCAGTTTCTGCTATAAAGCTCTTTAAATCATGTGCAAATGAAAAAGGTATCAACGCAGTAGCTGCAAGTCTTCGGAAAGTCAGCATAGGTAACAGACTGATGGAACATTTTCCTGCCAATAAACAAAGCGTCGAACACTTTGCAAAGTATTTTACTGGAGTAGGCTTAACACAGCTCCCAGAATATGTCGGTATCAGCAAACCTTAGGAGCTTATAAGAAACTCCAGAAAGAAGTTCAAGAACAGATGTCCCGTGGTGATCCATTTAAGGATATAATTTTGTATGTCAAGGAGGAGCTGGTAGAATAAACAACACCCCAGAAGCCCATCAGAACAGTCTGGCCCAGTACAGTGAGCATGTGGAATGGAGCAAACAAGCCATTGAGCACTTGAAGCAATGGACTCCTCTCTGTGCTGCTCTTCCTCTTCAAGGTTAGTCTGAGCCACCTCTGTTCCGGAAAGCTCAGGAGCACTGTCATGACAACATTCATTTTCCAAAAGCCTGTCTGAAGATGGTGGTGCTTTATCCTACAGCTGAAGTCTGGCGTGAAGAGCCCATTCTGAAGTGGCAGAAAGATGCACACATTGCAAAGGGGAGTGTGTCCTACTTGAACAAAGGGAGAAGTCTGTGGAGTGGCCCCAGAGCGCTGAGAAAGAGCCTGAGTCTGATGCTAAGGAAGGGGACTGGACTTTGAACCACACCCTCAGGACAGCCAATGGGAGCTGTGGAGAAAATGCCATGTGTCCTCTGTCTTGTCCTTACATCTTCCTACCTCCCTATGGCAAGCATGATATAAGGGCTTTCGTGGCAAATTTTACTTTAACTGTTTCTATGGTTACCAGAAATGTTGGGTTTGGTTTCTAAAATCATGTTTTAAGCAGCTATAGCTTGGAATCTGATGTTGCATTAGTCTTTTCAGTTACCTTCTACTTCCTTTATTTTCTACTGTGATCGTGCAATTTAAAGCCTTCTACAATGAACAGCTAAGGTTTATTTCCCTGGGTTTTTTTATGTAAACAATTTTTAAGATGACTTGCTTAAAATTAATTTGTTATAAAAATTCTTTTTCCAAAGTGAACCATAAAAGTATCTAAAGTCTCAGAGAGCAATGATTTGTGGGATGATTTGGTTTGCCCAAAGCCCTCCTCATCAATGCAAGCCTCATATGCAGTAATTGAAGTTATCAACAGGAATCTTGAGTATTTGGACCACTGCTTACATGGTAATATTTCCTAGGTATTATTAATCCCACATGTCTTTGAGCTCAATTGTTGGCTCTCAGGCTTTCATTTTTTAGTGAAGCCATGGAGGGCCAGCCTGAAAGGAGGTCTGTAGGAAAGTGGATGTGGAAGATCAGTTGGGAAGAAGAAAGTTGAGCTTTTTCCCATTGAGAAACTTCTGCACTCAGAGCGTATCTTTCCAGGCAAAGAAAAGGGTATTCTTTTCATACCGTTTTCAACTGTACCTTAGAAAAGTATTGCCACTTAATGAATTTAACACTTGTCATATACTTGTATGGATCGGAGAGATCTCATGACATAGTATAAGAAAAGGCAAATGACAGAACTAAGCCCAGTATATTGTAAACATTAAATGTCAGCATGTACTAATTGGGACTCTAAATAGAGTAACTCTTATTTCCTATTGGCTTAGACTACTTGATATAAAAAATGGAGTGCAGAGATAGTAATATATTCTCACTTGGTCATATAGGACCAGCTTCATTGTCTTAACATGTTTGCTCATTACTCAAGAATTCAGCTATTATCAAAGTCTAGTTCCCCCGCCCTTGCCATTTGTGTAATTTTCATAAGCCAAATATCTCTTCTATACAATTGACTTGTTTATTTTAATGGCTGCCTTTTAATTTTCATCTTTTCTTGCTGCCACCCAGCAATATATGTAGTCAGTAAAAAATAAAATGTGACCATACCTTTTAATGGAAAGACTTCATCTTAAAGGTGAAGCTTTTGATAGATGAAAGAAACTGGTTTGGAACAATGTCACCAGAGACTGATTGGAAATTGCCCCTTCCAAAGGTGCCACTTTTATGAGCCAAGAATTTGGTGTTTCACAGTTTCTCTGCAAGGAATGATGTGTAGTATAATTTGAAATAAAGATGCATAGTAACCTGATGAAGAAGAGCATTATTACTGATATCATTGCAAATGAGGTAAAATTGTTACATGAATCACTTTGATAAAGTTTCCATGCACAGGAAAATGTATTCATTAGCTTTTTTGTTTTTTTTTTTGTTTTGTTTTAGTGATCTGCTTTTACTATGTAATTTGTAGTCCTCAAAAGACTTAAAAGAAAAATAAACTCCATCCTTATACATAGGTTACATAAGTCAGTCTTCTTTATTTTTTTATTTTTTGTAAATTTCATGTTAATGTCCTATGGTAATGGTATGTTACACATTCAGATATCTCTACTATGTAATCATTAAATAATTGCTCTTTTCATCCTTATAGCTCTCAAACTGTAAATACCTACACAGAATTCTAATGTAGTAGAAACTACATAAATATTTCTCTAAACAAAGCAATGCATGTTACTGCCATTCAAAGTGCACCCTGTTCTATACTGTGTATGGTGAAAGCATGTGTAGTCTTCCTGAACTACATTATGCTCTTTGCTTGATCATCATTCTCTTCTCTGTAATAACAAAGTGGTGTTTACTTACTAAAGCATTATAGTAAGTGGATAAGTCACTTGTGACAGTGTAAGAAAAGGGAATGCTTTCTAAGAGACCTGAAGATTTTCATTTTAAATTTTAAGTGGTAATTTTGGGACTCAGCTGCCAATGCCAACCCATAGCCTCAAATATATAATTCTTAATAGAGATGTTAAAATTGTACTTGTATGATTGGATAGATGTTGATTTTTTTAAACTTGTTTTCTGTTTCGCCTGACCAGGCAGTGGCACAGTGGATAGAGCAACGGAATGGGATGCGGAAGACCCAGGTTTGAAACCCTGAGCTCACCGGCTTGAGTGTGGGCTCATCCAGCTTGAGCACAGGTTTACCAGCTTGAGCAGGGGGTTGCCGACTTGAATATGGGATTCTAAACATGACCCCATGGTCGCTAGCTTGAGACCAAAGGTCTCTAGCTTGAAGTCCAAGGTCTTTGGCATGAGCCCAAGGTTGCTATCTTGAACAAAAGGTCACTGGCTCAGCTGGTGATCCCCCACCCTAGGTCTGACACATATGAGAAAGTAATCAATGAACAAGTAAAGTTTAGCAATGAAGAATTGATACTTCTCATCTCTCTCTCCCTTCTTATCTGTCTGTCTGTCTCTTTTGCTAAGAAAAAAATAAACAAAACTTGATCTCTGTTTCAAAGGATAAGTTTTCTTATATGCCATACTTAAATGTGTGTTGGGAGCTGAAATAAAATAGTTAACTCTGTATTCAAGTTTAGATTACCTTTACCCTATACAATTTCATCTATGCATTCATACATTCTTTTGTTTACTTCATCAACCATTTGTTCAAAGAACATTTACTAAGGATTGAAATGTTTGCTATAGAAGTTGGAATGTAAGTGCCATGAAAGCAGGACCTTTTTCTATTTCTTAACCACTCCCACGCTCAGTATCTAGTACAGTATCCAGCACCACCAAAGTACTGGCTCAGGGAATGAATATTGGGTGAAAGTAGTTAGGCAATGTGCTGAGCACTGGGAATACAAAGAAAACATAGATTATGGTCCCTGCATTGCAGAGGCTCATAACTAGTGGGAGCCTGCATCACAATGTAAGATTCAGGATGGCACTTACTACGCTAATGTTCGCAAAAATATTACCTGTGATCGTTCAGAAGATCTCACCCAGATAAAATATGCAGTAGGTGATTCCCTTCTCATGTATATAGAATACTTGAGACTAGAGAGTAATATACCTCGGTCATTGTTTTGCTGTCATTTTTAGGACTGCTTGTAGGATGGGAAGAAGTGAGAGGGGGGTGGCTAGAATTGGCATTAGTGGTAGGAAACTGGCAAAGCCATTACACCTAATGCTGATTGACCTTCTTTCTAATCCTTTGAACACATAGTTAGATGTGCTGAGAGAATTTAAGGAGAGGGAAATATAATATTTGGAATCGAGCCTGCAACATAGGCTGATAATAGAATTCTTGCTGTCATGTTTCAACCCTCTGGCTAGTTCGAGGGTTAAACCACATCTGCCAGCACTGTGCCTCCCCAAACTGCCAAGCTCCTCTCCTCCACATTCTGGCTTTTCTTGACTCTCTCCCTGCCCAATTCTGCTAAACTCCTTACAGCCAACAGAATCCTGGCTTTGGATTGTCAGCCACTGATATGTTCAAGACAGATGGCTTTAGGATTGGAGGAAATGAACACCTGTAGTATGGGCCAGGCCAGGAAATTCTCAAAGGTAAAAATGAAAAGATGGTTTGGCAGTTGATTTCTGTGTATAAAGAAGTGAAACGAAATGATGGTGATTCTGTTTTCTTGTTCCTGGATGAAAATGTATGTACAGTGTATTGGACACTTCACACCTAAGTCACTGGTCTATTTTGCTTTTTTTTTTTTTTTACTGGATCATGACTTCAATCTTCTTCATGTTATTCGATCTATATCTGTTTTTCTCCTGTGCATAACAATATTCATGATCTGTTTGAAAATAGAAAGTAAAAGGTCAATATTATGATGGTTTCTTTCTCTAAAACAGACTTGAAATTGCACAGTGAAACAGACTATGTCTTTAATTTTTTTTGTTGTTGTTTTACAGGGACAGAGAGAGAGTCAGAGAGAGGGATAGATAGGAACAGACAGACAGGAATGGAGAGAGGTGAGAAGCATCAATCATTAGTTTTTCGTTGCCGTTGCGACACCATAGTTGTTCATTGATCGCTTTCTCACATGTGCCTTGACTGCGGGCCTTCAGCAGACCGAGAAACCCCTTGCTGGAGCCAGCGACCTTGGGTCCAGGCTGACGAGCTTTTGCTCAAGCTAGATGAGCCCACACTCAAGCTGGCGAGCTCGGGGTCTCGAACCTGGGTCTTCCGCATCCCAGTCCGATGTGCTATCCCCTGTGCCACTGCCTGGTCAGGCTAAACAGACTATGTCTTGATTCTAAATCTTCAACCTCATGGTAGAACTTTTTAAATTAAATTTATTGGGGTGACATTGGTTAATAAAATTGTATAGGTTCCCAGGGTACATTTCTATAATACAGGAGCTGTATATTGCATTGTGTGCCCACCCCCCAAAGTTAAGTCATCTTCAGTCACCGTGCATTTGACCCTTTTACTGCTTACTATCCTCCAACTGCCTTCCCTCTGGTAACCACTACGCTGTTTCTATGTCTATAAGTTAATGTTCGTTTGTTTCTCTTGTTTGTTCATTTGTTGCTTTCAGGGTTTTTTTAATCAGTGAAGATGAATTGATTTGATTCTCAAGGGTTCTACACACTTGCATGAACTTAAAGGTTTATGAAATAGTTAAATACTCTTCATAGTGGAAGTAAAGTGATACAAAGAATATGGATAAGAATTCAAATAAAGCCTGATGACTAGAACATTGGCTCACCGAAGTGTATTCAACATGGAATCAATTGGTCTGGGGTGGAAATGTACTTTGACTTGCATTTGTAAAGGCTTTGTGGTGCATGTTCCCCCCCCCCACCACCACCATGAGGGGGTGGCTAATTCAAAGCCCTGGCACCCTGCTTTGCTCCTCTTGTATCTCTAGCTGGCCTGGCAATCTTCTGTCTTTAAAGAAGCTCCAACTTAAAAAAATACATATATTTTTTGTCAGCAATATGAGACTTCTGCAACCATATGAAAAATCTAGGCACTTGATTTTCCTTGTTGGTGTTAAATCTCATTTTGCTCCAGTAGGTCTATGGCAATGCCAGTTGTCAGCAGGCGTCCTTCCTCCCTTGGCCCTTGTTCATCTCCCACTGGACAGGCAGTTCCACATTTCAATCTGCTCCTTCCCTCCAGGTCTACCCCTGCACTCGTCTTTTTCTAGGTCATAGGAGAAGGAACAATGAGCAATGATCGTTCCATTTCTCCTTTTTATCCCCCACTCTCAACTTAAGAACTAATGACCTCCTGATCAGAAAACAGTTGTTTAACTTAACAAAGTGAAATTTCTAAATACTTTTCTCAGTGTGCCTTACTGGATCATATTACCTTCTTTTCTAATCAATAGCCAATTAACACTGTGAGGCTCATTATTGAAATTATAGAGTGCTGAAGTTTTAGAACATCTTGAAAAGTGATTTTCAGTTACCTATTTCTAAAACACAAGTACTCTCAATATATTTTTAACCAACAGAACTATTCTTAAACAGTAGTAAAAGATTTTTTCAGAGATGTGCAATCATATATCTTTAAATACATTTATAAGGGAGTGCAATGGGGCATCGAGTGAAACTATTATATGTAATTTAGACCTATCTCAAAGAGATTTATCTAATAACAGTATATGGAGTAAGTGAAACATGACTAACATCAGCTCTACTCAGTCGGAAGATGGTCCACAGGGAGGTCTGCAGAGCCTCCAAGTTGCTATTGAATTCCCTCTTTCATGAGCCAAGCAGAGCACATAAGGAGCACGAACTTCATAACCCATTGGCCTTGGTTTAGATGCTGACTCCACTGCTGCCTTTTAGCTGTGCTATCTTGAACATTTTTCTGAATATCTATGTGCCTCCTCTGAAAACTGAGGATACTCATAGCACCTCCGTCTTCGGGGTGCTGCGAGCTTTGTATTTGCTTACATAGGCATTGCCCTGAGTGCCAGGTTTGGCATGTGCTGCACACTCTGTGTGCCCTTCTAACCATTATCAGACTTGATTTAAAAATGTAGTAATAGGCTATTAAGAGAGGAGAACATTCTGTAATTAAAATCTAGTAAATTAACTTTAAATTTTGTGTGTGTCATGTGCTGTTTGTTGAGTTGGCTCTGACTCCTGATAACCCTATGAATGAATGAATGAGGTCCACAATGCTCTGTCCTCAAGAACCCTTTTGTTGACACTGGCTTTTCTAGGCTTAATTTTTTCTCTTGGAAATGAGAAGGAAGCACTTTGTGCCCTACAGAGCCTGATGAGGAAGAAGTAACTTTTCCCAGTGCCCCTATTTTCTCCTGTCTAAATTTTAGATGAGGTTTAGTTTAAGCTTATGACTCCCAAGGGAGTTCTGGACTGCAGCTAAAGCTCTGATGCTATTTACAGGGTGATATAGGATAGTTCTTAATTCATGTGGATTTTAAGAGCCTGGGACATCTAAACCTGCTTTCCCATACATGAAACAAAGATTGCTGGGTTAGAATACTATAAGAGTATTTTTTTTATTATATTTTATTATTATTAATTCTAATGGGGTGACACCAATAAATCAGGGTACATATGTACAATGAAAACATCTCCAGGTTATCTTATTATTCAATTGTGTTGCATACCCGTCACCAAAAGTCAAATTGTCCTCTGTCACCTTCTAACTGGTTTTCCCTGTGTCCCTCCCCTCCTCCCTATCCCACCCTTCCCTCCCTCCCCCACCCCCCGTAACTACCACTCTCTTGTCCATGTCTCATAGTCTCACTTTTTTATACCTCTTTTTTTCATTGTTTTCCTTCCATGCCCAGTCCCTAAAACTAGGTCACATGGTTTACATTTGATGGTTTTTCATAAGATTTTTCAAAGAGACAAATACTCAAAACCATGAAAAACATCTTGGCCATGATGTTGATTTAGACAAGCTAATACACCAAACTTGATGAAACCTGTTTCTGATCTCTCATATATGATGATGGTGATGATGATGATAACGATGATGATATCAGCAGTAAAATGTATTGATCTATCATTGGTTAGACATTATAGTAGGTGTTATTACATCAGTTTTCGTGTTAATCATTTAATCTTCTCAAGAATCTTATGAGGTATTATTTCAGTTTTGCAAGTAAAAAATGAAATTCAAAGATGCGAGTAGCTTTCACAAGATGCTGCAACTAGTAGATTGTGTCCACTGGCTCTTCCTCGGGACAGTGTCATGTCACCGCCCCACCCACTTTCAAAAATCTGTTGCATTGAAATGCCTTCACCCCTCTCAAAATTGAGATGCTTTGTTGTCTATTTTTTCTTGTTGTCTCTTTTATGTGACTTTTTTTCCTTGCTTGATTGTAAATTCATGTTTATATAAATTGCCTTTGTTGACTCCAAGGTATTAGGTTATTTGATGTTATTATTTTAATGTATGCCCTTTCAAGATGCAGCCACCAAGGAAAAAGACCTTGCAAAGCTCATGCATTTTCAAATGAGTTTATAAATAGAAGCAACATCATCCAAGTCTCTTGAAATAGAAAGACATCAGGAGAGAGGCCATTTTCAGGCCTTTCTTATCTTGACCAGGTCACTTCTTATTATGTCCTCATTGACAAGTGAAAGCAATTGATTTCCTCTGTCTTTTGAAGGTTTACTGGGTACTGTTTGCTACAGAGAGAAGAAACAAAATTCTGTTAGCCTTTGCCCATTCATCTGCTTTTAGTAGCGAGATAAAGCCACACTAGCAGCTTGGAAGAAGACAGTGGGATGATTTAGTCCCATTTTATGTGGTTCAACAAACATCAGCAAATGATTAGTCAAGCTTTAAGTGTAAAATACGGTAGAGCCCATTTAAAGCTTTAGGTCATATTTAACTCAGCAGCAGAGATAAGTCATTCAGTGCAGTCTTATGCTGAGTCACGCAGTAAAGCGCAAAACATTACATATCAGATGTGCACTGAAAGGCTAGCAATCATTAAGTCCCAACTACTTTTTAAAAACGTCAAAACAGGACATTTTCTAATAGTTTTCCCTGGCTTCCTCCCCATTGGCAACTTGTGTAGTGTACCTTCTTTCCACTCCTTCTCACTGTAGAGTTAGTTGTTGGGGGTTCATGTAATTCAGATAAGTGAATGTCAGAGTCTTCTGACTAGTCAACTGCTTGACCTCATGCATTCTGATTAGTGGAAACATGGTAGCAGAAAAACCAAGGGCTTTGGAGGTGAACAGTCATGGGTCGGACAACAAACATGGGTCCTATACCTTGCTATTTCTTCATCTCTAAAAAGTAGACACAAGAATCTCAACCTTATGTGCTTCTTGCAAGAGTGAAGCAGGATGGGATATGAGATGGCTGCGGCTGATGTCTGATACACCCATGTGGTGCTTGTTATAGGGGTGACCTTTCATTTCCCCATCATTACCCATCTGTCCTGGTTCTAAAGGAGAGTGGAGTTTCACCGTCATATGAGAGTTCAGATCCCAGAGGCAGAGTCCAGTCTTCAAGTTCCATGTCTACTGCTTACTGACTTTTTTTAGTCTAGAGTAAGTTTTATATCTCTTTTAAATCTTTAATTTATTTGTAAACTACTGGTTACAATAGCACCTGTATTCTAGGGTTATTTTATTACATAAGATAATGCATATACAGTGTCCAGCACTTAATACATGTTTGATATTAACATATTAATGGGAAAGATGTCACTCAAAATGGTGCTACTTTATAATAATAACAAACAGTGGTCTCTCACATGACAGGTCCCATTCTAAGGGCTTTTATTTTCATCAAATCATACAGCTCCCGTAACAACCCGATGAGTTAGGTGTTAATAATTATAAACATCCTTATTTTTAATATGGAAAAAATTGAGGACCAGAGAGATTGACTTTCCCAAAGGCCCATAGCTAGAAAAAGACAGAGCTAGAATTTGAATTCTGGCTGTTGGGTTTCAGGGACCATATTTACAATCATTTGTTATATCTCATCTGCTTCACCTGTTGTTTGCAACAGTCTAGTGAGGTAGGTGGGAAATGTACCATAGTTTTAAATTTTATAATGAAGAAACAAATTATCTAAAAGGCCAGGCTTCTTGGTGAATCAGCCCCTCTCAATTCATAAAAGAAAAAAGCCAAATCTTCCTTCAGAGCTCCCAAAAAACTTCTAAGAATTCTTGACCATGCATTTTCTGTGCATATGGTGAAGAAAGGGAAAGATATTGTCTTATCTTAAAACATCACCCATTTTAGCATTTTCCTTCATCGTGTGATTGGTTGTTTAGATATAAAAATTGTATTTAAAATTTTCCAGTGCTGAGGGTAATGGATACTCCAAGAAGATGTGACATGTTTTCCCTACAGGTTTTGTCACTATCTGTTTGTGAACTTGGCCTTAAATATAAAGCTAGCAATGCTAAATTATAAAGATTCTTGAGTATCAGTAGACTCTATCTAGCTTAGTATCAGCCCTTGGGACCTCTTTTCTTTTGCAATAAAGATGTTGCCTAATGATTTGCGTGAAGGAAGAGCCAAGATAAGCAAATTATTCTGGCAGCCATCATGGTGAAGAAATGGTTCCTGCACTGAACTCTTGAACCTGTACATTGATTGCTGGGAAAAGCAATTATTAGCACATTTGAAATCATTGCTCATAGCATCACTTTTAGTGAATTGAAGTAGCCCAGAATTGGTGAGCACACCCCCTCATCTAACCTATTCCTTCCCTCACCCTGGACACTCCAGTTGTGCCAGAAAATTGTGGTTCTTTTATGCTGTGAACTTCCATATACCTCTCAACTTTGCACATGCCTTGAAATATCTTTGAGAATTTCAAAATTGGGCTTACATGAATATGAACTTTATAACCTCCAAATATTGAATGAATTCTTATGATTCTTAATGAAGAAAATAATGTAGGTGATTTAATAATTTGATATAACAAACATTTATTGACTATTTGTTAAATGTGAGATGGTGTAAAGGGTACAAAGATAAATAAGAGGTAGAGCCCACAAGCTTTATATTCAAATGAATAAGTAACCATTGGGTACGTATTATAAACCAGTTACTTTATTAGGTGTTGGAATACAAACATGAGTAAGATATTTTCCTGGGCTTGCAAACCCTCACAGGTTTTCAAGGGAACCAAACATACAAACAACAACAGAAAAAAAGAAACAAAATATGTGATTATATCAGATAAAGGCATGATAAATCCTGAATGTGGTAGGCAGAGGAAGAGTCTAACTATGATTTCATGCAGTCCTGGCTGGATAACTCGGTTAGAATATCGACTTGATACACCAAGGTTATAGGTTTGATTCCCAGTCAGGGCAAATAGAAGAAACAACCAATGAATGTATAAACAAGTGGAACAAGAAACTGATGTCTCTCTCTTTTTCTCTCTCTCCCAAATCAATTTAAAAAATTATGTTTATAAAAAAATAACAAAAATATTAAGAAGTATATCATGGAAAGATGTTAGGACTAGATCATAAAGGAAAAAATATATTAGTCTTGCAAAAGTGTTGAGGAAGACATTCCAGGGAGAGAATATGGCAGGAGCATCTTGCAATGTGTTGAGGGAACCCAGGACAAGGGTTCAGAGCGGAATGAGATGTACACAGAGCTATTAGAAAGGCAGATGAGCAGAAGTTATGGCTTTGGTTTTGGGGCAATGCCTCCATGTCCACGATCAACAGGCAATGTCTGCTGCACCCTCAAGGTCAGAGACTGAACTGCCGTGAACAGAGCTCAGCTGCTATGAATGTTCACAACTGTCGAGCTTTCTCATCCACTATTCTCGTGCGAGGAGCAAGGCATTGTGTTCCCCTTCCTCCTCCCAAGTCTTGCATTTCTATCTTTTGTTGGCAGAGCCTCCGCTGTATTCCCAGTCATAGCTACAGACTTTCTTCCCATTCATTGCTGGGGAGGAAAAACATAAAGAAGAGGTGGAAATGAACGCTAAGACACTGCATATAATATCTGACTTGTGGAATATACAAAATTCCTTCACACAGAGGAAGTGGCTTCTATGGATCAAGGATATTGAGAGGAATGAAACGTGGGTCATTTCTTTAGACTGTTCCCTTTGTCAGCACAACAAAAGCTGGTTTGCAAGAACATGGTGCTAAACAGGGTTAAATTTAAAATCTATCTTTACAGGAAACAATTTAAACATGAAAAAAGAAACTAGTTGGGAATCATTGGTAGAATTTATCATTCTTTTACCACAGTACCAACAAAACCCCATTATCTTTAGGAGTCAGAGATTTAAACACAGTGTGGCCCTGGATCTTTTTTCTTTTAAGTGAAAGTATTAGAAAGTATAATCAATAAGTACTTAAAGCAATTTGAACTGAACTCTCCAACTGCTTACAGAGAAATGTTCCATTTCATGCCAGGAAGCCTGTTCGGCAGATTGTAATGTCACAAATAGTGAGAAAACATAAGTCACCTTGAGAGCTGATTGAATATAATCAATGATTAATGGCAAATTTGTGGTTCCTTTAATGACCATAGCTAAATCAAATCAAACTGAACCATAAATTTAGATGCTCTCTGAAATTGGGTCATGTAACAGTAAGCTTCATAAAGAAGAAAAATCGATTTTGTAATATTACTATGATCAGACTCATAACTCACAATTTGGAGTGTTTTTTTTAAGAGTTTCAACTATCCATTTTGTATATTTGCATATATTTATTTAATTGGGATGGCAGAGTTGTGCAAATGTAATCTCGAAGGGTTCAGCCAAGAGCCATACATTTTCTTTTCATTCATTTTATTTCAACCGCATGCGCTACAATCAGCATGGGTTCGATCATGTAAGAGTAGAGATGCTTTAATTATTATTTCATTGAAAAAAAATAAGGATTTGGACTAATTTAACTCTCGGCACCAAGGATTTTTGGAAATTAGTAGAATAGTTTCAGCAACCCTAGAAGTTTGATGGCATCTTATGCTTGCTTGCGGAAAAACTTGGCAAAATTGTAATAATGTTTTGAAATGTATGCCACTGATGTATTGATCTCAAGATTTATTATAACTGCACGGATACTCTCTCTTAGGTTATGCTGTCAATTTCTTGCTGAAAGCTTAGAGTAAACAAAAACAGTCCCCTATTGAACCACTAGGTAGTCCAGAGGGGAAAATTGTGCAGAAGGTGGGCCTGGAGAGGTAGAAATTTGTAACAAATATATCTTCTACTTCATGGTTAGATTTTATGGAGAACAGTTGTAGTGTTCCTGATCTCAGAGCTCCCACCTAGACCCTAAAGTATTTTCTAGACACTGCAATGGGCAAAGGCATTGGAGGAAAAGACCAGATGATCTATCTGTTCTTTTGTGTCCAGAGCCAAGAATCAGAGGCCAAGAGGAGCATCAGCAAAAAGGATCAGGGCATTGAGAGCATCCCTGACAGAGGGAGGCGGGAGACCAGGTGAGTAAGAGCCTCTGCACCCAAGTGGCAATCATTCTTCATCTGTCAATGCAGAGAGCTGTGTGGAGAAAACTTCCTCCTTTCCAGTTAGTCAAATACAATACTAATGACTGATATTAGACTGAAATTTCTATTAAATAAGTTTGTAGCCTTATGACCGCTCTATTGAAGCACACTAGGTAAAGAGGAGAGAATTGGGTTCTAAATATCTTTGAAACATCAAAGATAATAATTATTATACATTATAGAGAAAATAGTCTTCAGCTGAATTAAATAACAGCTCCCCCTTCCGATAAGTTCTACACTCTGATGTACCACAATCTCCACTGCTCCCTCTATCTAAAGGATGATCAAGATTTCATGCAGTGGCTCAACAACCCAAAACTGGTGGTGTCTTCCTTGTCCCGTTTCTTCTTCTCACAGTCCTCATCCGTTATTTCAGCAATCCTTTAGAGATCAGATCACCTTCAACATAGATGATGAATTTCCCCCTTTTGTTCCACCACTCCCAACCTTGTTCTACTCGTGGTGTCAGTGGACTATTCCAGTGGGCTCTTTCCTGGTCTCTCTTCTCACACTGAAACTAAACGTGAAGTGTAAATATGATTCTGTCTCTCCATGGCACTCTAAAGGTTTTCAGCCTTCAGTTACACAAAACCAAAGCCTTTAAGACACTGCTCAGCTTCAAGTGACTGGCCGCACTTATTCCAGTGCCAGCTCCAGCTATTCTTTCCCTCCACTGACTCCTTACTGTTCTTTGAGTATCACACGGGGCTCCCTACTCAGAGACCTTGCACTTGTGTGTCCCTTCCTGGAATGTTGTTCCCCAAAGGTTTGTGAGCTTGCCTCTTGCATGTTATTCACATTTCTGCTCAAAGGCCATCTCCTTAGAGACGGCTTCCTTGATCTCCTATTTAAATTCCCCATGGTGCTCACAATTATGCCTTTACTCTGCTTGTATTTAACCCTTATTGCACATACATAACTGACTTGACACCATAGCTTGATTTCTATAGTGCTTTTCTCATAATTTGTAAGCTCCATTTGTAAGCTTCCCTACTGACCTTCAGTACCTAGAACAGCGCATTACCCACACTAAATAAAAAATGCTTATTGAATGAGTGAATTTATAAATTTTTACTTAAAATGTCAACAGTTTCACTCTTGGATATTTACCAGGACTCTTGTAGGCAATCAAGTCTGAGAACCACATCTTTGGTAATAGAGCAAGGACAATGTATCACAAAATCTACTGGCACAATTTAATCATTCCGCTTGTTCCAGTTGTATTGAAAAGGCTCTTCTGTGTTTTGACCTCACCAGAGAGATCTAGCTATAAGAGCTAATTTATGGTTACGAACACACAGAATATTATCCACACAAAATCATGCTTAGATCCACTCTGAGGGTTTTCAGAAATTAAAGCATTATTTTCTTTTTATGTTTTCCAGAGTCTTCTTTTACTTTTCCCAACTCCAAACATCAGAGATTTTATAATTCTAGGTTCAATATTGACTACAATATTAAATCTTTCTTTTTTTTCTTGGAGTAGTAGTGCCTTAAGGGTTTATTCTGCCATAGGCTGCTTAAAATAGAGTTGCACAGAAGATCACAGCAGCAATAAACTTGAAAAGGATTCTAACCATGGCAAAAAGCAAATAGCATAGTTCAGAGGAAAAGTGCCAAAACATAGAAGAGAGTTTTTCTTCTACAGTGTTATATTTTTAGGAACTTTCTGTAGCAGAGCGAGGGGATCTGTTAGCATGGAGAAATGCATCATCCCTTAGTAAATTTTTATCATTCCCAGAGGCAGAAGAGAAAGATACTTGCATATGGTGAGTTTAAGTTTCCTAAATAACTGTTTCCCATTAGCTCCTTATAATTTTTTTCAAAATTATTTTCCCTTTGTGTTTAGGCAATAAAGATAAGAGCCAATATTTCAATGCCGTGTTGGCGGAAGAAAAGGAGGGCTGGAAATCAAGTGAGAAGCCCTAGATGTGAATGATTTGCTCTTCTGCTTAAAGTTACATGACTTAACACAAACTATTTAATGCAGTGGATGAAGATTCTTGTTTGCTGTCATATTTGGTTTCCCCTCCTTCCTGGCATGGCCATTTGACCAGAGTTCTCACTGATCTATTTTGCTGTAACAAAGCATCACAGACTGAGTAGCTTAAACAACAGAATTTTATTTTCTCACAATTCTGAATGCTAGTAGGCCAAGATCTAGGTGTCAGCTGAATAGGTTTCTTATGAGGTCTCTTTTCTTGGTGGTCATCTCTTCCCTGTGTCTCCACATCATCTTTCCTATGTGTGGGTCTACTGTCTCAAATTTCTTCTTCCAATTGGGTTATCAATCATATTGCATTAGGGCCTACCCAAATAACCACATTTTAATGTAAAAATCACATTCTAAGTTACTGGGGGTGGGGTGGGATTTTGACATACCAACTTGAGGAGGGGCACAATTCAGCCCAAAACATTTGCCAGTGGTAAGCAGAAGTAATTGTCTGCAACTTCCATCTCACCTGCTTGAAAGAAGCTCATCCTCAATTTGCTTTCTCTTTTCCTTCTTGCTGCCTAGAAACAGGGAAGACTGGATCCACCTTGAAGACCACATGTTGGGTGCCAAGCAGTAGGGACTGCCAAGATGTCTTCCTCAGTTAGAGCCTACCTTCTCTGCTTGGGCTGTGGTAGAAAGGAGAAATAAATTTACCTCTGTTAGAACTGTCCCACTGATGTCTGTTCATCATGAAAACTCATCATTCATTCTAAAATGTTGAATCCTTTTGTCTTAGCCCAACTTTCCTCATCTCAAAAGTAGGAATAAAAACCTTGCTCAGATGAGATCAGACACATTCAAGTTGGTATACTCATAGGTGAAGGACAATGCCTAGCAGCCCAAATAGAGATCTCAGGATCTGATGGTTTCATAAATATTTTAAATCAATTATCTTGTTTTCATCCCACAACTCACCACACAGTTGGAGGTGATTGATATTGCTAGTTCTGGGCCTTAGGGAGCTGTTTGTGATTGTTTTCTTTCCCCTCTGTTCTCTTCTTCTGTGGATACATAGGTAGCAAACATTTTTTTTCTCCTGTTGTTACAGTGGAGTTTCAGGAAGGAACGGAAGAGAGCATGAAGTTGCCTCCCTGGGATGGAAACCCACGGTCAGTATTTGCAGGTAACTTCACCGCTGCAGAGGATTCAGAGCCATCTCTTAACTAGCTTCACCCAGAGGCCAGGGATTCACTCTTTATGTGACCCAGTGGACACTTTTTATATTTAGTGTCCTTTTAAATAGTAATCAACATCTATATATCAGGGCATCTGAGAAGAGCACATGAGGTGAGTAAGGACATGCCTTCATATATAAAGTTCTCAGCACAGGGTCTGGCTCATATTAGACATTCAGGAAACAGCAACTCCTGTGCATCCTTTAAAATAACCTTATCAAACAATTTTTTAAAGACAGTTTCCCTTATGTTTTCTCTTTCAGTCATAACCCTAAGGACCTACTTCCCAAAGCTCCCTAATTTCTCTCTGTAGGATTATAATGTCCCCCGATATTCAATTCAATATCAGAAAGACTTCTTTAATATATACTTGTTTTGTGCATATTAAGGCTTTGAGTACGGGTAGTAAGGTAAGACTTGGTAAAACACAGGCTCGACTTCAGGATCCTCACAGCTAAAAGCCTGCAGCTAGGAGTTTATCGTGTGGAACAATCTGCTTCCAATTCCAAAGGGCTAAGAAAGACTCTCCTAGGAAAACATAGACCCCTTCCTGGGAAACAGGAGGCTACGAGGCTGCCTGTATTTTCATGTGCATTTTAAAATCTTTTGTGGAATTTATTGGGGTGACATTGGTTAATAAAATTATATCAGTTTCAGGTGCACAATTCTACAACATATCATTGGTATATTGTACTGTGTGTTCACCACCCCAAGTCTAGTCTCCTTCCATCACTGTGTATCCCCCCTTTACCTCCCTCCCTCACACCCCGTTCCCTTTGATAATCACTGTACTGTGTATCTGTTCTGAATTTCTCTAGTGAACCGAGAAAGATCTTCTTCAGGTGAGGCAGGTTCTGTTTCCTTTCCCCTACTTCACTTTCTGGGCAGAGAGAATTTGGTTAGACAAGGACAGTGGATGTTGGAAGTCCTTGCCATCCATCTCTGTACATCCAACAAGCAGCCCTGCTTCAAGGCTCAGAGCTGTGAACTTCCCACATTACTGTCTTCCATTCTGAAATTACATCTCTGGGTAGCTCTGTATTTGTGCTTTTCATTGTCCTGTACCTTGATTTAAAAAAAAATGTTATTTTTCTTCTTCCCGTCACTGGACACCTTGGTGTTCCTCCATGATAACGAATATGTTCATGAAGATGTGACAGGTGTTTTGTTGCTCCAGAGGACCTGAGCCAGGAAAGAGCCAGGTCCTGCCCGCTCTGTCCTCTGTACATTTTATCTCCCTGACCAACTAAAATGCCTTGAAACCAAAAATCATGTTCAGACATGTTTACTCCTAGTCGTATTAACTTCCTATTTAATTGCAACAGGATAGTAGGTAAAATATACCCTTGGGAATTTTCCCAACTAAATGTTGGGACTGAATTATTGGGCTTGATTCTCTTCTCGATGTATGACAGCTCTGTGTTACATACATATTCTTTTTTAGCTTCATGGTGAGTGGGACGTATTTCCCCAAATTTTGGGCTTTGGACATGGGGTTGCTAATGGACAGGCTGTAGTCGGGGGCTGGAAACCTGCTACACAGTAGCTTACTCCCATGGGCCCCTGGTGTTACCGTGAGAAGAATGTTCTGCAGGGTGCTCTCCCATACCTGCAGCCCCAGCTTAGTCACTCCAGCGGCCCGCAGCCTCCTGGACTGATATGGAACCAGCTCGGCTGATTAGCAGATGCATGAGTGAGAACTAAATGTTTGTTGTAAGCTTTTCGGCTTACGGTTCTTTGACATGCACCATTATGGAAAACATTTCAGATTTAGGCTAATAAACCTCTACAAATGATCTGTATTCTTAGCTGTTAGCGCTGCTGGTAATGTGAATTTGTCTCTTAAGAAGGTTTTCAGGTTGTGCTTAATCTAAATACTATGTAGTTCCTTATTGGTATTATTGAATGATAATGCTACTGAACACCTTTCTTGTTTGATGTCTTGCTTATTTAATGTTTTCCTTTTCTGCTGATCTCTATATTTTGTGAGGTCAGTGACTATGTCTATTTGTTTCTTATCATACCCCAGTGACTTTTGTGATACCTAGTACATAGGAAGTACACAGTTAACATTAGTCAAATGAATGAATACATAGGAACTAGAGAAACAGACCTTTAAAATGCTTGATAAAGATATTTACCCCCCCCCCCCATCTGAAGTACGGCTACATAATGGCCCCTACAAACTGGAAGATGATAGGAGAGCACTCATATGACCCTAAAGTCTACCTTGGGCTGAAAGTTTAAAATTCACAGTCAAGATAATATGGCAACATTTCAGACAGCAAAGCCTGAAAAGCTCCTGTTTTGTCTGCGGTACCTTAGAAATAGATGTCTTATATACATTGGCAAGACTGGGTAATTTTCCAGGGAACAGGTTATTTGGCCAGATGAGTCATTTTTCTGGTCATGCTGTGTATCCTTCTGCATGTTGTTTTATCTTTTATTCATCAGATAGGCTAAAGGACAGAACAGGAACAAAAGGAATAGGACAAAAATGTTATTTTTTAGGATTCAGAAGGAGAGATATAACGGGATGAGGGAAAGTTAACAATATATACAAACAGTCATCACTGTTGATGACGTAATGCACTGTATCTTGTGAGTGTGAAGCTGAATGTTGGGGACAGAACATAGAAGAGTGACAGTGGGTAACTCTTTGAGGGTACTTGTGTCCATACAAAGGTTGACAGATGTTCACAGTCTTAATGTACAGGTTGTGCCTCATGAAAGGTGGCTATCCCCTGTCACAGTGAGGAAAAAAAAGGCAACTCTGTGGACTGCCTGGATCTAGCCTAGGGCCGTTAGGATTAAGTTTATTTAAATTTAGATGGGAGAAGGTTACACATGTGGTCCCATGGAAATGGAGCAATAATTTTAAGGTTGGATGGGATGAGTCTGGGGATGGGAATTCAGAAGGAGCATGCATGAACTGCAGACCGATGGGTGCCTTTTTTTTTCTTTTTTGTGAAATCATCTTTTAATTATGCAATTTGTGGTGAGTCATTTGCTCTTTGTTTTATAAGTCTCTAAATTCTCTGGTGTTTGTTTCGGTTTTGACTTCTACAGTTGGGAGTCTTATGATTGTTCCACTTTTAGGCCAACCAATCATTGTGACTCTCAGGGTTACACCAAGGTGAACAAAACAGATAGGGTTGAGACAAAATAAATGCACCAATTGAAACAGAGAGACATATGGTGTGTTTGTAACGGTGTGACTTTGGGAAAAACACTTCTCTCCGGGAAATGCCTTCGCAATCCCTTGAGATTATAATTCTCCTTACCTTGTTCTTGTTGAGATGTGTCTTGCTGCCACAGGTCCACGGGAACCCAGACATATATGTACTGAATAGCAGTGACACAGACTTACAAACTCATTTACAATTTAAGCTGTTAGCAAGTCCTTGCTCAAAGAAACTTCCGTTTTGTACCAGACACAGAGCGATCAAGTTAATGGAATTAGCCAGTGCTCTGGCTGTTCGTAGGCTCGAGTGTTGTATTTCATTATGAGCAATGGCAATAAGAGCAATGTTTAAAAACAGTAGCTTTTACTAGGCCCAAGCTCCCAACTGAAAAAGGCTTGGTGACATTTTAAGTTTCTGAAATACATGTATTTTATCACTAGAAAAATTCTCCAAATGTTTTACATACTATCCCATTTAAATTCTGTGACTGACCTAGCTACATGATAAATAATAAATTCTCCATAAATCAATTTTCTAGATAACTGAGGGATATATCGTAGTGTTTAAATATTTTTTTTAATTTTATTTTTATTTATTTTAGAGAGGAGACACAGAGAGAGAGAGAGAGAGAGAGAGAGAGAGAGAGAGAGAGAGAGAGAAAGGGGGGAGGAGCTGGAAGCATCAACTCCCATATGTGCCTTGACCGAACCAGTGCAGAGTTTTGAACTGGCGACCTCAGTGTTCCCAGGTCGACGGTTTTATCCACTGCGCCACCACAGGTCAGGCATATCGTAGTGTTTAAAGTAAAAAAAAAATTATTTTAAAAATATTTTAAAATACATAAAATGCAATTTTTTTTTTGCCTCATTGGACAGACTGTATACAGTTCAAGTTAGTGTTTCCTCAGGGACTGGTCATGCTTCTTATGCTTGTCCTCATTGTAATGGGCAGTAAGATGCATGAGCCATGCATTTCTCCCATCTCTATTGCTCGTTATCAGCTCTAGTGTTTTTCTGCCTGTGTGAACTTTCCGAGCAACTCTCCTACATTCAGGAACAGCCAGAGCAAGAAGTTGTTAGAACGGCATGTGAAGTAAAAGTCAGCAGGATCTGACTTAAGACCCAAGGGTCACGACAGTAAGGAAGAGAACTTGAGAATGCTCAGTCTTCAAGTGTATATATCGTTTGCGTTCTGTGTACTCCTGTGTAATGTATGCATGCCTACATAGGTGTGTATGTGTGTGCTTGTGTGCAAGTATGTGTGTACCTAAGCGTGTAGAGAGCTGACATGGCAGAAGGAGCATGGCTGTTTTATCGTCCAACATACCTTGACTGTATCTTAACAATATTTCCACTTCCGATTGTTTGACCTTGGGCAAGTCTCTTATTCTCCCTTAACCTCACTTTTCTCAAGGATTAAATGGGAATAGAAATATTTACTTTATAGCACCTACTGCAATTTCTGAGACATGGCATTGTAAAAATATTAATTTCTTTTCTTCTTCATCCATATAAATGGTTTAGACTTTTTACCCTCTGTCTATTGTCAAACTCATTACTACTAGAAATGCTGAAATTGTTTGCTATTATAATTAAAAGTAGCAAAGTGATTTCTTTTATTTGATTATTATCTGCCAGTGTATTTGTTCGGACTGTGTAGTCCAAGAACTGTAACTACATGGCCTGTATGCTACTTCTCTGTCATAATTAGTAATGGTTCTCTTTTCTGCTGAGCTTAGATGTAGCTTCAGGATCCTTCTCCACACAGTGCCGATTTCCATAACCAGTCTACCAGAACTGGCACAGAAGATGAAACCTAAATCCCTGATTTAGGCACTAGAAGGATGACCTCTAAAATCATGATAATTTTTACAGATACAGAAGCAAGTGACTAAGAAGAGCTGCTCATATCTGTTAGTGGATAATGACAAGAGTAACCCCAGAATCTATTTTGGAACAGATGTCACCCGGGGCAGAAAGAGCATAGGGCAGGGCTGGTGCATGTTCCCCATCACTCCTGTCAGCATCCTCAGTCATGACACCATGACAGTCAGCTTGGTCAGTCCTGGAGCTGGTACCCAGTCTGTTGACTACTCTCACCAGTCCTCGGTTGGAAAGGCAGCCCTGTGTCCATATTCATCTCACAATTTAGATGTGGCGTTTTGTTTTTGTTTTCCTGCAGTTCTAACATTCCAGAGCTATATTTTGACCTTTCAATCTAGTCTCATGAGCATCTATTCAGGTCCTACTATGTGTCAAGCATGCAATTCATGCCAGATGCATAAGGCCTTGGCAACTTTCAAGGTGCTCGTAGGCATGTGGAGATACGCACCTGCGGACACATCAGTGCTTTCCACTATGATGTGTTCCACGAAAGAAGGTGAGCACATTCATTCATTCATTGCTCTATATGCTCATCCTCTCCAGAATTCAGCAGGCATGGAGGTGGTCTAGTTTCCTAACAAGAGTGAACTCGGAAGTCTAAATCCTAGATGTTACTAACTAGTAATGTGAGCAAGCTTAAAACAAATCACCTTCATTAGCATCGTTCTCTTTAAAAGTCAGTCAGCCCTGGAGGCTAAACAGACTCCAGACTCTGTAGTAAGCCATTGCAAGAATGAGAGAATGAGTTCTCTAGTTCATTCTTTTGGAATGGTCTTTAAATTTATTTAAAAAGGCTATTATTTCTGGGAACAAGTTAAGCACTGGGGATACAGAGGAAAACAAGATCTATGACTCTCTGAGAAGCTCAGCTCATGATCATAACCAATATGTAAATAAGTAATTAGCATTAAATAGAGGTACCAGGAAGCCACAGCATTTGAGTTGATATTGGATGAATGAGTGAATACTTATCAGGAAAAGAAATGAAATAAAGGCATTCCCAGAGGAACAATTTCAGAAGAAAAAAGCAAGTCAGAAAGCATCAGAGCAATTTATGAGACAAGAGTGATCTGTTGTGTTAGTACTTGTGGATGAGAAGGAGGGACTTGGTAGGAAGAAGGAGTGAGTGAATATGGGGTTGGAACTGAGGTATGTGCAAGCTTAAACAAGTTGTGTGTATCAGTGTCTCTCCCTTCATGGGACGTGTTGAAGTTCACAGCAGAGTTGAAATTTTAACCATAAATAAGGAAGCTGTTCATAAAAACATATAAGCATGGGATGACATCATACTAATACACAGATTGGAGCATATCTGGTATCATGTAAACCAATTCTCATAATATTACGTTAAACTGGTACTTCTAACATTATCCCTATTTTACAGGTTATGAAACTGAGACTTAGGGAGGTTTTAGCTTAGGCAACTAGTGAATGATAGAACCAGAACATGGACAGTTTTGCTTGTGAGCTTCCGTTCCCACGGAATAGAAGAAGAAAAGACTAGGAACAATACATTCAAAGGGAAAACAGCAGTATTTCAGGTTGGAAGTGAAGAGGGTCGTGGTAGTGTGGATGAAATAAACATAAACCGGTGAGCTAGGTTTCCAGGACGGACACACTTCTGCCATTCTAGAAGGTGCTGAGGAATTGAATTTCCATTATTTTAAATTCACTCCTTTTAATATTTTAAAGCACTGTTACCAAGTTATTCATCTATTTGGCTATTTGCATATGAAATATTCCAGGATAAAAATCATAACCACCAAAGAAAGTTAAAACAAAAATATTGGCACTAAGCACTAAAGCAGATTTCCATAGAGTTCTGGGCAACCTCAATGTTACTGGAATGACGTACCGTCTATTAAGTAATTTTCTCAATCATTTTTTTCATTGAGGACCTCCTTGATTTCTGGCTCTGCGCAAAGTGATGGGGACGTGGTCATGGGATATAATTTGGCAAGAGCCAAATGGGGAATCTTGTGCCTTAGGATATACAGCTAGTGCTCGACTTACAACCACAATTGGTCCCGACAGACCGGTCGTAACACGATTTGTTTGTAAGTTGAATAGGCTATATGTACGGTACTGTGAAATGATGTTATAAAAATCTTTAAGTCATATTTTATCATAATTTTCTTTCATTATTGTTATATATTATAATTTTCTTTGTTCATTTTATGCTATTTGTATTATCTCTACACCATTTTATTTTTACATTGGTCAGGTTTAAGTAAAACACTGCATTACCAGTACAACTGGTTTAATATTTGCAAAACATACAAAATTAAAAAATACAGGTGCATGCAAAAACTGCTCCAGATGCGGAGACGTCATGGCTAGTGGTTGTGGTCGTAAAGTCGAATGGTGGTAAATCGCATAGGTCGTAAGTCGATCAATACCTGTAAGCTCTCCACATAAGGTGGCAAATAATAGTTAAGTAACAGTTCTTATTGGAGTGCGTAGGTATGATGTTTTGTTAAAATACTGTAACACTATTTTCCTAATACCTTTTATTCCTACCTCACACTTTCAGCAATGTTAATACTCAAAGAAAGGTCCACATGATGTACTTTGCACATTTCTGACAGAACAGATTGCAGCAAAAGACTCTGCTTCTGTGACAATGGCTTTGATTAACACCTATCAAAATAGAAACATCATTTGCTCACTTAAGCATTTGTTAAATAACCCAATCTGCTACTGAATTAGA
Organism: Rhynchonycteris naso; assembly: GCA_037038555.1. Lineage (NCBI taxonomy): Eukaryota > Metazoa > Chordata > Mammalia > Chiroptera > Emballonuridae > Rhynchonycteris > Rhynchonycteris naso. Next base: position 303,814,108 of record CM072996.1, read on the forward strand.
AGCCAGATGCCTCTATATCCACACATACAGGACAGTTGCCATCTGCCCCTTCCACCTCAGGCCATGAACGGCCTTTGCCCACAGGGCGTCTCAGGACTATTGCACCTCCAGGTTCTAGGATGCTATAGATTTGGCTCTTTTCTCCAGAGTGGCCTGTGGTGTTTCAGCCATACTGTTCCATGAATTCAAGTTAAAGATTCCAAATGGTACTCACCAAAATGGTACTCATCAAAATAGAACCTATTAGGAAAGACGCTGTACATGGTCAAGTCTTCATCATCCAGGCCAATGATTATGCCATCTGCAAAGTAGTGAGAATCTGGATTAGCAGCTCAGATTGATGGAAAGGAGTAACCTTATAGGATTTCATTCAAATGGTACTCAACCCTGACTTGTCCTGGGATGAGAACTAGGTACTAATATTCAATCTTTAGAGAGCTGTAATTATTAGATTCTGCTTTTTTTTGGTTTGGCTAAAGTTGGCTGTAATTTTCAATCTGATTTTGCTCTCTGAAACCAAACAGAAAAAGTCCATCATGACTAAATGACAGACCTCTCCTGTGTGTTTCAGATCTTCTTTTCCCTCAATTAAACAACTAGGTTTCCTGCTGTTTTTCCAGGTGACATCATTTCCAGACCTCCTCATTATCCTGAACGCTTTCTTCTGGACTTGCTCTAATTCTTCAGTGTTCCTCATTAAAATGTAGTACAAAATACTGAAATTAGCCTAGTATCCTAAAAGGATAATCTGACCAGTAAGAACCATAGGGCGATATTAATTCTTTACTGTTCCATAACTGAAATCTAAAATATCCTGTGTTTATCTTACAGCCCTACTGACAATTTCTAGTAAACAGCACTCTTGCCTCAGGGCCTTTGCATTTGTTGTTCTGTCAGGAAAGCTCTTTCCTCAGATATGTATGTGGCTCTTTTCTCACTTTGTTCTGTTCAAATACCTCCTCTTCAGCCACTAGGCACTGTTCCCCCCTTCACTCTCCATCCCCTTCCATGGCTGTATTATTTTTTACATGAAACTATCATCAACTGATCTATAATTATTTAATGTATGTATTATCTGTCTTCTCCACAAAATGTATGCCCCATGAGGCAAGAAAATGTTTTACTTTCTGTTGTATCCCTATGGTACCCAGAAGAGAGAACACTCAAATATGTGTTTACTAACTGACAATTGGGTCTGTGATCAACTGCAAAGTTTAGAACATTTTCTCATGAAATGCTGTGAGATTAAGTACATTCTTCACATGGCAAGTAATTTGATTTTGTAATTAAAAATTCACTTATTGAAAATATGTAGACAATATAGAAAAGCAAAAGATCCACTTCAAATTCTCTGATTTCAACCCAGTTTTTTAAATACATATTTTTTTCTAGACTTCTCATTGTTATATATTTTCCTAAAATGGTATCATAATTTACATATATTAACATAATTATTTTTTACTGCATATTTTCTTTAGCACCAAGTATTTTTACTAAGTAAGACCACATAATATTTTACTATGTAGGTACATAACGATTTAACACAGTTTGCTTAAGCAATCATCAGGATTCAGAAATAAAGACTATTTCCAATTTATTGTAAATTTAGTATTGCCTCAGTGTTGTAGCTAAATTTATAGGACATGCATAATTATTTCCTTGGTATAAGAACTTAGTGTACCAGGGAGTATACCTAAATTATACAGTGCTGCTCATAGGTATTATAAAAATATATAAAAATTTAAATATTCAAGAAGTCTAGGTTTTTAAGAGATAGGAAAAAGACAATTATATACTACTAATGAAAGTGTAAACTATAAAAAAAGTGTTAACTGTCATAGTATTTCTACATGATGATTTAATTATACCTCCCAAACAAGGAAAACTATATTAACTTACAAGTTCTTTCTTTTGTCTGTCAAATGTATAACTTCTTCCCCTTGGCCTAAAGAAAAACTCAAATACATTAAAAAAGAAAAGTTGTTCCTTTGGTCCTGTTGAATGTGTTTTGAATGTTGAGTTTGTACTCAACAGAGACTCCGCTGCTATGAGCTTTGTATATCTGATGCTAAATCTTCTGTCTTCACTTACAATGAGTAGTTTATAAAGTTTTTAACAGAATAAATCAAATATAAAATAATATTGTAAATTGTTAGTCATCTTGTTAAAGATTTCTTTTTTATTTGTTTTAAGAATGATTGTTATGGAGAAATGAAATGAGTTTAGGAAGAGAGCTTAAAAATAAAGAATAAAGAGTTTGTAAAGGAATTTAAAACAAAGTAAAATATGAAGGAAGGTGAATAGCTAACATTGATCTATTCCAATGAAGAGAAGTCCCCAGGATGGCTCAGTAATCACTCACTCTCACTGACATTTCTAATTCATGCCTTTGTCTGCAGAAGGACTTCTGTAAGGCAAATGCTGATTCGTATCTCCCCTGAGGACAGAAGAAAAAGACAGTCAAATGAAAGATCAAGGATCTGATAGAAAAGGGCTCCTTTCCAGTACAGAAGGTAAAGTACACGTTGGAATATACTGCTAGTGAAGTTTATGTAATTCTTATATTATCTTTAAGAAATTACATACATTCATTGTACCAGAACTTATGACTGCATAACCAATTTTTGCCTTCCCTGTCCCCACCAATAAATAAAATAAAATCGTAGTGGCTTAAACCAGTATATTTTTACTTCTTACAGTCCATAGGTTTGGATCAAGCCTGACTCATATCGATTGGCCTGGTTATGTGTCAGCATGGAGCCCATGGGTTTACCCAGGGCTGACTAGCATAAGGGGGTCAATGCTGGGATGATGCAGTTCTGCTCCATGTGATCTTCATCAGGACAGAACAGGCTTCTTCTCAAGGAGGAGGCAGGGATGCAAGGGAGAAGCAGAAACACTAAAGCACTCTTCCAAGATTCTGCATGCGTCATGTGTCAGTGTCTCCTTGTCTGCAACAAAACATGTGGCCAAGCCAGTCAGTGTGGAAGTCAATTACCAAAAGGCATGGATATGGGGAAATGTAAAACAAAAAACTGGGGCTATTACAGTTTTACACGCATTTATATGAGACTGTAGTAAAGTCTCTGGTTCGTAGGAGGCCCCCAGTGTTATTAACTGTCTCTGAGTTGATTGGACCAATGTGTCTTGATGGTTCAGGCATGGGCACACCTGAAGGAAGAATGATTGTCCCAGGTGTCATCCAAGGTTATGATTCTCCAACAAGATCTGGAAATGAGTTTGTGTAGCTGCAGGCAATTGACAAGATTGATATGTCTTTATGTAAAAATATATTATGGTTCAACTTCAGCGCCTTATTATGGGTGCTTATCAATAATAGAGGGTTTTAATGCTCTCATTTGATCTTAACTGTTAACCTCCTATATTATATGTATTTCTATATGATAAATATCCCATATCTATGTTTTCAGCGTTTGACTGTAGTAGAGGGTAACACAAAAGAAAATATCTATGAAATGTACTTTCTTTAACTTTGCCTAATTGTTTTATACAGATCTCACCAGTGAGCAACATCTGCTAAAAATATTCCCACTACAAGCAAATTTAGGATTCCACAGTGTTAAAGGAAATCAAAGGAAGATCTATAAATACAGTGTCTGAAAAGCAATGTGTTTGGAAAAGCCAAGGAAATGGTTGTTAACTGAAAGCATTTTTAAGATTGCAAGAACTGACACAGAAACAAAGTGATGTTTTTGGAGAGGTGTGTATATATATATATATATGTAGATCTAGAAGACATGACTTTCCTTCCTGCCACACTTTAACTGGAGGGTAGGAGAATTCGACTGGTTCACACCATGGTCAGTAATCCGGAATCTGTGACTGGAGCATTGCTAGTCAAACGAAAAGAAAGAAAAGGTTAGTTCAGCAGGTGCTCTAGGCTGGGGAAGCCTGCTTTAGACCCGCCTGGGTCTCACCACTGCAGTGTGGCTGTTTGTGCAGTAAATAAAACTGTCTCCTTGCTCTCCCTTGTCTTCAGAATGATAATTCAAATATACGCATTACTTGCTATTATCCCTTAAAAATCCTTTGTGGGAGTCAGGCCACATAATGTTATTTCCAATTTACAGGTGAGAAAATGGAGGATGAGATGCAATCAAGGAACTTGTGCAAGGTACATAGTTAGTTGTGGCTCTTCCATTCCCTGGCTCAAGGCTTTCCTTCCTGCTGCATCTTCTCTGTCCCTGCACAGGTCCCCACCCTGCAGAAGGCATGTGATCGGCTTCCCTGGTCACATTAGGGGAGAGAAGTGGAGGTTCATTCAGGTGGAGAATCAAGCAAGAGATCATTGAATAAATATATTGAGAAGAGGAAAACAAAACCATGGTAGCAAACTATAAGAGATGTATTGCTTGGAAAATTTCATTTGATCTGTACAGTAATTTTTTTTTATTGAGAGAAAGAGGAAGGGAGAGAGATGAGAAGCATCAACTCATAGTTGCATCACTTTAGTTGTTCGTTGATTGCTTGTCACATGTGCCTTGACTAAGGGGCTCAAGCCAAGCCAGTGACTCCTTGATTAAGCTGGTGACCTTGGGCTCAAGCCAACAACTCTGGGCTTCACGCTAGCGACCATGACATCATGTGGATGATCCCATGCTCAAGCTGGCAACTCCATGCTCAAGCTGGCAACCTTAAAATTTCTAACCTGGTACCTCAGAGTCCCAGGTTGATGCTCTGTCCACTGCACCACCACTAGTCAGGCTGACCTGTACAGTATTTTAAAGCACAATTTATCCCGTGTTTGGTTGTAACACAAGCAGATGACCACCTGTGATTTAATACTCCCACTTTTATATATTTATGTTGCTTATTGAGCTTCTGCAGATTTGATATTGCAATTCTAAATCTGGATTTAAATTCAGAAATTAAATAGTGTATTTCTTAGAATAGATCAAGAATAATGTATTCCTTTGCGTACAAAGGTTGTCTGGTTCTTGTGACTGGTTGATGAGGTAGTTTTTGAGTAACTATGTGGATCAGGAAACGGTGTCTGAGTAAGGGAGCCCTGGATATGCACACTGAGGCTGACGCCTCCTCAGTGCGCATGTGCAGAGCAGCCTGCGGACTGGAATGAAGTCCGTGTGGTGTTTGGCATGTGTTCCCATACCGCTAGAGGGATCAACACAACATTTTCCCTGAAAACTAGCACAGGAAGAAGAAATTGTCATCCTAGTTATGTGGAATTGAGGACTGTATTGATCACCAAAGCCATCACATAGTGGTGAGTTGAATTTGATCACGTTTATACCTCAGCTTTGGGCACCTGAGATACCCTTCACACAGTGGGAACAAATGTATCCCACCTGGCTGAGGGGAGAAGAAAACCTTTTAGTCTTAGCCATCCATGTTTTGCAGACTCTTTTTCAATATATTGTAAGACAGTGTTTGTAGATATTCTACAAAAAACTAATAATTGAGTTCGCTACGACCCCCTGACCTACAGACTCTGCACTGGATGGATATCATACTCTTTGAAGTTGTGGGTATCTTCTTCCCTAATAATCGCTTTATCCCTCCTGCGGTTTTTCAACCAATCCATCTAAGACCACTCAGTTTAGAAAAATATACTCTGACATTCCCTAAACTTAGATACCCATGCTGATCTAAGAAATTAAGACATTGGCAGGAGAGGCTGATAGAGATTATTCTGTTTCCAATGGCATACGGCAAGTGCCAGCCTCCAGACAGCACTTACATACATACCAACCGCTGCTGGGAGTGGTTTCCATACAGCAGCTCTCGATCCTCAGAGCAGTTCTATCCTCAACTGGTTACCACCGTTCCTGTTTCACAGGAAACGGAAGCACAGCGAGATGAGGTCAGGTTTGCAAGGTAGCGCAGATGGTAAGGGACAAGGCTGGAATTTACACCCGGATCGTCTGCTTGCTGAGCTCCTGCTTGTGACCATCATGCTATTCCTCTTCCCTGGGTGAGCTAGGTAAGTCACCCAGAAACCTCTGCGCAGTGTCTTTACCCAGCCTCCTCTCTTTCTATCATGTCCTTCTTCAGGCGTCTCTGCCTACCAAGATCAGGTTCAATTATCACGTCCTCTGTGAGGGCTTCCCTGATTCCTCAGAGCCCCTGTTCCTTTGGCTGCCCTTGTCATGACACTTTTCATTTGGCATTTTTGTCCCTGTCCACTCATCTCTCTCCTCTGACGTGTAGTCAGCCCTTTGAGGAAGAGGAATGTTATGTCAGTTTTTCTGTTTGTAGGTCCCCAGTGTCTAGGAGAACACAGTGTACACAGTAAAGACTCAGTTCATACTGTACTGGACCAGAATGAATAAAGACGTTTGGTGATGCTTGTTGATAAATGAGAGTAGATTTTATGATTTCTTTAACTATTTTATTTGGTGCCAACCTCTGGCCTAACAGGAAGTACTTTTGCTAGATATTTGTCGAACACTTTGATGGCTGAGGAAGATGGGTCCCTGTTTACTTTAAAGCGTGATTGAAATGAGAGTGGATAGCCGTGAGTGTGGGGAGTTTAGGTAGCTCCTTTGATCTTGAGTCTGTTGTTTCTGAGTCTTAATTAGTTATAGCACTCAGTAAATCATCGGTGGCCCGTGGGTTATTAAACGAGCAAATAAATGGTTTGATGTAGGCTCCTTTGTGAATCTCACGGAGTGTCTATATTTCTCATATTTCACTTGATGTCATTATTATCTGGTAATTGCTTAACCTGAAATAATGGCATTATGTGCACATTACGTGAGACCCCATCCATAGATGTTTCTCTGAACACTTACAGTACTGTATTAGACTTCTTTTAATTATTCTCTCCGCACCTGCGGGCTCACTGTTTTCTCTACTACTGCTCTGGGTATTCATGACTGAACAAATCAATTCTTAAAAAGGAAACACGTTCCTTTTGTGCACTGCCTGGATGTCTCAACAATCTCGTTATTTGATGAGTGACTTGTAGAAATATTTAACTCATCCTGCTTGACAGGTGTCACGTGCTCAGCAAGGATAATGAACGTGCTCTCTGGTGCTGAGAGGGCTGTGTTTGCAATGGTCTGACTCTGACTTCAGCTCTGCCTGCTGTGCGAAGATTCCGTTTTAAACAGAGTTTTGACTCACAAGAGTTGAATTGTTTGACCTTGATAACAAGCTCTACAGAATCCATTTACACAGTAAAAAGAAGGAAAAAAAAAGGATTTACATCAGGTCAAAATTAATTGAAGTTGGTATTTCTATAAAAATTTGTCCCCTAACATTCTAGCTTATGATAGAGTAAATGAACTATTTCGGGGAGAAGGAAGGTCAATGCTATATTGAATTTGCTGTCATAGGTGAGCTTTCAAAAGGAGATTTAATCTGAAGAGGATTTTAATAAAGAAGAAGAGGTTCCTTATAAATGTCTAGGTCAACATAGCACACTTAAGAAATTACTCTTGCCTGTGGTAATCTCGTATATTCAGAAGAGGAAACTTCAGACATGAGCTCAATGAAAAGAGGCTTGGTCTTCATTAGGTTTCTTCTGAATCTTGTTTTCAAACTTTCACAATCTGCATTTTCAAAATTGAGAGCTCTCTGAGGTCTTCCATACTCTGCAGCCAGCACGTATCCTTGTGATCATGCCTTTTTTTTATAATGGCCTTTTTCCTTAAACATAGGTCCTGCCGAAAGATTCCTTAGGACAGAGCTTGTGTCCTGCTAACACTGTATTTGCAGCACCAAGCACAGAGCCTGAGCATGGTAGTCATTAGACAACAATGACTGATTTAACTAATTCAGTAATGATAATAATAACGCCACATAGCCTTCTTATCCTGACCTCTCCCCAGGCATCAAACTACAGGTTTCACTTTTGCTTCTGCCCCAAATAGAATTTTATTTCCTTTCTTAGCTACCTTTCTACCTGCTACCTTCCTTCTGTCATTCCTGCAGTCATTCATTCTACAGATGGCTTTTGGAAAAATATTATGTACCAAGCACTATAATAAATTTCCAGGATACATAGAAGAACAAAACAGATGCAATTCCTATGGCGTGGAGTTCACAGTTCTGTTCACTTGCCAGTGCCCAGATACGGTTCAGTTCCATGGAAGACCTATCTTGGATCCATGCTAAGTCCTAAAGCATGACACGTGTTTTTGTTTCTCTTGCGGAGACCTCAGCACCCTGAACACTTCCTTCCTATGTTGTGCTTAATTAGGACAAGGCATTTATGATGTCATTTGTGAACACATTAGGAATAGGCAGAGAGTAATAAGAAAGGAAGTTGATTGTAAGGACCTTTTCTGAAGCAAAAGAGGCAAGAATAAAGAAGTGGACAGGAAGATGAGAAAGACACTATTTGATTATGAATGATTAGGAATAAGCGTCTCCTGAAAATGCCCATCCAATATGGGGAAGTAGAGGTGGTCTCAGTTATGAACCCAGGAGACAGTGAAGGACTGTAGGTGGACTGAAGGACTTCTAGTAGGTGGGAAACAGGATAACAGAAAGAGCTGGACCTCAGAGGTCAATTCCAAATTAAAGACGGTCTCTTCATGGAAGGATTGATGAAATCTGTCTAAAAACCCACAGTCACCCACTGAGGTGCTGTGTGAGAAAGAAGATACATTTAATAGAATAAATTTTAGTTTTCTGCAAACAAAGCTCAAATTTCTGAAATAGTTTTTAAAAGTACTTGAAAGAAAGGTGACCTATTTGCCAACAGTCCCAGTCAATCATGGAGAGCTGCCATTTTTGAAGAGTGACTCATCAGAAGAAAGTGACTAAGTAGCTGCAAACAGTAAAGAGGAAAGTTGATCCCCCACGATCTGAAAATGTTCCCCAAGAACTGAATATAGAAGATCCAAAAGGAACTTCTTTGCAAAAAATCTCGTAATAACTGCTACAATTTCCCTTTTTTGAAAGCTTCTTACACAAATGGGAAGATGGAAAGATCAATCAACTAAATTGCAGGAGACAAACCTGAGTGGCATGAAAGGTTGAATTTTTCTTAACATTGACTCTTGGAAGCTGCTCAGCTCACTAATCACTGCAAGAAGTAGGCTATTGCCCAAGGCTGTGAACTATCAGTCAACTACTTAATGACCATGTCACAGAAGGGAAGCATGAGATGGTTCTTAGAGCCAAGGACATCCTTTATGCAAATAAAGTATATAATCAAAGGTAATCGCTATAGGAAAGTTCTCAGGATCATATTCCTCCCAGAGAGAATTTTGTTGGTGCTGTTAAAATACTCTACAACAATATATTGTTCTAATATTATATCTCAAATTTTCCTTGTTTTTTAAAGAAAGACATTATAAAGTAGTTTCTTAATAGAGCAGGTACTGAAAGAGAGTTAGCACAAATAAGTCTTCGGTCTCCACATGGCTCAATGTATAGAATTGTAGTACAGAAACAAAAGTCAGCTACCTAATGGTAATATAAACATTTTGTTGGCTTAACTGAACATGATAGAATGCCAACAGAGTAACTTTATTCTTTATTCTTTTACATCCTTGGACTTAGATTTATATCATAGCTTTTTCATCCTATTTGGTACTAAGAACTGTCTCATTTCCATAATTAAAATGGCATCCTCAAAACTCAGATCGAAGAACATGTGTAGAGCTACACCCCTTCTCCCTGGCTTGCACTGCTTCACATCTGGAAGCCTACTATGGAAGAGCAATGCAGTTGACTTCTTTGACGGTCTTTGTTTAGATTCTTGCATTCTTTTTTTTTTCTTTTTTTTATTAACTTTAATGTGGTGACACCAATAAATCAGGGTACATATGAACAATGAAAACATCTCCAGATTATCTTATCATTCAATTGTGTTGCATACCCATCACCCAAATGTCCTCTGTCACCTTCTATCTGGTTTTCCCTGTGCCCCTCCGCTTCTCCCTTTCCCACCCTCCCCTCCCTCCCCCCACCCCGTAACCACCACTCTCTTGTCCATGTCTCCTAGTCTCACTTTTATGTCCCACTTATGTATGAATTCATGCTGTTCTCAGTTTTTTTTTTTCTGATTTACTTATTTCACTTCGTATAATGTTATCAAGGTACCACCATTTTGTTGTAAATGATCCGATGTCATCACTTCTTATGGCCGAGTAGTATTCCATAGTATATATGTACCAAAGCTTTTTAATCCACTTGTCTTCTGACGGACACTTGGGCTGTTTCCAGATCTTCGCTATTGTGAACAATGCTGCCACGAACATGGGGATGCATTTCTTCTTTTCGAACAGTGTTATGGTGTTCTTAGGGTATATTCCTAAAAGTGGGGTAGCCGGGTCAAAAGGCAGTTCGATTTTTAATTTTTTGAGGAATCTCCATACTGTTTTCCACAGTGGCTGCACCAGTCTGCATTCCCACCAGCAGTGCAGGAGGGTTCCCTTTTCTCCACAACCCCGCCAGCACTTATTCTGTGTTGTTTTGCTGATGAGCGCCATTCTGACTGGTGTGAGGTGATACCTCATTGTGGTTTTAATTTGCATTTCTCTAATAATTAGTGATGTTGAGCATTTTTCATATGTCTTTTGGCCATCTGTATGTTCTCTTTGAAGAAATTTCTATTCATTTCTTTTGCCCATTTTTGATTGGATTGTTTGTCTTCCTGGTGTTGAGTTTTATAAGTTCTTTATAAATTTTGGTTATTAACCCCTTATCCGACCTGCTGTCGAATATGTTCTCCCATTGTGTGGTTTGTCTTTTTATTCTGTTCTTATTGTCTTTAGCTGTGCAAAAACTTTTTAGTTTGATATAGTCCCATTTGTTTATCTTGCCTTTTATTTCATTTGCCGATGGAGATAAATCAGCAAATATATTGCTGCTACAGATGTCGGAAAGCTTGCTGCCTATGTTTTCTTCTAAGATGCTTATAGTTTCACGGCTTATGTTTAAGTCTTTTATCCATTTTGAATTTGTTTTTGTGAATGGTGTAAGTGGATGGTCTAGTTTCATTTTTTTGCAGGTAGATGTCCAATTTTCCCAACACCATTTGTTAAAGAGGCTGTCTTTACTTCATTGTATGTTCTTTCCTCCTTTGTCAAATATCAGTTGTCCATAAAGCGGCGTGTTTATTTCTGGGTTCTCTGTTCTGTTCCATTGATCTATGTGCCTGTTCTTATGCCAGTACCAGGCTGTCTTGAGTATAATGGCCTTGTAGTAAACCTTGATATCAGGAAGAGTGATACCTCCTGCTTTATTTTTTCTTTTTAGGATTGCTAAGGCTATTCGTGTTCTTTTTTGGTTCCATATACATTTTTTGGAATATGATTTCTGTATCTTTGAAGTATGTCATTGGTATTTTAATTGGTATTGCATTGAATTTATAAATTGCTTTGGGTAGTATAGACATTTTAATGATGTTTATTCTTCCTAGCCATGAGCACGGTATATGCTTCCACTTGTTTGTATCTTCCTTGATTTCCTTTATCAATGTTTTATAATTTTCTGAGTACAAGTCCTTAACCTCCTTGGTTAAATTTACTCCTAGGTTTTTTTTTTTTTTTTTTTTTTTTTGGCTGCAATAGTAAAGGGGATTGTTTCCTTAAGTTCTTTTGCTGATATTTCATTGTTGGTGTATAGAAATGCCTCTGATTTCTGAGTATTAATTTTATATCCTGCCACCTTGCTGAATTCATTTATAAGGTCCAGTAGTTTTTTGACTGAGACTTTAGGGTTTTCAATATACAATATCATATCATCTGCAAATAGTGACAGTTTTACTTCTTCTTTTCCAATTTGGATGCCTTTTATTTCTTCTTCTTGTCTGATTGCTGTAGCTAAGACTTCCAGAACTATGTTGAATAAGAGTGGTGAAAGTGGGGAACCCTGCCTGGTTCCTGATCTTAAGGGGATTGCTTTTAATCTTTGTCCATTTAGTATGATGTTTGCTGTCGGTTTGTCGTAGATGGCCTTTATCATGTTAAGGAATGTTCCTTGTATTCCCACTTTACTGAGAGTTTTGAGCGTGAATGGGTGCTGGATTTTATCAAATGCCCTTTCTGCATCTATTGAAATTATCATGTGATTTTTGTCCTTCCTTTTGTTTATGTGATGAATCACATTGATTGATTTGCAAATATTAAACCAGCCTTGCCTCTCCAGAATAAATCCCACTTGATCATGGTGTATGATTTTTTTCATATCTTGCTGGATCCGGTTGGCTAATATTTTGTTGAAAATTTTAGCATCTAAATTCATCAGGGATATAGGCCTATAATTTTCTTTCTTTGTGTTGTCTTTGCCCGGTTTTGGGATCAGAATTATGCTCGCCTCATAAAAGGAGTTTCGAAGTCTTCCTTCCTCTTGAATTTTTTGAAATAGCTTGAGAAGGATAGGAGTTAGTTCTTCTTTGAATTTTTGATAGAATTCACTTGTGAAGCCATCAGGCCCAGGACTTTTCTTTTTTGGGAGTTTTTTGATAACTGTTTTGATCTCATTTGTTGTAATTGGTCTGTTTAGGTGTTCTGATTCTTCCAGATTGATTTTTGGAAGTTTATATGATTCAAGAAATTTGTCCATTTCATCTAGATTGTCTAATTTTTTGGCATAGAGTTCTTCATAGTATTTTCTTACAATGCTTTGTATTTCTGTTGTATCAGTTGTTATTTCTCCACTGTCCTTTTTAATTTTATTTATTTGAAACCTCTCTCTTTTTTTCTTGGTGAATCTAGTTAAAGGTTCATCAATCTTGTTTACCTTTTCAAAGAACCAGCTTCTGGTTTTATTGATCCTCTGTATTGTTTCTTTAGCCTCTATGTCATTTATTTCTGCTCTGATCTTTATTATTTCTTTCCCTCTACTTGTCCTGGGTTTTATTTGTTGTTGTTTTTCTAGTTCTTTTAGATGCAGGGTCAAGTTGCTTATTTGAGCTTTTTCTAGCTTCCTATGATATGACTGTAGTGCAATGAACTTCCCTCTCAGTACTGCTTTTGCTGTGTCCCATAAATTTTGAGTTGATGTATGCTCATTATCATTTGTTTCTAGAAACTTTTTTATTTCTTCTTTGATCTCATTGTTAATCCATTCATTATTTAATATCATGCTATTTAGTTTCCAAGTGTTTGAGTATTTTTCAGTTTTTCTTTTGTGGTTAATTTCTAGTTTCATGGCATTGTGGTCAGAGAAAATGCTTGATATGATTTCAATCTTCTTAAATTTATTGAGACCATTTTTCTGTCCTAACATGTGGTCTATCCTAGAAAACGTACCATGAGCGCTTGAGAAGAATGTATATTCTACTGCTTTAGGATGAAAAGTTCTGAAGATATCTATTAAATCAAGTTGATCTAGTGTATCCTATAAGTCTGCTGTTTCTTTATTGATTTTCTTTCTTGAGGATCTATCCAGTGTTGTTAGTGGGGTATTGAAATCCCCTACTATGATAGTATTGCTGTTAATCTCGCCCTTTATGTCCATCAAAGTCTGCTTTATGTATGTCGGGGCTCCTATATTTGGTGCGTAGATATTTATAATAGTTATATCTTCCTGTTGAATTGTTCCTTTTATCATTATGTAGTGTCCTTCTTTATCTCTTACTACAGCCTTTGTTTTAAAATCCATTTTGTCAGCTATAAGTACTGCTACCCCGGCTTTTTTTTCATTTCCATTTGCATGAAATATTTTTTTCCATCCTTTTACCTTCAGTCTATGTACATCTTTTGTTTTAAGGTGTGTCTCTTGTAGACAGCATATGTATGAATCCTGTTTCTTTATCCACGCAGCTACCCTATGTCTTTTGATTGGATCATTTAATCCATTTACATTTACGGTTATTATTGATATGTAGTTGTTTATTGCCATTTTATTCTTTAAAGCTGTATTCTTCTTTTGCTATATTCTTTCCTCCCTTTGAACTGTTCACAACAGGCCCCGTAGTATCTCTTGCAGAATTGGTTTGGTTTTTATGAATTCCTTGAGGCTTTCTTTGTCTGGAAAGCTCTTTATTTCTCTTTCAGTTTTAAACGTTAGCCTTGCTCGATAGAGTAGTCTTGGTTGTAGGTTCTTGTTCTGCATTACTTTGAATATATCTTGCCATTCCCTTCTGGCCTCAAGTGTTTCTGTTGAGAAGTCCGATGTCATCCTTATGGGGGCTCCTTTGTAGGTGATAGTCTTTTTTTCTCTAGCAGCTTTTAAGATTTTTTCTTTATCCATTAGCTTTGGTATTTTAACTATGATGTGTCTTGGTGTAGATCTTTTTGGGTTTCTCTTTAATGGAGTTCTGTGTGCTTCTTGAATGTGTGGAATGTTTCCCCGCCTTAATTTAGGGAAGTTTTCTGCTATGATTTGATTGAACAAAGTTTCCATTTCCTGTCCTCTCTCCTCTTCTTCAGGCACCCCTATGATTCGAATGTTGTTTCTCTTCATGTTGTCACAGAGCTCCCTTAGAGTTTCCTCACATTTTTTAAGTCTCTTTTCCTTTTTCTTCTCTGCTTCTGTGCCTTTGTTCATTGTGTCCTCTAACTCCCTGATTCGATCCTCAGCGTGATTCATCCTGCTTTTAATTCTTTCCATTGTGGTCTTCAGTTCTGATACTGTATTTGTCATTTCCGTCTGATTCTTTTTTATTATTTCAATTTTGTTCTTTATACTTGTTATCTCTTTATTTAGGTGTTCATAGTAACTATCCATTGTTGCTCTAACTTCTTTGAACATCCTAACTATCATTATTCTAAATTCTGCTTCTGGTAGTTTGGTTATATCTGGTTCATTCAGGTCCTTCTCTGGGGATTTCTCTTGATTCATTTGGTTTGCATTCCTCTGCCTGCTCACTTTATCTGTGTATAGGCAAGTTGTGGGCACTGGAGTCCAGTAGGTGTTCCCTTTGTGTTCTCTAGGTGTGGTCTGTCTGCAGGCCCGCCACCCCCTCTGCTGCTGCCTTGGGTGGTTGGATATGGGCGTTGCCAGCGACAGCCTACTGCGGCGGTTGCTGTGATTTCCACCTCTCCTGCGCCGGAGGGGCTGTCACTCAAGCCACAAGCCTTAGTACCAAGGGCAGAGGTGAGCACCTTTGCTCAGCTGCGGAACCAGCCTTTTTCCGGAAGGCTTACGCCCAGCCCCCGCAGTCAGAGCCTGCTCGCCACAGTTTTGTGGGTTGGGCGGGCCTTTTGACGTGCTCTCAGCTGTGAGCCTTTGCCCGTCCAGAATTTAGCCCCACCCTCGAGGCCGGGGCCCTCCTGCATAGGGTCGCAAACTGCGGTTTCTTGGGCTGGGCGTGTTTGCTGGCGTTAGCTCAGCTGCTAGCTTCCGATCGATCAGAACTCTACCACGCTCCCACGTTCTGCGCCAGCTCGCACACGTAGGGTGGCCAGCCGCAGGGATTTCTCTGGCCAGGCAGGGCTAGTAGCGTGAGCTCAGCCGCAAGCCCCTCGCCCGTCCCTGGTCCTAGCCTTGTCCCCGTGGTCAGGGCCGGCTTGTGCAGGGTCGCAGAGCTGATCTCTGCCCGTATTTTTCCCCACAAGTGGGGTCACAGGCGGCCCGCAGCTGCCGGACCGCTTTTGCACATCCCCTCCGCCCCTGCTGGGTTAGACTGAGCTCACAGCGGTTGTGCCTCCGCCCACACCGACAGGACCACTTTTCAGTGTCCTGCTGCCAACATCCCTTCAGCAAGCCTCAGAAAGATAGCAGTGTCTTAAGTCTCCACACTGTAGGTTTGGGGACTCCCTCTCTCTAAGCAGCTCTGCTCTAATTGCCGCGGGAGAGCTTGTTTGGCTATTGTCTTGTCTCCCTTTGCTGGTATTGCTAGTTCCAGGGGAAATATTCGTTTTCTATTAGGGAAATGACTTAGCCCAGGGGTCAGGATGGCTGTCCCTCAGAGTGTCCTCGTGCCTTCAGTCCACTCTCTGTTCCCGCTGCTCTTTTCCTCTCCTCTGTCCCCGTTCCCCAGAGCCCCGGGTGCATGGTTGTGAGAGAGGGTTTCTGCGCTGTCCCTTTGAAAAGATTCTTGGGTCTGAGAAAACTCTCTCTTTTTCACAAACAGTATCCTCACTTGCTTCACAGCTCAATACTGTCCATACGCCTCTTCTAGGCTCTGGGACTGCAGTCTGGGGCTTGGTTCCTGGGACCCAGGTCCCTCCCTCTCCGCCAAACTCTCCTCCTGCCACGCGGGTCTCTCCGGGCTGCCATTTGCTCCGGGGAGCTGGGCAGCCCTCTTCGTGTTTTCGCTATTCCTGAAGTCTCAATGTGGCTTCTGCAGTGTTCCTTGGTCGAAGAGTCCGCTTAGTTTAGTTCATAGTTGGTTTATCCAGATGATGGTTCTTAAAATTGAGTTATAATCCACTTTGGTTCTGGGAGTTGGAAGTTGGTACGTCCGCCTACTCCGTCGCCATCTTCCCCCCGCCCCCTAGATTCTTGCATTCTTAAGAGCTGAGCTTCTGACCCTTTAAGGTGCATCCATGGAGAAAAGAGATCAGGAGAGAAGGGTTGTAGCCTTATGTAGCTGGGTGGTCACCATATGTCACCACTTTTTCTATATCTGAGAGAGTTTAGAATTGGCTTATTCTCTCAGGACTTATACTGTGTTTCTCAGAGACTCTCCCTATGGCATAATAAAAAATGAATATGTGGCCTTTTTCCTAGTTCCTGGCACACAGTTCCTAAAACCTTGGAAACTCTGAAGCAATGAGTATCTTCTTATGCTGATAAGGTGACTGGTGATTTGGGATCCCTAGATAACTTCAGAGTTGGGGCTGGATATCAGATTGAGCAACTATAATAAGAGGGTTCAAATTTTTAGCCTTCCTTATGTTCTTCACCTCCCTTCACCACTTCCCCAGGGAGAAAGTTCAGAGATGGAGTTCAATCACCAATGGCCAATGATTCCATCAATTGTGCCTACTAATGAAACTGCCATAAAATCCCCTAAATGACAGGGTTCAGCAAGCTTTCAAGTTGGTAAACACATAGTGGTACTAGGAGGGCATGGATATTCTGCACCTTGCCTTTCATACCTTCCTATACATCTATTCTCTTTGATTATTCCTGAGTTGTATCATTTATAGTAAAAATGGCAACAATAAGTGCTTTCTTAAGTTCTGTCATTTTAGTGAATTATTCAATATGATAAGAGAGCTCCTAAATTTGTTGTCAGCTGAGCAGACAGGTGGGCAGCCTATCTACCTCATTTGCAGCTGGTATCTGAAGTGGGGGCAATTCTGTGGGATGAACCCTTAAAGCTGTAGAGTCTGACACTAACTTCGGGTAGCTAGTGTAGGAATAGAGTCGAACTGTTGGATATACAGTTTGTATAAGAGAACTGAAAAATTGGTTATTGGTGCGGACAACCTTGACATATTTGGTGTCAGAAAGTATGCTAAGGGGAAAAAAACCCTCTTTTATGGTCTCTCATAGATTTCCTTAACGCAGATCTCTAAAAAGCTCTTGCGTGGTCATCTTCTATAATTTGTATGATCTTTTAAGCCCAAGGGATGTTTGTAAATCTCTTCTAGAGTTCCAGAGTCTGCATGGGCTCTTCTCTCAGGATGGGCAAGTATAGCGGTGTGCACACCCAGCAGCCTGAGCCTTAGCCAAGAGAGGGTCCTTTGCAGGGTCAGGTGGCCGTGTGGACAGAGCATGAACGTGAGGGCTTGGGTGCCCATGCAGTTGCTGATGAAGCTCATGGAACAGGGCAAGGGCAGGCCGTGACGAGGGCCTCCCCTCCCTACTTGGTCTGGGCACAACTACAAGGACTCCGTGAATAAATTCAGACCTGGGCTTCCAGGTTTTCCATTTGTCAAAGTCAGAAAATAGGACACATTTAACTGTTTTTTTTTAAATTATTTTTTTATTTTTGGCTTGAATGCTTTTTAAACTGAGGCATATGGCATATGGGCTCTCCATGGGACTCTTACCCTAGGTGCACACAGGATTGGGATGGGCCTTCCAGTAAATGTAAATTCTATTTTCTTTTTTAGTTTAGATTTGAAGGATCTTCTGTGAAAGACTCCTACCAAAGCTGGACCCCAGTCCCACAAAGTTATTTTTCTTTGCTACTTCGCTCCATATCAGTGGGTCATAGCATCTCATCATTTAATATCACCTAATATGCTGTATGATATGCTTCTGCCTTATGTTTATGTTTTATTGCTTACCCTCCCATCCCCTGCTTGCTACCCCATATCATCCCACCTCCACTAGGCTGTGACTTCTACGAGGATGTCACAAGAACTAGAACAGTGCTTGGAACATGGTAGGTACACAATAAATATGCCTAAATATAAGAAATTGTGCTTCAAGTGTCCTTGGCTGATGACACTTGATGATGATTTTAATTTACTAATTGGATTTTTACAAGTCTTACAGATTTTCCATAGTAAATACATCTATTGCTATAATAAAATAATATGAGTGTGTAACATTATAATGATCTTCTTGTCCTTAAAAACTTACATTTTTTTTGAATAATAAATGTCATTGCACACCTTTAGCATATGATAAAATAGGACCAATTCTAGCAATCTCAGCTTATGAAAGGCCTGGTGTTTCTCATGTTCTCCCCAGGGCCTTTGTACCTGATTCAAGCTTGACTGTTCCCTAGACGAGACAGGTCTGTGCATTTGCACCTTAGTTGCAACAACTCTGGCTGGTTTTCCTGGGCCTTTCAGCCAAAAGAGAACCTATCACACAGAGCAGACCTGCCTTGTGCTCTGACATAGGCAGATGTAGTGATCAAACCGCAATTTCTTATCAAATACTTCATTGGTGCTCCATGCACACTGTAAAATGATGGCCCTCTTCTTTTGAAAGCATTCAAGTCAATTGAAGTGTTATTTTTAAATTTTTAAAAACTAGTATTAAAATATAGAGTGATAAAGTAGATAACTGTATGCAGTGTACTTGTGTTAAAATAAAAATCTGTGTCTTTGGTAACAGCAAAGCAGCAGAATGACTAAGTTCCAATTCAGAAGCTGGGACTGTGTGTCAGTGTTGCCGGTGAGCAAAATCATGGCCCTGTTTTCCATTAAATGTCAGCTAGGAGACGATCTGGAAACAGCTTTATTTTTGGCACAGTAGAGCTGAACAAGCATCTGTCTAAGGGATAGCTGATTAAGCTTGTCAATTTTCACCTGTTTGTTTGACCCTCCTCGGCTATCAGAGAATAGGTATTTATGATCAACACAAGTATTATTTGACTTTAAATATGATGTTTTATAGACATGAAGCTAGAGTTAAGTTTCCTTCATTTTAGAACTGTAGATAGCACTCAGACTTGCGATTGTTCTTGAAACATCTCTTGAAGTTTTTTAACTGCTGACTACTCAAGAAATAAGCAAAATATTTTTCAATATGCTTTCTGGGGTATTTCAAAGTATGCAGGCAAAATTTCATGGTTCCGTAATCTCAATTCCAGTTTTAATGGAATCATATAATTCAAACTGAATTGATAATCAAAGCTCTGCCACCTTTTAATCATGTGCAAATATTATTTAGTCTCATGTTTTTCAGAAAAAATATGATATGAACACATTTGTGCGTTTAGTCCACAAAGCACTGCCTTTGTGAAACTGACTGCAATTTCCGTATTTGAGAGAAGTAGTTCTTCCTTTATAGCTCTGTGACCTGTGCCCCACACTGAATGAGGTGCTGCACATGGAGTGGGAAGAAATCAGAGCGGCATCAATCCTCAGAGAGCTTATGTGCAAGAGTCATGAGATACCACACACGAATATATCTATACTATCTTATCACAGAAGTGGATGAGTCCAATAAAAAACAAAGTTAGGTGTTGTGAGAAAGACTGGTAGGTGGTATAATTAAATGCTGAAGCCTCTAAGAAGGAGATACTTAATTTTGCTTAGCTGACAGGTGTTGGCTTGACTGAGTGTGGGCCGGGCAGAAGAGGGAAGCCTGGCATTGCTCCATTCAGGGCCGAAGGCTCAGAGACCCCGGGGCCTGCACCACTAGGCTTGTTTCAATGGAGAGAAAGCCAGAGTGGTATAGAGTCTATGGGTGAGATCTTTTTAGAACGTTCCAGAAGTAAATCTGGCAAATGTGTCGAGGAACACTGGGATAGAGAATTGGGTCATCTTTTGTGGGGGAGTATGCCAAGAGGATTCTTTCAATAGTGCATTTTGTCCAGTTTCCTGTGGCAGGAATGGGGGTGGGTAGAGGTGGAGTCAAACCATTGTAGACATGTTCTGTAATTCAGTCTCACTGATTAACATTTTCTGTGCTTGGCATGGCTCGGGCACTAACAATAATATCAACAAATAACAAGAGCTAACAATTGTATAGTTTTGATAATGTGCCCTAACATTTGTTGATGCTCCTATAGGCTTACTGTGTGCCACAGACAGTTCCTAGTATTGTAGTTATTAAATCTTTGGTCGCTATATCAAGCTTACGAGGCAAGCACTGTTATTATGCCCCTTTTACAGATGAAGAAAGTGAGACACAGATAAGTTAAGGTAATTCCCTAAAGGGCCACACAACCTTAGAAAGTAACAGAGCTTGGGTTCAAACTCACATGTTCTCTTTCCGGTGCCCATGCTCTTAACGGTTTTGTTGGGCTGCGACAGGAATTATACGCACAGCCCTAAAGGGGAAAGTGAAAGACACCAAAAGAACTGCCTATAATATAAGGAAGAATAAGTACTAAATGCAAGTTTAAATAAAAAATTTCATTAATTCTGATTTTTGAAAAGGTGGAGATTTGGTGGGAGATTTGGGGTGGTAGAAGTATCTGTTAGTATTTTGTGTATATCAAGTGTAACATGTTCCCAATAAAGTGAAATTTAAGATATAAGACCAACTGAGAACACCTTCTGGTCAGAAAGAGTCCTAAATCAAAGTCAGACCTTGTGGTCAAGGTCATGCAGCCCTATTTCATTCACTACATGGATGTAGAGGGAAGGGTTTATGCCTTCCACAAGGTGGATCCTGACTAGAGATTTATTAGATGATTGATGGAGACCCCATCTTCTTTCTTGATAAGTAATTGAGTAGCCATGGGGGTACGTGGTCCTGCAGGGGACAGTACCCATGTTGAGGCCTGGCCTTAACAACATCTTTAGCATCAGCTATAATGATCATGACTAGTCTGCATATAGCAATTTACATATCACAAAAGATTTTCCTGTGTATTTTATTATTTTAATGCCTGAAAGTTTATTTATTTTGCTCTCACTTTTGTAAAAACAATTTTGCATTTTCCAGAAGTAATATATGGTCATAGTTTAAAAAGTTAAGTGGTACTATTGAGCTAATAATGGAAAATAAGAGTCCTCACCCAATAACTTTTTTTGTTCAATTTCCATCTCTACAAAAGTAATTCGTTTTAACTTACTATTTTTTTTGTATTTATTCTCATATATCTAAGTAAGATGCTTACCTTGCTATTTCTTGATTTTTCCATTTTTAAATGTTATCCATTGATTTCTTATGAGAGAAGATGAGAATTTAACTACTTTCCTCCTCCTCCCTCCCACATACACACACTCTCCCTAGCCTGGCAATATAATTAAATTACACTTTTAGGCTATTTTAATATCTTGGATTTATTACTATGAAATTTAAATGTAATTCCCATTCTTTTTTCTATTTAGTGTACCATTCATCCTATCATGCATTATTTCCTTTTTTTGTACAAGTCTGCTTGGAGTTAATAATTGCCTTATTATTCAATGACTTAATTTTCTCCGAGTCTATCACTAATTAATTTCCAAACTTTTGAAGAGAACTTGAATATTGCTATTAATACATCCAGACCCATCAAGCAGCATATTGTTTCTCCTCAGAGGGACTCTGTCCTGCAATGCTTCACTCTCTTCTCCACTTCCATCCAGCTGATGGGTAGGCCTGCTGCCACTGGGGTCTCTTCATCGCCTTCCCCTCAGCAGTCCCTCTCTTCTGGGCTCATTTGTTTGGTGCCTGAATCCCATTTCTGATTGACACCTGTTTTGTAGAGACACACGTTTCAGTAGCTTCCCCAGAATAATGGCAGGGCACATTTTTGAGATAATGTTTACTTGTGATAGACTCTCATGGTTTCTCAACCTCAGCACCACTGACACTGGGGTCAGATAATTTCTTGTTTGGGGCAACAATCCTGTGCCTTGAAGAATGTTTAGTGTCAGCCCGACCCCTACCCACTACCCAGTAGCACTGCCCTCAGTTGTGGTAGCCAATATATTTTAAGACATTGGTGAATGTCCCCCGGGGAGCAATGTTAACTCTGATTGAGAACTGCCAGGTTTTATACACAGATTAACCATTCAATCTCAGTTGTGTAGCACAGGAAATGTGTGTTGCTCATTCATTCCTGATACATGTGTATGCTATGTTCCTCATATTAATTTATAAAATTATTCAGAAGCCCAAAGTGACAGAAATGCTACCATCTTTTCCTGGCACATTAATTAAATTCTAAAGTCAAAGAGCCAAAGGATTGGGGAGCTGGGGAATTTTCACCGTCTCAGTTCAGAACTGGCAGACTTTGTAATGTTCCATTGGCCAGTATTAGTCACATACCCAGTCTTGATTTCAAGAAATAAGAGGAAAAAATGATCTCTGCCACATCTTACAATTCTTAAAAACAAAACAAAGCAAAAAAAGAAACTCATTTTATTTTTCTCTGATTAATAGTTTGGCTGAGTTGAGAATTTCCTGGAAAAAAGTAATTTTGTGATATAACTATTACTTTACAGATGAAGAAGCTCCCTCTCAGAACTGCAGAACTCCTAAGTAGGAGGTCTGAGACCGAACCAGTTGTCTGGCTGGTCCCTGTGCCCAACTCATTTTCCTCATGGGCACCCCAATGAACTGCATTTGCCAGCCTATCATAACAGGTGGCTCTGTGATGGAGCTTTGGCAGCAGAACAAAGCAGAAGTGATACATGCCAGATCTATCACAGTCCCATGCACAAGTCTCTTTTCTCTTTCTCTCCTCAGGGAGAACCCAAAAGATGTGAGTTGAACACTGACACGGTAAAACGGAAAGAGCTTGAGTTTCTAAATGACATTGTGAAGGAGCATCCTGCTCCAACCTCATTGGACACTGAATGATTGAATTCAAAATCCTTTATAAGTGTTAACTCACTGATCTTTGCACATTAGTTATTTTACCAACTAGAGTTATTTCTCCTAATGTAGCATTGGAGATTAGAAAGAAAGCGCTGCTATCACAAGGACTTGAAACTAGTAACTTTAATTTAGTGGTTAGAAAGCAGGTGGCATGAAACTCATGACTCATGTGTTGTGGTGCCAATCATTTGGTAAAACTGTTTCACATAATAATTTGGAAGATAGACAATATGCCCCCTATGCCAGCAGCTCTAGGGAAAGTGACTGAGAACTTAAGTGCTAGTGTATGCATAAATTATAAGAGATGGGAATTTACCAGTTTGTCAACAGAAATGAAAGGGTATAAAAAGAGTCCAGAAATATAAAATCTTGAAGGATTGGAAATGCCAATTGCTTCTATACCGTGCAGAGTTGAAGACAAAACTGAGACATATTTTGAGCAATTAAATTCTGTGAAGATAAAGATTTGGGGCAAAGGTCTGACCAGGTGGTGGCACAGTGGAGAGAGAGCATTGGATCTGGCTTGAGCACAAGCTTGAGCGCGGGGTCTCTGGCTTGAACATGGGATCATAGATGTGACCGCATGGTTGCTAGCTTGAGCCCAAAGGTCACTGGATTAAAGCCCAAGGTCGCTGGCTTGAGTCCAAGGTTGCTGGCTCAAGCAAGGGGTCACTTGGTCTGCTGTATCCCCCCTGGTCAAGGCACATATGAGAAATCATTCAGTGAATAATTAAGGTGCCACAACAAAGAATTGATGCTTCTGATCTCTCTCCCTTCTTGTCTGTCTGTCCCTATCTGTCCATTTCTCTGACTCTATCTCTGTCTCTGTCAAAAAAGGTAAAAAGAAAGAAAGAAAGAAAGATAGATAGATAGATTTGGGGACAAGAACATGTTAAGGCTGTGTGGTCTGCTTTAGCCTGAGAGACTGAAGTTATTCTATTAAGAGAAAAATAGGGAGTGATACATCAAATAAACAGATTTGAGAGCTATGTTTAGAAAAGAGCTTTTGGCTTAAAACTCTCAACAAATTAGATGTAGAAGGAAGGTAATTCAACATAATAAAGGCCTTCTATGATAAGCCCACAGCTATCATTATACTCAACTGAGAAAAGCTGAAAGCTTTTCTTCTTCTAAGATCAGGAAGGAAATAAGGATGCCACCCTCACCACTTCTGTTCAGTGTAGTACTGAAAGTCCTAGTTGGAGCAATTAGGCAAGAAACAAAGGCACCCAGATTAGAAAGAAAGAAGTTAAATTTTTCCTATTTGCAGAGGACATGATATTATATATAGAAAACTTTATAAAGATTGCTATTTAAATAAACTTGTAGAAATTAACAAATTCAGTAAAGATGTAAAATACAAAACCAGCATACAAAAGTCAGGTGTGTTTCTATACACAAATAACAAAATATCAAAAGAAGAAGAAGAAGAAGAAGAAGACATTTACTATTTACATTAGCACTAAAACATAAAATATTTAGAAATAAATTTCACCAAATAGGTTAAAGTTACATTGAAAAATATCAAATACTGATGACAGAAATTGAAGAAGACATGAATAGATGATGAAATGTCCAGTGTACATGGATTGGAAGAATTATATTGTTAAAATGTTCATATTATTCAAAATGATCTATAGATACAGTGCAATTCCTATCAAATTCTAATAGTATTTTTTCACATAAATAGAAAAAAGTCCATAAAATTTATGATATCACAAAAGACCATGAATAGCCAAAGCATTCTTGAGCAAAATAACTAAGTTGGAGTCATCCTACTACTTGATTTCAAAATAGACTACAATGCTCTCATAATGAAAGGCATTAAATCAGACATATTGACCAATGGAACTGAATAGAGAGCCCAAAAATTGTCCCCACATTTATGGTCAATTGATTTTTAACAAGGGAGCCAAGAACCTACAATAGAGAAAGGAAGTGAGTGGTGTCAAGCAAAATGGGTTTTCACATGCAGAAGAATGAAATTGGACAATTATCTCATGCCATATACAAAATTAACTCAAAATGGATGAAAGACTTAAATGTAATACCTGAAACCATAAAGTAATAGAATAAAACATAGAGAAAAGGCTTCTTGACATTGGTCTAGGCAGTGATTTTGAGGTTAACCCCTCCCCCTCAAACACAGGCAACAAACGCAAGAACTTACTAAAGGGATTGCATTGAATTAAAAAGCTCTTGCACAGCATAAGAAACAATCCACAGAGTGAAGAGACAACCTACAGAACGGGAAAAATATTTGCCAACCACACATCTAATAAGGGATACATAAAAGTAACTCAAACAGCTCAATAAGGACAAAACAAATAATCCAGTCTTAAAATAGGCAAAGGACCTAAACGTGCATTTCTCAAAAGAGGACATACAAATGGCCAACAGATATATGAAAATGATGCTCAACATGATGAATCGCCGGGGAATGCAAATCAAAACCACCGGAAGATATTTCTCGTACCTGTTCAAATGGCTATTATCAGAAGACAAAATAGAATGTGTTAGCAAAGCCATAGATATATGGCTATACTGAATTTCCCATTCACTGGTATGATAGCACACACATTACTTTTGTTTTACAGCTCAGAAACGAGGCATTGGCTCATATCTTTGAAATTCACTGGCTTGCTATATACCAAGTCACCCAGAAGCAACTGAGCAGATCTGCTGGTGGAATGGGATATTCAAATGGCTGACAGTACCTTGAGGGCTTGAGATATGTCTAATCCAATAAGATATATTCCTGGAGCTTTTGACTGATTCATGATTCTCTCCTATCCAAAATTATAAAGGTCTTGGAATTAAAAGGGTATAAAGAATGTGACTCCTTTTTACTTTTTCACTGAAGTGAAAAATTAAGATTAAGACAGTGAGAAAAATGTAATTAATCTGAACCACATAAAAATATACACAAAACTAGGACCAAGAGGGAAACTGCTGAAATGCCACTGAAGAGGGAATATGACAGGAAGCAATAATTAAGATTTAGTATAAAAACTTTTGCTAATGAGAGCCGTGTATTGGTCTATAGCTAGAACTGAGGCAGAAGCCACATTTAGTCTGGAATATTTTTCTCAGTGCCCTGCTCCCAACAATTTCCTGCTTCATAGCTTCATTGTTGCCCCTAATAGTCTACTTGTAAACTTGTGCCTTCCATCCCTGCCATACTTGGGTCTGCTGGCTTTGAGTCTTAGTTGCTAGAGAGACATGCCCACCAGGTACACACTAAGGGTTACAATGACTAAAAATTGTAAATGCCAGCGAGTCATTTGGGTTCTTCTTATCAGTGTTAGTCTAGTTAGAAAAGCAGTTAGCTTGTTGTCTGGGTGACTGATCCTGATTTTGAAGAACAAATGAGGCTGTTGCTACCCAACAGGGTTTAGGGGAGCCTTTTTGAACCCAGGGAATTTTGTGGGACTCCCTCTTAGCACTTCAAAGCCCCACAGGTCATAGTTAATAGAAGACTAAAGCAACTCAGTGCAGTCAAGACCACTAATGTTTTATCTCCTCAGCTATGGAGATTTGGGTTATTCAAATAAAGAACCATCACCAACTGAGCGCCTAGGGATAGTGCAGCCAGTTACAGAACCAAGGACTAGAGTAGCTATGCATTAGATGTTTTACATGTCATATATACGCGAAATTGTGTAAAATATGTATTTAGATATTTTTGCCATTTTTTTTTGTCCCTCGTTATTATATTAAGGGTGTTGGTTGTACTTACCTTACAATGTAGTCCTTAAGTAAGGGAATTGTAGCTGAGCTACAGGAGGAATGACCATCATCCTGAGATGTATACATTCATTGATAAGACTTTGGGTTTCTTGGTTTGGGGAGAAGATGAACTTGTCATTATTTGTATGATGGATGATTGGATTCTATTCAGCTGAAGAGTGATGACATCTTGTTGTTCTGAAGTTTTAAAATACATATAAGGTTATCTATGGATGTTGAGTGTCCAAAGGGGCAGACAGTGCCATTGACTATTGAATCTCAGCACCATTCCTGCCCATTTAACCCCTACACCATGCACAGATCTAGTTTGTAGAGTATATTTGGTCAGTGACTGGCACTCATCCAAGATCTGAAAGGTGAGAGCGAAAGATAAACCATTATTTTTTGGCTGCAGCTCCTGGCAGACACATGAGCAGACAGCAGATAGGAAGTCTGTGAAACACCTGCCCCTGTGCTGCAGGCAGAGGAGTCCACGGGTATCAAGGTCCCTGCTTCCCTGCCCTTTCTGAGTTTCTAAAGCTCAGCAGTCAGTCTCTTGACCTCTTTTCCTCCAGTTTTTCCAAAAGTTTGTAAGCATTTAATGTACTATTTTAATTCTCTTTCTACCTAAAATAGCTGCAGGGATTTCTGGTCTTCTAACTGCTGGTAAATATCTGATTTCTTCTTTTTTCCCCTATTATTCCACCCTACACCTATTCTGCTTATCCTTGTGGGATGTGACTTAGGAGACCGGGTAGAAGAAAAGACATAGCTATATGCAGTAACCATTGCTATAGAGCAAAGCACCACAATTTTGTGGCAAACAATAACCTTTTATCTTGCTCACAAATTCCATGGACTAAGAATTTTGACATGACACAATACCATGGCTTGTTTCTTCTGCTGTGTCATCACATCTTGTCCTACCTGGGAAGAGCATAAGCTGTAGGTATCATCACAGCTGATACTGAAATCACCTCAGGGCTATTCACTCACATGTCTGGCAACTGGGCTGGGAGGACTTGGTGATTCCTGTTGCCAACTAGAGTGTACACAGGTGACCCTTCCATGTGACTTAGCTTTGCCACAGTATGGCAGTCTAAGTGTAGTTAGGCTTCTTACATGGTAGTTTGGGACTCCAAGCCTGAGTGAGCAAAGTGGAAGCCACATCAGCTTTTTATGACCCAGCCTCAGAGGTCACATAGGATCTTTTCCACTGAACTCTATTGGTCAATTTCTACCACAAGGCCACCAAAATCCAAGAGGAAGCTCATAGATCCCAACTGGTTGGGAGGAGTATCTAAAAATTTGGGGGTCCATGTTTCAAATCTTCAAAGTCATCTAATTGAGAAAGTAGAACTACGGCACTTGCAATGGCATCTCCTCTTACCTGGAGAACTGATTATTCAGGTCTTAACACAGATACTGACTGTAGAGGACCCTGACCTGACACCATGTAGAATTGTGGGTAAACACACTGATCATGAATCCATCTTCTCAGTTCAAACCCCCGCTCCACCAGATACTAACTGAATGACCACTGCAATTATTTTTTCTCTACTAGAGAATCCATATCTGTAAGAGGATGACAACACTACCTACTTCAGAACCTTGATCTAAGACCCGTAGTGGATTGAATGGTGGCCCCCAACAAAACATGTCTGCTGTTAATGTGATCTTATTTGGAAAAAGAGTATTTGCAAATATAATTAAGAATCTTGAGATGACACCACCCTGGATTATGATGGGCCCTAAATCCAAACAAGTATACTTATTAAGAGAATGATTGTATTTGACTTGAGAAATAAGTGCTATGTGACTGTTAGCTGCCTTTACTTAAATCATCTCTCCTTCCCATCATTCAATTTCATGACTTTGTTTCATAGTTCCTATCAGTGGCTCAAATTTTCTGGAATATTTGTTTCCTTATTTATTGTCTGCCTTCCTATACTAGAATGGAACTGTTGGTGGCAAAAACCGCACCAGGAGTTAGACCAGTGGAGTCAGACTGGACTTTTGTTCAGCAACCACGATACTTAAGTTCTGGCTAAGAAAGAATTCAGAAATGAGACTCACACTATAAGAGAAAGTTTATTTACCAAGTCACAGAGGTAGAAGAAATGGGTCGGGGAAACAAGTTACAGAGATAAAAGAAGGGCCCTTGGAGTTTAGGAGAATGACAGAAGCAAGGACAATGTGTCTAGGGGAGGGGAAGGGGGAGGAAAAAGGCAAGGACATACTTCATAGAGAGAGCTGTGCTGGGTCTTCTTCCTAAGGGTTTCTTTAAGGGCAGGGATATTAGGGGAAGTCCTGGGGAGAATCTCAATAGAATATTCATCAGCTTTCCAGGTGCGGATTTTTTCAAGGTCGTGGTCTCCACTGATTGGTTGGTGCCAGGGCAGGGGGTTATTAGTCACTGCAGCTGGTCTCAATGGCAGCCGTGTCATCACTTGTCTGATTTTGCTGCCTTTATGGGCCTGGAGCTGAAACACACTAAGGCCTAGATGTTTTCTCTCAGGGTCAGTGGTTACGGAAGTGGTTGTGGAAGGGCTGGCACGGGAGTCATAGGAAGCCTCTTTCTAGCTCCTTGTTCCTCCTCCCAGGGGCTCTACCGCATGACAAGCAACGTGCCAGGGGAGGTAAGGTCAGGGGAGGGTCCAAACTGCATGACTGGGGATATGAAAGATCAAGGAGGTGTTATGAAAGGTAAGGTGGTCTAAATCACAGGGTCTGTGATTTACTAGGGGAGGAAAGGTTGCTTGGCTTTCTCACTTTTGCCCGTTGCTAGGCACCTGGGGCTTTTCACCCAGTGACCTTCCATCCCTGGCTCATCGTCCTTGCTCTGCTCATGCCTAACTGCTTGTCACATAACTGCCTGGACAGCAGGGTCTCTTTCACTGTTGTGTCCCTGGTTTCTTAAGGCATGATAGTGGGTATTCAATGATCACTATTACTGAATGAATAAATAATCAAATGGATCTGAAAAACATCGTAGGAAAAGTAAATGCTAAGCTGCATGGTCTAAAAGGGTTTCAGATAGGAAGTGTACAGTATGATGGACTATTTCAAAGGAATTCATAAAAGAGGTTGAAATTGTGGTGGGGTTTAAGGAGAGTGAAAGTTCAACGTGGCAAAGTACATTGAAGGCCGGAAGCAGGTCTTATTCATGGTTATATTCCCACTTTACAATATGAGTGTCTGGCACATAAGTAATATTAAAATAAAAAAAATATATTAATCTCCTCGAGGTAAGAGGAGATTAAAATTATATATATATATATATATGTATATGTGTATATATATATATATATATGTATATGTGTGTATATATATGTATATGTGTGTATATATATATATATATACATATATATGAATTGAATTTAGGAAAGAGGACATTCCAGAAAGTGAATAGGATGAATACCATATAGAAAATTCTATGAAGAATTAATGTAGAAGTAAAACAGGAACAACAGACATTCAGACATTCTGAACTCGTTTGCTCGACTAAAAGTAGGAATGAAAAATCCTTTTCATTATGTAATGTTCTACAACTTATTTACTGCTGATGCCATTTTATTTAGACAGAAGTTCAGTTCTCTTGGAAATATGCTCACTAGTAACGGAAACCCCTTATATTTGCCCAAACAGATGTGTAGCCTAATTTCATCGTTATGGAGATAGATAGCTCTCCAGGTACCCCTAGTCTCTGTTTATGCACCTAATGACTCCAGTTGGCCCACTGCTCACATCTTTCCTCTTCCGTGAATCTGAATGAATCTGCCTTTAAGTAAATCAGGCTGTTTTCTGTTTTTCTTAATTTTTTCGTAGTTGTTTCTCTGGGCTGCACATATGGTTATTGCTTCAGAAAGAAAAGAAAAGCAAATACGAATTCTAGCAATATTTTCTTTGGCTCCAAGCTATCCCTTTTCTAAAACTATTTCCTTTTATTAGTTAGGTGAGTGGAGTGAACTGATTTTCCAACTCAATTTCTAAGCATTTGAGGACACTTATAATTTAAATCTTCCTTTATTGTTATGACAGACCATCAGAGCATTTCCCTGGTTTGTCTCAGCTGTGCAATGACCTGTAGGAAGAAAACTACTTTATAAAGATGCCATAACAAGTAATCAAAATTGTAAACATCTGAAATCAACATACGCTGAAAACAACTCTCCAGAAAAAGCAAGCATCTTCTAGAAACACAATGATAAAAATGAAAGTCTAGAAAGGAGTCATTAGTATACTTAAAAATCATTATACTTTTGCTTCCTGAATACGTTACTCTTGTTTGTTTTATCTCATATCTATGATGAAACAGTATTAAATTTTAATTAGAAAATAATTTGTTTACAACTAATTTATACATAGGCTCCTTATTTTCTAATAGCCCCTTTGCCTCAGTTTCATCATCTGTACAATGGAGGTAGTTATGTGACCGTCACTGTCTCTTGGGTTGATGCAGTGATACATGGTTTTGTGAGCTTTGCTCTGTTTCAGATTATTCCTTGATACTGTTTTAACTCAAGGATATTTACTAAAAGGAAATGCAGGAACAGGGCATTGGAGAGCAGAGCTAGTCTAATGATTTCTTTCTTTCTTTCTTCTTTCTTCCTTTTATCTGTTTATTGGGCACTTAATATGTGGCTCATTTGAATTGAGACGTGTTTTAAGGATAAAATACAGGGTGTGGCAAAGTAGGTTTACAGTTGTGAGTACACAAAATAATTATTTAATATAAGATTCTTAAGTATATTAATTAATAAAAATTAATACCAAACACAATGCTCTTGTATTCTTATTTATTAATTTTTGTATTATTTTACATACAAACAAGGATAAACCTACTTTTGCCCCATCTTGTATACACTGGATTCCAAAGATTTAATACAAGTAACAAATCTCATTATTAATTCTTTATACTGACTTAAGTGTTGAAATGATATTTAGGATATAAGAAGTTAACTATAATACATTTTAAAAATTAATTTTACTTTTTTCTTTTACTTTTTTAAATATGGCTGCTAGGACATTTAATTGCATATATTTTTGTATCACATTACTTTTTAAAAATTTTTTATTATTATTTATTATTTTTTTAGTGAGAGAAGGGGAGGCAGAGACAGTCTCCGGCATGCGCCCTACCAGAATCAACCCAGTCCACACCACTTGGGGGCGACGCTCTGACCATCTGGGGTGTTGCTTCATTGCAACCTGAGCCATTTTAGCACCTGAGGCATGGCCATGGAGCCATCCTCAGCACCCGGGGCCAACTCGCTCAAGCAAATCGAGCTATGGCTGGAGGAGTAGAATAAACAGAGACAGAGAGAGAGAGAAGAGGCAGAGCTGGAGAAGCAGATGGTCTCTTCCCCTGTGTACCCTGACCGGGAATTGAACCTGGGACATCCATACACTGAACCGATGATCTACCACTGAGCCAATTGGCCAGGGTGCATTACATTACTATTGAGCAATGTTTGCAGCTAGCAAATATAGTTCTACTTGCATATATGGGAAGTTATGTATATATAAATAATATGTCAAAACAGCATTAGTATTCACTGAAAGCGGCTTTGTAAATAAAACATGCTACATCCACACAGTGGAATATTATGTGACCAGAAAAAGAAATGAGATCAAAATGTATGAAGATGGGGAGTTGTCTGATATATACTGTTAGTGAAAAAAATGAAGATAGGACAGTTGTATAGTAAGCTAATGTATATGGAATAGGTTTTGAAAGAATTATGTAAATTTGTACATATGCATAAAATGGTTTTGGAAGGATGCACAAAAATCTCTTTTCATTATTGTCCTAGAGAAAAGAAATTGTGGCGTAGTACCAGGGATGGGAAAGATTTACTTTTAACTCTACCTATTTATACTGATTAAACATTTTATAAATGTATTCATTGCCTATTTAGAGAAAAACACGTATGTATGGGTTTTCATTGTTTTTGAAAACACATTGTTTTTAAAGGACACTACTTAAGCTTATCTAAAATGAAAATAGCCTGACCTGTGGTGGCGCAGTGGATAAAGCATCGACCTGGGAACACTGAGGTCGCCAGTTCAAAACCCTGCACTGGTCTGATCAAGGCACATATGGGAGTTGATGCTTCTAGCTCCTCCCCCCTTTCTTTCTCTCTCTCTTTCTCACTCTGTGTCTCCTCTCTAAAATGAATAAAATAAAAATAAATTTAAAATGAAAATAAATACCATCAGTCCTTATAAAATTTTGCAGTTGGTCATCCTTGAGCATTGCTCTGCCTGGAATGAGGCAGCAATATGGGAATGTGTCTTGCAAAGATGCTGCTTTAGTTCTCTCTGTTGAGCAGTCCCCACAAAGGGCCAACACAGAGCTGCTCGGGCACCTGGGACCCAGGCTGGGTCATAGCAATAACCCCTATTCAACTGAGCTGTGGTAGGTAGCACACATTTGTTTTGTTTTTTTACCAGTTCTGAGCCTATTTCTCTCCAGATCCTTCTTACACTGCTCCTTGTAATCCTGTAATTGAGTTACCTAGAGATAAGTAGTTCCTTTTTTCTACCCCTGAGGTATCCCTTAACTGAGCCCTGCATTGTTTAGATGGAGGTGGTGGGGAGAAGAAAGCCCAATATACCATCGTCTAGTCTCAGAGTTAATCAGTGCATTCTCTTTCAGATGAGACTGCATCTGTTCAGCAAAACTGTAAATGGCTACTTACCTCTTGAAACTGACTCACTTCTCCTCTATTTTTTTCTGTGTCTCCCGTAATAGAAGAGTAAACAATTCAAGGGTAGGGTTATTTGCTCTTTTTTACTTCCTTGGTGCTTCACCTAGCATCTTTCAGCATACACCTACACTCCTATTTAAATAACAATTATCCCACACTGAGTCAGAGCAAATAACAAAGCTTACTGCAGATTGATTTCAAACCCCACTGAATGGGAAGGTCAAAACCTAGGGAGGAAAAAAAAAACACTAAAGAAACAAAGATCTCAGCCTTCCTTAAACTCCAATAACAACTTGTACAGGCAGATGGCAGAAATAGTGTCTGACGTATTCTTATCACTCCAAACTATTGAACCATTCTTGTTTCTTAATTTGCAGGCAGATCTATTACATACAGTCAGTCATTGTATAGTATATAGTGATTGAGGTGAGTTTCTAAAGTATTAGACTCATTTCCAAACATGTTACCCAAACTAACTCATTTAACTCTTACATCAATGCCATGAGGTGGATCCTGTAATTATCTCCATTTTATAGATGTGGAAACTGAGATGTGCAGAGGTTAAAAACTTGCCCCAAATCACCCAATGAAGAGTGTGATCAGATTCTGATCTTAGAAAATCTGGCTAAGAAACCCGAAACTCTCTTAATATCCAGGCTCTATTGATACCTGCTTGTTAAAATATAAACATAAACAGCAAGTTTTGAAGTATTCTCTCAATTTTGTTTCTTAGTCATTATGCCCATTTCTCTAGCTCTACACCTTGTCTAACATTATGTCCTCAGGGGAAGAGGAAAGGTAGGTCTAAGAGGTTAGGATGCAGGGAACCCTCCTGGTCATATAGGAAGAAGAGAAAGACCAGGTTCCTGTGCCTCTGGGGGATTATGGAGAGGTGAAGGAGACACAATTGAGAGAAAGAGAGTTAAGCCACTTTTTGGACTGGAGTCTAAAATGAGGAGGTAGGTTAGATAAGATGTATGTGGAGATAACAGCAGGGGAAATTTGCCCAACCCTGAGATAGGCCTTTAGTGGATTGAATCTTAGGATCCTTTTGCAATAACCTGAGGAAACCACATGGTTGGATAGAGTGGGACAGACTGATTTGTGTTCTCAGATCACAAAGGAACCCTAAAATTTCCACAGACTCACCCACATTTTTGTTGGGACTGCTGGAGGCTGGATGGGCATGATTACCAGAGGGGTGATTTTGGCTTTGATCAAAGCCAAAACAGCAGGTGCCCTTCTGAGTCTGGGTCAAACTGGCAGTAACAGCTGGTCTTTGGGGGTCTGCAGAAGCAATGAGTGAAGATAAGGCTGAATCAGCAGCAGGAGCCATCAGGACCTGACTGAGCTGAACAAGAACGACCAGGAGGTTGGCAAACTGCAAGCTTCAGCAGCAAATAGCAGCATATGCTGTCAGAGAGACAGAGAGGGTCAGAGCATGCACGCCTCAGCAGCACAGTGAGGGACCAGCAAGGCACCTGCCCCACCATTCTTACCAAGTTTTGTAACTGGAAAAAATTAAAATGATGTCTTTTTTTTAAGCCTCATAGGTTACATGCAAATGCCACCCTGAAGTGAAGTAGCTAGAAGAGGGGTCAAATATGAAACAAATTAAGTCATTTGAAAGCAATTGAATTACCTTCAGAGATGTTTTAAATTATTCCATTATATCTGATTAATTTAAAGTTAAAGTTTTATTTCCTACTATTATTAAAGTGAACTCATAAGGAAGATTGATGAAAAGGAATAAATAACTACTTTCTCTTACCCTGGTAGTATAATGTTTTGAATTTTAATTTGGGGGCAAATTTTTTTAAGACAGGCAAGGCTTGGCATCAGTCTCTAGTCTTTGAGTGGAATATAGTGTGATGTTTTGCTTTTAAGTGTTTTTCTAAGGGCACACATTGGTTTACAAATTAGTTCCTACTACAGGTTTAAAGGGTGCAAAGTATTTTCAATCCTCTTGAGAAATGTTATTAAAAAGTTGGCAAAATTCCCTGAAATGTTAAAGTAAATGCTAAGCTTATTATATTTGATAAAACTTTAAAACTTCTAGGGGTTAAATGATAGCTAAAAATTAACTGATATTAGTATCACATAATACATTATTTTTGGTTTTCTACTGCTGTATAAATTTTTCTAAAACTTAATGATTTAAAATAACAATGATTTATTTGCCCACAGTTCTGCAGTTTGAGCAGGGTTTAGCTGGGTGGCTCTTCTGTTTTGTTTGGGCTCATTTATGGGGTACAGATATCTGGTGGCTCAACTGGTGAAATCTGAGATGGCCTTCTTTGAATGTCTACACACTTGGTGTTGGGTTGGTGGCTAAAACTCTCTCTCCATGGAGTCTCTTCTTGTTCAGCAGTCTAGCTTAAGCTTTGTTACATTATAGTGGAGTATTCCAAGAGAGGGAAGGGGAGGCATCAATGTCTCTTGAGGCCTGGGCTCCAGAACTGATGGAAGGCTATGTCCTCCACATTCTACTGCCCCAGAAAGTCCAAGGGCACCTCTGATCTGAGGCTGGCAAAAGAAAACCCACCACTTCACGAAAGAAGTAACAGAATATCATAGGTATGATTTTTTAGTCTGATACATAGACATCCTACCTGTTCTGTGGTTTCTTCAAAATTTAATGCAGTGTAGGTGTTAACCTTCCTAAGACACTATTATCGCTTTTATATATTGACTTTCATTTATATTTAATAACATATTTACCATTTTTTATATTTTTCATTCTTTTTGACATTAAAAAATTTAAATTTTTCTTCCTCCTGAAAGAATTTGCCAATATTTTTGCTAATGTGGGCCTACTGTTAATTAATTCATTCAGTTTTGTCTGCCTGAAAAATGCTTATATATTTTACCTTCATTTTTGAAATATTATTTTGGCTTGGCAACTCTTTTCTCTCAGCATTTTAAATACATATTCTTTTAACTTCTGACTTCCATTATTACTAGCAAGAAGAGAGATGTCTGCCTTAGTTTGGCTTCTTTCAAGGGAATATGTCTTGTTTGCCTCTGGTGCTTTTACATTTCGTTTTCTCGTTCGTTATTTTTCAGCAGTTTTGCTATATGCGTCTAGTATATACCCTGCTTCAGGTCCTCAGAGCTTTTTATATCTGCAGCTTGGTATATTTTTTCAGTTGTAAAATACATATTCTTTTTATTTTTCTTTATAAAAGTATTTGTAAACTTGTCATTATCCCATATATATGCTGTATGTCATATAGAGACTTCTGGATTCTATTAGGATGTAAAATTAACAAGAGACCATTATTATTACATTAGCAAACAAAAAGAAACTGATATAAATAGTTGTCTTTTTAAACTCATCAAGAAAATCAACTAAACCATGAGGAGCATGTCTGTCTTTGAACCATTGATTGTAGTCAGAGAGAGTGAAATCTCCTATTGACTATGGATGGCTTATACATCACACTGAATTCACTAGTGAGGTTCAAATCACTTGGACTTAGAGAGGTTCTTTAAAAAGTAACATTGTCTCACTAAAAAGAGGAATGGGTACTCGTCAAACAAAAGCAGACCTCACAAGTACTCTACTAAAAACTTTATACAGTCATATTCTATTTAAAGCTACTAATTTGAACTAGCTGGGAGGTAGGAATTTTGGCTAACTTTGTAGAACCATTTAAAAGGAGTTTCTTTTAAATGAATTCCATGTAAGCATGCAACAGAACAAATTCACTGAGTATTGCTTCCACTTCTTTGAGATACATTGCTGCAAAGAGAACATAGAGTATGTAATTAGCAGTCTTTTATTTCTATAAGAAAAAAAGATGCTTCTAATATTTGAGAATGATTAAAAATATAGTTCTTTAAGTGGTTTTATATACTTTACTGCAATTCTTCTAACATCATTAATTTACTTGGTCAAATTATCATAGATTCTGAATTAATAAGGTGTTAGTACATATGCAGATGGCATTATCTAGTTTCCTTTAAATAATTCTCAAGGCATAATGTTCCCTCTACCACTGGGAGAGTTCTGCAAATGTTTGCAAAATCTTTTTTAAAGTAAAGGGTTTAAAGAATATCTGATTTTTTTTATTGAAATTGTGTTAATTTAGTTTGAAGCATATACTTATTTTACTCAAGACAAAGTAGGTCCTGCTTATTTTAGATCTCCTCCTTTAACTGGAGGGTTTCTTCACCGACTCTTAGAACATTATATCTAAGAATGGTCTGTAACAGTGCCATTAAAGTGTGGTCCTCAGTTTCTACAAATATTCAAAATCCTAAATACAGAAATTAAAAGCGATTTAGAAACTTTTACAGTACTTGAATATTTTTGCAACAGCCAAATGCTTACTGAGTGGATTAATTTTACTGAACATGGTACAAACCAGTCCGGGTGTTTTTGACCTTGCATAATGAATCATACTAGCAATAAACTGCATCCTATAAATGTACAATTGGACCACATAATATTTGTTGTGAAGGGTTTTTATTTTAAAAAGGAAAAAAACTGATTTGTTATCCCAGATAGTTTGAAAAATAACAATTGTACCAAATAATAGTCTTTGAAGGCATTAGAAAGCTACTAAGATAATGAAGAATTATTCAGTCTAAATGTAGAATAAGATAGCATTATCCAAGGCCTCAAATAATCTTAGCAATTTTTATATGCCATGTTTGGAACCCCCAAAATATACAGGCATATGAGTAATAAGTCAATGCAATTAAAAATTAAAATTAGCATTAGATACTATAAATAGACTTAGTCATAACCCAGTTAATGGATTCATCAGTTATGAAGTTTAAAGTAACTGTGCTTAATGTGATCAGGAAATAAGATAAACTTGAGGATTTATCAGAGAGCTGTGACATATTTCACAAAAGTACCAAATAAAAATTATATAACCAGGAGGAGCAAGATGGCGACGGAGTAGGCGGACGTACCAACTTCCAACTCCCAGAACCAAAGTGGATTACAACTCAATTTTAAGAACCATCACCTGGATAAACCAACTTTGAACAAAACTAAGTGGACTCTTCAACCAAGGAACACAGAAGAAGCCACATTGAGACTGGTAGGAATAGCGAAAACGCAAAGAGGGCTGCCCAGCTCCCCAGAGCAAACGGCAGCCCGGAGAGACCCGTGTGGCGGGAGGAGATTTTGGCGGAGAGGGAGGGACCTGGGTCCCAGGAACCAAGCCCCAGCCTGCAGTCCCAGAGCCTAGAAGAGGCGTTTGGACAGTTTTGAGCTGTGAAACAAGTGAGGGAGCTCCCAGGCCTACAGTGTGGAGTATTAGGTCCCTTCCTACTCTGCTGAGGGCTGCTTAAGGTTTTGGGGCGGCAGGACGCTGAAAGGCGGTTCTGTCGGCGTGGGCAGAGGCCAAGCCGGTGGGAGATCGGTCTAGCCCAGAGGGTCGGAGGGTAAGCGCGAGAGCGGTCCGGAAGCTGCGGGCCCGCCTTTAATCCCACTTACGGGGACAAAGCGGGAGGCCAGGAACAGGCAGGCCCTGCGCAAGCCGGCCCTGACCGCGGGGACCGGGCTAGGACCAGGGACGGGCAGGGGCTCGTGGCTGAGCTGACGCTACCAGTCCGCACCCCCGGCCGCCCGCCGGAGAAACCGCGGTTGGCCAGTATACGTGCACGAGCGGGCTCCGAGCGCGGGAACGGGGTGGACCCCGAGACAGGCGGAGGCTCGCAGCTGAGCCCACGGCTGCTATCCCCATCCGGCCGGAGAAACCCTGGATAGCGTGAATACGTGCACGAGCGGGCTCCGAACGCGGGGGCGGGGTAGAGTCCGGGACGAGCGGAAGTACGCAGCTCGGCGGAAGCCAGCAAACACGCCCGCCCCAATAAATCTTGGTTTCCGACCCTGCGCAAAGGGCCCTGGCATCGAGGGCGGGGCTAAAGCTCCTGACGGGCAAAAGCTTACAGCTGAGAGCACGTCAAAAGCCCTGCCTAACCCGCGGAACTGTAGCAAGCAGGCTCCGACTGCTGGTTCTGGGCGGAAGTCCGGAAATAGGTTGGGTCCGCAGCTGAGGAAAGGTGCTCGCCTCTACCCTTGGTGCTAATCTTGTGGCTTCAGTGACAGCCCCTCCCACGGAGGAGAGGCAGAAAGCACAGCAAAAGCCACAGTGGGCCGGCGCTGGCAACGCTCATACCCAACCACCCTAGGCGCCGGCAGAGGGGGTGGGGGGCCTGCAGATAGACCACACCTAGAGAACACAAAGGCAACACCTACTGGACTCCAGTGGCCACAACTTGCTTATACACAGAAAAAATGGGCAGGCAGAGGAATGCAAACCAAATGAATCAAGAGAAATCCCCAGAGAAGGACCTGAATGAACCAGATATAACCAAATTACCAGAAGCAGAATTTAGAATAATGATAGTTAGGATGTTCAAAGAAATTAGAGCAACAATGGATAGTCATTATGAACACCTAAATAAAGAGATAACAAGTATAAAAAATGAAATTGAAATAATAAAAAAGAATCAGACAGAAATGACAAATACAGTATCAGAACTGAAGACCACAATGGAAGGAATTAAAAGCAGGATGGATGACGCTGAGGATCGAATAAGCGAGTTAGAGGACACAATAAACAAAGACACAGAAGCAGAGAAGAAAAAGGAAAAGAGACTTAAAAAATGTGAGGAAACTCTAAGGGAGCTTTGTGACAACATGAAGAGAAACAACATTCGCATCATAGGGGTACCTGAAGAAGAGGAAAGAGGACAGGAAATGGAAACTTTGTTCAATCAAATTATAGCAGAAAACTTTCCTAAATTAAGGCTGGGAAACACTCCACACATTCAAGAAGCACACAGAACTCCATTAAGGAGAAACCCAAAAAAATCTACACCAAGACACATCATAGTTAAAATACCAAAGCTAATGGATAAAGAAAAAATTTTAAAAGCTGCTAGAGAAAAAAAGACTATCACCTACAAAGGAGCCCCCATAAGGATGACATCGGACTTCTCAACAGAAACACTTGAGGCCAGAAGGGAATGGCAAGAAATAATCAAAGTAATGCAGAACAAGAACCTACAACCAAGACTACTTTATCCAGCAAGGCTAACGTTTAAAATTGAAGGAGAAATAAAGAGCTTCCCAGAAAAAGAAAGCCTCAAGGAATTCATAAAAACCAAACCAATTCTGCAAGAGATACTAAGGGGCCTCTTGTGAACAGTTTAAAGGGAGGAAAGAATAGAGCAAAAGAAGAATACAGCTTTAAAGAATAAAATGGCAATAAACAACTACATATCAATAATAACCTTAAATGTAAATAGATTAAATGATCCAATCAAAAGACATAGGGTAGCTGCATGGATAAAGAAACAGGACCCATACATATGCTGTCTACAAGAGACACACCTTAAAATAAAAGATGTTCATAGACTGAAGGTAAAAGGATGGAAAAAAATATTTCATGCAAATGGAAATGAAAAAAAAGCAGGGGTAGCAATACTTATATCAGACAAAATGGACTTTAAAACAAAGGCTGTAGTAAGAGATAAAAGAGGACACTACATAATGATAAAGGGAACAATTCAACAGGAAGATATAACTATTGTAAATATATATGCACCAAATATAGGAGCCCCGACATACATAAAGCAGACTTTGATGGATATAAAGGGCGAGATTAACAGCAATACTATCATAGTAGGGGATTTCAATACCCCTCTAACAACACTGGATAGATCCTCAAGAAAGAAAATTAATAAAGAAACAGCAGACTTAAAGGAGACACTAGATCAACTTGATTTAATAGATATCTTCAGAACTTTTCACCCTAAAGCAGTAGAATATACATTCTTCTCAAGCGCTCATGGTACGTTTTCTAGGATAGACCACATGTTAGGTCACAAAAATGGTCTCAATAAATTTAAGAAGATTGAAATCATATCAAGCATTTTCTCTGATCACAATGCCATGAAACTAGAAATTAACCACAAAAGAAAAACTGAAAAATACTCAAACACTTGGAAACTAAATAGCTTGTTATTAAATAATGAATGGATTAACAATGAGATCAAAGAAGAAATAAAAAAGTTTCTAGAAACAAATGATAATGAGCATACATCAACTCAAAATTTATGGGACACAGCAAAAGCAGTTCTGAGAGGGAAGTTTATTGCACTACAGGCATATCATAAGAAGCTAGAAAAAGCTCAAATAAGCAACTTGACCCTGCATCTAAAAGAACTAGAAAAACAACAACAAATAAAACCCAAGACAAGTAGAAGAAAGGAAATAATAAAGGTCAGAGCAGAAATAAATGACATAGAGGCTAAGGAAACAATACAGAGGATCAATGAAACAAGAAGCTGGTTCTTTGAAAAGGTAAACAAGATTGATGAACCTTTAACTAGACTCACCAAGAAAAAAAGAGAGAGGACTCAAATAAATAAAATTAGAAAGGACAGTGGAGAAATAACAACTGACACAACAGAAATACAAAGCATTGTAAGAAAATACTATGAAGAACTATATGCCAAAAAATTAGACAATCTAGATGAAATGGACAAATTTCTTGAATCATATAACCTTCCAAAAATCAATCTGGAAGAATCAGAACACCTAAGCAGACCAATTACAGCAAATGAGATAGAAACAGTTATCAAAAAACTCCCAAAAAAGAAAAGTCCTGGGCCTGATGGCTTCACAAGTGAATTCTATCAAAAATTCAAAGAAGAACTAACTCCTATTCTCCTGAAGCTATTTCAAAAAATTCAAGAGGAAGGAAGAATTCCAAACTTCTTTTATGAGGCGAGCATAATTCTGATCCCAAAACCGGGCAAAGACAACACAAAGAAAGAAAATTATAGGCCTATATCCCTGATGAATTTAGACGCTAAAATTCTCAACAAAATATTAGCCAACCGGATCCAGCAATATATGAAAAAAATCATACACCACGATCAAGTGGGATTTATTCTGGAGAGGCAAGGCTGGTTCAATATTCGCAAATCAATCAATGTGATTCACCACATAAACAAAAGGAAGGACAAAAATTACATGATAATTTTAATAGATGCAGAAAAGGCATTTGATAAAATCCAGCACCCATTCATGCTCAAAACTCTCAGTAAAGTGGGAATACAGGGATCATTCCTTAACATGATAAAGGCCATCTATGATAAACCGACAGCAAACATCATACTAAATGGACAAAGATTAAAAGCAATCCCCTTAAGATCAGGAACCAGGCAGGGTTGCCCACTTTCACCACTCTTATTCAACATAGTTCTGGAAGTCCTAGCTACAGCAATCAGACAAGAAGAAGAAATAAAAGGCATACAAATTGGAAAAGAAGAAGTAATACTGTCATTATTTGCAGATGATATGATATTGTATATTGAAAACCCTAAAGTCTCAGTCAAAAAACTACTGGACCTGATAAATGAATTCAGCAAGGTGGCAGGATATAAAATTAATACTCAGAAATCAGAGGCATTTCTATACACCAACAATGAAATATCAGCAAAAGAAATTAAGGAAACAATCCCCTTCACTATTGCAGCCAAAAAAATAAAGTATCTAGGAGTAAATTTAACCAAGGAGGTTAAGGACTTGTACTCAGAAAATTATAGAACATTGATAAAAGAAATCAAGGAAGATACAAACAAGTGGAAGCACATACCGTGCTCATGGCTAGGAAGAATAAACATCATTAAAATGTCTATATTACCCAAAGCAATTTATAAATTCAATGCAATACCAATTAAAATACCAATGACATACTTCAAAGATATAGAACACATATTCCAAAAATTTATATGGAACCAAAAAAGAACACGAATAGCCTCAGCAATCTTAAAAAGAAAAAATAAAGCAGGAGGTATCACTCTTCCTGATATCAAGGTTTACTACAAGGCCATTATACTCAAGACAGCCTGGTACTGGCATAAGAACAGGCACATAGATCAATGGAACAGAACAGAGAACCCAGAAATAAACCCACAGCTTTATGGACAACTGATATTTGACAAAGGAGGAAAGAACATACAATGGAGTAAAGACAGCCTCTTTAACAAATGGTGTTGGGAAAATTGGACATCTACCTGCAAAAAAATGAAACTAGACCATCAACTTACACCATTCACAAAAACAAACTCAAAATGGATAAAAGACTTAAATGTAAGCCGTGAAACCATAAACATCTTAGAAGAAAACATAGGCAGCAAGCTCTCCGACATCTGTAGCAGCGGTATATTTGCCGATTTATCTTCATGGGCAACTGAAATAAAAGGCAAGATAAACAAATGGGACTATATCAAACTAAAAAGTTTTTGCACAGCTAAAGACAATAGGAACAGAATAAAAAGACAAACCACACAATGGGAGAACATATTTGACAGCACATCTGATAAGTGGTTAATAACTAAAATTTATAAAGAACTTATAAAAAGCAACACCAGGAAGACAAACAACCCAATCAAAAAATGGGCAAAAGAAATGAATAGAAATTTCTCCAAAGAGGACATACAGATGGCCAATAGGCATATGAAAAAATGCTCAACATCACTAATCATTAGAGAAATGCAAATTAAAACCACAATGAGATATCACCTCACACCAGTCAGAATGGCACTTATCAGCAAAACAACACAGAATAAGTGCTGGCGAGGATGTGGAGAAAAGGGAACCCTTCTGCACTGCTGGTGGGAATGCAGACTGGTGCAGCCACTGTGGAAAACAGTTTGGAGATTCCTCAGAAAATTAAAAATTGAACTGCCTTTTGACCCAGCTATCCCACTTTTAGGAATATACCCTAAGAACACCATAGCACTGTTCGAAAAGAAGAAATGCGCCCCCATGTTCGTGGCAGCATTGTTCACAATAGCGAAGATCTGGAAACAGCCCAAGTGTCCCTCAGAAGACGAGTGGATTAAAAAGCTATGGTACATATATACTATGGAATACTACT
The DNA here is from genome assembly GCA_037038555.1 of Rhynchonycteris naso. Taxonomy (NCBI): domain Eukaryota; kingdom Metazoa; phylum Chordata; class Mammalia; order Chiroptera; family Emballonuridae; genus Rhynchonycteris; species Rhynchonycteris naso. Next base: position 303,858,470 of record CM072996.1, read on the forward strand.
CAGCCATAAGAAACGATGACATCGGATCATTTATAACAAAATGGATGTACCTTGATAACATTATACGGAGTGAAATAAGTAAATCAGAAAAAAAGAAAAACTGAGAACAGCACGATTACATACATAGGTGGGACATGAAAGTGAGGGTATGAGACATGGACAAGAGAGTGGTGGTTATGGGATGGGGGGAGGGAGGGAAGAATGGGATAGGGAGGAGGGGAGGGACGCAGGGAAAACCAGATTGAAGGTGACAGAGGACAATTTGACTTTTGGTGATGGGTATGCAACACAATTGAATGATAAGATAACCTGGAGATGTTTTCATTGTACATATGTACCCTGATTTATTGATGTCACCCCATTAGAATTAATAATAATAAAATATATATATAAAAAAAAATTATATAACCAAAAGGTACAACAGTATCAAGTTCAATGAATGAATTTATCAGCAGACTAAATTAGTGAAATGGAGAGTTGTTCAAATGAAAAACATATAGCAAGGAGAGACAAAATGATAGAAAACACCCACACTAAATTTAAAAACAAAGTACAGTGAAAATATATGTGTGTGTACTTGGAGTTTTAGAGGAGAGATAATGAGGCTGAATGATATTTCAAGAGAAATTGGCTGAGAATTTCCCCAAAGTGACAAAACATTTCATACCACAGATTCAGGAAACATTATGAATCTTAAGCCAGATCAATACAAAAGAAAACACATTGAAGCACTTTGCAGTCAAATTGCTAAAAACCCAGAAAACAAGAAAATCTCTAAAGCATATAGAAATAATGGTGTTACCTTCAAAGAGCTACCATTTGACTGACAGCAGATTTCTCAACAGAAAAAATGGATGAAGAAAATGAATGAAATAAAATTTCAAATTGTGAAAAAATATGTAACTGCTAACCTAAAGTTAAACTCAGTGACAATATTTCTCAAAAATATAATAAATTAAGGGAATTTTCAGACAAAAAACAACAACACTAGATTATCACCAGTATATGACCCTGAAGAAAATAAAACTATTTTGCACATAAAAGGAAAATGGAAATGAGTAAAAGCTCAGAGTTACAGAAAGATAGTAAGAGCAATGTAAAAGTAAATATGTGGATAAGTCTAAATTAATATTAGTGGTAGAAACTAATAAACTATCTTATGCAGTTTGAATTACTGTACACTAAAATAGCAATAGGCATGTTGTAGCAATTGAGAGGAGGGGTAAATTGAGATAAATGTTGAAAGGCCTTTTTACATCCAGAAATAGAAATAAGAATTATTGTTTACATTAAAATTTGTTGAGTCGATTGATTGGTTCTTAACTAAGAGTGATTTTGTCTTTTGAGGAACATTTGGTAATATCTGGAGACAGTTTTGATTATTATAATGAAGAAAATATGACTAGAATTTGATTGGTAAAAGCAAAAGATGCTTTTTAAATTCTACACAGAAAAACCACTTTCATAACAAAGGATTATGTGGTCCAAATTGTCAACAGTGCTGTCGTCGAGAAATGTTGACCTAGACTCATTACTAAAAGCATGACACTCAAGCTAATAAAGAAGGGAGAAATAATCAAAATAAATTGATATGGAGCAAAAAAGAAATTTTAAAAAGGAAGATAGAACAGAGGTAACAAATAAAAACTCAGATGATGGTAAATTTAAAATTAATTTTATTACTAATTGCATTAACTATAGATGGGCAGACTTTTCCAATATAGATAGGATTGTATCATTGGAGAAAATAAGCAACCCTATACCATTTACAATACATATACTCTAAAATCAATGTGTACAAATGCAGAAAGATTTCAACTTAGAAATTGTTGACTGTATTTCTTGAAAAATGAATGAATGAAAATAATCAATTTCAGCTTTTCCAATTGCTTTCTAGAAGCAATTATATTTAGCATTTTTTTCTCTCTTCTTAAACAGACATTATTCAGAAAGCTTTTTTTCCTTATAATAATCAGGAGTGATTGTAAATTTGATTTTGTGATTGATCATTGTCTTCATATGCCAGTAGGCTAGATAGACTATGAACTTTATGAGGGCAGAGATTAGGTTTGCTTTTTATTTTCCTGATATAAACACAGTGTCTGTCACAGTGCTTGACATATAGCAAGTGCTCTCTATACACAATTATCAAAGTCCATAAGAGCAGGATCAAAGGTTGATATGGAGCAAAGTGTTAGGAGGGGAAGTTGGAATATTGCTTGAACTTAGGTTATTCCAGGCCAACTAAGTCATATTAAGGAGTTTGAATTTTATATACCAGCATTAAGGATTCAATGCAAGTTTTTAAAAGGATGGAGATTTGAATAGCTCTGGATTTTTTTGGTAGACCAATATAATGACCAAGTAGAAAATAACAAGTGTAAGTGGATAATGCAGAAGACCAATTAAAGCAACATAGCATGATTATAAGTCAGAAATGATGAAAACCAGAATGCACATATTAGCAAGAAAATGTGAAGAAAAAATAGCCAGATATGAAAGGCATTTTGAAGACAATAGAATTGATGTGATTTGGCAACTATTTGGATTGTGGGAGGGGAGAATAACAAATATTTTTACATTGGGAAATTTGAAAAATAGAGGTGTTATTAACCAAGATAAAAATTATATTAGAACTGGTTAACAAGATGGGGTGGTAGAATTTCCATTTTAGATAGAAGTTAAACTTTACTAAGCAATTGTCCTTTGTCCCAACTCTAGTTCTTTCTACTATTGTATGTAACAATTTTATATAAATTTAAAAATAGATGTACTCACTGAATGGTATTAAATTTTCCTTTATCTAAGAATAGGGCAGGCCTTTGCCTCTGTCTTCTGCAAGGTAACGTTTGCAAGTTCCCAAGCAATATCTGTTATTCATAGTGGGGTCCCTCAGACCATACCTGATAGTTTCTACTATGAGGTGACTCATGGTATGCCCCTTGGGTATCATGGTATACCAATCCATCAGTCATGCTTACATAATGTAAAGAAGTCCCAGGAAAAACTTTGAACAAGAGCTCAGGTGATCTTCCTAGTCTGACAATACTCTGTGCATGTTGTCATACATGAACGTGGAGGTGAGGAGGGAAGAACATCCTGTGTACAATGGAAGCCTCACATTTGGAACCCTCTTAGACTCCACCATAAGCATTTCTTTCTTTGGTTGTGTTAAACCATATTTGCAAGTATAATAGCATTTAGTGAGTTCTATGAGGCTTTCTAGTGAGTCATCAAATCTGAGGTTGATTTTGGGAACTCCTGAACTTGCAGTTGGTGTTAGAAGTGAGGGTAGTCTTGTGCAAACATCCCCTCTAACTTTGTGGTTTGATCCTAACTCTTTAAAGCTGGGTTGAGAAGTCATGGAAGACTTGGTAGTCTGGATAACTATGCTGATAACCTCATAGTGAGCTTAGTTCCAGGTACTCACAGACTTGTTCTGAGGATGAATTTATTTACAAATATTTGCAAAAACTATACAGAAGATGTGGTGTGTGGCAATGGGAATAGAGCAATAAAAATATAAAGTCTTGACACTCATGGAGCATATAATCCAGGACTAAGTGAGGTCAGGTACGTGAAATGGGCTTTATCTTTATGTTCCCCCAAGACTAAGATATTGTAATCTTAACCCCCAAGTGTAATATTAGGGGGTGGGGCCTTTGGGTGCTAATTAGATTTCAAGGTTGGAGCCACCATGCATGGAATCCATGCCCTTATAAAAAGACATCCTAGAGAGCTCTCACTGCCATGTGAGCTTACAATGAGAAAATGATAGTCCACAATGCAGAGGGGAGCTCTCACCATAACTCAGCCATGCTGGTACCCTGACTCAGACTTCTGCCTTCCAGAACTCTGAGAAAAAATTCTGTTTTTTATAAGGCATGAACTCTATGGCACTTTGTTAAAGGAGCCTGAATTGCCTAAGACAGTGTGTAAGGCTGTAAAGAAACGCATAAATCCATGTCCACAGGTCAAAATAAATACGAATTTCCCTTGAACAAATTCCACTTAGGTGGAAATGTACTGTGGGAAATCTGCAATGAGAATTTGGACAGTGGGACAGCACTTTGGTGTAGAAATACAAATATAAGTGTCATCAGCATCTCAGTGGTGCTTCAATTCATGAATATGGATGAGGTCATATAGAAAGGGATTTAGAGAGAGCCCATGACTCAAGAAACAAAAGACCTCTTTCAGCTCAAAGAAAAACAAAAAATCCTAGAATGGAAGAAGAATCTTGTTTTGAAACTGCTTCTCACCTGTCAATGTACAGCTGAAATACATGATCTGAAGTCATCAAAAATGACAATTTATTCACACATGGTTAGGTAAAGGAAACCCACAATCAACGCTTCTTTAACATATTTGCGGGAAGTACCAGAGAAACGTATATACAGAAAGACACCTCTCAGAAAGAGTAAATAGGGAGTTTCATCTTACTCTGATAGGCCACTCATCACCAGATTATAGCATGTTGCAGCTGCAAATACAACTTTTACCCCAGGTATCTTCCAGAGTGAATACAAGCTCATCTTTTAACATTAGAAGTGGTCATGTTACAAGAACAAATTTTCTGACGTGTGACTTTTTTTTGCTTTGAAAGCACATTAGCATGTATTTCTGATTACTTTTAAAAATGTCACACACAAAATAAAATCAATGATCATATATGTCCTACCCACACAGCAGAATAAAGAGTAAGCTCGGAGAGAAAAGGCATGGGCAAACTTCAGGTGAAAGGGATTCTTGCAGATGACTTCATGATGGGGAAGGCATTTAATTGAACCTATGTCGTTCACGGTTTTCTAGCACCCATATTACAAAAGCTTTGCCAGGCCTTTAAAGGGTTCTTACGCAATGGAAAGAGCCAGCAAGAGTTTATTTCTCCAGATGACAAGGAATATTCTTCTGTGATTGTTGCAGAAAATAGTTACAATTGACTAAGCAACTAAAATGTGATATTGCCCCTTGTCTTCATTTGTTCCTTTAATATTAAGTAGTGCTGCAGTCCCATTCAACAAGCAGCCTGGAATATGAAAACACTCTCTGATTTTATCTCATATACAACACAAAACACCTCTTGAAATCTCCTTTTTTGGAAAATGATTTTTCTGGATGAGAACAACACTGGGAACAATGTAGGATTCACTAAACAAATACCACTGCTTTTCCAGCGTTGGAAAAAATAACAATGACATATATTTTGAAATAAAGTCTCCTTGTGCAATGCAAGTTAACCACATTTTCAGCAAATTGACGCCATGCATATGCTAATAAAGGCAAAACACTTAGCATTTGCCAATGTGTTCCTGGTCTCAGTCAGCCCTGAACATCTTAATGAGTACAGGAAGAGTATGTGGGAAATGAAGATCTCTGCCTTATTTTATACCTTCTGCTAAACTTTACAATTACAGAAATTGTCTGTATAGGGTTTTTCCCTGCTGTGTAAACTTCCACATCATGGTGCACAGATTGGCTATGCTGAAATAGGATGGTTAAAAGAGCACAAATATTTGACAGACACAATGAATTAGTATATTAATGTATTCATTCAGCAAACATTTATAGTGAAATTGGGTTTAATTCTATACGCGGAAGACAATTCAGAAGTGAAAATTTTAAGTCCCATAGCATCAACTCCTCACTGGGGTATGAGTTCTCAAGGTCTGCCCACTCTGATTTCATGCCCATATTAGGGAAATTAGGAACTAGAGTTTGGTATTAATACAAAGGAAGACCGAGGTTGCAATTTATTACTGTATGTAGTCCAGTTACAACTGGCACCTCTCAGCCTCCTAAACACATCGGTTAAACTTGTTTTCACCATGACATGCAGGGCCTGGGACAGCACACATAATTTCCCTACATTTTCCAGAACCTCTGACAGTGTCATCCTCATGCTCTGTGTATGCAGAGGGGTGTACCGTGGAGATGGAACACGTAAGGAACAATTAGCCTTCTGCCATGCTCATAATAGTACTTTTAGTGGTATATACATTTAACATGTTCATCTTAGCAATGATAACCTTGGACCCAGAAAGGTTAAGTAAACTGACTAAGGTGATAAGACTATCAAGTGTATCAGAGTCAGAATTAAATCCAGATCCTTCGAAGTACCTCATCCTATTACAAACGCACATCTCTTTCCAATTATTGTGTTTCACGGTAATGAGATTTCATACAGGCACACGTATCAATTTATAAAATTCATTTTTAATGCGAAATCATAAATATGGAAATGCAATTAAAATACAGTTGATTTCCACAGGCAACACTGAAGCAGACTGCAGACTTTAAGAGAACCCTAAAAGACATCATTGTGAATCATTAATACATAGCTTCCTATGCATACAGAACGGTTGAGATCAATTATATCTTTAAAAAAATGAAAGGAAAAGACATAAAGATAAACTAGGTCACAGTGCAAAGGGGAAATATAAGTATTTTTACCAGTTCTAATCGACTTAATTTATGACAAATAACTATCCAGTTTTAGGTGGAAACTCTGCCTACTGACTAGCTCAATAGCATATGCCTGTGAGTGTCTGGGATCCAATGACTCAGACATTTTTCCATGTTAAAATATTTAGAAATTTCATCAGTTTGAGGTCTGTGTGTAATTTTCCAACCTTTATGTCCTTACCAAACTTTTTTTTTGACAAAGTGGTTTTCTCTAGTTTTCCCAAGAAAGTGAAATATTTAATGCAGTTGATTGATTAATATTTTAAACGAGTGTAATTTATATAGAAATGCAGCAGCAAATGGTTCTTGTGCTTATTTCTGCATAAACAACACCCTTGTTCTGTTATGTAATTGTACTTCTCTAAACAGAAGGCACCCTGGGCAACGGACAGCTGTTTCTGTAGTAGGGTAATTAATGTTTTATTTCATTATAAAGAATGCTTTGAATACTTAAAAAAAAAAGATTAGTATAACGATTCATGTTCTTTCCTAACTTTAAACTAGGTCTATGAGACAGACACTGCTCACAAAAGTTAGGGGATCTTTTATTGCTTCATATTCATCTTGAAATATCCCCTAATTTTTGTGAGCAGTATATTAGGCACAGACAAGATGAATCTACGGTCCAGGAATACCTGCGGAAAATGTGTGGCTTTAAAGCTGTGCTTTTTGAACTTGGCATGCTTCAGAGTCACCTACAAGGTTTGTGAAAATACTCCCTAGCTTAGTATGTGTAAGTGAGGCCTGACTATGTACATTTTCAGCAATTTCCCAAATGATTTGGATGTTGTTGGTCAAGGGACCATTCTTGGAGAAACATTATTCTGAAGCAAGGAAATAAATCACTTTTCATATAAACGTATCCCATCTAACACATCCAAGTCAACATTTTAAAACTACATGTACTTGCGCAGCAAAGAAAACCATCAACAAAATGAAAAGGCAAACTATGGACTAGAAGAAAATATTTGTTAGTCCTGTATCGGATAGGGGTTCATATCCAAAATAGATAAAGAATTCATGTAACTCAGTAGCAAAAAAGAAAAAAAAAACATTCCAATTAAATAACGGGCAGAGGATCTGAATGGCCATTTTTCCAAAGAGGGCATACAAATGGCCAGTAGGTATAAGAACAGGTGTGCAGCAACACTAATCATCAGGGAAATGCAACTCAAAGTTGCAATCAGATATCTCCTCAGACCTGTTAAAATGGCTATCGTCAAAAAGACCAGAAATAAGAAGTGTTGGTGAAGATGCGGAGAAAATGTAACACCGCGTTATTATTGGGGAGGCAAGCTGGTGGAGAGAATCATAGAGAATCAGGAAACAGGCTGAAGGGAGGTAGAGAGGCAAGCAAGACTCTGTATAGCACCCAGACCTCAGGAGGAGGAGGAGCAGGAGGGAGAGGAGAATGAGGAGGGGAATAAAGAAGAAAAGTGTAGAAATAGGAGGAGGAAGGGAAAAGGAGAAGAAGAAAGAGGGGGAGGAGAATGAAGATGACAAGAGGAAAGAAAAATGGAGCAAGGCAGATATGAAGAGTGATGAAGGAGAGACTGGGCCCTTCGCTCAGACTCCCATGCAACTAGCTCTGTGTTTTCTTAAAGTCAGCATAAACTTCCTCCCCCAGCACGGGACACCTCTATAGCTCATCAGTAAGTTCTGCAGTGTTGCTTAAACTCATTTAGTAGGTTTCTTTTACTTCCAACCTTAGTGAGGAAAGAGTCAGGGGAAGAGCAAGATTGGAGTGCAACCGGTTGATTGTGTAAAGCAATTTAGAACTTGGTACACCTGGAACAGGGAGAAAAAAAAAATGATGTCACATGACGTGGGCAGATCCCTATATTTAGGATGATGACGGCTCAACTTCACAATCCGCTCGAAGTCTCCTTTCTCTGAACATAAATGAGAAGAAGGGATAGAAAACAAACAAACAAACAAAAGGGTTGAAGAACAAGGCCCTCTCCCTGGGATATCCTTACAGGACTGTGAATATTTCATTTTAGTGGTAACTAGAGAATTCACATATTCTTTCTACGTGCTCCTGTTATGACACCAAATTGCCATCTGGTGTTCAAACGACAGCTTTGTGTGTCCATATCTGAAACTTAAAGGGATACTCCTTTTATTTGCAGTTGAGAGTTTGAAATAGCATGACTTGTCTCCCTTTGGATAAGTTAGAGGACAAAACCTTCCATCCAGATTATAGGTTTTACTTCTCCTACACAAGTTCCATTTATTCTGTGAGTAATGTACACTGTTCTATAGTGTGTTCATGTATACACACATGCACCCATTCTTCTTTCATACTTAATGCCAACAGCGGAGTCACTGAATCCAACTCTTAGGCTTGAGACACCAATCTCATGTGAATAAACCAGCTAGGGAACATTATTGGTATTTTATATAATCAGGAAAAAAACATAGATGATACACATGAGTATTGTGCAGATATAAAGAAAAAGTAACTTGTGGAGCAATTATGTCTATTCAGGGCACATATGCCCCAGTTACAAGACAAACTGAGTTTGGGGGAGTTTTGTGTTGGACAAGCAGGTTGGACGATTCTTATGCACAGCAGCTTGCTTTAACATTTTAAGAAGTAATCATAATGTATACCAACATAAGTTCAGAAAGAAATAGTACTACTATTAGTCCTGAAACCTTAATATATTTTATCACTTCCTGTGTTCTCTGCCAGTACACAGTGACATATTTACCAAGCTGTATTCATACAGTTCGATTTTAACAATGTTTAGACTGAGTATTATGTAGCAAGTACTTCTCACTATTAATGTTTGTCTGGGGTTACTTCTTTTTACATACACAGACCTTTTATTGGAGCATCAAAAGCACAGAAGAAGGTACAGCTTAAATTTTTACAAAACAAGCATTCGTGTAACACACACCCAGACCAAGCATCAGGATACTGCCAGCACCTCAGGGTCACCTACCTTGTGTCCCTCCCAGGCAACTGTGAGGCTCCCACAGGTAATCACCATTCCCACTTCTACCTCTCTGAATGCCGAATTTCCCCATGTATAAGACGCACCTTAATTTCGGGGCTCGAAATTTGAAAAAATGTATTACGTAAAGTTATTGAACTCAAGTTTTAATCATCATAAAATTCATACAATTCCTCATCATTGTCAAAACTCCCATTCATTAGCTTGTCCTCATCTGTGTCTGATGACGAATCACTGTCTTCACATATTGCCTTGTGCTCAGTTCCATCTATGGTATTTGAAATGCCACACTTCTTAAATGCAAGTAAAAGAATCTACAACCACTGTATAAGACGCATCCAGTTTTTAGACCCCGAATTTTTTGAAAAAATGTGCATCTTATACATGGGGAAATATGGCAATTTTGGACTTTGTATCCATGGAATCACATAGCACACTTCCTTTGTGTTTCGCTTATTTCTCTCAATGTGATTTCTGTGAGGATCCATCCTACTATTACATGTGCAGTCATGCTTGCTTTAACCACTGGTATTGATTCTGAGATAAATCATCAGCAAGCTCATCATTACATGAACATCTCTCAGCGTTTTTATACAGACCTGGATGGCACTGCCTGCTGTAATTGTATGTGTTAGACTCATATACGACTGGCAGAGCAATAGGTTTGTTTACACCAGCATCCCCACAAACACATGTGGAGATGTGCTGCAGCGTTACCATGGCAACCACATCACTAGATGATGGGATTACTTCAGCTCCATTATGATCTTATGGGACCAGTGATGTAAATGTGATTCGTCATTGACCAAAGCACTCTTATATGGTGCATGACTGTCTTTGCAGTCTGCTTATTTTTATTGTCATGTGGTATTTCATTATTTAAATGAACCGTAATTTATTTATCCATTCTAATGTTGTTTCTTAAGCTGGTTAGCAGTTATGCTGCTCTGAGCACTTATGTACATTGTGTGTGAACATACAATTCTTTGCTGTATGTCTATACCTAGATGGGGTTGCTTCTAGATAAATTGTGACTAATTAAAAAAAATGATGACATGGTAGAACAGATTCCCAAGTTAAATGTTTTTTCATAAGGTGTACCAAAATCCCCTATGGGCCTGAGCTGTGGTGGCACAGTAGATAAAGTGTGAACCTGGAATGCAGAGGTCACTGGTTCAAAACCCTGACCTTACCTTGTTAAGACACATATGGGAAGCAACTACTACGAGTTGATGCTTCCTGCTTCTACCCCCTCCTTCTCTCTCTCTTTCTATCTCTCTCTGCCCCTCTATCTAAAAATCAATAAATAAAATAAAAAAATTTAATCCCCTATGGATTGTTGTAACATTAAATGTACACACACACACACACACATACACACACACACACACACTACTTAGCAGAATGACTACTACGTAGTAAAGAGTAAAGATAAATATAGATCTCAACAGAAATGGCAATTTAATAGGCAGTAATGTGTTTGAAGTTTAGCATTCATCAACTTGAATATCTGACTTTGAAACTACTCCTTCCATTATAATTCTAAAATGTTAGTTATTTGAACATGAGTACTTTCCTAATTTCTCCTATCCCTTTGAATGGTAAATGTGCGAAACTGAACACTAGTAGGAATGTAATAACACTGGATTAAATTCTTCTCTAGTAATCTGCCTAACACTCTATAACACGTTAAGTGCCAATTTATTCCTAAACAAAAATCTGATAGCGTAGAACATAAAGTTGTACTGAGCCGTCAGGTCTCTACAGGAGATGATTTTGCATTTGCAGAGAAACCTACCAAACGGTGGCAGTTTGCACTGCCCCTCCCTTCGTGGCTGCGTGCCCCCCTCCCACCCCAGATAGAATTTGCAATGAAATTTCATTGCTCTTGAATTTGCAGGCAGAGTTTTGGTTTTAGTATCCAGCCCATGAAACAGTATTCATACATCTGTCCGTTTGGAGAGCTTTCATTAGCAGACTGGAGCCCTAAAAGCTGGCACGGGGGACTGCTGGCTTTCCATGCACTGTGTGTGAGGGCTGACTAAGGGATCCAAACTGGAAAACTGGCTCCATGTCCTTGTGATACGTCAGTTTGTAAATGTCTCAAATAAAAGCAAAGAGAGAGAGAGCGAGAGAGAGAGATATATCTTAGTTCTGTTCTTTCGCTCTTATTTCTTTTGCTATGCTCCTCAAGCAAGCAAAATATTGTGAGAGACCCCTTCCATATGCGTGTTTCTGCAACTTGTAAGGTGCAGAGTTAGAGCTCACTCACGAAGAGGCCGTGTCATCCTGTTTAGTTGATCAGAAAACCTAGACTGATAGCTGTCATTCTGTCTTCTACATCTTGGTTTATGCTGACTGAGTGGCCCCCTCACATTTTTAAATGTACTCAGTGTATCCGAGAAGTACCACTGAGGCACAGGGTTGTTGGATGTCTGTTGCCTTTATGGGCCAGGCAGGTGATAGAAAGGGAGAAGCTTTGTATATAAGCTCAAAGGAGACACAGGGGCTATTTCAACTGGAGAGTACATACTTTCCTGAAAGTATGCAAGCAAATTCAAACAAAAACAAAAACAAAAAAACCCCCTCTGTTACTTGGTTTCCAACTCTTTTAACCAACCCAAGCAATGTTTTGAATCAATCTTTATGGGGCTGTGTGAGAATTTCCCTGGGATATACTTCCTGGGCTAGGATACTATAATACATAAATACATAACCTTATGAAAATATTAGGTATGTGTTTTCAAGTAGTGCTGGCGTGCTTTCAAGAATGATGCCTACCTACACCAGTCATCACACTCGTTGGCAGTTCATGAGGGTCTCCACCTCCCCATGAGCACTGGGAATTATCTAAGTTTTACCAACTTGCAACTTACAATGTGGTATCTTGTTGTTGTCTTTGTTTGCCTTTTTCTGATTGTTAAAAACTTTTCATGTCCTCTCAAATTCTGGTGAGCATTTTGGGTTTCTTCTTCTGTAAACTGCTTGTCTGTTTCCTTTGCCCATTTCCGACAATCCTTGTCCAGCTACTCGGCGGGGGGGGGGGTCCTTGCTGGACAGGAGACCTTAGTGTGAGACGTGCATACCATACCTATTCCATCCCCCGTTCTCTCCTCTGCGAAATTTCCTAATGTTGCTGCAGTCAGAGTTTGTTTGTGACCTGGTGGCCTGTGCTTTTGAGGTCTTGTTGAAGAATCCCTTTAACCCAAAATAAGCTGAAGAAGGGTTGTCCCTCAGGTATGAACTGACGGTTACCAACGATCAGTGGTTCTTCAGTTCCTGTAGATGCTTCACAATAAATCCATACTGCTCTCCTTCCTAGTAGTGAAATATGCTTACAGATGGAAGACCGGCCAAAAGGTCATTTCTCTTTGTGAACGACATATTTAAGGCTTTGTCTATTCGAAGTCCTCTTGTTCTGTGGCTTCCCCTAGGACACAGCTGCCTGAGCTGTCATGGCCCCTGTCAGTCTCCCTCATTGAGAAGGGCCTAACAAGGCATGGAGATATGTCTGCTGACTGTGTCCTCTGGGAAATACTAAAACCTGAAAGACAAATCAGTGTGTATTTGTACCTGGTCATTGTTACTTTGGCTATACTGTTTATTATATATTCATAGGCATAATTTTAGCATAATGCAAAAGAGAATGAATGCCCATTTATTTAATTAACCTTTAGAATGTTTCATTTCTAAATGAAGACTGTGAAAACATAAGTTTATGATGGTGTTTCTAAAATTTGAGGCTTTCTTTAGCTGATTTTTTTTTAGACAAAAATAGCATTGCTGTCCTAAGGCATTCCTGAAATGACTCCTTCCGTTCAAGTCTCATTTGGTGTTGGCATCCTAAGTGGGCTACGGAGAAGAGAGCCTGAACTTCATCAGTGAGACACAAAGAGTCATGAGATACATAAATGAATGAAAAATAGGGTAACCAAGGGTTAAGCGAGTATTGTTGGGACCAATAATATTTTTATTTTATTTATTTATATTTTATTTATTCATTTTGAGAGAGAGAGAGAGAGAAAGAGAGAGAGAGTAGGGGGAGGAGCAAAAAGCATCAACTCCCATATGTGCCTTGACCAACAAACCCAGGGCCTCGAACCAGCCCCCTAAGCATTCCAGGTTGACACTTGAACCACTGCACCACCACAGGTCAGGCCAATAATATTTTTAAATGTTCCAGCTTAAGTTGCTTCTGCAATGGATACTTCAACTTGTTTCATCCACTAGGGTTCATTCCTCACACATGGGTTCCTGTGCAGGATTTTGCAAGCTTGTAAAACTTGAGCTTTTTGTCTTGCACTCATTTTTCTTCATCTGGGCATCCACATTTTATACTGGTTTCCTTTTGACTGAGCATGTCACAGGAAGATAGCCTAGCCTGCTGCCTGTCAGGGATACTGAATCCCATTGTTTTATAACTTTGACTTCCTTTTGAGTTACTATGTGGCTTATCTTGTCAAGAGTGTCAAAAACACTAAAAATAATGCTTTCCATTGTACTTCCTAATACTTATCCTGGAGTAGGGAATTAGAATATAAATCTGGGACTAGCAATTCTACCTATAATAATTTGGGGATTTAAAAATGACTTTGGTTTGAATCTAAGTAATTTTTAAACTTTGTTCTAAATATAGTGTGTCCGTAAAGTCATAGTGCACTTTTGACCGGTCACAGGAAAGCAACAAATGACGATAGAAATGTGAAATCTGCACCAAATAAAAGGAAAACTCTCCCAGTTTCATACCTATTCGGTGTAGTTAGATATGGGCCCCATTTGTTGCCCTACACACATCCAAAGGATAGTGAAGTTCTTGCCACACACGGGTAGGGACGTCTGGTGTAACAGAGTGAATAACATCTGTGATTAATTTAAGTGATTAACGTTGTTGATATGTTCAATGTATACATGTTGTTTCACATAACCCCAAAAGTAAAATTCTAAGGGCGTCAGATCTGGGAATGGTGGTGGCCATGGCTTGAAAGAACCCCTGACTATCTACCACTGGGGGGAATGTTCTATCCAAAAACTCACAAACAATGGTGCCGTAGTGTGGAGGAGCGCCGTCCTGTTGAAAGATGACACCTTCTGAAAATTGTGGCACTGCATACAATTCCAACATGTCAAGATAGGTGTTTGCCGTCACAGACTGCTCCGGGAAAAACAATGGGCCTATCGCCTTACCATGCATCAGGCCACACCACACGTTCACTTTAGCGGTGTTACGTTCGTACTCAACGTAGGCATGAGGATGTTCAGCAGCCCATATTCGGACGTTATGGCGATGAACATGTCCACAGATAAGGAAGGTCACCTCATCGCTAAACACAATTGTCTGCAAAAATCTTGCATCATTGTCGATCTCATGAAGCATATCTGTAGCAAACGCGCATCGTGTGGGTCTATCCGCTGGTTTGATAGCGTGCAACAGCCGCAATTTGTACCCCGTAAAACAGAGATGTTTCTTTAACACCTTATGAACTGTAGTCCTGCTTAGGTGTAACTGTCGAGCACACGCACGCACAGATTTTTAGGGCTCCTTAGGTAGCTATCCCGTGTAGCCTCTACAGATTCATCACTGACTGATGGCCTACCAGACGGGGTTTCTCCACCAAACTGCCGGTTTCCTTCAACTGCTTATCCCACCGAGTAATGTTATTCCTATGTGGTGGCGCTTAGTTATAAACATGCCGATATTCACGTTGCACTTTGGTCACGGATTCTAATTTAGCGAGCTACAGAACACACTGAACTTTCCTCTGTACCGTCCACCTCTCAACTGGCATGGCCGTGGGCTGCTCCGCTGTATACACGGTGTTACGTCATCATCTGCACATGTGCACATGCTGCCACATCATCCTACAGAAACTGTGAGGGTTTTCCTTTTATTTGGTGCAGATTTCACATTTCTATCATCTTTTGTTGCTTTCCTATGACCAGTCAAAAGTCCACCATGACTTTACAGACACACTGTATTTTAGGATTTGTATCATTGATATAAAAATAGAGATGCCACATTAATAGACACAATGAGCATTTAGAATTCGGACTTTTCATTTGTCCTGCAAAATGAATCACTTCCATGTATAGGAACACTGGCTAATGTGATCACAAAATGGAATATTATATTTTATAACCATTGACCTTTGTCACCTAATAAATTACCATAATAAATTTTAAATTTTAATAACACAGCAGATAAGGAGAGGGCTATTGTGTAAATAAATATACCAGAAACAACAAAAATAGCCCAGCACATGAATAATCTCATTTCTGTAAAACTATATGTATGGGTTGTTATAGGCTGAGTTATGTCCTCGGGAAATGGTGTGTCAAATTCTAGCCCCTGAAGTGCAGAATGTGAACTTATTTGAAGATAGGGTCTTTCCAGAGGTTATCAAGTTAAAGTGAGGTCTTTAGAGTGTACCCTACCTAATTCAGTAGGGCTGACGTTCTCATAAAAAGGGGAACGGTGAGGCACAGAGAAGGTGATGTGAAGAGACGGAGGGAGAAGGGGGGCACGGGATGCCTGAGGCTACTGGAATCTCTGAGCATCCTGGAGCTGGTCCTTCCCTGGGAGACCTCTGTGCGAACCAGCACTGCCAACACCTTGACTTCTGTCTTCCAGCCTCCAGATTAATGACAGTAATTTCTGTGTCTCAAACCACCGTGTCTGAGGTGTGTTTCTACAGCAGCTATAATAATCCAATATTTACAAAGAAATTAGGGGGAGAAAAGGTTAAATTTCACTACTTTTGTTGGTAGAGATCCTTAGTCTGTATTGTCAGGTGGCAGAAGAAGGCCATCCCAGAAGGATGTGGTAGTGCGCGCCTATTGAATTAAAAGGGAATGAAAGGGTCACCTTTGTGTTTAGACAGGAGTGTAAATGCCAGCTTTACCCCTACTGATCTGTGTGAACTGGGGCAAGTCACATCAGTTTTATTGTCTGTTCGGTGGGACTAATGAGGCCCAGAACTTAGCACTGCATGGGGAATCAATGTCAAAATGGAGCACATGCAGACGTACTGCCATGCTGTCTCCTACGTCTGACAGAGCCGACTCTTTGTCACCACCTTGAATTGCCTCTCCTGATCATTTTTCTTCTACATTTCCGGGCACACCAAATCCAAGTGGCCTTACTCACAGCACCTTGGTTCCAACCTCCCATTATTCATTTATTTGATTTCGAGCTGATTCCTTATTTCCCACATAGACCATTCGCTCCATGAGGGCAAGAATTAAGTTTGTCCTGTTCACCATAGACTCTACCATGCCAAGGACATCCTCGGTGAGGCACAGAGAAAGCAATTAATAAACATCTGTTGAATGAGCGTCTGACGGGACAAAAGTGTTTTGCACAGTATTTATCACATAATAAGAACAAAAAAAAATACTGACCACCTTTTCTTATTCTTTGTTATTATACAAGTATATGGTCCCTTTAGTGACATGTATCATTGTTGACATGAGAAGAAAAAAGGGAAGGTTTTTTTAGTGTTAATCATTCTCATTTACCCAAAACATAGGGACAGGCTTCCCCAGGCACAGAGAAGATATTTGATGAGCCCTGTTTTGATTCAGTTTTCCTTGAAAATGCAGCATATCCAGGGGTCACATTCTAAAATATTTTTCCAGAATTACTGTAAGGAATTTTCTTTTAGGCAGGAAAATAGCTATTAAAGAGCCTATAGGTACTTGTTGATGTACTGCGACCTTATTTGGCCCAGGTAGTTGTCAGACGCATAATTATTCTGAAATGTAAAATAAGAACTGCAGTGCTTCGTCCAGAAATGTACAACACCCCATCTGGACAATGAGATGGCGGCTGCTGAGAAACAGTGGGCAGGAGGGATAATTTTTGGACAGAGTATTAGCATACTATCTGACAAGAATGAATAACTCCAGCTAAGCAAATTATAGCAATCCAACGGCAATTTATTTGGATTTGTAATCTAACTGTTAGGAAAGGTGGCCTGCGTGTTACTCCTGGCAAGGCGATACCAGGCATGTGGCTTCTGTGGACTCAAGAGAAGATTCTGTCAGGGTGGCTATCAGGACTGTAAGCACATGTGCCTGTGAGGTGTGTCACTTTAATACTCCTTGAAGTGGTTCAAAATATGTCAAGTTTTTAAAATTTTAGGAGATGGGTGGGGCCATAGC
This sequence comes from Rhynchonycteris naso, assembly GCA_037038555.1. NCBI lineage: Eukaryota > Metazoa > Chordata > Mammalia > Chiroptera > Emballonuridae > Rhynchonycteris > Rhynchonycteris naso. The sequence continues at coordinate 303,876,058 of CM072996.1, forward strand.
GATTTCAGACATCACTGCTTATCTTTTCTGTGCAAACTTTCAGTGCTGGGGAGGTGGCGAAAGCCCTAGGAATGCCTTCTCATTTCCCTCCAAACCACCATTCTTACTGATGCTGAGTGCAGACTGTCACCCCTCAATTGGTCTGCTCATTCATCTGGTTCTGGAGAAAGAGCACCTGCCTAGCTCTTCATCCATTTGACATTACTTTAAAAACTGGAAGGTTGTCATGTCACTGTCATTTTTCAAGCTAACCATCCCAAATGACTTCATGGCATTTATTTCACCAGAAAGTATAGCCTAAATTGGCCGTGGGTGCCCTTGAGGATTTAAATTTGTTCAGGACCTAAGAGTGGGAAGGGTGAGGCTCACGGCATGTGAAGGAGAGGCACTGGGCGGAGTGGCTCCTTCCAAGGCCATGGGTCATCTCCACCGCCTGAACACATGGCAGGATTTTAACGCTCTCTGAGGAGTGAGGGCGGGGATTCGTGATATGTCTACATTGAAGCATTGTGTGAATACTATGTGTATGTAATTTTTCAAATATTTGAAATATTAATTTACACATCATTTGAACATATAAGCATGCATTCATATTAATAAGATGACTTACTGATTTTGTGGAACAAAGACATCTGTAAAATTGGCCTTGTATTCTAAATTTTATTTGTGACATTCACTTTATGAGAACTCTTGTCATAATTTAACCAGAATTCACCAAACAGAATTCCATGCCTGTTGGTTAGAAAATCAGCCTCTGTACATGGTGGGCAAGGAGGGACCAGTGAAAGAGACAGACCATACCACTCTGGTAGATGATATGTTCAATAAGAAAGTGAACTTATATATAAGGCTTGTCTTGAGTGGCTGAAAGATGAGTTTAAAGAGAGGCCGTACCTGGCTTCCATCACATATACCATCTCCGTGGTTTCAACAACGCATTGTTCTCTTCAGGCTGTTTTCTCCAAACAGCTCCTGCTGTAGGAATGGTGGTGATGCCCTCCAAGGACACAGAAGGTGTGAGAAGTCTCCAATGGCTGGGGTCCAGCCAAAGGGTCAACTGGAGGTCACACCTTCTCAGTAATCTCTGCTAATACAGCTACTAAGGTGACTTTCAATATTAGTAGATAGTCCTCAAAAAAGGACAGCATGGCTCTCTAACACCCACAGTTTCTGATCGTACATCTTACTATCATACCATGTGACAAATATTTTAAAAGTAGAGTTAGGTAAACCTGCTCTACTATATTACTATCCTACTTTGTTTATTGCCCAGAAGAATACATTTTAATGGAAGTTCTCTGATGTATGGTCAGTTGTTAGAATTATTTTTCATGGTCATTATGATGAATATAGACTGAAGTTATACTGAATTTCTTTTTTATTATTTCCTAGGTATAACACTTCATTACATATTATATAAAGTTTTTCTTTTTATTATTTTTGAATTTGCTTAGTACTGTTAATTTGTGGCATGATTTTTAATATCAACTATAGTATTACTATGACAGTATATTATACTTTTTGCTTCTTTATTACATTGGAGGTATAATAATATTTAACAGTTCCTTTTGTTCTTGTGTTTTTAAAATATAATTATCTAATTCCTTAATGGGGGTGATTTTTAGGTAAATAATTCAAACCTTTACATCACACTTATTATAAATTAGTTAGAATACTCAAGTCACTGAAATGTTAAGGAAAATACTACTTTTTAAAAAATAATGCTTGTTTTATTAATTTTAGAGAGGGGAAGAGAGAGAGTAGGAGAAAGACAAGAACATCTATCTGTTCCTGTATGTGCCCTGACTGGGGATCAAACCAGTAACCTCTGTGCTTTGGGCTGAAGCTCTAACCAACCAAGCTATCCGACCAGGGCAGAAATACTACTCTTAATAAAACAAAATACACCAACAAAGTTTTAGGAAAAAAGAAGTCTTCTGGTATATTCCGCTTCTCAGTTTAGTCAACAGATCATCTGAGTCCTGCTGAAGTAAAGCAAATTCCCTAGTAAACAATAAAAACTAAGTGCTTTAGAAATTAAAATATTAAGTTTAGATCATTATCTTGTTTATTTATTTAATTAAGACAGTAAATTGGAAACCCAACTTGGCAACCCCATGAGCTGATGGGATGAAAGTGTTCTTGTTCTTTCCTCAGAAGAGAGGTATTTATATAATCTCCCCTAAACAAATGGGTTGCATATATTATACTTTTCATTTTCTTAAACATTGGAAACACTTTGAAGTTGATTTATAAGGCTGTTTTGGTGGTTTATGCAGCTGGACCATCTTTATGGGAAAACCATCTTGAAGTTCTTCTTGTGTTTTGGTATAAAATCACTTTTGAAGGGTTCTCAACAATGGATCTATCTTTAACCCGCATTCTGCTGATACACACGATTGTGATGTTAAGTGCTGTGTGTAGTTCTAACCTATATTCTGCCATATATAAAAAGGAACATGGTCACAGTGCATTGCCAGAAAGAAGTCCATCAGAGGATGGTATGAAATGGATCTTCAGTGTTCCCATGAGTTCGTCTCACTTTCTGACTCTATGGGGGATTACCATATGGGTTCTCCTGCTACTTGCTGTCCTCCTCCCTTCCTTGCAGCCCTTCCCCTTAATCTTCTGTCATCTGCCAACTCTACCATGTTCGCTCAGGTCAGAGGACTCATTTATTCTCATGCTCAAAGACAGCAGAGTCACTAATGCTAAAACTTTTATACCCTGTGTTTGCGACACTCTTGGCCAGTAGGTCTTCAACTGCTCAACTGCTTCCTCAACATTCTTTGCAGGAGAGTTTGCAGGAATTTCCGGCTTGAATATAACAAGAGAGAACATTCTATTCAGCTAAGTAACACATCTTCAGGCTAAAAGACTGCCTTTTATCTTTGAGAGATTGTATAGGTACAAGGGGATAAAAGATTCAGAAGACTTATTCTGAAATATATAGTAATGTTAATTTTTAGTATCGTTACATTAAATATTGTCAATGTGAGAAATGTCCAAAACTATAGAGAGTTTATTTGAGACAAATTGATAACCATTGCTGAAAATATCTCAGTGCATTGAGGAAATGCTCTGATGAATGTCAGTTTTACAGCTTATTTTATACATTAGAATCAAAGCTGGAGATGTAAGGAGGGGAAGGTTACATGAAATTCATTGGTGGTAGATTAGGGAGGTGGGAGAAAAATTAGGGAAGTTTCTGAGATTGGATTAAGAGAAAATGGAAAGATAGATACTTCTTTTACATTGGTGAGTATATGATAGTTAGCAATGAACATTTATATCACAGAGATAGTATTTAAGGAACAAGGTAACATTGAGGGGCTCTGTGCTCAGATGCCCTGGGAAGGATGTGCCCTGAGAGTTCAGGGGAAAGTGAATTACTCTGACATTTCAAGGGTATGATGTCCTAGATACAAAATGCCAAGAGACTGGCTTATTTAAGATAAAGATTGACCTTTGTCAAGGAAGCTACAGGCCTATGATGTGACTACCCACTACCACTAGCTTTAGTTGAGAATTTTTATGTTCAGACCATCATATGCGATTACTTTTGGTCTCTGAGTTTGTAGGGCATGCCATGGAGGCCTCCCCTGAGCTTGTTGTCTGTAGTATGTGGCCCCCATTTTGTACATAGTATATAATGGGTATATATATAGATGGACCTATAGTTTTCCAGGGCTGTAGGAAGAACTATCTGTGTACACATTAAGAGCAACATTACTCACACATCTAACCACAGTCAAGACCCATCCATGCCCATCACTCTTTCCATCAGTCTTGTGACTAAGTTGATTAACTGTCTCAGATTGCCCAGGCCTCCTGGGAACAGAACTTTCAATGCTAAAACTTAGAGAATCCTAGGAATTTCCAGCTTGAATATAACAAGAAGATTCCTAGGAAGTAAACCTTTTTTAAATTCTAAAACTGAGAAAGTCTCAGGAAAGGCTTTGCCTTCCTGGCAACCAATTTCTGAGTGCTTTATGGAAGAGTTGAGTAAACTCATGCTGTAGTATGGATTGAAGGAATCCTTGCTTGAGACTAAACTGGGTTACAAAAGCCTCTGTTATTTCTCAAGAGAAAATGTCCAGTTGCCATAACTTATACCATCTCCCCATTTTCCTGTGGAAAAATTCCAGGTTTTTCAAATTGGCATACCAAAAACCTCACAATGTGACGGGTGCCGTCTTCTTTGACCCCCTCCCCACTCTATACCCTACTCTAGCCCTGCTGAACTTTGAGTCGCTCACCTTCCAGCCTTGCAACCTCAACTCACATTATTCTTACATCTCAGGTTCCTCTTTCCTGTCGCCATTCTTCTTCCCTCCCTTCAGCACCCACATCCCATAAGAGAGCTCCAGTGTCATCACTGCTGAAATATTCAACATATCTATTATCTAAAGCATGTCTTTTTTAATAGACTATTTTTCAAAAGCAGTGATAATTACTTTTTCCCCCTTCTCCAGTGCTTAATCTCTTGTCTGGAACAGAATGAAGTTTGTTGAGTGAACATGTAAGGCAGATCCATTTTTTTTTTTTTAAGCAGAAGAAAAAATTGAGGCACTGAGAGGGCCAAGGATTTTCCCTAGATCAATAGATAGAAAGTGATTGAAGTAAGGCTTGAACTGAAGTCTTCCAACTCTAAAGACTGTGCATTCATCACCACTTCAATTGGACATATGGATTGCCAATAACATATACTCTCAACTTTGAATGGAGAACTCCAGAAGGGGTCAGGAGAGAAATAAGTTTCAGGATAATGGAAAGAATGGCCTTCCTTTAAAAAGGTCACTGTCTTCTGTCATGCCTATCTTAGACCAGACTTGTTGATTAGGTTGGTTTGCAGCACTTTAGATCACAGTAATTTAGTATATGATATTTCTTATACAAATCTTAGAAAATAAAGCTAAAATAGGACTTTGTTTAGAATATATTAAATGCATATAAGAGAGAGGTTAATATTCTGATAAGTCAGACTATTCAATTTGCATTAATTTAAATTAAACTCAACAATTTTGTCACATTCCCATCAGGTTCAGTTTGGAAATGCTCCCTATTTTCCTCAATTTAATCTTCAATAATTAAGGTCAAGGATCAAAGGTTATAGATGTGCAGAGTTACATGGACCTCAAGCCAATTTTTATGAGCTAATATCTCATCCGAAATGATTTAGAGAATCTCAAGAAATATTGTCACATCTTCGTTATATTGAGTTAAAATTAAAAATCCGGTGGTAGATTTTCTCTGCTTTTAATGCAACATCACTGTTCCTAGTTTGGCTGGGATTTATTCTCTGTGCCTGGAACATATTTTCAGACTTTTTCGATGCTTTGTTTCTCCCTCAATTAGAATAACTAAGTATTCAGTTGTCATGGAAATACTCCCCTCTATAAAAATTCTTAAAACAGAAGATTTCTTGCTTTGTCTCTCTTTGCAGAGAAGGCAATTGCTGTGCTACCTTGATCCTCCTTTCTGTGGCTTTCAGCACATCTCAAGTCCCTTCCCATTCAAATTGCTTTGTAGCCCTTCGGTGCTTGATCCTTAAAGAAAATGCCTCTTCATTCATGAGAAGCAGACATAATATCCACATGGTGTCCGGAGCTTTTAGTAGTTGACAATAACCACTGAAAAAATGTGGCTGTGTAACTGAGGCATTGTTAGGTTAGCTGTGCTTAGTGGTTACTTAGAGATAGACTACTGTGTGCAAGAGGTAAATGATTGCTAGTCTCAGTGGCTGAAACACCTGGACCACATCCGGCTTGTCTCACTGAAGACATTTTACTGTTTGGTGGATCAATGAATATACCACTGGCATGTTCACTAGGATAGGCACCTAATTATTTGTTCAATGAAAGGAAACATCAAGTAGGTTCTGAATTTAGGTTCTTTACTCTGGGGTAGTGAGGTAGGTGAAATGTTGTTCTTAGAGAACAGGGGTGTAGTGATAAGAGCATGGATTACAATTCATTTTCTTATATCACTTAGATATATATTTACTGAGCAGCGTGGTGCTGAAAATTCAGTGGTGATGTTGCCCATGGAAATAGGGCTCTTCTACAGAGTCAGGATAAAAGCATTTCAGGGACACATGCATGGGAGGATGAGGTGTATTGATTAAGATTTACTGAAGTAAAAACAAAGCACTGTTTCTGGGTGGCTGGTGGCTCATCTACCACCAGGTTGCTAAGCTCCATCTCTCTTCCTGGAGAAGTCCAGCCTTTGGGATTGCAAGCCCGCACTTGGCCTCACCAAGCCCAGGACGACCAGGGCCCAGATGTTATGTGCCAATGGCTTGGCATCAGAAACTTTTGTTATTCAGTTCAGTCCATGCCAAAGCTTAGTCCAGCTCAGCCCGTGCCCACCTCCAGCTAGCTAGTTCTCTGCTCCCCTCCGCACTGTAGAGCATGCTGTGCTGTGGCCCCCAGGCCTTCACGTGGAGCCCACCCAAGTTTGAGCCGGTGCAGCTGTTCCGCCCCTCAGATGCAACAGATCAGCGCTTAAAGCTGCCGAGCTGCAACGGAGAGAGAAGGCGCCCAACTGGGCTAGTGTGTGCCACCCAGCTGGGGCTTTGTTTAGTTTGATTATACTACCTTGGGCTTGGAAAGGGGTAAGCTTTCTTTCAAACTAACCAATCTCTTTCCTGACCCTTCCCGACCTTGTGCTAGATCTTCCCCCATCTAATCGGGTCTTTCCCCTCAGGTTTTCCATGCTACACTCCATCCCTTTATGCCACTATCTTGGCTCCTACTGCCCATGCGCCTAGCAAAGGATTTCCCCTTTCTAGTTATTCTCCCCCCACCCCATAGCCTTGGCAGGTGGACCCAGTTGTACTCTGGGGTGATTGGAAGGCTGGTCCTTCCTCCCTACACTGGGGAGGAATGGTGTTAATCCCCTGGGCGTAGATTCTTTGTGCCCTGGTATGTTCCGAAGCTGTAACTTCAGACTGAAGTATGATTAAGTGTGACTCCCAGACTCAATCAGGCCCGGCAGCCTAGCTCCTTTCTCTCTTGTTAACTCCTAGCTGCCTATGCTAACAGCGACGACATGGTGCTGTTACCAGTGCTCTGGGTTCTTGCGATCTCCAAGGACAGAAATTAAAAGAGAACACCTAGATACAGAGAAATACGGTTCATTTGGCTTGTGCACAAGGAAGCCAGCACGGCAAAGGGAATGGAGAGGGGCTGCTTCTCGAACAAAGTCTGGAGACAATTATAAAGAGGCTTAGGTGGGAAAAGTGACGTCCAAGTACTATGTAGAGACATGGGCATTTTGGAGCATGCGCAGTATAAGGACATGGGGTCTTCATGTGTCACGTGTCTCATTAGCATGTTAAATCTCCGCTCCAGTGTGGTTTTAGCTTGTAAGTGGGAGAAGGTTACCAAAAGGATACAGTCTTTCTTGATTATGTGCTCATGTGAGCAAGGGAAAGACACCACCCCCCCCGGAAGTAAATCTTGCACTCAGAGTGCCCATCAGTCTAGCTGCTGATGGACTGTTTGGCCGAAGGACTGGGGAAGGCAGGGGCCCTTCAGTGGGTCGTGGCTTCCGAGGCCAGCTGAGCCCGGAGTGTGGCCCGCCTGCCTTGGTACAGGGCAGCAGCCCAGAATGGTGGTCACAGGCACAAGATTTGGAGCCCAACTGCCCGGGGTTCAGATCTCAATGTGTTTGATCATTACATACATGGGCTCAGTCTTCAGTTTCCGCTCTTGTATAATTGGGGTTGCGCATACCCTAGCGGGTTGCTGTGGAGGTTAAATGAATTCATATTTCTAAGTATTTCAGAATGGTACCTGGGACATAACAAGCACACTGTGTCTGTGAAATATAAATAAGACAAAACGTTGAGTAAGAGAGACAAAGTTTCATGCTCTTGGAATTTATGATCTTGCCAAGAATTCTTCATCAGTTAATATCACTGCCCAGGCACAATATGAGCACCAAATAAAACATGTTCCCAAGGTAGACTTTGATAGAATAAATAAAAAAGAACAAGAGGAAAATTGAATAGGAGAGTTTACCAATGCTGATAATGCTCTCTATTGTGCACCCACGTGACTCCCCTTGTATTTACCACTACCCTTGAAGGGAGGGTGATAGGAGAAGTGAATGATAACAAATGCACAAAAATATATGTCTGAATCCCACGGGTGACTTGGCAGGTACAAATACATCTCATTCAATATAATGGATGTCTTCCTAACCAGTTGTGGGTACAATGAGGGTCTTTAAATCAATTTATATGTCAGGTGCTCCAGGAAAGATTGTGTTTAAAGACACCCATGGTGAATTCTTTTAAATCTATTGGGGTGACATTGGCTAATACAATTATGTAGCATTCAGGTGTACAATTCTATAATGCATCATCTGTTTAATGTATTGTGCGTTCACCACCTCAAGCCAAGTCTCCTTCCATCACCACTAATCACCCCTCAACCCTTTTCTACCTCCCCTCACTTTCCTCCCCCACAGGTAATCACCATACTGTTGTCTGTGTCTATGACATTTGTGGTTTTTTAGCTTAATCTTTCACCTTTTTCACCCAGCTTCACAACCCGTACTTCTCTGACAGCTCTCACTCTGTTGTTCTCCATCCATGAGTCTGTTTCTATTTTGTTTGTTAGTTTATTTTGTTCAGTAGAGTACACAAATGAGTGAACTCATATGGGACTTGGTCTTTCTCTGACTGGCTTATTTCACTTAGTATACAGCTCCCTAGGTCCATCCATACTGGTGTAAGGGTAAGCTTTCCTTCTTTTATACAGCTTAGTAGTACTCCATTGTGTAACTATACCAAAGCTTTTTTAATCACTTATCTACTGACGGGTGCTGGGACTGCTTCTGGGTCTTGGCTAGTGTAAATAATGCTTCAGTGAACATAGGAATGCATGTATTCTTTCAAATTAGTGTTTTAATTTTTTTTCAGATATGTTCCCAGACGGATTCACTAGGTTATAAGGCAGTGGTATTTTTAATTTTTTGAGGGAACTCCATATTGCTTTCCACATTAGCTATACCAATCTGCATTCCCACCAACAGTGCACGAGGGTTTCCTTTTCTCCACATCCTTGCCAACACTTGCTGTTCGTTGATTTATTGATGGTAACCATTCTGACTGGTGTGAGGTGATATCTTATTGTAGTTTTAATTTGCATTTCTCTGATGATTAATCACATTGAGCATTTTTTCATATGTCTATTGACCATTTGTATATTCTCTTTGAAGAAGTATCTGTTTTTTATCTATTTTTAATTAGATTTTTGGGGGGTGTTGAGTTAAAAATTCTTTATAAATTTTGGATATTAACCCCTTAGGTGTATTATTGTAGAATATGTTCTTCCATCCAGTGGATTGTCTTTCATCTCGTTGATGGTTTCCTTTGCTGTGCAAAAACTTTTTAGTTTAACGGCATCCCATTTGTGTATTTTTTCTTTTGTTTTCCTTGCCTGAGGAGATATATCAGGAAAAATATTGCTATGAGAAATGTTTGATATTTGACTGCCTATCTTTTCTTTTAGGATTCTCATGTAGTTTCATTTTTTCACATTTATCTGTCCAATTCTCCCAATATCATTTAATAAATAAACTATCTTTAGTTCATTGTATGATTTTGCCTCCTTTGTCAAATATTAATTGACCATAAGGTATTTATTTATTTCTGTGCTCTCTATTATGCTCCACTGATTTATATTTCTGTTTTGATGGCAGTGTCATGCTGTTTTGATTACTATGGACTTGTAGTATAGTCTTATATCAGGTAGCATGATTATTCTAACTTTCTTCTCTCTCAAATTACTGTGGATGTTCTGAATATTTTGTTGTTCTATATAAATTTTTGGAATGTCTGTTCTAGTTCAGTGAAATGTGCCACTGGTGTTTTGATAATATTTGTTGAATCTATAGATTGCTTTGAATAGTATGACATCTTAATGATGCTAATCCTTCTTATCCATGGGCACAGTATATGCTTCGTTTATTTGTATCTTATTAAATTTCTTTCTTTAGTGTCTTATAATTTTCCAAGTAAGGTCTTCTACATCTTTGGTTAAATTTATTCATAGGTATATATTTTGGGAGCAATTGTAATTGGGATTGTTTTCTTTTCTGGTAGTTCATTATTTGTGCATAAAAATGCAATATATATGATTTCTGCATATTTATTTTATATTCTGCTAATTTGCTGAATTCAGTTAGCAGTTTTGATAGTGTTTTGGTGGAGTCTTTAGGGTTCTTTATATGCAGTCATATCATTTGCAAATAATAACAATTTTACTCTTCCCTTTCTAATTTGGATGCCTTTCATTTCTAATTCTTGTCTGATTGATGTGTTTGGGTCTTCCAGTATTCTGTTGAATAAGAGTGATGAAAGTGGACATCACTGTCTTGTTCCTGGTTTTAAGGGAAGTATTTTGGCTCTTGAATTGGATTTTTCAGTCACATTTTATGAACTAATTTTTCCTGAAGTGTAGATTAATTTAAAATAATTTGATTTGTTTAAACTTTATGAGAGTAGGTACTCTGTTTATCTTAACAATACAAACTGTTGGCATATGAAAGCATTCAAAAACTATTTGTTAGAAATGAGTAAATGAGTGCAATGTATTCTGAAATATGTGAAATCTTAGGTTGACTTATCAAGCAGAAATTTCTCTTCAAGTAACAACGACTAAATATTTTATTAACTGTTCTAGAAAAAGAGTCAAGAGACAGTAAATGTTTTAAAAACTGAATGAACACAAATTGCATTATCCCTAATCATGTTAAGAGATGAGCCTCATCTCTTAAGAAAGGCTCAAGATTCACAGCTATCCCTGGTTTTATTTCCTACTTCCTTTTTTGGGTTATTTGGTTCTCTCATTTTGTAGTCCCATTTAATATATCAGAGTTAATTCAAGGGCATAGCATGTGGATCTAGATTTTCTTCAGGTTGAAGCAAGACCCTAGGAAAAGGCTTGGGTTCTCATTCAGAGAGAAGCCAAGGGCTCTGGATGTTGTCAAGATCTTGATAATCACTCTAGATTTGAATGTAGTTTTCAATCCAATAGAGGAGTCAGCTCTATTAAGTATTCCTCAAGTATTACCTGATCCAGCTCTCTTTCCTAAGAGCTATATGGTAATTAAACCTTCTCCAGATTATTGTTATCTTCTTTCTTACCATCCACATTCCCTAGATCTTGTCATACCCAAAGCAAATAGAAGAACTCAAATCTACTTCCCCAGAAAAATTGCTAGCTGTCCCCATATATAAACTGAGGAACAAAATAGAAACAGAGGCAGGGTCACAGGGAACAGATGGACAGCTGTCAGAGGAAAGGGCAGAGAGGGGATGGGATCAAAGAAGGTGAAGGGACTAGCAAAATTATAACACACAGATACAGACAACAGGGTAGCAGTTCCCAAAGAGAAAGGGGTAATAGCGGTAGGGAAAAGGGGGCAAAGAGGGTGAAGTGGGAATGGAAGCTTTGCATGGGATGCTTGAAACCACGTCAACACAATACATTAAAAATAAAAATAATAATAAAAAAGAAATCCCCTCAAACTTTTTAACCCAAACTCACTGCATGGACAGCCACCAGCTTTTCATCCTTTCTGCTACGATGACAGGCTTTTTATTTTCTGAGACAGATTGCTGTAACTGGGCTATGATTTGTGTTTTCGTCTGGCTCTTCAATAAACTGACTACACTGACTCTTTAGTCCCTTTCTCGTATCTGTTATGTCTTCTTCTTTACTCGTTCGTTTCTTCTCATCCACAGTCTAAGTGAACCAAGCCTTACCCATGGAAAATAATCAAAAGGGAAAAGTTTTCTAGACCCCATGGTCTATTTCAGCTACCACTCCTTCATTCATTGCCAACAGAGCCACAGTTTTCTGAATAGTTATATATTCTGTCTCCACTCTCTCTCCATTTCTCCTCAGTTGAAGGAAACTGATTTTGTCCTGGCTGCTCTGCTACACTATTCTTCCAAGGACACTAATGATGTTCTTGTCACGAATCAGTGGAAAAATTTCAGTTCTTAACCTGGCTTGATGTCCTCACGGCATGTGACACCGTTGACCTCTCCCAAAGCACTTTTGCCCTTGGATTCCCTTACTTTGCACTCTTGAATTTTCTTCCACTTCTGGTTTCTCTCTCCTTTTTCTCAAATGCTCTTGAAGTATTGATGTATCTCTATTTTGCCTTGGGACCTTTGTCATTAGTGGTGCCAGGCACTGTCTAGAGCCTGCTTCACCTCTTACCCCAGCACTGTCCTTGCTAATGCTGTCTGTTACGGTGAATGAAGTTATTGACTATATCTAGTATTGAAAGATTTAGCAAATAAAAATATAAAATATCCTAAAATATCCCTCATTTATTTGAAATCAACATTTCATTGGTCATTATATATTTTATTTGGCAAACCTAACTACATCAGAAATCATAAACTCAAACATCTTCAGGAGCAAGTTCATTAACACAACGTGCAAAACAGAAAGCTATAAGACAAGCAACGGGGTGGGGGGCATTAGGGCCAACTAAAGAGTTCATGCATCTTCAGGAGACCTTCAAAGTCCATTTCAAACAAATCAGGTCTAAGGGCCACATCTAACCAATCTAAAGTTAGACATTTGAAACTTCTAAAGTCTATGTGCTAATAATTCCTTCTGATCCTATGTACGTAACTATTTCCCAGATATTTCCACTTGCACATCCTCCTGGTAACTGAAGTGGCACAAAAATAAAGTCTCTATGATATAACCAGAGCTATCAATCTATACCACACATTGGATTGTGCCACTTTCCTATTTAAACCTTTAACTGACTCTTCATTGTCTTCAAGATAAACTTCAATCTACCTGATAGGATTTATAGGAGTTTTATATGTCCTCAGGTCATTATCACCTCATCTCTACTACTCAGTGCTCAAATCCTTACCAAACAAACTTCACTAACTTGAATAAATCATTTTACATCTGGCTCCTGAGACTTTGCAGATGTTCTTTTTGCTTGGAATCTTTTCCTCTGTCTGTGTTCACTCTACCTTTGTAGTTGAGCATGGTAACCAGACAGACATGAGTTCAAATCTCAGCTCTGACTTGCAAGAGCTGCCTGAACTTAGCCATGGTAATATTTAGTTTTCCCATCTATTTAATGCCTATAATTTCTATATCATAGCGCTTATATAAAAATCAAATGGTACAAAATATATAGCACAACACCTGGCTTAAATAAGATCCATTTTTTTATTTAGTATACAAGAATACAATTCTGAAATGGTCTTATGGAAAAAACATACACATAATGAGCCCTATTATATCAGAATCATGGCAGCTAAAGATGAGACAAAGAGTACCTAATTCTGTCACTCACAGGGGCAGTGGCACCAAATGGGAAGTGAGTGATCAATATACTTGAAGGTTGTGGTAGGCAGAATAACACCTACCCAAAGATATCTGTGTCTTAAATCCTACAGCTCGTAAATGTTACTGTATACAGCTAAGGAAAAGTGAGGGTGCAGATGAAATGAAGGTTGTTAATTAGCTGGCATTAGGTAGGGAGACTTGCTGGGTGATCTGGGTGGGTCTGATGTAATCGCAGGCATCCTTAAATGTGCAAGAAGAAGGCAGAAGAGTCAATGTCAAATTGATACAGCATGAGAAAGACTCAACTGGCCATTGCTGACTTTGATTGGAAGGAGGCCACAAGCCAAGGAATGTGCATGTCCTCTAGAAGCTGGAGAGGGCAAGGAAATAAATTTTTCCCTGGAGCCTTCAGCAAAAACGGCAGCCTTGCCTACATATTGATTTTTAGCTTGGTGAAACCCATATCATTTCATATACAAAAGATAATACATTTGTATTGGTTTGACCCACTATTGTGGAAGTTTATTACTGTAGTAGTAAAAAACTAATTCAGAAGTTGACTGAACAAGTGGGCAAGGTGGGGACTAGTCCTCCTGAGTTAGTGATGACACATACAGGGCACAGGGTTCGAGGGACTGTGGCATCCGGGAACTGCAGTATTTTTGTGTGTTTAGAGTAGAAGGGCAGGTGGGTGAGTGTTAAGGTGTGACTCCAACGGGGAGAGCAGGGAAGATATTGTGAAAGGCCATACACATCCTTCAAAGATGGTGCTTTTTATCCCGAAGACATTGGGGAAGCCTTGAAGAAATTTCAAGGTGAATGAATAACATGCCAATCCACAAAGGAAGAGAAATGCTTGAGAATGGAAATTTTTATGTAGCCTCATTGAATGTACCCAAATAGATCATTATTTCTTTTGGAGATGTGATCTGAACTAGGAACTTGGCCTCCTTCCTAATTCTAAGTTTTGTCTCCTGCTGTTCCCTGGAGTATGTGTTCAAATGTTCACTTGCACTGTTTCAACACTTCTGCTCTGTTGTTTATCCTCCTTGGAAAAAGCGTCTCTCTAAGGTGACAGAGGCCATGCAATGGCATTTTGATGATCTCTCTAATTCCCTCCTTTGATGATCACTTGTACTTAGAAATGGGATCTTCAGGCTAACCGACCCACTGCATAAAGCCAAACTGATCCAGAGAAATCATCTGATGGGATGACTGCATCCTCGGTTATGTTTTTCTTGAAGGGAGACAACAGTGCATCGTGAATTAAAAGATAGGGTTATTCCTGAAACAAAAATAATCGTGCATTCTTTATTCAGAGGAGTTTTACTGAGTAGCAATATTGTGCTGGGTACTGATCCAGGCCCTGGATAGCTAATGGTGAAAAACAAAAACAAAAACGAGTGTGATTCTAGTCTTTCAGGAGATTGCAGGTGTGTGTGCATGTGTGTGTGTGTTGGGGTGAGATGGATATTAAACAAGTAAATAGATACAGACATATATATTTATAATCTGTGGTGCGTTCTGGGAAAGAAAGGAACAAAGGACTTTGAGAAAGAGAGCAATGGAGTCTGGGGAAGTCAGGACCTTTCTGAGAAAGTGGTATTTTCAGTATAACCTGAGGGAGGGATAGTGAGCACGCATTCCAGGCAGAGGGAATACTGGGGGGAAGGGCTCCTGAGTTGGACCGGCTGGTGAGCTGGGATAAATCAGTCGCCAGGAACACAGACCTGGAGAAAGCGAAGAGGGTCAAGTCCCCTCTTGGAACTAACTGGACAATTGGGGTCAAGTTGCTCAAAGTTTCTGGATTTTTGATATTTTGTAAAAGGAGTTGATTGAACTTGATGGTCCCTAATACCCTGCAAAAGAAAAAGGCATCCATTCTATTGTCACGTGAATAGTAAGATGATCAACAAACAATCAGCTGTTTAGGTCATTGGAAAGCCTTGTTTTTTTAGCAAATATTTATTGAGGACTTCATTTATGCAGAGTTCGCAGATTGGGGAAGGTGGCGGAAACGGAAGGAGTGAAATGTATTAGCATCTGCTCCTGGGCGAGGCTGCTGCTTCTGTTCTGTCTCTCATGCCTCTGTAGGCTGGTCGGTAGGAAGAATCCCCAAATACCACCGCCCACAGACAATTATACAGGATCTCTGTGAAGCTGTGTGCAGCTTCTGAATATCTCAAAACACTCCAAGACCTCAAGGTGCTACTTCTGACTTTTCAGCCTTCCATCCCACAGGCTAGATGCCAGGAGCTTGATCATGTCACCCTTGGGGGAGTGCGGGGCTAGCCTTTCAGCACATCCTTGACGCACGCCACTCATACTCAGCTCTCCTTCCCAGTCACATGTTTAGAGAGGGAAAGGTGAAGAGAGTTGGAAGAACTGGCCAGTGTAGACTTCACACACCCTGGCTGTTTTCTGTGGTGTCTGATGTTGGTAAATGATTGAACATAATGAGATTTGGCCGAGGATGAGTTCTGGATCAAGTCACGTACTTCTCCCCTCCCCCACACTGAAACATGCATCAGAAACAGAGAAGCTGGGTGGCCAGTGGAGAGACTAGGAACTAGAGACAGTATTTCTTGGCAATGAGAGGGAGAATTTAGCTCAGATTACTCAGAAATATCAGGGGGTCTAGTTAATCTTTGACGTCCCAACTTGTGTTGCTTTATTTTCCTTCTAGCCTTCATGTGGCCAGAGGAAGAAGCCCTTTCGTCTGCCTCTGTTGGCTAACTTTTGCTTGGAGCAATGATTTAAATGAAAATTCTGTTCACACTAGTTGTGGTTAAATGGTCTCCACATATGGGGAAGCGAAGGGTGTGATTTTTAAGGTGTTCCTCACTTGTGTTCTTACCACCAAACCAAACCAAAGCAAGCTCTTCTTAAATGGATACAAGCACAACCCTCCAGCGCTAATGAGGAAACTCTTAGTTCCTATTGCCTTTCTTTGCCTTTACAATTTGGTGAACTGTAAAATTTCTTATTATGATAATTTCTTATTTGTGCGTGCGTGTGTGTGTGTGTGTGTGTGTGTGTGTGTGTGTGTGTGTGTGTGACAGAGACAGAGAGAGACAGAGAGAGGGGCAGACAGACAGGAAGAGAGAGATGAGAATCATCAACTCTTCATTGTGGCACCTTAGCTGTTCATTGATTGCTTTCTCATATGTGCCTTGACCAGGGGGCTGTAGCAGACCAAGTGACCCCTTGCTCAAGCCAGTGATTTTGGGCTCAAGCTGGTGAGCCTTGCTCAAATCAGATGAGCCAGTGCTCAAGCTGGCGACTTCAGGGTTTCAAACCTGGGTCCTCAGCATTCCAGTCTGACGTTCTATCCACCGCGCCACCAGCTGGTCAGGCTATGATAATTTTTTAATTATAAGTACTTCCAGGTCAGAAAAAAAGTATTTTGAGTAAAATTAGAAATATATATATATAAATATATATATATATATATATATATATATATATATATATATATTAGATATATCAGTGCAAATGAATGTTAGTGGTATATAATATGCATATATATGTATATATATATATACACACATCATGTTTATGTATATAGGAAACTGATATTGCCTTTTTGTTCATTTATTTGTTTGTTTGTTTTGTGTTTTTCTGAAGTGAGAAGCAGGGAGACAGAGAAATAGACTCCTGTGTGCACCCAACCAGGATCCACTAGGCACGCCCACTGGGGGGAAGGTGATGCTCTGCACATCTGGGACATTGCTCTGCTGCAACTGAAGCCATTCTAGCACCTAAGGTAGAGGCCATGGAGCCGTCCTCAGTGCCCGGGCCAACTTTTCTCCAGTGGAGGCTTGGCTGTGGGCGAAGAAGAGAGAGAGAAAGAGAAAGAAGAGAAGGAAGGGTGGAGAAGCAGATGGGTGCTTCTCCTGTGTTCTCTGACCGGGAATTGAATCTGGAACTTCTACATGCTCAGCCAAAGCTAGAGATTGCCTCGTTTTTGATAAGAGTCAGGACTACTGAATTACAAAGGCTTCATGTTGTTATTTTGAAGTTCCCAGTAGATTTTGACCTCTTAAAATGTTATTACCCAGATAACTCCATTCATCCTATTTGTTTTTTGATAATATTTCCTAAGCTGTAAAACTAGTTGTCACAACTCATTTGGACTTATGTACAGTAAATGTAAAACTGGCAAAGAAGCCAGAAAGGCTAGGATGTGGCAGGTGTGTGCCTCAGAACACAGAACACAGAGTGGAAGCTCTTATTCCTATGAGAGGTGTTAGAATATCCATGTGATTATGTCTAAATAGACTCGGGGACCTGAACCTTGAGTTAGTGCTTGGCACATCAGTAAGGATACTTATACTGCATTGATAAAAATGTCAGGCAAATATACTGCTCAAAAAAATTAGGGGATATTTCAAAATAATATGAAGCGATAAAAAATGAAGCATTTGATTTTTTTTTATTAAACAAGAACATCAGAAAAGCAAATGACAAGTCAAAGAGAGTTGTTTAATTATGCAAATGAGATGCAAAACCAATTTTTATTTTATTTGTGAAAATGCACTATCAAAAGGCTGAAAGTACTGGAGTATCTGTGGGTTCCCTGATCCCCTAATTTTTGTGAGCAGTGTAGTAAGATTCATCCAATCATTGCTTGGATATTAATTGTTCACTTTTTCTCTTTTCCAAGTGTTCCTGAGACAAACCTTTCTCCTCAAGAAATACAGAGTTGCAGCCTGACCTGTGGTGGCACAGTGGATAAAGCGTTGACCTGGAACACTGAGGTTGCCAGTTCAAAACCCTGGGCTTGCCTGATCAAGGCACAAACAGGAAGCAACTGCAAGAAATACAGAATTGCATTCAGCCCTGAGGACAATTGGATCATTTTATACAGTTTGGTGAGAGTTCTAGTGATTATTCCCTGGGATGAGAAGTATGAAAATATGAGAAACTGGTGAAATTGCAGGTAGCTTATTCTGTGGTGCATCATAGAGTCATTTGGCCTATTGGGATGAAGATGGGGACACTGGCCTTTGCCAGTAGATCATGCAAACATTTCCAGTATTATCCAACTTCAGAGAATGCTGAGAACATAGTTGTGTTTCAGAAGATAGAACACCTTTTCTTCTCTTGAGGAGCAGGGAGCAGTTTTCCTGCTGCTGACAATTTGGGCCAGGTATGATCAGAATTTTTCTGACTGTCTATCAAGTTTCATTGCTGGAGATGAAGAGATAAGGGCAATGATGTAAGTGTGACCTGGGTCGGAACTGGAGGAAAGAGCAGAAGGAAGCAGGGAGTATCCAGGGTCCTGGAAAATGGTCTGAAGGTTGTGCTGCTTACTGACATGTGTCAGGTGAGCTAAGAGGACAGGCGTAGAGGGTATTGCTTATGAGTTCAGGGCCAGACTCAACTTCTGCACTTCACCCAGGATCACTGCTCTTCATCCATTGGACCTTGTGAATGAGAACTGTTACTCTCTGTGTCTAAACCAGCGAGGCAACCACCTCAGGAAAGGAAGAGGTCATCAGTGGCTGCACAGAGAGAGGACAATCTGCACTGTCCAAAGACAGGTAATTTTCAAGGGAACCCTGAAACTTAGTGGGGTGTTGGGGAGAGTCATCTGCACTTAGAGGTTAAACTGAGCATGCTTCAACAGGGCCTCTGGGGTTTGGACACCTCTCTTAATGCTTCTTTCTCTTTCCTGAAAATCGTGGGAAGGTAAGTACTCAGCAGCACTCCCCACCAACCCACCTTGAGTTGAGTTGGTATGCAGACCTGCCCGCTCACACAGAGGTAGTATGCACATCAGCCTCAATAATGCCCCAGGTAAACTTAAAAGTGTGGTTTGTTCACTGTGTGAAAACAGTGAGGTGTCTTCTCTATGCGTTGTGCCTTGAGGTGTAGCAGAAAGGATAACCCAGAAGCAAAAAGAGTAATTCATCATGTTATTCAACATATTTTTTGATGAGTGCCATTTTTTCCCATATGTCCAGACAAATCAGATGTGATTATAGTCTTCAGGGAGACTACAGGTGTGTGTGTGTATGTGTGTGTGTGTGTGTGTGTGTGTGTGTGTACATGTGTATATGTCTTGGGAAATGGTCATTAAATAATGAAATACACAATACATACTTATTTATAACACTGGGGAACAACATTTTTGTTGCATCCACAAAAACACTTGTTCTTACCTAATTCAAGTGTGCTAACCTCAAATCTGACATTCGTTTTTCTCTGCAAGTTACAGTTTTTTTGTAATTCAAGATTTTAGGTTTTCATCTTATTGTAAAATTTTCAACATTTAGTTTAACATAATGAAGTAGAGTGTCTTTTTGGGCATCATCTTTGTGAAAATATAATAATTTATATAATGCAGTAAATACACTAATACACTAAAAGATATGGTTGCATCAGACTTTGTCTACAATTTCAAAATAGAACATATTAAAACACTTATTTTAATCATAAAATTTGTGCAAAACATATTTAAATTCTATTCAGACAAAAATTTGCATTTGAGGGACGCAGGGAAAACCAGATTGAAGGTGACAGAGGACAATTTGACTTTTGGTGATGGGTATGCAACACAATTGAATGATAGGATAACCTGGAGATGTTTTCATTGTACATATGTACCCTGATTTATTGATGTCACCCCATTAGAATTAATAATAATAAAATATATATATATTTAAAAAAAAAAAAAAAAAAAAAAATTTGCATTTGTAGCTCTTGCGTTTGTGTACTTGTTGAGGATAATCTCGTTTGATGCTCCAACAGTAGTCTGCCATTCTTTAGAGCTGTCAAGAAATAGCCGCCATTCTGTTGGACTGTAAGTGGTAACACCTAGCTGGCTGAGAAGACTATTGATATCATGACATTAAACAAAGTATTTGTCTTTGGAAAAAAAAACCACAAAATTTTTTTCACACTTCCTGAAATGGGATACTTTAACTGACTGGTGAAGTACATTCTTTTCTTAAAGTCTGGAGGCTAATAACTCAGCTGCTTTCTTTGATAGGCCCAATCTCTTACTTAGTCATTCAATTCGGGTTGACTAAACTGCTGAGGGATTAATGACTGCTTGGCATCAGAAGAAGACCCTTCAGATTCTACAACCATTTCCTCATGCATCTTATCAAAATATACTTGATCACCACGTTCACTCTCTTTGTCCTTAGAAGAAATAAAACCATTGAAAACTGGAACCAGGAGTGTCTTAGAGTGTGGGATAGGTTGTATTGCTGAAGGTATATTAGGATATGTGATCATCTGCCGTTTTTTCTTGCCGATGCCCTTTGTATGGATCAGACAGAAACAACAGCCACTGCTGTGGTCCTTAGGTTCATGCCAAACCATGGGAATACCAAAAGGCATTCCTTTGTGTTTTCCTTTTGTCCAGTCATGAAGCATTGTCTTACAATTATGACACACAATATGAGGAGCCTAATTCTTGTCTCGATCGCCAAGGGAAACTTGAAAATAGGCAACATATGCACGTGTCAGAAATGATGAAATATTGTGCCTTTGATGTTGAAGTGTGTAACAGCCACATATATAACAGAAGGTGTCAGGACTATTCTTACTTTTATGCCTACTCAAAGAAGCCACAATTCAATCTGAAAACAAAATAAGAGGGTGTTTTATCAGATAATATTTTTTTTACATTTAAAAACAACTATAATTATGTAAAAGTGATGTTTGTAAAACATTAATTGCCTTGTGGTTATGTTCAATCCAAGAGTCATTGCCCTTTAACTCCAATTTAAAAACCAATGCATATCATTAACTGTAACTTAAAGAAATTGAAATTGCATAAAAACTAGAGCATGCACCAGAAAACGGATTTCAGATTTGGAATTAGCAATGCAGAGTTATATAGAAATAGTTCTAAAACTTCATGCAACGTAAAATGAAAACAAATTGTTGCCAAGTGTAATTTAAGATACATCCTGGTTAAAAAAGCAACAAAGTGTTTTGAGAGAGAAAAATGAGGTCAAGGGGTGGGTGTGCTAAGTCTACACTGGGTCATCAGGAACTTCACACTCATAAAGCACCCTTTGCTGTTAGGATGCTCACATCAGGATTTGGGCTGCGTTACAATTCTGTGCACTGCTGTTTCTGGTCAGAGAATGACCTTTCACTCCAAGCATGGTTTGAACTCATTTCTAACAATCTGAGAGCACTGTATTCAGGTCGGTTACCAATGATACTGTCGCCATCTGCTTAGTTATTGATCCATGATGATGTGCCATTAGCTAAATTTCTATTAATTAAAGAAATAATGTCCTCATGCTCACCTAGCATCACAAATTGTTTCATTAACAGTATTCCTTTGATGGTCTTACTGTAAGGCCTCCTGGGTCTTTAATTCAATGAACATATGGATCATTCCAAATTGTTCTATGATCTAACATGTAAAACCATGCAAATAACTAAGGTCTTTTTCACACACCATCACATTTAAACCTTATTTGACTGTGGAGACTTGCTACTTTCATCTTACAGATGAGAAAACTAATGGTTAAAAAAAAAAGGTGAACTGTAAGTTATACAATATAACTGGCCCATGTGAAAACTCAACTTCTGTCACTACAGAGTTGGTGTAGGGTTCTGGGATGCCCAGGTGTCTCCACCACCCGTGCACGTCTGTGTTCACACCCAGCAGGCTTCTCTTTACACACTCTGGTTAGTCTTTCCTTGATATGTTTTATTAACAATTTTTAGTGTTTTAGTTTTTCTTATTGGACTCATTTTTATCCATTCTGTGAGCTGGTAAGTCCCGATTATCACCTGCCTGAAGTCGCTGGTTGCATTGGTGAGATACGTCATCTCCCTTTATCTCCATCTCTTCTTCTGCACAAGGGGCATCTGATAGTCCCTTCTCCTCTTAGGTATTTTATAATAGTTATAATATATAAAATAGTTTTTAAAAGCACCTGCCTCATAATAAGTGTTCAGCAAAGTCTAGTTTTTAATCTTGTTCTCTCGATATTGGAAAGAAACTCATTTTGTTCCAAGCATGCTGTTGCCATGTCTAAATCATATATGTATATATATACTGCTACGGAATACTCCAAGTTGCAGGCACAGGAGATGGTTATAAAGGAGGTGAGCCATGGGAACTTCAAGTCTGAGGAAGCTCCAGGCAACAATCGTCAAAGCACACTTCAAAGGTCCTGTTGGGAGAGCTGTCTCAGCCTCCGGTGAAGCTGAGCTTTCCCAATGTGAGCAGGTTCAGATGGAAGCTGGATTTGGACTGTTGAACCGGCCGCACCGCCCATTGCTGGTTTCAGTCACTGCCCTGGCTTGGAAACTGCCAGCGACGGGCTCTGCCCACCCTCCATCCAGCTCTGCCTTTTCCAGAAAAAGCAATTAGACAGCAGTATCTTTTCTTTCTCCTCATCCTGTCTTTAGCTTCTGACCCTACTATTACTCATTAAAACATCTCCCTGAGCGAAGCCAGAGGATTCTTGAATTGCTAGGGTTTAGAAATGCCAGTCAAAATTGCGAAGGCAGACAAAATTAGAACAATTGATTAAAAGGAGATCCTTGAATCAGAGGATGCGACGTGTGGCATTCCTACTTCCTCTTGTCATAGGAACACCACAGGAGCCATGCAGCAAAGTGAAAAGGAAACAAGGCCTGGGACCTCGGTGACTTCTCACTATTCACGTTGGCTTTGCCAGCGATCAGACTCGTAATCTCAGCTCGTCACTGTGAGCCTGGGTCTCCTCCTCACTTGTCAAAGGCAAAGGAAATGTGCCGCTACCTTGTAAGTAGTTAGACAACAGAAAGTGCCAATTACAGAACTCAGCACATGGTAGGTGCTCAAAAATGGTAGCTCTTATTATCTGGAAATACCAATTAATGCGTAACATTAGCAAAATAAAGTGATGTTAACTTTCAAAGAGCAATCATAAGAACAAGGAGTTGCTTGTTAATCCCTGTGAGAAGGTCACTAATGGTCTCCTTGCCCCTGAGTACAATGGATAAGTTATTGCAGGCCTCCGTGTACTTGACATCTTGTGACTGTAGCCACTGCTTTCTTGGAAAATCCTCTTTTCTTGGTTTCTATGGCACAGGGCCAGCCAGAATTTGGATAAAGTGCATTTGAAAATGAGTTCCAGTTCTGTGCCTAGTCCCAACTTTTTAATGTGACTGGCCAATGTGCCTATATTCTCTCCAGGAGGAGAGATGGGGTCGGGGGAGATGGAATTAGAAAACATTCCTTACCCCACACCTTGTGATTTTTTTAAGAGGGGGTTCTATTTAGAGTATGATCAGTGAATATAATTTTCTCTATCTTTGTGTGTTTTGAGATTGTATATCATGACTGAGACATATTTTTCCCCATCTACCTCACAACGATACAACCCCACATTTACTGCAAATCTACAGTTTTCAAGATCAGATGTTTGCCCCTCATTCATCGTGTTAAACCAGGATTAACAGTACTTGTGTTGGACAGGAAGGTGTACTAGAATCTTTCCTCAGTCCATATAAAGGAGCAGTGTATCTTCACCATTAACACGAGTGCTGGAGCCAGACTGCCCAGGTTTCAATGCTGGCTCTAACTACTTGTAACTGGGTGCCTTTATTTCCTCATCTGTAAAATGGGTAGTCTAACAGTATTAGCTCATAGGATTACTGTGAGAATGAAACTTGTTAAATAATTTTTATTATACTACATGTTTATCTCCTAGAAAGTTTTGAGTTGATAATATCAAAGTTAATCTACTGCCAACATTTTCCCCATATAATCTTGTCATGGTTTTAATCATCCAAACATTTCTTTTGCTAAGGGGGAAAAATATTTCAAATAATTTATGAATTTTGTGCTACTCAACATTGGTTGTGAGTGAATGAGTGGAAGAGAATATCTTGATAGCTGTTCTGATCACTGTGAATAAAATTTAAGTACTTGCCAGAAATCCATTAAGGAAATAAATATATGTGACCATTCAGTAACGTCACCCATCTTAAAAATTCTGGACTTCTGAAAGCCTAATGGTATTGAAACTATGAAGGTCTCTGCCATCTTTTTTTGTCCTCTCTTTTTCCATTTGTTGACAGGTTGTTAACTAACACACCTAAACCCGATCATAGGATACTTGGTCTGTTTTGACAAGTGTGCATATGGCAGCTTCACTCTTCAGTTCTGACAGGTTGTCAAACCCAGTTTTGAACTACCCAGGTTCAGAACCAGGGCAATTATTTTTTAAGATTAACTGAAAATATAGATTCTTATCTTCCCTAAAACATTTCTAATTCATAGAAGACACTTTAATTTTGCTAATACATTTAAAAAACAAATTGAACATATCTCCCCAAGATATTAATTTATTGAAAAACTTAGATATTGCAAGTAACTTTCTTATCAGCACTATGATACAGTGCTTTGAACCCCATACATAAGCACAGCAATGCATCTTTCTCTCTCTCTTTTTGAAGGGCTTAATTTGTTTGAATCAGATACTTGAAGAAAACAAGTGCTTTAGAATGAAGTTCAGTTTTCAGCTATCGCCAACTTTTGATTACAAAGAACACTCTAGGAACAGGTTCATTTAGTTACATTGAAGTCGTTTTCGGACAGTTTCGCTCTATGTGCTAACAGGTAAACTAATAGACTCTTAACTCCCCAAGGACCTATTTTTAGTCTAAATGCAGTCCAATGAGCAATTAAAGAAAACACAAGGATAAAAAAGTATAAAGTGGCTTGGGATGTAATGAGCCTATCACCCAATTAGAGCATCTAGTTCAAATACAGAACCGAGTGATATGGAATATAGGTATGGCCGCTCTAGCATTAACTTCATTAAGGATATTAACTTTAAGTAGGTGCAGAGCTCTCTGGTTTAACTAAATCTCTGTTCCAGAGCAAATCTTCTAATCATGTCTCCTGCCCCACAGAGAACATAGCCCATGGATTTCCTGCAGTTCCCTAGCCGGGAAATGTAGTTAAGCAGTGTAATAGCTTTACATTTATAATATCGACTTATCCTGCAAGACGAAGTTGCAAGGCCAATCTGAAGTTTGGTGCTTAGAGAACTGCACTTTGCTTCACAGAACTCCAGCTTATGTAAACTCGGCAAGGCTTACAGCACCGAGAGCTGAGAGATGTCAGATGATGAAGCTTTGGGTCCTGCTGGCATCCTCTGCTCCTTGTGAAAATTCGAGTCACTTGCTTACTTTCAACGGGCTTTTGTGTCTTCATCTGCAAGTTGGGGATTATAGAATCTGTCTGCTTCTCAGAGTTGTAAAGACCAAATCAGCTACTGAATATAGAAATCGTACGGAAATGTCAGAGTTAATCTTCCTGCCCTAAAATGGTTACCACAAAAAAATTTTTTTTTTGGTTTCATCATGGTGTATGAAAATTTCCTTTAATGTCAGGATCTCAAAGTAGATCATTCCCCCGGTTTATTATAATAATCACAAGAGCTCATGTATCACAAGGCAATTTTCAGATGCAGTCAGATGATGCAGGTTTTGGATATTGGATGCTTGAGATATAATGAGGCAATAAAAAATTCTAGCCATTTGAGGAGGCGGGGGGACTGGTACTCAAGGTAAACCAGGTTCATCTCACCGGGGGAAATGTAGTGAATTGGTTGTGATTATGGCACTAGTCTTCTTTGTGCCCGGTGAGCTCAGGGGTGCCTCGGTGTCTTGACTAGCAGCACTTCTCACATTGTGGTCTGTTACCTGGAACCCCTTGAGGATGTTGTTAAAATGAGGACATTCATTCAGGAACCCTGGGACAAGGCTCCAGATTCTGAATTTCTGACAAGTTCCCAGATGTGCAGAGGCTGCTGGGCCGCATACCACTCTCAGTTACCTGTTCTGTAGAGTGGTGATTTCTCAAAGTATGGTCTGGAGTGGGTATTAGTCTGTTTGGGCTGCCATGATGAAATAATACAGATCACGTGGCTTAAACAAGGTGACGTGTATGTTTTCACAGTTCTGGGCACTGCAGAGTCTACCCAACCTTCCTTCATGATTTAGGAAGTAACATACAACCCTCCTTCCATCTACAAAGTACCCAGAACATCTGGTTGAGCCCACCCATTGCTTAAATTGTATCCAAGGGCTATCTGTCTACTTTTTGATCCTACTAGGTGTCTATCCTTGAAGTAGTTGTAAAGAAGGCAGCAACATCAAGTAAAGTGGATATTGTGCATAAGAAGTTTACAGCATTGTCTATTATTTCCAAAATATTCATGTGGGATCTTGGCTGCCCTGAAATTCATTTCCAGAACCTCTTTATTCAGATCCTCAGTCACTGTCAAATGTCATGGGGAAAATTATCTTTCTGTGTCCGCTTTTACTGTCGGTTCTGATATTTGGGAGGGAAGGGCAAGGGGGGGCTCTGTCTTATTTGAACCATCTCCTCATTGGAGCTGCACATATAACTCCAACAGTGATAAAGAAGAGAGGCCCATGTCACAGCAGGTTGTGCCAGCCCGTGCTCCCCCTTAGAATCTGTAGCAATCCTAGTCCCTCTGCTCCTGTTCCAGCCAACCTCCCCCCCCAAAACACATGCACAAAAGTCCCCACATATTTTGTCATTAGCCTTAGGCTACTCTCTGTGGAACATGGGTGTGTAGCATTCTCTCAAGGAGCTGTAGTTAAAAATGGGTGTAAGATTCTGCCAACCATTCATTTCCAATTTTATGAACATTTAATTTTACCTTTACAAGACACTGGAAAGTAATCACTATTATTATCATCCCTGTTTAACGACTGAAGAAATTGAGACTTAAGAGAGGTGAAGTGGTTTGCCAATTTCATTCCAGTAATAATCAATATCACTGGGATTTGAACCCGCCGGTCTGATGCAAGAGTGTTTAATCACTACACTGCACTACCGGCCTAGACTAGGATTTAGATGCTCTGGATTGTGACATTTCCCAGCTCCGTGTCCTTCAGAAAGTAACTGATCATTTCTAAGCTTCTGTTCCTCAAATGTTAAAAGGAGAATTTCTGCTTCACAAGGTCATATGAGAATCAAGTCAGGGAATATAAGTGAAAGCTCTGTATAACCTTTGGAATGGTGTAGAGGCATCCAGGATTCCTTTTATTATTAGCCTGATCTTTTATTGCCTATTTTATTTCCTGTTCTTTGCTGAAAGCCCTTCACATTTTAGCCTGATTCTGTCTCGCTCCCCGGGACCTAAGCAATAACAATAATAGTAGAACTTTCAGTATTTAATTATTTAGTGCTTACTATGCATGATCTGTGTTTAAAACTCTACATCGTTATATTACTTTATAGAGCTATTTTTGCTCTGATCTTAAAATGAGACTGAGACTCAGAGAGGGTAAATAGAAGGTGAGTAGCCCGAGATCACCCCGCTGTGAAGAGGTGCAGCTGAGTTTTGAACACACCTTCATCTGTTTACAAAGCCGGACCTTTCAATTTCCACCTGATGGCTCTCAAACTTGAGCACATGGAAGAATCACATGAAGGGTTGGTTTGAAGGCACCTGTGCTCCAGCTTCTGCGGCGGACTCACCAGGGTTGGGAGAAAGGCTTTGCAATCTGATTTTTCCTTAATTAACAGATTCTATAATTTGGAGCAGTTTTGGCTTTACAGAAAATCAACTAGACAATTGTGAATGGAAAGAAATTTTAGTTCTGTTTCTCAGAGAACTGGTCAACCTGACCTTTTTTTTTTTCATAAGAGGCTTCATGCACTTAACTCTTGGGGATACAGAAGTCGGCATTTTAATTTTGGCTTTCTCAAGTGGTAACCATGGCCACAAATGGTTTATTCGTTTGTCCTTATCTTCCCAAACAGCCCTGGCCTTGGTTTGCTTAAAAGGGCAAATGACACTGTGTGATGAGTGCCCATAGTAGGTGCCAGAGAGACCTTAAAGGAAACCTTCCCTGTGGGTGTTTGTCCTAAACGCCTCCCCAACTAAACACCTCTCCTGCTCCTGCACCCCATCTCTCCCAGGTGGCATTCTGGTCCAGGCCCTACCAGCGCACCTTGGCGTGAAAAGCAAGCGGTCACCAACAGCGTGCCAAGACACGTGACTAGTTCTAGATTCACTCTGGAAAGTTTCTTGTCCAGGAGTTCCTGGAGCTTTGTCCGGTTCTAGAGAAGGACATCTCCTTGCACTTCCCTTCTGATGTTTTTCGAACTCAGCCTAACTTTGTGCAGCAACATCTCAGACTAGTTGTAATCTGGTGTCCCCAAGGAATTCGATAGCGCATTCTTGGTGAGCCTCTGGGCCACGGACACCCCTCCCCCGCCGCTCCCTCCCTCGCCGGAGCCAGCCGCTGTGCGCAGAAAGTGGGGAATCCTAGAGGCGCTGCTGGTAACATGCTGGGGGGCACCTCGGAGGGGTCCTTCACCGACCTAAATCGCCTTCAGTCTCTTTAGGATCTGGCTGCTCCGTCGCCAAAGCCATCGCGCCAGCCCCTCATCGGGTGACTCGGTAGCAGGTGGCAGGGGCTCCTCGCTCGTGGGCTTGCAGAGCCAGGATTCCGCTTCCAGCCCGTCGGCGCCTCAGTAGCCCCTGCCGCCCAGCACCGCGCAGCGCCCGCGGCGCCCCCCGCCGGCCTGGGCCCGCACCTGCAGCCCGCTCCGCGCGCCCTGCCCGCCACCGCCGCCGCCGCCGCCGCCGCCGCCACTGCCACTCTCGCTCCCAGCGCAACCAACGCCGCTGGGCCGCGCAGCCAGTGCGCTCCGCTGCCAGACTCATCGACAGACGCCCCGGCGCGGGTTGACTCTCGCGTCCTGCTCCTGCACTCCACGTCCCTAAAGATGAATGTGCGCAGGGTGGAAAGCATCTCGGCTCAGCTGGAGGAGGCGTGCTCCACAGGCGGTAGGATGCGAAAAGCATGCGAGCGGGCGCCCGGTTTCTTCCCCCCTTCCCTCGCAAGCTGGGACCCGGACCCCTTCCTAGGCTGGGGACGCTTGTTGCCTTCGCTGCATGGGAGACAGTCGCCTAGGCGGGACTGGGAAGGGGAGGTGGGAGCGGAGGGAACGCGGATGTGAAGGCGAGGGGGTGCACGCAAGGTCCAGGTCGCGGAAGAAGAGATGTTTGAAGTGTGTGTAACTCGCCGGTGGCAAAGTCCCCTGCGATCCTGTGCCTACTTTTGCCTTCTCTGAAATTTTCCGATGTTGTTTATGCATTTGCCAGTTGACTCCAGGCCACACAGCTCTGTCCCCTAACACCTGGAGATAAACGGGCTGAAATATACTATTGATCCTCTCTCTCCACCTATTCTTTATGCTCCAAACATTTCACCAAAACTCTATTTTCTCCCCTACTAACAAACAGGCGAATGCTTCCCAGGTCAGGGTCTTCAGAGGAAGCCTATGCCATGTTGCCAGTTACAGTTTATAGTGTTCAGAGAAAATGGTCCTCAGTGACACCTGGAGATAATTCATGTAGCACTCAGCCTTGGACAGGTACTGGGCACTCTTGGGCAAGGTGCTGGGCCTTCAGAGTCTCGAGCATTTTGCGAAAGCAGGGGAAGGACGTGTTCTGGTGAGTTTAGTGAGACGCAGAGTGAAAGGGGAGGGGGAGACTCCGACTCCCCCAACAGAGTGTCTTTGGTTGAATCGATTTGTTGTTAGGTGGCTTTGATGTGTACAGTTTCTTTTCTTTCTTTCTTTTTTTAAAGAAGAGCCATTAATAGAATGAAGGTTGTTGCAGGGCCACGGGAGTAATAAAGGGCTGGATGTTTCCCGGGCTATGTAAGATGTGGGGGTCACACATATGGCTACAGCCTAGTTTGGATGTACAGGATGAAAAAGTTCGAAGTGAGGGGTGTAAAGTGGCAAGGACAGAGGTATTGCCACATCCTACCTGCTTATATTTAGGGAAATGGAGTCAACTCAACAATTCGAGCCTGTCACTCTATTTCGGACATTGAGAAACAGGACCCTTGCCTCTGCACGTTTCCTCCCCCCCCCCGACCCCCACCTGCTTTCCTCCAGCAGGTCGCTGTAACTGGGAGGACACTATTCTTATGCAAGTATGAAATTATAAATGGTGCTTTATCATGGGGAAAAATATATGACCATCACCTTTAAAGCCCTCAACTGGACTTGTACTGATGTGTAGTTCTGATCTCACTTGTGACAGTAGGTCCCACTCATTGCAAACCAAGTACGTCTGCAATATACCTTAGGAGGGATACTCATGATCTTTAAGAAATTTAATTTTTCTGGAATGGCCGGAGTTCAGGGGGCTGAGGAGTTAGTCGTTCAGTTCTCAGGGTCTCTGTTCTTGCTGTCCCTTTGCCTTAGAGTAGGGTAAAAAGCTAACTGTCCCTCTAGGGACTGCACTCATGCAAAAGGTAAAGATTGGAAACTCAAAAACAGCTGAGGTTGTAGGAACAAAAGTCTGGGGTATCGACAAGGTGGTTGGCATTATTCGGCGGCTCCTCGGTGGTAACAGCTTTTGGGAAGGGCCCAGTCCCCCACCGGCCCGATGGAGATGAAGATGGAGACAGCATGCCCAGTCTCTCCACAGGGTCACAGGTGGCCATAATTTCTATTTAGTAGATAAAATGAAAAAAATGAAATCGCATCTGGGGCGTATAATATTTTAAAAAACTAGCACTTTTGGTACCATGTTTAGAATTAGTATGGGTTCATTGTTCGCTTGGAGAATGGAAAGATTCTATAAGGTGGCCGAGGTGACACCAAAAGTGCGGAGTTTTCTGGCTTGAATTGATTTGACACCTGTTTCTTTTATTGCGTTTACATGTTTTTAGAATTCATTGTTGTATTAGAAAAATAAAGAAAAAGATAGCTCAGAGCATCTTTTTTTTTTTTTTTTGCTCTTATTATTAGAGAATGATTCCAGAACATGTAGTCTCTATTATTTCCACCAAACATAAGCTTTAGTACTGCGGTTACTTGTGCTTACAGAGAGGGTGGTCTTTACTAACCCTGGGGGAATTTTGAAAGGTTTATACTCTATTTTCAGTTCTTGTTTCAAAACAATAGCTCTTGATCTTGTGTCGCCTTCAAATAAATGGGATTTTTGCATAACCTCCAACATGACCATAATGGTTTCCCTTGAATGTATACCTCTTTGATGAAGTTTTATAAAATGACTTAATTGCAGTTTAAACAATTTAACTGGAAGATCAAACTGAGAGGAATGGATGAGGATGAGACAGAAACCAGGAACTGGAGAAGTATGTGTGTGTGTGGGGGGGGCACGCTCTCAAGTAGATGTATTTCATAACTTGACACTACCACCAGAATACTATAAAAAATGGTTTTTTGGGATATAAAGGAGAAATCCAGAAGAAAGGGGAAGTAAAGGGAGAAATGTAGGAACTATGGGAGCAGGGTTGAGTTGCTTTGCTAAAACTTTATAATAATATAGTTAAAAAATACTCTCTTTTCAACAGGTAATGCATTTAGTAAGCTAACTGATCAACACCCTACTATAGTTGTAACATTGTACATGCTACAGAGTACAGAGGATGGACACATTGTAACTAAGTCCATAGGAACAGAAGGTTTCTTCCCAATTGCAGTGCTCAGATTTACCCGACCTCTCATTAGCTTCCACATTAAATGAAAGGCCTGCCCAGAATATATTTTCCATGTCATTGTCTATTCCCATTATTTTACTCCCTGGTCATAGAATCAGACATAATCTTGAAACAATGGAGAGACAGAGGTTAGATGATAATTCAACAGTGTATTTAGAAAAGAATCAGAAATAAGGTCAGGAGGAAAAAACCCTAGGAAATTAGTCACTGGTGTCCTTAATTTGTTCTGTCTTTCTTAAGGATGGCAGATGTATGTGATACAAAGTACTGGTCAAGTGTGTGTGTGTGTGTGGGGGGGGGGAGTATGTTTCAGTAGTTGTTGGAGGAGGTCATCGAGAGGTGTGACTGCTCGCCCGCTCGGTTAGCATCCAGCCAGAGCCAGGCAGCGGGATGCTCCTTACCTCCGCCCCCGTCAGTGGAATGTGTGTTCTACCCCTGAATCCCAAAGCCAGAACCATTGTAAGGACACTCCCTTGAGAGAGCAATAGCTGCTGGGACCCTTTGATTGTCATACATGACCAAACCCAGGCATGACCTCTATATAGAATTTTAACTTTTAAGATTCTGGTGGGTGGGGGCAGAGTTCTACTTGTCTTGTGTTGCTACGTAAGAGAAGCCACCTAAGTACGTTTCCTTGCTTCTTGAACCTGCCACCCACTAGTCCAGGTGGTCTGTCTGTTTCTTCAGTCTCTCCTTGTCCACGGCGGAATCAATTTCAGGTTTCACCTGCGAAGTTCCCAGAACCAGCAATGGAGTGAAAAAGCTCCTCAGTTTTGAATTGTTGAATGGATGTCTCATGGTTCTGGCTTAAGTTTTGTATTTATTAAGGATCAGGCCAACTGAAATGAATAAATCCACAGGGTAATAGTGAAACGTCTCTTTGCTCTGAACCCAGGAAAAACATTTTACTACACAAGGCATTATTCTGTTTTGTTTCTGTTGGTAAGTGTGAGAAGACACCAAACAAATGATATGAAGACGTGTTAATATTCACTGACTCTGCTACCTTTGCTGCATTTTTTTCTCCTGGCCAATGCTAATGCAGAGTTTGATAACATAAAGCTGGGGTGATTTTTAATTAATGAGCCACACAATATAAAATGTGTGTGCAAGATTTCTGCATAACTGTGGGCCAGAGAGTGTTTGAACCTTTTGAAGATGTATTTCTGAGCTTCAAGTATATGGTCCCTCTTGCTCTTTTTTGTCCTTTCATTTCCATACCTTATCTCCACTTGTTTTCTGGGACATGGGCATAATATTGCTTTCCAATATTTCACAGCACAGTGTGCTCATTTACTTAGTAGCCTTCCTTCTTTGGGACTGTGTCAAGAAGATTTAAGCAAGCATGCGTGCGTGTGTGTGTGTGTGTGTGTGTGTGTGTGTGTGTGTGTGTGTGTGTTGTGGGGTGGCGTGAGGAACTGGAAGGAGAAAGAACGAGTGTTTACTTTGTTCAGTGGGACTTGCCATTGTTAAAAATGGTTAAATAACTACACCTGTCACTACAAGTTTATTCACCTCTGGGCATTGACTCCCCTCCTTCTTGTTAAAAATTTCTCATTTGGTTAAAGGTCCTAATGGTCTTTCCCCACCTCAGTATCCTGAGCTCACCGTGGACCTCCCTGCCTTGCAGCAGCACTCCTTAGGTGGCTGGGGACGCAGAGCGCTTGTGTTTGCTCACTACTGCATCCCAGCACCTACCGGAGGTCTGACACGGAACACGTGCTCACTACTGTGTCCCAGCACCTACCGGAGGTCTGACACGGAACACGTGCTCACTACTGCGTCCCAGCACCTACCGGAGGTCTGACACGGAACACGTGCTCACCACGGCGTCCCAGCCCCTACGGGAGCTCTGACACGGAACACGTGCTCCCCAGCAGTTATTTGGTGAATGAGGGAAGTCTCCTCCCCGCTATTCTGTGACCCTCGATTACTCTATTTTCTCCTACTCGTCTCACATCTCTTTCTCTGGTGCTTATTTCTTTCTTGGTCCATTTTATGTGACTTTTCACAAAGTCCTGTCTTAGTTTTCTTCTCCCTCTGTGCCGTCTCCATAACCAAGCTGTAGTTTTGACGCATGTTACCTTGATGTGGGGTCTCTAGCCTGGCTCAGTCCCTTTCCGGAATTCCAGATGGATATTTTCAATGCCTTGTCAGTGAGACCCATCAGCAAGTGTTATCAGCACCTCAAAGTCAGGATGTCAGGAAAGACATGTCCTCTCTTATAAGAAGACCTTATTGTCCAACTTGTGCTAATGATAGCGTTATTTTTTGAGTTAAACTATAAAGCCAAATTGTTTGCCTCTCTATGCTACTCCCCATGCTGATCATTTCTGCCCCTTCCATGCGGAATCAGTCACCTCGCCTTATGGATTCTCTTCTAGTTTTTATGTCTAACTTTTTCTCCCTTTCCTATTATTTTAGCCAATCTTTCCCAGGCCTTCATGGTTGTCTCCTGTTTGCACTAAGTGTCACTCCTCACCCACAAGCAAATGAATTTACTAAACCTTGATTTGAGTCAGATCATTCTCCTGTGAAAAATTTTTACAGACCTTCCCAATACTTAAAGAACCAAAACTACTATTTTCTTAGCTTGATAGTCAAGGCTCCCACGGTTGGGCAAAGTCCTCCCAACAGTATCTTCCATGACTCTTCTAGGTCTATTCTTTCATGTGCTATACCGCACTGTTCCCTGGTCCCCCAAAATATCTCATGCTGCGCCTACTGCTTAGAATGAAGTTACCGCTCCAGAGTTACCCACTGAACCTGGTTGAATGTTCAACATCAAACACATCCTTCCAGCCTCATCTCTAATGCAAGGTCTTTCTCAAACAGACTTACTGAATTTTTTCTATTCCCCCCAAAAATTATGTTCTGGATATTCATAGGTCATTTTCCTTTTATTTTAACCCACCTCTGAGGGAAAAGGCAGAATAAACTACAAGTTTTTTATTTGTGATTTTAAATTGAAACTCCATGATGGCAAAAACCATGCATGAATTATTCATTTTCGTACGCCTCCTAATGAGTGGCACAATGCTTCACAAAATAGTAAGTGCTTAAAACAATAGTTAATTAAATTTAAACCACATTGCCCAGTGGTAGATCTATCCAAGAACCAAAATTACAATTCAAAGTTGATTGCTTGTTAAAGCATGTAACGGAAATGACGTTCTCTCTTGGTTCCCTGTCTTTTCCAGTCAGGGGAAGGGGTGAGTAAAGTAATATGACACCAAGACAGTGCTCTCCCGAACTAGACATGTGCTCACATCCATAATGCATGGCTCTGAGAGTTTACATTTTTTCTAAGTAGAGTTTATAAGTGGCAGTATTTTCTGTGTAGTTAGAACAATTGCCAATTGTCTTTGGATTGTTGCTATGACTCTCCCTCATGCTAAATACCTTCCAGACCTGTTATCTCTAGGATGGGTAGTTCAAGAGGCTCCCAATGGGTAATTATCACCTATCCTGGTTTTCCTTCAAATAAGACAGAGGGAAGAATAGTTATGTACTCCCTCTGTGTCACGGTCATGATTGTCCACGCTAGTCTGAATTCATGTTATAGAGAGTGTCCCTGTCTAACAGTTCCCAACCAAGAGCCCAAATGGCCACACTACCTATTTTTTCCAGCATCATTACATCTCCGTCGTTATCCTCATCTGATGCTGAACCCTTTCATTGTAGCTATGGCTGTGGGACAGAGTGGACACGCTAACAATCTGAGGCACCATTCAGTGTATACATGTCCATTTCCTTTGGTGTACTTTCTCTCTTGCCAGACTACACAGACAGAGTCAGGCTGACTTGGGAGGGATTGCGAAAGGAAGTCGAAATGGCGACAGGGATGACACGGGTGAGGTGTAACCCTTTTACTCTCCCCACTGGGGCCCAGTCTCTCCATGATTGGCTGTTCTACATGCATGCATAGGCCCATAGCAAAAGGAGTACTCTCAGGGTTTCAATATTAAGTTATCCGTACATGCTGACCATCTAAGAAGGAGTAATTTGAACAGGAATGTGAATATAGGATTTGTCCTGTTGAACAGTTAGCTGGTCTTCTTGCCCATCTTAAAGGCTGCCTTTTCCTTCCTCCTGAACAAACACAGCCAGGGCGGCCGAGTGGCTCTCCCACTAGAAATACGTTGTCTGTTTAAATACCCTATGGAGGTGTTAGTAACCTTGTAGAAATTTCTTTCCCCTACATAGTCTACCCCAATTATTTATTTAGGTGGAAATGAGAAGTCAACCCGTTTTACAACAACAGTTTATAACGTTTTGCTTACCTGACATTTGGATTGATTTAGGGAGATGCCCCCCCCCCCAGTATTCAGGCAGCATCTGCTCGTGAACAGTAAATAAAATGTCTTTGGGGAATTAGCACTGGCAGTTTTTATAGGTCTCTACTTTAAAATGGTTTGGGAGGAAAAATAGACTTCCAGCTCCAGATGTCAACTTCTTAATATCTTGAAGTATCTTTTGAGTGAAGCAGTTTATTTAAGAAAGGATAGTATCTGCATCCCAAATGCTAATGAAAATCAGATTTGACTGATAAAGTAACTACTACATGCAGTCTGATGCCTATGTGTGCTACCTTTCTCTCTCTTGCTCTTTCTCGCTTTCCTCCTCATTATAATACCATCTGCACATTGTATTTATGGATACTAGGGTGTCCCCCAGAATACCCCCAAATATCTTTTTTTCCAAGAGAAGACATAAATGACTTTCCAATGTCTTTATGAGTTTCATGATATTGGGTGAAAATAGCACATGCAACTATTAAAATGAGTTGCATCTCAGCATGGAGATTCTGCCAGGGGATTTATTTTGGATTGTAACTTTTTGTACTTTATAAATTTTCATTAGACAAGCACGAGAAAGTACTAATAAAAAAATTGGTCAAGCTCATAGCGTTTAGCTATTTTTTATGTATGGTAAGTGCTCTGGAGATGTGTTGAATGAATTTTTATATAACGTTTTACATAAAATTTATATGTTTAATACTATGGTTATATACCCTAATAGTGGTGATACACTCTTGTATTGTAGTCCAACCCATTTGTTCACTGTGCAAATTGATTGATATTCAAGTCATTACCTTGTTGTGTCTGTGGTGAATATGAAAAGAAAAACAGTAAAACCAAAAATATACACACAACCAAACAATTATAAAAAAATAACAAGCAGACATTTCAGATATTTCAAAAATAGATCTGTCAAACCCACTTCTCAGAACAAGTTTAATTTGGAGATAAGTTTAATTTAGAGTAATTTAATTTAATTGAGAAAGTTGAGAGCATAGAAAATAGCCATTGAGTATAATGTTGCTGTTCCTCTTTATTCTATAAAATAGAGGTCATCATGTCCACTTATAGATGACAGGGATGTATTCTGTGATGATGACATTAATTTAGTGACTATTGATAGAGAAAATAGTTGGTGCTAGAATGAGTGAGATGTAGAGTCTGCCTACAGAGAGCTTACTGTTTATTCAGCAGGTATTTATTGAGGATAACCCCAGTAGAGTAAGTTCTCACTTAAGTCAATAAGTTTTTGGAAACTGTGACATTAAGCAAAACAACATATAAAGAAACTAATTTTACTATAGGCTAATTGATATAAACAAGAGTTAAGTTCCTATCAAATACTTCTGGTCCATTTGAAGAAG
Source organism: Rhynchonycteris naso (assembly GCA_037038555.1). Lineage (NCBI taxonomy): Eukaryota > Metazoa > Chordata > Mammalia > Chiroptera > Emballonuridae > Rhynchonycteris > Rhynchonycteris naso. The sequence goes on from CM072996.1 coordinate 303,913,582, forward strand.
ATAAATAAAAGCAAGTCAGGTCAAGATTTCCTAGCCTGATGATTCCACTTCAGGATCGTGGGTGGCTGAATTCTGTTCCAGCAATTCAGGACACAAGGTAGGGAGCCATCATGGACAGGATGCCCTTCCATCACAGGGCCATACACACACACACACACACACACACACACACACACACACACACTTAGACTGGGCAAGTTAGACCTGCCCGTTCACCTCAAGTGCACATGTTTGGGATATGGGAGGAAACTGGAGGGCCTGGAGAGAACCCACACAGACATGGGCAGAGAATACAAATTCATAGACAGTAGCCCTGATGGGGAATTGTTTTTTTGTTTGTTTGTTTGTTATTCTCATCAATGTTCTAACAAAATGACATTAAAGGAAATGACATTATTCCAGGATTTGCTGTATTTATTTATTTATTTATTTTTTACAGGGACAGATAGTGAGTCAGAGAGAGGGATAGATAGGGACAGACAGACAGGAACGGAGAGAGATGAGAAGCATCAGTCATTAGTTTTTCATTGCCATGGCAACACCTTAGTTGATCATTGATTGCTTTCTCACATGTGCCTTGACCGCGGGCCTTCAGCAGACTGAGCAACCCCTTGCTAGAGCCAGCGACCTTGGGTCCAAGCTGACAAGCTTTTGCTCAAGCCAGATGGTCCTGTGCTCAAGCTGGTGACCTAGGGGTCTCAAACCTGGGTCTTCTGCATCCCAGTCTGATGCTCTATCCACTGTGCCACCGCCTGGTCAGGCAGATTTGCTGTATTTATAGTAGAGTAGGGGAGAAAAGAAATAACTCATTTGTATATTTTAAAATATTCAAGGCCCTGGTCGGTTGCCTCAGTGGTAGATCGATGGCCCAGCATGTGGATCCTGGTTTGATCCTGTTCAGGGCACACAGGAGAAACACCTATATGCTTCTCCACCATTCCCCATTCTCCTCCTCCTTCTTTCTTTCTCTCCCCCTCTCTCTACATCTCCTGCAGCCATGGCTTGATTGGTTTGAGCACCTCAGCCCCGGATGGTGAGGATGGCTCTGCTCCATGGAGCCTCAACCTCAGGTGCTAAAAATAGTTTGGTTGGGAGCATGGCTCCAGATGGGGGTTGCTGGGTGGATCCCAGTGGGGGAGCAAGTGGGAAACTACCTTTTATGTCCCCTCTTCTCACTTGGGAAAAAAAGAAATGCTTCAATTAAAAGTCACAGAGTACCTGAACGTATATAAGACCCATACATATTCTATGGTTAAGAGATCCTCTTCAATTAATATATATATATATATATATATATATATATATATATATATATATATATATATATATATATTCACTGCTATACAGAAGTAAGGATAAAGTGATATGGATGTTGAAAGGCAAAATTATTGCCCGTACTATTTTTTTCCAAGTGGATGCGCTGATCTTAAACTTGACCTTTTTCAGAATAAAAGTATCTAAAAAACTGGGCTTGAAATTCTGTATTTGTTCTATTGTCCAGTTTCTTCCTGCTTTTTCTCAGTTTTTCTATCAATAATGAGTTTATCTGTCAAGCACTTGAAGACATTGTGACATTATCTAAAATCATTTTCAAGATTTTTAAAACTTATGGCTCTGGCAGTCTATGAAGACATGCACTTTTTTCATAAAATAAATATGATTTTGAAGCTTGGACAGTACAAAATGAGTAATAATTCTGTTGAAAGATAGCCATAAAGGAATTGAAAATGCCCCATTCCCTTAATGTTAGTTTAATAAATGTTCCAGTAAAGACAGAGGCATTTCTCATTAGTGTAGGATTTTAAAAATGAAATCGAGTATCGCTCTAATTTTTAAATGTGATTTTGTAGCATCAATCATCTAGCCTAGGATAACATTGTGAGTACCTGTGAAAATCAGAGTCTGCTAAACCATTGCCACATCTTTTCCAAAAATTCTTAAAAGTCACTTTTTTTTATATCATCCGTTTTCCCAAACTCCCTGGGGTTTCAGGTGGCGTCTCTTCCTACTGAGGTGCACAGTATTACCGCAATCTGTTCCCCGTTCCCTCTCCTCCCCTGGTCAGTTTCATTAGTTTCCTGCTGAAGCTGTGATCACTGAGACAGTTGGCACAGGCTCGGACACACAGGCACATTAACTTGAAGGTTGCGCGGAAGGAAACCTTTGAGAGTTCAGAACCAGGCATTGAGGAATGCGGGAGAAGGAAGGTAGAAACTGCAAAACACAGCACTATGCAGGCACATGGCCTCAGGCTGTTTTCTTGCTGCGGGTTTTATAGAATAAACCTAATTTTTTATGGAGGCATTGTAAGGTAGTTTTTGTTTTGTTTTGTTTTTAAAGAAATGCATCTAAACTGCAAAGCTGGAAGGTAATAAATACTAATAATTCTGATGTGATAGAACTACCAGATTTGCAGTTAAACCTTATAAACCCTCAGAGTTAAAGTTGTGGATATAGATTGCAAATGAAAGTTAGTCATTCAAAATACTTTCAAAATCATTGTTCATCTCTCAGGATAAATACTGACAGTGCAAGAGCTACAAACACTGGAAGATGGAACTGTAGAAATCATTTGTTAGAAACGCTGCAATGTAAAAGTTACATTTATCCTTGGATCCCTGAGCGTGAGATTGCAGCTTCTTCTAAGTATCCTTAGACTAGAATTTCAGATCTCCAGCAGTGATGATTATAACTTCAGGGTTTTTTTTTTAATATTATTATTTTTTACAGGGACAGAGAACGAGGGATAGATAGGGACAGACAGACAGGAACGGAGAGAGGTGAGAAGCATCAATCATTAGTTTTTCGTTGCCTTTGCGACACCATAGTTGTTCATTGATTGCTTTCTCACATGTGCCTTGACCGCGGGTCTTCAGCAGACCGAGCAACCCCTTGCTGGAGCCAGCAACCTTGGGTCCAAGCTGACGAGCTTTTGCTCAAGCCAGATGGGCCCGCACTCAAGCTGGCAAGCTAGGGGTCTCGAACCTGGGTCTTCCGCATCCCAGTCCGATGCTCTATCCACTGCGCCACCGCCTGGTCAGGCACTTCAGTTTTAATGTAACTTGTACCCTGGTAGTTTTAGGAATATAAAAATGAGACTCAGGGGCATAGAAAAAGGTGAAATGTTACCAGGGAGAGAGGGCCAAGGGGAAGGGAGTAGAGAAGGACAAATATAGGATGACAGAAAATGATTTCACTTTGGGTGATGGGTACACAACATAATCAACTAATCAACAGTTCAAATGCTGTAGAAATATTTACCTTAATCCTGTGTACTCTTATTGATCAATGTCAGCCCATTAAATTGTATTTCCTAAATAATAATAATAAAAAAATAGTTTTGTACATGTTATTCAATAATAATCATCTATTTACATCATGTTTATCAATTACCTCCTATCAGAGAGACACTGCTAGCAAATACGAGAAGGCATATTAGTTGTATAGGGTATAGGATGCAAGGTTTTCAAATCATGTCTTTCTTCTCCACCCCGCATTCTATGTGATCTGTATCATGTGTTGATTAAGTGCAGCCTGTTAGCTTACCTCAATTTAAAAGGCTGCTGCTAACTACCTTCATTGGATCCTGGTGTACGTTCTTGATGGAGGGGCTCAGCAGTGGCTGGTGGGAACTGGCTGTGAAAGTGGGGAAACATGACAGAGAGGAAACTGGAGAGGGGAATGCTGGTGTCTGATGGCACATGGTGACTGGGCATGGCAGCTCTCGGGAAATGCATGAGTTTCAAACGCCAGATCTGGTTAACAGCGTGAACGGCTACAGAGCATTAGTGGTGGATGCATGATGGAGCCTAAGGATGGGGCTCTGGGTTCTGGATTCGGCTTCAGATATGAATACAGTGTCTACTACTGTGTGACTTCGGGAAGCCACATGGCCTCTGGGGAGCTTTGTTTCTGTTTGAATGGCCTGCAGCATTCCTGCCCATGGGCTTGCTTCCCCTCCATTCAGGTCTCTATTGAAACAGTCCCTCTCTGATGACTTCATCTAATGCAAAACCCTCCTGTGTCTCTGGGCCCACATCTTGCTCTTCTTTACTTAATAGATTTTATATACTCCTCAAAGAAAAAATATATTTATATGCTGTCCCAGCTGTCCTAGCTGCTGTGCCCCCTCCCTTCCCCGCTTCATCTGCACTCGGTTCTCCAACCCGCCCTGCGAACGCTGGGCGCAGGCAACCTTGCTGAGTCTGGGAATAGATACTCCTGCCAGCCCCGAACTCCAGCCATCCTCCATCCTGCCAAAATAAGTTACGGATCTTTTTAATACTATTTCTTAATGAATACAGTTTTAATGAATTGTTTAGTATCTGCCAACTGAGAGTAAAGAGAATGTGCACACTTCCGGGACACACAGCACCAAGCAAATATGTGTTGACCAATGGATAATGAAGCACCTTTAAGTGACCTGATATAAAAGCAGTCAGGCATTGTTATAACTATTAGGTAAGCCTCATAATTCTGCCATCAAGAAGTGCAATGAGGAAGCCCTTAGGGAACTCAAGGAAATTCTGTGTCTCTCTCTCACTGTCTCACTTTCTGGGGCTCAGGACACATTTTACTCAACTTGGTTCCAATCAACTTATTTTTTAGCACCTTTCATAAATAAGACATTGTGCTGGGTGCTTGGGGGATACCAATATCTTTTCTGTCCTCACTGATGGCTAGCAAGGAAGAAACACCTTCAACAGTGGGTTCGCAGCACACTGAAAATTTCTGAACAGTGAGTAAAGGATGGCATAGAAACATACAGGAAAAAGATTATATGATTTAAGGGTTAGAAAATAGAGGATTTGGACTCTGTCTCAAGGGCAATGAGAAGCAATAAGGCGTTTTAAGCATGGAGATTCAGTAACCAAATAGCCACATCCCATCGTCTGCCTGTGGTTCCTACACTTCAAAAAAAGAATGAGGCAATTATTCCAATGACCAGAGAACTGTTGATCATGTCCTTGTGGGATCTGTAATTATTTCCCCAGCTTCCTTTTTTTTTTTCATTGACCTTTTCTCTTCTGCTTTGTCTAACCTCAGAAATCTGACTTTGGTCTGCTATTTAGAACTGATAGCTAGCCATTTAGGGTCTAGGCGAGCAGTCTCCAAAACTTGATCTTGTCCCCTAACTGAAAAAAATGCATGATCATCATGTGCTTTCCTTTCATAGATTTCATCATAAATTCTACATGTGTCCTGATGATGGAAGTGTGTACTAATTATTAGTAAAGCATAATTTCTTTCTTTTCTAAGATAATAATAAACATGACAGAAATAGTAGTAACAGCAAACCCAAAAGGTATGATCCCAGTAAGCTCTTATGAAGGCATTTATATTTATTCTTGACTGTTGTAAAGAGAAAAATCGAATATACTAGACTTTATGGCCCAAAGCAAAGTACTGAGTGGCAAAGAGCTATCAACAATGTGCAATTTCATCACCCGGTAACTTCCACGTATACTTATGTGATCACTTACACAAATACCATGTTCCAGAGGTAATGCTATCTTGTAATGCTGTTATTAAATATTCATTCTTCCTAGAGGCTTCAGGCCAGTTACAGCTGTCCCCATCTCAATACAGACCCCTTCCACGTTGTTCAGGATCTGCTCCGTCCTGATGTCTGGCATGTTCTGCCTGCTTTCCGAGATGCTCACTGTTTCAGGCATGTTGGACGTGCCAGTTCCAGAGAAGCTGCACTCTCTCTGTCGAAAAACATCCAAAGATTTCTTGAGGCACACGTAAGCGAAAGCCCAGTAAATTGAAATAGGTATAATACAGGTTACCGCCACAAACATACAGGGATTTTCTGAATCAGCTGTGGAGAGCGCATCTGTTACTTCTATTTCTCGAATCCATGCAGTGTGGGTCTGACACCTGCTGATTTGTGGGGAAGCTGAGCCAACATTATCTACCCGTCCGCGTGGGTCACTGCATGTCTTCTAGTGGGGAAGTTCCCACAGGCCTTCCCGGGCAGGGATAGTTTTTATAAAAAACTCCAAAAAACAAACACCTGAACCTTAAGTGTTGAAAGATCCCCTGTTATATGCATGTTCGTGTGCCTGGTGCCGATGGGGTGACAAAGAAAAGAAAGGTGGACTCTTGTCGGCGATGATGGGCTAGCAGTGACATCAGAGGCCCCCACCGTAGGAATACGTGTTGACGCTGATTTCCTGCTCACCTTTCTAGTAATGGAAACAGACATCTTCAAAGGGTGCCTCCAGTTTACGGATTGCTGTACAATCCTCTGGAACTGACGCCGGAGGAGTGTCGACATTGTGTTTTGTTCACGGTCTATCCGACATGCCTTGAACGGGGCTTGCCGGTATTTGATGAATGAATAAACCATCACAGAAACCTGGGCGTTCCTGGCTGTGTGTTCACTAGGAGAGAGGAACATGTGCACAAGGAACTCTCAGACCATCATGATGTAAGTGCTGACCGAGAGGCATGCTGAAAGTCCTGTTGGGAGCAAAGGTGCAGCAATAGCTACCTGCCCGGGGTAGTTAAGAAAAACTTGCAGAGGAAACTGGCATCTCCAACAGATCTTGAAATGGGTTGAGGCTTAGTCAGTGGATAGTGAACAGGATTCCTAGGTGAAAAGAACAGCTCGTGCCAAAGCTCAGATTTGTGTGAAAATTCAAGTCACATCCAGGGACTGGTGAGAGAGTCCATGCAGCCTATAGATTGGCAATGGGGGCGGGAGGTGTATTCAAAAGCAAGGCTGGAAGGGCAGATGGTGATAGAGCATTTCACACTCTTGCCCATGACCGAAGAGTTTGGATTAAATTCTGCAAGCACTGGGGAGCTATTGAAGAGCGTTAATCAAGGGAATGACCATAACTGTGTTTTAGAAGGAAATGATAAGGGTAGCTTCATAGAAGGCAAGGGAACTAGTTGGAAAAGCAGTGCTGACAATGGGGATGGGGTGCCCGAATGACAGCAGTGTGGCAGGTGATAGGGGGTGGTGGGTTGGAGAGCTATATAGCAGGTATAATCAATGTTATTAAGCATTGGAATGAGGACAGAAGAGCAAGTGTGGAGAAGGTGTCCACGTGTTTCTCTGGAGCCTTCAGGGGGAATCCGTGAGGATACAGCTTCTTTGAGACTTACCAAGATTCAGCGACTTCTAGAGATGGATGCAGATTTAGAAGCTAATGGGTTGTAGGTGAATCCGCGAGGACAGAGGGGTCACGTTGGGAGAGAACAGAGCCCAGAATGGAACACCAGGAGGCAGGTGAAAATTAAGTGTCTGTACCACGGAGGAGGCACCAGCAAAGGAGTCAGAGATGAATCATTAAAGGAAGTAAACGGAGTTACAGCCAAGAGGATTACTGTGGGTGCCAGGGAAGGAAACTTTTCCAGTCCTTGGTCAATTATCCTAAGTGCTTTGCATGAGAAAGTCAGATGAGAACCAAAAGGATTTGGCAGTTGGGAGGGTGAAGCAATTTCCATGGGGCAGGAGCCAGATTGCAATGGGTTGGGTGCGAGAGAGCAAATGTGGCCAACGCTGCTGAGAAGTTTCGCTATGAAGGGGAGGGATTTGCAGACGGAGCGGTTGCTCCAGGGAGTACCTGCTGGCGGAGTCCTTCTGTTGAACAGGAGAAGTTCGGGCATGTGCGTAGGCAATCGCCTTGTTAGGGCAGTGGCAGGGCAGTGGAGAGCAAGGGACTGAAAACACAGCAGAGAGAGTCATTCCTCTATTCTATCACCGCTGTACCTTGGAGAGCCCTCACCTTGCTGCAGTGCGGTGGTCCATTTGACTTCGAGCTACTTATCCAAATACAGACAATTGAATAGGATAATAATCACCTGAGGATGTCTCACCCGAAATTGATAGTTTGTAATTTTACAGACTGTTTGCTGCCAGCCTTCTTTACATAAAAGCAGTACAATGTTAACAATGAAGTTGACGTGCATTTGTCACCTTCCATGGTCCCTTCCTTATCCCCAGCCCCTTGCATTACCTCACTACTATGGATTTGCTGTGTACCTTTCCGATTCACTTTAATACCCTCCAGCCTTGTAGGCAGGCACGGACAGTGTGTCATGTGTTGCATGGATGCCCGAGTTCTTGCAAGCTGCTGTAACAAAGTACCACCGTCTGAGTAGCTCCTGAACAGGAGGCATTTATCCGTCACAGTTCTGGAGACGTGACAACCGAGATCAGGGTGGCAGCATGGTCAGGTGAGGACCCCCTTCTCTGCCACAGATTCTCTTATCTTCACACGATGGGAGGGGCTACAGAACTTTCTGGCGCTTTTATAAGGTTCTAAAGCTGTTCATGCGAATTCCACCCTCAGAGGCCCTGCCTACTAATGCGTCATTTTTGGGGGTTTTGAATGTGCTTTAACAAATGAAATTCAGGAGGGCACACAGACATTCTATAGCACATGTGTTTTTGAATTTATACCAGTGGGATTTTTAAACATTATGTTTTGGAGCTCTAGCAGCATGGATGGGTCTATGAAGTTTGCTCTTCCTCAGTGCTGATGACTATTTGGGCAACATTTTATTGCTGTGTCAACCTACTTAAGATTCTGAGTCATTCTGGGCCAGGGATGTGTTTTGTTTTTATTTGTATCCCAGTGCCTAACTCTTGATTGACTAAGTGGACAGGTGGGCGGGGTCAGGCAGGGCTGGGGAGGGAGAACGGGTAGTGAGGCTGTTCTCGAAGGCCTCGCCAACAAGTCACGTTTGGGAGGACTTCATGCCTGCCAGGTCTACTTGTCCCTGAAGCAGAAGGGAATGCCATTTTCCTTTTTTGTTTTCCTTTTTTTTTTTTTTATAGGGACAGAGAGAGGGACAGAGAGAGCGTCAGAGAGAGGGATAGATAGGGACAGACAGACAGAAATGGAGAGAGGTGAGAAACATCAATCATTAGTTTTTCATTGCCGTCGCAACACCTTAGTTGTTCACTGATTGCTTTCTCACATGTGCCTTGACCGCGGGTCTTCAGCAGACCGAGAAACCCCTTGCTGGAGCCAGCGACCTTGGGTCCAAGCTGGCGAGCTTTTGCTCAAGCCAGATGGGCCCGCGCTCAAGCTGGCCAGCTCAGGGTCTCGAACCTAGGTCTTCCACATCCCAGTCCGACACTCTATCCACTGCGCCACCGCCTGGTTAGGCGGGAACTCCATTTTCTGAAAAGAAGGTGGGGATATGGGGATAAGGGTTTAAGAAGTGTGGTATAGATTTATAACCTTTAGCTTAAATAGGGGGAGAGTATCCCAAATAGTCACTGTTTCTCCGGGACTCATCGTTAGGTCCATGTCTTGTTGGATTTATACTTGATCATAATGGGAAAACGCCAATCAGCTTCTGAAATATTTCTTTCTTTGCCCAAATTCTTCTTTCCTGTTATATATGTTCCTTTTTCAATTTTTTTATTTTTTTAAGGGTATATACCCCCAAAACTCAGAAACATTGGTACGTAAAGACACATGCAGCCCCATGTTCATTGCAGCATTGTTCACATTGTTATGGCCAAGACATGGAAACAACCAAAAAGCCCTTCAATAGATGACTGGATAAAGAAGATGTGGTACATATATACCATGGAATACTACTCAGCCATAAGAAATGATGACATCAGATCATTTACAACAACATGGATGGATCTTGATAACATTATACGGAGTGAAATAAGTAAATCAGAAAAATCTAAGAACTGCATGATTCCATACATAGGTGGGACATTAAAAAGAGACTAAGAGACATAGACATGATTGTGGTGGTCACTGGAGGTGGGGGGAGGGAGGGAGAGGGGGGAGGGGAGGGGCACAAAGAAAACCAGATTGAAGGTGACAGAGGACAATTCGACTCTGGGTGATGGGTATGCAACATAATTGAATGCCAAGATAACCTGGAGATGTTTTCTTTGAATATATGTACCCTGCTTTATTAATGTCACCCCATTAAAATTAATAATAAAAAAAAGAAGATTAAATTTAACCAGGTGACATTGATCCGTAAGAGTACCTAGGTTTCAGGTAAACATTTCTATAGTATTTGAACTGTTGATGATGTTGTATACCCATCACCCAAAGTCAAATCACTTTCTGTTATTATATATTTATCCCTCTTAACTTCCCTCCCCCCACCCTCAGTAACACTGGAGGGAAATGATGGCTTGTTCTCTGACTGCAGAGTATTTTGTGATTTAAATCAGTGTTCAGTTCTCTAGAAAGCATTCGTCTGTTTGTCACTGGGACTCTTATTAAAAGTATTTTTATGCTGGATATGATGAATTGGGCTGTTTTGTATAGCTTAATCTATTTTGCTTGTTAATAGTCCACCCTGGCTTATTTGTGATTTCCATAGGCTGCGTATGAGTGCTGAAGTCGCAGAACAGTGCCCAAGGCCCAGAGGCTGTTTCAGGGACTTGGGTCTTCCCAGGCAGCCTCACTGTGTAGTTCATCACTGATGCGAAACAGGGTGTGTGTTTTTCCTTCTAAGTCAAAAGGGAAAACAGAAAAAACTGAGAACAGCATGATTTCTTACATAGGTGGGACATAAAAGTGAGACTATGAGACATGGACAAGAGTGTGGTGGTTATGGGGATGGGGGGAGGGAAGAGAGGGTGGGAGAGGGGGGAGGGGAGGGGCACAAAGAAAACCAAATAGAAGGTGACAGAGGGCAATTTAACTTTGGGTGACGGGTATGCAACATAATTGAATGATAAGATAACCTGGAGATGTTTTCTTTGAACATATGTACCCTGATTTATTGGTGTCACCCCATTAAAATTAATAAAAAAAAGGGAAAACTTGAATATGGCTCAACTAATATATATTGGATGCCTGCTCTGGATTAGGCATTCTTCCAGGTGCTGAGTGGACAAGCAGAAAAAGAACTCAAAACTGAAGACAATATTCTTGCTATGATTATACTGTTTATTAGACATGGGGGAGGGCTTGATGCTAATTTTGCCCCAATAGGCGTCACGCCCTGTGTTAGAGGATACAAGTATAACTGAGTTAGATTGTCACCTCTACATCCTATGTGTAAGTAGAATTATCTACAGATACAGGGATTGGAGCTCAGAAAGGTTAAGGTACCTGTCCCAGGTCACACAGCAAGTGTCAGAGATGACAGACTGAAGTCCATGTCCATCTGGCTCCAAAGTCTTTGTTCTCTCTACCCTTCACAGCGATTTTCCAAATTTGTATAGAAGACTAGTATGTTTGCTGTATGAGTTAGAAACAGGGTCACATGAATTGAATATTAAGCTAGAAAAATAAATTCTCTAGCTATCCACTGTAAATACACTATCCTGAAATACTGTTGGGGTGTCCTGGCTCCTGGCCGGGTTTAGTGTTACTGAGGCCTGGACTTGGGGAACAGGTGACCGTTACCTCTGCTCTGTTCCTGGTTCTTAGGCCCCGCCTCTTCTGTGGTTGTGGTGGTCCCATTCAGGCCCTGCCCACTGAGAGTTACTGAATGTTGCTTCTCTTCCCAGAGGGTTTTAGGGGAGGAGGTGGAGTGAGCCTCTAATATGTGTGTGTGTATGTGTGTCTCTATTACTCTGAAGTAGGCAGAATAATGGGCTCCACAAAGTCTTATGTTTTAATCTCTGGAGCCCGTGGCTCTGACTTTATGTGGCTAGGACTTTATATGGCAATAAGGATTTTGCAGATGTATTTCAGTTAAGGATGTGATTATGGTGAGATTATCCTGGATCATAGAGTGGGCCCAGTCTAATCACACGAGTCACTGAAGGTGGAGATCCTTTCCCGTCTCTGGTCAGGAGAATGTCACTAATAAAGAAGGGTCAGAGGGATGCAAACTGGTTGCTTTGAAGATGGGTGAAGGGAGCCACCAGCCTAGGAATGGGGGTGGCCTCTAGCAGCTGGCAAGGCAAGAAGTTCTTCCTTAGAGCCTCCAGAAAGGATCCCAGCCCTACTAATACACGGCATTCTGAGCATTATAAGAAGTTTAGAACTGATAACTGTGAAGTATTTATCTTGGTGCCTGGCACACATTGGTTGTTCAAACATTTGGTCATTATGATGATAAAGATGTTCTAAAGGACTGTATTCGTCTCAATTAATGGAATGGAAAATCACCTGGCTCATTAGCATACACAGCTGGATTCCTGGGCAGAGCTATAATTTATCTCTTGTGCAAGCTAAACCCTCCTCTTCTGAGAAACTGAGGTGAAATAGATGGTAATGGGAGGCAAGCTTGTCTGTGGTCACACTCAGGCCTTGGAGTGAGACTGCCTTCATCTGAATCCCAGTTGCACTGCTTATTACATTGTGACTTCATTGTCCTCTTCTGTTCAGGGACTTAACAGTACAGTGATAGGGACCTCCTAAGGGTACTGTATAAGTCAGGATTATGTAAGATAATGCACATATGCTTTTAGCCGTGCCAGGACTAGTAAGTATTGCTTGTATATCTCAAGGAACTTTATGACTATTTAATCAAACATAATAATTTATATAAACCTTTCCCAATTTACAGTCTCTTTGGCTGACCATATATCATCTGGCTCTTAAAATATCCTAGTTGTGGTTGGTGATAATACTCTTTTTTAGAGATTAAGAATTTGAGGACCAGGGAGCTGAAGTGACCTGCCCAGGGTCACAATAAGCAAAACTGGACTCGAACTAAGCCTTCTACTTCCAATGCTCCTATCCTCATTTATTCATTCAACAAATTTCCTGAACTATGTGCTGAGACTCTAGGCAATTTTCTGGGATGCAGCAATCACTAAGACAGACACAGACGTTCTTATCCTGAGGTCTTTAAATATAACTGGCCTCTAGATATTAAAACAAATTATTTTCATGATCATTACCGAAGGAAGTTGATGATTGTCTTTAGGGACTGTGCCAGGGGAACAAAAGCTTCCCAGACGGTTCTTCCTGAAGAAATAACATTTAATTAGAAGCAGAAGTAAGAATGTAAGCAATAGAGCCCAGGGAAAAGGAAAGCCAGGTGGTAGGACTCCCCCAGGATGGAAAGTCTAGAGGTAGAAATGGAATGACATCTTTGGGTTGAAAGAAACCCAGTATGGCTGCAGTGGAGGCAGGGGAGAGGGGTGAGAGAGGACACAAGAATAATTAGAAAAAGGCCCCTTAGAGGTTAATAACCACCATCTTGAGGACTCGGGGCATTTGCGTAAGAGCAGCAGAAGCTACCAGTGGGGGTGCAGATTAGATTCACATTTAACTGCCACAGGGAATTAAGATATAGAGAAGCTATAGTGGAAGAAAGAGGGGAGGGATGGAGGAGTAGACAAGAGACCCTGGGACAGTATCCTGAACTCCTGGTCTTGTGAGTGTGAAGAAAATGGTTTGACATAATAGGTGATCTACCCCAAATCTAAACTTGTGGAGATAACCTGAACTCCTATGAAATTGATACAGAGGCTAAGTGATTGCTTTCTGCAGATAAGAGGAAAATCTGTTTATTTTTTTCCCTAACCCAAAGAGGTTATCCAAAGACTGCATAGCTAAATTTTATAGACATTATTAATAAACAGAAATTGTGCTTCTGGTCTACCAAAACCATTTGAAGACATATAACTATTTGGTTAGAGCAACTTCTTTTTCTTTATTCATTACGAAAAAAATAATTTCTCTTGGAGAATATTTATACCTAAGGATTTTGTTTATGTGAAACGCATTAGCACCAGAAGCTGTTGATCTAAACCAGAGGTCCCCAAACTACAGCCCATGATCCAAATTGCGGCCCCCTGAGGCCATTTATCCGGCCCCTGCTCTACTTCTGGAAGGGGCACCTCTTTCATTGGTGGTCAGTGTATAGAGTACTGTATGTGGCAGCCCTCCAATGGTCTGAGGGACAGTGAACTGGCCCCCTGTGTAAAATGTTTGGAGACCCCTGATCTAAACTATAGGAGAATAGGCATTTCACCGGTAGAGGACAGGTCATCATTTTCTCCTGTGCCTGACGCTCTCCCATGGCATTGTGGGAATAAATGTTTGCTCACGGGCAAGATGCTGGAGATGTGGGGCTGGCCATTTCCTCTGGCAACACCACTGTTTTCTGTGGGTGTTGGGGAGACAGGAAACGGAAGGCAGAACCACTGTTTTAAAATTTTTAATCATATAGTTAGTAAGCTCCTAAGACCCCAGGGACATGAAAGGTTAAACAATAGTTCCTAGTGGTATATCAGAAGTGCCAAAGAGCCAGCTAAGGCAGTGAGTGCCATAGGTCGTCAGAGAATGATGCCATCACAATGGGCTGGAGAGGGAGGCATTGTGGAGGAGAGGGCTTTGCAAGTTTGAGAATTGATAGCATTTGGATAGCAGAAGCAAGAGGGCTTTCAGGTGGGAAGGTGGATTGACAAAACAGAATGGAATAGTGGAGGGCTACTGAACAGGTCAGTCAGTTGGTAGAGGAAGGGGAGGACTTCTTTTGTATCAGAGACCAGAGAATAATGGGGAATCACAGGCCGCAGGCAGCAGGTGGGGATGGAGGGGCAGAGGATTAGGGGGCAGCTGTGTGAGGGAGGGTGGCTGGGAGAACATTTACTTCATTATGGTGCTCCTTAATCTTCACCTTGCATGATGATAAAATGGAATTGTGCATGACTGAATTATGCAAGGCATTTGGAAGTAGTGTCCTTGAATTTAGTAGAACTTGACTTTCAGGTTGTAATAACATTATGACATGCAAATATCCCCCCTTCTGTTATTGTCCTGTTGGGGAGCATTATTATATGGGATTGAGAAATGAAATCAATGCAGTATCTTCCTCTTTAGAGGACTCGGTCTCCAACTCATTGGTATATAGCAAATGTGATTGTCCCTCTGTCCTGACCACTGATTTTCTTTTCACTTCTGGCCTCTTTTGCACAAGGCAGTGATGGTTGGTGTTTTTGTAGCTTGATTGATCTCAATTTCTTTCATAGTTATTCATTTTCATGTCATTGTCTACCACTGGGTAATGGATCTGCTGTCTCATTTTTCCTTGTATAGCAAAATGCTTGGCACAGTAAATCTTTCTTGATTGAATGGAGAATGGGCTGCATAAATGTATTTCCTGATTAATCTTAAAACCTTGAGGAATATAACGGGACATACTTTGTAAAGGCAGAAGAGCTGAATGGAACATTAGGAAGAATTCCCTAGTGCTTAGTAACCCAATAAACTTCTTCGCCAATTCATCAAATATTTTTTGAGTGTTTGTGGATTGTTAGGAAATAGGGACACAGCAATGAGAGACTCAGGCGAGGTCCTTGATCTCATCTCAAGGAGTGTAGATGTTTTTTGGAGGAAGACAGGTAGCAAATAGGCAAGAAAATATAAGATAGCAATACTTGCTGTGAGGAAAGGGAGACAGCATGATGGACTGGGAGAAAGGGTGGCAGCTTGTGGCTTACTGGCCAGGGACAGCTTCTGGGAATGGGGCGAGCTGCGAGCAGAGGCCTGGATCGTAAGACATAGTCATTTGTTTGACTGGGGGAGAAGCTTTTCAGATAGAAGACACAGCTTTTGTGAAGACTAAACTGTAACAAGCTGGGATTGTACAGAGGTCAGGAAGGAGGACAGGGATGCTGGAATGGAGAGAGTAAGATGGAGAGACTTGGGATGAGTCAGAAAGGTAGGTGGGAGCCAGATCATACAGGGAAGAACTTGGACTCCAAAAGAAGGTGTTTGAATTTGACTCTAAGTGTGATAGGAACCTGTTATGAGGTTTTATGCAGGGGATTTGTGTTTTTTAAAAAGGACCCATTGACGATTTACTGGAAATGAATGGGGAGGCGGAGAGAAAGAATAGAAGCAGGGAGGTGAGTTAGGGAGTTATAGTGGTAGCCTAGGCAGGAGATGTACTGGGTTTCGAATGTTGGTGGAGAGAGGTGGGTGGATTGAAGGTATACTACAGAGGTAGAGTTGACCATACTTGCTGTGAGTGGGATGCGGGAATAAAGAGCAGAGAGAAAGCAAGGGCACTTCCAGGCATTTGGCTTTAGCTGCAGTATGGCTGGTGGTGTTAATTATGGACATGGAGAAAACTGGGGGAGGAGAAGCTGGGAAATAGATTGGAAAACTAGGAATTCAGTTTGCGATAGGTAGGGTTAAGCTATATCTTAGACAGCTAAGTGGAGATTTCAAGTAAACAGTTGAATGTATAAGACAAAGGTGTTAGGATAGAGGTTATGGCTGAAGATATAAATGCTTGAGTTTTATAATATTCATTTTCTTTTTTTTTAAATGTATTTTTATTTATTTATTCATTTTAGAGGAAAGGGAGAGAGAGAGAGAGAGAGAGAGAGAGAGAGAGAGAGAGAGAGAGAAAAGGGAGGAGGAGCAGGAAGCTTCAACTCCCATATGTGCCTTGACCGGGCAAGCCCAGGGTTTTGAACCGGCAACCTCAGCATTCCAGGTCGACGCTTTATCCACTGCGCCACCACAGGTCAGGCTAATATTCATTTTCTTAAAATTGAGATCGAAAGAGATCATTCACAGAAAATCATGCACAGGAAGTGAGGACTGTATTCTGGGATGCCTTAACATTTAGAGGCAAAGCTGGAAAAGACTCGACAAACATCACCAAAAGTAAGTGGTCAGAGGTGGAGGAGACAGACTGGGAAAGTGAGATGTCACAAAAGCCAATTAGGGGAGATGCTCAATGGGGCCAAATGCTGCTGAGAGTTTGAATTATAAAGACCAGTACCAAGCTGTTAAAAAAAAGAATGAATGATCAGAAGTGAAAGAGAGAATGGAATAAGGAATGAATGCAGTAGCATTAGAGAAGCTAAACGAGCAATACTGAATCACTAAAAGGAAAATACCTTCTAAAGCTGGCCTTACAATGAAAAGATGACTGACTGGTATGAGAACACTTATCAGGATGCAGTCTCAGACTATTAGAGCTCGGTGGGATATGACAACATTAACACAGGGTAGAATTAGACCGCTTCCAGGAAACTGCTTTTAAGGGAACAAAAGAAAAGTTGTGGTAAACTGCTTGGCAGATTTGCAACTGTTTTTGTTGGTATCTCAGTGCCCACAGTCCACTGATAACTGCTCAGCAAATGATCAATTATATTTAGAACCATTGGAATGTTTGCCTATTTTTGGATGTTTGAATATTCATTAACATAGACTGAGAACAAATTTAAAGAAAAGATAATACTTTGTGAAAATAACAAACTCAAGAGGTAGAGATAACAATCTTTGAAGAAGTCAGAATTCATTGTGAATTTATCTTCATCATTTCTCTCTGTTCTTCAGTTTCCACATGTAATGATCAGTTTGTGAATTAGATGTGTTTTTAACTGTATCACAGATATCAGCGGTGACATCAATCATAAAGTTGATTTACTTGTTTCTATAACAAGAAAACAGTCCCAGCCTCTCCCATTCTTGTCTTCCATCATTCCCAGCATGGGTTTTTTTATCCTTGAATTCATTGCTTCATAGTCACAAAATGATTGCTTCTACATTTTTTTAAATAGAAAAGAAAGAAAAATATTTTATCAAACCATAAAACTTTCTCCCAGTGAACTCTCATTTGGCTGACTGAAGACGCAAGGTTGATTGGCAGTGGGTTCTAGGAGTGCCATGATTTATCTAGCTAGATCAGTCATGATTCATTCCAGGAGCTAAGCACATCGCCATCTTACACGCAATCATTTCTCTGTTATCAAGGGGGGGAGGGGAAATAGCTGTTGGGTAGGTTACTAATGATGAATGCCAAGGTTCCTCCTTAGGGCTATCCCACATGGATATGAAAAGTTCTTTCCAAAAAAATATACGGAACATAGCTCATCCTACAGGGCATGTTCTCCCCTTTTCTTGAATAGGGAGTGACTGTCCAAGTCTCATGCAGTTATCCCCCCAGCTGCCATGCCAGGATCTCTGGGTGATCTATGGTCACCTCAGTCATATCTCGATATGGATTTTCACGGTGAGTGACCAAGTTAAAAGCTAGTAAGACCCCGCCCCCCAATATCCTGAATAAAATAGTAAACTGCAAATAGACTCTCACATAGGAAAAGAAAATGGGAAGAACACAGCCTACAGTCTAAAACACACATCTTGCTAGAAAAAAATGGATCTGTTAGGACAAAGCTGTCTACTGTGACATTGGGCTTATTTCTTCTATCACCCATTGGGCAGCCTAGGTGATCCGCTCTCTAGAAGGGTCTTTTTTGTCCATCATTCCCCTGGGCCCTGGTTCTGCCTTATAACCAGGGTAAATCAGGTGACAGTTTGGCCAAACACATTGCTTCCTGCTGGTAAAGGTGCCAAATGTCCTAGCCTGGACCACCTGCCTCTATCCTGTTCTTAAGCCCACTGACTCCATTCAGCCAATCCATATTTTAGTGTCTCTACTTGAAACTCAATTACTCATTAGTTAGAAATATTTTCACCTGCAAGGAATATTACCTGGCTATAACTGTGTAATAACTCAGTTTTAGGTCATTTCTGGGTGATGACTTTAGAGCTGACTAAGAAGTTATCACAGGCCCCTTGTTTTTGCCAGCCCAGTACCCACTTATTCACCCGGTTATTGCAGCCTAGTTTCGCTTGGGCTCTATTTCTCTCTTACTGGATATAGTGTTAAACTGTCCCTCAGGATGTTTTATCCTTCCCAGAAAAAAGTGGCATCTGACCTAAACTATAGCAGTCAGATGTGCACCTGTGGAACAGGATTTTGAGTAGATGGACAAAACCAGGTCACATGTGGGCTAGGAAATCCTGGGTTTGAATCCTAGCTCTATACCTTTAGTAGTTCAATGGGTTTGCTCAGATTCTTAACTTTATTAAGTTTTGGTTTCCTCATGAAAAATAGGAATGATACAGGGTGGGCGGGGGAGGGGGTATGTGCAGGTGTATCTGTTTGACTTCAATGAGTAATGCATATCAAGTACCAAAAATTGTAGTTCTTACCATTATTAATGGCCTAATCCCTCCAGTACACATGTAGAGGGGTGGACGCCAAGCGAGCAGACCCAAAGGAAATGAGCCCTCTGAAGAGAGGCTGGTGCATCCATGTAACTGAGACATATCAGAGGTCTCAGTTGATAGCAGAGAGGTGTGTATGTGTGTGTGTGTGGGTAATGTAAGAATGATTTAGGATGTAGGAAAAAGAGAGTCTTTCCTACTAAATATATTTATTGACTGTTGATTCAGAAGAGGAATGAATGGGGAGGGCTTAGATATTGGTAAGGCAAAGGGACATCCTGATGCCTGATTTATCCTAATTCTGCTCGAGAGAGAACTCTGGCCAAGACAAGCTGGGAAACAAATACAGTATGTCCCTTGGGTTGTTGTTTGTGGATTCTCAAAACCCAACTTTTCCCTAGAAAAGCTTTCACTTTGGTTTCTAACACTGATCTGTGCTAAATGCTGAGAGGTGGTGACTCTTTGGAAATAAGAGACTAACCATGCCATGGGACTTTTTGTACATAAGTAGAATAGGAAGTTTATGGACAGTATACAGATCATATGAAATATAAATTATTTGTGTTAAACTTGCACCAGGTTGAAATGTCATCACTGGGAATCTTTGTTCCACAAATCCAGACCTGAAATTGGACAGGTGCAGTCTGCCAAGTAAGTGAAGGCAGGGTGATTCGGAGCAGCGCTCTGAGATTACTATGACAGCAGGACTTCTCTCGTTTTCCTCAAACCTTTTTCTCCAAAGTTGACGTTATTGCATAGAAAGTAACTGGGAAACAAAAGCATGATTGCAGCATTTTTTCTGAGATAGCATTTCCATAACAAGATAAGAAATGCAGGGGATTTTTATGGTTCAAACTGGAAGTTCCCTAGGCCATTGCTGAAGAGAAGCAGATATTTTCAAAATTAGAGTCAGGTTGATATCTATACCTATATATCTATATCTATCTGTATCTATTCACATCATTACTCTTAAATCAATCTAAAAACACAGAACTCATACTCTCAGTATTATGTTGGCCCTGTGAGGATGGGAGGGTGTCGAACCCAAACCTATAGTGGTGGTGCTTCCAGGACCCAGGGAATCAGAGCCTCTGAATCAGGGAGGCTGGGCAGCTGGGCATGGGCAGACAAGAACAGTAGTCAGTGCTGTGGGCAGCGGTCTAATGGGGCAGCGTCTCCACAAGGAGACAGACAGCAGCAGGCTTTGCATGCAGATGAGAAAAAATCCACACCTATGGTTGTTTACAGAGGGCAGGCAGGACCACGTAAAGGCATCATTAGAGTGGTGGAAAGCACCATTAGCAATCCTAGGGAAATAAGGGGAACTTACTATTGAGGTGCCACACGGTAGGGCTTTGAAATTCAGTTTCTGAAATTAACAGGCTGCAACATAGACACATCCTAGGCAGTGATGGTCTACCGGTTTGGAAATGCTGGCCCTTCTCACAATGCCTGGTGTGTTGTTAGAGTGGACTCACGCTTGTGGAATTGAATTCAGTGTGTGTGTGTGATGTACAAATGTTTATATCTCTTTCCAAAAAATAAAAAAAGGATAGCAAAGTAGTTTGTGGCTGCCAGAGGACAATCAGTGAAAGGGTAAGCGATAAACAAGGAAGTGAAGAGTCAGGCTTCAGTCCTGGCTCCCTGCTTGTGAGACCTAAGCAAGTAATTTCTCCTCTTTGAACTCTAAGTTACTGTAAAATAGGAGTGAAAGTGCTTATCTACCAGAATTGTTAAAAAGATTGGATGGGCTCTGTGTGTAAAGCATCATGCACAGAGTCTGGCACATAATAGATTCTCAATAAAGGTTCGCTTCTCTTTCTTAGGTTTCACGAATATGTTCCCCTGCCTTTGTTGGATTACCATATTTCCCCATGTATAAGACGCTCCCATGTATAAGACGCACCTTAATTTTGGGATCTGAAATTTGAAAAAAAAAATGTATTACATAAAGTTATTGAACTCAAGTACTCAAGTTTTATTCATCATAAAATTCATACAACTCCTCATCACTCTCTAAACTCCCATCCATTAGCTTGTCCTCATCTGTGTCTGATGACAAATCACTGTCTTCAACAATGAGCACAAAAACAAGTGCAAAAAAGCGGGAAATGCAAGTATAAAGAACTACAACCACTGTATAGGATGCACCAAGGTTCGAGACCCCAATGTTTTTGAAAAAGGGTGTGTCTTATACATGAGGAAATACTGTAATCTAAAGCAGAATTTGGCCATTTAGGCAGCAGTTGAAATGATGCCTCTCTGGCCAATTTCAGCCTTTTTTTTTTATTTTTTTATTTTTTTATTCATTTTAGAGAGGAGACACAGAGTGAGAGAGAGAGATAGAGAAAGAGAGAAAGAGGGGAGGAGCTGGAAGCATCAACTCCCATATGTGCCTTGACCAGACCAGTGCAGGGTTTTGAACTGGCGACCTCAGTGTTCCCAGGTCGACGCTTTATCCACTGCGCCACCACAGGTCAGGCCAATTTCAGCCTTTTATGTAAATAAAATTTTATGAGAACACAGCCCTGTTTCCTTGGTTATATACTGCATAATAAGCATGCTTTGGAGTTGCAATGACCACGTTGAGTAGTTGGCCACAGTATCCTTATGGTCTGCAAAGCCTAAAATGCTTGCTGTGTGGCCTGTTACAGAAAAGGAATTTTTGATCCTGGTCTAAAGTCAAACATTTTAATAGAAATCAAGCTTATTTTCTTCCTTTCTTCTGTTCATTCTTTTCAAATGTGTCTCCCTTCAATCTGTTTTCTATCTCTGTCTCCGAAAACAACCTTGTAGTTTTGACAGCTTGACTGCTAAGCTTTAAGGTCTGTGTGTAATTTGTTACCCAGTTTCTCTACTCATTCATTCAAAAGCTGTGTGTTGAGCACTTTCAAGGAGCTGAAAACAGAGTGCTAAAGAAGGAAGGTGACGTCTCTGTTGTCATGGAACTCACTGGGACGCCTACAACATTTATAAACACATAAAGTATGGATAACAAATCTCCGAGAAATGAACACATGGATAACTGAAAAGTAAGCAGATCTAATAGAGAAGAGTGTGATGACTAGTGGATTCAAGATGACTTAGGATGACTGGGAAGCCCACTCTAGGGAGGTGACATTTGAGTGAAGACCTGAATGAGAAGGGAGAACCTCGCAAAGACCCAGGGAGAGTGCCTTCCAGACAGAAGGGGCAGCAGGAGTACAGACTGGGATCTGGCAAGGAGCCTGACAGGTGCAGGGGCTGAAAGAAAGCTGTTGATGCCACAGTGTGTGGGAATAAGGGTGTAGGTGATGTTAGAGAGTATGCGAAGGTCACACTTTAATCTGGTAGATTGGACTTTTCTCCGCAACCCCCACCTCTGTGCACACAGCCAAACAGCAATCAAGTTATGTCCATTCTACATCCTTGATATCTTTCAGATCAACCATTTTTCTTCTTATCATCTTCACAGTCACTGCTGTCTTACTCCTGGGTCACACCAAGTATTTGCTAATGAACTGCCTCTGGATGGCCTCTCCCCCAATGGCCTGCCATGGTGCTGAGTGCAAGAGAGTTCTAATTCATTCCCCTTTAAGCAACTTTAAGTTGCTTAAAGTCCTTTCTACAACTTCTGGATGAAGTTCCAGGTGATTAGTTTGCACAGGCCTCTGCTTCGTGCTCTGGCCTTTGTTGGCTCTGGCCTGCCTTCCTTCACTCCCTCCATTGATCCCTTCACTCAAGCCCTTCTCCTCCATCCATTTTCCTTCATCTCCCCCTCCCCACTGTTTATATTACTTGGCCAGTTCCTACTCGTGCTTTATTGTAGCTCAGATGTGTCCCCTTCTGAGACGCCTTCACTCACTCCCCATGCAGATGTAGACCTCTCTCTGAGCCTCTGTTCCATGAGCTTCATTGATGAGCATAACCCCATCAGCACTCCTGACCACGCCGGTCCTTCAGGCTCTTTTAATTTTCTTTTTATACTTTTAGTATCTTCCACTGTCTTACTAGAACAATGGCTTCCTGATAGCAAGGACCTCTTTCTCTCTTTTTCTTTCTTTCTTTCTCTCTCTCTCTTTCTTTCATTCTTTTTTTTTTTAAATATGGAACCCCTGGCACAAAGCTTGATGGATAAATAGCTCCATGATTTTATGCTAAATGAGTGAGTAGTCTTGGCCAGTGTTATTTCTTGGACAACTGTATGGACTTCATTTTTGTTTTCTCCAATCTACTACCTTCATGATATTCAGAGGGAAATTAGAAAGGTAGCCACAGTCTAAAAGAGGTCAGTGCTTCTAACTGTTCTGAAGGATATATGTATTACAACATAATATAATATGATATAATATATACAGCGTAATATAACATCCAAATTCCTCCCTAAACCCATCTTTGGATGATCTGTCTCCTTCTCCACCTTATCCTATATTTCACTCTCTACTTTCTCTGTTAAGTTCTAGTCACACTGCCTATGTGACAGGCTCCTCTAGTCTTAGGCTGTGCCAGGAGGCTGTTGGCTTCAGGATATTTGCACGTACCATTCTTTTGGTCTGCACAGGGCTGGTGTTGTCATGCCAGTGCCTCTGTGTCTCAGAGTCAGCCTACACCCTCTTTCTCAGCCTACTCCCTCTTACTAGATAGCAAATACATAGATTGCAGGGGCAATACCATAATTATTTGCGTAGACCCTAAAACATGACGAGCTGAAAAGTCAGAGGTGTGTTAGGTGGACAATGGTGAAAGGCATGTTGCAATTATGATTATAGCACAACTCAGTTGCTAGATAGATGGGAAAGAGATAAAAAATGTCACCAACTCTTTTTTTTTTTTTTTTTTGCAGGCCAAGATCTTTGGGGAAGGGTTTGATATAGTAGGAGGTCCATCTGCAGGTGTATAGTATTAAAGAGCAAGAACTAAAAAGATAGATTGGAATGGGGTCCAACAGGCCATCACAATGATGAGTCCTGGTCTATACCTAGGGGGGACTAGACGGCAGTCACTGAATTGGGAACCATAAAATGCCAATAGCTGAGGTAAAAGATGGAACACAGTCTCACATGCTAAGAGACCCCGGTATTGCCCATGGGGTCTCACACATACAAGTGTGCTGCAAATCCCGATTCCAGATGTGCATGCATGTGCGCACGTGTGTGTGTGCATGTGTGTGTGTGTGTGTGTGTGAAAATAATTCTGTGTGTGGATTTCAGGACTTAAAAGGTGTTTAGAAAGCACATTTCAAAAAGTCAACTAGGTGCATCTCAGCATTGGAGCTGTAAAAATTAGCCATCCTCTCTTTCGATTTTACTTGAGAGCAGAGGTGGTTTTATTGCACAGATAGAAAGGTTAGGCAGTCATAGTCAGCTAAAATGAGAGAACTTGATTACCAACTTTCTTTTTCTCCTTGAAGCCATTAAAACTCGTTGTGGGCTGTATAAACAGATGTCGTGCTTCGTACAGGAATCTATAGCATCCTGCCTAACTGATGAGAACTGGAGCACTTGCCATAGATGTTAGGATCGGGCTGTTTTTATAAACCCGCTTTATTTTATGTCTTAATTTAAAAAGCATCAACACTTTAGCAGAGACTAGAC
The DNA here is from genome assembly GCA_037038555.1 of Rhynchonycteris naso. NCBI lineage: Eukaryota > Metazoa > Chordata > Mammalia > Chiroptera > Emballonuridae > Rhynchonycteris > Rhynchonycteris naso. The sequence goes on from CM072996.1 coordinate 303,938,045, forward strand.
TTTTGAGCTACCTTTTAAAAGAAGTTTTTTTCAATGTGAAGATATTCAAATTGATTCTTTAAAAAAAAAATCTGTTCTTTGTTTAATTGAAGCTGTCAACACACTGAGTGCACCAGGAAAACTTGAAATGGTAAATAGATAACGCAGTGTTTTATTTTTATGTCGAATGGCTTTTTTTAAAAAAATGGAGAGATTTCAGCTAGTCTTTAATTAAGGAATTTTATTGGCTGAGCCAGAGTAAATCATAGCAAGTGAAGGGTTTCTGCTCTTTAAAAACACTAATCACTTAACGAATGAGCTTTATAAAACGTCAAGTTCAACTGTACATGTAATAGTAGTTCATATGACTTTTTTAATCTTCTGAGGAAAAGTAAATTAAACCCAGAAGCTGTAATGTAACTGGCCGAATAATCAAATTTCATTTGCCTCTTAACTCAGAGTGAGCTAAATTAAAGAGTAATGGAAAGGCTCCCTTACATAATTTAGTTTCTTATGGCTTTGATTTTTCCCAAATTGCAGCTTTACTGAAGAGCAGGCATCTGTAGATGTCGTGCTTAATCACGGTTGTTTTTGGAAATAAAATGACTAATTTCAGAATGAATTTGGGGAGAATCTCTGGGGCTTTAGAGAGAGCTCCTAAACAAGATACATTTAATTCTGTGATGAGACCAGGAGATTTGACTTGTGAAAGTCTGTCAGCTTTGGCTTTATTTTTCGGATGGTCTTGAAGAATTCCAGGTTTTCATGAGACATTATCTAAGCTGCATAAAATAAAACCCTTTTATGTTTGCTGCTCTCTAAAAGTTATTTTTTTGTTTGAGTTGATAATAAACTGATACTCTGTAGATCTTACAGACGACACGTATGCCTTGGTGTTGAGGTTTAGAGCTGCCTGATCTGTTTGAAAGAGAAGGTTGGACCTCGCATCTCAACCCCATCTCCTGGTTAGGATGGGACCGGGGGTGAGCAGGCATATTGGAGTGGGACATGTAGTGTCTCTGAGCTTTTCTGCAAGCTCTGTGCGCCCCCTGCCCCCTGCCGTATGCCTTCAGAGTCGAGTCATCTTTATTTCTTGATTCACCAAGTATTTTCTGAGTACCTGCTCTTCTATAGACATTGTAGCAGGGGCTGGGAACACAATGAGGAAGGCTTCATGCAGCTTCCTCAGAGAAACCATTCAGCATATACATAAACATAGAGCAAATTAAAGACAACACATTTCAACCTAGAATGAGGATGATGAAATAAGCAAGCAGCAGAAAGTAACTGCATGTGAAGGGGGCAGGGTTTCCTGGAGACAGGCTGTCCAAGTGGGGTTTCTTCCCAGGAGATGGGGACATTCAAGCCGAGGCCAAGAAAATGAGAAGGAGACAGATGAGTAAACTTCTTGGCCAAGGGAGAAGTTTAGTGTGCCCTAGGGACTTAGTGAAATTTATCTGGAGGATGGCTAGCGAGGGTTTAGGGAGATTATTAATTGGTCCCTACGGGTCTTAGTAAGGACTTTGGAATTTATTCTGAGTTTAACAAGGAATTATCTCGTTTCTGTTGTGTCCTAATCTCTTTTTCTTTCCCAGTCATAGAGTACGTTATGGTCTTTTTTTAAATTTTTTCTGTTCCCTTTCTTACAACAAATAATTACTGAGCATTTACCCATATGACACAGAATTCTGCCCTCAGGAAGTTTAAAGTCCAGGTAGGGAGATGGACATCTGCCTGATATCATGTAGACTAGAGTTTGTATAGAAGAAAACACACCCTGCAATACAGGGACTTGGAAATAACGTGGAGTTGGGTATAAAACCGTTGCCTTCCATGCCTTGCCCAGTCCTTAGTCTCCATTCTCAGCCCTCAGTTCTTGATATCCGGGAGGAACCTGACTAGGCTGTGACCACGGCAGGACCATCCGGGACACTCAGGTCAATTAACTGTGTATTATGTACCTCTCACTGTTTATTTTTCTATATTGTGTGGCTGTGGAGAAAAAGTATAAAGTATTATGTTTTCCACTCATTTTCTGTAATGTGAGTCCACATTATACATGATTGACAGTTGACTCTCCTTTATTGCATAGTGATAAAATCTTGACTATACTAAGGTGACAGGCATGCTGCCTAGGAAGCCACCGTGGGGTAATGTGATCTCGATGGGGCGCTCGGGGCAGGACTCCTTAATGAGGTGAGCTGAGACTGGAAGGGGGGTAAGCATTAGCCAGCCCCAAACAGGAGGGAAGCATGTTCCAGGCTGGGGACCAGCATGAGGAAGCCCTGTGACAAGAGAGAATGAAAGAAGGCCATGGCCGCTGAGCTGGGGAGTGTGGAAAGCGTAAGTGCACAAGCTCCTACTTTCTGGAGATGTTACAAGGAAGTGCAGCACAAAGTCACCACAGGAACACACAATGGTTACGGGTGGGCTGTTGTCCATCCTGGAGAAACGAGGCATTCGAGCAATGCAATTACCCATCTTGCTTTTGGATTCCTTTTATTTCTTATTATGAGGAGAGACTTTTAGAGCAGGAAGGAGCCATGGAGTATGTCATTTAGCCACCTGCTTAATGGGCAAGAAAATTTTTCTCTAGAGTTGGAATGACATCTAAACCGACACACAGTTAATGCAGTATTTTTGCCTACACTCCAAACGTACAGGAGGTACCATTTAAACCAGGCTTATATTTCCAACAGGGCTTTCTTTACTTTTTCATCGTCTTCATTATTTTTATTTTTGTTTCTGTCATAACAGACTCCCTTATTTTTACTGTGACTATGAAAGAGTTATATTTAAACATGTTACTGTTGTCTAAGGAGTGCTTTATTACACGAAAAAGAAAAGGTTGACTTTATATGCTTGACATCGGCAAATATTTAAAATCCTGCTTGTGTCACATGATGGGGAGGGTTGCAGAAATAGGAGCGCTGAAACGCTGCCGCTCGCAGGGTAAATTGTTACGGTATATCCTTTTCAAAAGAATTTAGTGTCATGGGATAAAGCTGTGACTATGCACAATCAAGAAGGTCCATCCCTAAGTAAAAACCCTGGTGTCACTCTTTTTTTTTTTTTGACACAGACAGAGAGGTACATAGGGATGGATAGGGACAGATAGGAGGGAGAGAGATGAGGAACATCAATTCTTTATTGTGGCTCCTTAGTTGTTCATTGACTGCTTTCTCATATGTGCCTTGACTGGGGGGGTGGGGCAGTTTACAGGAGAGCAGGTGACCCCTTGCTCAAGCCAGCAACCTTGGGCTCAAGCCAGTGACTTTTGAACTCAAGCCAGGGACATGGGGTCATGTCTATGATCCTATGCTCAAGACAGTTACTCAGCACTCAAGCTGATGAGCCCACACTCAAGCCAGTGACCTCCAGGTTTTGAACCTGGGTCCTCCGCATACCAGGCTGACACTCTATCCACTGCACCACTGCCTGGTCAGGCCCTGGTGTTACTCTTAAAACTGTGCAAAAAACCTATGTGTAAGAACATTCATGATGGTATTGTTTATTATAATAGAAACTGAGAAATCACTTTAATGTTCTTCAAGAGGAGAGTGGATAAAGGAATAGTGGGGCATATATTAAAACATTGGAGGAAACCAGAACTTCATGTCTCAAAGTCTTTACATACATTTTTAAAATACCATGTTGAGTTAGAAAAGCAACTTTTAGAAGTATACATTAAAGTGTGTGTTTTTCATAAAATGTAACGTATTTCATACAATACTATTTCATTGTTTTTAGATAGATACAGTGATAAATTTAAAAGGAAGCACACAGGCTTTGTAAACACCACATTTACAGAATATCAGGAAAGGGTATGTAAATGCCTTTAATAAGGTAAGGGTGGTTTTTATTTTAGATGTATATACTTAACTATTCTTTGTTTATAATTTACAGTTTTTGTGTGCTTTTCTTTTGTTAGGTAATTTACTAATTTATTTAACCCTTTGAGTAGTATGAATGTTCATGTATGTTTTCGTGCCTCCTGACCATCCAGAGTTGATTGATTTATTTTTAAAATGTGTAAGGCAACATTAAATAAAGGTAAATGTATGTTCTTTTTGTTTTCATAAATTGTTTATCAAACAAAGATGATTTTAAGGTAATAAAATTGTAACTGAAACTAATTTCATTTTTTTGAAAATGAAAAACTCACTCCCAGCGGTCAATGAGCATGAAAACAACTCACTACTCAAAGGGTTTTTAGATTTTATTTAGAAAATTAACTTTAACAGGATGACATTGATCAATAAGAGTACCTAGGTTTCAGGTAAACAATATATGTATAATCAACAAAGTAATGTAAAAATATTTTCACAATCTTAAGCAATATTCTTTAAACTTTCCAAAAACATTAGACTAATACTGTCTTAGTCCATTTGGGCTGCTATGACAAAAACATACCATAGACTGGGTGGCTTAAATGGCAGACATTTCTTTTCTCCCAGTTCAGTACGCTGGGAAGTCCAAGTTCAAGTTGCTGGCAGATTTGGTGTCTGGTGAAGATCTGCTTCCTGGTTCATAGATGGCTGTTTCTCAGTGTTTCCTCAAATGGTGGAAGGAGTGAAGGACTTTCTGAGATCTCTGTTCTAAGGGAACAAATCCCATTTATGAGGACTCTACCCTCATGACCTCATCACCATGCACGGCCTTGCTGGCACCACAATCTTGGACTTCCCAGGCTCCTGAAGTGTGAGAAAGAAATTCTGCTATTTATAAGGCACCCAGCCTGTACTACTCATTATAGCAGCCCGAATGGACTTAGACTGCCTGTCTTTGAAAAGATACTTGGTAAGACATAGGTTCAGTGATCCAGATTTTGAAAACGTGTGTCAAATGGCTTGTACAAAAAGCACAATGAATATCTAAGAAATACCTAATTTAAGCTAATCACAGTACTAGATTCTGTTGCATTGTAAGTGGTTCTGTTGAGGCCTCATTTTGTCCGTTGTCCAGAATAGAAAGCTGAGGCCCAGACATTGTTTCATGGCTTATTCAAGAATGTGGGAACAAGAATCTGAATTCAGGTGTGCGTGACTAAAACCTGAAGGCTTGTTAGGGTGCGAGTCTGTTCTCTAAGTAAGAGCCAAAGCTAGAAAAGAAATTAGTTGGGTTTTTTTCTGTTCCTTCTTAGTGCAAAAAATCTTATGACAAGGTTGTTTCAAGAAGTATAGAAGATGTCTGAGAGTGTGGAACACACACGGCCTTCTCTGTTTGCAGCCCTGTACAGTGTAATCCCTTAAGATACACAACAGCAGTATCAGCAAAGTTCAGGGTACGCTGAATCTCTACTTTGTCAACCACTGAGCCAGGCACATTTATTGTAACACACGGCAGAATCTGTTTTGACAAGACCAGCCTATAAAATGGTTTAATTGTTAAAATGAAAAGAAAGTGTCTGTGTGTGAAATGCATTGTGAAAGAATGAGATTCCTGAAATTTATGATAATGAATAAAACTACTGGGGCATAGGCATTAGGGTGATAAGGAATTTATATTACTTAAAAGCAAAACATTTACATAACTTCCTAATGGGACTGCCATTTCTGATTCAATAACTCCTTCTCCATTAAAAAAATAAATTGCATATTTCATTATGGCCCATTATCTTTCCCTCTGTTGATTTGGTATGATTTCTATAATTTACTCTATATTTTTTAAAAAAGAATAATAACTGAGTTTAATAATGTCCTTAAGTCTCTTAGCATTATTTTTTCCCCTTTTCATGGGACTATTAAAAAAAAAAACAACCCCAGTGCTTGCAGTCTTCCCAAACTGATTCGAAATAGCCATTTCTGTTTAAGCTTTGAAAGTCCAATTAACATTGAAGTGGCAACATCCAGTCCTTTCTATAAGAATCTTAGCAGTAATAGAATTAGGTTAGCAAAGGAAGGCAACTGTCCCGTATGATCTGTGATACTTCATTATAATTTCTTTTTTATTATGATGGACTTGAATTTCAGTTATTTGTTTGCTACGTTCTCATTCCTAGACCTAGTCTATTGATTCAGAGGGGGAGGGTGAATACTCCTTCTATGACCCACTTTACCTGTATCAAAACAACCTTCTTTTAAGTTGCGAGGCAATGACTTCAGAAGGAATAAAGAAATGAACCATTATTCCACAGTTCTGTCAGATTTAAAGATAATGTGCATGTTATAGACATAGAGATGAAAAGCACTGAGTTTAATTTTGCTTCCTTCCTCTCTGGAAGGTATCGGTTGCTAGCACTGGCTGCCTTGTGATAAAGTAGGCCCTGGATGGAGTTAGCACGCTGGTATACGTGGTGACCGTGCTGCACCAGTGTGCTTAGCCAGTGTATGCAGTCATAGGCGGGGCATCCAGTTGAGACCCCTCTCTCTGGTTTCTGAGATGTCACAGGGATGCTGATTGCAGCAATGATGTGAAGAGTTTTGTGTGACACTTTTGCATCCTTCCTCTCCAAAGGAAGATCCAGGGACTTCCCCTAGGCGGCCAAGCTCCCAGCAGTGCTGATTCTGTCGTGTCTTTTCCAGTCTAATCTATCCCAGATCCTTCCTGCCTCTGCCATATTGTTCTGTCTGCTGGTCCCCAGACAGCTCTCTGCTTGTCCCTGCCCATCTTCCCAAATTCATCTGACACCGCTCTGCCACGTGTTCCCAACTTGTCTCTCAGGGCTTTGTGTGCCATCTGTCCTGTTCCGTGGCCTCCCGCATGCCATTCCTGAGCATGCAGTTTCTTCCTTTCACTCTGTGATGCCCAGCGCCTCGATCTCCAGGATTTGGCTGGAACACCGCCTTCCCCGAGAGGCTTTGTATGTGGTTCTGCTTTACACTGGGGTCCTTATTCCATCTCAGGTTGCCCTGTTCTTCTTTTATTATAGCAGATTTGAAAATATGTCATTTTCTGCTTTCTTGTTGTATTGGATTTTGTTCAACCATAAGGGCCATGAGAGCAAAATTTTGTCAACCTACTTGAATGTGCCCAGTGCCACTCTCTGTTCATAAGTTAGCGGGATGCATGAAAAGTAGTTGTGGAGTAAATAAATGGTTGACGGCGTCCTCTGACTCATAAGAGGGGATGCTCTGTGTTCCAGAAGCTTAGTTCCGTGTCTTCATGATGCCACCTGAGTACTAATAGTTTCTTCCATTTTTTTCCCCTCTCTGCTTAGGTTTCTCAGGGAATCTTCATTTCACCCTTGTCCCAGATTCCTGGGAAAACACACGCTCTTAAAGCATTTCAGGAGTTTGAAATACTCCTGAAGTCATATATCTGGTGTCTTAGAGCAATGTCCCAGGCATGAATTGTAACGTACCTAAAAACCTGTTGCAATCGTGGCTCTATAAGGTTTGTAAGAAAAACTCTGTGGTTAGTTATGTCTGAGGTGTTCATGGGACTTTGGAGACGGATCCCTGGGCTTATTGGTGGTGGTGGGGCTCGGGGAAGCAGGGAGGAAGAGGAGAGCTTGTGTTGAACATAGGAATGCTGCAGGGTTTGTCCTCACGTTCTTCAGTTTCTGTTTTTCATCTTCTATCTCTTTGAACCCTCCCTGCGGTCCCTTTAATAAAAAGAAAAGTTTGTTAGTGGAGTATTGGATCAAGTTTGAGATTAAAGTGTGATTACTACTAGATTTCATTTTATCAGCTTTAACTTTTAGCAATAAACATATTTATCACTGTCCTGCTGACAAAAGTGATTTGTTCGTTTTACAAATCTGGGCATTGAAGCTATGTAGAAGAGAATTAAAAACTGAGTCCTCATATCAGCCTCCACTTAACTGCTTAAAAACATGAACCTTGTTCAATGTTCTGTTTTCAGTTCTTCTTCTTTCTTTATTTATTTATTTATTTTACAGGGACAGAGAGAGGGATAGATAGGAACAGACAGACAGGAATGGGGAGAGATGAAAAGCATCAATCATCAGTTTTTTGTTGTGGCTCCTTAGTTGTTCATTGATTGCTTTCTCACGTGTGCCTTGACTGCAGGCCTTGAGCAGACCGAGCAACCCCTTGCTGGAGCCAGTGACCTTGGGCCCAAGCTGGCGAGCTTTCGTTCAAGCCAGATGGGCCCGCACTCAAGCTGGCGACCTCGGGGTCTTGAACCTGGGTCCTCCACGTCCCAATCCAATGCTCTATCCACTGTGCCATTGCCTGGTCAGGCTGTTTTTAGTTCTTAATGGAACATGGGCACACAAGAAGTGTCCCCAAAAATTGTTAAATAAATAACCTATATATTGCCCACATCAACAATTTGATATATTTGTCTTTCTTTAATTATATAAATGTATGTAATTAAGAGCGGTGACCTGCTGAAGATGTAGGTGTAGGGATGTGTCACATTGTCTGTTGAGAGCTCAGTAATAAGGACAAAACCAACTAAAACAAGCCTGCTTTATACTTTTACCTTGCTTGGCAATTCTAAACAGTGGCAGTGATAAAAGAGCCCTCACCCAGCAGACCCTCCCCCTCCTGGACCTCCACTTGGTACCCCAAAGGTAAAGAACACACTTTATGTTAAATTTTATCTCAAGCGTTTGATTAACACTTTATTATAGGCAGTTTCAACAGAAAACTTTTCTGATTTCTGGTAAAAGCACTTAGCGATATATCCCCAAAACCTTGAACATATTTCTGATCTTTGAATCTCTCTTCGGAAATTCTATCTTAAAAGTAGCAAGAAATGCAGATGAAAATTTATGAGATTCATCCTAGCATTATTTATAGCAAAAGTGTTGGCATAGCTTAAATGTTGACTACTGGAGAAACAAACTACTTAATCATGGCATAACCATAAGATGGACTATCATACAGACAATAAAATGGCATTATGCAGGCTTTTTAAATGTTGCACAGAAAATGTAGGTGATTTTAAGTGCCTATGACTATGAAGCATCTGCTAACTGATCAGAAATATGTGCAATGGCGAACTCATAAAACAGAAACACACAGAAATAATGTATAGCTTTACTGAGAAGGGCAACATGAATAAGTCATGTGCCCAATAACAGTGTTTTGTTCAACAACAGACCGGATATACGATGGTGGTCCCACAAGACCTTAATGGAGATGATAATTTCGTATTGCCTGGTGACCTTGTAGCCATCATGAAATCATAACCCAATGCATTTACTCATGTGCCTGCAGTGCTGCTGGTGTGAACAAGCCTACTGTGCTGATGTATGAAAGCATAGCACATACGAGGACGTACGGTACATAATACTCGGTGATAATGAGGGACTGTGTCACCGGTCTATATACTTACTTTACTTTTTAGTGTTATTTTAGCATGTACCTCTCTACTTATGAAAAAATGTTCGCTGTAAACAGTATGCAGTATTATACCATGCGTAGCCTCTTGCATCTTGTGTTTACCGCTTGTCTTGACTGCATCATTTTCTCCCGTGTTTGATTTAACCTTGTTTTGTACGGTGAAGTGCTCTCTAGGTTGGTAGCTGGGAACAATAGGCCATGCCTTATAGCCCAGGTGGGTAGCAGGCTGTGCCATCTAGGTTTGTGTAAGTGCACTCTGTGATGGTCACACAATGTCGAGATCACCTAACAACCTATTTCTTAGACTGCATCCCTGTCATTGAGGGATGGATGACTGTGCCAGGGGTGTGTGAATTATTGCTTGGGTGATGGTGTTTTCACTCTTTTGGGGTACTAAACATGGGATCAGAGATCAAGACTTCAGATGCAATTTTTACAAGTGAGTATATGGAAAACTTAGAGTAATTACTTAAAGGTAATAAATTACAGCTAGAGAGTCAAATGTGCAAAATTCTTTTTCTGAATGGCCCCTGTGACTCTCTGTGGCAGTTTAAGGTCAAGGTACGAAGTCCACTCCAGGTTTATGGATTGGTACTGCCTTCTTCTTGACCAGCTATAAAGGCCTCTACCTGACTAATGTGATGGCTACTCATTCAGGAAATGAGTCAGCCAACCAAGCTCTACACTCAGTAGGTACATTGGCCTTATTAGCTCAGATGCTCTGGTTTCTTATTCACACTATTGCTTTTTTTTTTTGTAATTGAGATGCCTTGAATATTTCTAATTATTTTTCATTTTTACTTACTTGCATGACCCATCAGCAAATCCCCCTAGAATTAATATTTTGAACTCCAATTTTAAGAAATTATAAAAATTGCTAATTATTTTTGTATTTGACATTTCAGCTTCAGATATTTTGCCCACCATTTAAAATAATGGTTGCTATTAGGAGAAAATAATAATGATTAACTATGATTTAATACCTACATTGTAGCTTATGGGACAAAATAATGATGAAATATATGTTTCTGACGTCAACAGAATTAGAAATGTTTTAGCTTGATTATTGGAAATCATTTTTCCATTCTGAAATATATGTTTCTGATGTCAACAGAATTAGAAATGTTTTAGCTTGATTATTGGAAGTCATTTTTCCAATCTAAAAAGCTTTCATAGTTTTTCTTTCTGTCTCTCTCTCTCTCTCTTTTGTTTAAAAATGTCTTACCCTCCACACGCTAAAAGACAGAAAATGTGCCTTTTCCACTTTCATATTTTGCACTGTGGCGTGTTGCCTAGAACTTATTTATAAATGAGTTAAAATAACACTGAATTCTGACTAGGATAAAATTTTAACTTCTCTGTGTTAAATAAATCTATGTGCTCTTTGAGGATTTTTACAGCAAGGAAAAAACTAATACTTTGATATGGGCTAAGAGAAAGGGAAGTTATAGATCTCAGGGCCAATTTAAGTTGGTATATGAATTGGAGCCTTGCTTTGAAAGGCACATTACTTTCTTGCTATCTTATCAATATTCCTGAAATACTAAAAAATTGGCAATTGGAAAAAAATAATTTTCTTCTTATTCCAAAATTTCTGTTTCTGTAGTCAACACCTTTACTGTCTTTTCCTGAGGATTGTGAATATTCTCTTAAAAATGAAATGCACCCAAAAGGCACATTGTTCCGTTATTTTAAATGTAAAGTACATATAGATTTAAAAAATGTTTATAGATAGCTTAATATCAAAAGATTTCACAAGAAAGTCTGCAGAGTTAAATTCAACAGAAAGAGGTCCAATCTATATTCTACAGCTAGAGTATAAATAAATATGGGCCTGTCGTTTCCATGATTAAACTAATTCAATGGCTCTCCATTGCACTTTGAATCCAGCCAAGACTATTTAGCATGGTCACAGGACCTGCGTGATTGAGTCCCAACTGGCCTCACTCACATTAACCTCTCCCACTCTCCTCCTTCTCTCTCTGACTTCCAGCAAGCCAGGTAGGTCATGCTCCATCCTATCCCAGGTTCACTGTGAACACAAGTTTTTTTTCCTGGACCCACCCACCTGAGCTCTGGCCATCAATTATTATATGTCTAATATACTTGTTTTTGTCTGGTTCCTAGAACCAGATCCCCCTGAGGTATGAACTCATAGCATCTCACACTATTCCTTCAATATGTCTCATGATTTTTAATAAATCATTTTGTTAATGAAGTTAAATGTCTGTACTCTTAATGAGGATGTAAATTCTGGAAGGGTAATGATTATGTCTGTCTGGATCATTTTTTTTTTATCTATAATTTAAAGCGCCGGGCAACAAGTAAATGCTCATATACAAAATGGAGAAAATTATAGACTCTGTTGCCTGGGGAAGTTACAAGGAGGGAGTGGGATAGTCTGAAAGGGCTTAGAATAGGTTATAGCGAACACATTTGTTTAAGGTACCTGGGCCCTGGATTGGTGGTGGAGTGGGCAAAGCTTCACCAGGACAGGCTGGAGAGTCTTCCACCCCACCTACCTTTCCGTCATTTCTCTTGGGACACCTGGGTGATTCAGAGAGGGCACCACTGAATTTATTATTAAGGAAAGCTAAGGCACTCAGATGAACAGATGGGAGATATAGATTAATCAGTCAATTAATCAGAACTTTACCGAATGTTACTGGATGACCAGCATTTGGAGGAGGACAGGGCAAGGGTCTTTTCCCATTCCTGATCTGAAGACAGAAGTGATGGGCCATTTTCTAAGTAGCCCTTTTTTTGTTCATGAGACAAATAGTTACAAATAGTGATCATTGTCTTTGTATCCCAGTTTTCATGACTGTATCACCATCTGACTCTCACTAGGGTAATGACATCCAAAAGGTATTAATGAATAGTTTAACATTCAAGCACTTACGTTTTGTCAGGCCCTATTCCAAGTGTCTTAAATGTATGAACTTATGTAATTCTAACAGTGGTCCTAACAAATAGGATTATCTTAGAGATAGGATCATGCCTAATACCAAGACATGGAGAGGTCGCCCTGGTGACACAGCTAATAAATGGTAGAGCTGAGTGTGAATTGGGCGTGGGTGACTCTTAGTGGTCACACACTGCACTGTGCTCATAGAATGGTGCTAAGGGCAACTCTTGTTCATAGCACTGTTAAATTATTACCCCTACTGCCATTTGAGAGTTTTATCCTCTCTTCTTATCACAACAAAAGAAATGTTGACCAGTTGTTTGTCCCCATTTGAGCAGAAAGTGACTTCATCTTCCTAGATCTTTGTTCTATTAAGATTTAAAAAAAAGGGGGGGGCAGCTATTAAGTTTAGACAGGTGTTCATATCAAAGGAGGTTCACTAAATTCTCCAAACCACTCATTTTTTGGTTGAGAATTGGGGGGAAAGGGCAGTTGGCCCATAGTAGATGGAAAAGGTCCTTACCACATGGAAAGCAAGGGGAGAAGGTCAGTGGAAGAAGCAGTGAGTAGAGATAAGAGAACAGGGATTAGAGGCACAGGGGACAGTGAGTGGCAGCTGCAAAACAAGCCATGGTAGAGGGGGACCAGCAGCACCGCTGGGAGTCCACCCACCTAATGTCAAGGAGCCACAGTTACGGAAGAGGTCGAATAATAAAGGAAAAGGACTTTCACTCAGCATGCTTTCTGTACTGAGTTGCAGAAGGATTTCAGCCTTACAGGTGTTAAGAAGAAAAAGAGACTGTTCTCTTTGGGATATAAAAACAAACATACAAACCCAAAACAAATAAAAACCACATTGATTGGAAGAGCTCCTACCTTAACAATGTCAAATACCAGGGCACTACCAAACTTTTACTTTAATTATGTATGAGTGATAAAATAATACTAATCAGAATATAAATTTTTAATGTTTGCTGTTGAATATTCTATAATTCTCTGCTCTGTGTCTTGGGTGACACAGTGTGCTGAAAATGGAAAATTCCATATTGTCCCATTATTATTATTCAGTTACTTCTTTGTAATTTGTTTTCTTCAGATGGTCTTAGTTACAAATGAGGTCCCTATTATTTTGGTGGTTTAGTTTTTAAGACAGCTGGGATTTAGGAACTATACCTAGTTAAACTTAAGCAAGTTTCTAAGAAATTAGTAAGTGGCTTTTTATTGCTTATTTTTTAAAATTAATTTAAGTCATCACTTATTTGATTAATTTATCCAACCATATGTATGCGAAATCTACTAGGATAGATTTATTTCAGGCTATGAATAATGCTCCTCAGGGACCTAAAACAGGAATCAAGGCAACAGTTAACACGGACATAGCAGCATTAAAAATTCAATTCAGATATAATCCACTATAGCACTACATGTGGGCTATAAAAGTCTCACACAAACATAGCTTTATAGATTCAAGGAAGAGTTATTAGTTTTAACCACATTTTAACAACTGAACCACATAAAATCTATCATCTTATCTTTGGCTATAGAAAAAAAAATCCAGTCTCAAAATGACTGATCTCTTCAATTCAGCTGCTATTTACTTAGTATTTACTGTTGGGTCAACATATACCCACAAACATGCAAATGTTGAATTGCCTTACCCTTTCTTGTGTGTAATGAATTTATCTAAGGAGAAAATGAGAAGTTACAGGAAGAGAAATGAGGCAATTTGAATGTCAGAAAGATTCAGAGAAACTTCAAACCATTCTGATTTTATGCACTTTATTGATGGGAATTGATCTACTTCTTGAAGTCCAGCAATTTTATATATCTAAAGAGGCCTGGTGTTGAAAACACATACTATTAAAAACACAAAAACGATGTCAAAAGAAATATTATCACAAACTGTCTGGACAGCTGGGGTTCGTTTCGTAAGTGGAGGAAAAACACAATGGAAACATAAATTGAATCACAGGTCTGGGCGTAGATATGCAATGGCACATATTTAAGCATTGGATATTGCTATGAATATGCTCTAAGCTTATAATTCATTTCTGAGTATTTCACAAGGCAAAAATGATTTTGCTTCAAGATGCCTGGTTTAATGCGAGATACCTGTTAGCTCATCAAAGTCCTTGCTCACTCTTAAGGTATTTGCTATTTCAACTGCATTAGACTTTCTGAAACTTTGTTGTGTCTGCATAACTTGTGATTGGCAAAATGTAGATGAATAGCAGAGATCCCAGAAATGAGCCTGAAATTTTAAAATAAGGACATATGCGTAAAAACTATGTATGGTGCCCAGAGGGTACTGGAAATATCAGGGGGAATACTTTGTAGAATATGATTGTCTGATCACTATGTTCTACACCTGAAACTAATACAAAGTAATTTGAATGTAAACTGTAATTGAAAACTTAAATAATGAAAAAGCAAAAACAAAAAAAAAGTGAGATATTTTCTAAATCAACAGTCTCAAATTATGGCTGTGTCACCTGCAGAGCTTCTGAAATTAGAGGTGTGTTGACTTCTCCTCATCCTGGTGAATCACAATCTCTAGAATGGTGGGAATAGGGAATCCATTTAGTCATTTTTGTAATCCCTTTGGGTGAATCTCACCCACAGCTAGGATTGCAGACCACTAGTATAAAAAGTTGACCAGAACTTTATAATTTAGAAAGCAAGTCAGTTTTTAAGCTCATTTAATCTGGTGTGATAGGTATCATTACTATTTTATAGTCAAAGAAGTCAACATTTAAGAGAGGTCCAGTGATTATATATGCTGTTAAGGAATAATTTTAATTCTAAACTTGTGATGTAAGAATCACTGGATTTTCCTCCTTTCTCTTTTTTTGGGAGGGTGGGGGCAGGGATAAAACATAAAAATGGCCATGTGGTTAATGTACATCCCAGTGAATTCTCACAAAGTGAACACAGCCGTGTAAGCAGCACCACAAATGCCCTCCTATGGGCACCTCAAGCCACTCATCACCCTGCCCTTATGAGAGAGAATCATCAGTCTGACTTCTAATAGCATTTCTTAGTTTCACCCGATTTTTATATTTGATTAAACAAAATCACCCAATATGAACTTTTTCTGTGTATGGGTATGCCTTCTCTGACAAATGTTTACTTCTGTAAGATTCATCCATGTTGTTTAGTGCAGCAATAATTAATTTACCCTCCTGGGTTATAGTCTTATTTGTGTGAATATACAAAAGAGATTTAATTCATTCTAGTACTGATGAGAATTTGGCCAATCCCAGTTGTCACTAACAGCCAGCAGCACTCTGCAACGTTTTAGTACCCATCTTTGGTGAACATTCACGTTTCTATTGGGTATATACTTTGGTAAATTCTGAGCTTTTAAGATTATAATTTGTAAGTTGATATGACTCACCTTTGGCCTTTCTCTTTCAAACCTTTCTCTTCTTTATTTATTACAATTCTGCTCCCACTTCCAACTTCATTAATCATAACCTCTCTGAAAAAAATGAAAAGGCAAGGTAAGTTACTCTAAGATATACCGTGTCTCTAATTCCAGATTTATTTCAAAGGATAATATGCTGATTTAAAGTGACAGCTTTCTGATAGCAGAATTTCAGGGCATGAGAGAATTATAGACATCACTAGGCAAATGAAGTTTATTCATCTTATTTTGATACAGAGTTTTCTTTTTAAATTCCTTTAGACAGAGTGGTATGAGCAAACACAAAATGATTCAATAATGAATTGGCTACTCACTGAGTAACCATGGTTTGACTATGTACCTCTACGTCCCTCCGAGCCCCATTCTGTCAGATAACGCTGGTCAGAGTGTCAAATTGCTTGAAGCATGCACTCATACAGCCTCAGATTACATCAGCAGTGTCCTGCCTTCAGGACGTTGCCCCGAATCCTTTCTAAGAATGGAGCCTAAGAACACTGTGGACCTTTCTCCTACACTTCTCTCCAGTGATCCCTTGATCTTAGCTTTAAAATTCACTGATGCCACTAAGTCCTATTAAATACGTTCTGATGCCTTTATCCAAGGAGCAAAGCAAGAAGGAAGGTAACACTGAAGAATGGACAAGTACAGAGGTTTCGGCAAGTAAGGTAAGTTGTTTCTTTAGGGCTCAGTTATCTCAAGTATAAAATTGGTATAATCACATTTCCATTAGATTACATAATATAAGAGACACTGTGAGCCCAATACAAGTATCTGAAAAATAAATGGTGTCATTAATGGCTGCTAAAGGTCGGGAACGATGGCCTATTCATCCCCATAATAGTATCTTGTAGGAAGGTACTTGCAAATTTTTAAAGGAACTTGAGAGTTATCGAAGTCCTGCTGGCTGTTGGGTAACATCCTCATGAAAGAAAAAGCTACCTTTTCTCCGGCCCCCTTTGTTCTCTGGGTGAATACTGAATTACTAACAAAACTGTAAGATCAGTTTTTAAGCTCTCCAAATCTGTTGAGAGCATTCCCAGGTGAAAACAGCACATCCAGGGGATACAGGTAGGGCTAGCCCCTATTACGCTAGAGTCAGAGCATACTTTAGAAGCACAGAAAGAATTATGCCGAGGATGTCATCATTAAGAGGTGTAAATTATTTAATCTCAGCGTTGTCCAGAGGAGTCCTCAGGTCTCCCTGTGGCGAAGCATATTAATAAAACCAGTTGAACTATTTTAATTGTTTTTCACCTCCTCGTCTAGGCTTCAGTGTTAACTATTAACTTGCCTCTCGGTGGTGTGGACCATCGGCTACAGCAAATGGATGCAGGACTTCATTTAGGAAGTGATCAGTGGACATTGACTGCGCTTCTACTATAATGACTACGAATGCCATCCTCAAGTCTTGCCACCCAAAGTACTAACAGTTCTACCCTGGATACTACCACTAGGTGCCCCGCAGTACTATCAAGAATTTCATCACCAACAATTCCAGTACCACCAGCAATTCCATCACCCATAATGCCACCAATTGCAAAAGCAATCATCAAACTGACACTAAGGGTCAACAGATATGCTAGGCTCTGGGAGTGAATGAAACATGGTCCATGATTTTACGGCATCCATAGCTTAGTGGAGGATATGGTCAATTCTGCATGGCCTATGTGGACCCACATGTCCTTCATCTTAAGACATCCCGCCACTCTGCCCCTCACATAGTTTTCTCCAGTCGCACTAGATTGTTCTGATTTGGGTTTTTTTCCTATTTAAAAATGTTTGTGTATGTTGAGCTGTCTGCCTGCAGTAGATTTGCTTCTTCACAAGTTGAAACACTTCTTACACTTAAGCTTTTCACTTAAATGTCATTTCCCAAGAGAAACCTTTAAGGCCTCCCTTCTACATCAGGAAAATAAGGATCATAGTTCTTATCTTGCATGGTGGATCAGCATTAGAGATAAATGAATGTTGAGCACCTATCACAGTGCTTGCAGGTAGCTATTAGTAGCAGTAATAATGGTGAAAGTAGATAGGTGATTCATTTGACAGGAAATAAAGAGCCAACTGGATATGAAACCCAAACCTGGGAGACTAGAAGGACTCAAAGCCCAGAGTGGTATCAGCCACAGAGAGGGGAGCTCCAAGCAGTGCAGGAGCAGAAGACCTTTAAAATGAACTGGGTATTAGTCATAATGGGCTGCTTAGTGCAATGGAGCACAGCATACAAAATATAAAAGTAGCAAAGGAGAGGATAATTAACTACTTCCAGCATAATAGGCATATGAATGTGAAAATAAGTAGCTATTGATGAGAATGGCTCTTAATTGCCACCATTCCTCATGGCCTATTCCAGAGAATCTCATGCATCTTTCTAATTCTTTTTTATATCCTTCTCCTCGTTGTGCTCAAGCTCTGGGTGCAAAGTTATTTTGAAAATATGGACCTGAAATTTTCACATATTTTGACTGCATCTAAGTCCTCTGAGTCTAGGCAAGGGGAGTAGGTATTGAGTAAAGGGTTCTATTTTTGTTGTTGTTTTGTAAAATGACAAAAAAAATTATTCAACACAGCTTGCATAAAATTCCAACAGAGAATCAGTAATTATTGGGCCCACACCAGTTTCTTCCTTTTCTCTTTAACTTATGCTGTATATGAGTCAGTGTTAAACTTGTCTTTGATTTGTTCTTATTCATTAGTCGGTTTAGTGTAGTGGAGTGATGAGCAAAGACTATGGAGCCAGCCTTTTTGGTTTCTAATCCCTGCTCTAGGACTTACTATCTGGGAGAACTTGTGTTAGTCACTCTCTCTCTCTCCCTTATTTCAGTCATCACACTGTAAAGTAGAGACAATAATCGTACCTAGTAATATGTAAGCCATAGAGTTCTTATAGTAATACAGTGAAATAATCAACATGGATCAGTTCAAACAGCACCTGGCACATAATGAGGGCCTCATGAATATTGAACTGTCCTGATTAGACAACTAATAACATAACACTAGACAAAGTTTTTAGATTAATTTTTAGAGAGAGAAAGAGAGAGAGAGAGGAGAGAGAGAAATACTGATTTGTTCTTCCAGTTATTCATGCTGTCATTGATTCTTGTATGTGACCTGACTGGGGATCAAACCTGCTACCTCAGTGTGCTTCAACAATGCTCTAGCTACCCAGCCAAGGCTACTAGATAGAAAGTTTTAACATGTTTGTGGAATTTTTCAAAGTTTACATTGGAAAGTAAAAAGTAATCACAAAGACTTTTTCATAAGCTCAGCAAATATTCCGCAAAATCAACGGGTTCAATCATCAATGATGTTTTTCTGTATGAGTTAGCATACATCAAGGTTACAACCTCTTTTAAACTTTCCCGTTATATAACCTCACCTATAGTAATAACCATGTTAGTTAAGGAGGAAATCATTATTCAAAGGGCTGAATCATCCTCATGTAAATGAGTTTAGCATAATTTCCTTAAGTGTGGTATTCACTAAGGAGAGAATATTCATTTTGTTTCTTAAGTCCATATGTCTGAACCAATTCAGCAAAATAAATTGGGGGGGGGAGCAAGTCACCATTTAAAATGTCTTTGTAAAGTAAAACTCTCTGTCACTAGTCAATTCTCATCTACAGTACCCTTAAAAACAGCATCTCCTATGTATTTTGTCAGTAGAGTCTATGTGTTTGCACAGTAAAGTCAGTTATCCTTTGCTTTATTTATTGGTTTTACAGAAAGGGGTGAGTGTGGGAGGAGTGAGAAGTATCAATTCATAGTTGTTTCACTTTAGTTGCTCATTGGTTGCTTGTTGTATGTGCCTTGACCGGGCAAACCCAGGGTTTCAAAGTGATGACCTCAGCACTCCAGGTCGATGCTCTATCCACTGCCACCACCATGGGCCAGGCTATCTCTTTTGTAAAAAAGAATGTTTTACTTAGGCTTTGCCCTGAAGTGGACAGTTACACCATTGGCTGGCTCCTTGAGGCATCTTTGGTTAACACCAGGACTTTCAACATGTTTTCCTTATTGTGTGACTTCACCCAGTCTTTTCAGCATCGTCAGACCTTTGTGCTTGTGCCTTTCCAGGCTGTGTTCATGTGAGCACTGGCACCTTACAGAGCAAAAGCGTTGATTATACTTGTCTCTTCTGTTCCTAACTTAATGGATGTTGTAACTATGAATGAATGAAAACTGAAAGGGTAAGAGCTATTTCAGCTAAATAAAATAGTTTATATGCCCTGATTGCCACATACTTTGAATATCACTTATCTTTCAGTAAGTCTTTAGACATAATTAAAGTTAATGAATACCATGTCTCCTGATAAGACACAAAAACCATGATACAAATTTTCAGCTTGGAAAATTTTTGGATTTGTGAATTTAGGATTTATGGTTTTGATGTGAGCTTTAATTAGACTCTGTCTCCCTCCCTTGTAGGAGCTGGTTGTGTCTCTCTGACTTTGGCAGAAAACTCATAGCTTACTTCCTTTGTGAGAATATATTAGGAGTAAATGTTGGAGAAAGACATTAAGTACATTTTAGTAACTCGCTGAGAAGTCTTCCCTGATGTAATTAGAGAAATCGAAGGACTTTCAAAAAATAGACTTAGAGATAAAACCGGGTGTTGTGTGAAATTTTTCGTGTTGTGAACACATACTCTCTGAATATTTGCTTTTTTTGCATCTTTGGAGCTTAACTTCTGACCAATAAATTAGAAGGTTATACTGTCTACTTATGTGTAACACAACCTTCAACTTCTATAATTATCAGAATCTGAACCCCAAACCTGGGAAATCTAACGTTTTAGTAGAATATCCCAACTTTGATTAAAAAAAAAACAACACTGTTTATAAAACTGCCTGGACCTTATTCATTCCTAAACAATACAGCCTTGCGTATACTGAGAATCAGCTTACTTATATATAGCAAGAGATATAAGAATCCACTGGTCCCGTGCACACGGGACAGGGATTCTAGATTATTGTGAAAGGGAGTAGTGATAACCGAAAACTGCCGGCATATTAGGAGGCACGAGTTAATGCTTCTCCCCTTTAAGAGGTGAAGTCCATGTTTTGAATTTCAGTAACCATGTGCCCAACTTTCTGGCAATCAGGACAGAGTCATGTTTTCTGCAAATCATCAGGATACCCGGCAGGAGTATATACAGGCAGGCATATTTAAAGGGTAGTAGTACTTTGCACAAACTAGCAATCTGTTTTTTTTTATTGGAAAGGAATGTTTTCTCCCTCTTAATTATTCCATCTGAATATCCAGTCCTGACATTTAAAGCAAAGCACGTTCAGATTTCCTTTGAAATTTAAAGTTTGTACTAAATTAGGGTTGTTTGGAGGGAACCACGTTTTGCATTTGTTAAGAAGATTTGCTTATTAAAATTTGATTGACATTGGGCTTGTGAAGTGGGTAAATAGAGCCAGGGGCAAGAAAACGGGAAAGAGGAGTTAGTGGGAAGATGACTCATGGTCACTTCCTGTGGTTCTTAGGATAAGAGATAAACAGTTGTGCATCAGGCGTCAGGCAACAAAGCTGTAGCTGTTTCTCTCAGGACTCTGCAATGACAAGGTAGCACAAGGCTAAGCATTTACTAAATATGGTGCCTATTTCTTTCCTGAGACTTCCTTCAAGGAGAGAACAGGGCTCAATCCTACAGCATGCCATGGTTCCTCCCTCTGTAGTCAAAGATAGCTGCTTCATAAATGAATACTGAATATAATTAGGGTTGAGTTAATAATAATAATAATAATATTAAAGTATTTCTTTCCTCTACCCTTGGTTCTCTTTCTTCTCTCTTCCTTTTATATTTATTTGCCAAACTCAAGTTACCTGCCCGGAATTATACGAGATCCTAAACAACAGTAAACCACACAAACTTCGGCATGGTTTTGTGGAACTTACATTCTAGTGGGAAAACGGGACAAAGAAGAGCAAGCAGATTAAATAATTGCACATTGTGATGTGCTGGGAAGGATCCAATCAAAGACCTAAGTTAGGAAATGAAATTCATGCTAGGGAGGGTCTGGACCCAAAGCTGAGGGCAGAGCAGCCCTGTGGGGGATGCCTGAGGCATGTCTGGAGCCCGCGGTTCCTAAAGCTTAGGTGAGGAGAGACCCAGGCAGAGGGGATGATCATCTGTGCCTACAGGGGTAACATCCTTTTCAGAGTCTGGGGGAGTGGTGGCATGGTTAAAAAGTAGTGAGAAAAGGGACAGTAGTATTTCTTTCTTTCCAGTTGTCCCCAGAAACAAATCTGAAGACAGTGTGTGAAGCCCTTGTCATAGATCACCCACCTTAGCTCCCCTGCTGGATGGCTTTCTGAGTAGGCCGTTGTGAGAGTGCTGTCCATCAAACCAACCCGATGCCGCGTTCACCCTGGGCTTGTAGAGGCCCCTATTCACTCAGTCCCCAGGTACCTTTCTAGGACTTACCAGGGGAAGTACCGCTTTAGGCACTAGGAAAGCAGCAGACAAGAAGACACACAGGTCTGGGTAGAAGGACGGGTGGACAGGGCAGAGACGAAAAAGAAGCAAATGGAAAGCAAGTGCTTTTCTGTTACCTGCGATGTTGGCTCTTGGTTCTTGAATTTGACAAAGAAAGATTGCAGAGCCAAGAGCCCCAGCATGAGAAGAAGTTTGTTTAGCACACAAAGCAGAAGTGCCCTTGGAGAGAAGGTGCGAGTGGGCTTATCAGAGCACTGCCTTGACCTGCTAGAAAGAGAGGCACAGAGGTGAGCCGGCTGGGCTGCATGGAGTCAGGGAAAACGTCGCAGACAAAAGAAGGGCCCTTGGAGACAGGCGCAATGTGAGCCCAGGACGAGCGGCTGCTGCCCGCTGCTCCCCTAGTTGCGAGTCTTGTGGGGACCCTTAGAGCTTAGGAGAAAGAGAGCGAAGATATCACCCTGAAGAAAGAAGGTGCGGATGTGCCCTAGAGAGAGAGCAGGTGCACTGGGTTTTTCATCTTAAGGGGTTTTCATCTGTTTTTCTAAAGGTGGGAATTTTAGGGGAGGTCTCAGGGGAGGATCTGAATAGAATAGTCATCAGCTTTCCAGGGGGGTCCTTTAATATGCTGATGCATCAAAATGAGCATGTAGGTCATTCTCTGCTCAAGTGTCACCTTCAAAGAATGTCTCTGAAGAGAGACCCGGGCAGAGGCAGGTCTGCCCCAGCACTGTCCAGAATGTATAAGATAAAACCTTGGGACTTATTATCTGGCTGTAAATTGCTGGACCAGTTTGTTCAGTTCTTTGTCTCAGTTTCTCCATTCCACTCACCCAGGGGTTTTCCTAGCTTCTTACTACCCTGTCTCAGTGCCCTGTGGTGACTGGAACCAGAGTACAGTGCTAGACCACTGACAGAGAGTGTCAGGTGAGGCCTCCCTGAGACGGTCTGAACAAAGTGAAGGAGGAACTGTAAGTGAGAATTCTTCAAAGTGATGCTGAATGATATCTCGGAATGAGAAAAGCCTGGCAGAATTCAAGGGCCTGAAATATCCTGGCCCTTAAATTAGTTCCAGATAGTCCCTCAAGTCATTCTGACTGCAGACAATATTCTGATAACACGATTCACTGAGACAGGCGGCCTCGAAAACCTTAGGAGTTCAAGAGTTGCTGCTAACGACAGTGGTATGATTTACTGAGCATCTACTATGTGGCAGGTAGCAGTCTGTGCCCTTTTACAGAATTATTTTATTTCATGCCCAGAACCCTACCAAGTGGATGTTATTGTATCTCCTGAGGTCAGCGTTTGTGAGTTCTAGGCAGAGGATTCAAGCCTTGGTAGCCAGGCCTCAAAACCCAGCTCACGGACCACCGGACAGTATACTGCTTTCTCGGGGACTGTTTGCTCTGCAGTCAGTGCTGAGGAATGCTTTGTTAGCTAGAAGGAGCGAACACAGAAGTATCTCGCCATTTATTTTTGTCTGAGGCTTCAAAAAAACAGCTTTGCCTGTAGACCAGTCCCTGTAAACCTGCATTTGTACTTCTGGTGTTGACCAGGGCGGTAAGGATGCAGCTTGCTCTGAAATTCCGTGGGGCTACGTGAACAAAGTATTACAAAGACCATGATAAACACATGGAGAGGGAGGTCACTGTGTCGAGATACATGTTTGATAAAATCCCCATCTGCTGGATGGTGTGTGGAAGTGATAGAACCCACTACTGTTTCTTTGTTGAATCTGAAAGAAGACAAAGGAATTGTCTTTTTGTTTCTTCTTCCTTTCGCTCCTCCTTCCCTCCCTCTGTCTCCCACCCCTCTCTCTTCTCATCTGCCAGTTTGACAGAGCCAAAGTCGAAGCCCCAGGTGGCCATTGCATTAGGGAATTATTAAGAAATGAATCCTTTTTGTTTCCTTCTGAGCTTTCTCAAGGTAACGGTGGTCCAGACTTGGGGAGCAGCATTCAGATCTGCATGGCCCTCTGAGAACTAGCTCTCTGCTCCTGCTGTATGCCACCTCTCACTTTTGATACTGAATATGATGTTACGCGGTAACTTGCCCTAAAGACCTGGCCAGCATGCTAGCAGCAACAGAGTGCAGGATGTTTTATTTTGTGCTTAGGGGGAAAAAATATCCGTCATTGCTATAGTCATCCTACAATGTATCTCTCTGCATCTCCCACAGATAGGCTTACATCCTTTTGTGCCATAAATAGCGATTAGAACGGGAGGGGCTCTAAGCTTGGCAGAAACCTGCAAAGCAATGCAAGCTTGGCCTCCGCTCACCTCCTGCTTGAGCTCCATGCCCAGCAAATGGTGATGTGAGCCGCCCTTGACAATCTCTGACAGTGGAAATGTTTAATCCTGTATAGCTTATTCCAAGCAAAGGAAGTTCCCTTTAGACATTTATTAGGTTACATGTCCAGCCTCTCTTCACCTCATTAATTTATCATTTGGAAGGTTATTTAATCAATCAGGTGTTGTTCTTTTTAATCAATCAGGTATTGAGTACTTACTGGGTGCCAGACATTCTATTAGTCAGGGATACAAAGGTGAAAACATCATGAGAAGATTTTCACCTTTTTCCGATAAACTCATACTCCAAATCACAGATACACAATGTGTGTCGGTGGCACTGTAAAAGAGCAATTACTGTAATACAAAGGTGTCCACTGTTAATTAGCATTATTTGTCTATCAGAATGGTGGTCAGATAAAGTGCCCTCAGATCTATCAGCACCCAGGGACTGTGGTCCCTCACACAGGGCTTTGTGTATCCAGGGTTTTTAAATAGTCCATATTTTACTATACCTTTGTCAGTGTCTAACTCTTCTCACATGTTACATAGTGTTGTTTTCTTTAAAAGTATTTTCTTTTATACAGCTTATTTGCATGTCTTTGATGCCCACTTAATGACCTTACAGTGTGTTCTTAGACCTAGACAGCATAGAAGACAAGGTCAACGATGGTCTTGTCTGTTTTCACTGTATCTAAAGATTCTAAATAACTACACTGAATATAAATTTCAGGAAGAAAAAATCAGTGGTAAAAAATGCTAAGGTATTTATTATTTGTTTGTACCGCACACGTTGAGTGTACCTTCTCGGACACTCACACGTGCAGCACCTGGTTGTCCCTGGTGAGAAGCCCTTGGGAGCTTCCTCAGAAACACCCATCACCTCTGCAGCTTCCTGGCCCATTTTTGCTCAGGAGTTCTCCACGCACTTAAACAAAAAGTTAACACTTCCCAGAGTCCATGCTAGTTCAAACTGCCTTTGCTCTTTTCCTATAGAAGGTAGCAGCTCAACGATTTGAAAGACTCTGCTCTAGGCTGCCTTTTGGGGAAATTTCTCAGTATCTATTTTAAACCTGCCTGGTCTCCTACGGGTTTCCCTTTCTTCCTTCTCAGGGTTGTCCTCTCCTGGTGTCCGCACATCCAGATTCCAAAAGCTCCTCTCCTCCTCTACTTGGAAGGCACACATGCCTTAACTTCCAGGTCCACCTCTGAAAGGTTAAAGACCAAAGAAGACTCAAAACATAAAATTTGCAAAACTGTTCCTGTTTTTTTTGTAAAACTCGTCCCTTCACGGTCTTCTGCTTCCTTGTATGTTTTTCAGTGGCTGATCAAGACTGTGTTCAGGGTCTTGATGCTGTATGTGTATGATATTGGGCACGTTAATAATTCTGTCAGCCTCAGTTTTTCTCACTCAGAAAAGCCAGACACTAATGACCACTTGATGGGGCAGGTGAGCATTACATAAGCCAATGTTGTCTGATGACTTAGCACAGTGCTTCTCTTATGCTTCTCACCTCTTGCTGTCTATCAATTATACAATAATTTTGGAAAGAGAACGTAACATGTCAGGTACATGCTATACTTAGTAGTACTCATTATCATATGAATAGGGACACGTAACTATAAAAAGGAACAGGTACCAATTCTGCTTAATAAGAGATAGTATAGTAGTAGATTCAAATTTGTATCAGTGGGAATCAGCATAGATCCTTTTCAATTAATATATGCACCCTTAGAAAGGGCTTTTTCCATACTTTTCCTCTACCCCTCCCTGTGTGTCCGTGGGGTCTGTTATAGGGTATGTGTGGCAAATGAAGCGGCAAGTCCTGAGAGCTCTGTGAACACCTGCTATTGGTGACTTTATGTGAAACAACAGAAAAATCTTGAGCCAAGGCTGAACCAAGACAATTTAAGGTTTTAATTTAAAACCTACTCACAGGTTTTAAAGTTGAATGATGATGCTTTCCGGAAATTATCATTAACAGTAGGCTACCTAAAATGCACATAAAAATGTATTTACAAAATTATATATATACACACATACACACATATATATATTTATATACACACATTATATATCATATATAATATTTATATATGTTATATATTTATATATTTATTTACACACACACACATATATATATGAGTTTAAAATTTTATTTCTGTTTAGGTAGCTTACCTACACACAAAAACTGTGCTAATTCTCAACTTCACATATTACATATTAATCTGATGATTTAATATTATTTCCAACACAAATATAATTAGATTAGGTCATTGCAAACCCAATGACAATGACCTAGTTATACTAGGATATTTTCCTAAAGGGATTTGAAATTTATGTCTTAAATTCTCATTATTATTTTATTAATTAAAAATAATGTTTACTGTTTTTGCTAGAAATAACATTTACTTTTCAATGCCTTAATATTCAGCTCCTGAACCTTCCTAAAATTAAACATATTAATGCTATAAAAAAGAGTTGGCTGCTCTACTTTGACCCAATTATAACATACTTTTATTATTTTGCAGTATTATTTATTTTTAATGTAGTGAGAGGAGGGGAAGCAAAGACAGACTCCTGCATGTGCCCCTCCTGGGATCTACCTGGTAAGCCCACTAGAGGGCGATGCTCTGCCCATCTGGTGGCCTTGCTCTGTTGCAACCAGAGACATTATTTTTAGTTCCTGAGGCGGAGGCCATGGAGCCATCCTCAGCACTTGGGGCCAACTTACTCCAATTGAGTCATGGCTGCAGGTGGAGAGAAAAAGAGAGAGTTAGAGAGAAAGGAGTGAGAGGGGTAGGGGTAGAGAACAGATGGGCGCTTCTACTGTTTGCCCAAGCCAAGAATCAAACCAGGGACATACATACACCAGACCGACACTCTGCCACCAAATACATTATTTTGACATAGGTTAATGTCTCTTTGAATAATGTCTTTCATGAAAAATAAATGGCTCATATATCTTCCAGGAAAATATTTGTCAAAGAGGTCAGCAGGGTTTCTCTAAAGTGAAATTAAGAAATTCCTTGTGGAAGAAAGCTAAAAAATGAACAACTTCGCAATATTTAAAAATTCCATAAGCCACAATAATGATTACAAAATGAACCGCATTCCTAAAAAATTATAATTTAACAATTTAATGTCAGAAAATTTCCCACATAAAGATGCAGGTCTTCAGTGACACGGAAGAGGTGAGACCGACCAGTTATGGTAGTTTTATCCTTCTTTTTGCCTCTTCTGGCTTACTTTGGTCTTTTGTAAATCCAGTAAAAAAGCAAGTGTTTAAAATTATTGAGTCATTGGAAGACTGCCCACATAACAAGATCCTTAGAAGTGTACAGTATTGAAAAGCTCAAGGTTCTGGAGAGATATATACCTGAGCAGGCTCCAGAATGTCTAGTTACTGGCTAACTGAGGTGTTGCCCAATAGGATAATTACAGGAGCTCCTAAATGAATGTGTTAACCTTTTAAAGATGCCATATAGAAAGTTCATCATTAATATTAGCTTGTTAATATTAATACACCTTTTATCTTTAGAAATGGGAAGAAAAATAACATTTTGTTGAGAAAAATTAAGTCAACTCTGGAATGAGGGCCATGGGCCAGGTGTGATTAACAAATGCCAAAAATGTTTAATCTCAATGGGTTTTTAAAATAAATAAAAATAACTTAATGCTAACTTTTCAATTTCTAGGTTAACTGTGGTTAAACATAGGTACGAATATTGGAGACACAGGTATTCTTACATCAATAATAAGAGTATACATTTGAAAAACCAAAGTAATTTAGCTACATGGATTATCTTAACATTTTATATCCTTTTTTTTTTTTAAATTCAGTGAGAGGAAGGAAGGCAGAGACAGACTCCCACATATGCCCTCACTAGGATCCACCTGGCAAGCCCACTAGGGAGCAATGCTTTGCCCATTTGAGGTGTTGTTCCATTGCTCAGCAACCGAGCTCTTCTTAGTGCCTGAGGTGGAAGCCGTGGAGCCATACTCAGTGCCCAGGGCCAACTTTGATTGAACCATTCTAGCCATTGTTGTGTGAGGGAAAAAGAGAGAGACAGAGAAGTGAGATGGGGAGGGGTGGAGAAGCAGATGGGTGCTTCTGTGTGCCCTAATTGGGAATTGAACTTGGGACATGCATACGTCGGGCCGATGCTCTACTACTGAGCCAGTTGGCCAGGGCTGACATTTTATACCTTTTGAATTAGTAATTCTTCTAATTTGTTTACAGAGATAATGGTATTTTTCACAAAAATTTATAAACAAAGATTTCTTTTAGGCTGTTAATGAACAGTAGAAAAATATTATATGGTAAAACATTTTATGGTCATAAAACAATCATTTAGGAGAGTGTTTCATAGCATGAGAAAAGGTTCGCAAGGTCATACGTCATAATAAAAGCAAGTCAGTGAGCTGTACATAGAATATGATCATGTAAAGAAAAAGAATATATGCATTTTCAAAGTCAGGAAAAGAAGACTCCAAGGGCAACACTGTTTGTCTTTGAATGGTGGGATTTTGAGCTGTTTCCTTTATTTTTACCCTTTTGTTTTCTGAATATTTTACACTGTGCATGGAGTAATTCTGTGTTCAGAAAAAAGTGTAGGGACAAATGAGGTCGATGCATTGAGTTGAAGAAATGGAGAAAGCTCATGGGACTCTTCCGTCCACAGCCAAGCTCGCCTGCAGGCAAAGGCCATGCTGGTCAGACCAGCTCCTGATTGTAGAGGACCAGCTCACGTCGGAGACCTCTGCCAGGGAGATGCTGCTGAGGGGTCTGGAAGAGCAGATCTAACAAACTTCTCTAATGTGTAAGGTTTGCTGGGCTTTGTGCTTCTTCTGGGATTCTAAACAAACTCGGAGTTCAGCCATGCTCAGAAAGCACTGTGCCTCACGACTCAGGTCTGGGCTCTCAGAATCCTCTAGTTCTTAGAGATGTGCAACTTTAGGAAAAGAGAGGAAATGTAGTATGGCGTAGGGTCCTATTTTCATTTGGCAATACAAGGTACCTTGGGTGGGCAGGAAGCTGCTATCAGTAATCGTAGTGACTATGAAAGAGCTGAGCTCACACAGGTAGGCAGCAGCTCATATTCTGAGAATAAAAGACAGAATTTGAACGGGATAAAACTTGCCTTCTGGGAACTTCATAATAGTTTTCTTTTAATTTTGTCACCGATATGTGAAAGCATCCCAGTGGATAAGCGTGCGTCCCACGTAGGGAACCACTCACTGGTAGTAAGCAAACTTCTTTATAGTCAGTTCTCTTCATTCTGGCAGTAATGACTTTCTCTTCTGTTGGACTGAGGGCACCACAAGGCCCAGGTGGTATAGGAGGGACATTGAGCTTTTTTGACCAGATTTTATTGAATTGCCTACGAGTCCTCTTGTGTGTGTGTGTGTGTGTGTGTGTTATCTGGAATAAAAGGAAAACTAAATGATTGATTGAAGTATAGGAGTTGCCTTAGGAATGAGCTCAGCTTTAAGTTAGTAACTCTGAAATAAACATTTTGAAAGTGTTGCTCATTGTCATCTTCGCTATTGTGAGGGTTAGTGATGAAGGACCAGGACGCTGGATCTACATAAGAAGCTATGTGATTCTTAGAAGTGTGATGGTGGTAGATAAAAAAAGATGCTACCCCATCAAGGGAAGTGATACTAACTTAACCGATATAGGCGGAAGATGCAGTCAGTAACAAACCTGAATATACAGATCTTTGAACAGAGAACTTGGTGACCTGCCTCACAAAGACACAAGCTTCCACGGATCTCATGTCCCCATATCAGGACCTTCTGAACGGCTCTTTGCCTCCCTCGCCCTCTCAGAAAGCATCTCTGTGTTCTTCCAGCTTATTCTAATTGTACTGAGGTCTGCCACTTTGCCTGCAACCTGGAAACGTTCCTCAGTGTCTACTCTGAGATTGAATGACTAGGAAATCCATCTGTAGACCTTTCATCTCTTTGCTGGGCCAACATTTACTGCCTGAGAGCTATTCCTGTAAAGGGAGAAGGGCCAGAAATAGAAGTGTGACAGGAGAACATCTGGTGACCCACAGAGAGCTGGCCATCTGCAGTAGGATTGGTGATTTGTATTGGAAAGGCACTGAGTACTTTCGGCCATAACAAACCCTGGCTAAGCATGAGGTAGGCAGGGGGACAGTTATGCCAGAGATCAAGGGAGAGGAACAGGAAAATTCAAGAACCCTAAAAGTGGGACTTGAGTGCAGTTTGACAGTGAAAACGGAAGAAATAGGGAGAATAAAACGTAGACACAAAGCACTACTGGGCTAAGACGACATCAGAAGCTCATCTGAAGCATTTTAAAACTTTCAAAAGTTTGAGCTCAAGTCTGTTATAAGCAGTCACTATCTAACCTAGATAGAAAGGAACTCTGAGGAGCTGCACAAATATATTATTTTTATAGGCAGAAGGGAGTGGGAACAAGAAAATTACCGTATACCAAGCAAAAAAGTGGATTGGTAATTGCAAAGTAACTTCCCTTTAGGGGATGGCAAGGGTCATCAGGCAGGTTACCTGACTAGTTTGATCAGGTGATTCCTGATTGATTGGCTTGAGACTCCATTTCTTGGGGAGCTGAAACTGTAATTAAGTCTCGGTTTAGAAATGTGAGGTTTAACCTCAAGTGACTCTATTTTGGGTCTGCTTTCTTTTCTTTCTTTCTTTCTTTCTTTCTTTCTTTCTTTCTTTCTTTCTTTCTTTCTTTCTTTCTCTTTCTTTTTCTTTTTCTTTTTTTTTACCTTTTTTGTATTGTCTCTGTTATTAATGCCTCTGATCAATCAAACCTAGGGTGTTCCCATAGAATGGGTCTTGGGTTATACACGTAATGAGTACATTAACTCAGTATTTGATTTCAATGGAGCTTCTTTTTAATCTGCTGATTTTGATCTTAATCAATTTGTTTTTGCTGATCTTTAATCCTCTTTGGTTCAAATTCAAGCAGTTAAGTTGCATCTCTTTGAGACCAGCTGGTCTCTAACACACGGGCTGGTCTCTAACACACAGGCTGGTCTTATCTATAGACTATTAACATCACCAGAGAGGGGGAGTGTGTTCATGCTGATAATCGAGACTCAAGCTCCCAGGAACCAGAACATATTTGGTTTTGCTGTATATGTTGAATAAATGAGCTCTAGTATTTTTTTCCTGGGAATTTTCATTCACTTTTTATGATGATGTACCATATTTCCCCATGTATAAGACACACCTATTTTGGAAAAATTTGAGGTCTAAAAACTGGGTGTGTCTTATTCAGTGGTTGTGGCATTTCAAATGCCATAGATTGAACTGAGGACGAGGCAATATATGAAGACAGTTATTCGTCATCGGACACAGATGAAAACAAGCTAATGGGTGGGAGTTTGACAGTGATGAGGAGTTGTATGAATTTTATGATGAATAAAACTTGAGTTCAATAACTTTATGTAATACATTTCTTTTCAGATTTTGGACCCCAAAATTAAGGTGCATCTTATACATGGGAGCATCTTATACGTGGGGAAATATGGGTATTTTAGAAATTTTAAGAGTCTTTGTGCTGTCAGTCGATTAAAACTCCCATGTATTCCCTTTTCAGATACTTTCATGAAGAAGACTGATTAAAATATATTTTCATTTTTTTTTTTAGTTTTTTCTTTGTTTTTTTAAACTTATTTTTATTTATTCATTTTAGAGAGGAGACACAGAATGAGAGAGAGAGAGAGAGAGAGAGAGAGAGAGAGAGAGAGAGAGAAAGAGAGAGAAAGGGGGAGGAGCTGGAAGCATCAACTCCCATATGTGCCTTGACCGAACCAGTGCAGGGTTTTGAACTGGCGACCTCAGTGTTCCTAGATCAACGCTTTATCCACTGTGCCACCACAGGTCAGGCAATATATTTTCATTTTTTAAAAAATAGCAATTTATTTTGTTCTATGGAACAAGTATGTATTTGGCCCTAAAACTAATTCACTTGAAGAACTCTCATTTTCCCTAGATTCAGTCTGGAAGAAAGCAAGGCTTTTCCTTCTTTACTTCTGGGTACTATCTTTCCTCTAATATTCTACTGACAAGCCGTCATCTATGTCTAAGCTTCTTCACCTGGGATCCAGCAACAGAATGCAAGGATCCATTAAATGTATAGGAATAAAAAATATATCTTTATTTACTCACTTCTGGCTAACTGAAATTTAACAAGTCCTTCAAGAAACCACAGAAATGTGCAACTCCATTACCAATGTAATCACAGATATAATCCTAATCATAATCTCACATTTCAATTGTCACAAATATGTTTAAAATTACAGTATTTATCAGACCCTGTTGCATATTCATAGTTAATATTTTTACAGTGAAGTATATTGCTATGTCACAAAATTATTCTTGTAATAATCTGATAGCTTTTCCGAGGGTAATTAATTTCTTGTATAATTTTATATTTTTTTCTCTTATTCTTTTAAAAGCAGTGATCTGATCTAACAGGCAAACTAGAGACAAAGTCATACAGAGAGAGCAGGCTGCCAGTTGTTGGGGTGCTTGGGTGACAGGGGTGAAGGCGTTGAGCAAAAAAGGACAAAAAAATGAACGGAAAAACTCACAGATGCGGAGAACGGTGTGCTGATCACCGGGGGTGTGGTAGAGGAGGGTGTGGGGACATAGATGGTTATGGATGGAGACTTGACTTGCGGGGATAAACACACAACATGGTGTAGAGTTAGGTTGCAGAATTGGGCATTTGAAATCTTTATAATTATGTTAACTAGTGTCATCCCAATAAATTCAATTAAAAATAAATAAAATCATTGTTCTGCGATGAGGGTCCATAGGCTTCCTAAAACTTCGAAGGGGTTCGTGTTCCAAAAACTGTTAAGAACTTTAATTGGCTTTTCTAAAGTTTCTTTTTTTTTCCTATGTGAACCATCATTTGAATGTCCTTTGCTTATCCTGAAATGCCCCTAATCAACAAACTTATATTTTCTTGCAAAATCCTATGATCTAATCTGTTTTCATATTGCATGTGAAATAGAAGCATTTTAAGTGCCAGTTAGAAAAGCGGCTCAGACATAAAATTCGCATTTACTATAATGAAATCAGACCTGTGTAATTGCCACAGTGCAATCACATTCATCTGAGAATTTGCTGTGTTTCCCTTTTCAGCATCAAATAATTAAAACTCTTTTTTTGGCCGTGAATGATGAGTTGTTCTTTCTCCAAATGCTGAATACAGCCATTGATTTTCCGTAATAGAAATGCTTCTCTAACAACTTAATTCATAAAATATTTATTAAGCGCTTCCAATATACTGGGCACTGTGCAAAGAATATGCACTTATATTGGTAAACAAGTGTTTAATACAGCACACAGAAAGGGGGCACTGAATGCCACTCACCCAAATCACCACAGACTGTTTTAAAGGTGAAAAGCACTATGAGAATACAGATGAAGAAAAGCACAGAAATACTTAGTTTTTTATATTTATTCCTCTGAACTGAATTCCAGAATTAATCAAATCCTGGGGTTCTTTGGCTCTTGGTGACTCTGTTCCTAACGAAGAGGCAGACAGGAATTTGTTAATTAGAATAGGGTTTGTCTACTTCCAATCTTAGAGTTGATGTCAAATCGTGATAAAGGGCCCAAACTCCGGTATCAGGGGACCCTAGTCTGCATCCTGGCTTTACCACTTTCTAGTTGTATGACCATGTTGAAATTACATCTGAGCGTCAAATTACTTGTTATGAAAATGAGAATAATAAAATATAACTTCCTAGGTATTTATAGGAGCTTGAAGGGTTATATGAAAAATGCCTGCCACAGTACTCTGGCACATTTTGAGCACTGAACAAATTTTAATTGTTGTCAAAACTCTGCTCAAATCTGCCCCCTTCCATCCTGGCTGGATAGCTTGGTTGGTTAGCTCCCAAGGCACAGAGGTTGCCAGTTCGATCCCCAGTCAGGACACATACCTGACCACTTAAGGCCAGGGAGTAGCAAGTTCTGAGACCTAGATCAATTTTCCTATCTCTCTTTTTCTCCATTGCTTCCTCTCCCTCTAAAAATTAATAAAATGAACATTAAGCATATGTCCCCTTTCTTAGCAATAAGAGTTCAAGAATTATGTCAAGTTCCAAACTCAATTTAATTCTTACCATAACCCAGAGGATATGACATGCTCCTGCCCCTTGTCTCAGGGAAATGAAAATAATTACAAATTATGTGTATACGTTGGAATCAAATGAAAAGTTCTTAAAGACTGTAAACAATTGCTAAATGTTGTGGTATATAATTATATTAATTAGAATCCTGGTACAAACATAAGAGGGTTTATTGACGTGGCAACTTACAGTATGTGGGTAAGACTAAGGGAAGCAACACAGAATAGTGTGGCACCCAAGGAGTAGCAAACATGGGAGACATTACTGGCCCAGGAACCAGGGCGGGGACAGGAAGCTCCCTAGCCAGCCTAGGGAGAGCCAGGACTATGGCTACAGGAGAAGTGTCCTGAGTTGCAACCCTATGAAGAGGAGCGCATTCACTCCCCTTTGCTCTGTGGGAGGGAGCCCAGGGAAGAACAGAGGGTGGGTCTGAGGGACCAACAGAGATGAGTCAGCAAAACACTGTAAGAAGCATCTGGGAACTCAGAGGATGAGAGTAGTAATAGGGCGCTGCTTTCATAATGAAAGTCCGGTGCTAGAAATGATTCCTGCTTCGACACCTGTGTGTACATTCAAAATTAAGCGTGCCATAAAACCTTCCACTGTAACGATTCTACCAAATGATATGGTCGGAGGACACCCCTTAAATAATGGTGCCATTCCTTCTTATGGCTGCTCAGTCACGGTGACCATGGTAGAGTGCCACAAAGCCCAGGGGGTTTTGCCCTGCAAGTCTTTGGGAAGCTTAGAGAGAATCCAATAAGCAAATGACCTTGTGTTCAGAGAGAGTACTAATGCCTGGGGAAGTAGATGTTGCAACTAACCTGATGCTAGGCCTAGGCCCTGTTATTCCCTGTCCTTAAGTGGCCAGGTGATCTGTTGAAGAAAAATGCCCGCTGTTGTTTTGAAGCCTGCTGGAGCTTTTACCTGTGGCCATTGATCACTCCTAAGAGACCTATTCATTTGATACTTTCTATTGACCTGTTTACAGAATGGACTTCAGGACTTATTTCTGTGACAGGAATGTTTTCAACGGGGGATTACTTCGGGTCTTATTTATAATTTTGTTGTGGTTGGTAAGGCTGTTTGTATGTTCAAAGAAATTGTCCCAGATGCTTTGGTCTAACCATGTCGGGCAATAGAAGAATTCAGAAATGCAGCAGTCCATTGGGGAATCATTCATTCTGAAAACTGAACATTTTCTCAGTGCCTATTGTGTGCCAGCAACTGTGGTAGTTTTTAGGGATGCATCAGCTAGCTCTAAGAGGGCAAATCGTTTTTATTTCTTTGAATCCTAGTGGCCTGATAATATGGTCTTTTTTTTGTTCTCTGAGATCAATTCTCAGGCCTGGCTGGGCTCGGCAGAAAAGAGTTCTGTCCCTGACGAGCAGTGTCTCAGACATGGATGTGAGGTAGGATGCAGTATGCAAGGGAGCATCCTAAAGGGAGTCATTTATACATGTTTGTGTCTTTCCACAATGCCAGGTTTTTTAGGGGAGACCTCCCCAATAAGCTGGTAGAGTCACTCGTAGGTGACACAGAGAATTAGAACGAGTAATTAAAGCAACTAGAGTGAGTATCTGTCAAGAAGTTCCAGTCACTAGCATGTCTGCAGGTGGCAAGGGTGACATGGGTCTTCAGCCAGGTTGCTGCAGTGGCAGCACATGACTAGGGGGATGGTCTGGCAGGGCTCCAAGCGAGACCCATGGTACAGCCAAGCTCCAGTATTGGTTGGTCGGAGGTCTAAGTTCTTATAGCCCACCAGGTGTGGAGGTCCCCCTCAGATCAGTGTCCAGTGGAGTCCTTATCCAAATGTTCAGACTCTGGTTTACGGTGTTCCCGGCTTCTCCAAAGTTTGTTTCCATAGTCGCCATTACCTCAGTCTTAACGTAGCACTTGACATAAATGTCATGACTGACAGTGACTCTGACTCTACATTGGATTACCAAGGTGTCTTCAAAAGTCTGCTCTGCTCTGGCTGTATACACAGGACACAGGAGCACCTTCAGTTCTGGGTCTGCTCTCCCCTGGTTGACCCTTTGCCACTTTTAGGTGTAGTGCCATGTCTTTTCGGAGAGAGATGAACTTTGTAGTAAGAGACAAGTTCACCTCATGTGCAAATGACCTCACACCAGAGGGCTTTTGAAATCTTTGGTGGATTAATTAGTTAAAGGGTTTAAACACTCAAAGAAATTCTCCTTTTTTGCGACAATGTATAGTTCTTTTCTCCTTTCAGTTTCTGTCGTATTTTGAAAAGTGACATTGAAGATTCACATCTAAAATGGATACCTTTCTGTGGGTCATCGGCTAAAGATTTTCACTAATGATATCTGTGAATCTATATATGAATGTTGAAGCTAATGGAGCATATTTGAAATGATAAATGATTGAGTTTTAAGCTCCAGACCATTTTCAAGTTGAATCTGAAACACAATTGTAAAGTGAAAAAGGTTTCATTTTTCTGTCTGTGACAGTCACATGTATGTGTTCTATACTGGCTTCACAGAAAAAGTTGATGGTCTGTTGACCCTTAGTTAGAAATAATGAGACTTTACAACTTCAGGACAATTTGAACAATTCTTGAAATATGTTTCTTAATCTCTCCTCATGAGTGCTCATCATGGTGAAATAAATTAAATAACTGGATGTCATTGTTATACATGTGTCCAGTGAAGAAAGGTAGAAATAGTGGACGAATCACAGTAATCGAATCCATTATTTGTTTCTTCTTAAGGTAACTTCTATCAAATGGTTTCTGCATTTTTCACTTTCACTTCCTCCCCCACTCCTTCTTTAAGTATTCTAAAGAATAAAAGCATCTCATTTCTGGACCTCTAGCCTTTGCTTCGCTATTCTATACCTTAACCTGGATAAAGCAACAGTATATTTATACCTTCAATGGTAGAGACACCTGCTGATTCTAACCTGTGGGTCACTCCTTTCTTTAGTGAGAATAATCAAAATATTCCACAAATTTCAGGGCAAAGGTAGCAGCAACTTGATAAAATAGATTCAGCTCATAATGTTGGTCAGGGTCTAAAAGCCCCAAGCATGAATGCCAGGCATTCACCTTGAGTTACAGAACTATGGGCAGGTCCCAGGGTCCCAGGGTCCCAGGATCCCAGGGGAAGAACCAAGTTGGTGGGCTCATGGACATTTTACCTTTGGAGTCTAGGACAGTAGTTGTGAAGCAGTTTAAAAATATTTTAACCTCTGATATGAGCTTACGGATATGACATGAGTGTCAACCTTTCCTAGTCAGTGTCTGTGGGGCTCTGCTGGCTCCTCCCTTCTCTGAGGGCCACAGAGATTCCCAGGGGAGGGGTTATAGCTAATGGATTCGGCATCCCCATTTCTCATTCCTTTTCTCCTGATCCATGCAGTGTTATTAATGGCTTTTCCTGCATCATCTCCTTCATTCCCGCCAACAATTTTCAAACGTGGCTACCTCTCTTTTAGACGAGGACACAAGTGCTAGGATGGTTCCTAAGATCTTGACTTGTCTAAGGACACCCAGATGGTACATGGTAGGTGGGTGATGTGAACCCAGGTCTGGCTAACAAAAGAGTCTACGTATTTGTGATGACATCATATCTAGGCATTTTACCTTTTTTTTTAAAAATTGAGACTCCTTTAGACTGGCTTGTTCTCTCTCAAAAAGTCCTTGAGACTGCTTAAACCAGGTGTCGTGTGTGTGTGTGTGTGTGTGTGTGTGTGTGTGTGTGTGTGTGTGTGTGTGTATGAAAGAGAGAGAGAAAAAGAGAGAGACCTGTGATTAATGTCAATGTCTATATCTATGTCTATATTCATATCTAGAGAGAGAGAGAAATATCCACATAGGATTCATTGGCATTTGAGTTTGAGGTTCCTGCCTTACAAGATAAACATAATTTGTTCCTGGAGAGAACTGTTCTTTTATTTGTGAACTATCTTAAAGGGTCCTCAGATTATACAAAGGTGAACTCCAAGGTCCAGTCTAAGGGCCTTAGGTTGTTAAGAGGGAAGGAGATTAGTTCTTTTGCATCATAAAGTGATGGTTAATTTAGACTGATCTCTAGCCATTCAAGAAAAGTTTAGGGCCCTGGAATCCAGGAGGAAATAGAGGGACCGGAAGGGTCATCAGGAGGATAATGGCCCAGGGCAGCAGACAGATTTATGGAAGAAAATAAGCCATGAGAAAAAATACTTCAGAGGAGGGACAGTCTAAAAACTTGAATGTGCCAAAGAATACAATGTAAATTGTATTTTATTCCAGATTCTACCCCCACACAGGGTTGCTTCCAGCTTTCCAGGGACTGCTGGGTGTCCTACGTGCTGTGGACGATGAAGAAGGACCCTCCATGATGGACTCAACTGAGTGGCCACAGGAAAGGAGGAGGGTGTGCAGGGTCAGTGAGGGTCTTACTGGGAGAAGAACTTTGGGGTTTGCAGTGACAAGCCATTGTAAGCTTGCTCCCTTCAGGGATGCTCAGAAGTAACAGCAGCAGAGTAGACTTTCCCAAGTAAACAGGATAGAGACTAAGTCATATTACTTTGATATTGAAGGAAACCATGACCCTAAGTGATAGTAATATCACCTTATTTCACAAGGTTTCAGTGCTTTGAAAAAATGCACAGCTGCTTCTCCTCAGATGTCTTTTGGAACCCCTACTTGTTCTCCCAGTAAGAACATTTTAACTAACATTCCTTTTGCTGTCAACCTATTATATAAATTTCTGGGCAAAGAAAGATCTATTCCAATAGGCTTTGATCACTTTTCTTTATAGCACTGTGTGCTCAGGGCAAGATATGAGATCACCTTGTGCTCTATCCCACTCTGTTTTTGTAGATACTTTCTAAAACTAGGCTCCCTCATTATCTTCCAATCAACTGTCAATGTACCTGTTTTTTTTTTTAAGAATTTCAGCACATTCGTGTTTCTTTGAGGAACTAGAACTAAATTTTGTATTAATGGTTAGCACTAACTGGGTGCCTGTGAGCCAGATATTGTCACAAGTACCTTAGTGTTACACATAAAATCTTTACAAGAACCCTGAGAGGATTCTACTGTCATTGAAAAAAGGCTGGGTGTAGAGTGGGTCTGCCTTGGCTGTCCTTTAGTGTGTGGAT
The DNA here is from genome assembly GCA_037038555.1 of Rhynchonycteris naso. Classification (NCBI taxonomy): domain Eukaryota; kingdom Metazoa; phylum Chordata; class Mammalia; order Chiroptera; family Emballonuridae; genus Rhynchonycteris; species Rhynchonycteris naso. The sequence goes on from CM072996.1 coordinate 303,977,609, forward strand.
TCTTAATTTCATGTAGGAAAGATTTCATAACATGAGTCCAGGTGATTTTGAAAGTACATTTATTAAAGCTGGGGACAGTAAAACAAAGGAAGGACTTAGGATAGAAGAAGCAACAGGAGAGAGCCTAGGCAGGGCTGCTTTGGTTCTCTATAAATATTATAGAAAAGAAGTGAGCCACACAGGCCTGTATGGACTCACTGAGAAGTATGTCACAGTGACAGAGGTGAGCCTAGGTATGGCTGCTTTTAGCTCACTGAACAGTCAGAGAAAAGTGGGCCTTGGAGACAAGTTTAGGGGATTAACTCCGGGATGAATTGCTCCTCTGGTTAGAAGTCTCATCAGGACTCTTAGAGCTCAGGAGACAGAGAACGAAAGTATACACCTGAGAAAAGGAGGGATGTGGGTGAGCTCCAAGAACATCATGTACCAGTTCCTTTGTTTTCAGGGGTTTTGTCTCTTTTCTAAAAGTGGGAATTTTAGGGGAAGTCTCAATGGAGGATCTCAATAGACTATTCATCAGCTTTCCAGGTGTGTTCTTCAGGATGCTGACTCATCAAAATGAATGTATACAAGGGTCAAGGTCATTCTCTGGTTCATTTCCCCTTCAGAGAATTACCAAAGAGGGACCAGAAATGAGGTGAATCTGCCCTGGCAAGACTTGGAATGTGTAAACCATTTGCTCGTATGTGGGAAGCTTGGCTAGGGAAGATAAGACCTTGTGATTTATTATCTAGCAGTAAATTGCTCAACTGGTTTGTTCAGGTCTCTGTCTCAGTTTCTCCATTTGACTTGCCAAGAGGTTTCCTGGTTTCTTACTATCCTGCCTTACCCTGGGGTAACCAGTCCTGACCTAGCTAGTGCCATGGTTTTTGCATGAACAATTGGAAAAACAGTACTGGTCTGCTATAGACACTGTATGACACTAATGTGTATGTTTATGATTCTAAAGAAAACATCATGGTAGAAAATTTGCAAATTAACTCTGATTCTAGTGATTTATATCAAGAATTTATGAGATCAAAGGTAGTATGCCTGCTCTCTACAATTCCACTCCTGGATAAATTTTATTTTAGAGAAGATGAGACCAGCCTAAGCAGGCACTGGTGCAGTAGACACAGAAGACCCAGGTTTAAAACCCCAATGTCACTGGCTTGAGCGTGAGCTCACCTGCTTGCGCATGGAGTCACTGGTTTGTGTGTGGAATTATAGATATGACCCTATGGTTGCTGGCTTAAGCCCAAAGGTCACTGGCTTGAAGCCCAAGGCTTGAGCAAGAGGTCAAGGCACATATGTGAAAGCAATCAATGAACTGCTAAGGAGCCATAATGAAGTTTTGATGCTTCTTATCTCTCTCCCTTTCTGTCTGTCCCTGTCTATCTCTCTTTCTCTCTCTCTAAAAAAAAAAAGAAAGAAAAGTAAGACCCATTTCCACTTCCATGTTGGTTGGGTTAATGACCAATTTGTGGCACTAACTTCACTTAATTCAATAATTTATTATATCTTTATTGCTGGCACTCTATCATGGCAGACTGTGCTTTAGTTTTTAATATAATCTAATAAGGAATAGAAAAACATACTTAAATAATTCTGATACAGGTTAGTACTATAATAAAGAATTCAGGCTGAGCTATACGCGGGTTGGAATTAGTTTTACACATTATCTAGAACAGAAATACTGTTTGATCTGAATTTTTAGACAGTGTAAGTTTTGTTGTGGTTGTTGTTATATGTAGATAAAGGTAGCTTGTTTTTTAAATTGAACTTATTGGGGTGAAACTAGTTAACAAAATTATGCAATTTTCAGGTACCCAGTTATACAGCACAGCCCCATACACCGTATTGTGTTTTCACCCCACTCCCAATGACGTCTCTGTCCAGCACCATTTATTTATCTCCTCTCTGTCCTCCCTCTCCCCCCCCCCACATGCTGTTGTTCATTTCCATGAGTCTCTTCTTTTCTCTCTCTTGTTTTTGTCTTTCTTTTGCTCACCTTTTTCTTTTCCATTTTTCTTATTGTTCCTTTTAGGTATTTTATGTGTATTATATGCGTAGTCTTTCTTACTTTTTAGTGCTGGACCTCTAAAACAGGAAATTAATTAATTAAGTTAATTTCTTAGCACTTTTGGTCTCCCGCGTCCAGACATGCCTCCAGTTGGGCATGTCTGTGATCGGATGGGAGCAGCAGCTCCCCACGGATATTATCACAGAGGACAAAAGGCTTGTTCATAGTAGTGGACCCACTTCCTGCCTCTTCCCCTGAACAAACACATAGCATATGGTTTGACTGTAGTCCTTCAGAGAGGGTTGGGGAAGAGACAGCTTTAAATAACACGTTTCATTTAGTGGTGCTAATGGGGAAGACTTACTGTGCATAGCCTGAGTCCAGAGATGATATGCAAACAAAGTGTCAGTTCCTGATATTTGTACCAATTTCCATGGAAGCTGCTGATTAACAGTATGTATTTATACACATAGGAAAGCAAATTATTTCAATTACCAAGTCTCCACAATGCAATTCCACATGCTTTATTTAAAACCACAACACAGCTGTAGTAATCATTTCTGAAACAATTCTTCTGGTCTCTTGGAATTTCTTTTTATGTTGAGATTTATTTTATATTAAGTTTTGCAAAGTCACTGCATAGATAGATGGTTAGTAACGTTTTCTTGAGTGAGTGTGTGACTGAAACCTTTCTAGTAGTCTTAATAGTGTCATTTGTCATATTTTGATTTGAAATTCAGAAATCTGTGCATCAACTTACAAGTATGAGATTCATCTCTTTTATCTTGGCGCTTTTCTTCTATCCTGTCCTCTCCATAAACTCCTCTGCTCCCACCCCTGTCCTCCTCTCCCTTCCCCTTCCCACCTTTCTCCTTCCCTTCCTCCCCTTCCTCCCCTCTCCTCTCCCCCCTCCTCAACCCTCTCCTCCCCTCTTCTCTCCTTTCCTCTCCTCCTCTCTCCTCCCCTCCTCAACCCTCTCCTCCCTCTCCTCTCATCCCTAAACCTCTCCTCCTCTCTCTTCCTCTCTCCTTCCCTCCCCAACCCTCTTTTTCCCTCTCCTCTCCTTTCCTCTTCTCTCCTCCCCTCCCCAACTCTCTCCTCCCCTTTCCTCTCCTTCTCACCCCTCTCTTCCCCTCTTCCTCCCCTCTTCCCACCACTCCTTTCCCATTCCCACCCCTCCCTTCCCTTTTCATCCCTCTCATCCTCTTTCTACTCCTTCCCTTCCCTTTCCTCACTTTTCCTCCCCTTACTTCTTCATTTCTTTGGCAATAAGAGCCATCAAGTATAGTGAGTGATTGCATCTCAATAGGTAAATAAATGATTGGATCATCCATTGTTTCCTCTGAGGATCCACCTTCAGACCAACAGATGAACCATCATCCTGAAAAGAGACTTACTAGTTATCTAAGATTGTTTTCCCTCTTCCCATGAATGATTGTTCTTCTTTTATATATGACTTAAATTGTTGAAATATGAGACTACAGGGGAAAAAAAGAGAGGCGATTTCCATTTATAACTCCTTGTATAACACATATGGTTCCATCACTTGGTGCTGATTTTTCTTTCTCTCTGTGACAAAGACAGAGAGAAGTCAGAGAGGGACAGATAGGGGCAGATAGGGACAGACAGAGAGGAAGGGAGAAAGATGAGAAACATCAATTCTTCATTGTGGCAACTTAGTTGTTCATTGATTGCTTTCTCATATATGTCCTGACCGGGGGGGGGGGGGGCTGCAGCAGAGCGAGTGACTCCTTGCTCAAGCCAGTGACCTTGGGCTCAAGTTGGTGAGCCTTGCTCAAACCAGATGAGCCTGTGCTCAAGCTGGCGACCTCGGGGTCTCGAACCTGCATCCTCCGCATCCCAGTGTGCTGCTCTATCCACTGCGCCACTGCCTATTCAGGCAGTGCTAATTTTTTAAAAACCAAAACTTTATTTTAGTCATCTCCAGTTTCTGTCAGCATCACCTTGTCTAAGTGCAGATGGTCCGCAGGTGGGATGTACTGGGTGGAGTTGCTCATTGACCCCACGGGCATCGGTAGGGGACATGGGCTTGCTGAACTTACGTCTGATAGCCAGCCTCTTCCTCAGGTCACTCTTACCGGAAGGTAGTTTAGTTTGCTTTGTGACCTTATCTTCTTAGGGCTTTGGATCTGTGCTGGAAGGACTTGCTGCTCAGCCCCAGTGATTCTAGCAGCTCTTTCTTGTTGATGAATCTGAAGTCGAAGCATGGCATTTATTTCCCAATACCAGATACAGTATGTGAATGAAGTCAATGTCCAGGAGTGGGAGGGAAGCTTCTTAGTCCCTCTTGTCCTGAAACACACCTATCTGTTTCTAGCATTTCTGTTTTCAGTCATGAGCACGTAGGGCAGATGCCAGTTACTGAAGAACCCTGGGATTTCCCATCTGCCAGTGTGCATACAAGACACACACATGAGTGTTTCCTCATTGTTGTTCATACAGGGCATTTATCACGTCCATGGTCATCTTTTTTAAAGCAATGCAAATACAAGATTGCCCTAGTCGACATGGTTATTACAGAACATCATGTTTGCATCACTGGGTGTCAGAAACAGAATGGAATCACTGTGTTGAAGGCTTCTGATAATAAATAAAATAATTTTTGTTACAGGTATTTGTGTGCCTTGATTACAAATAGATGAGGACCTTTTAGTTTTGTGTAGAATAGATTGCGGTGTTATGTGTGGAAGAGAAGTCTGAAGCAGCACGAGTGGAACCCGGACAGCACAGCCACAGCACCATGGGGAAGGGTGCTGATGACCACAGCCCAGCAGTGGGTTTTTGCATAGCAGCAGTGTGAGTCCATGGGAGTGTGTAAATATCCTTCTGATATAAATCATGTAATGAAGTCACTATTCGTCAAAGATAGGTAGAATGATCACATTTCTATCTATGGAAATAATCATGTGACACTTTAAGTATATTATAGCAAAATCAAAGACTCATTGCTTTTGTATTAAAAGCAAAATAGGATTCTAGTTTGTTTAATATTGGCATTTGCCAAGCAAAACTGAGACATGTAATAAATAAGTCTTTTGTAGATGTCTTCAAAGGCCTACTTTAGTCACAAACCTCAGAGACCAATTTCACCTTCAGCAAGTGGAAATGTGGGGATAGTTTCAGGTATGGTTGGATCTAGGAGCTTAAACAGAATTGTGAATGAGGGTTCCTTCTCTCCATTGCCCCTTGTGCCACCCTTCTCTCCCTTCCTTTTTTCTTCTCTCATCCCTGTATGTTGCTGCTTTGCTTTGGTAAAGGCTTTGTCCTGCCTACATGCTGAATAAGATGAATTTTAGGCCCTTTTATGTATATATTATTCTTTCCTTGTTCAGAACAGAAAAGTGACATTCTCCCTCCCCATCTACATATCTAAAATTTTGGCAGGACATTGATTATTCTTCCTTGTGACCAATTGGCCTGCTTACACACTTATTGTGAAAATTTCCTCTTTTTCCAAATATTCATGGAGAGGATATTTCAATAGCAATTTGTTTGAAGGTTATTTATGTGTGTGTAGAGCTTGTTATAAACACACACACACACACACACACACAGAGAGAGAGAGAGAGAGAGAGAGAGAGAGAGAGAGAGAGTCTTATAGGACTTTGATAAGGTATCCTTTTCTAGGAACAATAATTTCCAGAATCTTCCTTCTGTATTATGCTACTTTGAGGACTGTTTATAGGAAACTGTTTAATCCTGTCTCATCTCCATGTTTATTTTTCTAATTTCCAGTATTTTTTAACTGCAGTCCTAATAACTACAAATAACTAACACCTTATAAGAGTTTGGCTTAGAATACTCTGGATTCAATTATCAACTAAATAAATTTAGGCAAATATGTTGTCTTGAAACTGGTATTCATAGGATATTCCAAAATGTTACAGGAAGGAAAATTATTTGATGCAGATATATGAGGAAAAATTTGAAGTTGTATTAAAATTTTGCTTAAAAAGACCACTAATAGCAAAAGTACACATACCGTAATAGGTAGATACAGTGAGTTAACTTGCTTTTAACTTTATTTTAATATGTCACTTTATTATAAACAAGAATGCATATATTAAAAGTGCCAGTCTGCTTCTATAATTAATTTTCTTTTTTTTCTTTTTTGACAGAGACAGAGACAGACAGAGGGACAGATAGGGACAGACAGACAGGAGTGGAGAGAGATGAGAAGCATCAATTCTTTGTTGCAGCTCCTTAGTTGTTCATTGATTGCTTTCTCATATGTGCCTTGACTGGAAGTCTATAGCAGATGAAGTGACCCCTTGCTCAAACCTGCAACCTTGGGCTTCAAGCCAGTGACCTTTGGGTTCAAGCTGATGACCATGGGGTCATGTCTATGGTCCCACGATCAAGCTGGTGACATCGGGGTTTTAAACCTGGGTCCTCTGCATCCCAGTCTGACACTCTATCCACTGTGCCACTGCCTGGTCGGGTATTTTTTTCTTTATTATTGTTATTTTTAGATTTTATTTACTCATTTATAGAAAGAGAGGAGAGAGAAAGAGAGAGAGAGAAGGGGGAGGAGCAGGAAGCATCAATTCCCATATGTCCCTTGACTGAACAAGCCCATAGAATTAATTTTCTTTGTTCTGTTACTGCCAGCCTTTTCAGTTGAGTTCTTCCCTGTATGACCACAAGTTCTACTAAAATCTATAGAACATTAGAGAATGCAGTGAGGCAGGGATTGAGCCACTGGAGTTTACATTAAATTTCATTTCACAGAAATATGAGACACTTTCACTTTTCCCTTGTGCTAGTAATCAGTACAGAAAATGACAAGAAAAGGCCTTCTCCAGGTTATTGAGAAATCTTACTTTCTTCCCAGCGATTTTTCTTCTTTGTTTTCCCTTTACACTCCAAATACCCAAGTAGAGATGTCACTCCATGATGATAAAACTTGACTCGATTTAACTAAAATGTTTGTAAAGATGGCCACTCATAACTTTATATCCTCTACAAGAACCCTCACAGAAATGTAAATCCCTGTTGTGATTACTCCTCAAATGTCATGCCAAGTATTTACCAATTATTATTCGGACAACCCTACACATCTGGTCAGAGTCATAGTATGGAAGTCAAAAATTACCACTGTCCCCAATCAGTAGCCAAGCTGTGTAAATGAGAGTAGTGTCTCTTAGCCCAACCTCAGGTGTTGTCAAAACACTAATGAGGGAAGAGATGATGGCAGATGAGACAGAGCCTGTCCATTCCTAGTGGGCAACTACTGCTCCTATCTAGCAGATTGGGAGCACGGGAGAATGGCAGCCTAGTATTGCCAGGTCTGTTAAGATAGAAATCTCATTTCTCCGGAAGTGAAATTTTTCAATGTTGGTACCTCCTTTATTTGGGCAAGGGAAGCCCAACAGGAAAGGAAAATCTAACTAAAATTTTATGGGAACTCACCACTATGTGAGAGATGGAGGGAAGATGGAGGCAGAAAAGTAGTTAGGAGCCAGTGGTCAGATGAACAATAATGTGGTAATGGGGGCCAGTATTGGAGCAGTGCAGAGAGTTCTGGAGCAAGATGAGAGAGGTGGGTAGAAAACATCAGAAGACAGAAGAGGCAGAACCTAGAAGCCAGCTCTGTAGGGTTAAGAGCCTCAGAAGAATTGAAGTTTTAAGTTTCTCTGGGGTTCTAGGGAAAACACACACACACGCACACACACACACAAACACAAACACAAAGCTGCCAGGGCTCAGCCGGCATGTGCATATTTTTATCAGTCATCTGCAATCCAATTATCCAGCTTCTTCAAGTGCAGCCACCACAATGGCACACACAGTAATGATGCCGTGTATGGGATCAGCTTTGATTTTTCAATCAGAGGATGCACTGATACCGTTGCTGCTTTTGCTTGAGAGGTCACAGCTTCAGTGGTTTAGATGCAAGGTGGCAAAGATGAAAATAGAAGCAGAGTGATTGCATAAACCAGATGCGTGAAAAGCAGATGGAGGTCAGTCTACAGTCACTGGTGGGAGAGAAGCATGGGAGGCAAAGTCAGGAGCAAAACATTTCTCGTGCAGACCATGATGCTAATAAAACAGGAGAGGGGGCTACAGCTGTGACTCCCCACTCTGAGTTAGCCTGATACTGAAAGCTGAACGACTGCTGGTCCCCTGTGGAGTGCCCTGTAGAGTGAGCGTTCTGTCTACAGCATGAAGACAAGTTCAAATTATCTTTGAAATTCTGGAGGTATCTATCATCTCCAGTCAGAGACAGAACTAAGAAGAGTTGGCAGGGGCACATGTTAGAAGAGGGAACAAAAAGGCATAGTGGTCATGTCAGTTCAACCATATGTACTGGGTACTATCAGACAGAAGACAAGGACCTGACAATCTAGTATTGATTAAGAGGTAGTTTAAGCTCTCAAGGGAGACGGACATTTACATAACAATACTACCAGCAGACTAGAACAAATATTGTATTAGCTATTGGAGAGAGATTGAGCTTCAGTGCCCAAGGGATAGATATCCATGTGGCAATGTGCAGTTTCTGGAAAGAAGGGTTTGATTTCCAGAAGAGATGTCATGGCTCAATACAGTTGCTCCAATTATAGCTTGGGAGTCCATTCTGGCAAAGGTGAGAGATGACTGACATTTCCCAAAGAGAAATGTAGAGCAAAAAGAATGATGCATGAAGGGTAGAGCCCAGATGAAGATTCCAGAGGGACTTACTAGATCCACACAAGGTAGGCAGTGCCTTTGTCGTTCTTGACCTGTGCATTGAGGGCAGTTAAGCAATTGGATTCACAGACATTTGAAAAGAGGAGAAGGTCAATAAAGATTTGGGGGTGATTAAGTGAAATGTGACATTGAGGTCAAAAGAGGTCCAAATGTTGCTCTGTAATTAAAAGGAGGTGACCTGGGAAGGGAAACAATTTGAAGTTCATTGTAGGTATATAGAGTGCCTTGAATATCATCCCCTCTGCTGTCACACTTTCCAAGTTAAAATCCTGTCCCAACACCTAGGTGGAGCCTTAGCTCTTCAGGTGAACTAGTTTTGAATTGCTTCCAAGTCTGAGGATGGGAACACTCACGTCTGTTCCTTCCTTGACACTTACCGTTTTATTGTTTTGCCCTGTTGGTTTATGTGTATGTGCCTGATTGCTCGTGTGATGGTGTAAACCTGGGTCACTCTGGGATTAGAACTGGTAGAGGGCTATCGGTGCTATGTGTAACCACTAAGACATCACAGGCACAAAGAGGGACTGTCCCAAGCAACTAGGCTGTGTGGTCATTGGACTTATTTCCCCAACTGGGCCAGCTGGTTCTTTCATCTCCTTCAGGCCTTGCACAGAGTAGCGTTCAATGACTACATGAGATACAATAGAAGGGAGATTATTACATGACCCTAAACTCGTTATAGGTGAGGCAGCTGAGGTCCAGAGAGGTCATATAACCTGGCTGTGGCCACAAAGCTAGTTATGTCTTGCAGGTCTGTTCTTTTTATGACTAATTTTATTCCCGTGCTGATATCCAAGCCTGGTATCTTTTCTCAGGTATTATCATGTGCTCATTGCCTGGTTGGTTAATAATGTCATCTCACCTCATTGATTAGATCATGTCATCTTTTTCTACCTTTTCTTAAACCCTGATCCATAATGAGTAATATTGTTTTGAGCAGATTAAATGCTCAGCAGATACAAATGGAATTAACCCTTTGAGTAGTATGAACGTTCATGTATGTCCTCATGCCGCCTGACCATCCAGAGTAAAATTTATTTTAAAAATGTGTAAGGCAACATTAAAACAAGGCAAATGTATGTTCTTCTTGTTTCTATAAATTGGTTATCAAACAAACATGATTTTAAGTTAATAAAACTGGAACTGGAACTAATTTCATTTTTGGGGGGAAAAAAACTCACTCTCAGGGTGGGTGAGCATAAAAAAAACTCACTACTCAAAGGGTTAAAGATGATTATCAAAAAATTAATTTGTATCCATGAAAAGGGACTTGGAAATAATATAGTCAAGTTCTCTTAATAAACAGGGAAGATGAAACTCAAAAAGCATCACAGGACTTGTTCTAAGGTCATCATCTAGTTATTGATAAACCCAAACTAAAACACAATTTCTGTCTTTTAATTCTGGACTGATATTGTCTCTCCTGTGTCCCATTGCTTCGAACATGACAGCAAAGTATGTATTGTCAACCTTATATGCAAAGTGATGTCATAAGGATTTATTTTTTTCTTGTAGTTTTCCAACTGTTCTTTTGTATTATAAGACCCTCCACTAACAGCCAATGAAACTGGCTCAGCTGCTGAACTCTTGTACAAATTAGGCACTCAAAACTCAGACTCTGCCCGACCTGTGGTGGTGCAGTGGATAAAGTGTCGACCTGGGAACACTGAGGTCGCCAGTTCAAAACCCTGCACTGGTCTGGTCAAGGCACATATGGGAGTTGATGCTTCCAGCTCCTCCCCTCTTTCTCTCTTTCTCTTTCTCTCTCTCTCTCTCACTCTGTGTCTCCTCTCTAAAATGAATAAAATAAAAATAAATTTAAAAAAAATTTAAAAAAACAACTCAGACTCTAATGCCTCCCATACAGAGGACACACAAAGAAACTTGTTCATTGAGCAAGGCAAAGCCCTGTTAGCAAAGGTGTACTGTAAGGAAGGATTTGCTTGGGATGTTGGGTTAAACAGCTTTCTCCAGGCAACTTTTTACCCAAGTAACACTATCCTGATTTACATTTGCTCCTGTGGGGGGATTCTTAGAGCAAGAAATTTGTGGCTCCTCTTTATTTTAGCTAGAAAAGTGAAGAATTTTGGAATCATGTATCAAGTGGGCTAAGGCAACGGTATATGAGAAAGCTTTCAGAATTCTAATCAAAGATATAAACAGAAAGATGCGGAAAAAGAAAATTCACAAATAGGCTGCATACCGAGAGGGCTTTGCATGCTTCCAGGTGCTAGGCAGAATTACCAATGTCACTTGCTCCGACAGCATCCGAAATGGAGTCCCCACAGGACTTCAAGGGGAACTTGGTATTTCCTGCCAGCTTTATACTCGTTCTAATTAGGGAGCATTTAGGCTTATGTTTACTGTGCTAGAAAGCACTGACCTAAATCAACTCAATTAACAAAGTTTCCTGGGTTGTTTTGTTGCTTTGCTCTGCTGACGGTCCGATTGAGATGATTTCTGATTAAATGCGACTGTGCGACCAGGTAAATATTTTTCAGTTCCTCCAGAATCTTCACTGAATTGCGACTGAACAGCTCTGTTGTAGGTGTTCGCTGGAATGGTGAGTCGCCTAATCAAAGACAGGGAATATGCTTCATAATAGGGGTGAGGCTCATGAGAGGAACCCAGTAATCCCAGGCTGACAAAAGCAGGGGATTATAATTTGGAATCTTTCCGACACTGATTCTTTGGGATTTCTTAGCCAGCTGGAGGGCTTCCATGCAGGACTTGAGTACAGACAGGATCACCCCCAGGCTCAGCATCTTAACCACTATTCTATACTTCCTTTTCTCTATGACATTTAGATAAATAATGCATGTAAAACATTTAAGACAGTGTTTAGCCCATAGCAAGTGCAGAACAGCAGTTAGCTGGGATTAATCTCGCCATCATCAACATCACCCTGGTGATGAAGGAAGCATCTCTGGCACCAACAGAGACGCTCCCTTGTGTGACCATCACAGTTACCACTATTGAATTGTTGGTTAACTTCTTTCTTGCCTCTACCAATCTTTAAAAGCAAAGATTATGCCCAGCACATTAGGGGTGCTGAGTACATGTTTGTTAATGAAAGAAAATACATTGATTAGCTCTATTCACTTATTTTTCTAGTAGTACTTTCCAAACTGACCATGGAAAAGGCACTAGTTGAATACATAAAGATTTCTTTTGCATCTTCGGAACAAAATACTTCTTATAGTAGAACTCTCATTTTAAAAGCAAACTGAGACCATGGCTGCAATACAAGAGGAACTCAAGCAGGCCATGTTCTCACTGAATGTTCCTAAGGATTTTTATGCGGAAGTCTATTTAAAACACACACACACACACACACCCCAATTGTGTATATTCATTGAAGTGTAGAGTTTGTTTTGTTTGTATAGCCTCTTTATGTTACGAAAAAGGTAACATGACATATAGACATTGAATGGTTAACTCAGAATCAGAAAGATTATTTATTAAGGCAGAACTGAGATGAGGATACTGGTACCTCATACCCTGGTCAGTGTTTTCCTTCCCCCTTCACTCCCAGCGCCATCTGTCAATTAAAAAAAAGTAAAGCTTTGGAGGTTTAAATTGACAATTTTTAAAGCTATGATCTAGTTGGTATGGCCCTTTTACCCGGTGGTTGAAGATATTCCATAGTGTGGCTAGTTTCCCAGAAGTTAGCTCCCTCCAGATGAGGGGGTTGTTAGAAGGTGTCCTCTCACTAGAGGGTAAAGAGATGTGCTCTGGAATCTTGGGGACCCTGGGGTTGAGTTCCGAGTGTGACTTCCGAAGTCTTTCTGAGCTTCCCATCTGTGGAACTGTAACTTGCATACCTTCCTGTAACACTCTCAACCTTGGCTTCAATTCACTTGCCTCTCCTCCCTCCCGGCACCCACTGCTGTGGCTCCCTACTTCCTCTTCTAGAAGGATAAGAAGTTGAAAAGGTCAGCGTATTTCACACTTCTTTCTACTTTCTTCCTTTTTATTTTCTAAACTTACCTATCATTGCTTCTCCCTTCACCGAAGGCTAGGTTATCCTGTTCTTTACTTTTGAAGCACTCTCTCAGTGTGTGAGTGTGAGTGTGTGTGTGTGTGTGTGTGCGTGTGTAATTGTTATATGCTCATCTGCCCTATGAGGCAGTAAGCTTCACACAACTCCAAGTTTCATGATGACGGGATTTTATCTGCTTGGTTTATGAATTTGTCACAACCAGTTTTGAATCTTGCACAAAAAAACGTTGAGTGCCCAATTAATGAAGGAATAGGTAATGTTTGGGCTAAAGGTTATGAGAGCCAGAGAATGCCTGACTTTGGAGACTATGAGCTCAGATGAATGGGACCATCCCCAGTTACAAGGTTGTCTTATATAGATCAGATTTAAATGGAACAATGCTATTTTTTAAAAATTCAAATGGAAAAATTATAGAATTAAAATTAAACCCTACTAAAAGGCTACTATATCACCCAGATTAGTAACCAATTACATACCTTCTCAGTAGAATTCCCTGAGTTGCTAGGGTAAGAGGACCCTGCCTGAGACTTTGGAGTTGTTTTTTGTTGGTTGGGGAGATGTTATTTTGTAAGTCCTAAAGAGCTGCGCTGGCTAGTGGCCAAATACAAGGATATCTAAACATACCTTTACAATAAATTTTTAAATTTGGGTTTTAAAGATATTTGAGGTTTATAGGTTTCGCTATTTATTTCACAAAATTGACTACTTTGGTGACTCTGTCTTAAAGTTTATATGTATTGCCCTTTTAAATGTGGGGAAGCTATTCTGACGTAGGATTCAGAACACATGGGTTCTAGACACACTTCTGCCACCAGAGTTTTGTTGTTGTAGGTGAGACGCTTATCCTCTCTGAACCCGAGTTTAACTTATGTAGTGAGCACAGACACTTGTCTCATTGTAACCTTCTCTCTTTCCCCCAGAACACAGATGCACAAACACGCTCATTATCATAAGCGTGATAATATATGACTGACTCAGTGCTTTGGGAATATTGCATTTGCTTGTTGTGCAGAAAGATTATAAAAGATTACCATCTAACTTTTCGGCATTTTTCAAATCTAATATTCTTTTGGTGTACTGTTAAAATAAGTTATTAATGATCTAAATTGAATATAAATTTAGAATGTAAGTGTTGCTGTCACTTTAGATAAGTCCTGTTATGAGTGATACTGATTAAGTTGTCTCTGACAGCAAAGTAAAACATGGTGATCAATGTTTCTGATTGATTTTTTTTTTTTCTGCTGGGACAATGTGACTGTACACTGAGCAAGCTGATTTTTATTGTTGATTATACTGTATGCAATACAACTGCAATAACTGTGCTGGGTTTTTTTTATTAATTTTAATGGGGTGACACCAATAAATCAGGGTACATATGTACAACGAAAACATCTCCAGATTATCTTTTCATTCAATTATGTTGTGTACCTGTCACCCAAAGTCAAACTGTCCTCTATCACCTTCTGTCTGGTTTTCCCTGTGCCCCTCCCCTCCTCCCTATCCCACCCTCCCCTCCCTCCCCCCACCCCATAACCACCACTCTCTTGTCCATGTCTCATAGTCTCACTTTTATGTCCCACCTATGTATGAAATCATGCTGTTCTCAGGGGTTTTTTTCTGATTCACTTATTTCACTCCATATAATGTTATCAAGGTCCATCCATTTTGTTGTAAATGATCCAATGTCATCATTTCTTATGGCTGAGTAGTATTCCATAGTATATATGTACCAAAGCTTTTTAATCCACTCGTCCTCTGACGGACACTTGGGCTGTTTCCAGATCTTCTCTATTGTGAACAATGCTGCCACAAACATGGGGGCTCATTTCTTCTTTTCAAACAGTGCTATGGTGTTCTTAGGGTATATTCCTATAAGTGGGATAGCTGGGTCAAAAGGCAGTTCGATTTTTAATTTTTTGAGGAATCTCCATACTGTTTTCCACAGTGGCTGCACCAGTCTGCATTCCCACCAGCAGTGCAGAAGGGTTCCCTTTTCTCCACATCCTCGCCAGCACTTATTCTGTGTTGTTTTGCTGATGAGTGCCATTCTGACTGGTGTGAGGTGATATCTCATTGTGGTTTTAATTTGCATTTCTCTAATAATTAGTGATGTTGAGCATTTTTTCATATGCCTATTGGCCATCTGTATGTTCTCTTTGAAGAAATTTCTATTCATTTCTTTTGCCCATTTTTTGATTGGATTGTTTGTCTTCCTGGTGTTGAGTTTTATAAGTTCTTTATAAATTTTGGTTATTAACCCCTTATCAGATGTGCTGTCGAATATGTTCTCCCATTGTGTGATTTGTCTTTTTATTCTGTTCTTATTGTCTTTAGTTGTGCAAAAACTTTTTAGTTTGATATAGTCCCATTTGTTTATCTTGCCTTCTATTTCATTTGCCCGTGGAGATGAATCGGCAAAAATATTGCTGCTACAGATGTCAGAGAGCTTGCTGCCTATGTTTTCTTCTAAGATGCTTATGGTTTCACGGCATACGTTTAAGTCTTTTATCCATTTGAGTTTGTTTTTGTTGATGGTGTAAGTTGATGGTCTAGTTTCATTTTTTTGCAGGTAGATGTCCAATTTTCTCAATACCATTTGTTAAAGAGGCTGTCTTTACTCCATTGTATGTTCTTTCCTCCTTTGTCAAATATCAGTTGTCCATAAAGGTGTGGGTTTATTTCTGGGTTCTCTGTTCTGTTCCATTGATCTATGTGCCTGTTCTTATGCCAGTACCAGGCTGTCTTGAGTATAAAGAAAATTCCTGGGCCTGATGGCTTCACAAGTGAATTCTTTCAAAAATTCAAAGAAGAACTAACTCCTATTTTCCTCAAGCTATTTCAAAAAATTCAAGAGGAAGGAAGACTTCCAAATTCCTTTTATGAGGCGAGTATAATTCTGATCCCAAAACCGGGCAAAGACAACACAAAGAAAGAAAATTATAGGTCTATATCCCTGATGAATTTAGACGCTAAAATTCTCAACAAAATATTAGCCAACCGGATCCAGCAATATATGAAAAAAATCATACACCATGATCAAGTGGGATTTATTATGGAGAGGCAAGGCTGGTTCAATATTCGCGAATCAATCAATGTGATTCATCACATAAACAAAAGGAAGGACAAAAACCACATGATAATTTCAATAGATGCAGAAAAGGCATCTGATAAAATCCAGTACCCATTCATGCTCAAAACTCTCAGTAAAGTGGGAATACAGGGAACATTCCTTAACATGATAAAGGCCATCTACGACAAACCCACAGCAAACATCATATTAAATGGACATAAATTAAAAGCAATCCCCTTAAGATCAGGAGCCAGGCAGGGGTGTTCCCTTTCACCACTCTTATTCAACATAGTTCTGGAAGTTCTAGCTACAGCAATCAAACAACAAGAAGAAATAAAAGGCATCCAAATTGGAAAAGAAGAAGTAAAACTGTCACTATTTGCAGATGATATGGTATTATATATAGAAAGCCCTAAAGTCTCATTCAAAATACTACTGGACCTAATAAATGAATTCAGCAAGGTGGCAGGATATAAAATTAATACTCAGAAATCAGAGACATTTCTATATACCAACAATGAACTGTCAGCAAAAGAAATTAAGGAAACAATCCCCTTCACTATTGCAGCCAAAAAAATAAAGTACCTAGGAGTAAATTTAACCAAGGAGGTTAAGGACTTGTACTCAGAAAATTATAAAACATTGATAAAAGAAATCAAGGAAGATACAAACAAGTGGAAGCATATACCGTGCTCATGGCTAGGAAGAATAAACATCATTAAAATGTCTATATTACCCAAAGCAATTTATAAATTCAATGCAATACCAATTAAAATACCAATGACATCCTTCAAAGATATAGAACACATATCCCAAAAATTTATATGGAACCAAAAAAGAACACGAATAGCCTCAGCAATCTTAAAAAGAAAAAATAAAGCAGGAGGTATCACTCTTCTGGGTATCAAGGTTAACTGTGCTGTTTTGATGTGAGTTTCTTCTCTGGCATCTACACTGATTTGCAGTGAGAATTTGAAAATGCACTTTTCAAAACAACAGAAAGAAACATAGATTACAGGGGAAAAAACTACAACCACTTATAGCAAAAAGTATGTGCTAACAATGTGGTCCACCTTAATGTTCTCTCTTAACCACGCCCTCTTTCAGATCTGCATAACTGATATTGCCAGAAGTACTCTCCCATTCTTTTTGCACAGCTAAGAGAATAGGGCAGATTAGAAGGAAGAATAATCACACATGATTGTATGACAGAATCAGTCCTGTTCTATTTCATAAAATATCTCATTCATTGCGACAGGCAGGTATGCTGGACTAGATCTTAGTTTCTCCCAGAAGGGATGATTCCAACATATGGTTAAAAACTCAACAAAGGTTTTGCATGTGCTGATCAATTATTTCAATGACCATATTTTTTAAAAGGAAGATAGAGTTGCTACACAAAGTGACCCTTTGTCTCTTATGGCATCATCTCCTTAGGTACCTCTCATTTGTATGACATATATATCCTGTATGTTCTTATCACTGAGATATTAACTGCCAGAGCGAAAATGTTTCCCAGTCACTACTGATTTTGTGTTCCGGATGACACTAACATTAGTTAGAAAGACTCTCAGAATAGAGTCCAGTAAGAGTGCTCTTGTGATGGGTACTTTCTGAAAGCCAAAAAACAAAACACCTACCTTCAACTCTTTTCTGGAACCTCAGTTGAAGAACTCAAGTCCTGTTGAGTACTTTAGAGCAATTTTAAGAGTTTTTGAAATAATAATGAATGATAATGAGGACTATGGTAGACTCTGCTTGTGGAGTTTCCTGGGCCCTCCCTAATTTCAGTGAAAAGGGAGTTAATATGTTCCTTTTATGAAAGAGTGAGCTACCCGAAGAAACACGAGGACACGCTCCTGTTCAAAGAACTTGGGAGGTCATCGAGGGTGGTGGCTTTTGCAGTTGAAGCAGAAGCCAAACCAACCCTACCCACAGCATTAACAGAAGGAGTGTGGACTACAGTAGCCATCTCTTGTTCCTGTTGGCCCAGGATCTCTCTCTTCCATCCTTTTGGTCAGAATACACGAAGTGGAACCGACCCATTACCCCTCCTCTTCCCTCGAGCAAAAGCAATTTGTATGTGCCCATCACTGGGCCATTTATTGCTTTCCTTCGTCACTTTCTGCCAGAGTAGGTATAAGATTGCTTTCCACTGATATTGATTGGGGGTGTGGGTATGGGGTGGCTGCTGTCTTACCTATCCCATAGAAGGACCCTACCAGAAGTCTCTGACCAGTCGGAGCTCCTTGCCCACTCACTGAGCCTCCAGCAGATAGAGTCAGCTGCATTCTTGAACTTCCCCTTTGAGATAACAAATAAATTTTCAGCTTTGACTGAGTTGAGATTGGGTCACTTTGCAAATAAAAGTTATTATGTACAAATACAGGTAGGTGATGCATAATGACAATAACCAACACTCACTTATATGTTCTACTCCATGAGACATTCTTCTAAGAACTTTCATGCATTAATCATTTAATCCTTATCACGTTTTATGCCCTATATATCATTGTTATTTCCATGTTACAGATGAAGAAACTAAGGCTGAGAAAGGCTAGATGACATGTCGTTAGAGCATAGAGGTATGAAGAGAAAGAGCTGGGGTTTGAACCCAGGCAGTTTAACTGTATTCCATGAACTCTATACATCCCTGGATATCTTTTTGTCTATGTGTGTGTGTGTGTGTGTTTATACATATATGTACTTTATCTTTATACATATACTTTACCTCTCTGCAATATGAAAATTCTCAGTAAGAATGGAATTAATTTTATGAGCTAGGAGATTAATGTTGGTATGCGCACAGAAACGAATATCTTAAATTTATATCCAAGTGCCATGGGTAAGAATAGAAATAACTACTAGAACTTAAAAAGAAACTGTAGATCTATGGCTGTTTATAAAAGGTTATAAATAGGAACATAGAAATATTAAAACGAATGGGTGTAATAGTCAAGCATCTGCATTATATAACATGAAGTCTCTGAAAGAGCAGCTAGTTACCTGTCAAATGTTTCTCAGTAGTAAAAACACAACAGGACTCTAGAAGCAGCTAGGATAGGCCCTGGAGCACATTTTATGTGGTTGTCATTGAGGGAACATCACAGCAGAAGGATTCTCTGAACAGATCCTTACAGAAAACTGAAATGTTTTGTGAGCTAGAACATTTAACCAAGCCAAGTAATAAAACATTGCAAAATTAGAGGTGTTGTCATAAAAGGAGGGGGGGGAATGCTTTTATTGAGGAAGCTGTAGAAGAATCTATCTAGACATTTCACAAAAATAATCTTAAAATGGCACCAGTTCCATGGCTTAAGTCAGTGAGCCTGAGTGTGTTTTATGGGGATTCCCAACTCTAAATTACAGTCGGGAAATCCTGTGCCAAGATATATTAGGATTGAAAGGGTTAACTCTCTCACCATGTAGCACCTCGTCAAGCTGCCACAAAATAAAATGTGTCAAGATCCTGTTACTTCCTATTTGTATCATGCAAACAGATGCAATAGTTTTCAAAAATCTGTTCTTACACTTTCTGAAAATATTTGTCTCTGAATCATTATTGTGTCTTATTGCAGGGGCAGGCAAATGGGCCAAAGTCCTGCCCTCCACCTGTTCCTGTGCGGCTGGTATACAAAGAATGTTTTGTTATATTTTTAAATGATTGAAAAAAAATCAGAAGAAGAACAATATTCAGCAACTCGCACAAATTCCCATTTTGGTGTCCGTAAATCACGTTTAGTGGAATACAGCTACAGTCGTTATTTTACATATAGTCTGTGCCCTTTATTTTGTGTGTGTGTGTGTGTGTGTGTGTGTGTGTGTGTGTGTGTCTATGTTCACAGAGTTGAGTAATTGTTATAGAGACCATATGACCTGCAAAACCTAGAATACTGACTATCTGGCCTTCTACCGAAACGGCTTGCCAAACTGGTCTTAGGATAATAAAGCTATGGAACTGGGAAGCACTTGAATTGCTCATCCTAAGAAAGCAGAGTTAGTGCCTAGAAATAAACAAATAGACAAATAAGTTCATGTGTGTGTCTGTGTGATTTAATTATCCTGCTTGTCATTTTATTGCTTCCTGGGTTAAAATAATAAATTGTGATTGAATCAGAATATGCAGTGTCATTTCAGAATTTCTTTTTTGTTACAAGTTTATACAATTCTCTGATAAGCCATACAGTGAGCTGTCAATTTCATTATGGCATAAACACCCATATTTTATTTAAAAATTGAAGGGCTTTATAAAAACTGCTGAAATATGTAGCCTTGTGAAGATAAAGAAAGAACACAGATAAGTCTTGAAATGCGGTTTTCTTAAAATGACTAAGTTAAATCATAAAATGAACAAGTCTTGGATTCCTATCACCTTATGAATGGACTTGATAAGGGAAGGGGGATTAGAATATGCATGTCAGCCATCAGAAAGGTTACAATTTCTGTTTTCTGATGTATTGCAATATAGAAATCACGGTTAGAATGGTGTTGACCTGTGATAAGCAAGGGAAAGAAGGTACAGTAACCTTCTTTCACACTTGGATTTTACTGCCAGAATCGTTATGCTTTGCTACTTGTTTGTAATTAACTAACCATCCCATGGTTCTTATCTCTACATTCATAACTTCTACCCATGTATTTTATGTCTTTAAAACATTTTATTTCTTTGAAAATGTTTGAAGTATACAATATATATAAAATGTACATCTAACACTGCAGGTTGAAGAATGATAATGAAATTGTGTAAGGACCCAACTATTGATTCTGTCACTTTTTCCTCTGTGTTCTGAGAAAGTACTTTTTGTATCTTCTATTATAATATGGCTTGTGTATGTATGCCCTGTATTTCTCTAAAACATTGAGTTTCTTCAAGATGGCATTCTTGTCTCGTTCTTCTTTGCTTCCCCGTAGGACAAAGGGCATTATCTTCAACAAGGTATGCAATTAAAAAATGCATGTGCATTGAATGTAATACAAGCTCTCTGTGGAAAGAAATGCTTTATTTCTGTTTCTTATAGTTACTAGAGTAGGTAATTTGCAAATGATGGAATTGGATAGAACGAAAAGTCCCATTGTTCCTTTCGGGTACAGTTCTGGATGTCTGTGCACAGGTGCTGTGCTGTGTTAGGAGGTGTCTGTACGTTTTCACCAAAGATGAAAGACCCTGTGAGCTCATTAAGATATTCAAGTTTACCTAGTCCATTTATTGAAGACCTCAGGTTACATGTGTGTTCATTGTTGTCTTCTATCTCTTTCCAGCTCTTTCTGTTAGTCATGACAGGTTGGTCTGTATCTTGCTGTTCTGAGTACATGTTTGAAAGTGTCCCTGCAGCTCCTGTCCTTGAGTGCTGTTGCTCTAGGCTGTGGGCTTGTCTATCTTCAACAACCATTGTCCCCCCTTCTAAAAACATTTTTCCTATCCTTCTTCTGACACTTCTACACTCACTGATTTGGCTTTACAACCACTGAGAATATTTTTCTTCCAACAGTGGCAGGTATCTTCAAACAAACCATGAATGCTCAACCTGCTCACCTCTACTGATCTTGATTACTTTGGCAGGTGCTTACTTTAAGATGCTAGTTTTTATTTTCCTTAATTTTATTTAATTAATTTATTTTTTAAGTGAGAGGAGAGGAGACAGTGAGAAAGACTCCTGCATACATCCCAATTGGAATCCACCCGGCAACCCCCGTCTGGGGCTGATGCTGTAATTGGCTGAGCCATTTTTAGCACCTGAGGCTGACATGCTCAGAGCAACCTCAGTACTCAGGGCCAACACTCTAACCAATTGAGCCACTGGTTATGGAAGGAGGAAGAGGGAGAGAAGGGGGAAAGGGAGGGGAGGAGAAGCAGATGGACGTTTCTCTTGTGTGTCCTGATCAAGAATCAAACCTGGCACGTCCATATGCCAGGCTAACACTATACCACTGAACAAACCTGCCAGGGCCAAGAGGCAATTTTTTAAGTTCTAATTTCTAGTTGTTCTAAATAAGAAATGGGGCTGGAATCTAACTATTACTGTGTTATGCTATCTTTACTGTAAGACTGGTGGTACTCAAGAGCATGTTATTTTTTTAAGACCAGATAAATTAAGGCATACAGAGCACCTGAGGATTGATTCCATTTTAAGTGACCTTGTCCTGCTGCAAAAACATATCTATCAAATGCTTTCATTGTAAACCACTTTTACCTACTACGTGAAGCAGCTTCTTGAAATTCTCACTTGAACATAAATAATTTTGAATTCAGAAATAGCTAAAAATTATATTTATGAAAATATATAGAGAAATATATATTCAAGTATCTGGGTGTTAGGATATTAGGTATCCTCAGACATGTCTGTATGTAATAAGACTCACTGGGAAACCAATCAACTTAACTTCAGGTAAAATGTAAGTAGTTAAGTTAAACTTACAATGTGCATTCCCATGTTGTAAACATAATTACTTTTTTGATATGAAGAGTATTATTTGGAAGATAATCTCAAAAATAGTTTATTGGAAGATTAATGTTATCAAAACGGATCGATATCTGTGTAATGAAGTTCAGGTTATTGTATAGTTTGGGTTTATACCTTTTAGTTATGTAATGTGAACTTTGTTATCAGATAGATAAGGTTTGAGACCTGGATATGTTGCTTCTTATCTGTATTTTCTAATCTTTGGCTCCCTCATCTGTAAAACAGAAATAGAAATAGCAGTATCAAAACAAGTGGTAAGAATAAATGAACTAAAATATTAAGCCCTCAGTGAGGTATCTAGAATATAGAAAGTGTTCATGAAATAGTTAATATTTACTAGCTGAGTTTTATTTTTCCCATTTGTGCAGTAAATATTGTGTTAATTTTTAAGATGTATTAATTTTTAAAAAGTGCTACTTAACAAGGTGAATAAATTTCATAAAATTATTTGGTCTGATTGTGTGAATTGAGACAATATATAAGAAAGTGTATTTTATATAATTTGGCAGCTCTTAGCTTCTTTTTAATGAAGATTTGAATTAACATTCACTTTGGAATAATATAAAAACAAAAAATTATATATTTTTAGATAAAAATGCTTTTACTTTTGACACGAGTATGAATCACTAATTTTTGTTGAGCACTAATTATGTTCTAACTGCCTTATAGTCAGTTAACTCTAACCCACTACAACTCAACAAAGTTGGTACAATGACTGTCTTCACTTAAAGATGAGAAAATAGAGGAGCAGAAAGGACTAGAAATAGCAGAGCTTGGGTAGAAGCCTAAGCCTTTTTTACCCTTAATCCTAAACTTATAATTATCCTTTACTGCTACTTAGATACCAAGGAGAGTTATATTTGGAGAATGAGTGCTATTCAGGGGCAAATATTACTTGTAGGAAATCTGTGTTAGGTAAAATAAGATATGCAGATGAAAATGACAACACAGAATATTTAGAAAATGTAAAAGCATTTCCATAAACTCCAAAAACGTAATATAAATGTATGTGTACTTTTAAAATATAGGTCAAATTTATATGGAGATAATGCCCAAGAAACCTTTTGTCAGCATGCATACCTGATAGACATTTCAGAAACTTTTAGACTTCTACATATTATTGTTATTTTTTAAAAGTTCCCAAGACATGAAAAACTATTTGGGTTCTGAATTATCAGATAAGTGATTTTATTGGTGAATAATTTATCCCACAAGTTTTTAAAGCTTTCAACTTTTTCAGTGTACACAGACTCTGCCAACGTGTGTGGTTTATCATGATGACATCAACTCCCAAGAGAGGGATTCTTAAAAAGGAAGAATGTTCCAGCAGTCTCCAATGACACAAATTTTGCTGCTGGAAGGAGCCATCCTTAACCTGCTATTGGATAAAATAAATACCTTTTTTGGCAGCCCCAAATTATAACAATACTTTCTATCAGATTATATTTTTTAATGTTTATTTTATTGATTTTAGAGAGAGAAAAGGAGAGAGAGAGAGAGAGAGAGAGAGAGACAGAAACATTAATCTGTTCCTGTACATGCCCTGACTGAGGATCAAACCAGCAACCTCTGCATTTTGGGACGATGCTCTAACCTGGGGTAGTCAACCGTTTTATACCTACTGCCCACTTTTGTATCTCTGTTAGTAGTAAAATTTCCTAGCTGCCCACTGGTTCCACAGTAATGGTGATTTATAAAGTAGGGAAGTAACTTTACTTTATAAAATTTATAAAGCAGAGTTACAGCAAATTAAAGTATATAATAATAATTTTACCAAGTACTTTATGTCGGATTTTCGGTAAGTTTGGCAGAATAAATCTTTATAAAACAATTTACTATAGTTAAATCTATCTTTTTATTTATACTTTGGTTGCTCAGCTACCACCCACCATGAAAGCTGGAATATCCACTAGTGGGCGGTAGGGACCAGGTTGACACCACTGTGTTTAACCAATCAAGCTATCTGACCAGGATGTTTTCAGATTATCTCAAGCAGAGTAGAAATGGATCCTTTTTAAATAGGAACCACTGTAATTTTGCATACAATCTTACTTACCTTAGAGCTTAGTTTTAAAAATCTCAATCCTGGACTTTTGACAATGAGGAAATCCATTTAATTTAAGGACTATTAAGAAAATTTCAAAACAACCATTTTACTTACAGATTTCCAATGGTTCAGTCATGTGCATGGAATGCTTTTAGGAACCCAGGGATATGTTCCATAAAATTATATAGCCATCTTGAAATCTTTGAAGAACAGCCAGATGGAAGTCATCATTCCTGCAGAAATAGAATCTATAGGCAGAAATTTCTTGATGTGTGTGAAGGGGAGAAACCATGGGGGAGGGGGAAAATAAGAAGGCAAATCAAATTCTATCTCATTATAAGAAAAATATTTTCATGATAAGGTCCCATAAAAATGGCATAGGTTGACTGAAAAGTTATGAGTTTGTTAAAAGAGACCTGTTGACCATCTGTTAGGGATAACATGAAAGTAATTTCTTTTGGTTTTCAGAGTTTAGGTGAAATGATCTGTATGGACCTTTTTTAAAAATTTTTTTTAATTTATTTAATTAATTGTGTTTACATGGATTCTAGGGTGACCCTGACTGCATCCCCTCTCCCCCATATTCTCCTCAACATCTCCTTTACCCCCTCCCTACAGCGCCCTCCCACCTTCCCTTCAGGTTTATCCCATCCTATCCTCCCCTTTCCCTCTGTCCTCTTTTCCTCTTGTCCCTTTGATTCCTCCTCTGTCTCAATTCCTTTCCTCAGTTCTCAATGTTCCTTGGATTCCTCAAATGAGTGAGGTCATATAATATATATTTTTTCTGCCTGGCTTATTTCACTCAACATAATAGTTTCCAGGCCCCTCCATATTGTTGCAAAAGGTAATATTTCCTTCTTTTTCATGGCGCCATAGTATTTCATTGTATATATGTACCAAAGCTTTTTAATCCACTCGTCCACTGGTGGACACTTGGGCTGTTTCCAGCTCTTTGCTATTGTGAACAATGCTGCCATGACCATGGGGGTGCATTTCCTTTTTTCAGTTGGTGATATGGTGTCCTTGGGATATATTCCTGTAAGTGGGATGGCTGGGTCAAAGGGCAGTTCCATTTCTAATTTTTTGAGGAATCTCCATACTGTTTTCCACAGTGGCTGCACCAGTCTGCATTCCCACCAGCAGTGCAGGAGGGTCCCCTTTTCTCCACATCCTCGCCAGCAATTGTTCCGGGTTGTTTTGTTAATGAGCGCCACTCTGACTGGTGTGAGGTGGTATCTCATTGTGGTTTTAATTTGCATTTCTCTAATAATTAGTGATGTTGAGCATTCTTTCATATGCCTATTGGCCATCTGTAGGTCCTCTTCGGAGAAGTGTCTATTCATTTCTTTTACCCATTTTTTGATTGGATTGTTTGTCTTCCTGGTGTTGAATTTTACGAGTTCATTATAAATATTGGTTATTAACCCTTTATCAGATGTGTTGTTGAATATGTCCTCCCATTGTGTGGTTTGTCTTCTTATTCTGTTCATATTGTCTTTAGCTGTGCAAAAGCTTTTTAGTTTGATATAGTCCCATTTGTTTATCCTGTCTTTTATTTCATTTGCCTGTGGAGATAAATAAGCAAATATATTGCTTCGATAGATGTCAGAGAGTTTACTGCCTATGTTTTCTTCTAGAATGCTTATGGTTTCACGGCTTACATTTAAGTCCTTTATCCATTTTGAGTTTATTTTTGTGCATGGTATAAGTTGGTGGTCTAGTTTCATTTTTTTGCAGGTAACTGTCCAGTTTTCCAAACTCCATTTGTTAAAGAGACTGTCTTTACTCCACTATATGCTCTTACCTCCTTTGTCAAATATCAATTGTCCATAAAGATGTGGGTTTATTTCTGGGTTCTCTGTTCTGTTCCATTGATCTATATGCCGTTTCTTATGCCAGTACCAGGCTGTTTTGAGTACAATGGCCTCATAGTATAACTTGATATCAGGAAGTGTAAATACCTCCAACTTTATTCTTCTTTTTTTAAGATTGCTGAGGCTATTCGTGTTCTTTTTTGGTTCCATATAAATTTTTGCAATATTTGTTCTATATCTTTGAAGTATGTCATTGGTATTTTAATTGGTACTGCATTGAATTTATAAATTTCTTTGGGTAATATCGACATTTTAATGATGTTTATTCTTCCTAACCATGAACACGGTATATGCTTCCACTTGTTTCTGTCTTCTTTGATTTCTTTTATCAATGTTTTATAATTTTCTGAGTACAAGTCTTTAACCTCCTTGGTTAAATTTACTCCTAGGTACTTTATTTATTTTGTTGCAATGGTGAAGGGGATTGTTTCCTTAATTTCTCTTTCTGACATTTCATTGTTTGTGTATAGAAATGCCTGTTATTTCTGTGTATTAATTTTATATCCTGCACTCTGCTGAATTCATTTATTAGGTCCAGTAGTTTTTTGACTGAGACTTTAGGGTTTTCTATATACCGTATCATATCATCTGCAAATAATATAGATTTACTTCTTCTTTTCCAATTTGGATGCCTTTTATTTCTTCTTGTTGTCTGATTGCTGTAGCTAGGACTTCCAGTACTATGTTGAATAAGAGTGGTGAAAGGGGAAACACCTGCCTTGTTCCTGATTTTAAGGGAATTGCTTTTAATTTTTGTCCATTGATTATGATGTTTGCTGTGGGTTTGTCATAAATGACCTTTATCATGTTGAGGTATGTTCCCTATATTCCCACTTTGCTAAGAGTTTTTATCATAAATGGGTGCTAGATTTTATCAAATTCTTTTTCTGCATCTATTGAAATTATCATGTGGTTTTTCTCCTTCCTTTTGTTTATGTGGTGAATCACATTAATTGATTTATGAATGTTGTACCATCCTTGCCATCTCCCCAGAATAAATCCCACTTGATCATGATGTATGATTTTTTTCATGTATTGCTGGATCCAGTTTAATATTTTGTTGAGGATTTTAGCGTCTAAATTCATCAGGGATATTGGCCTGTAATTTTCCTTCTTTTTGTTGTCTTTGCCTGGTTTTGGAATCAGAATTATGCTCGCCTCATAGAAGGAACTTGGAAGTATTCCTTCCTCTTGAATTTTTTGAAATAGCTTGAGAAGGATAGGAGTTAGTTCTTCTTTGAATATTTGGTAGAATTCACCAGTGGGTCCATCGGGCCTAGGGTTTTTTTTGGGGGGGAGCTCTTTGATAACTGTTTCAATCTTTTTTGTTGTAATCGGTCTGTTTAGGTTTTCTAATTCTTCCAGGTTGATTTTTGGAAGATTATATGATTCAAGAAATTTGTCCATTTCACCTAGGTTGTCTAATTTTTTGATATAGAGTTCTTCATAGTATTTTCTTACAATATTTTGTATTTCTGTTGTGTCGGTTGTTATTTCTCCACTCTCATTTCTAATTTTATTTATTTGAGTCCTCTCCTCTTTTTGGTGAGTCTCATTAAAAGTTCATCGATCTTGTTTACCCTTTCAAAGACCAGCTCTTGGTTTTATTGATCCTCTGTATTGGTTCTTTAGCCTCTACATCATTTATTTCTGCTCTGCTCTTTATTATTTCCTTTCTTCTACTACTTCTGGGCCTTACTTGCTGTTCTTTTTCAAGTTCTTTTAAATGAAGGGTCAGGTTGTTTATTAGAGCTTTTTCAAGCTTCTTAAGGAATGCCTGTAGTGCTATGAACTTCCCTCTCAGGACTGTTTTAACTGTGTCCCGTAAATTTTGAGTTGTTGTATGTTCATTATCATTCGTTTCTAGGAATTGTTTTATTCCTTCTTTGATTTCATTGTTAACCCATTTGTTATTTAATAACATGCAATTTAGTTTCCATGTGTTTGAGTATTTTTCAGTTATTCCATTGTGATTGATTTCTAGTTTCATGACATTGTGATCAGAGAAAATGCTTGATATGATTTCAATCTTCTTAAATTTGTTGAGATTGCTTTTGTGTCCTAACATGTGATGTATCCTGGAGAATGTACCATGAGCACTTGAAAAGAATGTATATTTTGCTCCTTTAGGGTGAAAGGTTCTGAAGATATCTATTAAATCCAGTTGATCTAGTGTGTCCTTTAAGTCTGCTGTTTCTTTGTTAATTTTCCTTCTTGAGGATCTATCTAGTGATGTAAGTGGGGTATTGAAATCTTCTGCTATTATAGTATTGCTGTTGATCTTGTCCTTTAAGTTTATCAAAGTCTGCTTTATAGATTTAGGAGCTCCTATGTTAGGTGTGTAGATATTTGTGATGGTTATATCTTCCTGTTGGATTGCTCCCTTTATCATTATGTAGTGTCCTTCTTTATCTCTTATTATAGACTTTGTTTTTAGTCCATTTTGTCTCATATAAGTATTGCTACCCCAGCTTTTTTTTTCATTTCCATTTGCATGAAATATTTTTTTCCATCCTTTTACCTTCAGTCTATGTGCATCTTTTGTTTTAAGGTGCGTCTCTTGTAGACAGCATATGTACAGGTCCTTTTTTCTTATCCATGCAGCTACCCTATGCCTTTTCATTGGATCATTTAATCCATTTATATTTCAGGTTATTATTGATATAATGTAGTTGTTTATTGCCATTTTATATTTTAAAGGTGTATTCCTCTTTTGCTATATTCTATTCCCACTTTGATCTGTTTACAACAGGCTCCTTAACATTTCCTGCAGCATTGGTTTCAATGTAATGAATTCCTTGAGTTTTCTTTTGTCTGGGAAGCTTTTTATTTCTTCTTCAATTTTAAATGATAGCCTTGCTGGATAAAGTAGTCTTGGTTGTAGGCTCTTGTTCTGCATTACTTTGAATATTTCTTGCCATTCCCTTCTAGCCTCAAGTGTTTCTGTTGAGAATTTGGATGCCATCCTTCTTGGTGCTCCTTTGTAGGTGATATCCTTTTTATCTCTAGCATCTTTTAAAATTTTCTCTTTTCACTTAGCTTTGATATTTTAATTATGATGTGTCTTGGTGTAGGTTTCTTTAGGTTTCTCTTTAACGGAGATTTCTGTGCTTCTTGAACTTGTGAGATCCTTCTTTGCATCAATTTAGGGAAGTTTTCAGCTATGATTTGATTGAATAAAGTTTCTATCCCTTAATCTTTCTCTTCTTCTTCAGGAACCTCTATTATCCAGATGTTATTTCTCTTCATGTTGTCACAGAGCTCTCTTAGAGTTTCCTCAGACTTTTTGAGTCTCTTTTCTTTTTTTTGCTCTGCTTCTGTGCCTTTGTTCATCTTGTCTTGCAACTTGCTGATTTGATCCTCAGCTTCATCCTTCCTGCTTTTAATTTCTTCCATTTTGGTCTTCATTTCTGATATTGTATTTGTCATCTCTGACTGATTCTTTTTTAATATTTCAATATCCTTTTTTACTTGCTATCTCTTTATTTCGGTGTTCATAATGACCATCCATTGTTGTTCTAAGATCCCTAAGCATCCTAACAATTATTATTTTAAACTCTGCATCTGGGAGTTTGGTTATTTCCACATCGCTCAGTTCATTTCCTGGTGGATTCTCTTGTGGTTTCATTTGGATTGCACTTTTCTGTCTTCTCATTATGTTTGTGTGTTTGTGTGTGTTGTTTGTAGAGCTGGTTGAGTCTAGGCTTGGTGTTGTCTGCCTCCAATTTTCAGTTGTGTTATTTCTAGGTCTTCTTGGGTTGGCTTCAGCTGTTGTTTGTAATCCACTGAGGAATTTAGCTTTCCTAATAGAGCCCCTTTGAAGTTTTGATTTGTTTGTTTTCTTCTCAGTTTCTTAACTCATGGTAGTCTTGTTTACTGATCTTAGCAGGTGGCTTATTTTAAACTGTATCCAGGAATGCGGTATCTCAGGTGTAACCTGAGACTCTGAAGACCTGATCTGCCAGTTACTCTCTCTGAAGGTGGGGTGCTTTCTCCACTTCAGTAGGGGGAGGTATATCTCAGATCTCCATGGAGACCTGAGTTACTGCCCATCCTCCCCACTTCTTGTTTTCGGCTGTGTCTTTTTTGTGTTGATTGGAGCTGGAGAGATATCTTGAGAAGATTGATCTGGAACCACTTTAGCCTTGTATTTTGTGGAAGGATCAATCCCTCCCCTTGCTATGGCCACCTCCAGCACCTCCCCCAGGTATGGCTGCTTCTGTACTGGATTAGTCCCACTGCTCAGGTCCTCCCATGCATTCCACTGTTTGTCACCGGCTGTCTCTCTCTCTCCCCCTTTCTTTTGGAAAACAAGCCAGCTCTTTCAATACCTTGTTCCCAGGTCCTCAGGCAAGTGGCTGTGAGTGATATTTTCTACTGTTTTCCTTAAATTAAGAGCCTTTCTGGGTTCTTATCTTCACCTCCACCCCTTTGTTTCTGTAAGCAGGGGAGGCTCTCAGCTCCTTGGCGCTCCCCACCAGGCTCGGTGTGGCTTCTTTGCTCCTTGGATTTTGAGAGCAGTTCTTGTATTCCAGAGTTGGTTTTTTCACTCTGGGTGTTCCTAAATTAATTTGAATCTAGTTTGTTGGTACGAGCTGGAGGTCTGTGCGTCTGCCTACTCTGCTGCCATCTTGTGTCCTGGTCTGTATGGACCTTTTAAATGCAATGATCTAAGAAAGTCAAGTGATGGATTGTTCCCACTTTAAAAATATTGAATATCACTGCCTTCGTTCATGCACAGGATAAGAATTAAAGAAAGAACATAACTCAGGGCTCTTTATGCAAGTCTTCACGGATAGCTTAAGCAGATATTTGTAGTTACTTTAAAAATAAATTTTATGAAACAAGTATTTGTATGACTAATAAAGGCTTACTCATGATGTGCAGTGTTTTTTTTTTTTTTACATATTTGGGAGAAATAATTAGTTTAAGAGCAGATGAGTCTCTATTAGGAAAATATCTCAGTGATTTCAACATGATTTGGTTATATGTGATAGAAACTGGTGGTGCATACCATAAGTAATAGCGGAGTTTCTTGATGGGATAGGGAAGTTCACAGCATTGAAGGAAATTCTGAGACATTGGCTTTGGAAAGGATATGAACCAGAGCTTCTTTGAAGATCTGAGCATCAGAAACTAACACAGAGTGCCATCAGGATAATGAATATGCCAGCCATTTTTGGTTTTTGTGTCCCTCTGCTTGATATTTCATTGCTGGTGAAAAGGTGTTAAAAGAATATAATTTCAAAGTCTAGGTCGGGTTGTATGCTTGCTGGAAAAGCAAAGTTTCTTGACTAGCAAGCCTAAACCTCTCTTATTCAGTAGCAGGGGCAGGGGATAGCTTCCCAAAGGAAAATTGTGGTGCCATCATGAGAAGGAGAAATACAATCTGGACAGGGGAAAACATGGATGGGCACCAGAATGAGCTTCTTTGGTTTCAGGCATGAATTCTCAAACTTTTTCAGCCTTTTCAACTGCTGCCTCCCTCTTTACAATGCATGTTCTGGAAAAACAAGGCACAATATGGAGATCACGAGTAGTTTTGCATATGAGAGGAAAGACATTTGGAAATTCAAAGAGTCACTTGTGCTAAATAAAATAACTTAGTTTGTAGAACGTTGGGGCATTTAGCTTTCTTTTATGAGGATTTTAGTAACATTCACTTAGAAATAATATTAAAAAAAATTTACCTTTTGGGGTTAGAAAGTGTTTCTTCCTCTTGAGGCATGGCTGTGAAACAGTAATTTTTATTGAGCACTAATTATGTGCCAGGGGTCTGTTCTAAGTACTTTATAGTCAATTAAATCTTCCCAACAACCCAACAGAGTTGGTACGATGACTGTCTTCACTTCCAGATGAGAAACTTGAGATACAGCAAGGACTAGAAAGGGCAGTAAAGGGAAGAAACAGAGGAGCCTCAGTAAAGTGGAATGTCTGGGTTTTATAGGGGGCTATAACCAACACGGACTCCCTCATGGAGGCAGGGGGTGGCTGGTGGAACTTTAGCGCAGTCATGTCTAGTATTCTATTCTAAGTTGTTGCTGTTTTTACCATGCCCTCACCCGCTTCATTATCTACACCTCCCCTACACATCTGCAACTCCTCATGATCAGTCATTGATGGTTCTTTAGAATGGTGAAGCGTCAGTGCAGTCAGAACAGAAGATTTGCCTCATTAAAGGCACACCATATTGTGGGAAAGCAAGCTCTTGACCAGGAAGCTAAGCTGTACTGAAGTTCATGGCAGTGATGAGATATATGGTGAGGAGAGAGAGTTTCCTTGTGATTTGGGATGATATTTACATACACAACAGCTCTTTATTCTCCAGCCATTCTTATACCATGGAAACTTGATTTGGTGTTTAGCGTTGGACCACATTTTTCAACAAAGAATATAGTGACACAGAAGTCTAAGTATTCTCTCTTTTGTAGGGAAGATGGAGGAAGTGAATTACCTCTCATATATGACTATGTAGTCTTCAAATTGTACCTGCTTGGCATTAAAAAATAAAATAAAAAACTTCTGGAAGATTTAGAGATATGAATTCAGATTTTCATAATAGTCTGGTTGTATCACATGAACTGTAATACTATACCTTATTGTCTAATTTAAATAATAGCTTGCAAGTTCTAACAGAACATACACAATATATTACCAAGACTTGCATTTTGATTTATTACTCATTTAGTTACAGGCATAACTCATCTTATTGTACTTTGCTTTATTGTGCTTTACAGATGCTACTCTTTTTTTTTTTTTTTTGTCTCTAATTGAAAGCAAGACCATCCACCAGCAAAAAGATTAAGACCAGCCTGACCAGGCAGTGGCATAGTGGATACAGCGTTGGACTGGATGCAGAGGACCCAGCTTCGAAACCCTGAGGTCGCCAGCTTGAGCGCAGGCTCATCTGGTTTGAGTATGGTTCACCAGCTTGAGCCCAAAGTCACTGGCTTGGGCAAGGGGTCACTCGGTCTGCTATAGCCCCCGGTCAAGGCACATATGAGAAAGCGACCAATGAACAACTAAGGTGCCGCAATGAAGAATTGATACTTCTCATCTCTTCTTTCTTGTCTGTCTGTCCTTATCCATCCCTCTTTCTGACTCTCTCTCTCTCTGTCTCTGTAAAAAAAAAAAAAAAAAAAAAAGATTAAGACCTGCTTTATTGAAATACTCGCTATTATATTGCATTGGCCTGGAACCAAATCAGCAATATTTCTGAGATATGCCAGTACATTTCCCATGAGAATGTAGATGCTGTGATAGCTACCCATTGTACTAAATAACTTTTTAAATTAATTTTAATGGGGTGACATTAATAAATCAGGGTACATATGTTCAAAGAAAACATCTCCAGGTCTAAATAACTTTTAAATTTAATAATGACTGATGACAGAATATAAATTTCAAAGGAAGAGAACATCTATCCTCAGAACTGTTAGAAGCATATTGTCTTCCACGGGATAACTTTAACGTAATTCAAGGAACTCAATTTTGTGTCCTTAAAAATGACTTTTTCTTTTGTTAACTGTATCATAAGTAAGTGAACCATTTGAGGGGAATTCACAGAAAATAATGTACAACACTACAAGTCATGGAGCTATCATGAATAATGGAAGATGTATATTTAAGAGTAATTTTGTTCATTATTTGGATCGGTTGAGTATAACATGGGCAGATCATTTTGCATTTCATTGGGAAAGTACAGAGGTATTTTGCTTTGTTGTGTGATTTAACCTGAGAAGCCAGACCCCAAAGCTGCATTTACCTCCTTGTAGATATAAATGTACACTTAGATACACTGGCCAATGGAAGATGGTGTTAGCTTCAACACAGTTCATACTGATGGGTGAACTATCATCCTGTGATTAATATTTGAAACTCAGTCCACTGTGAATTCATAAAAGGGTTGTATGAATATAGATCACATATAGGGAGAGAGAACACAATGATAGGCCAGCAGGTAACTAGAATACATAGATGACATTCATTAAGGAAGGAATATCACTCTGACTTGGCTGATGTGAGAGAGTCTGCAGGAGACCATACCCTGTCACCACTCTCCCAGGGCAGATACCACGTAGTCTCATGCACTTCTAGTTTAAAAGGATCCCTGAAAGATCATACATTGTAATCACCCACTTTTATAGGATGGGAGTCTGAGTGATTTTCCAGGACCACAGAAATCATTAGGTGAGCAGAAGAAGACCTAGCTCCCTGGTCTCCTGACTTTGCTACACGTCTCTCACGTCCCTTTCAGGGGTCCTCTTAGTTGTTGCTGGCCCAGGGAAGTTGAGGATAAGAAGAATTTTCACTCCTCTTTTCACCCTTTGGATCCCCAAAGGAGATGATCAGGTAGACCAGTTCCCATCCAACAGGACATTGGAAGATGCAGGCCTTATTATCTGGGTGAAGTCTGGGAATTAGAAATAGCTTTTTCACCCTTAAATTTCATATTTAATATTTTATGGCACTTAAGTGGATAATAAATTATTTTTGTCCTAATTCATTATTTATGGAGTGGTTTCAACAAAAATTTAATGTAATTCCATGAAATAGGGAGAAAAAATGTAATTGGAGATAATTGGGCCAGGGCTGCCCAAAAGAATTTAAGACATTCTTTTGGTAGAAATAATGATGGAATTGCTAGCTAATGGCAAATCGTGGACTTTGGGTTCTTCTGGGTCCAGAAATCCAATTTATAAAATTTTCTTTCTGTCTTTGTGTAATCTGAAATGTAAATTTTTTGGAGCAAACTAATTTTGAACACCTTCTACAGACACATTATCATTTAATTATTTAATGATTTCTGTGAGCTATGGGGGAGAGAGGGAAAACCTATGGAAACCCTCAAAGTGAATGGTCATTAATTTTTTTAAAAAATATATTTGGTATCTTTGCTTCTTCCTCTTGGTATTTTTCCCAGCTTCTGTTTGAGGTTCCAAATCTTCCCCTCCAAACCTGTGCACTTTAGGAAGAGGTCAATCCATTCAGCTCTGGGTTAAAGTCATCAGTACATCCCAGGCTCTGAACACATTGCTATTTGCTGGCTCTGGAACTAACTGAACTCAGAGAATGTATTTCAGAGTCTTCTTGGAAGAAGCTTTTTGTTTACCTAAGGAAGTGGCTAGGAACTTTCCCATCTTCCTTCTCCTAACAGCATGTCCCTTTCCTTAAGGAACATCAATTATTTCAGTGCGAACTAAGGAGTCATGTTAAGATGCTGTGATGTTGTTAGTGATCAAGTTAGTTGAATGCAAATTTCCCGACAACCCTGTTTTGTTTTAAGTATCATCTAACTCCTCAATGAGTTCTTTGACCAATGAGTGATTTGGTAATGTTTTAAAACTTCCAAAGGTATGTAATACATAAGTCCATGTTTTGTGTTTTAATAAATATGTGCTTTTTAAATTTTTCCTGGAAATGTACACTGAAGTAGAACAAAATGAGGTAACTGTAAGAACCATTCTCTTGGATTAGAAGTTGGAAAAATAGAGCATCTCTTGGCATCACTGAACACCTGGGTTTTCCCAGTGGGCCATAGCCTCCCAATCACAGATCAAGGTGAGGCAATTATCTCCTTTCTCCTCTTTCTAGTTGCAGACAAAAGCTGTTTGTTGTTGATGTACAATAATTGAGTTTTCCCAGGGTGTCTATGAAAGAATGGGCATGTCAATCAAGAAATACAGCTGAATCCTTTGTATTTATTTCTCTATGAAATGTATAATATTTTTGTTATGAACTAGGGAATAAATAAAATATATGTAATTTAGCCTGACCTGTGGTGGCGCAGTAGATAAAGCGTCGACCTGGGAACACTGAGGTCGCCAGTTCAAGACACTGCACTGGTCTGGTCAAGGCACATATGGGAGTTGATGCTTCCAGCTCCTCCCCCCTTTCTCTCTTTCTCTCTCTCTCTCTCTCTGTCTCTCTCTCTCTCTCTCTCTCTCTCTCTCTCTCTGTGTCTCCTCTCTAAAATGAATAAAATAAAAAGAAATAAAAAAAATTTTAAAAAAAACAGTGAATTTATTTTATATATATATATATGTAATTTAATGATTACCCAAATGAAAATCCTGGTACCCACTTTCCAGCTTAAAAGTAAAACATAGCAGGTAATGCAGAAACACTTTCCCCTCACTGACTTCACAACCCACTAGCCCCAAAAGGGAACACCTCCCTGAATTTTGGCTTATTCATTGTCTTGCTTTTTATTATAAGTTTGCCACCTATGCTTATACCCATAAGCAGTATATTTTTAGTTTTCCTTATATTTGAACTCTATAAAGTTGAGTTACCTTATATGACTGTTTTATTTGCTAAATATTATGTTTTAGTTGTTAGTTTATGCTAATGCAATTACCTGTGAGTCATTCATTTTTTAGTATTGGATGAAATAAATACACCTCATTCCATTAATCAATTCTACTTTTGGTTGAACCTTGGTTTGCTTCAGGTCTTTTTTAAAAATATTATTTTTAAAAAGAGCAAAGGTCATTCTCACGCATGTTCCCTGATGCATACATCAAAACGTTTCTTTAGAGGACAGTTACTGTGTTATAGGGCATGAGAATTTTAAACTTCATCTGTTATACTATAGATATCAACTTATCATGTCGTGTAGTTTAAATACATACAATTTTATTTGTCAGTTATTTCTCAATAACGCTGGAGGGGAAAGACATGTTAGAAAAAAAGTCCTTTCTATTTTTGTTTGGCTAAGATTTTTTTATTGCTTCTTAATCTTCTCAGTCATGTTTGTTTTCTAATTTCGTTCATTTCTGCACTGCGTTCTTTCCTTCTCTTTCCTACCTTCTGCTCTCTTTGTGCTTATTCTGTTGTTCTTATCCTAACTTCTTATAAATTGATGCTGACCTCTTTAAATTTGAACTTTTTCCAGCCTTTTTCCATATGCCATTTTATCTGCACCAAGTTTTGCTATCTAGTGGTAAACTATAAGCATCATCTAAATTCCTTAATGAGTTCTTTGACCAATGAGTGTCAGGGTAGTGTTTTTAAATTTCCAAGTATATGTAATACATAAATAATTTTCATTTTGTTACTGATTTCTAAGTTAATTACCTTATAATTATAGAATATGGCATGTAGTCTATGTTACCAATACTTCAAAACTTATTGAGAATAATGGTGTGTGTGTGTGTGTGTGTGTGTGAATGTTTCATGTGAAATACAATCTCTTAGTGTTAGAGGTGTTGTTCAATGTACCGTATATATATTTGAGCATGCTTGTTCATTGAATTATTTAAATTTTTCAAAGCTTCAGCAATTTCTGTCTACTTGATATTTAAATCTCTAAGACCCCGGCATGTTTTTAAGTTTTGCAGTGTATTTCCATTAATTTTTGCTTTATATATTATGGGGATGTGTTATTAGTGCGTGCACGTGTTCAGAATTGCTGCATTTTCCAGAATGATGGAAAATTTCATTTTTACATTGTCCTCTTTATTTCTAACACTGTTTTCCATCCCTTAAAGTTTATTTTGTTTACTAGCAGTAGAGTAATACCAAATTTCTTGTGGTTTGTGTTTGTGCTTGATATCTATATTTTTCCAAATCTTTATTGCAACCATTTGCTGTGAAATGTGTCTGGTACAAGCAGCATACAGCTCAAATTCTTTTATCCATTTCTATTTCCTTTGCTGAAATAATTGGATTCATTACTATATTGTTTTTTTTCTTAGTATTTTTTTCCTATTTCTTTTCTTTTCTTTTTCTTTGTTGCCTTCTTTTTCTTTTTTTCATCCTAATTTTTCTTCAGACTATTTGGAAGTTTCATACTCAATTTCCAATTTTCTAGTAGTTAGTTTTATACTTCACCATTTCTAGTTAATAAAATCTAAAATTAATAAACATGTGTACCCATCTTCTTTTATTTAGAAATTAAATTTAATGGGGTGACATTGATCAATAGGAGTACCTAGGTTTCAGGTGAACATCTCCATGGCATTTGAACTCTGGCCCATCACCCAAAGTTAAATCATTTTCCATCACCATATACTTGTCTCCTCACACCCCCTTACCCTTCTCTCCCCGCTGCTCCCCCAGGTAACCACCTCAGTTTGTTTATGTCCATGAGTCTCAGTTTTATATCCCACCCATGTGTGAAATCATATAGTTCTGAGCTTTTTCTGATTTGTTTCATTTAGTATGATGTTCTCAAATCCCATCCAGGTTGTCATAAATGGCAATATGTCATTCTTTCTTATGGCTGAGTAGTATTCCATTGTGTATATGTACCACATCTTCTTTATCTAATCCTCCATCGAGGAACACTTTGGTTACTCCCATGTCTTGGCCACCGTGAATAGTGCTGCAATGAACATAGGGCTGCATGTTTCTTTGCATACCAATGTTTTTGAGTTTCTGGGTACCCATCTTTTTGACCGACATATGGATCTAGGACATTTTAATAACCATCACCCCCTTGCAATACAAGTAGTATTTTTTCTTCTATTTTCATTCCATCTTTCAGAGTTAAAAAATATTAACCAACATATTACTCGTCACTTTTATTTATTTTAAAGATTCCATCTAGTATCATTGTCCTTCAGTCCTAAATATATTAGTGATTATCTTATTTTCTGTATATTTGTGGTAAACACTGTTTTGTCCTTTGTCTGAAATTTCACTGATTCACTTTTGGGTTTGGACAATAGAATTGAGCACACAATTCTATTTTTATTTGTTTTTTCTCAGCATTTGGATATATCCTGCCTCTATTATTATTTAGATGTCCGTCATCCTTCTATACAACCCTGAGTGATCTTTTTTTTTCTCTTTTATTTGCTGATTTAAGATTTTGTCATTATATTTGGTATTCCACAGCTTTATCATATGTATCTGGGAAAAAATTGTTTTTTAATTTATACTATTGTTAATTTATATTTCTTTCTGGAATTTAGGATTCATGTCTTTCAACAGTTTTAGAAATTTCTGTTATCTCTTTGAATATTGCTGTTTTCCCATCCTCACTATTATCTTCCAGAAGTTCAGTTATGTGTGTGTTAGATCTTCTTGTGCTACCTTGCTCTATTTAACTGTTTCTCTTATTTTGCATATCTTTTTTTCTGTGATTTAATCAGAATGAATTCTTTGAAACTGCTTCTGTGTGTACCAATTCTAATATAGCATCTAATCTGTTTAGTCATTTCATTGAGCATTGATTGCAATTATTACATATTATTTATATCTATTTTATTAAAATTTAAATATACCCAGTTATCTTTTTAAATGACACTCCTACTCCTGTCATATTTTAAATCTTTATTTTATTTTTTGACCATATTAATATATACCTTTAGCATGCTGTAGAGGTATTTCTAATAAATAAAATATTTTTCGGTCTGATTCTACTCCACCCCCCAACTCTCATTAATGGTGCTTTTCCCTTTTTAACTTAGAGTTGCTCATTTTATTTAAAACTTTATAGGTGGACATTATTTGAAACCTGGATTGGAAGAGTTTTCCTCTAGAGAAAGCTTTCATTTGTTAGTTTAGGCAACAGGGAGCACCATCCCACCTGGAACCCTTTAAATTGAATCCCTGGCTTACTGCTTTTCATGACACAACAGTGCAAATCTAGACTGTCAGTCCATAAGGTCCAGCTTGTGCTTATGCAGTCTCAAGAGATCTTATGTATTTATTTTCCCGCAACTCAGTGACTAACTCAGAATAGGCAGGTTTCCCTATTATCTATTTTTGTGTGGCAAACAAACCTTGGTGCCTGATTACCTACTAATTTCTGCTTTGTTTTTGACTTCTCTAAAATTCTTCATATGTTTCAACTCATCATTAGATAAGAATTTTTTTTCTCAGTATTTTGTTAAGCATTGAGATTGCTTCTTCTATACTGTAGACATCTCCCAAGAAGTATTTATTAAATTACATTTTCTTTGCTTTATTTCTTTCTCCTATTTTCTTTTCTTTTGTTTTTCCCCCCCTTTTTTCCAAGTGAGACGAGGGGAGATAGACAGAGAGACTCCCACATGCACTGTGACCAGGATCCACCTAGCAACCCCACCTAGGGCTGATACTCTACCCATCTGGGGCCATGGTTGCAACCTACCCATTTTTAGTGCCTGAGGCGGGGACTCCATAGAACCATCCTCAGTGCCCAGGATGGATTCACTTGAACCAATCAAGCCACAGCTGCAGGAGGTGAAGATAGAGAAAGAGAGGAAGGGAGAGGGGGGGGGGGAGAGAAGGGGAAGGGGTAAAGAAGCAAATGGTTGCTTCTCCTATGTGCCCTGGTTGGGAATCAAACCTGGGATATCCACATGCTACACTCTGCTGATGCTCTAACACTGAGCCAACTGGCTAGGGTCATTTACTTTCTTCTTCTTTTGTTTTTCTCTGTGATTGGTTATGGGAGTTAACCATAGTTTTATGAATTTTACTAGGGAGGAATTTGTGATGCACAAGTTGTAACCATTTTTTTTTACAACATAATGAAGATTTTATTCAGTCACTATTTAGTGAAATATTTAAACACAAGTGGAACTTATTTGTGTTTTTAAATTTTATTACTTATACACATGCATCTTATTGATCAATTGGATTATTACTTTAAGATATAGTTCTAAATTTACTTTATGATGGAACCCATTACATTACTAAAATATTGCACATAAAGTAGCAATAATGCTACAAACCTGATTTTTCACATTTATTTCATACAGGATGCTAAAAGCATCCTATTTTTGTGACCGTTCTTTTAATTCCAATAAGTTCTATAGCTTTTCTCCTTAAGTGGTCTGAGTATGTTTTTTTTTTAAAGCATTCATTGACTAGTTCTGTACTTTCTGTTGTTGTTGGTATTCTATCAATGCATGAATATGCTGGGACCAAGATTACTGAGTGGGAAAAGTCCAGAAAATATTTTAACTAGGATGGTAAACCTTTTATGGAAATATTCTGCCTTTCCAAATATTTCTAGCTTCTTACTCATTTAGCAGTTAGAACAGAATCACTCCTTTATTTAACTATTCCTACTTCTTGTATTCTTATGGTGGATTTGCAAAGTCAAACAGTTTTATTGGCAAAATGGCTTATGTAGTTTTTAGCTATATGTAGACATTTAGGATAAAATCTGAACAAATTCTAATGGATTATGGGACTCTATATATGTTCTGCCCACTCCACAATTTTCTAATCTCTCCCAGCTCCTTCCTTTGGGCTCACTCGGTATTAGCCATGCTAGGCATCTTTTCTAATCCGAAAGGGCCAATTTTATTTCAGCTTTAGGTCTTCTGAATTTCTTATCCTCTCTCCTTAAAATTTGCATGCTAGGCTCATTCCTTTTGTTCAAGTCTCATCCTAATGTTACCTCCCTAAAAGGTTCCTGATTCCCCATTCTAATTCATCTGCTGGAATGGTTCACCATTTCCTGTTTTGTTTTGTTCACAGATCCTGTAAATACCAGAAATTATCTTGTTCCTCTTGCTGAAATGTAATTCCCATATGAGCAGGGCATTGTCTGTCTTACTAACTTTAATATCCCTAGTAATTGACTTTGTGCCTGGCACTGAGTAGGTACTCTTAGCTTAAGTAAATAGGTGAATGAGTCTACATATTGGAATCCTCCTCAATGTAATATTATTGTTGTTAGAATAATGATGTCTAATATTTTATAGTCTTAGTTTTTGAAGCATAATCACACAGTTTATGTCATTAACTTCACTCATGTGAGAATACAGTGGTACTTTGACACACAAGTACTTTAAGTCATGAGCAATATGAGAGATGAGCAGTCACTTGCAGGATTTTTTGTTTTAAGTCACGAGGGAACATTTAAATCACGAGCTTCCACTACCCTTCACTAGATGGCCTGCCAAATGTTCTGACAGGGAAGAAGAAACAAACTTCCATGGAAAGGTTTTCGTGAAACAGCCTCTAAGTAAAAGGGAGGAAAGTGTGGCAAAAAAGCCAAACGTTAGTGAAGAAAATGATAATGATTAAGCAAAGTAAAAAAATAGCAATTAAGTTTAGCCATAAAGTTACATATCATAGGTAGTGTGTAAATTAAAATTTGCAATTAAATGTAGTGTTAAGTGTGTAGAGAGTGAGTTAGGTTAAGCAATACTCACAAAATGGAAACCTCCTCTGCCAGTCTCCTCCCCCTCCACCAGCATTTTCTCCTGATCTTGAAGGTAAATACACTTCATAAACCAGTTTATTCCTTTACCTTCTCTCTTATTATGTGTGTGTGCATGTGTGTGTGTGTATCTGTTATTTACAAAGTACATTTTCTTATTAGAAAGCATATAAAACAAAAAATTTGTGTGGTTTTGGGGGGCTGGAATGGATTAATTGCATTCTCATTAATTTAAATGGGAAAATTCAATTTGACACATGAGCAAATTGAGTCACGAGCTCAGCCATGAAACAAATTAAACTCGTGTGTCAAGGTACCACTATAATATAAATTATCATAAGTAATAAAGAAATGTTTATATAAAAGCAGCCTGATGATAGAAAACATCATAAACAAACATGAGAAATTTTGTGTTCAGTATAGTTTACTTCCTTCTTTACAGATACCTTTATTGGGAATGAAAATGAAGTGTGAAGAAGCAGTTACCATGGTCAACTTAGATTTTCAATTTATGAAAGTGAAATTTCTTTCTAAAAGTCAAAACTAAATCTCACAGCTGGTATTTTCCAGTTCCATGTTTTCTTTCATATTTATTTCTATTAAATATTTTATTCATTTTTTATTTATTTCTTCCTGAATGTGTTAGCTCTCTCAATGACTTTTGATTAGGTAGGACAACACTTCTGAACTCCCAGTGAACCTATACAAATATGTCTACTACGTCTGTCCCGACATGAAAAATAAGAAATAATCCAAGTATGGTAACGTTTAAATACTACTGCAATTGACTTCAGAGCTTCCCCTTTATAAGGCCAATAGTCATGGCCGTGGTGGCCGTGCACATACAGGCTCTCGTTGAATTTGGATGGATGGTAAAGAAACAGTGGAGCCAAAAAATGGTGGGCCATTCCTTTATTCTAGTCTCACACTGGCCGAAGAGCAAACACACAGGGAAAACACTTCCCTTTCACTCAGGGCTCCCAGAGCCACTGACACATTCTCTGGTTCCACAACCAGGAGAATCCTCTCCAGTTTCCCCTAGAATGAGCCCCCAGCCCCGTCTTAGTGGGGCAAGCTTTGGTTCTCCAACTGTACACCTTCTCCTTTCTGCACAGACTGGCTTCTTCTTCAGCACTCTGCATTCTCTCTGCTCTCCCTCCACAACATGGGTGCTTTCTGCCTTTTCTTCTTCTTCTATACTCTTTTCAAAACTTTCTGGTTTGAAAACCTCTCCTCCAGCAAACATTAACAAAACAATGGCCCTTCCCAAGCGGGGAGGTAATTTGCAATTTCATAGACCACATATACCTGGCGCTGCCCAGGGCCATTTTTTTAACAATAAAAGTGACCAAACTCAAAAAATACAAATTTTACACTCATTTGCCCAACACCCTTCCTTTTTTTTTTCATTTATAAGAAAGGGTTTATCACTTACATTTTGCTGTATTAATAAACTACCCTCTTAGTGGCTTAAGTCAACAATCACTTATTAGCTTATATTATTGTGGGTTTGTGGGTTGGCCACCTCACTGGGCCCCATTGGTCTGTTCTTGTCTAGGTGTCTCCTGGACCCACTCGTGTAGCTGCAATCAGCTAGCATATTGCTTGGGTGAGATTGGTACTGGATGGCCTTCTGTGCTTGCCTGGCTGTAAACTGGAGGGATGGAGGCAACTCTGCCATTTCTCCCACCTCCAGCAGACTAGTTTAGGCTTCTTTGCATGGGAGCAGCAAGACAGGGCAGTGTCCCATTGCTCAAGCACTTGACAAGTCGTTGATTCTATCCTGTTGACTAAAGTATGTCACAGGGCGAAGACCAGATACCAAGAGGTAGGGAGATACATTCCACCTCTTCATGGGAGGCGCTGCAAGGTCACAGTTTTGAAGGGTGTACAAATAAGAACTGGAGGAATTGCTGGTCAGTTTTTGATTTACTAGAAGGACT
Organism: Rhynchonycteris naso; assembly: GCA_037038555.1. Taxonomy (NCBI): domain Eukaryota; kingdom Metazoa; phylum Chordata; class Mammalia; order Chiroptera; family Emballonuridae; genus Rhynchonycteris; species Rhynchonycteris naso. The sequence continues at coordinate 304,021,834 of CM072996.1, forward strand.
TCATCTTATAGAATTGAAAACGCAGAGGGGAAAAATTTCAAAGTTTAATCACTGAGTGTTTTTCTAACTTGGCTGAAATCCTAGCTAAGTAGTAGTCCTCACATTTTGAGATATGTAAAAGCATCTTATATGTCAACTGATATGCAGATGCTAGCATCCTTCCACTCCCTTACTCTGATTCAGTATATTTGGGGTGGGACCAATAATTATTTTTAAATCCACCAATGTATTGTGATATAGGAGAGCTAGAAGAACTGTATCTTTTTGAAACAGAATAGAAATGTTATGCATTCTTATATCTGGACAAGAAATATGAGACAATTTGTTAAAAATTTGTATTTATTTGAAATTTATGTTTTTTGTGGAAAAGAATGAATCCTATAATATAGTTTTCTTTAACCTTTAGCAAAACCTCATGTTAACTTCCAATAGGTTACATTTCCATTTACCCATATGATATATAGTTTCATAAAAATAAACTTAAATAATATGAAAAAAGATTGTTAAAGTATATATTATAGACATGCAAAGTGCTGTTGTAATTGATTAAATATCTTGCGGAATCCAACTCTTATATGAATATTTGTCTACAAAGACATTACCCATTAATTTTAAATATTATAAACTTAAGAAAAAAGAGCAGCTGAAATAGGAAAATAAAATATTAGGTATTTTCCCCAAGGGGTGTTGTGCTGTTTATAAATAATAAATTAGGAAAATTATATTTAAGTTGTAAAAGTTTGGCCAAATATTTATGTGAAAATGATTTGAAAAACATTTTTATAAAATGCTTATACTGCTAATAAACTTATGTTTATCTTATGAAATTGACTTATATCTCCTTAAATATAGGTAAACTATCAGTTAGGTAAATAATCTCTACCATTTCATAATTCACCCATTGAAACACCATGAATGCAAACAATTTACAATGGACCAAAGCACTAGATGTATGTCTGGTTAGAAAAAAACAAGGGACAAATTTATGTGTAATAGCATTTGTTTTGGAATATTACCAGAGTCCCTGGTGACAGATTGGAGACAGTACCCTCTGGCTATTTGTGCTTGTTTGAGTATCTAGTTGGAACTCTGAATTCATCCTTAATAAAGTCCCAGGGGTAAAAAAAACTCTCTTTCTTGCAACTACTAATAGGAAGTCACAGGAAGACGGCTGGAGAATTGCTCAGCCTCTGGAGACAGATAAATTAAATAGTTGTATTATCATCTAATAAAAGATTCCTGGTATGCTGTTTGCCATTTCATTTTCTGAAAGCATAATGAAAATGGAAAATATATATTGCTTGTTTTATCGTATGTCCTACGGAGATAATACCAGCATGTCATCCATTTCTTGGTAAATCATATGCTTGGATGCCAGGTAGAAGTCCTCGTGCATTTATTTGTAGTCCTGGTTTCAAGTTAATGCCTACTTTATTTCACTGATTATAGATTTTGCTACTTCTTTTCCCCTGGGTTTTATTTTGTAAATATTAGCTTAGAGGTAAATATTATTTTGAGCTACTTTAATTTCTAAATGCTCCTGTCAAATGTGCTTCCGTTCAGGAAAATCATTGTAAAGATGTGAATTAGAGGTGTTATGAAGCACTTTTCTTATTTGTTAGCCAAAATGTTAGAGTCCAAGTGAAAAATATATCTTTCCTATTTAAGTAAAATTCTCTCATTGTGACGTTTTTTAAATAAAGGGCTTAATAAATATGGTTTAAGATTTTAAATTTAAACGTTTTAAATAATAGCTTTACTTATATAAAACATAAATCAATGCGGGTTATTTCTGAGACTTTAAGTACGTATTGGCTCATACATTCATTCACCTCATTGTTATTGAAAACCTGTTATGTGTGGGGCTATGATGATTCACAGGAACTCCTGAAGTGAAGACATTTCCATTCGTATAACCCCATTTTCCTCTCAACATTTAAGAATTTATTTGGACTGTTGAAACCTTTTTTATAATGTTTATTCTTATATTTGCTGATTTTTCTACATAATTTTAAAATTCAATCTAATAGTAGATTTTCATCCACTATTTAAAGTTTAAAAATTATCCTACTCAATTTCAGCTAGTGGTAAACTTTGTATAAAGGTTTTACTTCTTTCTATATAGAATGGCTCTGACTTCTTTTTTCCCCAACACACCGTATCATCTTTAGTATTACCTGGTGGAAAATTCAATGGCCTTAAAAATACAGTTCATGGGAATTATTCAGGCTTTGACGACACCTGTAAGAGGATTCTTCTCTCCTAGAGTCAAAGATCAGAGCTGAACAAGGACTCAAAAATATTATCTTTAAACTTGGGCTTCACCAGTGGGCCCAGACACCAGACAACTGCAAAAGGCCAGGTTAGTGACCTGCAGTATCTGGCCACCGGAACAATGGTGGCTTCTAATCACACTACACAGAAAGGAGGAATACGTTTTTGTTTTTTTTTTCCAAACGAGTCATAGCTAACATTGACACCTGCATTTTATGATTAGGAGTTATGAATTATAATTGTTCTTTTTCTTCCAATGGCAGTGTAGCCTTAGAATGAGTTGAGTAACACAGCTGAAAATACATCCCAGAGTCTTTTCTCACAATGAATATTCCTGATGCTCACTTATCAGTGATAACAGCAACATTCAGTTAACAGCGACAGTGACTTTTGCAACCTGGGTGACTTAAATTAGATTGGCCCTCTAATGTGAAAATCAGCTGTTGTTTTTTTTTTTTTTATTTCTGATGGGTTTGTTTGCAGCTGAAGACTCCTATGAGCACAAGCCAAATTTAGATTGAAGAACAAAAGCCTTTAATGATTATTGAAATTCACTGAAATGTCAGTGCACTTAGAGAAATTCAATTAGGATGTGAATGAGAAACTATCAGCACGGCAAAATAAGCGAAGCGTCGAAGACTTTCCAGAGCCCACTCCACGTCAAAAGCTGCATTAGTTTATGATCAGGACGTGACTTTATGAAAGGGAAAGATAGCAGACTTAGTTGCCACTTTGTTAGTAATTTGTGTCTCTTGATCAGCTGAATTTAGTGCCCGTATTCTTATAATTTTGTATGGCCTAACTGCCGCTTTACGTGTGTATAGATCCAGGGAGCTCATTTTCAGGATCTGTTGTCCTGCTATGGATATATCACTTCTGCAAGTGGGTCGACATGTATAGGAAATCAAGGTCGAGACGTGGTGTGTGTGTATACATATCTTACAATGTAGCGTCACTTAGAATGCTTCTTGTAGTCTGAAATGTTTACTCTTCAGACATTTGATGTAAACTGCACAAGAGAAATACAGAGTTTAAAGGTATATCTAATCCTTACGATCATCTGATATTTTCTTAGCCTTTCTGCCTTCTTTTATTCTTTTAACTTGCTAATCCCCCCAAACTAATAAAGTGAAACAATTCATTACTTTTAATAGAAACATCATTTATATTTTGTATTTAGTTAGCTATACCCCTCTTAAATATCTTGCCACCTTCCATCTGGGCATTGCTTCAGTATTTTAAGCCACTAAATGTAATAAGCATTGTTGAAGATTAAATTCTAGTTCATGGGTTCCCTAGAAGTGAGCACGTCTCACATTGCTCATCAAAAATAACTCATGATTTTCTCCCAAATAATATGTAAACATCTCTCAGACCTTAGAAGTCTGAACAAAGGATAGCTTTTACCATTTTATGTGATATTTTGAAAATTAAACCTCTCTCTAGGGCCCTTGTACTTAAAGATAGTCACAGAAATAGGTTAGTATAAAATTCTTTTATTTAAAGTAAGATCATTACATTGTTTCCTTCAACACACTTTAGATTGTTCTCTTCATCATGTAACAGATATTTCTGAAGTATCTAGCTGTCACAACATAGGATGCTAGATAAGTAGTGGGGAAAATTATGTCATTCTGACATAAACCAAACTTAATGCCCGGCAGGAGACAATGGACACTTAACAATCAATTATCCAATTATGAATAAAGGGAAACACGCAGGTATTGTGAGAAAGAATTAAAGAGGGAACTGCTTTGTGCTGGCTGGTCGTGGAAGGCAGCTCTGGGGATGTGAGGATCTGGGTAAGGACAGAAGAGGTCCCCTGGCAGTGAGTGCTGTGCTCTGTGCTCTGGGCTGTGTGTCGCTGGGCAGGGGTGAGAGCAGGGGGCCCACAGGGCTGCCTGTGTCCATGGGCTGGAGGAAAGGCCAGTGTGGCTGCAGCCCAGCAGTCAGCGTTGAGAGAGATCAGTGATGGATGATGCTTGAATGAGTAGGTACTTACAGGACATTCAAAGAAGTTTGGAGTGCAACAGGAAGCTATTGCATGGCTTTAGTCTCACCTAATATGGGTTCAAAGAGAACTCTACAGTTCCCTTTTATTTTCTGGGACATCTCTAGCCGAAACCTGACAAAGCAATGTAGACATCTGAGCATGCATTTTGTGTGGGTTCAATAGGATTTAAAAGGCTGGTCGTTCTAGCACCAAGGAGGGGCTGAGTGGGGGAGTCGTCTTTCTACATTGGGATGCCATTTGGCTACCTGCAGCAAGAGAGGCTGGGTCCGTCCTGTCACTCTGTATAAAGAAATGCTTTGTTTCAGTAGTCTCAGGCTCCTCTCGAGGCCATAACTCGTGTTTTCATGTTGAGCATTTTTTTTATGAAAGCTTATGGCAAGCTAGAATTTCTGAGAGAATCATTTTTCTAAGCTATTTAAAAGTAACAAAACGTTTATGTATTTATGTGCCATCTATTGCGAGTGTCCGACAGGAGTTTTTGTGACGATGGAGACGTTCCGTACCTGTGCTCTCCAAAGCAGGAGCCAGCATTCCCAGGTGGCGACTGGATATTGAAAATGTGGCTCATGTGACTGGGAAGCTGAATTGTCAATTTATTTCATTTTAATGAATTTAAAACGTGAAAGCTGCATGCGGCTGGTGGCCACTGTAGTGACCAGCTCAGATCTATTATGTACTTACCAGGGTTCTCAATTCGGACAGGCCAGCGGGGACACACAGAGCCTGCTCTCTGGGAATGTCCAGACGTGCCTGCACAGGTCTGAGACAGATGTAGAAAGTGAGAGCACATGGCCGAGCCCGGGGCTGACCAGTGCAGGTTTCAAAAGAGGGACTGATACTCTCTGAGTGAGAGAGACTGGGAAGCAGATGGCCGTGGTCCTGGGTTTTGAGGATGGGCCAGGCTGTTAACATGTGGAGCTGGAATGAAGGGCACTAAAAAGAGCAAAGGACCTCCAGGAGAGGAGAACAGAGAGTCAGCATTAGTACACAAACATCATCACCACCATCCATGAAGGGCTTACTATTAGGAGGCAGTTTTTTAAAGGGCTTTCCATGCATCTCTTACTTAATTCTCACAACAGTTTTCAAAGGTTAAAGGCCACTGTCATTATTCTCAACGTACAGATAAGGAAACAGAGGATGAGGAGGTCAAGCTGGCAGTGACAGAACCGGGGTGTGACCTCGGGCACATTGAGTGGCAGGCACAGAGAGCCCCTGATGGGAGCTTAGAGATCAAGCTCTAAAGGAGGGGATAGGATGTGGAAAGAAGACGGGTAGGTGTAGGTCCTCACAGGAAATCCCGCACTGAGAGGAGAGCAGGATATTAAGGAAACAGTAAGGGATGTCAGGGGATTCTGGGTGCAGGGGAGAACAGAGGAGGGGCAGGGCAGGGCTGGGCAGACATAGGAGCGTGCCATGCCGGAGTGGTGATCAGGGGGTGATGAAAGTCTAAAGCTCTTTGAGTTGGCTTTTGAACATGCTCTCCATCCTCAGCCTTTCTTTTTATAGACATTTATTTGATGGGAGGGGGACCCTTTGACCCTTTTCAGTTTCCTAATTCAGGCCTTTACTTTCTGACCATTTCCTTTACAAAGATGAGTCGTGTTATAACCTAGTTGTTGAACAGCTAAGGTTTGGTCGAAGTAATGTCCATGCATATTCAGTTCTGTTCATTGCTACCTAGAAAGCAAATTGCATGGTGGAGAGGCAGCATGTTTTGTATAATATTGTCATACATATAATGTTAGGTTCGTGTTTTGTATAATAACATCATACACACAATGTTAGTGTTCGTTTTGGTGGTTTTCATTCATCGGGCGATTCCACTGTAACTTCTTGGGAACCCACAGTTGGTTTTCATTACAAGGCACTTTTTAAAATGAGATCATAATCCCAGATTTGATTTTTGATGAGAACCTAAATATTCCGTTGTTCCCACCAGAAACAACTTTAAGAGAAGCAGTCCAACCTTCCAAAGGACCTGCCTGTGAGATTCAGCTTTATTATTGAAATCAAGTCACTTGCCACAAGATGGAACTGAACTTAAACATTTTTGTTTGTTAATACAGTTAATCTCCGACTTGTTCATATGGAAAAACCTGATTATTACCTACAATTGGGGAGAGATAGTCAGATATCATACCAGCTGAGAGTCTAGATGGGACAGATGGCCAAAGCTCCTTAATGGGAGCGAGGGAGGTTAATGTATTGGCTCGGAAAGGTCTGAATAAGAGATTTCATGAGCTCTGTTTTTCATTTAAACCAGTGGTTCTTAACCTTTTTTGAGGTACCGAACCCACCAGTTTCATATGCGCATTCACCGAACCCTTCTTTAGTGATAAATAAAATATGATTTTTTTTTCCAAATTCAAGACATAGGTATATGTTTTTTTACTGTTGCACAAAATGAACCGTGTATGAACATCACCTTGCTCAAAGAACAAAACCAACAAAGTGCATGAACTCACAACAAATTACGGTATTACTTTATTCTGGCCTCTGCGGCAGAGGTTTCTCTGAACCCCTGAGACCGACTCATCGAACCCCTAGGGTTCGATAGAACCCAGGTTAAGAACCACTGACTTCAAACTATACTATGATAATATTTTCACAAGAAGTCATTTCATGAGAAGGGAGATTAGCCTTAGGAACATGATCCTTTGCATCCAGCTTTTATCATATAATAAAACAGCAATTATTGCTTTCTGTCTCAACGCATACTGTAGAGGTCGGTCTACATACCCACAGCAGATAATCAGTCTATGTATATTAAAACTAGAGATCGGATCCGCAAACCCTCACCTTTTAAAAAAAATGTCGATACTGTCACCTGGCCCAGAACATCCCTCCTGGTTCCTCTGTGTCCTTCTTTGTCAGGATATGTAAACTCACCCTGTTGTTTTTAGGAAGTGACAGGGCAGAGGGGATTTCTGCACACTCATCAGTACTCTTCTGATGAGTATGCAGAAAACTCCTTTTCCATTTTATTTTGTTTGAAAGCTCTGAGGAGCCTGTCACTTAAAGAACTGTTCGATCTTTAGTGATCTCTAGTGATAATGGTGCTGGTGATGCCGCTGGGGGGTGGTGGTGGTGGTGGTAATGATTTTACTAACAGAACTGCTGGCACCTTGTTCTTTGACTTCCCTGCCTCCAGATTGTGAAAAGCAAATATTACTTATTTACACTGCCTAGTCTTTGGTATTTTGTTATAGCAGCTTGACCTAAGACAGATATTGATTTCTTACTGAGAGAGGAGGGATCCTATTTTAGACCGATCTTTATCTAGTTAGGTCTTGTAAAAATTATGAAATAACATTTCTCTGTTAATATTTATTTTATAGCTGGAAATCTGTGGTAATTTTTAATTTGCTTTTTTCACAATGTTTGTTTTTCTTAACTGGGTCTTCTTCCCCATTTCACCCAAGTAGCCAGGTTTGTACTTTGGGGAATTAGCAAGGTAGAAAATGAATCCTCTTGCAGATGGACATGCTTGCTTTTATCCTCTTGCAGATGGACATGCTTGCTTTCTTCTGTAGAGACTTAGATTGGTTGTAGAGGTAATTTGATTATTCTTGAACGGGCAAGAGAGAGAAGTGAGAGGGACTTTTTTACCTTCCAGATTGGAAGAATTCAGATTTTTTTTAGGGTTCTACAAGTATCAGGAACTTTTTTTTTTAATATTAATTTCCTTTTTTATTTTATTTATTTTAGAGAGGAGACAGAGAGAGAGAGAGAGAGAGAGAGAGAGAGAGAGAGAGGGAGAGAGAGAAAGAGAGAAAGGGGGGAGGAGCTGGAAGCATCAACTCCCATATGTGCCTTGACCAGACCAGTGCAGGGTTTTGAACTGGCAACCTCAGTGTTCCCAGGTCGATGCTTTATCCACTGCGCCACCACAGGTCAGGCAGTATCAGGAACTTTTACAGGTTACGGTAGCCCCTGTAAAACATCAGAGAATGTCACCTCTTAGGGGCTCTAGGGGGCTGGACCCAGGCACAATTTTCAAGTTTGATATAAGTGCGTGGACCCGGGCATGGGAACCTGCATCCCAAGCATGACACAGAAGCAGCAAAGCTTATGGCTAAGAAAGGGGATTCTGCCAGCCGAGGCAACAAGTGAAGCAATGATGTGGACCAGTGGCCTTACTAAAGGGTGAAGGCACTCAATTCGTTAGCAGGATGTGATGTTAGCAGTGTTGGATTTGTATTGATTTAAGAAAACAAAGAAATTGACTTTTTTTTTTTTTTTTTTTTTTTACAATTTGGATTTATGGACTGAGATTAATTGCATTTCAGTGTCTTATGTGGCTAAGTACAATGTTTACCTAAAAAACTCTATGTGTTCTGGTCTTATTAATAAGCCTGACTTTTGGCAGCTAACAGCTCAGGGCGTTGTTGTATAGTGTTGTTTAATTATTTTTATTGTTTGTCTTGTTTTACTGAGCTGGTATGTGAGTACAGAGACCTTGCATTTATTTCTTTACATCCTCTGTGATGTTTACAATATTACTTTAGATATCAGTGCTTGAGTCTCACCATTATATTGGTTCTGTAGAGTATTACAAAACAGCAATATTTATCCCTGATCTAATACTTATTTTCCTGAATTATCAAAGGACTATGATTAATTAACAGTACTTATCTTTAGGGGAAAATTGAGAAAATAAGAATGGGTATAATCTAAAATAAAGTAAGTGTTTGTTTGTTCGTTTTCTATAACTAGATGCATTAACCCCACCAGTGTGGCCCCCAGGGGAAAAGAAGGAACAAGAATGACTTTAAGTAGGTACAGCTGCCGAACACTCTGCTAAGCACAGCTGCCAAGAAAGCCCAGCTTTTGTGATTATGAGTATATTGATTTGTTATTTGGGACACCTAGGGGTCTTTATTTTTTTGAGCCAACCATTGCATGTTTATCCACCACACCACTGCTTGGAAGCCTCCAACCTAACATTATTCTATGATGATTACTTCACTGAAAAACTGGTGTAGCCTGACCTGTGGTGGCGCAGTGGATAAAGCATCAACCTGAAATAATGAGATCCCCGGTTCAAAACCCTGCACTTGCCTGGTCATGGCACATATGGGAGTTGATGCTTCCTACTCCTCCCCCCTTTCTCTCTCTTTCTCACTCTCCTCTCTAAAATGAGTAAATAAAAAATAATAATAATAAAAACTGGTATAATGAACAGGAAGAGTATTTGTGGACATTCGGAGTTTCTGGACAGTCTCTGCTCTGTCATTGCCACTTGGTCTCATTTGCCACTGTGACAGGAACCCCGCGTGAGGCCTGGCCCATGTTGGCTGAGACACAGTCTGCCTTCGTCTTGGATTACCTTTGAATGTGCATATTTAAAACTTCTTTCAGCATCATGCTTAGAGGGTATCCTTATCTGGCCACGCCGCTCGCTCTTTCTCTAGGTCAAGTCCTGGATGCTGCATTTAGTCCGTATTAGAGGACGAGAAGAGGGCAACTCCACTTAGCCCTGGCCCTGAGCTGCGTCCGCCCCTCCTTCTGCAGCCTGTCCTTGTGCAGCCTGGTAGGCAGTGGGAGCCGCTTCCATCCCACACGGATACCCCCATTGGATCCTGCCCGCTTCCCCTGAGCCTGCTGCAGGTCTATGTGCACCAGTCATTACTCATTTCATTCCTTGTTTAGAAGCTTTCAGACATGAACTGCAGCTTAATTAAAATCTAAAAGAATTCTTCAGCATGCCACCCAAATCCTTACCCAGTACCATAGATCCCAAAGATAAACAGCAGGCGGGAGGATTCATGCAATAATCTGATGATAAATTTTATTCTTAGTTGTCTTTCTCTATCTTTGGGGGCAGTTTATCTATGTAGGATTAAAGGGCACGTGAGAGCTTACGGTTTTAAACTATTATGAATCTGAAATGTGTTGATGTTCATTAAGGAATTCCCAATCCTCACATTCGGTGTTACTTTAGTTCGCCTGTTTTCTATGCTTTGACACAAGCACAGTGGGCACTTACGTGGTCAGCATGATGCTCTGATTAGTGCCACACCACTCTCTGGGATGCCAGCTCTTGACAGGTAGGGCCAGGGTCTCGTTAATTAATTCCATTTCAAATCCCAACAGCCTCATGCAATGTTCGACCCACCAGAGTTGCTTTGCCAGTTAAGTAAAGTCATGACTGGAGGTGCCTCTCATAAGAGGAACATTCAGAGTAATATTTCCTAGGTCCAGTAAAATAATTAAGCAGAAAGGAAAACTTCCTGTGGTCTAGTGATATAACTAAACTAGAGATGCCGTGACCCTATGAGAGAGAGGTAACACCAAGAGGATCTTGTGCCTGTGATACGTGAGGTGGGGGCACAGGCATACGTGAGGAAGCCGGGGAAGGTCAGGAGCCCAAGTTCAAAATGCGTCAGGTGAACCGCACATTCCTATCGAGAGGGATGTGCGTGTTGCTCCATGGGGAAAACATGCTTCTCAAACCCTTGGAGCTCTGAAGCCCAGTGTGGTGTGTCAGGAGTTCTCTGTTCTATAGGAAACATTTATTTCTAAGAACAGCTCTTCCCTGGAGAAGTCCTAGTAGAATCATGTTCACAAAAGAGCAATGAAAGAGACTGAATCCGAAGGGAATTCCAAAATTTGTTAAAATGGACCTTACCTATCAATAAGGCTAGCCATCTGTTCCATGTATTAGCTGTCTGTGGCCTAAGGGGGATGAGTGACGCAGCAAGTCCTGTTCCAGGCTGGGAACGTGACAATATCAGAACTAGACCGCAGACAATGAAACCATTGATCATCCTACCCCATGATGTCTGTATGCCAACAATATACATTATAGGTGAGATCATTTTCATTGTGATTAAACATGTGCATATAGGTGAACTGTTACTACCATTTTTATTTCTTATCTTATAAAACATTTTGGACAATCACTTTCAATCTAAGTCGAGCTCTCAGGTAAATAGTGATGTCTTATCTTTCCAGTTTTATTCCCAAATTTTATGTAAAGTGCTCCATGCAGATAACTTAGTTACAGAGTCAATGTCAAGGCAAGGCACCAATTTGCTATATTTGCTGGTGATTGAGGAGGCACCAGAAGCCAGTTTTCATTCCAAAGAGCAGCCCAGGGATGCAATTAGTTGTGTGTGTAATGAGGATTAGAAAGGTCAGAAATCGTGTCCTATTAAGAGAACCACTGAATAATGGAGAATTTTAACCCCAGTTGACCAATAGAGGAACATTGGCACAAATATAGTAAAGACACAGAACATTTGATGTTCTTGTCAACCTAAAGCCGTGGTATATTAACATATTTTCTTGGAACCTCCTATATATTTTTAGAACTTGAAAGAATAAGTTGTCAATGAATGAATTGATTAGTAACCATTAGCTTGTATTAATTAAATAGGTGATTTTAATATGATTTATTGGGATGTATGGCACACTGCCTTAGATTCAGCCCATACATCAGATGGCCACATACCAACATACAAGGGAAAGTCAGTCTAATTTTCATGGAGATGTGTAGGTTACCAGGTGTAGGACAAAGATTGGTCTTTTAACCTCTATATATCCCCATTTCTTTCTGCTGGAAAATGCTTTTAGCACAGTATATTTGATACTTCTCATAGATTTTTTTCAACTTTCAATTCTGATTTTTTAAAAATAATAATCATTATAATTTTCCCCTTTTATTGAATTTATTGGGATGACAGCGGTTAACAACATGCTAGAAGTTTCAGGTGCACAATTCCACAACAGATCACCTGTACACTGTGCTGTGTGTTCACCACCCCAAGTCAAGTCTCCTTCCATCAGCATTTTTCCCTCATTTACCTTCCTCTACCTCCCTCACATCCCCTTCCCGGCCATCACCACACTGTTGTCCATGTCCATGAGTATTTTCATCTCATTTTTTTCTTTTCTGCTTATTCCTCAGCCCCCGCTCTCATTCCACTTCCCCTCCCCATGGCTCTCAGCCTGCTCTCTATCTAAGAGTTTGTCTCTGTTTTGCTTGTTGGTTCATTTTTATTCATTAGATTCCACATATGACTAAAATCATATGGTACTTGCCTTCCTCTGACTGGCTTATTTCACTTAGCATAAGCTCTCCTAGGCCATCCAAAAATCATTATTTTTAATACATATCTACCCCATAGGTCATGAGTCTCAAGAGGAAAGATGTCATTTTGCATTTATTTCCATTTGTGTCCCCTGCGCTGAGTCGAGCACCTGGAACAGAACAGATAGCACATATCCATTGAATGACTATGACTAAAATAAATTTTAATTGTTCATCTTTATCATTTACATGTGTTGTAGATGATTTTCCTGCATAAAAGCAGTTAGTACTAGCCCTGGGACATAGATTCACTACGGTTTTCTCCCTTTTCTCCTCCTCTAAGCAGTTATGTACCATTGATATATTAACTATATATCATTACTGAAAGCCTCAGATAAATACAGACATGTGACCGGCAAACCAGAGGACACAGAAGGTATTTACGGAAAAGTAGTAACATGAGTGACTGTAGCTTTTGACCCTTTTTAGTTTTAGCTTTGCATTGCCATTCTTGTCTCTTAAGTAAATGGTATGAAAATATCCAGCCATGCCTTTCCATAGGTCCACATGCTTCTCCCTTGTCGCGATGAGCTGATAAGCCTGATTTTGCTCCACTGCTGATTCCTGGTGGTCTTTGAATGAAAAGAATCTGCATTAGCGGAGGGGGTAAAATAGCTGTTGTCCCATCTCATATTCAACCTTCATTCTTTCAGAGAGATAGACATTAATAACTGAATTCACTAAGTTGTGGATCATTGAAAATCAATTAATGAAGTCATTGCCTTGCAGAAAGGAATTTGGCTGTGAGTATGGAAAAAAGGGTTTGAAAGCTCCCCTGAGGAAATGACTCTAGGGCTGAGAAGTGGGAGGGATGAATAAGGGAAGGGTGTGAAGGGTCCAGGGAAAGGACTGGAGAAAAGGGTGGTTGTCTGGTGGTTGGGAGAACCTAAAATGAGACCAGCAGGAATAGAGGCAGGGGGCACTCGTGGGACTTGAGATAGGTATTAGAGGTTGCATATTTTGGTCTTTTTTTCCAAAGAGCAGAAGAAAACCACTGAAGGTATTTAAGGGGGATAACAATGTTACATGACAGTGCATTGTGCAAAGATTTTTGGATGTTGTATGAAGAAGGTATTAGTGAGGACTCACAGTGAATGTGGGGAAAATGATTTGGAGGCTTATTCAAGTAAGAAATAATGCAAGTGTGAATTACAACAGAAGGAGGAGAGGTGGAGAGATGGAGACTTATTTGGGATATATTCTATTGTTAAACTAACTAGGATTGGGTAATGGGTTAGACCAGAAATGGTAATGTGAGAGCGAGGGAGGCTTCAGACCAGGGCAACTGAGATGGTGGTGTCATACACTGACTTGATGAATGCTGCATCTACTGGCTTCACTGATGTCATCAGACTACTTGATTTGGGGGCTAAACTTCAAATTTCCTGTCTTCTGGAGCTGTCTTCCTTTTATGTTCAACCCTTATTTTGTTAAAAACAAGTACAAGAGAAGAGATAGAGCCGGAAAAATCGATTTAGAGATTGGTGTGCAGCATGGTGAGACCCTATTTTGAAATAAGTATCATGTTGTAATAATCAGTTTACTTAAAGCTCTTTTTCAAATCAAGATCAGTCACTTTATAGCTGACTATCCCACATTGTCCTGACCAGGAAAGGGTGTTTTGGAAGTGAAGGTGAGGGTAGAATGTTGGTGAGAGGAGAATGAGGTTAAAGAAATGTAATTGTATAGATGGAAGCTATCACTTTCTCTTTGGTTTCATTAGAATTGGGTCTCTGTTTTATTTTTAATTAATGCATCCTCCTTCCATTCATCAACTCAACTAATATCTCCATTCAAAAATATTTAAAGAGAAAGTGATTTATTCCCACGTCTTCTCCTAGAAGTTGAAGATGAATAACAATGACTAATTTTTATATAATGTCGAGTATGACCTAAGAGTCAGTAAACTTGGTTATAGTTCCAGTTCTGTTTCAATTTATATGTACATTTCTTTAATTTATTTTTTTTGTGTGTCTTTATAAGCAATACGAGAGTATGAGAGTAATATATATATGAGAGTAAATAAATTAGATAAGACATGTATAACTATATATATATTTTTATTTTATTGAACTTATTGGGGTGATATTGGTTAGTGAAATTACATAGGTTGGGGTGTACAATGCTATAATGTGTGCATCAACTGTCAATTGTATTGTGCATTCAGGCACCGAAGTCAACTCTCCTTCCATCACCACTTATCCTGGTTTACTCTCTTCTACCAAACCCCACCCATTAAATCCCAAATGCTAAATACTAAGTCATTACTAATTCCTAAAATACTTTAAAAAACTAAAATACTCACTTATTATTAAAGAAAGTCATTGCTTTTTAGCATTTTTGGCACCTAGACAAATATTATAATTTCTGTTTGTAAGGCAGGCCGATGTTCCTAGGTTTTAATACAGTGAAATTTAGGAAAACTAGAGTAGTATTAATTCCCATTTTCAGTGAACATTCTCCCATGAACAACTCTAAGACCTCTTCTGTATGTACCTGTCCCATCTGGAATATATGTGTAATGACTGCAATTCTGTCCATTCTTTTATCCTTTCCCTTCACTCTTATTTTTTTTTATGATTTTGACTGTATGGCTCTTAGAAGCAGTGTCCCATCCCAGCTATCTCTGAGAGACTGCTGCTTCCTGGCCTGGCGTCTGTATCCCGGACACACTCCGCTGGAAAGAAAACCCTTTGTGGGCCGTGGGCCCCTGCCTTCCAAGCACTGTTCCTGCACGTGTCTCACACTAGTATTTCTCTGGCTGCAACTCTCTTCCTGTTTCATGGTGCAATTTCCATATCCACCCATCTAATGTCCTGTCCCTTCCTCCTCGTACCCCATGTCCAAAACAAAAAGCAAGCTCTTTCGGGGAAGAGCGTAGGTAGTCGCTGGTTTCATTGTGACGTTCGCATAAAACCAGTGTTCTTATGCCTGACCTGTGGTGGCGCAGTGGATAAAGCGTCAATCTGGGAACACTGAGGTCGCCAGTTCAAAACCTTGTACTGGTCTGGTCAAGGCACATATGGGAGTTGATGCTTCCAGCTCCTCCCCCCTTTCTCTCTTTGTCTCTCTCTCACTCTGTGTCTCCTCTCTAAAATGAATAAAATAAAAAAAAAATTAAAAAAACAAAAACAAAAAAAACCAAACCAGTGGTCTTATCGACTCATTGCCTATGACTTATCTACGACTTAACTGCCACTCACATTGATCTACCTATTGTAGAGGGTTTTTTTTTTTTTAAGACTTTATTTGATTTTTAGAGAGGAGAGAGAGAAAAAGAGAGAGAGAGAAGTGGGGAGGAGCAGGAAGCATCAACTCCCATATGTGCCCTGACTGGGCAAGCCCAGGGTTTTGAACCGGCAACCTCAGTGTTCCAGGTCGATGCTTTATCCCACTGTGCCACCACAGGTCAGGCAATTGTAAAGGTTTTTATTTTTTCTCCTTGAGTATAGATATATTTAATTTTCTCATAAATTAAAAAAAATTACATGTCAGAATACCTTCTATTAGTGATCGAATGGTAAAAGTGCCTTGGACATGGAGTTGTGAAAATCTGTCAGAAGACAGTCTCTTTTACTCGTTAGGTAAATCATCTGAGAAAAGTACATCATCTCCCCCAACCCGGCACTTCCTGGACAGTGGGCAGAACCTTCGCTGGGTTTTTCTGAGAAATCAATGAGAGGAGTACCTCGAAAGAATCTTACACAGTGCCTTGCAAAGTTCTTGATTCAGAGAATATATGTTTGCCCCAGATTGACGAAAATAATATAAATAACTAAAATAATGAAAAGACAGGAGAGATTTCTCATAAGAAATACTGGCAATGTTCCTACTGAAATTTCTTTTAGAAGCCTGGTGTGTTTGATGACCCGAGGCAATAGGGAGCATTTATGTTCTCCATTAAATACAGTGTGTTATGTTCGGGAGTATGTTCTATCCTGCTATATCAGCAGTTTATTTTTGGAAAATAATTTTATGAGGAGCTCTTTATTAAAGTAAGCAGCATTGCATTTTTCCTTCAGCTTCTATAGCCCCTGTTTTATTGTTTTTTTGGCTTACTCTCCCCCCCCCCCCCAATCATCATGTGAACAGTGATGAGGTGACCGACCGCTCATTAAATACAGAGAATGCAGATGTGTGGGCAGTGGGTTATCAGAGCAAATAATTCATTTGCTTCTTTAGATAATTTCACTTTTTATTTTATGCAAAAGTGTTGGCCCTTGGGAGTCACTGTATTATTTGTAAGTGTGTGTTTTATTTAGAAACGATGATCACGTCACAATGTCAATTAAACCGATCTGCTTCATTCTTTTTTGCTTTGGCCAAAGAAGGAAAGAAAAAATGGTGCTAAACTCCTTTTGCTCAACATCTTTTTAATTGTTTTTTATTTTTAATTTACTTTACAGGGACAGAGAGAGAGTCAGAGAGAGGTATAGATAGGGACAGACAGACAGGAACGGAGAGAGATGAGAAGCATCAATCATCAGTTTTTCGTAGCAACACCTAAGTTGTTCATTGATTGCTTTCTCGCACGTGCTTTGACCACGGGCCTTCAGCAGACCGAGCAACCCCTTGCTGGAGCCAGCAACCTTGGGTCCAAGCTGGTAAGCATTTTGCTCAAGCCAGATGAGCATGCGCTCAAGCTGGCGACCTCGGAGTCTTGAACCTGGGTCCTCAGCATCCCAGTCTGACGCTCTATCCACTGCGCCACTGCCTGGTCAGGCCAATTTGATCTTTTGCTCAACATTGTTAAACCAAGTCTAGCTATCATAAAATGAAAAATTGCATAGAGGTAATGAATTTCAGTCTCTCACTTGTCTGTTTTCCTGTGAACCAGGAAAAATAGCCGTCCTCATAAAATGATGCATTGTCTAAAGTAGAGACTCACGGAACATGCAAACCAATAAAAGAGTCACACATTTCAGAAGCGCGAATGCAAGAACTCAGCAGCACTAGTTATAAATGATGAAGATTGTGATGTTGCACAACAGTGCCCTTTCAGCTTCCGTTGTCCTTAATTTTTGTGAATAATAGCAACTTTTGGTGACGTGACAGCATTCTACAAAGCAGTAATTGCTTATAAAGGTATGGTCAGGTTCTTAGAAATTATAATGCAGGGATTAAACTGATTACAGTGGAGTGTCATTCAGGATAGCAAGGTGCTTTATCCATGGAGTGTGAGATTTTTAGGTTTGAGGGGGGAGCCCTCTTCTGGCAACTATGAGTACTGGTAGTTTAAAAATGTCTTTAATTTTATATTCAAATACAAATATGATACAAAACTAGTTCTGGAAACCAGAGTTTTAAAATTTCAAATCGTGCTGTGGAACATGAATTACCAACATGTGAGGTTTTGGGTAAGGTATATTTCTCTCCTGAAGTCTCCTAAGTTCCTCGTTGAACTCTGAGTGTACCCTGCAGACTGCTCTCAAAACAGGTGGAAGTGAGTACGTACACAAAGTATCTTCTTTTTAAAGTTGCTGCTTATTCGCATTTTCAGCACTGAGGAAATCTGTTTTAATCCTTACGTCATTTCGGAACCGTTTGAAGAGTTGCATTCACTTAACCAGAAGGGGTGTTCTGGCGACCTGCTGGTATTTCCTATGAACAGGAGCAGGGTGATGGCTTGGGCTCATTTGCATCCTTCATTCCAGCCCCTCATCCTCTATTCGTGCAACGTAAGCTCCGGACGCACCAGGCTGAGTGTGGTGTCTTACAGGTCCCTTTCATCGTCCCTCCCGTAGGGCTTTGCCCGGAGCCCTTCAGTTAACACAACCCACTTCTCTTGGCGGTTTCAGAACCAAATAACGTTTCCATGCTTCTCCTGGTGTCAAATGGATATCGGCGCTGAAAGTACGCAGAAGCCAATTTTCAGTTCTGGGCTCACATTCAAATCAATTTAAATCAAATCCAAACTGAATCTGATGTTCGTTTTCACGAGTCATTGTTGAAAAGCCAAATGTGGCCGATTCCTTTAGAAATCAGATTTATTTAAATAGAAGGAATAACAAAAAGTGGTTCTGCCTCACACCTGATTTAAAAGAAAGAAAAAGTGAGCACAAATCTAATACCTTCTTTTGTGCATAAAAGCAGAGACATATACACAGAGAATTAAATCTGTTTATGGGGCTTTTAGGAAATGGTATATCTAAATATTTTTAAGTTGTGAAGTGAGCTGCCTATGAAAAGAATATCTGGCTCTTACCACAGATATAACAAAGACATTGCATAGCCTTAAACACCCAACTCTCTGCGACCCAGCAGATGTACCTTATAACAATATGAAAATTTAGATTTTTAAAAGAAGTACTTTTGTGACGCAACTGCGGAAATGGTGACCATTTCCAGATGACCTTACAATGAGTGTTCTCCTGGCGCCATCTAGTGGTCACGTTCGGAGACAAGAGGAAAAGGGAAGGTTTCCATGGTCCAGTCACGAGAGCAACTCTCCTTCCATTATTTCCTAAGATAAGGTATTAGCTGAGAGGAAATTGTACAAATATAATTTATTTTTTAAATTAAAGTTTAAAGGCTGCATTATTTTAAAAAATGTAAGTGGGTGTTTATGCAAGCCATGCTGGATTTATTAAAATGTCTGTCTATTGAAGAACGAAAGCATCAGTATCTGAAGGGATTCTTCTCGCAATCAGCCGTGAATTCCGTGAAGGAAGAGGCTGCCTGGCCCAGGGTCAGAGTTTGTGGAGTGCACGCATCCCACTGCACCTTGGGATCTAGGCTCTAGTCCCATGAGGTTAGAGGGTGGGGGGAAGCCTTCTCTGTCATTCCTAGTGCAGAGTGTAGAGCGGCCGATTAGCACGCGAATGATGACGCTCTGATTTATATGCTGAAAACTCTGAGCTGTCCACTTTGTCTATCGGCTGAGTATAGGTGTCATTCGGCGGAGTATAGGTGTCATTTGGCTGAGTATAGGTGTCATTCAACTAATGAGGGAAGTCCCAGTTTCAACGTACATCAGACAACCGTCTCAGTTTTTTGGCCATTCTACATTTCCCGTACAATTTCAGGGCCTTCTTAATAGTGCCAGTTAATTAGTCACCACCAATGGCATTACCCTCAAAACGGATATGAAATTTGTCAGTGAAAAGCAGTAACAGCTCTTTTTCTTCTTTCTTTCTTTCTTTCTTTCTTTCTTTCTTTCTTCTTCCTCTTCCTCTCCCTCCTCCTCCTCCTCCTCCTCCTCCTCCTCCTCCTCCTCCTCCTCCCCCTCCTCCTCCTCTTCTTCTTCTTCTTCTTGTTCTCCTTCTCCTTCTTTTACTTCTTCTTTAGTTGCCAAATTTTCAAAAAGGCTGAGTATCTTCTGGATGAAATAAGATTGACAGAATAACTTATTCTCTATTTCTGGGACTTGACATTAAATATTTTGGGGGACATCTGTCAGGTGACCTGCCTTCAAATCCATACCTTTCTTTTTCCTTTTTTTTTCTTTCCTTTAGTCATTTCCTGTCCCACCTGGAGCAAGAGACACAGGACTTGAAGAAGGTTTTCATGGCACAGTGGCCGGGTGGGTTCCTCCCTATCTGTTGCAGTGGCTTATTTATTTATTCTAAAATTAAATACAGAATTGAAGAGGTAAGACCGTTATGTAGATGTTTGTTGCCCAGAGGAAACAAGCCCTTTCTTCTGACAGTCTGCATGTTATTCTTCCACAGGGACGCCCTGTCATTACTCGTCCCTTTTCTGTCATCTTCAGAGACGTACCCTTCAGCATTTCCTAGGGCCTCTCACACTTACCTCTGGTTATATATGGGTTCTGTGGGAGATGGATGCCATAAACACTGAGAGTCCTGCCTTTGATATTTTTTACTTTGATTTCTATTGCAAATGCTTCAGAATATCAGACATGGTAAAGATACAGGAGACGGGCCGCTGAAGTTTCAGACACCCGGGGACACATCGCACAGCCAAAGCACAGCATCGCCGGATCTAATTTCCCGAGACTTTCGGAATTGTCATATAAAGAGTGTAGTTCTGTTAAAGAAATCTGAGAAGCTGAGTGTTCGCTGCTGTGCAGAGGTGATGGGACTAATGAAGTTTTTCATCCTGGGGATCCGGTTTTCCGGCTTGAAATTCTCACACTGCTGCCCTGCAGTTTGGGCAAACTGCTTGACCTCCCCATCTCTGCCTTCATGCACATGATCAAAGTACCTACATTCCAAAGTTCTTACTCCCCAAGAACAGGGTTTGGCATGAGTAGCCGTTCAATAAATGCGCTTGGTGTCGTGTCATTTCTCAGTGGTAGCATTAGTATTTTTAGTCGTATTGTTAGTGGTCACCAGAGCTTTTCTGTCTTTTTTAGAGTTTTATGATTGTGGCTGGTTTGACCCACACTGAGTACCCAGTAAAATGACCTCTTGTCCCCGGTCCCTCTGGGAGGAGTCTATCACTGAGCTCCTGCCTTACCTAAGATGCCTACCACTGGAGAAGAAGAGAGACTGAGGCAGAGCTTGACAAGAGAACTTGCCATAAATAACGCCCCTCGGGATTTCCCAGAAGTCACTGAGGCTGACTTTGCAGGGGGTCAAGGGCCCTGTACCTGCAGGTGGGAACTCCAGCCGCAGGATATGGCAAAGAGTTGGATATTGACAACTCCTTTTACTAATGGGTTACACCACGCTAACCACATACTAAATGATCAACGGCATGGCATTATTTAATCAAGATAGCATTTGTGTAAAGTGGTGATTATTACTGCTGTTGTATATAACGTGCCCCAAATCACATGAGATAATAAGTATAAGGGAGAAAACTTAAATTCAGGTTAATCTAGTTCTTGCATCTGTAACATACTGACAATACATCACCTTGTTCATGAGATACTAGGGTACAGTGAAAAGAGTTCTGGGAGGGTATGAAAGAGACCACTTATTCAGAGCTTACAGAGTTCAGATGCTCACTGAGTGCTCCCAGGGGGACCCTTTAATTTCCCTCATGTCACAGATGAGGAGCCTGAAGCAGAGGCTGGAATGTCCCATGATCAGTGAGGAGCGGTGCTGAGATTCGAGCCCAGTTTGACTTTATAGTGCTCATGAAGGTGGTGACTGTGTGAAGCCAGGGTTCCAATCTCAGCAGGGGTATTTTCTAGGAAGTTACCTTGCAACTGACTTGACAACTCTCGGACTTGGTTTCCTCATTTGAAAAGTAGTGATCTCATCTGCTGTATCCTCTTCAGAAATTTCTACAGGAAATAAAGGCCTTGTACACAAACGCTTTCAAAATTTGTAAAGCATTACAAAAAATGGTTTATTTGTTAAGATATTATTCAGTCTCATGCAGTGTGCAAGCTAATGACATATGCATAAAATACATGCATTGTAGAATAAACCTATTACATATTTTTCCTATTACCCATCACTAAATACATAAATCAGCACACAAATATGTAAAATAGTGTCCCCTTCATTGCTTTAAGCTTTGAGATGGGCAAAAGGTATTACAACACATTTGGTCTTTTTGAAATGAATGAAGAATAGTTTTACAAACTGACAAGAAGATTCAAAATAAATGTAGAGGTTTATATTGACAAGCTTGTCAAACAGAGATGCAAGCTGTTTTTATATAGGAAGTCATCACATTTTTTGCGCTTTTCATTTTTATTCTAAATGCCAACCAAGTGTTGTGTTGTTCATTGTGACTTTTTCCTGGCATTGAATTGTTTCAGGGCACTTAAGGATGGATTTGGGGTTGACTGGTGCAGCTTGTATTTTGAATTGGGTGGTATATGTGACAGTTAATTTATAAAGTTAAAAGAAAAAAGACATGATGCACTGAATTTAATATTAGATTCGCTAAACCCATGCTCTGTTCTAGCCTTGTCCCGAGTGGGTGGTGAATCCTATGTACAAATGGAGGAGTATTTGCAGAGACATAGAAACTTATCCATGTCTATGGCTGTGGTCAGGTGAGTCGGCGTGTGGCTGACGCACGGTGGAGGGGCGCCTTGCTCCCCATTTGCTGAATGCCAGAGGTCCTGTGTGTGATATACCCTAACTGCTTCTGCCTCTGAACTTTGGGGTCAGAAGCCAAGGTTTCTATTTATTTGGATTTTCCCTGTGCTTAGACTATTTCTGCTCTTAGCTCCGGCTCTGTCCTACTCATCACTCATTCACCCCACAGGTGTTTATTAAACCTAGCAAACATTGCCGGCTGATAACAACATGAAGATAAAATACTGCGTAGTTCTTAGCCAGGAGGAAGGTAGGAGGAAGGAAGACGGGAAAGAAGGGAGGAAGAGAGACATAGATTTCAACCAACACTCTGCAGGTGGCAGATGGTGACTTGCGCTGCTTAGTGCATGAACTCTCTTTCCTCATAAACTGATGGAGTAGATATCATAATCTGTTCATTCAGACGGAGAAATTAGAATACGTTTAACATTCTTACAGACAGTTGATCATTTGCTGTCGTCTCTGACATCTCAGCACACTGTATGTTACATCCCGACCTTCTAGAAACATTTAGTCTGAGCACTGTTGGCTACAAGCAATGGAAATCCATCTATAACTAGTTGAAGAATGTAAGCAGGTATTGACATTCTTGTCTTACACACCAGGAGAGGCTTGGAATGTGGCTGGTCAGAGGCTCCCCTGCGCTCCATCTCTCAGCTTCACTGCCTGGTTTGGAAGAAGAGCATAGGTACCGACAGTTCTTGGCTTGCATCCTCTTCACTTAGCTTGCTGAAAGGATAATGAAAGTCCTCTCCTCCCCCCCCCCCAAAAAAAATTTGGAGTTTCTCCCTGAAAAAGAAAAGTATATAGCCACCCTTTGGAACTCAGCCCCAGAATATGATTTGCTTTGACCAAAGAAGCAAAGTGTTTCTCTCCCAGGAAGTAGATTTAAGAACCAGCATGTAGTCCATCATGATATTTTCCCCTGGTGTCTGGGATCAGGGAAGCATATGCCAGGTCAGGGTCCCTGAGAGACTGTATGGAGCAGAATCTCTGTGTTTTCTCATGACAAAAGTGGATATATACTTTGCTATACTCTGACTGGCTTGTAAGGCTCAGGTGTAATGCCCATCCTTTGTATATCGAGTGTGGCCAGGTAGGTGACATGCAGAGAAATAGATAAGAAGTGGAGACAACTGATGAACAGATAAATAAAATGTGGCATATGCATACAATTGAATGTTTTTGGGCAATAGAAAGGAATGAAATACTGATTCATGCTAGAATGTGGATGAAGCTTCTGCTAAGTAAAAGTAGCCAGACACAAAAGGCCATGTATAGTATAATTCCATTTATGTGAAATGTTCAGAGCATGCAAATCCTTAGAGACAGAAAATAGATTAGTGGTGATTTGGGACTTACAGAAGGCAGATTGGGGATGGTAGGTAATGGGTATGGGGTTTGTTCTGAGTGATAAAAAGATCCAAAGTGGATTGTAGTGATAGCTGCATGGTCCCATGCATATAATAATATGCATTGAATTGAACACTTTAAGTGGGCAAATGTCATAGATTGTGAATTATAACTCAATAAAGGTGTTACCAAAAAAAAGGGGGGGGAGAGAATATAGTCTGAGCATCTGTGGCTTTTTTTAAAGCTCTCCAGGTGATTCTGATGGGCAGTAATTGTTGAAAGCTACTCATTTAGATGGACCAAATTAACGCATCTCTTCCGTCTTATACATTAAAAAACCCGATGGTTGGGAGGGGTGGGTTGGGGTTTGGGGCAGTCAGTAATATATCTTCATAGTTCACGAACAGTTTCATTCCTGTTTTACATCACCCAAGTGAGCTTAAAAAGAAAAAAAAAAAAAACATCTGGATACAAGAAGTGACACAGGTCTTGAAGGTTTTGAAAATATCAAGTTAATGTCAACTCAACATGGACTCAAAGATAGTTGACCCAATTTACTCTGGGAAAGAGCAGGAAGAAACTAAATTTAGGGCAGGATCATAAGAAGATAAATGAACATGCTTCTTGGAGGAGCCAGGTGTTGTTCTTACTGATGATAACTTCTGCAGATTCACTTGATATAACTGGATTTTCATCAGATTGTCCCACGTGAACATTATCTCTGGGGATGTGGTGTTTGGCTGTATGGTTACCCTCTGGAGATTTTTGACATCTGTGTATAATTTTTCTTGTACACTCACAATAGGTCAGTGTGTCTGGTTTCTAGGAGACAGCCTAGTGTACTTGTTCCTGTGTTTGGCAGACTGTCATCTTAGAATAGGAATGAGCCAACGATAAAAATCACCAACTCCCGGAGCAATTTGTGAACTCTCAGTTTTTATTTAGAATTTAAACCTTTATAAAAATCACAAAGTATTTTCTCTAGCATTAAGAATACTTACCTTGGGTGTGAAAGTTTGGGGTCCTTTAAAAGGCTCTTAGGTTACTGTTACACACAGAGTGACAGGGCACAGGATTTGTTGGGAGTCCTAGTATGTTTAGATTTATATATGCAATATATAGCTTCGATTCAACAAATATCTTTGCAAAACTTAGTATGAGAAACATCAGTCCCTGCCCCGAATTCTTTCAACTCTATTTTACTGTTTCCTTGGTCAGATAATAAAGTTATGCTGCTACTTCCTGACATTTCATTGTTGGAAGTCATCTTTCGACTTACCACAGTAGAACACACAGACCTAGGGCTCTTGACTCATTCCTTCAATACATACATTTATAATATTCTCCTCTTTCTGCTATAATTATGTGATCATTTTGTAAAAGTAAATCTTTCATGCTAATGTTTGAAAACCCATGTAATTGTCTTATATTCCCTTTGGTTTGTAGTCCTTTTTCCTCCCTAGAGATGATAGGTTCTTTTTCTGGTTGGTTTTGATTTTATGTGTGTTTATTATTAATTCATCTTTTGTTTTATTTATTTTAAAATTTTTTTTTCAGTGAGAGGAGGGGAGGTAGAGTGACAGACCCCTGCATGTGTCCTGACCAGGATCCACCCAGCAGGCCCACTAGGGGACGATGCTCTGCCCGTCTGGGGTGTTGCTCCACTGCTCAGCCACCCTCCCAAGTGCCTGAGGTGGAGGCCATGGAGCCATCCTTAGTGCCAGAGGTCAGTTCGCTCCAATCAAGCCATGGCTGCAGGAAGAGGAGAGAGAGAGAGAGAGAGAGAGAGAGAGAGAGAGAGAGAGAGAAGGGCTGGAGAAGTAGATAGACGCTTTTCCTGTGTGCTCTGACTGAGATTCAAACCCAGAACATCCACACAGCAGGCCTAATTTATCGTTTAAACTCATGCCAAGGATTGAGAACAGCCTCCTGAAGCTCGGAGAGAGGCATGGGACGGGATCCCCCCAGACCTTCCCAAAGGGACTAACTCTGCCAACTTCTTGACTTTGAACTTCTGGCCTCCAGACTACAAGAGAATACACTTCTGTGGTTCTGACCCACCCAGTGCATGGAACTGCATCACAGCAGCCTTAGGGGAATGACAGGACTCTGTGTCCCTGAGTGTGGCATCTTACAGGCATGCTGCAGGGGATGGGTCTGGCTGCCAGACGTCTGTGAGCTGCAGCCCATGGGGAGTCTAGCATTCCCTGTACACACTTCCTCGGAACAGCCCCGTGCTTTTTGTGGCGCCCTCTGCTGAGATGCATGTCATTTCAGCTAGTCCGGAAGCCCTCAGTTTCACCCTCTCCAAAAGGAAGTCTCCAGTCTTTGCCTGATGGGGGTGGCAGAGATGATGGGTTGCCCAGCTGTTAAGATTGGGCTTAGAATATGGGGTGGTGTCCTTACTGCCTGATTAGGATTCCACTTCTCAGGTGACAAAAATCAGATTCCTTACATCCTCATGTTTTCCAGCTTCTCAAATTGTATTCCTTGCCCTGGCTCTTTGCCATGTTCTGCTCATACCATTATAAATCTCGGTGCTTCCCTACAGCGGAAACACACACGTGTGTGTGTGTGTGTGTGTGTGTGTGTGTGTGTGTGTGTATATGTGTCTCCCACTGTCTTTAATGGAACCACAGATGGGTTTTCATCACATTGACTAAACAAACACCTTCTGAAATGACAATATCTGGTAGCAATTGTGACATGCCCTTTATTGCTGACTTCTCTCTCTTTCTTTTTTTTTTTTTTTTTTTACAGAGACAGAGAGTCAGAGAGAGGGATAGATAGGGACAGACAGACAGGAACGGAGAGAGATGAGAAGCATCAATCATAACTTTTTCATTGCCATTGCGACACCTTAGTTGTTCACTGATTGCTTTCTCACATGTGCCTTGACTCCGGGCCTTCAGCAGACCGAGTAACCCCTTGCTCGAGCCAGCGACCTTGGGTCCAAGCTGGTGAGCTTTGCTCAGACCAGATGAGCCTGCGCTCAAGATGGTGACCTGGAGGTCTTGAACCTGGGTCCTCCGGATCCCAGTACAATGCTTTATCCACTGCGCCACCACCTGGTCAGGCCCAACTTCTCTTTCAATAATACCCTTTCTTTTGTATAAATGTATACATCTGGAACTTTATGTTTACAGTTACTGTAGCAAGAGAATCTGTGCTCACAAGTCCTTTTATGTTTCAAGTGCTAATAGAGTAACTATATTTGTTTGATGTGCTTTGTGACCCTAGATAGATATTATCTGTCCACATGCCACTCCAAGTTTAAAAATACCCTCCAAATGACTGTCAACATTGAGATGAAAGCAGAATGCTTAACTGTTTTTAAATATCTTTTTAGGGGAAACAACATGTTTTGTTTGTCATCATGGGGAAACCATTACTGTACAGAGAATAATGGGTTTGAAACTAGAGGCAAGAATCAATTGTATCATAACAGCAAGTTGTAGTGACATACACACACTCACAATCACTCCCCCCCCCACACACACACAATCACCCCCCCCCCACACACACACATATTTTCAGTCCTCATGCAGTTGGTGTTGTATTATCTTCCCCACTTTACAGATGAGGAAACCAAATCAAAGAGAGCCGAGGGATGGGCCCAAGGTCATACCAAAAGGAAGTGCCAGCCAGCCGCCAGGGGAGCTGGCACAGAGTGAGGGCTGAGCAAATTCAGTTGACATTATCAATATTATTATTTTACATTATAAAAAGGTAAATAAAAAAAATCAAATTAGGTATATTTGATCATGTTGGCTGAGCTCCCTCGAAAATCTTATTATTTTTACAGTATGCCTTTAAATGTATCAGAGGGTAAGAGTGATGTGAGGTGCCCTTCGGCATCGGCTCCAAAAGGTGCCCTTTGTAATATTTTCAGTGTTATAGTATGCAAAATTTCCTTGGTGAAGGAACATGAGAAAAGAACCTTTTTAAATTTCAGGTGCAAGGAAGACAAAGAAAACCCAAAAAGTAAACATATATTTTCTTTTTTTTTTTTTAATTTTTATTTTATTCATTTTAGAGAGGAGACAGAGAGAGAGAGAGAGAGAGAGAGAGAAAGCGGGGAGGAGCTAGAAGCTCAACTCCCATATGTGCCTTGACCAGACCAGTGCAGGGTTTTGAACTGGCGACCTCAGTGTTCCCAGGTCGACGCTTTATCCACTACATATATTTTCTTGAAGGAGTGGCTATGTGGCTTCCATTTTGATCATAAGAGTTAGGAATATTGTCCTTTTTTTTTTCTTCCCTGGGTTAGACCATATAGTCTAACCTTGATTATAGTTGAAATTGTAAATTTTATTGGCAACTCTACCCTCAGTTTGGACACTTAAAGTAAAATGTCAACTTTTATTCACATGTAAACGTTTTAGTTCATTTAAGCTGTTATAACAGAATAGCACAGACTAGGTGACATGTGAATAATAGAAATTTATTTCCCACAGTTCTGGAAGCTGGGAAGGCCAAGATCAAGGTGCCAGCAGGTTTAGGTCTAGAGCAGTGGTTCTTAACCTTTTTTGAGGTACCGAACCCACCAGTTTCATATGCACATGCACCGAACCCTTCTTTAGTGATAAATAAAATATGATTTTTTTTCCAAATTCAAGACATAGGTATATGTTTTTTTACTGGTGCACAAAATGAGCCATGCATGAACATCACCTTGCTCAAAGAACAAAACCAACAAAGTGCATGAACTCACAACAAATTACGGTATTACTTTATTCTGGTCTCCGCAGCAGAGGCTTCTCTGAACCCCTGAGACCGACTCATCGAACCCCTAGGGTTTGATAGATCCCAGGTTAAGAACCACTAGTCTAGTGAAAGCTTCCTTCTTGGTTTATAGGGGGCCATCTCCCCAGTGTCCACACATAAGAGGAGAGTGCAGAGTCTCTCCGAGTTTTCTTTGATAAGAACACTAATCAGTTCACGAGCTCATCTTTCTCACGACCTAGTCACCTCCCAGAGGTCTTTCCCCCAAACACCATTCATATTGGGGGGGGGGCAGTAGGATTGGAACACATAATTTTGAAGGGATGGATATAAACATTCAGTCTATATGAAAGAGGAAAATGAGAAAAGCATTATGTATGTTCCTTTGTTTGCAAGTTGTTCATTGAGATAGCCAGAAAATTATTAGTTATTTTCTAGGAGCAAAGTTCATAATAGAAACCTTAATGTGTGTGAGACTGTAGGTGTCTATATGCTGGGAAATGGGATCGGAGGTGATAACTATTTCAGGCCCTTTCATTATTGTGCTTACTGGTGTCGCCTACTCAACATCGCAGCCTACTGCAGAAATAGTAGATTGTATCCATATGTCATATTATATCTAGTAGAAAAATTTCCAAGTTTTAATTCTATTTCCTCAAAATGATATGCTTTGTGGAGTGTGAGGGTACCTTGGTGACCATTGTATATTATTATAGTTATCATTTGAATAGTGATTGTTGTACTTCAGTTGGCTAAGGTATTATCCAAGCGAGCTTGGGCAATGTGAATTCACGATGAGTTAGAGACTGAAGTCATCTTTGAGACCATTAGCTTGAATGTCTTTATTTTATTTAAGAAGAAAAGTAGACTTAGGAATGAATTAGGTGATTTTCTGTAGGTCACAGTGTTGCGAGAGCCTTACGTGGTGATTTTTCTTTTTGCTTTTTAATTTACCCTGTTTCAAATGCAGGAACACCCATAATACAACAGGAAACACATGAAAGCAACTTCAGGCAAGGAGTGGCCGGTAACTGGCCGGCCAGTGTCTGTCTCATGGCCTTCCTTATCTCATTAACCTCACAGTCACAGAACCCTGCCTTTACTTCTGGTTATACTTTATGAGACATTTTTTATTTAATATAAAATGACTTTTATTCTATATCGATGCGTGAACAGAGTTTATGAGCATGGAGATGGACACACTATGGAACTGAGCTAAGCCCATTCGTAATAAGAGATTCCTTATAACATCCTCAAAATATTTTGCACCTCAGTGTCAAAATTCAGGCAGGGGCAGAGAAGACAAATAGTGTCATGATGGGGTAATGATTTATAGATTAACCTTCCTTCTCAGACCCGGTCACTTCATGAACTCTCACTTGAAAAAAATCCAGATAAAAATCTTCTGGCGTAGAAAAGGAGAGGTGAAGAATTTTCCTCAGAGTAAGTAATGATTCGTACTGAGAGCAGGGAAGTAATTTCTCAGCATTAAACCACAGGGCTACAAACAAAGAACACCAGTATATTTGACTGAATCAAAATGTAGAATGCCTGCATAATAAAAAGTGCCACAGATAAAACGCAATAAGACAGGACCAGGGAAAATATTTAGGACACCCATAAAAAGGTGTTATGTTGGTTCATTCCCTTTGTTGTTGTGCTGCAGACACTGACACAGAAAACCTGACATAGAAGCCTAAGGCAATTTAGAAAGGCAGGACTAGAAATGGCCAGTAGACAGGGGAAGAAAACTTGCACTAGTCATAAGTAAGTATTAATAATAACAACATCCTGATTCCTTCCATGTACCTTTTTAAAGTACCTGAGAGGAAGCGTTGATGTGAATGTGTGAGGAGGACACTTCCACAGGAGGGTGACTCGGTGTAGACTTCTGGAGATGGCCCGGGCCGTGTGTAGGAGAAGCCTTCACATTTTTATATCCTTGGACTAAGGAGCTATATATTCCGTAATCTTGTGTATAAATAATCGCAAATGAAGTCCAGAGTTTTCAAACCAGGATATCGCTCTACCCGCCACCCCTAAAGGAGCATAAAGAAACCCAAGTGTTCAACAATAAAATAACATGGTATATGATTAAAGTAGGAATATTAAACTACGTCAAATTTGACAAGACATTTTAGGTGAAAATAACATTATCAGATGGCATACTTTTGAAGCCTATATGTAAGAGATTATCTCTGGACAGTGGAAATGCAGGGATTAATTTCTCATTTGTGTTTTTCTGTATATTGATCACCACATATACATTTTAGTAATGATAAAGTGTTCCTTAATAACTTCAAATATGTACTAAACTTTCCTATGGAAATCTAGGAGTGTAAAATAAACCGAGTGTACTGTATAGAGATTTCTCACTTGCAAAAGTAAGTTTTGCTTCTGACCAGCAGGTGGCACTAGCAAACAAGCAGTGTTTTAGGAATGAAGGGCAAGAGTTGAAAGAAAAGTTGAACCTTCCAAACTATGTGGAATCGTAACCATGGCAGCAGGGTGGTGCTCTGGTTTATAATTATTGATGAGCTTAAATCAGAACTTACCTTTAATTATAAGTGTACTCAGAGAACATAACGCCCTTGCAGGAATTCCTAGTACTGCTCAAAGGGAAAGAAGAAATGCTTGCACGTTTAATGTATTATTATTACTCATCAAAATAGACCTGAATGTTTTGGTATTGAAAATGCCAATCTAATTTAAAATCCTAGGTCTTTAAATTCTCTAAGAATAGCCTACAATCATCAGTCTAATTATTTTACTTAAGTATTTTAAAATCTCAAATCACAAAATTTAGATGCTTCTAACAATTTATTATTATTATTATTATTATTTAAAACCCCTTCAGGGAATACTAAAACACACATATACACCCACAGTTTGTTGTACATTTACTTTTATTTTATACAGTGTGTCCGTAAAGTCATGGTGCACTTTTGACTTTTGACAGGTCAAAACTGCACCATGACTTTACGGACACACTGTACCACATTTCTAGTCCAATCAATGATTCTGTGCTTGCGATGGGATCAATAAGAGCTTCCTTGCTCGGACGTTCGGTGGCAGTGATTGGGGGTGTAACTAAGATTGATTTCCTGTATGACACTGTCTCCCAGTTTCTCTTTATGGAAGAACCTGTATAACGGGAACCGAATTCTTGGAAGTTGTGTCTTTTCCAACACAACGATCGCTTTTGGTTTCCTTACCGAAAGCTCTGTACACACTCGAATGGATCAAGTCTGGGATGAATTTGCTTGTGTTGGTGCTTACAACAAGTTGGTGTTTGCTTTCCTTAAAACATGAGTATATTTCAGATCAATTTCTCAATCAAATTATGTTTATGAAGCTCCCACTGTATATATTTTTCTCTAGGGCTGGGAAACCGCATGATGAATGTTTTATGTATTTTTAGGCATATCATTTAATGTTGTCAATCTGCTCTCCCTCCAGACTAGAGAGGTTTTAGAAAATAAACTGAGACTGAGGGGACATGTTAAACTCGGGGTCACAGAATTGGTAGGTGTCTCAAGGCTGGAGATAAAACCAGCGCAGTGACAGCCCGGTTTTGAGCCATCAGCGTCTCTCACCTGACTCTCACCTGACAGGAACCTGCCACCTACCCCAGCTCCTGGGTGCTCTTAGCACTGAGTCCTCCCAACCCCGCAGCTCCCCCTAGTTCCACTTCGCCTGGGGCTGTCCTTTCCCACGCAGACCAGCTCTGCCACCAGTGTGCAGGCAACCTTCCCAGGGCGGCCTCCCATTCTGGGAGTGAAAATGCTTAGAGTAATGGCCAGTAAGTGAGTTTTCATTTACATAAGTGAATGAATGAATGAATAAAACCCGCCCTTTCTGACTCTGGGCCAACTACTCCCCTCATCAACCCTGCAGGGTGGAGTTGGGTTTTTGTTTGAGGATGCCGGCCTTGGGAATGAGAACAGAAATTTGTGGACCTCGCTAGCTCTACTTGATCTACTCGATAAAGTCGTAGGAAGATCACAATGGAAACCATATTTTGTACAGTCATGCTAAACTGTGAGAAATAAAGCAGAGCAGTTATTGTTATTTGGTCACTTTGGGTCCCCTGCTGGGCACGCTGGCTTTAGACTAGCAGTGAGGACAGTCAAGGGGACCTTGGGGACATTTATGTTCAGCCTTGGGAAAGGATGAGGACAGCAGCGCTTGGGAGCGCAGGAGGTTGAAGACCAGTGAACTGGCATGCACATCTCCGCTCAGCGTCTTGCAGCCTATGTGATTTGGGGCTAATTATTCAGCCTCTCTGGGTCTCAGTTCTCTTTGTATAAAATGGTGGAACTGAGGCACCTTGAGGGTTGCTATTGAGACAGTGAATGGGACTGATGCTTGTCAGGCACAGGCAAATGGGGTGGCCTGGGATAAACCTGGCAGAACCCAGTGATCACATTCTCTCATGTTTAAAACATGTTATTGTTCAGACCACCACTTGCGATATTAGCAGAGAGGCACCTGAATTTCCTGTCTTTCTACCCCTCCTCTCATTCCTTTATAACCCAGGAGCCGTCAACCCCAGAGACTTGGTCCCACCTGAAAGCCAAGTGGAGATAGAACTATAGTCCTGGTCCACTGCTGCTATTACATATTGTTACCACACGGTGTCGCTGTTGCAGTCGGCGCCTTCCTAGTCTAACAGCCATTTTTTTACTTGGCATCTTTCCTAACCGGCCTCCTGCAGCTCCCGGTAGTGCTGGGACTCTGGGTGCCTGCTGTGTCCTCCCAGGTACATCTTCAGTCGTTTTCCCACAGCCTGGTGCAGAGGTCGGGGGGGGGGGGAAGCATCCTGAGGTGCTCCCAGCATAACCACATGCTGGGCTGAAGAAGGAACCCTCCTTGCCTGACCAGGCCGTGGCGCAGTGGATAGAGCGTGGGACTGGGATGTGGAAGACCCAGGTTCGAGACCCCAAGCTCGCCAGCTTGAGCACGGGCCCATCTGGCTTGAGCAAAAGCTCGACAGCTTGGACCCAAGGTCACTGGCTCCAGCAAGGGGTTGCTCCGTCTGCTGAAGGCCCGCGGTCAAGGCACATGTGACAAAGCAATCAATGAACAACTAAGGTGTCTCAACGGCAATGAAAAACTAATGATTGATGCTTCTCACTTCTCTCTGTTTCTGTCTGTCTGTCCCTATCTCTCTCTCTCTCTCTCTCTTTCCCTGTAAATAATAATAATAATAATAACCTTCCTCTGTGACCACTGCAATGGAGTGTGAGCTAGGCTCTCCGTGTCCTGACTCATCCTCCCGCGGTGTAAGTCCTCTGCCAAGCAGCTCCTCCTCACCCAGGACTCGCCCCCATTCTCCACGAAGTATAACGCTGCCTAAGGAGGCAAGGAAATGGTTTTTGCAAAGGAATGCAAGCAGCATTTTCTCACACATACATCTTTTAACATTACTTTATCCCAGAGCACTGGGCTTTCATTTGCACGATTAATAAGGCCACTCACGTGACCTTCCAAGGCAGGAAAGCTTCGAGTCCATAGATAGTAAAAGGACAAGAGAAACAACAACCTGCCCCATCTTAGATCTCTGTTAGTATTGCTGTTAGTGTAACTGTCACAACGACAGAAGAGTCACCGTGGCTAGCTGGACTTTTAATTTTGTGGGGAAGCACGAGGCTCCGTCACCAGGAGACACAGCCGTGCTGTGGGTCTCACAGAGTCACTGCTCTCATTAAAGCTCTTCATGAGATATCCCGGGGGGAGCTCTCTGGGGAAGGACCCTCACAAATGCTTCTTTCTCCTGTGCTCTTCTCATGTTCCCTTCCAGGGCAGGGCTGGAGACTCAGCAGGTCGGAGGGGCCCATGGTGCTGCGGACAGGACAAGAGCAGACAGGGCAGCAGGTGGCTCGATCTTCCTGTGATCTGAGCCGGGGAGGAGAGGGCAGCAGAGATACTCAGGTGCCTGTGTGACCCATCCATGCAGCCGTGGGAAGCAAAGGCCTCTGCTCGTCTTCAGGAGCAAATTCATCACCTCCCAGGGTCTCCTGGGAGCCAGGACATTGGCTTATATATTCAAGGTTCTGATCCTGGCCAGACATGACTAACCATCACCAATTATGGCTACAAAAATGACACCCTTCATTTCATTTTCACATAAATAACTCATTGAACACGAATGCCCTGGTGTCATGACATAGCCCAAGGCTCTTAGTGTTTCCAGGTCCTCTCCCAATCAGACTAGCTCATTTGTGAACTTACTCATTGGGCTTCTCTTATTGCGCTTCCGGTTTCAAACTGAGCCCATTAATTGGGACTTACTCAGTATTGCCACCCTCAGTATGTGCTTTTCATCTTGAGCTTCAGAGTTTGTCTCCCTGTCTGGCATTATAGTTTTTCCTAGACTTGCCGGTCTGCACCCTCTCTTTTATTTTAGATATGTTTGTCTGAAATAATTTGCTTATTGTCTCCAGCCATTATGAAAAATGCCTGCTTATCATACATATATGACTTTCATTTCTGCAGGTAGGTCTGACAGACTTCTGTAATAAATGACGTTACCCCTTCCTGTTTTCTACCTGTTACCCTGGCTTTACCTACAGAAGTGTGTCGTTCATTACTAAAGCATATAATCACATGGAGGCCAAGTGATCTAGTTGCATAAATTTTCTTCTGATCTGGAGGAGTTCCTGGTCCTCAAGCCATTTCCTAGCAAACCTATTATAATTCACAAGCTGCTCTCAAATTCTGTGTGTTGGCTCAAGCTTTTATCCCCCCGAAACCATAAAAAATGCAAACTTGGAAGTTTTCACAATTTGAGATAAATCAAAGATTGCTTTTCTTCCTTTTACCACCTTCATTCTTCAGTGAAAGGAGGGTTGCATGTACCGATGCTGGAAAACAAACCACTTCGCCTCTGATGTAGAAAAAACACTCTACTTGTGTTTTTCTTTTTAATCTCCAGAATGACCAACTCTGTAAGTTTTGTTTTTATTATTCCCCTTTGCTTAGGCAAATCAAGATTCAGATAAAAGAAATAACTCACCCAGAATTAATCAGCTCAGGGGCCCAGCCCCAAGCCCTCTGTTCCTACCACTGCCAACCAATGCCCGGCTCCCAGAAGATAATCAAAGATGGTGAATCTACTCTTTAGGCCAGCTAAGACTTTGGCTTCTCATTTCTGAATGGACTGTTGTGTTAGTAGCCAACGGCATAATAGTCAGTGGCTGGAGTTCTAAATTAAATGTAAACCAATTCTATTTATTCAGGAAAAGAAAAAGTAAAGAATTATGAACCTTCATTGTCAGAAGAGAGCAAAACCAAGCGTATTTGTTTGTTACAACAGGGCTGACCTAACAGTTCATTGTGACCATAATTAGCAGCAACTTGTGTGTATAAAAAACTACACAGCTGTGGGCTTTGTATGTTAAGATACACAGTCAACAACAGTTGTTAAAATGATGATGAGAATAGACAGATAATTGGAGCAATATTCTCATCTTACTGGTGTCCACTCTACCGTGATTCAGGAATTGTTATCCAGTGACCTGTCCTTGCTGTTAGAGATGCATTCCTGAGTGTCCCGACAAGTAAGGAATAAGGGCAATGGTGCAGCCATCCATTCCTTCTAGAAACAATTATAAAGCACTCACTGTGCACTAAGCACTGTCCTAGGCAGGAAGATGTGTGCTCAGTCTGTCCTCTAGGGATGATAGATGTTGAACATGGGAACACTTCTCAAATCCTCACGGGAATTCTCCCCTTCCAATTCTTTCTCTCTCTATACCCCCTCTCAGTCTTCTGAGGTCTCCTTTCCCATCTAGCTCTTATAAAGAATTTGTGAGCATTCATTCAAAGAAAGAATCATGACCAAGAGAGAGTTTGGTTGCTGGCGAAAGAATCTTACTGCCCCAGCCCACTAAACTCATGGGTAAAATGTTTAAATTGTTGTCCCCTGGGTGTCATCTTTATTATAGTAAACTGGGTGATATGGGAGGTTTTAACACTTCAATGTGAACTAAAATAATGGTGCCCTTACTGGTTTGTTTTATGTTGGTGGTTGCAGAATAGTTTGCTTGGCTTTTCTCTGAGGCCAATCATTTTTGTTCAAAATTAATTTTCCTTTAGTATTATACAGCTGAGGCTGGTCCAGGTTTCCTGATTCCAGTCTCTAGTAGGGACTGGGGGAGACATAAGACATGGACACAGTGCGTATGAAATGGGAAGCTGATCTAAAACATAAATACTTACAATATTTATATATAATATAAATTAATTTAGATAGAAATTAATTAATTTAGAAGTAGATTTAAGTATTGCTTACTGAGGAAAGGGATGAGAGCTGGAGGAAACACAAAGCCCATGGAGAAAACTTAAAGAGCAGAGAGAATTCTGATCCTCCCCACAGCTCTGTTCTGCACTGCTGTCTGAGTGCGTCCACGGGGCTCACGTGTACTTGAAATGAAGTTGGTCTGAATGGAGAAGCACTGGAAATGCAAAAAGCACACACCGATATCAAAGACTTTAAAACAAAAATGGTGAGATAGCTCACCAAGAGTAGTTTCTTATTGATTACATTGTTTCTTATTGATATGTAATCAATATTCTAAGTATATTGCATAAATTAAGATACATGATTAATGAATGTCTGACCTGTGGTGGTACAGTGGATAAAGCGTCGACCTGGAACACTAAGGTCACTGGTTCGAAACCCCGGGCTTGCCTGGTCAAGGCACATGTGGGAAGTTTCTACTGAGTTGATGCTTCCCAGTTCTCCCTCCTCTTTCTCTGCTCTCTCTCTCTCTCTCTCTTTTCTCTAAAAATCAATCAATTAAAAAAATAATTTCATCTGTTTCTTTTTCCCTTTAAAAATGTGGCTAGTAGAAGAATGAAAGTTACCTGAGTGGCACGTGTTATATGTCTGCTAGAAAGCGTGACTCTCACGTATACCCACCCGTCACTTGTGGGGTTACTGTATATATTGACCTATGACCCATTGCTTACAGTTAAGATTATATCATATTTTTCTCAAGCCATGATTTTTGAGTGGCTCTGTGAAGATACATCCTGCACATAATGGATGTGGATGCATAATGCCAGCGTCCTCTTCCCCTGTGCTTTAGCCAATTAGGTCATGTCCAATTCGGAAAGTGAGGGAGATTATTTTTAAATGAAGTTGTTTTTAACTAATACCATCTCTCTTCCCCATGCTCCTCATAGGAGTAACTTGGAAAAAATAAATCTAGAAGAAGTAATTAAAAATTTTAAAGTCACTCATTATAGGAAACATTCACTTTTACTGATTTGGTATATTTCTGCTACTTAGGTTTCTTGTTTTACAAACTTCTATATTGAATTTGCATTCTTCCTTATCTGCACATAAAAAGAAGTTTGTGTCCTTGCATTTTATTGTAAGTTATTGTGTAAATTGAAAGAGAGCAATATCATTGTAATGGCTATCTGGTGCTCTGCTGAATGATTATCACATGTCCCTTTGCTATTTGCCTTTATGGGTTGAATTCAGTTTTGAACAATTACATGTAATGAAGCTTTTTCCTCCCAAACTTTTAGCTAGTTTCCATCTGTTCACTGAGCAAGCTTCAGATGGACATTTAAGGAAAAGGGGGGTACAAGGAAAGACGGTGCGTCACATCCTCCTAACCGTGCTTCATTTTAGAAGCGATATTGTTGAAAAGCCATGAGGATCTTCTGATGATTAAAGTAAGTCAGACCTGGCCTGACCTGTGGTGGCGCAGTAGATAAAGCGTCGACCTGGGAACACTGAGGTCGCCAGTTCAAAACCCTGCACTGGTCTGGTCAAGGCACATATGGGAGTTGATGCTTCTAGCTCCTCCCCCCTTTCTCTATTTCTCTCTCTCTCTCTCTCTCTCTCTCTCTCTCTCTCTCTCTCTCTCTCTCACTCTGTGTCTCCTCTCTAAAATGAATAAAATAAAAAGAAATTAAAAAAAAATAAGTCAGACCTGATACCTCCTCATTCTCTTTTTTGCTTTGCCATGCTTCCCCTAGCACGTTAGATATTAATAAAGCCAAGCTCCAAAAGTCCACCATTTTCCTATCTAACAAATTTGGAATATGTGTATTTAATTAAAGTTTGAATTTAAACCAGTTTCTTTTTTTTCCCTATTGTTAATTTTTAGCATCAGCGTGTGGGTTGGTATGCGTGAGTGTTTTTGCCCATTTGAACTACACAGTTGCTACCAGGATCTTTCCAGTGTTGTCGTGCTTTACTGGGAGCAGCAGCAGGCCCTGGGCAATCAGTCACCGAACCGCTGGGTTCTAGTCACTGACTTCAGTTAAGTTTGGGCTGTGTAAGCGAAATATTAAGAAAGAGGCTTGGGGCTGGGGAGCAGATGAGCTACAACACAGCAAGGAAAACTGAGTGACTGAGATGGCCAGCAGGGTCATGGGTGAGGATATCACCATTCGTATTAATCTTCACGATTGCTGTGAGTAGGATGCACTTCGCGAGTGTGAGGGCTGATGAAGGGGTTAGTTTATAGCTTGCCATTCTTACTTTTTCAGGTTCGATATAGCGGGGTATTTATGGTAGTGAAAAGGGCTTGCTAGGAGAGTAAAGAGACCAAGAACAGAAAACCCAAGGGGCAGTGTATTCAGCTCAAGCCGAGATGAAATGTGAGGGTTATAATCCATGTTCTCCTTCTATTCTGCCCATGTCCCCTGCCCTGTTCAGGTGGGCATTCAGTCCGTCGCAGGGCACATGGAGCAGCGGCAGGAACATGGACATCAGGATTCAGAAACTTAGGTTGTCATTCCCGGTCCACTGACCTCAGGAAAGTGAAGTTCACCTCTGAGCACGATAGACCCCTCAGAAGTCAGCTTCTAGCGTGAGAGGCCGGGCCCAGGTCAGGTGGGTTAACAAGTCTCTTCAACCATTTGGTTGCTTATGAATGACTTCCTAGAACTTGGTTTTAAAACCATATTCAGTGTCTGCTCAGGGATAACAAGTGTTCTGATCAATTCCTAAAGTAATATGATTAGTTTTCACAACACCATCTCTGATAATCTTCTAAATTCAATATTCTATATTTTTTGATTGCAGAAGATTTATGTCCTTCCAACTCAGATCTAAGAAGATTTAGTTGAACGCTTTCATTTTTTAAAAACAATAGCCATAGCACATTAAAATGACTTGGGTGATTTGTAAATGGAGTGGTGAACAGCCAGTGTTGGTGACCAAAGAGCTGTGTGGTGGTAATCGGACCTCGCCTAGGGAAATGTGTCCTTCTATCCGCACGGGCAAAGTGAACCAGAGCCAGGGTTCTCACATACTGACCACATCGTTGGTTTGACAACTGTAAGTAATATTTTAAGATCTCTAGAAGAAAGATGCAAAACTGGTACAAGTGATTGTTTGTAGTTTTAGAGAAGTTTGGGCTGGGGACCACTTAGTTCGTTATATTTCCCATTCAGCTGTCCTTCCATCCTATGATTATAGTCTACCTTGGCAAATGTCACATCTAATACTAATAATGCCTTAATGAGCTTTGCCTTGGTCCAGGATCCATACCTAGGGCTTTACACAATTTAGGTAATGTCTCACACAAGACTCCTAAGTGGGTATTATAATATTTATCATGCTTATCTTATAAATTATGGAACTGAGGCACAGACAAGTTACCCAACTTACCGGAGGCCACATCACTAGTAGGCAACAGAGCGCTCAACCCAACCCATCAGTGACAAGAGTTATATCACCTGAGGGTCTACTCTGAAGTCACCTTGCTAGGAGCATTCCCTAAACGATCTTACCACAGGTCTGTTTTAGAGATGTGGTGACTGAAGCTCAGGTGGCATAAGTGAGGAGTCCACTGTCACCTCACCCAGAGCATAAGTCTCATAGCTGGGAACCTCTCATTCCAAAGGACACGACGGGCCCAACAGTTTAAGGGCCTCCTCACTGCAGCGTGTTCTGCAACTGTGGCTGTTCCTTATGCTAATGCAAAGCAAGCCAAGTACACGCATTAAACTCTGGATCACCTTCAGCGCTACAGATTTACAGAAACGATAGATTGCAGAATGTTGGAAAAGGCATCTCGAAGAGGCATGTGCCAGAGCCCTCCAGATATCTGGGCAGTGTACATACTGCTGGCTAGTTCAAACCTCAGGGACACGTCCTGGGATCACCCTTAGGTTGTGTTTCTAAAGGACCTTCCAAACATATACTCTCCCACATAATCACACAGACCTCTGCAAGGACTGTTCACAGGACTTTATTGTCTGCAGATCCTTTATCACAGCTGGTGTTGTCTTGTCTGCTCTTTACCAGGAAATATTTACACGGGAGCAGAGGGCTTCTGGTTTGGTTTATGACAGTGTATGCCCAATACCTGGGATGTATCTGGGACACAAAGAGCAATCTAAAATTTTTATTGAATGAATTTTGTGCATTCTCATCAAAAATATCAATAGCAGCAAGTTTTACTGGCTGGTTCCCTGTGTGCCCTGCTTTGTGTTAACTACATATTTTATGAATTTTTTTCTAACAGTAAAATTGAGGAGTTGGTTTTATTAGCCGTGCTTTGCAGATGAGCAAAATAAGGCATATGAGGTCCAGCTACTAGCCAGGGGACACACATATCTAGTGATTAAGGGAACTAGCCAACCCACAGAGACCATGCCTTTAATACTGACCTTACCTGTGACCACAACAAGTCCTGAGCAGTCTGATCAGCCCCTTGCTTGGTTTTCCCAAGAATTAGCTTATGTGTTTTTATTAGTAACTTAGGAGATATGTTTTAAATTCAACTAACATTTATTGAACACTCCCCTAGCTTTTGCGGTGCATACTAGTCTTACCTACAGAGGAGAAAAGGGATGTTTATGTAAGCGATATTGATTTGGTGACAACTGGTGAAGTCGCAATACTAACCCAGGACTGTGGATTCCAAGGCTCCTGCTCATTCTGTTTTAAAATAGCTCCCTCTCCTCCACTACAGAGAAACAGCATTGCCAGCCCTGCATCTCCGGACCTTCGTTTCCAAATGCTATGTTGAGAGGAAGAGTTATGTCTTGGTACGTGGTACATACTGTGATTCCATTATAAAGTGCTCTCCTGGGGCAGTTAATATTTGAATATGGCTTCTTGATAGTTATTTAATCCAAATCCTTACATAAATTGATTTTCACTTTGTCAGAGACCTAACCTATACAGAGAGATGTCCCAGATGGTTGGTTTTCTTATAATTCTTTCTTCTCTGAAAGTCAGTTTTTCCTTTGCATGTCAATATCCCTAACTGGCGATTGACAAATTTCTGGAGCCCTCCCATTGATTTGTTTTCAAGATAAAGAATACTTTGACTAATTCAGAAATAGCAAAGCAGGTGTGTGACCCTCTGAAAGTCATTAAGTAGATACTAAACAAATAAACATGCACTTGGCCTTCTCCCATTAAGGAGGAGAAGTTTAAAGATATTTCTTATAATACTTCCCTATGTGGAAGAAGTAAACAGACACCCCCGCTCCCCCCACACACATGCAAATAAAACCAATAAGCAAAAGATCCCAAACTGACCAAATAGAAGAAGGAGGAATGTTTCCTCATTTCTCTAGGAATTGGGATAGAAAACAAGAAATGAAAATCCACTGTTTTAGCTATGGTTTATGTTTTTCTGTTGATACTCTGGTAAGGTAGAAAGGAATTTTTAGGATGTCAAGCAAATATTATAAATATTCTGATTCTAAAAAGGGAGACAAGACTCCCAAAATTAAAAATGTGTTGCATTCCCTAGGCTGTTGTAGAGCGGATAGAGCCATTTATAACTCTAAGGAAAAAAAAATTGCAATTTATCCTATCAATTCAACCATAACATAACAGAAGATCCTTACTACTCTGCTATCAGTAACTACAGAGATTGTGAGAAGCTAAATTTCTAAGACTACAATTCCAAGCTAGAAACAATAGCAAAATTTCCCCCCTGAGAGTTGCACTAACAGAAATTCAAATGCAAAGTTTGTGGTGAGTATGTACAGATGTTACCAGTACTTTTATCAAGGATTTTTCATTAATGCCAACTTTTTTTAACCAGCTTTGTGACCAGTAGGTGACTAGGTGATGTCCCTAACCAGCTTTGGGAGGTTTATTAATTATGTCCTAATAAATATTTGTATGCTGCTCTACCTCCTCCCCCAGTCTAATCACTCGATCAACCTGATCAACAGCAAATACACGGGAATTTGGAGCATCTCTGTGGGACTAGAAGCCGTTGCTGTGATTGCCATAGTATATCTCATCCTTCAGGTCCATGCGCTCTGGGGAAAGGCTGTCCATCTCTCTGATATGCTCACATTGTTCTTCTCTGTATTTTATGGGATGCATTAGTAATCAGATAACTGGAACCAACCTTTATTTCAGTTTCTGTACTCAGGATTCACGAGTGCAACATGACTTGCAAGTTCCACATTCTATTTAAAGATTCTTTTTATTTTCTTTTTATTTATTCATTTTAGAGAGGAGACACAGTGAGAGAGAGAGAGAGAGAGAGAGAGAGAGAGAGAGAAAGGGGGGAGGAGCTGGAAGCATCAACTCCCATATGTGCCTTGACCAGACCAGTGCAGGGTTTTAAACTGGCGACCTCAGTGTTCCCAGGTCGACACTTTATCCACTGCGCCACCACAGGTCAGGCCTCCACATTCTATTTAAATTTGTGCTGGATCCTCTACCTTCATCATCTCATTTCCTTCTGCCAACAACAGGGTGGTGGAGGGGAGGTAGGCATCATCCCCCCTCTATAGATACGAACACCGAGGCTGAGAAAGTGAATGACAGTTCATGGCAGACACTTGGACAACATCCATGCCTG
This sequence comes from Rhynchonycteris naso, assembly GCA_037038555.1. Taxonomy (NCBI): domain Eukaryota; kingdom Metazoa; phylum Chordata; class Mammalia; order Chiroptera; family Emballonuridae; genus Rhynchonycteris; species Rhynchonycteris naso. The sequence goes on from CM072996.1 coordinate 304,065,076, forward strand.
ACTCTTGGACCTGTGTTCTTCCCACTTTCCCTCAACAGCACTGATTTTCACTATAACGCTGCACAAAGACACTGTCAAGTTTTATTCAGAAGGTTTTCAGGATCATGTTTGAAGTTCTGTTGTTGTTTCCCCTATATACTGTTCTAGTGGCCTTTCTTCTCAGGGTTTTCATTCCATCCTAGGGACTTGAGGGCTTGGAAGCTTCAGTGATTAGGCAGGATAAGGAAGTGGTCATGTGACATGAAGCAGTTTAGAGCAACAATCACAAGGACATGCTTTCTATTCTGCAAGTCCTGGTCTGAGCCCTGGGTGATGCTGAGCAAATTTCCTGTCCTCCATATATGCCGGCTTCCCTATCTGTAAACCTGGAATGACGGTCCTACCTAACACTCATGGCTATTCATGCATTCATTTATTCAATAAACATTTATCAAGCCCTCATCATGCATCAGATGCCAAGTAGTGAATTAATAAGTTGCCTGCCCTGAATTGGTTTATGTTCTAGCAAGGGCGAACAGATAATAATTAATAAATAAAAACTTGTCAGGTAGTGTTAAAGACTAAAAGAAAAGCAGGGTAGAAGAGTAGAAGAATGATGATGTTTATAAGGTGACCAGGAGAAGCTTCCTTTATATGAACTCAGTTGAGCAGAGACATTAAATTAATGCTACTGAGAGAATTTAAGGGGGAAAACTGCTTATGCAGTGATTTGCACAATGCCTGTTGCAGAAACATGCAAGCTCTTGCTACCAACTTGATCTATTCTATTCTATTCTATTCTACTCTATTCTGTTCTTTATTGTAGTAAGAACACAGTGTGAGGTCTACCTTTCTAATAAATAGTGTATTGAATACACAATACAGTATTGTTAACTCTAGACACTATGTTTATAGCAGATTTTATAACTTACTCATCTTGCCTAACTGAAACTTAATACCAAATGGTTCTCATTTTACTTCCCTGGTATGAGAGCTTCCTGAGAAAAGAGGCCATCTCTGCTTTGTTCTTTGCAGCAGCACCAGTACTTACAATGCCTGGGGAGGTTTTTGGGGCCACCCAGCTGTAGCTCTCTGCCTGCTTCCTGCTGGCTGTGGCGTGAGGGAAGGAGTAAATGATGCATAGAGTAAGCAGAGTGGGTTAGGAAGCTCTGCCATCGCGGTTACCTGTTCCATCTCATCAGAATGGCATCAGGGGTGTAATAGAGCTGGTAGGCTTTGGGACATCAACTTGACTCTAGTTTCAGGAAATACTTGATGTGTCAATAAGAAGTCTCTTTAAAAGCAGCTGTGTAATATGCAGAAAACAACACAGGTTAGGTCCTGAGGCCAGAAGACAAGTCCCGTTTCTTACTAACCGGGTTGGGGATGCAAGAGGAAAATGTACAATGGGGGATTTAAAAGACGTAAGCTTCATTCCTCTTCCTACAGGCATTTTATTCTGATTTGTGTTAGCTTGATGAAAATAGCCAAGGCTTATTCCTTAGAGGCAAGAAAGGATCCTCCTTCCTTTTATTCATTGAAATACTATTTACTGGGTCTGTTATCACGAATGCATGAATCCAAACCTTTGACTCGCAAAATTAGAGTGTCTAGTGTCCTCAGTTCCTTGTTCCAAATTCTGGGTCTAAGGCATGAGATCTGGAAGCTCATGCTGTTTACATATGATGTTTGCCACCAGGTGTAAGCTGTCGTATTTGGTGATACCATATAAAGGTGATTGTCTCTGAAATAACTTGAGGATTACTGGCGTCTCACGTACCCTGAGACTGTTCAAAAAAGTTGAATGATTTATAATGCAGCCTCTTTAGTGGATTTGCTTCTGATTTACATAATGTCCAAATTTGGCTAGTGCAAAAGATCATTGTAGATTATGTAAGTATTAGGAACCTTCCCACACTTTTCTCTGCACTAATTGCAGACCTTGGGAACACTCACTCAAAGTTGTCAGACATTTAACCAAATTTCTGATTCATTTTGCTAAATTGCAAACATCCTTGAAAAACTGTTAAAGAGAAATGAGCCTCCAAATGCCTCTAGAAAGGCAAAATGTTTGGAAAAAATAAAAGGCTCTAATTGCAGCCGCATATTTTATGGTCAATAAAGTATTCAATACGCTATGCAGTGGGGGTATTTTAACTGGGAGTCAAATAAAAATAACTGCCCATGTGATAGCTCAATGAAAGGTTTTTGTTTGTTTGTTTTTTTCTTAGAAAAAGACTTAAAAAATAACAAACCTCAGCTGTTTCCAGCCTGGCATATTTGATAAATTGCTTGTACAAAGAGAATGTGAATTTAGTCTAGCTAAAACAAAAGACTCTTTACAGGAGACTACTAAGAAAAGTTATGTATCTGATTCTGATTGGTTTGGGTTTATCTAAATGAATTTTTTTCTGAAGATTTTATTTAGATTTTTTAGAAGGAGTGGAGAGAGAGAAAGTTACATGGTGGAGGTGCAGGAAGCATCAACTCTCCCGTATGCACCTCGATTGGGAAAGCCTGGGATTTCGGACCAGTGACCTCATTATTCCAAGTCGATGCTTTATTCACTGTGCCACCACAGGTCAGGCTAAAAGAAAATTTTTAAAAAATATAAGTCCCCATTCTTTGACATCAGTGATTTTCCTTTCCAGAAAATTATAGTATTTTTTAATTCTCTTCCTCCTTTTCTTTCTTCCTTTTCCATTATTCATCAACCCATCTGTCCATCCATCCATCCATCCATCATCCATTCATCCATCCATCCTCCATTCATCCATCCATCCATCCATCCATCCATCCATCTCTTCCACAGATATTTTCTAAGCATATAGATGTACCGCAATCTAAAGTTTGTGCTAGTCCATATATCATTCTTTTTGTTTTGGTGGGAAAAGAATAGAAGAGATGAATAAAGTTTTGTAGAATCTTAGATGACGGAACAGCTAACAACCTTGGTGAGCTGGCAAAAGTCACACAGTAACCTTTGAGATGGACTTGAAGGAAAAGGGGGATTTTGCCACTAGGGAATGGCTTTTTATTAGTAGTATTGCCACTTTTCCCCAAACCTCTCTTACCTGGAGTTCATTAACATCTCTCATCTTATGACTGTGCACATAATTATTGATTGCTCCATCTGATGTAATGTTAGTTCTCTTTCTCCCTCAGGCTCTTTAGCCTTATGGCTCTACTTGTTTATTCTGTCCACATGTTCAACCCAATTATAATTTCAGATGAATTTAAAAGAATCTGGGCATTCCAATTACATTGATAAAACTTGACCCATTATCTAGCAGGTGCAAATGTCTTCTTTTCAAATAAAAAGAATTAATTTATTTACTTTTTTAAATTTCAAAAATAAACAAGAGAAAATGAATAATATAATACACTTTATGTGCTATTTACCCAGCTGTAACAATTATCAACAATTTATCAATGTTGCATTATTTACCAATTAATTAAGGGGTAATATTTTAAAATAAATGTTAGACATAATACTTATGTCTTGAAAATTGTAATTTATGCATCTCCAGCTGATAAGAACATGTTTGTACATAAACTTTATGCCATTATCATCCTTAACACAAGTAACAATTCGTTAAAAAAAAATTAGCTGCTTGTATTTCCATATTCACATTTCCTCAGTAGTCTTAAGAATTTTTTTATAGCATTTGTTACATCAGAGTCCAAAGTCCTTTTATTGTACTTGGCTGTTGTATTTTCTACGTTTCTTTTCATGTATAGATAGCACTTGTCCGTCCTTCCTTTTTATTCTGGTCATTGATCTCTTTGAGAAACCTGACTTCTGTTCTACATAACGTGTTATGCCCTGGACTTGGCTAAGGGCTTCCTCATGGTGTCTCCACTCACACCACCCAACTCCTTGTGCCGGCTGGATTAGATCGGGTTCTGTTCATTCTACAAGATCTGGATTGTCAACCAGGCCGCAGTAGAGAAGGCGGGAAACTGAAATCTAGTGTGTTTTCTGAACTGCTATCCAGGGAAGGATTCTCTGTGATTCAGACCTTTGCCCATTCTTGAATAGGTCATTGCAATATTGACCTAATGAGGATCTTTATCATTTGACTTCTGTTGATTTCTCCACCTATGTCTCCCACCAGTGCCCTCCATACACTCTAGGCTGCCGCACGAAAAGCCTCACCTTTCTGGACCTCTGAGGAGAAAGAAGTGCATGCTGGCTTGGAGCACACATAGCCAAGGTCCTTCCTGAACACCTTCCTGCCTGAACTTCCTGTTCTTTTTCTCCCTTTGTTTGTGTTTCCCATCACTTAATGTCTCATAACAAACAGTCCAAGTTTCCTGAGGCTGGGAGTATATTTTCCCCCCAATACCCCAATCTAAGCATAAAATCAGCACCAAGTATTTGAAATAACTTTTTAATAAGTTAATGAAATTAAAATCTGAGTTAATTTCCTATCCCACACCATTTAACAAGTTGTTAAAATCCCCCATGCTTCATCATTTATTGAGTATAAAATCATTGTTTAAACAGGACTGTTTAAGAATTAAATCATATACCATATATAAATACATTTCAGAAACTCTAAAGTATCTTATAAACAAAAAAGATTAAGATCACCATTTTTGTTCAAAGAAACTATACAGACCCACCAGTGTACACTCACGTTATTGATATTAAATGGAAGTAGACATAGAAAGCACCTCACAGGGTATATTTTCTAAACTTCTGAGGCTCATACATATTTCAGTGGTACGTAATCCAATGTGACTGAGGACATGAGGAGAGAAGGAAGCAGAAATGAAGAGGTATGCTGCTAATGTGAAGGACCATTTCCATAATGATTTCAGAGCCCAAGCTCACCTGTCCACATGCTCACAGTCAGTGGTTGCATTTCTGGGTCCCTATAATGTCCCTCCTCAGCTCGAAATCTGCAGCTGTGTTGGAATTGATGCCGTGGTTGAACACAATGAGGGTTTACTATCAAATAAGTGAGATAGTAAAATCCTTTGAGAAAAGAGACTAATTATAAGTACACTTTCAAAATAAATACTGCCAGTTATTCAGCATTTACGAGGATAGAGTATGAAGTAAGCTATGTATTATATATTCTTTGTTCTTTTGTGTACCTGTGAGTGCAAGATTGTGTCAGAAACAACTGGTTACCCTGCAAAGGCTAATAATCAACTGCCCTTTCAAACGACATTTTCCAAATGTCCATCACCTATCTGTAGTTTAGACTGTGGGCTGAATAGCAGAGGATGCAGAAGGCAGAGGATACAGACTGCTAGTACTCCAGTTCTCCTCTATGGCCCTAAACTCTTCAGGCCTGGGCTCAGATTTACACATACATTAGGCAAATGGACCCAGTTATATGGAGTTACCCCAACTTCTAGTTACATAAGACTTCAGTCCTTTGTTGTAGACCGAGCCAGCCCCTCAGAAGGGAGAAAAAGAATAGGAAGTTCAGCCAGGAAGGTGTTCAGGAAGGACCTTGGCTATGTGTGCTCCAAGCAGGCATGCACTTCTTTCTTCTCAGAGGTCCAGAAAGGCAAGACTTTTCGTGAGGCAGCCTAGAGTGTGTGGAGGGCACTGGTGGGAGACGTAGGTGGAGAAGTCAAATGATAAAGATCCTCATTAGGTCAATATTGCAATGACCTATTCAAGAGTGGGTGAAGGTCTGAATCAATGGGGGGGGGATGGAGGGAAGCTGTGGGGACAGTCAAGTCATTTTCCACTATGACTGCTTGTACCTCTTGGAGTGGTGTCGAGTGGGCAAAGGGCAGGAAGGTTCGAACAGTGAGGAGTTAGCACCTGTCATGTGGGTCCTTCATTTGAAGCTTGAACTGGAGAACAAGGACAGCCATCACGTGTATGTCCACAGAGAGACAGCAGATTACCAGAGCTTATGATCTGGTCTTGACAAAATGTTTCTTGAGTAGTCAGACTGTGGAAACATTGTTTGCTGTCTGATTGTTATGACAGGAGGACAGCTCATTCCCCATCATCAATTAGGTTACCATCCATTTCCTGCTGAGAATGAGCATACAGGTCTGACCTTGTTCTCTGCTCTGATGGGAATCGACACAGGAACACCAGAAGTCTTGACCATATCTTCCATTGAATTTTGAAATCCTATTTGGATGCCATTAATTCTGAGATACTGTGTTTGAAATAATTTGCCTCAGTAATATTTTTATGGCATAAAGAGATTTGTAATCAAGAGTCATAAATTTAATGTCCTGAGTGGTACACCAAAGCTACTGCCTTAAGAATTGAGTGATTTATTTTAGTAGTTATTACAGTCTTAAAATTTTTCTAAAAGCAATATTGAACTATGGCTATTATTGAAATACTACAGTCAATTTTTATGCCTTCGATACCATCCATTGGCTGCTGCTCTCCAATAAGGAGAACGCTATAAAAACCCAGGATCTGGACATTGATTGACAGCAATTTCTTTGTCCCCAATTTTCTGCTTTTTTCAATCAGCATCATCAAAACTATCTTCCCATGGTCAGGGTCATTTATTTATTTTCCTATTCCATCCTAGATGACTAAAAAATGCAACAAATGATTGCTACTGACAGTACAACAACTCTAAAAATAACTGAGCCCTGGGTTCCTCCCCTTCTAGAACATGCCGAATAATTCACCTGTCTGTGTGATAAATGATTCATATCAAGGTCTAAAATTTGTCTTCAGGAGATAAACCTACTTGCTTTAGGCAAAAACATTTTGTAATAGAGAAAGAACTAAAAAGGAAAACCAAACATGTACTTGTGTAACTTTCTCTCATCTTTTCAATTTTTGTATTTCCTAAATTCATATCGAGTGCAAAGTTGACCTTTACTATGAACTACTGACTCTAAAAAAATCATAATTTTTGTTCATTTTACAGCATATCAAATTTTGGTTACCTATGGCATCTCATTTAATCTTGTCCACAATCTGGGTGATTGCTATGGATCTCAATGTCTGTCTTACAGAGATGGTTAAGTGGATATAGCGAGAGGCTAACTAACTTTGGGGGATGGTGAACACGTGGTATGGTGTACAGAGGTGTTGTAGATTTGGGCACCTAAAACCTGTGTAGTTATATGAACTAATGTCCCCCCAATACATTCAATAAAAAAAGAGAGAGCTGCAGAGTGGAGTCAGCACCCATGGACTCTGGCTCTTTCTGGCCCTTTTCACCATGCCATTCTACCCGCAATATTGAAAAAAATTGTTTTGTTGTTGTTTTTTGTGAAATGTGGTATTAATCTCTCTGTAACTCACTATGCTCTATTAGTTTCTTAGGGTTTTCGTAACAAATTAATACCAACCAAGTGACTTCCAAATTTATTCTTTCCGTTCTGTAGGCCAGAAGTCCCAAATCAAGGTTTGGTATAGTGAGCATCCCCCAAAGGCTCTAGAGGAAAATTCTTTCTTGCCTTTTCTTGGGGCTCCTGGTACACTTTGGTTTGTGGTAACATAACTCTAAAATCTGCTTCTGTCTTCACATGGCTTCTTCCCTAAGTGTCTATATGTCCTTTTCTGCCTTTTATAAGGATAGTCTCATTGGATTGAGGGTGCACTCTAATCCAGGGTGATCTCTCCTTGATCCTTACCTAATTGCATCTGCTCAGTCCCTATTTCCAAATAAGGTCATTTCCTCAGGTGTCAGGTGCTCAGATATCTTGCTGGGACACAATTCAATCCATTACAACTTTGTTTCTTATTTCTATTTTAATAGGAAAATTAGAATGTTGGTTAGTGTTACTATCAAATTAATGATTATGGCTTGATTCCTGATAGTTTAAAACAATCAATTGCCCAAAGTTTACAATATCAGTCCCTTCATGAGCGTCAGGATTGTGTGATGTTTAAATCTCTGTAATTTACCAAAGAGTAAAATATACCATTTCACCAATTTTGACGGTGCAGTTTCATAGCCTGCACTTGCTAAGAATTGGTGCCCATACATCGGAACTTGCCATAGCTTAGTGTGCATTTCCTGTGCAGTCAGAGAGAGAGAGAGAGACGAGACATCTAGTGTTTTCTCTTACTGAGATGTCTACAGATGGTGAAACATGGCTCTGGCCTTCAGGATTAGGCAGAGTACATGCTTAGTTGCACAGACTGGATAGGTAGTGATGTCACCAGGGCTGCTGGAAGCTGATCAGTTAATGATTCTCAACTCCTTGTCATAGGCATCCCACAGAGTGTCCACAGGAATCCCACAGAGTGACCTCTTTTCATTTTTATCTAGTCTGCAGTGCCAGGGGCAGAATGAACGTGTAGTTGGCAGTGGGCCTTGAGTGAAGGAACCACACATCTCAACATAATTGCTGGGAGGGTAGGATGGAAGCAACATATTTAGGTGAGCAGCTGACGTGTGAACCTGAGCGCCGTGGCACTGAAACTGAATTTTGCAACTTCAATACAGTTTTACTCAAGTTAAAATAATTGTTCTATGAAAAGCTAATATATAATGTAAGTATATATGACTAATATAATTATAATATGAATATAATGTAAAACTAATACTTGCTGTTTCAATGCAGTTAAGTTGAAATATTTGTTTTACATAAAACTAATATATACAGGCTGGGGTAAAAGTCGGTTTATGGTTGTTTGTATGGAAAATAATATAATAAATATAATACAAGAATAAACTGTTTTGCATACTCACAACTGTAAACCGATTTTTGCCCCACTCTATGTACAACATATATATCACTATATATTTATGTGTTACTAATATAATGGTATATAATATAAAACTAGTATCTGCTGCTTTTTTAGTGTAATACCAGGAATCAAAAACAAAGAAGTCTTTAGTTTTATCATCCTAAAGTAATGACTGTAGCTTTATAGCTTTATTTCTTGCCTCCTTTCATTCTGTGCCTCTTTTTCACATATAGCTTTGCTTGCTGCTTTATATTTTAAATGTAAAATTGTAGATATTTTATGTTTTTCATAATCCTTATAAATATTACTTTGGTGGCTGTGTAACAGCTCATCAAGGGTAGAGCTCACATTAGAGTTTCCCCATTTGGGCATTTAAATTGTGTCAAATATATTTTAATTATAAATAATACTCAGATGCATAAACTTTTAGTAAAGGTATCTCCCCGGAAGCAAATATCTTTATCTCTGGATATGTTTTTAGTATCCTTTTTTATTATATTGATTTATATTGAGTTTAATATTTTTCATAATTCTGATCTAGAATGCTAGTTTGCTTTCCAAAATGGTTTGCCAGTTTCTGTTTCTGTCAATAGAATTCAGTTCACTTATTGCACTGAATCTTTGCCAGCATGAAAATCCTAACAGCATTAAAATGTTTTCTCATTGTTTGATAAATAAACAGAATCACAATTTACTTTCAATTATCATTCTTTTCTTATATGAAGCAATAACGGTTTTGTGTATTTTTAAGGCAATATTATTTTCAAATTGCTTATGCTTGCTATGGGCTGAATTGTGTTTCCCAGAATTCATCTGTTGACGTCCTAAGCCCAGTACCTCAGAATATGACTGATTTGGATATACGGATTTAAAGAGACATTAAGGTTAAATGAAGTCATATGGGTGAGCCCTGATCTAATATGACTGTGTCTTTATAAGAAGAGGAGATAAAGTCACAGATAACACAAAGACCTAGAGACAATGGTCTGCAAGCCAAGAGGAGAGGCCTCAGAAGGAACGGACCCTGCCAGCACCTGTATTTTGGACTTCTAGCTTTCAGAACTGTGAGAAAATAAGTTTATTTTGCATAAGCTAGTTATGGCAGCTCTAGAAAAGTAATACAATGTTCTTTACCAATTTATTTTATTAGGGTCTTAAAAGTTTTTCTTAATAATTTGTGCAAAGTCTTTTTTTTTTAAAAAAAAAACAAAACAATAACCATACTGTTCTCTTTTTGCATTTGTTGCAATGTGACTATTTGCCTTTTTCATAGGTTTCCGCTTTTGTCATAGCACTTCAGAACGTAGAGAGTACTTTTCCCTTAAGAGATTTGTCATATTGTCAGTCCTACTCTTTGTTAGTTTTTTTGTGGTTTGATGTTGACCTGGATAATATCACTGTTCTCCATGTTGGGGAAATGCAGATTCACAAAAGTAGGTGAATTTCAATTTTACAGATCAAAGCTTTCTTTAATTTAAGACTGTTATGCCCTGACCTATACAAACTCATCTTTATTTACAGGGACCCATTTAAGAGAAGAGTTCTTTTCAGCGGCTGTTATTTCATTGAAAATGTGCATTGTCAGAATGAAACGATAGCCTCACTTTTAAAATCTTCAATTTTATTAATATCAACACTTATAAATACAAAGAACCTAGCGGAAGACAGTCACTGCAGCTCTCTGAGATCTGTTAAATGTCTTTGAAATTCTACTGGAGTCTTACTTGAAGTGAAGGACATGTAGTCTTGCTAGATGAAAGAAACATCCACCTCTGTTTTTCTGTATTTTCACGTGCGATTCTTGAGCCAAGAAATAATTTAAAGTCTTCCTTTCAGGATCATGTTATCCAAAGTTCCTACTATTTTTATTTCTTTGAAGATCTTTCTGGAACTTATTTAGAAATCCCTCTCTTGCCTACAGTTCTAAGTTTATTTTATTTAGTTTTGCTCTCAGATCCGTTAAAGTGGTCATCTCTAAAAGACGCTGTTTGTCATTTATTAGATTATGGTATTCATTTCAAAATATAAAACTGTTTTTGCTTTGAGATAAGATTATGTTACTGTGCTGGAATTTCTCTTATGTCCATGCTGAATAATAAAAAATATCACCTGAAAAATTGCTTTAAAGTCTTGAATAGCCTTCTCTAAAGAGGTGAAGTGTATAGTTCCTTTACTTTTTTGATTGAGTTATTATTTTCCATGTAATGTGTTAATTAACGGTATACAATATGTTTATCTGATACATTTATATTTCAATGCCATTGCTATTGTAACATTAGCTACCACATAATAATTTCTTTCAGTGTTCAGAATAACTAAGAACTAGTCTTTTAACAAATTTTATACTTTAACCCAGTTTTGCTGTCTACAATCACTGTACTGAGTTTTAGGTCTCTGGGATTTATTTACCTAGTAGTATGAAGATGTACTCTTGAACAATATCCTCTCATTCCCTCACCCCCAGCTCCTGGTAGCCACCATGCCAGTCTTTGGATCTCTGAGTTTGACAGTTTTAGATTCAACATATATGCAATGTCATGCAGTATTTGTCTTTCTCTGTCTGATTTGCCTCACTTAGCATAATGTCATTAAGATCCTTTCTGATGTTGCCAATGGCAGCATTTCCTTTATTTGTCTTGGCTGAATAGTGATACATTGTGAGTGAATAAGTGTGTATGTATGTATGTATGTATGTATGTGTATATACATATATCAATCTCATATCTATTTTATTCATTCATTCGTAGTTGGACACTTACTTGGCTAATGTAGAATTAGCGCTTATAGCAGAAAATCTATATAGGAAACCAGATCATTAGCAAGAAGCTTGCCTGGCAGATGTAGGATCGGTGCAGATGGAGTTAACTGCTTGTTGTTAATGCTCAGGGCCTGACCAGACTGGAGTACCCACGTGCAACAGGGGACTCCCCATTCCTCAGTCCTGGCACCCTGTCCTGTTCAGTGCTGGATCAGACAACAAAACTACATGGACTATGTCCTATTAGCACAATCCTGAAAAGAAATCTACCTTTAAGTACTTTTTTATTAGGTGCAAAAATGCTATTTTAGTATTGCGCTATTGCATTTCTCATTTATGGAGAGGAAACATTACTTTTCTTTGAGGTTCTTTTAAATTAGGAGTTGGTTTTACATTTTAACTCCCAGAGTTTTGAGAGAGCTTCCCTGCTAATCATGCACCTGCACCTTTCCATGTGTCATTGTTTTCATAAAATTGACTATTTGGAACTGAAACTACTGGGCAATAGTCTTCGTGTTCGGAGCTTCTAGTATTTTGTCTCAAGCTGTGGTTGAGGGTTAGGTCTAAAGACTACTGTTTCCAAATCACACTTAGAACCATCCAGTCTATTACAATGATGGGGGATTCCTCAATGGAGCAGTGAGAAGCAGGGAAAGCCTTGGGTTTCTGGACTACTCAGAATCCCCAGGTCCTGGGAAACCACCTGGTGAGAACATCCATTGTTACTTGTTTTCACCAGCCTGAGAGCCCAGTGGGCCAGCTTTTCTCTCCAGCTCATCTGTCTTTCCAGTAGCAGTTTCTACCATGGAAACCTAGAATATTGCCCACCGTAGCTGGAGGCCAACCTGCCTTAGTTGTTTTTGCAGTGGATTAAATCACCTCCTAGTTAAACGTGGAGGAAATAAAATCAGAATTGGCAATGTTATGTCCGCATTACAAAATGATGCCACTTGTGTGAACAAGAAAGCATGCACCAGTCACCTTGTAACCTGCTATATTGATGGCCTCCTGGGCTTATTTATTTTTCCACATGGTCTCTCTCCATTATTGCCTCTCAAATTCTCTTTCTCTGGAATAGGCAACCTATTTTCCAAGCACTATTTATTAAGCACCATTTCTGAGTAAAATATTTTAGAACTACATAAAACTGGTCGTATTTTCTTTCTTGACTACCTGCAAACCTGCAACAGAGAAGCTCAGATTTGACAGTAAGTTACTGTTTAAATGTGTGTGGGGAGAGTGTGTGTGCAGCATTTATGGACCACTTACTACATGTCAGTCTCCACTCTTCTTTTCATTCTTTATTTTGTTTAATCCCTGAGATATATGATGAGATTACAATTATTGTCATTTCCTTTTGAGAAAATGGAAGCCCAGCAAAGTTAAATAATTTCCCTAAGATACATAAGCGATGTCCTCAACATTTGCGTGAGGGTCCATCTGATTTTAAATGTTAGGATTTTCATCTTCTGGCAGATTGATTCCTCCAGCACAATTACAGCTCCATGCTGGTGGGGGCCTTCTGGAATCGTTTACCATCCAGAGTTTTGAAATACTCTTGTCTGAGCCCATGTGCAGAGATTAAAACCAGTTGCTTTACCTACTGAATGAGTATGAATTAAATCAGAGTATAAGTTAAATCAGAAATCCCTGCTTTCTTGCTACCCTTTTTTGTTTTGCTATAAATCAACCATTGGATACACGTGTTTGAGCATTTTGTTTACTTGCTTTATTCTTCTTTGTGGTAATGTCAGTTAGATTTTAAAGAGAGAAACAAAATTGGCTTTGACACAGAGAGTCTTCTTCAAAAGAGCTATCACAGCAACGAGGAAAATATTTTGGACACAACTGTATTTTAGCAAGTGTAATCCCCCCCGCCCAACCATAATGATATGGGTAGTATTGGGATTTTTCTATGCAGATGAATTCGTTTATTTCACAAAAACAATAGTTCTTTTATGACATGGAAATTCATTTGAAACAATTATAAGCTGTCATATAGGGCTTTGGAAAGCACATTTCCCATATAAATTTTGTTGATACTTCTTCAAAAAGCAGTCATTTTATGATTCTTCTGTAAATAATTCTGCCTAAATTGCTTCAAGCGAAATAAAGATGGAGCAATCTAAGAGCTGCAAGCTTGAAAAATTGCCCTATTTGATACATCAATTTAATTTTCAAACCTCGAATATCGCTTTTAGTTTATATTTTATTTTAAAGGCAGTTACATAAAATTTTACTATACATATATATTATACTATACATATATAATATATATGTAAAGTAAGTTTTAGAGTGCATTAAAATGTTGTGGAAATTGAGGAGAAGGGGAGGAGGACAGGGAAAATCACCAGACTAAATAGTGAGTTTTGATATTGGAGAGGTGTCATGATATATTTATTGGATTTGACTACCCGTAAAGAATGGGTGGACAAGAGTTCCAATTCCTCCACATCCAGACCAACACATAGTCTTTTGTGTTCTGATAATAGACATCCTAACAGATGTGAGGTAATCTCTCCCTAGTGACACTGAGCAGCTTTTCATATGCCTGCTGATTACTTTTATGTCTTCTTTGGAGAAGTGTCTATTCAAGTCCTTAGCTCTTTTTCTTTTTATAACTTAGCATATTAGTTTTTTCTCTGTTGAAGAAAAAAGACAGTCCCCTCCTGATTTCATTTACAGGGGTATTAAAGTAGTCAAACTCAGAGAAACAAGGAGTGGGAAGTCGAAATAATCAACGGTTGTAAAGTTTCCATTACATAAGATGAAGTTCTAGTGATCTACTCTACCACATTTTTAAAAATTTTGAATTTATTGGTGTGACATTGGTTAATAAAATTGCATAGGTTTCAGGTGTACAATTCTATACTACATCATCTGCATATTGTATTATGTGTTCACCACCCCAAACCAAGCCTTCTAACATCACCATTTTTTACCCTCTTCTACCTCTCCCACCTTGCTCTTCCTTTTGTCAATCACCATACTATTGTCGGTGTCCATGAGTCTTTCTTTTTACTTATTTGCTTGATCTCTTCACTGTTGTTACTGAGCCCCTACCTCCTCCCCTGACAGCAGTAAGTCTATTCTCTGGATCCATGAACCTGACTCCACTTTGTTAGTGTGTTCTGTTCATTAGATTCTACATAGAAGTGAAGTTATATGGTACTTTTCTATCTCTGACAGGCTTATTTCACTTAGCACAGTGCTCTCCAGTTCCATCCATGCTTTTGCAAAAGGTAACATTTCCTTTTTTTTGTTGTTGTTTTTTACAACTGAGTAGTATTTCATTGTGTGAGTATACCACAGTTTATGCAAAATGAAGTTCTAGAGATCTACTGTATAACATTTTGCCTTTAGTTTATAATGCTAGATTGTACACTTAAAAATCAGCTAAGAGGATAAATATCATGTTAACTGTTTTTACCCAAATAAAAAAAAAATTTAAGTGTAGCAACGTAGTAATAGAAGAGCACTTTTGATGTAAAAAATAGTATCTTCAAAAACAAAATTAAAAAGGAATGGGTGGAGTTAGAGCAATGTAAATTAGAGATAATGTAAAAGAAGCTTACATCGCTCTGCCCAGAGATACTGTGAAAACCAGGACACACATGCAGATAAAATACTTTCTTAACTGCTGACACATTAATGAAGCACAGACCCACAGCAATGTCATTAAATCCACACAGTCGTGCTTTTCAGAGATTAACAGATTTTGTTTGAAGGGCTATTCAGAAGACTTTGGGTTTGGCTTAAATGATTAAATCAGGAGTTTTTCACTTACTTCTAACATGTAACTAAATATAGAATTTTGCTCTAATCTCTCCCCTAATTGCCTGGAGTGGATGAGTAGGTATGTAGATCCATTTCATTTAGATTGCTTTAATTCCTTTGTCTCTCATGTTTGCTCTGAATCCATCATCTCTATGATCTTGATAGTGTGAGGTTTTCTTTGAAAATCTTGCCAAGTAGGCAATAAGAAAGAGAAATAAAAACACAAATCAATTTAAACTATGTTTTCTCTCTCCTCCTTGTATATCCCGGAAATTGCTTTTTATTCATATACCTACATGTGCCTTCTAAAAATATTAACACATCTGTTTGATTCCACTTTTAAACCTGACTTTTAATCTTTTATTAACTTTGGCCTTTAGAATTTATAGAGTATTTTTCTTTCATTTTCTTCTTTTTTATGTGTATTTACATTAAAAGAATATAAGGGACTTTTTTATGTCACTTACATTATTTAATTTAAGCAACAGAAATTAGGAACCCGAGTTGGAAGGCAACAGTGGGCAAAATTTGTAGCCAAATAAAATCCTGCCATGTGTGGAGAAGTGCCCTTGTGTGGGAATTGAGAAATCTGAGTGTGTTTTATGTTGGCTACCAAGTGGCTGTGTTATCTTAATTCCATCCTGTTACGTTGTGTGGTCTCATTTGAAATATCTATCAAACAAAAATTTGTATTGAATGATTTTTTTCTTGGTCTCTTCTGGTTCAGAAATGCTAAAATTTGCCTTCCATTGTTTTGTCTTGTCATTGGGTGACCACTTGAAGAAATATCTTAGGGAATAAATAAAAATGGAAAAAGTATGCAAGAACTAAGATCAATGTATGTAAGCATGGCTTCCAAAAATAAATTGCAGACTACTAGAGAAAGAATGACTGTTTTTCTTGGGCGAGGATGGGAGTGAATGAGGAAAATGTGGACTTTTGATTAGTGCACATAAGGACAACATTATTACTGTCATGTAATGCTCCATTTGAGAAAATGGTGGTGCCTGGGGTGAATGGTCCTGAGGTCCGATTCACTAAATAGGAAGCAAAGCAAATCTCTAGACCTTGGTTTCTGTCCCTCAAATAAACGGATTGGAGCAAATGATTTAAGTTTTCTTTTCTCCCTCTAGCAGAAGACTGAAATAGATAGTTAATTAAAAACAGCATCAGGAAAACCAAAGAGAAGGCTCTGCTCTAGCTGACCATGTTTAGTGAAGCAAGATTAGCCCTCATATATTTTTAGTGTAGGCTTTTATTTTTATTAAAAAAAATTTATTGACTGTATTGGAGTGATCTTGGTTAATAAAATGGTACAGGTGTCAGGTGCACCATTCTACAACCCATCATCTGTATAATGCATTGTGTGTTCGCCTCTCCACGTCTCCCTCCATCACCATCTATGCCCCTGTACCCCCCTCTACCTCCTTTCACCCTCCTTTCCCTCCTACAGCCCCCACACTGTTGTCTGTCTAGAAGTTCTTTTTCTTTGATTCATCCCTTCAGCTGTTTCCACCCATCCCTTCTGACAGCTGTCATTCTCTGGAGTGTGTGTCTATTTTGTTTGCTAGTTCATATTGTGCTTTCGATCCCACATATGTGTTAAATCATGTGATGCTTGTCTTTCTCTGACTGACTTGTTTCGCTTAGCATAATAGTACCGGCTTTTAATGAGCAGTCCTGTCAAGCCTTGAAGATTCAAAAATAGATCCCAGAAAGCGAAGTCTAGATGGAGAAATACACAGACTTGTGTATGGTTTCGTCGGATCATTACTTTTATAGAAATGTCAGCAGCGTGCCTTTGAAAATGACAGAAACAGGAGGAAGGCACCGGTTCTGCTTGAGAGTTTGCCTGTGAAGTGATGTAATAACTGGCACTTGACATATGAGCTTGAGTTTGTCAAAAAGAGGAGCTGGGATAAGGACAGCAAGGCCCAAGATCTGAGGGCACTGATGTCAGGGAACTCATTTGGGAAACAGACAAGTTATGTGTGATCAGAACATGAATGTTAGGATCCAAATCATGAGACCTTTTGGAGCATACCATTTTAAATTTAGACTGATCTTGTATATAATGAGGATATTTTAAAGATGTTTAAGTAGAAGATGTTTTGAGGCAGCTCACTCTCTCTGCAGCGTACAGGACAGACTGAAGGGTGTGGCAATGTCAGCAGGAAGGGGAGTTGGGTGACCAGTGGAGCAGTTCAGGTGAGAGCTGAATAGGAGTGTGAACTGAGTCTATGTCAAAGATGCCTTCTTAATACTTGGCAATTGTATGTGTCGGGATGGGGTGGGTCATGCTGAAATAAGATATAAACCACAAATATCAGTGGCAAAACACAACAAAAGTTGATTTCTCACTCCGTATACATAACTAATCCAAGTAAGAATGAATTTAAGGGGAGACGTTCGGACATTCTTTGCTCTTCATAGCCATTTAGGGACCTAGGCTGACTGTTTCCACAGTCACCTGAGTAGGGGAAAGTGAACAGGGTAAATCACACTCTGTCTCTCAAAGCATCAGCCTGGAAATGCCCCGTTTCATTTCTGCACACAGTGCAGCGGCCAAGTCAAATTATGTGGCTGTGTGCTCAACTTCAGGGGACCTGCAACAGGCCATCCTTGGGGACCCTGATGGAGAAAACAAGAATACAGGTGAGCAGCTCTAATAATAGCAATCACAAACAATTAAATATGGAGGAGACAGGAGTGAGGACAACTCCAAAGATATTTCTAGCCTGGCCTTTTATTTATGAAGACCAGTCCTCATTATTTGTCTGACAGATTTCACTATTCCTTACCTTCTCTTCTTCCAGGAAGCTCTCCTAGGTTAGATGTTCTCAGTGACATGCTGATATATATTTAACAATAGGCTGTCTATGAAATAAAAAACAAAAGAACAACAACAACCATGTTTGGTTGCACTTTTTAAACTCTCTGGCATAAATATTCTCACAAATTTCAAACTACCAACATGATGCCACCAGTCAGTAATAGACGCAAGGAAGCACACCCTTGTATGATATTTTTATCATACATGGCCCAACAGAATGAAATAACCTCAATTGCATGGATAGTAGTAAAATGTAATAAATTATTTAGGAAATGATAGATTTCTAGCATTTATAACCTTGGTTTTAAATCTAATCTGTTTGAATGGAGCTTTCTCTGATTCTTTTTTTTAATGATGGTTGTATTCCGTGACTGGCTTACTGAATTCCTGACACTTGGGCTCTCCCAAGCTCCTGCCAGTGGTCTCCGGCACGTCACCATGTCTTCTTTGTCTCAGCACTCCCCTGACAATCTGCACTTGTTCCTGTGATTGCTCTTATCAACTTCATTTTAATTATTCATTTACTCTTCTGTCTCCTCCACTGGACAGTGATCTCCTCAAGGAAAAGGGTATTGTCTTACTGCCGAGTGCTTCGGCGCTTGACATGGTGCCCAGCACACAGCAGAGGGTCAGCGCGTACCAGCTCAGGCAGTGAGTTGGTGAAAGCATGTTTTTCATGAAATTAGCATATGAGAGGTTTCTCTTTCCACTGATCTTTATTTGCAGGGACCTAGTCATTCTATTTCATTGAGAAAGAGCCACTTGTCACAGTTGCTTTTATATGAAATTCTCCCTACTTGCAAATACTCAGCTGTTAAAAAGAAAAAGTAATAATCTTAGAGCATGGCTTTGCTCCTTGGGTGGATGCCAGTTTCTCCAGAAAGTATCTCAGGGTACATATGTATTCAAGTCCTAGATGGTAGATTAGACAATGCTGTTGTTCTTTTGGAGTTTTATTAATACATTTGATTATGTAAACACTCTAAATAAACCCACATATTTTTTTTCATCTCCCACACAAGATAAGTTATTCAAGACTGCAATTGTGTCTTCTATTTTATTTATGTCCCTTTTACCTAACGTACTATGTGTCATATCATAGCAATGCAAAGCAGTTAAGATATAGCTGTTTTACCTCTACCTCAAATATTAGATTAAGTAGATCCAAGATTGTTTTTCAAAGCTCCCATTATATGTTCTGTATATATATACTTTTTTATTAAGTGAGAGGAGGCAGGGAGGTAGAAAGACAGACTTCCACATGTGCTCTGACCAGGATCCATCCAGCAAGCCTCCTATGGGGTGATTCTCTGCCCATCTGGGACTACTGCTCCATTGCTTGGCAACCCAACTATTTTAGCACCTAAGGTGAGGCCATGGAACCATCCTCAACTCCCAGGGTCAACTTGCTCAAACCATTTGAGCCATGGCTGTAGGAGGGAAAGAGAGAGAGAGAAAGGGGAGAGGTGGAGAAGAAGATGTTCACATCTCCTGTGTGCCCTGACTGGGAATTACACCCAGGATTACCACATGCCAGGCCAACACTCTACTGCTGAGCCAACCAGCCAGGACTATATCTCGTATATTTTTTATTTTAATGAGTTAGCTGGATCTTTATTATAGGAATGCCTTCATTCTACTTTGAATCAGTAGGTGAAAATCTCATTGGTGTTTTTGTTTTGTTGTTTCTTTTTTTAGCTTTATTAGCTCAGTATCTTGACACTGACCTAAAATTGTCTTCTCAATGTACAACCCACTGAAATAGCACTTCAAGGACAGCAGATGCTCCAGGTAAGAAGAGCAAACCGCACGACAAATGGCAGGTACTTAGCATTGGCTAGATTATTAGAATCCTTATCTAAATTGTCTACATGTTGGGGCTTTTTTTGGTAGCCCAGAATAATGTGGATAAATGAACCTTCCCATTGGTAATTACATTTCCTTGACAATATTTCGGTGAATGTTCGTAAGAGGTAATAATAGCTTCTACCAGTGCTCTGTCCTGCAGCATGTCACAGAACCAGACTCTGATAGTGTCTGACACTTATTACTTAAGTCCTATATTTCTAAAAGCAGAGGCCTCTGCAAGGTCTTTTTTCAGATGATACAGTCTTAACCTGCAAAGAGTCAGAAATCTGATTTTGTCTGCAACTTTTTTATGGACGCCATATACATTTATGGGAACACCCAAATGTTCTGGATTGGGAATTATTGACTGGAGAGTATGAAAGAGAATCTTTAGAAGGGGGGGATCTTTTCCAGCTTCTTCTTATCTCATAATCATGCTATAGCCCCTAACAGAGTTGTGTGGTTTTCTCTCTCAACTGAGAACGTCTGCTCACCCTGGTATTGAAATCCTCATTTACTCATGAGCAGGCGTTGTCTCAGGTACTTAAAGACAGGGAAATGTTGAGACCATGGTTCCATGGCTCCTTTTAACAAATTAATAAAAAATAAAATTAGTGACTTGGAGAGACTGTTCCCCACGCCTGCACATTGGTTTTAGATTCCTACCAGGTAGAACCCAGCTATGCTATGAATTAAAGTAACTGTCCCTGCACATATCCCACAGGGCACTAATCTTTGAGGTGCGGGATGGGGAGTTTCTTTGTGAAATTCTCTATCTCATTTTTCTGTCTTTTAAATGTGTAATATAGATGAATATCTTTCAGCACCTCTGAGAAATCCTCCAGTGAAATTATGCATGCGCATGTGTGTGCGTGTGCGTGTTTATTATTTACTGTTTCCCAAATTCAGTTCACAGCGTGTCTTAGTCAGCAGACAGAAACCTCACACTGAAACCACCCAGAAGACAGAAACCTCACAGTGATTTGAACAGGGGGCTATGAATGTGAAGAATTATTAATAACAAGAGCAAAGTAAAAATCGAATTGGCACAGAAACAATCAAGAGAGCTACAAGGGACGTAGACATGGCAGACAGAAGGAGCTGCCAGGCTCTAGTGGGGACACTGCCCAGGAAAGCCTCACCCCTCCCCACCCTGAGATCTGGGGGTCTCCTCTGACATGGCACAACTGTTGAGAGTTCCATGTCAGCCATTTTTTGTCAGCATTTAAAAAAATATATTTTCTGTTAAAACATGTTTTCTTTTATATCAATATATTTTGGGACATTATTGGTTCAGTGGACTTGTATAGAAATAGAATAGAAATAAGAGAGCAGTATTCGAGATGGGAGCAGGTTTACACTGTTTTGTTCTCATTTCCTTTCTCCCAATGTTAGGTTGCATAATTTGGACCCTGACAATACATCGGGTCTGAGCAGACAATGGACAAGCTATCACTTTTTACTGCTTCTTCTGCCTCCACCTTGAGAGGTGAATATATTAGATTGTAACTGCTGAGGCAAGAACTCAGGATGGATCGATGTTAGAATGAAGTGAGGGGTGTAGAGGCAGGGGTGAGCTCTGGGAGACCGCACTTTTTTTAATTGAGAGAGAGAGGGAGAAAAGGAGAGGGACAGACAGGGACAAGCGGACAGGAAGGGAGAAAGATGAAAAGCATTAACATATTTCCCCATGTATAAGACAATCCCATGTATAAGACGCACCTAAATTTTGGGTCTCAAATTAAAAAAAACATACTGTATCACATAAAGTTATTGAACTCAAGTTTTATTCATCATAAAATTCATACAACTCCTCATCACTGTCAAACTCCCATCCATTAGCCTGTCCCCATCTGTGTCTGATACTGAATCACCGTCTTCAACAATGAGTGCAAAAACAAGCGCAAAAAAGTGGGAAATTCAAGTAAAAAAATCGACAGCCACTGTGTAAGACGTACCTAGGTTTTAGACCCCAAATTTTTCGAAAAAGGGTGCATCTTATACATGGGAAAATATGGTAATTCTTTGTTGCAGCAGTTTAGTTGTTGTTAATTGCTTTCTCATAAGTGCCTTGATGGGGTGTGGGCTTCAGCTGAGCAAGTGACCCCTTACTCAAGCCAGCGACCTTGGGCTCAAGCCAGGGACCTTGGGCTTCAAGACAGCGACCTTTGGGCTCAAGCTGGCAACAATGGGGTCATGTCTATTATCCTGCACTCAAGCTGGTGACCTGGGAGGCTTTATTCTTGACAGAATGCTCCTGAGCCCTGAGTCAGAGACAGGATAGCCACTTGCCTGCTATCAAATAACTAGGCTGACTTTGGGGATGATTAAACATTTTAGAGTTATTGTGAGAGATAAGACAATGCAGACCAGACCTTTAGAATAGCCAGAAAGAAGTTTATAATAGGTGACATCATATTGCTCCTTTCTCTTCTTACTTTCTGGAACTGAATTTAATAATTAAAGAGAAACAGAGAAAACAATCACTTAGTATGCTTTGAAATATATTTTCAGATCTGGGGCTATTTTTTGATGTTTTATATTCTTTTGCCTATTATACAACATTTCATCCTAAAGCAGGGGTCCCCAAACTAAGGCCTGAGTACTGCATGAGGCCCTCTAAGGCCATTTATCCAGCCCCCGCCGCACTTCTGGAAGGGGCACCTCTTTCACTGGTCGTCAGTGAGAGGAGCACAGAATACATCCGCATCCATAGTTCCCATGGAAATACTGGTCAGTTTGTTGATTTAAATTTACTTGTTCTTTATTTTAAATATTGTATTTGTTCCCGTTTTGTTTTTTTACTTTAAAATAAGATATGTGCAGTATGCAAAGGGATTTGTTCATAGTTTATTTTTTTATAGTCCGGCCCTCCAACAGTCTGAGGGACAGTGAACTGGCCCCCTGTGTAAAAAGTTTGGGGACCCCTGTCCTAGAGTGTGGCACTAGGGAGGTCTTCAAACAAAATCTAATATAATTTATAAATAGAATTAAGTTAAGGTAGAATTCTTTTTCTTTAAACCTAATGGCACTTTTAATTTTTTAAAAATTAATTCAGGAGAGAGAGAAAAGGGGAGGGAGAGAGAGAGAAGCACCAATTCATTGTTCTTGTATGAGCTCTGACAGGAGATCAACCCGCTGCCCCACAACCTTGACATATGAGGATGATGCTCTAACCAGCTGAGCTACCTGACCGGCCAGAGCTAACATAGAATTCTTATTTTTACTAGTATATTTTAGAAATGATCTCATTTTCTAGTGTATTAAAGCCATTTTACATATTTTACAAAATGATCAACCAAAGAAGTGACCAACTTACGCTGTTTCTAAGGACTAAACCAAGATTATATGATCAAGGTTATTCAATAGGCTTGAATATGCATATATATATATATATATATGTAAAGCGCCTGACCTGTGGTGGCGCAGTGGATAAAGCGTCGACCTGGGAACACTGAGGTCGCCAGTTCAAAACCCTGCACTGGTCTGGTCAAGGCACATATGGGAGTTGATGCTTCTAGCTCCTCCCCCCTTCTCTCTCTCTCTCTCATTCTCTCTCTCTCTCTCTCACTCTGTGTCTCCTCTCTAAAATGAATAAAATAAAAAGAAAAATATTTAAATATATATATGTAAAGCGATTATTAGAATAATTGGAATATATGTAAAAATATGGATACTGGTCAGCTCCTCATTCTGGAGTTTCTTACTGAGACCTAGGATCTGCCTCCCTTGAAGTGTATTGCAACAGGCATCGTTTGATATTTGGGGAGAATTATATCCAATCAGCAAAATTTTCTTGTCCCTTAAACACTTTTAAAGACTGTGAAAGAGTAGGTTTATTTCTTTGACAGAATACGATGATAATATTATAATTATATAGATAGTTGCATAACTAAGTTAATTATACCCTATGATCTAGATATCAGAAAGTGAGGCCAAGTTTTGCTAGTGGAGACTTGTTTCCATGAAAACCTAAGAATGCACGTCTCTGGATTTTGAAGAGCAGTGAAATCTTAAGCATTCCAGTTTTTTAGGATGTCAGGGGTGAAGGACTGAGGTGGTGATCAAAAATAGATTGATTCAGGAATAATGTGTAAATGAGAAGGATCCCGGCATTTGTGGCAGGTTATTTTTGTCATGTGGTCTTTGAATTGAATTGCCCGTCTAAGTCCCATGTGGTGAGCAGTGCATTTCCTCTTCATACAAAGCCTTTACTTTCAACTCTTCCACTCCCCCCCTCACCTCTTCCTTCACCCCCACTGTGTATTTCTACCTGGCTAAATACACAGAATTCTGCTGTGTCTCTTGTATATAGGTGTGGGTGTTCATGTGTGTGTACATGCCCTCACTTCACATGTGGAGAAGCTGGATTATACATGAAACAAGATTTATTACAATACTTTCTAACAAGGGGACAGGCTTTCTCACCAGTCATGGGCCCTTTTCATTGGGATGAGTCAAGTATAAGTTTGGTGTCCGTCATCATGATGGAGTCTTAAATTGAGTAGGAACAAGACCCAGGTGAGCTATGTTGTACCTTCCACCCAATGAGTTTGTGATTCTGAACAGACGTTCACTTCAGAGCAAATCGGAATCAAAATAAAATTCCACCGAGTGGGTAAGCACACAGAGTTCTTGGTCAGGCCTGTGACTTCGTCACACCTCCTTTGCCCATAGGATCATTCCAATATTTTCATATTTTATTTTTATGCAACTTGTTTTCCTTAAGGTGTCCTGATATTTCTAAGCCTCATAACCTTCCTTGCAGTGACCCCAAACCCTGAAAAAAAGGAAAGCCTTGCTGTCACTGGTGTGTCTTAGTGCCCAACCCAATCAGGTCCATAAGCTGCTTGTCACCTGCATTCATTCATTCCTGAGCACGTGTGGACTGTCAACCACGTGCCAACACGGTGCTGACTGCTGTAAATTTAAATGCAACACAAACTCTTTCCTTCGAGGAGCTTACAGTCTAGAAAAAACAATATTTTAGTTTGACACACTATGATATAAGCAGCAAATGTAAATGAAGAGATGAGAAGAAGCAGCGTATTGCAGTATTTAAAACCTAGGACTTATGCTGCGATCTCCCTTCTTCATTTCAGTAGCTAGGTGATTTTCAATAAGGCATGTGTTACATTTGTTTCTAAATAATCTTATGCCTGTATTATAAAAATGGATATTTTTGACACCTGCTGTTAATAAAAATAGGGTAGCAGGGACCAGATTTATTTTTCAACAAAACCATAAAGTAGCTCTTTTCAAAATAGTGGGCATGAGGAAACAAAGGGTGGTGACCCTGTGTGGTGGGATTAAGCCAGCAGCGTCTGCTGGGTAGAGACTTTTCTAAAGCAATCGCATCCATGAGTCTTACATTGCATCTGACTTCTGCTCTATTTAACTTTATCCATTCAATACTTTATGACCAGTACGTACCTTCTATAATATGCTACTTATCATTTATGATTAACAGAGTTTTCCATTTAAATGAAAGTAGAACATTTTCGGTGTATGCAGTGTGCTCTTCATTTATAAATAAAGCTGTTGTCATTTAAAAAGAGTTTCTTACTTAAGATCAAGGTTTGCAGAGCCGTCTGATTTCTCTGTATACTCGCAAGCAATTGGCAGGAGAAGGAGCTACAGCCATACTTTGGCTTTAAAAATAATCTTTCAATTAATTGCCTTCATTCACAGCAGTGCTAATAATACGTACTTATTTAGTTCATTAATTAATTAAAATAAGTTAAATTAAGTAAAGCTGCACTGTAGCTTCATGACACATAACAAAAATCTTGACTGCATTACAGTGAGGGGGCATTGTTAACATTCTTATCTCCTGCATTCTGCTTATAAGAACTGCTAGTGGAACAATACTATGCTTCCGACAAACTTTATTCCCTAGATTAGTACTGGGATCAAAAGATTTATAGCAGCATCTCTTCTAAGTAGCCACTAGTGTATTCCTGTTTTCTTTTTCATTTAGGTTAAGCCTGGCAAATTAAATGAAAAAGCGTATCTAATAATGAGATAAAAAGATCATGTGTTTATTAGACTGTTGTTGATTTAAAGGATGTGACCAAGCAAAAAGCAACCAAGACCCACAGTAATTCCTATCCAGAAATAGGTCTACAAGATTTCTTTTTTAAGTATGTATTTATTGATGACCTGATGTAGGCCCGGCATTATACAAGCTCCTCAGTATTCACAGAGCTTCAGTTCTAGGAAGGGAGAGAGATAGCAGACAAATAAATGCAAGAATGTGTGTGTTGGGGGAGGGTGTCATATTGCAATCAACTATAGAATAAAATAAAGCAACAGAGGGGCGAGGAAGTATGTGGTGTGAGGGATTTCATTTGTACATGGATGGTCTGGGAAGGCTTTCTTGTGCAGTTAACCCCTGAGCAGATATCTGAGGGAGAGAAGATAGTGCAACTTAGACATTTCCTTAAGGACTTACAGACAGAGGGACAGCAAGGACAACATCCTTGAAGAAAGGGTTGCTCGTTCTTTTCAAGAGGCAGCACCTGTGTGTGAACCATAGTAAGCAAGGGGCTCAAGCCAGATAAAGTCAGAGAGGAACTGGAAATAAATGACATTACTCTGAATGTGATGGGTAGTCAGTAGAGACTTGAGAATAGGAATGGCGCAATCTGGGTTTTGTATTAAAAGGCTAACCCTGGCTGTTGGGTTAAGAAAGACTGAGTGTCAAGGGCAGATGCAGAGACCCCAGTGAAGGGTATTGTATTGTAATAACTAGGCAGTTAATCATGGCGGCCTGGACTAGGGTTGTAGGGGTGTCAGTGGTGGGAAGTTCTTCTGTTCTGAACATTGAGACAGCATCGTTTGCTGAGGGATTAGATGTGGTGTGGAGAGAAAAGGTTTTGTTTTATTTGTTTTGTATTACTCTGAGTACCTGGAAGAAGGATGTTGCCATTTACAGAGATGGGAAAGATTCTGTGTCAGTGGCCTTGAGGGAAGAACAGATTTAGAATTTAGTTTCCCACTGCTTTTGAGATTCCCCTTGCCTCCAGTTAGCTATGTTGACGTATGAGCCCTGAGTTCAGGGAAGAGACTCAGGCTGGAGATTTATATTTTCAAGTTGTCAACTTTTCCTGGGATGAGATAACCCAGAAAGTGAGTATAGATAGAGAAGAGGAGGTCTGAGGTGGAGTTTTGTTTGTTTGTTTGTTTGTTTTCTTATAGGGACAGAGAGAGAGTCAGAGAGAGAGACAGATAGGGACAGACAGACAGGAACGGAGAGAGGTGAGAAGCATCAATCATCAATTTTTTGTTGCGACACCTTAGTTGTTCATTGATTGCTTTCTCACATGTGCCTTGACCGCGGGCCTTCAGCAGACTGAGCAACCCCTTGCTGGAGCCATGAGGCGGAGTTTTGAAGGACAAAAATCAAACAGATGGAGAACAGGTGTGGCTGTTGAGTCAAGGCAAAGCCAACAGAGGGCGCTGTGAGAGATACTGAGTGAAAGACACACCTGGGCTCTTTATGTTCCAGGTTGTGGTTGTGTATATAGGCTGTCGTTCTGCACAGCATGCTGAGCAAAGACAGATGGTCATTTTTAATATAGCTTGTGACTCATTTTTGGTGCTCCAACATTAGAGAGTACTGACTGACAACCAATTTGAGAAATAACAGTTATCAGCTCACCATATTCTTTGCATCAAGTAGCACCAAACATAATATGTAGATTACCCACCTTCCCTACAAAAACTGAAACTGTGGCTTTTGAGGGAATTAGATTTTCCTTCCAGGTAATGAAAGAATCAACCTTTCCCCAAACCTACAGAAAATAACTTAGAATTTAGTAGCCATGTCCTCACGTATGACTGACACAACTCAGGCTGGAGTCTCTCACTGATGTGAATACAGTTGTATTCATTATCTGCATTGTGTCAGGGACTGTGCTTGCCACTGTCTGAATGGTGGTGAGTAGGATGATTTCTCAGTGAGTGTGCATTTGGGGAGGGAGAAAGACGGTCAAACCAGCAGTCCCAGATCAGAGTGACACGGGAGTTATTTGTGAAAGCAAAGAGAAGAAAGCTGCTCATAGCAGGGGCAGGGAACTGAATCTTAAAGTCAAAGAAGAAACGGCCTGGCATCAGGACTCGCACCCTGGCATTGCATGTCAGGACTTCCCTGGACCATTTGCATACACACTCCTGGTTTCCAAATTACTGTCTCATGGTAATTTTTAAAAATTGTGCTGTAGGCCATTTCATAGTCTGGCAAAGATATGACTCAACCTCTTCTGCTACACAAGACTCATCTTTATGCCTAGACACTTCTATGTTTAGTGTTTCATATGCTGCTTGTTTAGTTTCTTACAGCACAGTTTATCGTTAAGCAAAAGATATGCTTCTTTGATAGAATGTAAAGGTGGTTGAGTCGGGCTCCCAAGGGAAAAAGCCCCAGAAGCAAGTCATCTCAGTGATGCCATTCTGTGATTCCCATGAGGAGTCTGGCAGGAGTAAACACATCCAGGCTGAGGGTATACTGATGTCCTAGCTGCTTTGAAACTAAGCATCAAAATGAATGAAGTTATGAGACAGAACATTGTTATCCACAGACCTCCTACTGCAGAGTTTGAGGATTTTTATTGCAAATAAACTTGATAAGAATTAAGCTATTTCCATATGTGTATTTTTAATCTATATGTTTGTCCTAGAATAAGAAAATAAATTTGCCAAAGCATTACAAATCAGTGATAGATTTACTTTCATTTTCTTCTTTCCAAAAATGTTCAAATTAGAATTCATTTTCTTCCCTTTTAAAGTACAATCCTCCTTTTAGTCCAGAAGATCCCTGATTAATCAGGTTATTAGTTAGTCGATCTTATATCATTTATTATGTGCCTGCTATATGCCATGTACTTTGCTAGTAACTGGAAATCAACCAGTTAGGAAAAACACAAACTGTCTGAATTCAGTGATGTATAAAGAAACAGTTTTAAGGGAGAAATAAACCCTTATGAAGAAGAAAAAATTGTTTTGGTGTCCTCTACTATCATTTACAGAGAAGAAGAGATAAAATATCAAAGTGATAAGGTTGTTTCAAGATGCACATTTAATCTATTTACTTCTGATAATGCAGAGATTACAGGGCCTCGTTCCAAGGCGGTGATCCTCCATGCCTCTCTAGGTTGAAAGCTTATGTCTAATGGCTCTGCCAGAGTGAGACATGTCAGAGACTGCACCTGTGTCTTGGAATGTCTCCTGTCCCTTTAAGTGATCTGCTGGTTGTGGCCTGATTTCACTTGCAAGCTTTGTATTGTATGTTTTTTCTTTCCTCTCTCTCCTTTTTACATTGCGCATGTTATGGATGACTTAGAAGTGTGAATCTGAGGTATCCAATTTTCCAGTCATCCTCCAAAACACCAGCTCCAGATCATTACTCATAAAGGCTGTGAATGTTTTGACAGGAAGTCCAAAACAAAGAAGAGAGCTGGGCCTTTTATTTTATTTATTTTTAATATAGTTTTCAACTCTTTACTAAGAAGTCTGACTTTTCTGGCTTTGTGTTTTGATGAAGATTTACTGACTTGAAAGAAACCTGCAAATCCTTAACAATAATATTAGGAATCATAGGATCAAGGGGGCAGAGGTGTCAAACAAATGGTGTCTAAGATTGACCAGGCTTAAACACCAAATCAGGCTGAGTAAAGGCAGATTGGGAACATCGGGACATCTCACAGGAACGTCTGTGAAGCCACCATGCTTACAGAGCAACCCCGGAAGAGAAGGCATGAGAACTGAGTAGAGTTCTCCTAATTTCCAGGACTTGTCCGTTAGCCACACTAACCTCAATATTTCTTTATGACATTTCACACCAGTGATGTATTCGCTAAAGAAAAGGCATTGGCAATACCTTAGAGCACCTTAAAGGATAAGCCTGTCTAAATGCAAAGTCATGTCTTATGAATATGACATGGAATTGAAGGAAATGAACTTTAATTTAGTCATGAGAGTGACTTTATGTTGGTTTATTATTATGGGAGGAAGAAAGAATTTTGTAGACCATGTGAATAGTAAGTGCTGAGTTTATAACTATGCTTTATTGGTGCGGCAGCAAAAATGTCATTGGATGTGTTAGTGTATTATGTACAGGTTAGAGGTCAACATCATAAGGATAACAACCAAAAAGTGTTTGATAATGAGGATGGGTGAATTTTTATGAGATATTTTAAACCAGTTATAATTAAACATTAATGTACTTACCCCCAGGAATTACTTATTTGCAAAACTGAGTAAATTTTTAGAAATGGAGAGTGGCTTATACTTACCATTAGTTTAAAAGATGGAAACTATATTGATTATAACTAACATCAAACTTTGTAAAGTGTGTCACTAAAGGTAGGAACCAAGCCCAATGCTTCCTTTTTTTACTTATGTCTTGTCACCACTTAGAGTATCTTTATTTTAAAAATTTTGGTCATTGTTAGAATCTCTAAAAACTGAGAAACAAAATCAGACAGAAAAATATAAATTACAGTAGACTTCACTCCCAATACAGAAATAATTATACATAAACTTTTAATACAGAGAAGTTCAGTAACTTGACCAATGATAAAAAATTTTGATAAATACGGAGATACTTTAAAGATTTTTTTTTAATTTATTGATTTGAGAGAGAGAGAGAGAGAGAGAAAGGGTGGTGAAGAACAGGAAGCATCAACTTGTAGTAGTATGTGCCTTGACCAGGCAAGCCTGGGGCCTTGAACCTGAGACCTCAGCATTCCATGTCGACGTCTATGAACCATGATGGGTCAGGCTAGGCATTTGTAATTTAAATCATTTTATTGCCTTCACTGAAAAATTATTTTATACATAAACTTTGGAGTTATCTCACTAAACAGTTTAACAAAACTTGTAATTATGGCGAAAGAGCTGTATGACAATTTTGAATCATTAATTTTTGCTGTGAAGTGTGGTCCTTTACTCTGTGAGGACAGCTTTGTAATCACAGATAGATTCTCAAAAGTAAATAAAGAAAGAAAGAAAGAAAAAGAAGAAACTTTCCAGCATTTGTATTTGAAGATTAAGATGACAGAGTCTAGCTTCAATTTTCTTGGCATCTACCTGCTGTAATGTTTCACGTATCTTGGGAAGTATATATAGTATTTTTTATTGTCTTAATTCTTTTTTTTCTTCTTCTTCATGGAAAAATTGGAGCACTCTGTACTGTAATCAGTGTGGAAAATACTTTAGTTGGTATTCCGTGCAGCTGGCCTAATGCACATTTCTTGAACATAAAAGAGAGAAAGAGTTCCATTTACATGAACCCTGTAGCTGTAGAAGAAACCCTTAGTACCAGCGGTGGATAAACTGGTTTTATTAACAAATATAGAAAAGGTATCAAGTAGACGGCTCTCCCCAATTGTTTGTTCTTTTACTTGACATAAATGTGTCTTTCCTGTCTCTCCATGGATTTCTAGTTGGTCCAGAAGTAGACTCATTCATTTAATTATCCCACAAATGTTTGTTGAACTTCTGCTCTCTCTGGCTCCGTGGAGTTGGGAACAACAAAACTGGGTCCCGACGAAGTACATTTTCACATTTACATTTGCTCTCAACATTGTCACCCCAGATTCAAGCAAGAGAACATGTAAGAGTGCTTTGCTCCCCACAGGTTCTCCATGGAGCGTCTGTGAGCAGCAGCTGAAGCAGCAGCAGGCAGGTAATAAATTAAATCGACTCCCTTACTTTCTTTATGTTCCTCTGAGATGAATGGCATTTGTTTCAGAGTTCCTGGGTATCTAATATAATTAGGTTTCCCTCTGGCCCCCTTTCCCTCTCCTCTCTGACTTTGTCTTGTATATTTCATCTTGGTATTGAAGATGTGTATCTCATCGATTTCCAACATGAGGTAACATCAGTGATTAGCCACAGTGGGTCTTTCACTGCAGCGAAGATGACTTTATTCTCATATTTTCTTTTCTTAGATCCACTTTTTCCTCTTTCAATTAAATTCATTGGGTGGCAATGGTTCATAAAATTATATAGGTTTCAAGTGTACAATTTTATGGTTCATAATCTGTAAGTTGCATCGTGTGCCCATCACCTGAAGTTAAATCTGCCATCAAACAAATGATCTTAGTCTTTATCTATCACTCATTAGAGGAGCACTCGTGTTGTGAAACTTAATACGTGTCTTTGGCTTTTTTGTATGTTAGGTTCTTGCTACTGAGTGCTAACATCTTAAAATTGATGAAGGCAACACACATCATTGATTATGCTGCAAGAGACAAGGATCCAAAAAAGTATAGATTTTGACATGCAGTCACCCTGGCAAAACAGGAAAATGAGGACTCGGGAGGGTTCCTTTGAAATGAGTTTGCTCATTAAAATAATCACGTAGTTCTCTTACTTGTCCTTTGGGTATACAGTCTTGTCTTGTAGAGTGATTTCTTACACTGTTCTAGTTTATCATTGGGAGTTGATGTTCTCGAGTTCCTGTGACCCATGCAATAAGAAGGAATCCATCAAATGTTATCAAAAATAGAAATGAATTCTTTTTATGAAATTTTAAATGTGCTTGCTTTTGAAGTAGGCACTGCTAATTTGTATTAAATGCTTTCTTGTGTCTAGGAACTTCTTAGTATTACTTTGGATGAATATGTCATTGTCAGTATTTGCGTGAAAAAAGAGAATTTTATATGATTCTGTCTTAGATATATAAATACAAATAAGTCAATAAATACTCTGCTTAGGTAAGGTGGTGTTATAAATAAGTGTATTTTTCAAAAAACAGAAGCTGTTCCCTTCAAGCACTGTAACTTCAATATTAACTAGATGAGCTGGACCTCCTTGTAAGCACAGGGCCTACTTTCCTCTGTTCTCAGGGAGAATGTTCCTCACGTCTCTATGGAGGGCTCAGTGCCTCCACTGCCAACATGTGCTCAGTTCAAAAGTTATGAAGTTGGCTGGGGACTTTCTGAAAATGCGCGCTTGGTTTTCATAGCTTTTCTCTTTCGGCCCCACTGGAAAAACTGCTGTGTCTTACTATTTTATGTTCTGAGTGTCTCTGTCAAGCCACAAAAGGAGCTGATTCAGGACAAAAGAGGCAAGAAGCTGCAGGATGAGGAGACTGGTGAATAGAGCCAAAGGAGTGCTGGGGATACACTACAGACAAAGAGGCAAGCTGATGATCCGAGGCACAAAGTATACAGCAGAACTGGGAGTGGGAACTATAGTAAAGTAGGAACTATAAGCTCATGTGGGAGACCAAGGTAAGTGACCAGTGACCAGTGGTCTCAAAGTCAGAAAACTAAGGAAGTAAAAAAAAATCAGATTAATGACTTAATATGTGCAAATTCTAATCAGTTCAGCGCAGTTAAGAAATATAAGCAAGATAGCAAAAGTGAAATTGGAGACTGCTGCCTGTAGCTCTTTATTTCAGCCTTCGGCATTTCTAATGGACTGTGAGTGACCAAAGGCTTGCCCGGTGACTTTTCTGTTGGGGAAAGGCAACCCCATTGGTTCTGGCGTAGCCTAATTCTTGCCAGTACAAAGGTTCAGCTCTTGGAGAGGGTCATGCAATATTTGATTTACTTCTCATAATCAGTTGGATTCCAGAGAGCTTTATAGTTAATATAGAGTGAATTATGTAATCACCATTGTCAATATTGCATGTGAAATCTGAGTCGCTAGAGCTATAAACAAGAATCCACAGAGGATCTCATTATTCAAGTTTCTGATCTTAAAACAGCAGTGCTCCATGGGTGGAGGAGGCAGTGATGTTTCCCCTGGGAGACAGGAGGAAATGTCTGGTGACATTTTTGGTTGTGCCATACGGTGTACATCTTAGTTTAGTATGTAGAGGCCAGGGGTGCTGCTCCCCATCCTACAACACCTGAGGCAGCCTCCCATAGCAAAGAATTATCTGACCCTAAAAGGTGTCAAGGTTGAGAAACACTGGGTTAGGAGAGCTGTGAGCATAAGACAGCCAAATGGGATGTGCAAGCATCCTTTGAAGCCTGTAAGACTTGGTTTTAGAGGTCCGCAGTGATGTAAACTAAGTAATTCCAGTGGGCTGTTTGTTACCATCGGAACAAACTGTAGACAGCTGGATGCAGCAAAAGAACTTGCCTCATTATCTTTACCTGGGTTTAGAGAGAAGTGGCTTCTTAAGATAAATTTCTCAATTTACTTACACTGAGTTCTTAATTGCCAGTCACCCAGGAAGGTGGAATGACTACTGTGACTGAGTGACAGGGATGAGTCAGGACGAGGGTTGCAGGGAGGTGAGGACATTTGAATGGATTCATCCGACTGGGAGGCAGAGGCTGTGATCTCGACTGACTCACTTATTGGGATGAACATGTGCTTCAGACCCAGCTTATAGTTAAGCTCTCTAACTTGATCTAATATGACTCCTTATCATAGAATTTCAAGGAACCAGACATTTCTGTCTCTTTTCAGAACCTTAGGACTATTCTATATTGCCCCCATACGTGAACTGAATTACCTTGGCTAACAGAAGTGGGGTGTCCTAGACAGCTATCTGACCATCAAAGCTGACCAAGAATGGTTTGGTTTATTCTAGCCTTTGCTGCTTCCCACACAGTTGAGATTATAGAAGAGGCTTTCATGTGGATACATTAATAAATTTTACATATTAATTCCCTCTGGTTTGATAGACTCCGGGTATCTCTACTTTAATGCTGATCTTAAAGCATTCAAAGTTTTATCAAAGTAACATGATTTTACTGCCCTTTCTTAATAAATGTTTAAATGAAAGTAGGGATGAATAATGTAAGAGTCAAATGAAATCTTTTGCAATTATGGTACCAGAACCTCAGAGAGAAAAAACATGAAATCCATGTTGTGAAAACCATAGATCTTTTTAAGAGGAGGAAAGCATATTAATTTCTATAATTCCACTTTTATCCAGCTAGTTCTTGTGATTGATGCCACACACCCCTGGTATTTGTAGTCATGCAAAATTTCTAGAGCAGATAGAATTCTCCTGCTTCTTGGACTCGATATAAGGAAAGACATAAGACACCCAACCCACATTTGTTAAACTGGATTGAAAATAATGTATCTTGCAGCAGAAATGGCAAAGATGCACCATCTAAAGTTGAATCAAGACAGAAGAGCAACTATGAAATAGAAAATAATGTGTTCCGGTTCATTAAGGAGAATGCTGTTCTCTCATCCATTCTCCACAAAATACTTGGCACTGGATGAAGATGCAGCACACATTGGTGTAGAGTATAGTTATATAAAATATCACACATACAAAAAAACATTATTAAAAGATGCTCTATCATTCATAGAATTTTTTAAAATCCTATTATTCATAGACAGATTTACAAGCTGTGTATTAGAATGCCTTCAATCACTTCTCTGATATCCGAGGGAAAATGAGCTGAGTGGGTAAGGATGTTGAAGAGTTTAGGCGATGGCTCTCAGAAACCTACATGTGAATGAACATACCGGAAGCCACCGAATCCTACTCTTTCTTCTCTTCCCCTCTCTTCCTCCCCCTTTCCTCCCTCCTTTCTTCCCTTCCTCCTTTTCCTTTTGTCTTTCCCCCCTCTCTTCTTATTTTCTTTTCTCCTTCCCTCTTTCTGTTCCCCTTGTCTTCTCCCCACAGCCCTCTTCCACTCCTCCCTCTCACTTTTCCATCCTTCTGTGTGACTCTGTTATCTCCCTGTGCCACTCTCCTTTCCTCCCTTTTTTTGTTCTTTCTTTCCTTGACCATGTCCTAGATAGCCAGGAATCATGGTGTGGCCTCACCAAGGGCTGTGGAGGTTGTGGGCCCGGTCAATGCCAGGAGAGATTGTAAAGTGGTTCAAACATCCAGAAAGGGAGAGACAGGACAGCCACTCCCTGTCTCTGTGAGTAAGAGGTTGCCAACAGGAACTATTGAAGGTACCGCCATGACTGACTACAATCCTTCAGTCTGAAGAGAAAGTTTATTCTTTCAATCCATTTCTCAAAGGAAACTGTCACCTCAAAAAGATGTCAAAACATTCCACCAGACAGTTTTGTTTTAGGGCATAAGTTTGATACATTCCTCAGGTTTCTAGAAGGAAAAAAGTGACGACGTGAATTACTTATCGCAACATATCTAGTGTAGTATCAGGAATTATTTCTAAACTATTAAGAACTTTCAGAATTGGACGAAAGCTCTGAATTCTTTTGTCAGAAAATGTATATGTGTTCAATCCATTTTCATAATCTTTTGAAGCCCCCTCCCCCCATCAGGATGTCTATATTATTATACTGTGAAGTACAATCACTGTGCTAATTATTTCCCCATTGACTATATAACCCATGGCTACTTATAAAAGTAAGAATGCAGATATATTTCTATATTGCCTATAAAATGTCTCTAACTCCTATTACTCAAGTAATATTCACAAAAATATTCAAGACAATCCCACTAGGTACTTAGAGAGGGTAATAGGTACTTCCTTTGGATGCTATTTAATATTTGTTTTAGAAAGAGTTTCTTCTCGATATTGGATAAGGCAGCAGCTCACCTTAAGAGTAATACCACTCATAATAAGAGGAACAGTGGCAGCTTCCATAAAAGATGCATCTTCTGTACACCTGATGTATTTTCCAATGTGTTTTATTGGCACTGTCCGATTTACTTATCCTAAGATGTTTATTGAGTAGGTCTATTAGGTGGCCATTATTAATTCTCTCCACATGCAATTAAATTGAGATTTTGACATTTTTAAATGACACTGGCCAAAATCACGGACAGTAGGTGAAGGTATTGGTGTAGGAAGCTCAGGTGTCCCTGGTCCTTGGTCCTTGCTCCTTGCTCTTCCTAACGTGTCCAATGATAGTGTGGATGTCCATGCAACCTTATGCCCTGAATAAAGAATAGAAGAAGAATGAAGACTAAGTTGGTGAATTGCCACTATGGCCAGATTTCCTTAGGTCTCTAAATAGAAAAATTGCCCTTAAAGCCCACACAATAGCATCTGCCCATGGCCCTGGGCTGTGCTGTGTGTGCCGGAGCAGACATCTGTGGGAAGGAATCTGTTTCAGCAGCAAAATAAAATGGAGACTCTAGGCTCATAACAGGGGAAGATAAAAATGGAAGAGAGTTTAACTAGAGAGAAGGATGCGTGAGAGATGGCTCAGCAACCATAACATAAGAAAAATCCACCTGTGCTCAGAACTGTGGGTGAATCTTCAAAATGTGCCAAAATGTCCATGAGATAAAATGCTTTTCTAATGGCAAAAAAAAAAACAACACAAAACATTGGAAAAATACCTTTCAGTCTGATGATGGATCGGAGGAGAAAAGTCTCCCCCCTCCCCTCCGCCATGCTGTTTTACCAACATACAAGGAGTTACTCGCTAAGATGAATAATAGCAGAGCAGACTCAACCCAGTTGAAAATAAATCCTGCTCAGTTTGCTAAGTCCTAGCTTACAAAATTCTTTAAATGCAGTAGGGTACCTAAGGCTTTCTATAAGATTATTGTGCCCATTATAATGTTTGAGAATGGTACAGATGGTCTTGTTCAGTATTTGTCATTATTTGTATAAGCCGTCATAGTAACTTGTCCCTGGAGTGCTTCTAAAACAAAAGGTTTCGCTGTTATGATTTGAATGGTTACCACAGTAGAAAAGGGGGAGTTATACACTCTAACCCCAGTGAGTAACTCACGTGGGTTTTTCGGGCTTTCCAGGAAGCAGAGAGGTGGGCTATGACACTCCGCAGTGTTTTAGAGCATGGGTCTTGGGGTCAGACAGAGTGGAACACGTTTAAGATGCAATGCCTGATACCACGGAGAGTTTAGGAGAGGTGGTTAATCTTCCTCAGATCCTCCGTTCTGCTCAGGGGATAATAGGAACCACCTCATATGTCTCTTACAAAGATCCGCTAACTCAGCAAAAGGGTTCACCTTGGTGCCCTGCCCATAAAGAATGTCTAATAAATAGATATTATTGATGTTTTGCAGGTGTGGGACTTCTAAGAAAAGTTTATATCACAGACTCATTATTTTCCCTTCTGTGTATGTGACTTTTCTGCAAAAACAACATAAAAATACCTAAAGGAATTCAACTAAAAATTGTCCAAATTCCACATGACTTATGGAAATTAATGTTTTCTTTCAATCGATATATCTTTTTCACATAGACGTTAATTTTTTTCCAATTTTCATGAATTTTATAGTTTTATATTCTGAGCGTCAGCATGTGTCATGCACAGCTCCATTTTGCTGCAGTCTCCTCTTACTTAAATCTGTGTTTTCCCCAGGGAGGTAGGTCACTATTCTCAGCAGACAAGAGACATACATGGAAGGTAGTTTTATGTCACAAAAATAGGATTGTATTACATAGATGTTTTTGTACCTTATTTTTTTTTCTCACTTAGCAATACATAGTAAGCATATGTCTAAGTCAGTGGTTCTTAACCTTTTTTGAGATACCGAACCCACCAGTTTCATATGCGCATTCACCGAACCCTTCTTTAGTGATAAATAAAATATGATTTTTTCCCCAAATTCAAGACATAGGTATATGTTTTTTTACTGGTGCACAAAATGAGCCGTGCATGAACATCACCTTGCTCAAAAAACAAAACCAACAAAGTACATGAACTCACAACAAA
Organism: Rhynchonycteris naso; assembly: GCA_037038555.1. Lineage (NCBI taxonomy): Eukaryota > Metazoa > Chordata > Mammalia > Chiroptera > Emballonuridae > Rhynchonycteris > Rhynchonycteris naso. Next base: position 304,103,524 of record CM072996.1, read on the forward strand.
TTACGGTATTACTTTATTCTGGCCTCCGCAGCAGAGGCTTCTCCGAACCCCTGAGATCGACTCATCGAACCCCTAGGGTTCGATAGAACCCAGGTTAAGAACCACTGGCCTAAGTAAATAACACAAGCCTCT